>CM053144.1:107996670-110496670 GCA_028571685.1 Heterohyrax brucei
TGGGCGGTTTGAGTTTTAAAAAGTGTTTTGTTTTGTTTTGTTTTCCCAACATGAACAAAGCAGCAATACAGATTGTTAGGTGCTATGTTTGCTAACCGAAAAGTCAGCAGTTTGAATCCTGCAGGCATTGCTCTATGGAACAGTTCTGCTCTGTCTTATAGGGTTGCTATGAATTGGAATCAGTTTGAGAGCAATGGGTTTGGTATACAACGTGTTAACTTTTCAGATTCAACCAGTGAAAAAGGGTTTATTCACTTCCAATGGAAGAAGCACTTTTATTGCATCTGCTGCCATGAGCTTTGGTTAACATTCGTCTGATAGTATGAAGGAGAAAAGTAGAACTTCTGGTAAGACTCACAGATTTATAAAAATGAATATTCTCTTCCTCTCAAAAGAACAAAATGCAACACTATTAAAACACTGTAATATATTAAAGTAAACAGTGCTCAAACAGTGGGTCTCATCCAGGACTACACGCTAAGGTGTAATTTTTGGCTTTTGTCACCAATTCTTGTGCAGAGATTATAGTCAAAATGATCCTTTATACCATCATGGAGACCCCGGTTGATGCAAATAGCTAAGGATTTGGCTGCTAACCCAAGACGGGCAGGTGTAAACTACCCAGAGGCCCCTCGGGAGAAAGAGCTGGCTATTGAAAATCCTATGGGGTGCAGTTCTGTTCTGAAACACATAGGGTTGCCGTGAGTCAGAACTAACTCGACAGTAAGTGGTTTGGTTTGCTTTTTTTATGTAGTCATAGTTGTACAAATGAGGCTTGTTGCATGACACTTGCTAGCCACTGGCACTGCTGGTTTTCTTGTCATTTAGATCCCCAACCAAGCTCTTTCCCATATGCACCATAGATGTGGCTTCTTTTGCAATTCTATGTTAATGCCTGAATTAACTCAGCAGCTAGTGATAATTTACTTCTTTAGCCACCTGTGGCTACCAAGGATTTGAAATTTAAATGCAGTTTATTGAAACTTATACACTTAGCCACCCTAGAGAATTCCCTCATTTAAAATTCTAGTCTCCCCCAGCGTCCAGTACTCCTATCCCTTTTTCCTCGTTTTCTTTCTTTTTTTTTACTTTTGCTCCAAAATAAGTATCACCATCTGGCATACTGTATAGTTAATTTATATATTGATTTATTTTTTTGTCCTCTCTTTCCCCTCTCAACTAGAAATAAAACTTGAGAGTAAAGAAATTTTTCTCGTGTTGACTATTGTATCTCCAGTATTAGCATAATATCTGGCACATAATAGATATTCAATAAGCAATTACTGAGTGAATAAATAATTTTTTCATTAGCATTTGTTCTCTGAATACAAAAGTGGTGCAAGATCACGATGGAAAATTTTAAAGCTACAGAAATGCACTAAGAAGAAATTACAATCCACTGCTTCTAATTCCACCTACCAGAGCTAGTAATATTGTACTTTAGATATTTCTACTTTTTTATTCTCAATTTCTTCAGAACAAGATTAGAATTGTATTGCATTTATTGGTTTGCAGGGGTTTTTTGCAATTACAAGCACTTTTCATATAATGAAATTTTCTTACATAGCATGATTTTTTAATGACTCCCTAATGGACTCCAGAATACCAGTGATCACGAAGGCAACACAAGAGTAGAAAATGTTTTGTTCTCTTATACATAAAGTTGCCAGGATTTGAAGCCAAGTTGACAGAAGATAACAGCAATATTTTGTACTATAGCCGTACCATAATGTAGTTAATTAATTACTTGTTGCTGACTATTGAATTTTGTTATGGGGAGCTTCTTTGAACAATTCTTTTTGTTGCAATGCATCTAATTCTTCTTCTCTAAGAGAAGCATGGGATAAGCAAACTCAGACTAAGTCTAATTTTCTTAAATAAGATGTCATGTAACTCTTCCAAGAGATAGAGTAGCAGAATATTTGCAAATGCCATGCTAAAAAAAACTTCTTTATTAAAAAACAAACTTCTTCTTTCCTCATTTGATTACTTGCCTTTAGTTTTCCAGGTAAAAGAGGACTGTACTTTGATGACCTAAAGAGATTAGAGACCTGCCGATAATTTCTGCCTCAAGAAAAGCAATAACCTAAATAAAAAGGATCACTCATGATCCCTTTGCTCCTTGCAGTGGCCTCCCAATCATACTGACAGAGGACCAGCTGTATCTCAGTCAACCTATCCATGGCCTCCTCCATCATCTGCAAGGCTAGGTCAGGACGACACAATTCTGGACTCTCACCTTGGGCTGAGGGCAAAAGCAATAGGAATAAAACATATGTTACCAGATATTACTGGACTTTGCACTTTATAGAGAGTTTGCATTCATAAATCTGTTGTCTTGTGGTGGCTTACATGTCACTATGGTGGTGGAAGCTATGCCACCAGTATTTCAAACACTAGCAGGCTAATTTATGGTAGATACATTTCAGCAGAGTTTTCAGACTAAAACAAACTAGAAAGAAAAGCCTAGCAAATTACTTGTACGAAATAGCCAATGAAAACCATATGGATCACAGCAGAACATTGCCTGATACAGTGTTGAAAGATGAGTCCACATCATGAAAGTATCAGGAAGATGGTGCGGGACCAAGCAACTTTCATTCTGTTATGCATAAGATCGCTATTTTAGTTCTCTACTGCTGCTGTAACAGAAATACCACAGTGGGTGTCTGTAACAGAAATTTATGCTTTCACAATTTAGGAGGCTAGAAGTCCAAACTCAGGCTGCCAGCTATAGAGAAAGGCTTTCTCTTTTGGTCAACTCCAGGAGAAGGTCTTTGTCATTAATTTCTTGGTCCAGGGGCTTTTCAGTGCAGGACCAACCCCGAGTCCAAATGAAATACTCTGTTCCTGGCTCTTTTTGCTTGGTGGTAATAAGATTCTCTCTCCTCTCTGGTTCTTTCTTTCTTTTATATCTCAAGAGATGTTCAACATACCCTTTAATCCTGTAGATTGTGTTTTGCCTCATTAACATAGCTGTTTATAAACCTACCTCACTAACATCATAGGGGTTAGGATTTACAAACAAAAATGGCTATATCCGATCACAAAATGGAGCACAACAAGGTAATTCCGGAAATCAAGGCCAAGCCAAATCGACACACACTTTGGGGGAATACAATACAACCCATAAATGTTATCATGAGCCACAGCTGATTTGATAGCAACTAAAAACAACCAAAGCTTTGTAGGTGTCTATATCTTTTGGTGTCTTGTTTACATCAAAAGAAGTAAAAATGTGATCTTATAAAGAAAAGGAAATCACCCCTTATGTTGTCAGTCTATGGTTATTTCTTGCTTCTTTTCACTTTTATAAGTGATGTTGCTTGATTCTTTTTAATACATTTTTTGTATTATATATTATTGTATTTGTATTATGGCTGTTTTTAATAGGCTTGTTTTCTGTTAGATCCACTAATAGGTAAAATGATATTAACATTTTTAAGGCTTTGAGTCATATGTTGCCGTGTCCTCAGACAGACTGTTCCCATCAGCAATTTATGTATACCTCTTAACCCACATCTCAATACTGCTAGTTACTTTTTGGAAGAAAAAATATATCTTCATATCAACATTTTATAAAAATCTTACAGACACTATACTTCATAGGAATCTCATTGGAGCTTCATTTAAACTCATATGAACAGGTTTAAGATCATTTCTCAACCTCATTTCCCTAAGTGTGGCTTTCATAAGCTTCAGACGGCGTCACAGCGAGACTTCAGGCCATGTCACAGATAGTGTTCTCAGATAAATCTATTAAAGGGCTTTTTCCCTGGCCTCAGGGTATGTGTTGAAAATATTTCCACTCTAAAAATAACACTTTACCATACTTCAAATGTGTATAAAAATCAAAATACAAAACTAGCAAGTAGTGCTATTAGAGTCAAACTAAAATCTAGAAGACTGTACCTCTGGTTAAGTGTAAAGAGTTCTTGTACGGACACTGCTATGCGGTTCTTACCATACAAAGGTAAAAGGAGTGCAATTTATCCTGGAGAATTTTATGAAACACAGTATTTTTTTTTAAATATAATTGCTGAAATACCTGGATGTTTTTCCTAGAGGTTCCAAGCAACTTGCTTATTTTGACGGTAATCGCCCAAGAACTGTGAATACAAGCTTTTTAAAGAAGTGTACATATTCTTTGTATTACCTATAAATAGATCACTGAATTCTTTTCTAATTATTGAAGCCCATATTGGTTGGGTCACCAGAAAATTTTTCTGCTCCTTATTTGCATTCTTGGAGGTTGGCGGGGAGTTCAAATTAGTCCATCTCTGTTGTTGTTGCTTTGGGGCGTCAGCCTGGTGTGGCAGCATTCCTTTCTGCATCATCAGTCTCAGCCTGAACACTCACACACAGCCAACTGCTCTCTGTTCCTCCTGCGAGATGGTCAGAGCCCAGTTGGGCCCGGTGTAAGACTTACCTCACTTATAAAACGAGGTTCCCGTATCATATATTTTGTTGGATTTGAATTATTGACTCTTAGATGCCGTTTCTGTGGTTTGGATCTTAGATGTATCATTTTGTGAGTCATTAAAAGGCACTTTTAACATGCATATCCAGAGCTACAATTCACTTTGCTTTCCACATTTTTAGTCTTTCTCATTTTCATCCAGAAACTGGAGGGCACTCCTTACATGGCTGAGCTTCCTGGATCTACCAACTTTGGTTTAGGAATATTGTAAAAAGCATTTAGAAGTCCTGATCTCCATAATCTATAAGATACTACAAAATATCAATAAGAAGAAGATAATCCATTCAATTAAGCGATGGGCAAAGGAGATGGACAGACACTTCACTAAAGAGGAGATCCAGGCAGCCATAAAACTCATGCAGTCGTGTTCACGATCTTTAGTTATTAAAGAAATTCAAATCAAGACAACAATGAGATACCATCTCACCCCAACAAGATTGGCCATGATCCAGAAAACACAAAACAACAAATGCTGGAGAGGCTGTGGAGAAAGTGGAACCCTCCTACACTGTTGGTGGGGTTGCAAAATGGTCCAGCCTCTTTGGAAGGCAATCTGGCGCTTCCCTAAAAAAATGGATATCGATATACCATTTGACCCAGTAATTCCACTACTTGGAATATATCCTACAGATTCAAGGCCTTTCACACCAACGGACACATGCACCAGAATGTTTACCGCAGCACAGTGCACGATAGCAAAAAGATGGAATCAACCCAGATGCCCAACAACAGAAGAATGGATAGGTAAACTATGGTACATATACTCAATGGAGCACTACACAATGATAAAGAATAACGATGATTCCAGGAAACATCTCCTAACCTGGTTTCAACTGGAAGACATTATGTTGAGTGAAAGTAGTCAGCGACAAAGGGACAAATACTGTATGAGACCTCTACGATAAGACCTCAAAAACAGACTTGTGTATAGAAGAAAAGACTCTTTGACAGCTGCAAGGGAGGGGAGGGAGGAAAGGGGAGTGGGGGAGGGTTTAGTTTAGATAGTCATTAGAAATCTAGTTGGGAGAAAGCGGTGATAGCACACATTAGAAACAAGAACAACATTAAGTGGACTTCAGCATAACTTGAGTAGTCCTTCCATCTTAACTCAATACTGCAAGGATAGAGTAGCTGGGGCAGGAGGCAGGGGACCATGCTCTTAGGCGAATTCCAGGCCAGTTGGCACAACTAGCGTTTTGCTGAGACAGCTCTCTGCACCCCACATTGGTGAGTGGCATCTGGGGTCTTAAAGCTGCCAAGCTGCCATCCAAGGACACAGCAAATGGCCCCAACTCAGCAGGAACGGATGCTCACCGACGACCAAAATGACATGTGGTAAAGACAACCGAAAAGACAGAGAGACCCACGAGAGTGGGTGCCTACATCGACTTGGGACCGGAAGAACCGGATGGTGCCCGGCCACCACCAGTGATAGCCACGATGGAGCTCAGAGAGAGGAGTCTCACTGGCAACACAAGAATAAAAAGGGGTACATCATGAGATCTCCACTAAAAGACCTCAATTGATGGTCCAGCGGTTTGGGGATTCCTCTGAGAGCATGGCCCCCGGCCCTGATGCTGCCCTTTCCAATAAATTATAACAAAGGTCCACTATTTGGACAGGGATGGATTGGACTTGGCAATGCAGAGTGACCTCATATTGGAAGCACTTTGCGGTTATAAACATCTACAGGATTTCATCTTGCTGACCTCTGGCTGGAGGAAGGGGAGTGGACGGAGAGGAGGGGAAAGGAGGTTGTTGGGAGGATGAGACATGTATGGAGCAGAGAGAAATAGTGTGCAGTCACCGGACAGGGAGAGCAGTGGAAGCTGCATATAGGTGGGCATGTAAATTTATACGTGAATGTACATTTTCACTCAGTTATGTTAAATAAAAATTAAAAAAAAAAATTTTAAAAAAAGCGTTATAAGTGCCTATCCTGGCTCACAATCTCAAATTCACAAAAAAGTCTCTAATAATATTAATTTAAAAGAGCTGACTAGAAAAAATATTACTCTATTGACCTGAAACTCAAAAATTCTTATTTATTTCTTTCTATAAGACAGGTTCACCAAAAGTTTCTGTTAAAAAGAAAATTGTTATCTAAAATGATAGTGTATTAACCATTAGTGTATATTAGTGTTATAGATAGAAGTGTGTCCCCCAAAATTAAATGTCAGCTTGGCTAGGCCATGATTCCTAGTGTTATGTGGTTGTGCATCATTTTGTTATCTGATGTTGTAAATCTTAATGTTTATGATGTTAATAGGGCTGGATTAGAAGCAATTATGTTAATGAGACAGGACATAATCTCTAAGATTAGACTGTATCTTGAGTCAGTCTCTCCTGAGATACAAAACAGAGAAATAAGCAGAGAAGAGAAGGACCACATTATCACTAAGCAAGAACAGCCAAGAGTGTAGCATATCCTTTGGATCCGTGGTCTTTTACTGGACAGCTCCTAGATCAAGGGACAGCTGATGATATGGACTTTCCCCAGAACTGACAGAGTGAAAGTCTTCCCCGGAAACTAGCACTCTGAATTCGGACTTCTAGCCTCCTAGAGTGTCAACGAATACATTTCTGTTGGTTAAAACCATCCACTTATGTTATTTCCGGTATAGTAGTGCTAGATAGCTAAGACAATTATATTACCATGTTAATTTAACAGAATTTAGGGCACCAAAGGAATGTGAGAAACTCTGAGTATCTTGAAAAAGAGATGAGTTCAGAGTATGGGATCCATAGCATAGGAAGCACAGCTTCAAATGGAAAATGACAGTGGAAGACAACCGCAGCCTCCATACAGACTTTAGCAGAGGAAACAAGGTACAATGCAAAGAACAACAGTGTCTCACTTTGATTGAGAACTGACTATGTTTCAGGAGACTTACATGATTATTTTATTTATTCAAATTCATATATATATGTGATTTGTATGTATATACACATGTATATATGTATATGTATTTATATATACATATATATGTATATATGTACGTGTGGGTGTGGGTGGGTGGGTGTATGTGTATATATGTATATATATATATATATATACACATATAGAGAGAGAGAGAGAGATCCAACCTGATGGCACTTGGCTTGGCTGGTATATATGTATACATATGGTTGCTTCCTGTTAAAAGATGAGAGAAGCAAAGTCAGCCAAGCTCAGGAAGTGGTACAGTCTTGAGGCTCTAGCATGTGCCAGGGCTGGGACTGGAGCTACAGCTGGATCTATTCTGCCTGGCTCATCGCTATGACTGCACTTTTCATTTTGCCATTGCTGTCCCAAGTGGAGAGAAGAGGAAAAAGGGAAGGGAAGGTTCTCTGGAGATAAATCAGCCATTCTACAGTTTGCCTTGTCAAATGCTACCAAATGCTATGTCAAATGCCTCTGTCAAAACTACCATCCAGATGTTTAGCACCTGCAAAATATTTAAAGACTAGCTGAAAGCAAATGTTAAAATCTTGTGACTTTCAGAGCTTTGTATTTAACAAGTTTAGTGTAACTTAATATAAAGTACAATTCCATCTCTTTTAGAGCCAATATTCTTTTTGGATCAGGTGTAAGAACATGAGCTTATTAATATCCCATCTTGTTACAAAAGTTTTTAAAGATGATTTAGCAGACTATAAATAAAAATTGATTAGAAATATGTTAATCCCTGAGTGGCGCAAATGGTTAACATGCTCAACTGCTAACTGAAAGGTTGGAGGTTCAAGTCCACCCAAACATGTCTCACAAGAAAGGTTTGGTGATCTACTTCTAAAAAAACTCTACGGAGCATAGATGTATTCTGACACACATTGGTTCATGAGGAGTTGGAGTAAACTCAATGGCAACTGGTAACTGATAGAAATACATTATGAAGAAAAACAGTGGCACAAAATGAAATCATTATTCAGATTAATACAAAGTGACACATCATCAATATAACAAACTTGTTAAGATTAGACTCTTGATTTCTAACACATAACAAAAAGGAAGTTTGATATCATATCAATTCAGTGTTATAAAATAAAGCAAATCAACTGTGTAGGTAGAAATCAACAAAAATATATGTCTACTGGTCCCTTAAATAAATGAAAAGATATTTAAGTAACATTTATGTTTACCATTAAGGAACTGTGTCTGAAATATAACATATGCCCAATAAATAACCATTACAAACATACTTGCCCCCCCCTTTTTAATATTGCTTGTAGCATCCAGAGCCCTAGTGATACATTGGGTAAGAGCTATAGCAGCCAACCAAAATGTCAGCAGTTTAAATCTTCCAGTTCCTCTTTAAAACTCCTATGGGGTAGTTCTACTCTGTCCTATAGGGTTCCTGTGAATCAGAATGAACGCAACAACAATCGATTGGGTTGGGCTTTTTTGTGTGTTACTTGCTTCAAAACCATATATCTTCCACAGCAGCAAGAAGTACTTCTAAAGCCAAAATATACAAAAATTTCATATCAATACTGAAAACTGAAATTGTTATCTAATCTATTGGAAGAAAAAAGGGAATGTATCAATTAAATCTAAGCCATATAGAGCTAAACTGAACAGTACCATTGGTGTGGAATGCATGTTGTGTTTAGAGAAACTGAGCAAATCTGATGACCAAAAAGAAAACATAAGATCCATTGACCCCTTCCAATTTGTTGCCTGTGGCTGATGATATGGAGTCTATACCAACTGAAATAGCCCTAGTGGTGAAGTGCTTAAGTGCTTGCCTGTTAATTGAAAGGTTTGCAGTTCAAACCTGCCAGCCATTCTGAGTAAAGATGATGTGACAGTCTGCTTCCATAATGATTATAGCCTTTGAAATTTTGTGGGGCATTTCAACACTGTCCTACAGGGTGTCTATGAGTCAGAATCAACTTGAGAGCAATGAGTAGGTATACAAACAGACACACTAAGAAGCCTACAAAATTTGGAGAAAGATATTTTCAATCCTAAGCAGACAGCAACACTGGTATCTTTTAATATAATAGCATCAGGAAAAAATGATTTGTCTTAGGCTGGGTTAACTGGAGAAGCAAAACCAGTAAAGCACACATTTAGAGAGAGAGAGAGAGAGATTTGTACCAAGGAAATGGCTTACGTGGTTGTAGAGGCTAGAACATCCCGAGTCTGTGGATCAGGATAGAGGCTTTTCCTCATTGGCATAGCTTCAGGAGCTGATAAACCCAAAATTGACAGGTCAGAAAATAGGACACTTGCTCACAGCTATGAAGATCAGTGAATCTCAAGATCATCTAGCAATACTACATGTAAGTTGCTAGCTCAAGTCCTAAAAACTGGAGATCAGATGAATAGGAGCCAGCTGCAGGATCTGGCGCAACAAAAAACCCCCAAGCCTGGTCAGAATGTATGCTTATACTCACCGCAGGCCACATGCCCAAGGAAACTCTCTTTCAATTGATTAGCTGCTCACAGCCAATGATATCATAGGGGTATTCACATATGAGATTTCTAGAGGGAAGTGTTCACATTATGCGCTGCCAGAACACTGACAATCATGGCCTGGCCAAGTTAACACATAATCTTAACCATCATACTACTCATTCATTTACTTTATTTCAAACAAAGTATTGAAATAAAGGGTTTCATACACTGCACTCATGTCACTGTGCCATGTCCATAGTTACGGAATATCTGTATAAATTCATGTCAGCTACTTAATATTTAGTTTATTTTGATAATATTTTAGTCAAACTTATCTTTTGATATACAAGGTCTGAAAACTAGGTTCTCAAGCTTGCCACCGTGTACTTATGTTGGCAGCACTGTACAAAACAGTTCAGTAAGGTTTGGTAACCTTGGTATATCAGTGTATTACAATTGCACTCTGTGTGGACGTGTGGAAGTGTCTTGTTCAGTGGTGTGCATTATTGTTGCTGCATGTTTTTTGTATGCTATGACAAGAATGTTGGAGTTTGAATGAGAGCAATGAACAAACATTAAATTTCTTGTTAAACTTGGCAACAGTGGAAGCGAAATCTGGGACATGTTAGTGCAAGTCTATGGAGATAATGCCATGAAGAAAATGGCAGTGTGCAAAAGGATCAAACATTTTTCTGAGGGGAGAAAAAGAGTCACCGATGAAGAGCAATCGTAACGGCCAGTAATAGGCAGAACTGACAAAAATATTGCAAAAATTCTTCAAATTGTGTATCAAACTTATTACCTGACTGTGAGAAGAGCAGCAGATCAAGAAAACATCAATAGAGAAACAGGAAAATCTTAACTGAAAATCTTGGCATGAGAAATGTGTGTGCAAAAATGGTCCCAAAGGAGCTCTTCAATGAACAACAGAAAAGAAGAGTCAAAGTCTGCCAAGACCTTTGGAGAGGCAAGATGATGTTTTAGGCTGTGCTATCATTCATAATGAAACATGGCTGTACCAAATGACCCTGAAACATAGCATCAAAATACACAATAGAAGTCAGCCAATTCTCCACCACCAAAAAAGTTTCATCAGTCCAAATCAAGAGTCAAAATGATGTTGCTAACTCTTTTTTGATATCAGAGAGATTGGTCATTATCATAACCAATGGAACAGTTAACCAAGTTCACTATTTGGAAGTGCTGGAAAGATTGCATGAAAAAGATAAAAACAACCTGAACTTTTTGCCAGCAGTTCATGGCTGTTGCACCACGGCAATGGGCCAGCTCATACAGGACTGTCTGTGAGGGCGTTGTTAGCTAATAAACAAATAACTGTATTGAAACACCCTACCTACTCACCTTATCTGGCCCCCAATGCCTTTTTTCTTTACCTGAAGAGAAAAGAGATATTGAAAGGAAGACATTTTGATGACATTCAGGACATCAAGAGTGGTATGACAACAGCTCTGATGGCTATTCCAGAAAGAGTTCCAAAATTGCTTTGAAGGGTGGACTAGGCACTAACATTGGTGCACAGCTTTCCAAGGGGAGTACTTTGAAGGTGAACAAAATTATATTCGTCAATGCAGTATGCAGCAATTTTGCTAGGGTAAGTTTTCAAAACTAATTGTCAAACATTGTATATCAAATTTGACACCCTATTAAGTCTAGTGCTCTAGGTGGCTGCCTGGTATAGCCCACCTCTTACTCCACCACTATAGTTCATTTTTTTTGAGATGGCGAGAATACTACCAACCAAAGCAAAATAGTAATACATCAGATCATGTAAGGTAACAGGTTGGAAAGTGGGAGTTGGGCTGATATGATGCTTGGTACACTACACAGTGTAGTGTACCAATTCAAACTCTGTATCAGCAAGAGACTGAGCAGAGAACAGTAGAAGGACTGAAGACTTGCTACAAAGTGACTAATGGGGTACTCCATGCATAAATGGGGTGAAAAGCTGCCTAGTTCTGTGCTATCTCCATGGTTGGTTGTGGGTTCTTTTATTGTGATCCATAAATTTTCACTGACTGATTTTCAGAAGTATATCATCGGATCTTCTGCCTAGTCCAACTTAGTCTTAAAGCTCCACTGAAATCAGTTCATATTATAGCAATACACAAGTCTCCACTGACAGATAGGTAGTGTGGCTGTCTATGAGGTACACTGGCTGGGACTCAAACAAAGTTTCACGCATGGAAGGCAAGAATTCTACCTATGAACCACAACCGCCCCTTTGCTTGGTGACCTCCAATTGCTTGGGGTGTCAGTGAAAGAGTCAATAGGTATAGAAGATAATCCTGTCTCAGTAGGTCAGTACCGCATTACGCGAATGCCCACCATAGACAGAAGATGACGACAGAACAAATGTGGCAAGATCATCACCAGCTATAGGTCCAAGAAAGCTCACTTGGAGCATGAGCAGTAACAGAAGCAAAGAAATACCCGTCTGTTATCAAATTCTAAGTACAGATGAAGCTCTGTAACGAGATTAGGTAGGGAGGTGAAATAAAAAGTTCAAAGGATGTTACAAAAAGTCTAAAGGAAGAACATACCGCTGAAGCAAATATGCTACTAAAACCAGGAACAAAAGTTAAAAACTGGCATTCTTAAATATATACTAGAAGTCATATTCTTTACTATATGGGAACAGAAAGGTGCAAATAAGACCAACCATATGAGTTAGGACAAAAATTAACAGGTTTAAAGTACACCAATTAAGCAGAGCAAAACTTATATTCTTAGGTTAAAGGGAGGAGGAAAAAAAAACTCTATTGACTCGCAAAAAATAGACCTAAAAAAGAGTCAAAAGATCAAAAATAATGCACAACAAAAAATAAAGGGGAAGAAACATAGGTTAAGCATATTATTGGGTCAAACAAAAAGACAGAAATCATAAAGATAATACAAAAGAATGCAAGGCAAAAGCATTACACAAGTAAAAAGAATCATTTTATGTTGGTGAAAAAATATAATTCACCATAAAGATAAAGAGACTATATACGAATTTGTATACCATACATGGTTTAGTTTCACAGTAAATTCTAAAAATTATTAGATATTTCCAGGAAGATGGATAAGAATAAGTTGTTAGAATGCTATATTAAAAGCAGTTGTTTACCCTATAAATGTCTTCTCAACTGTCTGTGTAAGTTTTACAAAAATAAGCTTTTCTACCAAAACCTCAATAATTTTTTCAAAGGAAATTTTAAAAGATACTGCATATTAAAAAATAATAACAAAAGCTTATTATATAACAACAAACTCATGTGCCGTGTGTCTTGTTGTTGTTAGGTGCCTTCAAGTCAGTTCCAACTCATAGCAACGCAGTGTATAGCAGAATGAAATGCAGTGCATTCCTGCACCACCCTCGTAATCACTGCTGTGTTTTCAGCTCATCACTGCGGTCACTGTGACATTCCATCTCTTGGGGATCTTCTTCTTTTTCATTCACTGTCTACTGAGCATGATGTCCTTCTCCAGGGACTAGTCCCTCCTGCGAACATGTCCAAAGAATATGAGACAAAGTCTCACCATCCTCTCCTCCAGGAAGTCTATCTTCCAAGACAGACTTATTAGCTCTCTGGGAAGTCCATACATATTTAAAGCCAATGCTGTAATTCAAAGGGATCAATTTTCCTTCAGTCTTACTAATTCGTTGTCTGGCTTTCAGGTGCCTATAAGGTGAATGAAATTGCTGTGGCTTGGTTCAGGAGCACCTTAGTTCTCAAAGTGGCATCTTTGCTTTTTTAGCAATATGTAGAGTTCTCTTGCAGCAGATTTGCCCAATACAATGAAAACATTGTTGGGTTTCTTGACTGCTATGTCTGTGAGTGTTGATCGCAGATGCAAGTAAAATGAAATCCTTGACGCCTTCAAAATTTTCTCCATTTATCATGACTTCACTTATTGGTCCAGTTGTGAGGATTTTTGTTTTCTTCATATATAATCCATAATGAAGGCTATAGTCTTTGATCATCATTAAGTGTTTCAAGTCTTCCTCACTTTCAGCAAGTGAAGTTGTGTCATCCACATAAGACAGATTGTTAATGAATCTTTGCCCAGTCTTGATGCTGCATTCTTCTTCATATGGTTCAGCTTCTCAAACTATTTGATTAGTGTAAAGACTGAATAAAGACTGAATAAATGTGGTGAAAGGATATAACCCTGATAGACACCTTGCCTGACTTCTGAGTGTTTACCTGTTCTGTTAAAATTACTTCCTCTTGATCTATGTACGGTTTCATGAACACAATTAAATGTTCTGAAATTTCCATTCTTTGCAATGTTATCCATAATTTGTTGTGATCCACACAATGCTTTCATAGTCAGTAAAACATCTTTCTGGTGTTCTCTGCTTTCAGCCAAGATTCATCTAATACCAGCAATGGTATCTGCAATTTCAAGTCCTCTTCTGAATCTGGCTTGAATTTCTGGCAGTTCCCTGCTGATGTACTGCTGCAGCTGTTTTTAATTATCTTCAGCAAAATTTCACTTATGTATGATATTAATGATACTATTTGATAATTTCTGCACAGTAGTCCATATGATTGCCTGGTTAAAACTGGTCAATATCAATCTGCTTCAGCTTACTAACCCTCACTCATCTATCTGCAAGTGTTCCATTTCAATTTTCATAACTTTCAATTTTCCTAAATTCACACTTTGTAGATTCCACAATCTGATTATTAATGAACATTTGCAGCTGTTTCTTCTCTTTTGAGTTGTGCTGCATCAGCAAATGAAGGTCCTCAGTCGTATTTTCAGTGCCTTCCAACCTGAAGAGCTCATCTTCAGGAGCTGTATCAGACAGGCTTCTGCTGCTATTCATGAGGTTTTCACTGGCCAGTGTTTCAGCAACAGATCACTTAGACCTTCTTCCTACTCTGTCTTAGTCTGGAACCTCAGCCGAAAAATGTCTACCATGGATGACCCTGCTGGTATTTGAAATACTGGTGGCATAGTTTCCAATGTCACAGCAACACACAAACCACCATGGTAGACAAACTCACAGACAAGAACACCTATGTATCTCACCCAAATGACTTTCTTTAAAAATGATTTTATAAAAATCACACAAGACTGATAACCACAAAATGATTTGAGTTTAACAAAAATTGGCACAAAGAATCATTAAACTCAACCCTTTAGGGAAAAAAATATCATAAAGTAAGAGTAGGAGCAAAGAATAAACTCTGAATAAGGTCAATAAGGTGCACTTTCAGCAATCAAACAAAAAAGCAACAAAAGAAATACAATAATGACGTTCAATGTTTGACAGGCTTAGTGGAGAAAAAGGAGCAACAACATGAAGAGCAAATAGATACAAGCAGAAATTATCCAGATGATATAACAACAGATGCAAATGTTTTAATTATAAAAAGAATTTTTGCATTACTCACTGTTCAGACTAGAAAATTCCAATGAAATGTACGCTTGCCTTGTAAAATGTAAGTTACTAAAATTGGCTCAAGCAGTCAAAAATCACACAGACCCAACAACCACGGAAGACATTGAAAACACATGAAAGGAATACTGGCCCAGAGGCCAGACGGAGTTTTTTCAAATGTTCAAAGAACAGCTAATGTGGCATAAATTGCTCCAGAGAACAGAAAGATAGAGATAATTATGTAATTTATTTTATATAGCTAACATACCTCTAATGCTCAGACATAAAGTAAAGCTAATCCTCTTCTGATATATCTAAAAACCTGAAATAAATTGCTAGCAAATTCAGTTCAATGATATGTTAAAAATCAACCAAGTAAGATTTATCCCTACAATATTTTCAATAAAAATATATACATATATATATGGTTTTCAGTAAGATAGTATATATATATTGTAGTTAATAGCTACATGCTGAAGGAAATTTTGATACAACTCTTTTTTTAAGGTTAGAAAACTAAAAATTTAAGACTTTCTGAACATTATTAAATCATCAGAGAAGGATCCAATGTAATATGGCAGAGTAAAACATTAGAGTCATCACTAGTAAAATTGGGAGTAAAGCAAAAATCCCAGTTACAATGCTATTTTATGAAATGATATAATTAGTTCCTGCCAACGAAATTAAGTAAAATGTGAAACAAATATGAAATGAAAACACACACACACTGGAAAAATAAAAGACAAAATTATTCTTATTTATTAATAACACAATTATAGGCCAAAAATTAAAAAGAATTATGTCTAAAATAAACATTTCTTAGAGTTAAAAGAGGCTCAGTAAACTGGTTAGAATAGGTAATAGATACATATTTAAATATATACATTTAAATCAATGGCTTTCCTATATACCCATGATTCCCAGTTGGAAAATATAATTGTGAAAAATGATATCACTTTAAGGACTGAGGTGCATCTGACCCAATCCACGCTGCTTTTATTGTGAAAACTGAACAACAAATAAAGATGACTGAAGAAGAATTAACGCCTTTGGGTTGTAGTGTTGGCAAAGAATACTGAGTACACCATGGACTGCCAGAAGAATGAACAAATTTGTCTTGGAAGAAGTACAGCCAGAATGTTCATCAGAAGCCAGGATGACGAAACTTTGTCTCACATGTTTTGGACATGTTATCAGGAGAGGCTAGTCCCTGAAGAACGACATCAGGTTTGGCAAAGTGGAAGGTCAACCAAAGAGAATATCCTCAATAAAACGGATTAACACAATCACTGCAACAATGGGCTCAAACAAAGCAATGATTGTGAGAAAGGCACACGACCAGTGTTTCATTCTGTTGCATTATGAGTCAGCAATGACTCAGCGGCACTTAAGAACGATTGTGTCCATCTCTACTACACTGAAGTCACCATCTTCAACCTCCACTGGGTCCTCCACTGCTGAATTATCCTATTATGTTCCTTTGGTCCATTGCATCTTCCCTCACGGTCACCCACCCACCTGTCCCTATATTTCAACATTGGATGGGAACTCCCTCACCTTCCTGCCCTGCAACCTACAACCCACTGGCATCTGAAGCCATCTTCTTCTACTTCCTTTCAAGAAAATCCCAGTAGTTTCACCTTCATCTCTTTTTGCATTCCATTAGCTTTTTCATACTGGTTCTATTCTACCACCATCTAAATATGAGAAAATCTCCTCCATCTTTCTACATTCACTGGCCATTCCTTCACTTCCAGTTCTATTTCTTTTTGCATTTCACAGGTTTTTCTTTTAAATAAACATGAACAAGTAATTTATTCCATTTCTTAATCTTCCACTTGGTCCTCAAACACGCCGTTACCCATGCCTTGAAGAAGCCTTGAGTATCATCCTCGGCTCCTCCTTTAACTCGTACATATTCCATTACAAGGTTTTTAAGAATCCTGGTGGCACAATGGTTAAATATTCAGCTGCTAAGCAAAAGGTTGGTGGTTTGAGGTCACCCAGCAGCTCCACAGGAGAAAGACTTGTGGACCTTATTCCATAAAGATGACAGACAAGAAAACCCTATGGGAAAGTTCTGCTTTCTCACACGGGGTCACTGTCAGTCAGAATCCACCCAACAACATCCAACAACAACATTCTGCCCTCTAAATTGTCTGCATCTGCTCAGTTTTCTTCTTCTTCTCTGCTAACAACTTATTTGTCCAGTTTCTCACAGGACAATTGCAATAGCTTCCCTGTATCCACTCTTTCCTCCTTCCACTTCAGTCTGTGCATCTTGCAGGGAGAGTGACCTACTAAAAAGGCAAATATGAGCTTCTTAAAACTGTTTCCTAGAATACCTACACTATACCTTTAATTAATAGTTAATTTCTGTCAATTCTTCAGCTCTCAGTTCAAATGGCACTTTTTCTCACATACAGTTATGAAACACCAAGACTTGAATACATGCTGAGAGATAATCAGTTCTAGTAGTAGAACACTGAATACTAAAGAGATGGAAATTTTTCTAAAGTAATTCATACTTATAGCACAAGTCCAATCAAATTTCCAAATGAAGAACAACCTTGACACCATGACTTAATGATGGTGCTGTTAGGTGCTGTGAGTTGGTTCCCACACATACTGACCCTACGCACAGTTCTGCAATAATAAAAAGCATGACAAATGGGTGGCTTTAGAGAACAGGAACTTATTTTTTCACAATCCTAGAATCTAGAAGTATAAATTCAGGATGTTAGCTCTAGAGAAAAGTCCTTCCTTGTTTCCTTCAGCTTCTCTAGCAATCTTTGCCTAAACTTTTATAGACGCAACTACTTCTGTCTTCACATACCAGCTTTCCCTTGTGTGTGTGTCTTATTGCGCATGTGCTCACCTTTATAAAACACTACTCAGAAGGGATTAATCTTAAGACCCACCTTACTGTGATATAACCTCATTGTTGCTGTGTTTTTGTTAGACATCACTGAGTCAATTCTGGCCCATAGTGACCCATGTGGCCCATAGTGACCCATGTGCAAGAGAACAAAACACAGCGTGTTCCTGTACCAGCCTCCCAATCACCGCTAAGCTTGAGCCCATTGTTGCAGCTGCCATGCCAGTCCGTCTCGTTGAGGGTCGCCCTCTTCACTGACTCTCTGTTTTACCAAGCACAGTGTCCTTCTCCAGGATACTTCTGATAGCAGGTCAACGGCATGTGAGACGAAGTCTCATTACCTTTCTTCTAATGAGCAGTCTGGCTATACTTTTTCCAAGACCAATTTGTTCATTCTTCTGCCAGTCCATAATATATTCAATATTCTTTTCCAAAACTGTAATTCAAAGGCATCAATTCTTCTTCAGTCTTCCTTATTAATTGCTCAGCTTTCACATGTAATTTATATAAGATAATTGAAAACACCTTGGTTTGGGTCAGGTGCACATTCATTGTCAAGGTGACATCTTTGCTTTTAACATTTTAAAGAGATCTCTTGTAGTGGATGTGTGTCATTTGATCTCTTGCAGTGCAATGTGTCATTTGATTTCTTGATGGCCGCTTCCACGGACATTGATTGTGGATCCAAGTAAAATGAAATCCTTGAAAACTTCAATCTTTTCACTGTTTAACATGATGGTGCTTGGTTTATTGCTTATTGGTGAGGATTTTTTGTTTTCTTTATGTTGAAGTGTAACCCATACCGAAGGTTGTGGTCTTTAACCTTCATCATCAAGTGCTTTAAATTCTCTTCATTTTTAACAACCGAGATTGTGTTGTTTGCATTACAGAGGTTGTTAATGAATCTTTCTACAGTCCTGATGCTCTGTTCTTCTTTGTACAGTCCAGCTTTTTGGATTATTGTTCAGTATACAGACTGAATAAGTATGGTGAAAGGACATAACTCTGATGCATGCATTTCCTGGCTTAAATCTGAGCTGTATACCCTTGTTCTGCTCAAATAACTGCTTCTTTGGTTAAGCACAGGTTTCTTATGAGCACAAAGAAGTTCTCTGGAATTTTCATTCTTCCCAATGTTATCCACACAGTCAAATGACCTTGCATAGTCAATAAAACATAGGTAAACATCTTTCTGGTGTTATCTGCTTTCAGCCATGATCCACCTGACATCAGGAAAGATATCCCCATTCCATGTCCTCTTCTGAATCCATCTTGAATTCTCCCGCTGCATCACGTAAAATTGCTTTTTTCATGTCAGAAGCTGTGGGTCCAGGACTAGGGATACAATTGCAGTTTCCAGGAGAGATGGTAAGCCTTAAGCAAGAGAGTGTAACTGTACTGCTGAAGATGTATGCCAGAATTCCCATGGACTTGACGGAATGGATTGTACCTTCTCCCCTTCTGGCAAAACTGGGGTTGACCGTGAATACTGTGTGTTGCAAGAGGGTGAGGTCGCCCACTGGTGTTATACCTATGTGAGCCCATCCAACATGAATGGGAGTAGACTGAGCAGAGAGCACTTCCTAGGCTGGTCTTGCTACCAGCAATCTCTACTAAAATAGTTGCTGAACCTCATGTTCCTTCCCAAGGTGGAAGAATTTTGGTAAAGAATAAATGATAAACAGAAGGACAGAGAAATAATAGCTGAGGGTAAATATGGAATAAATAAATGGGTTATAACCTAACATTATGATAATACATTGAGAGAGTCTCAAAACAAGGAATAATCTTCTCTCAATTGAATTTTGTCAGAGTCCAGAAATGAACACAAGACAAAGTGTTGGAGAGCCAAACCAAATCAGACACCCACATCAGAAATGAATGGCTAGTAGCTGAGTAAATTCACCCTTAGAACTCTTTTGTCCTATTGAACCACTAATTCAAAACAGTAATGACTGTTTTGAATCAGTAGAAGATGGAAAGGGGGAAGTTAATCCTTCAAGCATGAAATGGTCAGCCCAGGAATGGCCTGCAGTGCAATGAATTATTTCACATGGGCCTTCTAGTCAAGGACTCCGTGACTGACACACAGTTATTCAGTGGGACTATGCAAATAAGGTATATGGAAGCTGTGAGGTTGGGGTTCTGTGCCAACTTAACTGGGCCATGATTTCCAGTATTGTGTGGTTGGCCTCCGTTTTCTATGTTATAGAGCCTGACCTCTGCATGCTAATCAGGTAGGATTGGTATAAGAAGTGTCTCGGGTTGCAGCCTTGAAGGAGGGCAGAACTTGTGAGTCCCACCCTTACTAAAATTACATCATTCTCTAGGGTGTGGCCAGAATCCAATACCTAGTCGTTTGAGTGTGCCCTGGCAAGGCTCTATTTCTCTGCATCTGGATCCCTCCTCTGGTTTGTGATCAGCTGACCTCGCCCAGAGGATTGCCACCTGACCTGCTGGTTCTGGATTTCCCAGCCTCCACAGCCCGGTTGGCTGGTGGCTGATCATGTGGCCTCATGCAGCAAATTCCTCAGCCTTGTGAGCCGGAAATGCTGGTTTGGGTTTCGTAGCTCCTACAGCCACACGGGTCAGGAGACACGAATTTGGAACCTGCCGGCGTCTGCAACAGTATGAGCCATTTCCTTTATACATCTTAGTATGTAAGTTCTGCAAATTAGAGAACCCAAAGACCAGAGGGAAAATGCTCACGGGAGAAGAAGTAGATGTCGTTGGAGATGATGGAGTGGCACAGCAGCTTGGAAAAAGTGGCGATTTGGGACACCTTTATCTTGTGTCTCATAGGAGCCACCTTTATTCTAATCCTTGTAAAAGAAATTATTTGCTCATTAAGAATAACAAAAGAAAAATTCTGTTTCCAAACAGGATCATGGTAACAGGTATAGGGGCTAGGATTTCAACATGTTTTGTGGGGATATATTCAATTCGTAACAGTCATTAAGTATTGCTCAAAAATAAATGTATAACAAGACCACAAGAAACTGTAAGGCAAATATTTAAAAAAATGATAAATCTCTTAGGTCTAGTTATAGATAGCATAAATGGATAGGTTGTCTCCCTGTGAGACTAAGGAGTGTCAACTCAATTGACTTCCAGAAACACAGTCAGACCAATAGCTTTATAATATGCCTTTAAATCAGTTCAAAATAATTAAAAGATTCTGAGTGGAATAATAATAATAAGCAATATCACGATAAATGGAGAAAATATTGAAGTTGTCAAGGATTTCAAATTACTTGAATCCACAATGAACACCCTTAGAAGCGGCAGTTAAGAAATCAAATGCCATACTGCATTGGACAAATCTGCTGCAAAGACTCCTTCAAATGTTAAAAAGCAAAGATGTCACTTTGAGAGCTAAGGTGAGTGTGACCCAAGCCGTGGTATTTTCAGTCATCTCATATGCATGCAAAAGCTGGACAATGAAGATGAATTGATGCCTCTGAATTATGGTGCTGGGAAATAATATTGAATATATAGTGGACTGTCAGAAAAACAGAGCCTTAGTGGCTCAGTGGTTAAAGAGCTCTGCTGCCATCGGAAAGACTGGCAGTTTGAATCTACCAACTGATCCTTAGAAACTTTACAGGCAGTTTTATTCTGTCTTATGGAATCATCTTGATGGTGATGAGGTTGTGTTTGTTTGTTTTTCATGGTCCAGAAGCAAGAAGAAGTCTGTCTTGAAAGGTCTAGAGTCAAGCAGGGCACCCCTGGGAAGTGAAGATGGCAAGACTTTGTCTCACATACTGTGGACGTGTTGTCAGGAGGGAGCAGTCCCTGAAGAAGGACAGGTAAGGCAGAGGGTAAGTGAAAAAGAGGAAGACCCTCAACAAAATAAATTGTTACAGTGGCTGCAGCGGTGGGCTCAAACACAGTGACAGTTGTCAGGATGGCGCAGGGCTGGGAAGTATTTTGTTCTGGAGCACATGGGGTTGTCGTGAGTTGGAACTGACTTGGTGGCACTTGTCTCAGTCATCTAGTGCTGCTGTACTAGAAATACCACAAGAGGATGGCTTTAACAAAGAGAAATTTGTTCTCTCAGAGTCACCAGGCTGCAAGTCTAAATTCAGGGTATCAGCTCCAGGGGAAGGCTTTCTCTGTCTTTGGCTCTTAAGGGAGGTCATTATCATCAATTTTCTTTTGGCCTGGGAGTATCTCAGCACAGGAACCTCGGGTCCAAAGGATATATTCTTCTTCTGGTACTGCTTTCCAGATGGTGTGAGATCCCCCTGTGTCTCTGTTCACCTCTCTCATTCATATCTCAAATGAGATTGGCTTAAGATACTATCTAGTTGTAATTGTGATTATTACATCATAGTGACAGAATTTACGACACATAGGAAAATCTCATCAAATGGCAAAATGGGAGGACAGTCACAAATACTAGCAATCATGGTTTAACCAAGTTGACAGATATTTGGGGGGGACACAATTCAATCCATGACAGAACCTAACAACAGCAACAACAAATGGAATAAGGTATATAGACTGCCTAAGAATAAACTTATCAAGTAATTAAAAAAAACTGCAAACAATTTTACAACAGGCTTTAATAGAAGACTGCAGTTAATGCAAATATATACATGTTTCTGAAAGCTTCATTAACATCAAAATACAAATTCCTTCTAAACAAAATTTCATACAAAAAGAATTTGATGTGAGGAAAAACAAGAACATAAAATTATCTTTAAAAAATTAAACAAGAACAGTCAAGAATTTTTTTTTAAAATAAAAATGAGAAACTGGCCTTGCCCTGTCAGAATTTCAAACATATTACAGAGTAGTAAGTAAGTAAGTTATACTACAGCTAGCACAGAAATGGGTAAAAAAAATCAAAGAACTCAAATAGAATATTCATGATATTTTAATATATGATACATTCATTACTTCAAAACCATTAGAGAGTTATAGATTATTTAATAGGTGGGATTGAAATGTCTGGCTAATCATTTGAGAAGAAAGATTCTTCTCACACTACAAAAGTTAAATAAACTTCAGAAATTTAAATGTTTAATAACAAAAGTATTAAACTGATATTTTTATAAAACTGGGAGTATTGGAGATATAGGAAATTTATAAGCAAAACAATAAATGTATCAAAGGAAATATTAGTAAAAATATTTGTAAATTTAACTGACTAAAAATTAAATGTGTCTTACATTTTTTTAAATCATAAATGTAGTGGAAAGTAAAAGATATTGACAATAATCATGAATTATTGTCCTATGAATAATCTTATGAAGAGGACATTTTATAAATCACTTAAATTCAAATCAGTCCTGTAAAAAATGGACAAAGAATATAGATTGGTGGAATAAAATATATAAATAGCCCAAATATTCTATATTAGAAACAATAAAGAATCCTGATTAAAATAGCTTGGACAGAACTTTGTCCCTGTATCTAATTGGCAAAATTTTGATAAATTATAAAAGTCAACTGGGATGAAGAATTGGTGATACTAGCCCTCTGTCATAAAATTGTAGTAATTTGATAAATCTGTATGATCCTCTTGAACTTTGTTTTTACAGGGTACGTTATGAAAGTTTTCACAATTTTAAGAAAATAATTTAAAATGTCAGAAATGGTTCATGTAGAGTTTGTGTCTATTATTCCATCATAGTTTTATTATTGAAAATTGTTAACAGTCATGACCAGCTACAATGAAATGATTATGTGTGTGTGTCTGTGTGTCTGGGTGTGTGTTTGTATGTGCATCTACAGCATATCCATTAAAATCCACTTTCTGAAAAACGTTATATGGCAATACAGGCAAGTATCAAGTGACATTATTTTTGTTAGAAGTAGTAGATTGTGACTCTATTAACAACCACAATATTGAAAGGAAATTTGGTTAGCTGAGAGACTAAAATAAAAGCTGAACTAGAAAGCCTGAGGAGGGATCCAAGCAAGAGCTGTCTTGCGGTCCCCAGCAGAGGAACCCTCAAATCTTCCTAAGTAGAGCACAACCATCCAATGTGTCCACTGATCACTGTCATCATTGAGTCCTTAGAAGGGAGAGGATTGGTTCAGCTTTGGTTAGGCTGGAAACTCTGGTGACCCAGTGCATAAGAACTGTATCTGCTAACCAAACAGACAGCAGTTTGAACCCACCAGGCACTCCTTGAAAATTCTAAGGGTAGTTCTATTCTGTGCTAAGGGTTGCTATACTAGACTTGATAACAGTGGAGTTGGTTTTTGTTAGTTTTCGTTTTTTTCTCTGCTTAACTCAATCATCTTGGCAAAGGATTAGAGTAATGTCCTGGTAATCTCCTGCTGCTATAACAGAAATACCACAAATGAACGACTTAAAGAGAAATTGACTTTCTCACAGTCTAGTAGCTAAAAGTCCAAATTCAGGGTGTCATCTCCAGGGGAAAGGCTTTCTCTGTTAGCTCTGGAGGAAGGTCCTTCTCACCAGTCTTCTCCTGGACTAGGAGTTTCTACTTGCAGTAGCACCAAGTCAGAGGATTCACTCTGCTCCAAGCACTGCTTTCTTGGTGGTATGTGGTCCCCCCTTTCTGCTTTTATCTCTTGAACAATAGAAGTCAGTGCAGACTACACTCGGGGAAGCTCCCTTAACATTAGATCAGGGATGTGCCTTAGTGAGGTTGTTGCAATCACGCTCTCATTCTTTTAAACCACAGGCAGAAATTATGATTTATGACACAAGAAAATCACAAAATGGAAGGTAACAACACAATACTTAGAATCATGTCCTAACCAAATTGACACATGTTTTGGGGGACATAATCCACGACAGGTGAGTAGCGATAACATGGCTATTGTGACATGGAGAGCCACTGTAATTTGTGACTGCTACACCCTATGTAATAAAGTGAATTTTTCAAGACAGGCTCTAAACATTTTCACATATGTCTTTGTGGTGCAGGGCTTAAGATCTATGGTTACTAACCAAAAGGTTGGCAGTTTGAATTCACCAACCACTCCTTGGTAACCCTATGGAGCAGTTCTACTCTGTCCTATAGGCTCTCTATGAGTTGGAATCAACTCAACAGCAAAAAGTTTTTGTGTGTTTGTGTGTATGTATGTAAAAATCTATGCAAGGAATTATTAGAAATATTCAAAATGGTAGCAATTCTTGTCTACAAGTAACAAGATTTTGAATAACATTTATTTTCTTCACACTTCATGCATTTACAATAAAAATTCTATGAGAATGGTTCTTGCAATAATATGAATTTGGCCATCAGCAACTAGATGCTCCCCTCAGCCCAAATCCCCTTTTTCAAACAAGAAAAGGCTGCATTTTGTACATCTAGGGGCATGGGGGACAGTGAGAAAACTGAAGAGAGGGAGAGCCTTCCGAAGAAATGGCAGACAACTATTCCTTGAGAAATAGCCTGAGTGTGTCGTGTTGTCCCTAACATTTTCTTAATCAGATTTTCCCTGATTGAACTGGCAAAATTAGCAACAAATCTTTAGGAAAGTTCCTAGGATCACTGCTGATGATCCCGATGTCACAGAATCGGCTTCATCAATATTTACGTCAGAGTGAACGTACACCACCAGATGGCGCCAAACCACATCTACGAGTAGAATGGATTGGGATGTCTTAGATGCTAAATGTCCCTGGTGGTACAATGGTTAAGCACTTGGCTGCTAACCACAAGTAGAGCAGGTCTGAAACCACCAGCTGGTCCACAGAAGAAAGATGTGGCAATCTGTTCCTGTAAAGATTTACAGCCTTGAAAAGCCTGTGGAGCACTTTTACCTTGTTCTGTAGAGTTGCTGTAGTTTGGTTTGGGGCTTGGGGTTTAGTGAGATTGCCAAAATACCAGACCGGCTAACTACATAGGCTTATTCTGGTTAGTTTACATGTTTGATTTTTTTAGAGTCTGATTATCACATGACAGTGTTTACTTCTTACTCTCTATAGAGGAACTGATTGTTTGGGGGTTTTAATTAATTTTTTGAATAGGTGACTCATTCTTTTAGTTCAGACCCTCAATGAAATAATGAGCATAGGCAATGTTTGGTAATCTCTGCTAACATCACAAAAAGAGAGACAACCAGATATTATCTATCTCATAAAGGAAGAATAGAGCACAGTACTCAGATTCTTCAGGTCAAAAATTCAAACTGGTATCTGCTCTAGGCTCTAAATCTAATTTTCAATTTACAGATACATAAGAGACAGTGGAACATGTAAAATAACACCATGTAACCAAACAATAACATTCTGAAATTAGGAAATTCTACAAGACCATCTGATTTCTTAGGAAATAAATTGCAGTAGCGGGGCAGAAGAAAAGGAGAGGGAGTTACAGACTAGAGGTAATTGAAGAGATTTATTAACTAAATGTCATCCAGGTTCTTAAGTGAGTCAGGACATGAACAAGCCAACTATTAAAAAATTGTGCTAAAAATAGATATTTTAAAGCATCATTTATTATATTTAAAATTACTGTTGATTTCATAAGACGTGATAACTGTATTGTGCTCATATTTTAAGTGCCCTTATATTTTAGGGATAAATATTACAAAAAAATTACATGATACTTGGAATTTGTTTCAAAATAATCCAGTGGAGATTGGGAGTACTGATGAGATTGAGTTTAAATTGATAAGTGTTGAAGTTGAGTAATGGGAACATATGGATTTACTGCTGTTCTCTCTACTTTTTCTGTTTAAAAGTCCTATAATAAAAAGCATGACAAAAAAAAAGACACTACAAGTTTCACTTCTAGTTCCCCAGCTCCCAGCTCTCAATTCTCTCTAGGCAATAAATATTTGTAATTTCTTATATATCTTTCCAGGGAGTTTTGGCGATATACTGTATTTCTAATCAGAAAAAAAATTGCATATATTTTTTAAAGACCTACCCCATGGGGAATATCTGGCTTGGTGCCTATTGATGGTTGCTCCAGTTCATTCCACAGGACTGATGCTCATTTTCTTTCTGACTTTCCTGAACACCACACTAGGTCTTTATCACCAGGGATCTGGAACTAGGGTCTCCATTGCTGTCAAATCAACTCCAACTCACAGTGACCCTCTAGGACTAGTACAATGCCCCATAGGGTTCCTAAGGAGTGGCTGGTAGATTCAAACTGCTGACGTTTTTGGTCAGCAGCGAAGAGAAGTGGATGAAAATAATGACAGCAGAATGACTCCTGGTGACAGTTTCCATGGGAATGGGAATGAAGCAGCAACAAAAACTCTTAAATTTCAGCCTGAGGGTCACAGAAGGCCATTCCATTTTCCAAGGGTTGTGTCCATTTACAGCTTTTATGTTTAGGGGGAGGAAAAAAAGTCAAACATAAATTTATGTCATTGAAGAACATTACCTAATCCTATGTATGAAAATTCAGCCATTATTCAAGAAGATTTGACAAGTCTTCTGCCTATGCATGTAGTCACTGTACGAATGGCAGCGAAGCAACGTTATCTTCAACACAATTGTGATTGTTCTTCAGTTCAGCTATTCTCTAACATTTTATAGCAAAAAGGAGAATTACAGGGCTTTGGAGATTACTGGCTTACAAATTTGAGCAGTACAGAGGGGCCTTCCATGGGGTAATTGAAATGCAGTGAATGTAAAGCTGAGAATTGGGTTTAATTCAAATTCATCTTTGACAAGAAGCAATACACAAAGGTTTTGAGGCAGAACAGCCATATCATAAATTCTTAAATGAAAACAAGTTTTGGTCAAGGCTATCTGAGGATATTTTAAGTAATTTAAACAATTATACTCAATCCAGAGGCTGTCTGTACTTCTGTCTCTTTGTTATTTAATAATACGAGCCTATGGTCACAGAACAATGTGTGGTCTCTTCTTCATGCACATCCAGCATACACACATCTTGGCAATTTATCTTTGGGGAAAATTGCTTTTTGGATGATGAATTGCCTGGTTAAGAGTATTATATTCTTGCTATCATGCCTCTATTACCAGAGCATTTTAAAAAATGTTTGTTAGATGATACAAGAGTATTTCTGTGATAAGGGTTAGTGTAACACTTTAACAATCAGCTTAAGAAAAATCGAAGTGTGGTAATTTCATATTTATACTCTACAATATTGTATAGGCAATGTAGATAATAACAGCAATAAAAACCAGTTTTTTAAACCAGGAAATTAACATCTACATAAGTAACTGAAACAATGCACAGAAATAACATGAAGACATTTTTAGCCATTGCTTTGTTAAAATAGGGAATAAGTGTGAGTCTTGTGTGTAGCACTAGTGGACTAAAATATTCATTCTGCTTTCTTGGGTTTCAAAACTGTGCATGCCTATGAGATTGTGTGTGTGTATGTAAGAGAGAGAGGATTGTGTAAGATAGGTTTGTGAGACTGTATGTGCACATACGTGTGTGTGTTGAGGTGAGGAATGATGACAGGGATACATTAAAGGAAATTCATAAACTCATTTTTTTAACGTGGTTGAAAAGCACCAAGGAATCATACAAGTTAGGCTGTTTATTTAGGCAGACTTCAGAACCTCCTTTGAGATGTGTGACGTTTGAAACTAAATAACAGTTATTAATATTTAAAAAGGCCCCAGACATTAAAAACAATATTTCCTGTAGACAGGTATGTTTGAGAAGAGCACGTCATCCTCTCTGTTCAGGGGGAGACAGAAGACAAAGCGACAAAGCAACAATAAACGACTGATGTACACAAAATAATGTTCTTCTTTATCTGATTGATACTGTTGCATTATCATTGTACCCACAAGTACTACAAAATAATATGCAAAAAGCAAATAATATTTTATTAAAAGGGGAGGTTGGTTTTGTGAAGAATAAGAATGGTGGAAACATGGAATAAACTCTCAGCAGTGTTTCTTGGGTTATTAACAGATATCCATTCTTTACCCCCTTTTGTCTGTTTGTTCCAATTAAAAAAAAAAACTCACTGCTGTCCAGTTGATTACAACTCATAGTAAGCCTACGGGAGATACTTATAATACTGTATTTTCATAACTACTAACCAAATGGAATTTAAACTTTTAAAAGAACAAAAGCTCAAAAAGTACTTATGAATTTTCAAGATTTCAGGTGCATGTTTAGATGTTTACACATATCTGTCTAGACCATCTTTTTTGAGTGTTGTTCTGATAATCTTTAATATTTCTAAATTGACAGGCTGAAAATTGATTTGGGATGGAATTTGAATTTTCTTCTATTAGTAAAGAGACATTTTTTTCATTTTTGAAGTGCACAAAAGAAAATAAAAGCCTTATGTGTCTAGTGTCTTCTGTGTCTAGCTTCACTGTCTACATAAACAGAATGCTTTTCAGCAGATATAATGACTCCATCTATTTAAGCCCTGGAACTCTGGTGGAGCAGTGGTGAAGGGCTTAGCTGCTAACCAACATGTCAGTAGTTCAAATCCACCAGCTGCTCTTTGGAAACCCTGTGAGTAGTTCTACTTTGTCTTGTTGGATCACTGTGAGTCAGAATGGGTTTGGCACATCAGCCCTGGCACAGTATTTGCATCTTATGGGGACTTGATAAGCATTTCTTCATCTGCTAGGGAACCTGAGACTGAGGGGTTACCTAATTCATCCAAAGTTACCTGTTTAGTAAATGCAGAGATGGGCTTCAAAACTCAGGTTTCTGAATCCAAATCCATGTCTTCCTACCCTTTAGAGTTCCTTCTTTTACAACCAAAATATATGCAAATATCGCACTAGAATCCATTTAAGGACAATGAAGTCACAAGAAGAATTGTATATGAAGATACCACATCGGAAAGGTAGCAAGTCTTGGTTTCTACAGGAGCTTTGAATTTATCTCTGCCTTTCATTTTAGAGTTCAAGAATCACAACTCCTCGCCCTCGGCAAAAATAAAACACAAAAACACCCACCAAACCAGCTACAAAGTAAGTGTCTTTTACAATAAATTGTAGAGTCACATGTTACAGCATATGTATTTGAACGTGCTTTGAAATGAGAAGACGGACTATAATAATGGGAAATGGGTTACACTCCTTCTCTGGATCATAAAATGCAGCCGTTTATGCCAGTATAACATATGGGCTGGTAGCCTTCCGACAGTGTACTAAATTCAGAGGGATATTTCAGGGTCTTATTCCCAGGGAGAGGACTGAGTAGTTGGGCATTCAGCCACATCATATTTTTTATTCAATAGATATTTGTCAAGTGCATTTTAAGTACGCTAAGTGTAATTTAAGTAACATTCCCTCTTCTGTAAAGTGGAGGTAAAAGAGGACACGTCTCACATAGTCATAAAGATTGAAGTAGGAGTGGAGCACCTGGCACATAGTAACTGCTCAATAAATGTCAGCTCCAATTTTTAGTTTCTTACACTGCGTCAGGCACTATGCTGGGTGAGATTCAAAGATGAGTTTGGTTTCAGTCCTTTTCTTAGGGACAAATCTCGTGTCTATGAATTTGTCATGCTGAGGTGGCTTGTGTGTTGCTATGTGGCCGCAGACTATGTCACCAGTATTTCAAATACCAGCAGGGTCACCCATGGTGGATAGGTTGCAGCATAGTGTCCAAATTGGAAAGAAAGACCTCGTGTACTACTTCTGAAAACTAGCCAGTGAAAATTATATGCATGACAACAGAATATCATCTGATTCTGTTCTAGAAGATGAGTTGCCTAGGTTGGAAGGCGTACAGAATACACAGTACACGCAACAATGGACTCAAGCTAGCAACAGTAGTCAAGATGGCTCAGGACCGGGCAACATTTCTTTCTGCTGTACATGGATGGGGTTATTGTCAGTCAATCCAGCTCGACAGCAACTAAAAACAGGCTTTTCTCAGGAAACTCATGATTCAATATACACAAGCATATATATTAATTTTTTGTTGTGCATTAGTGGGCAGTTTATAGAGGGAATTAGTTTTGTACTCAATAGTTTGTATATGAAGTGTTCCATGACAGTTTCTATATTCCCCGCAGTGTCAGTACTCTCCCCATTTCTACCCTAAAAATCATATAAACCGCATCCACTGCCATCAAGTCAATTCTGACTCATAGCAACTTTACAGGACAGAGCAGAACTGCCCCACGTTGTTTCCAAGGAGTGTCTGGTGGGTTAAAGTGGCCAACCTTTTGGTTAGCAGCCATAGGTCTTAATCACTATGGCCCCAGGGTTTCCATTTCTACCTTAGGCTCCCCATTTTCCTTTCATCCTGGTTTTCTATTGCTTTCTCCCTTCTCATCTTTGCTTTTGGGGCAAATGTTGTCCTTTTGATCTCATATGATTGGTTGTTCTAAGGAGTGTATTCCTATCTGATGTTACTGTTTGCTTTATGGCCCTGTCTATGGTTTGGCTGGAGGGTAGTCTCTAGTAATAGCTTAGGTTCTAGCTCAGGAGAGCAGTAGTCTCTCAAGTTTCTCCAGTCTCTGACAGACTAGTAAGTTTGGTCTTTTTTTTTTTTCTTTTTCTTTCTTTCTTTTTTATCATGATTAAATTAAAATGTAACATTCCCCTAAAAATTTACATGCCCACCTATATGCCCACTGATCTCCCTGCCCAAGGACAGCACACTCCTCCTCACTGCTCCATACGTGTTTTATCTTCCCAACAATCTCCTATCCCCTCCTCTCCACCCACTCCTCTTCCTCCTGTAAGAGGTCAATAGGACGACATCCTATAGATGCGTAGAACCATAAAGTGCACACATGATATGGTCACTCTGTGTCACCAAATCCAATCCATCCCTGTAAGTCTGGTCTTTTTTTGTAAGTTTGATTTTTGTTGTTGTTGTTCTACATTTTTTCCCTTTGTCTGTCTGGCACCGTCTATCATAAAGCCAGTCAGAGCAATCAGTAGTGGTAGCTGAGAACCAACTAGTTCTTTCTGTCTCAGGGTCACATTGGATGTGGTTCATGTGGTCCATTAGCCCTGTGGACTAATTGCTCTCTTGTGGCTTGGATTTCTTCACTGTCCTTTTTTCCAGACGGTAAGAGAACAGTATTTGTATTTTAGGTAGCCACTTGGAAACTTTTAAGATATTAGACACTATTTACCAAAATACGAGGTTTGACAAGTCTGTAGACTTGGTTGTTGGAAGCGTTACAAACCTCACTGCTGAATATCACCACAGTCGCGATGACAACAGCATCTATCCGTTTGGTAATTTTCCATCTCCTCCCTCCCATCTCTAATAGCCATCAAAGAATTTTTTTCCTTTCTATAAGCCTTTTCTTGTTTCTCTACAATAATGGTCTTATACAATATCTTTCTTTTGGTAATTGACCTATTTTGCCCTGCATAATGTCCTCCAAATTCATCCATGTTGTGAGATGTTTCATAGATTAATCATTATTCTTTATAGTTGCATACTATTCCATTGTGTACTTACCACAGTAATGAACACATGTCTGTTAGTATCATGGTTCTTACTTCTTTATGGCATATACCTCGGAGTAGGGCTGTTTGGTTGTGTGCTATCGCTATTGTTAGATTTTATGAAAATGTCATACTTTTTTCCACAGTGGTTGCACCATTCTGCATCCCACCAACAGTTTATAAGTGTTCCAATCCCACCACAACTTTGTCAATATTTGTTATTTTCTCTTTTATTTACATTAATGACAATAATGTCATTAAAAGAACAAGAAAGAAATAAAATTAAAAAGAAAAAGAAGTCAGAAGAAACTCTGAAACCTCTTTAGCTAATGCAAAGGAAGAAACGATGAAGTGAAAGAACAGAAGATTTCAAAGAACAGCTCAACAAAAAAAACAAAGTAAAATATAATTAAATGAGTAAAGACCTGAAGTTAGAAAGTAAAAAGGGAAGAAGACACACCATTTCTCAAGCTAAAAGAGTTGAAGAAAAAATTCAAGCCTCCAGGTGCAGCATTGAAGGATTCCATGGGTAAAATACTTAAATGATGCAGGAAACTTCGAAAGAAGATGAAAAGAATACACTCATTGTACCAAAAAGAACTGATTAACATTCAACCATTTTAGGAGGTAACCTATGATCAAGAGCCAGTGGTGTTGATGGAAGAGGTCTACATAGCACTGAAGGAACTGATAAAAAACAAGGTTCCAGGAACTGACAAAATACCAACTGAGATGTTTCAACAAACAGATGCAATACTGGAAGCAGGATTTGTCTAAGCCAGGATTTGTCTAACCAGGATTTGTCTACCTGACACATTGATTTGAAGAGATTCATGTTTGCACCCATTCCAAAGAAAGACAGTCTAACAGAATACAGAAATTATTGAACAGTATCACCAATATCATACACTAATAAAATTTTGAAGACCACTCAGAAGCAGTTGCAGTAGTACATCAGCAAGGAGCCACCAGAAATTCAAACCACAATCAGAAGATGACACAGAACAAGGGATACCACTGATAATGTCAGAAGGATCCTGACTGAAAGCAGAAAATACCAGAATGATATTTACCTGTGTTCTATTGACTGTGCAAAGGTATTCAAGTTTATAGATTAGAACAAATTATGGACAACATTGCAAAGAATGAGAATTCCAAAGTATTTAATTATGCTCATGAGGAACCTCTACTTAGAATAAGAGGCAGTTACTTAAGTGAAACAAAAGGATATCACATTGTTTAAAGTCAAGAAAGGTATGTATTAGAGTTGTATACTTTCACTATGCTTACTCAATCTGGGTGCTGAGTAAATGATCCAATAAGCTGGGCTATATGAAGACGAAAATGGTATCAGGATTAGAGGAAGATTTACTAACAACCTGGGTTATACAGATGACACAACCTTACTTCTTGAAAGATAAGAGGACTTGAAGCACTTACCGATAAAGATTATAGACCACAGCCTTTAGTATGGATTATAAGTCAGCATAAAAAATGCAAAAATCCTCACACCTGGACCAATAAGCAATATCACAGTAAACAGAGAAAATACTGAATTAGGAAGATTTCATCTTACTTGCATGCACAGTCAATGCCCACAGAAAAAGCAGTCAAATCTAATGACAATTGTATTGTGTAAATCTACTGCAAAAGACCTCTCTAATGTTAAAAAGCAAAAATGCCACTTTGAAGACTAAGTGGGCCAGACCCAAGCCATAGCACTTTCAAGAGCCTCAGGTGCCCGTGAATGCTGGTGATGAATAAGGAAGACCAAAGAAGAACTGATGCCTTTGAATTATAATGCTGATGAAGAATATTTAATATATCACATGCTACCAGAAGAATGAACAAATCTGTCTTGAGAGAGATAGAGCCAGAGTACTCATTAGAAGCAAGGATGGCAAGAGTTTGTCTCACATACTTTGTACATATTATGGGGAATGATCAATCTCTGGAGAAGGGTATCATTTTTGATAAAGCAGAGGGTGAATGAAAAAGAGGAAGATCCTCAATGAGACATATTGACCAGCGGCTGCAACAGTGGCCTCAAACATAAGAACAATTGTGAGGATGGTGCAGGACTGGACAGTGTTAGTTGTACATAGAATTGCTATGAGTCGGAACCTACTGGACAGTACCAAATAACAACGGCAAGGCAAGATGATATATCACTGTAGGTTTGATATGCATCTGTCTTGTGGCTAATGGGAAGCCCTGGTTGTATAGTGGTTAAGTGCTACATCTGCTAATCAAAAGATTAGCAGTTCAAATGCACCAAGTGCTCCCTGGAAACTCTATAGAGCAGTTCCACTCTGTCCTATAGTGTCGCTGTGACTCAGAATTGGCTCAAAGGCAGTGGTTTAAATTTTTAGTTTAATGGCTAATGACAAGTCTTGGTGGCATAGTGGATAAAATGCTGAGCTGATAGCCAAAATGTTGGTAGTTTGAACCTACCAACCACTCTACTCTGCAAGAGAAAGATACAGCAGTCAGTTTCCATAAAGATTTACAGCCTTGAAAACTTCATACGGCACTTCTACTATATTCTATAGGGTCACTGTAAATTTGAATCAACTCAACAGTAGTGAATTTAGTTTGGGTCTGATAGTAACTAAGGATCATGAGAATTTCTTCATGTGCTTGAAGGCCTTCTTTGGTGAAGTGCCTGTTCATATCTTTTGCCCACTTTGGAAATTGTATCATTTGTTTTTTCATTGTTCGAGTATTGAGGTTTTCTATATGTTTAAGAAACCAGATCTTTGTTAGATGTCATAGCCAAAATTTTTGTCCCAGTTTATAGGTTCTCTTTTTACTCTTTTGAAGAAGTTTTTTGACATGTGTGTTTCATTTTTAGGAGGTATCGTTTATCTACTTTGTCTTCTCCTATTTGTGTATTGTTAGCTATATTTGATGTTCTATTTATGCTATATATTAGGGCCTCTGGCATTGCCCCTTTTTTTTTTTTTTTTTTTTTTTTTGCAGTTGTCGATGAGAAGTCACTGAAATGCTTTTAACAGAAGAGGATTGCAAACAAATGTATGTATTAGAACACTCACAGATGAAAGTATAGAAGATAAATTAAGGTGGAACAAGAGGAAGAGAATGAAACTGGAGTCAGTGACATTATTCAGAAGATTATTTAAATAGACCAGGCAGGAGATAAAAATGATTTGACAATAGATATAGGAAAGACGACAGATTCAAAAAACATAAACTGTAGTGTAGGGGTAAAAAGTTGGGATATGTGGGAATGGTGGTGAAACTAAAAGTTGAATAGCAATATTTCTGATTTGAGTGCCTTGAAGTATGTAGTACAGTCAGCAGTGTGGGGAATGGAAGAGGAGGAGGAGCAAATGTAGGAGGGTGAAATAGAGTTCTTCTTTGAGCATAAGAAATTTAAGATGCTGATAGAACATATTGGTGCAAACATGCAGTTATCCATTGGATACATGATTTTGAAATGCAAAGGCAGATGAGGCTGGAAATATAGATTTGGAAGTCATCAGCCTCTTGGTGGATATGGAAGCCATCAATAAGATTCCTCAGAGAGACTCTACTAGGAGAGAAGGGTACTAAGAATCCTGACAACAAGGCTAAAAAGGAATAATCAAGGAGATAAAGTTTGAAGCAAGAAAGAGTAGTGTCACCAAATTTGAAAAAGAGTCTAAAATCTCAGGGAGGTCATCAGTGTCAAATATCATGAAAAGAACAACGTGAACCCAAAAGAGCCCTATTGGATCTGAAGTCTAGGGGGTTGTTTCTATTTTCATCTTTGCTGGTGCAGTTTCTATGGGAACCAAACTTTGTGTATGTAGTTTTGTGTGTGAGAGTGCATGTGTGTCTGCACACGCATATTTATCTTACCTCTTACCTAATTTACTGTCTTCATAAGACTTTCTACGTATTTCTTGTTATGTGTGTCTTCTACTCATATTCGTACAGCTTTCTCATGTATCTCTGTCTGATTTTAGATTCCTTTTTAAAATTTTTATTATTTATTAATTACAGTAAAAGAACAGAATTTCTAATATCTATCAATTATCTCATCCATGATAAGCCCTCACCCCACCCACCCATGCTTGCAGCCAAAACAGTTATTTCTTCTGTAGATAATTCCATTTTTAAGTCCTTATAACAGGGGTTTCATACAATATTTGCCCTTTTGACATTGACTGATTTCGCTCAGCATGATCTCTTCCAACTAAAACCACGTTATGAGATGTTTTCTAAAATCGTCATTGTTTTCTTATCATAGCACAGTGTTCCATTGAGTATATGTACCATTTGTTTAGCCATTCATCTGTTGATGGGCATCTGGGTTGATTCCATCTTTTAGCTATTGTGGACTGTGCTGCAACAAACATTCGTGTACATGTGTCTGTTTGTGTGACAACTTTTGTTTCTAAAGGATAAATTCCAAGCAGTGGAAATACAGGATCAAATGGTATATCTATTTCCAGCTTCTTAAGGAAGACCTAGATTGCTTTTCCAAAGAGGTTATAACAACTTGCAATTCCACCAGCAACATATGAGAGTTCCAATCTCTCCACAGCCTCTCTAGCAACTGTTATTTTGTGTTTTTTGTATCATGGCCAACCTTGCTAGAATCAGATGATGTCTCATCATAGTTTTGATTTGGATTTCTCTAATAGCTAATGATCATGAGCATGTTCTCATATGTCCTTTGGCTGCCTGGATGTACTCTCTAGTGAAATGTCTGCCCATATCTTTGCCCATCTCTTAATTGGGTTATTTACCTTTTTCTTGTTGATATTTTCCAGAACTTTGTAGATTATGGAGATCAGATGATGGTCCAACATGTAGTTGCCAAATATTTCTTTTCCCATTCTATAGGTGGTCTTTTAACTCTTTTGAAAAAGTCTTTCAATGAACAAAATTGTTTGATTCCTAGTAGTTCCCATTTATCTATTTTCTTTTCTGTTAATTGTGTATTGTCAGATTTTTAAGTCTATCTAAACTGTATATTAGAACATACATCATTGATCCTATTTTTTTCTTGCATGATTTTTATTATTTTAGGTTTGATATTTAGGTCCTTAATCCATTTAGAGTTAGTTTTTGTGTAAGGTGTGAGATACGGATCTTGTTTCAGATTGATAACAAATTTTGCCAGCTCCATTTGCTAAAGAGGCTGTTTTCACTGCAGCTTACAATCTTAGGGCCTTTGCCAATATCAACTGTTCATAAGAGGACAGTGGCATCCCTGGGGTCTGTATGTCTCTTCCTGAACCAGTATGAAGCTGTTTTAACTACTGTGGCAGTGTAACAGTTTCTGAGGTCAGGTAGTGTGAGGCCGCCAATTATGTTCCTCTTCTTCAGTAGTGCTTAACTAAGCCGGGGTTTCTTCCCTTTCCAAACAAAGTTGGTGATAATGTTTCTTCATCTCAGCAAAAAATGACATTGGGATTGCATTGTGCAAGGAGACCACTTTAGGTAAAACAGACATCTCTTCACAATGTTAAGTCTTCCTATCCATGAGCAGCATAGTTTTCTCCAATTCTGTAGGGTAGATTTTGCCATCTTGAGTTCAAAACTGTAGAGGCTTAATGTCAATATTGGCAGTCTCTTTCGAAGTTTCAGCTGTAATAAATATGGACAAGCAAAAATGCTTCCCTAAACATTCTTCTTCCTAAAGAAAATGACTTTTGGCAAAGAAAGAGAGCTACTGTTGTATGATTTCAGTTACAGTGACTTATAAAATGCCCTGAAAAGCCCCTATCTTATTGGGAAAGTTTTCAGAACCTGCCAAATGATCATTATGTCTGTTCAGTAAGAAGGAATGTCCTTCCAAATTCTACCACAGGGTCAATTGTTCCCAAAAATTTTAAGAAATTTTAAAGACATGGCTATTGTTCATAGGTTTCTCCCTGAGAAGAACAGAGCTGAGAATTGCAGGTATTTGGCTGCTAACCAAAAGATCAGCAGTTTGAATCTGCCAGTTTCTCTTCAGAAACCCTATGGAGCAGTTCCATTGGGTCCTATAATGTTGGTATGCATCAGCATCAACTCTATGGCAATTTTTTGTGCTCCAGTTTAACCTACATAAACTACAAAATATGAGCAGAAAATCTATATTTTAAATTTTTAACTTTTATTTTACAATAATCATAGATTCACTGGAAGCATCAAAGATAAAGAAGTCCCATATATACCCTTCACCAAATCCCCTCAGTGGTTACATGTTACATAGTTATAGCACAGTATCAAAACCATGAATTGGTGACAATCTCAAAGGGCATTGTTTCTGAAAGGCACAGACAGCCTGAACCAGACCACCCAGAGTACTGAGCATTCTGATAGGATTTCCACAGAACCTGACTAAATTGGCTCATAAATCATAAAAGAAATGGGGGAACAGTGAAAGCAGTTGGAATGTACTAAGAGTACACTTGTAAACACAAGTGAAAACCTAAGCAAAAGTCAAAAGTTCATACCAGGTGTGCAAGGATGACTCAACATTAGAAAATCAGTCAACATAATCCACCGTATAAATGGCGCATGATCTCAATCAGCCCAGAAAAGGCATCTGATAAAATCCAACACCGATTCCTGACAAAAACTCAATAAAATGAGAATAGAATGGAAATCTCTCAACACAATAAAAGACATCTATACAAAACCCACAGCAAACATCACTCTGAACAGAGAGAGGCTCAAGACACTCCCCCTAAGAATGGAAACAAGACAAGGATGCTTTTTATCAGCACCCCTATTTAACACTAAGTAAAATAATAAAGAACATCCAAATTGGAAAAGAAGAAGTAAAATGATCTCCATTCACAGATATGAACTTGCACCTACAGAATGCCAAAGATTCCACAGGAAAACTACTGGAATTAATAAATTCTACAGAGTAGCTGTATACAGAATCAGCATACAAAAATCAGTTTGATTCCTATCACCAGCAAAGAGAATTTTACAAAGGAAATCAAGAAAATAATACCATTTATAATAGCTCCTGAAAGATAAAATACTTAACAATAAATCTAACCAGAGACACAAAAGTCCTATACAAAAAAGACTACTAAACACTATTGCAAGAAAACAACAGAGACCTACATATATGGAAAAGCTAAACCATGCTCTTGGATAGGTAGACTAAACATTCTGAAAATGTCAATTCTACCTGAAGCAACTACAAGTATACTACAACCCCGATTGAAATACCACCTGTATCCTTTAGTGACTTGGAAATACTAATCACCAACTTTATACAGAAATGAAAGAGGCGCTAGATAAGCAAACCATTACCAAAGAAAATGAACAAAGTAGGAGACCCTACACTACCCGATCTCACAACCTCAGAGCAGGTACATAGTCAAAACAGCCTGGTGTTAGTACAGTGACAGACATATTGACCAATGGAATTTAACTGAGAACACAGATGTAAATTCATCTACCTATGGTCACTATGAGTCAGAACCAACTCAATGGCATTGGGTTTGGGGCTTGGGGGTTGTATGGTCAGCTGATCTTTAACAAAAGACCGAAGTCCATTAAATGAAGAAAAGACAGTATTTAGAACAAATGGTGCTAGCAAAACTGGATGTCCATCTGTAAAAAAGTTGAACAGGACCCATACCTCACACCATACACAAAATTCAAAATTATGAATCAAAGACCAAAACATAAAACCAAAAGTTATGAGATCACAGAAGAAAAAAAAACAGGGACAATGTTAGGATCCCTCATACATGATATATATACAATACAACTCATAGCTAACAATACACAAACAGAAGAAGATAAGGTGGATAGCTGGAATCTTCTAAAAATTAAACTCCTAAAGCTCATAGGGTCACTATGAGGCAAAATCAACTCTACACCAATGAGTTTGTTTTCTGTTTTTCTTTATACTCATGAGAAAAATAAAAAAGATAACCTACAAAGTAGGAGAAAATTTTGGCTATGACATATCCTACAAAGGTCTAATTTCTGAAATCTATAGGAAAGTCCAACCCCTCTAAAAAAAAAAGGCGCTAATACAGTTAAAAAATTGGCAAATGCTATGAACAGATACTTCACCAAAGAAAACACTTAGACAGCTAACAGACACTTGAAGACATGCTCAAGACCACTAGCTGTTAAAGAAATCTAATCAAAACTGTAGTAAGATACCACCTTACCTTTATATAAAACAGAAACGAATGTTGGAGAGGTTGTGGGAAAGTTGGAACTCTTAGGCAAGGCTGATGTGGATGTAAAATGGTACAATCATTTTGAAAACCATATTCAGCACTCCCAGTCCTGGGAATATATCTCGAAAAATAAGCCCAGTCACAGGATAGATATATGCGTCCTCATTTTCATTGCAGCATTATTCACAGTAGTAAAAAAATAAAAATAACCTAAGTGTTCAAAATAGATAAACGAATAAACAAACTATGGTACATATACACAAAGGAATAGTATGCAATGATAAAAAACAATGATGACTCTGTCAAGACACCTCACAGCATAAATGAATCTGGGCCTTATGCTGAATGAAATAAGTTAATCACGGAAGGACAAACATTGCACTAGACCATCAGTGTAAAAGTCCAAGAAAAGGTTTATACTCAGGAAAAAAAAAATCTTTAATGGTTATGAGGGAGGGGAGTTTCAGGGAAGGGAAGCCACAGACTAGAAAGCAGGCAAGTGTTAACTCTGGTGAAGGGAAAGATAGCACACAATACAGGAGAAGTCAGAGCAACTTGACCTAGGCAAAGTCACAGAAGCTTCCTAGCCATGTCTACCTTAAGGAACTGCACTGACAGCTGAGAATCACGATCTCGTGGGTCTTCAAGTCAGTTGGCATAATGTAGTTCACAAAGAAAACGTGCTTCTTCTCCCTTTGGTGAATAACATCTAGTGACCATATAAAATGCATCTACTGGTCCCAGCATGTATAGAACACAGAAAAATGAAGAAAATGGAAGACACGAGGAAAGTATTTGTGCAAAGAACTAATGGACCAGTCTGATCCCAGAAGAGCTAGGTGGTACCTGGCTACCACCAGTGAACTGCACTGTCAGGGATCAGAACAGAGGATAAGGAACAGAATGGGAGAAAAAATGTAGAACAAAATTTGAATTCATATAAAAAGACCAGACTTACCAGACTGACAAAGCCTGGAAGAGCTCCCGAAAGTGTGACCTCAGGACACCCTGCTAACTCAGATGTGAGGAGACTCCTGGAGTCCACCTTTCAGCCAAGGACTTACAGGCCTATCAACCAAACAATGCACACATGAGGAACATGCTTCTTAGTTCAATCAAGTGTAGGACACCAAATGGACAGCACCTGCTCGAAAGCAAAGACAAGAAGGCAGGAAAGGACAGAAACACTGGAGTGTAGAGGGGTGGGGGAGCGTGCTGACACATTGCAGAGATCACAGCCAATGTAACAAAGCAATCTGTAAATAAATATTTGAATGAGAAACTAATAAGTGCTATAAACTTTCACCTAAACCACAATAAATTTTTTTTAAAAGGTGTGTAGTAATATCATAATATTAGTTTACATTTCTGCAATGAACAGTGGCATTGAACATCTTTAAAGGTGTTTATCTGCCATCCACATATTCACTTCAGTAAAATGTCCCGTATCTCTTGCTCATTTTCCAACTGAATTGGGAGTGGAGGTTTTTTCGGTGTTGCTGTTTTGTTTTGATTTTACCATTGGCTATGGAGCTTTTTCTATACTTACAGTAAAAAACAACACTAAATCCATTGCCACCGAGTCTTACTCATGGCAAGCCCGTGTGTCACAGAGTAAAACTGCTCCACCCAGTTTTCTCGCCCTTAGTCTTTACAGAAGCAGATCAGCAAGACGTTCTTCTGTGATGTCAGTTGGTGTTGAACCACCAACCGTTAGATTAGTGCTCAAGCGCAAACCATTTCCACTACCCAGGGACATTACATCTAGAATAGGACATCCTTTGTCAGACATGTTATTTGCAAATATTTCCTCTCAGTCTATAATTTAATTTTCATCCTTTTAATTTATGTAATCCACTTTTTTCTTTTATAATTTATTTTTTTGGTGCCATGTCATATTAGAATACTAGGATTGAAATTCCTTTGAATTTCTGGAGGACAAGACGACAATCAGTACTAAATCCGAAATGATTATAACTGAAATAATAGCTATCTACAATATGTTATAAGATAATCTACTTTCAGGATGAGGTAAGAAAAAAGTATGTAGGAGTGTAGATGAGCAAGAATGGCCATGAGTTATTAATTGTGTAAGCTGGGAGATTGGGTATATTGAGCTCATTATATTCTTCTCTACACTCTTGCATGTTTGACAGTTTCTACAGTGAAAAGTAAAAGCAGAACAAAACCCCCATAAAAATGCATATCTTTCAGCTAAATAATTCAGTTTTAGAAACTTTGCCTTAAGAAAAGATTTAAGATGGAAAAAGAAAGCTAATTGTATAGAGAGGTTTGTGGCAGTATTATTTATGATAATGGCAGGAAAAATCAAAAACAATACAAATAGCTAACGATTAGGGAATATTTATACAAAAGCTATATGTGGTATATCATCTCAGGGGACCATTATGGAGTCATTAAAGTGATAAACATGAAGGCTAAAGACACATGAAAAAGTTTTTCACAAAATAATGTTAGAAAAAAACAAAATGCTATCATTCAACTGCGATTTAGCCAGTCATCGTATTGGAATAATGTGATTTTATATTTCTGTTCAGTCTTCTTAAATAATTTAGTGGTAATTCCAGCTCCCATAAACAAGATTATGGCAACAAGATTCAGCCCCTTCTAGACCAGATCTAACAGTCTGTTGTGCTCCACTACCACATGAGGAGAGATGGTAACAACCCCACACCCTTCCCAGCTATACACCTTTAAGCATCTTGAGAATGTGTTAAAATTCCTGGAAGTCAAAAGAGTGTTTCAGTAATACTAATTGTCACGGATGGATGGAAACCCTGGTGGCACAGTGGATAAGTGCTACTGCTGCTAACCAAAAGGCTGGCAGTTTAAATCTACCAGAAGCTCCTTGGAAATCCTATGAGGCAGTTTTGCTCTGTTCTATAGAGTCATTATGAGTGAGATTTCGCTGGATGGTAACAGGTTTTTGTTTGTTTCATTTTATTTTATTTTATTTTGTCATGGATTGCATTGTACCCCTCCAAAAACACGCATCCTGATTTGGTGAGGCCAGGATTCCTGGTATTGTGTGATGTTCCTACATGTTGTAAATCTTGCCTTATGACGTTAATGAGGGAGGGTGGGGAATGATGGGGACTGTGAGGTAGGGTTCAATCTGCAAGAGTGTATTGTGCCTTGAAGCAGTCTCTGGGGATATAAAGTAAATAAAAGCAAGCTAAGCTGGGGACTTTAAACCATAATGAAAAGAAGCAGCGTCAGGAGCAGAGCATATTGTTTGGACCCATGGTCCTTACTCCTCAGAAGCTCCCAGTCTAGGAGAAGATTGAAGATAAAGACCTTCCTCCAGAGTCAACAGAGAAAGATGTCCCCTGGAAATGATGCCCTAAATTTAGACTTCTAACCTACTTTTCTGTGACAAAATAAATTTCTATTTGTTAAAGCCGTCCACTAGTGGTATTTCTGCTTAGCAGCACTAAATGACTAAGACACTTACAAAAATTAAACAAAAAAGAATGCAAGAGAAAAAGGTATTTAATTTTAAGCCAGCAAACGGTTCATCCAAAAAAATTACCAAAAAGATGTTACTGAAAATCACTAAATTATAAGTTAAGTTTCTTTGACTTATAATTTGAAGGAATGTGGCTTAGAGTATTGCAGTCTTCAAAAGTACAGTCTTAGCAAATGTGGTGAACCAAGAAAAGCATCACCCACCAGATCAACTCCTAAAGGCAATAGTTAGTGTTGGAAATTACAGAGGTTTTAGAATATGTCCAAAAATTCTTTGATAGTCATTCCTTTAAAAGGTGGACTCCAATTCCACTCCCCTTAAGTATAGGCTATACTCAGTAACTAGCTTCTAGGCATAGAAAGAAGTGAAAGTGAAGGTGCATGACCTCTGAGATTAAGACACAAACTCCTGTGACTTGCTCCTTCCTCTTGTTCAAATCATGCACACTGGAGGGACGTGACACCATGTTGCAATGATAAGCAGCCCCGTAGAGAAGTTCACATGGGGAGAAATTGAGGCCTCCTCTCAGCAACCACATGAGTGAGTTAGAAAGCAAATCCTTTAGTGCCAGCAAAGCTTTCAGATGGTTGAAGTTCCAGATAACGTCTTGATTGAGACCCTGTGTTAGAATCATTCAGCCAGACTGTTCCTGAATTTCTGGTCCACAGAAAACTATGAGATAATAAACACTTGTTGTTTAAAGTCACTGAGTTTTGGAATCATTTGTATGCAGCAACAGATAACACAGAGATTTCTGGAAGCCTTCAAGGAATTTTATTTAATGTGGCTTTTAAATATTTATATTCAGTAACATTTTATTGACTTTTCTTAATCCAAGACTCTCTCTTATAAGACTGATTTTGGAGCAGATTTGTTGACTAGAATTTTTTTCCAGAAACATAATCCTGTAAATGTAAAAATACTCTTATCTCTAAAACCCATATATTGTTAGGTGCCATTGAGTCAGTTCCTGTTCTTAGCTATGCTGTGTACAACAGAATAAATGCCTGGTCTTGCACAATCCTCGCCATCCTTGCTATGCTTAGGCTCGTTATTGCACCTGCTTTGTCATTTGCACCGCTTTTGCCTTGGAGAGTCTGCCTCTTTTTTGATGACCCTCTCCTTTACCAGGCATGATGTCCTTCTCTAGTGTCCTATATACCCACATGATACAGCCTGGAAAATATCAGTTATATGAATGATAATTTTAAGATGAGGAGAATTTGTAAGTACATTCAAGCTGTTTAAACATTCAGTATTTTAAAATGTATTTTATATTAATATTAGTTACAAAAGTTTGTGTCATTAATGTTTTATTGTTTGAAAGTCTATTTTATTTGTAGTTTTGCTTTTAATATTAATACCAAGAGAAGAAAAATAAAATGAAATATGAATAGTTACTAGAGCCTGAGAGCAGATGTCACTTCATTGGTGAAAATGTTTCTCTCCTAACAAACATTATACATGTTTGGGGATCTTTAGGACAACACCTTTGTTTTTGCCTTTCTTTCCTTTGGGTTGGGGCATGGGGGGGGGTCAGATTAGCGAATGAAAGTATTGCTTAAAAAGCATACCAGTGTAGAGCTATTTGTTTTTCAGGGAACAGCATAATACGACATGTTCTAGAGATAATTTAACAATCTCTTTCAATCCTTTTTTGTGACTGTTGGCTGAATTTAGATTCTTTTCCTTCATCAAGGAAAGTTAATGCTAGAAAAGTGCTCTGTTATGTCTAAGCTTAACAAAGACTGAAAGAAAGGCTAGCAGTCTCTAAGTCTTCAATTCCTGCATACTATAACAGATAGACTTCCCATGTAGTGCTTCTTAGGAATTAATTCAGTGACCAACAATTTGTTTCTCAAATATCTCCACAGAAATAACTTAATGAAAGTCTTTCCACTGAGGATGCGAGGGTATTCATCCATGTCAGGTGGGAGGAAAGGGGTGGGACTTGGAAATCATGCTAATGAAAGTATTGCCAGATTTAGTCAGCTGGGGAAAAACAGATGTTTTCCTGATCCTGAACAACTGTGAGAGTAATAAATTCTAATGACAAAAATAAAGTGTGATTGTCTCTGGCTTGACATGCAATTCGACTAGTATAACAGAGATGTGATGGAACAAAAGCAGGATAGTAGCATCAGGTACCACTAAGTCAGTTTTGACTCATAGCCAACCGGTGAATAACAGAACAAAACACTGCTCAGTCTTGTACCCTCCTAACAATCACTGCTCTGCTTGACCCCACTATCGTAGTCTCTGTCAGTCCATCTCATTGAGCACCCTCTTCTCTTTCTCCAGCCCCCCACATTATCAAGCATGATATCCTTTTCCAGGGGAAAGACTCATTAACAACCTGCAATATACAGATGATACAACCTTTCTTGTTGAAAGTGAAGAGGACTTGAAATACTTATTGATGAACATCAAAGACCTGATAATATGCCCAAAGTATCCAAGACAAAGTCTCATCATCCTCAGTTCTAAGGAATATTAAGACTGTACTCCTCCCAAGACCAATTTGTTTATTCTTCTGGCAGACTATGTAGTATATTCAGTTCTTTGTCAACACCATAATTCAAAGACATCAGTTCTTCTTTTTTCCTTATTAACTGTTCAGCTTTTACATGCATATGAGACAATTGCAAATATGGCTTGTGGCACAAGCACCATAGTCCTGAATATGACATCTTTGCTTTTTCACACTTTAAAGAGGTCTTGTTCAGCAGATTTGCCTAGTGCAATACATAGTTTGATTTTTTTATGGCTACTACCATGAGTATTGATTGTGGATCCAAGTAAATTGAAAGTCTAGATAACTTCAACCTTTTCTCATAATATTTCTTATTGGTTCATTTGTGAGAATTTTTGTTTTCTTTATATTGAGGTGTTACCCATACTGAAGACTGTGGTCTTTGATGTTCATCAATAAGTACTTCAAGTTCTCTTCACTTTCAACAAGAAAGGTTGAATCCTCTGCATATTGCAGGTTGTTAATGAGTCGCTCCCCAGTCTTCAGTCCATGTTCTTCTTATAGCCCATCTTCTCAGATGTTTAGCATGCAGCTTGAATTAGCATGGTGAAAGGATATAACTCTGATGCACACCTTTCCTGACTTTAAGCCATACAGTATTCTCCTATTCTGTTTGTATGACTGCCTATATACAGGCTCCTCATGAGCAGAATTAATTGCTCTGGAACTTTAAGTCTTCTTGATATTACCCATAATTTGTTAGGATCCACATAGTCAAAAGCCTTTGCATAGTAAGTACAACACCAGTAAACATCTTTCTGGTATTCTCTACTTTCAGGTAATATCCATGTGACATCAGTACTCTATCCTCATTCCACATTCTTTTCTGAATCTGACTTGAATTTCTGGCATTTTCCTGTTAATGTACTACTGCAACTGTTTGTCAATTATCTGCAGCAAAATTTTACTTGCATGTGGTACTAATGATATTGTTCAATAACTTCCACATTCTATTTGATCTTTTTTCTTTGGAACGGACTCAAATATTAACCACTCCAGTCAGTTGGCTAGGTAGCTTTCTTTCAAATTTCTCGGCACAGATAAGGGAATACCTCCAGTGCTGCATCAGTCTGTTGAAACATCTCAATTGGTATTCTGTGAATTTCTTAAGCCTTGTTTTCACCAACACCTTCAGTGCAGTTCAGACTTCTTGCCTCAGTATCCTTGGCTCTAGGTCATGTGCTACCTCACTGAATGTTTAAAAGGGATAGTACCAGATATTTAAGTAATCTCTTTCCCTCATGTACTTTGGACATGTTATCAGGAAGGACTAGTTTTTGGAGAAGGACATCATGCTTCACAAAATAGAAAGTTTTTGAAAAAAGGCAAAGACTTTCAGAGAGGTGGATTTGACACAGTACCTGCAATAATGGGCTTAAAAGCCAAGCCAAGTGCTGCCAAATAGCAACAATTGTGAAGATGGTGCAGGACTTGGCAGTGTTTCCTTCTGTCCTCCATAGTGTGATTATGAATCAGAACCAACTTGACAACACCTAGTAACAAATCTCCATAAAAATACCAAAGTAAATTCTGGAAGCAAGAATAAGTATGTGATTACTGGACTTTGAAGAATACAAAGGCAGAAAAGCCATAGGTTAAATTCCCAGGATGGGGAGAATTCCCTGTGTTCGGTGTCTTTTTGTAACAAGTGATGTGGTACAGAATTCATATCTACTCTCGCAGATGTATAATATATTCATAAGTGGCTTCTGTGTCATAAAAACCATACTCATTAAATTTACAAGTAGGTGGCCTGTCATCTAAAGCATAGGATTATGTTTCAGAATGTGAAAGTAATTAGGAGGAGAAGCCAAGACCACTGATTAGTCAGGTGCACTAAGTTATCTCACTGCAACAAAGATTCAAAAAAACAAAACAGACACATATGTCAATCCTGGAACCCATGCTCTAAAATGAAGGAATAAAGTACTACATTGGAAGCCACTGAAAGAAGAAATTAACAGAAAATGACAAAGGAGTACAGCTACAAAGTGAAGTTTCCTGGCCAAACAGAATAGTTTAGCATGACCGTTCTGGAATAAAGCCAACACATCTGCATGCACATAGTCATCTCCATGGAATTCCCAAATAGGCGATAGAGCTGTGTGACTGGTCCTCTACCCCAGACAGGTGGTGAGAACTATTACATCCATACATAAGCAAGCAACAAAGCACACCCAGAGCAACTGCCCAGAAAAACAAACAAACAAAAAACCACAAGACAAAACAAAGAAAAATTACAATCAACAAATGAATAAAATAATAACTGAATGTCTTACAGACAGCAGGCAATATCAAAACCTATTTAAAACAAAAAAAGGACAAGCTATCTCCAATCAAGGAGCCAAATTAATGTACCAGAAGACACCACAGGAGAAGAAAAATCACTGGAACTACCTGGTAGGGAATTAAGAAGTCTAATATTCAGGGTTTTCCAACAGATTAAGAAAGAAATTAAGGAAAGCACAGAGAAAATCATACAGAAAAGAGAAAAATCAACCAAAGAACAAGCCAAAATGAAGGAAAATACAGAGAAAGCAATAGACAAATTCAGGAAAATAATACAAAAACATGTCAAAAGAAATAACTAAAAATCACACAGAAACATTAGTTAGAAATCCAAAGGCTAAACAACAAACTTTCAGAAATGGAGGACACAATAGAAAGTTTTAGGAGGAAATTTGAAACAACAGAAGACAGCCTCAGTGAAACTGAAGACAAACCCACAGATGCCACTTAGTGTGAGGAAAAACCAGAGAAAAGAATAGTGAAAACTGAGGAAAATCTCAGAACTACATAGGAGACAACCAAAAGCAAAAATTCTGTACATGACAGAAGTTCCAGAACAAGAGAAAAAAATACAAGTCATAAAAAGGATCACTGGAGATTTGCTGACAGAAAATTTACCCACTATTACAAAAGATAAAAGAGCTGTCCATCAAAGAAGTCCAATGAATCCATATTAGATAGATCCCAAAGAAAGTCATCAAGACATAGAATCACACTCACCAAAACTAAAGACAAAGAAAAAACAGCTAAAAAAGAATCAAAAAGCCATATGCAAAGAGGAAACAATATGATTACTCAGCCAAAACCATGCAGACAAGAAGGCAATGACTCGACACAAACAAAGCCTTGAAAGAAAAACTACCAAATTACTTGGCTCAAGATTAATATATTCTGCAAAACCTTCAATTATGATGGTGAAATTATGACATTTACAGGTAAATAGAAACTAAGAGAGTTTGTGAAAACCAAACCACATTACAAGAAGAATTAAAGGGGAGTCCTTCAATTTAAAAACTAACATCAGACAACAACCTGAACCTAGGACATAGGCCGGTATCAGCCAGATACTGACTGCCATGGCTTGTATCGTGTTTTCCCCTAAAAGTCTGGAGAAATTTGGCTGGGCCATGGTTTCTGGTATTGTGTGATGTTTCTATATGTTGTAAATCCTGCCTCTATGATGTTAATAAGGGAGGATGAGCAGTGGTTGTGTTGGTGTGGGAGAATTCAATGTGTTAGATTGTGTTGTGCCTTGAGGCAATCTCTTGGGATATAAACAGAAGCAAGCAAAGAGTAGGGAGCCATATAACATGAAGAAATCAGTGTGAAGAACACAGCGAGTCCTTTGGACCTGGGATCGCTACACCTCAGAATGTCCCAGTGCAGAGGACATTGTTGACTCCAGAGTCAACAAAGAAAGCCTTTCCCTTAAGCTGATACTCTGAATTTGGACTCTTAGCCTACTGTACTGTGACAAAATAAACTTTTCTTTGTTCAAAGCACTCATGGCGACTCGACAGCACTTGGTTTGGCTGGCTTGTTCAAAGCTATCCACTTGTGGTATTTCTGTCATAGCAGCACTAGATAACTAAGACAACAACCCAGGTAATGAACTCTTGAGGATAAAACTAAAATAAAATTAGAAGACTTCAAACAGGCAACTATAGACATCAATCTATAAATGACAAAATGTCAAAACAGTAAAAGGGGGAATACATGGTGTAGTTACAGAACTTTCAAATGGAGAGGAAGTCAAGGTGATATTAAGTAATAAAAGACTGGCCCAAACTTAGACAGATAAGAGAAAATTTCAAGGTAACCACAAAGAAAGTTAACAAACGTACTCAACAGTTAGAGAACTAATAACCTAGAGGGAACGGATAAATTTATAGACGCTTTACTCATCTAAACTAACACAAACTGAGATAGAAAATCTGCACAGCCATATAACAAGAGGAAAGATTGAAAAAGCAGTAACAATAATAATAACTCCTAACCAAAATAAATAAATACATAAAGTAATTCTGGTTCAGATGACTTCACTGGAGAATTCTACCACGTTCAGAGGGGAGCTTGTACCAGTACTATTCAAATGATTTCAAAACATAGAAAATGAAGGAATACTTCCAAATTTGTTCTGTGAAGCCAGCATAACCCTGACACTAAAACTAGACAAAGACACAACAACCAAAAAAAAATTATAGACCAATATTTCTCAGGAATATAGATGTAAAAATCTAGTTGATAGAATTGAGGAACATACCAAAAAAATAATATACCACCACCTAGTAGGATTCATACCAACTGTGTCTGGATGGTTCAACATTACACAAACCAACCACATAAATTAAACAAAAGACAGCTATCATGTGATCATATTGACTAAGGCAGGAAAGGTATTTGATAAAGTCCAACACCCATTTCTGATTTTTAAAATCTCATTAAAATATGAGTAAAATGGAAATTCCTCAACATAATAAAGAATATTTATACAAAACTAGAATCTTTGGTGGTGGAGTGATCAAGAAGTTGGCTGCCAAAAGAAAAAGAAGTTCATGAGTTGAAATCCACCAGTTATTCCTTGGAAATCCTATGGGACAGTTATACTCTGTCCTATAGTGTCACTATGAGTCAGAATCAATTTTATAGCAATGGGTTTGTTTTTTTTGTTGTTGTTGTTGGCTTGGCTGGCATTGTTGTTGTTATTAAATACAAAACCAATAGCTAACATCATTCTCAGCAGACTCTGAAAACAGGAATAAGACAAGGATGTACTTTATCATGGAAACTGGGGTGGCCAAGTGGTTAAGTCCTACAGCAGCCAGCCAGAAGTTTGGCCATTCAAATCTGCCAGGCAATCCCTGTGAATTCTAGGATACAGTTCTACTCTGTCTATAGGGTTGCTATGAGTCAGAATCTAACTCAATGGCGGTGATTTGATCTTTTATCATCACTCCAATTTAACATTGTGCTAGAAGTCTTAGCCAAAACAATTAAGGCAAGAAAAAAGAAATAAAAGATACTCAATTTGGTAAGGTAATTGGTAAAACTATCTCTATTCCCAGGTGATATGATACTATACACAGAGACCAAAAGACTACACAAGAAGTTGGATTCCTATACACCAATAAAAAGAAAAGAAAAGCAGAACAGCAAAAACATTCTTAGTAGCCCTAAAAAAAGAAAATACTTGGGAATAAATATAATCAGGGGCACAAAACAGCTATACAAAGACACGTACTTCACATCATACATAAAAACTAATTCAAAATGCATCAAAGACCTAAATACAAAACCCAGAACTGTAAATATCATGAAGAAAAACAGAGTCAACACTTGGTGCCCCAATATATGGCTTAAATAGCATATGTCATGGTTTGAATTGTGCCCCCCAAAAATGTGTGCAGCCACGTGGCTGGGATATGGTTCCCAGTATCTTGGGACTGTCCTCCATTGTGTGGTTTTGCTAACCTGTATGTTAAAGGATTAGGGTGGGGCTGTGAATTCCTGCTATGGGGGAAGTTTCCCTGGAGTATGGCTTGCCCCACCCTTAATGCTTTTAGCTTGCAAGGAATAAAAGGAAAAAGAACCAAGGACATTTGAGAACCTCGCCACCATCAAGCAAGCAGCACAGGAGCAGAGCGCGTCGTTCAGACCACAGGTTCTTGCGTTAGGACACTCCCTGGACAATGACTAATGCAATACCGGACTTTCCTCCAGAGCCGTCAAGGGGAAAGTCTTTCCCTGGAGCGGACACCCTGAATATGGACTTGCAACCTACCGGACTGTGTAAGAATAAATCTTTCTTTGTTAAAGCCATCCACTCTGTGGTATTTCTGTTAAAGCAGCCCTAGCTGACTAAAACGGCATACAAGCCATGATTAACAGTACACAAGCACTAGAAGATAAGTAAGATAAATGAGATCTACCAAAAATTAAACACCTATGCTCATCAAATCATTTACCAAACATTTAAATGAGAATCTACAGACTTGGAAAATATCCAGGCCTATGGCATATCCAATAAAAAGTCCAATCTCTAAAATCTATATCAAAGTCCAACACCTCTACAGTAAAGATGCAAATAATTCAATTAAAAGTTGGGTATGTCTTCCAGCTGAAACCAGGTTATGAGATGTTTCCTGGAATCATCATTATTCTTTATCATTGCATAGTGCTCCATTGAGTATATATACCATAGCTTACCTATCCATTCTTCTGTTGTTGGTCATCTGGGTTGATTCCATCTTCTTGCTATTGTGGACTGTGCTGCAATAAACATTCTTGTGCATGTGTCCATTGGTGTGAAAGGCTTGATTCTGTAGGATCTATTCCAAGCAGTGGAATTACTGGGTCAGATGGTATATCTATATCCATTTTTTTAAGGAAGCGCCAGATTGCTTTCCAAAGAGACTGGACCATTTTTCAACCCCACCAACAGTGTAGGAGAGTTCCACTTTCTCCACAGCGTGCTCAGCATTTGTTGTTCTGTGTTTTTGGATCATGGCCAACCTTGTTGGGGTGAGATGGTATCTCATTGTAGTCTTGATTTAAATTTCTTTAATAACTAAAGACTGTGAACATGTCCTCATGTGTTTTTTGTCTACATTCTGTTTAGTGAAAGTAGTCAGCAACAAAAGGACAAATATTGTATGAGACCTCTGCAATAAGATCTCAAGAACAGACTTGTGTATAGAAGAAAGACTCTTTGACAGCTGCAAGGGAGGGGAGGGAGGGAGGGCGAGGTGGGGACGGTTTAGATTAGATAGTTGCTAGAAATTGGGTTGGGTGAAATCGGTGATAGCACAAACTAGAAACAAGAACAATATTAAGTGGACTTCAGCATAACTTGAATACTCCTTCCATCTTAACCCAATATTGCAAGGACAGAGTAGCTGGGGTAGGGAGCAGGGAACCATGCTCTTAGGTGAAATCAAGGCCAATTGGCACAACTAGCATTTTGTTAAGAGGGCTCTGTGCACCCCACATTGGTGAATGGCATCTGGGGTCTTAAGAGCTGCCAAGTTGCCATCCAAGGGCACAGCAAATGGTCCCAATTCAGCAGGAACGGATGCTTACCGAGGACCAAAATAACATGGGGTAGAGACAACCCAGATAGAGAGACTCACATGAGTGGGTGCCTACATCGACTTGGGACCAGAAGAACAGGATGGGCCTGGCCACCACCAGTGATAGCCGAGATGGAGCTCACTGAGTTGAGTCCCACTGGCAACACAAGAATAAAAAGGGATGCATCCCGAGATCTCCACTGAAAGATCTCAATTGATGGTCCAGCAGTTTCAGGGTTCCCCTGGGACCATGGCCCCTGGACCTGATGCTTCCCTTGCCCATAAATCATAATGAAGGTCCACTCTTCGGACACAAATGGATTGGACTTGGTGATGCAGAGTCACCATATATTGGATGCACTTTATGGTTCTATGCATCTATAGGATGTCATCCTGCTGACCTCTGGCTAGAGGAAGGAGAGTGGGGGGAGAGGAGGGGAAAGGAGATTGTTGGGAGGATGAGACATGTATGGAGCAGAAAGGATTAGTGTGGTGTCACTGGACAGGGAGAGCAGTGGAAGCTGCATATAGGTGGGCATGTAAATTTATACGGGAATGTACATTTTCACTCAGTCATATTAAATAAATAAATAATGGGCATGAATTAAATTTTAAAAGGAGTATAAACAGGTACTTCACCAAAGAAAACATACACATAAGGAAATGCTTGAGATCACAGGTACTTCACCAAAGAAAACATACACATAAGGAAATGCTTGAGATCACTAGGCATTAGAAAAATGCAAATCTCACCACAACATTACTGGTATGAATCAAAAAAAAGAAAAAAAAAACAGAAAATAACAAATGCTGGGGAGTTTTCAAGGAGACTGGAACTTTTATGTACTGCTGTGGGAATACAAAATGGTATAACCAATTTGGAAAATAATGTACTGCTTCCTTAAAAAAGTAGAAATAGAAATACCATGTTATACAGGAATTCCACTCCTAGGAATGTACCTTAGAGAAATAAGGCTTCATATAAATAGGCATAAGCACACCCATGTTCACTGGAGCATTATTCATAATAGCAGAAAATGTTGAAAAAAACCTGTCCCTCAACAGATGAATGGGTAAACACAAGTACAGTTCATATACACAATGGAATACTACCCAGTGATAAAGAGCAATGATGAATATGTGAAACACCTCACAGCATGAATGAATCTGGAGAGCATTATGCAGAGTGAAATAAGTCGATCACAAAGGGACACAAATTTCGTGAGACCCCTATTATAAAAATTCGAGGAAAAGTTGATACACAGAAAGAAGAAATTTTGATGGTTCAGAGGGAGGGGAGGTATAGGGAGGGAAAAACACTAACTAGACAGCAGGTAAGTGGTGGCTTTTGTGAAGGATATGATGGAACACATTACAGGGGTAGTCAGTGCAACTTGACCAGAGCAAAGTCATAGAAACTTCATAGACCCATTCAAACACCCTGAGAGACTGAGCTACTGGGCTGGGAGCTGGGGACCATGATCACAGGGGATATCTAGCTCAATCATCATAATATAGTCGGTAAAGAAAATGTTATACACCCTACTGTGGTGAGAAGCACCAAGGGTCTTAAAAGCCCTTGAGGAGCGATCTAACATAAATCTATCGGTCTCAGCCTGGATAGAGCAAAGAAGACTGAAGAAGATCAAAGACACAAGGAAAAGATAAATCAAAAGGATTAATGGACCACAGCTACTACAACCTGTACCAGACTGTGACCAGAACAACTAGATGCTGCTCAGGTACCAACAATGATTATTCCGGTAGGAATCACAATGCTGGGTCCTGGACAGAGCAGGAGAAAATATAGAACAAAATTCAAATTCACACACAGACACACACACACAAGACAAAAACAGAATACTGATCTGACAGAGACTGAAGAAACCCCAAAAGTATGGTCCTCAGACACCCTTTTAATTCAGTAGTGAAGTCACTCCTAAAGTTTACCCTTCATCCGAAGATTAGACAGGCCCTAAAGACATATAGGGCCAACAATAACACATGTTGATGATTGTTGTGTTCAATCATGTATACAAGACTAATAGGCACCTGAGATCTCCATTAAAAGACTGATGGTCCAGAGGCCTCGGAGTTCCCCTGGGAGCATGGCCCCTGGCCCTGATGCTGTCCCTGTCCATAAATGATAATGGAGGTCAACTCTCAGATAGGAATGGATTGGACTTGGCAACACAGAGTGACCATATCATGTGTGCACTTTGTGGTTCTATGCATCTATAGGATGTCATCCTGCTGACCTCTCACTGGAGGAAAGGGAATGGGTGGAGAGGAGGGGATAGGAGATTGTTGGGAGGATAAGACACGTATGGAACAGAGAGGAAGAACGTGCTGTCACTGGGCACGGAGCGCAGTGGGAGCTGCATATAGGTAGGCATGGGAATGTACATTTTCATTCAATTATTAAAAAAAAAAAGAAAAAGTAATTCTGACCTAAAGAGGAAAAAAGACTAACAGGCACGCCATCCCCAAAACAAAGACAATAAAGCAATAGAAAAACTGGGCAAACGGAAATTGGGAATCTAGGCTAGAGAAGGGGAGAGTCTCAACATATCACAAGCTTGGCAAACCAATGTCACAGAACGATTGATGTAATAACTGTTTAAAGAGAAACTAATTTTCTCTGTAAATTTTCACCTAACACACACACACATACACACACAAAACCTATACAAAGAAAATTATGAAGCACTACTGCAAGAAACCAAAAGAGACCTACACAAGTGGAAGAAAGCATACCATGCTCATGGATAAATAAACATTGTGGAAAATGTTGATTTTACCTAAATCTATCTACATATATACTGTAATCCTCACAACTGGACCAATAAGTAATATGATAAACAGAAAAGATAAAGTTGTCAACAATTTCATTGTACTTAGATCCACAATAAATACCCATGGGAGTAACAGTTGGGAAATGAAAGGACACATCGCACTGGGCAAATCTGCTGCAAAAGACCTCTTTAAAGGGTTAAAAAGCAAAGCTGTCATCTTTAAGACTAAGGGGCACTTGAACTCAACTCATGGTGCTTTCAGTGGCCTATATACATGTGAAAACTTAACAAAGAATAAGGAAGACTAAAGGAGAATTAACATCTTTCAACTGTGTTGTTGGCAAAGAATATTGAATATACCACATACTGCCAAAAGTGAACAAATGAACAAATCTGTCTTGGAAGAAGTACAGCCAGAATGCCTCCTAGAAGCAAGTATAGCAAGACTGCGTTTCACATATTTTGGACATGTTATCAACTGGAATCTGTCCTTGGAGAAGGATATTGCGCTTGCTAAAGAGTTTGCAAAGAAGATGAAAACTCACAACAAGATAGATTGACACAGTAGTTGCAACAATGGGCTAAAACATAATGATTGTGAGGGTGGTGCAGGACCAGGCAGTGTTTCATTCTGTTGTGTGTGAGGGTCACTCTGAACCAGAAACATCTGATGGCACCTAACAACAGAGGGCCAATGATAGCACACATAAGGAACATCTTCATATTTTTATCGTGTATTCAAGAATAAATCAGCACACCAGCTCAAAAGCAAAGACTAGAAGACAAGAAGCAAGGAAAACTAGACAAATGGAAACAGGGAACTCAGCTCTGACAATCCAGATCACAATTTGTGTATTAGTTGCTTAAGGAGAAACTAATTTGTTCTCTAAACTTTCACCTAAAGCACATTTTTTTTTAATGTGAAAATTGTTAGAAAACATTTCACAGACTTTCAGTAAGAATAATATAAGCTTTCTTGGCAAAAATAATGAGCCACAGAAATATCAGATGTAATATAATAGCTCAGCTATCAAGGAAATGATATGATTAATAGTCAAATAAAAGTTACTGTAATTTACTGTTTTTAACAATAAAATGATGGAAAGATGTAAAATTAAAAATGTTAAATATATGACAAAATTTTCCAGTTATGTCTTAGTCATACTCTTATTACTATTATTTACTATTTAGCAGTGTTATATACATAATAAGAACCCCTTGTGGTACAATGATTAAATACTCAACCTGTAACTGAAAGGTCGACAGTTCTAACCTGTCATCTGCTCTGCAGGATAAAAGACCCAACTATCCACTCCCATACAAATGGTAGCCTAGGAAATTCTATGGAGGCGTACAGGGTCTCTATGAGTTGGAATCAATGGCAAACAATATGTACATAATACTCTACTACAAATCATATTTAATGAGAATCTAAAATCCATAGAAAATCTTAAAAATTAAAGTTAGAAAATACTGTTTTACATCTGCAAGCCCATAAATTAACATGGACGTAATACTCACAATGAAGTTCTAAAGAGTAACGAAAAATGACCACATGCTGCCTTTCATCTGTGAAGATGAATTTATTGCCCTTCTCTTGGGAGGCTTTGAACTGTTCTATTCACAGGAGTGGTATTGGCCCATTTGGAGTCTTCCTTTTGGCCTATGTCATGTTTTCATTAGCTGACTGATAATGCAAAGGTGAGGGTCAGAAGTAGAGAAACAGAGGGAGGCTAACTACTCTGACCATTGTCACACTACTACAGAGATCAAACTCAGTTCCTTGACCTATAAGGAAACACTAAAAGAATTGGTTTCATTGAGTTTTGACAAGTGGAAGCTATGAACTATCGTAATGACAATCTTAACACATAGGAAACTGTTAAGTAAATGTCCGGCTGTTCTTTATTCTGCATAAGGTTATGACTTACACAGAGATGATGGACTTTTCCACTATTGAAAACTCCTGATGCAACATGAATAATTACTACAATGTAGGAGAAAAAGTCAGGAGGTTATCTTTTTAGTAATAGTTGTGTTTTGGAGGAGACTTCTTGAAAATAAAGGAATTACGCTTGTGTAACTCAGTGATGACCAAAGGTTTAGACTTCCACTTGCAGTGGCAAGATAAGAAGTAATCTTACCATTGATTTCTCACCCTAAACTATCAAGATGTTGAGTTATTTTATATATACTAGTATTATAGAGTATTTTGTGTAAACTATTTTACATCTGGAGAACAATTGTGTATTTTAACTATATTGATTAACATAAAAAATTACACTTTTCTTCCTAGATTTTGTCTGAGAAATCTGGATCAGTGGTAATCATTTGGGGACAGGTGGTTGCATGTTCTAGAAGAGAAGGGTATCTAGAAGACTATCCTGAGAATAAAGGTAGTCTTTTCAAACCACATCCACTGTTTGCACCCTTGCTCCATGAAGAGCCTCTACTGCGGGGATCACTGTATAGACGGGAGGCTGGCACGAACCTACGTATGTACAGTGGAGAAATGATTCAACAACACAGATGTAGATAAATGCAAGATGAAATCTGATTATGAACACAAGCTGTGAGAGTGGACCACACGGGTTCAAATTCTGGCTTTATCACTTGCTGGTTATATGACCTTGGATAAGTTACTGAGCCTTTCTAAACCTCACTTTTTCCTCATTGGTAAAGCGAAGGTAATGAAAACATTTTTGCCAGCTAGAATTGGAAGATTTACATGAGACAAAGCAAATAAAGCACTCAGCCCAGTGGCTGGCACATAGTAAGCAGCCAGTAAATGTTAGTATAGTTACTGGCCCCCAAAGAGCTTAAAAAGCCTCAAATCTGTTTGAGGGGGAAAAAAAAAAACCTCTTCTAAAAAAGCATGCAAGACAGATCTACACAGGTCATTGATGGCAGTTTCTCTTGGAAACTATAAAGAAGTCTTGAGCTGGGTGGGATTTGATCAAATAATCTATAAACTCTCTTGCTACACTTTAAGAGGGAGAAATACAGTCAGGTGCAGGAATCTTCGCCCCTTTGTCCCCCACTGTAGAGTGAGAACTGTGTGTGCAGTGGTGATCACATACTTAGCATTTTTAGTGTGATTTGGAGTTCTGTGGTCAGGGTCAGAGCTACAATTCCTTGTCTCATTTGTCCTCTCAGCTGGCCTGATTCTCATTGCTTATGAAGATTCACCATGGAATGGTTTACAAACTCTCCAACGAGACTGTTAAAGGACAGCCAGCTGGCTGAAGAGAAAACATGCTGTGCTGTATTTTATTATGTCTGAAGCGTTACCACCCTTAGTGTCTTGTTGCTTTTGAAGGAGTTCAAAGTTTTCTCTAGGCTAGTCCTAAATTATGCAGCCGTTTGCTCTAAGTATTCTTCCAAGGCTTTGAAATGTGTCTTACTGCTAGCACTTCCACAGGGACTAGAACCACCTTTCTCTACTTCACCACTCCGCTCTCTTTCTTCAAAGCCCTTCAAAGAGCAGCACAAATCTGCTACTCTGACTTCACCCCAACAGAAGTATCTTTTTGTCCTTCTCTCCGTATCTCTCTCACCTCCTGCAAGTCTCTGTAGCGTCTATGACTCGTCACATTCCTCTACGTGTCTGCATCAGACAACATGGTTTTTTATCAGTAGGTAACTTATGTTTGTCTCTTATCTGCTTAACTATGTTGTATATTGCCTGGGGAAGGTACTGAACTTTTTTACTTCTTCAGTCTTGGCAAGCAGAACTTGAAGGTGTTACTCGACTAACTCTAAAAACACCTCAAATTCCGTGCAATTATCCACAACGTTGTTGTTCGGGTGCCACTGAGTTGGTCTGACTCATAACAGTCTCGTGTACAGCAGAATGAAACACTACTCAGTCCTGGGTCGTCCTCACAATCACTGCTTTGTTTGAGCTCGTTATTGTGGCCACTTTGTCAGTTCATCTCGCTGAAGCTGTTCCTCTTTTTTCCCCTCAGCTTTGCACGCATGATGTTCTACAGGGACTGGTCCCTTCTGATAACATGTCTGAAGTATGTAAGATAAAGTCTCATCACATTCCCGTCGAAAGAGCATTCCGGCCATACTTCTTCCAAGACAGATTGTTTGTCTGGCAGTCCATGGTATATTCAATATTTGTTGCCAAAACCCTGATTAAATGCATCAGTTCTTTGAACTTCTTTATTTCATTGTCCAGTTTTGTCACATATATGAGGCAATTGAAAATACCACAGCTTGGGTCAGAAATGCCTTCATCCTCAAGTGACTTCTTGGTGTTTAATACTGTAAAGAGATCTTTTGCAGCAGATTTCTTGACTGCTGCTTCCACAATTATTGACTGTGGGTCCAGGTAAAATGAAATCCTGGATAACGTAAATGTTTCATCCATTTATCATGGTGTTGCTTCTTGGTTCAAACCAAAAAAGAATCTGTGCAGTCAGTTTCAACCATAGCAACTCTATAAGATAAAGTAGAACTCCTTCATAGGTTTTCCAAGGTTTGGCTGATGGATTTGAACTACTGATCTTTTGGTTAAGAGCCATTGCACTTAGCCACTGTGTCACTAAGGCTCCACTTGCTGGTCTTGACATGAGGACTTTATTTTCTTTATGTTGAGGTGTAATCCATACTGAAAGCTGTAGTCTTTGATCCCAAAGTATAATTTGTTAGAGTCCTCTTTGTCTTCAGCATGGAAGGCTGTATCATCTGCATACTGCAGGTTGTTAATGAGGCTTCTTGCAATTCTGATAAAATCTCATGGTTGATTTCGTATCCTAAAATATCAAAATACTGGGTTATTTTGTATATGCTAGTTATATAGAGCATTTTGCTTTCAGAACTCTTCCTCATCTGAAAAATAATTGTGTATTGTAACCACCTTGATGGCGTGGCTTGATTAACAAAGAAATTAGATATTGCTTCCCAGATTTTGCCTGCAATATCTGGATTGGTATATCTAAAAAGATATTGCAATATTCAAAAGACAAAAACAAAATTTTTAATGGCATTCATTCAATACTTATTATGGGCCAGCTAATGTTTTAAATGCTTTAAAAATATTAATTCATTTCAGATCCGACTCGACGGCACTTGGTTGGCATGATTAATTTATTTTATTTAAATGTGAAACAATTACCTACCACAAGCCAGGTTCTTTTCACACATGTTTCATATCTCATTTATCCTCACTGTGATCCTATTATAAAATAACTGTGTTAATCAAAGTTTTAGAGATGTAAAAACTGAGGTTCAGAGAAAGCAAGTTCTCAGGGGGGTGTGTTTAGTTGGCAGTGGAGTTGAAATGTAAAACTAGATATGTATGATTCTAAAATCATTGCTGCCTCTACTAGCCCACATTGCAGTGGAGTCCACCCTGCCTTGTGACAGGAACCAGGAAAGAACAATTACGAGTTTGCAACGGCATCTCGACTGCTTCTGGGCCTGAACCGTTGTTGAGACACTGCTGGGCTGTTGCTGCTGGCAAAGGCACCAGCATAAATTTTTGTGCCATATCAAAATGTTTAAAACAATCCAGCAGTGGATGAGAAATTCATGCTATGTTTATGAGGCTGTCTTCAGTGGCCACGTTGATTTTGTCTGTCATACAGAGTAACTCAGTTCTTCGTGACGAGTACTGCGTAGGAACAGTTAGTATTCTGCTGATTCTGGCACTACAAAATCAGAAGGTGTACAGCAGAAAGTGCGGAACATGGTCATGAGCAGAGATTTCATGCATTTGTGTCCAGACAAATTAATATAAAAATTACAAACAAAAACAGCATATTTCTGAGGATTGCTTGGTAATTTCATCTTCAACTAATGTAATAATATAAAAGAAACAACAAAGTTTAAGTAGTAAAAATGGCATATTGCAGACATCTGCCATCCTCTGACTTCACCAGGGCAGGACAGCATCACCATCACGATGGTGAAGAGGTCAGACATATACCCTTTCTCCAAGTCTTTTATCAGTTCTGACAGCAGTTATCACTCCCACAGCACCGTCTACTTCTCCACTGGGCTTGATAATTTGTTCCAGTGGCCGCATGGAACTAACAGACCATACTTACAGTTACGGGGTTTGTTAGGCAAGTAACAGGGTGAAACTGGGGATCAGGAATGATTCAGAGCACAGTTCTTGATCAGGACACTTTCTCATCTTCTGCTGCTAGGCCTACTCGGGACCTTCTCAGACAAGTGTTACAGCTCTTAGCTCTGTGAGTCAGCAAGCTCCACCACAGCCGCCTAGAGCCAGTCTTCTGCTTCCTGCCATGCCGTACCACCACGGCTCTTGCTACTGCCGTCTCTTGCTGTCTTCTATGTTATAGATCTCCTTCTCTCTTTGTGTCTCCCTTTGAGCTTAGCAGGATGACAAAACTGACCTTATTTGCATGGTTCCCCTCTCATAATTGTTCCTTGCACCTTATTTGCATGAACAGCATCTGTCAAATCCCCTTAGTGGGCCAAAAGCACTTTATTTGCATGTTCTCACCCAATCATTGTGTGGGAGTCACAAAGACAATGGCCAGAAGGACCATATTAAATAATTCACTACAGCACATAAGTTTAGAAGGGTCAGAGAAACAGATTCTCTGAAATTCTTTGCTGATGGTATCATAAATTGGAACTATCATTGTGTGTTGTCAATTTGAAGCGATTTGGAAATACATATTGAAATAATACACTTGACCTAACACACCAGATGGCCTTTGAGCTAGCTGGAGGAAAAAAAAATGACAGAGGAGTGAGAATCGAGGTTGTTCTGTAGGGTCCTGTCTTCCCGTGACCAATCATACTGAGAACTCCTATTCACATGTGTTGAAGTGGGGTATTTTAGGCAAAGGAGATACACCCTATTATTTATTGTTGCATATTATAAACAACTCAAAAAGATCAAACATGTGTGTGTGTACATATATATATAGTGCACAGAGAAAAATTATACCTCCTGCACACAATAGCCATCCCGTTTCTCTCACCAGAAGCAACCAGATACCAGCTTCTTGTGAATTCTTCCAGAAATATTCCATGCAAATACATAAGTATGTGCGTATATGTGTTTTTATAGGTTAATATGCATACACACATACATATATGTACATTCATATATATACATATCTATGTATATGTGTATGTATACACAATACATGAATTTTTTTCTTACTCAAGTTATCGATGTTGTCTTCTCATTATAATCAACAGAAATCAGAGTTTTTGTCTATGATATTAGGTACCATGATTCAGTGTGGACTTTCATGCTAGAAATACAAAATATTTATTGTCTCATCATTGTAGATCTCATTAACAAAAGTCAATTTTCCACTAAGTTTATTTTGCCTATTGAGGAAGGGTGGCTATGAATATAGAACCCTGTGCTATGTTGGCCACAAATATTTGAACTTGTCCAGTCTAAATGATTGTGCTCTCTACCGGCTGAATAGAAGACTCTCTGGCAATTCTTTCTCTCCTCTGTGTTTGTGTTCCTTGTTTGTTATATTACAGTACTTGTCTTTCTTGATATATTGTCTCCTTTTCATATAGCACTTTCTCCAGTAGCTTTCTATGAAAGTAAAGGAGTAAAATTTTTGCATGTCTGAAAATCTATTGTATTTTTTTCCATTGTTTGACAAGTTGGCTGTGTATAGAATTCTAAGTTGAAAATGATTTTCTTTCTGACTTTAAAATCATTGCTCCAGTGTTTAGAAAACCTGGTGCCATTGTGATTAAAAGCTACAGCTGCTAACCGGAAGGTCAGTGGTTCAAATCCATCAGGTGCTCTTTGGAACCCCTATGGAGAAGTTCTGCTCTGCTCTATAGGCTTGCTGCTCTCTCTGAGTGGGAATTGACTCCCTGGCAATGAGTTTGGTTTGGTTTTGTGTGTTCTAGAGTTGCAGCAGCAATTTTTGAAGCTATTTTAATTCCTGGTCCTTTGCAATTCTTTCTTTGTTGAGGGTAGGAACAAATAAAAGATGTTTCATTAGCATTCATGCTCACTATTCTCCCACTCCTAGTCACAGGCAAGATGTGCTTGTGGCGAGAGAGAGTCTCTGGGGAAGGAGTGAATGATAATCTGGGAGGTATTTTCTAAATTCAGGGTTTGATTATAAAGATACAGCTGGGAACATTCCAAAATCCCCTCATCACTATTTAATGATCTTGAAAATGGTTGCTTTTACCTTTCCTACTATTTTCCAAAGCTCCTCTGGACTCCACACTGACTTAGAGAATATACATAATTTGGGCTAACTGACCTGTCAGAACTAACAAAAAATCTGAATTACAGAGTACATTTTTTTTTGTTATGATTGAATGAAAATGCACATTTCCATATAAATTTGCATACCCATCTATATGCGGCTCCCACTGCTCTCTCTGCCCGGTGACAGCGCACTCTTCCTCTCTGCTCCATACATGTCTTATCCTCCAAACAATCTCCTATCCCCTCCTCTCCACCCACTCCCCTTCCTTCTGTAAGAGGTCAACAGGACGACATCCTATAGATTCATAGAGCCATAAAATGCACACATGATATGGTCACTCATTACAGAGCACATTAAAACAATTACAGGCATCTGTGTTTCCATGGAGTGAGATTTGGATTACACCATGGAATACCAACATTCAGGCCCAGCTTTGCCTCTTACTATTCCTGTGTTCTTAAGCTGACTTGTTAGCCTCTCCAGGATACTGTTACCCTATCTGTAAAGTGGGAATAATAACCTGTGTCACAGGGTAACTGTGATAAATAAATGTATTACATGCAGTTGTTTAGTACATTGTTCAACAAAGTGCTACACACGTGTATGGCATTATTACAGTAATTTAAACTACATAAATAGTGTTGCCTAGTAGAGTTTGATTGCTCTCTGGAGAGACTGGCAGTACAAACCCACCAGTTGCTCCTTTGAAAGCCTATGGGGAAGTTCTACGCTGTCCTGTAGGGTCACTGTGAGTCAGCATTAATTTGAGAGTAACTAACAGGTTTGGTTTTTCAGTTACTGGAGACCCTAGGGCCCTGCTCTAACACATAGAAAAGAGTGGGCTATTTGCATATTTATTTATGCAAATATGCTTTAGGTTACTTAGTACCTGTTGTTCTTTATAATTTAAATTTTTACCACAATAATTGGTTTAAGAAATCCTTTCTTCTGAGGTATTATAAAAAGTAAACTTTAGCCTAGACCCTTGTCCAAATTGTTGGATATTCCAAACAGAAGGGTTTTATTTCAGTTTTACTTCTTTTCATTTAGAAAAGCATAAAACTGTCACTCTGGAGTAGAGACTTTTCTGAGAAAAACATTACTAAAATAACCTTGGGGTTTTGGTGATTTGAAATAAATAGAACTGTTATTATTACTTGGAATTGAATTGACTTTTTTAATGGACAATAAAATAGGACAGAAATGACTTTAAGGAAGTGACAATTTTATTTTTGTTTTTGTCTATTATTTGTTGAGATAGCATTGTACAGACATGTCTTTTAAAAGCTGCAAACAAGGCAACAACGATGAAAGACTGGATCAAAACAGGTTTCACATGCCAGCTACATCTGACATTCTACCTAGAAGACTCTCGCCCTTTCTACCTACTGCTGTCCAGGTTAAAGAAATAAACAAGAAGCGTCTGGGAGTTCTGTCAATTAAGTACACAGCTAAATATTGTTAAACATATTAAGATTGATTAATCTTAAATGGAAAACAAATGAGATTATGAACTGTCTTTTCTTGCTACCACAGCTTTCTCTTGCCAAAATGTTCTTAGTTCTAATATTGCCACAATTAATATAAGAAGAAAATTTGGTATAATTAAATGGTTGGTCAAATAATATAACTCTTCCATTCCACAGATATTTGTGAAGCACCTACTACATCCTGGGAACAGTAAATGCAGGCTGCGCACTTGAAGCTTGCATTCTACAGGTACTTCAGGGTTGAGTCAGACAAGGAGCGCTTGGGTGGCAGGCATTCCCACATGAGAGAAAACGTTGTGCAGTTCCTTCTCCTGGTGCTTGAAATCCTTGGGAATCTCTTAGCTCCAGACCGAATTTCAAAACTTAAATGTACGTATACCTCCAGAAGTTAAGCGAAAGACTCAAGTCATTGTGGTCTCAAAAACCCGAGTGACTACAGAGTTGTCGGATTTATTAACTGTAAAAACTTCGGATCCCCTCCTTTTATTTACCAAAGCATGGCAAGTTGCCCCTTGATCTAATATAATGACGATACTCTGGGACAGCCTCGACTTCTAAAACTCTGTCCTACTCTCTTCTTAAGTACACGCGGATACGTCATGTCATGTTTTCCTAACGCTTGGTTGGGAAAATACGATCTCTGTCACCAGAAAGCAAATGCTTGAGCTGAGATATTTCACTTCAGCTCTGCCAACATCATGTAGCAAAGGCAGCCAGGGGAGGCAGCGAGGTTAACCCAGTCAGGAACAGCTCAAGGTCATGAGGGAAATAACCATAACTCTTAATATGCCAGGAGGCCCAGTGGCGTCTGGGGAGAAGGAGTGTCTCTGTGCTTTTGCAGAGAGGAATTTTGAGACATCTGAAGGCCTGTTATACAAAGTGCAACACTCCTTAAAGGGTAACTTTTTCTTTCTGTTTTCCTGTTTCTTTTCAGGGTGAGAGGGAAATCTCACTTTCTCACAGGGACTCTTGGGTGGAATTTCTGCCCCTATCAGCCCTTTCTGCCCTGCTGTTTTCCTACTTCAGACTCGCCAGGTATATTTTCTGCTAGGGTCCAAGTTCATGGAAGCAGAACCAGACCACAATTCTTCCAGTCACAAGCTCCTCTATACACTATAGAATCTCTGGGGTTGGTCTCATTTGGCTGAAGTTTCCGTTTGCTTTTAAAACCAAAAGCAAAAAACTATATGCACATGTGCTGAAACTTTTTAAATTGCACTTTGGTTCTGCGGGGACAGAGATAACTTGGTTCTTCACTTTCCTTTCTGATCACTTCCAGAGAGGTGAAGGCTTGTTAGTTCAAGTACTTGATTCCGTTAAACTTAACGCCACAGATTTGAGCCAAACCAGACTTTACAGGTCACCTGGCTGAAAACTTTCATTTCACAGATGAAGAAACTGAGATCCAACGAGGTTAAGTAATCTCCCTGGTCACACAGCTTGTCAGTACCAGAGTCGGGGGCTGCAGGCTCCAACCTCATGATTATTCTGCTAAATGTGGGAATAAGCTGAATAATACTCCCAACAGCCACCTCATACCCCCAGATTCTCCAGTGGTTTGGGTAGGAAGTAGAATTTCTCTCAGTGAACACAGGGAAGCAGGGAAAGTGCCCAGATACACAGAAGCAAGATTTACTTCAGAGTCCCACTAACTCCCCCATGGCATTTGAGGCTGATTTTGACCAGGCTCAAAGCATTCCTGCAGCCTGTAGATGGCATGGTTGGTCATAGAGCAGTTTAAGGTCATCATTTTGCTTTCGACCCCCTTGTTGTGAGATTGTAGTTCATGTAAAATGAAATAGTGATGTCTCAAACTATAAAATTCATGTGATTCTCAGCACATGATACGGTTCTAGCCAATAACACAGGCACACTGTTAAATGTGGATAGAAAACTTCTCTTTGACAAGTATGAACAGCATCTGTTTTCATCACAGTGGATTTCTAAAACTGATTTTTTGTAAAGATGACTGCAATAAAATGGGCTGTAGTTGTCATGGGAACATGATCTCTGGTATTAGGCGTCAGTGTCATATATGTACATGAGAGTGTGTGTGTGTGTGCGTGCGTGTGTGTAGGATATATTTTTGACCAAAAAGGAGCCCCAGTTGACCAGTCATAAATAATAATGATATGATTACTTTCCTACTTTAAAAGTTTAGAAATTAGGGCTGATGGGGAACTCTGAAAGAAATTGTGTTTCTATGCATTCGGGCACTGTTTGTGATTCCCTGTGTTCCCTGAGAGAAATTCTGCTTCCTACCCAAACCACTGTATGAACAAAGCCTATTTGCCTACACAGTAGTCCTGTGTCATTTGTTTGGTTGGAGATGATTTATTAGTTTTAACATGAATTAATTACATATTTAATTTGCAACCCTGTGGCTTGCCATCTTAGAATTTAGAAGGACTTTGAGTTGTTCATTTGAATAGTCCAGTTCTCTTTAATATGCTACCCAGCAACTTTGAGTTGATACCTTGCTTTTCCCTTGAAAGATGTCACTGAAGCAAACAGGATCATTCGAAATAATTCCGTTGCCCAGGATTTCTTTTAAAGTGGTGAGTACTCACCAACTCTGGTTGGTGATAGTAACTACAAACATTTCTAAAAAACACAGGTGAATCACACAATTTTCCTCATCTTCTCCTGACTCCTGAATTTATTCAGAGTTACAAATAAAGGCAACTGTTTGCTGTCAGTCAAAAAGCTCCGTGGCCTAGAAACAGCAAGAGCTGCTGTGCAGCCCTCACTGTGTTGGGCCCACCTGACACTTTGCGGCTGAGCTTTTAGAGCACTTTACACTCCACTGAAAAGCATCAAACCAATTATCAGGCCTTTAGAGTGGGCATTTATAAAAGCATTCACGGGGTTATTAAGACAGGCATAAGCAATAGTCTGGCTGCGTGGGTATTTTCTTCTTCAGTTGGTCCATTGTCATTGGAAATGCTGAATAAAGGGGAGAAAGTGTGGAGAATTTCATTACGGGTGTTGATTAGGCAGCTGGATAATTTGAGACTGACTAGGGTGTTTCTGTAGCACAGGACAGAAATAAGCCTGGTCAGTGTAAAACTGATAAAATTTGCTCTGTCTTTCTTTTTCTAAAGAGCTGAAGTTTGACTAAAATAGTCAATATGGCCTAGGTGACGTGCAAAGTCAGAAAAGGCACAACCTCCCTTGCTCTGTGTATTTACTTCACAGATTGCCACAGGTTTGGTTTCTAGATGGCAGACACTGAGATGGAGATTGATATGTGGATAGTTGACTAGAAAGAGCTCTTGGTACCAACACCTGTCAGAGGGAAAGGAAGAGAGTTGATAGGGCAGAGGGCAAAGCTGAGCTGTTACTCAGTCTCAACAGGGACTTCAGTTGACCCTATGGGCTTATCCCTTCTTGGCTGGTGAAGTTGGAGTTGGTCAAGTTAGGGAAAGAAGACTGGGCTGTTATACCACCCTGTTCTATCTCAGTCAGTCACTGGATGAAGGCCACTGCAGGAAGAAACGATACCTCTTTCAGAGAAACCACCTTCAGCTGAGGCAATTCCCAAAAGGAGCTTCCAGCTTAGGGCTGGCAGCTGGCCATACTCTTGGCAGTTGGGGGACTACTACCTCATTTCTAGAAGCAGTTAGGTAACTACCACACATTCATTCACAACCCTGATTAAGATTTTATCTTAAAAGGCATTTAAAACCATTGAAGAGTTTAAAGTAAGAAAGTAGCATGATTAGTTTTACATTCTTAACAGCTCTCTCTTGCTGTAGTATACATAACTAACTGGGACAATTGTAGAAGCAGGAGGCTACTGCAGAAGTTCGGAAGAAAGAAGATGATGACTTGAACTAGAACAATGGCAGTAACGTGAAGAGAAATGATCACATTTGACATCTCTTTCAGAGGCAAAACTGTTAGCTGTTAATGTGGATTGAAGTTGATTTTGAAGAGAAGAACGGGTTAGAGTTGACTCCAAGCATGCTGTGTGGAAAGAGGTACAAAACTGAGTCAACAGAGGTACTGTTTCTCTAGATAAAGAATCCTGGAGGAGAGGGTCAGTGGGGCTGGGGGTAGAGAGGGAGACTGCTATATTATAGATGAGTATGAGTCATCCAAGTGAACATACAAAGTAAGTAGCTGTAAACATAGATCCAGAGCTCAAAAAACAGGAGGGGAATTAAAAAGAAGACTGCCTGGGATGGATTCTTGAGGGACTCCAGAATTTTGATGAGGTAGTTAGCAGAGGATGGAATAGCAGAACAGCCTAAGAAGCAGTGGTAAGAAGAACAGGAGGGAAACCAGAGGGAAGCTTTCAGACTAAAACACAATAGGGAGCAAGGCCTGGTGATTGATTCATGAAAATCAGTCAGTGAAAACCCCTTGGACCACAGTGGTCCCAGCCTGTTGTGTATGGGGTCACCATGGCAACCAGAAGGCACTCACAACAGTAGCATTCCAAAAGACAGAAAATGGAAATTAGCTGCCAATCCCCAAACAGTTTTGAAATCCAACAGAGTAAATTCCATTACTGAGGAGTCCATCTCCTGGCCAAAAACCTGTGACTCCTCTGATTCGACCATGAACAAATACAAAGACTTTACAGGCCTTAGAAAGAAAAGCTACCCTCCCACACCAGACTTCATGCATACCCATGCACTGCAGTCTCTGAAGGCAGTTGAGTTCTGACCAGTCCAGGCGCTTACACATTTAGGCATATTTGCCTTCTTAGCCCAGGTGGCTCCATTTGAAGTCACTTTTATTGAGGCTTTTTTACAGAAGAGTTTTTCACATGCCTCTGCTAAGATTTCCTTATTGGAGAGTGAGGGAGAAACTTAAAGAGGTTTTTCTTAACTCTGACTCAGTATTTGATAGTTCTCCACACCTAGCTCCTCCCACACATGCATGTAAAAGCTAGACAGTGAATGAGGAAAATCAAAGAAGGACTGATGCCTTTGAACTACGGGGCTGGTAAAGAATACTGGCTATACCATGGACCACTAAAAGAAAGACAATGTCTGTCTTGGAAGAAGTACAGCCAGAATGCTCCTTAGAAGCAAGGATGGCTAGACTTCATCTCACACACGTGAGAAATGTTACTAGGAAGAACCATTCCCTGGAAAGGAGCAACATGCTAGGCAAAGTAGTGGGTAAGTGAAAAAGAGGAAGACCCTCAATCAGATGGATTTCCACAGTGGCTGCAAAAATGGGCTCAAGTATAGCAATGATGATGAGGATGACACAGGACTAGGTAGTGTTTCATTCTGTTGCATTTAGGGTTATTGTGAGTCAGAAATAACTACTCAGCCCCAAACACCAGCAACAAAGGCCCTACCGCAAGAGACTTTAGTTTGTGGATCCTTCTGCAGAGACAAATTCCCACGTTTGCACTTCCCCGCCTGATCGGTACTCAGTGCCAATCCATGAGGAAAAGTGAAAGAGTGGAGGAGTCACTCAACACACCAAAAGCAGAGGGAAGGGACAAACATGGCGGGTAAAGATTCACTCTGAATTCCATTTCCTGCATCCTTTTGCCCTTAAAGTCAGCATCAAATTTGAGGTTGGAAAGAAGATGTACAGTCGGCTAAGACAACTGAAAAAGGCTGGCCTAAGTGACAGAGGGAATTTGTGGATATCTGATCTCCCAGAAACTAAGAGAGGAAAGTGACTCAAGAAGGGGATCAGTGCCAGGTCAGGTATGATAAAGAGATCTAGGAAGCAAGGACCGAAAAGACTCCCTGAGTAACAACCAGGAGTAAACAGCACTTAGGAAGCACAGCTCGTAAGGAATGACGGAGAGGGGATTAGAGACGGCCGAAGAGCGAGCAAGAGACGAGGTGGTGTAGAAGTGGTGAGAGAACGTGGGGAAAGATGAGCTTTTGGTCAGAAAATGAAGAAACTAGTGTAGATATAGGTAGGACGTGACAGCACTTGGCTTTTGGCATAGGTAGGACTTACAATTTTTGGCAGGAATATAAGGGCTTCTATAAGGTATATAAAATGAGGTCAAATCTACTGTAAGTAAAAGAGAGAAGTGGTACAGTTTGCTGGGGCAGGAATCAGGGGTTGTATACAGAAATTCAGATGGATGATGCTTTTGAAGAAAATGATGATGTTAAAGTTGTTGAGAAAGGTATAACAGTATCTTACTAGAAACACTTCTGAAGTTTCCTAGCAATTTTGAAAGCCTGACTGAGAAGCCCTGTGAGCCATGTCTTTCTGTTGCTCATATTAAACTGCAGGCAGCCAAACCATCAAGGTCTCAGGAAGGGTCATTCAACAAGGCTTCTTTCAACCATAACTTCTTTAGATTAGAGAGCTTGCTCAGATTTCTTTTTCCCTTGACTAACAATCCGGAATCCTGGTGGCATGGAGGTTAACAGCCTTGCTGCTAACCAAAAGGTCAGAAATTCAAATCTACTAGCTGCTCCTTGGAAACCCTATGAGGCAGTTCTACTCTGTACTACAGGGTCACTGTGAGTCAGAATCCACTCAATGGCAATGGGTTTGGTTTCTGTTTTAACAAAATTCTGAGAGCACTGTTACAGCCAGGAATACCTGAGACAGGAATAACAAAAATGAAATGATGAAGAGAAAAGGTAATTTGGAGGAGCTAAAGGCATCCTTGGGACAAGGACAAAATTTCTTAAGACACAAGTCTTCTCAACATTTTTTGCCCACTTCACTGAAAAAGACTCAGTTGTGTTTAGTTCCTGACCTCTTGTGATGCTGATTAGAAATTGATTAGAACCAGATAGAAATGAACTGTGTTGTGTAGTGTGGAGATTTACTCTTGGTTGAAAATGAGGAGCAGAGGCAAGAAGAAAAAGAAAGACAAAATTCCATAAAGGCTCAGTCAGACAAAGATTCAGAAGTTGGGAATCAGCACAAAGATTAAGAATAAAGCTTCCATCCACAGAGAGGATGCTAAGCATGAAAGAATTGACTTTTTTTTAAGGTGTTTCATTTTCATTTAGGTTCTATAGCTGTTGGAAGACAATTTTAGATGGATCTTTCATGTTTCTGTGTATTTTGTAGACATTCCAGATTATCTTTTCAAGGACATTAGTCTAGCAAATAGCTTTAGAAGATAAAGATGTTGTCTCTTTCCACAGCAAAGGACAGGTGTGCTTATTGCCCAAATATAAAAGATTTGGGTTCCCTAAGCTCAGAGTTCCTCTTATAGATGACATTTGGCCCTAGTGTCACTGTGTGGGAACTGAGAACTGGATAACTAGCAGGAAAATGCTGATACTCTGGCTATTACTATTGCTATAACAAGCTGTTCTTCACCTCTGACCTAGAAATCTTGTGTCTTCTACTAGTACCTGTGAAACTGTGACAAGCCAACTTCTTAGCTTGTAAGTAGGGTAAACTCTCAGATCCCTCACAGTTATTGTCCCTCCATTTGTCAACCTTTTTTTTAACTTATGTTTTTCATTTGCGAACTTCTCGAAAGACTGAAGTACAAATATGAATTACTTAAATCATATTTTTCTGTGAAATAGTTATTTCTTTGGGTTGACATCATGAAGTCACTAAGCTTCCTCAGCAATGCCCACTGGCTTCCACTTAGGTTCTAGCTATATCGCATCTCAATTTTTTCTTGTAGCCAGAACAGTCTAGTCCTGAACAATAGGTTTATACCACAATAGAGATTTTATTTATTTCTTTATTTTTACCCTGGCACACCGCAAAAAAAAAACCCCACTGTCATTGAGTCAATTCTGACTCACAGTGACCCTATAGAACAGAGTAAAACTACCCCCGTAGAGATTGCAATAAGCATCTAGTGGATTCGAACTGCCCACCTTTTGGTTAGCAGGTATAGCACTTAATCACTGTATCAAGGTTTCCTGCCACACCCCAAGAGAAAAATGGCATAGAATGCAATAGTGTAAAACACAAATAAATATGGAAATCAAGCTAGAAAGAAGACAAGGACTGGAGAAATAAAAGTGAAACCAAGTATGTGCATTGTCATTCCCTGGAGATGGGACCCAGATCTGTCTCTGAGTTTGCTTGCAGTTGCTGCAAGATGAAAATACATACGGCTCAAATATGCTTGCTTTCCTTGTGCTTCTTTAAGTTAGTTACCATCCCTTCTCTACATGTATTTTGTATCATCATAAATCTAGTTTATGGGAGACTTACTGAATTGAAAGACTATTTCCTTTTTTCTCACATAAGCATTATTGGAGATACTAAAACTATTCCACTATTTCACTCTAACACTTGCTATTTGCATCATTAGCTTGGTGTAGACTTTAATCTTTCTGTATCTCTGTTTTACATGGATTAAGCTGCACTGGATCACATGGTATTTTCAATCACCTCTTAGACATGCCAAACCTGGACATGAACAAAGAAGTTACAGAAGAATTAATGCCTTTGAATTACGATGTCAGCAAAGAATATTGAATACACCACAGACTGACAGAAAAACAAACTTATTGTTGAAGAAGTACAGCCAGAATGCTCCTAAGAAGCAAGGACAGTGAAACCTCACCTCACATACTTCGGACACGGTATGAGGAGAAGCCTGTCCCTGAAGAAGGACATCATGCTTGGTAGAAAGTCAGTGAAGAAGAAGATCCTCAAACAAATGGATTAACACAGTAGCTGCTGTCGTGGGCTCAGGCATAAGGACCGTGAGAATGGCACAGGACCAGGCAAGGTTTCACTCTTCGGTACATGGAGTTTCTATGAGTGATAACCAATTCAATGACACCAAACAACAACAATGTAAAATAGGGACATGAACAAACTCACAAAGCTCATTCATTCACTCATACACTAATTCCAGTAATTACTGAGCACTTGTCAGACTCTGATATGGTCACTGGAAACAGCAGTGAATAAAACAGAAAAATACTCTTGTCCTCATGACATTTATATCAGGCAGGAGACATAGGACACAAACCAAGTAGATTATGCAGATGATGTTACTCTGGGGGGAAAAAAACAGAGAGGGGAACAGTGCTGGGAGAGGGCAGAGTAACTGCGATTATAAACAGAGTGATCAGGCAAAGCTTTATTGAGAGGGTACAGTTCAAGAAGAGATCTAAAAAAGGGAGGGAGCTATGTGGGCGTATAATGGAAAGCATTCCATGAAGAGGAAACTGTAAGTGCAAAAGCCCTGAGGCAGGAGAATGCTTAGCTTGTTTGAAGTATAGCAAGGAGGCAGAATAAACAAAAGTGAGAATTAAAGAGGATCAGAGAGGTGACAGAGAGCCTGACTTAGTAAGTCCTTCTTAGCTCTCATAAAGCCTTTTATTCTGAGTAAGAGGGAGAGTCCATCAGGGGCATGACATTACGTGACTACATTTAAACAGAATCACTTCAGCTATTGTGTTGAGAATAGACTGACGAGATGGCAGAGGTTAGGAAGCAGGCAAAGGCAGAAGCAGAGAGACCAGGTACAAGGCAGTGACAATAATGTAGGCAAGATAAATTATTGACATGGCCTAAGGTGTTAGGAGTGGAAGTGGGAAGAAGTGGTGGTAAAAAATGTTGATGAATGGATTAAAATGAGATACTGCACATGAAAAAAAATTTTAAACCTATGAATCATCACACAAGTATCAGGAATTATTCTTATCCTGTATTTTGAAGGAAACTTCTCAGTATAATAATCCTAAGAAGTAAAAGCATCAGTATGAAGCTCTTTGGCATGTCCCAAAGAAGATATTTTAAGCATATTCCCTACAAGAGTGAAACAGGAAAAGAAAGAAATCCAATTCAAGGTACATTATTGAGCTGCTCCCTGCTGTGCATAACTGGAGCATAATCCCAGAGGGAAACGTCTCAGCAGCTGTGAGGAACATACTTCAGAGGAAGTCCATTCAAATGATGGAAGAGGGCAGCATTTATCCACATGCTTTCACCTCTGTTTGTGGATTGTCCCTGGGTGTTCATCCTCTTGAGCATGTGTAACGATGGTTAAGTAGGTTTCTCCTGGTAGTCAGACAACCTGATAGAGAAACCTTAAAGTACCAAGTGAAAGATACAAGGCAGATGAGGCGGGGTGCTGTCCGCATATGGGTAGCAGCTGCAGCTGCAACAGGCATGAAGAAGTGAGCTGAGAAGATGAGAAACTCAGCAACAGCAACTTTGCGTTCACAGCACAGAAATTACTGGAACTTATAGATATGAAGGTAGACATGTTTTACAGCCCAGAATCGGGAGACACTGATGGTTGTTGAAATTAGCTGTAATTAAGTGGGTCGTGCCATGAGTCGGATCCGACTCGACGGCACTTGGCTTGGCCAATCTGGACCCAGTCAAAAGACTTAGATTTTAGCATACTGCATGCCATCTTACCTCAGAGCAATTCAGATAACATCTCCAAGTATCAGATTTCCTATTTGATAATGGAGAGGTATTTTCCTCAGCAGGTAGTATAAGCAACATATTAGATACATAAGAAAACCGAAATACAATCTCAAGTACATCCTACCTAAGTTTATAGACCAGTTCAAAAATAGATTCAATAAATTGAACACTAATGACTGAAGACTAGGTGACTGATGACTAATGAAGAGAAGACTAGATCAAGAAAGGAAGAAGTCATTTAAATGACAGGAAAGAAAGAAGAAACCAAAATGGACATCAGAAGAAATTTGCTTTTGAACATCAAGTAGCTAAAGGGAAGAGAAGAAATGATGAAGTAAAAGAGATGAAGAGGGCATTCCAAAAGACAAAGTAAAGTATTCTAATCATATATGCAAAGAGCTGGAGATAGAAATGATCTGTGCAAAGAGCCAGAGACAGATAACCCAAATGGAAGAATATGGTCAACATTCTTAAGCTGAAAGACCTGAAGAAAAAATTCAAGCCTTGAACTGCAGTATCAAAAGATTCTGTGCCAAGTGCCAAGTGCCGTCGAGTCGGATCCGACTCATAGGGAAAATATTAAAGGACACAGGTAACATCAAAAGCAGATGGGACGAATACAGAGTCATTATACCAAATAGCACTGGTCAACACTGAGCCATTTCAGGAGAGAGTACATGATCAGGAACTGATGCTACTGAAGGAAGAAGTCCAAACTGCATTGAAGGAACTAGCAAAAATCAAGGCTCCAGGAACTGGCAGAATATCAAAAAAGATGTTTCAATAAACTGATGCAGCTCTGAAAGTGCTCATTTGGCTATGCCAAGAAATTTGGAAGAAAGGTTCCTGGCCAATTGACTAGAAGAGATTCACATTTGTGCTTATTCCCAGGAAGGTGATCCAACTGAATGCAAAAATTATTGAACAATATCATTAATATCACACACAAGTAAAATTTTTCTGAAGATCATTCCAAAGTGTCTGTAATAGGATATCAACAAGGAACTGCTATAAATTCAAGCTGGATTCAGAAGAGGACATAGAACCAGGGATAGCATTGTTGATGTCACACGGATCCTGACTGAAAGCAAAGAATACCAGAAAGATGTTTACTTGTGTTTCATTGATTATGCAGAGACATTTAACTGTGTGGATCATAACAAATTATGAATAACATTTCAAAGAATGAGAATTTTAGAACACAGAATTGTGCTCATGAGAAATTTGTACATAGATCAAGATGCAGTCCTTCAAATAGGAACATGGTTTAAAGTCAGGGAAGGCATGCGTCAGGGTTGTATCTTTCAATATGTCTATTCAATCTGTATACTGAGAAAATAATTTAAGAAGGTGGAGTATACTGAAAAGAATGACTTCAGATTTGTAGGAAGACTCATTAACAACCTGCCTCATACAGATGACATAATCTTCTTTGCTGAAAGTGAAGAGGACTTGAAAAACTTACTGATGAATATCAGACCACAGCCTTCAGTATGGATTGCACCTCAACATAAAGAAAACAAAAATCCTCACAACTGGACCAATATGCAACAACATGATAAACACACAAAACACTGAAGTTGTCTAGGATTTCCTTTTACTTGGATCCACAATGAACACATAGAAGAAGCAGTCAAGAAATCAAAAGTTCCATCACATTAGGCAAATCTGCTACGAAAGACTTCTTTGAATTGTTGTAAAGGAAAGATGTCACCTTCAAAACCAAGGTGAACCTTTCCCAAGCCATGATATCTTCAATTGTCTCACATGCATACGAAAGCTGAATGATGAATAAGGAAGACCAATGAAGAATTGATGCCTTTGAATTGTGGTATTGGAGAAAAATGTAGAATATACATTGGACTGCCAAAAGAAGACAGCTCTGTCTTGAATGAAGTATAACTAGAGGGTTCCTTAAAACGAAGGATAGCAAGACTACATCTTACCTACCTGGTACAAGTAGTCAGGAGGGATCAGTCCCTGGAGAAAGACATCATGCTTGACAAAGCAGAAGGTCAGTGAAAAACAGGAAGACTCTCAGTGAGACAGATTCATGCAGTAGCTGTAATAGTAGGCTTAAGCATAACAAGAACTGTGAGATGGGACAGGACCGAGCAGTGTTTTGTCCTGTTATGCCTAAGGTTGCTGTGAGTCAGAACTGACTAGATAGCACCTAGTAACAACAAAAATAAATAGCACTTGATAAAATACAAAATCCTATTGAACTCTTCCTCCCAGTCTTGTTGTTGTGCGGAAGAGAGGTCAGGCAGCATAAGGATTTGGAGACAGTACTCTTGGATCCTACATGGCCAGCAGAGCTAGCTTCCTACCTCCTGAAGAGCAGCCTTGTTGGGAGCTCCAGCACCATTTCTTCCCACTCAATTCTTATTCTTCCTTCCCAGCATGTTTCCTTTCTGTTGCTAACCAGTGAATGTGCCCCTCAGAGAATCCCATTTAGCCCTTAAAATGATATCTTAAAACAAAGGACGGAGTAGGTTCTGCCACAAACCTACTACATACCAATACTTACTTTGTCAGGAAAAACCAACTAAGATGGCCAATCATATTGCATTTTTACTTTGTCAAGGGAAATGCATAATCCACAAAAGCTGAGAATGCTAAATTGTTAGTAATCTCTTTGTAGTTTCACTTTGTTCTTTCAATTATGTCACCACATTTTTAAAAAGGCAAAAGATCAAAATTAACTATTATAAATCTGAATTCTAAATAACTATTTCCTTCATTTGATTTTGTATATGGGGCGGCGTATCATATTCCAGTTATAAAGTTAATCAGTTCAGTCATCAGTATCCGTGTATTCTGCATACTCGGATTCAACCCACCACAATGGAAAACATTTGAAAAATAAAAAAGGAAGACTTTTTGTTTTAGCATTATTCCCTAAAAAAAGGCAGGGGGCGGAGTCAAGATGGCGGACTAAGCACAGATCTCCTTATATCCCTCTGGAAACCAAGACCTCAACTGATAATCAAACGGAGCCTTCTGATCATCTAATCAGCCTCAGGACACGGCACAGAGCTGTTAATTGGGACTTCATACCACTCAGCGAAAAACCTCCTCTCTTTCACTGACTCCCACTCCTGGCTAGCCCCGGCTCTCACGAATGGAAGGTAAACGCACCAGTTTGACTTTTTTTTTCTCTGTCTCGGCCGGCGGGCAGAGATGGGTCTTGCCTGGCGGCTGGACTCAGACATGCTACTGGGGGGATAGGCGGGCGAAATTCCCATATTCTGAGAGCCAGGCTCGGGACTCTGTTAATATAGCGACTTTGAGCCTTTTGTTTTATATCTGCGTCAGTGGGATTTGTACGGATTTCCGCAGCCAGTGTGCAGGATGCCATGTTGGTACCGAGATTTTAGCTGGACCTAATTCTTAGTCTGGGAGCCAGCGCCTGCAAACAGGACAGCGCTTCTCCGACAGAAAAGCAGTAATTTTCCCAGTGCCACCTACGTTGCAGGCCCTGCAACAGAAGCAGAGGAATCACTACTTCTCGGCACCTTTAGCCCCTCTGTTTGCTGTCTGTGTGGAGGACGCCATCTTGGATACGGGGGCCACAGCTGGACCTAATTCTTAGCTTGGGAGCCAGAGCCTGCCCACAAGAGAGTGTTTTTCTACCACAAAAGCAGTACTCGACTCAGTGCTGTCTAAGGCTAGGCCCTGTCAGCAGAAGCCAACAAGGCAGTAGCATTGCTGTATTCTGAACTAGTTTGTTATCATCTGGGGTTGGATATAGTGGGGCTTACTTTGTCAGTTGAGAAGAGGGACCTCTACACCTGAAAACCTAACTGACTTGTGAAGTGCTGAGATACCTTTTGCTTTACATTTTAAGACAGCCTAGAGAAACATTGCAATCCATCCTCACAGTACCTTTTCCAGCCTCTACATACTCACATGGGACCCAAAAAGCAACAGAAAATTGTGGCATACAAGAAATCACCCATGGCTTCAGAAGGCTCCCAAACAAAGCAACCAAGGAGTTTTCCAGATGAAGAAACTTTTATGAAAGCATCAGAAAGTGAATACAAAATGATTATATACAGAGCTCTTCTAGACCTTATACTGAATGCAGCAGAACAAAATGAAAAATTAAGCAAGCTGTTTGATCTGATGGAACACCAGTACTCTGAAATCCAACAGATCAAGAACAAAATCAAAGACATAGAAACTTCCATGCAAAGCCAAGAAAACAGAATGGAACAAATGGAAAAAAGAATTTCCGACTTGGAAGACAGAGCTACTGATGCCAGAGTCTATGAGCAGAAATCAGAAAAAAGAAACAAGAAAAATGAAGAAACATTAAGAAGCATGTGGGACTCTATTAAGAGGAACAACCTTTGATTAATTGGAATCCCTGCACAGGGTGAGACATCTGAGAAGACATAGTGTATTGTTGCTGAGCTGCTGAAAGAAAACTTCCCAGAAATCATGAAGGAAGAGAATATAGAGATTTCAGATGCCTGGCAGATGTATATTGTACGCCACCCAATATAGATCTCAAAAGAAAGACTCCAAGACATATTATAATCAAGCTTAACAAAAGGAAACATAAGCAGCAACTCTTAAAGGCAGCAAGACTCAAAGCAAAGCTAACATTCAGAGGGAAACCCTGAAGGCTCTCGTCAGATTTCTGAGCAGAAACCATGCTGGCACAGAGACAGTGGCACGACACATTCAAAGTCTTGAAGGAGAAGAACTTCCAACCAAGAGTTATATATCCTGCAAAACTATCTATCAAATACAAAAATGAAATGAAGACATTCCCAGATAAACAGAAACTCAGAGACTTTGTAAAAACCAAACCCAACCTACAAGAAGTACTGAAAGAAGTTCTTGGCTCTGGCTTAGAAGAATGAAATCACTAACTGTATATTTTAGAACGACACACTACTGAATACTCTACTGTTTTAGAGAAGGCTCCAAAGTCAATCACAGCTTTGATATGGAAAGAAGCAATCCAGTGATCATCATGAAAACTGTGGTGTCATCATAATAAAAAGAAGGATGTACTACAGTCGTTACAGTCCTTCCAGATGGAGAGGAAGATGACAAGACTGGTAGTAATTAAAGTTGGGTTTATATATAGTTTATTAAGAGGGATCATAGGGGCAGCTGTAAAGCACAGTAAAGATGTATCATACCATTTCAAGAAATGTAACACAAGAGTTTCAACAACTACAAAACCAGCTCTGAAAAAGGTGAAAAATCAACTCACAAAAAAGAATGTCCCAGAACAGACTAATAAGAACAACAGAGAAAACATCAACATAAAAATAAACACATCACAATGGCAGCAGTGAACACATACCTATCAATAATTACATTGAATGTGAATGGACTGAATGCTCCAGTAAAGTGACACGGAGTGTCATCTTGGATCAAAAGACATGACCCATCCATATGTTGTCTACAAGAAACTCACTTGAGACCTAAAGATAGGAACAAACTGAAAATTAAGGCATGGAAGAATACATATCAACCTAACAATGAACAAAGAAGAGCAGGTGTGGCAATTCTAATCTCGGACAAAATCAATTTTAATGTCAAATCCACCATCATGGATAAAGATGGACACTATTTATTGCTCAGAGGTTCAGTACACAAGCAAGACTTAACTATATTAAATATTTATGCACCTAATATCAAAGCACCTAAATACATCGAAGAAACACTGACTATGCTCAAAAGAGAGTTAGATGACTCCACAATAATAGTGGGAGACTTTAATACTCCACTCTCATTACTAGACAGATCATCTAGAAAAAAGCTCAGTAAAGATACAGAAGACCTCATTGACACAATTAACCAACTAAACCTCATTGATAAATACAGAACTTTCCACCCATCAGCAAACAACTACACCTTCTTTTCCAGTGCACATGGAACATTCTCCAGAATTGACCATGTGATAGGCCATAATGCAATGCTCAACAAAATCCATAACATTGAATTACTGCAAAGCATCTTCTCAGATCATAAAGCCATAAAAGTTGAAATTAGTAGCAGAAAAAACATAGATAGAAAGTGGACCTCCTGGAAACTGAACAACATCTTGCTCAAGAAAACATGGGTTATAGAGGAAATCATGGATGAAATAAAGAAATTCATGGCTTCCAATGAGAATGAAAATACTTCCTACCAGAACCTATGGGATACACCCAAAGCATTTATCTCCATAAATGCACACATCTGGAAGGAAGAAAGAAACCAAATCAAGGAACTAACTCTACAGCTTGAACAAGTAGAAAGAGAACAACAGAGGAACCCCTCGGGCACCAGAAGAAATGAGATCATAAAGATTAGAGCAGAGCTAAATGAATTAGAGAATAGAAAAACAATTGAAAAAATTGAAAAGACCAAAAGCTGGTTGTTTGAAAAGATCAACAAAATTGACAAACCGCTGGCTAAACTTACTAAAGAAAAGCAGGAAAGGAAACAAATAACCCAAATTAGAAATGAGAGGGGAGTTGTCACCACAGATGTAACAGAAATCAAAAATATCATAACAGAATATTATGAAAAACTGTACTGTAACAAATTAGAAAACCTAGGGGAAATGGACCAATTCCTTGACTCATACCACCTACCCAAATTATCACAACATGAAGCAGAACAACTTAATAAACCCATCACAAAGGAAGAGATTGAAAATGTCATCAAAACACTGCCAACCAAAAGAAGTCCGGGCCCAGATGGCTTCACTGTGGAATTCTACCAAGCATTTAGAGAAGAGTTATCTCCAATACAACTGAGACTGCTTCACAGTATAGAAAGGGATGGAGTACTCCCAGACTCATTCTATGAACCCAGCATAACCCTGATACCTAAGCCAGGGAAAGACCCAACAAAGAAGGAGAACTACAGACCTATATCACTCATGAATCTAGATGCAAAAATCTTCAACAAAATTCTTGCCAATAGAATACAACAACATATCAAGAAATTAATCCATCATGACCAAGTGGGATTCATACCAGGGATGCAAGGCTGGTTCAACATCAGAAAAACAATCAATGTGATTAACCACATAAATAACACAAAAGACAAAGATCACCTGATTTTGTTCATTGATGCAGAAACAGCATTTGATAAAGTCCAAACAGCCATTCACGCTAAAAACTCTTAGGAAAATGGGCATAGATGACAAATTCCTCAACACAATAAAGGCCATTTATACAAAGCCAGTTGCCCACATCATCCTGAATGGAGAGAGACTGAAAGACTTTCCCTTGAGATCAGGAACTAGACAAGGATGCCCACTCTCACCTCTCCTATTCAACATTGTGCTAGAAGTTCTAGCCAGAGCAATTCAACAAGACGAAGAAATAAAGGGCATCTGCATCAGCAAAGAGGAAGTTAAAATCTCCCTGTTTGCAGACGATGTGACTGTATATGCAGAGAACCCCAAGGAATCTATACGTAAACTACTCAAACTGATAGAAGAGTTCAGCAAAGTCTCAGGATACAAGATAAACATAAGTTAATCAGTAGGATTCCTTTATACCAACAACGAGACTGTTAAGGAAGAAATTATCAAATCGATATCATTTATTATAGCCCCTAGGAAGATAAAGTACGTAGGAATTAATGTAACCAGAGAAATAACAGACCTTTATGAAGAGAACTACAAGCCCTTAGTACAAGAAACTAAGAGAGACTTAGATAAATGGAAAAACCTACCCTGCTCATGGATAGGAAGAATTAACATTGTGAAAATATCTGTTTTACCCAAAGCAATCTACTTATATAATGCAATCCCAATACAAGTTCCAGCGTCTTTTTTTAATGAGATGGAGAAACAAATCACCAATTTTCTTTGGAAAGGGAAGAAGCCGCGGATAAGTAAGGTACTACTAAAGAAGAACACACAGGGAGGCCTCTCATTACCTGACTTTAGAACATACTACACTGCCACAGTGGTCAAAACAGCCTGGTACCCTGGTACTGGTACAAGAACAGGCAGATGGATCAATGGAACAGAATTGAGACTCCAGAGATGACACCATCTGCCTATGAACAGTTGATATTCGACAAAGGCCCTAAAACATTAAACTGGAGTAAAAACAGTATCTTCAACAAATGGTGCTGGCAAAATTGTTTATCCATCTGCAATAAACTGAATCAAGATCCATATCTTACACCTTATACAAAAACCAACTCCAACTGGATAAAAGACCTAAATATCAAACCTAAAACGATAAAGCTCATCCAAGAAAAGGTAGGAAAAACAATGGAAGTTTTAATACACAATGTAGACAGACTTCAAAATCTGTCAAACAAACCACAATCAACAGAAGAGAAAATAGATAAATGGGAACTATTAAGAATCAAACACTTTTGCTCATCCAAAGACTTTATTAATAGAGTGGGAAAAAATACTTGGCAACCCTATGTCAGACTGATGCCTGATCTTCATAATCTATAAAATACTACAAAATATCAATAAGAAGAAGATAAACCATCCAATTAAGCGATGGGCAAAGGAGATGGACAGACATTTCTCTAAAGAGGAGATCCAGGCAGCCAAAAAACACATGCGGACATGTTCACGATCTTTAGTTATTAAAGAAATTCAAATCAAGACGACAATGAGATACCATCTCACCCCAACAAGATTGTCCATGATCCAGAAAACACAAAACTACAAATGCTGGAGAGGCTGTGGAGAAAGAGGAACCCTCCTACACTGTTGGTGGGGTTGCAAAATGGTCCATCCTCTTTGGAAAGCAATCTGGTGCTTCCTTAAAAAAATGGATATACCATTTGACCCAGTAATTCCACTATTTGGAATATATCCTACAGAATCAGGGCCTTTCACACCAACGGACACATGCACCAGAATGTTTATCGCAGCACAGTCCACGATAGCAAAAAGATGGAATCAACACAGATGCCCAACATCAGAAGAATGGATAGGTAAACTATGGTACATATACTCAATGGAGGACTACGCAATGGTAAAGAATAACAATGATTCCAGGAAACATCTCCTAACCTGGTTTCAACTGGAAGACATTATGTTGAGTGAAAGCAGTCAGCGACAAAAGGACAAATACTGTATGAGACCTCTACGATACGATCTCCAAAACAGACTTGGGTATAGAAGAAAAGACTCTTTGACAGCTGCAAGGGATGGGAGGTAGGGAGGGTGAGGCGGGGAGGGTTTAGTTTAGATAGTTGCTAGAAATCTGGTTGGGAGAAAGTGGTGATAGCACACATCAGAAACAAGAACAACATTAAGTGGACTTCAGCATAATTTGAGTACTCCTTCCATCTTAACCCAATATTGCAAGGATAGAGTAGCTGGGGCAGGGGGCAGAGGACCATGCTCTTAGGCGAAATCGAGGCCAATTGGCACAACTAGCATTTTGCTAAGAGAGCTCTCTGCACCCCACATTGGTGAGTGGCATCTGGGGTCTTAAAAGCTGCCAAGCTGCCATCCGAGGACACAGCAAATAGTCCAAACTCAGCAGGAACAGATGCTCACCAAGGACCAAAATGACATGCGGTAAAGACAACCTAGATGACAGAGAGACCCGCAAGAGTGGGTGCCTTCATCGACTTGGGACCGGAAGAACCAGATGGTGTCCGGCCACCACCAGTGATAGCCACAATGGAGCTCACTAGGTTGAGTCTCACTGGCAACACAAGAATAAAAAGGGGTGCATCCTGAGATCTCCACTAAAAGACCTCAATTGATGGTCCAGTTTCAGGGTTCCCCTGAGAGCATGGCCCCTGGCTCTGATGCTGCCTTTACCCATAAATTATAACAAAGGTCCACTCTTTGGACAGGAATGCATTGGACTTGGCAATGTAGAGTGACCACATATTGGTTGCACTTTATGGTTCTATACATCTATAGGATATCATCCTGCTGACCTCTGGCTGGAGGAAGGAGAGTGGGTGGAGAGGAGGGGAAAGGAGAACTGTTGGGAGGATGAGACATGTATGGAGCAGAGAGGAATAGTGTGCTGTCACCAGGTAGGGAGAGCAGTGGAAGCTGCATATAGGTGGGCATGTAAATTTATATAGGAATGTACATTTTCACTCAGTCATGTTAAATAAAAAAATAAAAACAAAATTAAAAAAGGCAGTATAACAACTTTTTACATAAGATTTATATAAAGCATTGTAAACAATATAAAGATGATTTAAAGTGTACTAGAGGATTGTTTCAGTCAGCTAGGGCTGCTCTAAGAGAAATACCACAGAGTGGATGGCTTTAACAAAGGAAGGTTTATTCTTACACAGTCCAGTAGGTTGCAAGTCCATATTCAGGGTGTCCGCTCCAGGGAAAGGCTTTCCCCTTGTCGGCTCTGGAGGAAAGTCCGGTATTTCATCAGTCTTTGTCCAGGGAGCATCTTGGCACAGGAACCTCAGGTCTGAAGGACACGCTCTTCTCCCGGTGCAGATTTCTTGATGGTGCGAGGTTCCCGATTCTCCTTGTTTCTCTTTCCTTTTATCTCTTGCAGGCTGAAAGGATCAAGGGTGGGGCAAGCCATACTCCAGGGAAACTCCTTTTACTGCAGGGCAGGGAAGTAATCCTATGCAGTAATTTATAGCCCCACCCTAACCATTTAACATGCAGTTTAGGGAAACCACACAATGGAGGACAGTCACTAAGATACTGGGAATCATGTCCCAGCCACATAGCTACACATATTTTGGGGGGGACACAATTCAACCCGTGACAAGGATGTATGCAGGTTATACTCAAACATTGCACCATTTTATAAAGGACTTGATCTTGCAGTGGTTAAGAGCTACTGCTGCTAATCAAAAGGTCAGCAGTTCAAATTTACCAGCTGCTCTTTGAAAATCCTGTGAGGAAGTTCTTCTCTGTCCTGTAGAGTCAGAATCTACTCAATGGAAATGGTTTGTTTTGGTTTGTTTTTTGATCATTTGTGGACTTAAAGGAAGGGGTCCTACAACAATTCTGTTGATACAGAGGAATGATGGTATATTTTAATGGCAAAAAATACGAATTAAACAAAAATCATAAAAATAAGAATACTCACAGATAATAACTTTTAATATACTGATATGTTTTCTTAGAGTATAATTACTTTTTATGTATTTGAGATTTTTCCCCAGAGAAAACATTTGTATCCTTTTCTATATAACTTTATACTGAGATCGGTTTCATAACCAAGGGGTGAAAATCAGAATTTAGTGCTAGGCAGTGTGGAAAAGCAGCTAGGGTTACATAAAAAAAAAAAAAGGTGTGTAAATTTTTGTATGGGAAACTGATTTGAACTATAAATCATCACATAAAATGCAATTAAAAAAAAAGAAGTTAGTGGTGGGAAGCAGAATGTTTAGTCTGAGGAACTCGCCATCACTGTCGGCGCACAGACGGGTCCAGTCAGAGGCTGTCCTGAAGCAGAGGTGGGGGTGGTTGAGAGACTAGGGGCTGGTGCATAAGATGGGCTACAGTAAAGAACAAAGGGAACAGAGGGAGAGAGAATAGCTCCCAACCGTCCTTCGCAACTGCTCTACCCTAGCCAGTCTCAGAGCAAAATCCCATGTTCCCACTGAGGTAGCCTGATGCTTTTTCTAAATAACTTTGCTGTCCAGCCTTTTCTATTGCCTGTCCAGATAAGATTTTATTGTTTATTGCTATACAAACATCCTGAAGTCAAATTTAAGCTTTTGGCCCTATGTAGTACCTCATGTGAAACTCTGAGAAAATAAAATTCCAGGAGATGTAGGAGAAAAGGTGATAAGCCAGGGATTCTATATTCCGTGAATAACGCCCTTATTTTCATTGACTTCAAGGTTACATTCACTTTCATAGATCAGAACGCTGCTCTTTACATTGGGATTTCAAGGAAGACTGCACTTATAAATTAGTAAAATGTGTGAGTCATTCCAAAATTGTGTTTGATCCAAGATTCAGCTACCAGCCTAGCATAACACCCTAGCATCTGTCCTAAATTCAGTGGGCCCTTCATTAAAACACCATTCCTGGAACCAAACCAGGCTTGAGGTTAAACTACAGATTTTTTATTACTACCTACACTAACATTAAATTATTTAAAATACTGAACCCTTGCTGAAGCTTGGTTGCTATTTGACGATGTGTTTTTATGCGAAGGTATGTTTGCTTTATAAGGCAGAGCCTCCTGAAAGACCACAGCAAGTGTAGTTTTTTGTTTTTCTTTCAATGAACTTTAGATAATGACCTAGAACTCTGCATTCCAGTGACTTGATATGAACTGCACTGATATGTGGTTGTAGCTTTCAGAACAGAATGTCTCTGCTGGAAAACACAAGGCTCAAAAGGGGAAATCAAGAAATACCAGATAACAAATGAGGGCCCATTAAAACAAGTAGAAAGTCTCTTTTGGCATCAGTCTCATGGATCATAGAAATTATTAAGCTGGATTATTTGTTCAAAAAATAAAACCCGAAAGGAAAAGGGGAAAATATGTGAATGTGCAGATTTTAGGCAGTGAACCAAGTTTCCAAACAATTTCATTTATTAATTGCTTTAATTATATTTGATAATCAAATCAAGTGGAATAGAGGAAGGCAGCACATTCCATGTTTGGGCCTAGAATATGTGGGCTGCATTGCATGCACACCTCTCTCTGCTGGATTAGGAAGAGAAGTCCGTGTTTCACAGGCAGAATAATTTTTCACTTTTTAGGCCCAAGCTGACACCAAGAAAATTGGTAGACAATCACTGAAGCTTAGATCCTGTTAAATATGAATACAAATGATGTGTTCCTTTGGGAACCTGAGTAAGGAGGGGCTTCTTGTTGAAATTGTGGTCTGAGAGCAGAGAATGAGGAATGAGCCTCAAGATTGGCAGTTCTGTGCTTTTGTGCAATCAATATTGTTTATGGATTGCTCTGACATGCCTGCATCCATTCGAAGGGAGGGAAAAAGAAACTACGAACGCGTCCACTTGAGAATTTCAGGAAATTACCCAAATGCTCAAATCCTTCCCAGGGGCAATGGTTTTCAATGGGAGTTTACATGATAAAGCCATGCAGCGAATACATTTTAAAAATCATAATCTGGCAACCTACATGGAACAATAGCATACCCGTATCGGCTGCTTATTTTGAAAAGAGCCCTTAGTCAGAAAGTGTATGAAATAAGGCCATCAAAAATGAAACAAGACAAAAGGGTTCCAGAATGACTGAAACAGGCAGGGTAGCTTATCCACTTGTCACAAACAAAGCTTTGCATGCTGCAGAAACCATTCAGAAATGGGGCTCACAAAGAGGCAGACAAAGCAAGCATGGAAATAGATGATAAGCAGAGATCTGTAGTCATCAAGAGGGAGAGAAGAGGAGGCAGCTGCAAAGACAGGAGGCAGGAAATGACAGTGAGTCAGGTTGTCAATAAATGCACTGGGAGAACTACCCTGTGAAGACTGGAATTAGCTGGCTGGATGGCAATGCCTTTAGCTTGTGCTTTGCCATCTTGACAATTCGTGAACTCCTGGTAAGGAACATCCATTTCCATGGCCAAAGTTAAGGTAGAATTTTGAAATGAGGAGAAATGGTTTGAAGTGTGATTTCAAAAAATGTTCATGTCTGAAACTAGAGTAAACAGCAAAAGCTACATTTTTAAAAACAAAAACTAGGGCCAGCATTTGTGAGAAAGCCCATTCCCACCCACGCACTGGCAGGCACAGCACGTGTGGGCGTAACTCGCAGGGAAGTTGCTTCCGGAGCGAGAGCCCACTGACAGCCATCACAATTCCCTCTCAGCATAGTCTTACAATTTACAGCCCCATCTTCTGTGAGTGCTAGGTCACCACACTGCCAAGACCTTCTTCAACACCTGAGTGATTCAAGGTCTAAGCCAGGAGAAGTTTTGTGTGTCCCTGTTTGGGTTTTAAGATATTTAGAAATATGCAAGAACCATGTTTCCAAAATATTCTCTCTGTATTGAAACTCTCCATCTCGTGCCTGCAATTTCTAAGGATGGCTAGACTGATCCACTTAAAGAAAATTGCTAGCTAATCCTTTGTGGGGTTTTGTTTTGTTTTCCCTACTGTGGACGGATGGAAAAGGAGATATAAACTATCACCAAAGATCAGAGGACTAGAGTGCAAAGCCAGGTCTTCTATAACATAAACCTTTCCCTCTGGATTCTCAAATGGATCTGAGAGAATGAAAGTTGCATTGTATTTCAGGTCATGAGGGATTAATTTAACCAAAGCTCTATACGTTGCATAGTTCATTAGCTGATCAAAAGGTTAACAGAAAAGAGAGTGAAGAACACGCCCTTAAGTAGGAAAAAAAACCAACTCTTCCTGATTCCGGTTCTATAAATTGCCTTTAGCTGTTGCACAAAGAAATGACAGGGGGAAAGAACTGACAAAAAATATTGTTCTCCTCCCCATTATGTCTCACTCCCAGCTACATATTCACTGGGAGACAATTTCATATTTTATAGCTCTAGTCTAAGTCAACATCTGCAGAATCACGACTGTGCTGTGATTTTCCGGCTCAGAGGACTCCATGGACTTCCAGAAGGATGCCAGCACCCCTAATACAGCAAGGTAGCGGTTTCCCAGGGTGACAGAAGGCTTTGAATGTTGCTTCGCGAACACGAAGTGAGAACTGCTGTTTGAAACACATCCCTGGTTTCAAACTAAAAGACAATCTTTAAGAACAGCACCTGTGTTAGTAGTCTCCTAATAACAGTAGGAAAGAGATTTCCGCAGCATTTGGGGCTCTGATGACCCCTGTGACATCTCCTCCCAGTTGAGCAGGCTCCATCCCTCGTTTGGATTACAAAGAAGTGATAGCACGTCCAGGCCTTATTATTACAAGACTCCAGGGGGTGGGGAACAAGTGTTACTCCAGTCTTGGATAATCATGTCAGCTGTAAAAAGTGTGTACTGACCCCTCTTTTATCAAAGATCATGTTGTGATGAAGAGGCATCTTTCTTTCTTTGTTGCATTTTTGTTCCCAGTGCTGCAAGAGAAGGTTTCCTTGTGCTATATTACCTTGAGGGGAAGCAGCGCTGTCAATAACAGCGTCAGTCCAGCCCTGATTCTAAATGTTAATAGACTGCCAGGCCTGGCGGTGGGGGAGTCCTTCTGGGCTGGGGCAGCAGCCTGGCAGTGGCCCATGTTGCAGCGCTGACTCATGCCTGAATCACAGCCAGGCTGGCAGGATGTTGTTTTGGGGAAGTTCGCAGGCCTGTCAAAAACCTGCTGTTGCCATTGGCTGATATTATGCAAGATTCCAAATGATATTTATTTATATTCTCCTTTTAGGTTTGGTTCGCATATGCGTGTGTGTGTGTGTTCATGGGTGGGGGTGTGGGTGTGTGTGTGTGTGTGTACGTGTGTGTGTTTACCATCTCCACAGGCACCAGAGCTTTAAGTAACCAAAAAGAAAAATAAATAAATAGGCAAGAGCCCATCAAAAATAAAAGTGACTTTGCTCATGATCTTCCTCCAGCTCCCGGGTCAGAGCAGTACTAAGCGTTTTGCTCTACTTCATTACAACCCTTTTCTCGCTCCCCTGGGTGTTGAGAGACAGGTGTGGTGAGTGAGGCCGAGCCTCTGTTTTAGCATCTGTGGAATGATGGAGAGAAAAGCATGGTTATGTCTAAGCATGTTCCTTTCCACAGTTCCTGGACAATCAGTTTCTCAAATTAAATATACTGCTTCTTAGATAAAGTTTGGTCAAAGACCAGGAGGATTTTCTTTGTTCCGCCCATGTCTGATTGATGATGGGGAAGGAAGGCAGTGACTGGCCTCCTTTTAGGAGATTCAAGGAGACTTAAGCTTTTCGATCTGAGCTTTCTTCTCCCACTCCCAGAGTCTGTAGGAGTTGAACTGTAGAGCTGAAGAAATTCTCCCAACTGTATCACGTAGTGCTGATAAGTTCCTTTGCAGAAACTTGGGAGGCAGAAAGAGTGTGAGTGAATTCATTTATGTGCCTAATTTAAGACACAATTGAGAGGCACAGTGTTCTAATAGACGTGGTTCTGGCTGAGGAGTTAAGAAACCTGAGTTCCATTCTTAGCTCAGATGATGGCTCAGCGCAGTGAAACTGAGGGTTGGCACTTTCCAGAAGAATTTGAACTCGAGAGAGTCAGCTTAGGACAAAATTATATATAAATACAACCATGATACTCATTATCTACAGCTTTTTCATTGTTCTGATAAAATCCAAATTTAGCTGTCCCTAAATTCTCAAAGTCCTGATTAAAAAAAAAAACAAATGTTCTTTGAGTTGAGCTCCAACAGGAAAAAGAAAGAAATTGTTTAGCATTCACTATAAGAGGGGGAGCTTTCTTTGAAATGCCTTTTTTGCAGGACAGGCCTCTGGTGAGGAGGAGGGGCACTCCTCCAACATTGTCAATGGGGAGGCAAACAGGCTCTTTCAAGTCCTGCCTAGGGCACTGGACACAGCTGTACTGCACAGAAATGACCTTGGCCATTAGCTTGAGTGTTTGGTGATTGCTTCCATCTAAATAGCACACTCTGGGAAGATTTCGTATCTTACATCCACTGCAATCTGCTAGTGGCTAAAGTTTGCTGGAAACGAAGTAGATGAAAGCTCATCTTCTAAAACATTCTCAGACCACCATGATTTCATAAAATAAATTTCAAGTATAGCTATAACGAAATTATATTATTAAAATTGTGGTTCAAAATAGTCATCATTGAGCAAATAGACCAAATGGTCCACTAAAATGCACTGTCCTGTAGTACAATGTTCCACTTACTAATTTTCTCTCCCTGGCTCAGAATCTCCTTCGATTCCTTTTTCTCAAGTGTTTTATCTTTTTAATTGCAAAAAAAAAAATATGTATTTGCATTCTGTGTGGTTTTATCAAGAGTTAGAGTTTTATTTTTATTAGATTTTAGTGATTCAATCATTTGATAAATACTTACTGGTATCAGTTGTGGATCTTGCACTTAGGTGTTTGTCATACAAGGATAAACACCTGTCTTTGACCTTAGGAAGCGAACAGTCTAGAAAGGGAAGAGCAGACACCATGTCACAGGTGCCATAACAGGAATCGGTACAGGTTCAGGGTGGACACAAAGGCAAGAGAGGATAGGGAAAGGGTTCGGAGAAACAGGGCTGAACTTTGAAACATAAAAAAATAATTTCCTAAGTGGCATATATAAGGTGTGAATGTCTGAACACATGATGACGCATGAGCATATGCAAAGCCAGCCCGGGGCCCAGAGTGGAGGGAATCACAACGGCCGGGCTGGGAGACCAGGAGACCTGTGAGGGGAAAAACAGAGTGAGAGAAGTGAAGAAATGTCAGATGTCAGAGTGCTGCGTATGTTTCTAGACTTTGCTATGCAGGTGATGAGAAATTATGGAAGGATTTTATCAAAGGGATGATGCAATTAAATATCCAAAAAAATAAAGACAACTACCCTCCAAAAAAGTGTTGAAGTAAGGTTAAGATAGGGATGTGGCTGTTGCTTTTGGGGGCTGTCATGGATTGAATTGTGTCCCCCCCAAAACAGATGTAGCCACGTGGCTGGGCCGTGATTCCCTGTACTCTATGATTGTCCTCCATTCTGTGATTTTGCTGTGCTTTATGTTAAAGGATTACGGTGGGACTGTAAATCCCTTCAGAAGATCACCTCCCTGCTCCACTATAAAGGGATTTTCCCTGGACTCTGGCTTGCACCACCCTTAATCCTTTCATCCTGCAAGAGAGAAAAGGAAAGAGAAGTAGGCAGAGAACTGGAAACATCACACCATCAAGAAAGCAGCACGGGGAGAACAGTGCGTCCTTCAGACCTGAGGTTCTTGCTCCAAGATGATCACTGAATGAAGACTGATGCAATATCATACTTTCCTCCAAAGCTGACAGCAGGGAAAAGCTTCCCCTGGAGTGGACATCCTGAATTTGGACATGTACTCTACTGGACTGTGCGAGAATAAGACTTCCTTTGTTAAAGCCATCCACTCTGTGGTCTTTCTGTTAGGGTAGCCCTAGCAGACTGAAACAGGGACGTACCCATTAGTTCTGACTCACAGAAACTCCATGAATGACACCCTCCTAGATCCTGCACTGTCCTCACAATTCTTCCTGTTTAAGTCCTCTGTTGCCGCCACTATGTCAATCCATCTCACAGTAAGTCTTGTTTTCGCTGACTCATTATCATACCAAGCTTAATATTCTTCTCCAAGGACTGGTAGCTCCTGATAAGCTGTCTAAAGTACATGTGACGACTCTCACCATCCTCACTTCCAAGGAGTACTCTGGCTATCCCTCCTCCAAAATAGACTCGTTCATCCTTCTGACACTCCATATTACATTCACGTTTCTTTGCTAACTCCATGATTCAAAGACATGATTTCTTCTTTGTTCATTGTCCTTCTTTTGCATACATATGGGGTTACTGAAAATATTCTGGCTTGGGTCAGGCACATCTTAGTCCTCAAGGTGACATCTTTGTTTTTCAATACTTTAAAGAGGTCTTTTGTGATCAGTTTGCCCAATACTAATCGTTTGCTTTCTTGACTACATTTTCCATGGGTTCTGATTGTGGCCCCAAGTAAAATCCTTGATAACTGTGATCTTTTCTCCATTTATAATACTGCTCATTGGTCTAGTTGTGAGAATCTTTGTTTTATTTATGTTGAGATGTAATCCAGACTGAAGGTTATAGTCCTTGATCTTCACCAGTAAGTGCTTCAAGTCCTGTTCACTTTCGGCAAACAAGATTGTGTCATCTTCATATCACAGGATATTAATGAGTGTTCCTCCAGTCCTCATGCCCTATTCTTCTTCGGACAGTCTGGCTTCTTGAATTATTTGCTCACATACAATTTGAGTAAGTATGGTAAAAAGTAACAATTCTGATCCACACCTCCCCTGACTTTAAACCACACAGCATCTCTTTGTTTTGTTTAAATGACTGCTTCTTGATCTATGTGCAGTTTTCTCACGAGCACAGTTAAGTGTACTGGAATTCCTATTCTTCAGAATGTTAATGCTATCTATAATTTGTTCTGATCCATGCAGCTGAATGTCTTTTTATGGTCAAACACAGGTAAAAATTTTCTTGGTGTTCTCTGCTTTCAGCCAGGCGTCCATCTGGCATCAGCAGTGTTATCCCTGGTTCCACATCCTCTTTTGAATCTGGCTTGAATTTCTGATAGTTTGCTCTCAATATACTGTTGCAGCCACTTTAAATGATCTTCAGCAAAGTTTTACTTACATGTGATGTTAATCATATTGTTCATTAGTTTCCACTTTCTGTTGGATCAGCTTTCTTTGGAAGAGGCAAAAACACGACTGTCTTCTAGTTAGAAACCCTGGTGGCATAGTGGTTAAGAGCCGCAGCTGCTAGCCAACAGTTTGGCAGTTCAAATCCACCAGACACTACTTGGAAACTACTCTATCCTGCAGGGCTGCTGTCAGTTGGAACCGACTTGATGACGACAGTGGGTTTGAGTTTTTCTTTTTTTTTTTCTTCTGGTTTTCCAGCTAGTTCACCAACTAGCTGTCTTCCAAATTTGGGGGGAAAGATAAATGAGCACCTCCAGTACTGCACCTATCCTTTGAAGCTTTTCGATTGGTATTCCGTCAGCTCCTGGACCCTTGTTTTTCGTCAGTGCCTTCCGTGCAGCTGGGACCCCTTCCTTCAGTGGCATATGTTCTTGACCATGTGCTGTCTCCTGAAATGGTTGAATGCTGACAGAGTCTTTTTGGTCCAGTAACTGTATTGTTTTTCATCTTTTTTTGATGCTTCCTACCTCACCCAATATTTTGCTGTACATAGAACACTTCAAAATTTCAACTCAAGGCTTAAGTTTTTGCTTCAATTCTTTCAACCTGAGAAATGTTTAACCTGTTCTTCCCTTTTGGTTTTCTAATTCCAGGTCTTTGCACATTTCATTATAATACTGTCCTAGTCACCGGGTACTGCTCTAACAGAAAATACCACAAGTGAAAGGTTTCATGAGGAGAAGCTTTTATTGTCACAGTCTGGTAAGCCACAAATCCATTAACAAGATACAAGTCCATTCAGAGTAAGAAATCATCACAGTCCAGTAGGCTGAGTCCACATCCAGTGAGAGCATCTCGGCACGGGAACCTGGGGTCCAAAGGACGTGCTCTGCTCTCGGTGCTTCTCTCTCGGTGGTATGAGGTTCCCAACTTCCTCAGCTCACTTCTCTCCCTTATATTCCACAAGCTTGAGTCCTGCCTCACTAACACAACTGCAAACCATTCTCCATCATCAATATCACAGAGGCAGGATTCACAACACATGGGAGGAAGGGCACCATATTGGAACTCCAAACCAAGTCAAATCAAAACATACATTTTCGGAGGGACACAGTTCAATCCACGACAAATACTTTACTTTGTCTCCTCAAGCCTTTGTTTGAAATCTTCTCTTCAACTCTTTTACTCCATCATTTCTTCATTTTGTTATAGCTACTCTACATTCAAGAGCAAGTTTTAGACCTCTTCTTACATCCATTTTGGTCTTTTCTTTCTTTCCTGTGACTTTAATAACCTTTTGTGTTCTTCATGTTTAAAGATCTTGATGTCATCTTAACAACTTATCTGGTCTTCCATCATTACTGTTCACTGTGTCAAATCTATCCTTGAGACGTTCTCCAAATTCAGGTGAGATATACTCAAGGTCATATTTTGGATCTCATGGACTTGCTCTAATTTGATTCTTCAGTTTCAGCTTGAACTTTTGTATCAGCAGTTGATGATCCATTTCACAGTTGGCCTCTGGCCTTGTTCTAACAGATGATACTGTTTCCATCACCTCCTTCCACAGATGTCATCAGTTTGATTCGGTATTTGCAATGAAGGAGTCATTGGTCTTGTAATGATCTCCAGTGTCATTTCTGTCATCAAGGCCAGAGTTTCCAACCACTGATCCTTCTTCTGGAAACCCTGGTGGCATAGTGGTTAAGTGTTGCAGCTGCTGATCAAAAGACTGGCAGTTCAAATCCATGAGGCACTCTTTGGAAACTCTGTGAGGCAGTTCTACTCTGTCCTGTAGGGTTGCTACGAGGCAGAATCAACTCACTGGCATTGGGTTTGGTGCCTTTTTTTTTTTTTACCTTTCTTTGTTTCCAGCTTTTGAAGTCCAGTCACCAGCAGTTATCAATGAATCTTGATTCCATGTCTGATCTGTTTCAGACTACAGAACCCAGTAAAAATCTTCAATTTCCTCATCTTTGGCCTCAGCATTTAGTGCATAAATTTGAATAATAGTGTTAAATGATCTTCCCTGTATGCATATGAATATTATTCTATCACTGACATCATTGTACATCAACATAGATCTTTAAAATGGTCTTTTTGATGATGAATGCAGTATCATTCTTCTTAAATTGTCACTCCCATCATAGTAAACTGTACAAGTCTGGTTCAAAATGGAAACCCTGGTGATATAGTGGTTAAGCGCTGCATCTGCTAACCAAAAGATAAGCTGTTCAAATCCACAAAGTACTCTTTGGAAACTCTATGGGGCAGGACTGCTTTGACCTACAGTGTCACTATGAGTCAGAATTGACTTGACAGCAGTGGCTTTTTTTTTTTTTTTAACATGGTGGAGGAGCCTTGGTGGCACAGCGGTTAAGAGCTCTGGTGTGCTATGGCTGTTGATCAAAAAGTCAACAGTTCAAATCTACTACCTGCTCCTTGGAAACTTTATGGGGCAGTTCTACTCTCCTATAGAGTGGTTATGAGTTTGCATCAAGTTGATGGCAATAGGTTTGTTTGTTTGTTGTACCGTTGTTATATCATTCACTATTGTAGGGGATATTTGAGAAGAAGAAGGCTTGAGGAAGAAGAGAATGAGCTTGATTTTAAATATATTGAATTACATCCTCTGGGATATTCAGATGGAGATATACGGTAAGCAGTTGGATAAGGACTCCAGAAGTCAGAAGAGAAGTCTTGATGGCTTGAAATTGAAATATCAAATGTGACTTACAGATTCCTATAAACCATGAAAGCTATACTAAAGAACCAAATATTCCAAAGTAGAAAAAAAAATTATTTACATGAACCAAAAACAATTGCTTCTCAGAGAGGGCACAATTTATATATTTGGTACAATAATTCTTATTTGTGCAGAACTGTTTCAAAAAGCTGCTGAATTTCTAGCATCTCCAGATGTTAGGCATTAAATGCCAGAGAATCTTCCAGTCAATGTAACAATCAGAAATACTTTCCCCATCCCAAAGAGCCCCAAACATCTCTTTAGAGAGGAAGTAGCATCCTCCATACCCTAGTGGAAATCATTATGACTAGCAAGTGAATCTATGTGCCAGTGTGTAGCTATTTTTCAATTACTCTACCAGTCATACAAAGATGAAATGTGTTATCTGTAACTACAATTAACAAGCCACACAATGAATCTAATACAAGAAGTAAGAGTTCTTTTTCAGCTTGACATCTGTCGTGGATTGAATGTGTTCCCTAAACAATCTGTAACAATTTGGCTGTGCCATAATTCCTGGTATTCGGTGGTGTTCCTCCGTGTTGGAATTCCTGCCTCTATGGTGTTAATACAGGTGGATGGGCAGCAGTTACGTTGGTAGAGCTAGATTCAATGCGTAAATTTGTTCTGTGCCTGGAGGCTGTCTCTTGAGATATAAAGGAAAAAATGTGGCGGAGAGAATTAGGAACCTCTCACTATCAAGAAAGCAGCACCAGGAGTAGACCACATCCTTCAGACCTAAGGTTCTTGCGCCAAGAAGCTCCCTGATCAAAGACTGATATAATACAAGGACTTTCCTCCAGAGCTGAAAGAAAGCCTTCCTCTGGAGCAGACACCTTGAATTTGGACTTGTAACCTACTGGACTTGTGAGAATAAACTTTCCTTTGTTAAAGCTATCCACTCTGGTATTTCTGTTAGAGCAACACTAGCTGACTAAAACATCATCCTATCTGTCCTGCTTTTTGCAGGATTCTAATTTTTCAGATCAGTGTTCAGAAGTTCTATCTCTCCATGTACCACTTACAATTCAAAAGAGAACCATACACACCAATGTGCATGAGCACAATGTCACAAGATGCCTCTGAATTATATTTGTTTCCAGATGGAGTCACTAATATGAATGGCCTACTTGTGCCATTTTTGTTTGGGAAAGTGTTAAACATCATTCAAAACCAACCAGTATGGCAACATGCTTTGAAAGTAAGATTTTGGTAATATAAATGTTATATTTATCTGTAAATGAACAGACTTCTATGCATGATTAGTAGCCTACTCATGTGTTGTGTTGGGGTTGACAAGCACTGTCAGGGTTATAACAAACTCTGAGGCTGGAGAACATATGAAAGACACGACTGAAGTGTGCCATGATTGGCTCCTTGATTCAATGAACAATGGGTACATCTCAGACTAGTTTGGTAGCCTTCATTTTTTTGACAAGTTCTTTAATTTGCACAGTGCCTTGAATTAACTGGTATGTAAACTTAGCAATTTGATAAATTAATTGCGTTAAATAAAATGCATTGAATATGTGCTATTTATACATTTGCTCTTAGAGTAACAATCTCAAGAAAATTGTTTTCCTCTTTTAAAGCAGAACTGCAGGAGGCTAATTTTTCCTTCCATTTCCATGGGATAAGAGACAGCCTGAGAAAAATAAAGGAAAAGTAACAGAAGAATAGAATATAACCAGTGTAGACAAACAGCTCTGGACTGAGACTGAAGGAAATGTCATTGTCTGTCAGTGCCACGTATACACAGGCTAAATGAGAGTTTTCAGACTCAGAGCCTATGCAAAACAATGAAGGACCTATAAAAAGAAGCCATGATCTAGTATGCTTGTTAACACCCTAACACTTGGTCAAACTTTCGTGACTTCATAACTTAATTAATAAATTGAGTCTCTTGTGTAAGTGACTAAGATTCCCTTCCACTTTTCAATCAGTGTGGCACCAGAAGACGGAGGCTTGGTTAGGCACTTGACTGCTAATCAAAAGATCAGCAGTTCCTATCAGCAGCTCTGTGGGAGAAAGTGGCAGTCTGCTTCTGTCAAGATTTGCAGCATGGGAAACCTTATGAGGCCATTCCACTCTGTCCTGTTGGGTCACTATGTGCCAGAATCTACTTGGTGGCAGCAGGTTTGGAGTGTCTGTCTGCGTATGTGTATCTGTGTGTGTGTGCTTGTGTGTGTGTGTGCGTGTGTGTGTGTGTGTTTGAGAGAGAGAGAGAGAGTGCGTGTGTGCGCGTGTGTGTGTGTGTGTCAATCAGGAAAGCTGCAATATAGTCCCAAACATCTCCCTGGCGGGCCAATATTAACATCCCATTGTGAAACCCTGTGACTGGTAGATCTGTGGATCTGTGTGGAAACATTACCACGAAACGAGAGGAAGGAAAGAAGCAAAATATACTGGAAAATGTCTTCTCTCAGCTCTATTTGCTAGAGTGTGTTCTACAGTGTGATGAAGAGGCTGGAGATACTCACACTTGTGCCAGAGTGTAAGAAGGGAGAGAGGATGAGCTAGGGTGTTTCTTTTGGTCCTATGTTTCCAGTTAGGGGGCTCTCGACGTACAGTTCCTCCTACTAGAAATGACAATACCTTATTATCAAGCAATGGGGAGCTTTGGCAACTCATTGGGCCTTACGTCTACTAAAGCGTGAAAGAAGGTACAAAAATAGTTACAAAAAATCATTTTTGATCTGTGTTTAGCTGTTTTCTTCAAAGAATTGCTCTTACTTTTTATTCAGTGATGTGCTATCACCCTCAAAGTCACAGGATGTGCTGCTTTACGGTTATGCTCTCATCAACAGGGAAAGGCTCTTGTTAACTGAAAAAGGTAGGGTTATTCTTAAATGTGCTTCCTAATTAAGGAAATGAAATTAATGCTCTTTTGTGGTATCACATAGACCAAGGAAAATTTCTTATCTCATTCCAGAAAAGACTAGATTTCCATATCTCACTTTGTTATTACTAATAAAAGTAATAAAGAATAATATTAAGTACTACTGATTGAACACTTATTTTTAGTACTCAACTACCTGTAGAGATTTTTCTTCTCTTTCATTGTTGAGAAAATTGCATACTGGAGAAGTCAAAAAAGTTGCCCGAGATTACTCTACTAGAAAGTGGGAAAGCGAGGCTGCAGCTTACTCCAAAGAGCCCATATTTTTTGCTATGATGCTTTCTTATGTCAGTGATTCTTAAACTTCAGCACACACCAGAATCACCTAAAGGATGTGTTAAAACACAGACTGCTGGGCTCCATCCTAGAGTTTCTTTTTCAGTAGATCTTGGATGGGACCCAAAAGTTTGCTTTTCTAACAAGTGCCCAAGTGATGCTGATGTTTCTTAAGTAGAGACTACACTTTGAGAATGATTACCTTTCTAGCTACATATGTTCTTGTCATCCTGCTATTATTTTAAGACTGGCTGCCTTGCATCCAGAAAACACAAAAATCGCTACCTGGCCTTGTTTTTCTGGAGACAGAAATAAAACACAGATTCATACTAAACAGTGGAAGAGTGGTAATGAAACTTTGTCTAATAGTGACAGATTTTTCTTTCTTCAAGCATCAGTACTGGTAAGATGTGTTGTTCTAAGAGCCTGACAATTTCTTCTGAGTTTTCAAACTTATTGGTACAAAGTTATTGATAATATCTTTTTATCCCTGTAATACATGTAAGATCTGTGGTGATGTCATCTTTTCCATTCCTCATATTTGTTATTGGTGCCTGTTCTCTTTTTTCTTTTCTTTTATTGAAATTAATCAATTGCGTTAGTCTTTTCAAGGCTTCATCTTTGAGTTTCTTCATTATACATTTTTTTTCTATTTAGCAATTTCTTGTTTTTACAATTTACTTCCTTCTAAATTCTTTGGATTTAATTTTCCTGTTATCTCTCTAGCTTTCTGAACTGGGTTCTTAGAACTTTGATTTTCAGACTCTAACCTTTATTTTTATATAACCCCAAATTTGTTCTCCAAGCAAGGTGTAGCATCATACCACAAGTTTTGATATGTTATATTTGCATTTTCAAATCAAAATTTTGTTTATTTTTTTGATCCATTGATCGTGTGAAAGTATCCTGCGTATGTTTAAAATCTCTAAGGATTTTGTATAGTTTTTGTTTTTATTTTGTTGTTGTCATTTATTTCTAGCTTAATTCCACTGTAATTAGTAAGCACTCTCTGAAATGTTTTAACATTTTAAAACTATTGAATCATTTAGCCAATTTTTAGTTAAATGTACTTGAAAAAAATGTGGATTCTATCTTATAACTGTGTTTCATGTATTATAATTATATCACATTTGTAATAATTTATTTCTTATTTTCTATCCCACATTTACAGAAACCCTGCTGACATAGTAGTTAAATGCTGAATCAGCTCTCCAAAAGGCTGGCAGTTCAAATCCAGGTGGCACTCCTTGGAAACTCTATGGAGCACTTCTACTCTGTCATAGAGTGTCACAGTGAGTTGGAATTGACTTGACAGCAGTGGGTATAGTCTTAGTTTCTTCTGCTTCTACCAGTCATGAAAAAATTGTAATTAAAATCTCTCACCACTGTGGTAGATCTTTTTATTTCTTCTGTTAGTTCTGTCAAATTTTGTTTCATGTATTTTGAAGCTATGTGATTAGGTAAACACAAATTTAGAGTGGTTTTATCTTTCTGGTAGCTTGACCTTTTTTTCACTATGAAATAACTATCTGTATGTCTGGTCCTACTTCTTTTTTGTATAGTCTGATATTACTGTTACTGTACAAGCTTTCTTTTGTTGTTTGGTATGATTGATCCTTCAAACCTAAGTTTAAGGTATTTCTTCTATAAACAGTTTATGACTAGGTTTGATATGATTTTTTTTATACAGTCTTACTTTTTTAGTTAGAATATTTAGTCAATTTATCTAATGTAATTATTGACTTGGGTTTATGACTACAATACTATTTTTTGTCGCATCTATTTTAGGTTCATTTTGTTTTTATTCTTTTTTTGTCTTATTTTGGATTAATCTAGTATTTTTATCTTGTATTTTCATCTGCTACCTTCTTTGTTTTATTTATTGTGCTATTATTTTAGTGGTTATAATGGAAATTACAACATTCATATTTAACTTACAAGAATCTAATACAATGCAACCAGCCAATGCTCAGAGCTTAATTTAAATTCACTATACTTCATCCTGTATTTTGGAGGTGTTGTTAGTGCAAAATTTTCTAAATTTATTATAAATGATCAAAGGAATTTGTTTCCTAAAATCAGTATTTATATTTACCCATATTCTCATTTGTTTTTTGCTCTTCATCACTACTTTGATTTCATTTGGAGTCATACTTCTTCTGCTTGAAATTTTTATTTTAGCATGTCTTTTAGTGTAAGCATGCTAACAAAACTTTTCATTGTCATTTCTTTTTCAGGACCTGCACGTGTCTTTTTTCACTCACTTTAGTAGAACATTTTCACTGCATAGAAGATTCTAGATTGGCATATTTAGTCTTGGCACTTTCAATATGTTATTCTAGGATCTTCTGTCTTTTAACATATCTCTTGATACGTTTTCCATCAGTCTTACTTTTGCCCTTTTGAAGATCATGTATCTTTTCCCCCTGTGATTGTTTTTAATCTTTTTCCTTTGTCTTGGATTTTCAAGTTTACTATAATGTGCCTGGTTATGGTTTTCTTCATATTTACTCTGGTTGGGGTCTGTAGTATGTCTTGAATCCATAGCTTGATGTTCACATTTTTCATCAATTAAAAAAAAATACTGTCAAAAATTCAAACATTATTCGATTCATTCAAACATTATTTCTGTTTCATTCCATCTCCCTATGTATTTTGGGACTCCAATTACATGTATGTTATATGTCTCTTCCTTATTAAAATGTAAAAGTCTCATCAATTTTTTTCTGACTCCTATCAAACTCAAGTGTATCAGAACAGAGCTATGCTACATAGGATTTTCAGTTAATAAAATCTTTTGGAAGTAAACTGTTGGGACTTTTTTCAAAGGCATCTCTTTGAATTGAACTACCAACATTTCCAGTAGTAGTAGCCAAACTCTTAACCTGTACCACCCAGGGACAGTATATACCATAAAGTATACACTCTTTTTAGCATTTTCCATTCCTTTTGCTCCCTCTGCTTTAGTCTGTGTATTTTATTGTCCTGTCTTCCAGTTCACTCATCCTCTCACCTGATCATCTGCTATTGCATTATTTATCACAGTTTTATTTTTCAGTTCTCAGTATTTTAATTTATTGTTTTGTTTATTACAAATTCCAGTTCATTGGTAAAGATAAGTCATACTTTAAAGTATTTTCTCTCACACATCAATCATAATTCTTTAAAAGGAAAATCTATGCTCTATAAATGCAATAGCTGGACCACTCGTAAGTTGACATTTACTGTCCATTTTTCTCTTTGTTCTTTTTCTTCATATGAATGATTTCTTATTTAATGCCACACATTGTGATTGAAATATTGTAGAAGCTCAATGTTACCTCCCTCCCTAGTAAATTTACACTATGCTTTGGCAATCATCTTTAAAAGCTTGGCCCATTTATCGCTTAGGGTGTAGTCAATTAAAAAATTCGCTAGTGCCACGTATCTTTGGCAAGTCGGCTTCCAGTTTTTACCTCCTTAAACCCATGAGAATCCATTACAGTCAAGTTGAGACCCACAGTGAATTGTCCCATAGCGTTTCTAAGGCTGTAAGTCTGTGCTGAAGCAGACTGCCACATTTTCGTCCTGCAGAACAGTTGATGAGTTCAAACCAGTGATCTTTTTGTTAGCACCTGAGCACTTAACCACTGCACAACCAGGGCTTCTTGTAATTAAGACATGTCTCCTACCAAACAAAAACAAACCCAATGGCTACCAAGTATTTTATGCATGTTTTAACTGTCTTTTCTAGTTTTTGTCATTGGAAGCATTGGTTTTCTTTAAACTACGTGTCACAGCCAGAAGTAGAAGTCTTTGGTTTGATGGAGTATGTCTGGTATGTAGCACCTGTCCTCCTTGTCGTGCCAGCTCCGACACTGCTGTAGGTAACTGTAGTACAAGATAATGCCCTATATATCTCTCCAGAAAACACTGACATCACAAATTTGTTATAAAATACCTTTTACAAAAATATATATAATAACCTTGAAGACTGCAGCCTGTAGAAGGAAGCTGAGATTCCTCGTGTGGCAGCCATAGAAGAGCGCTTTCAGGAACCATCACAGTATATGTATAAGCCAAAGCCACGTACTCCATAGACACGCTTAGTCAATGATTGAGCATGGTGGGGTTATCAGAGCCTGGTAGACACCGAATTCTTCTGCAAGGAATCCTTGTGCTAATACTCTGTGATGGACTTGCCAAGATTTTCTCAAAATGGCACTAGAACCTGAGGCATTTCTTGCAGATTTTCCAACCTTCCTCCTCACCTTTTACAGATGTCACATTTGCACTGCCATCTGCCTTTTGGGCCTGCTCCTACTCCCTTTCACCTTTATCATTCACAGGTGGAACTTTCAAAAATTTTTGTATTTGCAGCTCTATCTTGGATGTTGCTTCTCAGAGGACTTGAACTGACCTACATTCACCAATATCGTACACTTCTAGACATATCACCTTCATTTTTTTCATGATCAGTGTGGAAGTGGAAATCTTTCTATTTCGGCTTTTCCACCAGCTTTTCTTACATGCGATGTAGAGGAATGCATCTTACTTCCCTGGGAACACAATAGTGGAAATTTCTCATGTCTTTACATCTCTCCTTTTCTATATAGTTTTTTTTAGTATTTTTGTTCTTGTTAGACATAAACATATTTATTCATGTATCCTTTCTTTTCATTAAAAAAAAAAGCCACACTGAGCACCTTACACATTGTAGACACTTCACTTGGTTTTCTTAGAAGAAAGGGCCTAAGAAACTATCTATCCAGAGATCCTGTTCAATCTGTTTTTGACATCTCTCCTACCCATCAAACTATAGGTGCCTTTACTCTTCTCAGTCATGTTATAGCTTTTGTCATTTAAAGATTTCAGTTGTAAGTACATTGTTTGCTTAAGATTTGGGGCCTTGGTGGAGCCATAAATACAGGACAAAACCTAATACAAAATTTTTGGTTAAGCTACATGAATGGTTCTGCAAGTTTGATTTTACTACTTCCAAGTGTTGCTATGAATCAGAATTGACTCAATGGTAACAGGTACTATCAAGCAGCTCCTAGCCAGTTCTGTTCCTTTCCTCTTCTGGTGCTGATATAAACTGTAGAGTCAGGTTAGTAAGGGATAGACCTAAAAGGAGGCCCATAGAACAACTTGAGTAGCAGCAAGTCTGAGAAAAACACTTGCCAGGAATCGGGGCTTAAAGAGAAAAAGACATCAGGTAACAACCACAAAGCTGATCATTTCCAAAGAACTGGTATTTCCCCTAGAAACACCCAGCAGACTTGTGGGAAGCTCACTGCTGCGGATTGAATTGTGTCTACCCAAAAATGTACATAGCCATTTGGCTAGGCCAGGATTCCTGATATTGTGTGATGTTCCCAAGTACTGTAAACACTGCCCTTACGATGTTAATGAGGGAGGATGAGTGGCAGTTCTGTTGGAGGGGCAGAACTCAATGTGTGACACTATAGTGTAACCTGAAGCGATCTCTTGAGATATAAAGGAAAGACACTAGCAGAGAGATTTGGGAACCTCATACCACCAAGAAAGTAGTGCCAGGAGCAGAGCTCATCCTTTGGAAAAGACCCGGTGTCCATGTGCCTCAGAAGCTCCCCAGCCAGGGGAAGATTGACGAAGAGGACCTTCCTCTGGAGCCAACGGAGAAAGCCTTCCCCTGGAAGTGGTACCCTGAATTTGTACTTTTGGCCTACTTTTCTCTGAGAAAATAGATTTTTTCTTTGAGCCATCCACTTGTGGTATTTCTGTTACAGAAGCACTAGATGACTAAGTCACTCATAATGACTTCTCTATCATCTTTCATTACCCACGCTAAAATTACTCTTGTTTCAGAGAACACATTTCTTAGCCATTCTACTAAAATCCTCGGAAATCATGCTGAGCAATTAGACTATCATTATGTGGCAAAGAGGAAAACTAGGTCTCTGAAGAAATTGCCTGCCCCAAGGCACTTGTGAGCACAAATGGTCAGTGAGAGAAACGATAAAAGAGAGTAACGTGGTTCTAACACATTGTGCATCTGCAGGCTTGCCAAACCCCTCTCTGGTCTCATAGCCAACTCCATACCGCCGAATGATTTTAAAGAAATAGCTGGACCTTGACAGTGTAAGATGAGCTCTCACTCTCAAAGCGTCTAACATCAGGGTTCCAATTTTGGTTGGCTTACATGGATCAGTAATTTCCTCCCTTCTTGACAGAGACCTCATGCTGTATTGTATGTGCTAAAGTGCTCAATGAAATACAAGTACAATAAACTTGAAAAAGAAGATTGAAAATATAACTGATAAGCTGAAGGATCCCAAGATAAGGAATTGAAATAGCACAAAGAAACAAAGATTACAAAAGGGCTATGTGTTCAGAATACAGGCATAACTTAAAGTTTGCTGATACACTTTACCCGTTCTAAAAGGACAATAAATCGGAAGTACTCAAACCTCTGAAAGACGAGATAATATTGAAGCAATTTTTCCATTTTAACTACAATGAGCCGTTCCTTTTCTCTTTACCTTCCTCTGTGGATGAGTCAGTGCTTCTTATTCCTTGTAAATTCAGTAGAAAATATATGGTTGAGCCAGATAAGAAAAATCTGCAGCATTTGTCCGCTCTAATTCGTGATGGCAATGGGTTGGTTGGGTTTAATTTGCCAGACTACTGGAGAGAGTATGTGTGCCAGGAAAAACACCTGATCAAACTGTGAGGTAACCCTGTTAGCACCCTCCCCCCATCATTTTGAGAGCTCCTCCTAGTGAGATCCCCAGACGTTTTCACCCCAGGAAACCAACCCTGAATGCTCTTCTGATTCCACTCTTTGTCATCCTTGACCTGCTGAGGTGTTAACTCTACCAAGCTGTCAAAACAGAGCATGGCATTTAGACCTCCAAGCTTTGGCTCAACTTCCTCCCTGCCTGGAATTCCCTCCCCACCTTTCTCCATCTGTTTCATTTCTGCCTGTTCTTAAAGGTACACAAATTTGTCAGGATACTTTTGATTATCAGCAACTAAAGTCATACACAAACCTGCTTATGCCAAAAAGACATTTGTTGGACTCAAGAAGAGTAAAAAGTATCTGGCCACAAGATGCCTGGAACCAAGGTCCTAAATGTTCCCAAGACCTCCTATCTCCAGTTCTGCATTTCTAATCCTCTGTAGGGCTAAGCTTCATTCTTTCAAAGGAACAACCACTACAAGCTGGAAACATGGTCTCCTACAGCTCAGCTTTTCCTAGTTTTGCTGATGTAGAGAAATCGGTCTCTTTACTTTGATCAAATATTTTCAATTACGTGGAAGGGCACTGAGTAGTCACAGTTAGGTCACAAAGCCATATCTCTCATAGAGAAACAGACCTGCATTCCCCAACAAGGCCATGTGGATGAAAGAGGAAAGGAGCTGTTTCTAAAAGAAGCAAACTGTAAAGGGAAGAACAAAAAATGGGTGTCCTCCAATAGCTCACCATGAGTTGTATCCGACTCAACAGCACTTGGCTGGTTTGGCTCTAATAGCTCTGTTTAGTTCTGCCTCTGTTCAAAGTATTGCCATCACATACATAGACAAATCATTTTGACTTTCTCAATTTTTTCATCTGTAAAATTTGAAAGTTGAGTTGAACTACCTTGAAGGATCCTTTATGCTATAAAATTTTATAACTCTGTGTTTCTATATCCGTCTATTGTAAAGCCTTTCCTGAACATCCTATGTTACTCTCTCCCTTCTCCAGACCTTAACATTTCTGCTATAATTTTTATGGACTATGTATAAAGAAATGGGGCTCTGATGGTGTAGTGCTTAAATGCTTAGCTGCTAACCAAAAGGTCAGCAGTTGGAATCTGACAGCAATTCCTTGGAAACTCTATGAGGCAGTTCCACTCTGTCCTACAGGGTCGCTATGAGTCAGAATCAAGTAGACAATGGGTTTGATTTTGGTTTATATAAAGAAATATCATTATGTTAGCTTTATAACTAACTTGAGTTAAATACTTGGAGTTTTATCTCAGTATGTCGGGATGTAACTCAGAATGCCAAGTACATACCTGTTGTTATCCAGTCCACTCAGCTGATGATGACCTTGTGTATGCCAGAGTAGAACTTGTTCCATGGGCTTTTCAGTTACTGATTTTTCAGTAGATCACCAGATGTTTTCTACATGGTGCCTCTGAATGGACTTGAACCACCAACCTTTCAGTTATTAGCTGAGCATGTTATCTGTTTGCACTACCTAAAGACTCAGTTAAACATGTATGATCGTGAAAAGAATCAAGTTGTTGAATAATAAATTATCACTTAGAGAACCTATGGACTCGATACGGCTTAAAGGACAAGTAAGATAAAGGTATATTATAAACAACCAGGGTGAAAAAAAAAACAAAACAATTCCTCTTGCAGTCACCATGGAAAATGGTGATTGAATCCCAGATCACTACATAATCAGACCAGAATAGCCAATAGACTTTAGAGGATAGGAATATGAGAGAAATTTCACATCAGCACTGAAAAACAAAATAATTAAACCATCTGCCTTAGTTATATGGTGCTGCCATAACGAGGAATATGAGAGAAATTTCGCATCAGCACTGAAAAACAAAATAATTAAACCATCTGCCTTAGTTACACAGTGCTGCCATAACAAAAAATACCACAAGTGACTGACTTTAAACAATATGAGTTAATTTTTTCACAGTTCTGGAGGCTAAATTCCAAATCAGATTTTCAGCTGTATAAACTTCGTCTATAAGCCTGTCTCCTAGTTTCTGATGTCTGTCAACAATCCTTAGTGTTCTTTTGCTTGTAAATAGGTCCTCACATGGTGTTCCCCTAACCCACGTGTGTGTGTGTGTGTGTGTGTGTGTATGTGTGTGTGTGTGGCTGCACCTGTGTGCATTCTGCCTTTTTTTTTTTTTAAATAAAGCATTACTCAGAAATCATTAGTTTCAGTACCTACCCTAATGTGGTATGACTTCATTAAATAACAAAAGAAAATATGTATTTCCAAATAGGGTCATATTTACAGGTGCCATGCTTTGGAGTTCTCACTTGTTTGGGGGGGCACAACTGAATTCATAACATCATCTGTGATTCACTGTCATAATGACATACTGCAACATGCAATGCAGTGAACTGCTATGGCCCTTCTAGCCATAGTCTTTGTGACTCCCACACAATGACTGAGTGAGAGACTATGCAAATAAGGTGTTTGTGGCCCTCCAAGAGGATTGGACAACATGCTAATAATGAAAATAAGGAGCATGGAACACTTGCAGAGTGAAACCATGGAAATAAAGTGTATGGAACCATAACAAGGGTATTGGTCAGTCTTGCCACTCTACTTGGTTTACAGAGAACCGATTCAAGAAGCAAGAGAGGGGAATCTCACTGACATCAAAAGAGAAAAACTGGAGCAGAGCATGTACTCTGGATCCAGGGTCCCTGTGCTGAGAACCTCCAGACTCAGAGACATAGGGAGAAATAACACCAGAGAAACAGCAACAGAAGAACCAAGAGACTGGCATGAGATGGCACAGTGGGCTTCCCAGCCTGTGGAGCAAGATGGCTATAGTACATGTGCTGATCTGTGAAGCAAGAGCTGAGAGCCTTCAGGCTATCTTAAAGGCAGAGTGGGGTGCCTTTGGTGGAGCTAAAAACTCTAACACTGGCCAAAGTAGGACCGAGGCTGGGCCAAGAGGGCTGAGGTGCTGAGGGGCTAATGGATCAAGAGGCCAAGCATTGCTGAGGGGTCAAGAACCAAGGAAGAGGCTTATCAGCGGATATGGCTGAGCAAAAGCTGTCCTGATTGACGAATGGTATCCTGAGTCTTTCCTGAGCCTGGATTGTAACACTTTACTTCCCTAATAAATCCCATTACTTTGCTTATAGTCTAAATTCTGTGTGACCAGTGCAGTGAATTATGAAACTCAACAGAGAAGTTGAGAATGCCTTGGAAGGGATTGTTGATGACAGAATTGGTTAAAAAAAAAAAAAGAAAGTTGGATGGTGGAGGTAAGTCTGACCTCCCCTCAAGAAAATCAGCCTTGGGTTGATGATCTTGATTCTCTGTCTTCTCACTGGAGTTAGACGAGCTCTGATGGAACTATGCCCTTTTTACACATTTAGGTGCTGAATTATGGAAGAAAATAGTACAGCTTCCTGGGAAAACAACACTAAATTGAAAGAAAGGAGATATACGAGAAAAACCCAACAAATATCTTAAAATGGGTTTTTGACTAGAAACTAGTGACAACAAAGGAGTGATAAAAATCATCTCTTGTGAAACCTGCTTCAACAGTTTGAGGCAACGTCAATCAGTAGTATTGCCTTTACATGGAAACTAGTAAGAGGAGCTTCTTTTTAATATACCCGGGGTTTGTCAGGTTACAGCTCATAGCACCAAAATACACTCCCTACAATGAGTATCTGGAATGGAGATCAAGATGAATTTAAAACTGGATTTAATAAACTGACCCCCAGTACACTAACATCACTAATGGAGATGAAGCCATGAAGAAGTTAAGCTTTCCTTTTGAACTGTTGAGAAAAATGAATTAAAGATGAAACATTATATCAGAAAATGTTATAGAAATTGTGAGCAATGAATAAAGATGAAACAGGTAACAAGTGTTCATGAAAATCCATCAGAAAAAAAGAAACAAAATGACAAAGATACAACAAAAGCAAACATAACGGAAGTGAAGAAATTTTTAAAGACTGAAAGCATTGCTTGCATGACAACCAAAATTAGTGAAAGACGAATCACAATTAGATGTATCCTGGTAGACTGTTGAAAAAAGAGGGAAAAAGATCTGCAAATGCCAATACAAAAGTTACTAACAGTAGTAAAAAAAAGAGACCTTTCTCAGATTTATTTTCTGTAACATAAAATGAAGAAAATTTTGTAATATTAAAAGGAAAAAATTGTGGCCAAAATTCTATACCCAAATATATACTTGAGAAGGAAAGAGGAAAAACATATAATGAAAACAGAGAAACATTTTCAAATGCACAAGGGCCAAAAAAGTTATAATATGCAATTGAAAAGATTTCTCATGAGTATACTCTAGCTAGGTAATAGATGAACAAAAATTAAGAAGTCAAGAAAAGGAAAAGTAACAGAAGTTTAAAAAAAGCTATGATGAATATGGTATGCAAAGCAAACATCACAAACACATGGCATCTAATATTTAAACAATGATTATTTAACAATATTAATATAATTAACAAAGCAGGCAAAAATCTTAAAGTATGCCATCAAAAAACAATACTTCTGTATTTTAAAAGAAAAGTAAAAATTATTTTAAATACAGGAAGACCTTTTCAGGCTGACCCATCGTGGGGTAGAGTACATGCAGATGGATCCAGAAAAGAAGGTGCTTCTCCAAGCAGCTACAGAGCTGAGCAGGAGTGACTGATGGGCAAATAAAAAATGAATCACCCTAGGCAAGTATAAAACATTGTACCTCATGATGAACTCACTGAGAAATGATAAGATCTGATATTTCAATGGCTCTTTGCAGTTTTCAATGTGCTTTCTTGTCCATTTTCTCATTTTAGCAGCACAAAGTTCTGTCAAATAACTGGGGCAAGAGCTATCACCTCCATTTCGTAAACCACAAATGAGTCCTAGAGAGATGAAGCACCATGCCAAAACCTAGACTTGGTATAGGAAAAACAATAGTGACCTAGAAATTTTCAACCCAAAAGGGTTGTCATTTGTGGAAAATGGAACTAGATGTTTTTAAATATTCAAGACACAAAAAATATACCCCTCAAGCTTTCTTCCTAAAAGATCACTCAAAAATTAATCAGAGATTTAAAAAAAGCAGTAAATAATAATTAGACTTTAGTCACTAGAAAAGATTTACAGTGAGCATTATTAATTACTAGTAAACTGGAGATAAATATAAGGAACACTAACAAATTGAATCTGGAAGATAAAAATAATTCTCAAAAATCTTATATTTTAAGTACTTAATAGTCTGGCCCCATAACCATTAATCAAATTAAAAAATAGTGGTATGTAATGGATATATTAAGGAGGCAACATTTATTCTTTATTCTTAAACTTTGAAAATTAAACTATAACTAAACAAATACTTCTCAAACAAACAAAAAATTCAGCAACTTAGTTTGAAATGAGATGTTTTACTTAAGACATTTCTTACAGAGTAAAAGAACTTGGAGGCACAATGGTTAAGAGCTCAGCTGCTAAGCAAAACTCAGCAATTCAAATCTATCCGTTGCTTCTGGGGAAATTTATGGGGTAGTTCTACTCCATCCTATAGGGTCACTATGAGTCAGAGTTGACTTGACGGGAACAAGTTTTATGTATATATATAGTGAGAGAAATTAAAAGTTAAAAGCTAGGAAAGCAACTGCAAGAATCATGACACAAACAAGAGGACCGGAATAAGAACTAGTGGTGCATTTAGGGAAATATAAATGACTTAAACTTTCAGACTGAAAACAGAAATTCTAAGATTAGATTAAGAAGTGAAATTTCAGTAGATGATTCTTACAAAACACACTAAAAAAAATTCTGAAACTTTAAATTTTTAAAAGCGCATTTATATGAGGCAAAGGCAAAGAAGCAGCAAGGGATGAATATTGCCAGATAAAGTCGATTTTGAGCCAAAAAACAGTGAATATGACCAAATAGAATTATTGTATTATGATTACTACCCATGCTGAATACACAGCAATTAAAAGGTACATAATATAAAGCTGCTGAAAAACAAGAACTCTTCAGAGAGGCAATTCCGGCGGAGGCGTTAGCACAGCCTTCTTAATCTCTGACAAGCTAACTGGACGATAAAGAAACACATAAAGCTTTAAATAATTTAAATACTAACCAAAATTAATAGACAAATAACATTTGTTCTTTAAGGAACTGTACTTTCATTCTAATTATCTGTGAATCACTTACAAAATTCACCACAAACAAAATGTTGGGTTCAAACCATAGACCTTCTGTGACCCACTTGCTCAGCAAGTCAAACAGGGCAGCACATCAGTAGCCAGAAACAAAGGGTTTAAGTTAAAAATTTTCAACAACCTAACCTTTTTTTAAAGCTTTGTTCTAAATAACTATTGGGTCAATGATGACATCAAAATTAAAATCACAGACTTTCAAAAAATAACAAAGCTGAAAATACTATCTTTCCCAGTTTTAGGAATGGGTAAGAGCTGTATTTATTGGTGCCATTGAGTCGGTTTTGACTCACAGTGACCCTGTGCCCAACAGAGCGAAACACTGCCTGGTCCGTTTTTATGCTTAAGCCTGTCTTTGCAGCCACTGTGTTAATCCATCTGGTACTTAGTATTTAAAAAGTTTAAGAAATCTTTCCCTATCTCCTTTATCCCTTTTTACATAGTTCTGTCTAATAAAGTTCTCTTAGCTAATCAGATTTAAACTCAGTTATTTGGTTGTCACTGATGAAAGTTGAAAAACAAGACAAATTCTCTCAGGGCATCTGCCCCAACAACTGACTTAAAGAAGGGCATACGGTTGGGCTGTAAGGCAGGTATCAGAGATGATGCACACAGAGTTTATGAACAGTGAGTGGACAATTCCTTCCCCAATAACTCCACCTTCTGATCATCACATCTCTCCTCAGATGGTGTGATGCTAAGTTTCATGAGTCAACTTGGTTAAGCTGTGCTTCCCAGTGGTTAGGTCAAATCTGGCTGTTCTGCAATGTAATGTAATCACGTTCCACAATGTCATCTAATGTACTCCATGATTCAGTCAGAAGGAGAGTTTTCTTACAGTATGTCCTGCTTCAAGAAGATAAATAGATATTTGGGCAAAAGGACTCGGCACTCTTCCCACATGACCTGCAGGCCTTGGAACTCTAGCCTGCCAAGAGTCTCCATCCTGCTGTCTGACCTACAGTTCTGGACTTGCCAGCCCCCTACCCCAACCCATGAGCTGACAGGACCTCTCAGTCTCTACAGCTGTGTGAGCCAGCTCTTTAAAGTAATTCAATCGTACTCTCTCTCTCTCTATGTGTATATGCACGTTTATGTGTGTGTGTGTATAAATAGCATCAAGAGCTATACCTAGTATTTTAAAGGCTAAATTAAAGTCAACTTAATTAGAAAGAGCCAGACGAAAGGGATAAAGGAGACAGGGAGAAATTCGTTCAATCTCACAGAATCCTGGCTCAACCATATGGGTTTCTTAGTTGCCTTCAAAATTGGAGAGTGACATCTGTCTTTCTGGAGACGATGCTCTCTGAGGACATTTGCAGGGGGATGTCCTCTAACTGAGGCAAGTTTGACACAGCTGGTACTAAACTGGTACAACCGAGGTAGCAGGGTTGTTGCTCTCCAGGGGATCTGCTCTGGCTGAACGGTGATAGCGTGTGGTCAGCTGGGCGGCTCTGATAACTGGGAAGTCAGCTGTGGTGCTGACCACCCGTTGACAGACACAACAATCCGATAATGAAATTCATTAAGTACAGTGATAAGCAAGTTTCATCTGCTTCATTTCAAAAGAGGAGTTTAAACATCTGAAACTGAGGGACTCATTTACAGTCTATTGAAGGCAATAATCTCAGTATCAGACAGGGCCAAGTTTTCCTCATACAATTTAGAATGAGAAAATGTCCTCCTTGTGGAATATCTAGTATCTCCATGCTCGCTTAAAGTCCATAATGCAGGCCACTCGGTAATGTTTCCATAGTGATCATAGCAAGTGGGACCCGGAACCCAAAAAGCAAACAGCCCTTACTTTAGCTCTCTTACAGGAGCAGCTCGACATTATTATTGCCTGAATTGGACAGGACATGTGGTATTGGTGTAACTAAGAGCTGTGCGGAGTAGCAAGCAGTTTGAGAAGGTCCTTTACAATGTGACCTGCTTCAAAAACTGCCTTGGAAACCCTGGGTCAGAAGCAAGAAACAAAAGATGCCAACATCTTCAGTCATTTAACAAAGACATGTGTTAAGTACAGTAATTACTGAACTGCAGTTTTCGAAGTGCTTCCAAAAGTTAAACTGAAAATAAAAATTCGTGTCCTTTCATATGAAAGGGAGGGAGCTGGTTTTGGAAAACACCCTAGTTCGCTGTTAAAGCCTTTAACCCAGATTCTAAACTTTCAAATCTTATTATCTCCTTATAAACATAGCCAAACAGAAGTTGGCTTCTTATCTAATACTTGTGCCTCTTAGCCAGCTCTGTCCCATTTGCTAATGAAATATTTAAATTGTGATTGGTGAATAGTGTGAATAGTCTTCAGTGTTCCTACTCTTTTTATCTTTGATTTTCATAGTTAGTATCAGTTGTGAATTGTGTTGGTTCCTAGAATCAAGTGCCCTGAGCCACCCACATGATTTTGTGAGCGTCATTGGGGTTAACAGCCCACGTTTTTAGATGACTAGCTGGAGCCAGGGGTTTGACTTTGACTTGGAGTAGCTTTTCTTCCCAGGAAGGTCAACTGGCTATTGTAAGAAATAAATGAAGGTTTCCCAGCCCATGGATTTCTCCAATCATCTTCTGACTTGTAATTCTTCCTATTACACTCAGAATCCTGTAGGAAGAAGCTTATGGTTCATTAAGCTGAAAATTGTGAAATTACATTGCAAAGTAAGGTAACTGTTGTTCAATCAAAGTTTTAATGTACCTTCACAGACCTTCGGGACACTGAGAAAAAATCTTAACATTTATATTGAATGAGGGAGGGGTTCTCAGAGATATCCACACTATCTCAGCAATAGCCATACTGACCTCTGCAGCTGTGTCTCAGAAGTGCTGGACTCACAGAGCACACTTGCAAAATTTATTTTGTTTCTCCCATTTTTTTCTCTCACTGTGAGAGTTTTCCTTCCCCTTTCCTCTCATGATGACTGGAGTAGGCCTCATGATTCTTCTGCTCACTTTTATTATTTTTTTACAGCTTTGTTGAAGTATAATTTATGTCCCTCACCATTGCTTTTAAGTGTACAACTCAACATGCTCTAGTAAGTTTTTATATGAGTTGTGCAATCCAATTTTAGAACATTTCCGTAACCCCTCCCAACTCCTCCAGTTCATTTACGTTAAATTCCTTCTTCAACTCTTAGAGTCAATCCCAACTTATAGCATCCCTACAGGACAGAGTAGAATTGTCAAATAGAGTTTCCAAGGAGCACCTGGCAGATTTGAACTGCCAAACTTCTGGTTAGCAGTTATAGCACTTAACCACTGCACCACCAGAGTTTCTTCTCCAGCCCCAGGAACCATTGATCTACTACTTTGTCTTTTCTGGACATTTCATACAAATGGAGCCATACAACATGTAGTCTATTGAGTCTGGCTTGCGTCGCTTACCACAGTGCTCTTGAAGTTCACCTACGGTATAGCATCTATCTATATTTCACTGCTTTTTCTTATTGAACAGTATCATTCTATAGATAAGTCACTGGTTTTATATTTCATTTTATTTATGTCCATTTACCAGGCAATAAATATTTGGGTTGTTTCCATCTCTTGTCTGTTTAAGCAACGAAAATATATTCATGTACAAGTTTTTGTGCGGATATATGTTTTCATCATTAATTGACCATAAATATAAAGACTTATTTTGGGACTGTCAATTTATTTCATTGTTATGTATACCTATACTGACATTAATACCACTCACTGATTACTGAGGCTTCATAAAGCAAGTTAAAATTGGGTAATACAAGTCCTCCAATTCTTCTGTTCTACAATCATTTTGTCTAAACTTGATTGTTTACGTTTCCATACGAATTATTGCTACTGTGTGTCAGTCAGTGTTCGGGGAATAATCAGTTGGAGATATACATGTTAAGAGATTTATTAGAAGAAATTGGTTTATGTGATTGCAGAGGCTAGCTAAACAAATCCAAAATCCACAGAACATGTCATCAGGAAGGTTGGGCATGGGCTAACTCACGGACATAGACTGAAGCAACTGCCCACTAGCAGAATTCTTTTTTTTTCAGTGGAGCCTCAGGCTGAGAGTCTGGCAGCTAACCAAAAAGGTTAGCAATTGGAATCCACCTTGGAATTGCTCCTTGGAAATCTTAAGGAAGCAGCTCTACTCCATCCTGTAGCGTCTCTATGAGTTGGAGACAACTCAATGGCAACAGGTCTTTGGTAACTGACAAAATCTGCCCTGATTATTAAGGACAATCTCTTTTGCTTAACATCTGCTGATATAACATTTACATCAGTGTTTGATTGAAAAGCTGAGGATTTTAGCCAAGCAAAGTTGTTACGCTGGGGGGCAAAAAAAGTCATGAGTAGGTTGTCAATTTCTACGAAAAGCAAAAGCCTACTGAAATTCTGAAATGGATTGTGTTGATTCTAGAAGTCAATTTGACAAGAACTTCCCGTGTTTAACAGTCATGACTCATCTAATCCAAATCATGGAAAGTCTTTCCATTTGTTTCTAATCTTTCTAAGCAATGCTTTGTAGTTTTTAGTGTACACATCTTGTACTTGTTTTATTAAATTTATTAGTGAAGATCTTATTCTTTTTAATCTACTGTAGGTGAGATTTTCTTCTTGATGTTATTGTCAGTTTGCTCATTGCCAATATACAGAAATACAATTGATTTTTTTGTTTTTCTCTTACATCTCATGACTTCTTTGCTGAACTCATTGATTAATTTTAGTAGATTTTTTTGTGAAAATGTCTTCAAATTTCTCCACGTGGGACCAGGTGTTTTGGAGGGGGATGTGGATTTTTGCTTTCTTTCAAATTTGGAGACCTGTCAATTTTGTTTTCCTTGGTAAAATAGCTAAGAGTTCTAGAAAATGTTGAAGAGGAGTAGTGAAAACAGATAACCTTGTTCTTAGAGAAAAAGCGTTTAGTCTTTGACCATTAAGTGTAATATTAGCTGTGAGTTTTTCATAGATGCCCTTAATCAGGTTAAAGGCATTTCCTTCTATTCCTAGTTTGTTGGGCATTTTATCATGAAAGGATTTTGGATTTTTTTTTCACCCATTGAAATAATTTTAAAGTTGTTTTTTATTCTGTGAGTGTAGTATACCAAAACCAAAATCTACCGCCATTGAGTAGATCTTGACTCATAGTTGGTCTCAACTTATAGTGATGCATAGGCTACAAATCTCTATGGAAGCAGACTGTCACAGCTTTCTTCCACAGAAATGCTGGAGATTTCAAACTTATCTACATTTTGGTTAGCGGTCAATCACTTTAACCACTACATCACCAGGAATACTTACATAGTGTATTACTTTAATTGATTTTGGATTTTAAATAAACTTCACATTCATGTAGTATATCTCACTTGGTCATAGTGTATGATCCTTTTAAAATAATGCTGAATTGTGTTTGCTAGTATTGTGTTAAGGAATTTTGCATCTACATTCTTTGGTATCAGAGTAATACTGGTTTTACAGTTCAGAAGTACAGCTCTCTACTTTCTGAAGAGTTTGCAAGGATGGTGTTACTTCCTCTTTAAATATGTAATAGAATTCATCAGTAAAAGCATACAAGATTGGACTTTTCCTTGTGAAATCAGTAATTCAATTTCTTTACTTAATAAGAGGCTGCTCAGATTTTCTACCTCTTCTTCAGTGAGTTTGATAATTTTTGTCTTCTCAGGAACTTGTCTATATGATCCAAGTTGTCTAATTTGTTGGCATAAACTAGTTCATAATATTTTCCTATCATCACTTTAACTTCTTTTTTCTTTTTTTATTTATTGTGATTGAGTGAAAGTATACAATCAAGTATAAATTTGCATGCCCACCTATGTGCAGCCCCGCTGGTCTCCCTGCCTGGTGATAGCACATTCCTCCTGTCCATCCTAGACATGTCCTGTCCTCCTAACAATCTCCTGTCCCCTCCGCTCCACCCTCTGCCTCCTCTTCGGTAAAAGGCCAGCAGAACAACATCCTATAGATGCATAGAACCATAAAGTGCACACACAATATGGTCACTCTGTGTTGCAGAGTCCAATCCATTCTTGTCTGAAGAGTTGACCTAAGCAATGATTTATAGACAGGGGCTATGCTCCCAGGGGAACCTCAAGGCCCCTGGACCATCAATTGCAGTCTTTTAGTGGAGTTCTCAGGTTGCATCCCTTTTTATTTTCATGTTGCCAGTGAGACTCAATTTTGTGAGCCCCATCACAGCTATTCCTGGTGGTGGCTAGGCACCATCTGTTTCCTCCAGTCACATGTCAATGTAGCCACCCACTCATGTGGGTCTCTCTGTCTTCTGGGTTCTCTTTGTGCCCTATCATTTTGGTTCTTAGTGATTATCTATTCCTGTCGAGTTGGGACCATTTGGGGTACCTCAGATGGCAGCTTGCTAGCTTTTAAGACCCCAAATGCTACTCACCAACATGGCATGTAGAAGAATCTCTTAGTAATACACTAATTATGCCAATTGGCCTCTCATCACTTTAGTTTCTGTGGTACAGTAGTGATATTCCTTTTTCCATCCATGATATTCATCATTTGTGCCTTCACTCTTATATTCTCTGTCAGTCTAACTAAGAGTTTGTCAGTTTTGCTCATCTTTTTAAAGAATCAACTTTTGATTGTATTAGTTACAATTTCTGGCTTGTTTTATATTCTGTTTCAATAATTTCCACTTTACTGTTTATTACTTACTTCCTTCTACTTGTTTTGTTTTACCTGGTTCTTTTTCCAGTTTTTTGTTTGTTTTTTTTTAAGATAGGAGCTTAGATAGTTGATTTGAGACTTTTTTCTTTTCTGAAATAGTAATTTAAGCTTACGAATTTCCTAAGAGCCATTTTACATCTTTCCATGTATTTTAAATTTTTTGTTTTATTCAGTTCAAAATTTGCCTTTTGATTTCTTCTTTCATTTATAGTTTATTCAGAGTGTGGTATTTAGTTTCCACATAGGGTGTATTTTTCTATATGTCTTTCTGTTGTGGATGTCTACTTTAATTCAGTTCTGACCAGCATGTGATCTATCCCAGAGAATATTGCATGTGCACTTGAAAAATAATTATATTTTGAAGTCTTTAGATGGAGTGTTCTATAAATGTTGGTTAGGTCAAGTTAGCTGATAGTTTTGTTCAAGTCTTATTATTCTTGTTGACTTTCTATGCAGTTAGTTTTTCTATCACTTATTGAGAGTTGGCCATTGAAACCTCCAATTATTATTGTTGAATTATCTATTTCTTTTTTTAATTCTGTCAATCTTTGCTTCTGTGTTTTGAGGACCTATTGTAATACATTGTCTTGGTTCTGGTTCTTCACTGGAAAAAATCACTAAAAACTTATACACACACACACACAAACACACACCGGCATGAATCCAAAAACACAATACAGAAAAGAAAGCCAAGCCGAGTGCCATCTAGTCGGATCTGAAAGAACCCGATAAATTAGACTTCACTGAAATTAAAAATGTGTCCTCTATGAAAGTCCTTGGTAAGAGGATAAAAACACAAATTACAGACTGGAAGAAACTATTTGCAGACTGCATGTTTGACAAAAAATTTCTGTCTAGAATATGTAAAGAGATCTCAGACCTTAGCAATAAGAAAACAATCTAAATAGGAGACAAGAAAAAAGACATGAACAGATATTTCATCAAAAAGAAGCTATGGGTAACAAATAAGCGCATGAAAAATGTTTAACATTATTAGCCATAGGAAAGTACGAAATCAAACCACCATGAAATATCATTATGTACTCATTAGAATAGCCAAACTAAAAAGTAGTGATATACTGAATGTTCTCAACTATGTAGAGAAATTGAATCTCTCATTGACTGCTAGTGGGAATATGAAATGCTGCAGTCACTCTGGAGAGTAGTTTGCATTTATTTACAAAATTAAATATACAAACCAACAAGTCTTGAACATTTATCCCAGAAATGAAAACTTGGTTTAGAGAAATTTGTATGTGAATCCTTACAGCAGCTTTTATTTGCAATAGCCCCAAACTAAAAACCATCCAAATACACTTCAGTGGGGAAATGGTTAAACAAATTATGAGACAACCATGACGGAAAAACTACTCAGCAGTGAAAAGGAAAAAACCAATTGATATATGTAACAACTTGGGCTTAATGGAAAATGTAATCTCAGAAAGTAACATACTGTATGATTCCATTTGCTATACCACCCTTGAGATGTTAAAACTATAGGGACAGAAAGCAGGTTATGGGTTGCCAAATCCAGGAACAGTTCAGGGACTGGATGCAAATATGAAAAGATAGCACCTGGGAGTCCGTTCATGGTATTAGAACAGCTGAGTGTCCTGACTGTGGTGGTGGTTCCAAGAATGTATACTCCAGATCTAACTGCACAAAAGTACACAAACACATGCACACACACACACAAACACACACACCAGTGTGTGTAAAATCATTGAAAATTAAATAATGTCAGTAGTCTAGTTGATATTAATGTCAATTTCATTGTTTCTACTATTGCACTACAGTTATATAACATGTCACCACTGAGGTTAAGGAAGCTGATGTAAGGATAGATTCTATGTACAATTCTTGCAACTTCTTGTCAATCTATAGTCTACTGAAAATTAAATAGAAACACACACAAAAAAGGTCCAGTTCAATATATTAATCTATACTTCAGTTTTCATCTGGAGATGACACTTCTTCCTGCGGTTTTCATTTTCTTTTGGCTTTGTAAACTTGGTTTATTCCACACGCAGAGTTAAAGTTGGGGGAATGAACCAAGGAAGAAAGAAAGGAAGAAAGGAGAGGCAAGTTCTCACGTGGCTGGTACTCTCCTGGGATGGCCTCAAGTTCTTCAGACCTGGCAGGTGTTAGAAGGGTTTGCTCTTACATCAGTATTTTCATGAGATCCTCAAAGACTTGTTTTTGGTCCTTCAGACCACAAATCTTTGGGTAGGGGCAGTGCCTATCTTTCAGATGACAATTTCATTGTCTTCTCTGCTGCTGTTCTTGCTGGTACACACAAAGCTTCTGAGTGCTGGCATATGGACAGGTTGCTACTCAGGCAGAATTCCATCTAAAGTTACCCTAGATGAACATTCGCTGCAATTTCTACTTCTGTTACCTGGGATTGATATATTATTGGGATTCACCCAGGGGGACTGGGGCAGGCACTGCCCCAGACTCTGTGCCCATAGGCCACTTGTGTGTTCTCAGATGGGAGTTGGCCATCAGTCCTCTGGGCCTCCTCACTCTTATAAGATCATCTCTGGAATCCTTACTGACGATAGCATTATGACAATGTGACAGGAAACACCACTAGTATCTCAGCAAACGTCTCTATCTGCATCTGCATCTCTGTATCTGTCAAGTTTCTAATATTGTTTTATTTGTCTTAGAAACAAAACCTTGGGTGATTGAATTAGTGCTAATTGCAAGCCCTCTGACTCATTTCTCATACCCAACAGATATACAGGGTAATATCTTGGATTTAGGTTCAGTAATCATTTTTATTCAAACTACAAAACATGCCACTAGTTCTGAAATTCATTTCTGGAGTGTCACAGTCTAGCAACCAATTAAAGATACTCACACACACAAATCAACCTTAACCAGAAGAGCTTTGCAGATGAGCAGAGATCTTTGCAGGGTCTGGATGCTCCCATGGAACCATGGAGCTTGAGCAGCACTCTGTAAAATGACACACTAATAAGCCAAAGAGAATTACAGCAAATGATTCTGCAGAGCTTTAAGGGAGCTAACAGGCAGTACCCTAAATTGGATATGTCACATTTTGGCAATAGTAGCCACTTGTGATTAGTGTGAAACAAGGCACTAACAGACTAAAGGGCACACAAAAAGCCAAAATAAGTGGAAAAACAAATGAACCTCTAACAAGGACAAAAATAAAGACAGCTCAATCATGGGGGATTTCCCTGTCTTTTCAGTAACTCCATTCTCCCTGGTATAGAGATGTGAGCTCATTTCTGATACTTTGCCCAGCATCCCACTCTGTGGTTTTTCTAGCTCTTTCAATCTCCTGGTCAAGTCCACCTCCCAAACTATACTGGAGCTCAACTTCTCTAACCTGAATTGCGCCATCAGTTTCTTAACTGTCTCTCTGTGTTCCATCTTCTCCCTCTGATTTCTGCTGCACACATCACCAAAGGAATCTTTTCCAAACTCCATTTTCACTCCATCATTCCCAAGATCAAGAACATATTCCCTCCACATGAGCTATGCAACACCCAAGAACTGTATACATTTTAGGAACAAAAGCAAATTCTTTCTCTTCTCAAAAGTGTACCATAATTTCTCAGTTGCTAAATTTCACCTATGGTTACTATGGTATATGTTTATGATGTGCTCACTTTCAGCTGAGCTTGGTAGAGCAGGAAGGTTTCTTAAAGGACTGCCTTTTTTCTTTATCATTTAAAAATTTTCTTAAGAGTCTATATGTATAGATTTAAGATGATTTGTCATGGAAGTTGCTGTGTATAGTTTGGGAGCTGACATCCACTTTGGCAAAGAGACTTACCCTCAAACAGGACTTTTGTTTTTAAAGACATATTCTGAATAGAATTAGTTAATTCAATTTAATTTAAATTGAATCCAAGTATTAAAGTTGTTTTACATGAATGTTGATATACTAAAGAACTCTATTAAAAAAATTACCTGTAATCTAATCTTTAGAGAGGGACTATCTGCTAGAAATACAATGACCCACATTTATACAGTTCTGGATTCAGGGGATGGCTATATGTGCATCTTTATGGAGCACTGGGTTAACAGAGCACCAAATTTGATAGTGCCAGTATTATTAAAACAAAAGAAACACCAAGTAGTTGATGTAAGTTTATGTAGACATTGCTGGCACAGTGGCATAAATTGTTGTTAGTTGCTTTTAAGGATTGAATTGTGTCCCCCTAAAACGTAGTCAATTTGTCTAGGCTGTGATTTCCAGTATTGTGTGATTGTTCACTATTTTGTGATCCAGTATGCTTATCTTATGAGTTATATATCCTAGAATCAAGCAGAGAGAAGGGCCTCATTACCATCAAGCAACAAGAACCAGGAGGGAAGTCCATCTTTTGGACCCAGTTTCCCTTTGCTGAGATGTTGCCAGACTAAGGGAAGATTGATGACAAAGATTTCCCCAGAACTAACAGAGAGAGAAAGACTTCCCCTGCAGTTAGCACCCTGAATTCATACTTCTATCCTTCTAAACTGTGACAGAGTAAATGTCTGTTAAAGCCATCCACTTGAGATGTTTCTCTTATAGCAGCACTAGATAACTAAGACAGTTGCTATGGAGTAAACTTCGACTCAGAGGAGCCTTACATATGACAGAATTAAACTTGGGCAGATTCTGTGCCATCCTCATAATCGTTGATATGCTTGAGTTTTGTCATGGCTACCATGTCAGTTCATCTGTAAAACCCCACTGTAGAAAATATTCTCATATTTAAGAAATTTATTACATTTGAATCTCTCATGAGAAGTTCACCACTATGCTAGGACAGCTCTAGACAATTTACCAAGTGTGCTTCTCAAGGAGAAGCCCTTTGAGCAACTGGGACAGAAACAGGTGTGTCACCAGGTGACTGCACCAGCCAGGCAGTGGAAGCTATAGGGATAAGGGTCCCTGTGCTCCGATCCCTATAGGTGCATATCACTTCTAAAAACGATAAACTACTATTAATCTATCTCTGCTGGATTCATATTGTACTATGCTATGGGAAATCAGCACTAACAATACTACCATGTCAGAATGCCAGATGCATTTTCTCACTATCAGTTCCACCATAAATTTATTTCTCAAAATAAAGTAAATGAGTAGCTATGCTTTTTCACTATCATATTGAAAGAGACTTATGATGACCTCTTCTAGAGGTACAAGAACATCTTTGTCTGGCCCCCACATATGTAATTTTAGATTTTGCGGTAGACATATTTAAGAAAATGAAAAGAAGCAGATACAATTGATTGAAATAGTATAACTTATTAAACTCAACATACGTAAAATAAATTTTCAGTATAAAATCAGTATAAAAAAATTATTAATGAGGTAGTTTATGTTGTGTTGATACTAAGGCTTGGAAATCCGGTATGTACTTTATACTTTACAGCACATCTCAATTCAGACTGGCCACGTTTCAAGTGCCCTGTAGCCATAGGTACCTAGTGGCTATCATGCTGGACAGCACAGATCTAGAGATTGCTCTCATGCATGGCTGCATACATCTGGGTTAGATAGGCACATCCTAGGAGACCAGTGATTCTGTTATAAATTCAAGTTAGTGATGTTTATAATTTAAACAGACTCAGTAACATTAAGTTATTTCATGTAAGAAACTCTGATGCTGCTATCAAAATGATCTTTGTTCATCCTTTTAGCCTTAATGTCACTTCTTCTTTCAAATACCATTTTCTAGAGAGAGTCCAGTTCAAGCCAAATAATCCTTGGATTCCATTTAAGAAAGATCATTGATAATCCTGGGACCATGCTCTCAGGGGACATTGAGGCTAATTGGCGTAACGAGCCTATTGCCAAGAGAGTCTTCTGCACCCCATATTGGTGAGTGGCATCTGACGTCTTAAAAGCTAGCAAGTCGCCATCTGAGGTACAACAAATGGTCCCAACTCAGCAGAATGATCACCAAGGACAAAAACAACATGGGGGAAAGAGAACTCAGAGGAGAGAATGGGTGACTATATCAGCATGCATCCAGAAGAACCAGATGGTGCCTGGCCACCTCCAGTGACAGCTGTGAGGGGCTCACAAAGTTGAGAATAAGAAGGAGTACACCCTGAGAACTCCACTAAAAGACCGCAATTGATGGTCTGAAGGCCTGGGGAAATCCCCTGGGAGCATGGCCCCTATACCTGATGCTACCCCCAATCATAAATCATTACTGAGGTCATCTCCTCAGACAGGAGTGAATGGGACTTGGTGACACAGAGTGACCATATCGTGTGCACTCTTTATGGTTCTACGCATCTACAGGATGTTGTCCTACTGGCCTTTTACTAGAGGGGAGTGGAGAGAATAGAGAAGTGACAGGAGATTATTAAGAGGATATGACTTGCATGGAACAGAAAGTAGGAGTGTGCTGTCACCAGGCAAGGAGAGCTGCACATAGGCAGACATGCGAATTTAAACAGGATTGTACTCTGTCACTCAGTCCCAATAAAGTAAAAAAAAAAATTTTTTCTTAAAAAAAAAAGATCATTGATAAAATGATCTTGGGTTTTTGTTTATTTGTTTGCCTATACTAGTTCTAGACTTGAACCCCAGTTTAGCAATAGAACACGACTCTATTGATTTTGTAGACTTCCCTACGTCAGACTCATTCCCATTGTTGATTGCATTGTATTCAGAACATCGTCTGAACCTTTGAAATATTCAAAAGATCCAAAATTAAATGATGAAAATTACATAAAATACCTCACCTAGTTCCTTGACATGTACTTGGTAAAGTGGCAGAAAAGAAAATCTCACCCCACTAATGAGGGTTTTCCTAATCAGATACTGAAAGATGCCCAGCTGACATGCAGCATTTTCCCTGGGGATTTCTGAGTACCTTTGGAAAGAATGCACTATGTTTGTATATCCACAAGTTTCCTTTTATCCCATGCAGCCCCATTCTCTGAAGGCTTTTTACCAGGAACAGCCAGCCGGTGTAGTGTGTTCATTACTGTCTTTTCTGGCATACCCTTGGCCAGTGAGACACCCTAGTTAGAGGTATGACGAATTAGCAAAGGGCATGGCAGACATACGAACTGTATAAATCTGACTCAGACTTGTAGAAAATGAACTTAATCACTTCTTGGGTTCTGATGTTTTATGTGTGTTTTAACTTTCCTTCAAGGTCCTGGCACTGTAAGCTCTGACAACTAGGTGACTGTCGTCAATGGCACTTGGCAGATTATGCTTGTTGTCAGAAAGGTGTGCGCACCGTGCTAGAAATGTTTCCCACCCGTGTGAGCATCATAGCACAAAATCTAAATTCAAGCTTGTAACTATTGTTCCTGGTGCATCTGAGGAATACTGCAAAAGCTGGAGGTAACTGGGTAAAACAAGGAGTCCAAAAATGCTAGAGGGACTTTCTGGAAACCAAGATGCACAAAAACGCCTGACTGGGAAGCTCCCATCCTCCCGAACTTGGTAAAGGCCTCAACCCACATCCTGGGTCTACTTGGGCTCTCCATACAGTGTCATATTTTCTGAATAAACAGAAATAGAAGATATTACGCAATAGGAAGCAAAGGGCTGTGTGGCTATGTGGATTTTAGTTGCCATTGTGTCAGCTTGGACTCATGAAAACCTCACGCATGACAGAATGAAACGTTACCCGGTCCTGTTCCATCCTCGGGGCGGTTGGTGTGTCTGAGTCCATCGTTGTGGCTATCGTGCCGACTCATCTCATAGAGGCTGTCCCTGGTTGTCACTGACCCTCTATCAAGTATAACGCCTTTAGAGCTCCTTAAGGAGCCAAATGCACTGGTTAACTACTCAGCTGCTAACCAAAAATTGGAAGTTCAAACTTACTCAGTAGTTCCAGGTGAGAAAGATATAGTGATCTGCTTCCATAAAGATTACAGCCAAGAAAACCCTATGGGACAGTTCTACTCTGTCACATGGGATCACTGTGTGTTGAAGTCAACTCGATGGCACCCAACAACAGACTTCTTTAAGAATTATCAGAGGTTTTGTAAAAACTAATAATAACTGTAGTAGCAATAAGAAAAGAGGAAAGGCAATCATAGCATTGATTTTTACCTCTCTCAACTTTTAGGCAGGTAAGTGGACAAAAGAAGACACTTTACATGTGTTTTATTTCTTTCAGCTTTGCAACTGGCTTTGCCTGAAGAAAAGCAAAACACCTTTCAAGAGTAAAATGAAAGTAGAATCACACCTACTAATGAAAGAGCAAAACAAATACTCAGGGTGTCAGACTGAAAATTTCTTTGCTCTAGTCACTGAAAGAGTATGGATTTCATTAGAACATCTGACAACCCTTGAGCTACAGTAAGTAAACACAGAAGGAAAGAGCTATTTTCATCTTTTGCTGTCTCTAAAACAGTGTTTATTATGCAAGTTGCAATATTTGCATAATATTTAAAGGAAATAGAAAAAACAATAAACATAAAGATGAAAGTAAAAATCACCTGTAGTCCTACCACCCAGGCAATCATTGTCAATATTCTGTTGTGTTATTTTAGAAAGAAATAAACCTCGTATACTCTCAGTGTTATATAACCTGTCTTGTTTTTCTAAGGAGCCCTGGCAACACGACTGTTGAGTATTCTGCGGAAAGTTCAGCTGTTTGAACCCACTAGCCACTCTGCAGAAGAAAGATGTGACACACTGCTTCTGTAAAGATTACAGCCTTGGGAAACTCTATGGAGCAGCTTCACTCTGTCCTATATAGTCAAAGTACACGTGGCAACAATGGGTTGTGATTTTCTAATATCTTTTAATGAGGTATAATTTGCACACAAAGTACATTAATTGTTTATTGTTGCAAAACAAATTATCCAAAAATTTACCATCTAAAAAAATTATTATTTTCTAAGGTTCAAGAATCTGAGAACATCTTAGCAGAGTGGTTTGGGTGCAGGACCTCCCATGAGGCTGCAATTAAGATGTCAGCAGAGCTACAGTCATTTGAAGACTGGACTTTCCACTTCAAAGCTACCTCCTCACTGGTTGTTGAACTGAAGGTTTTAGTTTCTCATCACAGAGCTGCCTGAGTATGCCCCCAAGACAAGGCAACCGGCTTCTCCAGAGCAACAGTCCAAGAGAGAAAGCATGTAAAATCAAGACCCCAATGGAAGTCACTGTCTTGACAACTGAATCTCGGAAACTATAAATTATTCACTTCTGTATTTGAGGGAATCACACAGACCAACCAGCACAATGTGGGAGGGCGTAGATACCAAGAGGCAAAGATTATTGGGAGCTTTCTTAGAAAATAGAGTCTGTGGATGGTACACTGATTAACCTGCTTGGCTGCCAGTTGAAAGAGTGGAGGTTCAAGTATACCCAGAGACACCTTGAAGGAAAGGCCTGGTGATTTATTTCCAACAAATTAGCCATTGAGAACCCTATAGAGCACAGCTCTACTCTGACACACATGGGGTTATCATGAGTCAGAATCAACTTCCCGTGTCTTTCTTTTTTTGAGAAACTTTTTTCCATGTTGTTGCATGCTCTCAAGCTGATCAAAAATAACTACCACAAATAAAACTCACAGATTTTAAGAGTACACTTGATGCTGTTTGACAAACAGACACACTCATGTTAGTGTTACAATCAAGATATACTTCTGTCACTCCAGAAGGTTTTCTCATGCACCTTTGCAATCACTCCTTGCTCACCTCACCTCACTAGAGGCAACCACTGTTTTGATGATTTGTTTTTCTTTTTGACAACAGAATTATTTTGTTTGTTCTTATACTTCATGTAAATGTAGTCAACCAGTATGTGTTCCTTTTTTCCTGAGTTATGTTACTCAACACCATCTCTGTAAAGGTCACCCTCATTATGAAATATATCAGTAGTAAGTTCTCTCTGATGGTTGATTGGTATTCTAGTGTATCTAGTGTGACATGACTCAGAATAAGAAGAAAGTAGTGTAAATATCCATTAATAATCAGAAGGTAGAATGCATGAAGTATGAATCTAAGGTAGCTGGAAGTTAGTTGTCAAAAATAAAACAGAAAACATAAACATTGGTACCCTAGGCGTTAGTGAGTTGAAATGGGCTGGTGCTGGCTGTTTTGATTCAGACAACGAGACGGTCTACTGCACCAGGAGTGACAACTTGAAGAGGAATGACATTGTACTCATCATCCGTGCATTCACCCACGTGTCTATCAGTTTCTTGCATTGCGGGGATTTGCATGTTACTGTGGCTGTAACTATGACACTGATATTCAAATGCCAGTAGAGTCATCGATAGCAGACAAGTTTCAGCTGAGCTTCCAGACTAAGACAGACTAGGAAGAAGATACTGGAAGTCTACTTCTGAAAAGAATTACTGGTGAAAACCTTATAAATGGTAATAGAACACTGTCTGACATAGTGACAGAAAATGAGTGTCTCAGGGTGGAAGGCTCTCAAAAGATGGCTAGGCGAGAGGTGCCTCCTCATAGAATCAATTTTAATGATGACAATGAAGTCAAGCTTTCTAGACCTTCATTTGCTAATGTGGCGTAACTCAAAAGAAGAAGAAAAACTGTAAATATCCATTAATTATCAGAAGGCAGAATGTACGAAGTATGAACCAAAAATACTTGGAAGTTGTCAAAAATGAAACAAAACACATAAACACTGAATTCCTAGGCATTAGTGAGTTGAAACAGGCTGGTGTTGGCTGTTTCGTTTCAGACAGCCAGACGGTCTACTATGCCAGGAGTGACAATTTGAAGAGGAATGACATTGCATTCATCATCAAAAAGAACATTTCAAAATCTGTCCTGAAACACAACTCTGATGTAGGGGCCAAAGTACACTTCTTTTCTCCTAAAAATATCTAGTTCTTCTAGCACTATTTGTTGAAGTTTTGTTTTTCCCTTTCAAACATTTTGTGCTATTATTGAAAATAAATTGGCTGTATACATTTTGGTCTACTTTTAGCATCTCTATTTCATTCTATCTATTTTTCTAAGCTTACGCCAATAATACATACATTATCTTGATTACTATGGCTTTATAGTAAGTCTTGATACTTTTAACACAAAATAATGTATCATGAACTTCTTCCTAGGTCAATAATTATGCTGTGACATCTTGAATTTTTAGGAATGGATAGTGCTCTATGACTTGCAGTTTAGTTTTTATATTTTTAAAATCACTTGAAAACTCTAAAGTGAATATATTTGGCATGTGTATGTCCAAAATGACTTCCTAAGAATAAATTCCTGAAGTAGATTTGCTAGATTAAAGTGGGTGCTGATTTTTTAAGGATTTTCACATATATTTTCAAATTGTACGCTATAAAGACTGCCAGTTCGCACTGCCACAAGCAGTGTTTCAGAGAGTCCGTGTTGTATTATCATTACAGTAAAAATTGTTGTATGATTGCTAGGCAGCAAAAGAATATCATTGTTTTGTAATGTGTACTTTTAACTATCAATAAAAGGGAAAGAATATTTTGAGCATGTAGGCTCTTTGTATCCCTTATTTTCTGAATTGCTTGTTCGTGTCATTTCGTCACTTTTCTATTATCTGTACTTCCCTAATGTCTTAGGCTGGATTCTCTAGAGAAGCAAAACCAGTAAAGCATATAAATATATAGAAATATTTATATTAAGGAAATGACTCACACAGTTTTAGAGGCTGCGACATCTCAAGTTTGTGGATCAGAATGAGGTAGAGACTTCTCCTGATTCACATAGCCACAGAGTCTGGCAAACCTAAGATCACTTGGTTGGAGAGCAGGGCTCATGACTGTGAAGACTGACGAATCCCAAGATCAGCAGACAAGACTGCAATACTTCTACTAATTCATGTGTCTGCAGGGGTTGGTGAACTTAAGACCAGCAGGTCAGAGACCAGTGTTCTTGCTCACATGCCATGAAGATCAATGACTCCCAAGATCAGCAGATAAACTGCTAGCTCAAGTCCCCAGAACTGGAGGTCAGATGAACAGGAGGCAGCTATAATATCCAGAACAGGCAAAAGCTAGAATGTTCACCTATATTTGGATGCAAGGCACACACATAAGAAAACTCCCTTTCAAATGATTGGCTACTAACAGCAGATCTCATCATGGAAGTGATCATACCTAAACACTGAGAATCACGGTCCAGCCAGGTTGACACACAATCTTAACTATCACACCTAGCATTAACAAATGATCAAAGCTAATTGTAGCCTCAGTGCAGAATTCCTTTCTGGTCAACTGTAAGATTAGAGAGTATATCATTTTTTTTCTAGAAGCAGAATAAATGAAAACAACATAGAAGATAGTATTAAATACCGCTGTTAAACTCATTCTCTTCATTATAATTAGATTACCAACTTGTACCAGCTATTAGTTCATTTTCTTTGTCTTTGGCATCATACTCAGGCTTTGTGACTTCAGGGCTTTGGCACCATTACATTTGTCCAGATGGTTCCTGACTTTCTATTTTGCCCTTGCTTTGCCCTGAAAACTTGTCAGTTCTCTATTCTTGGCCTAATTCTTCTAGATCTTTTTCTTTGTCACTTCTGAGTTATTCGTTTCAAATTTCCCCTAAGAATTCTTCTTTATCTATTAAAGTCTTTGACTAATATGGCTCTACTGCCAAGTTTTCCTTATTTAAAACAGAATAGAGAAAATAAATAATGAGTAAAGAAACACTAAGAAAAAAATAACTCAAAATTGTTAAAAGGGAGAATTTTGTATCACTTATTCAACTGCAGTGCCTGCTTCTCTTAATCACTTGAGTGTCATTATTTAGAACAGGAAATTTCCTTCCGTACTTAATACCAGGAATAGTTATGCTTTTGAGCATCTAGTTTGTTTTAACTTATGGCCCTTATGAGTCATTTAACTGATGATGCTCTCCTATCTGAGCTGGCTGCTGGAAGTCTCAGAGTCAGATCTGTTGCCCATCTGTAGCAAGTGTGTTGTATCTCAGGACCTACTTTCTGTGCATTTATCCCATTCTTATCTTTCATCTTTTTATTCTTTCTATTTATTTTTCCTACTTAAATTGTCTATTCACCTTGATTTTCTTCTTTACTAAAGAAATAGTCTTTTGGGGCTCTGTTTACGCAGTGGATAAAGCTCAGCTGCTGACCAACAGGACAGTAGTTTGACTCCATCAGCCACTCCTTGAAAACCTATGGGACATTTCTATTCTGTCTCATAGGGTTGCTATGAGTCATAGTCAATTCACTGGCACTCAGTTTTGGGGGAAGAGAGGAGGAGTTATAATACGGATTTTGAAAACTAAATTAATACCTTTATTCAGAGACATTCTCTCTAAATAAGATAATAATTAAGGCAAGACTATCTACTATTTTTCTAACAAAAAAAGGAAAATGTGCCTTGTTTTCATGGGACAACTCTATTGTATAAGGTTCCTATGCACTGAAACTGACTCAACAGCACAGGTTTTATTTTGTTTTGTTTTTATGTCATAATTAAAAGTCCTTGTATGTAGCAATGGTTTGCAATCAACTGCTCACCTAAAGATTGGCAGTTCAAAAACACTTAGCAGCACTGAGAAAGACCCGATGATCTGCTTTCACATAGATTACTGCCATGAAAGCAGTTGTACTCTGCGGTAGTACATGGCATCACTATGAGTCGGAAGTGACTCTATAGCAACAAGCTTGAATTTTTGGTTACTGTCACAACTCACTCCTTTCCAATCATGGACTAAAAGCTCCTAAAAGTAATAACTTTTGCTTCTCAATCTTAAGCCCCTATTTTAGTCAGCTAGGCTGCTCTAACAGAATTACTACAGAGTGGATGGCTTTAACAAAGAAAGATTTATTCTTACACAGTCCGGTAGGTTGTAAGTCCATATTCAGGGTGTCCGCTCCAGGGAAAGACTTTCCCCTTGTCGGTTCTGGAGGAAAGTCCGGTATTGCATCAGTCTTTGTCCAGGGAGCATCCTCACACAAGAACCTCTGGTCTCAAGGACGCGCTCTGCTCCTGGTGCTGCTTGCTTGATGGTAGCGAGGTTCTCAGATTGTCCTTTGTTTCTTTTTCCTTTTATTCCTTGCAAGCTAAAAGCATTAAGGGTGGGGCAAGCCATACTCCAGGGAAACTCCCCCCACAGCAGGAATTCATAGCCCCACCCTAATCCTTTAACATACAGGTTAACAAAACCACACAATGGAGGACAGTCCCAAGATACTGGGAACCATATCCCAGCCACGTGGCTGCACACATTTTTGGGGGGACACAGTTCCAACCATGACAGCCCCTTTGCCAGTAAAAGTAAGTTAAATGAATTGCTCACAATCACAGACTGATTCTGTGACAAGAGTCCACAATGCACCTTCAGTTCTTCCTCTGACACAGTGTGTATGAGCTCACTACTCCACTTGCACTCAGGTGGTGACTGCTTAGGATGGTTAATCATTTTGGTAATTCATTCAAAGAACAGTCACTTTGGGTTTAGATCTGTAGAGAATTGGCAATAGGTTATTACAAAGTTAATCATTTTTAGTTTCTTTGGAGAGACTATAGTGAAGCAAAAAAATTATTGCTTCTTGACTTTCAAATTCTGTAACTCAGGAAAAATTGCTGTGATTTTGCTGTTCCTCACTGCCCAAACAAAAGCAGTGTTCAAATAAAAGTAGTGGTATCACATAGAAAAATACTATTTTATTAATGGTATGTTAAAACATAGGAGAGATTAAGAAATTAAAAATTAGGTCAAAATTGATTTACGTTATTGTTGGCAGGAGAGACTGAATATCATACTTGAATTAGGGTTTGAGAAAAGGGTGAGATTTGAGTCATTTATGTCAGGCAGGAAAATCTTCTAGTAGATAATGAAGGTACCAAAGCAGGAATGAAGATCTGGAGACAAAGAAAGGGCATTGCTTAGCTAAAGCAGAGGGCATTTGGGGACTGTGGGTTTAAATTATATTTCCCACCTTCAAGGGAAAACTGTAGAGAAATGCAAAATACAGGAGAAATTTTTAGTTTTATCCTCCTAGATGACCAGAAATTGCAACAGGTTCCTGAATATGACAATAATGGGATGATCTTTTTGTTGATGGGAATCTTAGAAGCCAGAATGGTAAGACTTCTCACATGCTTTGGAAATGTCATCAGGAGCGACCAGTCCCTGGATAAGGACATTAAGCTTGGTAGAGGGTCAGAGAAAAAGAGGAAGACCCTCAGTGAGACAAACTGACACAATGGCTACACCAACGGACTCAAGCACGACAATTACGAGGAGAGCACAGGGCTGGGCAGTGTTTTGTTTTGCTCCAGCCAGGATCACTGTGAGTCAGAACCTACTAGACAGACCTCTAACAACAAGAAGTGAGTACGACATTATATTTGTGAAATTATGAATCCTTGATTACTGAGTTTGAGCATGTTTTCATGTGTTTATGGGACTGTTGTGGCTTCTTACATTTGTAATTTTTGCCCATTTTTTGTTTTGGGTACCCACATTTTTTTCTTGCTGATTTCTAGGAGCTTTTCATCCTTTTGATTTTTATACCTTGTAAATATCTTCTAGGTTATTTTTCACTCTTTTTGTAGTGTACCGAAATGAACAGCAATGCTAAATGCTGATGTAGTCAAAATGTACCAATTTTCTGACTGTTCTAACTTGATTGCATCAGGCCGTAGAATTGTTACAAATTGGTTGAACCAGCTCTTTTTCTACTAAGAATTCAGTTTTCATAAACATTTACTGAAGACTACACATCAGCATGTAGAATATGTGTTTTCAAATCATTAAATGTGTTGTTCTTTCAGTGTTCATCAGATTAAGCTTAGTCTTCTATATCCTCACTAATTCTTGTCAAATCTAGGTCTAATCAGTTTTAATTTAGAGGAGCAGATTTATCAGTTTTTCTTGTAACTGTGTCAAAATTTCCTTTACATATTTTTAAACTATTATTGTTGCATAAAGTGTAGATTTGCTATAGCTTTGGGGTGAATTAAAAATTTTAACATTATGTTGTGACTTCCTTTTTGCCTCATGGTCTGCTTTAACTAACATTAACACACCTCCCGGAAATATCTTCTGCTTTTTATTTGCCTAATGTATCTTTTTCCATCCTTTGGTTCTAAATATTTAGATATCCTTGTAATATATGTGGTCTGTTGCATATAGTGGAGTTCTGGTGGCATAATAGTTAGAAGCTTAGCTACTAGCCAAAATGTCAGCAGTTCAAATTCAACAGCTACTCCTGGGAAACTACATGAAGCAATTCCTCAGCTCCACTCTGTCTTGTAGGGTCTCTATAAGTCAGAATCAACTCAGAAGCAATGGGTTTGGCTTTACTTTTAAATAGTGTACAGCTTTTATTTTTTAAATCCAGTTTGGCCATCTTCACATTTTTCCTGCAGAGTTTAGTCCATTTACATTCATTAGGATTAATAACATAAGTATATTTCCTGCTTATTATCAATAATCCATTTCTAAAACATGAGAAATTTTTACATGAAGACACTGAGAATTTATTTTCTATCAATATAAATGAGAAAATATGCAATCCATGATATGTAAACCTTGCTGTAACCAATTGTCTATGCACAAATAAAATACAGTAAAATACTGGAATATAAATAAACTATCATATTAGGATATAAAATACTCAGAACATTCTTCCTGATAGTTAAGTATGTAAAGCCTGCATATATACCATGAATATTATGCTTACAGTATGGTAAAGCAAATAACAACAGCAATAAATTGTTGGAAAAAAATACAGTGAAAACAAAATAATTACCTGCTACAAACTATCGCTCACCAAATGAAGAGAAAATTTAAAACTTAAAGAAACTGAGAAGGGATCAGAGTATAAGCAGTATCTCCTCATCAATGAGTATGGAGAGTGATGATGTAGATGAGTGAATTTATAAAGGATGATTTTAAGGAAACTACTCAACTTAGGGAATCACTGGGTAGTGCAAACAGTTCACACATGGTCTGCTAACAGAAAGGCTTAGGTGCTCATCCACCCACAGGTACCAAAGAAGAAAGACTTGGTGATCTACTTCTGAAAAATCAAGCCATAAAAATGCTGTGGAGCACAGTTCTATCGTTACACACATGGGGCTGGAATGAATTCAAACTGGTCTGGTTTTTAGGTTATCCAACTCAGAAGCTCACAGAAATGCTCCACCATTTGTCACTGACTCCAGAGTAGAGGATCCTAAACAAAGAAACTACGAGAAAATTTTATAGGAAGTAACCAACATTCAAGGATGAAAAATTTGCAAAATAGTGATTTATTTAATCTCCTAATACTCACATTTTTCATCTTCTTCCTTTGATGTTTTTTCCAGTTCAGATGTGCATATGTGCACACATGTGTGTGCTTGTGATTAGCTCATATAGTCAAAAATTAAGGCTACATATGAAAGGTACTATGAAAATACGTTCAGGGTAAGCAACAGCATCAAAGAATTGTTCTCACTGAGTGTAACGTTATGATGTCTCACTCATGACCAGCAATGTCAGAGACACACACATCTCTTTGCTGAAACTATGCATGCTTCTCCAGAAATCTTCCTGTGATTCCAATGCTCTATCAGTTGCATTTGGGATGCAATTTGAGACCTTTCCTACTCCTCATTCCATTTAAAATGCATTGAGTATTTGGTATATGATTAGATATTGCTCCTATACAGCTACTGGCTGATAAAAAAAAAAAGAAAAGAAAAGTATATTCAGAAACATACAAGTTCTATGATATTTACTTATTAAAAATCAAGAGGTATTTCACCGGAAAGATGCTAGCTGAGGAAAATTCTGTGATATATGTCTGTATTTTAATTTTCTTTTACAATCTCATCATTCTTTTTCCAATTGCATCTCTATTCTCTGTTCCTCTCCCTGCTTACTTCGCTCTTGGTTCCAAGGCCAGATGTGGGCTGGTCTGTTGTATGAATTTTCAGAGTAGATGCTAGGCATTGTTTTTCTCATTCCCAACACCAATTTGAGTCAAGCAAATTACTTTGCTGTCCCTTTCTGTGTCTTCGGCTTCATTTATCATTTTCCATTGTGCTAAAGGTGAAGCTTTTCAAAATCCTGACTTTATCTGGAAGTGTCACTTGAGACTTTCTTAGCTTTATCTTGCTATAGCTCTCATTCCCTGCATCTGTACCCTGCCAAAGCATAAGCACAAGGTCTGAAGACAAAAGTCAGCCCTTGGTGTTCTCATGACAGCCACGGTTTTGCACTTTAGTTCTGGCCTCTGAAAAATCCTTACTTTAGTGCCAGGTCATCAATGCATTTAGAAATAAATTTATTTTATGGTAAGTGGTGTCTGGGGTCTTAAAAGCTACCAAGCTGCCATGCGAGGGCACAGTAAATGGTCCCAACTCAGCAGGAACGGATGCTCATCAAGGACCAAAATGGCATGGGGTAAAGACAACACAGAAGATAGAGAGACCCACATGAGTGGGTGCCTACATCGACTTGGGACCTGAAGAACCGGATGGTGCCCGGCCACCACCAGTGATAGCCGCAATGGAGCTCACAAAGTTGAGTCTCACTGGCAACACAAGAATAAAAAGGGGTGCATTCTGAGATCTCCACTAAAAGACCTCAATTGATGGTCCAGCGGTTTCGGAATTCCCCTGGGAGCATGGCCCCTGGCCCCGATGCTGCCCTTGCCCATAAATTATAATGAAGGTCTACTCTTCAGACACGAATGGATTGGACTTGGCAGTGCAGAGTGACCGTATATTGGGTGCACTTTATGGTTCTATGCATCTATAGGATATCATCCTGCTGACCTCTGGCTGGAGGAAGGAGAGTGGGTGGAGAGGAGGGGAAAGGAGACTGTTGGGAGGATGAGACATATATGGAGCAGAGAGGAATAGTGTGCTGTCACCGGGCAGGGAGAGCAGTGGAAGCTGCATATAGGTGGGCACATAAATTTATATGGGAATGTACATTTTCACTCAGTCATATTAAATAAAAATAAATAAATAAATAAAATTTATTTTAAATTATTGAGTATTTAACATCCTCCCCTCAGGAAGGCAGTTCAGGACATCCAATCTACCTCCACTGCTAGAAACAGAAGTCATCCCCTTCTTCAACATCTTTATTATAACCTGAACCCAGGAATACAGAGGACCATTCACTTAACTTCCCAAGTGGTGCTAAATTAATCTAGAAGATAAACTGAACAGACAAAAAACTGCAGTAAAGCTTCCATGTGGCAAAATACAACCTAAGTCACAAAAGTAAAATTAAGCCAAATTATGTATCTGATGACCTTAGAGAACACAGCATGTGTGTTTAACAGGGCACGCTGCTCCCTAAATTCAGCCGGCTGCCTCTGCTGGAAGTTAGAACGGGGCCATTACTATTCTGGGATATCTTTAAAGAAATGTTACACTGTTTTTGTTTAAAGTAACATCCTTTCAGGCATAGAAAAAATATAACTAAAAAAAGTTAACAGTAGCTGACTCCAAAGGTACTTTGGAAGAAAGTCCTGGCTATCTACTACTGAAAACTCAGCCATGGAAAGCCCCGCGGAGCACAGCTCTACTTAGACACACGTGAGGCCACCAGGAGTTGCGATCACAAGTGGTTCTGCTTTATTTCTGGATGTTAGAAACTATAGCTGATTGGAATTTTATTTCTGCGTGTATTTTTTCACCCTAAAATTTCTAAAATAATTATGTTTTAATTATGTAAAAATAAAAATGGCAATAAAATTGCTACTTTTTGTGCTTCAAAGCAAAGATGTTTTATGAAGCATAGTAACATTTGGGGATTGGGTGAGTAGTGTCTATTGAGAGATCCCGAAGGTGAGCTCTTTGCTGTAGACACCAAGTGAAGACAGGTACTACTAATTAGAAAAGAACAGAAAAATGGTAAGAATGACTTACGGGAGCAAATGGGATAGAAAGGTTTAAACAGGTGATCATGACAGGAAAAGTTTGTAAACATAATATGAAAACAGTTCTTTTGAAGGCTGACAATAAGGAAAAGCAGATTTTTTCTTGAGAATGACCATGCTGATGTCAAGAGAGAGTTTCCTTGTACAATTTGTCATTTATTCAATTAGCAAATATTACTGAGTACCTAGTATGTGTCAGGTACTATCCTGGATCCCAGGATTTGCAGGCCTTAGCACATCATTACATGTATCAGCCCTTTTAGGAAGACAGGTTTGGCCACGTACTTTAGTGTATAGATGGAGAATAAATTCTTCACTGTGTTCCCTGTGACACAAGGTCCTCTTCTTTCTCCTATTCAGACTACTAAAACAAGAGTTTTCAGTCTGGGTATCAGTCTTATGTCCTCTTCTCCAGATACAGGGTTTCAATTTTCTTGATTATGCATTTAGTGAAAGCAAAAGAAACAATCCTGACCATCTACCCTTTGAAAAAGAGACTTTAACTAAATTGACATCAAAGGAGACTGAATCCCTTTTGCAGCGGATTTAGCTTCTCAAGCCCTGTCCTTCTTTGCATAGTCATTGGTGGTCAAAATATTTGGCCTCCAAATGTAGCCAAGAAAGAAACTCAGTTGCTAGTATTTCTGAAGCAGAGGATACCAATCTAGAAACTTCCAGAAATTGCTTCAATTTTGTAGTATCTTCAGCTCTGAAAAGCTTTAGCTCAAATGGCAGTTGGGTATTTAATTCAAGAGTACAAGCATGTAATACAATCACCTTGCTTTCGAAACTGCTTGTAAAATAATTACAAGACAATAGCGTGAAATCAGAGCATGGCTTGTCATATATTATGCCCTGTGCTCCTTAGAACCCCTTCTAGAGAATCTGTCTTATCTAAGAATCTTGGAAAGAGTATCCCATGTTGAGTCAGTTCTGACTCATAGTGACTCCATGACAACAGAATGAAACACTGCCCGGTCTTGCACCATGTTCACAATTAAGCAGGCTAATCAGATTCTTGATTGTCAAAGATTTCATTTTCTTGGGTCCATAATCAATGTCCATGGAAGCAGCAGTCAAGAAATCAAAAAATGCATTGCATTAGGAGTATCTACCTCAAACGATCTCTTTCAAGTATTCAAAAGTAAAGATGTCACCTTGAAAACTAAAGTGTACCTGACCCAAGCCATGGTATTTTCAATCACATATGCATATGAAATCTGGACAACGAACAAAGAAGACAGAAGAAGAATTCATGCCTTTGAATTGTGGTGGTGGAGAAGAATGTTGGATGTACCATGGACCACCAGAAGAACAAACTGATCTGTTCTGAAAGAAGTACAACCAGAGTGCTCCTTGGAAGCAAAGATGGCAAGACTGCATCTTACACACTTTGGACAGGTTGTCAGGAAGGATCAGTCCCTGGAGAAGGACATCATGCTCCGTAGACTGGAGGGTCAGTGAGAAAGAGGAAGATCCTCGGCGAGATGGATTAACACCTTGGCTGCAATAATGGGCTTAAGCATAAAAATGATTGTGAACGTGGTGCAAGACCGGGCAGTGTTTCATTCTGTTGTCATGGAGTCACTATGAGTCAGAACTGACTCAACAGCACCTAACAACAACAACAATCAGATTCTTGGAAGGAGTTAGTGAAAGAGACTGTAGCATGGCACAAGTCACAATGCAAAGTTGGAACTCTTGGTCTTATTCAGTCTTGGGCAAGATAAATAAGAAAAGAAGGTAATAAAGTACAAAAATAGACAAACCAGAGAAAGCAGAGATCAGAGAAGTGCTGTGGACCTGAGACATGAGGAATGCATTGGTTGTTTCCTTCCTTCAGTCCTAGTTCATAAGTTTCAACGAACTGGCCTGACACTTCTATGTAAGAACCCCATCTCTACTCGGGCTAGGTTGGACTGGTTTGCTCTCTTTGAAGTCTAAAGAGGTTTGCCTAAGACAAATCAGAAACTCAGTTTAGCAGAACCATTTTATTACGTGGCAAATGCTTCAGTGGGTAAACAAGCTCTATTAGTGAAAATCAACAGAATACTGAAAAGCAAATGGTGAAAAATGCACTGCTGGCTTCCTAATGCCTAAGCATGAGAGGACAAAATGGATTGTGTGTTCAACTTGAGATTCAGTGAGAAACCACGATACATGCTGTAGGGGACATTTTAAGCCTTCATCTGTGATAGAAAAAAACAGTTTGAATGCCTTAATCAACCACTGGCCTTAAAATACTGGTAAGTCAGGTGCTCTCTATAGTAGCCATGATGATATTAATTTACAAGTAATTCATAAGTGAAGACAATAAGATGAGGAAGGCTTTGTGACGGGCTCTGGATTTTCCAAATCATGGTCTGGTCTGATGGACCGACCATATCGGCTTTTGTTCTCTTCCTGGCAACACCAGAGTAGTATTTATGTGCCGGAGTCACAAACGCGTTTACACAATCTTCTTCAATACTTACATCTCATCTATTAAATGGTAATGCTATATTCCCCCAATAAAGACAGATTAGTCTTTTACTTATGAGATAAACCCATAACTGGTTTCTTGTCTACAGCTGCCATCCATTATAGACCTCGTGCCTTCAGAAAGATGAATAATTATAGTCCCTGAAGAGATTTGCTATATATATTGCTGTGGTAGTCACCAAATTGGATGGAGGGCTGATAGGTGGGCAACAGTGATGAAATGAACAGCTGTCTTGTCTGTCAGGCAGCAAAGTAAATGGCTGAGAAGAGACCTCATTACCCAGAGTTGAGTTGTTATACGTGGCATTGAATTTGTGGGCATGTGCTTTCTCTCTATGATAAAGTAAGTGCTGTTCTATAAAGATTTACTTATCATAAATAAATTAATCTAATGAGTATGTAAAAGAAAGATCCTATATGACTTATGGATGAGTTCACTTGGGGCTCTATTTTATATAAATAGCCTGTCCTTTAAAATAAAAGAGCCATATTATTTTTTTGCCAAGCTGGAAGTCTATATTCCTTGGGGAAAATGGCAGATCAGTAACCAGAATCTAACAAGCTGTGCATAATAAATGCGTAGCATGTGTTACGGCTGAATTCATTCCTACTGTTTGCAGCGTATACATTCCATCTAAAACTGCAAAAGTCCTTGTTATCTTGATGGCACTGAGGCAAGGAGAGAAGATGACAAGAAGAATGCCATATATAGCTCAAGATATTGCCTCCTGGGGCCACATCGGGATTCCTAGCAATAAACGCACTTAATAAATTCAAGAATAGTTAGAGCTTAAAATTGCCATACCCCAATTATAGATTTTTCTTCTCAGTCTCATAGTTCTTGCAGATTAATCTTATATCTAGTGTTGACTTCATTATAACATACAACCTCTACGAAACACAGGATATAAATGATTTGAATTTCCTGTTAGTTCAATATATTCTTGAGTGATTCTGTTCTATCAATTCTTACTAATAAAGCAAATTCCTCTCTCTCTCTTCAAAATCCTCCATTTCCTCTCTCTAAAAGGCCCACATGATTTACTATATTATCTTTCATTCAACAAATATTTATTGACTGTCAACTATGTGGTATAGCATTATGCTAGGCAGTAGGAGAGATGTAAAGGTGTATAATATGTATTCTTAGTCTGCCAGAAAATTAACCTTTCATAGGACAATAAAACACATGCACATGAAAAATGACTGTCAATACAGAAAACAATAAAAGAGATACCTCAAAATAGTACATTTAGTAGAGAGATTTCTGATTCATGAGATACTTATATGTTTAACATTATATAAAAGTGACAAATGCTCTCCCCTGTGGTTGTGCATTTTCTATTCCCAAAATGCAATGTTAGAAATTTCAGTTGCTCCATATCCTCACCAACCCTGAACACCTCCTGTATTTTTTTTTAATTTTAGGTATCTTGATAACTACTTACTGAGGTTCTGATGTTAAATATCTTTCTGTGTGTGTACTGGATATTTATACTTACATGTGTTCTTTTGTGAAGTGTCTATTCAAATCTTTTGCCCATTCTTAGTTTGGTTGTTTCTCTTATTTTGTTTTGAGTGTTCTTTATACATTCTAAGTACAAATGCTTTTTCAGTTGACTGTACTGCAAATATTTTTCCCTGCGTATAGATTCTCTTATCTTTTTTCTTGTGTATTGTAAAGAAAAACAAGACTTTAATTCTTTAATTCTAATAAAATCAAATTTATCATTTTTTCTTTTATTATAAATGTTTTGTGTCTCAACTAAGAAATTTCTGCTTATTACCAATTGTAAAAATTATCTTCTACATTTTCTTCTAGATGTTTTATAATCTAGACTTTTAAATTCAGGTCTATAATCCATTTCAAGGTAATTTTTCAATATGGTGTTAAGTAAGAGTTGAAGTTCATTTTTTTCCAGCTATTCTAGCACCATATGTTGAAAAGACCATCTTTTGTTTCATTACATTACTTTGGCACATTTGTTAAAAAATAAATGAGCCATGTATTTGGGGGTCTGTTTTTCTTCTCTTTATTCTTGAAGTCTTTAAATACTCAAATAATTTGATGAATTTATGTTAGTGTTCACCTGGCTTCTTCTAACCTAGGCACTGTGCTCAGGCCTATGAGAAATCCCAGAGAGAGATGCCTAAGACACAATAGTCTTTGTGCTGAAGGAGCCACTGGTTCAGCAAAAGAAAACCTTTGCTTATGCTTGAATGTCTGCTACTTGCAAGTTACCCTGCCTTTGTTTAAATTCTAAGTCTCTCAGTTTCTCTGGTATCATTGTCTATACAACTGAGTTATGGTTTTGGCTTGTTAGGTAGATGCATAGTCAGCTTTACTGATTCTTTGTTCTTTTATAAAACTCTATTAATGTATTTAATTCACTCACAGGCTATGGTATGCCTTGATTTCTTAATTTTCTTTTAAATTACATGCTCTATGGCCATTTCAAGCCTTTGGTTGTTTTACCACTAAGTTGTCTTTCTGTTTCTGAAATGGAAAAGTTTAACTTTTTAAAAATGTTTTATCTGGTAGTTATTAAAGATCTAATTGTGCTTACAGCTTGTCAGGCTGAGGTTTGCATTGGAAGTGGTGCTACAGAGCATTTTACCTAGCAGTGACAGAGAGTAGAGGGCTCTTATAAAAGCCCAGGAAAAAAACAAAAGACAGGAAAACAGAACTTAGGCCATGGGCATGCTGGAGAAGAAAGTATGTCCTCCTACAAGAGTTACCACAAGGAAAGTTGGCAGGGTGAGAACTAATTAGGATGTAAGCAGCAGAACAGAGCCAAAGGTGGTTGTACGCTCAAAGCATGTTGAAGTGTCCACGGATGGGTAACAAAAGACAGTGATGCCATTAACAGAAAGGGAATCTAGAAGGAACGATATGCTTGTTTTAAAGAAAATGACAATTGATTTTTAGATATGTTGAGCTAGACTGCTAGAAAAATAGCCTGGTGATTTTGTAGATAAAATTAATGTGGTCTTCCCTATATTTCTTCCTATGAAGCCATGTAGAAAATATTAACCTCTGTCAGCAAGTGGGGTAAGTGCTCAAGGCTGCTCACAACTTGAGTTACGCCTTAAGGGACTCCAGCTTCCTGGCCATCATGCAGGCAACAACATCTCTACAATATCTCTATATAATTCATAGCTTTAACCCATTCACAGGCCACAGGGGTGTCACCACAGTTTAGATCCTTAGAACTAAACAATTTCATTAAAAAAATAAGAAAGAGAAAAGCAATCTCATAGCCAGGTGAAGAGGAATCTTATGCGTTTATTAAGGATTAGGCTACAGATGACATTTTCTGTAAATAATCTATGTTTACATTATTCTCATACTAACAAACTCTGAAGATAATACAACTTTCTACATCACTGACACATCACAGTCCACCACTTACCCATCACTGGGCATTTTTAACAATTTCAATTAAAGGTCATAATATTTTCAAGCTGCTCAGTGATATCTCATGCAGCTGTAGACATTTCCAACAAAAGGATTTTGAAAAGTCTTGGTGAATTATTTCCTTAGGCCTGAGGGTCTAAATTGGGGTTACTGGGTTAAACAATATGATATTCCATTTGCCTGCTCCCTTTTTAGTTTGGTGTGGCACCCCCACCATATTTCTGCCTCGTTCTGACTCTCAGCTTCCCAGGAGACATGCTAGGTTTCTTAATTGGTTTTATTAGTAGTATCAGCAAGCCCTTTCAAGACATCAGGTTAAACCTACCAAACTGACCACATACATATTCCCCTTCACTCTCAAGACATTAATAAACTGAAAGGAAATAAAACTGAAAGGAATAAAAATGTATGTCATATATTTATCCACAAGTATTTCAGTAACACAAGAAGCAGATAAAGCTATAGTAACCAACCGAGTGGAGGAAGACACATTTGTAAGAATCTCCAAGATGAGACACTGTTTTGTCCACAGAGTCTCTGAGATTCTCTACTGTCAATCAGATACCAAAGAGAGAAAGAGAGAGGCATGGGGCTTGAAAAGGAGACTGATTGAAAGTCTGTGAATTAGGAGTGGTTTGACCTCCAACCTTCCTGCCCGATGACATTCCATCAAGCATCTACACACCTTCGCCTCATTCAAGCTCTGCACCAAGCAAGAGATATCAGATTTACTTTCTTGAGAGCTCAAAAGAAGAAGCACTGAACTCAAGAGACTCTAGACCTAGTGGAGGGCGTTAAGTGAACTAAGAGAGCGTAAATAGTGAATGTCAAGCCATCCTTACCTTGCTCACACCTGTAATACTGGTCCCTAGTGTACATGGCCTACAGGCAGGAAAATGGAGGAGTCTGCTTGTAGAACTAAACACTCTCAGAGAGAAAAAGTTGAGATACTTACTTTTAAGCTCCACTGCAAAATCAAATGGTCTCTTTACTGACTGATAACCCTACAAAGAATTCCACTAGCAGACAAATTTCATCTATGAGTACAGAGATTCCAAGAAACTCTTTTAGTGCTTTGTTTTTTATCAAACATGGACAGCCAAGGATTACCATCATTTTAGTAGGTGTCCAGTATGAAAAGAGAGATAAGAAACTATGTGCATTTATAAAATGAGAACAGAAAGTTTTCAAAAAGGACCAATTAAGATTGAAAAATGCTCTTGAAAAAATAAAAATGTGATAGGATTGTAAAATAAAATTAAGGAACTCTCCCAGTGAGTAAAGCAAAAAACTAACATTCAAGTTTCAATATGAGTTCTAGACAGAGAAAATATTCAAAACACAAGAAGTAAAATCATCAAACAGATAATACAAGTAAGAACATTCCCGAGTCATGAAAAACATGAATCTCTAGAGGAAAACTACTCAGCTCCACAAATTTCAAACTGATTCTTAACTAAGACATATTATTACAAAACTCCAGAACATGAGAGATAAAAGAGAAGATTTTTTTTTTTTAATTTTCAAAAAGAAAAACAAGGGAGCACAGTTCAGAACACTAGATTTTTTAATAGCTACACTAGATACCAGAAAATAATTGAGCAACATCCTCAGTATTCTAAGGAAAAATAATTTATAACCTTGAAATGTATAGTCAACCAAACTATCGATTTAGGGTGACAGTTTATAAATATATATCCTGCCCCCCCACCCCCACCCCGAAACACAAGGTCTCAAGAACTGGACTCTTCTGCACAGTTTTGTTAGAAACAAGTGTAGGATGTTTACCACAGGAACTAGCAAAATCATGATGATTTTGGAAGGCATAGAAATCCAGAAAATGTGGAAATCCAGCAGGAAAGTAGTGAGTGAAATTCCCAAGAGGATATTTGTGACAGCTCTCCAGGCAGCTTAAGGACCAGCCAGTCCTGGGTGGGGCAGCGGCACTGATAGCTGTAGAGTGGAGGTCTCCAAAGTGGGAGAAAAGTGGAATTCATAGACTATCTGAAATGTGTTACGGGAAAGTATATGAGAAAAATTAAAGCAATTCATAAATTCAATCTGGAAGCACACCAAGTGCAAGATAGAAATAAAAGTTAAATAACCAGATGACAAAAAAAAACAAACAACAACAAAAACCACTCATTGCCATCGAGTTTTTCCAACTCACAGCAACGCTGCAGGACAGAGTAGAACTTCCCCTTAGGGTTTCTGAGGAGGGCCTAATGGACTAGGACTGCGGATCTCTAGGTTAGCAGCCGAACTCTTAATCCCGGTAGCACTAGTTTCCAAATGAAGTTAAAACCAACCAATCAAACTGCCTTCGAGTCCATTCCTACCCACAGCAACCCCATAGCACAGAGCAGAACTGCCCAACAGAGTTTCTAGGGAGCTCCTGGTGGATTCGAACTGCTAACATTTTGGATAGCAGCTATAGCACTTAACCACTACACCATCACGGTTTACAAATGAGGTGAAGGAAACTGGAAATACGTGTTTGAAATGAGCAGAGAATGGGAGTGATGAGCGTGATGTGGAAAGCAGATATGCAGATGCACTTCCGTGTGTCGCTAGAAGCAAGTCTGGAAGTGGAAAGAGATTATACTATATTCAGAGAGAGAAATTGAGCGTCAGCTTTCAGTCCTGTCGCTGAAATAAATTTCATGCTGGAAATGCCCTCGGGTGATTACAGAAATTGTTTTTCCTGCTTTTTGTAAGGCTGAAAGGGTCTCTTGATTCTGCGAAATGGTCTGTGGTGTCTTCGTGGGAGTCTGAATTTCACAAGCACAGCCATCTAAACGCTACAGCCCCTGACTGATGGCCTCGAGAAGCTGGATGGCATTCTGAATTCTAACGACAGAAAAAGGCATCTTGGGGGTCCGTGTTATAAACTTGTTCATAAGTCTGTTGTCACAGCTTTGAAATGAATTGTGTCAAGTAAACTAAGTAGAACACGTCCCAAATGGTATGTTTTAAAGCCTCTGCGCGGTGCTTCCACTGGTTTAGGAGGGTTCAACAGAAAGAACACAAGACAGGAAGGCTTCCTGCCGGTTTTGAGACGACCAAAGACTCTCTGCCTTTTAAAAGCTAGGTGGGAAGCACAGTGGGGATGCTGGTCACGAAAAAATGTTAGCTTTTTTTTTTCCTAGTAGCTTCATTATTATTATCGATTATTGTTATTTGTCGTAAGATCTGGAACACAAAAACCTTAAGAACACTCTGTATTTCACAGCACATAACCTTACCGGAACGACGGGTATTATACCAGAGTGGAGGTAGAATGGGAATCAGCCACTACACCACCAGGGCTCCTTTATATTGATCACGTGTTCAAGTAATATTTTTCATATACTTGGCTATGTAAAGTCTCTTATCAAAGTTAGTGTTACCTATTCCTTTTTACCTTTTTAATGTAGGTACTAGAATTTTTCTTCCTATTACACACTTGTTTTTCACTTGTGCCTCATATCACATTCAGTCATGCATGCACACATTTATTGACCATTGTCGGTCCTTGGTCCTGGGAATGTCACAATAAACGTAACAGGTCCTGTTCACACTGCAGGATTTAAAGGTCATCACACTATGGTAAGGACTTATGAGGACAGTAACCCTGAGCACCTGTGTGCCCCTACTGGGAAGTCAACTCTCCTAGTGCCCCTTTTCTAGGCCCCAGCCAGCCTCACTCCAACCCATTCTGCTTCTGCTGCTGTTCTTCCTCACCCAGCACAGCCACTCCTTTCTTCCACGCCGTCCTCTACTCCTGCCTCTCCCAGGTGCAGCCAGGAGTCTGACACACGGGATCTGCACACACCTGGCCACACACACAGAACTCGCCCTCTCTAAACCACCCCAAACAGCCACCTTTCTAAAAGGTTGGGGCTGTGTGTCTGAATTCTTGACTAAAACATGGTAGAATCCTTCCTCTGAGGGACTGTTGTTTTCAATAGAAACTATCTGAGACTAAGGAGGAGATCGCTGTTCTCTCCCTCTGTCCCTCCTCTCTTGCTCTGCTACTCCTTCCCTACCCTTGCTGCATCTCTCCTTCTTTCACTCTCTTTCTCAAGAAAATCCCATAATCTCCCTCTTACAGTGATATTTAATCTTGTAACATCATGCAAAGAGGTGATTGGAAAAAAAAAAAAAAACTGGATCTGCTCTGTGGAAACTTAGTCTATATTTTGTAGTTCTTGTGGCAACAGAGAAAATTTCACTGTCCTGTGGAGCTGTAGGCACTGTCCGTATGTTCGCATGTGGTAATAAATTAGCCTATATTTGTTTGTCATATAGAATAGCTATACTCCTTTCCATGATTCTTGACTAGTTTGTTTGTTTTTGCTTTCTTATACACTTACCTTGTTCTATATAGGTTCTGAGGCACCAAATGAGTCCATGCACTTTTGAGGGTCTCTTATTCTAAAATCTGTTTATCTTGGTCTTTTAATATCCCCCAAATAGCTGGTCTTCTATTAAAAGAATGAAAACAGTTCTCGAAAGCATGGCACACAGAGTGGGGAAAAAATACCTGGGTTTCCACTTTTTACACTTTTATTTATCCTCACAGGATTCACCATGGTAATAACAGGACCGCATTATTGATTCACATTCAACTTCCAGGCCATCCAAACACTCCTTTCTGTCATTCTTGTATTGGCTGCAATTCCCTACAGAGCATTTGTTTCACTGTCTTTCCTCTTATTCTGCAGATTTTCATCTTGGATTCCATTCTACTTGCTTTAAAATTGGCAAGGAAAAAATACTGAGAGTGGTTGTTTGTAGTTGTAAGCAAAATTGAATAAAATGGCATCTGTAGTTTATGTTTTGGGGTTTTTTTTTGAGCTTATCTTATTCCCAAAAGTGAAAAATGCACCTGCTGCTTAAACCATTATGCTTTTGGCAGTAGTTTCTTGGTCAGAATCAAATTTATTTCCTTTGTCCTCAAAATAGCAAATGCATCAAGAATGTTGTTCCGTTGTACGTTTTGAATTATGGCCTTTTGGGATTGAAGATTGCAGGGTATTTCTGTGACTAAAAATAAAAGTGATAACTAAAATACCTTTGGCTGGTTGATAAGAGTGTTTCATTCTAAAGCTAAATTGCAGAAATATTTTAACTATATGCAAAATAAATATAATTTAAAAACATACACTGGGGATAAATGAAATTCAAGACTTTAAATCTTTCAGTAACCATTATTACAACACTCTAACTCTGAAAAGTAATATATTTCTATTATATAAAATACAACCACTGATGTAAAGGCACAAAGAAGAATATAAATAATTTTTATGACTCTCCTCAGAAGAACTGTTAATATATCAGTGCAATTCGCATCTTCTTTTTCTTCTAAATTTGTATTTTTTTTCTAGTTTGTGGTTAAGTTTCCTACTTTCAGTGATGACTATGTATTAATCTTTTTAGCATGCTTACTTTGTTTTCATGGTTTTGGTGTGAGAAAAAGAAGTTTTAGAACATTTTCGTGGCTCTGATCAGCTTGAAATCAAGTCTCTAGCATTTTCCTATCAAGTCCCTGGGTGGTGCTCAGTTATAACCAAAAGACTGGTGATTTGAGTCTACCCTGAGGAGCCTGAGAAGAAAGATCTGGTGATCTACTTCCAAAAAATTAGCCATTGAAAACCCCAGGGGGGACAGTTCTACTTGGACATGCAGGGGTTGCCATAAACTGGAACCCACAGCAACCGTTTATTATTAGTATTATACATGTAACACCCTTATACATCACCTGATCCTCTTGGTCTCACCTGTCTTTCAGCTTCTCAACATTCTGCTCCTCCCCAGGACAGGCATTTCACTACCAAAGGCCAAAAATGAGCCTCTGTGTATTCTCCTGCAGCATCTGGGCTTGGGTGAAGCACCTCACCACAGGGCCTGGGAACTGTCTTCCCCAGCAACGACTTCCAAAGAGGCAAAGTGACTGAATCAGAAGTGCAGCTGAGTTAAATCCCCATGGCAGAACTTTGACCAGATGGGTAACAAAAGACAGGAGGGAGTAAACAGATTAAGTCCGTCTTCATTTTCCCCTGGATGAACTGTTTCAGGATGTGCTACCTGTTCAGACATACCCCTTGTGGTAGAACGACTGGCTGTATCCCTTTGAGAAGCAGTGGTTAATTTGGTAATGTCAGTTTGTAATTGCTTCTCATCCTTTCCTGTGTACCTTCTATTTCCCCAACTCTCTACCCAGGGATTGCATCTTCTAGGAAACATTAGCCCTTAAGCTGTGCCTCAGACTCAGTATTCCAGAGAACCCAGGCTATGACGTCCTGCTTATTTTTCAAATATGAGATAGCACTGAATTGGGCTTTACTTCATTTTGTGTAACACAGAAATAGTATTAACATTTACCTCCAGGGTTATATTGAAAATGAAATAAGAGAAGATTTAAAACAGTTGCTGGTATATGAAAATAATAATAAATATCAGATGCCATTTTTGTTATTGTATCCATTAAATAAAAGTGATTAATTCTCCTTACACTTAGTTTTCTTTAGCTACATCTAAGATAAATTTCTAAAAGAAGTTGGTTCAAATCTCACACGATGATAATGGTTTTGTCCAATTTTCCCTACAATTTAATTATTTTTTGTTTTCATCTGTCATTGTAAAGGATGTAAAAAATTCACAATTGTTAGATATGTTTTACATATTTGTATCTTTTTGGCATCTTAAGTTTTTTTTTTACTTAAATTCTGGTTTTGAGTGACATTGTCATTCTCTCTAATAGTCTATGGTGGTTAGATTTTTTCACAATAAATGTTGAAAATCCCCCTTTTTAAACCTTCCTGTATTTGTTTTCAGGCTTATTGCTTATGATTGTTATATAATTTATTTTACATGTTTTGCCCAATTTAAAAATCTATTCTTTAAGACTCAACCCGTTCGTATTTATTACGGTTTCCCTGTTTATTTCCACCACCAGTCTTTAAAATTCTACAAATCCACAGTCAAGGTAGAATATGTAAATATCCTTCCTAAATGATGAAGAACAAGTACACAAAAATGCAATTAGAATATAAAATCTGAGAATGCATATTTTTTCTAAGTGCACATAGAAGATTTACATATATCAGTCACACACTAAACTATAAAGCAAGACTCAATAAATTTTAAAGAAGTAAAACTATATAATATCCCCCAACTACACAGAAACCAAAATAGAAATTAATTACAAAAAAATCACTAGGAAATTACCACATGTTTGGAAAACTCAAGAGTACCATTTCTAAATAACTCCTGGGTCAAGAAAAATTAGAAAGCATTCAAAATGAATCAAAATACTATGCATCAGTATTTGTGAGACACAGTTGAAAGCAGTATTTAGAAATTTATTGATTTAAGTATGCATTATGGAAAAAAGAAAAATAAAAGTTAATGACCATGCATCTCAAAAAGTTAGGAAAATAAAAGCAAAATAAACCCAAAGAAAGTTGAAGGAAAGGATGAAGAAGATAAGAACAGAAATTAATGACATAGAAAACAAATACACAGTAAAAAGTATCAACAAATTCAAAAGTTGATTCCTCAAAAAGACTTTTTAAAACTGTAACAAATTTATAGCAATAAAATGATAGTGCTGGAAATGCACTCTGAATCGAACATAAGTGAAGTTACAGAACAAAATAGCTGTCTGTGGTAATGTCAACACGGTCATTTCCAAAACTCTAGATATACAACCAAAGGAACTTAAAGTAGGGGAATTTATCATCATAAACAAGGACGGTGATTGGGATAAAAAAGATGAAGCTATTCCAGAGGAAACGCCTCCTGCAAGAAGAAACCCACCCACCGCTGTTGAGTCAGGCAAGAAGAAAGAAAAGAAGAAAAAGTCACAAATAGCCAATAGCAGAAGTATAAAAAAAGAAATACAAGGAGTCTTATCTTGCTCATGTCAGATGAGCAGGAATTTCAGTTACCACATTTAGTTAAATAACATCAGTCCTCCCAACAAAACAATTTAAATTTCAATTACCTCTGTAAACTGTGCGTAGTTGAATAGAGGAACTAACTTTGCTTCTAGCTCTTTGGTCCACAAGTCTCTATATAAATAGCAGATATGCATTATAAATCAGTGACCAATTGCATCAATTTTCTCAGTCTATTAGTGAATCGTCATTGTGAATCTATTATTCAGTTTATGTGCAGATAGCAAAGTGTGTAGCTGTGTTGCTCCCTAGTTTTCCAGTAATAAACTTTCATGACATTTAAAAGTTTTTTATTGTAATTTGTTAAAATACACACAGTGAAGGGCATACAACTTCAATAAATTCTACATGTACAATTCAGTGACATTGCTTTCATTCAAGTTGTATAATGGTTCTCACTATCCCTTTCAGAATTATTCTGCCATCGACATATAATCCCTGCCCTCTAAGCTTCTCATCTAACCTTTTGAGATTTTTTTCCAATACTCAGGCAGACATACTTTACTAATTAAGCCAAACCGTTGTTTGATTCAAAACAGATTTCTAGCAAAACTTTCGGTTTAAGTTTTAAGGTTAAAGATTATCAAAGGGACAGTAATTTGGGGAAGTCATCTAGCCTCAATGGCTCCAGAGGCTTGCATTCCATCGAGAGTTTTAAATTCTGTTCCCCTTTTTTGGCCAAAAATGATCAATCAGCAGTAAGGGAAAGAAAACGATAGTGCTTGAAACGAACTCTGAATCAACCGTAAATGAAGTTATAGAAAAAAACAGTTGTCTGCGGTAATGTCAACACAGTGATATATGAAACTCTAGATCTCCAACTAAAAGGATTTAATATAGGGGAATTTATCATCATAAACAACGAAAGTGATTGTCATAAAAAAGATGAAGCTATTCCAGAGGAAATCTCTCCTGCAATAAGAGAGAGAGAGAGAGAACTTCTTGTTAAAGGTATTCTTGGGGTGTATTTTACGAAATCAAAAGTGCAAAAGATAAAACTTTGGAAATTGATCCAGACCTGGAAAGGAATATGGAAATCCACCAAGGTGTGGGGAAAAAGATGATTTGCTGTGCATCTTAAGTTGTATAATGAGAAGGAAACTGTTCAAACTGTTCTTAATCAGTTATTTACAACAAAATAAAACATTTTTACTTTTCATTCCCCTCTATAAATTGTAAGGAAATGAAAAGAATACAGATTAGGAAACAAAAGAAAACCTGGAGAGACATCAAATATTAAAAATGGTTAGAACTAAACTGTAATATTTTAGGATGCATATTTGGGTAATAAAACTATATTCAAGTGCAAAGAAGTAATTACTGTAAGTCAAGATAATGTTTACTTATGACATAAAAGAAAGGGTTACAGTTGACTAGGATGCCTAGAAGGGACTTCTGAAACACTAGCACAGTCCCCTTTCCTAACCTGAATAGTAGTCACCTTAAAATAATTCATTAAGCTATACATTTGATTCATGTGGTTTTCTGGATCGGTATTTTATTTTACCACAAAGAGTTTTTTTTAAATACAGGAAAGTTTTATACACAACAAGAAACAATCTTTGCTTACAAGGAAGGGGGAGTGGCAATGGAAAAACACTAAAAAGACAACAGATAGTGGTAACTTGGGTGAAGGATAAGACAGTACACACTACTGGGGACGTCATCACGACATCTACAAGGCAAGGTCATGGAGGTTTCCTAGGTACCTGTAAACTTCCAGAGGGACCAAATTACTGGGCTGAGGGCTGTGGGAATCATGGTTTCAAGAAACATTTAGCTCAACTGGCATAATATAGTTTATAAACAAAATGTTCTATTTTCTACTTTGACGAGTAGCATCTGGAGTCTTAAAGCCTGTTTGTGACCATCTAGGATACTTTACAGGTCTCATCCCTTTGGGAGCAATGAAGAATGAAGAAAACTAAAGATATAAGGGAAAGGACAGTCCAAAGACTAATGGATCACATCTACAATAGGTTCCACTAGACTGAGTCCAGTACAGCTAGATGGTGCCCGGCTGCCTCAGCTGACTGCTCTGACAGGGACCACAACGCTGGGTCCTAGACAGTGCTGGAGGAAAGGGTAGAACAAAACTCTCACCCACAAAGAAGAACTAGATTTGCTGGCCTGATGGAGACTGGAACAGCACTAAGAGTATGCCCCCAGACGCCCTTTCAGCTAAGTAATAAAATCACTCCTGAAGGTTACCCTTCAGCCGAAAATTGGACAGAAACATAAAATAAAATGAGACTAAAGGGGAACACCAGCCTAGGGGCAGGGACAGGAAAGCTGGTAATAGGGAACCCAAGGTTGAGAAGGAAGAGTGCTGACTAGTTGTTGGATTGTTAACCAGTGTCATAAACAATATGTATACTGTTTAATGAGAAACTAGTTTGTTCTACAAACCTTCATCTAGTGTATAATTAAAAAGAAAAAGTTTTGTGAAACATTAGTCCATATCTATTGCCCTTCATCCCACCTCCATCTCATCCTTATTTCAGACCCAGTAAAGAGAAATGTGTGGCATTATTTTCTTTTCTTCTTCCTCTTTAACAGTTCCAAGATTTGTCAACATCATGTAGAATTATAAGTCCAAATCAGATTTAGGTTTTTTTTTTTTTTTTGGTTTTTCTTTGGTTTGATTAAATTAAGCCTCTTATCCACTGACCTGAGACCAGAAGAGCTAGATGGTGCCCAGCTACGACCACACCTGTCCTGACAGGGAATGCAACAGGGAGTCTGGATAGAGTACAAGAAAAGTGTAGAACAGAACTCAGAATCATGTACAAAGACCAGACTTAATAGTCCGGCAGAGACTGGAAGAACACCTGTAACTATGGCCCCCCAGACCCACTATTAGCCCCAAATTGAAACCATTCCTGAAGCCTACTCTTCAGACAAAGGTTAGACAGGACTATGAAACAAAAAATGATATACGTGAGGAAAGCGCTTCTTAGTTCAATCAGAGACCAAATGAGACCAAGTGAGACCAAATGAGCAGCTGCTGTCTGTCCGAAAGCAGAATAAGGCAGGAAAGCATACCAACCAGCCAAATGGACACAGGACACCCAGGAGGGACATGGGGAGGGTGCTGTCACATTGTGGAGATTGCAGCTAATGTCACAAAGCAATATGTTTATAAATCTTTGTATGAGAAATTACCTTGAAGTGCAAACTTTTACCTAAAGCACAATTTTAAAAGAAGAGGAAAATAAGTTACACGTCTTCTGCTTCAGAAACTCTTCCTTAACCAAATAATATACAAAAACTGTACAACCACACGCCAATCATTACTTTGACTTAACACTACTCTCATTGTTCCACTGTTTCATGTGATTAATGTATTTTCCTTTCTTGTATTATTTTCTTACAGTTTATCATTTTTTTTCAAGAAGGATGCAAAAATGTCTGAAGATGGCTTTGTCATCTCTTTACACTTGAATAATAGTTTTGTCAGGTGAGAATTCTAGCAGTTTGTAGACATTCCGGCACTTTTTATTTACAGAAAACATTGTAAACCAGAAGCTCAATTTAAATTTGCTTCTGTTTTCTTGAAGGTAAACTGTTTGGCTTTGTATTCACTAACTGGAAATTTATAGGAATTTTCTCTATGTCCATGAAAATAAGTTTTTTTACTAGGCTATGACTGGGTGTGTGTTCATTTATTTACTTATTTGTTTTTTAATCTTGAATCTCATAATTCAAGTCTTTTCTTCAGTTCAAGGAAATTTTCTGTTCAATATTGTCTTTCAACTACTCCTGTAACTTCTAGATTTTTGTTGTAAAGAGCTATCAGGTCTTCTAGGTCTGCCTTAATTTTTCTCACATCATGTCTGCCTCTGTTTGAACTTGGTTTTGGTAGATTCCTCAATTTGATCTATAAAATCCTTGATTGCTCTTAATATTAATATATGCAGGCTATTCAGTCACTTTCTTCAGTTTTATTTTTGTGTTTTTAATTTCTGAATTGTCCCAAATATCTGAGAATCCTTGATTAAGTTTATCTTTTTTCATAGTAACTTACATTTTTACGAATATTATAAATTCTCAGTTCTCAATGAAGATGTCATTTGATTTCAACTTCTTAATGCCCACCGTTATCACACTTTCCCAGAGCAAATACTCTTGTTGTCCAGTTAGGCCTCTTTCTGTATTAGGTCTGTATTCTCCTTAAATGCATAGTGAATTTCTGATGATTGTTTTTATTTGTAAGTTTGAAAAATATCAGTCACTGGTCAGGAAATAGTTCCTCCAATAACTGAGAAAGTTACACTGGTTAATATTCTGTAGGAGGCCAATACTGAGATTTATTTTCACAAGAATATAGGCTCTGCCTCACCTCTCTCACTATCTCCCAAAGCAGACAAAATGTGAGATCACATCTCACATACCAAATTACACTTATGCTTCCATTTTTGCCAATTCACATATAATTTTTAAATTAAATTGGGGAAGCCACCATTTTCTGCACAGGATAGAAATGTGCCCATCCAATTTAGGAAGCTATTAATTCACCATCATCACTACCCCCAAGGTAAAGTCTTGACAAGACCATAAAAGTGAAAATTCTGCATGGTGCCATAAATGCAAATATATCAATTGGATATATTTTGGAAAGGAAACTAGAAACTTGAATGATAAATGAAGAGGAATACTTGAATTCAATCACGTATTCTGTAATCATGATGCTCTCCCTCCCCAAATCACAATTAATTGGCTCACAAATGACTCAACAGCACTGGCTTTGGTTTTGGTTTAGAAACTCAAAAGAAAAATGTGTTGTTGTTACACAAGAATAAAAAGAGGTGCAACATGAGATCTCCACTAAAAGACCTCAGTTGATGGTCCAGCGGTTTTGGGGTTCCTCTGAGAGCATGGCCCCCGGCCCTGATGCTGCCCATTCCCATAAATTATAACAAAGGTCTACTCGTTGGACAGTAATGGAATGGACTTGGCAATGCAGAGTAACCATATGTTGGAAGCACTTTATGGTTCTAAACATCTATAGGATATCATCTTGCTGACCTCTGGCTGGAGGAAGGGGAGTGGACAGAGAGGAGGGGAAAGGAGACTGTTGGGAGGATGAGACATGTATGGAGCAGAGAGGAGTAGTGTGCAGTCACCGGACAGGGAGAGCAGTGGAAGCTGCATATAGGGGGGCATGTAAATTTACATGTGAATGTACATTTTTACTCAGTTATGTTAAAAAAAAAATGTGTTGTTGTTAGAAATTGTCTATACCTTACCCTCCAACATTATACCTAGAACCCAGTAAAGCCATGCACTGCAAAAGATAGGATGAGATCAACATGAAGCTCTAAATCACAGATGTGAGTCCAAAAAGAATTTCAGTGATATGAACAAATAATTTTGTATAAACAGCAGAAAACACCCAGGAGACTACAGTATTCACTTTTCAACTTTTTTTCCTCACTCTCTAATATATCAAGAGTATGGGTCTCAAAACTTTGGCTCTCCCCACATACCTGGCTTCTCTCTAAAGACATTTACCCTGCACTGCCTTTCACTGTATTGTTAGCCTAGCTCCATCTCCCTTTGATCTCTGTTCCCCTTTGGATCTTAGCTTTTAAAGAAACTTAAAGTAAACTTTGCTTTGGCTTAGCTGGCACAGAGCATGTATTAGGGATCTGACATGCTGGAGTTTTCATAGCAGATCAACCCCTTACAAATGACATAATCTTAGGAGGTTATTGTCTTTTACCGTCAGTTTCCCCAATTATAAAATGCTGATGACAATGCCCAGGGCAGGGGCTTACCAAGAGGACAACACATGACCAAGTAACATGAGTCTGAATACCAATTAATGACACGATAAGCGTGAGTCCTCCAGTTCTTAATAGAAGTCTTTAGAAATTTGAGAATTCTAGTTCCTTTCATGTACAATACCCTGCACTCGGTGCTGGGAAGAACACAAAACCTCCAGTGCAATCACATACCTGCTCTCACGGCAGTACATAAGCACAAAATGATCAAAACGGACCTTGAATGGAATTGGAATAAAAGTTCCTTCTACAGATGGAGCTCTCCTGGAGACAATGTTGAAGCTTAATCCCAAATCTTTTCTGTGTTCGCCTGCCGAGGGGTAAGGCAGGTGGCAGTTTTGCTGAGCTGTGAAAGCTATTTAATCCCCTTCTGGAAAATATTTAGGGTCTCCTCTCTTCATTGCCTAGGCTCCCCTCTTGGGCACATGAGCATTCAAGGAAATCATCTTCAAGTTTTGAAAATTCCTGGTTCTGGAACTCATCAGGGCCTCCTTTGCCGTGCAGAAAAAGTACCAGTAATGTCTTCTTAAAATCAGAATCCAAAGCACTGAGTTTGGATTTCCTGCCATTGGTAATAAGGAAATGTCCCTGCAGAAGTAATTCACATATTGCATAGGAGGACTGGATATTTTTCTTCTTATTTTTATTTTATTACTTCTGATTTTTAGTTTAATATTGTTTATACCAAAATCAATTTTCCTTCATGAACCAGAACATGGAATAAATAAAACCTACATAATAGATAAGGATTGACATTGACTTACGATCTTCCTGCCATTTGTCTCCAAAAAGATCTTTCATCAGCACTTTTGGCCATCAGATTGAGGCCTCCCACCAGTTCAAATTCTAAACCTCAAAAATAGGTTCCAAATCATCCCAGAGCTACTAATTTTGGAGAGTTGTATCTAGACTCACATTTTGTGGTAGGACAGATGATTTGAGGGAAGCGGGCGTCTGTTCCTAACAGTTTACCTGATCTTTTTGTCTGTTGCTAGTTGCCAACAAGTTGGCTCTGACTCATGATGACTTTATGTAAAACAGAAGGAAACATTGCCTGGTCCTGAGCCATCTTCACAACCTAGGGGTTGTCTTCTAGCACTGTGTTGGACAATATTTTGTTGTGATCCATAGAGTTTTCATTGACTAATTTTTGGAAGTAGATTTCCAGGCCTTTCTTCCCAGTCTGCCTTAGTCTGAAACCTCGGCTAAAACCTGTTACCTATGGGTAGACCTGCTGGTATCTAAAATACCAATGACATAGCTTCCAGGGTCACAGGAACACACGAGGAACCACAGCACAACAAAATGACAAACAGGAGGTGGTGACCTGATGTAATTACCCAGAAAAGTAATAATAAAGCACTCTTTTTCAGAGCTAGCTGAGCAGAGAGTCTGTATGGGGATGCAGTTGATGCCACTTTGTGATATGGGTAGTTTCAGATTGACTTACTTCATAAAGTTCACTCATTTTATGATTAAACAGCCTATATCAAAAGTCATAAAGGGAGCAAAACTCTGAAAGCACAGATGAGTGATAGCACAAATGGCACATATGCAAACAGAAGTGTTCGTCTCCTTACAGGGGAGGAAGAATCAGACATCACTAGTCTGTGAGGCCCAGAGGCCTATCTGGGGAGAGTCCAAAGAACAAAACCCTTATTTGGGGGAAATCTCTACATTCAAGGGTATAATCAGAGGGTTTCCTGTCAAAGGAAAGTTTAAGGAATGAGTTTATTAAGGGCAGCCTGTGCCCAATGCCAGGAGATGAGGGACAATAGAACACAGGTGGCTGTCTGCGGCAGTGTACCCAGGAGCCTGTGAGAACAGTTTGGATGGTGCAACTGCCCCTAGTACTCACCCCTTGAGGCAGTAGAAGCTGCACCAAGAGGGGATTTCAGGGGGCATCTGAGATGGTCCAAAAAGCCTGCAGCTGCATATGGCTTGGGCTCTGCTGGTGGGGACAGTACTAATGAATGGTCAGCTCCAGACACCCGTGGTGGAGAAAAGTGCCTCAGAAAAATGCCTCGTTGGGATTTCACGGTTTTTATCTTCTTGCACAAGTAAACTGAAAATGTTTCATAACACATTTACTTGATTTCATACATGTTTCACCTTTCTTGGTTGTTTCACATGTCTTAGAAAATGAAATATTCTTTTCACTTTGGGGAATGCTGGAATTTTATACTGAGAGGTATGTGGTGATGTCAGGAAGAAGTATCCCAAACAAATATTGCCCATATCAGCTCCTGTCTGCAGCAGAGATGGAACATTTGGGGGAGGGAGGAGGGAAACTTTTATGGGGCAAAGTAGGACAACCACCTAGAGCCAGACATCAGAGCAATGCCCAGAAGGCAGGCATGGAAAGAGAGCATTTCCTGCAAAAGACAGGTAGCAAAGAAGTAGGGCAGACTTCTGGCAGGAAGTGTGGACACTAGTCCGAGAACTATAGGTTCAGATGTCTGTAGAAATGACCTGAAGGCAGGTGGGACAGGGGAATGTACTCTTCAGGTTAATAAAGAAGCAACAAATAGAAAGATACCACCCTGTAATCACTTTCTCTACAAGTCTTGCAGGCTTCCTTTCTCATTCCTTCTATAACCATCTTTTCATCAAAGTCTAACCACCACCCCACCCATTGCCACAGAGTCAATTCTGACTAATAGGGACTCTATGATCTAGGCAACCATTATGTCAATTCTTTGTCCCCAAAATGCTCGTAGGATACCACTTCGGTACATCAGAGAAAGTGACAATTGCCCCTAATGGGCCCAGTCCATGCTGCAATTCTACGTTGGAATAGAAGAAGCTGGACAACCATGTGGTGAGCTCACTGGGCAGCTGGACTGCCTCTCTCATATTAGTTGTTGGGAAAGCTGTCTGTTGTATGCCCAGCCTAGGACACAGGTAGATTGTCTTAGGCTGGATTCTCTAGAGAAGGAAAACATATAAATACATAAATAGAGATTTTTAGAAAGGAAACAGCTTATGCAATTGTAAAGGTTGAAACATCCCAAGTCCTTGACTGGAATAGAAGACTTAAGCAGCAGCAGAAGCTGACAAACTGAAGGTCAACAGGTCAGAGAGCAGGTTTCTTGCTCACAGGCTGTGAAGGTTGGTGAATCCCAAGATGGCAAACAAGACTGTAAGGTTTCTCCTGATTCACGTAGCCACAGGGCCTAGTGAAGCCAGGATCAGCAGGTTGGGGAACAAGGCCCTTATCTGAAGGTTATGAAGATCAATGATCCCAAGATCAATTCTTGTTACATGCTCAGCCTAGAACACATGTGGATTGCCTTAGACCTGGTTCTTCAGAGAGCAAAACCGGTAAAGCAGAATCCCAGATAAGCTGCTAGCTCAAGTTGCAAGAATCAGACATCAGAAGACAAGAGAGTGTCAGCTGCTAGATCCATGACAAGCCAAAACTCTAGCCAGGTGAGCAGGCAGAGAGTAAGCAGTGAAGGCAGAGAGGAGATGAAGGCTGAGAGGATGGTGTTGATATCTGTTAAATGAATAAATCAATTATATGCAAGTAAACAACTTCTCAAAGGCTTATCCTTCTCTGTGAAACCTGCTTTTTCTTCTCCAGACTTGATTAGCTACCTCTAATCTATAGCATCACTATGGAACTGACTCAACAGCAGGGAATGTATTGGTTTATCTACCCAAGGAGCCCTAGTGGTGCAATAGGCAAACTGTTGGCTGCTAATCAAAAGGTTGGCAGGTAAACCCATCCAGCTGCTGTGTTACAGAAAGACCTGGCAATCTGCTTGCATCAAGATTGTGGCCAACTAACCAGGTAGGGAAGCTCTGTGTCATATAGTGTTGCTATAAATTGGAATTGACTTAACAGCATCCAACAACAACATCTACTCCAAACTCTCTCTAGACATAATTCTATAGCCAGTCTTCTCATCACATGCTGCAGCCATCAATTTATTTCTCTGAATTTACAAAGAGTGGAGATTGCATGGCACATTCTTAATTCTGTGCCCGTAATCCCGGCACAGAATTAGATGTATGTTAAATGTGCAAATGATCTCATCATAAATTAATTAACGGAAATAAGGAAAACATGAACTGCAAACCTCTTCCTGAGTTCCCCTGAACTGCAAAATCTGCACTTGATTAAGCTGTAACACGCATTGTTTATACAAAAAAGTGCATTTAGACCTGAATCTGTGGCCCTTGACCAACTAATATATTTTTGCCAGGGTGTTCTTTTGGATACCAGAAAAGCCTTGTTTCTCCTTGTCCACTCAGTTGTTTAATAAAGTCAGTGGCATGCTGAGCAGTCCACATGGGATCTTTCTCTCCAGGATGGTGGGAGGATTAATCTCCATTGGTAAGACTTGTTTCCTTTGCACCTGAGTCAGCAGGAGCTTCCACTTTAGGGTGAATCTCACCAGACGGAAGGCCGGAGGTCCAGTTGCTGTCTAACATCAATTCAACACTACAATTATCAGTCACGTTAAAGAATCAAAGTAATAGAGTCAAGCAGCTTGCTATGGAAATAAGGATAACTAATGAGGGATGACTTTAAACATTCTTCATCTCTTTGTTGAATCACAGATAATCTAGTAAAGTGATTATCTCTCCTTCTTTCAGGGACCTTGCATTGTTTAAGGCCTGCATTTTTGGTGAAGCTAATTCCCTATGCGTTGTTAATTCTGTAAACAAAACTATAATTTGGATCAAAGAAATACTTCTCCCACATCAAATCTCAAATTTTGTTTTAGTACGAATGCTCATAACTGTTGAAACAGAAGACCATAAATTATTGCTTTAAACTGCATTTAAAAATGCACAGAATCAGGAACCCAGTCCTCCACTGAGAACAGAATTGCTGAATTTAGAGTGCTGACATTTGGCTGTCATGTCTGCACCCTCATTGTCCAGACAGACATGACACAATTACATATTTGCTACTGACATGCATTTTCCCTGAGGAGCCACATGTGTTTAGAAATCAAAGCAAAGGTCAGCACTCCCACCACTGAGAAGCAAACAGTAGCAAAATGACCTTTTAGCAACAAGGCACTGGAAAGACCTATGGTTCTCCCTGTGTGATATGATGGCCAGCACTGAGATAGCAGAGACCAGGGGACATGAGAGACAGAGAAAAGAATGAGGTTGCAAAAGGGTGCTCTCCAGTGAATGCACCATTGAGGTGACTCTGGGCTGGTCTGGCTCGGTGGTCCCACCCTCTGCCAAGAGGGTTATGCCTTAAGCCCCTCTGAACACATAGACCATTAAATGCAAGAGTCACAGACCATTCCATGATCAACTTTCACTTTCATTTTATTCCTTGAGCTGTCACTTTCCCACACACACTCTTTGAAGGAAGCTGCTGCATCTTCTTTTTGCCTTTCTATCTCTTGCTTCATCTATCATGGCAGCAAAGCCTATATTGCACTGCCGGGAGGAAAGAAAGTCATCTCCACTAATCTATTCCTTCAAAATTAGTAGTCAGGGATGTTCATCATCCAACTTCTATAAAATTAAAATGCATATTCTTTTGTACTTAAATAAACACTGGAAGGACATACATGAACACGTACACAGCAGTGCTCTGGTAGGGACTGGGGGAGGACAAAGAAAACAAATATTACTGCACTACTGTTTCACTTTAATTTTTACAATGGGCTGTATTACTTTTGTAATTAAAAGAAGTCCATAAAAAGACTGCCTGACTTAAAAAAGCAGGGCAAGTTCATTTTTACTCCTTACCTTGCCAAGATAAAGCGGGAAGCTTATTCTGAAATTGCAGTTTCTGGAGAAATGTGTATGTTTGTGTGTGTGCGCGCGCACATGTGTGTGTGCGTGTGCGTGTATGCACATATTGGGCTGTGTGTACACACACTTGCATCTCTTATCATGATAAAGCATGAATACACATGAAGAGCTTGGGGAGCATGATGCCTCTGAGGGCTTTTGCCTTCCATCTGCAAGACCCTGAAGTGTGAGAGCTTCATCTGCGCTTCCCAGGCTATGCATGAAAAACAGTCAACACTTGCTTCTTCCTGTCACAGCTGTGCAGGGGGAACCTTTCAACCACCAGGGAATAGGGCTGTACTCAGTGTATGCCTGGAAACTTCGTGAGGAAGGTGGTATATTGATTAAGCCCCTTGCTATGTACTAGAGTACCAGCGACACACATACCTAGCAAAACTAAAGATGTAACAGAGATCACCAACAGGAACAAAGGCACACACTGAAACAATCAGGTGGAGGGGGGACATGCAGATAAGCATTAAAATGAAGAAACGGACAGAAAGAAGGGAGAGCGGGCCTGGGGAATGACTGCAGTAACTGGAAACAGAGCTGATCCAAAGATGCTCTTGTACCAGCGGGGTAGGGAGAGAGGAGGAGCATGGAGCAGAATTTCCATTTAAATCTCTTCTTCATTTTTTGTCCTAAAATCACGGCTTGGATGTACAACTCTCGGAAAACACTTGATACTTGTAATTTCACCTTGGAAATGTAGTGAGCTGGAAAGACAAGTGCAGGCAGATTTACATCAAGGAAAATGGGGCAAAATGACAGCTTTTCCTAAATTCATCAGAGAACTGAGGTCACAGAGCAAACATCTAACCTAAAATCTAGACAGTGACAGGCACCTGCAGGGAGAAACCAAGCCAAGCATTTGTTTCCCTGTGGCAAACACTGCCAAATACTGATAAGGAAGAATATTAAAGTAAAATTATTAAAGATTTTGTAAAGGCCAATTGTGGGCTTTAGAAAGACTGTGAATTCTCTGGTATCCACAAATACAGAGGGATCATACCCTTTTGCAAGATATTCTTCACAGACCGCACCAGGCTCAGGGAAGATTGGGGAGCGTCCTAAGCAAGTTTTCATCCATGATGCTACCTAACAGAGAGGAAAAGAAGCTACTGCTGAAACTCTACCCAAGCCTACTCTGCCTATCTCTCCTACGGGACAAAAGCCTTAATCTGAAGGGGGAAGGACAACAAAAAATTTCACCTCAGATCACTGGTTAAAATCTGTCACAGGTAGGAAAAGGAAACAAGTTTTTGTATAAGCTCTATCTCTGGGACAATGGGAAGAATACATGCTAGAATCAGCACTACTGCTGGAGTCAAAGCAGGAACACCTCTGATAAGACCAACAGCCCCTAAGAGTCAGGTTCACAGTGCCTGCATAAAACTGAAACAATTAAAATATCAGAGAACACCTGCCACCACACCACAGTAGTAATCTTTGAGTGAAAGTAACAGTGGACTACAACACGGAGATCTGGAAGTAGAATATTCGTTTAGGGACTGTTGTTTTTAGGTACTGTTGACTCACTTCTGACCCACAGCTCCCCTATGTACAAGAGAACAAAACACTGCCCAGCACTGCACCATCACAACCATTGTTTTGCTTAAGCCCATTGGCACATTCACTGTGTCAGTCCACTCTGTTGAAGATCGTTCTCTTTTTCACTAACCCTCTGCTTTACCAAGCACGATGTCCTGTTTGGGGGACAGACCCCTCCTAATAACATGTCTAAAGTAAGTAAGATGTAATATCACCATCCTTGCTTCTAAGGAGCATTCTGGCTATATTTCTTCCAAGGCAGATTTGTTCATTCTTGTGGCAATCCATGGTATAGTCAATCTTCTTCACCAATGCCATAGTTCAGAGGCATCTATTCTTCTTCAGTCTTCCTTATTCAGTGTCCAGCTTTCATATGCATATGAGCCAACTGAAAACATCATGGCTTGAATCAGGCATACCTAGTCTTCAAAGTGACATCTTTGCTTTCTAACAGTTTAAAGAGGTCTTTTGCAACAGATTTGCCCAACACAAACTGTCATCTGAATTCTTGATTGTTGCTTCCATGGGAGTGGATTGTGGATCCACGTAAAATGAAATTCTTGACACCTTCAATTTTCTCTTCATTTGTCATGAAAAGACACTGAGAAAAATCCTCTGGCAAAGCAGTCCATGTCCTAAAAACAGAGTTATCTCTGGAGGATTTGAAGGCTGTGTTGTACTACAGGTAACCCATAGCATCAAGAGACTGTAGGCTAAACCCAACTCCTACCTAGATTAACCAAAAAAAGAAAGAAAACCAACAAGGAATGCATAGCAGAAAGAAAGCTGGACTTATCTCTGAACAAAAAACCAATTAATTCAGTATATTTTGTCCTATTAGTCACATCCAGCTTGCTACAAAAATTGTGAGGCATACAAAAAGATAGGGGGAAAAAAGAGTCTAAAGACACAAAGAAATCAACAAAATTGTGCTCATATATGACACAGATGTTGAGATTATCTGCCTCATAATTTAAAAATAATAATGATGCCACCCAATTCAGGTCCATGCCCAGGAGCAGTTGAGCCAATGAAACATATTCCAAGTTGGAAAGAGAGAGGAGGTTTATTAGGAGGTATGACACTACCAGAGACTTGACAGCAATGCAGGCTGTTCTCCTTGGAGTCTCAAAGACAATTTTTATATCAGAGTTTATATACCATTTCAACAAGAAATACTTCACATTTTTAAGCACGTAGCCCACAGATAACTGTATACATCACAAAACAGTCACAAGAAATTCTTTATCAAACTATAGACATGTGTCTCGGGCACCTGGACTCTAATCTGCATGTTTGTGACAGACAAAGACAAAACTTATACAAAAATTCCTCAGCTAGTGAAACTAGTCTGTCAAGTTCACTCTAAGATAAGGAGCAAGAAATGAAGTTGTGCATATACAAAACGCCAGGCAGCCTTCCTAGCTGCTGCTTTCCAGGCTGAGGGCCATTTCTCAGGAGAGCAAAGAAGAGGAGTGAGACCAAGGTCACAAGAGCTGATGGGGCTCTGCACCCTTTTGGAAGAGGCCAGAGTAGCTGGCATAGTAAGAAAAACATTTAACAGATTATTTAGAGTACTGTTATGGCATTAGTTGTGTGAAGCTCTCAATTACACATTTTGAAAAGGAGAAAACATGTTGTAAGGTATCAGGGTTACAGTGATCAATATGTTAAAGACTGATAGGAAAGGAAGGCAAGATCAGATAGTTAATTTCAGCAGAGATGTAAAAATGATAAGAAAGTATCAACTGAAAATACTAGTATTTCAAAAACATACTAACAGAGATGAAGAATACCTTCAACAAAGCATTCAGAAGCTGTGGAACAATAGCAAATGTCTAATGTATGTGTAATCGGAATCCCAGAGGTGGAAAACAGAACAAGGCAGAATAAATATTTAGAAGAATTTTTAACAGTAATGTCAGATACCAAAAGAGATGCAAAAAGCTCAGGGAACACCAAGCATACCCATATACATGTGTACACACACACACACACACACATCTAGGAGCATCAATTAAAACTGCTGTAAACCAAAAATGAAGAGAAAACCTTAAAAGCAGCCAGAGGAAGACAGGGGCACATCGCCAAAAGAACAACAAGGATAAGAATTAGAAAAAACTTAGCATCAGAAGCTATGCAAGCAAGATGACAATGAAAGAATCAGCGTCAACTGCTAAGAAGTAATACTATATTTATATATATACTAATAATACAATAATATATGTATTACATATAATATATATAATACAATAAAAGGATCACTATCAACTGCTAAGTAATACTGTGTGTGTATATATATATAAGTAAAACCTGTCAACCATTAATTCTATACCCAGCAAAAGTATCCTTCAAAAAATAAAAACTGAAGCAACTTGTTATTAGAAAACATACTCTATAGGAAGGAAATGCTGAGTGAAATTCTTCAGGCAGAAGAGCTAATACAGGAAAGAAATGTTAAGCTACACACTGAAAGGAAAAGCACTGGAAAAGGAATAAATGAAGGTAAGGTAAAAAGCCAATATTTTGTACAGTTTTAATTGACCTACAGTATAACTCTTTACAGCAATAATAACTACATCTATAGCAAAGTAGAACTAAAATATAAAACACCGGTAGACAGAAAATGGGAAGGAGAAATTAGAAATTTACTATTATAAGAGCCTTTGCTACACACAAAGCAGCATATTATTGCAGATAGATTCGAGTTACTTTTAAAATGTATTTTGTAAACCCTAGCACTAGAAATGAAGTTTTAAATGCATGAATAATAAGCAAAAAATTGTCATCGAGTTGATTCCAACTCATAACAACTCTATAGGACTAGTGGAATTGCCCCATAGAATTTCCATGGAGCACCTGGTAGATTCAAGCTGCCAACTTTTCAGTTAACTGATATACCTCTTAATGACTATGCCACCGGAGTTTCCAATAAGCCAACAGAGGAGATAAAATAAAACCTGAAAACATGCTGTTCTATCAAAACAAGAAAAATTATAAAGCATACACAAATCAATAATTTAGAAAACAGCTTGCAAGAAAGTAAATTTTAAAACAACATCGATTATTTAAATGTGAATAATCTAAAAAGCACCAATTAAAAGAAGGTACTGTCAGATGAGATTTTTTTTTTAAAAAAAAAAAAAAAAGCAAGATTTAACTATGTATTTCTTGTTTACAAGAAACCTGCCTTAGACCCAAAAATATAGATAAGTTAAAAGTAAAAATATGCAGAAAGCTATTTTGGTTAGCAATAAACAGGGCCATTATATAATGATAAAGAAGGCAGTTCTCAAAGAAGACGTAGTAATCCTAGATATGGAAGCACCTCACAACAGGGTTTAAGAACACCTGAGGGAAAAACATCTCAGAAAAGAGAAAATCTGCAATTACTTTCATTATTTTTAATCTTAGCTGTTCTAATACGTGTATAGTGGTATCTCAGAGTGGCTTTGATTGGTATTTCCCTCATGACTAACGTGGAGTACCTTTTGATGTGCTTATTTGCCATCTATAGATCTTTCTTTGATAGCCAGTTGTCAATTATCATCAAGCTGATTTCAACACATGGCAAGACCATACAGGTCAGAGTAGAACTGGGCTCCAGAGTGGTTTCAGAGGCTAACTTTTCAGATTGTCAGGCGTTTCTTCTCAGGTAACTCTGAGTGAACTCAAATCTCTATATCTTTTTGGTTAACAGATGAATGCATTAAATGTTTCAACTACCAAGGAAATTCCTACTTTGCTAAGCTATCCAGTAATTTATCAGGTTGTCCCCCAGTTTGCAACTTGTCTTTTAATTTCATAACAGTGTAAGTTGAAGAGCAAAAGTTTTTCATTTTGGTAAAGTTCAACTTAAGAATATTTTTCTTGTATACATCATGCTTTTGCTGCTCTAAGAAATTTTTGCCTAATTAAGTCACAAAGATTTTATTTTATATTTTTTACTAGAAGTTCTATAGTTCTCCATTTAGATCTATGATCTTTTTTTAGTTATAAAAACTTCTCTTGAAGATATTATTGATATTTTATTGCAATGAAGTGAAAGTTTACAATCCAAGCCAATTTGCCATATAAACCCCAAGTATCTGCCTCTGTGTGACTTTATCTGCTGTTCTCACCCTGTGACAGCATATTGTTTCTTCCCACTCTGTACTTCAAGTATAGACCTATGATTTTTTAAAATTAATTTTGGTATATGGCATAAGGTATGGAATAGAGCCTTTGTGTTTTGGGTTTTGTTTTTTTGCATATGGCTAGTCCATTGTTCCGGCACCATTTGTTGAAAATACTGTCCTGAGTCCCTGGTGGCAGTGGTTAGAACTCAGCTGTTAACCAAAAAGTCAGCTCAGATCAACGAGCTGCTTCTTGGAAATTCTGTGGGGCAGTTCTACTCTGTCCTGTAGTGTTGCTGTAAGTCAGAATCAACTCAATGGCAATGAGTTTGGGTTTTTTTGTTTTGTTTTGTTTTCATTTTTAATAGAAAGTGAAGGCCTGAGGAAGAACCATGTCTCGGGTAGGACAGATATCCCGGGTGGGGACTTACAGACCTCCATATCTCTTGTTCTACCACCGGCATCCTTCTTAACTTCTGTCCCTGAGTGCTGGCTAAGGAGGAGGTCCAAGAGTCTGCAGTTCCTCCTTGCTTTGTTGTTCTAAAACAGTCTTGGAGTCCTTTCCATTTGGAGGGTTTTACTTCATCTTCCTCCCAGAAACAACTGAGTGGGGATGGTAGAACAGGGAATAGGGGATATGGCCACATGAGGACCGAACGATGGCATTCAGCGCCGTTCTCTTGGATCTCCGAAAAAAAGAAGCAAAACCTTCATGTTCTCATTGAATTGGTTTTACATCTTTGTCTAAAATTAGTTACTCACATAATGTGGATCTCTTTCTGAATTCTCTGTTACATTCCATTGATTTATTTGTTTATATTTTCACCAATATCACATTGTTATCATATTTTTTAAATGTCATAAAATAAACCTTACTTTTTGTTTTCAAAATTATTTAGGTTGCAATAGGAACTTTGCATCTTAACATGAATTCTAGAATTAGGTTGTCATTTTCTATTTCCTTTTTTATTCTGGTGGGATTTTGATTGGGATTGTGTTAATAGATCAACTTAGGGAGAAATGAAATCTTTACATTTGAGTTTTCCAACCCATGAATATGTATGTATATTTATTGAGGTGTTTTTTTTAATTCGACGGCACTTGGCTTGGCTTTTAATTTACCTCAGTAATGCTTTGTAGTTTCAGTTTTCAAGTCTTGTCAGATATACCTCTAAGTATTTCACATCTTTTGATACTGCTGTAAGTGATATTTCCTTAAGTTTTCAATTCCAATTATTTGTTGCTAGCATTTTCCTAACGTTCATTGTTGTATGTTGAGCTTATATCCCACAGTCTGGCTAAATTCACTTATTAGTTTTAATATATCTTTGAGGATTCTGTCCGCTTTTCTAAATAGTCATATCATCTGCAGATAAAGACAGTTTTAGCTCTTTTCCAACCGGATGCTTTTGTTTTTTTTCCTTGCCTTATTTCACTGACTGAAATCTCCAGTACAATGGTGAAGGGAAGTGATGTGAGCAAACATCGTTGTCTTGTTCATCTATCAGGAACTCCAAAATACATTATTATTGTTGCTGCAATAATTACCTCTTCAAGAGACATAAATAGTAGATTTTTTTTGCATATGTCTCTCCAAGTCATTTCTGTTTCCACTGCTTTTTATTCTTTAAGTCTGTGTTTCCATATGACATCATTTTCCTTCTCCTGAAGGATTTCCTTTAATGTTTCTTGTAGTATAGATCTGCTAGTAATTTATTGTTTCAACTTTTGCATGTCTAAAAAAGTCTTTGCCTTCATTTTTGGAAGATACTTTTGCTGAGTAAAGTTCTAGATTGACAGTTTTTTGTTTGTGTTACATTCTTAAAAATACTGCAATACTACCACAATACTTACTGTTAGTTCCACTGTATATGATGTGTCTTTTTTTTCTGGGTGCTTTTAGATGTTTCTTGTTACTACTGGTTTTGAGCAACTACATTACAATACGCCTTGATTAGATTGTTTTCACATTTCTTGTGCATAGGGTTTGCTACCTTCCTTGGATTTATACTTTTCATCAAATTTGGAAAATCTTTAGCTGTTGTATCCTCAAATATTTTTTTTCTCCTACCCATCTTTTGGGATTCTAACTACAAAAATGTAAGACTGTTTGATGTAATCTAACAGCTCTCCAATGTGCTCTTTATGGTTTGTCTGTTTGTTTGTTAATTCTTTTTTCTGTAAGTGATTCATTTGGGGAGTTTTTATTGTTATGCCTTCAAAGTTCAACAATATTTTCTTCAGCAAAGTATAATCTATCATTAATTCCAGTGAGATTAGTTTTCCTTTCAGACGTTGTTAGTTTTATGTCTGAAAGTGTGGATCTGTTTTATATTGTCCATGATTCCACTTAACATTTTGAACATTCAGATTATACTTACAGTAACTGTTTTAGTATCCTTCTATGACAATTATAGTAACTGTCAGTTGTCAGGTCTGTTTGGTAAATTTTTTCCTCCTCATTTATGAATGATATTTTCAGGCATCTTTGCAGGCCTGGGGATCATTGATTAGATGCCAGAGGTTGTGAACTGTACTTCATTGGGTGCTGGATATTTTTGTATTCCAATAAATATTGTTAAGTTTGTCCTGGGATACAATTAAGTTACTTGGAAGTAGTTTGATCCTTTTGAGTCTTACTTTTAAGATTTGCTAGATGAGACCAGAATAGTGTTGAACCTCAGGCTAATAAACTCCCACAGCTTAGCTAGGACGCTTCTAAATATCAAATGCCCCCATGGATTATATTTTCCAATCTGATTTGTGCGAACAGGTACTGTGTTCAAGCTTATGCGATCACTGGCAGTTTTCCCTCATATCAGCTTGGGTGTCTTTTCTCTGGTCATGGTTTGTCTCCTCACATGCATGATCTAATCAGCATTCTGCTAAACACTCAGAACAGCCCTCCACACATCACTACAGTTGTCCTTGCAGTTCTCTTCTCTCTGACACTTGTCCTACTCTATGTGTCTTCAACTCAGAGTGACCTCTGGACTCTGCCTGCATAATTCTCCCTGTGCTGTGCCCTAAAATCTCACGGCAGAAGCTGAAGCAGTAACAGGGTTTACTTCACTTTAGTTACCACCTCTTAACAATTACTACCCTCACTCAAAAACAAAGACAAGATTAAAGCTTTTTCTATTGAATATGAGAATTTATCACCAGTGGATCTTTAGCAAAAACATTACAGGAAGTTCTTCTGGCCAAAGAAAACTAATACTAGATGGAAATTTGCATCCACACAAAGGAATGTAGTGTGTCGTAAGTGGTAAATATATGCCGTTGTTGCTAGGTTCTGACTCACAGCAGTCCTATGTACCATAGAACAAAGCACTTCTCAGTCCTGTGCCATGCTCACAATTGCTATGCTTGAGCCCACTGTTGCAGTCACTGTGTCAATCCATCGCATTGAGGGTCCTTCTCTTTTCAGCTGACCCTCTACTTTACTGAGCATGATATCCTTCTGTAGGGACTGATCCTTCCTGACAACACGTCTAAACAATGTAAGACCTAATCTCATCATGCTTGCTTCTAAGGAGCGTTCTGGAGTACTTCTTCCAAGACAGATGTATTTTTTTGACAGTCCATGGTATATTCAACATTCTTTGCCCACACTGCAATTCAAAGCCGGAAGAACTGATTCTGTCTTCCTTATACATCGTACAGATTTGAAGTACATATGATGTGTTTGAAAATACCGTGGCCTGGGTAGCCACGCCTTAGTTTTCAAGGTGACGTCTTTGCTTTCAACACCTTAAACAGGTCTTTTGCAGCAGATTTTCCCAACGCAGTACATCATGTGACTTCCTCACCCTGCTTCTATGAGTGTTGATTGCGGGTCCAAGTGAAATGAAACCCTTGACAACTTCGGTCTTTCTCTGTTTACCATGATGTTGCATATTGGTCTGATTTTGAAGTGTGTTCACAACTATAAATATGTTAATAAATATAAAATCCTTTTTTAATGAATAGGCAGTTATCCCACCTTCAGTTACTGAATTGTCCGTTACTTTCCTATGGAAATGAAATGTCTCCTTTTTGTACAGTAAATGCCTTGGATCTGCTTGTATATTCCTTATTCTATTCCAGTGACCTGTTTGTCTATAACTGCATGACAGTACCTTCAAAGAAAAACAAATTTGTGTCATCAATGTTGACTTACAGCAAGCTTACAACATGGAGTAGAACTGCCCCATGAGGCTTCAAAGGAGCAGGTGGTGGATTCAAACTGCTGACGTTTTGGTTGGCAGCCAAACACGTAACCACTGTGTCACCAGGGCCTTGTGACTGTACCATTCTGTGTTTATTTCAATAGCTATATAATTGTTTTAATACTTGTTTACTTCATTTTTCATTTTCAAATTCTCCCTGATAATTTTTCCATGTTCATTCTTTGATACGGGAGCCCTGATAACATCGTGTTTAAGATCTTCAGCTGCTGACCAAAAAAGTCACCAGTTTGAGCATTCAAATCAATTTTTCCAGTCTGTACTATCCCCCAGAAAGGTATGAAATTCTGCTGAAACTGTGACCCAAATTGCCATAATATGTATGTTAATATTCATTTCAATAGTTAGCTGAGATTCAGTTTCCATTTGTAGAAAAGTTGGAGAAAGAAGTCAAGGGACTCTGGACCTGGATGGAATCATGAAATGCTGTATTTCCTGCTGGAGATGTAGCAGCTTATGAGAGTCATTCAATAAATGCTTTGCTGAATGTTGACTAGGGAGAGGTCTGAGCTGAGTGGGGAGCTCTCTGGGTCAGTTACGGAAGGAAGAGAGAAAAGACTGCAGGCATGTAATGCTAATTCTGATTGAGCTAGCTCACTGACCTCTCTCTGAAACACAATCAGCTTTTTCTTCCCAACAGAGTCCAAAAATATTCATCTGAGCAAAAAACTAGGGTGGGCAAGGGTTTACCAAAAATTTAAGAAGTATACAGAGACAAGTGGAGAGAAAGGTTTTCAGCCCTTAATCATGAACTAGCCCTTTGGCTCTGACATCTGTGTTTATATGTGCTGTCTGACATTCTCAAGATAAAGATAATAGAAGACATGAAGCTTTAAAAGCAGTTAAAATATATATAGTATAAAGTACTAGAAAGTAGAACAACTAAAAGATTCTATTTTCTAAGAATTTAAGTTTCCCCACTGTGCAAAGGGGGATCTTATAACCCCGACAGCTGGAACCCTTACCATGACTCATCTGGAGCTCACAGTGGGGACAAGAAGGGCAAGGACTGAAGTACGTGATTCCTGGGCTCTAAGCCACCTGAGGCAGGTGCAGGTGAGCTTACTGCCTCAGCAAGGGGAGAGGTACCAAAAGCAAACTTAAAATTATTCATAACTTTATTGCAAGCTGACAGTTCCCCATCCCAGATGTGATTTTATTTCCCAAATGAATTTCTGAACTGTGAAGGTTTTGAGCTAAAGGCTTAGAACGCTCCCGTAGAAATATGGTAATATTTTGCTTAAGTCCAAGAGTTTCAGAGAGCTATCAAAACTTGCAGTGTCAGGGTTCATGTGTCTCCTTCTTTCATGCAGAGGAACAGAGAGGAAAGGGGAGTGCTGTAGTCACTCTGAACTGAAAAATGACTCATAGATAAAGCTGAGCAGTAGAGTGTGACATATACAAGGAATCTTGCCACACTGAGAGCAACTTTTTCCCAGTCTGAGTGGACAGTTCAGACATACTCAATTTGGTTCAGAGCTGTGTCCCAGGAAGTAGCTTGATAACTACATGTATCAAAAACACAGCAAATATTCCTTAAGCTAGATCTTCAGCCCTACATTAGTGAGTGGACAGGTCCAAAAGAAGGGGAATAAGGGATCCCTGACCTCGACCTCAACGGGCTTATAACCTACTCATGGTGAAGAAAGACCCAGAAGCGCAATGCAAGACTCTAATACCAGGCTGGCAGTTTGAACTTAGTCAGAGGCTCTGCAGGAGAAAAACCAAACAACCTGCTTCTGTAAAGATTATAGCCCCCCCCCCCCGCCAAAAAATCTCTATGGGGAGTTCTACTCTCTCAGTTGGTGTTGCTATAAATTGGAATTGACTTGACAACATACACCAACTACAACATCTTGAGTTCCTTGAGAGCAGAGACTGTCTTACTTAACTTTGTAACCCCAGGACTTGGCTCAGAAAAAAAGGAAGCTAAATTAAATCTTGCTACATACACAAATCAGAGAGGTAGGTAGTAAGTGGTGAGGGGATTCTAAGAACGGAGAGTTTCTGAGGATTCAGATGGAAAGGAAAGGGTGTAGACTAAAGGAGTGGTATGCCCTTGCCCCGAAATCCATTGAGAATGAATTTCTACACCAACTGAGAGTTGTACTCGTTCCCTGTTGTTGTATACTGCAGAATGTAAGAGGGAAATAGGTGTCCCCAGTGAACACTTTCTTTATCGGGGGGTAACTGGTCCTAGAGATGTAAAAGTGAAGAAGTCAAGCATATTCCTTTGACCCTGACACTCCCAGAGGGCTATGGGGCATGTGGTGGTCTTGTTTCTGACCTCTCCTTTGTCCTGGCTCACAAGACTGTCTTCACATCAAAGGTTAACACATTCTTTTCTTTCTCTTTCCACCGAAAGAGAGAAGGAAACCAATCAGGATCCCCAAGTGTAGTGAAAAGGTTAGCGGTGTCTGTAAACAGCAGATTATTCGCAGCCTCTTGGGAATCTCTAATGAGGAGAAACTGTCACGCTCAAATTCTCTGGTGACAGCTACTTCAGGGACGTTCCCTTGGGAAACATTGACTGGACAAAATGTAGTCTTTGTACTATGCCTACTCCATTACTCCCAGGAGAAGAGTGGGGTTGAAAATAGTTCCAGGACACCGTAATTAGCAGCATAATCTTCACAACATTAAGGAAATCAAACGGGGAGCCCTATCCCAGAAGCATCTCTCTGCCTCCTGCTTTTATTTATTTATTTATTCTCCTGTTTACCCTGCCACTTCTTTGAGGTAAAATGTGGACTGCCTCCCCAAATACCTCCTCTGAAGGTTCCCTAACTTCCCTAGTTGTATACCTGTTCTCTGACACTTCCCACTTAAACCCAGTACATCCTCAGAGTTCCGATAAGCAACTTTACAAATAAAGCAGGGGTTAAAAATCATGACTAATGGTCCATGTCCAGCCTGCTGCTTCTTTTTGTCAAAAAAGTTTTATTCAAACACAGCTACATCCATTCATTTATCTGTTGTCGATGACCGTTTTCACAACTGAACAGCCCAGTCAAATAGTGTGATGGAGATCACATGGCCTACAAAGCCTAGAATATTTAAGCTTTGGCCATTTACATAAAAGTTTTCCAAACTTTGCTACACCGTGTGAGAGACAGAAGACACAAACTCTATGATTTTGCACTACAATTACAGTTGTTTATGCAGAGAAAATTGTATTTATATCTATTCTTTTCAGATTATATGAATTACATGTGTTGTTTGGGGTCATTTATCTTTGATTATAAAAATTCAGTGATATCTATACCTGTATTTCCAGTTTTTTTGGTTATCAGAGTATCTGAAACCAAACGCTAATTCAGTCCATTGAGTTTAAAATAGGGCTGGTAAATAGAGAAGGAAAACATTTGGGCATCACCTCAAATGAAATAATAGTATTTGAGAACTAGAACTTAGAAGAACATCTTGTCTTGATATGTACCATTCCTCCTTTAGTCAAACTGTCAAGTGAATCCAAGGAAATAGAAAAGCAATCATACTTCATGAGGTTAGTGTCTTTTTTCAGTTTGGAAGGAAGAAGATACTCTTAAAAAATGAAAGGGAAAATCTTTAGGTGACCTCCTAAAATTAAGCCCTGCCAAGAAAGAAGAATTCTCAGGGCATAAAGATTTTGCCTGCTGTAAATGATCACATGTTAGACTTGCTGAGGGATAGTTAGATCAGAAGGGGACTCTTACTAACCAAGTAATCATTTTGCTTACCATCATTTTAATATAAGATAATCTGTAATTATGTCTTCACAGTAAATTGATAGTTGATGGGTTATGGTCCAGCCAAATGCCGTCAAGTTGGATCCAATAAGACATCTATTTTTTGAACTTGCTAGGTATGGCTTTCTGTCAGAGAGGACACTTCACTTAGTTAACATCTCTTGAGATCTACAGTCCAACAGAATAGCACAGATGTCATGGGTCATTGTTATCTAGTGACGCGACAGAGTAACTGCTTTAACCCTGAGAGGGAGACAAAGCTGGAACCGGGAGTCTGAAGGAAGTCCCAGGAATGAATCCGATACAACAGACTTCAGTTGACTTTACTCAAGTCTAGAGTGTACAGCGAACACACCCTAAGCTAACACCATGCCTCTCTTTCCTCCCAAATTCTTTCATTGAGCCCTCTCAAACTCTTCATTCACGACCAGAAACTTAATCTCTGAATGGTTATCTTCAGAGAACCCTAACTACCTTGCACCCCTCTGACAAGGCAGCTATTTTTTTCTCCCACACATCATGTTACTTAGGATGGGGAAGGAGGTAAGCATATTTATTACCCACCACAACCACTTCCCACTTTGACACTAATGTAGGGCTGCCACGGGTCGGATCCGAATGGCTTGGCTTCATGGCATCTCTTTCTCCAAATATGTTATTTCCTCTCCCTCAAACTCTTAGTTGATGGCTTCATAACACACTTAGAAAATAGGAGCCATCATCGAAGAGAGCTCCTCCCAGTTCAAAGGGAGCCAGTGGTTTTCAACCAGGGGCAATTTAGCCACAAAGGAACATTTGGCAATGTCTGCAGACATTTTTGATCATCACAACTAGGGGCAGGTGTGCTACTGGCATCTAGTAGTAGGAAACCAGGGATGCTACTAAATAGTCTGCAATGCACAGGACAGTCTGCACAACAAAGCATTATCCAACTCAGAGAATCAATAGTACCAAGGTTGGGGAATCTTGATAATAACTGTTCTAGTCATCTGGTACTGCTCTAACAGAGATACCACAGAGTGGATAGCTTTAACAAAAGATAGCTTATTCTTACGCAGGTAAGTAGGTTACAAGTCCAAATCCAAGGTGTCCACTCCAGGGGAAGGCTTTCCCTCTTTTGGCTCTGAAGGAAAGTTCTTGTATGGTATTAGTCTTTGGTCACAGAGCATCTCAGCACAGGAACCTCAGGTCTGAAGGACATGCTCTACTCCTGGTGCCGCTTTCTTGATGGTGTGAGGTTCCCAACTCTCTGCTTTGCTTCTCTTTCCTTTTATTTCTTTTAGAACAAAAGGATAAAGGGTGGTGCAAACCATACTCCGAGGAAACTCCCTATACAGTGGAGCAGAGAGGTGATCTTATAAAGGGATTTGCAGTCCCACCCTAATTCTCTGACATATAACATAGGAAAATCACAAAATGGAGAACAGTCATAAAACATTGGGAATCATAGCCCAGCCACCGTGCTACTCACATTTTAGAGGGAACATATTTCAATCCATGACAATGATCAACCTGCATAGACATTCCTCTCTTCTCTTATTGCAATAGAAGTGTCTCTACCCCATCAAAACCAGTCATCTTTCATCTCAAAGAATCTTCTTCCAAATTTATCACTTCTCCTTTGTATCTTCATCTCTCCTACTCTTTTAAGTATTCAATCATTCAGCAAAAATGTTCTGAACCTTAAGTGCTGAGAATACAAAACTGATGAAATTTCCTGCCCTTGTGAAACTTACATTCTAGTGAAGAAAAACAATCAATGCTATAAGTAAGTAAAATACACAATATTAAACAGCAGTGAAAAAAAGAAAAAATAATAACAAAGCAGACAGAGGAAAACAAAATGAGAGTGCCTGAGGACAGGAGTTAAATTTTAAACAGATAGTCAGAGGAGGGCCGTCTGATTTTCTGAGATTTGAATAAAACCTTGGAGGAAGTGAGGGAGACATTCATGCACGTATCTAGGGGAAGAGCACTATAGATGGAGACAACAACAAGTGCAGAGCACCGCTGGCGTGGAATTTGTGTGGGGAGCCCAAGAAAAGAGAAGAGGTTGGCACAACTTGTGTAGATTCAATCAACTGCTGTAGAAGACAAAGTCAGAAACAATGAAGGCCAGATCACAGTGTGATATGGGGTTTTTCTGTTCTAGGTGAAATTGTTGCAAATGATCAGGAACCGATGGTATTGAAGGAAGAAGTCAAAGCTAGACTAAGGGTGCTGGTAAAAAAAACAAAGGTTCGAGAATTGATGGACTATCAATTGAGATGTTTCAACAAATGGATGCAGTGCTGAAAGTGCTTATTCACCTATGTCAAGAAATTTGGAAGACCACTACTTGGCCAAAAGACAGGAAGAGGTTCATACTTAGGCCTATTTCAAAGAAAAGTGATCGAACAAAGCAGCAATCATTGAACAGTATCATTAATACCACACACAAGTAAAATTTTGCTCAAGATCATTCAAAAGCTACTGCCACAGTATATTGACAAAGAACTGCCAGAAATTCAAGCCGAATTCAGAAGAGGACGTGGAACCAGGGACATCATCGCTGATGACAGATGGATTTTGGCTGAAAGCAGAAAATACCAGAAAGATGTTTTCCTGTATTTCATTGACTACGCAAAGGCATTCCATTGTGTGGATCATAACAATTTATGGGTAACATTGCAGAGAATGAGAGTTTCAGAACACTTAATTGTGCTCATGAGGAATCTGTACATGGATAGAGAGGTAGTCATGCAAACAGAACAAGAGGACACTGCATGGTTTAAATTTAGAAAAGGTGTGCATCGGGGTTATATCTTTTCATTATACCTTTTCAATCTGTATGCCAAGAAAATGGCCAGAGAAGCTGGACTATATGAAGAATAATGAGGTGTCAGGATTGGAGGAAGACTCCTTAACAACCTGCATTATGCAGATGACAGAACCTTGCTCGCTGGAAGTGAAAAGGATTTTAAACACTTACTGATGATCATCAAAGACCACAGCCTTTAGTGTGGTTTGCACCTCAACATCAAGAAAACAAAAGTCCTCGCAACTGAACCAGTAAGCAACATTACCATAATGGAGAAAGAATTGAGGTTGTCAAGGATTTCATTTTACTCGGGTCCACAATCAACACCCACTGAAGCAGCAGTCAAGAAATCAAAAGATGCATTGCATTGGGAAAATCTGCTGCAAAAGACCTCTTAACAGTGTTCAAAAGTGAAGATGTCACCTTGAAGTCTAAGGTGAGGCTTTCCCCCGTGGTATTTTCAATCACATCATGTACATCCAAAAGTTGGACAATCAATAAGACAGACAAAAGAATTGATGCCTTTGAATTGTGATGCTGAAGAAGAATACTGAACATACCATGGACTGCCAAAAGAATAAACAGGTCTGTTTTGTAAGAAGTATAAGCATAGTGCTCCTTGGAAGCAAAGATGGAGTGACTGTGTCTTACATACTTTGGACATGTTGTCAGGAGGGATCAGTCCCTGGAGTAGACCATTATGCTAGTAAAATAGAGGGTCAGTGAAAAAGAGGAAGACCCTCAAGGAGACAGATTGACACAGTGGCTGCAACAAGGGGCTTAAGCATAAAAACAATTGTGGGCATGGCACAGAATCAGGCAATATTTCATTCTGTTGTGCTATGAGTTGGAACTGACTCAATAGCAACTAACAACAACATTTGAAGCTAGGTGCTAATTTCCTTAATATACAAAGGAGGTTTCATGAATCAATTTTGAAAAGAACAAATGATTCAATTTTTCAAATAGGCATAGAATACAAATATATGGTTCACCAGAGAAAAAAATTCAAATGGCTTTAAAAATAGGAAAAGATACTAAGAATCCACTCATGATAAGAAAAATACAGGGTAAAACTATCCTAAGATACCACTTTTCACCTGTCATATTGGCAGGTCCAGAAAGTTTGATGACATGTCTGCATTGGCAAGGTTGTAGGAATTTGGACTCAGCATTATTGGTGGAACTCTAAATGAACAGTCCCTCCAGAGTGTAAGTAGACCCTAGGTGCCCAAATTAAAATTACTTGTTTGACCTAACAATGGCAACCCTGTGTACAACTGATAAACCTACATAAGTGTAACGTGATATAGTTACAAGGTTATTCCTTGCAGCACTGTTTGTAAAAGTCAGACTAGGGAAAAAGTAGACTAAATTTGCATTGACTATTCACCCACATTTCCATTTGGGGTTCATGCAAAATTCATATCCTTCCTGGAATCTCAGAATATAAATTCAGACAGAGCTCACAGAGAGGAGCCTCACTGGCAACACAAGAAAAAAAAAAGAGGTGCATCATGAGATCTCCACTAAAAGACCTCAATTGATGGTCCAGTGGTTTTGGGGTTCCTCTGAGAGCATGGCCCCCTTCCCTGATGCTGCCCTTTCCCATAAATTATAACAAAGGTCCACTCTTTGGACAGGAATGGATTGGACTTGGCAAGACAGAGTGACCATACATTGGATGCACTTTATCGTTCTATGCATCTATAGGATATCATCCTGCTGACCTGTGGCTAGAGGAAGGAGAGTGGGTGGAGAGGAGGGGAAAGGAGACTGTTGGGAGGATGAGACATGTATGGAGCAGAGAGGAATAGTGTGCAGTCACCGGACAGGGAGAGCAGTGGAAGCTGCATATAGGGGGGCATGTAAATTTATACGTGAATGTACATTTTCACTCAGTTATGTTAAATAAAAAAAAAAAAAGGAATATAAATTCAGTTAGAAATAGGGTCATTGGAGATGTAATTAGCTAAGTTTGATTCTAGGAAATGTTTGTACTTCATTTTTAATTTCATCTATTACTTAGCGGTTTTTAAGCAAGGTCTTGTTCAGTTTCCATGCATTTGATTGTTTTCTGTTACTGATTTCTAATTTTAAAGCATTATGATCAAAGAAGATGCTTTATACTATTTCAATATGTTTTATTTTATTGAGGCTTGCTTTGTGGCCTAAAACATGGTCTGTTCTGAAACACGATCCATGTGCATTGGAGAAGGCGTGTACTGTGCTGTTGTTATGTGGAATGTTCTGCATATGTCTATGAGGTTAAGTTGGTTGATTGTAATATTTAGATCTTCTGTATCTTTGTTGAGTTTCTTCCTGGTTCTTCCATTCTTGAAAGTGGTGTTTAATCTCCTACTCTTATTTTGGAACTGCCTATTTCTCTTTTCTGTGCTGTTAGAGTTTGTTTTATGCATTTTGGAACATTGTCATTGGTTGTGTAAATATGATGGTTATAATATCTTGATGGATTGAGCCTTTAATCATTATATAATGACCATCCTTGTCTTTTGTGCTAGATTTAGACTTAAAGTCTATTTTGTCAGAGATTAATGCTGCTACTGTGCTCTTCTTTATTAATGTTTGTGTGATATACTCTTCTCCATTCTTTGATTTTTAGCTTATTTTTATTTCTGTATCTAAGATGTGTTCTCTGTAGACAACATGTTGATGGGTCATATGTTTTTATCGATTCTGTTACTCTCTGTGTCTTGACTGATGCATTTATCCCATTTATATTCAGTCTGATTATCAATAGGTATGAATTAACTGTTGTCATTTGGTTGTCATTTGTATGTGTGATGTTGATGGTTTCTTTGATCTGTTTACTTTTATGTATTGAGTTCTTTTTCCTTATGAAATTTCTTTTCACTTCCTTTGCAGCTGGTTTGTTTTGGTTTTCTTCTTTTTCATTTTGGTGAGTAGGTTTATTAATTTTCTTTGTGGTTACCCTGAAATTTACCTTATCTTTCTAAGCTTAAAACATCTGTTATATCTTGACATCACTTTGACTTCCTCCACTTATGGAACTCCTGTAACTATACCACTTATTCCCCCTTTTTATTTTGAAGTTGTCATCATTTATAGATTTACATCTTTGGCAACCTTGCTTCAGTCTTGTAGCTTTATTTTATTTCTGAGAGTTATTTATTTTGATTGGTATCTAGGTATGCTGTCATGTGTCTTAATCTCAGGTTGTTGTCTGATATTGTTGTTTCTCTGTACAAAGAACTCCCTTAAATAGTTCTTGTAAGGTTTGTCCAGTTTTTACAAATTTTACAATTTCCTTTCATTTGTAATTTATCTGGAAATATCCTAGCTTTGCCTACACATTTTAGAAAGAAATTTGCTGGATATGTAATTCTTGGTTGGCTATAATTTTTCTTTCAGGGTTTTATATATGTCATACCATTTCCTTCTTTCCAACAAGATCTCTACAGAGAATCAGAGCATAGTCTTAATGGTTCCAAAGTGACAATTCATTTTTACCAAGCTGCTCTCAGAATTCTTTCTTTGTCTTTGGATATGAAAATGCTATGTCTATATCATTTTTATTAGGATGTGTCTTATAACTTTCTTTTGAGATCTATCCTATATGTGGATTGTTGAGTTCTTGGATGGATATCTTTCTTGCCTTTCGCAATATTCAGGAAATTTTTCCCAGTAGATCTTCAAAATTTTTCTCTGTGCTTTCATTTTTTATAATTGTCTCTTATTGTTCTGGAAGTCCTTCCATTAGATGCTTATAGTTCCAGGACTGTCATCTGTAACAGAGGGACAGTATGGTATGTCTAATGCACTATGTTGGCTCAGTCCTGAAAATGGTTTAAAAAAAATGGCATCAAGAAACCTGATCACAACTACATGAAACTCTTAAGGGGTTGAAACTCAGGTTTCTATGGGAACATGTGCTTTGCCAAAAAGCACAATGAAAAGGGCCTGAAAACGATGTAGGTCAACAGTGCCATGATCACAGATACATATTCTCAGGGTGCCAAAGCTCCCATGAAGGCCAAGGAGGTCAAGCCTGAGATCCTAAGGAGCATCAACCACAAGCTCAGTCAACTCACCTATATCACCTGTCCCAAGCTTGGGAAGAGTGCTTGTGTCTGTGTTGTCAAGGGTCTCAGGCTCTGCGGGCCAACATCCAAAGCCACATTTCAAAGTAAGGCCAAAGCTCAGGCCAAGACTTGGACTGAGGTTCTGGCTCTGTATCAGCCTCCCAAAGTGCCCAAACCACCACAAAGTTTCCAGAGTATCGTCCTCCATCCAATGACAGGACAGGTATGACAGCCACCCACAACCAAGATTCTGTCAACACAGATCTGGTGCCCTCCTGTGCTATTTGTACCAATAAATCTGAGACAGAGAATAAAAATGAATGAGGCACTTTTATATTTACTAACACAACAAAAAAAATCCAAGATATATTACTAAGTAAAAAAAAAATAAAGTGAAGACAGTGAAGGAAGAGTTTCACCCAGAAAAGAATGTATACATTTTTATACATAGACTATCTCCATAGACTTTCAAAAAAAGAGACTGGTAACAGCAATTTTTCTATGGATGTGAAGTGATTGGCTGTGGGGTAGGAATAAAAAGAATCAATTGTCACTAATCAACATTTACTCCTTTATTGTTACCATGTGCGTATATTATTTTTTCAAAACTAAATAAATTTTAATTTTAAAAAAGACCTGTAAGCAAGGATTTGGAAGTGTGTTTACAATATATTCTCAAATAAGAATAGAAAGCTACAGAGTAGTAAATGTGTGTGGAGAGTTAATATTTCCAACACGATTCCATTTTTTGTTAAAATACTTAATAAAATCAAGATATAAGCAAAGGGTCAGTGAAAAAGAGGAAGACCATCAATGAGATGGATTAACACAGTGGCTGCATTGACTGGGAAGTGTTTCATTCTGTTGTACACAGAGTTGCTGCAACTTGGAAGTGACTTGATGACACCTAACAACAACAACACATTATACAGTTTATACACTCTACCCAGGGTCCCTAGATGGTGGAAATGGTTAAACTCTTAACTATCAACTATAAGTCTGGCAGTTCAAACCCACCTAGGAAATATCCTGGAAGAAAATCCTGGTGATCTGCTTCCCCAAATTCATAGCCGTGAAAACTCTGTGGAACACAATTCTACTCTGTAACACTTGAGGCTGTCATGAGTCAGAATCAATTTGATAGCAACTAATTTGGTTTGGGGTTTACATTTGTATACCCATATGAACACAGAGTAACATGTGGGACAAACTATGAACATAAATTATCTTGGTGGAGATGGATTTTGGATGGGTGGGGAGTGATGAGTAGCTTTTCCTTGTAGATCTCTTCCTTATTAGATTTGTTTAAACAAATTAAGTGTTATTCTGTAGTGTTAAAAAATCTAGTACAGTTAATGGGTAGGGAGGGGCGGTAGTGTACAAAGCAGAAGGTTGAGGGGTAGGACAGCCAATTTTCTGATTACCAGGTCCTCTCTCCTATTGGAAGCTCTGTACAATTCTGTGTTTATACTCACTGTCCAAGATCATCGATGGCTGTGCTCCAACATACTGATGCTATGTCATGTTAGCTGACAAAGAACCTATATTCCATATCTCTCCTCAATTTTCTATTTACTTTCAGTATCTTCTTCCATTCAGTGTTTGGTTTATTTCTTTATCCCTTCACTTAATTTTTAGCTTTCCATGACTGATGTTTGTATATGTTTAACTTAGTTTTTCAGGTTTTTGCTGCATAGAGAGGGCATGATACATCTGTCTAGGGTGTTGTCTTGACTCTGCCTATCAGGAACAGGTTTTAAGATAAAGTCAAGAAGCATGGCCTAAAGCAGGGGTTGGTGAGAATTGGTAAATTAGGCAGATTGTTGGTTATTTTTTCTTTTTGTTCTGCTGCATTTTGTATAAGGTCTAAGAGGGCTCTATATATAGTCCTTTTGTATTCACCTCTGATAGTTTCAGAAAAGCTTCTTCTTCTGGGAAGTTCTGAGGTGGTTTCTTTTGGGGGCCTTCTGATGCCATGGGTGATTGCCGGGTTACCGTCTTCTCCAACATTTGTTGCTTTTGGGGCTTCATGTGGGTCAATAGAAGCTGGGAGAGATGCTGTGAAGATGGACCACAATTGTTTCTCTAGGTTGTCTTAAAATGAGAAGTAAAAAGCAATTGACAACTTCCAAAGTCAGTCAGATTTTCAGGCATATATGTCCCTCTTCCCAGCTGGCAAAGTAAGCACCTCTATATTGAACCCCAAATGTTACAAACTAGCTCAAAAATACAGAAAGGCTACTGGCCTGCTGGCCTCTGCTGTTGGGCCCCAGCTGTAGGCAATACTGTGTAGAATTCTGCTTTTCTACTGGAAAAGCAGTCTCTTCTGGGTAGCCCAGGAATTAGGTCCAGCTGAGGCTTCTGTATGGAAGACTCCGCCTCCCAGCAAAACACAATGGCATCCTGCACAAGCTTGCCAGCTTGCCAGGACCAGGCTCCCAGCAGATAGAGAGGCCAAGAGTGCTGAAATGCCCAGAGTCCACAGCCTCTGGCACTGGGTCCCAGCCCCAGGAGACACTGTGTAAAACACCACCTCCCTGCTGGAAAAGCACTTTCTCCCCAGGAGGTGCCACCTCCCAGGCTATGAACCAAGTCCATCCAGGGCCTCTGCCTGGGCTTCTCCTTTTCCCAGTGGATCAAGATGGCATCCCGAACAAGCGCATCTGTGCAGCTACCACATGGTGGAGGCAGAAAGATAGGCCAGAGGAGCCAAGGTGTATAGAGACCAAAGCCAGGCTCTCAGAACTTAGCAATTACACTTGCCAGTCCTACCAGTGTGTCCAAGACCAGCAGCCTGTCAAGTCCCAGTGCTGCCCACGAGCCAAGACAGAGGGGAAAAAAATCAAATTGGTGATTTACCTTTGGTCTGTGCAAGCCTCTGCTCATCGAGAGTGGGGTCAGTGAAAGAGAGGAGGTTTTGCATTCAGTGGTATGAAGTCCAAGTTAACAGCCCTTTGCTACATCCCAGGACTCACTAGGTGTCCAGAAGGCTCCATTTAATTATCATTTCAGGTCTTGGTTTCCAGAGGCATTTAGGGAGATGTGCATTTAGTCCACCATCTTGACTCCACACCCCCCCCCCCAGAATGTTGGAACAGTAAGAGGATTTAGGAACACATGTGTCCATAGGAGTCACTACTAATACAGTAATTGTTTTAACACAGTTTGAGCTTACATAGCTTATCTGTCACGGGTTCAGTACAGTCCATCTGTTTTGCATGTTGTAGCACTATTCCCTGAAAATAGTGGGTCCTGTTTATCAAATGCTAAAGTACAAAGAGAAATAAATTCATACCAGGAAAAGAACATGAGTAGGGAGTCACCCATGAAGGAGAAATTGCAAAAATATTTCTGTAAAGCAAAATACAAATGTAAGTGGTTTGATGGATGAAACAGGTGGAGATGAGGCAGTCTAGAGAGCTGGTAAGTGGGAATCAGATGGACTTCTAGAAAGTCTTTTGATTTAATGACCACACAGTCAGCTGAGAGTGGATTTGACAGCATTGTTAATTGCCATCAAGTTGATTCCAACTCATGGCCACCCAAAGTTTGCAGGGTAGACATGCTCCATAAGATTTTCAAGACTGTGGTCTTTTAGCACATCACCAGGTCTGTCCTCTGAGGTACCTCTGGGTGAGTTCAAACTGCTGAACTTGCAGCTAGTAGTCCAGAGCTTAAATGTTTGTGTATTCCATAGGGACTCTATTAGAGAGCTGTACACTGTCAACTCGGCCACCCAGCACTGGCATGCACGTCTCCAATTTTGTGAGCAGAGAAGAATAAATGATATTTATCTACAGCTCAACATCTCATGACTTGGAGAAATCTAGGATTTCTAGTATGATTATTATACTTTAGAATAAAGTCCTGCCATTTACAACCTGAATCACAGACCTGGTCTACACCTCTGCCCTACCCAGCCCAGAGTTCTCAGTCAGAGATTCTCTCCTAAGATAGGGAAGAAAAACAAGGGCAAGGAAAACATAAAACAACAGCAAAAAATAGATACAGAAGACCAATCCAGAAAGCTACATACCTACATGATGAGCACCTCAGAAGGAAAAAAAACAGAAAAAATAGGATGACACAAGAGGAGGGAGATTACTAAATAAATAACAGAAGACAATTTCTTAGAGCTAAAAAGGGCCTACATCTCTAGATTTAGAGACTTCTAATGAGTTCCAAGCAGAAAGGAAGCTATACCTAGTTATAGCCTCATGAAAGTTCAGAATACCTAGAAGAACAAGAAAATGTTTTAACGCTTTCAGAAAGAAAAGTCAATGTAAAAGAGTAAGAATCATACAAGGATCACATTTCTCTTGTGCAATATGGATCACTAACTCTAACATTCCGAGAAAAATTATTTTCAGTCTAGAAGTCTTTACTTAACCAAATTGTCAATCACATATGAATTTCATTAAAATAACATTTTCAGATAGTAAAAACTCAGAGTTTTTCTCCCATATGCACTTTCTTAATAAGTACTGAAGCAAAACTGGGAAGAAACAAAGAAAAAGAAAGAAATGGAAGAAACAGTGAATCTAGCCCAGAAGAAAAATAAAAAGAAAGTCTAAAACAAAAGAAAGTCTGCTGCAGGCTGAGATAGTCAAGAAAACAGAAAATCCTAAAGAAGGGAATGGTAAATTCAAAATGATGGCTAAGACCTTGGGGAGAAAGAAAGGGAATCTAAGAATCCAGGAAAAGCAAGAAAGTCCTGTTTGAAATATGGAACAAACTAAAATGAAGCATGGACTTTCTATATTGATGGAGTACAGGTAAAGTCAATCAGTTTGATCCCTTGCTGGCCTAGCACCCTATCAATGGATTGGTTAAGAAAGAAATGTTATTCTAATGAACTACTTACTCTGGCCTGAGGTAATATTTGCAGGGTGATGTGATGTTCCTGTGGACAGAGAACCAGTTTTGTCGTAGTGGAACATCAAACACAAGGGTTATCAGCCTGTGCAATGTCAAAGCACAAAGGTCACTGTCGGCAGGTGGGAAGGGAAGAGGAGGAAAATGGGTGCAAGGTTAATAGTGCTCTTACAAGACAGGAAGCTGAGACGATAACAAAAGATGACAGAAAAAGAAACAGAGACATAGGAATATGTGCATTATTTAAAAATTTCTGTAAACGGAGCTAACAATAGTAGATTAACCATCAAACTCTGGAAGTAGGAGGACTAGCCAAGTCTATGTAAGTGAACTAAGTTGCATTTCTTAAATTAAGGACTTAAGATGGTTGTCTAAGAGTGACAAATTAATAAAGTGTGTTCCAGAGATCAACGTCAGAAGAACTTAGAAAAGAAACATAGGAGGCTATCTCTGATGGGTAAGAGTCGGAGTAGAGAGGCAGAGAAGTAAACAGGTAATTTTCAGTATAAGTTCTTCTATTTTATTTAATAGGTTACCATATGAGTATATCATTTCAATACAAAATCACAAAGTGAAAAAGACTTTTGAAAAATCTCTTCTTAGAGAATACCACTGTAGGACGGGAGAGTATCGTAGACATCAGCACTTACATGAGCTGTTTCTGAAGGTGAGGCTTCTGACTCGACTCCTAGACGGCCCACGTAGATAGTTGTAAAGGCCTTGGTGAGCCACGTAGCCCCAGATCATGTGTCTTTGGTGTAAGTGGGTGTTTTCTCTGCCTGTTAGGTTACATAGGACTTCTAAAAGTTCTCTGATATGTAGAATAAAAAGAACTAACAGTATGAGCCAGGAAGTTTTCAGGATTTTGAATATTTGCAGTCAGTCCTGTTATTCTGTGTGTATTAGAGTACTGAATATGGTACATGACATATAGTAGACACTCAGTGAATGGTGTTTACTATTACTTTGATTACCAATAATGTCTATTATCTCCTCAGACTCTGTTTTACCAAGGCCTGTAGGATGCATTGCTGTGTGTAAAAAAAGGAGTATGCTAAACTGATATTCCCTACTCCGTCGCTTGGACCCTCCCCACACTTACACATTTACATATTGTACCAGTTAAATATTTACTGTAAAGTGAGAAAAGCTTTAGATTTCAAGAATGAGACTTTGGGTCTGGGATAGTGAGGGGGCATTTCAGAGTCAAGCAGGACAGGTCTGATTGCAGATCAGTTGAACTGTGGGAACTGATAGAAGCAGATAGGAAGGAGAGATAGAGAACACAGAAGTCAACTCCAGGATAGGTCTTAATTTCCCAGCACCTCAATTGTTACAGTGGGTGTTAGGCGTCTATAGTTCAGAAATAGCCAGGAGGTCCCTGAGACAGTGTGCAGAAGTGCATAGAGGTATAAATATGAGTCAGACAAATCCTGGCTGACTGTTAGGCTCCTTACTTGACCCTTCTGAGCTTGCATCTCTAGAACAGGAGTGACAGTCTCCTCCTGAGATATAGAGCATCTATCACAAACCTAGAATGTATGTCACCTCCCTTCCTTTACCACTTTTGTGTGTAACATGCCTAATAATAAGAGCTTCGGTGCATTATACCTCAATATAAAGAAAATAAAAATCCTCATAACCGATAAGTAACACTATGAAAAACAAAGAAAAGACTGAGGTTGTCAAGAATTTCTGTTTACTTGGACCCACAATCAACATCTGTGGAAAAAGCAGTCCAGAAATCAAAGACACATTGCATTTGGGCAAATCTGCTGCAAAAAACCTCTTTAAAGTGCTTAAAGGCAACGATGTCTCCTTGAAGACTAAAGTATACCTGACTCAAGCCAAGATATTTTCAGTTGCATCATGTGAAACCTGGACAATGAATAAAGAAGAGAAGAGAAGAATTGACGCCTTTAAATTGTGGTGTTGGGCAGGAACACTGAATATACCGCGGACTTCCAAAAGAGCGAACTAATCTCTCTTGGAAAAAGTACAACCAGAGTGCTCCTTAAAAGCAAGGATGGTGAGACTATGTCTCACATATCTGGACATGTTGTCAAGAGGAGTCAGTCCCTGGCGAAGGACATCAGGCTTGGTAAAGTAGAGGGTCAGTGAAAAAAAGGAGCACCCAGTACAACACGGATTGACACAGTGGCTGTAACAGTGAGTTTAAGCATAGCAATTACCGTGGGCATGGGGCAGGACGAGGCAGCATTTTGTTCTGTTTCACATGGGGTCGTTATGAATCAGAATCAACTCAGTGGCACCTAAAAACAACACTGTGTTGTGTAGTGCTTACTGGGTCCATACTCTGTGCTGAGTCCTTTCTGTGCATTATATCATTTAGTTATTATAATAATAAGGTATTTTATATAGTTGATAGTACTGACACACTCATGCCATTGTTATTACTAACACTAGTTTATAGATTAAGAATTCAAGACTAGAAAAATAAAGTAATTGCCTGATTTTTTACAATTAGCAAGTGTCATATCTGGAATTCACACCTAAAGAATTTGGCTACAGGTTCAGTAAAGCAAAGATGCTATCTCTTGTTTATTACCACATCCCCAAGATGCAATTCAATACCTGGAACATGGCAGACACTCAACAAATATATGGAGAGGGAGGCAGGGAGGGAGGCAGGGAGGAAGGGGGAGGGGGAGGGCGGGGGGAGGGATGGATGGGTGGGTGGACAGATGGGTGGGTGGACGGGTGGGTGGGTGGGTGGACGGGTGGGTGGGTGGGTGGACGGGTGGGTGGGTGGGTGGACGGGGGGACGCGTGGACGGGGGGACGCGTGGATGGGGGGACGGGGGGCATGTGGACAGGGGGACGGGGGGACGCGTGGATGCGTGGACAGATGGATGGATGCGTGGATGCATGGATGCATGGGTACATGGATGGATGCATGGATGCATGGATGAACAGACCAATAGATGGATGAACAGATAACTGGACCAATCCAGATCTGAATGGCTCCAAAACATATGCCCTTCATCTTATCACATTACATCCCCTACCCCTCACCAGGGTTGTTAAGTACTGTCTAAAGCAGGCAACAGACTATATCCAGAAACATTAATTAAAGCAAGAGAAGCACAGACACTATTAATCTCAGGAAAACAAAGTCTAGACTTAGGGTGAGTAGGAAGTTGCCAGTAGTGACCCAGGACACACAATAGAGGAGATAGCAGTTGATAGCAAGAAGGTAGGAAACCAGTCTGAGCAAGAAGAAGCCAAGAATTAAGAGCACTTGAGTGGCAGGCCTGGGGCACCATCCTGATGCAGGGATGGACACTTTTCTTTTGTGTTTGGACTGAGACAAGAGGCCAAGAAGCAGTGAACCATGAAACGGAGCCAGAGGCTCAGGGAACCAGGTGCTGACTGTGTTTATTCGTGTAATTACACTCTGTCTGGCTCCAGGAAGAATGTAAGGCACCTTATAAGGACACCGAAAGTACTAGGTAACATAAATAAGAGTTAGGTGAGAAAGGAAATAACAAGCAACAAAGAGTGGGGCACAAGCAGTAGTCAGAAATGACACAAACACGTGTGTCTTCAGTCTTGTGCACTGGCTGTGAGCGAGCCACACACCTGCCTCTCTGCTGTCTAGAGGCCAGCATTCAAAACGTGTGTACACATGTGCTACCTGATGAGGCACACAACTCACCTTGACTGTGAGACAGAAACAAACCAACTGCCCGAGAGAGACATAATTCTTCTGGTGCTGAACGAGACAAAACCGTATCTCGCTTCATTCTTTGTTACAAGACACTGAACATTCTCAGAACATCTTTGTCAGAGGGCTCCGCACAAACTCACCAGTCCCCCCCAAACACAGTGCTAGTCTCTCAGGTACGTGACTCACATCTGAGCCAAGGGGAGCCACATGACAAGGTAAGACCCCAGGTCATTCTGTCACATGGCACAGAGAGGAGCCAAGATGACATTCTTCCAGCATAGCAGAGTCTCTTCAGCTCTGACCACACCAAAGCAGCTTTTCTCACTTTAAATCAAAATCAGTCCATTTGCCATCAAGTCAGTTCTGCCTCATGTCACTGCAATGTGTGTCAGAGTAGAGATGTGCTCCATAGAGTTTTCAATGCCAATTTTTCAGTAGATCTCCAGGTCTTTCTTTCAAGGAACTTCTGGGTGGATTTGAACTCCAGCCTTTTGGTTAGCAGCCAAGTGTTTAACCTTTTTTTACCACCTAGAGATATCTCTCTGCTGGTGAGTATTCATTTCTTATATTTTCTACCAACTATTAGAAAGAAAGGAGACAAGAAATGGAAAAAAAATAAAGACCAAAGAAAAAAAAAGAAGAAGAAGCAAATAAACTCTTTCACTTCAGTTCATGTGGGGCATGCTAGGAGAGGGCACAGAGCCCACTTTCTGTGTTTCCGTGTAGAGGACTTCCAGTGGAAGCCAGTCCCAGCATCTTGTTCTTCTCCTATCACTCACTTTCTGCACAGTGCAGGAGGAATACCTGATTGGTGGATAATAGCCAATAACTAATTGTTTCTTGATTGGATAAAATTTATCTTAAAAATGGCTCTAAGCATAGAGGATCTGGTACCTTTTCATCTTTCTCCATCCCAAATCCTCTTTGGTGAGCACATCTAGCTTCATACACAAGCTTTCCCACATAGGGCTATCCCAAAGGATAGACTTGAGGTGTGCCATGCGAATCCAAAGTCCCTGGCAGCACAAACGGTTTGGGCTCAACTGCTAACCTAAAGGTAGTAATAGAAGATAGGCTTGCTGATCGGCTTCCATTAAGGTTGTTGTTGTGTGTAGTCTCTTGCCTGCTGTACATTACATTTCTGGGTATATTCTCTTGCCTGCTTTACATGGTACTTTAGAGCACTTCATTGGGGGAGATGGGCAATGTGATATGGTAAAAGGGATGAGTTTTGAAGTCATTCAAGTATGGGTTGGTCCATCACCTACCTGTCCATCCATTTATCCACCTGTTCATCCAACCAGTAGCTTTCCAGTCTGTTCTGACTTGGGGTAATCCCATGTGTGACAGAGTAGAAGTGTCCTATAGGGTTTTTTGGAGTGTTATCTTAACAGAAGCACATCACCAGGTCTTTTTGCCAAAGAGTGGCTGGTTGGATTCAAACCACCAACCTTTCAGTCAACAACCGAGCTCTGAACTGGTGTGACTCCAGGGATCCTTTCCATTAAGGTTACAGCCAAGAAGACCCTAAGAAACAGTTTTACTCTGCAACACATGGAGTTTCCATGAGTCTGAATCAACTCACTGGCGGCTAACAAGAGTATAATCATTAACAACAACCTTCTAGTAGAAGAGGTCCCTGGATGGTGCAAATGGTTAGTGCCTGGCTGCTAATCAAAAGGTTAGAGGTTTGAGTACATCCAGTGGTAAGTCAGAAGAAAAGTCTGGTGATCAACTTCCAACAACATCAGTCACTGAAACCACTAAGGAGCACAGTTCTACTCTGGCACATATGGGGTCTACATGTGTGTTATTGGTGACAACTAATTTTATGCAAGTAGAAAACATATCTAAGCTAATTGGGTTTTACACCTTAGCCAAATCTTCCAACCTTGTTTTGATCATTTTAATTTCCATCTGTCTGATCCTCATGTCTTTCAAATAATTCTACACTTAAGTAGGAAAGAGAAGGTTTACTGGGGCCCATCAAACTCCTACAAGAAAATTTATAGGATTTCTCTGTGAATGCTGCTTAAGAAACTACAACCAGCTAGTCAAGGATAGATGTCATGTTTTATCTTTGTATCACCACTGATTACCAAAAAGCCTTGTACCTTATAGCATTCAATTAGTACCCATTTCAAATCCCCTGTGATTTTCAAGTATCTGCTATACTGTGGTTTAAGAAATAAGACATTTAACATTTTCTTCTTCAAAAAATCTAGATTTTCAACAACAGGGGAATGGATAGGTAAACTATGGCATATATACTCAATGGAACACTATGCAATGATAAAGAACAACAATGATTTTAGGAAACATCTCATAACCTGGTTTCAATTGGAGGACATTATGTTAAGTGAAAGTAGTCAGTGACAAAAGGGCAAATATTGTATGAGATCCCTATGATAAGAACTTAAAAACAGACTCATGCGTGGAAAAGAAGACTCTCGACAGCTGTAAGGGTGTGGAGGGAGGGAAGAGGACGGGGAGTGTCTAGATTAGACAGTTGATAGAAACTTGGTTGGGTGAAATCTGTGACAGCACACATTAGAAAGAAGATCAATATTAACTGAACTTCAACATAACATGAGTACTCCTCCCATCTTAACCCAAAATTGCAAGGACAGAGTAGCTGGGGCGGGTGGCCAGGGACCATGCTCTCAGGGGAAATCGAGGTCAATTGGCACAACTGGCATTTTACTAAGAAAGTCCTCTGCAGCCCACATTGGTGAGTTGTGTTTGGGGTCTTAAAAGCTGCCAAGCTGCCATCTGAGGATACAGCAAATGGTCCCAACTCAACAGGAACAGATGATCACAAAGGACCAAAACGACAAGTAGGGAAAGAGAACTCAGAAGACAGAGAGACTCAAGTGAGTGGGTGACTACATCAACTTGTGACCGGAAGAACCAAATGGCGCCAGACCACCACCAGTGATAGCCATGATGGAGCTCAGAAAGTTGAGTCTCACTGCCAACACAAGAATAAAAAGGGATGCATCCTGAGGTCTCCACTAAAAAACCGCAGTTGATGGTCAAGGGGCTTCAGGGTTTCCCTGGGAGCATGGCCCCTGGCCCTGATGCTGCCTCTGTGCATAAATCATAATGGAGGTCAACTCTTTGGACAGGAATAGATTGGACTTGGTGAAACAGAATGACCATATCATCTGTACACTTTATGGTTTTACACATCTATAGGATGTCATCCTGCTGACCTCTTACTGGAGGAAGGGGAGTAGGTGGAGAGGCAGGGATAGGAGATTATCGGGCGGATAGGGCATGCATGGAGCAAAGAGGAAGGGTGCTCTGTCACTGGGCAGTGAGAGCAGTGGGAGCTAAATATAGCTGGGCATGCATGTATATATTGGAATGTACATTTTCATGCAATCATAGCAAAAAAAAGAAGAAGAAAAAGAACCTAAATTATATTAGCTAGGTATTTCCTTTGGTGCAAGATATTCAAGTTGCACATTAACCAAAATTTGAGAGGAGACAAAGCCTATTAACTCCCACCTCTAGATAAAGACCAAGGTGGGCATTTTAGAGTAAGCTGATATAATTGCAAAGAGTTTGGCCCAAAACCCCAAAATGATAACATCTGAGTGAAAATAAAAACATCTTTTTCTGCTAAAGTGACATTAATAATGATGAGCTGTTTCGCTGCAATGCAAACTATACCTCATGATGTAACAAATACACTGTGAGCACTGGCAAGTGCAGTAGAGGAGGGCTGGTTCTGGCCGGAGTGCATCTCTCAGTTGAAACCAATGCTGATTACTCTGTGTACAATCTACCTTGCGCAACTTGGGAGGTTGCCTTAATTTGCATTTCTAACAAATTCCCGAGTGCTGCTAATGCTGCTGGTTAGGGACCAATTCTGAGAACCACTAGAGCAGTGGTCCTCAAAGTTTACTATACATAAGAATCACCTGGGGATCTTGTTAAAAAATGGTTTCCTGAGGCTCAAACCCATGCCTCAAGCTCATCTTAGCCCCACTGCTGTGGAACTTCCTCCAATGTAACAGCCACGCACTGGGAATGTGAATTAACACTCTTCCAACAATTTTACAGCACAGTTGCCCACTTGTGCCTTAAACCAACCAGGGCTAAGAAGCTTGCCTGGATTTGCGGTTATAAATGTAGCTGAGTTGACAATTGCACAAGGAAATAGGAAGAAAAAAATTACACTATGCCGTATATTCTTCTGTGTCAGGGGCATAGTAAACATTAAGTTCAAATCCTGACCTTATCACTGCACATCCATGTGACCTTCAGCAAGTTACTTATCTCTCTGAACCAGTTTCCTCGCATGTAAAATGTGAATAGTACTACAATGACTCAAAACTAGCCGAACTGTAGCAAGAACAAATGATAAAACGCTTGGTATGGAGAAAACCCCGAAAATATTAACTATTATTATGTCAATAATAAAAGAATGATAATTATAAAAAAATTAAAAATAAGTGGGTTTAACCATTGATCCTATAAATGAAAACTCAACTACTAAAATATCAAAGGGTGATATACTAGAAAAAGCATAAAAAGTGTAATCGATGGTGATAAATTATCTTCCTAATGTAAAAAAAAAATCTAGATTTTTATAAATCTCATCCCTTAAATAGCTATAGTGCGAGTGATGGATAAAAAGCAGTCAGGTGAGAAGGAGTTAGTTCTAAGCTGATGGTCAGAGTTTAAACGCTACAGCCCCTGCCATTATGAATACTTTTCTACAAAGTCTGACTCAGAACATTCAGAAACATTTCCTAGAGTATAGCAGGAGCTATACTTAAAATCTATGGAGAATAAGGAAACAGTAGCTCTTAAGCATGAAGCAGAAACTTCTCTCTCCTACTACGTCTCCTGAGACAACTCGGAGATCCTCATTTGACCTGAGTTTTACTGTATTTGTGGACCCATGTAGGACACCAAATCTGCTAATGGAAGCATTAACATCACGTTATTTCTAGTGTTTTGGCACTAAAACTTCCCTGACTAATCAATTATTTCCAGCTCAGGAAGCCTTCCACCTAACAGTCTTTAGCTCCTGGCTCTGTCAGCTCCCTTTGCTCTGTTTCACCCCAGAACTCAGACAGAAGATTTAATCTGTAAAGTTCTTCTCAGAAAAAGCAGGTGAGGCTGAGAGCTGAGGTAAACTTCTCAATGCCACAGAGTAAGTTACTTAGTACTTTATTACTAGCTTTATTCCAAGTCCTTTCTTAACTGTTCTCTCCTCAACTATCTATGATCAGTAAGCTAATTTAATGAACTGATAAAACTATTACAGGGGAGACTAGAAAATGTTAAATTCTAATCACTTCCATCAATATAATGGAACTGAAAAAAATTAATATTCATATTCCACTAAATAGATAGTTGAGTACCAATTTACATGTAAGGAAATAGACAGTATATTATCAAGGACAGAAATGCTTGCCTCAATAGCAATGAAACAAATATCAATTTAAATAACCAGCTTATTAGACACTTGTTTAAACAATTATTATGCGTTGCTGAATGGATATCGTTATATACTCTGGAAGATAAATTCATCAATATGCACCAAAATTTCTGAAACTCTGATCCAATTTAATTTCATTTTATGAAATTTACTACAAGCAAAAACTAACAAAAACAAAAATAATGCATAAAAGTATTAACAATGGTGAATTTCAAATCACCTGATTCCTAGCCATAGGAGCATAGCTAAGCAAACTGTGACATGGCAGCATGATTATTTTGCTACTAATTCCACGGTTCTTAAAAAAGGGGTTCCCCTGGGAGCATGGCCCCTGGCCCTGATGCTGTCCTTGCCCATAAATCATAACGAAGGTCCACGCTTCGGACATGAATGGATTGGACTTGGTAATGCAGAGTGACCATATATTGGATGCACTTTACGGTTCTATACATCTATATGATATCATCCTGCTGACCCCTGGTTGGAGGAAGGAGAGTGGGTGGAGAGGAGGGGAAAGGAAACTGTTGGGAGGATGAGACATGTATGGAGCAGAGAGGAATAGTGTGCAGTCACTGGACAGGGAGAGCAGTGAAAGCTGCATATAGGTGGGCATGTAAATTTATACGGGAATGTACATTTTCACTCAGTCATATTAAATTAAAAAAAATGGGAAAAAAAGGTATGCTTAGTCAATTCACATTTAAAGTAATTACTGTTATTGTTTATATCTCATGTCTTTTATTACTTTCTTCAACTGTCTTCTTTTCTATTAAACAAATATATTTTAGTTTTCTGCTTTAATTTCTCTTTGATTTTTTTTTCCAAGCTATCTTTTTTAGTTATTTTCTTAGAACTTTCTCTAGGAACTACAATGTGTATATTTTATCACAATTAAATTCAGAATGATACTAATTTAATTTGGATGGATTGCAGCAACTTTAAAACCAAAAAAACCAAACCCAGTGCTGTCAAGTCAAAATATAATTCAATTTCTTACCTTCTCCTTTGTGTTATTATTTTCTATCTTACATACTATGTGCCATATATACTGTACATAATATACTACATGTAATTGTATTTAGTAAGTATGATATCATGTGTCACAATCATGTTATTTTTTATGTTATATATTATCTCAATTATAAACAAAGAACCCTGGCAGTGCAGTGGTTAAGCACTCAGGTGTTAACTGAAAGTCAATGGTTTGAACTTACCAGTAACTCCATGTGGGAAAGATGTGACAGTCTGTTTCCATAAGGATTTTCACACTTTACAGCCTTGGAAACTCTATGAGGCAGTCTACTCTGTCCTGCAAGGTTGCAAGAAGTCAAAATCAACTCAACAGCACAGGGCTTGGGTATTCTTGTTATAATTACTTTTTAAACAATGTTATTTTTTCAAAGAAATTGAGACAGAAAGAAAAACTATATTTATAATTTCTTATGTTTACCCATGGCAAACAGAGAAAAGATCAGAGTTATTCAAGGATTTCATTTTACTTGAGTCCATAACTAACGCCCATGGTAGCAGCAGTCGAACAATCAAATGAAAGGTTGGACTAAGATGGCAGAGTAGCCACAGACATCCTGTGATCCCTCTAACAACAGAGAACTGAAAAAAAAAATTAAATAGATGATACAGGACACTCTAGGATCCCTCAGTACTAGGGGAAAAGCTGAAAGATCAGACTGGTAACAAAACCAGAAGCAGCTACTTTGGCCAGAGTCGGCTCAGTGAAAATCTGCACTCTGCAGAGGGACCCACTATGGCTGGAGTAGAGCAGCAGCACAGTGGCAGAGGTAGTGGCATGACAAACTTAGCAGTGATGAGGCAAGAGAGCACCTTTTCCTCAGTGGGGAAGCTGAACTTCAGACAGTCATACCTACAGTGTCACAGAGGACTTCCATTTGAATGTCATAAGCTAAGTGCTTAAGAACTGATACAGATTTAAATCTTTTCTATGGGTTGACCTTCTCTTTCTTTCCCCAGTTCTTCCCCTACCCTTCTCTGCACTGCACAGGGCACAAAACTCTGATGCTCCATCTGGACTGGAACTGGGACCCTTTAGATGGTCCCTGAGCTATAGTCCCAGACTTGGATAGGGAAACAGAGGTGTAAAAAAAAAAAACCAACCAGTTCCCCTGATCTGGGAACTCCCTTTGCATTTTTCATTGCATGTGCAACCAGCAATCTGAGCCCACTCTAATCTTACTTACTAAGTGAGCTCCCAAGCTGAATACATCTCTAACCACCAGTGACAGGATGTTGGAATTTCTAAGGCTCCCATAATAGAAATAACCCACACAACCAGTCTATTTGGACACTTAGAAACTACAAATATATATATCCATCAAAAATTAATGAATGGTTGGAGTACTAGAACAGGAGATAACAAAGTACAGAGAGACTTGTTGAAGATTTGTTGACAGAAAACTTCCTTGATATCACAAAAGATGACAAGACGTCTATCCAAGGTGCTCATCAAACACTTCATACAAGGTAGATCCTGAAAGAGAGACACCAAGACGTATTATAATCAACCTTACCACAACTAAGGATAAGGAGATGCTTTTAAAGGCAACTAGGGTTAAATGAAAAATAACTTCCAAAGAGAATCAATAAGACCACTCAGCAGAAGCCATGTAGGCAAGACAGCAATGGGATGATACATACAAGGCCTTGAAGGAAAAAAACAGGCAGCTAAGAATTCATATTCTACAAAACTGTCTCTAAACTATGACAGCAAAATTAGGACATTCCCAGAAAAACAGAAGTTTAGACAACCAAACCAAAATTACAGGAAACACTGAATGGAGTCCTTTGATTGCCAAGCCAAGTGCCATTGAAAATCAATAATAGAAGGTGTGAAATTAAGTCTACAATGCAGGACAGAACACCCAAATATCAACACGGATAGGAAAACCACAAAAATAAATCAAAGCTAAAACACAGTATGTAAATTATGACATTATACCAAAAAAGAAGAAATAAATAACATATTCATAAATCTTTCATATGGAAAGGAAGTCTAGATGATACAAAGAATTTAAAGACCACTTTCATGTGAGAACATTAGGGTTAAATACCAAGGTAGACATAAAAGAAATTAACAATTCTACACACCAAAATAAGAAACAAAATCAAAAAGTCTCACCAAATATAACACAAACAACAATGAAAAAGATAAAAAGGAAACTCACAAGGAAAAATGACTCAGTACAGAAAACTAAGTGGAATTAAGAAAATGTCAACAGCACACAAAAAGACCCCAAAATTACAGCACTAAATTCATAACTATCAATAATTACACTGAATGTAAACGGGTTAAATGCCCCACTAGAAAGAAGAAGAGTACCAGAATGGATTACTTTGGTTAGAATGGACATTTTTGTGATGTTAAGTCTTCCTACCCATGAACAACCAACCTGACAAACGAGAAACAGGAGAGGAAGCAAATAAATTGAATAAGAAATGAAATGGGTCGTATCACAGCATACTCAAATGAAATTAAAAGAATGATTAACAGAATACTATGAAAAACTATGCTCAAATAAATTTGAAAACTTAGAAGAAATAGACAAATTTCTAAGAAACACAATACCTACCAAAACTATCACAAACCGAAGCAGAACAGCTTAATAAACCCATCACAAAAGAACAGGTTGAAAAAGTCATTTAAAAACTCGCAACCAAAAAATTCCTAGCCCAATTCACTGGGCAATTCCACCAAACTTTTAGAGAAGAGTTGGCACCACTATTGCTAAAAGTATTTCAGAGCATAGAAGAGGACTAAATACTCCCCAACTCATTTCTGTGAAGCCAGAATAACCCTGGTGCCCAGACCAGGTAAAGACAGAACAAAAAAGGAAAATTACAGACCAGTATCTCTCATGAACTCACATATACATATCTTCAGCAAAATTCTAGCCAATAGAATTCAACAAAGCATCAAAAAAAAGACAAAAACTCATCATGACAAAATAGAGTTTATACCAAGGATGCAGGGATGGTTCAACATCAGAAAAACATTTAATGTACTCAACCACATACATAAAACAAAAGATAAGAACCACTTGATTTTATCAATTCATGCAGAAAAGGCATTTGACAAAGACCAACATCCATTCATATTTTTTAAAAAAAAGAAAAATAGAAGGTAAATTCCTTAACACAGTAAGAGGCCTCTATGCAAAGCTAACAGCCAACATCATCCTAAATGGAGAGAATCTAAAAACATTCCTTTGACAATGGAAACCAAACAAGGATGCCCACTATCTCCACTTTTATTCAACATTGTGCTGGAGGTCTGACCAGAACAATCAAGTGAGAAAAGAAATAAAGGACATCCAAATTGTGAAGGAAGAAGTAAAAGTATCTTTATTTGTAGATTATATGATTTTATACATAGAAAACCCAAAAGAATCTACATCAAAAAAAGAATAGAAAGAAAGAAAATACTGAAACTAATAGGACAGCTCAGCAAAGTATCAGAATATAAGATAAACATAAATAAATAAGCCGGATTCCTTTACACCAACAGAGAGACCATCAAATAGAAATCACCAAATCAATGCAATCTACAGTAGCCATCAGTAAGATAAAATACTTAGGAATAAATCTAACTGGAGATGTAAAAGATCTATACAAAGAAAATTACAAGACTCTGTCATAAGAAACCAAAAAAGACCTACATAAGTGGAGAAACCTACCTTGCTCGTGGACAGGAAAGCTTAACATCATGAAAATATCTACTCTGACTTGCTACTGGGCCTGACCTGAAACCAGTTCTGTAATCAACTCTTCAGTCAAGAGTGAACCAGACTCAGAGACACAATATGAGCATGAGGTGTGTGTACTTCATGGTTTTATACATTTATAGAAGGCTATCCTACCAAATTCATTCAACAGTGTCACAAAAGAAAATCCTGGCTATCTGACTTCATTAAGGTATAGCTATTGAAATCCCTATTGAGCACAGATAATGCTCTGAAAGTTTTGGGTTTTATTTCTTTCGATGGTTTCATGTTATTATTTGGTGAAATTTTATTTCAACCAGAACAACTTTCTTCAATATTTCTTATAGGGTAGGTCTTCTAGCAACGTATCCTTTCATTTTGTATTTATTTGGAAATGATTTATTTCACCTTTGCTTTCAAAGATAGTTTTGCTATAGAATTTTGATATAGAATTCTTAGCTGACAGACCTTTTTTCCCCCTCTGGCATCTTGAATACATCACTTTACTGTCTTCTGGCCTCCATTTTCTCACGAGAAACCAGTTCTATCACTTCCCACTCTGTGTTCTTTTGTTCTTCTCGTTTTTGATATTTTCTTGTCCAGAGCCATTCACTATGTTTTTCTTGCTATTCTCATCTCTGACAGATAGAAATTTATTTCATCTATGTTTAGGATAAATATAGTATTGTTTACATTCGGATTTTGCAGAAGTTTGTAATACAGTTGCTGCTACTATTGTTCATTTAACTTTTCAATTTGGTTAGGTTTCACTGTTTTGGAAGGAGGATGATTCGGGTCCAGGTTCATTCTCCCCCAAAGTAATAATTTATTTTTCTGACGCAGCTTCATTTCTATGAAACATCCTGTTCTAGGAGGTTTAACTGATGTGGGGATGAGGAAATGTCCCATGAGGTTTTCAAAACTATGATCTTCTGAAAGCAAATCATCAGACTTGTTTCCTCAGGTGCCTCTGAGTGGATCTGAACTACCAGTTTTTCAGCTAGTAGTCACGTGCTTAACTGCTTTCCATTTTTCTATTATTAAAATTGAAGAACCAAGTGGTCAACAATTATTTCAAAACAAAAATGACAAGGTAAGAGGGGAAGGGAAAGTAGATTACAGAAAAGGAAACAACCAGAACTAAAATAATAAGAAAATTTATGCATTATAAAGAATACTCAGTGTCACTGAAGTTGAATGAGATCCTCATATGTTGTGTAGACTTTCATCAAAAACATAATAAAATATTATTTAAAAACATCTAGAGTAAGCAAATGTTTAGAAACCAAAATTTATTAGTGGCTACCAGGGCAAGAGGTATGAGGAAAGTGGGCGTTATCTTTTAGGGAGCATAGAGTTCCTGTTTGCGGTGATGCAAAATTTGACAATGGATAGTGGTGATGGTTGCACAACATGTTTGATGTTAATGATGGATCTAACCTGTGTGTCACTCAGTGTCACCTAGAATGACTTAAAGACTGGGGACTATAATTAACTGAAGGCTCATTCACTCCTATGATGGACAGCTTATGTTGACTGTCAGCTAAGACCTGTTGGATGTCAGCTAAGGCTGTTGGATGGAACACCTACTCATGGTCTCTCTGTGTGACCTGAACTTTAACCTCCTTATAACATGAAACCAAAATACCAAACCCACTGCCATGAAGTTGATTCTGACTCACAGCGACCCTATAGGTCAGTGTAGAACTGTCCCACAGAGTTTCCAAGGAGCACTGAGTAGATTTGAACTGCCAACCTCTTGACTAACAGACATAACATTTAACCACTACACCACCAGGGTTTCCAACATGAAGGTGGGACTAACCGAAGAGAAAGAAAGGGAGAAATAGACAGAGAGATAAGGAAGTTACATTGCCTTTTATAACCTGTTCCTTGAAGTCTCAGGTCTGTTGAAATTCAGTGGAAAGGAACATAGATTCCCATCCTTGATATAAGAATGTCAACATCACAGTTTAAGAAGAGTATGTGGGGTGAGATGTAGTGAGATGAGATCTTTAGGGGAGATACTCTACCAACTAATCTTTTGTTTTATTTTGTTCAAATTTGTATAGAAAGCTTGGAATAAAAAAACGAAATTTAGAACTGTAGCTTGATCTAAATCAAAAGTTGCAATTCACAAAGTAATATGTAATGCACTTCCTGCAGCTGCATACATTAAATCATTGTCTAAAGGGACAGTTTTCTTAAAATAATTGCTAACTTTCAAAGTAAATGCTGATATTTCTTCAGTAGATTTATGTTTTCTGGCATACTTTCTTTTAAAAAATTAAAACATTTGAGAGAAATACTAAATGGGAGAAAGGCATTGGAACAATAGTATAAAACAGGCCTGCCTCAGATATAATGAAAGTTATGGTCTCCCTAAAGTGAGAATCCCTCATGTTTTTGTCGGTTTGTCATACTACGGGGACTTGCATGCTTCCGTGATGCTGGAAACTATCCCATCAATTTTCAAATACCAGTAGGCTCACCCCTGGCAGACAGGTTTCAGCTGAGCTTCCAGGCTTAGACAGACAAGGAAGAAAGACTTGGCAGTCTACTTCTGAAAAGAATTAGCTAGTGAAAACCTTATGAATAGCAGTGGCACACTGCCTGACACAGTGCCAGAATATGAGCCCCTCAGGTTCAAAAGTACTTAAAAGATGACTGGGGAAGAACTGCCTCCCCAAAGTCAAGTCAACCTTAACAACACGGAGGGAATCAAGATTTTTGTGCCTTTATTTGCTGATGTAGCATGATTCAAAATGAGAAGAAACCGCCATTAAAAAATCATAACATGGTATATATGAAGTATAAATCTAGGAAGAATGGGAATCATCAAAATTGAAATGGAGCTCATAAAACATTAATATTCTAGGCAGTAGTGAACTGAAATGGACTGGTATTGACCATTTTGAATTAGACAATTGTATCATCTACTAGGCTACAAACCATAACTTGGAAGATGAATAGCCCTGCATTCATCAAAAGGGATATTTCAAGATCTATCCTGAAGCACAGTGCTGTCAGTGATAATATTCATATCCTACAAGGAAGACCAGTTTTGATAGAACTGTTATCCAAATTTACATACCCACCACTAAGGCCAAAAATGAAGAAACTGAAGATTTTTACCAACATCTGCAGCTGAAATTGACTGAACATGAAATCAGAATGCAGTGATAATGACAGGAATTTGGAATATGAAGGAAACACTGGTGGTACAGTGGTTAAGGGCTATAGCTGCTAACCAAAAGTTCAGCAGTAGAAATCCACCAGAGGCTCCTTGGAAACTCGGTGAGGTAGTTCCACTATGACCTATAGGGCTGTTGTGAGGAATCGACTCAATGCAGAATTTTTTTGGTTTTGGAATGTGAAAGTTAACAACCGAAAGAGATCAGTAGCTGAAAAATATGGCCTTGATGATAGAAATGACACTGGAGATTGAGTGACAGAATTTTTCAAAACCAATGACTCAAAGTGGGTCAAAGACCTAAATACAAAATCTAAAATGACAAAGATCATGGAATAAAAAATAAGGATAACACTGGGAGCCCCAAAACATGTCGTAAACAGAATACAAAACATTGCTGACAGTGCAGTAACAGCAGAAGAGAAACTGGACAACTGGAAACTCCTAAAAACCAAACACTTATGCTCATCCAAAGATTTCATCAAAGGAATAAAAAGACAACCTACTTACTAGGAAAAATTTTGGACTACAACCAACCTGACCAGTGTTTAATCTCTAAAATCTACAAGATACTGCAAAAGCTCAACAACAAAAAGGCAAATGACCCAATTAAAACTGGGTAAAGATATGAACAGGCACTTCATCAAAGAAGACACTAAACAACACAGAAAGCATCAAAAGTGATAGAAGAAATACAGAGTCACTGTACCAAAAAGAACTGATTGATGTGCAACTGTGTTAGGAGGTCTCATATGGTACTAAAGAAGTGCAAGCTGCACTAAAGGCATCAGCCAAAAACAGGGCTCCAGAAGTTAATGGAATACCAACTGAGATGTTTCAGCAATAAACATCCAAGGAATTTGGAAGACAGCTAACTGGTCAACTGACTGGAAAAGATACATATTTACCCTTATTTTCAGTAAAGGTGAGCCAGCAGAGTTTATAAATCATTAAACAATATCATTAATATCACATGAAAGTAAAATTTTGCTGAAGATCATTCAAAAGTAGCTGCAGCAGTATGTTCACAGGGAACTGCCAGAAATTCAAGCCAGATTCAGAAAAGTACATGGAACCAAGGATATCATTGCTGATGTCAGATGAATCCTGGCTGAAAGCAGAAGATACAAGAACGAAATTTACCTACGTTTTATTGACTATGCAAATGATGTCAACTGTGTGGATCATAATAAATTTTGGATAGCACTGAGAATGAGAATTCCAGAAGACTTTAATTGTGCTCCTGTACCAAAAGAACAAACAAATTTCACATGGAAGAAATACAGACAGCATGTACCTGAGAAGCAAGGATGGCAAGACTATGTCTTACATACTTTCAACATACTAACAGGAGGGATCAATCGACATCATGAACTTGACACAGTGAAGGGTTAATGAAAAAGAAGAAGATCCTCAATGAGATAGATTTACACAGTGGCTACGATGATGGACTTAAGCTTAACATTTGTGAAGACTGTGTAGAACCAGGTAGTGTTTCATTCTGTTATACACAGGATTGGAAACCCTGAGACTGTAGTGGTTAAGCACTATGGCTGCTAACCAAAAGGTCAGCAGTTCAAGTCCACCAGGTACTCCTCAGAAACTCTGAGGCTGTTCTACTCCATCCTGTAGGGTCACTATGAGACAGAATCAACAATACTGAACTTGTTTTTCTGGGATTTTTTGGGGAGAGGGGACTTTGACTCAGAAATGTCAGACGAATGTCAGGTGTCAGTGGCACCTACCAACAACAACAACAACAACAAAGTGGAATAATAATAAACATACTAAATTACAAAAGTCAGTTTTAGAATTTAATGAGATAGGGGCAGGGCCAAGATGGCAGATGAGACACATGTCTCCTCAATTCCCCCTGACAACTAAGGCCTGGAATGATAATTGAATGGAGCAGCGTGGACATCCAAGGAGCCCTTGGGTCTGGCATAGTGTTGTCAGATTATGCTATGTGCCAGTGTCATGGATTGAATTGTGTCCCCCCAAAAATATGTGTAGCCACATGGCTGGGCCATGATTCCCAATATCTTGTGACTGTCCTTCATTTTGTAGTTTTCCTGTGCTGTATGTTAAAGGATTAGGGTAGGACTGTAAATCCCTTTATAAGATCACCTCCCTGCTCCACTATAAAGGAAGTTTCCCTGGAGTATGGCTTGCCCCACCCTTGATCCTTTCATCCTGCAAGAGATAAAAGGAAAGGAAAGTAGGCAGAGAATGGGGAATCTCATACCATCAAGAAAGCAGCACCGGGAGAAGAGCACATCCTTCAGACCTGAGGTTCCTGTGCCAAAATGCTCCCTGGACAAAGACTGATGCAGTACCAGACTTTGCTCCAGAGCTGACAAAGGGGAAAACCTCTCCCTGGAGCAGACAACCTGAATTTGAATTTGTAGCCTACCAGACTACGTAAGAACAAACCTTCCTTTGTTAAAGCCATCTACTCTGTGGTATTTCTGTTAGAGCAGCCCTAGCTGACTAAAACAGTGAGTAACAGGGTAACTACCTCTCTTTAACATAAGGCAGCACACTCTGAATCCTGTTTCTGCTGACTCACCGTTTGGGAGGACTGCAGGTATTGATATCTTCTTTGTTATCTGGGAGGCAGGGACTGCGCATGAGCCAGCTAACACGCTGAACTGCAGTGCTTAAGTAAATAGCGTATCGCGCAGTAGAGAGACTGTGTTTGGATGGCCACACGTTGAGAGCCTGGCTGCTGACTAAGGGCACCACTGCCTCTCTACCCTTTCTTTACTGAGCTGCACTGTAGAATCTGCTGTTTCATGGCAGGAAAGGCAGCCTCAGTGAGACATCATTATGATCAGGTGGGAGGCAGAGCCACCCAGTTGGAGGTCTCAGGAGGCTAATTCTTACACTGAGAAGTAGAGCCTGCCTGAAAAGGGCTTCTCTGACAGAAAAGCTGTATTTAGGACAGTGGAGCTTAGAGTTATGGGTAGAGCCTGGCAGAGAACGGCAGCAAGGCCATAAATTGTCCCTACTTTGAACCACATCATAGCATCTGGGGACAGCCTATAAGTTGCTTTCATTGTTAGCCAGAAGGTGGGACTTGAGAAACCCTGAGGGCCTGATTGATTTCAGCAGCTGTTGGACAGCTCCTGCTTAGCAGTAAAATATCTTTTTAAAATAAGACCACCTGGAGAACTGACTGCTCATCAGCCCAGCAGCGTCTCCTCCACCCTTAACTGATCCACATCAGAACATCAGCTGACACACCCTGCCCCCCCATAAGTAGGTTGCCATATTTGCTAGCCAGGAGGCAGAGCCTGCCACAGTCCACCTGGGGCCAGTCACTAGAGTACACAGAGATGGCTGGTGACCAACTCCCCTCCTAGAACTATACCTCAGCTCCTGTTAAGGTAACACCAGACAAATAGAACAGCTTTTAGATGGCACAAAAACAATCAATAGCTAACCATTTAAAGAAACAGTCCATCATGGCTCCAGAAAACTCTCAAAATAAGCAGTCAAAAAATGTCCCAGATTAAGAAGGCTTTCTGAAGCTATCAGAGATTGAGTACAAAAGAATCATACAGAGAGCCCTCCTACGAATTAAACAAAAATCCAGCAGAACAAGATAAAAAATTATGCAAGCTATTTGAACTGATGGAACATCAATGATCTGAAATCTAGCAGATCAATAATAAAATTACAAAATTAAACAATTCAATCCAAAGCCAAAAGAGCAGAATTGAGGAAATGGAAACCAGGGTTAGTGATCTTGAGGACACAGCAACTGACACCATCATTTATGATAAGAAATCAGAGAAAAGAAATAACAAAAATGAAGAAGCATTAAGAAACATGTGGGACACTACTAAGAGGAATAATCTACATATAATTGGAATTACTGAGCAGGGATAGCTGAAAATACAGAGAGTATTTTTGTACAGTTGCTAACAGAAAACTTCCCTGAAATTACAAGAGATTTCCAAGATGTGTAACAAACACCTCATAAACTAGATCACAAAAGAAGGACACCAAGACATAATCAAGCTTAACAAAATGAAAAGTAAACAGAAGCTCTTAAAGACAATGAGGCTTAGAACAAAGCTAAAATTCAGAGGGAAGATCTGTAGGCTTTCATCTGAATTCTCAGCAGAAATGATGTCAGCAAGAAGTCAGTTGGATGACACATTCAAAGCCTTGAAGGAGAAAAACTTCCAAACAAGAATTACATATCCCGAAAAATTGACTCTCAAATATGACTGTGAAATTAAGACATTTACAGATAAACAGAAGCTTAGAGACTTTGTAAAAACCAAATCAGAACTACAAGAGATACTGAAAGAAGCTCTTCACTGAGAAAAATAAAAACATTAACTGTATAGTTAAAGAGGCAATGCAAGACACAGCATCCAGAATCCTCCTCAGTTAAGGAAGTCAGAAAGCTCAAAGCTTAAAAGAAGGGAACCAATGATCATATCACAAAAATTATGACACCATCACACTAAAAAGAGGGATACATTACAGAAGTTACAACCCTTTCAGATGGAAAGGAATTTAAAAAGATATGCAAAAGTTAAAGTCTGGTTTAAACTTAAAACAGTAAGGGGGGTCATAGGGATAGCCACAAAGCAAAATAACAGTGTGACATATCAAAACAAGAAATGTAACACAGGAGTCTCAACAACACAAAACCAACACTGAAAAAGATGAAAAGTCAACCCATAAAGATGAGTGACCCAGAACAGAATATTAACAGCAACACAGAAAACATCAACACAAAAATAAATGTATCAAAACGACAGCACTAAACACATACCTATCAATAATTACACTGAATGTAATTGGATTGAAAGCTCCAACAGACAGTGAGTGACATCTTGGATCAAAAGACACAACTCATGTATATGTTGCTTACAAGAAACACACCTGAGACTCAACGATATGAACAAACTAAAAATTAAAGATTGGAAAAATGTATAACAAGCCAACAACATACAAAGAAGAGCAAGAGTGGCAATACTAATCTCAGATAAAATAGACTTTAATGTAACATCCACTATAACGGACAAGGGTAGTCACTATTTATTGGCGAAAGGTTCAACACATAAGCAGTACACAACAATATTAAATATTTATGCACCCAATACCAGAGTATGTAAATACATTGAACAAACACTGACAACACTGAAAAATGAGATAGGTTGCCAAGTGCCAAGCCAAGAACATACCCTACAGAAACAAAAGCTGTCACACAAACAGATGCTTTCACATGAATGTTTATTGCAACACAGTCCAAAATAGCAAAAAGATGGAATCAGCCCAAATGCCCATCAACAGATAAATGGATAAACAAACTTGGTATTATACTATGCAAAGATGAAAACAATGATGACTTTAGGAAGCATGTCATAACCTGGTTTCAATTGGAAAACACTGTGCTGAGTGAAATCAGTCAGCAGCAAAAGGACAAATATTGTATGAGACCTCTACTATAAGGACTTAAAAATAGACTTATCTCTGACAGCTCCAAGAGCTGTGAGGGAGAGAGAGGTTTAGTCATAGATTAGATACTTTATAGAAATTTGTTAGGTGAAAGCAATGACAGTACACAGTAGAAAGCAGATCAAGTTAACTGGACTGTACCATCAACGGAAAACTCTTCTAATCTCAACCCAATATTGCAAGGATAGAGTAAAAGGGGCAGAGTCTGAGGAACATGCTTGTGGAGGACACTGAGGTCAACTGGCATAACTAGCCTATTGCTGAGACAGTCTTCTGCACGCCGTTTGGTGAGTGGCGTCCGGGGTCTTAAAAGCTAGGGAGCTGCCATCTGAGCTACACCAAATAGTCCCAATTCATTTGAAACAGCTGATCACCGAGAACAACAAAAACAAGAGGAAAAAGGAGCTCAGGAGACAGGAGGACCCATGTGATGGGAAACTGTAGCAACAGCTGACCAGAATAATCAGATGGTGCCCAGCCACTACCATAGACAGCCCTGACGGGGCACACAGTGTTGAGTCCCTGCGACAACACTAGAAAAAGAGTGATGCAGCTCAAGCATTCTACTAAAATACCACAATTGATGGTCTGAAGACCTCGGGGATCCCCTGGGATAATAGCCCCTAGACCTGCTGCTGCCGCTTTCCAGAAAACACTACAGAGGTTAACCCTTTGGACAAAAATGGAGTGGACTCAGGGACGCAATGTGACCAGATGGTGTGTGTGTTTCATGGCTCTATGCGTTTATAGGCTGCTGTCCTACTGGCCTATTTCTAGATGGGAGGAGAAGAAAGTAGAGAGGAGGGAACAGGAAATTTAGAGGATATGACAAGTACAGAATGAAAAAGAGGAGTGTACTGTCACTGGACAAGGAGAGCAGAAGGGGCCGCAGATAGGCGGGCATGCAAAACTTTCACTTAATCACAATAAAAACAAGAATTTAATGAGATAATGTTGAAAAAGTACTTTGTGTAATCTGAAGTGATATATAAATATCTATCTATATATTGATCCATATATGCACTTACTAATTATTAAAATAAAATTACCATCACTTTGTAAATTTCCATAGAATATCTTGTTGTGATCTTAATAGGCATTGCATTAATTCCATATATTAACCTAAGGAATATTGTCATCTTCACTATTTTTAGTCTTTGTCAAATAAATAGTATGGTATAGCTCCCTACTTACTCGTGTCTGCATTTATTGTCCTCATTAGAATTTTATAGGCTTCTTTAAATAAATCTCTTTGTCCCAGAATAATATGAATAGCCAAGGATTTAATGTTCTGTTGCTATTTTAACAGAATCTGTATTTTCATTCAATTTTCTAGCCCTGCATCACTAGTGCATAAAAAGACTGTTTTTAGCAAATTAATCTTATATTCTTTTCTCACACATTCACCCCATTTGATCCCATTGCCTCTTACGGTTTCAATCATAAGCCCAGTTCCCAGAGCAGCAGTCACGTCTATCCACCTCCCTGCTGCCTGGGTGTCTTACAGGCACCTCAAATTTAGTATAAATGAAAGAAAATTCATCTTTCCCCCCAAACCTCCTCCTGTTTTGGTATTCCCAGCCGCAGTGAACCACATACGCTGCTGTGCAAGCTGGAGACTCAGACGTCAGCCTCCACCCAGTCTTCTCCTTCACTCTCACATCCCGTCTTGAATCCATCATCTTCTCTCTTCGCGTTCAGGCCTCAAAACGGAGACAGCTGATGCATTTTGTTGTTTGGCTATTTTTCACACTGTGTTGCCTTCCTTCACTTTTTTCTCAACTCTTCCCTTCACCTTCCTTGCACATACTCAAATTGCTCTTCAGACTGCTGTCACAGGGATCTTTCTGAAACCATACTATTCCTATGCTTAAAATCCTTTCAAACTCATAAATTTTAGGATGTTTCACCTCCTCTTAAGACGTTGCAGTGTCTGGCCACATCTCCGCTGCTCAGCAGTGAGCCACCTGCCCTCCTCACGTCCCCTCTATTGTTGTCATGTGGATTTCTTTGGGGCTACTCAAAGCAGTCATTTTCTCTCTGTTCTGTGAACTCTGTGTGACTGTCATCTCCTCTGTCTTTGAGTCTTTCACTTCACCTTTTAGAGACCACGCATCTACAGAAAGCCTTCTCTAGCCCCATTCTGGGTTAGACACCACAGTCTGCTTACTCACTTGTCTCCGGAAGCAACACTTGTGTGTGCAGAGAATGGGCATTCCTACGGTGGGCATGACAAGGACAGCACAATATGCTTCTTACTGCTGGAAGTCTGGATGCCTAGCAAGAAAAGTATATCCCAACTGAAAGAGACCAGAACTGACAACTCGGTACTACATGAAATTGGCTACCTAAAATGCAAAGTGCAGCTTACTATTACGTTTCTTGGGCATACATGTAAAACTACCAAGATATTTTTCACAGTGGACGGAAATCAAAGATAAACCATAAAGACAACTCTCAGCTCAGTGTCAGATAATGTGGTTTCTTTAGCTTCTGTCAGAGTCAGTGATTAGGGAAACAGCTGTCAGTGCTACAGGGAGCAAGGCCCTGAGGGTCTGTAACATGCCCTCCCTGTGTGGAAAACAGCTTTTTCTTGTTTCTAGTTTCTTGTTTGTGTGTTTGTTTATTTGTTTGTTTTGATTACCTGGTTAAAGAATAGAATGATATCACTGCAGGGGTGCAACAGCTCATATCAAATAAAAAACCGACGGCCATCAAATCGATTCCAACACACAGCAAGCCAGAGGACAAAGTAGAACCACTCCAAAGAGTGTCCGAGGAGCACCTGGTGGATTCAAACTGTCGAACTTATGGTTAGCAGATGTAGCACTTAACCACAGTGCCACCAGGGTTTCCAACACCTCGAGAAGTACAAAAATTAGGGGTGGAACAGTGGAGGATATATGAATCCTAGAGCAAGTTGCATCTGAAGGGTGCAGGTGGCAAAGATACCAGGGGAAGGTATTTTTGGTTTTATTTTGTTTGTAAAAACAGAGGATTTGTATCTTTAAATGTGTTACAAGTGGGAAGCATGAACGAGCTCTGGTTTCACTAGTAATTTACCAGTTTTCCAGAAAATTCTAGCATGGTTTAGGGAAAGACAATACCAACGTGTTATAACCCCAGTAGGCCATTGGCATCTGCCAAGACAAAACAAATTCAGTGAATCCAAGACTCCAACACATTTTCTGTTATTCCTACGAGGAAGTGTGTTGACTTTAGATTGCATTCTAGCTTTTAGTCTATGTGGCCATGTAAAATTCAAGAGTATCTCTTATATGCAGCAGCATGCTCAATTCTGGTTTACTGTTTTGTTGTTTAAATTAGAATCTGGTCTTTCTTTTTCTGTAATCAATCCACCCAATTATGTTTCTGAGATATTTTACATATTGCCCTATGGTTTAGCCATCTAGTGCTGCTATAGCAATACCACAAGTGGATGGCTTTAACAAACAAGCTTTTTCTCTCATTGTCTAGTATGCTAGAAATCTGAATTCAGGGATCCAGCTCCAGGTGTAGGCTTTCTCTCTCAATTGACTCTGAAAGAAGGTTGTTATCCTCTACCTTCCATTGGTGTAAGAGCTTCTCTGTGCAGGAACCATGAGTCCAAAGAATGTGCTCTTCTCCAAGCACAGCTTTCTTGGTGGCATGAGATCCACATGTCTCTCTGCCCACTTCTGTCTTTTATGTCTCAAAAGAGATTAACTTAAAGTACAACTTAATCTTGTAGATTGAGTCTTGCCTCATTAACGTCATTGAGATAGGATTTATGACAAATAGGAAAATAATATCAGACAATAAAATGGTGGACAATCACTCAATACTGGGAGTCACAGCCTAACCAAGTTGACACATACTTCATGAGGATACAATTCAATCCACGGCATCCTGTAAACTTCACTGATTTTCTTTGTTTCCTGTTTTTACTTTACAGGGATAGAATTTAAATTCTAAATTCTTTGTTTTAAAAACTGAGTTGGAATATAATCCATTTTTCTGACTCTAATCTTAACATTTTCATTATTTTCATTATTTTCACCATTATTAACTAAATAAACATCTTGCAAGAGATAAGGCATCTAGCTGTTCTGGTATTTTCCACTTTTCACTTTCCCTAATTACCTCCTGTGATTATACCTTTTTGAAATTCTGTCTTAACACCTGGTAGTTTTCAGAGCATATAATCTAATTCAATGATTTAAAAACTTAATCAGGTAGCAGACATTTTATAAGAAGATATGGTATTCTTATATTCATTAGCACCATAAATGTTAATTCAATCAATCGGTATGTATGTGCTGGGTTTGAGGAAGCAATGGTATATCACTTCACACCAAACTGCTATAAGCTCAGTAGCTTAAATCAATAACTGTATGCTATTTCTCACAATTCTGTGTTAATATTAGGCAGTTCTTCTGGGCTAGGTCAGCTAAGAATATACCTGCTATATGTCTGGCCAGCTGACAGATTAGGTAGTGGCAAGTTGATCTAGGATGACCTCACAGGTCTAGCAGCTGGAGAGTGTTAGCTGAGGCCACATGACCACTCATCGTCCAAAGGCTATCTCAGGATTGTTCTCATGGCACTCTCAGGGTTCCACCATAGAAGGAAAGTACTAGTCCCACTGCACAGATGCTTCTAGTGCTTTTTCCAAGTATCATGTTTGCCAACGTCCTAGTCATCAGAGCAAGTCCCACAGCCAGCCAAGAATCAGAAGGTGGAGGAAAAGACTACCTCTTCATGGGAGAATCTGCAAAGTCACACTGCAGTGGAGTGGATGGAGCCAAGGAAGAACATGTGGCTATTTTTACAATCTACTTCAGTCCACCCATGGCCACAAATTATTCATGTTCTTCTCAGATGCAAAAGACATCCAACAATTTCTACCAGTTATGATATCACACTTGAAGTCCAAGAGCTCATGACTTAAATCAGGTCCAGATGTAGTTCCTCTCAATTCAGAGAGCAATGACCTTAAACGACTGTCCTCATAAACACAGTATACAATACAAGGGGACGACAACTGTAGTAAGGACCAGTTACAAAGTGGGCAAACAATCTAAACAGAAATCTCATGAAAGAAGAGACAAAGAAGGTAAAAAGCATATGAAAAGATGCTCAGCATCGTGTGTTATTAGAGAATTGTAAATTAAAACACTGAGATATCACTGTACACCTTTTAGAATGGCTAAAACCCAAAACACAGACAATACCAACTGCTGAAGAGGATGTGGAGCAACAGGAACTCTCATTCACTGCTGATGAGAATGTAAAATGAAACAGCCCCTTTGGAAGATAGTCTGACAGTTTCTTACAAAGCTAAACATAGGATTGCCATAAGATCCAGAAAAAGTGCTTGAAGGTATCTACTCAAATGATTTGAAAACTTACATACACATAAAAATCTGCATGTAAGTGTTTATAACAGCCTTATTCATAGTCAAAAAAGTGGAAGAAACCATGATGTCCTTCAATAGGCGGATGAATTAACTGTGGCACATCCATATAATGCAGCAATATTGAGCAATGAAAAAGAAATGAACTATCAAGCTACAAAAATCATGGAAGAATTTCAAAGGCACACTGCTAAGTGAAAGAAGACAGTCTGTAAAAGCTACGTGATATGTGACTCTATATGACATTACGGAAAAGAAAATACTATGTAGAAATTAGGAACAGTGATTGCAAGGAACTCAGGGTAAAAGGAAAGTTGAATAAATAGGTGGAGCACAGAGCATTTCCAAGGCAATGAAACTATTCCATGTGATACTATTATGGTAGATACACAACATTACACATTTGTCAAAACCCATATGACTATACAAAACAAAGAGTGAATCTGAATGCAAACTACAAAATTTAATTAATAATAATAATGTACCAATATTGGTTCATCAGTTGTAACAAATATGCCATCCAAATGTAATGCAAGATGTTACTAAGAGGAGAAACAATGCTCATGGAGGAGGAGTGTTATAAGAGAATTCTGTATTTTGGCATCATTTCTCTGCAAAACAAAAACTCAACTGAAAATAATTTTATGGAAAAAATCTAAGTCTTCAATTGTTAGTGATTACTATTTTCTGAAGTTTACAATGATATTTAATCTCTATGTATTTTTTTCATGTAGCAGGTACCAAAGTTCTTAGACAGAATTTGGTCAGAGAAAGGAGGCGAGTGTTAAGTTGAGGACGTTGTGTTCTATAACCTATTTCTTTCTGCACATGGAGGAATACTGCTGTCATTCTCTTTTATCAGTTGAACAATACTCTGCAGAAAGAGTCTTGAGAATGACCTGTCTGATTTACCTATTGATTTTATTTTATAACATTAATCTTGCCTGTTGGGAATGTTCTAGTCTCCTTATCTCGTTATCAGTATCTTTCAACTACTTTCAAATCCATAAAATCCCTTGTAATTATCTGGTCAGCTGTGAAACTTTGTTAATAATGCATTTAGGGTTCTCTGGCTCTTGACATCATATATTTCTACTCTAAAAAAGTAAAGTCGTCTTGAGTGGGCATTATAATATGTGGTGATAACTCTATCTCTCTTCATTTACAGAGGTTATTTTCCCCCAAAGCCCTTCTTTTCTCTGAAGCTTTGAGTCAACATTCAGAATTATTCTTATTTTGACATTTTTAGAAGATATTTCTGTTTTAGTCTTAACAATTTGTACATGTCCTTTAAAGTTGTTAATATTGTGAAAAGAGTGTATTTGCTGAGTGGAATGCTATGCCTCCCGTGAGATTAGAGATAGACGTTTTGTTTGTTTTTCATTTGCTTAATCCAAAAGCATCTACTGAGCATCTGCAATATAAAAGGCATTCTGCGACACGTTGTAGGAGTTACCAAGAGGCTTACAAACATGTAACCACATGTTTATTCTACTGAGTCTTCCATTTCTTCTCATACTCTGCTTAGCCACAAATTCTATCTCCTAGGTATATTTTCTCTGTATTAGTTATCTCTTGGAAACCATGCCCTGACTGAGCTTTGCTGAACTGTGATCTTGTACATTGCCAGTTCTTCATGGAGTGGTTCTCCTCTGCCATTTTGTAAATTTTTTTCTGTTGTCATTAAACATAATTTAAGTTACAGATGTCAGTCATATTGTGGCACTATTATGCTGACTAGCACTAGAATAGCTAAGCCAGCCAAGCCCGGAGCCAAGCACTTGTGGTGAAACAGATCACTTTCATATGGCCTTTCTCACCATGGGCTTGTAACTCCTACCAAATGATTGCGTGGGAATATCCTACACACCAAAGGGATTGGACAGCTTGCTGATAATGAAAAAAAATAGGTACAAGGCACACTTATGTGGGTAGAACCATCTAAATGAGGAACATGGGGCACTAATGAGCCCTTTGGTCTGTTTTGCCTAGTTTAAGCCTGGTGGAAACTAGGTTTAAAATCCATCAACCCAGAAGTGAGAAGGGGGGACTTGATTTCTACTAAGAAGAAACAATAAGAGTGGAACACTTCCTTTCAACCCAGAATTTCTGTGCTGAGACCCTCCTAGACACAGGAGGCAGAGAAAGAGAGCTGTAATACCAGGGAAAACAAGATGGTAAAAAACAGCAGCAAAGAAACAGCAGCAAAAACAGCAGCAGAACCAGGACACTGGTAGGAGGTGGTGCATACAGCAAACTTCCCAGAGCAGAGGACAAAATCTGAGCACCTTTGGGCAGAGGCTTGCTGGTGGAATGAGTTTCTTCTGGAACCTTGTTGACAGAGCTTTGTAACACTTGCCCAAGCCAGGGCAGAGGACCACCTGACGGGACAAGGAGCTGAGAGGTCTAGCGCAAGAGAGAGGACTGCCTGCAGGTGCAACTGAGAAGAGGCTATCCTAATGGAAGAACAGCATCCTGAGTCGTCCCTGATCCTGAATTGTAACCTGTTATTTCCCTAATTACCCCCATAACCCTGAATATGGTCTGTAAGTTCTGTTTGGTCATTGAAATGAATTATTGAACCCAGCAGAGAAGGGAAGAGTCCCATGGGAGGCACAACGGGTGTCAGAATTAATTAAAACATTGGTAAGAGGAGGCTTGTCTGACCTCCACATCTCAGGGCTGACCTTTGGACTGTTGATTCCCCTTCCCCCTTGTGAAGTTATACAAAGAAGTTAGATACCCCACCACCTCCTTTTAACAACAGTGAAGCCTAGACTATCTAGAAGTTAAAAATGAGATTCTATGTTAGAGACAATAGAGCATACACTGTTCTCACTAGAAAAAATTGTTGCCAGGAAGAAAAATTATTTTTTAATTATGAGTTGTATTTCTGCTTACCGTACTATTTCAGAGATGGTTAACATTATAGCACAATGGCTGTGTTACAAGGCTGTAGAGTTTAAAGTCTAGTTCTGTCCCTTGCCAGTTATGTGACCTTGGATGAATAATTTCTAAGTCTCAGTTCCCTCATCTGTAAAACAGGCATGATAATGGAATCCCAATCAAAAGGTGATTGGGATAATCTATGTAAAGCACTTAATATTGTGCCTATTACAGAATAGACATCTAATAAATTAAAATAATCATTACTAAATTCTGCCTCCAATACTGGTTTTTGATAAATGCAAATTATTTGATTTTTCACAAATATTTCTTTACAAATTATGGATTTGATCTTGTCAGCTAGTCTCCTGGTGATTTATAGCCCAGATCAAGAAGAAATGAAATAATAAGCTTTGAGAACATAAATGTAAACAGAAAGTGAGTAAAATTATTCCATCCTGTAAAATCGGCCACCTTGTCACCTAACTTCACAAGGGGAAAGAAAACTAATCACGATAAGCATCACTATCAGAATCTTCATCAGCATCAGCCTGATCTTGCTGATTCCTATGAGGTGGAGGTCAGACATGCCTCCTCTCTCCAACCTTTTTTGTGTGTTGTAGACAATTCGTTTGTTCCACAGTCTTCTGTGCTGAGGCATTTTTCTTTACGTGCTTTCTTTTCCTCTTTTTCTTTGTTGGTAGTATTTGCTGAGACTTCATGTTGTTGTTGTTTTATTTTGACACACAGGATTGATAATTTCCTTTGTGTTTACCTTAATTTTTACCTCTGTTTTTCTAAACTTAAACCAGTCTGTAATTTCTTTATATCACCTTGACTTCCTTTCCATATGAAATGTCTATGACTACATTTTTTTTTAAGTTCCCCTTTTTTGTTATAATGTTTATGTAATGCCATGGGTGGGATCTGACTCAACGGCACTTGGCAATGACGTATCAGTTTCTCTATCTTCAGTGTTTTGACTTATTTTTGTGATTTCCCCATTTGGGGAAATCTGGTTGCTCTGTTCTGTGTTCTAGTCTTGGGATTGTTACCAAATGTTATTGATTTTCTAACCAAAGGACTGTCTGTAGTTTTTCTTGTAATTTTGGTTTTTTACAAATTCCATACATTTCTTTTGCCTGGAGATGTACTAATTTCACCATCAAATTTGAGAGGCAATTTTTCTGGATATATAATTCTTGGCTGGCTATTGTTTTCCTTCAAGGCTTTGTACCTGTCATCCCATTGCTTTCTTGCCTGCATGGTTTCTGATGAGCAGTCTGAGCTTAGTCTTACTGACTCTCCTTTGCAGATAATTGTCTCCTTATCTTTAGTTTTGACAAGTTTAGTTATAATATTCCCTGTGTCTTTCTTTTGTGTTCTACCTTGTGTGATGTTCAGCGAGCATCTTGGATGCATAGCTTCTCATCTTTTATGATATCAGAGAGGTTTTCTGTCATCAAATCTTTGACAATTGTCTCTGTGTTTTCTGTTATCCTCCCACCTCATCCCCCACTCCTGTTTTGGTAGTCCAATAATTCACAGATTATTCTTCTTGATAGAGTCCCATGTAATTCTTAGTGTTCCTTGATTTTTAAAATTTGTTTACCTCATTTTTCCTGAAATATATTGGTTCCACGTGCCTTATCTTCAGTCTTACTAATTCAGCCTTCCTTCCATTGCCTGTGTTCTGCTCTTTTGACTTTTTACTGAATTATCTAATGCTGTGATTTTTATTATAAATTTTCTGAATTTATACTTCCTGTCTATGTCAACTTTCCTGCAACCTGTTCTATTTGTCAAATGCGCTCCTGCATTTTTGCCTCATTTCCTTCCTAATCTCTTGAAGAGTTCTAAGTATTAATCTTTTGAATTCTACCTCTGATAATTCCAAGAAGTTCTCTTCCTCTGGAAAATTTCTTGCTTCTTTGTTTTGGAAGCTTTCTGAAGCCATCATGGTCTGCCTCTTCAAGTGATTTGATACTGACTGTTGTCTCCATATTTACTTATTTTATGCTTGCCTAATGTTATAGCCTCTTGTTTTGTTTTGTCTTGAAACATCCAAGTAGGCTGATCATGTGTGTTAGTTTGGTTTTTGGTGACTTTGAAGCTCTAATGTCAGTCGTTAGAGCTGTTACTAGACATGCAAACTGAAGAGTCTGTTTATTTGTCTTCTATGGACTCACCACAAGTGTCCAAGTAGTCAACTATCAAGTGTGTGGTGCAGGCTCTCCCCTACTGCCCTAGATGAGCAGCAATGATTAGTGTAGGAACAGGTATCTGGCTTCAGGGATTGAGAAGGACAGAGGGCTGACAGCCATTCCTTAGTGTCTGTGAGGATGTGTGTCCCCTTATATCTGAATCTAGGTGAAGAAACTATTTCTGCCTTGAATTTCCAGCTCAGTGGGGTTGACAGATTTGCCTCCCTTTCCAGAGTTTGTTAAACTCTTCCATCTCCAAGTCTCAGAGAATGACCCAGGGCAGGCTTAAGGAGTCCTACTTTTGGCTCAGTTAATGGCATCAGACTCCAGAGCCAGGCACAATGCAGAGAAGGGAGGAGAAAATGCTGGGAGAAGAGACAAAGATTCATCCCAAGGGAAAAATTCATGTCTTTGTGGGAAGCGTTAGATGTAAAACACTTAGCTTTTGACAATATGGTGCTGTTTCTCACTGGTTGTGAAGGCATGAGTGGATTCTCCAGTCAGTTTGTCCTGCTGAGGAGGATGCCTTCCAACTGCTACTACGCTGCTCACCATGCTGGCTGCAGCTAATTCATGTCTGGCCAGACTTATGTACTTAGGGAACTGTTCTCCATTTCTTGCGGTTCAGACCTATTTCTCAAATTTCCCTTTGGTGTTCAGGGCTCCTAGGGTGTCATATGTAATCAACTTACATGTAATCAATTCATTTGAGTCTTTTTTGTTAGAAGGATCACAAAAAGTATCTGACTACTCTGCCATGTTGGCTCCACCCTCTCCAATCTTTTTACCTATTCTAATACCAGCTCTCCTTTCCACAATATTCTCTACTGCTCTGCTGGGTTCAATAATTCATTGTAATGACCCCACAGAACTCACAGGCTGTACTCATGATTATGGCATTTATTAGGGAAATAACAGGTTACGATTCAGGACCAGAAAGAATTCAGGATACAGTACTTTGGTCAGGACAGCTTCTTACCCACATCTGCAAGCAGGCCTACCCCTTGGCTGCTGGGCCCCTCAGGCTGACCTCTTCCTTACTTAAGCAAGTATTGCTAGCTGTTTAGTTTTGCCAGAGAGTGTCCAGAAGCACCCTACTTTGTCAGGAAGCCTCCTACCTAAAGGCACTTATCTCCCTTGCTCCATGGATCAGCAGGCCTATTTTAACCAACTTGCTCCATGGGCTGGGATGCCTGCCACAGATTCTCACAATGGTCCTCTGATCATGCTGCTGCTGTTCTTCTGCCACTGCTTTTTACCATTTTACATCATCTCTAGTGTTACAGTTCTCTCTTCTCTCTCTCTGTCTCCTAGGTCTAGGACATTCTCAGCACAGACATTCAAGTTTCAAAGGAAACACTCAGCTCCAATCTTTTCTTCTTGATGAATAGTCAAGTCTTCTCCCTTACCCACCACTGGAATGGCTCATTTCAAGGTTAGCATATGGCGAAACTGACCAATCTCCTTGTTAGGGTTGTATATACTTTATTTACACCATTCCACCCCCAATAAGGATGCCAAGTACCTTATTTACATGATTAGCAAGCTGTCCAATCCATTTATTTTACATAGTCCATATTATGTACCTTATTTGCAGAGTCACTCCAGAGTCCACTCTAGTGGGAGTTACAAGACCATGGCTAGAAAACCAAAAACAAATCAAACTCCTTGCCATCAAGTCAGTTCTGATTCAAAGTAACCCTATAGGACAGAATAGAAATGCCTCTCTAGGACTTTCAAAAAGCAGCTGGTAGATTTGAACTGCCTACCTTTTGGTTAGCAGCCACAGCTCTTAACCACTATGCCACCAAGGCCATGTAAAAGTGACACATCATACCATACATCCCCATGACTAGGGTTTGATCACCGGTCACATATTTCTTTAACTGACTTTGAATTGTGCTCCAAACAAACACATAAATATTCATTACTTGATAAATGCTATTTTGTAATCATTAGAAAAGTAACTTCTCTTGAGTCACATGGAAAGAAAATCCAGTATTTCTGATTTACTGGCAGGTCTTTCAGTGGCAGTTTGAAAGGAGCCTAGCTTTCAAAGTTTACATGGAAAATAAGATGATGATAATATTCAGCTTTAAAAAGCTTAAACTCAAAAGCTTTCATACATCTCACAATTCTTTTTTAAAAAAAAAAAAACACCTTATTGTACACAGAGATAATATCCTTCTAAAACCATAACAGTAAAATTAAATGGGCAATATAAATTCCTAGAACAGTCAAACAGAAAATGAAATAAAAATAAAATTTGTGTTATTGGGTTTTCTCTTTCAGAGAAAAGCTGTGCAGTTTCTGTAATATTTGGAAGCTATAAGAAAGTTTTTCACACAACTGTTTTATAATTTAAATTTGCAAAATACATCTGACAAATCCTGAGGAGACAGAAAAGACAAAAGTGGAGTTTACTGGGAGTTAGGGAACCCACTCCTACCTGAGTCGCTAATCCTATAGTTTTAGGTAGGGTTTTACAACTGAGGAAGGAAGTTAACACCACATTTCTCTAAAATCCCTAACGCAAGACTGTAAGCAAAGAACTGTCTCAGCAACTGTCTCAGATATACCGTCTCAGCAAGCCACACAGATGTAAACAAAGAACTTTATCCCCCAGCTGAGTTTGAAAAAGAAGACCTGATGTTTGAAGACACTAAGAAGATTAGCATTTGATTTGGTTTTTTTTGTTTTGTTTTGTTTTGTTTTCTTAAGCCTCAAAACACTGTCTCCCAGATTGTGCTTATTAAAAGCAGGAAATTTGTTAGTTTTAAACACGTAAGATGTCTTGCAGAATGTGAGCCTCACAGGACTTGATTTATATTTCCACTTCTGGACAAAGCTGTCATCTGTGGCCCCCAATGCGTAATAACAACATGGAGCTGCATTTTTCCATGCCTCAGAGAAATTCCATACAAAGTCCCACGTCATACCTCTTGCTGTAGTAGGAAAGGGGTGCAAGTACCATAAGGGATGCTAAAATCCCAGGCATTTGTCAGTGATCATCTGTGGGATTCCAGCAGTAGCTACAACAAATGCCAAGACTTAGAGAAACAAATGCACCATCTCCCACCAACGGGTTCCTTGTGCTCTTTACTGCTGATGTAGGCCATGCAGCAGGGAAAGCCTTGTTTTATTTATGTCCTGGTGGAATAGTAGTTAAGAGCTACAGCTTTCGAGTCCACCTTGGAAACTCTAGTGTCTTATAGGGTCACTATGAGTTGGAATCGGCTTGATGGCAATTGGTTTGGATTTTTGTTTGGGGGGTTTGTATTTGTTTTGGGGACACAAGACAAGAGCTAAGCACCAAAGCCATCTCTGCACTCCAAGTGGGCTTTGCTAGATGGTGGGGCTCCTGCCTGAGGAGGTGAGGGAGAGGACAAATAGATATGAAGAGAGCAACAACAAAAGGAAGGACAGTAATATAAGATGTCTTCATCAAAATTTCATTCAGGTCTTCCTTGACCACCCCACATGAGGAAATCCTATCCACCCCTCTCTATTCCCTTGACCTGCTAGATTTTTCTCTGTTGCACTTCCCACTATCCAAAGTTATATTATATACAAGTGTTTATTTGCCTATTGCTTTACGTAGAACTGACTGGTTGGCATAAATGTTTAAGCACTGGACTACTAGCTGAAAGTTTTGTTGTTTGAACCCACTCAGAGGCACACTGGAAGACAGCCCTGGTGATCTATTTCTGGAAGATCACAGCCTTAAAAACCAGGTAAGTGCTGGTCTGTAAAACATAGAGTCACCATGATTAGAAATCGACTCTATGGCAACTAACAACAACAACTTTGATTTACATGTTTGTTCATCAGCCCTTCATTGATTACCTATCCTGGCAGATCTATTCTAGGTTATGGGACTACACCAAAGAGGAGCAGGCCAAGTCCCTGCTCTTAAACAGTTTACATCGCAGAAAGGGGTGAAGAAGAAGACTGAAAACAAGCAAGTGAATGTATAGTCTGCCAGAAATAAAAAGTGCTATACAGAAAAAATAATGCAGCAGAAGGGATACCAGAGTACAAAGGGTAATGATTTTAGACAGAATCATCAGGGAAGGCCTCATGGAAAAGGTGACTTTGAACAGAAAGCTAGATCAAGTAAAGGAGACATATCGGTGGGAAAGAATAGTGCCCACAAGCAGAGAAAACAGCAAGTGCAAAGGCTCTGAGGCCAGAACAAGCCTTGTGCATTTAAAGACCAGTAAATTGCTAAAGAGGAGGCAGCAAGAGAATGAAGAGTGATGAAGTCAGAGAGATGTTGAGGTAGGAGGTCATACAAGGCCATTGTAAGCAATTTGCCTTTAACTTTAAATGATGAGAAATCACTGACAGGGATAAAATATAGGACACACCTACATTTGAATTGCATATGAACAGTGAACTTTGCATAGTCTACTTATATCCCTGTTGTATGAGACTATGCCACTGATGTTTATGCCACTGTGTCAGAAATTTGTTGACTTGCTGCTGCTGACAGCATCTTCATTGTTGAACTCAGCACTGGATGTCACTCCGACCTCAGATGCACTCAGGGCTAGGTAACACCAATCCATTTCTAACACGGGTGCAGCGGCTTCAGCAGCAACACCGCCAGTGCCTGCTGGTGGGGCATTTGCTGTGTGACATGAGGCTTACCACTCTTCACAATCTGGGAGGGGACCTCACTACAGTAACCCTCCTTGCCTCTCTTTGCTGCCGCTCTTACATTCTCTGCCCCCAGAGACAAATGTTGTATCTGACTGGTGCTGCATGAGGCTTTTTCTAGCCATTTTAGGGGATGAAGGATCTGATCTTTCCTCAACTAGTAACTGTAATTGGAAGCCAGGTCTTAGCCTTGCTTCATGCGCAGAGAAATGAATGAGTGAATGAAATCCTCTCCACTATGTAATATGTTCACATGTAGGTTATGTCACAATACTATCCTTGTTCCAGAGTGCACAGTCCCTGGAAAGGAATATTCTGAGGTATGGCACCATCTAAGTAGAGAAAGTATGGCAGAGTAAGAGCTAAAGAAAAAAAAAAGAATCCTTTGCTATGAAGAGTTAGTTATGCTGTAAAGATGACACTGACCACATTGTCTCAAAAACTGAAAATTTTTAATTTTAAATCCATTCTCTGAAGTTTCTGATGCCTGGTATTGACTGTTTCTATGGCTTTGCTCTCTAGAATCTAAGTCAAGAAAGCAGAAAAACAAAAAGGGGGTGGTTCATGGTAATGGCATTCTGTGTGCACAGGCAAACCCTGGGACATGGCTGGTCCGTGGTCCACTTGCTGGAGACTGCAAAAGCTCTAGATAGGCAGCATTTTAATTGCACAGACCAGGTGACTTGTGAACTTTGAACAGGAAATTTTTAATCCTCAACCAGTCAAACAACTTTCATGTAACATTCTATTATAACTAGCAAGTTCTGGACCTCAGTTTCCCCTCTTATAAAAAAAGACCAGGTACTAATTCATCAGGACAGTTGTTAAGAACAAATAAATAGAGGCTGTCAAGTAATTCAGTGGGGGTCACGTACATGAGAAATTAGATTTGCACAATTCTGTTTCTGGGCTCCCACCTGCAGTTTGTCTTGTGCCTTTGGTTCTCTCTTATTTTGTATGACCTCCATTTTTTGTACCACCAGTCATTCAAAACAGTTTGGATCCTTGAGAAGAATAATCTCATCTTCAGAGTTACTGTCCAGAGAAGTTCTTGGAGAGTGTAGCATTAGGAGGATCCTGAGAAATAATGGATCTACTCTCTTGGTAGTGTTCAATAACAGACTTTAAAAATCTCCTTCTTGTGTTTGTGGGAAGGCAAGACATCCGAGGAAGAAAAGAGAGTCTTCAGTGGAAATGCTTTTATCCTTCTAAGTACTCCTGAAGGCCAAAGACCAAGCCCCGAGTGCTACAAAGTAAAAGGAGCATTACTCTGCATTTGGAGAGAATCTTTCATCCTGTCCTCAAATGAAAGAAAGAAGGGAAGGAAGGAAAGAAGCAAAGAAAGAAGAAAGGAAGCTGGAAAAGAGGGGTTTTTGTTTGTTTGTGCTTTGGTTTTTAACCTGTTCCTACAATCTAGCCATTAAAGATATACCTACTGGTCTCATCATGTTCAAAACAAAAGAGAATGAAGAAAATCAAAGACAAAAGGAAACTATCAGTTCAAAGGATGATGGACCCCCACAAACCACAGCCTCCACCAGCCTGCACCCAGGAAAAGTAGGTGGTGTCCAGCTGCCAACAACAACTACAATGAAAGGGATCATCATAGAGGCTTCCAGACTGAGCAGGAGAAAAGTGTAGAGTGAAATTCAAACTTAAAAAAATTAAAAACACCAAAAGAGATTGAAGGAACACCGAAGACAATAGCCCCAGATACCCTGTTAGCTCAGAACTGAAGCCACTTCCAAAGTCTACCTTTCAGCCAGGGATTAAACAGTCCTATAAAACAAATAAGAATGAGGGACATGTTCTTGGTTCAATCAACACCTGCTATTGTGGATTGCATTTATGTGTCCCTCCTCCCTTCTCCAAAAAGTGTGTATCAGTTTGGCTTGGCCGTGAATCCCAGGAGAGTGTGATTTCTCCCACGTGTTGTGAATGCTGCCTCTATGATGATAATGAGGGACAACGGGCAGCAGCTGTAGTGGTAAGAAGGGACTCAACCTACAAGCTTGGAACATGCTGAGGTCATCTCTTGAGAGAGAAAAGGAAAGGGAGGAGAGCAGAGTATTGAGAACTTCACACAACCAAGAAAACAGCACCGAAAGCAGAACGGGTCATTTGGCCCCGAGGTTCTTGCATCAGGATGCTCTCATACTGAGTTGGAACTCAGCCTACCGGCTGTGATAATTTCTCATACTGAATAGATTTGTGGGCCACAAATGGATTTGCAACTTACCAGACTATGACAACAAAATTTCTCTTTTGAAGTCTTCCACTCACAGTGTTTCTGCTAGAGCAGTACCAGGTGACTGAGACCCCTGCCCAAAAGTAAAGAAGCCTGGAGGAATGGACATAGGGAACCTGAGGTATAAAAGGAAACAGAAGTGATGCTGACATGTTTCAGGGATTGCCACCAAAGTCAAAAAACAACTTGTGTATAAATGAGAAACTAGTGTGCATGTCAACTTTCACCTAAAATACAATGAAATTAAACAAACAAACAAAAAAAAAAAACACTACAAACAAGAGAGGCCTCATAGTTTGAACCATGTCCTGCAAAATATGTGTCACCATGGTTAGGTCATGATTCCCAGTATTATATGATTGTCCTCCATTTAGTGACCCGATTATCCTTCATTCTGTGATGTATTTTAAGTCCACAGGCCTCTGTGCCTGTAGTTATGATCCCATTTGAGAGTGAGCTGTCTGTTGTGTTAGTGAAACAGGATTAGGTCATGTTAACAAGAATTAGGATGGGATGTTGTCAGGTGCTGTCAAGTCGGTTCCAACTCATAGTGACCCTGCGAACAACAGAACGAAACACTGCCCTGTCTTGTGCCACATCCACAATTGTTTTTATGCTTAAGCCCATTGTCGCATCCCCTGTGTCAGTCCGTCCTGTCAAGGGTCTTCCTCTTTTTTCACCAGCCCTCTACTCTACCAAGCGTGATGTCCTTCTCCAGGGACTGATCCTTCCTGACAACACGTCCAAAGTATGTAAGATGCAGTCTTGCCATCTTTGCTTCCAAGGGCACCCTGGTTGTACTTCTTCCAGAACAGATCTGTTTGTGCTTTTGGCTGTCCATGATACATTCAACATTCTTCTCCAACACCACAATTCAAAGGCATCGACTCTTCCTTTGCCTTCTTTGTTTGTTATCCAGGTTTCACATGCGTATGATGCGATTGAAAACACCATGGCTTGGGTCAAGCACATCATAGTCTTCAAGGTGACATCTTTACTTTTCAATATTTGAAAGAAGTCCTTGGCAGCAGGTTTTCCCAGTGCAATGCACCTTTTGATTTCTTGACAGCTGCTTCCATGGGTGTTGATCATGGACACAAGAAAAATGAAATCCTTGACAACCTCTATCCTTTCTCCACTTATGACGACATTGTGCGGAGTTTTGTTTTCTTGATGCTGAGGTGCAATCCTTATTGAAGGCTGTGGTCCTTGATCTTCAGCAGTGTTTCAAATCTTCACTTCCAACAAGTAAGGTGGTGTCATCTGTGTAACTCAGGTTGTTAATGAGTTGTACTCTAACGTTGATACCCCATTCTTCTTTGTATAATCCAGCTTCTTAGATTTTTTGCTCAGCATACAGATTGAAAAGATGTATGGTGAAAGGATGCAACCCTGGTGCATACCTTTCCCTAATTTAAGCCATGCACTGTCCCCTTCTTCTGTTCACACAACTGGCTCTTGACCCATATACAGATTCCTTAACAGCACCTTCATTCAGGCCACAGCACTGATCTGATGTAATGGGAGTTTCCCGGGGTCTGTATCACCTTTTAATTTACAAGAGATAAAAGGAAAGAGAAGTCAGCAGGGAGAGAGAAACCTTACCTCCTACTCCCATCAAGACATAAAAGTAAAACTTAGAGCACACCCTTTGGACCCAGGGTCCATTCCCTGTAAAACTCCTAGATCCAGAGGAAAATTGACAACAAGGACCTTCTATCAGAGCCAACAGACAGAAAAAGATACCTCCTAGAGCTAGGGCTCTGAATTTGGATTTCTAGCCTCCTAAACTGTGAGAGGAAACCCTGATTGCATAGTGGTTAAGTGCTACAGCTGCTAACCAAAAGATCAGCAGTTGGAATCCCGCTAGATGCTCCTTGGAAACTCTACGGAGCAGTTCTACTCCATCGTATAGGGTTGCTATGAGTCAAAATTCACTCCACAGCAGTTGGTTTGGTTTTTGGTTAAACTGTAGAGAATAACCTTCTGTTTGTTACAGCCAACCACTCATGGTATTTCTGTTATAGTAGCACTAGACAACTAACCTGTGGCTGAAAATCCGTTTCCACTGAGTCCATTTCAGCTCGTAGCAACCCTACAAGACAGAGTAGAACTGTCCCATAGGGTCTCCAAGGAAGAACTGGTAGATTTGAAGTGCCTACCCTTTAGTTAACAGCTGAGCTCTTAACCACTATGCCACCAGGGATTCAAAATGACTAAGACAGGAGGTAAATAAAAAGCTGGAAAAAAACTCATGGTAGAGACTGCTGAAATATCAGACCACAACTCCTGTCCTCTGTTTGTTTAAGAGCCTGAGTGCAGGCTGTCCACTTGCCATGAAAAGCTGTGTTTATCACTTCAGAAAGTAAACATCGTGTACCTTACAGGGAGAGAATTTTCTTTTTAACACAGTTCTGCAAGAAGAAGCAAAATTCCCCCTCTGTGAGGACTGAGTACTGTGCTTAGAGTGCTCTCTGATGTCCTTTCACTCCTTACCCAGCACAAACACCCCAGAGCAGCAGCATCTGAGTTTAAATTGCCTATGCAATTTGGTTCTTCCAACCCTGAAAGTGTGGAGTCAAGGTACAAAGTGCCTCCCATCTGACTCCAGAGCAGGGCCACTACAGATGAAATATACACAAACAGATAAAGAATAAGAGGATATTCTGTGGTTTAAAATCAGAAAATGTGTGCGTCAATGTTGTATCTTTTTACTATACTTATTCAATTTGTTGACCAAATAATCCAAGAAGCTGAACAATATGAAGAAGAGCAGGAAATCAGGATTGGAGGAAGACTCATTAATAGCTTGTTGAAAGCTGTTAACTCATTAACCTTGATTGCTGAAAGTGAAGAGGACTTGAAGCATTTACTGAAAAAGATGGAGGACTACAGTTTTCAATACAGATTACACCTCAGTATAAAGAAAAGAAAAATTCTCACAACTAGACCAGGAAGCAATAGAAAAAAGGTTGAAGTCATCGAGGGTATCATTTTACTTGTATTCACAATCAACACCTACAGGAACAGCAGTCAAGAAATCAAATAACATACTACATTGGCCAAATCTGCTGCAAAACACCTCCTTAAAGAGTTAAAAAGCAAAGGTGTCACTCTGCGGACTAAGACTCAAGCCGTGAGTATCTTCAGTCATCTCACATGCATGTGGGAAACCCTGGTGGCATAGTGGTTATGTGCCACAACTGCTAACCAAAAGGTCAGCAGTTTTAATCCACCAGCTGCTCCTTGAAAACTCCATGGGGCAGTTCTACTCAGTCCTATAGGTTGCTATAAGTCAGAACTGTAGGTTTGGTGTTTTGGCTTTCATATACATGTAGAACCTGGACAGCGAATAAGGAAGACATAAGAATTGATACTTTCGAATTATAGTGTTGGTGAAGATATAGAGTATACTATGAACTGTCAGAAGAACTACAGCCAGGATGCTCCCTAGAAGCAAAGATGGAAAGACTTCATCTCACATACTTTGGGCATGTTATCAGGAGGGAGCAGTTCCTCAAGAAGGACATCATGCCTGGTAAATAAAAAGGTCAGGAAAAAAAAGGAAGACCCTCAGTGAGATGGGCTGACACAGTGGCTGCTGTGATAGTCTGAAAAGCAGCAACCATTCTGAGGCTAGTGCAGGACAAGGCTGTGTCTCATTCTGTTGTTCATGGACGCATTGTAAATCCAAACTGACCCGACAGCACCACCGGCAACACGGCAGTCTAGGCTAGTGGTTCTCAGACACTCATTAGCATCACCAAGAAAAAGTTTAAAATCCTAGTGTACAGGGCATACCCCAGAGCAATTAAAGCAGAGTCTCCAGGAGTAGGACTCAGATATTAGTACATGTTAGAATCTCTTGGGAAGGCTTAAATTATACAGATGTCTGATTTCCAGCAACAAAAACTCATAGCAGCCACCAGCTAGTGAAAGGGAGCAGTGGCAGCTCAGTGGTAGAATTCTTGCCTACCATGAAGGTGATCCAGGTTCAATCCCCAACCTACAGCCACTACCAGTGGAGACTTTCAGGTTGCTACAATGCTGAACAGGCTGCAGTGGAGCTTTCAGACTAAGGCAGACCAGAAAGAGAGATCTGGTGATCCGCTTCCAAAAATCAGCCAAGGGAATCCATATGGATCACAATGATGAGATCTGCATCAAGTCATAGAAGTGGTACAGATCTTGTAGCATTTCATACGGTCACTGTGAGTTAGGGCCCCGCTTGACAACAGCTAACAAAAAATGTGACAGACCAGTAAGAAGATGTTATCCATTCCATGTTCCCATCCCTTCCTGAGAAAGTCTAAGGCCCTGAGATCCTCAGATGTTGTTGTTGTTGATAGTTGCTATTGAGTCAATTCTAACTCCTAGTGACCCCGTATACAACAGAATGAAACACTGCCAGGTCCTGTGCCATCCTCACAATTATTGTGACGCTTGAGCCCTCATTTCAGCCACTGTATCAATCTATCCCGTTGAGGGTCTTCCTCTTTTTTTCTGACCCTCTACCAAGTATGATTTCCTTCTCCAAGGAACGGACCCTTCTGATAACATATCTAAATTGTATGAAACGAAGTCTCACCATCATTGTTTCCAGGGAGCATTCTGGCTTACATCTTCCAAGACAGATTTGTTCATTTTTCTGGCAGGCATAGTATATTCAATATTCTTCACCAACACCACAATTTAAAGGCATCAACTCTTCTATCTTCCTCACTCATTGTCTAGGTTTTCCATGCATGTGAGGCAATTGCAAATACCATGGCATGCATCAGGTGCACTTAGTCTTCAAAGTGACACCTTTGCTTTTTAATCCTTTAAGGAGGTCTTTTGTAGCAGATCTGTCCAACATAATATGTCTTTTGACCTCTGGACTGCAGCTTCCACAGGTATTGATTATGTAGTCAAGTAAAATAAAGTCTTCAACATCTTCAATATTTTCTCCATTTATCATGATGTTGTTTATTGGTCCAGTGGTGAGAGTTTTTGTTTGCCGTTGAGGTGTAATCCGTACTGAATGCATTGGCCCTGCCTATAGTTTGAGACAGAGGACATTGATCTAGTTCACAATAATAATTAACTGCCACATGCCCTGGGTCAGGCAATATGGAAAGTACATATATTATCTAATTTAATCCTCTAAAAAAAGTAAACAGTATTTTCCCAATTTTAAAAACAGTAAACAGTTCAAGCCAAAAACCGAATCCTCTACCACTGAGTTGATTTTAACTCATAGCAACCCTATAGGACAGAGTAGAACTTCTTTGTAGAGTTTCCAAGGAGTGCCTGGCAGATTCTAACGGCCAACCTTTTGGTTAGCAGACATAGTACTTAAACACTATACCACCAGGGTTTCAAAAGAGAAGTTAATTGACTGCTGGGGTTACACAGCTACTAAGTGCAAGTGCTCGAATTTCAACCAAAAGCATCTAAGTCCATGGAGCTTTTAACCACTTTGCTCCATATTTGACACCTATCCTTTACTGAAACCCAATAATCTGAGCCTATCCAAATCTCCAAAAACTAGTTCTCCAAAAGTCAGTTCCCCCCAAAACAAGTTTGCCAAAACTAATCTGTCAACTTACCAAGTCAACAAAAATTGCCATGAACTACCTAAAGAGTTTATGGTCATCCATGGTCCATGATGAGTTCCAAATGTCTTTCAGGATTTTTTACCCCAAGGTTTCAGCAGTGACATATCCAGCCTGGGGGAGGAAAGTCTAATACCCCAGCCTCTCTGCAGCAACAGCATTCTCCTGATGTTGACTTCATGGAACATGCCTGTATCCTGTCCTCATCAGTGCCTAACTCAGATCAATCCTTTGTCACACAGCAGCCACCCCCTGGCAGAAAATGGTGCAGCCTAGACAAGACTCCCTACTTCTGCCTGTGGCTAGGGCTCCAGAGATAGAAAAAGAGAGGGGTGCTCCCCCAAGCAGAAAACACAGAGATGCCAATCTATCCACTGGTCATATTTCTCTGTAGGTTGAGGCATATTAGCCATTTATCTAATTCATGTGCAATGACTTGACTCATCAAACCCAAACCTGTTGCCATCAAGTCAATTTCAACTCATAGTGACCCTACAGGACAGAGCAAAGTTGCCCCATCGGGTTTCCAAAGCTTATATCTTCATATAAGCAGACTGCCACATCTTTCTCCTGCTACTGAATTTGAACCATCAGCTTTTTTATTAGCAGCTGAGCACTTTAACCACTGCACAACCAGAGTTCCATGTATGAATTGACTTTAAAAAAATGCTTTCCAGTGAATTCAACTCATCACAACCCTACAGGACAGAGCAGAACTACTCTATAAGATTTCCAAAGAGTTGCTAAAAGATTCAAACCACTGATATTTAGGTTAGTCATCTGAGTTCTTAACCACTGCACAACCAGGACTCTGTGAATGGACTAGAGTCTTCCAGTTCAAATCCCTCAGGACCTTCTGGACATCCTGTTCTGACTTCAGGCAGGGCCCATATCACTTTCCTTTCCTCCTGCAGCAGATTGTGAACATCTTAAAGTCAGAATCCTGCTTTAATTTTTGTACCTCCAGCATCTAACATGGTGGCACTGTTGTTGTTAGGGTGATCGGATAGTTTGTTATTCAAACTGAGAAGCTTTGTGGATTGGGACAGGGGTGCTAACTTAATGACATAGTAGGCCAACAAGCATAAACCAAGACTGCCCTGGGCAATACGAATCATAGAGACCTTACTTACAGTAGATGCTCAAATGTTGATTGAATTAATAAACCAAATAAAACCCTTTCACATGAACTTGATTCTGGCAATGATGACCCCATGTGTTACATAGTTGAACTGCTCCATAGAATTTTCTTGGCTGTAATCTTTATGAAAGCACGTTACCAGGCCCGTCTTCTACAGAGCATCTAGGTGAATTTGAACTATCACCCTTCAAATTAGTAGATGAGTGCATAGTTTGAGCTACCCAGGAACTCAATAAGATTACTCAAGTGGTTCAAATGAAAGATGTTTACGGGCTCATTCCACTTCCTGTTAATCATATAGATTTGGGTCTTTCCGTTGAAATAAGATTTCCCATGAGAAAACTTGGACAGTATGAACCACTCCATTGAATAACTGAAGAAGATTCTTGTTTCATGTCTATTCGTTGCCCTGGTTCCATTAACTGGCTAGTAATACAGTGTCTCCCACAGATCAGACTAGTTGCCAAAAGTTGATTCCAATTCATGGTGAACCCATATATGTCAGAGGAGAACTGTGTTCTATAGGGTTTTCAAAGGCTGACTTTTTTGGAAGTAGACCACCACACCCTTCTTTTGGGGTACCTCCATGTGGACTCGAATTACCAACCTTTTGTATACAACTGAGCATATTAACCATTATTACCACTCAGGGGCTCTGATACAAAGCAAAAACAAAAACAAAACCCAATGCCAGTGAGTCAAGTCTAACTCATAGAAACTATAGGTTTACACCCAGAGTAAAACTGTCCCATAGGGTTTCCAAGGAGCACCCGGTGGATTTGAACAGCCAACCTTCTGGCTAGCAGCCATAACAAGCATTCCATAAACATCTGTTGAATTGAATTGGTACACTTTGTTAAAATGCTCAGGTGGTTGAGGTCAAGAATACCATATTTTCAAAGAAAACATGATCCATGGACATTTTCCAAGTGTGGCCTGATCAGATGCGGAACAACACTGCAGAATAATGGTTTTTACAGTAGTAGAAAAGTAAAGGTGAAAAATATGTGTTGAAAAAACTCGCTTTGGAAATGACTTCCCCTTCCAAGCAATAGATGGTAAGTTAATGAACTAGAACCAACCAAAACCAAACCCACTGACATCCAGTAGATCTCAATGCATAGCAACACTATAGGACAGAGTAAACTGCCCCATAGAGTTTCCAAAGAGTACCTGGTGGATTCAAACTGCTGAACTTTTGATTAGCAGTCATAGCACTTAACCACTACACCACCAGGGTTTCCATGAACTTGAACAGAGGTAGGACAAATGAATTTGAGAGATGAGTTTGAAATAGGAAAATCTTGTTGGCGTAGTAAGTAGGACAAATGAATTTGAGAGATGAGTTTGAAATAGGAAAATCTTGTTGGCGTAGTAAGAGTCTGGCAGCTAACCAAAAGGTCAGCAATTCAAATCCAACAGCCATTCCTTGGAAACCCTTATAGGGCAGTTCTACTCTGTCCTATAGGGTCACTATGAATTTGACTCCATGGCAATGGGTTTAGGCTTTTTTGCCCAAGATACAGTAAGGAGTCTTCAAAGGTAAACTGTAGCACAAAATACGGGAGAAGAAAGAACCAAAGAGGACTCCAAGGTTTTCAGTCTATGAGTGTGGGAGGGCCATGGTACCGTCCATCATTAGAGGAACACTCAGGAAAAGAGCATGTTTTGAATGTAAGAAGTGAGTTCTGTTCTGGACATACTTGGAGATTCCCAAGAGGCCATTGCATATATGTGATTCTGAAGCTCAGAGAGACATGAGGAGGGAATACAGCTGTGAGGACTGAGACCCCCATAGGGGGTGGTAAAGGCTAAAGAGTGGGTGAGCTCTCCCAAGGAGAGTGTCCACTGCAAGGGCAGAAGTGGGCTTTCCACAGACACGTGAGGGACACCTACAGAAGCAAGAGCTTCTCCGTTCAGCCCCTCCTGGCTTTTCTGACTCTGAAATTGCAATGGGGCTGCCCACGGGTCTGCAGCAGCCTGTTCTTAGAATCCTCTGCACTGCCTCCAGAGCAGCTCCCCTGTGAGGAATAGTTCTTTCAGCCTGCCATCTCTCAAAATTATTTTTTCTGTTCGCTAATAATAATCGTGCACAGAAAGTCAGGCTCACAAGCTTGGCTTTAATGTGATGAAAATCCATATTCACCTTGAACAGGCTACTTCAGATAACAGACATTTGTTTGATCAGACTCCATTATGCCCTTGGCAACATCCTGCTTACAACAAAGAGGGCTCAGCCCAAGGTTTTGGAGACTATTGTGAGGGGTCCTTCATCCTCTGGAACACTGTCACCACTAGAAGAGACAAATTAAAAATTAATGAATATGCTGTATTAGACGTCTTGCAGCCAAGGAAATTTATGTAAATAAGAGAGATGGGGGAGGGGAAAGTTTCATTGCTAATATTCTTTATAATTATTAGGTGAGAATAACCGGTGAAGAAAGTGGGGGAGGAAACAGGACAACTAAGGCTAAACTGAAGGCCTGCATTAAGAAAACAAGGCTGGCAGAGATGAGAATGTGCAGATATATGGAGGATTTTTAAATTTGGATCTCATAGGGGCCTCGGTACAATAGAAAGTGGAAGCAAACCGTCTCTACCCAGCCAGATTCCTCAAGCCTTGTCCAGCCCTGACCTGAATAAGGAGGCTGCACCAGCCTGAGGCCAGCGGCGGAGACTTCTCACAGAAAAGCAGAAGCACTCGGCTTATTTACCTTTCTCAAAGAAAATCTCTGGCTTCCCACACTTTAATTTTCTGTGACCACAGAGTGGTTTTGGTGGCCATTGTGTTGTGGTTACCACCAAAGGAAATATATGTTTGCTAATAAAAAGTGAGTTACTAATGACAATTGATATTCAAATAAGCACATTCCCCCACAACAAACATGCATTTGTTGAACTTTGAAAGGAAATAAATACTTTTTAATGAACACCAAGTTCAACCACATTTCCCACCCTCCACCACCCTCAAGAAAGCACCTAGTGAACTAAAAGCCAATCTATGGATTTTCTAAAACAACTGAAGTATCGCAAAACCAGAACGTTAGAAACTTTTCTGAATCAAGCTTGAAACAACAAAGGGTGGACTTGGTTTAAGTCCTGCTTCATAAATATACTAGTATACCATTTTAATGAGATGGCAAACATTTTGTGGATTATACTCCTACAGGGAGAAGACTTCACCTAGGATGAACAACTGTTGCATGTTAAAATATGACCTCCGACACTTAAGTCTGTGAACTTAACTGTTCTAAGGGCTACATACCTCATTGCTGAATATCACTATGGTCACCTTCGAAGTACTCCCCTTGAGAAACTATGCACCAATGCCACCACCTGGTTAACCCCTCAAAGCAATTTTGGAACTCTTTCTGAATGGCTATTGCCCATGGTAGCACTGTGGCAAGTTTGCAAACTTAATTGTGTAATCGTTTGTGAGGGAGTTTTTAGCCAGTAAACAAATAACTGTATTGGAACACCCTCCCTACTCCCCTGATCTGGCCCCTAGTGAGCTTGTTCTTTACCAGAAGATAAAGTAAGTATTGAAATGAAGACATTTTGATGACATTCAGGACACCAAGGGTAATACAAAGACAGCTCTAATGGCCCTTCCAGGAAAAGAACTCCAAAATTGCTTAGAAGGGTGGACTCGGTTCTGGCATCAGTGCATAGCTTCCCAAGGGGAGTACTTTGAAGGTGACTGCAATGATATACAACAGTGAGGTATGTAGCACTTTTTCTAGGATGAATCTGCATACTTAATTATCAGACCTCATATGTATTATTTGTGAAACAGCCTGGCTTTGGCAATTACATAAATTGGGTAATATTTGGGGAGCATGGCCTTCCCAAGATTAGGATTGGGACTATAATGGATTCATGAGTCACCTAATCACTGTTTCTTTTGGGGCGTGAGCCAAATGGTAGCAGGAGAGACAAGTACTGTGCTTCTCTTTCTATGAATTGGTGCTGAGGTGAGAACTCTTTTTAAAGCACATAATTAATCCCAGAGGTCAGATCCTGCTGAGTCTACGGAACAGTAGGTTATGACACTGTCTTCATCATCATCACCTGGGGAGCTCTTTAAATCTTTGAAGCTGAGGCCCCACCTCAGAGACTTGGATCCATTGATGCTGCAGTGGTGGTATAGTCCTGGTATCCGGCTTATAAAAGCTCTCCAGGTGGTTCTAGTGAGCAGTCTAAAGAGAGGCCTATATTGGCCAATCCTAGTTTGGGTTGATTCTCTTTCCCTTTCATTCACATTGCTCTCTGGGCTGAGAAAAGTCATAAACCCTCCCTTTTCCACCAAGGGCCTACAGAAAGCACAAAGCCCAGTCTGACTGAAAGCTGAGAGAATCAGTGATTATCTGTAGGACAGGAGTGATGTCACTTGACTTGTATCTTAGGAAAATAACCATGCAGCAGAACGGCAGAAGGACTGATGAGAGAAAGCCAGAAAACAAGGAGATCAGTTAGGCACTTAACCCAAAATGTGGACAGTCAAGGACATGGGGAGAAGGAGACGGGAGACTTGAAGAGACAGTAGGGAGTCCAAAAGCATGCCTGAGATTGAACTAGCAAATCTGAGAATTTGTTGGTAGAGTGGAGGGTCGGCCAAAAAGAGGAAGACCTCGACGAGATGGGTGGACACAGCGGCCACAACAGGCTGAAGCATAAAAACGACTGTGGACCTGGCACAGGACGGGGCAGCGTTTCATTCTGTTGTGCGTAGGGTCTCTATGAGTCGGAACCAACTCGACGGCCCCTAACAACAACAGCAACAACAATTATGCTATGATGAAGAGCCCCTGCTGACACAAAAGGTTAAGCATTTGTCTGCTAACCAAAAGGTTGAAGACGGTTCAAATCCACCCAGCAGCTCCGTAGGCAAAAGATGGAGCAGTCTGCTTCCATCAGATTACAACCAAGAAAATCCTTTGGGGCAGCTCTGCTCTGCCACATGAAGTCACTACGAGTTAGGACCAATTCAACAGCCCCAACAATGGCAACGCATCTTAGGATGAATGTGGGGATGGAATTCAGAGTAAAATATCAAGAAAGGGGTGTAAGGTAAGAATAACAAAATTAACAAAAAGAAAACCAACTTGTGCAGAAGGAGAAAGAGCATCATTCTGTCTGGAATGCTGCCCTCTTTTCTTACCTTAGCCCTGGAAAGACGGGAGTAAATTACACGGAGCGGAAATTAGAACTGGTTCTCTGGCTCTGAATTGCAGTAACTTGTATTTATACTAAGCCTGAGCTGCCGAAGGCCAGGGACTGGTATTGTTCAGCTTTGTCTTCTTTTTCTTTAGTTTCAGCACTTAGCACAGTAAGCACGTAATAGACACACAACACATTTTTGCTAAAAAGATAAGTGATATCACAGACTTGAAAACAGCCTCAGTGGGGAATCTCACCATTACCAAGTCAGCCTTATTACACAGGCTATTTCACGGAAAGACAAGCCAAACTCCTGATTCACCTGGGCTGAGAATGGCCTACACAACCATGACGGTGCTCCCCTTCTCCTTCGGAGAAAGTGTTAAAAAGGAATGGCTTCAGGCATTAGTCACCCTATTTGTGCAGTGCTTGCTTTCCAGGGCAGGCAAGCTCTGACAAACGCTGATGTCGGTCCTTGGTCTCTGCCATCTTTTTGAAACCGGGAGAGAGCCCAAGAGCAGAGCCTGTCTGCTTTTCCCACGGAGACACTGTGGGGAGGAAGGGCAGGAACTGGACTTGGCCTGTTGAACCTGGGGAAATGGGTGCAATGCCACTCAGCTCAAAAGCAGAGAGAAAGCCCTTTGAATGGGATGCACGGTGGTGGCCAAGCTACAGAACAGTAAGCGGAGCACCTCAGGACAGATTCTGTGTCTCTCTTCAAAACTGCCTTTCTCTGCCTTCAGATCTCCTGAAACACCTTTCTTTTCCTGAGTTCTCCGGCATGACACAGTTAGTATGCTTAATTAATCAGTCAGTCAATAGACAGCGGTTACCAGACAGCTGACAGTGAGTGCTTCAGGGGAGCTCAGCGCGGCCCAGACCGTGAGGTAACCCAGGCCTCACCCAGCTAACCTTCAGTGGGCCTGAGGCAGCGTTTGACCCGGTGTTCCCAGCCCCGTCACTTCTCATTGACACTTGAAGTAGTCTGATCTCTCCTGCACCAGGAAATTGATTGTGTCAGCTACAGTTATATTTTTCACATAAAATCTCCCTTCCTGATTTTTCTGTTGTTTGCCAGCTCCCCCTCCTGACCACTGTCATCACGCTCCATTCCCTACGGGGGACGGCATCATGTTGCTAATTAGAGGTACAGCATCCAGACTTCTTTGTCTGCAATGCTGTGAGTGCTTTATTTTCACCTTTCTCTTCTGCAGCAAGTGTTAACTTCCAGTTTCCGGAACTGGGGGTGGGCTTTCCTGCCGTAGCTATGAAATTCAGCGTAAATTGGTACTCACTTTCCTTACCTGCAGATCTTTCTCTTCCATTTCTCGTGTTCTTTGTAACAGAAGTCGGCAAAATTCTGCACGAAGTATAGTCTGGTGATGTTATGTCTGTTAACCAAAGGTCGGCACTTCAAATCTGCCAGGAAACTCTATGGGCAGCTCTACTTTGACCTCTAGGGTGGCTGTGAATCGGACCCCACGCGATGGCAGTGGGTTTTGGTTTTTAGGCATAGTCTATGCAGCTATTGTTGGCAGTTTGGGGAGTAGGAAAAAAAGAAAAGGGAAGAATAGGGCAAGAAGAAAAGAAAAAAAGAGGCCAACAGGCAAGAGGACTTTTGAAGCAAAAAGAAGTTGTTGAAATGGTCTCGGAAACAACTCCTTTGCACCCATGGTCTGCCACAGACTTAGGTTTTCAGTGTCTTGAACTCAGTCATCACCTCATTTATTCAGTTCTGTCCGCTTTATTCAGCTTTAAAAGTGCCTAATACACGTCTAAGCATGTTCCTGGCACAAATATTTGTCATGAAAATGAAGCTATGTTGCAAGAAAACAAAACTAAAACTGAAGGGAGGAATTTAAGTTAGGAGGCAGGAAAAAAAATAATAACATATAAATATTCAGATCCTTCCCTTCTTTCCTGTCTGAGAGTGTGTAGGGCTTTTTCTATATGCATAATGGAAGCTGTGGGAAGGGAGAATCTCAGAGCCTGTCTGGGTTTACTTTAGAAAGGGCAAAGAATAGATAGCTGAGGGAACAAGAACAAAGGACCCTGCTCCCCACACCTGATTAGGACAACTGGGGGAAGAAGACGGACTCTGGAGGTGGGTAATGAAAGGCAGAAATTGCTGTACTGGGGAGAAGAGAAAGAGAATTTTGACAAGTTTTCTGTGCATTATGACTATAATCAGTCCAGCAAGTCTTCAAGAAACAGTAATAATGACTCGTTATTTGTATTTGTTAGATTTAATTGTGGTGATGACTTTGTGTTGAGTAAGGGCCAGAGAGCAACTTTATGCGCCGCGTTAGTTTCCTAGAGCTTCCGTAACAGATTACCACAAACCGGAAACAGAAGTTTATTGCCTCAGCCCTGAAGGCTCAAAATACAACATCAAAGTATTGACAGGACCAAATGTATGGGCAGGATAGACTTCTTCAGAAGGTTCTGGGGAAGAATTTCTGCTTGCCTTTTCCCAGCCTCTGCTGGCTGCCAACAGTCCTGAGTGCTCCCTGACTTGGAGATGCACCACTCCAGTCTCCTGCTCTGTTGTCACAAGGTGTTTTCCCTGAGTGTCTCTGTGTCTGCGTCCAAACCTCTCTCTTCATTTAAGGACACTGGGCCATGATGGTGTGATGGTTAAGAGCTCAGACTGTTAACCAAAAAGTCAGTGGTTCGAATCCACCAGCCACACCTAGATACCCTATGGAGCAGTTCTAGTCTGTCGTATAGGGTTGCTATGAGTCAGAATCAACTTGACAGCAATAGGTTTTTATGGATTTATAAGGACATTGTTTGTATCGCTTTCTTCTTCTTTTGATGGTCCCTGAGTTGTTCGATATTTTACCCACAGAAGCCTTCACCATTGCAACTCAAGGCTTAAAATTTTTCTTCAGTTCTTTCAGCTTGAGAAGTGCAGAGCATGTTCTTCCCTTCTGGTTTTCTAGTTCCAGCTCTTTGCACGTGTCATTATATATTTCACTTTGTCTTCTCAAGGGGCCCTTTGAAATCTTCTGTTTAGTTCTTTTACTTTGTCATTCCTTCTTGATCGCTTCTTGATCTTAATCCTTCTTGATCTTGATCACTGCTCAGCAATCAAGAGCAAGTTTCAGAGTCTCCTGACATCCAGTTTGGTCTTTTCTTTCCTTGTCATTTCAATGACCTCTTGCTCTCTTCATAGATGATGTCTTTGATGTTGTCATGGATCGAACTGTGTCCCCCCAAAAATATGTGTAGTAATTTGACTGGGCCAGGATTCCCTGTATTCTGCGATTGTCCTCCATTTTGTGATTTTTCTGATGCTGTAAATCCTAATCTCCTCCTGTGGCTAATAGATAGGCTAATTATGTTACAAGAGGATTAGGGTGGGACTGCCACACCCTTGCTAAAGGAGTTTCCCTGGAGTGTGGCTTCTACCACCTTTTATCCTTTCATCCTATGAGAAACAAAACAGAGAGAGAAGCAAGCAAAGAGTTGGGAACCTCACACCATTAAGAGAGCAGTACCTGGAAAAGAGTGTTTTCTTCAGACCAGAGGTTCCTGTGTCGAGATAACCCCTGAGCAAAGACTGATGCAACATAAGGAATTTCCTCCAGACCCAACAGGGGAGGAAGCCTTCCCCTGCCGTGGACATCTGGAATTCAGACTTGTAACCTACTGGGCTGTGTAAGAATAAACTTTTCCATCGACTCTGTGGTATTTCTGTTAGAGCAGCACTAGATGACTAAGACAGATGTCCTTCCACAATTCGTCAGGTCTTCGATCATTAGTGGTCAACACATCAAATCTGTTCTTGAGACAGTCTCTAAATTCATGATACAATGACTATGTATTCCTTTCCACTGCCATTCATAATGTTTTCACTAGCTAATTCTTTTCAGAAGTAGACTGCCAGGTCTTTCTTCGTAGTCTGTCTTAGTCTGGAAGCTCAGCTGAAACCCGCCCATCATGGATGACCCTGCTGGTACCTAAAGACTGGTGGCATAGCTTCCAGCATTACAGCAACATGAAGCAACACATAAGCCCCCACAGTGTGACAAACTGACAGACAAGTGAGGCCTTGTCTAATTAGTCACTGGATTAGGGCCCACCCTAATCCAATATAGTTAGATCTTAGCTTGAAAAGAGCTACACAGATCCTATTTCCAAATAAGAGCATATTCTTCAGTATCAGGGTTTGGATTTCAACATCTTTTCAATATCTTGTGGGTACAGAACTAAACCCACAACATATAAGTTACAGATAGGTTTAAAATCACTGTGGAAACCAAGTATGAATAAGAGCTGGCAAGGAAAGTAGAGTTGGTAGGGGATGAACATTCAGAAAAAAATGCGAAGGCTCTAAGACTCTCACAAGTTTCCTGTGTCAAGAAGCTCTAATTTCCTTCAAACTTCCCCCAAATATTAAATGTGTCACTATGGAGCAAAGAAAATCATGAGACCCCAAGAGACCCAGGGTTCTAGAGGACATCAGCAGAACCTCTTTGCTGGCATTTTTCCCTGTGGCCAAATCAGCAGGCTAACCACTGACTTATTGAAAGACCATGGTAGTGAGGGTCAGATCAGCTAGAACCACACTTCACCAGGGGTTGATGTAATGATCTTCCCCTTAGCCCTCTGTCTTGTAGTTTATCTGGAAATATCCACTATCTTGGGGGCTAAAGAGAACGTGTGAGAGGACAACCCCCTTTAGGGTTGATTGACATTAATAACAAATTAACCTAGTTGAGACGTCATTTTACAGCAAATCTGAGGTGAATAGTCCTCAAAAGTCACCATTCAGGCTATCTGAGGGAAGAATCATTTGAGAGTGGGGAAGTAGACAGGGGCTTCTCAGCTCCAGCTTTATGACCTTTGAAAGTTGCCCACATAAGACTGTATTTGGGTCTGCTAAGGTCAAAGAGCCTTCTACTTGGGCAGGAGACAGAGAAGACCCAGGCTGAGCAGATGGTTTCACCCAGAAGTGAATACTCCAAGTCTCACCCCATGACCTCTTCCAGCAGAAAGTGAAAACTGCCTCATCCTATGTGATGCCGTTTTGTCAAAACTGCCACAGCAACACTACCTCAAGATAATTCCAGCCCCCAAGAGTGGAACAGGGATCCCATGTTCTACCTGAGGTCCAAAACCAAGTCTTGGTGTCTAGTACTTGAAACTGCATGAACTTCATAATCTCTGATGCCATATATGTATACTATAAACTTAGATGTTATTGTTGGATGCCACTGAGTCAATTTTGACTCCCAACAACCCTATAGGATGGACTAGAACTGCTTCATAGGATTTCCTAGACTGTAATTTGATGGGAGAAGGTACCCAGGTCTTTTCTTCCACAAAGCTGCTGGTGGGTTCAAGCTACAGCCCTTTAAGTTAGTACCTAAGGGCATAACCATTGCACCACTAGGACGCCTTGTATACAAGGATAAAAAACCAAATATAACCTACACCTACGTTCTCATTTTCTTCTAAAATAAAACATCTCATTTTCCAATTTTTATGCAAAGATCATTCATTAACTTCTATCACAAAAAAGCATATCTTTTGACTAATAAAATAATTAAAATTCCCTGCTATACCCTCTGATTACCCAAGAGTAATTAACCTCTCTAAGTCTTGGTTTTCTCATCTGTGAAATGAGCAGGCCGTGTGTGACTTGTTCACCAAGGTCCCATTTAGCCCAATACACTGGAAGTCTGTGAGAAATTTGATTATAAGTTATACTAATTTGGACACAAGAGAGTACAACCCTTACAAACCCGTGAGTAGTCCCAATTATTTATGTCTAACTTGACAGAAGAAAATGGAGCTTGACTTGGCCTAGGGGAAAACTATTAGATATGCTAACTTGATTTTCTCTGCCTTGAAAAACATAATAGTTCATTCACGTATTAGACACTATTAGGGGGCTATTGTGTGCTACAAATTCTGCACACTTCCATGAATTTGCTGTATTAGTTAAAGTGAGGCCAGCTTATGTAACAGATAACCCCCCACCTACCGGTAGCTTGATGTCCATGGGTGGTAGAAGCAGTTAAGCACTTGGCTGCTAAGCAAAAGTTTGGCAGTCGAATCCATCCAGAGGTGCCTTGGAGACACACCCTGGCAGTCTTCTTCCATAACATTATCATCGAAAACTCTGTGGAGTACAGCTCTACTCTGAAACAAATGGGGTGACTATGAGTTGGAATAGACTCTATAGCAACTGATGGTTCATTTTTCAATAACTTACTACAAGAGATGTTTGTTTTGCACCCACCGGAAGCCGCAGATTGCTATTCCTCATTGCAGCAGAGGGATGTAGTTGTTAGGTGCCATCTAGTCAGTTTCAGCTCACAGTGACACTACACACAATAGAACTTGACACTGCCCAGTCCTGCAGTATGCCCACAACTGTTTTAATGCTTAAACCCGTTGTTGCAGTCACTGTGCCAGTCCATCTCATTGAGGGTCTTCCTCATTTCCACTGACCTCCAACTTTACCAAGCACTGTGTCCTTCTCCAGGGCCTGATACCTCCTGAGAACATGTCCAAAGTATGTAAAGTGCAACCTCACCATCCTTGATTGTAAGGAGCACTCTGGTTAAACTTCTTCCAGGGCAGATCTGTTTGTTCTTTTGGCAGTCCATGATGTATTCAACATCCTCCTCCAACACCATAACTCAAAGGCATCAATTCTTCTACTGTCTTCTTCATTCATTGTCCAACTTTCAGATGCTTGCAATGAAATTCATAATACCATGGCTTGACTCAGGTGCACCCAAGTCTTCAAGGTAACATCTTTATGTTTTAACACTTTAGAGAGGTCTTTTGCAGCACATTTTCCAATGCAATATGTCTTGATTTCTTCACTGCTGCTTGCATGGGTGTTGATTGTGAAACCCAGTAAAGCGAAATCCTTCACAATCTTAATCTTTTCTCCTTTTATCATAGTGTTGCTATTGGTCCAGTTGTGAGGATTTTTGTTTTCTTTATGTTAAGGTACAGTCCATACTGAATGCTGTGTCCTTTGATCTTTACTGTAAGTATTTCAAATCCTCTTCACTTTGAACAAGCAAGGTTGCAGGTTGTTACTGAGTCTTCAGTCCTAATTCTCCATTCTTCTTCATATAATCCAACTTCTCAGATTATTTGCTCAGTATACATGTTGAAAATATATGGTGAAAGATTCAAGAGATCACCTTTCCTGACTTTAAATGGTGCAGTGTCCTCTTGCTCTGTTTAAATGGCTGCTTCTTGATCCTTGTACAGATTCCTCATGACCGTGATTAAGTGTTCTGTGATTCCCATTCTCTGCAATGTTATCCATAATTTATTATGATACACACAGTTGAATGCCTTTGCATAGTCAATACAATACAAGGAAACATCTTTCCGTTATTCTCTGCTTTCAGCCAAGATCTATCTGATGACAGCTATGACATCCCTGATTTCATGTTCTCTTCTGGATTTGGCTTGAATTTCTGGTAGTTTCCTGTCAATATACTGCTGCAGCCACTTTTGAATGATATTTAGCAAAATTTTACTTGCATGTGATATTAATGATATTGTTCAATAATTTCCATTCTCATTGGAGTCCATAAATTTCTTTATTTCATCCTTGATTTCTTCTATAACTGATGACTTTTTGACCAAGATGTTGTTCAGTTTCCATGAGCTCTACTTTCTCTGTTTTTCTTCTGCCATTGATTTTGACTTTTATGGTTTTATGATCTGAGAAGGTGCTTTGTGTTAATTCAGTGGTATGGATGGATTTTGTTGAGAATTTCTCTAGGTCCTAACACATGGTCTATTCTAGAGAAGGTTCCATGTGCACTGCAGAAGAAGGTGTAGTTGTCTGCTGATGGATAGAAAGTTCTGTATATGTTAATGAGGTCTAGTCAGTTAATTGTGGCAATAAAGTCTTCTGTGTCTTTACTGAGCTTTTTTCTAGACAATCTGTCCAGTATTAAGAGTGGAGTGTCCAAGTCTCCCACTATTACTGTGGAGTGATCTATCTCCTTTTTGAGTGTAGTCAGTGTTTTTTCGAGGTATTTAGGTACTCTAATATTAGGTGCATAAATATTTAATACTGTTAAGTTTTACTTGTATATTGAACTTTTCAGCAATAAATAGTGTCCATCCTTGTCCACAGTGGTGGACTTTACATCAAAATCTATTTTATGTGAGATTAGAATTGCCATACCTGCTCTTCTTTGTTCATTGTTAGATTGATATAAATTCTTCCGTCCGTTAATTTTCAGTTTGTTCCTACCTTTAAGTCTAAGGTAAGTTTCTTGTAGGCAACATATGAATGGGTCGTGTGTTTTGATCCAAGATGTCACTCAATGTCTCTTTACTGGGGCGTTCAGTCCATTCACATTCAATATGATTATTGATAGGTGTGTGTTCAGTGCTTCCATTGTGATATGTTTATTATTGTGTTGATGTTTTCTGTGTTGTTTTTATTAATCTGATCTGGGACATTCTTCTTTGTGAGTTGATTTTTCACCTTTTTTCAGGGTTGGTTTTGTGGTTGTTGAGACTCCTGTATTATGTTTCTTGATATAGTATGTTGCATCTTTATTGTGCTTTACAGCTGCCCCATGATCCCTCTTAATAAACTGTATATAAACCCAATTTCAGTTACTACCATTCATGTCAATTTCCTCTCCATCTAGAAGGACTATAACGACTGTAACACATCCCTCTTTTTAATACGATGGCATTATAGTTTTCATGATATGATCACTGGATTATTTCTTTCACTATTACAGCTTTGACTGAGTTTGGAGCTTCCCTAACTGAGTAGGATGCTAGGTGATATGTCCTGTATTTTTGTCTAAAATATGCAGTGAGAGCCGGGCTCTCAAAATATGGCAATTTCACCTGCTGATCCCACCAGCAATGCATCTGAGATGTGTTGCTAGTCAAGTCCCAACTCTGCCTGCCAGCTAAGACAGAGGAATAAAAGTTAAAATGGTGAGTTACCTTAGGTCTGTGCAAGCCAGTGCGTACCAAGAGTAGGGTCAGCGAAAGAGTGGTGGTTTTGCATTCAGTGGTATGAAGTCCGAATTAACAGCCCTATACTACGTCCTAGGGCTCACTAGGTGTTCAGAAGGCTCTGTTTAATTATCATTTCAGGTCTTGATTTCCAGAGGGATTTAGGGAGACGTCTGCTTAGTCCGCCTTCTTGACTCTGCCCTATTGTTCAATAATTTCCACATTCAGTTGGACCACCTTTCTTGGAAACAGGTGTAAACATGGATCTCTTCCAGGCTGTTGGCTAGCTAGCTGTCCTCCAAATTCTTTGGCAAGCACTTCCGTGCTACTTCTGTTTGCTGAAATATCTCACTTGATATTCCATCATCTCCTGGAGCCTTGTTTTTAGCCAATGCCTTCAAAGCACTTCAACTTCTTCCTTCAGTTTCTGATCACATGCTACCTCTTAAAATTTTGAATACTGACCAGTTCTTTCTGGTGTAATGATTGTGTATTCTTTCCATCTTCTTTTAATGCTTCCTGGGTTATTAAATATTTTTACTGAAGAATCCATCACTATGATAATTCAGGCTTCAGTTTTTCTTCAGTTCTTTCAGCTTGAAAAATGCAGAGGGTGTTCTTCCCATTTGATTTTCTGTTTCCAGCTCTAATAATTTACTTTGTCTTCTTGAGCTGCCCTTTGAAATCTTCGGTTCTTTTCAATCATCATTTCTTCCTTTTGCTCTAGCTTTTCAGTGTTTAAGAGAAAGTTTCAGAGTCTTTTCTGACTTTCAATTTGGTCATGTCTTTCTTTCCTGGCTTTTTTAATGACCTCTTCCTTTCTTCATCTATGATATCTTTGATGTTGTTCCACAACTCATCTAGTTTTCAGTCCTCAGTGTTCAACGCATCAAGTGTATTCTTGAGGTGGTCTCTAAACTCAGGTGGGATATGGTCAAGGTCATATGTTGGCTCTTGTGGGATTTTACTAATTTTCTTCAGTTTCAGTTTGAGCTCACATGTGAGCAGTTGATGGTCTGTAACACAGTCAGGACCTGGCCATGATTTGACTGGTGGTGCTAAACTTTTCTATTGCATATTTCCCCAGATGTAGTTGCTTTGATTCCTGTGTACTACATCTGGCAAAGTCCATGTATATAGTCACCGTTTATGTTGTTGATAAAAGGTACTCGCAATGAAGAAGTCATTGGTCTTGCAAAATTACATCATGCGATCGTCAGCATCCTTTCTACACTGAGGCTGTATTTCCCAACTACCAATCCTCCTTCTGTGTTTCCAACTTTTGCATTCCAATCACTGGTAATTATCAATGTAACGTGATCACACATTTAATCTATTTTGGACTTCAGAAGCTGGTAAAAATCATCAATTTCTTCACCTTCGGCCTTAGTGGTTGACATGTAAATTTGAGTAATAGTATCAACTGGCCTTCCTTGTAGGTGTACAGATATTATTATCCTACCACTGAGCACATTGCACTTCAGGACGGATCTTGAAATGTTCTTTTTGACAATGAATGCAACACCGTTCCTCTTCCAGTTGTCATCCCTAGAATGGTAGACCATGTGATTGTCTGAGACAAAGTAGCTAATACTAGTCTATTTCAGCTCAGTAATGCCTACAATATAGATGTTTATGCATTCCACTTTCTTTTTGATGGTTTCCAATTTTCCTTGATTCATTCTTTGTACATTCCACGTTCTTATTAATGGATGTTGGCAGTTGTTTTCTTCTCATTTTGAGTCATGCCACATCAGCACATCTGCATTTCTCAAGCTGACTCCGTCCACGTAATCAAGGTCAACTCTCCTTTGAGGAGGCAGCTCTTCCCCCATCTTTTGAGTGCCTTCCAACCTAAGGTACACTTCTTCTGGCACTGTATCTGACAGTCTTCCACTGCTAGTCATAAGGTTTTCAGTAGGTAATTCTTTTCAGAAGTAGACTGCCAGATCTTTCTTCCCAGTCTGTCTTAATCTGGAAGCTCAGCTGAAATCTTTCTGTCACAGGTGATCTGCTGGCATCTGAATACCAGGGGCATAGCTTCCAGAATCACAAAAACATGCAAGTCCTGACAGTATGACAAACTGACAGGCAAACGAAGGTGTGAAGGGATACTCTCTTCCAACTGATGATTCAGGAGCTAGTGCTCTCAATTTATGTCTCTGCTTCCTTCAAATATTGGCTCATTAGGGCATAGCTGAAAACTCTCTTAAACAACATGGCAGATCACACATGGAGGTTTATAAGGTCCAGGACTGTAAGTGATCCTCATCGCTTCCACTTGTGTTCCACTGTCTTTACTCAGTCACATGATCATGTGTAACTCTACGGGAGGCTGGAAAATAAAATCTAACCATGTGCCCAGGAAAAGGAGAAATGGCCTTGTCATCAGTTGTCAGCCTTTGTCTGAGCAGACATTATACTATTTGCAGATGAGGAAACTGAGGCTCAGTTGGTAAGTGGCAACTTCAAAATTTGAACTCAAGTCCACTGGCAGCAAGGTAAATGCCACATTCACAAAAAAACAACAAATACACTTTAAGTGTGGGGCTGTGACAGTGCCACATTCACAGAAAAACACCAAATACACTTTTAACTGTGGGGGCTGTGACAGTGATAAGGGAAGCAAAATGACAAAGGAACTCATTGAGAAGACTCATGTCTGTTGGGGCTGCAGGAGACGGAGGATCAAAAAAGATTTTTTTAGAGAGTTGGCTTTTAGGAAATAATAACAATAATGTTGTTATTGTTAGGTACAGTTGATTTAGTTGCAGCTCAGAGAGACCTTATTCACAACAGAACAAAACACTTCCTGGTACTGCACCATGCCCGCAATTGTTTTTGTGTTTAAGCCTATTGCTGCAGCCACTGTGTCAATCCATCTTGTTGAGGGTCTTCCTCTTTTTCACTGACCTTCTACTCTACCAAACATGATGTCCTTCTCCAGGGGTCAATCTCTCCCAACAAATGTCTGAAGCATTTAAGACACAGTCTTACCATCCTTGCTTCCAAAGAGCACTGTAGCTGTACTTCTTCCTGGACAGATCCACTTATTCTTTTGGCAGTTCACAGTATATTAAATATTCTTCTCCAACACCACTATTCAAAGGCATCGGTTCTTCTCCTGTCTTCCTTATTCATTGTCCAGCTTCCAAATGCATACATCTATGACGCAGTTGAAAATCCCATGTCTTAGGTCAGGTGCACCATCATTTTCAAGGTGACTTCTTGACTTTTCAACACTTTAAAGAGGTCTTTTGCAGCAGGTTTTCCCAATACCTTGTTCTTAGCCTTACATATACTTCAGCTAATCAAAACAGTGCTGCAGAACTATTGCTACTACCTATGTGTTACAGAGAGTAAACTGGCACTCAAAGTGAGCTGCTAAGTACACGGCCAAGGCTAGAAAACAATCAGTTGCTAAACTGGGATTCTAAGCTCATAGCTCTTTCTCCACTATGCCATCAGATTCCCTTAAATTAAATCTTGAAAGATGAACAGGTATTTGCTGACCAACAAGAGGAGGCAGCGTACTGCAAGCAGAAGGAACATGGTAACATGTATATATGTAGATGTGTGTGTGTGTGTGTGTGTGTGTGTACATATATATATACATATAGGGAAACCGTGGTGGCATAGTGGTTAAGTGCTAAGGCTAATAACCAAAGGTCAGCAATACAGATCCACCAGACACTCCACGGAAATCCTGTGGGACTGTTCTCCTCTATATTTTAAGCTCACTGTGAGTTAAACTCAACTCGACAGCAATGATTTTATACATATATAAGACAGAAAAGATTGAAGTTGTCAAGGATTTCATTTCACATGGAACCACAATTAACACCTACAGAAGCAGCAGTAAATAAATCAAATGATGTGTTACATCGGATAAATCTGCTGCAAAAGAACTTTGTCAAGTGTTAAATAGCAAAGATGCCACTTGGAGAACTACAGTGTGCTTGACCCAAGCCATGGTATTTTCAGTGACCTCATACACGTGTGAAAGCTAGGCAATGAATAAGGATGATTGAAAAAGAATGGATTCCTTTGAATTACATTGTTGGCAAAGAAGATTGAATATACTGTAGATTGCCAGAAGAATGAACAGTTCTGTCTTGGAAGAGGTACAGCCTGAATGCTCCTTAGATGGGAGGATGGTAAGATTTCGTCTCACATACTTTGGACATGTTATCAGTAGGGCCCAGTCCCTGGAGAAGGACATCATGCTTGGTAGAGAGTCAGGGGAAGAGAGGAAGGCTTTCAGTGGGATGGACTAACACTGGCTACAATGACTGGGAGGATGGTGCAGGACCAGGCAATGTTTCCTTCTGTTGCACATAGGGTCCTTGTGACTCAGAACTGACACAGTAACACCTACCAACAATGCACACAGTCAGTTATCTGTTACTGAAGCAATCAAGCTGTCTAAAGCCAACCCAAAAGTAGATTATGACTACACAGTATTATTTCCGGATAACCCAATTGTTATATAGCCTGTCATTTTTATTTTTCATAAAATTCAACTTTATGATTTTATGGTAATAAAATTCTTTCATTTATACCCTCTAAGCTTTCACTAAGATAGACTCTTCTGTGTTACAGCTATATACTTCAGTTAAAGCACTGACAGATCCTTCTAATGCCACACTTAAATAACCGCCCTATCAGTTTTTATTTTTTATACCTTCCCTTTTGATCCATTATCCAATTTCCCCGGAATTGCTCTAAGATAATTTGCAATCTCTGGCATTTTGCTCTACCTATAATGCTGACCTATACGTTTAATACTCGTGCAAATTGGCATGACTTGATCTGTGTTAGTCTGCATTATTTGAAACCTGATTAAAGTCATGAATCTCTGAAGTATAACTTTGTTTTCAAGATTGCCATCTAAATTATGTAAATAACCAGCACCGTAATTACCTCTCTTCTTTGATGAGCTTCCGTTCAGTTAATCTATATTTATCAGGCTTGAGGTGTGCTTATCTTTCAGACAGGCTTACTCAAGAAGGGGTGAGCCTCCAGGGGGAAAGTGTCACATCAGCTGACCAGGAATGACCTGCCACCAGCCTTCCTCAGCATGCTCAGCCCTCACACTTGCCAGTCCTCCACTTTTGGAGAATCCTTCAAAGATTGCAAACAGTTGAATCCTTATTTCTCTTGACTTTTTTTCTGTGTCCTAAAATAGTGCACCATTTTTCTTTTTCTACATTCATTTTCTCTCTGCCAGAGCTAACTTCCTAGATCCTTCCAGAAGAAACTTCATATTTCTCACCTTCACTTGAACATAAGAAAACACCAAAGAAATTTTCCCTTAATAATCGTTGGCTCTTCTTCCTAGTGGGATAAGAGCTGAGGCTGCTGGGCTGACCTTTGAAAGGATTCTGTCGTTGATGCTAACTTGACAGCCTCCCTGTGGGGTGAGTACATTTTAACCAGAGTTTGAATCCCAGCTCTGCCACCTTTGAGCTGTGCAATCATCTCCCTGAATATCAGGTTCCTCATATGGCGAGTAGGGTAATAATGATCATCTTACAGAATTGCAATGAGAACTCAAACCAAAATCAAACCCACTGCTGTTGAGTTGATGCTGACTCATAGCGACCCTATAGGACAGAGTAAAACTTCCCCATAGAGTTTCCAAGGAGTGCCTGTCTACGTTTTGGTTAACAGCCATAGCACTTAACCACTATGCCACCAGGGTTTCTAATGAGAATTCAAGGAGGTCACATATGGCAAATCACCTGCAGCATTCCTCAGAAAGCCAGTTATATGCAATGATGACATACCCAGATTCCAAACCAGTATTTTTCTCCACCATTTTTCAGTGACTGTCTTAGTCATCTAATACTGCTGTAACAAAAATACCAAAAGTGGATAGCTTTAACAAACAGAAATGTATTCTCTCGTGGTCTAGGAAGCTAGAAGCTGGAATTCAGGGTGCCAACTCCAAAGGAAGGCTTTCTCTCTGTGTTGGCTCTGAGGGAAAGTCCTCATCATCAATCTTCCCCATAGATCCAGGAGTCTTTCAGTTCTTCTTTCTGGGTGGTAGTCGTTCCCTCTCTCTCTCTCTCTCTCTCTCTCTCTCTCTTTCCCTCCCTCCCTCCCTCTCTCTGCTAGATTCCATCTCCTTTTATCTCCTGTAAGAAAAAAGGCAATGCAGACCACATCCCAGGAAATTCCCCTTACATCCGATCAAGGTGGTGACCTGAGTCAGGGTGTTGCCTCCCACCCAATCCTCTTTAACATCACCTAATCCGGCCTTGTTAACCTCAGGCAGGGATTAAGATTAACAACGCATCAGACAGTTATGTCGGATCACGAATTGAAGGATAACCACACAGTACTGAGGATCTTGGACTAACCAAGTTGACGCATATTTTGGGGGGACACATTTCAGTCCATGATGGTGACATTGGGCTACTTACTCAATTTCCCTGGGTGTCAATTTCATCATCTCTAAAATGTGCCTGGGAATAGCACCTGTGTCACTAGACTGTCACTTAGATTTGAATATAGCACTTGGTAGATGCTGTGTTCTGAGTTATTATCACTCTGGCCCAGTGCCAACATATGACAAAAGCTCCCCAAGGTTAGTTTCCTTCCTTCCCCGCTTGCTTCTCAGGGGCACCAGTGTGGGGTCCTGGAGACTCACTGCCACCTCGCCGGAGTCAGACAGCGGTAAGTTTGAAGTAGCTGTAAGAGCTGGGCTAGCTCCTTGCTCTGACTCACCGCGAATGCCTTAACATAGATATCTAGGAACTGTCCCTTCCTGGTGGCCTGTCAAAGATGTGTGTTGCAGCCAGTGCTATCTGTGGATTGTCACCATGTCTTCTCCACCACTGCCCATAGCCTTGTCCCAATCCCCAAAACCCACAGTCACTGACGTGATGTCTTGGGACTCTGGCTGACCACAGACGTAGCTGGACGACCTCTCCCCTGACTACCCTCCATCACTCTTCTTTTCTACATGGCATGCTTGGAAGCCTGGGACACATCAACCAACAAACCATATTGACTCCATGAAGCTGTCCACTAGTGCTGGCTGCAGAACATGGATGCGAACCTTCGAGATTTGGCTACTGGGCATCTGCCTGGACAAAGCTGTTCTGCCACAGTGAGATGTGATGCGCTCCAGACCAGAGACAAAACAAGGGCGGGCTCCTCCTGGAAGGGGTGAATCGTGAGCTGAGTTTTAAAGCAAGTCTAAACACAGGTAAGGGAGAAGTGCAACTACTGGGTCAGGGAAAGGAAGAGAGGTGTCATGGATTGCACTGTGTCTCCCCCAAATTTTATGTATTGATTCGACTTGGCTATGAGTCCCAATGTGGTGCAGTTCCTTCCATGTGTTATGAATCCTGCCTCTGTGATGCTGATGACAGAAAATGGACAGCAGTTGTGTTGGTGAGGCAGAGCTCAAGTTACCAGCTGTGGGGCATAAGGGAGAGAAGTGAGATGAGTAAGTTGGGAACTCCATACCTCCAGGAAGGCAGCCCCGAGAGCAGAGCACATCCGCTGGACCTGAGGTTTCTCTGCTGAGATGCTCTCCTTGAATTGGGACGTAACCTACCGGACTATCATAATTTCTCTTACTGAGTAGACTTGAAACTTGTTAACGGATTTGTGGCTTACTAGACTGCAACAATGAAGATTCTCTGTTGGAGAATGTACTTTCTGGAGAATGTATTTTCTGTTGGAGCAGTACCAGGTGACTATCCAAATTAGCTGCTAGAATTTCATGGCAAATGGAGCCGGTAACATCCAGAAAGGCAGAATGTAGCTTAGTAGTCGCCAGGGTCTGGGGAGAGGGGAAAGGAGGAGCGACTGCTCATGGATGTGGAGTTTCTTTTTGGGAGGATGAACATGTCCTAAAACAAGGTAGTGGTGATGGCTGAGCAGCTCTGTGACTGTGCTAAAAATTACTGAATGTACATTTTAGAAGGGTGGATTTTACGGTATATGAATGATGTCCCAATAAAGCTGTTATTAGAAGAAAGCAGAAGCAGGGAGCCCTAATATCATCCTGTTGTGGAGAGGCCTCTCTGTTCCGCTGATCCCCCTCAGGCTTCGGGGACTATCAGGAAGCAGATGTGCTCTTGGTCAGATGCCATAAACCATGATGATAAGTGCAGATATTAATTGATGATAACATTTTTTTTCATCTAGCTCAGTGGTTCTCAGCTGGGTGCAATTTTGCCTCAGGGGACATTTGGCAATGTCTGGAGATATTTTGGATGGTCATGACCGGGGCCAGGGAAGCTGCTAAACACCTTCCAGTACACAGGACAGCCCCCACCACAAAGAATTACCTAGCTCAAAATGACCATAGTGCCAAGGTTGAGAAAACTTGATCTAACCAAAATGCTACAGAATTCTCTTGTCCCTCGTGCAAGTTTTTCTAAGGCAGAGAAATGAATGTCTAAAGCAATTTGGAGTTTCTCTCTCCAAAATATTTTTCCCTGTGAATAATTGTAGCAATAACTTCCTGTTAGCAATTTGTTCCGGATTCACAAGGAAAACAAGACTTTTCCTGCTATTTCTCAGTTTATTCTTCCTTTGCAAGTAAAACTAGGTAAAATCTTTACCGGAATATAGCGTTTTCACTAAATTAAGAAGTCTGTATGTTCAGTTTGATTATTCTCTAAGTTTCATAAGTATTCCCCTGGGCATAAAAACAATTTTATTTAACTGAACAAAAATAATACTACTTTTCCCTTTAAAATAAGATTTAGAGAAAAAAAATGTCTCACACAAAAAATGAAATTTGTATGCTTATGGTTAACGGGGTATCAGAACTGAGAGACAGTTTGGTGGAGGGGGAAGGACTTGAGGTTTGAGTTAGCCTCAGATCGATTCTCAGCTCTGCCTTTGACCAGCAGTGTGGCCTTGGTCAGGTCACTCTTCTCTCTAAGGCTCAGCTTCTTCACCTATAAAAACAAGAATACTAACAAGCACAGTTCCAAGTTACTGTGAGACTCGGATGAGATAATGCATGTGTGAGCAGGCTCTGAGATTGCCCTGAGCAGCAGGGCACCCGGATCTCCTGGCACTTGGGCCGTGCCTATTCTCCACTCAGGTGGAGTCTGTCTCTTGAGTCCTTGCCTCTGACTCCAGGTCACCTGGCAGTGCCTTAAGGAAAGGGGTCATAGGCACAGTGCTGCTAGCACTGTGCTCCCATCATCCCACTTAATTATTTACAGAAACCATTGGTCATAATCATAATCATAGACCACTTGGAGCACTGGTGGCACACTGGTTAAGCATTCAGCTGCTAACAGAAGGGTCAGTTTCAGAGGGGAGGAAGGCGCATCTGTCCTCTTCCATAAAGATTACAGTTAGGGCACCCTATGGCATAGTTCCACTCTGTCCTATAGGGTTGCTATAAGTCATTAAATTTAGGGGACACTCTAAACTGAGGATAGGTTAACACTCAAAGTCCTTAGCTTAATTACATCTGTAAATACTCTATTTCCAAATAACATCACATTCACAAGTGTTGGGGGTTAAGACTTGGATATGTCTTTTGAGGGACTGTGTCTTTCGCTTGACTACATGCCAGGCACAGTGCTTGCACTTCACGTGTATTAACTAATTTTGACTTCACAAAATACATATAAAGAAAGCACTACCATAATTCCCATTTCACAGACAAGAAAACTGGGGCACAAATTACTTAATCAATTTGCTCAAAGACTTGTGAGAACTGAGTCAAGACTTGCACTTTGTATACCAGGGGTTTTAGACCACATAAGAATCTAGCCTCTCTAAGAACTTAGCATCTTGGTTCCCTCATCCTGGCCCACCTTGAATACTCATGGCTCCTAGGGTCACCATGAGTTGGATCCGATTCAATGGCACTTGGCTTTGGCTTTTGACTTTTTGCTTAAAAGTGACCTGCCTCCAAGATGAGAGCCACAGTTCACTTCCCTTGCCTTATATTAGGAAACATAGTGGCAGAGCAGTTAAAGCAATTGACAGCTAGTGTATTAACCAGAAGGTCAGCAGATAGAAACCACCAGTACTCCATGGGAGGAAGACGTGGCAGCAAGCTTCTATAGATACATACCACCTTGGAAACCCTATGTGGTCAATATGAGTCAGAATCCATTCAAACAGCAGTCAATCTGAGTTTTGGGTTTTCACTCAGGTTGGAGCACTGCCCATAGATCTGAAGTTTAGATAACAAGTCAACCGGTATCTGATTCAAATGTGGAATGCTGAGAGAGTTGAGCGGAGGTTCTTAAACTCAAACACAAAATCCGGCTTAAGTCAAATGCATTCATTTCAAAATAGGGTAATACTGAAGTCTCAGCCCTCGATGCACTTTTAATTTTAAAATGAGACAGTCTTTCTTGCTGTAGTTTTCCACTTCACTTGGAGGTGAGAAACGTTTGCAGAGCCTTTTATGTTTCGTGGACTGTTTTTTTCTAGTGCCTTTCTGTACATACCACTGTGGCCTTTGAGAGCCCTGATGTACGCAACACATCTCAGGAGAGGACACATTCACAGGTGTTTGGGGTTGTAGGAGTCTGTTCCGCTTTGAGCTACTTCCGTTTCTCTCCAATAAGGGCAATACTAAGTTCAATGGCCCCTCCAGATTAAGAAAGGACCACACTTCCCAGGGCAGCCTTAAGCCATAATCAATTCCCATGCCTAACATAGTTCACACTCTGAACCTAGAAATGACCTTGGGGAAGATGGAATATAGACAAGGGAATGTACCAAACAGCCCAGTATTTCATCACATGCCACCGGCGTAGAAAAAAGCGCAAGGAAACAATTTATCACTGATGAATCATCCATCAGAGATCCTCCCCAAATGACATTTTCCCTCTGCTTAAAATGCTTATTCCCATCTTTCTCCCATTTTCATGTCAGTCATCCTTCAAGAGAGATGCAGCTCAAATGCTCCCGCCTCTGGGAAACCTTCCCCTACACCCACTGAATTAATTGCTCCCTCTTCTGGATTCCCACAGCACTTGGCACTTTGTACCACCCCAGCCCTGGCTGTATTCGGCGTGGGCCGGTTTGTTGTGATCCCTCCACCAAACTGAGCTGGGGCCAGAAAACCTGTCTGCTCATCTCTGGGGTCCTGCTGCCTCACCATTTCTGAAGCAGAGTAGCTAGTGGAGGTCTCTGTGAGGGGAAGAGAAAAAGAGAACAGGAGTCCAGCAGAGTGAAGTCAAAATGTGTTGACGTTTCCCTCAAAGAATGAATATTGTTTGGTGTTGCATGCTGTCAAGTTGACTCTCAGCTCACAGCAACCCTATGTGACAGAATTAAAAAAAAAAAAAATCGTTGCCATCAAGTCAACTCCAACTCACAGCAGACCTGCCTCGTAGAGTTTCCAAGGAGCACCTGGAAGACTCAAACTGCTGACCTTTTGGTTAGCAGCCATAGCACTCAACCACTATGCCACCCGATCCCATATGACAGAATAGAACTGCCCCATAGAGTTTTCTAGGCTGTAATCTTTATGGGAGTAGATTACCATATCTTTTCTCCCAAGGAACAACTGGAGGGTTTGAACTCATAACTTTCCTGTTAGCACCAGAGCCCTTTAACCATTGAGCCATCAGGGATCCTTAAAGTATGAGTGACAAGATGGAAATCAAAATAGTTTTCTAAGGCTGCCACAAAAATTACCACAAACTTGGTGACTTAAAACAACAGGAGTGTATTCTGATAGTCTTAAGGGGATAGAAATCTGAAATTAAGGTGTTGATAGAACTACACTCTCTCTGAATGCTCTAGGGGGAAATTCTTCCCTGTCTTGCTCAGCTTCTGGTAGCCCCAAGCATTCCTTGGACTGTGGTGGCATCGTTCCAGTCTCTGTCTCCATCTTCACCTGACTGTCTTCTCCTTGTATGCCAGATCCACATCTTTTCTCGTATAGGGTCATAAGTTATAAAACCTAGGGGACACTCTAAACCCAGGATGGGCTAAGACCCAAAATCCTTAATTACATCAGCAAAGACCCCATTTCCAAATAACATCATGTTCGCAGGTGTTGGGGGTTAGGACTCACACGTGTCTTTTGAGGGACACGATATAACCTAGTATAGAAATAAACCCATCTCCAACCCTACCAGCCTTAATACTCAGGTATTCCCAGAGTGAAGTACTCCACTCCAATGGCTTCCCAAACTTGTTCACCTAGAACACTCGTTGAAACAAACCAACAAACACTTGCCATGGAGCTGACTGTGTCTCATGATGGTCCCCGGTCTGCCAGAGAAGACCTGTGTTGGCTGGTTTTTCAGAAGTAGATCACCAGGCCTTTCTTCCAAGATGCCTCTAGGTTGGCTTGAACCTTCAGCCTTTCTGTAAGCAGCTGAGCGTGTTAGCCATTCTCACCAACAGGGACTTCACACAGAAATGATAATATTTTGGTGGCACACTGAGGCCAGAGTGGCTACTCATGGTCTGGGGCAGCCCTGGAGGAAATCTGGCTGCCTCAGGCCTACTCCACAGCCCAGGATGAAGGGATCATTGTCTCGACGCCCCCTGGATCCCTTCCTAGCAGCTGCAGCCTATGACCAGTGTTCTGTAAACGTGTAAGAGTCACAAAAAGTGGCGTCACCACCTCTAGACTCGTATTATCGAAAGCTGGCAAAAGGCTCAAAAATCAAGTTTCCCTCACGGTGGTTCCTTTGTTCTTCAGCATCCACCCACCAGAATGTCTTTCTGTCCTGTCTTGGCCTCTAACCGGCTAGAAGCAAGGCAGACCAGTCTCCTTCCTGCTTCTGCTCCAACTCCTCCTTTGTCTGTGAGGTACCAGAAAAGGTCTAGGATCCCACTCTCTTTTCTTGTGAACTTTCTCCTCCCAAATGATATGGATCTGACTTTTGTGGCTACAAATTCTTAATCTTCTTTTATTCCTCCAGTCTGGTCTCTAACTATGTGCAGGGCATGGACCCAACCACACAGAAGATTACTGTGTTTTATTCTTTCACCTCTGTGCAGCCTCAGAGAAATGGTTGTTTAGTAATTAGGTTGATTTTTTTTTTTGGCCTGAGGTTTGAGGCAAGGAAGATCTGATTTTCCTTTATGTGAAATAGTTCTACCCAGCCCCAGCATGAGGCTCTGGAAAAGGCCATTCCTAGATAGAATTCACTTCATATCTCTATTTTGTATTCTGACAGGGATTGGAGTATAATCTGTCCTTCCTGGAACACCCTAATCAACTAACTTAGCCAAGTTCTTTCCTAAACAAATCCTTTACAGCTTCCAATTCTTTTTCTACAAGAAATACCAAATTAGCTGCTTTGCGGTTTGCCGGTGAGCCCTGAGACCTTTATTTCATTATTAGGCACTCCCTGGCCTACAAGGATAAATGCCCAGAATGTCAAAAACGGTCTATTGTTGAAGTTCATTTCATTTCATTTCTGTGCCTGCTTCTGTTGGTGACGGCAAACATGTGCTGTATATCAAAACCTTACCAGAGGGAGACAAATACATGAATAAGATGATTATGAGCAAAAGTACCCGAATCGTTGAAAATGCCCACGTTTCTTTTCAGATTTCATCATTCGTCCTTTCATTTGGGCACAGATGATGCTCAGTGTTGCCTGTTGTTCATGATAACCAGTTAAATTTTCTAGGAATATGTTCTCACACATGCTGGAGAATATCTGAGGCTCAGCTTTCTGCATTAAAATGGAAAAAGCCAGCCAAGTGCCATCGAGTCGGAAAATGGAAAGGTAATTTTTATACAAACAGTTTGTCAGAGGTTAGTCCAGCTCTCGGGTACAGAGCTGGGGAGGTAACTGTAGTGGGTAGAGTCAGCCTGTCCATGCCAGGTTTGCACCTCGGTGAGGACGCTGACAACCCTGGGAATTTGACAGGGCTCGTTTATAGCTTCAAAGACAAGAAGCATTTAAATTCACAGCCTTCATAAGAGTTGGATATAAGGGATTGTGGTGATGCTGACATTTTGCCCTGTAACTCAGCTATGAGTCACAGCGTAAACTATCAGAGTGCCAAAATTTTTAAGGGATGACTTTAATGTTCTTGCTGGATGAGAACAGAACATATATATGCCTGTTTCATGCCCCATGACACCTCTGCAGCCCTTGCATAATTTATCATCCAAACGGGGACATGTCTAGGAGAAAAAGGGGCCGCCTGCAATACTTTATGAGAAAAACAGGCATAAACAAGGAGAAAACTGGGAAATGTGGCCAACTCACTGTTCTTCTTCCTTTTTCATCCCCAACCCCGTGCCCCAAACCCCAAGACCTCTCACATCCCATTCAGCCTTGGACATTCAAACCTTCACCCTCTCAGTGACCTTGTGGATGGCAGTGCTGGTACTGGGAGGATGCTGGTGGCAGCCATCTCTCCCACAGTCAGATTCTGTCTGCCGCTGTTAACATTTAAGACCTCATCGAGATGGTTCAGTAATGTCCTCAGTAGTAACATACGTGGCCCCCAAATGTTAAGTGGGACAACCTTCTCAGTCCTCAGTCTAGTCTTCATGACCAACATCTGCCTCCCTGCAGGAGTACCCAGCTCACCACACCAGCACCTTCAACCCATTCGTATCGTGAAACTGAACCAAAGAAAGCAAAAACAAGTGTTGTCACGTAGAACCGGACTCATGATGACCCCATGTGCGTCAGAGTGGAACTGTACTTTATGGGCTTTCCAATGGCTAGTAGTTTGTGAAGCAGACTGCCAGACATTTCTTATGAGTTGCCTCTGAGTTGACAGCCTTTAAGATAGCAGCCAGCAAGTTAACCATTTGCACCACCCAGGAACTCATTGTGGAATCACGAAGCACCCAAACTTGCAAATAAGGCAAATAGCACTTAATGGTATTCTTCTAGCTAACCAGCATTTAGCCTTGTTGGCATTTATTTAGAACCAGAGATTTGGGAGATCCCTTGATACATGGCTGCTCCACTCACTGACCTTCAAGGAAATTGATTCAGTCATGTCAGGATCTATTTTGTTCTTAGAATGTATCCAGAAACAAAGTTCTCAAAACCCCTTTTGAGAAATCTGTCCCCATATTTGCCAAAATCAGCAACCAAAAACTTGATGTGCTCTGGAATTCAGGACAATTTCCTGTTGTCTGCCAGCACGCAGCTTCCTCTGCAAAATGACTCCTTCTCTGTACCTTTCTTTCTAGTATTTTAACTATGTTTCTTGCTTCAAGAGGTTTCTCACTCTATTTTGGTTGCATGGAATTTTAGAGAGATATTTAGGAAGGATTAGTGGTAGTTGTCCTACCTGTTATTTCTGGATTCTGAAAATTGGATTTTGTAACTACAGCAGTGTTATTTGTAACTCTCCAGGGGGATATCTAAGCAATCCTGTAGGTCAGGTAGTTAAAGCAACCCATTGAAAGGTCAGTCATAGAAAAACCACCAGTGGCTCCATGGAAGAAAGAGGTGGCAATCCGATTCCATAGAGATTTATAGCCTTGGAAATCCTATGGGCTCTCTATGAGATGACTCAATGGCAGTGGGATAGGGACCCCTAAACGCTATCTGCCTCACTTGGTCAGAGTCCTTAGCTTTACCACTTAACTTTGAAGAATTGATTTCACTTCCTAGAGAGTCCTAAGCTACCATGTCCTGGTTCTGTGCCCCACCCCACTTGGTTTTTAATCCTTCCTCTGGCTTACCAAGGACATGTGGATTCACTGTTACATCTTGCTGCTTTAATCAAATCAATTAATAGGAAAGATATCCCAAAATTAGTTACACATAGAAAAGGTCTATAAGAACCTTGCGTGGGGAAGGTGTACAATGCCTGGCATGTACTGTGTATTCAATATATTTGTTGAATTTATTTCAAGTCTAAAATGTCCTTAAAAAAAAAATGTTCAGAGGTGTTTGTAGTATTTCCAGTAAGGAATCTTCTGACTCTCACTCTGAAGTGAGAGCCAGGCATATGTTATCATCAGGAAAGTTTGACTTAGGGGCACTCTTATAACAGATAGTGGACAGAGCTCTGGGCTGGGTATTTTCATGGACCTGAGTTACATTCTGATAGTGCACAGCTCTGTAACTGAAAAAAAAATCCATTCCCTTGTCCAGGCTTAGTGCTGTCATTCTTAAACACAGAGCATGAACTAGACTCATTCTTTAAGTAATGACTCAGGTCTTAAATCCCATGATTCTATTCTTCCACACAGGCTAACCGTGTACTTCCTTAAGTTTTTTGGGTTTTTTTTTTTTTTTTTTTTTTTAGTATTGTTCAGTGAACCCTTTTAAGACATACAAAAACATAAACAACAATATAAAGGCTATTAATCTGTTAGTAACATTTGACACATCTTAAAACTTTTCCTTGTTTCCTTCAGATCTTTGTTTTTTTGGAAAAAGAAAACACATCTGAAGCCCTGTCTGATAATGTCTCTGATTCTTTTCTTCTCCATTTCCTGAGAGTTGGCCTAAGACTAGTGTGCTTTTGTTTCCATCCTCACTTCTATACTTTTCCTTATTTGTGCAAAACAATTAGTATGTTTTATGGGTTTAAAATTTTTACGCAAGTATTGTTATGCTTAAGGATGTAAAATCCCCTTCTCTCCACTTTGAGGATTTAGGACCAACGTTATCACTGAATCAGCCTGTTAAAAGTTTACCTCACATATCAACTCCCTTATTAATCATTTTTGGTTTTCTCCTAGGAGTTCATTCTTAATGATATTAAACTTCATGTGACTGTTTGGTATTCTTGTCACAGTCTAAAAGCCTTCACTCTTGAAAGAGGAAGACAGTTTCTCACTCTAAATTCCAGAACTTAAATATTAAGTAAGAGTGACAATTAAAGCAAATGATGCCACTTTGCACTCCAATGTCTTTAACGACCTGTAGTCCACTTGTCCTGCAGGATGTAAAATAAAGAAGGATCGTTTTATGTCATTTACAACCAGTGTCCTTTGGGAAGTCGTGAAGAAAAGCTTGCTAAACACGTGGATGGGCTGGTAAATTTTTCATACTCATTCGTCAATGTTGTCTCTCTTACAAAGTAAACACCTAGGAAACCTCTGTCTTGCAGAGTGCCTTAGAGAATACCAACATGTAATAAAAGTTCTGTGACTGTAGTAGGGACAATCACTGTTCTGGATACAAGGCAATGGGAAAAAAGGACCAAGACAAATCAAGACAAATATTAACCTTTATTTAGACTAGATTGCTTGTCCTATAATTATCAGACAAAAAGAAAATTAGAGTCAGCATTATTAAATCCCCTCTGGCTAAAAATGGGTGAGGGCGATAATGACCACTTACTTTGGAACATCTCTTATTAATATCAGAGTACAGAAATATTCTAACATCTGGTGGAGAATATAACTTTCTGCATTTGATAAGTATTGCTGCTGCAGGGTACTGAGTGTCCAAGTTCTTTGATAAAATTATTCAAGCCAGTGAATGGTCAAGCCAAGATTTAAACTCTGATAGAGAAAATACTAACCATTCAAAGAAAACTCTGATGTTAAGCAACAGATAGCATCTCTAAAGCAAGTAAATGACCATGTATATGTGAAGAAATAAACAAATTAATTCCCCGTTTGAAGAAGACTTGCCAGATTGGTAGTCAGCCGCATGAGAAAATGGTCCTTTTCTAAGGTCCCAAAAGACTAGAGATGTGAGAAAACTCAGATTAGTATCCAGTGGAGTGTGTCAGACTGTAGCATCTAGTATGTGGAACCTCGTGCCATCCTGCATCTGAGGCTCCGAAATCAAAATTCAAAAAGAATAGCTTCTTTGAACACGCTGCTAGTTTACTAAGAGGGCATGACAAAATGCCTGAGGAAATCAAAGATGATGAAGGGTATTTCTTAAGCATTAAAAAAAAATCTTTACACATGAGTCACTGTTACTCCTCTAGAAAATGACAAAGCAAAGACCAACATCAAATGCAGACCTTCGTCTATTTCCCTGATACCTTCCCAAGTTCTTCTCATTCTTTGTTACTCTACAGAACAAACATGTCATATCTATTTGTAAAGTGCTAGAAAAACACTTGAACTGTTTAAATAGTATTTTGGCTTAGTCTTGATCCACCATCATTATAGGAATAGCTAATGCCTAATCACCTCATACAAGGCACTGTGCTAAGCACTTTATACGTATTTCTGTACCATCTTCACAGTGTTCTGAGTAAAGGGATATTTTGGTGGTGGGGGGTGGTACAAGAATAGATAACCCAATGCAAACTGACTTAAGCAAAAAGGGAGATTACTAGATCACATAAAAATCCAAGGCTAGCTTTAGGCACAGCCTCATGAAGGGCTTGATGCCATCAGGACCATTTTCCTCTCTCCCATTCCCTGGCTCCACCTTCTCTGGGTTCCCTCAATTCTTCACTTGTCTTACCCTTCCTATTTTCAAGATGATGGTCATCTGCTTCAAGCTTGACTTCCTCTCAGATTCACAACTAATAGGGAAAGTGTCTCTGTCCTAGATTGAATTGTGTCCCCCCAAAATGAGTATATCCATTTGGCTAGGCCATGATTTCCACTATTGTGTGATTGTGCTCCATTTTTTCATTTTCCTGTGTTACAAATCCTAATCTCTGCCTGTGGTCAATAGGGCAAGACTGGATTATACTAAAGAGGATTGGGGTAGGACTATAACATCAGTACCCAAGTCAGCACCCTGCAATGTAAGGGGAGTTCCCCTGGATTGTGACTTGTTGTTGTTGTTAGGCACCGTCAAGTCAGTTCCAACTCATAGTGACCTTATGCACAACAGAATGAAACGCTGGCCAGCCCTGCAATGCGCCCACAGTCACTGTTATGGTTCAGCCCATCGCTGCAGCCACTAGGTCAATACATCTTGTTTCCGGTCTTCTTCTCGTTTGCTGACCCTCTGCTTTACCAAGCACGATGTCTTCTAGGGATGGATCCCTTCTGATGACATGTGTGCAGTATGCAAAACATAACCTCACCATCTTTGCTTCCAAGGGGCACTCTGGTTGTACTTCTTCTAGAACACATCTGTTTGTTTTTTTGAATGTCCATGGTACATTCAATATTCTTCTCCAACACCACAATTCAAAGGCATCAAGTCTTCTTCTGTCTTCCTTGTTCATTGTCCAGCCTTTGAATGCTTATGGTGCAATTGAAAATACCATGGCTTGAGTCTGGTGTACTTTAGTCTTTAAAATAACATCTGCCTCATTGGGTATCTGAGAAGTACCTGGTGAATTCATTGACAATAAATTGTCAGTCACTGTAGCTCTTAACTTCTATGCCACCATGGTCTCCAAAGACAATCCTAGGGAGGCAGAATACAGGCAAAATTATGGGAGGCCTTAAATTAAACCTGGATGTTTAGATTAATAAGCACTAGACTTGGAGAAATAAGGTAAAAATAATTGTGAGGAAATGGGTCGTCGGCAACGCTAGAAAGTTGGATATAATGATCCAATTCAGAGACAACTGGGTATTAACTCTGACTTCACTATCTTTGAAGTGTTAGTCTTGCTGATGCAGAGTTTGGCTCAAGAACACGGAGAGCCTAGGGATGTTTACAAATATGTCCTTAAACAGAAGCACATAAACTGTTAGTGTGAATTCTTCTGCAATATTGATACAAACCTTGAGATTGCAGGGGCATGGTCTAAGCAAGAATAGTGCTTTCATGACCTAGCAAGAACTAGATAGACAGCATTGCTAGAGACTCCAAGCCCCTATTAAGGATTTCAAGGGCCAGGAGAAGCTAGAACAGAAAACACACTGTCTGTTCCTGCCTTGCATGGCCTTCAATAAGATTTTGTACCTTTGACTACTTCAGAGAGGAACTTAACATAGCTTTATAGTTGAGTATATGTGAGGGAGTCTATAAAAGGAGGCATGTATGCATATGTACAGCACGTCTCTTTCCACTGATCCACACCTAACTGTACCACCACAGTTGGTGTCAAAAGTGTGATTGGCCCCTCCTATTACAATGACTGGGCTTTAGAAAGGATAATAAGAGGTCAAAGGAGGGAAATGTGAGCTGAGATTATCTGGATGGAGACTAGTCATTAATATGAGACTGAAATTCTTGAATGACATTTTCAAGGAAAGCAAGTATTAGTGGAATTTGTCTACTATTTCTTTACTTTCTAAAGGTAGGCCCCAGTGGAATATTTTACTTTTAAAATTATTTTTTACTTTTAAAATTATTCCTCAGGATAAGATAGCTGAGGGCATAATTCTCCAGATTCTCCTGAGTATGCCAGTCATGATATTGGGAACTACTGAAGATCTCCAAAGGCCAGGGAGGATTAGAGCTTGTCTTCCATCACCTAAGGGAGCTTCTCTGGGGCCGTCATCTGGGACCATCATGTGAAGGTCCCCACTGAGTTTCCACCAAGCAGAAACTGGGAAACAGCTAAAGTTTTGGAAGTATGAAGGACTGAGCATGAAGTGGAGAAGTGCTTTTACTTTTTCTTATATAGCTGTTCTCCCTGAAAGAAAGAGATTAAGGGGGATTAGGGAGATTCAAAAGACTTTAAATACTATCTTTACTGACCTTTGAAGAAAAAAAACAGTATCCAAAGAGACCATTGGTTCTAAATTAAAATTCTGTTTCTAAAACTCCATGCAAAATAGTTCTCTGACATGAAAATCTGACCTTGAGACAGATTTGGACAGACGTCCTCAGAATTAATTGGGTTAAACTTTGCGTTCTGAAGTTTCACAGTATTCTTATGTGATGGCACAGCATTTTTATTGGTAAAATGGTACACAATTGCTTTTTGAAATTTTTCCTTGAAATAGGTATGTGTACGTAACTTAGCCTAGTAGAGTATTTGGATATCTGGGCTAATGTAGGAGAGGTGAAGGGTAAAAGTAAGGATGTTCCTGGTTTCCAAGAATGCTGAATTGAAATTGTCTCAAGACAATTGAACTAAAGCACTGAGTATCTAACTTCTGTGTTTTAGAGACATTATTTTGTTTAGAGAACAAATGATCTTGTTGGATTAGAGCTAATGGAGACAAGAGGAAGGCTGGCAATGCGCCCAGTGTCTCCAAAGCTAGAATCTTAAAAAAAAACAAGTGTTTTTCTTTTCTTTTGGAACACCTTAGAATCTTGGCTTAAGGCCATAATTGCCTGGGTATCTGAGCTTCTGAGCTAACAAGGGAGACCAGACAGCTGTGCCTCCCTCTCTTCTTTAACAAACTGTGGGGAAATGCTGCAGAAAATTGGTATAGTAGCATTTGGGGTAATGTAAATGGATAGTATTGAGCAGAGGGTTCAGTAAGAACACTGGAAGAAAAAAAAATCAGGGTATTTATAAGAAAGTATGTCTGACAGAGGGAATAAACACAGGGAATTGAGAAAGAGAAAAGAAATAGAGGCTCCCTGGAGCTATTCTGCACCCTTACTTATTGCGAAAAACAGGAGACAGAGCAAACAGACAGGACAAGCAGTGGGAACCCCTAGCCCCTGCTCCCAGTTGAACTGTGCCTTCATATCCACCTATCCATTCAACCCTCCCATGCTAGAAAAACAGAGACATCAGCCCAGACCTACTCAAACTGAATGAACCAAGCAGTGAGATAGAAAGGAAGTTGAGTTGAGACTGAACTAGAAGGAGGGTAACAAGAAAAGAAATGACCCAGCTTTTAAAGGAACAGAGAATAGGGAGAAGGCTGTATGCTTCAACACTACCACCCTTCCTGTTCAGACCCACTGCTGTCAAGTCATTTCTGACTCATAGCGATCCATAAGACAAATAGAAGAATCCCATAGGGTTGCCAAGACTAAAACTCTTTATGGAAACAGACTACCACACTTTTGTCCTACAGGGTAAACAACCGAATTTCAGTTAGCAGTCTAGCTCTTCGATCACTGTACAACCAAGGCTTCGTATAGCATTTGCCCTTTAGACCCGGACAAAATGAGTCCTCGCCTAAGCACCACATTTTAGAGGGCCCTGTTCATTAGTTCTGGTGGCACAGTAGTTAAGAGCTTGGCTGCTAAGCGAAAGGTCAGCAGCTCAAATCTTTCATCTACTTCTTGGAAACGCTGTGGAGCTGTTCTACTCTGTGCTATAGGTTTGCTATGAGTCAGTCTACTCAACAGCAACGGGTTTAATGAGGATATTGAGAGTTCAGGAATTGCTGGGTGGTGCAAACTTTTAAGTACTCAACTACTAACTGAAAGGTTGGTTGTTGGAACCCACCCAGAGGTGCCCTGAAAGAAAAATCTGGTGATCTGCTCCCAAAACGTCACATCCTTGAAAACCCTGTGGAGTGCAATTCTACCCCTCAAACATGGTCTGCCATGAGGCAGAATCGACTCTATGGCAACTGGTTTTTGGTTTGGTTTGGTATATGGGCTTATCTGTGTCTAATAACAAACACAAAAATGTAAATATCTGACAGCTATTCAGGGTTGGGGGTAGACTACAGTGAAATAGGTTTGTAATCAAGTCCTCAGACCAAACTAGAGTCACAGTCAGACTACAGTTAGAGTCAGAAAGTGACTCTTCTATGACCCTCAAATGTCGGAGGCAAGGAAGCTGTTCGGGGATCGTGGGGCCATAACTCGGCGCTCTTGAAGCCAGTAGCCTTAAACAATGGAGTACTCCCCAAACGGAAGAGCAGAGTTGTTTGAGTAAGACCTTCTGGAATGGAGATGCGAGCCTAGGCGTAAGGTCTCTGTAGCAGCAATAATTGTGCTTTGCAGGTTAGTGAAGACCCAGGTTTGTAGACAGTGATGTCAGCAGCTGTGTGCCCCACAAGGAAATCTGGGTGCCACAAGAAACCACCCAGAGATCAGCCGTGTTTCTATCTTACATAAAGCTCATAAGATTTGGTATTATTGGCTAATTAAACCAGAAATTTTATGTAACCTTATCATCAATATGAGTGTGTGGGGACCAAATGGGGATGTGGGAGGATCTCTTTTTGCCAATTTATGAATCTATAACCCTCATGACACATTATATACCTTACCCTGAGAAATCATTCACCTAAACAGAACACAGAGGAGTGTATTTTCTGGTGTAAGAACTCAGAAATCTCTGGATTTTAACCTCTACTCATTTCAGAAATAATGCCATTTTCTGCTGCTTAAAGTACTTCTGTTTTTTGACTGAAAAGTAAAGTTTAGCTTACAAATATTTTTTCTTTCTCTCTCAGAGGAAGCTGTGAAATTTAACCAGATGCACTTATGATATCTGAGGGAAGGTATTCATTAAGTATAATTGTTATCATTACCTAAATTCTATTTTTACTTTCCTCATTTTATTTTTCATGTAATGGCATGAAATCCGCAAAAGTGCTGGTACTAGTATTTTTACCCACTTTCCCATACCTACATGCTGGCCCTGGACAAGACGGTGTGTATAGTGAAGCCCTGGTTCCCTGGATGTGGAGACTTACAGCACCCTGGGTCTTGTGCTCCGTTAGCTGGCACTTTCTGTCAAGAATAAAATTTCATTCCAAAACAAATGTTCCAATAGTATGCTTGCTGTGGGTACAATTAGTCACTTTCTGAAAATTAGGAGCAAAGGGCTAATTGTTCTGCAAGTGGACAATTGCTGCTGTAATTATTAGTCCCTGTAATTTTTCATCCATACATAATTGCACACACGGATGAGGCAAGCTTAGACTGCCTTCTTGCGATTCCGCCCATAAGGCTTCTCATTGTTATGCTCAGGTTTTTTTCCACTTGTATCGGTCACAGTTGGTTGTGCTTTTCCATGATTGTCCTTTTTTACTCTGTAAAATATAAATGCAAAAGCAGTTTTTTTAAAAAAGTTTTCCAGAACAATTTAAATACTGAATCAGCCCTCTAGTCATTTGGTTGGGATTAAATGTAACTTGAATGTTTACAAAGATAAGTTTCTAGTTGACATTTATTGAATCATAGAAAAGCATTAAGCTAGGAATTTCCTTCAGCTCCTAACACCCTACAAATTACTCTTTTCTCAAAGTCTCTGACAGAAGAAATTTAGTCTCTCAAGGGAATTCATGTCAGGGTCACGCCTATAACTTTGAAATGTCCAAGTACTGTGTGTTTCTAAACTCAGGAATTCTGAGCTGAGATGATCATAATAGCAGTAAGTTAACTGCGAGTTTCTTTGGTCATGGGGAAATCTAATTCATTACACCTGGTTTTAGTATTCTCACCTACCATGAGCAAGATAGAGCAATGAGGTTCCTGACCACTGCCCTTTACCTGCAGCGACCACCCATCTCTGAGCGGAGACTGGCATGTTGCTGTGAAGACGGACAGGTTACAATGGAGCTTCCAGGCTAAGTGGATGGGGAAGAAAGGCCTGGTGATCTACTTCCAATAATCAGCCAGTGGAAATCCTGTGGAGCACAGTGGTCCTCTCTGAGCCCAATCACGGGACGGTGCAGGACTGAATGGCATTTTTGTTCGGTTGTGTGTGGGGTTGCCGTGAGTCAGGGCTGATCTGACGGCAGCTAGCAATGAGCTTTACAGCCAGACAACATCTTGAGAGGTAAACTAATCTGCGTTAGTTTTACACATGAAGTTTCACATAAGACATTTTTTGAAGCAGTTGATACATCTTCTGAGGCGTTCGGCTAAAATCCACTCAGCTTCATTTCACCTACATCCCCAAACCCTCAGCTCAGGGCAGAAACGCACCTGGGTGAGAGCTGTGGTCACAGAGGAGATGTGCCTCCTTCCAATTTGCAAAGCTGCTTGAGGACGCCTTGTTCCAAAGGGCTTCCCACTGTTGCTTTGTTCCAGGAACGTGGTTGGGTGTCCTAGACTAACAAGTTTACCCAGCACCCGGGTAGCCACAGCTGCTTTTCAGATGAGAGCTCTGAACACTCAAGAACGTTCTTTTCAGCATTACGGATTCGTGTAATAGAAGTCACAAAGCCTGGTAATGCTGGGAAAGGCAAAACTAAATTAAAGGATTTGAGGAGGGTTGTGCCATTAGGCAAAGCTCTGAATTTTTCTTTTATCCCACTTGTTCTTTCACTGGTTCTAAATAAAACTGAAACTCACTGAAAGATGTAAAACCTACCTGCTGAAGTTGAGAAATAGGCTCCAGGAAAATCATTTGTCGCCAAGGATAAATCTGCCTAAACGCAGGTAGCAAATGCAGGGCTGTTTGCCTGCAGATCTTTCCAGCATCCTCCAAGTCACACTCAGTGACTCCCTACCTCAGGGTCCTGAGAGCTGTACCTGAATCCCTCATCAAAAAAGTTAACAACTTTGCAGAGATCACACATCACATTTCCAAGGCCAAAATGCAACCCCTCCCCCCTCTTTTTTTTCTGCTCAAAGTGAGTAGGACTTGAAGTGTTCCTCACGTACTTTGGCAAGGGTACATTTGCCAGTTGGCCTCAATGCAAGCCTGAGGGTTTCAACAGAACTAATAAAAGGGGTGGTAATCTGAAGAGTCTTATTTTTGGCCTTGATGTTCACCCCAAAAGGAAATGTGCTTCTTCCTAATAATAGAGGATGTGACCAAAAAACATTGAGTACATCTATCTGTTCCTAGTTCATTTGCCAAAGCTGAGGTTTCACATTAGAACTGTTATTAGAAAGGCTGAAACAATTAACCTCTTTCTCACTCGCCCTGCCAAACATCAAGTTCTGGCAGTGTTTGCGCAAGAGATTTGCTTAAAGACCAACCCCTCCTTTACCACGTAAACCAAGTTAATACATTATAACAACAAGAGCTACCATCTATGGAGCTTTGTGCCAGGTGCTGTTCAAGCACTCTACATATGTTAACTCAGCTAATCCTCACAACCCTATGAAGCCAGTACCATTAGTGTACCCATTTTACAGTTGGAGAAACTGAAAGGTGCAGAAATGCTATGTGCCTGCCCAGGGTCACACTGCTGGTAGGTGGCGCTGCTCTAGAAACCGTACTATGTTGACTGTCATCACTGTTGTGGTTTTTAAGATGGTACACAACTCAAATGATTATATATGAGGCATTGGTGATTCAGTGGAAGAATTCTCAACTTCCATGCAGGAGGCCCATTGCCACTGATTCGAATCTGACTCATAGCTATCCTATAGGACAGAGTAGAACCTTAGTGTTTCCAAGGTTAGAGTCTTTATGGAAGCTAATTGCCATATCTTTCTCCCTTCTCCTAGCAAAGGCTTGTGTGTTGCTATGATGCTGAATAGTAGAGGTGTCAACAGTTTCCAAACGAAGAGGAAATAGTTGAAAAGACCTGCTGATCTGCTTCTCCAAATCACCCAGTCAAAACTCTACAGTGTACAATGGCTTGATCCACAACCCACGGTGAGAATGCCTCCCAGACTGGGTAGCACTTTAGTTCATTATGTATGGAGCCATTGTGAATAGGAGGGCAAGCTGACTACAACTAATACTAACAAAAAAGACTTAGCTAGTGACTTCCACTTAGCATCAAAGACTATGGGGCTGAAAACGTGAACAATTCTCACTGTCCCCCTCGTCCATCCCTACTCCTGAAGACCAGTGTTCCCCTCTGCCTCCTGCTTTCATTTAGCTCATTTGTGGTTTAATGGAATTTCCAACTTCCAAATGAGATGTACAAAAAATCTTGGGCCCTCCTCCAAAACAGTTCTTCCAAGTTCACTTAGAAGTTTTTGAGTAAGTTTACAGTATAGCACACAGACTCAACAAACTCATTATCAAGTTGTATATCTAAAGAAGTAACAAGCAATACACGAAAGCACGTCACATTGATAACCATCAAGCATCTGTCAACCGCAGTGCTCACTGGTACTTTTCTGTGAGCCATGTGACACTAGCCACCTAGAATGAGGCTATAGATAAGCCCTGTTGTCATATACATCCTCAGGGTCCTACGATTTGGCCCACTTGCACAGATTAGATAATCATAACATTTTATAAATCTGTATATAAATATATGTATTGTTTCTAAATACATTTTCAAGAACTATCAACCCTTGTAATAACTTGATAGTGACTTGAGGTTTTCTCTTTAAAATAAACAAAAGCCATATTATTTGTTGCTTTTTTTTTAATTTTTTTATCCTGATAAAACTCTTATGTTCTCACTTTTAATACCTTCAGTGAGTTCTATATAGACAAGAAGCTGAAAATAGAAATTAACACTAAACAACATTAACTTCAAAATGCTTCCCTTGGGCAAAAAAGGAAAAGTCATGAGAAAATTTTTTCTACAATCAATTTAATAAACAGAAGTCCAAGAAAAAGCACAAGGAGGTCCTTATACACATTCCTTGTTGTCTGTGGGTAGATCTACACATCTAAGTGGCAATCCCAACGTCCTGGCTGATGTCCTGGCTCACCATTCCCTTCTTAAAATCTCATCAAAAGGAGGAAATGGCTCAGGAAGACCTTCTCCCTAACTGACTGTGGAGCAGCATCTCTCCAGGGTGAGTCAGCAGAGCAGTTTTTAGGTCAAACAATACTTTCTTACACAAAAAAAGCTTGTGAGCACTATGTAAAACATCGTTGTGGTTCCCGAGCCTATTCTCTCTCAGGTTTTATTCTAATAACCAATTCTGTTTCTCTGTAGAGTACTTAATTCAAGGAGAAACCAACAATCTGCCTTTGGTTTAACCTTTGTTGGCTTCCAACTAAACACAAAAGGAGAAGAATCCAACCTTTGGCCACTGGCCTAGTTAATGACTTCCCTTGCCAGAAGAATTTGCAACAAGTGCTGCTGGTGTCTGTGGGTCTAAAGATGTGAATTTTGAGCAGCAGACCCTGTGTCCTTTCTCTCTTTAGCTTCCCCCTGGGTCCTGAAATTACTGTGTTTAACAAAAGACCAACAGATCATGGATGATTGTTTTTTTGTCCTTTCTAAGTAAAGGAAAGCATCAAGCTCAGGTTTATCAAAAAGGCAATTTCCGGCAGTACTTTAATTAAGTGTTAACCTTTCTGCAAAGAATTATAAATTGCACTGGAACATAAACGTCAACCAACGACATTTAAGACCTGACTTGAACTTATGTGATGTTTCCAATAATAAGTATGTCTATTTAAGATGCCAGTCAGAAGTTCACAGCTGTGATTTGTGGGTGCTGCTGAAGAAATGAACTCAGCCCCATCATTAGGCTCTTCAGGGAAAATTTCCAGAAAGGTGATAGATTCTCACCAGACTCAAAGCTGACTTTCGGCCCTAACATCAGTGTTCTTTTCACTCTGTTTAGCATCTCCGATGCTGAGGAAAATCTTAATAATACTACTCATATGTACAAGCCAGACTCACTCAATTTTGCAGTTAAAGTATATAATGCTCTTTTCCTTTTGCTTAACAAGCTGATAGCCCCTGACTGACATCTCCTAACCTCAGAGTGATGATATTGCTGGTTCTAATCTCCCAAATTCCTTTCAATCTGCTTACTAGTAGAAAAAGGCCTGCTCTTCCATCTGGCTGACAGATGCCATAAACTGCACATTACTTTGTCAGCCCTGAAGTCAGGACGTCGATAGCTTCCACTGGGACTAAGCGGATAATAATCTCTGGGTATAAAATCATCTTTTAGAAAATTAGATAAATGTGAAGCGGTCTACATTGTCAGGAGCATCACTCAAGGCTGCTTTCGCCCATTTTGACAGCCGACAATGGTAGGATGCTGTGAGCGCCAGGAGGTTTGTTCATCTGTTTGCAGGCCTGGACTTTGCAGCTCGCCTCCCTCAGCTTCAGGCCTGCAACAAACACCTCCACTCCAAATGAGACAGCCCCTTCCTAAGTCTGACAAAGCCCGACAGCCCTGGGCCCTACCAGCCTGTCCCCAGCATCCTGATGATTTCAAGTCAGGCTCTGAAATCTGCTGACTCTGAGGAATAAATAATTCATATTGCTCTGGTAATGTCTCTTTTTACAGAGACTTCTGTGACAGGACCTTGACAATAACAATGTTAATTTTTTGTTAATCCACCGGCTGAGAGAAGGGCCTGTGAGAGGAGAGGGAAGCCTCAGCGTGACTCCAGAATATAATTTCACACTGTTGCTACAGTGGACATCAGAAATTATTTTAACAGAAGGAAATAAATAAACAGACCTATAGGGTCTCCCAACTGGCAATCGCTGAACAGTCTGCCTGGTCTAGTTGAAGGCTTAGGCTACTCACATCGGGGTGAACAATTCATCCTGGTCAAGAGAGCTGACTGACCTTGTAGGCACTTACCCAGTGGCTACTTCCAAGTTTTAATTATGCAAGAAGGAATCTCTTTCTGTGGGTCAAAACTCTCTTTTGCTGCAGTTGGCATGTTAAAAGGAGTGTTTTCTCCTTTACCCATGCCCTCCATCAATTACTGCACAGGGAATGAGCTCCTGGGTCTGTCTTGCTTCACACCTCCACCCTGCCAAAAGTATTTGGGGAGCACTTTATATGATGGGGGATTCCCTGGATGGTGCCAACTATTAACAAACTCAGCTACCAACAGAAGCCAAGAGGTTGGAAGTTCTAGTTACCCAGAAGCATCTCAGAAGAAAGGCCTGGTGATCTACTTCTGAAAAACTAACCATTTGAAATCCCGTGGAAAACAGTACTCTTCTCACACACAGGGGTCACCACGAGTCAGAGTCAACTCCATGGCAACTGGTCCCACTTGAGATGGCACCAAGCAGGTTCTATACTTACTTAGACAAAGGCCTTGTCTTTTAGGGACCTATAAACTGAGATTTAAGATTCCGTGCACTTTTAAAGACCCAGGAAACGGACAAAACAAAGTTTGCAGTGTTTCTCTGCTTTACTCTGAATAAAAGAGAAAGTCCATACAATGGCCTTTAAGTCCTTCACAATCTGCCTGCGGCTCACTCCCCGGCACACAGAGTACAACTGTTCTACCTTCTCCCCTACTGCCCTCCCCACATTGCCTTTCCCTTTCAGGGCCTTTGTTCCAGCTGTTCTGTCTCTCTGGAACTCTTTACCCACCAGACTACTGGGCTTAATCCTCCACCTCCCTCAGGTCTTTGTTTAAATGTTACCTTTCACCAAGGCCCAGCCTAAGTGCTTTCTTTCCTACTGCAGTTCCCCCCATCCCACATCCACCCTCCCAGCCCCATCTACCTGGCTCTTGAATTTTTATTTTTTGTAGCATTTATCACTTACTAACATACCGTATCATTTACTTAGTTATGTGTATTCATAATTAGTGTCTCCCCAGCTACACTATAGGCCATGGGGGCAGATACTTTTGTCTGTTTTGCTCACCACAATATTCCTGGCATCCAGAGCAGTGCCTGACAGATAACAGGTGCTCAATAAACGCTTGGTGAATACATGAACCAGTACACGTGAGACTACGGGCTGCCCAGGTTCAGTCAGGGGAGTAAGAACTGCAGAGACTGGGGAGCCATGGCCCTCACAGCGCCGCCTGCTGGAGCCGGGGGGCAGGCAACACGGGGAGATGCGGAGGACTACGCTGCCTCCCGGGGCCCGGACTTCTAGGCGATGTGATCCGTAGCTCTCCTGCTTAAACACTCTGCTGTCTCCCATCACATTTCTACTGTCTTATGACGGCTTCACTTACAGGCTCCACCCATTGTTGGTCAGGCTGAACTGTCTAAACACTTATCAAATCAATGATGCCATGTATATTCATGAGCTGCTGCTATGCACCAGGAACATTCTAGGTGGTAGATACTCAGCAATCAACAAAATGGGCAAAACTACCTACCCACAGAAAGCTTACCTTCTAGGGGGCGTGGTAGACAATATATAAGATAATGGGTAAAACATGCTATTAGACAGAGCTAAGAAGGACCCTATCCCTTGCCTGCCTAAGCCCTCTCTTTGGCTTCCTACTCTTTCTAGGCTAGAACTCAAGCTTCTCGGGTACGGGGGCAGACAAGACTCCGCTAGCTCAGTACTGGCTGTGTGCCCACTACTCTCCTCTCAAAGTGAGCTTGTTGCAGTTCCCCAACTGTTCCTTGTCCTCTTATACATGTCTGTCTCTGTAGTGCTGTTTCTTCTGCCTGGAGTGCCCATCTCCCCTCCTTCCACTTTTGTTGCCTGTTTAACTTCCACTCAATATCCAGCTAAAACACTGTGTCTTCTAGTAGTCTAGTAGGCAGGCAGGCAGGAAGGAAAGGTAGATAGAACAATGGATGGATGGATGGATGAGTGGGTGGGTGGAGGGGTGGGTGGGTGGATGGGCAGAGGGGTTGATGGATGGACAGATGGACAGATGGATAGATCAATAGATGGATGCTCCCTCCCACAACCTATGTATCTACTCTCAAGTTCCTGGCCATGCCTGTGACACTATGACCCTTCCCAGCAAGTTATAGCCCTTCTAAGAATATAATAGAGAAAACTCATCCTTTGACCCCTATTTCAATCCATTTTTGTATCTATCCACCACCCCCAACCACAGTCCCTCATCCACAGTTCTTCCCCTGGATGTCATCTCTCAAGGCATGTCCTCTTTTTGTCCCAGCATACTCTCTCCTAACCCCAGAGCTCTGTTCTTTCATGACCTGTTTAAACAGCTTTCTAAAGCTTCAGCCCCCCAAGCTGTAGGAGCCTCCCAGAAAAGTTTAGATAGCCCTTTTCCTCCAGTCAAGGCCTTCTCCATCCACCTTCCTGGGTTCCCAGCTCCTGATTTTCCAGGATCTGAGCACTGTCACCAACAGCATCTGCCCCTCCCTGTGAAATTGCCTGGGACCCCGACCTGCTCATTCTCCTTCTCGTCCCATAGCTACCCGGAGCTCATGCTCTGGAGCTAGACAGGCTGGATTTGAACCTGGCTCTGTTGCCCCTAACTGTGTTAACTTGGGCTGCTCACCAATCTCTGTGGCTTAACTCCCACATTTGAAAAATGGGATGATAGAAATGCGTACCTCATAGGGTCTTTGTAGGACAAAATGCCTTAATGCATGGAGAGTGCTCAGAAAAATGCATTGTCGCTAAGAGCCCTACTCATTTCTTACCATTGTGATCCCCCACAACTTTTTACAAATGCCTGTATACCTTTCAGCCCACCACTGGTGCCATTTTCTGCATTATCTCCTCCCCCCTAAGAATGCCTCTGCTTTTCTTGTTTCTTGTAATTTAGACAAAATGGCAGGTTTTTATGGGCTTATGTAACCAGGGAAAACAGGGAAGCCTCTGAACACAGTGGAAGTTCTGGAACAGGCCCAGCCGGGTCTCCCTGCTGCTCCTTACCTTCTGCAGTCTGGCCTTTGTCCCTGAGGGGATAGCCTGGTGGATTCACTATTTTTCCCATTACATTATCAAATCTTTGGTCTTAGGGCCTGCCTAGAAATGACTGACTCTGACTCTGCACCTCACTCTCTGAGGTGGCTCTGCTTCCCAGCTAAAAAATTCCAGGTGTTAGGGCAGCGGCCACAGCAGGCAAGGGTGAGAAAGGGGACTGCTATTCTTCAGGAAGGAACTGTTTTTTTCATTGCATGCATTTACCACTGTGATAAAAATTTAAGGAAACTAAAATGTCCTCTCAAACTGGCAATTTGCTGAAACACAACATAGCTGGACAGCAGGACCAGGTCCGCATTCACATTTTTAGGAGCTTTCCTTCATTTTACTAGAAAGGTTGGGGCCGATGAGAGGCCACTGTACCTGGGAAATCAACTGTGACCACCTCACTCCTGGCTACGAAATGGCTCCTCCCTTTCCTCTTTTTTTGACTGGGTGCCCTCTAAGGTATGCATTTCTTAGGTGGAAAACTGAGGCTCAGAAAGATTAAATAACTTGCTCCAGGTAATGCAGCTGGTAATCGGTTAGGATTCAACCCAGGTCCGACTCCCAGGTCACTCCCAGGTCTTTGTGCCATCCCATTCTACCTCCCCAAAGTGGAATCTCCCTTCTAAGCACGATTGACAAACATCTTTGGGGTTTTTTGTTTTTTGTTTGTTTTTTCTTTTGAAAGGCAATGGAGGACCAAGAGTTGAGCCTAAAAGACCAGAGACGAAACCAGCCTCTCAGACCAGAATACAATTAACTACTTACAACAATACTGAAAGGGGATTAGAATTCTTAAAGCCTGCACAGAAATGATGAGCTGAAAGAGACAAAATGACAAGAAGTATCTGAAAGCTGGTGAATGAAAACAGATACGGCAGGTGAGCTCTAGAGAAGTAGCAAAAAGGACATTGTGGTAGCTAAGACTGTGTGACAACATGATTGTGCCAGGGTTCTCAGTAGCTATATAATGGTGTAATCTGGTAGTGATGTAATGATGTAGTTACTCTCCATTTTGTGATATATTGTAATCACCACCATGATGTGATGTCATACAGTCAGCCAATCAGTTATTAGGGGAGTTTCCTCAGGAGTGTGGCCTGCATCCAGTATATATGGACATTCTGGCAAAGCTGGCTGGATTTTTCTTGCTCGGGATCCTGCATCTGGCTCATCACCATCTGGCCTCCAGTCCTTGGAGCTCACTACCATATTGCCTGCCAGTCTCTGGATTTATCAGCCTCTGCAGACGTGAGCCAGCAGCCTGCCATCTGACCTGCTGATTCTTGGGTTTGTCAGCCCCTGAAACTATGCAAGTCAGGAGAAGCCTCCACTCTGACAACTGATCCATTGACTTAGGACTTTCAGGGCCTCTGCAATTGTGCGAGCCATTTCATTCATTGAGATGAATCTCATTCTCTCTCTCTCTAACATATGCATACACACATATACACACATATATACTTGTTTTGCTTCTCTAGAGAACGTAACACTCAGGGAAAAAAATCACCTAACTGATCTCAGTAGGATGATTGCTCTGAGTTATTAGTTTTAGTTACAGTAAAGGTCCTGGGGTAAGTGTGGTCTCTGTCAGAGGAAGAAGTGCTGCCCAATGGACCCCTGGAATAAAAAGGTACAAAAAATGCTGGCATTGTTATGGATTGGACTGTGTTCCCTCAAAATGTGTGGAAGTCCTAATCCCTATATCTTTAAACATAATTCTGCTTGGAAAAATGACTTTTGACATACCAGAGCAGGGTTGTTCCTAAACCTAATTGCTTCTGAGTTATAAAAAGACAGAAGGTCACACACAGAGTAGAGACAGACAACATATGAGGATTCCTCTACAGGCAAAAGACACTGAGGATTGCTGGAGACACCAAAAACTGGAAAGAGACCTCAGAAGGAATCAACATGGCCAAGACCCTGGTTTAGACTTTTAGCCTCTAGAATTTTGAAAAAATTAAGTTTCTAGTCTTTAAAGCCTTGAAGTTGCACTATTTTTTGTTACAGCAGTGCTACATAGCTAAGAAAATCACAAACAAAAATAAAAGCATGACAAAACCCTTATTAGGGTTAAAAATAAGGCTTGCATTAGGAGGGTGAGCAAATTCCACTGTGAGACACCAAAGAAAAATGGAAGCTTCTCTTTGACAATATCTGGGCTTCCTGTTCCTGGAAACAAAAAGGTCAATAAGATATTGAGAGCATCATCAGGAAGGGTCCAGGAGCAATCTGAAAACCAAGCTCCACCTTGAACCTGTCCCCACATGTACAAACCCAGACCAGTGCATGTGCCTCCCTCTTCACATCTCAGGAAAGCCAGCATGGATTCGTCGAGGGTACAGGAAAGGGTATCTGGCCATAGAGGCTGGGGTTGAATGGGGAAAATCCATTTAGGAATCTGGGATCTTCACAGCACAAAGCCCACCGTCAGTCTCATCACAAGTGGGAAAAGATCCTATCCCTGGACAGATTGCCTCCAGGAGCCCCACCTTTGGACCCAGGTTTAATTTCATGTCAATTTTCTCTGTGTTGAGAAGGGACAAGAGTAGAAGGGAGTTGGAGATGATTTTCTGATCATATGTATTACAGATTCTTTGTAGACTTTCTGTCTAGGACAAACCTGGGCTGTTGGCTAGCAACAAAACCTCCCAAGCCATGCGAACCAGACCTGGTCCTGCCTCCCGGGTCCACAGCTGCAGGCTGATGGGCCCCAGGCTGGGCTCAGGAGGAACATTCTCAGGATCTTGCCTTTGAGATATTGTCCTAAAATCCAAGTCCAATGACATTTCTGCTGCCTGTAGAACGAGTCTCAGGTGAGGAAAGTGATCTTGATGGTTGTGCCTTCCTGGGTCCCACCCAAGTCTATGCATCAATACCACAGCATCACTGCACTTAGGAATAAGGCTGTCCCTGGTCCCTGGGTCTAGCATATGAGCCCCACAGGGCCACGATCCAGGAGGTAGGCCAGAGCCCGAGGAGGGCTCCGCTCTGACCTGTGCTCATTCCCCTGGGAAGGCTGTTGATGCGGCAGGGCTGCAGTTTGGAGAAAAGGAAAGGAGTTGAGTGCAGGCAGTGGGAGGGCCTAAGGGGACTGGGGAAAACATTTCGTGGAGGGTGTTTTAGTCAGCTAGGGCTGCTCTAACAGAAGTACCAATGAGTGGATGGCTTTAACAAAGGAAAGTTTATTCTTACACAGTCCAGTAGGCTACAAGTCCAAATTCAGGATGTCCACTCCAGAGAAAGCCTTCTCCCCTTGTCAGCTCTGGAGGAAAGTCCAGTATTGCATCAGTCTTTCTCCAGGGAGCATCTTGGCATAAGAACCTCTGGTGTGAAGGGTGTGCTCTTCTCCTGGTGCTGCTTTCTTGATGGTGTGAGGTTCCCAATTCTCTGCTTGCTTCCCTTTCCTTTTATCTCTTATAGGACAAAAGGAGAAAGGGTAGGGTAAGCCATACTCCAGGGAAACTCCCTTTACAGTGGAGCAGGGAGGTGATCTTATAAAGGGATTTACAGTCCCATCCTGATCCTTTAACATACAGCATAGGAAAACCACAAAATGGAGTCAGTCACAGAATACAGGGACTCATGGCCCAAGCACAAGGCTACACACACTTTTGGGGGGACACAATTCAATCCCTGACAGAGGGAAAAGGTCAGGCAGCCCTCTGCAGACATCAAGCTCCTTCAGTCCAGAGTGACTGATGGAGTAGCCCACACATCCACACAGATTGTGCACTAACAAGACACCCCACAACGGCCGTGAGTGCAGGTGGAGTCGAAAGGTCCAGGGCCATGCCCTCCCTAGGGTGGGGACTCATCTTTGTTCACACTCAGATGCCACGTGTGCAAGTGGACATTCCAGGCTCCCACAGACGGGCCCTTGGTATCACTGGTGTACGTGTGAAACAACAGATGAATGTGGTTTTACAACTTCTTCCCAGTCTTACAAGAAATACAACTAGAATACTGCTAGAAGTGATGCTGAAGATACTTTTAACCCATTGAGACTTTCACTCAGTTATTTTAGATGTGTCCTCAGGAAAGACAAGCCACTAGAAGAGGACATCACATATGGTAAAGTAGACGGTTAGCAAAACCAAGAGAAGCCCTCAATGAAATAGATTGATACTACCCACAACCACGGCCTCAAACATGCCAATAATCATGAAGATGGCGCCAGACCGGGCAGTGCTGGACTGTGGCTCAGGGAAACCCCATCCTTGACTAGCAGGTCGGTAGACATGGTATGCACATTCATAGGACAGATCCCTACCTGATGTCAGCCAAGGGCTGGACTTTGAGTCTTTGCCTTCCTCCAGAGGCTTGCAGGAACCCTGCATGCAGAATAGAGCAGGAGGTCCCTGACCATGGCAGTCTGCCCCTTTTGCACTCCCTGCCCACAGGCAGAAGAACCCCCATTCCCATTAAGCAGCCATCTCCTTTGGTGCCAAGTATAATACCCACCCTGTGGCAACTCCGCAAGGATGACGTATAAGAACCATCCAAAGAGCAAGGGGATTGGCCCTGCTCCACGGCCCTCTTTCACCTTAATAGGAACAGCTGGTCTGTGAAGTGTTTGCTAGCAATTTAACAAGGCTCAAACAGCAAAGAGGCATCTGCCGATGAATGAAAAGGGAGCATCCAGCTAAATGAGGTTTAATTTAAATTCGTATCTCAGGTTGAGAGAAGAGCTTCATTGTGCCTCCGAGTTGTATTAGTACCAGCAAGGTCTGGGCCCATTTGACATTGGCTGGGCTCCCCCTGTCAGCGGGCGATGGCCCTCACAGGACTGAGCTGTAAAACGAGGCCAGACTGCTGAGAGGAATGTAGAAGAAGAAAAGAAAGAAAAAGATGTCATTTCTTCACTCACAGAAGTAAACAAATAAAAATCTTCCCTCAGCTTGGAAGCCATAAAACTCTTCATGTCCATAAACATGCCCACGATAGTTGCCCCCGTTACGGCAGAGGGCTGGAGACCACCGCGGGATAGCACAAATGAGCCTGATAGAAAATGTCTTCTATGGAAATATCACCAATCAGAGCCAAGGTGACATACACAGAAAACAAGAGCTGCTTCTTCCTCATTGTTCCCTCACAATGAGCTGGACACAGAGTTTGCAGCTGTTACATAAGCCTAGGGCTTAAATTGTCCTCCTCCGGGTTGTAAGCTGTCCATGGCCTTGAATTTCTATATGTAAATATCCCATACTGAATGCACTTGAATCTTCAGTTCCCGCACATCCCTTTCTTATTTCATTCAAGGCCCGAACTTGCATTAGGCAATACGAGCTGACTGCTGCTTGATGCATTCTCACTGTGGGTGCCTGCCTGCCAAAAGGTGGCACTGGTAGCTGAGCCAATAGCCGGCACAGGAAGCCCTCTCCCTGCTGCCTTCGCCCCCATTTCATTTCCCTGAGGTCGGTGAGTACCTCAGAGAAGGATCCAGCTGGAGAAGAAGGAGATCCCTCTCCCAGCTCAAGTATGCCTTCAAGGTTCTACACATCACCTCAGTCATCACCGTACTGGCGCCTCCCGGGGCAAAGCCCCCCTCTCCTGTCTCCCTGCTCCTCTCTCTAGCTGTTCTTCTTCCAAGTTTTCCTTGAAACTAGCACATGTTCATTTAGACCAAGGCCTACCAAAGCAACCTTATCCCCTTTTTTAATGGCTTCCAAGGCTGACAGGGCAGACAATGTCTAAAGCAGGAGTGTATTTTTTAGAAATCGCATTCATCTAATAATAACAGCCAAGAGAAGATAGCAGTTTGCAGGTTCGTAGGCCTGAACTGGCACGACAATGGTCATCCAGGACCAAGATGCTTTCCATCTTTTGCCTCTGTTACCTTTAGCTTCTGGCTTTTATCTGGAAGATCATCTCATAACCAAAGACCATTGCTGGAACACCAGCTATCACATGTGGATTCCAGGCAGGAGATAGAAGCAAGAGAGGCAAAAGTCATTTCGCTTAACAATTATCTATCTTTTAAGATACTCTCCCTGAAGTCCCACCTAACAATGTCTTTGTGTATCTTATTCATTAAAACTTAGTTACAAGGTCACATTTAGCTACACAGGAAGCTGGAAAATACAGTGTACTTGCTGAGCATGCTGACACCTACCAAAATATATAGGAATTCTCCTACAAAGGAAGAGAAGGGATTTTAGGAAGCACTAGGAGCTTCTGCCATAATGGGTATCATCTGGATTTTATTATACCATTTGATAAGTCCTCCCATTGCATCTTGAGATCAAGATGGTGACAATCGATGGCCAAACAGCCTGGGGGATTCTGTCAGACTGAGCAGCACCTCAAAAGGCATTGTTATAAGTACCTCAGCTGGGAAAGAAGTCCCCAGTCACTGTAGCGACCACCAGAGGCCCCAGTTCATATTACATCATGATCACTGGTTTGAATGGAGACTTTATAGAAGACAGAAACCTTGTCCTCAGGAAGAATATAATGAGAAGGAGCGGACAGGAAATAAGAAGGAAAAAAAAGCAAATACACCCCAGTGAGACACATTTATGAGATCTCTTAAGCAGAGGGTTTTCAGGGTAGAGAGGGGGACATGTAGAGTGACTGGCCATGGATGCTGACTCTGGGAAGTCGCCCTGAACTCCATACCCTCCTAATGACAGTCCCGACAATTTTCGGTTTTTTTAAGCATATGTCGTTGTTGTTGTGGGTGCTGTCAAGTCCATTTTGATTCATAGTGACCTCGTGGGGCAAAGTACAACTGCCTCCATTGAGCTGTCTTGGCTGTAATCCTCCCTGAAGCAGATTCCTGTCTTTCTCCCACAGAGCCACTGAGTGGATATGAACCGCCAACCCTTCAGTTAGCAACGGAACACTTAACCATTGCACCCCCAGGGCTCATTGATACACAGTTATCAAAACAATAAACAAATTATATTTCTTTTTGCACATACTATGTGCTTACCTTGTTATGTAGTGGTTAAGAGTTATGGCTACCAACCAAAAGGTGAGCAGTCCAAATCCACCAGGTGCTCCTTGGAGACTCTATAGGGCAGTTCTACTCAGCCTATAAGGTCACTACGAGTTGGAATCAACTCAACAACAGTGGGTTTTTGCTTATGTGGTTACCTTGGATTGGTTGGTCAAAATTAGTCACAAAGCTCCACAAAACATTGGCTTTCAGCAAAATCCCACCAGAGGAGTGGATGAATGAAGCCTGGTTAAAGATTCTGCAGCATCCAGAATATGGATCTGTAGCCTCTCTTGCACTGTTATTTTGGACACAACAGCAGTCAAATCATTCTCAAGATGTTCTTCAAGGTGTTGCTAGTTGCTGTCAATTCAGCTCCAACTCACTTCAACCTTAAGTATAAGAGAACAAAACATTGCTTGGTTCTGTGCCAGTTCTTCACCATTGGTATGTTTGAGTCCATTTTTGTGACTATTGTGTCAGTCCATTTCATTAAGGGTTTCCAAAGAAATGGGTGAATTTCATAGCCCAAAGGAAAGAGAGCCAGCAGAGGGCTTCTCTCTAGCCTTGAGTCCCAGGCCCAAAGTAGGAACTCAACAGGCTTACTTGCAGAGCAAAGTCATTAAGCATTTGGCTACTTGCTGAAAGGTTGGTGGTTTGAATTCAGCCAGAGATGCCTCAGAAGAAAGGCCTGCCAACCTGCTTCCAAAAGGTCACAGCCTCACAAACCCTACAGAACAGTTCTACTCCACACACCTGCAGTCACTATGAATTAGATGAGACTCAATAGCAGCTAACAACAAATGCAGAAATCGCTTCCTATTCAGACGTTTTTCACTTTTTATTTTGAGATAACTTTAGTCACACAAGGAGTTGCAAAAACAGTACAGTGAGTTCCCGTGTACCATTTGCCCAAAGGGTTCCCCGTATGACAGTATCTTACAGGACATTGTAAGAAACCAGGAAATTGGCATTAATTCAGGGCTATTAACTGAGGTACAGATCTGCGTTGGCTTTTCCAGTTTTTGCATGCATTCTCTGTGTGTGCGTGTTTATAGTTCTGTGCAGTTTTAACACACAAGCATATTTAAATAACTGCCATTACAATCTTGTATTCCATCACCACAGTGAAAGTCTCTTAAACCACCTCATTCCACCTCATTATAATCCTCCCACCATCTCTAACCCCTGGCTCTTGCTGAGCTGTTCTCCATTGCTATAATTTGGTCATTCTGAGAGTGTTATATAAGTTAAATCTGCAGCATGTAACCTTTTTTACATTGGCTTTTTTCACTTAGAATAATGCCCTTGAGATCCATCTAAGTCTCTGTGTGTATCAGTAGCTTGTTCCATTGGTATTATCCCATGAAATGAATGTAGCACTATGAACCCTGGTGATATAATCATTAAGCGCTCAGCTGCTAACCCAGAGACTGGCTACTCAAACCCACCAATGTGTTCAAGGGAGAAAAGACCTGGCAATCTCCTGTCCTAAACATTACAGTTTAGGAAACACTACAGGGGAATTCTTCTCTGTCCTTAGGCTTGCTGTGAGTTGAAGTCAACTCAACGGCATACAAGAACAACAACAATGGACGTAGCACAGTTTGTTTCACCATATATGTGTTGAAGAACATTTGGGTTGTTTCCAGTTTTTGCCTATTATTGTTATAGAAAATGAGGAAGCGAAAGACACCCAGGAAGAGGCAAGAAGCTGTTTATTATGCCGGCGGGCCACCGGGACCTTCTCAGATTCCAACAAATGGCCCCGAGTGGGGTTTCAGGAGGGTAGATATAGTGCAGTTTGAGGATGTCGTGGTTGAGACAAATGGGGTGAGGGGGCGGAGATCTGAGGGGGTGCATTCTGCCAGCCAGGGAGCTGGTCTGAGAAAGGAAAGGGGAAAGGGAATATTGTGTCCTGCCAGGCGGGGAGTTGGGCTGGGAAAGGAAAGGGGAAGGGGGATATCGTACCCTGCCAGCTGGGGAGCCAGACTGAGAAAGGAAAGGAAAGATCCTGTCAGGCGAGTGCCAGCTAAGAAGGGAAGGGAGTATCATATCAGGCGCCAGCGGGGGCAGCAAGGAGGGGGAGGAAAATTTTTCAGTCTCAGTTATCCATATTATTATGAGAAAAACTTCTATATGCCATCGAGTTGATTCTGACACATAGCAGTCCTATAGGTCAGAGTAGAACTGTGCCATAGAATTTCTAAGAAGCACAGGACAGATTTGAACTGCCAACCTTTTGGTTAGCAGACATAGCACTTCACTACTACACCACCAGGGTTTCCATTTGTGGGTGGTACAAATGGTTAATGCATTTGGATGCTAACCGAAAGATTGGAGGTTCCAGCCTACCCAAACACACTTCAGAAGAAAGACTTGGTGATCTACTTTCAAAACATTAGTAACTGAAAACCCTACAGAGCACATTTCTACTCTGATACACTCAGGGTTGTCACGAGTAGGAATCAACTTGATACCAAATGGGTTTTCCCATGCATTTGTATATTGCTACAAATATTTGCATACAATCGTTAGGGCGAACATGGCTTTTATTTATCTAAGATAAATATCCAGATGCGGGATTAATGGATTATGCAATAAGTGTATGTTTAACTTTTTAAGCAACTGCCAAACTGGTTTTCCAGAGTGATTGTACCATTTTACATTCCCAATAGCAACGTGTAAGTGCTCCAGCTGCTTTGCATCCTTGTCAGCACTTGGTATTCTCAGTGTATTTTATTTTAGCTGAACTAATAAGAGTGTATTGGCATCTCACCATGCTTCTGATCTGTATTTGTTTAATAGCTAATGATGCTGAACGTCTTCTCACATACTTACCTGCCATCCACGTAGTCTATTTAGGGAAGTGTCATTCAAGTCTTGTACTCATTTTCTGACTGCATGGTTTGTTTCCTTACTGCTAAGGTTAAGCAATTCTTTGTTTATTCTGGACAGAAGTTGTTCATTGTATACATAATTTGCAAATACTTCTACCAAATATTTTCACCTAGTCTACCTTCTTAGTTTGTTAACAGTGTCTTTCATGTAGAAAAAGTTTTAATTTTTATAAAGTTTAGTTTAACAATTTTTCTTTTATGGATTGTGCTTTTGGTGTGCTGTCTAAGAAGTCGTTGCCTAACTCTACATCACAAAGAGTGTTTCCCATGCTCAGTTAGTTTCCTAGAGCTGGCATAACAGAACACCAAACTAGGTGGCTTATAACAACAGAAATTATGGTCCCACCTTGTTGCAGGCTAGGAGTCCAGATTCAGGGTGTCAGCAGGGACATGTTCTCCCCAAAGGATCTTGGGGAAGATTCTTTCTCGCCTGCATCTTCACCTGACTATTGCCTCCTTCTGTCTGTCTCTAAGTAGTCACTCTGATTGGATTAGGTCCCAGTCTGCTCCACAATGACTTCACAGTAACTGCTAATATCTTCAAAGACTCTGTTTCCAAAGTCTTGTTTACACATACTGGGAGTTAAGACTTCAACATGTATTTTTAGGGGACACAGCACAATGCAATCCATAACATATGTCTTCTGAAATTTTATTGTTTTACACTTTACCTTTAGATCTATTGAAACCCTGGTGGTATAGTAATTAAAGCATGCCAGCTGCCAGTCAAATGGTTAACAGTTTCAATCTACCAGACACTCCTTGGAAACTCTATGGGGCAGTTCCATTCTGTCCTATAGGGTCGCTAGGACTCGACAGCAGCAGGTTTGGTTTTTTAAAACCCATGATCGATTTTGAGTCAACTGAGTTATAAGGTATGAGGCTTAGGTGGAGGTTCCTGCTTTTACCACGTGGTGTTTAATTTTTGCAAATCCATTGGTGAAAAGGACTATCCTTTCTTTTTGAGCTGTTTTTACACCTTTATGAAAAATCAGTTGGCAATACTTTTATGGGTCTACTTCTGGACTCTATTCTTTTCTGTCAAGCTACGGACCACCCCACACTGTGTTATTATAGCCATATCACCCATTATTATTGAGTTGATTCAGACTCATACCAACCATATAGGACAGCATAGAACTGCCCCATAGGTTTCCAAGCAGCAGTAGGCAGATTCAAACTACCAACTTTTGAGTTAGCAGCGGAGCTCCACCAGGGCTTCAATGTGGCCATACAGGAATTTTTTAAATCAGATATGAGTTCACCAAATGTGTTTTTATTATTGTTTCAGCCTTGGTAGTGGAGCGGTTAAGTGCTATGTCTGCTAACCAAAACACCAGCAGTTCAAATCCACCACGTGCTCCTTGGAAACCAGTTCTACACAGTCTTTTTCATAAATTAGGGGAAAAAAGGGAACATGGCACAATTCATTTCACGAAGACAGCATTAACCCAATACCAAAATAGATAAAGACAGTGCAAAAACTAAACAAAACAAAAAGCCAAACCAGAACAAAAAGAGAGACAGAGAGAGAACTATGGGCCAGGACTTCATATGACCACAGGTTCAGTTCTATTCCGTGCTATAGGGTTACTATGAGTCAGAATCAACTCAACAGCAGCACTGGGTATTCTAATTCCTCTGCCTTTCCATGCAAATTTTAGTATCAGCTTGACTATGTATGCAAAAAAATCTACTGGGAATTTAATAGGAATCATGTTAAACTTAAAGATCAGTTTGGAGAGAATCAGTATCTTTACTGTGTTGAGTTTGTCATCAGTTGTGGTATGCCTCTCCTTTTACTGAGGTCTTCTCTGATTCTTTGCATTAGCATGTTGCAGTTTTCAGCATTCAGATCCCATATTTTAACCAATTTTTTTTTAAACTAATGTACATGGTATTTTGTTTTTAATTTTGGTTTCCAGTATGTGGAAATATGATTGTTTTTATAAAATAACACTTCATTGTGTTTTGGGTGACAGTTTACACAGCAGTTTTCAGTTTAATAATTTCTATAAATGCTGTTCTGTAACATTGATTATATTCTTCTCAAGGGGTGAACATTCTCATTATTTCCATTCTAGTTGTTTCATTTGAAATGTGACTGATTTTTTTATTTGTTAAAATTGTAGCCTGGAACTTTGGTAAACTCACATTTTAGGTCTATAACTCTTTGGTCATTCCTGGAATTTTCTACAAATGCAGTTATGTTATCTACAAATAGAGGCAGCATTATTTTTTATTGGTTATGATATCACCCTATTTTTACACTGCTGGGTTAAATTATTAGTATTTTACTGGGCATTTTTGAACCTATGGTTATGTGAAGTACTAGTGCATAGTTGTCTGTCTCTCTTTTTGTTTTAGTTTGGCTTTTTGTTTTGTTTAGTTTTTGCACTGTCTTTATCTGTTTTGGTATTGGGTTAAAGCTGTCCTCATGAATGAATTATTCTGTGTTCCCCTTTTTTTTCCTACTTTCTGAAAGAGATTGTGTAGAACTGGTGTTAGTTCTTAAAGTTGGTAGAAATACCCAGCAAGCCATCTGGACCAGGAGATTTATTTTTCAGAAAGTTTTTGACTATGAATTCAATTTCTTTAGAAGGCTAGAGTAAGTTTTGGTAGCTTATGATTTTCAGGGTGTTGACCCATTTCATGTGAATTGTCAAGATTATGTGCAGAGTTGTTTGTTGTATTCCCTTATTATCTTTTCATTATCTACGTGGTGTATAGCAATATATATTCATTCTTCATATTGGCAATTTTGGTCTTCTGTCTTTTTTTCACTGTCTGTCTTATTCTGGAATTCCTATTCTTTGCAATGTTATCCATAATTTGTTATGGTCCACACAATCAAATGCCTTTACATGGACCATAAAGCACAAGCAAACATCGTTCTGGTATTCAGGATCCAGCTGAGATCAGTAATAATACCCCTCATTCCGTGCCCTCTTCTGAATCCAGTTTGAATTTCTGGCAGGCCCCTGTTGATACACTGCTGCAGCTGCTCTTGAACACTCCTCAGTAAGATTGTACTTGGGTGCAATGTTAATGATACTGTGCAATAATTTCCTTATTTAGTTGGATCACCTTTCTTAGGCATAGGCATAAATATGAATCTCTTCCAGTCAGTGGGCCAGGCAGCTTTCTCTCAAATTTCTTGCTATAGACGGGAGAGCACTTCAGCACTGCACCCCCTTGTTGAAATTCTCAGTTGGTATCTTGTCAATTTCTGAAGCCTTGTTTTTACCAGTGCCTTCAGAGGGTCTTGGATCTCTTCCTTCAATACCGCTGGTTCCTGAACATATACTACCTCCTGAAATGGTTGAATGCCAACCAATTCTTGTTTTTGTTTTTTTGTTGTGATACTGTGACTCCAAGTATTTCTTCAATCATCATTTGAAGCTTCCCGTGTCATTTAATATTTTCCCAGTAGAATCCTTGAAATTTGCCATTGGAGGCTTCATTTTTTTTTTCTTTCAGTTCTTTCAGCTTGAGAAATGTGTTCTGCCCTTTTGGTTTCTAACTCCAGGCCTTTGCACATGTCGTTATACTTTACTTTGTCTCCTTGACTCGCCTTTTAAAATGCTCTGTTCACCTCTTTTACTTCATTTCCTCCTCTTTTTTTTTTTTTCCTTTTAGCTATTTAGTATTTAAGAGCAAATTTCAAAGTCTCTTCTGACATCCATTTTGGTCTTTTCCTTCTTTCTTCTCTGTTTAATGACCTCTTGCTTTCTTCATGGATAATGTACTTAAAGTGATTCCATAACTCATGGTCTTTAATCACTGGTGTTCATTGTGACAAGTCTATTGTTGAGATACTCTCTAAATCCAGGTCCTACTTTGGCTCTCATGGGCTTGTTCTAGTTTTCTTTAGCATAATTTGAACTTGCATGTGAGCACCTGATGGTCTGTTCCACAGCTGGTGCTTGATCTTGTTCTGACTGATGATACTGAGCTTTTCCATCATCTCTTCCTCCAGAAGTAGTCAATTTGAATTCATGTATGCCGGTCCATGTGTATAGCAGTCATTTACCTTCTTTAAAAGAAAGGTATTTGCAGTGAAGAAGTCGTTGGTCTTGCAAAATTCTGTCATGCAATCTAAGGCATCCTTTCTAATCATCAAGGGCATATTTTCCAACTACTAATCCTTCTTTGTCTTCAACTTTCACATTTCAATTACCAGCAATTGTTAAACAGAACAAGGGGATAGATATCACATGGTTTAAAGTCAGGAAAAGTGTGCATCAGGGTTGTATCCTTTCACAATACTTACTCAATTTGTATGAATAAGACAGTAGAAGAATTGATACCTTTGACTTGTGGTGTTGGAGAAGAATATTGAATATACCATGGAGTGGCAAAAGAAGAAACAGGTCTGTTCTGGAAGAAGTACAACCAAAATGCTCCTTGGAAGCAAGGATGGCAAGACTATATCTTACACGCTTTGGACATGTGGTCAGGAGATATCGGTTCCTGGAGAAGGACAACATGCTTGGCAAAGTAGAGGGTCCGCACAAAAGAGGAAGACTTTCAAGGAGATGGATGGACACAGTGGCTGCAACAATGGGCTTAAGCATAAAAACAATTGTGTGCCTGGTGCAGGGTAAGGCAGTGTTTTATTCTGTTGTGTATAGGGTCACTATGAGTTGGAACTAACGCGATGGCACCTGACAGCAACAACATTCAATTTGTATGCTGAGTGAACACTCCAAGAAGCTGGACCATGTGAAGAACAGGGTATCAGGATTAGAAGAAGATTCATGAACAACCTGTAGTATGCAGATGACACTATCTTGATTGCTGAAAGGAAAGAGAGCTTGAAGCACTTACTGATGAAAATCAGAGACTACAGCCTTCAGTATGGATTGCACCTCAACATAAAGAACACAAAATTCTTCACAACTGCACCAACAGGTAACATTATGATTAATGGAGAAAAGTCTGAAGTTGTTGAAAATTTCATTTTAGTTGAATCCACAGTCAACACCCATGCAAACAGCAGTCAAGAAGTCAAAAGATACATTCACTGAGTGAATCTGCTGCAAAGACTTTCAAGTGTTAAAATGTAAAGATGTCACTTTGAAGGTTAAGTTGCAGTGAACCCAAACCATGGTGTTTTCAATTGCCTCACCTGCATGTGAAAGCTGGACAATGAATAAAGAAAACGGAAGAATTGATGCCTTTGAAAACTGGTATTGGCAAAAAATATTCACTATACTATGGACTGCCAGAAGAACAGACAAATCTATCTTGGAAGAAATATATCAGAATGCTTTCCAGAAGCAAGGATGGTGAGACATCATCTCACGTATTTCGGACATGAAGGACATCATATTTGGTGAAGTACAGAGTCATCAAAACAGAGGACAACCCTCAATGAGACGGACTGACACTGTGGCTTCAGTGATGAGTTCAACCACAACTGTGACATTGGCATAGGACCAAGCAGTGGTTAGTTTTGTCATACATGGTGTTGCTGTGAATTGGAGCTAACTCCATAGCACCTAACAACAACAGTATTGTTAGAGGTTAACCAATTTCATCGATCTTTTCAAAGAACAAACTTTAAGTGTTACAGAATCCTAATTATGCTCTTTATTGGTTTTCTTCTTTTCAGTTTCACTGATTTCACCTTCTACTATTTTCTTCTCTCTGCTTATTTTATTGTTGGCTTGTTTTCATTGTTGTTTTTTCCTCACTCTTCTTTTTCTAGTACCTTAAGATGGAAACTTAGATACTGATTTAAGTCTTCTTTTCTAAAATAAGCATTTAGTGATCTAAATTTATTTCTAAGCACTGCATTAACTGTACACAACAGATTTTTATATATTGTAATTTTATATCATTTAGTTCAGTACATTTTTTAATTTCTCTTGAAACTTCCTCGTTCATCGATAGATTATTTTGAAATGTGTTAATTTTTGTATGTTTGGAAATTTTTCTATTATTGATTTAATATTCAGAGAACATACTTTATATAATTTCAATTTATTTAAGTGTGTTAAAGTTTGTTTAACGATCTAACATATGGTGTATCTTGGTGAATGTACCATGTGTACTTGAAAAGAATGTGTATTCTGCCTTTTGGGGGTGGAGAGCTCTATAAATGTCAATAACATTCTATTGGTTGATGATGTTGTTAGGTTCTTCTATATCTTTACTGATATTCTGTCTGCTAAGGTCCTTGGGTGACACAGTTTGTGCTTGTCTACCAACAGAGAGGTTGGCAGTCCAACCCCGCTCAGGGGCACAATGGAAGAAAATCCTGGCAACAGGCTCATTCTGTCTAGTAATAGTCTCAGTTACTGAGAGACCAGTGTTGAGGATTCTGACTTTATGGATTTCTCATTTCCGTTATACCAGTTTTTGCTTCAAATATTTGAAGCTCTGTCATCTTATGTATACACACTTAGGACTTATGTCTTCTTGTCAATTGACATCTTATCATAGGTAAGGAGCCCCTGGGTAGTCCAAATGGTTAAGCACTGGACTACTATCTGAAAGGTTGGTGGTTCTAACTTATCCAGAGGTATCTCATAGGAAAGGTCTGGTGATCTACGTCCAGATGGTCACAGTCATGAAATCTCTGCAGAGTGTAGTTTTACTCCGAGACTGAGGGGGTCGCCATGAGTCAGGATTGACTCAAAGGCAACAGGTAGGTCATATGAAATGTCCCTTTTTCTCCCTGATTATCTTTATACCAAAGCCTACCTTGCCTGATAGGAATCTGGCCACTCTACGTTTCTTTTGATTCAGTTTTATGCAGTATATCTTTTTCATTCTTTTACCTCTAATCAATCAATATCATTATATTTGAAATGAGTTTCCTATAGATGGCGTGTCATTGGGTCACAGTTTTTTGCTTACTCCGCCAGTAGATAAATCAGTTTTTTAACTGGCATGTTTAGACCATTTACCTGTAAGGTCACTACTGCTATCTCAGAATTTAAAGCTGGCACTTTACTGTGTATCCAGTTTGTTTCCTCTTTGATTTTTGTTCCTTTGTTTCTTGTTTCCTCTTCTTTTAAGCTACTGGAATGATTTTCAGTATTCTTTTTTTATCTACAGTGTTTTTGAAGGACCCCGGGTGGTATAATGGTTAAGAGCTTGGCTGCTAATCAAAAGATTGGTGATTTGAGATTAACAGGCTCTCCTGATAAAAAGATGTGGGGGTCTGCTTCCATAAAGATTTACAGCCTTGGAAATGTTATGGGGCAGCTCCATTCTGTCCTATAAGATTACTATGAGTCAGAATTGACTCAAAGGTGACAGGATAATATTTTTTAATGTATCAGTTTGTAATGTTTATTATTATTATTATTATTGGTGATTTCTCTAAGGGTTATAACATATATACATAACTTATTACAGTATACTAGTATCACCTACTGTCTTATCTAGGGCTGCTATAACAGAAATACTGTAAGTAGATGGCCTTAGAAAAGAGAGATTAATTTCTTTACAGTCTAGTAGGCTAGAAGTCTAAATCCAGGCTGCCAGCTCCAGAAAGGCTCTCTTTCTGGCAGCTCTGGAAGAAGGTCCTTGTCATAAATATTTCCCAGTCAAGGAGTCTCTCAGAAAAGGGACCCTGGGCCCAAAGGATGCCTTGTTCTCCTAGCTCTTGTTTTTTGGTATGAGATCCTCATGTCACTCTGCTTGAACCTCTCTTTTATATCTCAAAAGAGGTTGGTTTAAGATACAATCTAATCCTTTAGATGGAGACTTGCCTCGTTAAAATAACGAACTCTAATTCTGCCTTATTAACATCATGGAGGTATAATTTACAACACAAATGAAAATCACATCGGATGACAAAGTGGTAGACAGTCAATACTGTGGGAGGCATGGTCTACACAAGTTGACACACATTTTAAGGGGACACAATTCAATCCTCAACAACAATTTATTACTTCAAGTGGAATATTTCAACATTAAGACCACAATTTAGGTGGTTTTACCACCACCACTTGCTCAATAATATAAAAAACAAACAAACAAAAAACCCAAGCATGTTGCTGTAGATTCCAACTCATAGCAACTCTATAGGAGAGAGTAGAACCGCCCCACACAGTTTCCAAACAGCATCTGATGACTCTGAACTGCCAGCTTTTTGTTTGGGAGCTCTAATGCTTAACAGCTACACCGCCAGGGTTTCCTCTGAATAATACAGTTGTCCTAAGTATTACCTCTACATATGTCAACACCACAGCAAAGCTGTTTTTTTTTTTTTTTCCTTTTAGTTTCAAAATAAAATAAAAACTCAAGAGAAGAACAATGTAACATAATTTACCTGGATCTTTTCTCTTTCTTTTGCTTCATTTCTGTTGTTCCAAATTTCCCTCTGTTATCGTTTCCTTTCTGTTTGAAGAAATTCCCTTGGTAATTCTTGCAGAGCAAATCCACTGACAATAAATTCTCTTACATTTCCTTCATCCAAGAAGGTTTTACTTCCACTTTAATTTCTGAAAGAAGTTTTTGCTAGATGTAGAATTCTAGATTGATGGATCTTTCAGCACTTGAAGAATGTTCTTGCTCTTCCATCTGACCTCCATGTCTTCTCGTGAGAAGTCCACTGTCACGGAACCATTGTTCTCTACGGGCAGCTCATCATTCCTCTATGGCTGTTTTCGAAACACTTTTTGTCCTTAGTCTTCAGGAATTTGATTATGTGTCTGTCTATGGATTTCTCTGGATTTATCCTTTTTGAGGTTTGCTTACCTTGTTGAATCTGTAAGTTTATGTCTTACCCTAAATTTGCAAAGTTACTTGTCATTGTTTTTTAAAATATCTTTAGCTTCTTATCTTTTTCTCCCAAGACTCTGGTGATATGAACATTAAATTTGTTGTTATTGTCCCACAGATCCTGGCAACTCTGCTCATTTTTTAAATATATTTCTTTCTATTTTTCAGGTTGGATAATTGTTATTGACTTATCTTCAAGTCTACTGAGTCATTCCTTCATCATCTCCATTCTGCGATTGAGCACATTCTGTGACTCTTTAAATCGTATTAAATTTTTCAATGATAAAATTTTCATTTCATTCTTCTTTATAATCTTCCATATTATTCTGTTTACTATTTTCTATTTGTTTCTAGAATATTTGTAATTGCTTGTTGGAGCATTTTTATCAAAGGTAATTTAAAATCCTTGTCAGGTCATTCTGTCTCATCTCAGTGTTATCATTTATTGATTGGAGCTGAAATTTTCCTGGTGGTTAGTGTGAAAAGATATTTTGGATTACGTTATGGACATTTTGAGTGCTATGACATTCTGTTACCTATTTATATATTCTAGTTAAGTGACAGTCAACCTGCTTAGCTTCAGAGCATATATCCTGGCCCATTTTTGTGGGCTGTAATTTAGATATCAACAATGTTTGGAAGGTCTTTAGGTTACCATTCTGGTCTATGCCGTTTGTGTGCTACCCAGAGGCCAAATGAAAACCTATGTAGCATTAGTTCAATTCTCAAACCTATCATTGTGTTGATTTTGATCAGTTTACTCATGAACCACTTGAGAGTCTGTCCAGTACTTTGCTTTCACAGATTTTTTTTTTAAAGAAAAACCTTTCTTCAGTTCCGTTTTCTCTATAAGACACTACCAGTCTTAAGTTGGAAGGGAAAAGGAGAGGGGTACCTCATCTTGACAGACATTCGCTTAGTGCAGAAAGGTAATGATAGAGAAGATTACACCCTACTCTTTTGTCTTAGGCTGTGTTCTCTAAAAAAGCAAAATCAGTTAAGTGCGTGTGTGTGTGTATGTGCATATATACACATACAGGAAAAAGAGAGAGAGATTTATTTCAGTGAAGTGGCTTGTGCAGCTGTAGAGGCTGGAAAGTCCCAAACCTGTGGGTCAGGCACCAGAATGGGGGCTTCTCCCGACTCATACAGCTGCGGGGACTGATGACCCCAGCAGCAGATCAGAAGGCAGACTGCTTAAGTCTTGAGAACCAGAGATCAGATGACAATAAGCCAGATGCAGGATCCAGAGCGAGCAAAGCCAAAGAGTTTTGCTAGAAAGTCCATATACATTGGATGCAAGTCCATACACCCAAGCAAACAGCCTTTCAACTGACAGGCTGCTCCCAGAAGATCTCATCATGGAGATATTCACATCATTACATAAACTGCCAAGCCACTAAAAAGCATGGCCTAGCTGAGTTGGTACATGGCCTTAACCATCACACCTCTCAACAGCACTGGGTGGAGAGGGATGGGAGGTTGCCTCCTTGGTGCTGGGAAGGAATGGGCCACAGAGCTTTGCCTGCAGTCTCCACAGCCACTGTGCCCATTTGAGAGAGGGATGGTCACGGCCTTTTTCTTGTCATTGGCCATAAGGAGCCCCAGTGGTGTAGTGATCAAGCTTTCAGCTGCTAACCTAAAAGTTGGCAGTTCAAACACACAAGCAGCGCCACAGGAGAAAGACCTGACAATTGGCTCCTTAGGAACTCTATGGCAGTGGTCCTACTCTACCCTACAGGGTCACTATGAGTTAGAATTGACTCAGTAGCAATGGGTTTTGGAGACAGGGTATAGTCAAAAGAGTTCTGTCATGTAGGGTTGCCCTTTTCCCCATCATTTGGCTAAAGAAGACAGGTTTTTCTTCGTTTGTTCATCCATTTGTTTGTTTTGGTCTGAGCCAGTTGTGTTTCCAGGTTTTGAGCTTCCCAGTGCTCAGGCTAAGATCTCTAGGAAATGACCAACTGGTTGCCATTGAGTCAATTTTGCCTCATGGCAACTGTATGTGTTGCAGAGTAAAACTGCTCCGTAAGATCTGTTTCTGGAAGCAGGTCACCAAGCCTTTCTTTTGTGGCACTTCTGGGTGGGTCCATACCACAACTTTTAATAGTCTAATGCTTAACCATTTGTCCCACTGGGCTCCTTATTCTCAACCTGCAAGGTCCTGAGCCATCTGTCTTCTTTGATCCACCTTTAAGGGTCTTCTGGCACTTAAGGCCTTATGCATTTTGTCCAGAGCTTTTAGCTGTAATCAGCAGAAGAATAAGTAGACTACACTTACTCCGTTTGTCTGGTATCAGAAGTCCTCATTTAGTTTTAATAGAAAGTACTATCTTCAGACATCAGAGTAAATTTAACCTCGCAAACAGGAGCTCAGTGAGGTAAGCTTTGACCTATAGGTCCTCTCTTTCACTCTGACAGGATATCTCTGATGTCTGTGGGTGACTATGATGATTAATTTTATATGCTCACTTGGCTAGGCTACAGTGCCCAGTAGTTTGGTCAAACAGTAGACTAGATGCTTCTGTAAAGGCATTTAGATATGATTAATAGTTGCAATCAATTTACTTTAAGTAAAGTGCTTTACCCTCCATAATATTAGCTAAAGGTCTAAAGAATAAAAATTGAGGTTTTCTGAAGGGAGGTTTCTAGTCCCAACGTCTTTAACACAGATATACTGTTAGAGTTTCCCACCTGCCTCCTGACCTGCAGATTTTAGAATCACCAACCCCCATAACTGCTGAGTCAGTTCCTTAAAATAAATGTCTTTCTCTTTATTTGAATATACATACATATTCAAAGAGAATATACATACATATTCAAAGAGAGAGAGAGAGAGAGAGACAACATACATATTTTGCTTCTGTTTCTCTGGAGAATTCTGACTAATAAAGTTACATTTTGGTGATACAACTGCATCAGTTCTTACTTCTCCACCAAAGACAGAAAAGAATAGCCAGATTTTGTTTTTCTTAATCTCATGAAGAAGACTGATTCTCATTGCCAGACAGTACCAGGGTGCAGACCAGCACTTAGTAAGATTTGGGGGATGATTCAGTTAGCTAGACAAAGCAGTAACAAACCCACAGAGACTTTAGCGGGCTCAGAGGAGGGCGTGTGAGAGCTGACAAGAAAGAGGAGAGTGGAGCACGTTTGCAGCTTCCCACTTGTAACGCTGGGAAGTGGTCGAGAAGCGGTGCCAGCAATCCTAGCAGTTCTGGTTCCTGCCCAGTTCATCCAGGCCATCTCAGAGAAGGGATATGTGCAACAACGTCAAAAATGGATACACCCTCTCCAGCTCCTCTCTGAGCAAGACCAGCTCAGCTCTGAATTTGAATCCAAGTTGGCACCAACAACTTGCAACAGGCAGAAGCAAAACAAAACCAGAAAATCTTACAGAACTCTTATGGGTTGAATTGTGTCTACAAAAATATGTGTTAAATTCCTCCTGGCTCTTGTACCTGTGGTTGTGATCCTGTTTAAAAACAGTTTTTCTTTTGTTAGGTTAATGTCATACCAGTGTAGAGTGGATCCCAAATCTAATCACTTTTGAGTTATAAAAGAACCAGAACAGACACCGGGACATACATGGAGAAGACAGATACCACGTAAGGACTGTCCACAAGGCAAGGGATGCCTACGAACCAAAGAATGCCTGGGGCTACTAACAATAAAGAATCAACATAGCTGAGATGCTAAACCTGGACTTCTAGCATCCAGAATTGTGAGAAAATAAATGTCTATTCTTTAAAGCCACCCACTTACATTTTTGTTACAGCAGCACTAGGAAGGAAGCAAGTCCCTTCGTCACAGCAAATTAGTCAAATTGGTGAGAGTGATGTGAACAAGTGCAGTGTTGCCCAGAAGTCCCATCATAACTTCAGAATCAACCCTCTAGGTGTCCTTGGTAAAAACATCCCGCCTTTATGACTTTCAGGAACACTACAAAACAGTGTTCACATTTAAAACAAATCATGACTCATAGTACAGAGACGTGCACTCCATGGGATTCTCAAGGCTGTTACCTTTGGGAGGTAGATCTCCACACCATTCTTCTGAGCACCTCTGAGTGGGTCAAACCGCCAGTGTTGGTTAGTAGTGGAGCACATAACTGTTTGCGTCACCCAGTGACTCCGCTGAGAATAATGTCTCCTCTGAAAAGGCAAAAGTAGCCTTTACTAAGAAACTGTGGCAAACTCTGCTGGGGAAAAAGGAAGACAGAAGCCGAGCTTCGGCAAGCTGTCACCCTAAGGAAACGTGGTTTCTCTTTTCCCAGTGTCAGCAAGTGAATTTGCATTTCTACTGTTTATGTGTGTTAAAAGCCAACCTTTTCAGTGTGTTATCGGAGTGGAAAATGATCACCCCACAATTGGCACTGAGAGATCATTTCTTAGGCAAGACATTTCCTTTGAGACTCAACTGCCATTTGTAGAGTTTTGTTATTGAAGACAACACATTGCCTGGCTGGTCAGAACAGAACAGGAGTAAACTGACAAACTTCTTCAGGGACATGAGAGTTAGTCTCAGCTCCTGACAAGAGGAAAAGCTGGACCTGAGCAGGCACCAGACAGAGGATGCCCACCTGCATCAGCGGCCACCCGGCTCCATGCTCACTGTTCACTGGGCTCTAGGAGGTGCCCAGGGGATGCTCTTTGCACACAGGCCCTTCCTGCCTGCTCCCAAAGGTGGCTTCCTGCTCTGGTAACAAAAACCACTGGGGGGTGGGGGAGAAGGACTTAAAAGCAAAAAAGGCCATTTCTTGAGTCAAATACTGATGGATTTTATTTAAATTTTGTGCATTTTAAATGCAGAATGGACATCCTTTCTCTTTTAACGACTTCAGGAGATCTCATACTCCTAAAACAGGTTCTTGATACTTTTTTCTTCCTTTCTATATTCTTCATAGCCTCAGAATGTTTTCCTGAGGAAGGTGATTGGATTAGAGATTTGTCTGAAAAGTACAGACATACACATCTGTGAAAGAAATGTAACTGGGATGTATACACTACAAAACAAATTTCTTGCGAGATGTTTGGTGATCATACCCCCAGCAGCAAAGGAGGTGATTCAGAATATTGGAGAATTTCTGTTACGCTCTTAAGTGTGATGAAAGTAATCGGGAACAGACAGAGATAACGGTTGCACAACACAGGAGGGTAATTAACGTTCTGAATTGTACTCATCAAAATGATTGAAATGGCCGATATTTTGTTACAGTGCGTATGTGTATATCTCAACCCCTGTAAAGGTCCCATTGAGAGGGCAGCAGTGGTGGCTAGACTGTGGCTCTTGCTCTTAATGTTGACAATAGGTCTTCATGAAATTAGATTCCCTCCAAGACTAAAACTACAGCTGAGATTTTCCTGTATATGAGATGGCCAGCCACCTCCTGGGGAAGCTGGGCCTGACACTACGGCCTGTCGCAGTAAACTGGACTGTGTCACTCTCCATCAGTCTCCTTCTCATTGGTGCTACTCCACTGTGCTGGACTTTTCTCCATGCACAGACACGCCAGGCTGCAGTGCAGTCTTCTAAAGAAGTTAGCCATCTTCCCCGACCATGTGCCTGCAAAACAGTCCTAACAAGTAGTTACCAAAGGAGTAGATGGATGGAAGGATTGCTGCTGTTGTTGGTAGTTGCTGTCAAGTTGGCTCTGACTCTCAGCAACCTGATATGATACGTAGCATAGAACAAAACATTGCCCAGTCCCGCGCCACCTTTATGATTATCAGTATGTTTTAGTCCACTGCGGCTCTTGTGTCAATCCATCTCATGGAAGGTTTCCCTGTTTTTACTGACCCTCTACTTCACCAGAAATTATGTCATTTTCCAGCAAATGGTCTTTCCTGATGACATGCACAAAACAGGTCTTGCCATCTTGGCTTGTAAGGAGCATTCCAGCTGTATTTCTTCTAAGACCCATTTGTTCTGCTAGCCCATGGCACACTCAAAATTCAATCACTGTTCAAATGCACGGATCCTTCTGTCATTTTCTTTTTTCCTTGATCAGCTTTTGCATGCATACGAGGCAACTGAAAAGATCATAGTCTGTATCAGGCGTGCCTTACTCATCCAGGTAACATCTTGGCTTTTTAAAACTGGAGAGAAGTCTTTTGGATGGATGGATGGATGGATGGTGGGTGGGTGGTGGTGGGTGTGGAGATGGATAAAGTAAAAGGGAGCCATAGTGGGTGCCACGCTCCTCAAACCCCCAGTGTGGTGAGTGGCTGAGGAATCGACCAGGATCCCTCTCTTCTGTGTCCTGGAGGAGAACCCAGCTCCTCCTTGACCCACCCTAGCTGACCGTGATGCCTAAGAAATGAGCAGGACCTGCAGGACTCTCACTCACACCGACATCTGTGCCTCTGCCTTTGGCTGATGCAAGAAAGTGGTGCCTTCCAAGAAAGTAAGATACGAATGCTGCTGCTAGTTGTGATGGAGTTAGTTCTGACTGGTAACTGCATATGTACACAGTCCATCTGTTCAACAGGATTTTCAGGGCTGTAACCTTTCAGAAGCAGACCTCCAGGCCTGTCTTCCAAGGTACCTCTGGGTGGTTCGAACTACTAACTTTGCAGCTAGTAGGCAGTTCCGCATGCAAGCATTTGTAACAGGAAAAAGTCCTCAAGTGAGAACCAAGAAACACAGCTCTTCAGTTCCAAGGCTACAACCAGCCAGCTACCACTGCTCTCTTCTTGTTTTAAAAGAGGTTCATCAAAGAGGGGGGCAGGGGGACTGAAAGTTGTGTTTTCTGAACCTCCAGGGTTCCTCTGAATCCCAGCAGAAACTGGAACTCCAGGGCTAAAATGGTTTGTCAGCCAGATCCCCTTTTCCAGCAGCTGAGCAGCATCTCTGCTGTCTTCTGAAGATTGGGCCCCTGAGGGTGCTCACAGAGAACCACCCAGCGGTGGGGGAGCAGGGCTGGTGCCTGGGACCTGCTTCCATCACAGAGCCTGGGTCAGTAAGAGGAGCGTGGCGGGGGACCCCTCCGCGGGCAGTGCAGGGAAGGGGCAGGACAGCAGGGAGCTCTGAGCAGCGCCCGCTCCTCTCTCCCCAGCTCACCGGGAGTTCTGCGGGGGTAGGACCAGCTCCTCTCCCAGACTTCTTCCAAAGAATGTTCCGTCATTGTCACATGCCGTGAGGAACACACATCCTGGCTCTGAGCTGTCAGGTAAGGTGGGCGCATGTTCTGCAGGGGCGAGACCACGCAGTGCAGCCGGGGCCTTCTGGGGTGTGGCCTCCCACGAGTCAGTTTTCTTTTCCATCTCACTGTCTACATGAGTGCTCCAACTTTCTACTCTGTATTATGCTGTGGTCTTGAGGTGCCTGCTTGATTGTGCAGCAGAGGGGAGTCTTCCCAATTTATCTGCTCCCGCCCACCGCTTCCGCCCGCCCGACCACATCACGAGAATCTGCTGGATCCAGCTTCCTCCTCTGTAAATTAGTGCTTGGACCAGATGCTGGCTAAGCTTCCTTCCAGCCCTGACATTCTCTTTGAAAAGTTGGGTAGTTGATTTCTTCCTCAGATCCCCTGAGCATAGAGAACCTGCCACACCTGGACCAGAGGAAGACCCAAGAAGGAAAATCTAACCATCAGCTACAGCTTCTCCGTGTGCCATCCAGTACCATCGTAGCCACTAACCACAGGAATGCTTACATTTAAAGGAAGGAAAATTACGTAAATGTTAAAATTCAGTATTTCAATCATGCTGACAACTTTTTAGGTGCTCAGTAGCTACCTGCGGCTACTGTATGAGACCTGCAGAAAAGCATTTCTCCCACCGCAGCTAGGTCTCCTGCTCCCCTCACTGTCTGCTTCCAGCGCTGTGAGTCATGCCGGGACATGTGGAGGTGAAGACCGTGTCCCCCGTGATGCTGCTTCCTCAGTATCTCCCAGATCTCTTACCATCCCTCTGTCATTGCTGTCATTCGGGCCCCCATTGTCTCCTCTAGACCGCAGCTGCCCTCTTTTTCTCTTTCCCAGTGGTCACTCAGGCCACCACTGGAACACACCTCAGACCTTTATTTTCCTGATTAGGAACCAGAGTTTCAGAGAAGTTAAGGGCCTTGGCCAAAGTCACACAGCTAACTGGAGACACAGTCAAGGCAGAACTCAGGTCTTCTGGTCACTGTGGCTGGGCATTTCCACTATTGTCATCACCTCTGAGGGTTAGTCTTTGGTCTCGGGAGGACGTCCTCCCACCAGAGGCCCGGGACACTTCATTCCAGACCCCCACATACAGCCTCTATGGCTGCCTGTTGCAAAGAAATGGTGGCTAGAGCAAGAAACAGCCACTCAGATGATTTTCTTTAATCTAACATTTAAATAGGTATTTCCATGTTTCTGGGTGTCACTCTCTCAAGAAGGAACTATTCTTGCTCTTAAGGAACTTCCATTCTAAAATTACACAAGACACAGAGGAGATAGACACACAGAGAAAGACACTATGCTTTCCTTTTTTTGGTAAGAGCTGGGAGAAGCACAGAGAAGGGACAGAAAATAGAAAATGATAGAGAAAGATCAGCACTGTTTGGTGGATGAAAATAGCAGGAGAAACAGCAAAGGACTTGATAGGATCTGTGCCCGAGAAGAAGGAATTTCTAAGCTGCACAACTATTTATTTATTTCTGCATATGGAATCAGCCATTTTGTGCGACTGATAAAATCAAGGACAATTAAACCAAATTGAGCTTTAATTTTGGATTGAAAGTGTGATTCTTCCCCTGAGAACTCCCTCCCACAACAGCTGAAATTACTGACTAGCTTTAGAAGGCACCCGGAGCCATCAGCCCAGATAAGTGTAAGCTTATTGCTTGTCAAACATGTAGACGTTGATAAGATCTGTGTGCTCCTGCAGGGGAATCAGCAAGTCTAGACGAGATGCAGATGAAGAATACACCTCGGGGAGCGTTATTTAAAGGGTTGGCTTGTTTACAGTTGGCTCAACTTTAGAAGGGAGGGAGAAAAGGTGACCTCAGAGCCCCTGAGCTCCTGGGCTGCTAGTTGTAAGTTTGGGAGGTACAAGAGGGTCCACCCTTCACTCAAGAGCTAACTTCATCTTTTATAATTTGTATTCCCTTCAATGTACTGAGCTTCCCCTAACTTTTGAAAAGAAATTCTATCTCTTCTGCATACCTCCCTGCTTTGCAAACCTGGTTTTAGCAGCATAATACCAAAGTTAAAAGTTCAAACTCCTTAAAACCAAACAGACTGTCATGGATTGAATTGTGTTCCCCAAAAATGTGTGTAGCAATTTGGCTAGGCCATGATTCCTGGTATGGTGTGATTTCTCTGTCTGTTATAAACCCTGCCTCTGAGACGTTAATGAGGGAAGATGGGCAGCAGCTGTGTTGGTGGGGCAGGACTCAGTGTGTGGGATTGTGTTGTGCCTTGAGGCAGTCTCTTGGGTTATAAAGGAAAGGGAAGCAAGCACAGAGTTGGCGACCTCACACCACCAAGAAAGAAGCACCAGGAGCACAGCAAATCCTTTGGACTCAGAGTCCCTGTGCCTTGGAAGCTCCCAGGCCAGGGGAAGATTGAAAACAAGGACCTTCCTCCAGAGCCAGAAAAGACTTCTCCTGGAGTTGATGCCCTGAATTTGGACTTCAGGCAGCTTCTTTGTGAGAAAATAAATTTCTCTTTGTTAAAGCCTTCCACTTTATGGTATTTCCATTATAGCAGTACTGGATGACGACTACAGAATTTGGTATTGAGAGAGTGGGGTGCTGTTCCAACAGATAGTTAAAATGTGGGTGCAGTATTGAAACTGAATGGATACAAGACTTAGAAGGCACTAGGGAGAACTGTTAACACCAAGGAGGGCACTGATGGTGAAAACAACAGCAGTGGACGGGCAGCAGCAGGACCAGGAGCCGACCCACAGTGAGAGAGCAGAGTGCCTGTGTGCAGGAAGCTTCCTGGCAGAATGGGGTGTCCCTGGGCGCTCATTGGTGGTGCTACAGAGCTTTGGGACACTTGCCCCAGCAGGCAGATGTGGGCGTGAGGCCTGGGCCAAGAAGCCACAGGAAGCAGAAGTTGACTAGACAAGGAATACAAAGAGCTGAGCTGCCTCAGTCTCAAAAGGTACGGCCATGACCTCTGGTATTTCTAAGAGTGGAACTGCCACTCTTGCCACTCAAATGGACTAGGAAAATGGTCCATCTAAAACTGGAGGGAGTAGAGTTGATGACTCAGTGAGCATGAAGGTAGAGCTGTAGCTCAGGGCCAAATGGCCTCTATTTAAAATCTGGAAAGCATAGCCAATACCTAGAGCCCAGAGGTCAGGGACATTGTGTCAAACATCTCAGACAATGAAAGATTATTTCCAAGCCTCGAGGGCTGATGTAATGTGTTCTGTTAATTTACTCGGTGCCTGTTATGTCTTGATTCCCTGCAATGTTTCCCATTAGTAATAGAAATGTCTAACTTGTGCCTGTTCTGCCATTGTACTTTTGGAAGCAGATAACGTATGTTCTAGATTTCGTAGCTGAAGAGGAATTTCTGGATTTCGACTTGGACTTAAGGTTTTTGTATATGTTGGGATGAGTATGTCTTGTGTGTTGCAAAGATGTGATGGGGGCAAAAGGGTGGAATGTCATGGATTGAATTGCGTCCTCCAAAAATGTGTGTAGTTATTTGGCTTGGCCATGATTCTGGGTATTGTGTGATGTTCCTATATGCTCTAAACCCTGCCTCTATGATGCTAATGAGGGAAGATGGGCAGCATTAGTGTTCGCAGGGCAGGACTCAATGTGTAAGGCTGTGTGGTGCCTTGAAGCAATCTCTTGGGTTATAAAGGAAAGGGAAGCAAGCAGAAAGCTGGGAACCCCACAGCACCAGGAAAAAAGCACCAGGAGTAGAATACACCCTTTGGAGTCAGGAACCCTGTGACTTGGAAGCTCCCAGGCCAAGGGGAGACTAAAAACAAGGACTTTCTTCCCAAACTACCAAAAACTTCCCCTGGAGCTGATGCCCTGAATTTGGACTTTTAGCCAGCTTTTCTGTGAGAATATAAATTTTTCTACTAATGGTATTTCCATGATAGCAGTACTAGATGACTAAGACAGAAATTAGTACTGAGAGAGTGGGGTGCTGTTCTAACAGATACCTAAAAATGGATGCAGTATTGAAGGTGTAAATGGATAGAAGACTTAGAAGGTACTAGGGAGAGCTGTTAACACCAAAAAGGGTACAGATGGTGGAAACAACAGCAGCCGATGGGCAGCAGCAGAACCATGAGCCAAGCCAGAATGAGTGAGCTGCGGACTTGTGTGCAGGAAGCTTTCCAGTACTGCCTTCTTGGTAGTATGAGGTCCACTTGTCTCTTCTATATCTCAAAAGTTAAGACAATCTAAACTTGTAGATCTCATCGACATAACTGCTGCTAATCCGTTGCATCAATAGCATAGTGATAGGATGTACAACACACAGGAAAATCACATCAGATGAGACAAATGGGGACAGTCATACAATACCAGGAATCATGGCCTAGCCAAATTGATACACATACCTTTAGATGACACAGTTCAATCCATGACACCAGGAAGCAAAGCAAGAGCTCACTGGCCAGGTGATGCTGGTGGGCAAGACGTAAGGTGCCCTCTTCCTGGAGCACCTGGAGGCTTTGGCTCAGGCTTGTGAATGGTAGTTTAATGGAAGACCATTAGGGGTTAGGGGTTACACTGCCAGGGCTTCGTCTGCCTTCTGCACTGGAAGTTGGTGTCTAGGAGAAAGAAACAAAGTGAAGGAAAAAAGGAAGGGAAGGAGAGAGAGAAGGAGGAAAGAATAAAATCAAAAACCCATTGCTGTTGAGTCAGGTCTCAAGGCTATAATTGTTATGGAAACAGCCTCACCTTTCACTGAGCAGCTGGTGAGTTTGAACCATCAATCTTTCAGTTAGCACCTGAGCACTTTAACCACTGTGATACCAGGGCCCCTGTGTAAAGATTACAGTTTTGGAAACTCTATGGAGCAGTTCTACTCTGTCCCTATAGGGTCACTAATGAGTCCGACTCAACTTGGCGGCAATAGGTTTGGTTTGGTTTAGGACACAACGGTAAGTGAGTAGGAGTTAGGAGTTGGCCTAGTTACTGTGGAAGAATAGTCCAGCCAGAAGGGTAAAGAACTGCATAGGGCATCTGTGTGTGCATGTGCCTATGTGTGTCCACGTGTGTGCACGTATGTGCATGTGAGCTTCTGTGCTAAAGTCAGTGTGTGAAGTCAGTGCTACAACTGGTATGTACTCCAGTGTTCTGATATGTGTATGCGTTTCAGTGCTACAATGTGTATGTGTGGGTGTGTGTACTTCAGCTACAATCAACACATCTGTGTGTGACTGTTTACTTCAGTGCTACCATCAGTTTCTGTGCGTCCTTCAGAGTTACTCTGTGTGTGTGCACGTGCGCACGCTCCAGGACTACAGTCACCGTGTCTCTCTCTGTGACTGTGTCTCAATGCTGCAGTCAGTTTAGCGTAGCCAAAATCAAACATGTGAGGGCAACGGGAAGAGAAGCAGCAGAGGGTGGTGGGGGCCATGGATTACCAAGGCCTTGAAGGCTTGTGTGAAGGGACTTCAGTTTTTTCAGGAGGTGATGGGAGGCCCCTGAAGATGCTGAAGGAAGGGAGTGCCACGTTAGGACTGCACTTGAGATGAGACAGCACTACCTGCGTCCCAGCGCTCGTGTCTGGAGTATGAATACATCTTGAATGGTAACGCATTCAACTATCACATTTTGGCTTTGGCAAGTTGAGGAGACAAGAGGCATGTTATTTGTGCCTGTGATAGTAATTGAAGCAAAAACAAACTGCTCTTCCAGGTCTTCAGAGGCCTTTTAAAAAGTATTTTTATTTTTATTAAAGTAGTACATGTACACAGATTAAGAAATGAAGCATTGCCTCAAGGCTTTTAATAAGAAAACCACTGTCCCCGGCCCTGTTGTCTCACTCCTCAAAGGCAACCAGCTCTTCCTGGTATTTACCTCTCTATAGACAATGTGCTTAGGACAATTTTCTCATTTTCTTCACTTTTAGATTTATTATAACGAACCCTGGTGGTGCAGTGCTTAGAGCATTGGATTGCTAAACAATAGATCAGTGGTTTGAAACTATCAGTGCATCTACAGGAGAAAGATGTAGCAGTCTGCTTCTGTAGAGATTCACAGCCTTGGAAACCCTATTGGGGTCTCTCTGAGTTGGAAGCAACTTGATGGCAGTGGATTAGATTTATTATGGAAAGTCGTGCCTTTCCTCCCATACACACACAGTTGTCCTCATCTCCATGTTCTCAAAACGGTTATGTCACTGGTTTTGGCCAAATCAGTGGTTAGTTCAGAGTCTTCAGTATAGATAAGCTACCTAGTATACTAGAACATTTTCTTTTAGTTCAACTTTTTGTTTTCTTCAGAGTTAGCTATCAGCTTGCTTAGTTTTTTTTCATGCAACTAACCCTTATTCGAAAACCCTGGTGGCATAGTGGTTAAGTTTTACAGCTGCTCACCAAAAGGCTGGCAGTTCAAATCTGACAGGTGCTCCTTGGAAATCTGTGGGGCAGTTCTACTCTGTCTAGAGGGTCTCTATGAGCCAGAATCAACTGGATGGCAGTGGGCTTTGGGGGTTTTCATCCCTGATTCACTCCCAACCTCTCCAATTGAACCCAAATGCATGTCTCACCACTTTCAAGTGCAGCAAGCCTTCCATGTTGTTGTCGGGTGCCATCGAGCCAGTTCTGACTGACAGTGGCCCCATGTTATGAGTGGACCTGCCTCACAATGTTTTCCTTTGGATGTAATCTTTACGAAAGCTGATCTCCAGGTCTTTCTCCCACAAAGCTGCTCCACAGAGGCTCCCTTTGTTCTTGGAGACAGCCCTGCCGGGCGTCCCTTCTCCGTCTTCAGGTTCCTCCTTTGTTCTTGGCCTGGGCATCCTCAGTCTCAGAGGCCATTCCAGGGAACATACCTGCTTCCACATTTAGAAGGAGCTATAGAAAACTAAAAGGAAAACAAAGCTAAAATAATTTTAAATTTTTCTTTCAATCACAGTCGAAACTACTCTTAACCACATACACGTCTTAGACTTCCCTGTTAGGGTAAAATTGAATTTCCTCTTTGATTTTTAAGGAAACTCTGGTGGTGTAGTGGTTAAGTGCTATGGCTGCTAACCAGAAGGTTGGCAGTTGAAATCCACCAGGTGCTCCTTGGAAACTCTACGGGGCACTTCTACTCTGTCTGTAGGGCCATTATGAGTCAGAATTGACTCAACAGCAATGGGGATTTTGGGGGGTTGGTTTTAAATCTACTAAAACCTCTCTCTATGTGTCTGATTCATACAAGAAATGGAATTGTTAGTACTTTCAGATGCACACACAGTACCTTAACTAAATACCATCAAAGCCTTTCCAAGTAAAAAGGCCTCCTGGGCTTGCTTTAATGAATAGCTAAGGCTAATTTGTAATTAGTGTATTTTGTGGTTAATATGCTAATGAAGCCTGCTGTTATCTGTAATTAGCACCAAATTCTCTGTTGCTAAGTATGCAGCTGCTATACATAAGTTTTTCTGAAGAGGAATTCCAGAACACTTTGTTTTACTCTTGAAGAACCTGTATGTAGACCAAGAGGTAGTCGTTGAACACAAGGGGATAACTGCAAGGCTTAAAATCAAGAAAGTTGTGTGTCAGGGTTGTAGTCTTTTCATTATACTAACTCAGTCCGTATGCTGGGCAAATAACTGGAGAAGCTGGACTATGAAGAAGAATGAGACATCTGGATTGGGGGTAGCCTCGTTAACAACTAGGGATATGTAGAAAAACAACCTTGCTTGCTGAAAGTGAAGAGGACTTGAAGCATTTACTGATGAAAATCAAAGATTATAGCCTTTGGTATGAAATATATCAACATAAAAAACAAAACTGGACCAATAAGCAACATCGTGATAAATGGAGAAAAGATTGAAGTTGCCACAGATTTCACTTTATTTGTAACCACACTTAATGCCCATGGAAGCAGCATTCAAGAAATCAAACATTAAAACAGCAAATTTTTTGTTACATTATATCATAGTAAAAAAAAAAAAAGAAACGAAATGACATATTGCATTGAACAAATCTGCTGCAAAGGAACTCTTCAAGATGTAAAACAAAAAGCAAAAACAAAGACCTCACCTCAAGGACTGAGGTGCTGCCTGACCTGAGCCTTAGTATTTTCAGTCCCCTCATATGCATGTAAAAGCTGGACAAGGAAGAAGGAAAACCGAAGACAAATTGATGCATTTGAATTAGGGGTCTGGAGAAAGCATTGACTACCCCATGGCCTGCCAGAAGGGTGAACAAATCTGTCTTGGAGTAAGTACAGCCAGAATGCTCCTGAGAAAGAAGGATGGTGACATTTGTCTCGTGTACTTTGGACATGTTACCAGAAGAGACCAGTCCCTAGAGAAGGACACCATCCTTGGTAAAGGCAGGATTAGTGAAAAAGGGCAAGAATCTCCACAAGATGGACTGACACACAGCTACAACAACGGCCTCAGGCCGAGCAATGATTCGGAGAATGGCGCACAACCAGGCAGTGTTTTATTCTGCTGTATTTAGGACTGCTGTGCACTGGAACCAACTCTATGGCACCTAACAACAACAAGAAAGATGTAGCTAAAATATGAAAGTCTGTTACCCTCACTCCAGCCTCCAACCACCTGAGGGTCCTCCAGAACTTACTTCCAGCCCAGATTCTGCGCCTATCCCCTCCCAGGTGTCCAGCTGCGGGCTGGACCTCTCCTATGTTCCATAAGCACCTTGAACTGGTCTGAACCTGAACCTGAACTCACAAAGTTCTGTTCCCTCCCCCCAGTTACACCCCCTTCCAAGAAACCCATTCTCTGGCCACTACCATCATCTTCCTCTCTTCCTCCTCCTCCAGCAGTACCCCTGTATCAGTGAGTACACCACCACTTATTCATACACCAAACCCAGAAACCTGGGTCTAAGTGCCATTCAATTCTGACACTAAGTGTAATACACCTCTTTTACCATGCTACTACCTGGAATTAGGTCAGATTTCACAGGTACAGTGGCACAGTCCATCAGACTGCCAGGTCTCTTCAAGATTTCAGACACCAGCTCCAAGTTCAGAGCTTTCCAGACCACCTGTACCTCAGACAACTGTCTACAAATTCAGGGGGCTCCCACTACAGCCACAAGCTATGGGGTCCCCAGGACAACCCTACTTCTGACCTACTAGCTACAAATTCACGGGGTTGCCACTGTCCCCTCAGGTTCCATAATTAGAACAGCTCACAGAACTCAAAGAACACTATTACTGACAACCGCAGTTTTATTACAAAGGATACAAATCAGGACCAGCATACAGAAGAGAGACAGAGAGTGAGGTCTTGCAGATTCTTAAGTGGGCAACTTCTGTGTCCCTGGAAGTGTGTTACCCTACTGGTACACTATCACCAACCAGTAAAATCACTTGACTGAGCTTCAGCACCCAGAGTTTTTGTTTCATTACATAGTAATGGTTCACTGAATCGACAGCTACCTGATTGAACTCAATATACTTGATCAAGTAATCATGATTACCGCATTAGTAAGGCCTTCCTCAATGAACTGTTGAGTCTAGTTGTCTTGTGACTGCCAAGTAATTGCACAGTCCACTCTGGCAGGGCAGGATAGTATAGTGGCTAGAGTCATTGATGGTCTGGAATCTTCCTGTCGTCTCCTGACAGTGACACTGGGGAGCAACCAACTTACCTCTTCAAGTTTGATGGCTTTGGTGGTAAGGGCAGCAGGTCGACCAGATGAACACAGAGGCCTGACCAGCTCTCTCTCTGATTACTCACATCTGCAGCCACCAGCCCCAAATGCCGATTAAATTCTTTGACAGCAAGCTCTAAAAACCCGAGGAAGATTTTCTCTTTGGGAGGAACTTTCCAAATAACATCTTTTCAAGTGTGTGGAAGATCGGAATATGAATAGGATGTGGGTGTGGTAGGAAGAGGCTGTGAAAGGCAGGACGAGCCCACAGCTTGGACTCTCATTCTGAAAGGGTTGGTGGTGAAGCTTGCTTTCTTTTTCTACAAAATAACAAAATCACTGTGGGGGCATTTACAGCCAGAATCTCTTTGACATTTTTAAATCTCTGAAATCATCAAAAATAAAACATTATGCCATGTGCATTGGCAAAGGAAATGCTTTATGTTGTGGGATTGTTTAAAAGACTGCAGCATAGCCTGGTTCGTTTAGTTGAGAATTGTTCCCTGCATTTTGAACAATTGAAAAAGAAGTTATAATTTCCTGAACATATTTATTTCATGGGGAAGGCGGGGTGGGGGGGACTCATTGTTTACTAACAAGTCACTGTAGGCACGATGAGCGTATTGGGTCCACACCCTGCCTCTTGTGGGACAGAGGAGAAGGCTAACAAGAAAAGTATTTGAGGGGAATATGAGAATAATGTACAGTCCAGTCATCACTCACCAAAGTCAACTGGTCTTCACAGCTGGCTGTCAGAGGGCAGCCCTAGATCAATGCATAACTCACAATAAGGGTCCAGGAAATGAAGTCCGGGTTTCCATTCAGAGGAGGCAGGAACAGAGCTCAGTGATCCTTGGAAGGTCCTGGAGCCTTTTATTCTCTTCCCTCATACCCTCTGCCCCCTAGGATGGTGACTTGTTGGGCACAACCCATGAACACACACTTGGCCCAGAGTCAGAGAAACAGTAACCTTAAAGGTCCACGTGAAGAGGCAAGGTGACTTTTACCCCAAAGGCATATGGGCACCTATGACTCAATCACCTACTTCCCCTGTTGTCCACCTGAGACTATAATAGTATCAGCCACTGTATTTTTTGCCCAGTTAATAGTGCTTTAGGATCCAATATGGTAGCAAAATCTAGCAACCCACCAGCACTCAGTGACAACTCCCAGCAAGGATGCTGACAACAGGGGAAGCCTTCAGCATTGCTGAGTATGCTGTCTAGCAAAAAGCAGCAGAAAGAGGGAGCGAGAAAGTGTATCTCAACTTCAGAGAATGGGCCATGATGGGAAGTGGAGCTGGAGGCTGAAAGAGATTCTTCAGTACAGGTAGACCCCAGGCTGTGCCCTTCTAGGAAACACAGGACATAGCATGGGCTGCCTCTGGGGCATCCAAATCAGCCATGTTAAAACTTAGTATTGCCAGAAGCTGGACTTTAATTTCCAGATCATAAAGGGGTTCTGGGTGGTATAACCTGTGTAATGAGTGGTAGTCATTCTGTCGGAAATAGAAGACATGGTTAGCTTTGTGCCTGGAATTCATTCTCTGCTGTCTTTACAAATGCACAGAAAGAGAGCTGGTAACTTGTTAGATGCCACAGAATAAGGGAGTTTCCTAAGCAGTACTCTGTTCCATGGCCATAGCCCATGGCCTAATGCTATAGTAAGGGACAGTTCTCCACCGCTTGAAACAGGTATGCATCAATACTCCAGCTCCAACCTTGTCCAAAACACTGCTTCCAGCTTCTTACATTTTTTGGATTGTAGAACTCTTTGAGCGTTAATTAGCTCTCAACCCTCATTCCAGAATAACGATACATACCCACAATTTTTGCCTATAATTTTTCTAGAAAGCAGGGATGCTTAGACTTCATTCATAACCTCCAAGTTCAGATCCTTGCTTAGGAGTTGACATGTATAAGTCCCTCTAGAGAGATGATTCACTGTGAAGCGTAGCCAAAACCAATACATGATAAATAATTTGTTTTACCAAAATTCAAATGATTTATAATTTCTCAGGACAGTCTCCGCTGATAAAGCAAGATACACCTGTAGTGGGAAGCAAAGTTTGTCTCTGAGGGATAAGATTAGAAGTAACTTTTCCCCCAGAACACACATCCACTTAAAATTGCCTTGGGAGATTGTCTGATAAGAGTGTGTCACTGTTTTCTTAGGCATCTCATCTGCTTCTTATAATTTACATGAGCAGAGTTAGTCTAGGACGTGTTTAGTGACAATATTGATAACGACTTCTGCACAGGTTCCTTCACTCCATGTGATTTACTGCCAACAAGCTGAGCTTTGATCTCGTGTAGCTGAAGCACACATTGCCTCTGAAACAAGGCTCCCGGGCCTGGGCTCCTGGTTCCCATCTATTTGGCTGCCATTTCTTTTTCTCCAAACACCCTAAATGCACTGTTTGGTGTGGTCGCAAGAATCAGAGGCTAGGTTCTGAGATGTTTCTCTAGGGGCAGCTGAAACAATTAAGATGCTTCACAGGGTCTTGGCTCGCTAGAGGAAAAGCTGAGAGGGAGACCCAGTACCACCCATTTTGCTGTGTAGATCGTCCCTGCCATGAATGGAAGAAGGGCTGAGAGCCCGCACTGCAATCAGGGTGCTGCAGTGCCCTGAAGAGACAGCTTTTCCTAATTACCACAGAGGCACACTCCGGGTTAGTGGGGCCCTGAAGATGACCTTCTTACTGGTGGGTGTGCTGGTGAATCCAGGGCAGGGTGGGGTGGAGGGTCTTAGGAATGTGTCCCCATCTGACAGCTGTCCAGGCCTGAGAACAGGATGCTCATCTTGTTCATCATTGGTATTGGGAGCAGGCTTTAGCTTTCAGGACTAAAAGAAGTTGTCCTCTTAGGAGAAGACACTGATCTCAGCCAGGAAAACCTGAATTGGTAACAGACATAATTAATATTCCTTATGCTTACCAGTTTCTGCAGATCATTTTCCAGAGTTTTCACACTGGAAAGCTTATCTTCTCCATATTGGAGTAAGCTCCAAGAGAACTGTCTCTTCTGTTTTTCTAAGGTTTACCATAGCACCAAACTTGGCCCTGAACTTGCAGAATTTAGTGTCCCTGGGTTCATGCCTTTACCCATGCAATCACAAAAATAAATAAACCCATTGCTGTTGAATTGATTCCAACCCATAGTGACCCTATAGGACAGAATAGAAATGTCTTATAAGGTTTCCAAGGAATGGCTCATGGATTTCAACTGCAAAACAGTAGTTTTGTAGTTGGTGCCATAGCTCTTAAGCACTGCATCACCATTTGAGATGACTGACTACTGTCCACAGCACAAGGACAAGCGGAGGTAGAAAACGAGGGGCCAAGTCCTAGTGCCATCTTTTGCTGGCCATGTGACCTAGGGCAAGTTATCTACACTCTGTGAGCCTCACTCCAATCCCCTGCTCTATGGGAACAGTGAGAACAACTTGCCAGAGCTGCTGTGAATTTCTTGTTACAGAATGGATGTGGTTTATCCACTAAAAAGCTTTGAACAGGAAAATACTTTCCTCCAGGAAGTATTTTCCCAAAACCAAACAAAGACCATCTCAGCCTGAACTGAACCTCCCCAGCGATGTGTACTCTATTGCTCACTCTCCTTCTGCCTTCTTTGTCATTACTCATCTGTGAAATAACACTTGCTGTCTATCACCACCCCCCACCCTTGGCTCTAACACACGTTCAAGTTTGTAAGCTTCTCAGGGCAAAGTTGACAGCTAATTCAGCTTTATAAACAATAGAGCCTACCCACCAAAACCAAACCCAACCCACTGCTGTTGAGTTGATTCTGACTCATAGTGACCCTGTAGACAGAGTAGAACTGCCCCATAAAGTTTCCAAGGACCGCCTGAAGGATTTGAACTGCCAACCTTTTGGTCAACAGCCGTAGCATTAACCGTTACGCCACCAGGGTTATAAAATCAGTTGTCACTGAGTGGATTCCAACTCATGGTGACCCTGTGTGTGTCAGAGTAGTGCTGCACTCCATAGGCTTTCTGGTTTTGTTGCTTTAATGATTTTATTTCTTTTTCTTACCTTTTTTTTTTTTTAAATTGTGATAAGTATATAGGTAACAAATCATTTCGTAGAGTTTTCAATGGTTAATTTTCAAATTCAGGTCGCCAGGCCTTTTTTCCACAGTGACTCTAGATGGACTCCAACCTCTAACCTCTTGGTTAGCAGCGAGGCATTAACCATGTGTGTCACCCAAGGATTCTTCCAGCACATAGTAGGATTAATCAGTGCTCCCTGAATTGCATCATTTAATGTTGTGGGGGAAATATATTCAAGTTCTAAGAAGGAAAGCTGTGTAGATACACACAGTGGTAATTTTTCAGATTTCAAGATTTCTTCTGCAATAAAGTGTTTTTTCTATCAACAGCAGGCTTAGCCAGACATGTGAATAATTTTAAACAGCCTGAAAAATTACCATTGATTTCAAAGCATTGATTTTCTGCATCACAGTAACACATTAAATCTCTTTTCTGAAAAAGACAAAAGAGAACTAAAAGAATAAACTTGCACTACAAAGGGTGGGAGAACAAGGAGTTCTTATACAACTAAACAAATTTCACAAGTTGCCTATTTTTACACTGGGTGACCTGTTAGGGACATTTTTCATCCATCCATAAAATCTTGTTATATAATAGGTGAAAACTCAGATGTGTCCTGAAAGAAGAGGGGAGGGAGCTGAAGCCATCACCTCCATGAGAGTAGATGGCTGTGTTGTGCAGACCCCAGGCCCTGGAATCCTGGTGAGCTGGTTGGGAGAAAGGCTTGAGACCCCAGCCAACTACCCCGACCCACGCTAACGAGGTTTACGTGGGAACTCAAACACTGATGAAGACAGATGCTCCATCTCCCAATCAGTATCCCACGAGTCAGATCATGACTAGGTCTGATTTGCTGCTGAAACCAGAGGTTTGTAAAAAAGGAGTTTTACGATTTGGGGAGCCCTGGTAGTGTGACAGTTAAGAGTTCAGCTGCTAACCAGAACGTCAGGAGCTCAAACCAACCAGCTGTCCCTGGGAGACCCTATGGAGTAGAGCAGTTCTACTCTGTTGCAGCACTGCTGTGAGTCGGGAATACATATGATGGGTTTGTTTTGGGGTTTTTTTTTGGTTGAGACTTTCATCACGGTCTTCAACTCAGAAGAAATCACCTCAGGCATATGCAGGATGGTTTAAATTCATAGCTATCATTCATAAAGTTTTGCCAAACCAGATTTGTTTCTGTGACCTTCAGTAATCTTGTTATTCCAGTAGAAAATGCTCATCACGAAAACAGTAGCACCATTATAACTTTGTTTTCACACAGAAAAGAAGTTCTCCCATGTCCCTTCCCAATCCCTTCCAGCCCTCCATCCCCACCCCTACCTCAAAAACAAACTTAAAACTTCCTGTACTTGGTTTCAGGCTCAAAGTAGCTTTTTATTTATTTATTTATTTATTTTTAGGCTGCATCAGTTAAATCTGTTCATCTTTTCTTGAGTTGAGGGACTGGAAGAAATCACACATCGTTTCTGATGTGATATACCCATGGGCGGTTTTGCATCCCAAAGATAGCTTCACTTCATTTTAAGACTTTTGCCTTCTATGGCAATCAAAATCGAACTTCTCTCAGTCATCACGTGCTTGCAGCTTATGCAACTCTAAGCACTCACCAGTGTTTGCAGTGGTCTTCTGTTCACCGGTTTAACTTCCAGGCCTGGAAGTATGTGTACAGATGCACTGGTGTTCCCTACAGCACATGAGTACCCCTAGCTGCTGAAGTTTGAAGATGAGACGGGGACAAATACAGCATATGGGTTTTGTCCCAGATCAAGCTGCCTGCCAAAGTGGAAGCAGTTTTTTTCCCCTCACTCCCATCTGTATTTCCACAGGGGATAATGCCAAGTGAGCAAGGAATCAGAGAGTCAGGAGACTGGCTATATGACTTTACTTAAGTCACCTACTATTTCCCAGTCACACTTTGCTCACCTATAAAATGGGATCACATGCTCTGGAAGACTATCTCCAGCTCGAACTTGGTCTCATACTTTTCTTCTCTCTAGGAAGAGCCCATGAAGCAAGCAGGGTCCAGGAAGTGGTTCTGCCCTCTCCAAAAGTGCTCAATTCATCAAGCCTCCCGGTTTCATACCTCCTCTCACTTTGGGCCAGTGTCTTTTCCTCTGGGTTCCACCCAACCTTGGATACCCCATGAGCAGCCCCTTCTACTGAACCCCATAAACAAGTTATCTGGATTTGTAATCAAGGTTCAACCTTGGTCACCATTCCTAATAAACTTGATTCTATTAGGACAAACTTCCTTATAGCCCTATCAGTTTCTGCACACTTTCTGTTTACCTCCTATGCTTAAGTAAAACCTGTTCTTTTTCCACCAGTAATAACTGCTTTGCAACTCTTCTGAGGTCATTGCTTTCAATCAGGGCCATTTGTTGAGCTCAAGAAATGCTTGTTAAGTGAGTAACTGAATACATAAATGTACCTTGTTAAGTGCCACAGGAGACTGAGAAACAAAGAAGACCTAGTCCCAGCGTCAAGGAGCAATGTTTATTTGTGGAATGGAAAAGGCTAAATATATTCAAAACTAGCTAGAATGTAGGCAGCTCCAATATTTGCAGTATAGCCACACTGTTTGGGAAATAACCACTTCCATACCCACCTCTTGCCATTGTCTCCCTCATGCCAGCTATTCTGAGCCTCTCCCGAAGCCCCTAAGCCTCCCACAACCTAGCTTAACACCTAGCTTGGTGGGGAACCTCCATTACTCTACTCCAAAGCTATAACTGTTCTGATAGCTCAGTACCCATGCCTATCAGCTGGTCGTAGTTATCTGGAGTCCTGGTGGCACAATGGTTAAGAGCTCCTTGGAAACCCTGTGGGGAAGTTCTACTCTGTCCTCTAGGGATGCTATGAATTGGAATCAGTCAGAGAGCAGTGGCTTTGTTTTTTGTTTTTAAGTTATCTGTGTTGTAACAGAAATATGAGAAGTCTATGGCTTTAACACAGAGAAATTTATTCTCTCACACTCTAGGAGGCTAGAGGTCCAAATTCATGGTGCTAGTTCTAGAAGGCTTTCCCTCTTTGTGAGCTCTTGGGGAAGGTCTTGTCATCAGTCATCAGTCCTCCTAGCCCGGGGACCTTGGGTCCAAAAGACACACTCCCTTCCTGGTTTGGCATTTTGGTGGTATGAAGTCCTGTGTCTCTGCTGGCTTCTCTCTTTTGTATCTCAAAAGAGGCTGATTTAAGACACAGCCTAATCTTGTAGATTGTGTTCTGCCTCATTAACACAACTGCCTCTAACCCTGCCTCATTAACGTCATAAAAACCAACCCATTGGGACTGAGTAGAACCCAACCCTATAGGACATAGTAGAACTGCCATTGTAGCTAACCATTATGCCACCAGGGTTAAGGTAGGATTTACAACACATAGGAAAATCACATCAGATGACAAAATGATGGATAATCACATAATGCTGGGAATGATGGCCTAGCCAAACTAACACATCTTGGGAGGATACAATTGAATCCGTAACAACTACTAAATATAAGTAAACCTCAAGTAGGTGCCAAGAGGAAATTATAAAAGAATTAAGAGAAAGATTGGGAAAGTTGGTTCCAACCTCAGTTACAGGGATGTGCGTCAGACACAAGCCTGACCAACTAAAGAGCCCACTACTTTCCTCTGGCCATAATCACTGGTTCAGGGATGGGCAATGACTCAATGAGATGCAATGAAACTTTTGCTAGGACTCGTTGGGAAAGAAATATTTGATCATTTCTGCTGGATGAGCTGAGATGTGACTCTCAACACCCTAGCTTCAAGCCATACCTACCTTCTGAACTACTCAGTCACCTAGAGTACGTGAGTTTGCTTTCCTGTCATTTGTAACAAAAAAGTCCTGATAACTAGAATGACACAGCAAAGGAAAGAATAAAAATGGGAAACTATGCCCTGCCATTCTCATCTTCCTCCTCTCTGAGACTTACAGAGCCATCTCTGTATTCTGATCTTGGAACTGGCCCCTTTGTTCTTTCCAGTTCTGCCAGGTCATTATCCCTCTTCCAACTTTACTTCATTTCTTACCCTGCCTACAGGACTACAGGATCCTCAAGTCCCCTGTTTCTTAACCTTCTATTGCCAGTTTGCCATTCTCTGGTCTTGGGACATCAAGGACAATCTTCTCAGCCCTTTTCAAATCCTAGACCACATAGAAAATGAAAATGTTTGAATGGCACCGTAGGGCAAACTAAAGAATTAGGGTTATCTAAACAAGTCGTGGCACTTGGCTTGGCTTGGCAAACGGGTCTTGGTGGGGAAAAAAAATCCACTATATTTTCTTTATATAACAGTGATAAGAAAAAGTAAAATACAAAGTACCAGGGAAGATACATCTTTATACAAAGCTATTAAATAAAATCTTTTCAAAGTGTTAAATGAGAAACTTGAGCTGGCTTCCCTGAACATGACTTCTTTAATGGAAGATTTAAAACCTCAAATGCTTCAGATTCTCAGTAGTCACTATCAATGAGAAACTTTGCACATGTCAGGGATGAAAAAGATTAAAACTAATTTTTAAAATAACTTCAAAAATGTTGAAATTGTATTCAAAGAATCAAACACCTTTTTCTTTTTAATTTCTATATACAAATGTAATGCTGATACTTCTGTTGATTAAGTAAATGGACTTCTAATAGGATTATTTTTACATCAGTTATTTCAAAGTGATGGTGAACCCTAATGTGCAGAATGAATGTGCACTGTTCAAGCACTCTGTACCTAACATGAATGTTAACCAGAATGGTGTCAGCCACAGTAGACAGAAGTTTCTGACCTGTGAGAAGCCAGAGACTTGGAAGAACCCTCTAGAGCCTCCACCAGTCCCACAGCCCTGCACCTGCCTCTGACCCGGTCCTCATGGTGGAGCTGTGTGCACTTTGTGTTAGTCACTGTACTTTGTGCCATGTGGGAGCCAAGGGATTCTCCCTTTCAGGAGACCAGAGGCATCTCTGAGCTGGAGGCAATAGTCCAGGCTACCTTTAGTGCTAAAGAGCAGTACCTCCTGGCGTATCTAGTGTCGTGAAACACTAGTATGACTGGATGTATCCTCACAAAATGAAAACACCTTGGGTAACAACTGCCCTTACTGAACCCCTTACTGGTTCCTGTCAAGTTGATTCTGACCCTTAGCAGCCCTGTAGGACAGAGCAGAACTGCCCCATGCTTTTCGAGGAGTGCCTGGTGGGTACAAACTGCTAGCCTCTTGGTTAGCAGTGGTAGCGCTTTAACCTCTGCTGTATTAACACAGAACAGACCCTAAGCAACACCACCTTCATCTCCTTCCGTTTCCTCTTGTTTTCTCCTTGAACCCAGCTATCCCCATCATGCCTCTTAAGCTTCTCCTGAAGATCACTGAGAAGCCAAATTCAAGGCCTTTTTCTCGGTCTTTGAATATTCTCAGCTTGTAGCAATCAGCACCAGCTTCTTCCTCCACCATCAGGAAACATTTCTCTCTCGGCCCCTGTAAACTATGACCTGGCACCTTCCTGAACGTCTTACTTCTTGACTTCGTGTTACTTTCTTTACTGGTTATTTTTTCTTCCACTCATTGACAAAGGGGTCTCTTACCCTCTTCTCACTCCAGACCTTTATCCAGTACTACTGGGTAGACAAAGATAAAATCTTGCCAGTCGCTGTAACTGCTGCAAGTGGCAGTTCTTCATTTCTGCCTTCCCTTAGACAGTTCCACTTGAAGGCCTTGACAGCACCTCCAGGATCAACATGCGGAGAAGCCCCTTCTTCATTCTAGCCCCACATCTGCTCTTCCACCCACTTCTGTTTCTGTGAAGGCACCACTCTCTCCCCTCCTAAATGCAAAACCTTAAAGGTAAGCTTGGCTTCTCAACTGTTTAATCTCAGTGATTCTCCCCGTGAATGCCTGCCCCACCCATCTTCTCTGTTTTACTCTACTCCAAGTTCTTTACTTCTCACCTGGATTATTACAATCGCCTCTCAACTGGCCCTATCACCTTGCTTTTTCCCTTTCTGCTACCTTAAACAGACTGCTACCAGATTACTCTCACAAAGAACTTCCTTATTTAGCAGTTTTTAGTAGCTCCTTATTGTTTACCAAACTTAGCTGAAACCTCTCAGTCAGGCATTCAAAGCTCTTCATCATCTATCTTCAGCCTATCTATATAGCTTCACTCCGTTCATATATTCTAGAGTCTGGGAGGTGCAAATGGTTGATCCCCTCACTGCTAACAGAAAGGTTGGTGGTTTGAGTCCACCCAGAGGAACTTCCAAAGAAAGCCCTGGTAATCTACTTCTAAAAACTCAGCCACTGAAAACCCTCTGACAGCCATTGTGCAAAACAGTGTGGTGGTTCCTCAAAAAACTAAAAATAGAATTACAATATGACCCAATGATTCTACTCTTAGGTATATAATCCAAAATCCTTGAAAGCAGAGGCTCAAAAAGAGACTTGCACACAAATATTCATTGCAGTACTGTTCACAATAACCAAAAAGTGGAAACAAATAAATGCCCATCAACAAATAAAAGGTTAAACAAAAATGTGCTACTCCGCCAGTAGGAAAAATGATGTCTTCATACATGCTGCTGTGTGAAGGGAACTTGAAGACAGTATGCTGAACAAAGTAAGCCAGTCACAAAAGGACAAATGTTGTAGGACTTCACTTATAGAAAAAGACAGGAAAAGGTAAGTGTATAGAGAGCAATGTTTGTTGGTGGTTACCAGGGGCAGCAGGGAGGGAAAAAGAGGGATTCACAGTAATGGGAAAACTACATTGATAAAAGGGGGGCTTGCACAGCCAATTATTAGAATTGCTGCCAATAAATTATATACTCTTAAAAAGTTGGCTTGGCAAAAACTGTGTGACAGATACATTTACAACAAAGTCAATAACAGAGAGTAGCTGCTGAGGCTACTTAAGTCCAGTCAAATACCTCAAGGGATTTGCTTCTGCGATTTGGAGGTTTAGGGTCATGGTTTCATGGGACATCACAATTAACTGACTTAATAACATGGTTAGTGCTTCTGTTCTAGCTCCTAGTTTGTTGCGTAGTGCCTGGGGTCTTAAAAACTTGCAAGCAGCCATCCAAGACACAATTAGTCCCTATTCACCTGCAGCAACAGAAGGAGAGTCAGGAATATTAATGTGTAGTTCAACATTGCCTCCATCAACAACTGCCTCCTTTGCCATGAGACCAAAAGAAATGGTTGGTGCCCAGTTACCATTAGAGAACATTCTGATCAAAGATTTCATAAAAGAATCCTGATCAAAAAGGGGTAAAATGCAGAACAGAATTCCAAATTTTCATGGACTCTAGACTTTCTACAGCTGTTAGAGATGGATGAATTTCTGAAACTGTTGCCTAGAGATATCGTTCAACCTTAAACTCCAAATGTTCCCTGAAGTCACCTAAAACCAAACAGTAGCTTAACTAGTAAAAAAAGTAAACCGTGAGCATTATGCTCTTTCAAGAACTACTTACATGTAATCAAACTGACAATGGCAACTGGAAAGATCAGATAGGAATCTTGGTGGATGCTGAGTTTACATTAATGAAGGAGAAAAAACATAAAAGGAGGGTGAGAATGGTTACAAAACTTGATGAATGTAACCAAGGTCACTAAATTGTGTATGTACAAACTGAGGAGTGAAAAAAACCTATTGAGCACAATTCCACAATGACACACATGGCAGAATCAACTCAATGGCAAGTTGGTTAGGCATATTTACTGAACCATACTATGTGCCAGACTGGCTAAGAGCTGGAAATACACCAGTGAATAAAATAAAATTCTCAGTTCATGTGTAACTTACATTCTAGAGAGAGTCAACTGTCAAACAATACATGTATCAGATCATACATGCTCATAGCAAAACAAAGTTAGGATAAGAGAGTAGATGGTAATGGAGGTGGCATGTTGGACAGGAAGGCCAGTGAAGATCTTTTTGATGAGGCAGCACTTATCTAGAGACTTGAATGAAGGAGTGAAGCTTACAGATATCTAGGGGTATCATAATCCAGGAAGACAGAAGAGCCAAGCCAAGCCAAGTGCTGTCAAAATTCCTGTTGTAGGGACATGCTTGGCAAGTTGAAGAAACAGGAAAAAATCCAATGTGGACGAACAGAATGAGCAAGGAGAAAAGGAAATGAGATCAGAGAGGTGGGGCCTGGGGGCCAGGTTTATATAGGGGCTTGTGGGCCATGGTATATATTAGGATTTTAATCTGAATGATATGGAAGGCACTGGAGAGTTATAAATAGAATGACATGCTCTTAAAAGATTACAGTGGCAGCTGTGTGGAGTATAAATCTTGGGGAAAAGGAAAGGCAAGAGTGGAAACTGGGACACCAGTTGGGAGTCTATACTGCAATAGTCAAGAGATGGGATAGTATGGGAAAGGTTAACTGTAAATTCCAGTTACATTGGAGGGTAGTACTGACAGCATTTACTGATCGGAAATGGAATGTGAGAGAAAGAAGAGAGTCAGGCATGACTGATGAAATTGGAGAAATGCCACTGCCATTACCTAAGGTCTATAAGAAGACTGTGGGAAGAAAAGGAAGTCTATAGAAAGAAGCAAATACAGTTTTTGATGTATTAAGTTTGATATATTAAGACAGCAAAGTGACGATGTCAAGTTGTCAGTTAAATAACTGTGTCTAGCATCTAGCAGAAAGATCTAGACTAGAAATAAATTTGGAAATTGTGTCTAGATGGTATTTGTGGTTAGAGATTAGACAGAGCACTTATAGTGTAGGGAAAGGTCAGATGACTAAACTTGGGTCGCTTAATATGTCGAGTTTGGGAAGGTGAAGAGGGTCTCCATACTGAGGAGTAGCCAGTGCACAGGAAGAAACCAAAAGACTGTAGAGGCTTGGAAGCCAAGAGAGAAAAGGTTAAAGATGGAGGGAGCAGTCTGTGGCTTGCTTGAAAATAACTTGTGTGTGTGTGCATCTGTGTGTGCATGCGTGCCTGTGTGTGTGTAGGAGGATAGAGGATTGTGTGGGACACAAATGAGAAGGAATGGACCCAGACTAATCACTGTATTCTGAGTATATTGGTATAAAGCCAAGCCAGCTCACTGTTGAGCTGACTGCAACTCGCAGCAACTCCCTGGGACAGACTAGAACTAACTTCCTTCCAAGGACAGCTGGTGGATTCAAACACTAACCTTTTAGTTAGCAGCTGAGCTCCTGACATGGGCATAAAAGCCCGCTGCAATCAAGTTGATTCTGACTCATAGCAACCCTATACAACAGAACAGAACTGCTTCATGGTTTCCAAGAACCACCTGGTGGATTCAAACTGCTAACTTTATTAGAAAATGTAGCATTTAACCACCATGCCACCAAGCTTTCCAATATGGGCATAGAGAGGGTCATTTTATTTTTTTTTTTATGTGTTTGAAATATCCTACAAAAGAGCAAAACAAGAGAGAATAGGAAACTGTGTCAAATGCTGGCTGGCTGGCTGGCGGATTAAGAAGCGATTTACTGTGTGGGGCACTGGGGCACTGACAGGAGCAGTCTCCCTGGGGACAAAAGCCTTTGGCAGTGGCTTAAAAAGAGCACAGAGTATGTACACTTTCATTTTCTATTTAATAAATAAATAGATGAGGCCAACTGGGGAGAAAAAAAAGAAGGGGAAAGGATGTGAAGTAAACATGTGCAATTAACTCCTTCAGGAGGAAAAGAGAATTGAGCCAGTTGTGGAGGGAGATGAAGAAGCCAAGGGCAGTTGGTTGGTTCATCAGTTTAGGTACAGTGATTACAGCCGTATCTCCTACCACTTTTCACACAAGCCCTAGAGAAATCACTCCAAGACTTCAACAAAGAGCTCCATCGTGTACCTTCCCCACACCTTGTCTGTACCTCCCCTCATGCCACCCATCATCAAGGTATAAATCAGCTCCCACTCCTTGCAGGGTACCAACTGCACATAAGGTTTCCAGGTATGCAAATTCTACCTACATGTAGAAGTTTCAAGAATTTTTTATGAAAGTGTTTTTTAGTTGGGTGTCGGTAGTCTTCAACTTCAATGTGTATCTGAACACATGGTGTGTTTACACTGTAAATCAAAACTACACAGTGTTCCCCTGACAGCTTTCAGGAGGGAGGTAGAACTTCTGTAGTTCTTTAGAGCCTGAAAGATAGCCTTCAGTAGTAGCAAAAAGAACAGTATGTTTCACTTGCCTTTCCCACCCTAAAATACACAGCTAGAAGCACTGATTCACACTAAGGGATCCCAGACTGGAGTTTATTTTTAAAGTGAACTGAGAAGCTTCAGCATTTACCAAAGGACTTCTCTTTGAAAACATCAAAAACTTGGGTGGAGGTAGAGAGAAGCAGCCTTCTAGACAAAGACGTGGCAAGCTCAATGAAACTGAAATAAAAAATAAGACTTGTGATTAGAAACCCTCCTTCTTCCCTCGTACCTCCCTCAGAGCGTATCACAGTGAGGAGGCCAGAATCTTTCTGAAGATCATTCCTGCTGAGACGTTTCCCTTGGAGCATTCATTTTCAATGCAAAGGAGAAAACTGGCAAGATACTTCTAGTTAGGATTAAACAGAAGATACACTGGAGATGGCCTTTGAAAAAAATTCTTAAGAAAAAAGAGGAGATGTTATTAGTGCTTCTGACTGAGTCAGAATCAACTTTATGGCAATAGGTTTGTTTTGGTTTTTGGTTTTATTACAGTGAGAAGGTTACAGTGACAAAAATGTTCCATATAAGCTAACCTGAGGAGGATAATAGCAAAATACCTTGTCTGAGTCTCTAGAGCAGTACATAAGGGTGTTTAAAAGTCCTGCCTTAATTACTAAGCACTCACACAGTTACTAAGTGGCCACTATTGCCAAGCACCAAGCTTGGATCACAAAAATGAGATATTGCTTCTCTCAAAGAGCATTTGGCTAGAGGAGAGACATGCAAACAGACCATCACACATAACAGGGCTAACTAGCAGGCTATCTATCTAGAGCTTCTCAGGTGGTACATATGGTTGGCACTTGACTACAGCCAAAGGGTTAACTGTTCAAACACACCCAGAAGTGCACTGAAAAGTCACGGCCATGAAAACCCTATGGAGCAGTTCTACTCGGTGCACATAGGGTCGCCATGTGTGGAAAACAACTTTCCAGCAGCTAACAGCAAGTAGGCTATCTAGGAAGGAAGGCTTCTTGATCCTGAGATCAAGGGAGGTTGGGGCTTTCCTGGCAGGAGCAGCAGCACTGCCATGTGCAAAGACACTTGGATTCTATGAGAGAGCACGGAGTCCCAGGAAAAGCAAGGGGTCACCGCACTCCATCACAAGACAGGGGTGTAACTGACACCTGGCCACTCAGGCTGAGGCCTGATTGTGAAGGATCTTACGTGTCATGCACCAAGGCCCTTAGCGGAGAGGAGGAACAGGAGCAGGCTGGCAGTCTTAAAGATCACTCTGACAGCAGTGATCTAAAGCAGAGACATTCAGTACAGACTTCCTATCAACTTCACAGTTTGGACAACATGCACGGTTGGTCCCTTTCTGCTGGTTTGATCTGTTTGCAAAACAAGTTCTGTTTATCTCTGTTGTACTTAGCTACATGTATTTCTGCCCTTCCCACAGATGAGGATTTCATCCTATTGGGGTACTTAAAGTTAGATGATTGCATTTTTACTTATTCATCTAATGCCACAAGGCTGCATGGTTTATTTGGTCTTCCGTAATTAGCCATTGCAAAATAATTTTACTATAGTTGACTCTGGTTATAAAGATGACCTCTAGCTCTGCAGGCAGGGGCTGTCTTTTCTCTCAGGGTTTCCTTGTCTCCCATCCTGCTTACAAGCTCCTGCCTGCAACTTCACTTAAATGTACTCATTCAGAACACTAGTCCTTGGAAAAATTTTTACCAGTCTGGGGTGAAATGTAGGCATAAAAGAGAGTGTAGTGGATCTTTCATCAAACAGTTTATTCTATAGAAAGGCCTGTCCTTTAATTTGAAATAAGACCTATTTTCTTGAGATTCTCTTTATTTTATGAAATTATGGGGACACTTTTTTTTTACATGTCCTTTTGTGCCAGGCAACCCACGATCTGCACAGTTTCTGAAATGTGCAACCTAAACAGTGCTGGCCCCTGCTCTGATCCTCTCACTATTCCCACCTCTTACTCATCACACCGTGGTCACCTGACAGTAGAGCCGAGGTCAGTGGGGGCGCACCTCAATTAATCAGTGCTGACACTGACCTGCCAGAGTGTCAGAGTTGAGTGTCCAGCTAACTATATGACAATCAGGAAAATGTGGGCTTTGTATGTTAGTTTAATCACCTTTTTTTTTCCTAACTACATGTTTGGAACCCACAATCTTAATGAGAATATTAAACTTCTCTTCATGGCCTCTGCATCAGTATTCACATTGTATGTTAAATCAGGCCCTAAAAATGCATTTACTTCCCTGCTTTCAACTTCATCTCTTTGCATTGGACAGAAGAACTTGAAGCCAATTAACACTACCAACACCAAAAAGACTGAAATTCTCCATGCGGGGACTGTAACAGCTGGGAAAGTCCTACACAGTCACTTAGGTGTAGAGTCAGAAGGATCTGCATCTGAGTCTCAACTCCATAACTTACTAGCTGTGTTGCCTTTGAGAAAGTTACTGGACTTCTCTGAGTCTCAGATTCTTCATGGGGATAATACTGGTTGTTGTGCCTAGGAAAGTACTGGTACTTGGTGAATATCAAATAATGGTAATATTGCATTATTGCAAATATAGAGTATTTACAAAGCACTGGCTTTGACACAAGAACCGTGTTAGACCTGAAAAGGTTCAAACTATTTGATTATCTGGTCCACACCTTATAGATGGCAAAAAAAAAAAAAGAGTTGCAGGGAGATTATAGGGCCAGTAAGAGGAAGAGCTGAGACGTGGTCTCTGGATCTAGACCAGGGCCCTCTCTACCACATCACTGTTGTCCCTTGTTGCGAATATTTGGTTCTTAACTTTCCAGGTTTTGCAGGCAAAAGAACTATACATGTTTTAAAATGATAGTGTCATTAAAACCTTTTAAGATGGAAATTCCATAATACAAAAATTTACAGTCAACTGAAAACTTTGATAGTTCATTATTTTACCACTTCAGAATGTTTACTGCTGAGTATCCCCACATGGTTGGCAGTCTGAATCCACCAGGGGTTCCTTAGAAACTCCATGGGGCAGTTATACTCTGTCCTATAGGGTCACTATGAGTTGGAATTGACTTGATGACAACAGGTTTGGTTTTCCATCCCAAAAAGAATTAAACACACTAAAAAATACCATAACAGAATATGTGCTCATACAGTAGACTGTTAAGATGAAGTAGCTGAGCAGAAATATTACAAACATCACCTAATGTACTTCCCCCTACTCCCCTACACTCCAGAAATAAAGGTGCAAACAACACCCCCTACCATGTCAATCAAACTTCTGGGTTTCTGAGGAAGAAATACAGAAGACTTTCCAAATCTTTATGCTAATCTCTAGAGTGCAGTACAACCAGATGGATTATATTGGCCTGTGGTTGACAGCAGTAGGTCTGATGCCAGCAATAGAAGGGACACAAAGACATTAGTAAAAAGTTGACAAAAAGGTATCACCAGTAAAATGAAAGTAGATACATTTTTCCGTTATTTTAAATCAGTAGTTTTATTACAATGCACAATGACACACGATTAGAGAAGGAATGTCCTGACATTTTCTGAGCATTTCACAGAAAGCAAATGTAACCATCCAGGCAGTAACCATCCACACCTTTTCCACACACAAACCAAAGGCTTTTAACAAGTGCTAATTCAAAAAAAAGCAAAATTTTCTCATTCTTGTCTATAAAATTTTGATCTCAGAAAATAGTTATTGTGAAGTGGGCTAAGAAGGTAAGTGCTTCCTTAGTGATATCCCAAATCCTGTATAGCTTTCCCCCTTGACCTTCTAGATGACTTTTAATGAAGCTGTAGATAATAATGTGTTAAGGAGCTAACTTGGATCTAGTTATAGGGTTGACTATTATATGTCACCGTAATTGAAAGGAAAAGATAAATTAAGAAACTTAAGTTCTAATAAAATGCACAAAGACAAGGAGAAAATACCTAGATGTTTTAAAAAATGAGATGTTCTTTTCACACAACTCATTTAAAAGGTTACAATTACTATAAACTTTTTAACTCCATTAAAGATGATTGGCAAAGGACTGCTGATTGTATCTGCAAAGCAGCTCTGCCTTGATGCAGGCTCAGAAGAAAGCAATACACTGTTTGGAAAGAGTCACTCTATTTCAGGTGAAGTAGACTTCAGACTATTTGGAGTTGCCCATGACTCTTTTTATATCTACTTTGTAAAAGACACTATGAAACCTTGACATTTTCCCCCTTTTTACAGTTACTGCGGTAGTTGGGGTGTTTAATCTCTTGAGCGCCCAAACACAAAATCCCTCTAGGAAAGAAATCCTAAATGGCATTTTAGGTAAATTCACTATATATTATGTAACTTGGGGACAACAAACAAAAAAGCCCATGCATGACTCTAGTATTTCATCTAGAAAAGCACTGCAGGAGAAAATTTTTCTTAAAAACATTAAAATGCAGGTGGCTATAAATACATTTTTGGTTAACTTGTGCTATCCCATATACAAATCCTGTCAGATATTCAGTCATAAGGTTACCCATTTAGATTTTCATGTCTGACTGTATTAGTAGAAGAATATACACTGTTGCATATATTCACCATATATATTCATATACATATGTATACATATATAAAATTCAGATCATGAAAATTTGTTTTAAATACATACACTTAAAACTTGTACCTCTAAAAATAAATACATTAGCCTTTACTTGGCTGATTCTCAGAATTCCTTCACAAACCAATCAAAACAGTTTTTCAGCAATGGCAAATGACCAATTAGCTGCTCTTTAAATCCATTACTTATTAATCAATGTTTTAAGAGTCAGGTATATAACAGAAATAATAGCTCTGGAACAGAACAGAGATACAATTTTGGCTTTGAAAATGAATGTCTTGTTTTCTGTAATGTTTAGTTCTTACAAGTGTATACTACGTGCCTCTGCATTTATCTGGCAGTGACATACCACTTTCTAGTGACAGCACACTATTCCAGTGACACTCCCTCCTAATCAAAGGGGTCAGCGGTAGTCCCTTTGCTGTTGCATGCGTGGGACTAACAACATCACTTGTGCATGATGTCACTCCACTGATCACAGTGATTTGTGTGTTTTAACTTACGATGTGCTGTAATTTACAAAGTGCTGACACCACTGAGGTATGGCAGAAGTGGCGACGGCATTTAAAAGCAACAACAACCAAACTCCCAGGACAACACATGACAGACTTGGGATGTAGATCCAAGTTCTCTGAAGTAACCTCAAAGCACTGCCAGAAATGTACAAAATGGGTATCTGTGCTGTTGTTCAAACAATAGAAACAGATGAAAGTAATCAATAGTCTTCCTTTAGAAAGGATGCAATTCACATAACTGGAGCTTTCTACTTCTTTCAGAAAAATTTTAAAAATCCTTAAAATAATATAAACCAGACCAAGTTGTTTAATATAGTACAATACTTAACAACTTTGTCATTTGCTTTCAAATACAGGAATCTCAGAATGTAGGAAATTCATGATAACGATAGCCAATGATAGTAGAATGTTTAATGTTGTTGCCTAAAACGTTTAAAAGGAAAATTTACCATAGCTGAAACACAACTTCTAAAAAATACAGTGTACTATGTTTTCACAATTCCAGGTTACTAACTTCATAAATTAAAGGTGATCGTTACCCACATATAAACAAGGCCTCTTTTTCATTGATTTCAATCCTGTTTAAACCTTTAGATATTTCCATCCTCAGATTCCATACGGTAAGGCTGACTTTATCATATACAAAGAAACTGTTTAAGTCCATGGCGTACTGTAGCACTCAGGAAACGAATACATCAAATATTTACAGGCTGGCTACAATACCTTTCTTTTTAAAAAAAGAAAAAGAAAACACAACCCAAATGTGTATCAGCATCAGCCACACTCTTTCTTCAGTCTCTCCGGCTGCAAAAATGGGGTAATAGCGTTTTTCCTCACTCATCTCCCCTCTCCACCTGAAGTCGGGCTGGACTTAGGTCACAGGGCGTGGTATTTTGGGAGGTGGTGGTGGCATAAGCTCTGTGTCAGGATCCAGATGATGCTTCCGTTTCTGTCCTTGAGAAGCTGCTGCACACCTGTCGATGAACTCAAACAGCATCTCCTTGGTGACGGGGTTTGAGATGCTGTTGCAGACAGCTGTGGATGGAGGGCGCATGTCTCACGTGAGGGTTAATTAAGCCAGCTGACTCATTCCACACATGAGAAGGAATATCATCACCACAATGTCATAAGCAGTCTATTTTACAGATCTGGGTGACATACTTCAGATTAAACTAGTCTCCTTCCCTTGCCCCCCAAATGAGTGCTTTTCTAGTGGCTACTCTTTATTGTGCTGTAAACTTTACAGGAAAACTTTTGGTATTTACGTTCTACAGGCATGTCTTCAGTATGGTTTATCTCTTCAAAACAGTTTTTATGGGATTTTAATCTAACGTAGTGCATCACACATTGGCTAGGCTGATCCAAAATTTCTACAGGAAACGTGTGCTACAGTCCTTCGATTTTTCTTTCCTAAATAAGTCCACTCAGTGAGTCATCATTTAACAGGTAAGCACCAGGTACCAGTCCCACCAAAGTGGGAGGTTTTACTGTAGCTGTGCTTTCATATTATTTTATTTTTATAGCTTATTTGGGGTATGATATTAAACAAGAGTACCCAATAAATAAAGCACCTTAAGTGATCAAAACTTAGTACCAATTCTTTTAATTTTATTTACTTAATTGGTTTTAGAATAAAAGATACTGGCTTAATTATTCCTACTTTTAAAATTAACTCATCTTGTCTGAAAACAGATGTTAGTTCTAACAAGAACCATGTAAAATAGTACCTTTAAAGCTGTAAAACCCACTCTGGCAATTTCTGTATTTTCTCATAAATTTATCATATAATCATTATCTACTAAACACTTACAAAGTATACAATTCTATTAACCTTTAAGCTTGGCTTTTAGCTGTTTTCTCAACTCCACTCAAAATGAAACCTAGAGCAACAGCACCTAACCCTTTCATCTGTGCTGATCCCCAGGAAAGACTTCACTGCTCTGAATTCCCTAAGCATTTATTTTATACCCAAAGAACTTGGAAAGCTAAGACAGCATAGCAGGATCGTAGGGGGATGATTTTCTCTTACTTTGTTCTCCATTGTTTGTAAAGCTATTTTAGGAATGGGAAATTACATTTTCCCCTGCTAATTTTGTCTTTTACCATCTGGCAAACAATGGTTTGTGTAGTTTTGAACAGATATGAAAGTGTCATGGCTTTTGTTGTTGTTCAACAAATTCAACTTGTATACAGCCCATTATCCTGCCCTTTAAACCTCTCTCTTGGATGCAGAGACCCAAGCCCACCAGTCTAGAGAGGAGAACACATGAGCTCAGTGGTCTCAAACAGGGTACACATCTTACACAACACCCTCCCATCAAACAAGTATGATGTCCAACTTACTGTATATTCCATTAAGCAGAACACCAAAGACAGCACAGTTTAGTCCTAATACCATAGCTCTTTTTTTTTTTTTTTTTTTTTAAAGTTAACAAACATTGATAGGTTGTCATACTTACCCATGGCAGTGTTGTAGGCATTAGGAAAACTTTTGTCTGTTCTCTGTCTCATGAAGACCCAGCTGTTATTCTCAAATTTGCATTCTATAATTTTATTGTCATACTGTTTTAGTTCTTTTGTCACCTGTTTTATAAGAGAATTGAGAAGAAAATTCAAATCATTTAAAAGGCTTTGTACTTCACTATGTGACAGACACATTAGGAAATGCCAAAAAAATGCACAGTAACTCTTCATGTAGAACTCCGTCATCCTAACTGTCTAATCAAGCCTGAGGATGTGGTGTGCATCCCCTTGTACACATGCTCATTTACCTGACATTTTATAAAAAGTCTTAAAAATGGCTGTCAATATACAGCAATTAAAAGAAGCAAAGCAGAAACCAGCCCCTCTGGGCCAAATGCAAACACGTTGCCATGGGGACCAGGACCATCATGTTGTCTGTTGTCCCTACGCTTCTGAACACTGAGTGTGCTGCTTACATTCCATCAGCTTTCGAAAGATCTCACCATCTAAATTCAAATGTCAAACTCTGAGGAATTCCCTTTACTATTTAGAAGAAAAAGTAAACACGAGGATCAAATTCAGGCAATGCATGTTCCACATATTTTGCTTTTCAAGCAGTAATAATTAACCAAGAATCTATTCTTTAGGCTACATATGCTTTCCATCTCCAAACTAGGATGAATTTAAAGATGACGCTAGTTTTGACTTTAATTGGTGGTTTTTTTGGCTACTTCATCTCAGATGACTGAATATGGATTACAACTTACTCCATCACAGCTAGCAGGTATCCATGGTAACTATAGAACCTTTAAAAGATATTTCATCAGACTGTGAGGATAGTTTTCATCAGTAGGAACCTAGGCTTATCTTTGCAGTTTTCAAATCAAATGCCAGTCATGCTAATATTTTAATTCTGTCCTCATCTTTCACAGCTAACAACTCTTCCTCACAATGTGGCAGATTGCAGTCATTTAACTTCATTAGCATTATTTAAAATGCTCTCATTTTTCTATCCATATATTCATTACCACCTAGGAGTATGAAGGGAAGCAAATTTTTAAAAGATGCTTTCAATTCATAGATTAGGCAAGTGCATGTCTTCACAAAAACGATCAGATTATATACCTGTCCCTTAATGAGTGTTCCACTGGAGTGGAATACGTGTATGTTCACCGAAGCCGACAGGCTCAGTGTATTCAGTGTCTTGGGGCTAGACCTATCCCCAAAAGCGACATTCCACTTAGTAAACTTGCTACATTTATTCTCCAGTTCTCACTGTTTTAGTCTCAATTCCCTTACCTTTCTTCCCAGGGATTCACCTCCTTTCAGTTTTGACACATTATCTAAATGCAAGTACTAGGCAGCCAATGTTTACATCATAGGCAGGGTCTAACAGAGATAAGTTTCTAAACCTTTTAGAGTCTCTACTTCCTAATTTGTAAAATGGGCAAAGGAATTCCTAATTTACTAGGTCACTGGGAGAATTCTAAAGTGAAAGTGCCTGGCACACGGTAGACAATTAGTAAAATTGCTAACAAAATACAAATTCAGAAAATAAAGATTGTTGAAAAACTTTATAAGTAAATTTAAAACACAAAACCATGATGAAATGGAAAGGTATATTCTGAAAACAGCTGCCAAGAAAATTATGTCTGACTCATTTTATAAGAATGACATGCTACACAACAATGTGAGTTTGTACTTTTACTGACTAGCAATTTTAGTCTTTATCAAACGGTTTATCATTCCTCTGTTCACAGTTTCAGAATTGCTATAAATTATGTGTTGCTCAATCTGACTACAGCAATTAAGCAGTATTATAAAAACTATCTGTGTGTCTGCATGGGCATGCATTAGCAATCTGGGAACCAGTACTTTCAGAAAATCCAAGCACCTGCCACTACATTACCTAAATGTATCTTCATGTTTAAAAACAGTCTGTCATTCACTCTTCATCGATTATACCAGTTACATTCTGAAGACAGACATACCACAGGATACTTACAGTTTAAAAAAAACTCAAAAAACAAGAACCCAGTGCTGTCAAGTTGATTCTGACTCATAACCACGGGTAGAACTGCCCATAGTTTCCAAGGAGCACCTGGCAGATTCCAATTGCTCACTCTTTGGTTAGCAGCCACAGTATTTAACCACTATGCCACTCGTGTTTTCAGATTGGCTAAGTGGCACAATATATTTCACTGATAAAATTAATACCTCCCATATGAGTGTCAACTAAAGACAGTTTTCACTAATGGTCAAATACTGAGAATGATAGCACACAGGAGTCTGAGTGTCCAAATTCTAAATTTGTTACTATAACAATAATTATCCTCAGCCAATTACATATTATTGTTTACTAAAATAGGACCCCATTTGGCCTTCTAAATTAACTGTTTTCCTAGTTATAGCTAATGAAAGATTGAAAGTACTACAAATATTTATAAATCAGTATTTTGCATACGTACCTATAATTATACTGAGTTAATGAGATATTACTGTTTTGGAGGGCATATACAGTCTTAATTCTATATTAGAAAATATTTTTTTCATTTATTCCTCTTATTGAGTACATTTTTATACTATTTGAGCCATCAAAATTCTGTGGGTCTAGAATTTTTGAAGATTTTAATTGCCTCTGCTATGAAGGGCCCATAGCAGAGGCAGCTAAAATCTCACTTTCTCCACTCTGCCACTTATTTTAAACAAAATACTTTTTTGTAACATAATTGCCCAGTACACTGCCAAGTTACAAAAGGCACACACAACCAGTGTTCAGGGAACGGATCTGCACAAAGCAGGTAAAGATGCATTTCTGTTTCCAGTGGTGAGTAAGCACCTCTAGAATTATCTGTCTCTGTTCCATGACAGTACAGTGGGTAATAAACAGCTTCTCTTTCATTTATAGGGAGCCTGCACAAAGACTCTGGGGAAGGGTGACTTCTCTAAACTAATTTACTTAGAAGACATTGTAAAACAAGAAACATACCGAGGAAACTTTTTCCTTCCCTCCCCTCATCCCTAAAATCAAACCAAACCCACTATCATCAAGTGAATTCCAACTCACAGTGATCCTACCGGACACAGCAGAACTGTCCAATAGTTTCCAAGGTGCTCCTGATGGATTCCAACTGCTGACATTGTGGTTAGCAGCCAAAGGTCTTAACCTCTATGTCACCGAGGTATCCATCAAAGAATATTTCTCTGTGTAAACCTTTTCATGACTTCCTATAGTAGAGCTCTCATACAACATTTGTCCTCTTGTGACTGATTAATTTCATGCAGCACAATGCCCTTGAGGCTAATAGGTTGTGAGATGTCTTGCAGTGACATTATTCTTTAACCCTGTGTAGTATCTTACTGTGTATATGTACCACCAGTTTGTTTATCCATCCGTTTTCCCCCCACTAGAACTGTGTCAAGTTGGTCATGATTCCCAGTATTGTGTGACTGTCAACCATTTTCGTATCTGATGTGATTTTCGTATGTGTTCTAAATCCTACCTTTATTACACTAATAAGGTAAGACTCAATCTACAAGATCAGGTTGTCTCTTAAGCCAATCTCTTTTGAGATACAAGACAGAAGAGAACAGAGAGATACGAGGCCCTCACACCACCAAGACAGAAGCACTGTCCTTTGGACCCGGGGTCCCTATGTTGAGGATGACAAAGACCTTCCCCAAGAGCTTACAGAGATAAAAAGGCTTCATCTGGAGGTGACACCCTGAATTTGAACTTTGACTCTCCTACAGTATGAGAGCATAAATCTGTTAAAGCCATCCACTTGCAGTATTTCTGTTACAGCAGCTCTGGATGACTAAGACGGGCACTTGTTGTTTCCATCGTTCTGCTCTGTGGCTCATGCTGTGGTGAGGATGGGTGTGCAGATCGCTACTCATGTCATGCTTCTTGTTTCTCTAGGACAGATACCTAATGGTATCTCTGTTCCTAACTTTTGAAGGATACACAACACCCTCTTCCACAAGAGTTGTTATCATTTTATAATCCCCAAATCCCAACAGTGTATGAGTTCTATCTTTTAATTTTCAATTTATAATTTTAGCTTTACAGAAGTTATGAATATAGTATATATATAGTATATAGTACAGGGTATAGTACAGTTTCTATATATCTTTTACCCCAGCTTCCCCTAATGTTAATATCTTATATATCATGATACATTTATCAACTCTAGTAATAGTGTTGTACCAATGTTAACATCTTAGAGTACAACACTATTACTAAAGTACAGACTTTATTTAGATGTCATCAGATTTTCTAACTTCCTTAATGTTCCGGGATCCAATCCTGAAAATTACATTTTATTTAGTCATCATGTTGCTTTTAATCCGTGATAATTTCTCAGTCTTTCCTAGATGTTTTCAAAGAGTACTGGTCAGATATTTTGTAGACTGTTCCTTAATTTCTCATGAACAGACTAAGGTCACGGATTTTGGGGAAACATGCTCTTCCAACTGTATCATATATGAAGGTACATGATGTTGACATGACTTAATACTGTGATGTTGACCTTGGTCACTTGGTTAATTAAGGTTTCTCCACTGTAAAGCTCCCTTTTCGTTTTCCTTTCCAAACTGTTGGTTAGTTGAGAATCACTGCATCCAGCCTCACTCATGAAAATAAAATTAAGCTCCTTTTCCTGGAAAAAGAGTATCACCAAAATTACAGACATTAATTAAAACACTCCCCAAATTAATAAATTTCTTGGGAGAGATGCTTTGAGGCTATACAAATATCCTCAGTCTCCTTGAAGTTTTACTCATTAATTTTAGCATTCACATGTAAATCTTGCCTGCAGCAATTTTAACTGTAGTGTTATAATGGAATTTTCTATTTCCTCCATTTCTTCTGTAATTATTGTCAAGAATTCTCCTCCATGGAAGACTTGTCCCTTCTCCCCATTTATTTATTTATTTGCTTACGTGTATCAGCTTGGACTCATAGACATTTATTAATATTCTTCAGTTTATAACAAAATACAATTGTCAATTATTTTACTGTTCAAATTGTTCCAGTTTTGACCACTGGGAGCCCTTTCAGCACTTGTCCTTTTGATGTACTCTCACTTCTTCTCCTTTTTGGTTTCTTCTTTCTCCTTCAAGTCACTTTTCTCTAATAACCTGACAGTGATTCATAATATGAAGACTCAAATTTGTGCTCTGTAAAGAAGATGCTATCATGATTTCTTCACATAAGCATGATCAGAGGCTGGATTCCATGGAGCAAGGGTGGTAAACAGGGTTTCAGTGCTCATGGACTGCAGAGCTGGGTTACAGAATGTCTCCAACAGATAGCAGGGGCAGAACAGACTTGAAATAAGAGGGACCCTCAGTGGACAGTGCATGGTTGCTGGCTCAGGAGCATCTTAAAACATTTCTTGATGGTGATTCAGTGTCACAAATACCTGCCTGGAGAGAACAGGGCAGGACAGGCTGAACAGGTATGTTGTCCCATGCGGTCAAATGTCTTCAGCATACAGACCTAGTCTCCCTCTTGAGTGATACTGGAGAAACACGACCAGACTTGTGCCAGATGTTCCAATTCTCTCCGCAATTGCATCTGCAATACCTCCATCTCCTTTTTTTTTTCCTTTAAAGCACCTACTTTCTGACAATATCAGATACTCTACGATCATCTTGTATTTTCCTTCCCTCAGCTCTAAAATCAGTTATTTTCCCATGGAGCCCTCTACCAGGGCTCAAGATTATCCTTCAACAATCAAGGCTATGTTCAAAAGTATCACTACTACTTGTTCTGGTCAAAATATTATTATTTAGAGGGAGGAAGGAAGAAGAGAAGGAATAATTACAATATGTTTGTATGCATAAGGTTCCATGCCATCCTTTGTGAATTGCCATATGGAGTTAAGCTGGGCTGGCCATTTTTCTTTTCTAAAGTTTAATTGTACTTTTTGATAAGTCAAGTTCTGACTCTCCAGTGTGGCAGAAGGCAGATTTTAAAAACATAGCTCAAGTAGATGAACTCAAACAAAAATCTTGTTTTCATGTAAATTTAACTTATCTTTCCTAGTATTTGTGAATAAAGGGAGACGCCTTGGTGGTCCAATGGTTAAAGCTTGGCTACTGATAAAAATGTCAGCAGTTCAAACTCACCCAGCAGCTCTTCAGGAAAAAACTCCTGGTAATCAGTTTCCATAAGGACTATAGACTATGAAACCTTGTAGGGTAGTTCTACTCCGTTATATAGGGTCTCTATCAGTTGGAATCAACTAGATGGCACACAACAACATGAATGAAGGCAGAGAAAATAAAACAACAAATAAATCAGATATGATATGGAGTTATAAAGGTTTTCCAGGTGGCTTCAGAAAAATATGACTACTTTAAATCTGAATCATTACATAATCTTTTACAGTTACTACCTTAGGGCGGAAAAATAATATATCACGTTTAGAAAGTGTATCCATCTATTGGAGTTGTTGACAAGTAACCCTTTTTAAAAACGTCCCAGACCTGACTTACTACTTGGAAAAAGGTTCTTCCACTAAAATCTATTGGTGTTTAGCCCTCTGTAATGAAGAACTACTATGTAAATAACACACCTTGCACTTACTGGGTTAGAAACACAGCAGCAGGAAGTCTTCTTCATGAATGGTAGTCATTAAGCCCTTCAGTTAGACACTTGATTAATGTAAGTAGCCAATTAAAAAGAAAGCAATTAGAACTCTGTCTTACTTGTCTTAAAGGTCATTATAGACAACTTACACCACATACTAAAATACAGATTTCCTATTAATAAAATAAGAGTCAGTCATGGTTATTATTCGAATATAAATCTTCAAAATACAAATAACATGTTAAATAAAGCCTGTTGCCATCGACTCAAGTTGACTCATAACAACCCTGCAGGACAAAGACGAAAGAACTGCCCCACAGGATTTCTAAAGCAGCTTTATTTTTCTCCCATGGAGCAGCTAGTAGGTTCAAACTAATGACTTTTCAGTTAGAAGCCAAGTAGGTGCCTAACCACTGCACCACCAGGATTCCTTAAACAATATGTTAGTAGTGATTATTTGTGGATGGTGAAATGAGGAAAGACTTTTAGTTCTTTTTTGTGTGCTTTACTGTATTTTCCAAGTTTTTCACATTGTATCTCTTTAACTTTCACAGTTTTTAATTAAAAGTTCCTGAACCGTATTTTGTAAAAGATGATAAAAGTCAGGTTGGTTTTTAATGTAGCCATACAAAAGGTTAAGAAGAAATAAACACTGAAATGGAAAATAAAAAGTCTTGGGATAAGGCCTAAGTCCACAATTCCCAAACTGTGCAGTACGGTGCTGCACAGCTCTGTAGCAAACTGACATAGGCACAATACCAAACCTACTGCCATTAAGTAGATTCCACCTCACAGTGACCCTACAGACAGAGCAGAACTGCCCAACAGGGCTTCCAAGGTGTGCCTGGCAGATGTGAACGGCTGACCTTTTGGTTAGCAGCCATAGCACCTAACCACTCCACCACCAGGATTTCTGGGGGCACAGTAGGGTATTTTAAATTTCTGAGGGAAACACAGTGATATCTGTCAGATGCCATGCAAACTACCGGTCAAAGAAGTTTACAGTTTCAGTTCTAGATTCCTTTAGATGACAGTACATGGTGTCCATCTTAACATGTAAGACACAAACATTTATTTAGTTGTTTGGATCCATCTATTTAGTAAATGTAACTGTTAGGTACAAATGATCTCCAAATCTGTTCTGATGACTGTCACAAAGATGTTGTGACATAGGGTGAATACCTTTTAAAGAAAAAAGTTTTCATAGCCTGTTACATGGCTGTGTTTTGAACAGTGAAATGTAACATCAAACTGCAAGGGAATATCTGAGAATGACACCATCAGCCAATTACAAGCTGCAGCACTGTATGTAGTATATATTACTAAAAATAAGATGTACAGTGAAATCAGTCAGCTGTAAGAGGACAAGCATTGTATGAGTCCTCTTCCATAAGGACTTAAAAATGGACTTAAGCAGAGAAGGAAAGACTCTTTGATGGCTACAAGGTTGGGGAGGGAGGGAGAGGGATGTTCATAGAATAGACAGTCAACAGGAATTTGGTTAGGTGAAGGGAGTGACAGCACACAGCAGAGGGCAGATCAGCAGAACTGGACTACACCATAAACTGAAAGGTTTTCTAAACTCAACCCAGTATTTCAAAGGATAGTAGCACAGACAGGGGTCTGGGGACCATGTTTTCAGGGGACATCGACATCAGGTGGTACAGTTAGTCTTTAGCTAACAGAGTCTTCTGCACCCCACACTGGTCAGTGGCATCTGGGGTCTTAAAAGCTAGCAATCTGCCATCTGAAGTACACGAAAGGGTCCCAACCCATCTGAAACGATGAACAAGAACATCAAAGACATGAGGAAAAATGAGCCCAGGAGGCACAAGAACCCAGATGAATGGGGGACTGCATCAGCATGAGACCAGAAGAACCGGATGGTGCCTGGCCACCACCAAAGGCAACCATGCTTGGGGACACAGTACAGCCCCTGAGGCAACAGGAGAAAAAGAGGTGTGCAGCTCATGAACTCTTCTAGAAGACCAGAATGGATGGCCTGACAGTCTGGAGGGTCCCACGGTAACACAGCCCCTAGACTTGAAGATGGCCCTGACCTGAAACTGGTACTGAGGTCAACTCTTCTGACAAGAACGGACTGGACACAGTGGGAGCATATGGTGTGTGTACTTCATGGTTTCATGTATTTATAGGAGGCTTTCCTACTAGTTTCTTTCTAGATGGCAGAGTATAGGATCCTAGAAGTATAGAGTGAAAGGGAGGAACGTACTGTCAGAGGGTGAAGAGAGCAGATGGAGCTACACATAGGCAGGCATACAGAACTGATTTGGATTGTATACTTTTACTTAATCATAATTTAAAAAATAAATTAAGTAAATAAGATGTACAAAAGCAAAACAAAACAAAAACCCACTGCTGTCAAATTGATTCCAACTCATAGCAACCCTACAGAACATAGAACTGCTCCAGAGTGTGTCCAAGGAGCACCTGGTAGATTCAAACTGCTGACCTTTTGGTTATCAGTTATAGTACTTAACTGCTGTACCACCGGGGTTTCCAAAACAAAATAGTTTTAAATGCAGTACATTGTAACTTGAATAAGCTGTAGGTCAGGGACTATCTGTATTTCTTCTGGCTTAGAGGTGCTCTGTATGAGGCACACTGAACCAAGAAAATCTGGTAACCTCTACACTATGTCTTTCTCACTCATCCTTCCTCAGACCCTGATTTGTATAGGTTTGTATCTAACACTTAGTGGACACCAACCAGAACAGCAAAAAACCTGGCTTGAAGCACCAAGCTTCAAGCATCATCACCTGAAGAAACCAGGTCATGGCACAGAATGAGAATTTCTAATGTCAATTTAATTAACTTTGATCTTCCCTCCATTGTCAGCATAGCACACAGTCCAGCGTAGACTCTCAAGGAAGGTGGGTACTGAGTCCAAAAGAACTGGAACCTCAGTTTATTCAACCAGTCTGTACTTTTGATGGTTGGTTGTGTAAAGTGAGCCAGTACTATCTTAAGACCCTCTGCCTCTTTTCTTCTGTCTCTCCCTTTATTTTTCTCCTCCAAAACAAAATGCAAAGTTTTAATGTTAACATCTTGTTTGTTCTATGAACAAATATAATGCATTTCTACTTTCCATCACAGGCTGCCTAACATGGAGGCAATGTCACTAAAAGTCTCGGCTATCACGGGATGAACGATGCAATTTCACTTTTGATAGAGTTGCTATGAGTCAGAATTGACTTAACAGCAGTGGGTTCTTTTGGTTTCGGCTTATTATGTAGTAAGTACTATAGTTAAGTGACTTATATACATAATCTCATTTAACTTGAACCACAGTCTAATGAGGTAGGAATTACATTGCGCATGGAAACTGAGGAACAGATTAGTTAAATAATTCATCCAAAGTCACAGACCTAGAAAGTGGCACAACTGAGTTAACAAATACAAGTCCTCTAGCCTACTCTAGTCCAGCCTATGGTCTCGCCCTGCCTATAGTCTAGCCCAACCCAGGCTCTATCTTAGCCTGACCTGGCCTCTCTCCTGGCCTAGCCTTTCCTAATCTCTAGCTTAGCACAGCCTGTAGCCTCGCCTAGCAAGCGAAGCCTCTATCCCAGGCTAACCTAGCCTAGCCTTTCCTAGTCTGTAGCCTAGCATAGCATCTAGAGCCTTGACTAGTCTATCACAGCAAATCTGGCCTACAGTACACACTAGCTTAGCCTCTAACCTAGGCTAACCTAACCACTAACCTAGTCCAAACTCTAATATAGGTTTTCCTGTCCAAGCCCACACTACCATTTTATAGTTTATCACCTACAACAGAGCCTAGATGTTTGTGGAAATAAATGTAGAAGTTAAAAAAAAAAAAAAAAAAGAAGTCACTTTCCTGCTCAGATTTTAGCTAAATTGTATATAGACACCTTTGCAAGTATAAGCATAAAAAGACAGTCCTGTTAAAACACAAAGACATAGACATCACTCTGCCATGACCTTGGTGTCCCTACAGCAGACAGCGGGTAGGTATCCTGTGGCAGCCTAACCCCTATCCTCTCCTAAGGCAACTCAAAAAATGGTGAAGCCAACAAAACAGACTCTAAAGGAGGAAACACACAAAATCTTTCTTCAAACCAGTTTTTTTTCCTTTCTCTTACTATTCTTATTTTAAGTTTTAAATAGCCTATTTTATACTATAATCAAAAGAGAAATAAATGTTTCTAGTTAACAGTAAAGTTTATAAAATACATTCAATTATTAAACACCTACACACTTATGTGGGTATATGAGTGTTAATTATTCTACAGAAAAAGCAAACATAGCTTTCCTGGATGGTAAGCACCTTAAAGCCAAGTATCCATCCACTCCATTATTCACTATGATGGCTGGCATTCTCTGATCTACTCCAATGTGACTTCCTCTTTCTCTGCCCCAGTGACACTTTGGCCAAGGTCATCAAAAACCTCTATGATGCCAAATCTAATGGACACCTTTTATTTGCCCTCTCAGCATTATCTTACACAGTGAATCACTGACTCCTTAAAACATTTTTCTAGGACTCCGGATACAATCTAGTTTTCTTCCTTTATCCTTTGTCAATCCTTCCTTCTCAGGCTTTCTTTACTAATATCTAAAGCTGGAAATTCTGGTGGCATTGTGGGTAAGTGCTATGACTGCTAACCAAAAGGTTGGCAGTTTGAATCCACCAGACACTCCTTGGAAACTCTACGGGGCAGTTCTACTCTGTCCTATAGGGTCACTATGAGTTGGAATCAACTCTATGCAGTGGGTTTGGTTTTGGCTTTTTTTAAGTTGACAAGTCCCCCAGGGCTAACTACTGAGCCCTCTTCTTTCTCTGGACCTGTGCTCAAGGCAGCCTTATTTACTTCCATAGCTTTAAAGGGCATCTATCTATAGATAATCTCCCAATTTTATCTCCTACCATCTTTTGTGAGCTCTAGACCTATCCTTTTTCCTATCCAACAAATATTATTTTGTAGTCATATGCAAAGCACAGTGTTGCTGACTAGTGGGAAAGGCAGGCAATACAGATGTAGATAATAAAAAAATGTGATAAAGGCTATGAAGAAAACAGAGTGCATTAACTGAGACTAATACAGAGACTAATTTTTGAATGCCCCGGATTACTCAAACCCAACAGAAACGGATAGCTGGCTTTAGGCAAGGTAGTTTAAAAAGATGACATTTAGGTTCAGATGTATTTTTTTAAAAAGACAAGAAAAAGAAACCAGCTTTTATAAAGAAGGAAGGAAGAAAGCAAAAGTAGCTGTGTGTGGTATCTAGGGAGGGTGGAGGTACACAAACTTTAAGCAATGATTAACAAGGTGTCCAAAAACTTGATGTGAAAAAGATCTTATGATCTTGCATCTTGAAAGAAAACCATGTTCTCCACCAGCTTTTGAAGGAGGTCTTACACAGACTTGGCACATTCCCAAACTCTTCCTATGCTCTCTGTGTGGTCAGCTACCTATTTGGTGCCTTTATTTGAATGCCCTAGATTACTCAAACCCAACAGAAAAGACAGCTTCTCATGTTTCCCAAGACGTTTGCTCCACCTCACAAAATGATACCTCTGTTCACTCAGTTCCTCATGAAACTTTGGTGTCCTTCTTGACTTCTCCCATTTCTTTTCCTGCATATTCAATCCATTACTAAGACCTACCAATTCTACCTCCAAAATACCTTCAGAACATGTCTGTTTGCCCCCATCTTTACTGTCAAGTCATAACCCAAGCCAGCACTGTCTCAGATTTCTGCAACAGGTTCAAATAGTCTCTTCTGCTTTCCCCTCAATCTTTCATTCCTTCACATGGCAGCCAGGCTGATCTTTAAAAAAAAAAAAAAGAACATCCAATCAAGTCACTCCCTTGCTTAAAAGAACAGGAAACAATAAAATGGCCTCTACTCACAGATAACATGAGTACTTATACATGAGACTCCTAGAAGTATTACTGTGTAAGTTTAGCAAAGATACAGAATATAGAGTTAATCATATTTCTATATACTTGCAATGAACAACTGAAAGTTTAAAAGAAAAATATGCCATTCACTACAACACTAAAGAGAATCCTGGTGCCATAGTGATTAAGAGCTATAGCTGCTAACCAAAACGTCTGCAGTCCAAATCAACCAGGTGCTCCATGGGAACTCTATGGGGCAGTTCTACTCTGTCTTATAGTGCTACTACGAGTCAGAATCAACTAAACGGTAACACGTTTGATAGTACTACAAACCATTGAATACTTAGGTATGGAAATCTAAAAAACGTGCTGACTACACAATGAGAGAAGTCAGAGGCCTTAAACAGAAAAATGTACCATGTTCACAGATCAGAAGATTCAATATTGTTAAGGTGTCATACTTTCCAAAGTGACAGAGATTCAATGTAACCATAATCAAAACCACAGTGGGATTTTTTAATAGGTGTCAATAACCTGACTCTAAAATGTATATGAAAGGTAAATGAATGAAATGGCCAGGAAAATTTGGGGAGGGAAAGAAAAAGTTAGAGAACTAATACTAACTGACTTTAAGACTTAATATAAAGTTAACACTAACCAAGACAGTGTATATCGGTAAAAGGACAGCCATACAGATCACTGGAACAGAACCCAAGACATCAATAAATATAAAGTCAGTTGATTTTTGACAAAGGTACAAAGGCTATGCAATGAAGAATAACATTTTTAATGAACAGATATTCATATGCAAAGTAATGAATGAACCTCAACCCCTATCTTTTACCTTATACAAAAATTAACTCTAAATGGAAGAAGACACCTAAACGTAAAACTTAGAAAACAGAAGACAGATACAGTTAAAAGAATGAAAAGATATGACAATAAAATACTTGTAAATCACATATCTGACAAAGGACTTGTATCTAGAATATAAAAAGAACTCTCAAAACTCAGTAGTAGGACAACAAACAACCTAAATATGGAAACAGATGGTAGTGATGGTTGTACAGCCTGATGGAAGTAATTAATATCACTGAATTGTACATACAGAAAATACTGAAATGGAAATCTTTTTGTTACATATGTATTCACCACAACAAAAAATTCCCAAAAGGACAAAAAATTGACACTTTTACCAAAGACAACATATGGATGGCAGATAAACACATGAAACTATGCTCGACATCATCTGCAAATTAAAATCACAAAGAGATACTATTATACACCTATTTAAAATGGCTAAACTTCAAAAAACAAAATGATGGGAGGTGGGGCTATGGTGGTGGAATAATCAGAGGATTCCTATGACCCCTCTAACAATAATAATAAAATAAAATAAAAAGAATCAACTATATATGGCACTCTAGGATCCCTGAACATCAAAGGGAAAGTTGAGGGATCAGACTGAGCAACACAGAAGGGAGAGTAGGTCCAGAAGGATCTAAGACTAGCCAGACCTGATCCAGAGGGAACTGGCACCTGGCGGGAGGGCTGATGGCAGCCAACATGGCAAGCAAAGTGGTGGTGTTTGGAGAGCATCTTTCCCAGCAAGAGAAACTGAGTGGCGGAGAGGCCACTCATGACCCCCAAATCAGTAAAAAGCAACATTTGATAGTCAACAGCTAAGTGGGTTTTGTCTAACCTGCCACTTCTGTCTCTAAAACTTTCCTTTGGGCTAAACCTCTATCCCTTTCCTCAGTGACCCCCCCTCCCTTTTCTGTACCACAGCAGCTCCACATTCTGACCCACTACTTGGACCGGCAGTATGACCCCTTATGTGCAGCCTTAGCCATTCTCCCAGACTTGGAGAGGGAACACTTTAACAAATGGGGGGTGGAGGGGGGAGTCTGTCTCCCTTAAGCTGAGAACTCAGGCAGAAACAGGTCCCTTGCCTAGGCACAGGCATAAGGGGTCCATGGGCCTTGAAAGCCTTTCAGTAGGCACTGCATACAGCATTCAGTGCACCCATTGTCCTGAAGCAAAAGCTATCTACCACTGAGGAACAGGGACAATCCTTCCTCACAGACACTCATGGATAGCTGCTAACCCCTACCTTTCTCAGCATGTGAAGCCATTTACCTATGCCTACACCAATCACCTCTGCCCATCTAGGACTGTGAGAGCCTGCACCATTTATTGCTGACTGACTACCTGGACATCCGAGCTGAATATATACAAGAAAGCTAAATGGATGCCTGGATCCATATGCCTAGTAAGTTATAAGCACCTGGTGACAGGACATTAGAACCTCTAAAGCACCAATAATCAAACTAGCTCCCATGTCCAGCCTATTGGGGCATTTCAAAACAAAACAAAAAAATGAGGTTAGAACATAGTAAGCAAACATAAATAAATGATGGCTTGCAGACAACAGTCAATATCAAATCACTTAAAGAGGCAAACTATGATGAATTCAGAAAGCTCCCAAAACAAAGAATCAAGAAATTTTCCAGATGAAGAGAACTTCCTAGGATTATCAGAAGTAAAATACAAAAGATTAATAGTTAAAAGGCTTTAAGAGATCAGGAAGGAGATCAGGCAAAATGCAGCACAGCATAAGGACAAACTGAACAATATACAAGAAATCCTTCAGAGAGAGCATCCAGAAGTTTAGCAGATTAATAAAAAAGAAGTCACAGAACTAAGACAACTCATCAGGAAGTCAAATGAGCATAACTGAGGCAACGGAGGGCAGAATTTGGGAGAACAAAGATAAAGCAATTGACACCAACATATTTGAGGAAAGATCAGATAAAAGAATTTTAAGAAATGAAGAAACAGTACGAGCTATATGGGATTCTATCAAGAGCAATAATTTACCAGTGACTGGAGTACTAGCAATGGGGGCAGGGGAGTGTAACAGAAAATACAGAGAACTGTTGAAGATTTGTAGACAAAAAACTTCCCTGATATCATGAAAGACTAGAAAATATCTATCCCAAGATGTCCACTGAACTCCACACAAGGTAGATCCCAAAAGAGAGATACCAAGACATATTATAATCAAACTTAACCTAAAGATACAGAGGAATGTTAAAAGCAGCTAGGGATAAGTGAACAATAATCTACAAAGATGAGTCAATAAGACCAAGCGCAAGCTCCTCAACAGAAACCATGCAGGCAAGAAGGCAATGGGATGACAAAGCCTTGAAGAGAAAAACTGCCAGCCAAGAATTACATAAGCAAACAAAACTGTTTCTCAAGTATGATGGTAAAATTAAGAGACTTCCAGATAAACACAAATTTAGGGACTTTGTTGGGGGGGGTGACAATAACAATTGCTTGCATGAATGAAAACCAGTATAACCACTTTGTTCACAGTTTGGTAGTTTCTTTATAAAGTTAAAGATACACTTACCATGAAATCCAGCAATTCTTCTCTAGGTTATTAACCCAAGAGACATAAAAACTTATGTTTGCATAAAAACTTAACACAAATTTTTAAGTGGTTTTATTCGCAGTTACTCAAAACTGCAAACAATCCAAAAGCCTTTCAATTGTTCAACAGATAAACTGCGGCAAAGCCATGATATGGATTATCCAACAATAAAGAGGAAATGACTACTGATACATGTAGTAACATGCATGAATTTCAAATGCAATGTGCTAATTAAAAGAATTCAAACTCAGGATGGCTATAGGTTATGTCTCAGTCATCTAGTGCTGCCACAATAGAAATACTACAAATGGATACCTTCAACAAAGAAAAATTCATTCTCTCACAATCCAATACGCTACAAGTCCAAATTTAGGGCATCAGCTGCAACGGAAGGACCCCTCCCTCTGTTAGCTGCAAAGGAAGGTCCCTGTGATGATGCAGTCTTCCCTGGGTCTGAGGCATCCCAGTGCAGGAACCTGATGTCCAGAGGCTGTGCTCTGCTAATGGCACAGCCCTGATGGTGGCATGAGGCCCCCAACTCTCTGCTTGCTTCCTTTTCTCTTTATCTCTTGTAGGAGAAAAGGTGGTGTAAGCCACACCCCAGGGAAACACCCTTCACCATGGATCAAGGAGATGACCTGAATGAGGGTGTTACAGTCCCACCCTAACCCTCTTTAACATAACCCAATCTTATCCTATTAACCACAGACAGAGATAGCATTTATAACAGAAAATCACAAAATGGAAGACAACCACAAAATATTGGGAATCATGGCACAGCCAAATTGTTACACACATTTTTTTGGAGGGGGATACAATTCAATCCATGACAGTATACACACAAAGATTAATTGCAATCTATTCCATTTACCCAACATCGATTAAACTGAAGCAATTCAATTCTACTTTAAATCTACTCAATTCAGCTGCAATCTATCTGCAGATACAGATATGACCCAAACCACAAGAACTAGATTAGAATTCACAAGTTAAAAAAGGCACAGTCCTCAAGACTGCCAAATCTGCCCAAGACCTCAGAAGCCAACTGCAAGTATGAGGGGCCCCACAATTCCCTCACTTCTGTCCTACTGGCTTCAAATCAAGAGTTTCGTTTACTGCCTAGGATACATCTTTAATATCGAGGATTCCCAAAGCTTCTCTCACTACTCTCTTGAGTTTTATAATCTACTAAAATAACTCATACAGACAGAACTCATTGAAAGCACTATACTTATAAACTGTAGTTTTATTATAGCAAAAAGGATACAAAGGAAGAAATGTATAGGGCAAGGACTGGGAGAGTTCCCAACTTGGAGTTTCCATGTCTCAAAAATGGACTACTTTCCCATATGAATTAATGTCTACCACGAACCAGGAAGTCTGGGGAGCTTCATGTCGAGCTTTTACTGATGCCTCATTACATAGGTACGACTGACTGAACCATGTCCCCCTTCCCTAGACCTGCTGATACCACTCAGTGGGTCTTTCTGGCATGGCCTGCCCCCATTTAAGTCACCTCATTAGCACAATCAACAGGTAAGTGCCATCTGGACCCTTTATCAAAGGTACTTCAGTCACTTGGGAAAATTCCAAGGTTCTAGAGGTTTGTCTCTCAGAATCCAAGCATAAAGACCAAATTTGGGGGGCAAACTCAACCCTATACTCTGTAATTCATTCACAAGTCATTCAAAAAAATAGAAAATTATACAAACAGAAAACAGATTAGTGTTGCAGGAGGTGGGCATGGGAGTAGTAGCTGATTATAAATGGGAAGTACTGTGGTTACCTAATGGTACTGTAACAGGTACATCACAAGTGGATGACCTTAACGTAGAAATTTATTCTCTCAGTTTAGGAGGCTGGAAGTTTGAATTCAAGGTGCCAGCTCCAAAGGAAAGCTTTCTCTCTCTGTTGGCTCTGGGAAAAGGCCCTTGCCATCAATCATCACAGGTCAGGGACCCTCAGACTGTTAGAAATCTGCTAACAGGAGAGTGGGCTACTGCTGTAAAAGATACCTGAAATGTGGAAGCAGTTTTGAAATTGTGAATGGGTAGAGGCTAGAAAAGTTTTAAAGTGCCTAATAATAAAAAACTTAGGTTACCTTGACGATACTAGTGGTGGAATTATGGACATTAAAGACAATTCTGGGAAGGGTTCAGAAGGAAGGGAGGACAGCTGTAACATCAGAGACAGCACAGATGGTGAGAAGTAGTAGCAGATAAATGGCAGCAGCAGAACCAGGAGACTAATGAGAAAGCTGGGAGCTGACTCACTGAGCAAGAAAGCTGAGTGCCTTTGGGAAGGTGGCTTCCTGGAGGAGTGGGGTGCTTCTAGGTACGTATCAGTGCAGCTAGGCTTGCCAAACACCATGGAGCAAGAGGGCCAAGTTCCTTCTGGACCAGGTTTACTGGCAGAGTGGAGTACCTGCGAGCACTCACGATTAGAGCTAAATAGTTCTGGAACACTTGTCCAAGCAGGCCAGATGCTGGCTCACCCAAGAGGCCTGAAGGGCCAAGGAACATGGAAAGCAGAGTTGCCTCAGTCTCAGTGGGTGGGATTACAGCCTACAGTATCTCAAAGGGTAGGGCCATAGCCTCGTAAGTTTCACAGAGTTGGATCTTCATCAACTTGATTCTGGAGCGTAGGGCTGCCTTTCACGTGTGCCAGCAGGACAGGTCCAGACTGGATGCCCAAAGCTGAGGTGGCAGGGCTGCCATGCTCAAGTAGCAGAAGAATGAGGCCTGATGGAGCTGAGTCACCATCACTTATATGGACTAGGAGAATGGGGACGGCCAAAACCAAGGGCACAGAGTTGCCACTCCGGTGAGTCTGGAAGGTGAAGCTAAAGCCTGGTGCTGAGAGGCGTCAACCCAGCTTCTGGTGAGTGTCACCAACATCCCGAGTCCGGGGTGCAGGGACATTGTCTAAATGGCCTTAGAGAACAGAGGATTATTTTCAAGCCTTGAGGGCTAATGTAAATTGTTCTACTGGATTTTTAACCTGCTTGATGCCAGCTATTCATTTTTTTTCTCTCCAATTTCTTCCATTTGTAATGGAAATGTCTACCTTATGCCTATTCTGCCATTCTACTATGAAAGCAGATAACTAGTATTCTAGATTTCACAGATGATGAAGAATTTTGCCCCAGGATGGAGTTTGGACTTAAGAGTTGATTTAAGACTTTTGGGATGATATGATGGGGTAAGAATACTGTATATGTGTCAAGAATACAAATTTTGGGGAGCCAAAGGTGGAAATGTTTGCACTGCACTGTGTCCCCCCACAATGTGTCTCAACTTGGCTAGATCACCGAGTATTGTGTGGATGTCCTCTATCTTGTGATATAATGTAATTTTCCTATGTATTGCAAAACCTAACTTCTATGATGTTAATGAGGCATGATTACAGGCATGTTAATAAGTCAGGATTAGTCTGTATTTTGAGTCAATTTCCTTTGAGATATAAAAGACAGACTCAAGTAGAAAGAAGAGGGACCTCATACCACCAGGAGGAGAGCAGAGAGCAAAGCATTGGTCCTTGGGAACCAGAGTCTCACTACTGGGAAACTCCTAGACCAGCAGACCAGTTGATGATAAGGACCTTCCCTCAGAAGTAACAGAGAAAGCCTTCTCCAGGAGCCGGTGCTCTGAATTTGGACTTCCAGCCTCCTAAACTAGGAAAGAATAAATTTGTTTGTTAAAGCCATCCACCTTTGGTATTTCTGTTACAGTAACACTAGATAAATAACACAGGTAACATATGGGATTTGTCTGAGGGATGATGAATTGTCCTGAATCTTGATTCCAGTAGTACCTGTACACCTGTAGAAATCTGTCTAAACTGTATACCCAAAACAGTAAATTCACTGTATGTAAATTTTAAAAGGTGGGTTAAAACAAAAAGGAAGCTTAAAGACACACCAATTAAAAAACAACAACAACAACAACAACAACTTAATTGTACTATTCCCTTCTCAACGGCTTCCTATTACAAGGTCCTAAAGGACATCGCCCTTGTTTATCTTTCTATTTTGTATAAACTGTTGCAGAGGAGCCTACACCTTTCCATTATATTCTTTAAAATTATTTGTTGGGTATAAATTTGGTTTTGGTTGATTATTTAGTATCCAACAACCAGAATCGTTAATAATTACTGAACAATTATTAAATGTTGAGTACTGCTTGCTCTAAGTGCTTTACAAGTAATGTATTTAATCCTCACAACAACCCTAGGCTGTAGTTATTATTTGTTCCTCATTGTATAGATACACAGAGGCACTGAGGAATGAAGTAATTTGATCAAGGTCTCAAAGCTAATAAGTGGCAGAGAAACTTATTGTAACCCAACTAAGTTCTCTAATTTAATTTTTATAACAATCCTAAGAGATTTCCAGATATAAAAGAAGCCCAGAGAGTTTAGGTAAGTTGCAGAAGGATATAGAGCTAATTTGTTTTGTCATCAAGATTCAAATTTTAAGTCTTTGTGAATCAAAAACCTGTGCCCTTCTTTTCCCTAGGAATCACAGCTCTAGTTGGAAAAAGTATTAAAAGAGGCAAAGGTAGACTACACTTAGGGACAGTTTTACTTCTTTTGCAATAAACTGTAATTTAAGTAATTATTTCCAAGAGTTACTCCCTAGTTGGAAACCCTGGTGGCATAGCGGTTAAGTTCTATATCTGCTAACCAAAAGTTCAGCAGTTAAAACCCACCAGGTGCTCCTTGGAAACTCTACGGAGAAGCTCTACTCAGACTTACAGAGTTGCTGAGTTGGCTTTTTTTTGGGGGGGACTTTCTACTTGAGAGAGTCTGAGGATGGTGTGTGACTGCTTAAAGGTACAAGGAAGAGAATAACATCCTACCTTGAGCCAAGCACGATGTCAAGTTTCTTTACCTTCACTCATTTTTCCAAATGCACTTCATTCTGACCTACATTGTCTCTGCTGTTTGCCATTCTAGTTGCAGCACAAACCAAAAACCATGCCAAATTGCAGAATTTCTCAATCATTAAGGATTTACAATACATCAATTTTAAAATGGGCTGCATTCACAGCTGCCAGGCTTTTGTCTTATTTCTAGATCAAATGAGAAGCCATTATCAGATTGAATGACCTTTCTATGGCATCACTAGCAAAAGGAAAAGGTCTTGTGGACAAAACAGGCAGCTCTGCCAGTTACAGTGAGGTGACAGCAATGGCTTACAAAACAGACAACCAACCTCCACGGCCCAATATATTCGCTTCTGCCTGTTTAATATCAAGCATGATGAGAATTATAAGCATATCAGAGGTTCACTGCATGTCTGAGATCATAAAAACCACACACAACCAGTAACAGTTCTACAATCTAATATTAACATGGGGAGGAGGATAAAATGTGATCTGTTTAACAGTTATTTTCTTATTAAATAGTTATAACAGACTTACCAGATGTTGCTTGCTTTCTGAGATATCTGTTGCACAACCAATGCAAATAATTCATAAAATGCGTTTATCATATTTAATATGATAAATATTCCATGTACTTTTGGTAGTAAGAAACATCTAACTTAAAATCATGTTAATGATCATTATTTACTTTGAATAAAGTTCACAGAACATACTGGGTGTAATATCTGGGCAATTCATTAAGATGTATAGTTCAAATTTACTTCATTCAGTCCTTCATTTAACTTTCAAGGACTTGCTAAGAATTGGGGCCTAATAATGTTCAGTGTCTGTTCTTGAGCAACGTATGCTGCTTACATATATATCTCCTTTCTCTCACCTCTTTTAAGTTCAACTATTCAACTGCGCCCTTCTTAGAGAAATCTGAAATGTCTGTCAGATAGATCTCTGTGGGTATGTGGCAGTAAGCTAAAATGCTGCAAAAAAAACCCACTTACCACACCGCTAAACGCTGATGTGCTTCCCTTTGGATCATCTTTCAAGTCCCTCTCCTTAAAATGACTCAGTTTGGCCTAGTAGTAAGTACTTCAAAGCACCAAAGCTCACAGATCCACACACCTCGAAGCAGCAGACTGTGAAGACAGGCTGACTCCTTAGTTTACTGATACTGTTCTTGCTGTTATTACGAGTCATCTGAGTAAGTAAAACTTTTATAATTCCTGTCCTGCAAGTCTACCTCAAGTCACTGCAGACTCTCCTCGGGACCCTCCAGCCTAATACCTGTAACTCGCCATTATGATTTCCGTCCATCCTTCAAAGCCATTCTTTTACTTGTCACCATGCACAAACCATTCTATTTTTACAGATGTGTTCTCAACAACTGTATCTTTTTCTTCTTTGAGAAGGAAATCCTGGCATTATCGACAGAGGTATTATGTAGTAAATGAAGAGTGAAAATAACACCACTTGAACCCCAGGGTTCCAATTTTGTGTCTCCATGTTGTCCTTGAAAGACGTTAATGATGGATTCATTTATTTAAACCGGCAAAATCAGCTCTAGATACTAGAGATTTGGAATATCAAAAACATACTAACAAGATGCTGAAAGTTTGAAAATGATTACAAACAGATTATCTGAATTAAGTGTCACACTCCCTAAATAATATATATATATATATATATGTATATTTTTCCTTTCAAAATAACCACAACAACCTGTCTCACATAATTAAACATCTTGATGCTGACAGGAAACTTGGAGATACCCAAATTGAACCCTTTTATTTTGAAATAGTCAAGTACTAAAGTGCCCCCCCATCTCTACTGGTTAGTGTAGATGTGTGCACACTCACGCATGGAGGTGGTATGAAACCTTGTGAAAACGCAAATTCACTCATTTTGGTAATTTACACTCAAAACTAATTTAAGGTTTTCTACTGATGTTTATAGTCATCAAGATATTTACTTAAAAAATTATTGACTAAAAAAAGAACAGCCAGCATGGAAATAATGAGAACATTCACACATTGTGCAGAATGTAAACAATGTCACTGTACAATTTGTGTAGAAATTACCGAATGAGAACCTAAACTACAGTGCAAACCTTCACTGAAAACTCAATAAAATATTACTTAAAAATTTGACTAGAATATTTTCCTTCTTGGGAAGGGAACAAAGTACCATTTATTAAATATCCATTAGGTAGCTGGCACTATGAAAAGCACTGCACGTACATTATTATCCTGTTTGTAATAACGAGGAAACTAAGGGTAAGAGTACTTAATTCTTTCGAAGTTGTATTTGGATCTAAGGCTCTACACTGTATTACTTCTTGCTAATATCTGAGAAATTTAACACACTGGAGGAAAGAGAAAATTCCATTATTGTTCATTCTTAAGAAATTACTAAGTAGCTAAACCAAAAGTTGAGCTAACGGAGAGTATCCTTTGCAGTCACAATAAAGCAAAGGAGACAAACTCTAGTAGCTCATGTTTAGTTCGATGTAATATAACCCTCTAACAAACATGGTAACCAATGTAGATGGTATATGAAAAAAAAAATGTACCACAAGTTTTATGAGTTAGCTAACACTAGTACTGGAAAAGGAAGTCTGGAAAGAAGTTAGGATACACAACATAGAAATCTCAAAAGTGGGCAGGGAAAAGACGTGGAGGAAGCAAAGAAGGTTTTAATTGTCCTAACCTGGGTCTCTGAATGGAGATAAAGTACTTTTCAGTTGAGTAGTATACAACAAAAAAGGACTATTTTAATTTTTGGTAGACTCTAGTGATTTTCTCCTGGCAAATGGCTTATCTTCTTTTACTCGCAAACTTGAAAAACAAATCTTAGCATAGAACACTTCATCTATATAAAATGCATAGACATACTTGCTGTTATCTGAAGATTTTTACATTTAGAAGTATCTGACTGCCTGGTGTTTGGGAAATTAAAATTTCACAATTCACAATTCCTGAAGATGACGTTTGGAGCCAGATTAAATTTCTTCATTTAGTTTCCTTCTACTTCTGCCCCCTCTCAGGTTTTTGTTCTAGTCTTGTCCTAATGAGGACAATGGGTATGTTTCCTAGTGACAACAAATAACAAAAACCAAAATTACATGCGTTGGGGGATAACATCACCTCTTTGGCTTTTTTATTAACTGCTCTTATCAAGGCCACAGGAGGTCTATTCTGAATAAAGTACCTATGGTTAACTAGTAGGAAGGAAATTATTTTATAGGCTACATAGGCTCTACCACTTGAAATTAAGTCTGAGGGTAAAAAGGTATGTGGTTCTTCACCTTTCCTCTAGAAAGTATCTAGCACAGTCTTGATGCTTAGTGAAAAAAATATATCAGGTACGTAGTGTGCTTCGGCAGGAATGCTTTTAAATTGTCAGTGTTTGACAGAATATTCTCACACTAACATCTGCCCCTGCTCTAAATATGGCTAAGTCAGTTCAACTCCATGATTATCTAAAATCGACATGAATCTTTGAAGAAAACACCTTTTACCACCAATGCATGATGTGCCCTTGCCAACTTTTAGGCAAGAACACCCACAACCATGAGCTCCTGCTGCTTCTACTACTGTAGGCTGCGAGACCAGTACACACTTGCTACTTGAGCGTTTACAATAGTCAAATGGCAACACAGGAAGGATGTTTGTTTCGGGGTTTTATTCAAATTGGAGAACACTACGAAATGTTGGAAAGGAGTATACTGAGAAGGTTACATCATCTTCTTTTTTCTTGTTTTGCCAGCTACCAGCTGCCACAGAAGACATGTGTGGATCATATCCCAGCACTATTCTGTGTCTAAACTGAATCAAACTGTACCAGACCAAACCAAACCCAGTACCATCAAGTTGATTCTGACTCATAGTGACTGCTCCATAGCTTCCGAGGAGTGTCTGCAGACCTTTTGGTTAGCAGCCATAGCACTTAGCCACTATGCCACCTCCAAATTATCACTGCCTTAACTGTCTTGTCACTACAGGTAAGGTGTTACCACTATCATTTCCATTTTTGTCCTCTGAATATTCCAAAGACAACGACCTTTCAAATCCTTCCATCTAACTGGTGCTAAATTTGCACATACTCATGCTTTCTCCACTGTAGTGTAAAATGAATAGTCTTTTTCTGTCCTCACTGGAGTTTTACTGTCCTACATCCTTAAGTTTCACTAGTAGATGAATGCTGTGTAGCCCCAATTTGCAGCCTGCTGATGGTAGACCAAATAACTGATTTTAACCCCAATTTAATCATGAAATATGAACTCTGAGTTAAATTTGCTGGTGATGGTTAGGAAAGTCACGAAAAGTCAAAGAGTGAGCGTCTGGAAATTTTTTTTTAAATGTACTATCATAAAGGAAAAGTGTCTCATTCTTAACTACACTTCCTTTTGCTAGTTTGTTTTTTAGCAATGTTTTTCCCCCTTAAGTAAGTTTTTAAAAGTCAAAATCCAACAGTGAGAACAATTAAACTAATAACGCTAGGAAATTTATTTGCTTTGTTAAAATGAGCTTCAAAAGCACTTCAATTGAACATACATTTCTGATTGCAAGCAATGCCTATTCTTATATCCATTTAAAACATTGAGTCTGTCACAGCTTATTATAAATGTAAAGTCTGAAATGCAGTGCTGCGGCTGCTCAATTTCCAGGCTACAACTTCATGATAATCACACGAAACACATTCATGTGTCAACACAACTGCTTGACAATGCCCCAGATGGGGTTGTTAGCAGCTCTGCCTTCTGAAGGCCACAGAGTCCTGTGCTTTACCTCCCATTACGAAACTGCTACAAGCAGAGAGCTCTTTCAGAATTTTAACTTAGTTTGTAAAATATACTATTTTGCAACACTAGGCTCAGTTTAGTTGCTACCATCTCAGAATACAGGTGAGTTCCTACAAAACAAAAACAACTGACCCTAACTACCCAAATACATGGACTGGAAAAGTGAATTCTGCTGCTTTATTACAAGGGTGAATTCTCTTTCTAGGCAGCCTTCATGTACAGAGGGGAACCAAGACTGGAGAATTTCCACTGCGCTTGCTATTTCCCACCACATGCTGTTGTAAGAAGGCACCTGGAAAATACTGCCAACACCCCTGTCACCCCGGCATCTCACAAAGGAGAAAACTGAAACCAAAGCCACTGCTGCAGACTTGATTCTGACTCAGTGACCCTATAGGACAGGGTAGAACTGCTCCATAGAGAGTTTCAAAGGAGCATCTGGCGGATTTGAACTGCTGGCCTTTTGGTTAGCAGGTGTAGCACTTAACCACTATGCCACCAGGGTTTCCAAGTAAAGGAGCCCTTACAGCACATATAGATCCAATAACTGGGAACAGGCAATGGGTCAAGGGTCTCTCTCTCTCTCTCTCTCCTGAGTATTAATTTCTCAATAACACGCATGGTCCCCTCACTTTTGCCACAAGTAGTAAGTACACGCAACAGTGTGCAGTGTAGGGGTTCAGGTGCTAAATGGTATTTTCTCAGCTGTTCTAGGCATAGGTACCCTGCCAAGTGCTTTTATGCTCATTATTTCATTCACACGCTGTCTGTAGGCAGTGGATTGTCTACTCATTTTGGCCAAGCACCTACTGTCAAAATCAAACAAAAGATACGGGAAGTTAGCCATATCTTTTGTTTGATACTTGTAATGACTCTTAGAAGCAGCTATCTAAATTGGTAACAGAGATCAGTGAGGTTCTCAGAAGCCGGTAACTTCTCTTTTGAGGTGGCATTAGGACCAACTCTACACTTCTGGCAATGAGGTAACTTTCTGGGCTAAATTTTTACTTGCAGTGAAGAAGAGTCATACAATACAAGTTTCACTGAAACAGGGAAAAAAGTTTGATCCAGTTTACCTAATTAAGAAAAACACTTTATCTCGCAACCCACTACAGACAGACATGCATATACACTGTGTATGTGAATCCTAAGCCAAGGTGTTTGGCATGACTGAAATGGGTACCTTCAGGCCTAAATTAAAAATATTTTGCGGTAAAGACAACTGAGAAGATGGAGAGACCCACAAGAGTGGGTGCCTACATCGACTTGGGACCAGAAGAACTGGACGGTGCCCGGCCACCACCAGTGATAGCCACGATGGAGCTCACAGAGAGGAGTCTCACTGGCAACACAAGAATAAAAAGGGGTGCATCATGAGATCTCCACTAAAAGACTTCAACTGATGGTCCAGTGGTTTGGGGGTTCCTCTGAGAGCATGGCCCCCTGCGCTGATGCTGCCCTTTCCCATAAATTATAACAAAGGTCCACTCTTTGGACAGGAATGGATTGGACTTGGCAAGGCAGAGTGACCATATATTGGAAGCACTTCATGGTTCTATACATCTACAGGATATCATCTTGCTGACCTCTGGCTGGAGGAAGGGGAGTGGACGGAGAGAAGGGGAAAGGAGGCTGTTGGGAGGATGAGACATGTATGGAGCAGAGAGGAATAGTGTGCTGTCACCGGACAGGGAGAGCAGTGGAAGCTGCATATAGGGGGGCATGTAAATTTATATGTGAATGTACATTTTCACTCAGTTATGTTAAATAAAAATTAAAAAATATATATATATATTTTGGATTAAACTGCAATTTGGCCCAGAATCTTTGCTCCTGCTTTTCTAACAAGACAATTTTGCAGCTTGTAAAAGTTTAACTATAATATGAAATGAGCAAGAGGCAGGACTTTTAATGTATACCAGAAATTCTCTGTTTAAAAAAATCTGTCGTGAATATTTGTGCAGCTTGTCCTAGGGAGAATACTTTTAATCAACATGTTCCAGGAGGTTAGGAAACTGAATTGATAAAGATGAAATCTTGGAATTGTCCCATTACTCTGTAACCAATATGAGTCTTAATTTCCTGAGACTCTTCGAGTCAAATTTTGTTTTATTCATACACTGAGACTTTCACACCATTTGTGCTGGCTCTTGCTAAATCGATTGAAGTATACCTTGTTACTTTAAGATATGACGGAGAGGCAAACATGCAGTTGGCACAGAAAGTTGACTCATCAGGTACCCAGGATGCTAACAAACAGACTTAGTGATGTTAAGAAGAATGTTTGAGAAAGATTGTATTTTAACCACCTCCATGTCACTTTTACCACAGACCTGCTCTCCTCCACCTGTTGAGCACAGATCTTTATTTCCCTGATATAAATTTGCAATTTGGAATACGGCACCATTCCGCCTGGGTACTTATGTGTCTCCTGTTTTCTGAAACTTTCCACAATAAAACTCTTCACTTTTAACTGTCAGACTGGTGCTCTGCTATGACAGCACACACAGTCTCATGAAACAACTTATTTCCTTACTTTGCGCACTGTACTTGGCCATCATCTTTTTTCTTACAATGAACACAAACAAGAACACTAGGTGAGATCTACTAAACTGATTTCCAAACCAACTGCCAAATTCTGACAAACAAAATCTTACAGAGTGTACAAGGAGAACAATGGATCAACTTCAAGCAACTAACACAGAAGCTGGTGGAGCGGGTGTTGTAGGGCACCAAAGGAGACGGAGCCTCATAGCTCCTGATCTTCTTTTCCTACCTGTCGCCTCTGTTTAACCTGTGATGCTCGTACGGAGGCTGCTCTCCCCTGGCAAACACTCTCACTCATCTAGTCTGTACTCTCTTTGGCACAATATATTTGACTTTAATTTCAAAGTTTCAAACAATATTTTTCTCCAGAGAATTGAGCCTATTTGTCAGCATCTGATATATCCCACAATATAATATTTTAGAGTAAAATTTCTTTCTATTTACATGCTCCTGCATTAGAGATGGTAAGCTCCTTAAGGACAGGACTCTTGTTTTGTTTACTGTAGGATCTCTACCATATAACTGCTGCTTAATAAATGTGTTTGGGGCAAAAGAGCTCTTGATGAACATTATACAAAGAAATCATACAAATAACATCAGATTTCAAAACACTCTAGCCACTACTAAATGACTTTCATCCCTTGGAACGACCAGACTCTCTTGCTCAAGGTCTTTGTACTTGCTCTTCCCTCTGACTTATGTCTCGTTCTCTCCTCTCTGGCTGCCATTTGTCTTTTACCAGGATCACCACCTCTGAGAAGCCTTCTCTGACTCCACAGGTTCTTGTTTCTTGCTGATAACCCCACAGTACCTAGTCTTCCTTAACTTAGAAAGATAGCCTGTTTGCATTCTCTAGATCTCCAACTTAACAACAAGTTTGAAAACTTTAAAATAGTGCCTAGCACATAGTATGTGCTCTGTTAACATTTTTGCATGCATCCATGAATGCAAGTTATACCTTTCTGGGGTGGCAAACAAAGCCAGAACAACAGAATAAAACAAAACAAAAACAAACCCACTGTTATCTAGTCAATTCCAACTCACAGGACAGGGTAGAACCTGGAAGACAAACAAAACTGCCCCTTAGGACTTCCAAGGCTATCACCTTTATGAGAACAGACTACATCTTCTGCCCGTCGAGTAGCTGGTGGTTTTCAACCGCTGCTGACCTTTTGGTTAGCAGCTGAGTGATTTACCGCTATGCGACCGGGAATCCTTAAAACAGAATAAGCCCAACATATCAGGATGGCAGGAAGACTCATTAATAACCTGTATTGTGTAGATGACACAACCTTACTTGCTGAAAATGAAGAGGACTTGAAGCACCTGATGAACAAAGACCACAGCCTCCAGTATGGATTACACCTCAGGAGTGCCTAGCAGATTCAAACTGGTGACCTTCTGGTTAGCAGACACAGCACTCAACTACTATGCTACCAGGGTTTCCAACATCATGATAAACAGAGAAAAGACTGAAGTTGTCAAGGACTTCATTTTACTTGGATTCACAATCAACAACCATGGAAGCAGCAGACAAGAAATCAAGACACATTGTGTTGGGTAAATCATCCACAAAAGACCTCTTTAAAGTGATAAAAGCAAAGATGTCACCTTGAAAACTAAAATTTGCCTGACTCAAGCCATGGTATTTTCAAATCTGGACAACGAATAAAGAGTACAAAAAATGGACGCCTTTGAATCGTGGTGTTGGCAAAGAACACTGAATATACTGTAGACTGTCAAAAGAGAAACACAGCCAGAAAGCTCCTTAGAAGGCAGGATGGGAAGATTATGTCTGGCACACTCTGGACATGTTATCAGGAGGGATCAGTTCCTGGAGAAGGGCATCATGCTCCAAAGTAGAGGGTCAGTGAAAAAGGAGGAAGGGACGGGAGGGAAGGCTCTCAGTGAGATGGACTGACTCAGCGGCTGCAACAACGGGCTCCAGCGTAACAACCACTGTAAGCATGACACAGGTCTGGGCAGTGTTTCATTCTGTTTCACACAGGGTAACTGTGAGTTAGAACTGATTCAATGGCACCTAACAACAACAGTGTCCAAATCATACAGGTAATTAGTAGTTGAACCACCCACAGCTTTCTGAGTAAGTCTTTTGAAACCATGTTGCCACAGATAATTACACTTCTCCCACCTCTGCTGGATTCCTAGGGAAAGAGGAAATACGATTTTAGGTCCAGGTGTGGAGGACAGGGAGGAGAAGGCAAGTATGCACATCACCTACCATGTATTTCTTTCAATGAGATGGGGAAACAAGCACACAAAAAAACAGTTAAGGCATCCTACCAGATCATGTTCATTATACACCAAGAATTTTTTTCTTCTAAAAATATGAAAGATAATGACTCACACAACTAGCATTTATCAATGTTATTCACAGAAGAGAAGAAAGATAATTGAGTTATTCTCTTTTATATCATGTTTCCTGTCAGAAAGAACACAAGATACTATACATACTTTGTAAATAAGTAAATTTTAAATAAGAAATACATTTACACATCTCTGTGGACAGGAACTCAAAAGCCGTTATAAACATTACCCTCCACATTCTTATTAATTTACACAGTGGACTCATGAACCATGTGAAAGGGATGAGTTTAACACAGGTTGCTGCCTCCTTGTTTGCCACTCTAACATCAACTGTCATCTTCTTCTGAAAATAATTTTCCATGTTATTTTCCACAATATGAACATATGAATGTATCCATCATAATTTTTCACCAGACATGCAGATATAAGGATTCACAAACTGTCTCGAGAAATATGCCTTGTCAAATTAGTTCACATTTACCTCGATAAGAATATTTACAAGGATTGCACAGGCTGAAAGGCTATGGACCAAGAAAAGACTTAAAATAAGCCACTGAGAGCCTGTCCTGAGTATACAGAGGGGAAGCCTCAAGTCCTACTGATTTATCACATTATTAATGATCCTACAGATAACTTAATAAATAGCCTACAAGTAAAACATTAGTTCAAATTTGGAGGGACTTTGGAATATCTATTTTTAAAAACTAATAGAATGAAAGAACCTTAGAGGGATTATTTTGGGGGTGGGAGGGAAGGAAGGAAGAAAAAAGGACAGAAAGTAAAATATTTTTTGGAAAAAGAAGTAAAAGACAAAGTACAGGTAGTAATGTGTAAATGAAAAGGAGACAGCAATGTGGAGAGACAAATAATAACAGGAAATGAGACAAGATTTAAAATGAGGTATTCCATTATCTATTTACATGTGATTGTTATTACCAATAGTTCTCAACCTGTTTAACTTGGTTACTGTAATATGAGGTAGAACTGCAGAAGAAAGATTCTTGAATGAAGAAAAAAATATTCTGCTAACAAGTGTGGATGGAAAATTAGGGTTGAGCTTGAAGAGCAGTTTTCCAGGTTCACTTTTATTTATATTCACCCAGAAAACTATAAAACATCTAGATGAAGTAACAAGAAAGAAATAAGCCCAAGTTAGAAATACACCCAGAGGATACTATCTCTTTGTGTTAGTTTTATGCATCTAGGCTCTGTGCATGTCTATGATGTATGTGTATACAGAGGATATATATGTGCATATACATGTATGTGACATATATGTGTACAGAGGATATATATGTGCATATACATACATTCACATTTTTCTAAATCTAAAGCTTTGATGAAGAATATAGACAAAGAAACCAATCAGACCTTCCAAATGTGGCAGGCTAGAAACAGAAGTCTTGTCTTTCATTTTTAAAACTTCCACAGCCTAGAAAGACAGACAAATCCTCATTCCTCAGTGCACACATACAGAAACCCAGAGTATAAATGCTTTGCCCGTGTGGTCAGAAAAGTACAGATTCAAGAACAGAATCCTGAGTTCCTGATTATCCATCCAGTTGTCTTTCCTCAGTACCACTCTGCCCACCACATACTTTAATTTCATCATGTGGATGTATATGATTGTTTTTATTTATATCCTCCAGATCTGCTGATTAAGGGATTGTGGTTTCTAGTATTTACACTGGTATCTGACAATGCATTATAGGATTCAGCCTTCTCCTGCTGTTGGGTGCAAAAATAAGGGTATGTCTTTCTTTTCAATAGATAGAGGTTATTCACACAATTATTCCATGAGCTCTCACTTCCATGCAGTCATATTCTGATGAATCAAAAGACCCTACCACCACCTCACTTCTGCCTAGGGGAAAGTACGCGGGAGAGAGTTCATATTAGAAAGAAACCAACCACAAGCCTCTATCACCTGCCCTGCTGAGGGGGAAGATGTAGTCTTAGAACCTCATTTGAAAACTGTATCTTACACATACATTCACAAACACTATGGACTTGATTCAGTTCTTTTAGGAATACCAGTTTGGTTGCAACACCCTACAGATCCAGCTGATTCTGAGTTCTGCTCTTTAAGGAATGCTGTCTTAAAGTAATTAGAATTTATTACTGTTAACTAGAACATTATTTTTTAGTAAACGAGAACAAATTTATGACAAGTGAATATATACTACCGTGAGATCACTGACAGTGTTTGTGCGATTCAGACAGCTACTCATGGAAGGTTTCACATTTTCTCTCTCCTAATGCCACAGCTCTTAATTATGTAACTGCTATAGAATTCTCAAAGCATTTATTCTGTTTGACTTTGAATACTTTCACTCTTCTTTTACAAATTCTTAAGTTCAAATAATCATAAATGACTGCATTGTTTCAAGTTTTTTAAAAAAAACTAGAAATGATTCGAGATAATTTTTAAAAAAAAAAAAGACACCTCATTTTTAATAAAAACAAAAACCATTTTAAGACTAAGACAGAACTCCAAATCTCCCACTCAATTCAGAGTACCTTCCTGCATTCCCACACGTCTCCTCCTTTGCTTCCCCTCACAGATAACCGCAGAGCATGCAATTTACGGATGACTCTGTATATTGCTTTCTTCATCATGCTAGATTATTGAGACAATTTAGGAAAGAACACTACAACAGAATAAAAAGAACTCTGAAATAGGTAGAACTAGATTAAAATCCTGACTTCAAAGTTTTAATGTGTGTATGTCGTGCTCCATGCTACACAGTTCTCAGGCTGCACACTATGATGCACTATGCCATTAAATTTTTAACCAATTTAACCACCACCACACTACTAAACCACTGCCAGGATGCTGCTGGGATTGAATGAGTTAACCTATATAAACCATGTGGCAGACATCAGGGAAGTGAAATCTTGTGAGTTTGCTTTCCTGTTATTTCCTGGGGGTTATTCCACAATCAATTTACGTAGATAAATATAATGTATTACATAAATAGAAGAATGTTTTTCCTTCCATTCCACTTCTTTCAGCTTCCATTTTATACAGGCATACGAAACTAAGCAAACTGAAGAAACTGAACCCCATATGGCTCACTTACTTATTCAATACATGCATTAGCATAAAGCTATTAATGTTAGTAAATGAAGGCAAATGATAGACTATTTGGTTTAGTTTCATGCTTTCTTTGTCAATCTGAATTGAAAAGAGCTGGGTGTTCCATGAGGTTATTTGTGATTTAAAACCTAAGTCAAGCCTGGTTCTGAAAGAGAATAACTTGAAGTCAAAAATATATCCTTAAGATGGAAATGTATCATAGAAGGAACTCCTGAGGAAAACATCCCACATGCCTTACTTTTTCAGAAAAGGCTTATCAAGTTCTAGTGAGACAGAGTCTCCTACAACAAATATTCAAGAACATGTCTTGTTTTCATTATTTACTTGTTAATTTTCTCACATCACGATTTATCATATAAAAGAAAAAATAGAAATACAGAAAGAAGAAGAACTGGCACATGCAAGGATCCCAACGATTTGGATTCCAAGGCCAGAAAGGGTAAGATTCCTATCTGTAATGTCTATGAATGCTGTGACAAAGGGGTTGATGGTGGCAGAAGGGAACATTATTTTTTAAAATTACTTTTATTAGCCTGGCGTTGTGCTAAGAGGTTTACTCTTACTATTCCACACAGTTATTACAATAATTTTAACTAGTACTTGCTGTCACTCCCATTTTATGGACAAAAGAACAGGTTGGATGAGAACCCCATCAAGTCTTCTAGTTCTCAACTCTGTGCTAAAGCTGAAGGATTGCATTTTCATAGACTCATGAAAAAATGTCCACAAAAATTTCTAAAAACTATGAATGCTAATCCTACATTCCAGAAAGTATTTCAGCATGTCTCACACACCACAATGTTGCCTGTCTCACAAGTGAATCCAAGCAAAAGGCACAAGAACCAAAACAAACGAAAACCCTGAAAGGTTTTATTCTTTCGGATAAAATACACTTTTTCTTTAACCTGCCAGATTTCTCTACTGGTTACAGAGAGAAGTTTTCCCACAGAAAATCTCTATTCATAGCAAATAAATTACGTTTTAGAAGTGATTATCATGTGTTTATACATAGTTTTGAGATTTAATTATGTCAAAAGCTGGAAAATGAATCCATGTCTCATCACATGCAAGCCTATATCTTAAGAGATTAGAAGCCATGGCAAAGACCAATTGATAACCACAAAATTAATCTACTCTATACTAAGTGACTTCATTAATCTACTTTTTAAAATGGTTTCAGCTACAAGACAGAGGTTTTACTTATTGTAGTAAGTTCAATGGTCTACCTAACAGTCAAAGAAATATCTGTTTTTTAGAAAGAATTGTTTTTATATTTTAAATTTTAGACACCCACCCCCCCAATATTTTAATCATGAATGTATTGTATTATGACATAAAAAAGAAAGATTCCAACAAAGTAGTCACTATTTATTTTAGTAAATCAGATACATAAATATTGGCTGCAAAACGTTAGATGTTAATACTGAGTCTCTTACCAATTAACATAGGCACTTTCCCATCTTTACAGATGTTTTTGATATGTACTTTTCCTCAAAAGCTACAATGTGCTGTTTGCTACACAATAACAGTTTTCTCTAAAAAGGGAAATGTAAGTAACATTTTGAAAATTTCAATTTGTTGAAATATGTAACCGTCTGCTGAGCTTTTTATTTTGTATCAGCAAAAGTGAGTTATGCCAGTTTTTTTGTCAAACAAAAATCATTTAAAATGATTACCAATTTTAACTTATTCTAATTTTTTTAGTTGAATATGGTAATTCATTTCAAAAATAATGTTAAAGTTGCCACTTTACCACAGGGAAACAGTACAACAGACCTTAGGCAGGATCAGCATATGGTACATCCATAAAGAACATGAGACACTGCTTTGATCTATGTCTTAATCTCTAGTGAGGCCTCCTAAGCATGTGATACTATGATAATGAAGAGCTCCAACAGTTAAAACCCCTTATTTTTTTTTATATATAAAAGCAATGCTTAAAAGTTTAATAGACTCTCAGAACTACTATTCACCAACATATACAGCAATTATGACTTACATGCTTGTTTGTCAGATACACACATTCTCATTTCAATAACACAGAGTACCTGTGATTCATATATGGGGCTGACAATTAAGTTTGCAAACACATCCTAGAAAAAGTGCTACATACCTCTTGGTGAACATCACAACAGCCTACCTTCAAAGTACTCTCCTTGGGAAGCTATGCACTGATGCCAGTGCCTAGTTCCCCCTTCAAAGCAATTTTGGAACTTCTTTTCTGGGATAGCCATCAGATCTGTCGTCGTATTGCCCTTGATGTCCTGAATGGCATCAGAACGTCTTCCTTTCAATAATTCCTTTATCTTCGGGTAAAGAAAAAAGTCAATAGGGGCCAGATCAGGCGAGTAAGGAGGGTGTTCCAATACCGTTATTTGTTTACTGGCTACAAACTCCCTTATAGACAGCAGTGCTGTGTGAGCTGGTGCATTCTTGTGATGCAAGAGCCATGGGTTGCTGGTGAAAAGTTCAGGTCAATTTTCTCTAACTTCTTGATGCAGTCTTCTCAGCACTTTCAAGCAGTAAAACTGGTTGACTGTCCTTTGGTACAAATTTATAATGAATGATCCCTCTGATATCAAAAAAGGTTAGCAACATGGTTTTGACTCTTGATTTGGACTGACAGAACTTTCTGGTCATAGAGAATTGGCCGACTTCCATCATGCACTTTGCCACTTTGATTCAGGGTTGTACTGGTACAGACATGTTTCATTACCACTGATAACATGATCCAAAAGATTGTCTTGCCTCTCCAAAACATCTTGGCAAATTCCAACTCTGCTTTGCTTTTATGCACCAGTAAGCTTCTTCAGAACCACTTTTGCACCCACCTTTCTCATGCCAAGATTTCTAGTTAAGATTTTCCTGTTTCTCTATCGATGTTTATTCAGTCTTCTATGCTTCTCACAGTCAGCCAATGATTCTGACACAAAATTTCAAGATCTGCTCGTTACCAGGTGCCCTGATCTCTCTTTATCAGTAACGCTTTCTTTCCCCTCAGAAAAACATTTAATCCATTTGTACACTGCCCTTTTCTTCACGGCATTATCCCCATAAACTTGGACTAACATGTCCCGAATTTCACTTCCACTCCTGTCAAGTTTAATAAGAAATTTAATGTTTGTTCATTGCTCTAACTCAAGCTCCAACATTCTCACGACAGTGCACAAAAATACTCAACAACAATAATGAACACTACTCAGCAAGACACTGCCACACGTTGACAGGAACACAGCTGTGAGATACTGACATACCAAGGTTACAAAACCTTACCAAACTGTTTGTAGAGTGCTGCCAACATGAGTGCATGGTAGCGAACTCATGAACTTAACTGTGAGCCCTCGTAGCTAGGGTCGTTTTCATACCCAGTTACATACTGCTTCTGTGCAGTGTCTGAAATACGTGATTAGCAGTTTCCAGTTGGGTAGAAAAAAGGTCATATATTAAAGCTGCTGTGTGTTTTCTTTAAGATACCTGTGGTGAATCTACAGCATACTGCTGCTCATGAATACACATTATCGGCACTCGGATAGCAAAGATGAGTCCTGTGCTGTAAAGATAAATCGACGGTCTAACTCGACATAAGGACTTACAAGAGGAATGTAGATATAAATCACACTGCTACTACTGCTAAGACAAAAGTGAAAATTCCAATAAGACACTGACTGAGAAGAGAATACATAGCAGAACTCAACTGTCACTTTGCTCTGAGTCACTTGTGCAGGTTAAGTTGGACAGCATTTTTTGAAGTTTCAAACCTGTTTTACATCACTACATACGGCTATGAGTAGCAGTGACAGAGACATCAGATGCTGCTACAGAGATGAGAGAGGACATTCTTTGAGTAAAGGCAGTGAGCTGATCCGAAGAACACTCTTTTTGAATATAACTACTAATACTTTTTGTCTTCTGGGATCTATTTCACATACACAATCTTCAAATAGATAGGATACAAAAGCAGTATATATAATCAAAAGAAATAAAGGGTAAGGCCTTTTAAACACACAAAACACTTCAGGAAAACACAGAAAAATTACCTTCCACCTTTAATTGAAAATAAAAAGTACAATGTCAGTGAATCTAAGTACTACTCTTCTCATGGAGAACGTGGCCCAGTGGTGAAAGCTTCTGAATATATAATGAGGAACAAATTAAGGTTACAAAGTCCACAAGCTTAGCTATGTTGTTTTCTCTATAAATTTTGGCACTTAAATTACTGGCAAAAATAAAATAAAAATTAGAAGCAGCAAGAAAGGAAACATCAGAGTCACCTTGAAAAGTGACAGCTGACAGTAAATCACTACCCACAAAAACAAAGTGACTCGGGGATCCTGAAGCCAGGAACTGACAATCCCGGAGACCATCATTTTATTAAAGCACAGACAACAGTCTAACTTTGTCAGCAAGACAGCATCAAAAATAAGCTGTATAAATTATGAACACTTTAATATTGTAATGATACTTTTAATACATGCAAGAAAAAAGGTAGTATATACGTGTGCTTTAAAAAGCTACATGAAAAATAATTACATTAAATGATGACAATGCTGGATAATTACAACAAGTATTTACTATCTTGCATTTCTAAAGAGCTTGTTATTTTCAAAGCACACTTATATATGCTGTTGTTGTTATTAGGTGCTGTGGAGTCAGTTCTGACTCACATTGACCCTATGAACAATGGAACGAAACACTACCCAGTCTTGTGCCACGTCCACAATCATTTTTATGCTTAAAGCCCATTGTTGCAGACACTGTGTCAATCCATCTTGTCAAGGGTCTCCGTTTTTCTCGCTGACCCTCCAGTCTACTAAGCATGATATACTTCTCCAGCCTTTCTGACAACATGTCCAAAGTATGTAATATGCAGTCTTGTCATCTTTGCTTCCAAGGAGCACTCTAGTTGTACTTCTTCCAGAACAGATTTGTTTGTTCTTTTGGTGGTCCATGTACATTCAACATTCTTCTCCAACACCACAATTCAAAGGCATCAATTCCTTTTCTGTCTTCTTTGTTCATTGTCCATTGTATGTGCTGGCTTTCCTGAAACAGTTCATCAATATTCTAGAGTGGAAAACTCCAATTCAGCAACATGTACACAAAATCAGTGTGGTCATCAGAAAGAGAGTGATCCTAGGACATCAGAAAAACCTGAGTTCCAACCCCAGTTCCATCATTTACAGGATGTAAGCCTGGGCAACTCACTTAACCTTTCTTTGTCTCATTTTCTTGACAGTAAGTAGAAGGAATATTTACTTTCTAAGACGCATACAAACAGTAGAAGACATAATGCATCCTGGGGACATAATACAAGGTCTGACACGTCTGCGAACTTCATTGTTTCAAGTGCTACATACTTCACTGCTGAATATCACTAAGGTCACCTTTCAAGTACTGCCCTTGGGAAGCTATGCATCAGCGCTGGCACCTAGCCCACTCTTCAAAGCAATTTTGGAACTCTCTCTGGAATGACCTTTGTGCACAGTGGCACAGTGGCAAGTGTGAACTTAACTGTATAGTTGTTTGTCAGGGAGTTTTTAGCCAGTAAATAAATAACTATATTGGAACACCCTACCTACTCACCTAACCTGTCTCCCAGTGACTTTCTTTGTTACCCAAAGACAAAGGAAATATTGAAAGGGAGACATTTTGATGACATTTAGGACATCCAGGGTAATACGATGACGGCTGTGATGGCCATTCCAGAAAGAGTTCCAAAATTGCTTTGAAGGGAGGACTAAGTGCTCGCATTGGTGCGTAACTTCCCAAAGGGAGTACTTCAAAGGTGATATTACTGATACTCAGCAGTGAAGCATGTAACACTTTTTCTAGGATGAGTTTGTGAACTTAATTAGCAGTCCTCATATATTTAGGTTATCTTTTTTACAGATAGGGCCTATCCCTGTGGTGCACTCTTACTGTGTGTTTACTGAATGAATGAATAACCAACCAAACCAAACCCAATGCCACTGAGACAACTCTGACTCATAGTGACCCTACAGGACACAGTAAAATGGTCCCACAGAGTTTCCAAGGAGTGCCTGATAGATTCAAAATGCTGATTTTTTTTTTTTTTTTTGGTTAGCAGCCATTGCTCTTGAGCAGTACACCATCAGGGTTTCCCTGCTAATAGTACCAAATGCATAAATAAATAAATACAAATTAAAAAAAAAAAAGGGATTGCCATTAAGTCAAGTCAACCCCTAGCAACCTTGCAGGACAGAGTAGAACTGCCCCACAGAGTTTCCAAGGAGCACCTGCAGATTGATCTTCAAAAAGCAGCAGTCTGAAATGTGTGAAGAGTTAGTACAAAATGCTAATCAAATTAGGAGTTGAAAAGATTGAAAGATCAGCCAAGCCTTTCTTGGCGAGCTGATGTAGAATACTCTGACCAGAACAGACTGCCAAACATCCTATCAAAGTACTTAGTTTTGCCATTTCCACTCATATGGAGTCCTAGAGAAGTTTTGCATTTTTCAATTTTTCTTTGTCTACATACATAGTTACAAATGGGTGAAATATGAGAAAGATGCTCATTACCAAAGTGTAGAAGTCAGAATTCTAGAATATTTTCAGACCTTGTATAACCTGGAAATAGCCAAATGGCAGGTTTAGTTATGACAAAAAGATCATTTCTGCCACTCACCCCTGGCACTAATAAAACAGACAGTAATAATTGTATCACAAGGTTAAATTTTATTCCTTCCATTGGGAAGAACACTTTAATGCAATTTGAAAAGCAAAAGAAGCACTTTGGTTAAGTACTATATAATAGTTTCTTATGTTAGAAACTGATTTAGTCAACAGGCATATTTCATTATCTGCTCTGAAGCATCAAGCACTCTGCATGCACTGATCTTCCCTTACAGCATCACTAATAAATCTGCTCAGTTGCAGATGTAAATACCCACCCACCACTCAACTAATGTAAACATCTTAAAGCAGTAAAAATGAAAAGAAAAAACTTTAAATATCTCAAAATTTTACATAATATACTCTTCTAACATACATGCCATAGAACTAATATGATCTCTAGAATATAGGAACGAGGAGAATTCGGACCTGAATTATCCTAGTAAATAAATATATCAGGTTTCTGCCATGCTTAGCAAAGCTGTTGAGCTGGATTAATGGGAAATACAAAGATGTATAAGATATGGCCCCTATTTTTAAGGACCTTTACCTCTGCAAGGAAACATTTAAGTTAAAACTCAAAATATACAGGGAGAGGCAGTATTTAATAGTGTGGGTTCCACCATCATAGACCTAGATTTGAATCCTGATACTGCACTTACCAGTTTGTAAGGTAAGTCTGGTTAAAGTAAGACTCAGTTTCATCTATGAAATATGGATTAATAACAGTGCCTGTCTTATAATGTGTATCATCACATAGTAATGCTTAGTACATGTTGGTTTCTGCTACTCTATTTTTACTCACTATAATACACAAAAGATATTTTAGATACATAATCACAGAAATGAAAATGAATTGGAGAGACCACTGCACACTGCAGAGATGATAAAGGAAAGTTTCTGGAGAGGTAGCACTGAACTGAGAGAGATCTGAAGGGAGACCCTGTGGGCAGAGGAAATGCAAAGTGTGAGAGACAGGAGTAATCCAGTTTGATGCTTAGAGAAAGGGCACACTAAAAAGTCATTTGGGGTCAATTACTGAAGACCTCAGGAACGCAGGCAGTGGGAAGCTATGAGAGGATATTCTGCACAGAGGAGTGGTGAAAAGAATGCAACATATGGAATATTAATTTGTCTACAGTTAATGGTCAATTGAAGGAGAGGAGAAACTGGATTAAGAAGGCCTGATATCTGTAAGAATAAATTAGTTCTACAGTACATACCTTTGAAAAAATTATAGATTTCTTCCACTTTAAGAGCTTTTTCACTGAAACTGAGCAGGCGGGTAATAACCTAATACATGTTTAGAGAAATACCAAATGTTTAGTTAAGGACCTTGCTTAACATCAAGAACTTTTGTCTTAGGTCATATTAATGTAGCAGATGAGTTCTTTAGAGCCTACCTGGAGAGACTGATAATAAACAGTCACTGACATGGAAGATAACAAGAGTCCTGGATTCTTAATTTTTTTTTTTTATTTAACATGACTGAGTGAAAATGTACATTTACGTATAAATTTACATGCCCACCTATATGCAGCTTCCACTGCTCTCCCCGTCCGGTGACTGCACACTATTCCTCTCTGCTCCATACCTGTCTCATCCTCCCAACAGCATCCTTTCCCCTCCTCTCCATCCACTCCCCTTCCTCCAGCCAGAGGTCAGCAAGATGATGTCCTACAGATGTATAGAACCATAAAGTGCTTCCAATATATGGTCACTCTGCCTTGCCAAGTCCAATCCATTCCTGTCCAAAGAGTGGACCTTTGTTATAATTTATGGGAAAGGGCAGCATCAGCGCAGGGGGCCATGCTCTCAGAGGAACCCCCAAACCACTGGACCATCAGTTGAGGTCTTTTAGTGGAGATCTCATGATGCACCCCTTTTTATTCTTGTGTTGCCAGTGAGACTCCTCTCTCTGAGCTCCATCATGGCTATCACTGGTGGTGGCCGGGCACCGTCCAGTTCTTCTGGTCCCAAGTCAATGTCGGCACCCACTCTTGTGGGTCTCTCTGTCTTCTCGGTTGTCTTTACTGCATGTCATTTTGGTCCTCGGTGAGCATCCGTTCCTGCTGAGTTGGGACCATTTGCTGTGTCCTCGGATGGCAGCTTGGCAGCTTTTACGACCCCAGACGCCACTCACCAATGTGGGGTGCAGAGAGCTCTCTTAGCAAAATGCTAGTTGTGTCAATTGGCCTGGAATTCACCTAAGAGCACCCCGCCCACTGCCCCAGCTACTCTATCCTTGCAGTATTGAGTTAAGATGGAAGGAGTACTCAAGTTATGTGGAAGTCCACTTAATGTTGTTCTTGTTTCTAATGTGTGCTATCACCGCTTTCTCCCAACTGGATTTCTATAACTGTCTAAACTAAACCCTCCCCCCCTCACCCTCCCTCTTTCCCCTCCCTTGCAGCTGTCCAAGAGTCTTTTCTTCTATACACAAGTCTGTTTTTGAGATCTTATCGTAGAGGTCTCATACAGTATTTGTCCCTTTGTCGCTGACTACTTTCACTCAACATAATGTCTTCCAGTTGAAACCAGGTTATGAGATGTTTCCTGGAATCATCGTTATTCTTTATCATTGCGTAGTGCTCCATTGAGTATATATACCATAGTTTACCTATCCATTCTTCTATTGTTGGGCATCTGGGTTGATTCCATCTTTTTGCTATCGTGGACTGTGCTGCGGTCAACATTTTGGTGCATGTGTCCATTGGTGTGAAAGGCCTTGATTCTGTAGGATATATTCTAAGTAGTGGAATTACTGGGTCAAATGGTATATTGATATCCATTTTTTTAAGGAAGCATCAGACTGCCTTCCAAAGAGGCTGGACCATTTTGCAACCCCACCAACAGTGTAGGAGGTTTCCACTTTCTCCACAGCCTCTCCAGCATTTGTTGTTTTCCTAATTCTTATCTATTGTTATTAGGTGCCTTCCAGTGGCTTCTGAATCACAGAGACTCTATGTACAACAGAACAAACCACTGACTGGTTCTGCACCATCTTCCCTGAGACCACTGTTGCAGCCTGTGTCAGTATGCCTTGTTGAGGATCTTCCTCTGAGTTATCAAGTACAGTAGCTGTTTTCCAGAGACTGGCCCCTCCTGATAACATGCCCAAAGTAAAAATGATGAGTCTCCCCATCCTCGCTTCTAAGATGCATTCTGACTATACTTCTCCCCAAACATAATTTGTTTGTTCTTCTGGAAGTCCATGGTATATTCAGTATTCTTCACTAACACTATAATTCAAAAGCATCAATTTGGGTAGGGAGCTTCCTTAGTCATTGTCCTATTTTAAATGCATGTGGGGTGACTTGGGTCAGGTGCATCTTAGTCCTCAAAATGGCTTCTTTGTTTTTTAACACTTTAAACAGATCTTTTTCAGCATATGTGCCAATGCAGTAAGTTGCTTATTTCTTGACTCCTGCTTCTGTGTAGGTTGCAATACTCACATTACCACGACAGGTAGTGGAGGTCTTAACTGTTAGGTGGTAACATATTTTAGTATCTTGTTGCTATCATTCGGACATTGGCTTCTAAGAGAAACATAAGTGGAACTAACATGAAAGTGGTTCAAGTTAAGTTTCTATCTGTTGTTACTTACATTTGTTGCTGCTCAAGTTAAGCTACTACTTGTAACAGGAAGTGAATGCAACACGTAGAGTCTTTCTTAATATGGCTACTTAAACCTCTGAATCTGGCAATTCCAGTCATAGGAGATTCTGTCTTTGTGTATTTTCATCTTTGTTTTGTGTCTTGAAAAGTTAAGATTAAGCCTAAGCATGTTAAATGTTTGTTACATTTTTTACACAGAATTTTATCATACAAAAAGTCAACAGAGTAGTTCAAATGTGTTCAATTTTTGCTGCATGAAAGAAACCAGCTCATTGTACTCTTTTGTCATAGAAGGTGGTAATTATCCTATGTTACTGCATTGACAGTATCTTCAGAGTTATTTATCTTCAAATTGTGTCTAGTATAAAAGAGTATTGAGTCTATTATTGGGTTAGAATAAATAATTATTTGTAAATAATACAGAAATCCAGAAATACAATTCCTTTATATATATCAAGCACGCCTTTCAGTGTTGCTACATGATAACATGGAAGCAGAAATCCACGCTCTAGTGACATACCACCCAACAAGAGGACTTAAGTATTTCTAGTTCTACTTCTGTTTAGAGTAAAGATAACGTTAAAAGTCTTAGCTCTCAGAGGGGTGGAGTCAAGTCGGCAGGCTAGACACACATCTCCTTAACTGACTCTGAAAACTTAGGCCAGGATTCATAATTAAATGGAGCCTTCTGGACACCCAGTGAGCCCTAGGACATGGCAACGGGCTGTCATTTTGGACTACACGCCACTGAATGGGAAATTTCTTTTCTTTCACTGACCCCCGCCCTTGTTGAATGGCTGGCTCTCGTGGATTGAAGGTAACTACCAGCTTTAACTTTTTCCTTTCTGTTACCCTGTGGCAACGACTGGACTTAACTGGCAGCAAAGTTCTGCCACACTGCTGATGTGATCAGGTGGAATAGACACACTTTGAGAGCCTGGCTCTGGACTCTGAGCACCATGACCCCTCCACCCCTCTTTCCAAACCTCCACCATTGATTTGACTACTTCCCAGCGGTTGGGAGAGCCTCTGTGGGCCACCCTCTTGTCCGACTGGGAGGTGGAGCTACCCAAACGGAGGCTTCAGCGGGGGCTAATTCCTGGGCTAGGAGGCAGTACCAGCCTTGGGAGCACTTCCCCAGAAGAAAAGCTGTGTTTAGCACAGTTTACCCTTTGGGTAGGGCCCAGCACCTGATGACAGCAGGGCAGTAGCCTGTCCATACTTTGAAGCAGATCACAGCATCTAGGGATGGATACAGAGGTGCCTCCATTGCCAGCTGGAAACAGGGGCTTGCACACTGGACAGCCTGACTGCTTATGGAAGCTGTCAGATAGTGTTAACCTTTCAAAATAAGACTACCTAGAGAAATAACTGTGGTGCAGCCCAATGGCATCTCTTCCAATCTTGACTGGCCCACAACGTAGAGTCAGTTGACAGCCTCCCAGTGACGCCATAAGTAGGCCCAAGTCTTTGCCAGCTATCACAGAGAATCCACTGGGCCCAGTCACGGAGTACATAGAGGCAACTGGTGATCAACTTCTACTTCAGCTCCTATTAAGGCAACACCAGAGAAACTAAACAATCTCTAGATGCCCACAAAGCAACAGATCTTGGCCCAACACTTAAGGAAAAATCCAATCATGGCTCCAGAAAGCTTCCAAAAGGAAGAACCAAAGAATTTCCCAGATGAAGAAGTCTTTCTGAAACTTTCAGAGGTCAAGTACAAAAGAATTATATAGACAGCCCTCCTAGACATTATACAAAATTTAGCAGACCAAAATGAAAAATTAAGCAAGACGTTCAAACTAATGGAACTCCAGCATTGTGAAATCCAACAGATCAGTAACAAAATTAAAGAATCAGAAAACTCACTTGAAAGCCAAGAGAACAGAACTGAACAAATGGAAAACAGACTTTCTAACTTGGGAGACAGAATTACTGACATCAGCATCTTTAATGACAAATCAGAGAAAAGACACAAGAAAAATGAAGAAGCATTAAGCCAACATGTGAGACTCTATCAAGAGGAACAATCTACAATTAATTGGAGTTTCTGAACAGGAAGGGACACCTGGAAACACAGAGAGGATTGTTGTTGACTTGCTGACAGAAAACTTCCCAGAAATTATGAAAGAAGAGAACACAGATATCCAAGATTCGTATCGATTGCCATACAATACAGACTCCCAAAGAAAGACTCCAAGACATAGTATAATCAAGCTTAACAAAATGAAACATAAGCAGAAACTTAAAGGCTGTGATACTCAAACAAAGCTAACATTCAGAGGGAAGCCCTGTAGGCTTTCATCTAACTTCTTGGCAGAAACCATGTTGGCACAGAGGTAGTGGAGCAAAAGGAGCAAAACTTGCAACCAAGAATTATATATCCTGAAAGCTGTGTTTCAAATATCAAAATGAAATTAAGACCTTCGCAGATAAACAGAAACTCAGAGACTTTGTAAAAACCAAACCAAAGCTACCAAAAATACTGAAAGCTCTTGGCTTAGAAGAACAAAACCATTAACTCTATATTTTAAAAGACAATACACGACACATCATTCAGAAACGTACTCAGTTAGGGAAGGCACAAAACCCCAACCAAAGCTATAACACCAAAAGAAGTGGTCCAGTGATCCTATCATGAAAACTATGACACCATCACATTAAAAAAAGAGGGATATGTTACCGTAGTTGTAGTCGGAGAGGAAATTAATACGATATTTAGAAGTTAAAATCACGTTTAAACATACACTACTAAGGGGGATCATTACAGGTACCCGCAAAGTGCAACAAGGAAGCGACATACCAAAACAAGAAATGCAATACAGGAGTCTCAACAAACACAAAACCAGCACTGTAAAGGGTGAAAAATCAAACCATAAAGAAGAATGTCCCAGAACAGAATAGCAGGAGCAACAGAGAAAACATCAACACAAAAATAAATACAGCAAAATGACAGCACTAAACACATACCTATCAACAATTATATTGAAGGTAAATCTACTGAACTCTCCAGTAAAGAGACAACAAGTGACATCTTAGATCAAAAGACACGACCTGTTTATATGCTGCTTACAAGAAACTCAACTTAGACTTAAAGATGTGAACAAACTGAAAATTAAAAGATGGAATCGTCTATACTAAGCTAACAATACACAAAGAAGAGCAGGTGTGGCAATACTAATCTCAGATAAAATAGATTATACTGTAAAAAAAAAAGGCTCAATAAAGACACAGAAGACCTCATTGTGACAGTTAACCAACTAGACTTCATAGACATATACAGAACTTTCTGTCCATCATGTTGAGTGAAATTAGTCAGTGGCACAAGGACAAATATGGTATGAGACCCCTACTTTAAGGACTTGAAAACTGACTCCTACAGAAGAAAAGACTATATGATGGCTGAAAGGGAGGGGAGGAAGGGAAGAAGGGAGGGGGAGGGCTGGTTATAGATTAGACAGTTGATAGAAATTTGGTTGGGTGAAATTAGTGACAGCACACATTAGAAAGAGGATCAATTTAACCAGACTTCAACATACCCTGAAAACTCTTCCAATCTTAACCCACTAGGTAAGGACTGAGTAGCAGGGGCGCAGGTCCGGGAACCATGCTCTCAGAGGACATCGGGGCCAATCAGTATAACTAGCCTACTGCTAAGAGAATCCTATCCACCCCATATTGGTGAGTGGCGTCTGGGGTCTTAAAAGCTAGCAAGCAGCCATGTGAGGTACACCAAATGGTCCCAACTCATTCAGAACAGATGATCACCAAGGACAAAAACAACACAGGGGAAAGAGAACCCAGAAGACAGAAAGACCCATGTGAATGGGTGACTACATCAACATGCAACCAGAAAAACCAGATGATGCCCAGCCACCTCCAGTGACAGCCATGATGGGGCTCACAAAATTGAGTTGCAGAGGCAATGCAAGAATAAAAAGGGATGCACCCTTAGAACTCCACTAAAAGACCACAACTGATGATCTGAAAGCCTGCAGGTTCCCCTGGGAGCAAGACCCCTAGACCTGAAGCTGCCCCTAATCATAAATCATTATTCCTCAGACAGGATTGGACTGGACCCTGCAACACAGAGCAACCACAGCATGTGTGCATTTTTTGGTTCTATGTATCTATAGGATGTCACACAACTGGCCTCTTACTAGAGGGGAGTGTAGAGGGTGGAGAAGAGTGGACAGGGGATTGTTAAGAGGTTATGCCTTGTACAGAAGAGAAAGGAGGAATGTGCCGCTACCAGGCAAGGAGAGCAGGAGGAGCTGCACATAGGTGGGCATGCGAATTTAAACCACATTTTACACTTTCACTCAATCATGATAAAAAAAAAAAAAAGAAAAATCTTAGCTCTCTGGCATCAACAGAAGTGCAGATGAAAATAAGTTACTATTACAAAGAGGCAAAATAAGTCATGTTAATAGAGCACATAAGGGGACTGCCAATTAAGTTTGCGAATGCATCGTAGCAAATGTGCTACATGCCTCGTTGCTGAATATCACTACGTCACCTTGAAAGAACTTGCCTTGGGAAGTTACGCACCAATGACAGTACCTAGTCCATCTTTCAAGGCAATTTTGGAACTCTTTTTCTGGAACGGCCATCAGAGCTGTTGCCGTATTACCCTTGATGTCCCGAATGTCATCAAAATGTCTTCCTTTCAATATTTCCTTTATCTTTGGGTAAGGAAAAAATTGACTGGGAGTGAGATCAGGTGAGTGGGGAGGGTGTGCCAAACAGTTGTTTACTAGCTACAAGCTCCCTGGCATGGATTGAATTGTGTCCCCCCAAAAATATGTGTAGACATGTGGCTGGGCCATGATTCCCAGTATCTTGTGGCTGTCCTCCATTTCGTGGTTTTCCTCTGCTGTATGTTGAAGATTAGGGTGGGGTTATAAATCCCTTCATAGGATCACCTCCCTGCTCCACTGTAATGGGAGTTTCCCTGGAGTATGGCTTGCCCCACCCTTAATCAGTTCATCCTACAAGAGATAAAAGGAAAGGGAATCAGGCAGAGAATTGGGAACCTCACACCATCAAGAAAAGCAGCACTGGGAGAAGAAAGCGTCCTTCAGAGCTGAGGTTCCTGCACCAAAATGCTCCCTGGACAAAGACTGATGCAATACCAGACTTTCCTCCAGAGCCAACAAGGGCGAAAGGCTTTTCCTGGTGCGGACATCTCAAGTTTGGACTTGTCGCCTACTGGACTGTGTAAGAATAAACCTTCCTTCGTTAAAGCCATCCACTCTGTGGTAATTCTGTTAGAGCAGCCCTAGCTGACTAAAACACCCCCTCACTGACAACTACACAATTAAGTTCACAAACTTGCCACCATGCCATTATGCACAACAGTCATTCCAGAAAGAGTTCCAAAATTGCTTTGAAGGGTGGACTAGGTGCTGGCATTGATGCATAGCTTCCCAAGGGAGGACTTCAAAGGTGACCTTAGTGATACTCAGCAATGAGGTATGTAGCACTTAGAATAATTAAGTTCACAGACTTAACTGTTGGACCTTGTATTATTTAATCCAAGAAGCAACCTAGATATGTAAACAGATGACTACAACAAAAAGCAATGCGGGTAGCTATACTTATAGAATAGTATTATTTTAAACCTTTGAGGTAAACTGGCCTATAGAATTATTTTAAAGTTTTGGAGTAAACTGGTCATGTAGTCTGGCTTTTAGTATTTTTTTTTTTTTTGCAATTCTCTAGTCCCAATTTACTTTTTCAGCCATATCTTTTATTTCTTCCTGTCATAAACCTCCGGCCCAACTATATTGCCTCTTGCATCTAACGCATGAGGAACTCACAGTCCCATGCTTTGCTTGGGAATATGTCATCCATCTACTCTTATAGGAGGCAGACAAAGAAAGTCAAAGATACACATACTCACAACCTACCAACTGACTCATTGCAAGGGCAAAATTTAGTCATTACTTCTTATGTGAATTCTATCTCATTTGCTCCAATGCACGTTTCTTCCATAGCCTTTGACATTTATAGCCAATTCCAAGCAGCTGACACATCTCTTCCTACCCTTTTGTTAATGATCTTTTTTACAGAAAAAGTCCTTCCATGTCACAGTCTATAAATAAGTTTAGGGCAGATAAAATATCTTATTAAACTTTGTATCTTTAGTCTCCACCAAAGTGCCTTGCACGTGTATATATTTATAACTGATGTTTGTTTTTGACTAGCAGGTAAGTTTTTACATAAACAGCGGACCAGAGGATACCACAATGCAAGAACAGGACACTGTAAATACATGTCATTGATTAGAGACAGGTGAGAGTTAGGGGAAAATAAGGATACAATAGGAGGGGAACCCTGATGAAAGGAACTTTCATTTGTTACAGTAGGCAGCAGGAAGCCGCTGTTGGTTTTTTCTTTTTTTTTTTTTTAAACCACACTAGGATAGGCTAAAATTATGAAAGGCCCTGAAAATCGTAAACAAGAGACTGAATCTAAGCTGAAGAGTATCAGGAACCCTAAGCTGGAGACTACCAGGAGTGGAAGGTTTTGAGGAAGAAAGTGAAGTGGACTACGGGAGTTAGGAGCAGTGGATGTTAACTCTCCCAGCTGAGCTGGTGGACCTACTGACCACATCTCAGACTCCACAAAGAGGAGGTAGAATTCAAAAGCACGTAATTGTTTTTGCCTTTTCTCCCAAAGAGCCTAGAAATCTGTATCTTTTAATAAAAAAACAAAGGCATGAAGTACTTTATCACTAATTACAGCCACCCCCCACTCCCAAGCCCACTCCCACCCCCACCCCTAGTAAAACTTCTACTTTTTCCCTGTATGGCTCCACTGCATGCCTGAAATCTCCACTTACTAAGTGATATGCAGTGACCTATATCATGTGCAAGTTACTTGATTCCATTCATCCTTTTGCTAAACCATAACCTCTCTGGGACCATCTCCTTGCTTATTCTAAGTCACTGCTTTTACATCATCCAATTACCCTTGTGCTATGCAACCAACCTACTCATCCTGAAACTTAAAAAACATCTGTTCCTCCTCCCTGCAATTCTGCTATAATTCTTTCTGCAGCTAAAATCAGCCCTGAGTCATCAAAATGCCTCCAAGATACACTGATCTTGAAAAACATTAAAATATTTTAATTCCAGCCATGCTCACAAAGAACACTCAACTTCGAGCTAGTAAATGAGGAACTATTTTCCACTGTCTCTAGTCTAACTCCCACACCTGCTTGAAAAAAAATTTTTGAAATGAGATACTAACTTTTTTTTCCTAAGCTAATTGGAGCACTTAAAATGCACAGGTGATTTTATAGACTTGATTTCCTACCAGTTTGTTCTTTCTTAAAGAAGTACACTCTTAGGGACACCTTGAAATTAACAGCCATATACCACTTTCACTTACATCTGGATATGAAGAAATAATGAAGGAAAACAGTAAGAAGTGGGATTGACACATTTAAATTTGATAGCTAAGAAGAAATGTTTGAGACAGTAAATTTCAAGATGGAATGCCTTGGGAACAGAAAGGAAAACACTTTATAACTACCTGAGAAGACATTTTAATTAGAAGCCTTTTAATATCTTAGAGGCTCACAAGTGGTCCCCACACAAGAGCTCTCAGCTCTCACTATTAACAACTAACAAACATAAACTCTCAACAATAATTAAACAAGTAGCATAGGTGAGCTTATAACTTTGAGCTGTTTATATTCCCACTTCTTTTTTCATAAACAAACTGCAATGATTCTTTATTTTGATCCTGTCATGGTGCCACATGGCTTTGGTCAAGTCACTTAATCTAGTCAATGTCTCGTTAGTATTCTATAAGGTTACAGGGATAATTCTGGCCCATGGTACAAGCAAAACTCAGAAGGGCTTCAAGGACTATAATAGTATTATACTGACTATGATATAAATGCAATATCAACAATAACTAATTACCATAACATAGTACACATAGAATTAACACCCCATAGGAGACACCACAACCTAAGTGTTGAAAGCATACATTCTGCAGTCAGATGTGCTTTCAGCCCTGTCAGATGTGTAACCTTCAGTGTTACTCCGTCTTCTGGGCTTCCTGATCTGTAAACCCTGAAGGCTCCAACTACTGTACTTTACAGGTTGTTTGAGAATGGCATGCAGACAGTGCTCACAGTATTAGCTACAATGGGTTTGATAACCTAACTGCTCATGTTTTATATTTTCAACAAATTATCCTGTTTTTCATGTTACAAAGTTTTTTTCAAATGCAAAAAAGACAAGACTTTCAGAGACTTAATACGGTTTTAACAGTTCATAAAATATACAACATTATACATTAGAGACACATTAAATTTAAATATTCTTTTACATTTTTTTTTTGTTTCTCAAAGCCTGTTTCATTTGATCCACCTCCCAAGTTTTCTATTAAACAATTTTTTCCACTAAACAGCTGTTTTTATTGGCTACGATTTATAACATCAAATAAGATTTCTAAATATTGCAGTTTATTAAAAATTATGGATAATCAATGACCTAAATTGTCCTTTTATGTGTTTATCTACATAAGATTTTTTTTAATAATATACATAGACACACATGTTCACTACGAATATTTTGACAGTTATCAGACTGAACTCTTAACCCAAAGCTGACCAGCAAAGAATGACACAATACTACTTCCTTTGGAAGCCCTGGTGGTGTACTGGGTTCAGGGCTACATCTGCTAATCCAAAGGTCGGCCGTTCAAAGCTGTCACACTCACCTCAGAAATTCTTGGAGGCAGTTCTGCTCTATTCAGTAGGGTCAGCATGAGTCTGAATCAACTTGATGGCAGCAGGTTTGGTTTTCATTTACCTTCTTGACAGCTTTCACTTACTGTTTTTGCTCCAAATCTCATTTAACAAGAACTCACCATCATATCCTAGTCTTCTATTAAACAAAACGCTACAATATGCTAAAATAATGTCCAGTTTTTTTTATATAGTACTCAAGATTAAGTGTAAGTCACTGGAATTTCCAGCTAAGAAAAATAAGGACTTTCTCACTCAGAACTAATTTGAAGACTGTATTTAAAATGTTCTAAGCATAATACAGTCACAGTATTTGTACTTCAAGAAACGCTACTGATGGTAACAATAGTTTACAACCACTATCTTCAATTAGAAAACAAAACTATCCTCACACTGAGATAACCCAAGTTAAGATATAATACAGATTACAAAATAAGTTTTAAGGCAGTAAATATGTGTAATTAGAACTTGAACTTTTACGTAGTCTGATGAACTACATGGTAAATGCTTAATGGTAAAACAAATAAAACCACTTGTTTTTCCAGGCATTCTTTAAGGTTAACAAACATGTTAGTGTTTTTATGTGCCAGGAACTGTGCTAGATGTTGAGTGCTGGGTGCACAGGGGTGCTGTATTCTAACTGCCTCCGTAATAGCTACTGACAGATACAAACTAAAGTAGGTGCCTTTGAGGAAGATGTGATTGCCCTCCGACGGAAGCCAGAATGTCTTTAAATTATCTTAGTGGTGTAAAGGAGGAAGGGCTGTTCTCCCACCCCAGTAAGTCTAGAATAGAACAGTTGGTCAGAAGATGGTCACTCTCCCTAAACAGGGACAGTAAGTAATACTTACCACCTGTAGGCGGCCTTCTGCTTTTATTACCCTTGTATCTTTTATTACCCATTTTACTTTTTATTACCTGTTTCTTCAGTTTGTTCTCTGTACATGCTACTTGGCATATAGATATAGCTGCTTGCTAGCATATTAACCATGGGTGAAAGAGGCTTCAGTGTCCTTCTCCCATGGCATGAAATGGGGTGTGCAGGGATGTGATATAACTTCGTACCCTGGGACAGGAGCTTAATCTTTGGAAACATTGGCTGATGATGATGTTTACTGTTTTCACTCATCCCTGTCCTGTTTATTTGGTAGTAAACATCTGTTGACCAGCCGTTAGGACAATGTCTCATCTCTGCTCTACTCCAAGTGGTTTCAGTAAGAACTTGTGACTACTCGTATATTGCATGGAGGATTCAGAAGTAATCAAGACACAGCCCCTTCCCTTAGGGGGCTTACAATTTTACTAAGTTATCTAGGGACAAGAAAACAAGAATACTGAGACTGAACTATGCATGACTAGCAGCTACAATGTCATTCACTTTTGACAATAACATTGCCAAAAGCAATGCAGTGAAGTAGCAGGAGAACCACCACTGCTGTGACTGTTCGTGGAATGCTAGCCCGCAATTACTGTGTGACTTGCTGAGTAAACAACACATAATGTCTCGACATCCACAGAGTTAGGGTGTGGGCTCACTGGAGGGTCCACCAGGGACCCTGAAGCACTCTGTCAGCAACTGTGCAGGATACTAAGTTGTCAGCAACTTTCACAGCCACTGCAGGGGCAGGAAACCCTAGTGGCATTGTGGTTAAGTGCTACAAAAGGCTGGCATTGGAATCCACCAGGTGCTCCTTGGAAACTCTACAGGGCATTTCTACTTTGTTCTGCAAGGTCGCTACGAGTGGGAATTGACTTGACAGTAGTGACTTGTATTGTTGCATGGAGGCTGGCAGACTTCAGCTTCTGTGAATATGAGTCTGTGTAAGCTTTTTTTTTTTCAACTTTTTGATCTTTTTTCAATGAAAGGATAACCACTTCATCCCTTAATAGTACACAATTAAGACAGTGAAAATTTGCCTCAAATAAGTCTAACGATAGACAATTTAGTCATTACTCAGTGAGTATATGCACAGACCCCCAGATCTGATTCAACTGTTTTCCTTCCATTTCTCCCAACCTCCAAATTTATTCTTTCTAATACTTTTCATCTAGGAAATATCTTATCTTAATTCTTTCTCTTTTTCTGTCCTTAAAATATATGAATTTGCTTGGAAGACAGAGCAGGCATGGACGGTTTCCTTGTGATCATGAGAACTGGGATTTTTGAAATTGAAAATAGCTTTACTTGGCCCCAAAAGGAAACTCTGGTGGTATAGGGGTTAAGTGCTATGGCTGTTAACCAAAAAAGGTCAGCAGTTCAAATCTACCAGGTACTCTTTGGAAACTCTGGGGCAGTTCTACTTTGTCTGTAGGGTTGCTATGAGTCAGAATCAGCTTAATTCATTTCTCATTTATCTCTCCCTATACTTTAGTTCTCCGTCTTCCTAGCTAAGACAACTTATTTTTTTTTCCCTTTCCGAAGCCTCTCTAAGGGCTATCACCAATTCAGGTAACCCTCCTCACCGTCACCTAAATGGCAGAGATGTAGCATTTCCCTGCTAGAATACATATGGCAGCATTAGCTACATCAGTCTTAATGTGTAGCACTGTGGGCCAAACTATGAGGTGTGACACATTTTCCAAAAAAACAAAATTTAGTGGGGACAAGACAGCATTTAAAAAATTAAACAAGAGAAAAGGAAGTACTGTATCACATCTACTATGAAACTTCAACTTATGTGTGTGTAAATAAATATATGTATATGTATGCACAGAGGATGTCAGTGGAAATTCATTTCTACAGTTCATGAACAAAAGTTTGGAAGCCCCTAATTTACAGCATTCAGTCTTAGGGACTGAATCTTTATTAATCTGATTAATACTTCAGATATTTAAAATACGGATGTTAAAGAAAATAAAAAAGTTCCTGCTGAGTCCCTTTCAACTCATGGAATCCCTACCTATAGGTCTTGGAGTAGACTATACTGTGAAGGGCTTTCTAAGTCTCACATTTCAGAAGTGTACTGCCACGCCCCTTTCTAAAAATAATGTTAGGTAGTTTCTTTCAGTAAAAATAGTATTAATCTAATGAGACAAATGTTTTCTAAATTACTGCCAGAGAGTAAACTACAGAATCATTACCACTGGCTCTCTTAGTATATTTTAATCTTCTTGTAATAAAAAGCTCAAAAATAAGTACCTTGTCTTTAAATTTACTTCACTCTAAAAATTAAAATTGACTTAAATTGTTAGGTATCTGTTATGGATTGAATTATGTGTCTTCAAAGTGTGTATCACTGTGGCTAGGTCACACTTCTCAGTATTGTCTGACTGTCCCCCAATCCTTCATCTGAAATGATTTTCTTTAGTGCTGTAAATCCTGCCTCTGTGATGTTAATGAAGTAGTATTAAGAGACAGGTTGATGAGGCAAGACTCAATCTACAAGACTAGGTTGTGTGTTGAATAAATCTCTTTTGAGATCTCAAAAGAGAGAACTCAGTAGAGAGATAGCAGGACCTCATTTCACCAAGAAAGCACAGGGAGCAGAGTGTCCTTTGGACCCAAGACTCCTGCTCTGGGAAGCTCCTAGAGCAGGGTAGGATTGATGACAAAGACCTTTGCTCAGAACCTAAAGAGAGAGAAAGCCTTTCCCTAGAGATAGCATCCTGAATTTGGACTTCTAGCCTTCTAAACTGTAAAGAGAGTGAATTTGTTTCTTAAAGCCACCCACTTGTAGTGTTTCTGTTACAGCAGTGCTTGGTTAACTAAGACAACATCTTGAACCTATTTTTAAAGTAGCAATTAACAATTGGAGCTTAACAAATCTTAAAGTAAGAATATTCTGCTGTGGTTTTTTATTTTCTGTTTTGTTTTGTTTTGTTTGGCTTGGTTTTATTTGAAGTAGAAAAAATATCTGGGGATGGTTTAAGAAATTGTCAAATATGATTTCAAAACCAGTTATTTCTTTGCATTTAGTGCATATGCTCATGAATACAAATATCAATCTTATAGTTCTTTGATTATAAAGAGACTTTTAAAAATCCAAGCTAAGAAAGACTAGAGTATGTGCGTAACTCATAGCACCCAGTTACCTAGCAAAGAGGCAGCTAGGCTCTGAGGCAGGGAATAACTTAGCTGTACTGACTATACGATAACTGGCTCAAACAAAGAACAACAACAACAACAAAAAAAACCAATAATGGTTATACTCCTTACTTTTCATTCCTGGCTACTGCACGAAACTCATAGTTAAAATATGGAAGGCATTTTTAGTCTTTCTGCAATGTCCAAGTGGAAACTTAAGTGTGACTCAGCCTCATGGCCTCTCACACTTCTTGGGCTGTCAGAACTGGAGAAGGTAACTAACATCAAGCCCTCTGGGGAAGGACGGCCCTGTGGCTGGTAGTCTTTCCACAATAACCCTTGGGTTGATTAAAGAATGATGTTGACAGGTTTCAATTTTTCTTGGTTTAATGGATTCTGGCAGCAAAGTGGAGTTGAAACCTATGAGAATAGTATTAAAATCTTTGCTGTGAAATGCTCTAGAAAACAAAACTAACCTAGAATAATAGTTATAAAATGTTCAGTATTACTTAAAATTGAGCACGTCTACAAAAACAAGGTATGAACAATTAAATATATACATATACACACACAAACATAATTAACATAAAGGTATGGTGCAAAGGTTTAAAAAAATGACTAGCCCAAAGCAGGACATTTCTAAACAAATTCTAAAAGCCTAAAGGCATACAAACAATAATAACCCAGAATTTAATTTTAATCAAGCTTAACTTTTACTTCAAAAATTTCATACAAAGGTACAATAAACCAAATTTCATAACAAAAACCTAAGTTGTGAACTAAAACCAAAAACCAAATTCATTCCCTGTGAGTCAGTTCCAACTCATAGTGTCTATATGGGCAGACTAGAATAACTCCGTACAGTTTACAAGGAGTACCTGGTGAAATCAAATTACTGATCTTTTGGTTAGTAGTCATAGTTCTTAACCACTATACCACTAGGATTTCAAGCTGTCTATAGCCCAGTGCATTTAGACGTTTAACTTATTTTAACTTAACAACTTAATTTATATTTCATAATAGGAACGCTGGTGGCATGGCACCTAAGCACCAGACTGCCGACTCGCAAGTCAGCGGTTTGCACTCAGCTAGTGCCTATGTGGGAAAATGACCTGCTGACCTGCTCCTGTAAAGATTTCAGCCTAGGAAATCCTAGTGGGCAGTTTTGTTTGTCACAGGGAGTCGCTGTGAGTCAGAATTGATTCAATGGTACATAATTACAATAACATTTTGCAATTTTCTAAAACTTCCCATAAACTTAAGTTAGTCTTGAATGAGTTTGAAATCTGATTCATTTCTGACTGTTTATACTACAAAACAATAGTTGTGTATACATGAAGTAATTCTTTCTAGTCTGTATTCTGTATTCCAACTCTCTGTAACATGATGTTTACTTCATTTATTGTATTTTGAGATAAAAAGCATTCATGCCATGTTTAAAATTAAATTCATCATATGACAAAATTTTCCTAAAAACTGAATGCGTTCCCAATACATATGATCATTTTTGTGTTTTTCTATTTCTGATCCTTATAAGGTGGAGCTCTTTTTCTGGAAATACGGTTGTAAAGTATACCTTTATCACAGAGCTTCTAACATTGAGTCACCCATATTTAGGTACTATAAAAATAATGAGGGAGAATTGTTCAATAAATCTTATAATGAATGAGAATTATTTTATCAGTGCCTTCAAGTGAACAATTTCAAATCCTGATGTATTAAAAAAAAACAAAAAACTAACAACCAATATGGTCTTAAGAAAAGCTAAGAAGTCTTCATTTTTAAAGGCTATATTTAATATTATCCCATACAACATGAGTCAGATCTGACACGATGGCACTTGGCTTGGCATACAACATTACTATTATCCTATGAGAACATTACTACATTCTGTTACTAGAGACGAAAATTGAACACAACAATATTTGCATTTCATGCACACAAGTCATGTGCCAATTAAGAGACAAAACTAATTTCTAACTTAAATCTCAACCATTTAAACTATGTTTTTTTATTTTTATCCTACTAACTTATCAGTGTTTTAATGAGGTAGGGATCTATGGCATTTCTATAATAGCCATAGGAATTATGCAGAAACTTCAACAAATAAAAAAATAAAAATAATTGCCTTTGAGTTGATTTCCAATTCACAGTGACTCGGTAGACACAGTAGAACTGTTTCTTCACAGGGCTTCAAGGGCTGTAACTTCTGCGGGAGCAGACTACCACATCTCTTTTCTAGGGGTGGCTGGTACCTTTGAACTGCCAGCCTTTTACTTAGCAGCTGCACACTTTTATCACTGCACCACTAGTGCTCCTGAAGAAAAACCTTCTGTAGTATATGAACCTTTTCCCATAGCACCAGCAACAAAACAAAAGGTCCAGAACTTAGAACCATACAAAATACTAAAATAATGGACTTCTTCTATTGAGCCAGTTACCCAGGCAGAAAGGGCTGAGGCAGGACTGACATGTCAGCCGAGGACAGGCCATACACAGGCAAATGCTGTTAGTGATTCAGGGGAGTATTGGAGGAATTACTCCATATATACACTTAAAAAAAATAAACCAAACCCAGAGATGTTGAGTCACTCAGTCAATTCCAACTCATAGCAATCCTACAGGACAGAGCAGAACTGCTCCATAGAGTTTCCAAGGAGTGCCTGGAGAATCTGAACTGCTAACCTTTTGGTTAGCAGCTGTAGCACTGAACCACTATGCCATCAAGGTTTCCAAACACTTAGACTATGCTTTCGAGACACCATGGAACTCACACACACAAATACAAAGTCTATCCTTCCCTAATTATGTATCATATAAGCCTCTTACTTTTTAGTTATTTCAGTACTGAGAAGGAGAAACAGGATCTTCCAAACTACTGGACCAGAAAGAACTGGGATTTCAGAAATGTTCCTGCTGGAAATGCATCAGGATTAAATGAATGGGACAGTGAAGGAGGTTTTTGAAGGAACTCTTGCCAACTCCAAACATTTATGTTCTACACATATTTAAAGATGGGGGGGGGCAACTCACTTCCTGTCACTACCCAAGGAACGAAGGAATTCTAGGATAAGTTCAAGAAGGTCCAGAACTTAGAACCCTAATGATGGACTTTGAGAGTATTTTAAGTTAAATTAATGGAGGTATTTTCTAAAAAGTGGCTGCTATAGTAACTAAAATTTTTCATTAAAAACTGTCAACACTGTGACTGAATGTCATGAGTATTAAATATCTAGTATGTCCTGTTCAGCCTCAGTCTACTCTAAAAAAATCACTGTTTTACAAAACACAAAAATATCTACGACATGCGCAGGTAACAAGGAGTTTAAAGTCATTCTCAAATGAACAGGAGGAAAATAACTCATGGAGTCAGAAAAACAAATGTGATGAAAAATCAGAAAAATAGGCAAACAAAACCCCAAAAAATCATAAAACAAACTGAACAAGTCTGCTGGAAAACATTAATGGACAGCCAGCCAAGTGCCCTCAATGGGAAAGGGAAAAAAAAAAAGGTGATCTCAGATTATCTTTTGTTATTAACTGCTTTGAATGCTAATATTATTTCATTTCTCAGAAAAGAGGCAAGTTGGATTCAATGAATCAACTCTAACATTACTATAAAATCAATTTTTTAAGGAAAGATCGAATGCTTTCCTTAAGATTAGGAAGAATAAAAGGATGTCTGTTCTACCACTTCTATTCAACTTTGTACAGCACATTTTAGTCAGTGCAGTAAAGCAAAGAGAATAAAAAGACATCCAGTTTGGAAAGGGAGAAGGAAAACTGTCTCTAACTGATAGGAAATATGACCACCATGACAGTAGCTATGTGGATGACATCAGCAAAACGTAAACTTCTGGATAGCAGAGATCAGTCAGATCCCTGCCCTCCCACTTCTCCATCATTTTCTTATACTAGCCACTCAATAACTCCCTCTCTCTCCTCTTCCTCTTTCTCTCTCCACTCCAACACCTTCTCTTCTTTCTCTGTCCCTAGCTACCTGGGGCTAGGTCAGAACTTACAAGTTAAGAGAATAGCATCCTAAGGTTAATTCACCATAACGACTCACAAAACTCATGAAAAAGATTGTATTTATGACCACCAGTTGTATTATGGTAAAAGGCTGTAAATCAAGATCATCACAAGAAAGAGATATGTGGTGAGGTCTGGGAAGGTTCCTAACACAGAGCAGTTCCATCTCAGTGAAGGTATACAATCCTCCCTTCACTGACCCAGAAGCCTCTGAGCCTTTGTGTTCTGGACTTTTATTGGTCAGTCCTGCATGCCTCCTGAAGCTAGCTGACACCAGTCTTCCAGGTGAGTCTTGCCACCACAGATCCTCATGAGTGGCCTGGAAGTTCCCAACCAAGACACCCCAATTACTCCAAGGGTTATTTCCCCAGAGCCAAGAACAAAGACCATCTTACTTAGGGTAAAACTAGGTCATTTATTCCACATCATTTATGTAGACGATCCTAAGAAATACATGAAAAAGCTACTAGAACTAATAATTGTGTATAGTAATATTCCAGGATTCCAACCAACACATAATAAAGCAACCATGATTATGTACTAGCAATGAGCAATCATAAACTGAAATTTTTTTTTACTGTTACTAATAGCACCAAAACACTGAAGACTTGGGCTAAATTTATTTTAAAATTTTTCAAGATTTGCACATTGAAAATAACAAAACATTGCAGAGAGACACTAAGGACCCAAATAAATGGAGAGATATACTATCTTCATAAATTGGAAGACTTAAGATTTCAAGCTGTAAATTGCCTTATAGATTCAGTATGATCTCAATAAAAATTTCTCCAGGCATTTTTACAGAAATTGACAAGCCACATAAACACCAAAAGAGAAAACAGATAACTGGGAACTCCTAAAAATCAAATACTTATGCTCCAAAGACTTCACCAAAAACAGTAAAAAGACAACTTACAGACTGGAAAACACTATCTGGCAATGACAAATCTGATCAGCATCTAATCTCCACAATCTAAAAGATACTGCAAAACCTTAACAACAAAAAGACAAATAACCCAATTAAAAAACAAGCATAAAATATGTACAGGCACTTCACCATAGAAGATATCCAGGTGGCTAACAGATACATTAGGAAATGCTCAAGATCATTAGCCATTAGAGAAATCCAAATAAAAACTACAATGAGATGCCATCTCACCCCAACAAGGATGGTATTAATCAAAAACAAAACAAAACAAAACAAAACACAAAATAATAAATGATGGAAAGGCTGCAGAGAGACTGGAACACAAAATGGTACTACCATTTTGGAAATCAATTTGGTGCTTTCTTAAAACGCTAGAAACAGAAATATTACACATTTAAATAATCCCACTTCATGGAATACATCTTAGAAAAATAAGGGCTGTCACACGAATAAATATGTGCACACCAATGTTTACTGCAACACTGTCCACAAGAGCAATCAACCTAGGTGCCCCTCAACAGATGAATGGATAAACAAACTGTGGTATATCCACACAATGGGATACTACGCAATGATAAGGCACTGTGATGAACTTTAGAAACATCCTATAATGTGGAGGAATCCGAAGGACATTATGCTGACTGAAATTAGTTGCAAAAGGACAAAGATTTTATGAAAGCACTATGATACAGACTCGAGAAAAGGTTTCAACACAGAAAAAAACATCTTTTGTGGTTACGAGAGTAGGGAGGGAGGGAGATGGGTACTGATTATTTGGACAGAATTTAAAAAGTATTTAATTAAGTTAGGTAAAGGGAGAGACAACATGCAGTAGAGGAGAAGTCAGCTAATGGGATTAAACCAAAAGCTACGAAGTTTCCTAAACATAACCCAACACTTCAAAGGCCAGAGTAGCAGGGGCAGGGGTCTGGAGACCACAGTTTCAGGCGATACACAGGTCAACAGGCATAACAAAGTTTTTTAAGAAAATGTTCTGCATCTCACTTTGGTGAGAGGCATGGTTTTAAAAGGTAGCAAGAGGTCATCTAAGTAGGGTCAACTGATCCCAACTCACCTGGAGCAGAGGAGAACAAAAGAGCTCAAAGACATAAGGAAAATATGAACCCAAGAGACAGGAAGGGTCACATAATTCAGAGATTACATCAGCATGAGACCAGAAGAACCAGATGGTGCTTGCCCACCACCAATGACTGCCCAGACAGGGAATACAACAAAGAATCTATGGTATGCCAAGCCAAGTGCCGTTGAGTCGGATCCATGGTATAGTGGGAGAAAAACATGGTGTAGAACTCAAACTCTACTAAAAACACCGGACTTGACAATGTGACAGACTGGTGGGTCCCCAGAAGACATGGTCCCCAGACTCTGTCAGCCCACAGCTGAAACCATTCCTCATATCAACTCTTTGGACAAAGACTGAAGCAGACTATAAGACATAATATGGTATTGGTGAAGAGTGTGCTTCTTGGCTTAAGTACACACATGAGGCTAACTGGGTAGCTCCTGTCCAGAGGTCAGATGAGTGGGCAGAGGGGGACAGGAGCTGGTTGAATGCACAAGGGAAATACAGCATGGGAAAGGAAGAGTGTACTGTCCCAGTATAGCAAGAACAAGTAGTATTACATAGTAGTGTTTGTGTAAGATTCTGCATGACAAACTAACTTGAACTGTAAACTTTCATTTAAAGCACAATAAAATATTTTTTAAAAAAATGAAATTCACAAGTCAATCCTGAAACTCATATCGAAATTAAAAGAATCTAAATTAACCAAAACAATATTTAAAAAAAAAAAAAAGCTGGAAGAGTTATACTACCTAACCTTATAACTTATTATAAAGCTATAGTAATCAAGAAAATGTGGTACTGGTAAAGGGATGGACTTGCAGGTCACTGGAACAGAAAAAGGAGTCTAGAAACAGATTCATATATATATACTCAGATGATTTTCAACAAAGATGTGAAAGCATCTCCATGGAAGAAAGGACTGCTTTTTCAACAAATGATTTTACAAAAATTGGATATCTCTGTCCAGGAGAAGAACATCTACCCATATCTTGAATCATATAAAAAATTAATGCAAAAGAATAATAAACCCAAACATAAAATCTTAACCTACAAAGCCTCTATAAGAATACTCAGGAGAAAAATATTTAAGACTTTAGGTTATGCAAATATTTCTAAATATAGGGTCAAGAGCATAAGCCATAAAAGAAAAATGAACAAATTGAACTTTCTCAATAGTAAAGACTCAGTATTAAGGACACTATCAAGTGACAAGTCTTATATAGAAAGAAAATACTTGCAACGCACATATCTAATAAAGACTTATGTATACATAAAGTCACCTTGATTTGGAGCCAACAGTAATGACATCTAGAATATAAAAAGAACTCTCAAAAATCAAATAGCAAGTTGGAATACACTGCACCAAGATATCCAGACACCAAATAAGCACATGAAAAGATGTTCAACATTACTAGCTATTACTGAAATGTAAATTAAAACTACAGTGAAATATCACTATACACCTATTACAATTCATTTAACATTTAAAAAATTGGCCATACCAAACGTTGATGAGGATGTAGAAGAACTGGCACTCTCACAAACTACTGGTGACAACATAAAATGCAACACTCACTTCTGAGAATGATTTGGTGGTTTCTTAAAAAAGTGTTCAAACATAAACCTACCATTTGATTTAGTCATTCTCCTCTTAGGTATTTTATGCAAGAGAAATAAAAATATATATTCATATAAAGATTTGTCACCAAATGTTCACAGCAGTTTTATCTGTAATAATCCCAAATCAGACAACTTTAATGTCCACCAACAGGTGATAGGATAAACTAAGTGTGGTATATCCATTCAACAGAATACTACCCAGCAACAAAAAGAATGAACTGTCAATAAGTGCCACAATATCAATAAACCTTAAAATAATTATGGTGAGCTGAAAAAAAGAAGAAAAACTGGCATGTATTTTGTGTATCCATTTCTATAAAATTATAGAAAACATGAATTAATCTGTAATACCACAAATCTGCTCAGAGGTTGCCTGAGAACTACAAAGGACAAGGAAGGGTAGGAGAAAGAGATTTCAAAGAAGAACAAGGAAACTCTGGGGCATGACAGACATGCTCACTATGTTGATTCTGGAGAAGGTCTCATAAGGTTATGTGTGTCAAAATTTATCAAACAATATACTTTAAGTGCATAGTTTACTGTATGCCAATTATAACTCAATAAAGTCATTAAAAAATTTTTACAATGTGGAAGATTAATCAGTGTACCTTTAAAATGTACTCTTCCAAAGCAATCACTGAACTGCTTTGGTCAAAGCTAACTCTCACATGGGCAAGAAAATAGAAATAATAAATTTCTTTCAAAAGCTGAATGGCTTCTTAAGCAGAAATGTACAAACATAAATGAATTTAATACTTCGCAAGTACAGTATTTTTGTCTGTTTTGGTATTTTGATGGTTATTTGCAAGTCTTTGGTAGGTTCTGAACAAGTTAAACTACACCCATGAAAAGCATCACGAAACTGAATAATCATACCTTGATTTGTGCAAAGGGTCTTTCATAACCTCCAACGTAGAGAAGGCCGACATTCTGAGGAAGTAACCTAAAAAATTTAAAAAAATCATTTCTAAAACATCATAGACAACATTCCTTACATGTTAAATGCAAAGTTGTATAAATTTCAAAATTTGCATAAAGGATAAAAACTAGCTGCATCAAGTAAATTCTCACTTAGGGCAATCCCGTGTGGGCCATTCTGATCCACAGGGTCTTCACTGGTGGATTATTTCTGAAGTAGAGAGCCAGTATAGAGAGCACCTTTTCCAAGGTGCCTCTGGGTAGACTTAAACCTCCAATCTTTCAATAAGCAATTAAGCATATTAACTGACTGTATTATCTAAGAACTCTATATAAACGATAGTCTGAAAGAACTGATGTCTACCCAGTTCTTCTTACCTTTTGCATTATGGGATAACCGAAAACCAAAACAAACTCACTGCCATCAAGTGGATTCAGACTCACAGTGACTGTACAGGACAGAGTAGAACTGCCACATAGAGATTCCAATTGACAATCTGGAGGATCTGAACTGCTGACCTCTGGTTAGCAGAAGTAGCTGGACAGTAACAAAGAAATATCTTTTATATTTCAGAAAACAGTGGATTAAAGAAACCACTTGATGAGAATGAAAACTTAAATACAGAACACTCTACATGTTAACAACATATTAGAAATTTTATCAAAATAATTACACTGTCTCTCTAGAGGACTAATAGAAGTAATGCATATGTTTATAAATGCATATGTTTATATATGTCTCTACCATGCACTAAAGAAGACAAACCTAAATAATTCAGCCCAAAATCTAACAGAAAGTGGGACACATAAACAATTAACTGTAACAAAGGTAGCCTTTGGTAAGTGCAGTAATAGAGGGATTTGCCATGGACAAGTAGTAGAGCAAGACGTACTTGCTTATGGAAAGATCTAGAAAAATACGGATAGGTAGGGTTTGGGCTGAGCTTCAAAGGGTAAGCCAAAGAAAAACTTCTAAATAAAGGCCTGAGAATGTAGAAGATGTGAGACAAAGAGTACACAAGTACGGCCAGAATACAAGATAACATGGCAGGGGTAATAACCTAAAGGAAGTCTAGAATGGAACATGAAGGTCCTCAGTTACCATATACTTCATTTTGTAAGCACTATGGACCCATATTTTAAAATGCTTACTTATTACTTATAGAAAAAATAAATGTACACAGAAATAAAAACTAAACCATGTAAATGGTGCACAATTTTGAAAAAGTTTACTTTCTTTGAATCATCTCTCCCTTCCTAGTCTCACTCCTAAGAGGTCAACCACTTTTAACTGCAGTGAAGCACAGTGCCCAAAGCCATCACTGTAAGTCTTTTATGTTAGGTAAAGGAAGTCTACTCTCTTTGTGACTCTAAATTCAACTGCATGAATCTGAGAATGGAACACTGAGTGGCTTATAAAGAATCACAAACTCAATCAATGGAAAATCTTCGGTAAAAATTATAACATAAGATTAACATAACCACCTCTTTTAAATTTAGTTAGTGACTTCAAAACTGTCTTTCAATGATTCCATGATTCACATTTATTCACAGTTGAACAACCCTGAAATTGGAATGCCTCTGATATACCATGGTATCTTGCAATCATTGCCACCAGGTGGCAGCTGTGAGGTGATTGACACCTTTTAGCTACTGGCACAATGAATAATGTTCTATGACTCAAAAGACTGAAGTTTGACTCCTGCCTGACTAGTGCTTTATGAAAACCTTGGGGGCACAGTTGTTTATGATCTTGGTTGCTAACCAAAACGTTGGCAGTTCATATCTACCAGTAGCTCCTTGAAAACTCTATGGGGCAGTTCTATTCTGTCCTACAGGGTTACTATGAGTCAAAAACAACTTGATACCAACAAGTCTGTTTTTCTTTAGTAAAATTAGAAGGAACCCTGGTGGTGCAGTGGTTAAAAGCTTGGCTGCTAACCTTGATGGTAATGGATTTGGTTTTGTTTGTTGGGTGGGGTTTGGGTGGGTACAGTAAGATTAGAAAGAGTTCTGGCAAGAGTAAAGTTAACTGCCCAACCACCAAGTGGGAGGTTGGTGGTTGGAACTCATCTAGCAGTTCCACAGGAGTAAAACTTGGCAATCTGCTCTCACAAAGATTACAGCCTAAAAAATTGCTACAGGGCAGTTCTACTCTGTCACAAAAGGTCGCTATGAGTCAAAATCAACTCAACAGACCTAACAACAACAGTAAGCTTAAGGGGGACACTCACAGTTCAGTGGTAGAATTCTTCTTGCCTTCTAGGCAGGAGACCTAAATAGGTTCCTGGAAAATGAACCTGACACGCAGCTACCACCCATCATCTGTCACTGGAGGTTTGCATGTTGCTATGATGCTGAACAGGATGCAATTGGAGAAAGATAGGCCAGGAAGAAAAGGCCTAGTATTCTACTTCTGAAAATCAGCGAATTAAAAAAGAAAGCCTTTGGATCAAATGGTCCAATTTGCAACCAACCAGAGAGATGATACAGCACTAGGCAGTATTTAGTTTCATTGTGCATAGGGTCGGCCAATAGTTGAGGGCTGACTCAGCAGTAACTAAGAACAACATGAAGATCAAGACAGAACTGAAAGTATGTTAGAATCCATGAAATATGGTAGATCATTAAAGAATGTTAATGGCTAAGGGACATATGAAGAATTAAACCAACTTAGCAAAAAGCTACTTAAATTTGAATTTAAGTGACAGTACGCAATTATGCATTTTAACATGATGTTAAAAGTAAAAAGTATAAGAAATTTTAACATGATCCAAGTAAAAGTATAGGAAATGTCCTCAAATCTCAACAGTGAAATGTAGAATTTCTTAACAATCATGTAACAAAATAAGAAGTTAAGCCTACCAACAAAACTTTAAATGTCTCACAAATCATTGCTATCATTATAAATTTAATGTTAGTTATACAGAAGAGTGGAAATTTATTTCCTGTAACAAACATTCACAGAATGCCTGAATGTCCCTTTTAGAAATAAGAATAGTCACTGTTCATAAGAACTGATGCTAGAAAAAGAGAATAAAAACTGACTGACATTTAAAAATCAATATACCTCTAACTATGTATATGCATTTCAAGATGTTTGCTAATATGCCATTGTGTGTGCCCCCTTCCTCCACCCTGCTTACCTAATAACTACCTTTCTCTACATCAGATATTTCTTAAATATATCAGCTGCACAGTATATACATAACTCACTTTTTAAATATTGTTCCTTCTTATTTATGTGCCTATTATTCCTTACCATATACTACATTACCACCTTCATATGAGTGGGTTTTAAAATGTATCAAAATTAAAAGGTCTGTGATACACAAGACAATTAATGCTTTAAGAAAACAAATTCCAACTTTTAAAATAGGACACCTTTTTTTTTTTATTATGACTGAGTAAAAATGTACATTCCCGTATAAATTTACATACCCACCTATATGCAGCTTCCACTGCTCTGCCTGCCTGGTGACAGCACACTATTCCTCTCTGCTCCATACGTGTCTCATCCTCCCTACAGTCTCCTTTCCCTTTCTCTCCACCCACTCTCCTTCCTCCAGCCAGAGGTCAGCAGGATGATACCCTACAGATGCATAGGACCGTAAAGTGCATCCAATATATGGTCACTCTGCATCACCAAGTCCAATCCATTCGTGTAGGACACTTCTTTAAATCTACTTTTTGTCTTCCAAAAAAATTTTTTTGTCAAATTGTATACATAAATATGAGGTCTGACAATTAAGCCCACAAGCTTTATTGTTCTAAATGCTACATATCTCGTTGCTGAATATCACTACAGTCACCTTCAAAGTACTCCCAGCTTGGGAAGCTATGCACTTAAGCTAGCACCTAGTCCACTCTTCAAAGTAATTTTGGAATTCTTTCTGAAATGGCCATTACGCACGATGGCAAGTTCACAGACTTAACTGTATAGCTGTCTGTGAGGGAGTTTTTAGCCAGTAAACAAATAACTCTATTGGAATGCCCTCCCTACTCAACTAATCTGATCCCCAGTAACTTCTTTCTTTACCCAAAGATGAAGGAAATATTGAAAGACTTTTTGATGACATTCAGGACATCAAGGGTAATACGACAACAGCTCTGATACACATTCCAGAAAAAGAGTCCAACATTGCTTTGAAGGGTGCACTAGGCACCGCCATCAGTGCACAGCTCTGAAAGGGAGTATTTCAAAAGTGATCTTAATGATATTGAGCAATGAGGTATGTATCACTTTTTCTAGGATGACTTCATGAACTTAAAAGACAGATTTCATATTGTCAATTAATAGGCACTATTTTATTGTGGCATGTGCTTGGGTATATGATAGTGACCATACATTTTAAATCCCTAGAGTAAGACATCAGGGTGACTGGAATGCCAATGTTGGAAACAAAGAAGGATCGGAAATACGGCCTTGGCAATAAAAATGTCAGAGATCACATGACAGAAATTTGCCAAGACTTACCACTTCTTCACTGCAAATACCTTTTTTAACCATCACAAACAGTGACTACACATGGACCTCACCAGACAGAATAAAAAGGAACCAAACTGACTACATCTGTGGGAAAAGACAGTGGAAAATCTCTGTATCAGCCGTCAGAACAAGACCAAAAGCTGACTGTGACACAGATCATCAATTGCCTATATGCAAATTCAAATTGAAAGTGAAGAAAATTAGAACAAGTCCACAAGAGCCAAAGGATGACCCTGAGTATATCCCTCCTGAGAACAGATTTGATGTGTTGACCACCAATGAGCAAAGACTTGATGAACTGTGGAATGACATCAAACACATCATCCATGAAGAGAGCAAGAGGTCATTAAAACAACAGGAAAAGAAAGAAAAGACCAAATTGGATGTCAGAAGAGACTGTGAAACTTGCTCTTGAACGTTGAGCAGCTAAGGCAAAAGGAAGGAATGGTGAAATAAAAGATCTAAACAGAAGATTTCAAAGAGCAGCCTGAAAGACAAAATAAAGTGTTACAATGACATGTGCAAACAGAAAACCAGAAGGGAAGACACATTCTGTACTTCTGAAGCTGAAAGAACTGAAGGAAAAATTCATGCCTTGACTTGCTACAGTGAAGGATTCTACAGGGAAACTATTAAGCAACTCAGGGAGCATCCAAAGAAGACGGAAGGAATACACAGAGTCATTATACCAGAAAGAACTGGTCGATGTTCAGCCATCTGAAGACGTAGTGTATGATCAAGAACCAATGGTACTGAAGGAAGAAGCCAAAGCTGCACTGACGGCACTGGCAAAAACATGCCTCCAGAAATTGATGGGATGTCAACTAAGATATTTCAACAAACAGATGCAGTGCTGGAAGTGCTCACTTGTCTATGCCAAGAAATCTGGAGGACAGGTACCTGGCTAACTGACTGGAAGAGATACATATTTGGGCCCATTCCAATGACAGGTGATCCAACTGAATGTGGAAATTACCAAACAATATCGTTAATATCACATGCAAGTTGACCTCAGTAATGATTTATGAACAGGAGCAGCGTCAGGACTAGGGTCCATGAGGCCCCTGGACATCAAATGCAGTCTTTTAGTGGAGTTCTCAGGGTGCACCCCTTTTTATTCTCATGTTGCCAATGAGACTCAACTTTGTGAGCCCCATTACAGCTATCACTGGTGGTGCACTTTATGGTTCTATGCATCCATAGGATGCTGTCCTACTGGCCTCTTTCTAGAGGAGAGGGAGAGGGTGGAGAAGAGAGGACAGGAGGTGGTTAACAGGATATGACATGTATAGAACAGAAAGAAGGAGTGTGCTGTCACCAGGCTAGGAGAGCAGCAGAAACCACACATAGGCAGGCAAGCAAATTTAAACTGGATTGTACACTTTCACTCAATCACAATAAATTATATATATGTATATAGGTATACATACATATATCACACATGTAAAATTTTGCTCAAGATATTCAAAAGTGACTGCAATAGTCTATTGACAAGGAACTTCCAGAAACTCAAGCTGGAATCAGAAGAGAACATGGAACCAGGGATATCATCACTGACATCAGATGGATCTTGGCTGAAAGCAGAGAATACCACAAAGATATTTACTTGTGTTCACTAACTATGTAAAAGCATTTGACTGTGTGGATCATAATAAATTATGACTAACACTGTTGAGAATGGCAATTCCAGAACACCTAATTGTGCTCTTAAGAAGTCTGTATATGGATCAAGAGGCAGTCATGGGAACACAACAAGTGGATGCTGCATGGTTTAAAGTAAGGAAAAGTGTGTGTCAGGGTTGCATCCTTTTACCATACTTCTTCAGTCTGTATGCTGAGCAAATAATCTGAGAAGCTGGGTTATATGAAAAAGAATGAAGCATCAGGATTGGAGGACACCTCATCAACAACCTGCGTTATGCAGACAACACCATCTTACTTGCTGGAAATGAAGAAGGCTGGAAACACTTACTGATGAAGATCAAGGAAAACAGCCTTCAGTATAGATTGCACCTCAACATCAAGACAACAAATATCCTCACAACTGGACCAGTAAGCAACATCACTATAAACGGAGAAAGGACTGAGGTTATCATGGATTTCATTTTATTTGGGTCCACAAACAATGCCCATGGAAGCAGCAGTCAAGAAATTAAAAGATGTACTGTATTGGGAAAATCTGCTGCCATGGACCTCTTTCAAGTTTTGAAAAGTAAACATGTCACCTTGAAGACTAAGGTGTGCCTGACCCATGCCATGGTATTTTCAATCATATCATATGCATGTGAAAGCTGGGCAGTGAACAAAGAAGACAGAAGAAGAACTGATGCCTCTCAATTGTAGTGTCGGATGTACCATGGACCACCAAAAGAACAAACAGATCTGTTCTGGAAGAAGTACAACCAGAGTACTCCTTGAAAGCAAAGATGGCAAGACTACATCTTACATATTTTGGACATGTTGTCAGGAAAAATCAGTTCCTGGAGAAGGACACCATGCTTGGTAGAGTACAGGGTCAGTGAAAAAGAGGAAAAGCCTCGAAAGATGGATTGACACAGTGGCCACAACAACAGGCTTAAGCATAAAAATGACTGTGGACATGGCACAGGACTGGGCGGTGTTCCATTCTGCTGTTCATAGGGTTGCTGTAAGTCAGAACCAACTCATCAACAACAACAAATTAAGACAGCAAGTCAGCATTAATAGATATATTTTATATGGATACTTCAAAATAGATACCGTGACTCATTTACTGTCAAGTGACTGTTTTGCCCTTAAGTTACGTGACCATTAAGATAACCTTTATACAGATACTGAAAACTCCTAAATTGTACGCTTGTAACTAAATGCTTGTCTAGTATGGTCACTAAAGAGGATGCTTCTGGAAACTAGCATTAACAAGGGATTAATGGGGAAAAAAAATATTTGTTAGAGCTTTTGAAAGGTAAAGACAGGCAACACTAACACTTCTGTGGCTTTCAATTTCCCAAATACAAGTACTTACAAATATGTATCCTGAGGAAAAAAGCCCCCAAATTGTTTCCAGAAAAGTTTCTTGCAAAGAAAAAAAAAAACCTGCTGGCAGTGAAATGAGTATTACTTAAAAGAACCTCATTCACCACATTCATAGAACATTATATAGAAAAACTGTTTTAAAAGGAAATGAAGCCAATAGTTCTTTCAAAATAAAAGTTAAAAAAGAGAAGTCTTTCTAAAAAAACAAATGCAAAATTTGTTGTTCTGCCTATAGTAGTAACTACCAGATACATTATCTTTTTAATCACAACAAAGTACTTTGAAAAGACTTACTGTATCTTAAATACTGACTGACATAAAATCACATTTTTCAGCCAGACAGCAACTTCTCTAAAGACCGAATTATATGCAATATATTTAGTACTCGAAAAAACAGCAAATGTCCTTCAGATGGAGTCAACAGTGTCATTTTGAATTTTAGAAAAGTCATATTATTGAGAAGGCCTAAGTTATTCTTTGAGACATCTGCTATGATGTACATAAAACAAGCACATGCCCTTAGGTCTACACAAAATTTAGATGATAAAAGAGTATATTTACTATTATACTTAATGACTTTTCATAGCCTATACTTTCCTATTCTGGTTTGTTTTCTAAATCCTGATACTGTCCTAACAAAAATGCTGTAGAGTTTTGTAAGGGACGGGGGGTGGGGGGGCACGCCTTAAATAATTTGCGTGCCAGTAGAAGCAAAAAGACATTTGGCTATGTGAAATAAATACTGACTGAAATAAATAATAGAAATAATGAATAAGACTAAAAAACAAAACCACTGCCACTGAGTCGACTCCACCTCATAGTGACCCACAGAACAAAGTAGAATTGCCCCATAGAGTTTCCAAAGACCACAGAGTAGATCTGAACTGCCAACCTTTTGGTTAGCAGCTGTAGCTCTCAACCACTATTGCCACCAGAATTTTCAACAAACTTGTTGCCATCAATTCAGTTCAACTCATGGCAGCCCTACAAGTAGTAGAACTGCCTCACAGGGTTTCCAAAGAGCAGCTGGTAGATTTGAACTGTTCACCCTTATTTAGCAGCCAAGCTGTTAACCACTATACCACCATAAGCTGTCTAATAACATAGCTACCAAATATGTAATGCAAAACAACTGATAAGTCTACAACGTGAAAATAAAACAAATCCACAATCATCGCAGATTTCTCAACTTTTCTTTCTCAATAAATTATGGTGAAAACAGACAATAAAGCAATAGAAATACATTAATAGAAGAATTCAACAACACCGTCACAAACATGTAGAAAATACCATAATACATAAACACATAAAATATACAATAGAACATTTACAAAAGTTGACCCTATTGTGGGCTATAAATTAAATTTTTAAAAATACCAATCAAGTGAAATCATTCAGATTACAGTTTCTGAACACAATAATTACAATAGAGACCAAGAACAAAATAATAATCAGAAAACTCCCATGTCTGAAGAGAAAAGAAATATACTTCTAAATAATTAACCCATATGGACAAAAAGTCACTGTGATGGAATGAACTGTGTTCCCCCCAAAATGTATGTAACTATTTGGCTGGACCATCATTTCCAATACATTGTGATTTTCCTGTGCTATACATCCTAATCTCTGCCTGGGGCTAACAGGATGTTTGTGGTAAAAGAGGATCTGAGTGGGACTGCAACACCATTGCTAAGGGAGATTCCCTGGAGTATGGCTTGCACTACCTTTTATCCTTTGATCTTATGGGAGATAACAGGAGAGGAAAGCAAGCAGACAATTGGGAAACTCACATCACCAAGAAAGAAGTATCAGGAGTAGAGCGCATCCTTTAAACCTGAGGTTCCTAAGCCAACATGCTCTCTGACAAAAGACCGATGAAATACAAGAACTTTCCCCCAGAACCAACAGAGGAAAAGCCTCCCCCTGAGGCGGACAACCTGAATTCAGACTTGTAGCCTACTGGACTGTGTAAGAATAAATATGTCTCTTTTAAAGCCACCCACTTGTGGTATTTCTGTTAAAGCAACATTATCTGACTAAAACAGTCATATTTGAAATTACTAAATATTTTGAACTATAATGAAATAACAGCATATCAAAATCTTGTGGGACAGAGTTAAGTACAACTTAAATTTACAAGCCAAAATGTGTGTGTGTATATATACGTATATATATATATATATATAAACACTGAATATCAATGAGTAAGACATCTGCCTCAAGAAATTAGAAAAACATAGCAAATTATATCCCCAAGACAGAAGAAAATAACAATGAGTAGAAATTCATTAAACAGAAATCATATACTACTAAGGGGACATAAAACTAGAAACTGTTCCTTTAAAAATAATAGTTCCTGATAGATTTTTTTTTTAAAAAAAGGCACAAATAATCGCTATAAAGAACTAAAAAAGGGAGCACAGACTACAGATACTGAAAAAGAGGATATTATAAACACCTTTATCCCAACAAATTTGAAAATTTACAACAGACAACTTCTAAAATAATTAAATATACTAAAACTGATGCAAGAAGAAATAGAAATTCTAGTTGTCCTCCATCCAGAAATTTAAATTATTCCCACAAAGAAAGCAAAACATCCAGACAAATTTCATCAACAAATTCTACCAAAGAATTAAGAAAAAAATAATTCAAAACAAATACTTTTTTTTTTTCTCAGAAAACACAGAGGGAATGTTTTCTAACTCTTTTTGCAAGGTCAGCATAACTGAGACACACAGATATTAAAAATGCAATGTTGACAGTATAAAAACAAAATGGATAGGCTAATTATTTCACAAGTGTAACTGCAAACAACAAAAAGCAACAAAAACTCCTGAAACAGAATCCAGCAAAACTGACCAAAGTGGGTTGTTTACTCCAAGAATAAAAAGTGCTTTAACAATAGATAATCCACCACTGAAATTCATCCAACAAACAAAACAGAGGAAAACAACATATTATAGTTGTAGCAAAAGTACTGGAAAAAATCAGTATGCTTTTAGAATTACTCTTAGAAAACAAGGAAGAAAAGCTAACTTCCAGAGTTTTATCTAAAGCGTATCAAATCATCAATTGAACGCCCTACAGAAAACACATTTATCAGTGAATTGTTGAAAATTTTCCATTTGATTGGTGTCTTAGTCACCAGGTACTGCTCTAAGAGAAAACACCACAAGTGGATAGCTTCAGAAAGGCAAATTTTATTGCCACAGTCCAGTAAGGTACAAAAATCCATTCGTAAGCTACAAGTACATTCAATACGAGAAACTATCACAGTCCGGTAAGCTGAGTCCAAACTCACTTTTATGCGAGTATCCTGGTGCAGGCACCTCAGGTAAAATGGATGGGCTCTGCTCCAAGTGCTGCTTTCTTGGTGGTATGAGGTTCCCAACTCTCTGCTCACTTCTCTCTTTTAATATTCCACAAGCTTGTAGCTTAAGTCCTGCCTCACCAACACAACTGCTGCCCATTTTCCCTCATCAACACTACAGAGGCAGGATTCACAATACATGAGAAAAATCACACCATACTGGGACTCATCGCTGAGCCAAACTAACACACACATTTTGTGGGGAGGCACAATGCAATCTGTAACAACTGGGAAATATTTGAAAGGCCCACTATCACCATTTTTCATTAATAATCTACTAAAGATCCTAGTCAGTACAACAATGCAAGCAAAAAAATACATAAAAATTAGAAAGTTCTCATTATTTATAAATTATGTGAATATGCGAGTGCAAGTGTGTCTCCAAAGAACCTACAGAAATTAGTAGAATTAACAGATCTAAAATTAAGTCTAATACCTCTAAAATCCTTTCAAAATTAAAAAACTAATTGAGACTGAAAGAGAAAGCCAGCCACTGAATACAAAAAAATAACAAATTTATAATACAAACTGAACATTACGTATACCCTTTGTTTTCATTACGTTCCATTGAGTCTGTTGTGACTCATAGCAACCCTATGTACAACAGAACAAAACACTGCCTAGTTCTGTATCATCCTCACAATTCTTGCTATATCTGAGCCCACTGCTGCAGTCATTCTTGCCAATTCACCTCACTGAGTCTTCCTTTCTTTTCCTGACCTTCTACCATCCATGTTGTCCTGATAACGTGTCCAAAGTATGTCAGACAAAGTTTTGCCATCTTCCCTTCTAAGGAGCATCCTAGCTGTACTTCTTCCAAAACAAACTTACTCATTCTTCTGTCAGTCCATGGTATACTTGATATTCTTTGCCAACACCATAATTCAAATCTATCAATTCTTCTCTGTCTTCCATATAACCTAGGACCTTGAATTTCAAATTTTAGGTATATACCCAACAAGGATATGTCTGTATGTGCTCTAAAATACATATACCAGTATGTTTGTCTATTGGTTGTAATCATCTCAAATTGCTAACATTTAAAATCTCTATGTATGCCCGAATATTATATAGCAATGAAAAGGAAAGAACACCACACATCACTGTAGATGAATTTCAAAATCACAGACATAAAATAACATATAATTGACTTTTATGGGAAGTTCAAAATCAGGCAATACTAAAATCTAGTGTTTAGAGATGCATACTCAAGAAGTAAAAACAAAAAGAAGAAAAAGAAAGTAAAGTCACAGCAGTAGGGACAGTGATCACCTCTGGGGAAAGAGAGGACATTATGACTGGGAAAAAGCATGCTGGAGACTTCTGGGATACTGGAAATCTGCCTTTCTTGAGTAGTGGTTAAATGGGCACTAGTTATATAATAAGCTCTACACTTACATTTTACATATTTTTTTGTATGTGTATTATATTTCATAGTAGAGAAGGACTTAATAAATATAAAAGGAGAAAGGAAAAAATGTAAGCAATCACAAAGAGAGCTGGAGGAACCTCTAAACGAGGGGTACAATATTAGTTGATCTATTAATATACCTTAACACAGACAAACATTTTAGTCAGACAGGTGCCGTCGAGTCGGATCTGAGTTGCTAAGAAATCCTAAATTCACACATCCCCTTCTAGTATTGCAGCTACTCTATGGTGTAAATATGAAAACAGAGAAGTCACATATTTGGGTTTAATGATTTTAAATTCAAAGGCATTAAAATTGAAAAAAGAGGCATAAATGTATTTAAAATGTACAGAAAAATTTTCCACTTCCAGTGAAGACAGAATAACAGGGACAGGATAATCAGCCCCCATTCTTGTTAAACAAATCAACACACACAGGCAACAGGTTTACGAAACTGAACTACAAGTAACACAGGTCAGGGATCTCTGACCAAGGGCAAACAAAGTGGGTTGAGTCCTATGGCTGACTCAGATTACTGCCTAAAGACAGTTTTTAGGCTACGGTGCAGGGAAGAACAACTCAGGCCCACAGCCAAGCCAAGTGCCGTCAAGTCGGATCCTATTTACTTACTACCTTGTCCATTAAAGAAAAAGCCCGTCAGCCCTCTCTAAAGAAACGGAAGTGTAAATTCAGAGACTTGTGCCCATGTTTAATAGCAGCTTTATTCATTAAGGAAACCCTAGTGGCATAGTGTTTAAATGCTACGTCTGCTAACCGAAAGGTCTGCAGTTCGAATCTGCCAGCCACTCCTTGGAAGCTCTGTGGGGGCAGTTCTACTCTGTCCTATAGGGTTGCAAAAGTGTTGGAATCAACTCGACAGCACTAGGCTTGGTTTTGGGTTTTTTTTTTTTTGATTGTTTGTTATTCATTATGACTAAAAACTGAAAACATTTCAAATGTCCATCAATAGGTAAATAGTAAATTATGACATACTCATATAATAAAATACTACTAAGCACAAAGAGAAATACACTGTTGATGCGTGCAGCAATACAGATAAATCTAAAGGTAGAAAGAAGCCAGACTAAAGAAAAACAGCAGGAGATAAACACTAATAAATACAGACAGCAAACCAGAGGCTGTCAAGAAGAAGCTGGTAAAAGGGACTAGACAAGTACAGGAACAAACTTCTGAGGTGACATATGCGTTGGTCACTTTGAGAGTAATGATTTCACGTGTACAAGTGAATGAAAGTGCACACTTCAACTATGTACATCTTATATCAATTATATATCCATAAATAGTAAAAAATAGAAAAACTTCTAAATTGTGTTTAAAATTGATAAAGAAAATCTACAACAGCTCAGACAATAGTGTGAACTGAGCTTATAAATAATTCCAAGTTAATCCATAAGATCAGTCTACATGGGTAGCTATTTTATTATGTAAAGAACTGCTTGTGTAAACATGAAGCAGAATTACTTAGAAATGGATTTTAACAGGGAAATCATTAAACACATATAGTCCTTGCCTAGCCTGTTATCTAATGATGCTAATAAATATTTATTGTAGAACCTGTAGGGTTATTTTTACCTATAAAAGCAGAGAGGGGTGATTTATGTAGAGATTAACCTCAAATCTATGAGAATCACCATCATATCCATAAATGTTGATCTCCTTGATGTTCATCCCACTATAGTTATTACAAGGCCATAATTGTTATTAGTTTATATATATATATATAGCCTCTCTTCCACATACAGGCATAGACAACGTTAAAACATTATGTGTAAAGCATATGTTTTGAAAGTGTAAATAAAATGAATTTTCATTTCTTGTGTCAGGAAATACTGAATTTTATTTTTTCTTTTCATTTTTGTTGTAAAAATTTTTCCTGATATACTCCAGACAAGTAAGAATCTGACCGTGAAGTTTCCATTTTCCCCTGGGAAAATGTAGAAATGTTATGTTAAGCAGCCATTACTACAGAAAAAGATGCTTCAGAGAATGGAAGAGAGAAATTTAAGCTGACTGAACATAATTCAATTTTTCGGCCTAAATTACAATACCAAATACATTACAAGCTAGTTCAATAACAGCTATGATCAATCAAAAAGAAAAATGTTGTTTTTAAATCACAGACCCCAGAATGACTAAGATTTGTTATAGTCTACATTAAAAAGAAACGTAGAATTACTGCAAATCTGAATTTCAAGGCTAATTTCAGCTCCATGGAACTCCCCACACAATGCTGACTGACACACCAAGTAAAACCCAAATGTGGAAAACCTCCTGAATGTCTTACCGATAGAATACACGTACAGTGGTCATTTCTCAGCAACTAGTCTTGTGTTCTGAATGCTTCTTTAGTATGTATTACATATAAAACCTTTCTGTTAAAATATGCAATATGGTAGGTATTGTTATTATTGTTTCTTCACTAGCTATATACTAACTTTACTTAAAAAGCAATTATAATTTTTATGACTCAATTTATAAATATGAATCAGCCTATTTTGAGCCAGCTCAAGACAGCTCCTGCCCTGATTCAGTGAGTACATTCTTTTGTTGAAATAGACCTATTGATTAGTTGTAGTTTATAAAATCCACTAAGAAACTTTTTACTTAGATGACTAACTCAAATAAAAGAATCTGAACTATGACTATTGATCCTATTCTTTGCTATCAGTTCCAAGTAAATTTATAACTAAAGATATTGTTATTGTTAGTTACCATCAAGCCATGGGAATGCAATGTGTGCTGATTAGAACCACTCTATAGGGTTTTCAAGTCTGTGCCCTTTAAGAAATAGATCAGCAAGCCTGTCTTCCACAGAGTCCCTTGACCGCAAACCAAAAATTTTTTGGCTACTATGCCAGTGCCCACCTGTTTGCACTATCCAAGGACTGAACTGATGATAACTGCATTTATAGCTAATAATATAATACCAGAGTGAGAGTAGTCAGTGACAAAAGGACAAATACTGTATGAGACCTCTACGATAAGATCTCAAAAACAGACTTGTGTATAGAAGAAAAGACTCTTGGACAGCTGCAAGGGAGGGGAGGGAGGGAGGGAAGGAGACAGGGCAAGGGGGGGAGGGTTTAGTTTAGGTAGTTACTAGAAATCTAGTTGGGAGAAAGCGGTGACAGCACACATTAGGAACAAGAACAACATTAAGTGGACTTCAGCATAACTTGAGTACTCCTTCCATCTTAACTCAATACTGCAAGGATAGAGTAGCTGGGGCGGGGGGCGGGGGACCATGCTCTTAGGCGAATTCCAGGCCAATTGGCACAACTAGCGGTTTGCTAAGAGAGCTCTCTGCACCCCACATTGGTGAGTGGCGTCTGGGGTCTTAAAAGCTGCCAAGCTGCCATCCGAGGACACAGCAAATGGGCCCAACTCAGCAGGAACGGATGCTCACCGAGGGCCAAAATGGCATGCGGTAAAGACAACCGAGAAGACAGAGAGACCCACAAGAGTGGGTGCCTACATCGACCTGGGACCGGAAGAACCGGATGGTGCCCGGCCACCACCAGTGATAGCCATGATGGAGCTCACAGAGAGGAGCCTCACTGGCAACAGAAGAATAAAAAGAGGTGCATCATGAGATCTCCTCTAAAAGACCTCAATTGATGGTCCAGCGGTTTTGGGGTTCCTCTGAGAGCATGGCCCCCGGTCCTGATGCTGCCCGTTCCCATAAATTATAACAAAGGTCCACTCTTTAGACAGGAATGGAATGGACTTGGCAATGCAGAGTAACCATATGTTGGAAGCACTTTATGGTTCTATACATCCATAGGATATCATCTTGCTGACCTCTGGCTGGAGGAAGGGGAGTGGACAGAGAGGAGGGGAAAGGAGACTGTTGGGAGGATGAGACATGTATGGAGCAGAGAGGAATAGTGTGCAGTCACTGGACAGGGAGAGCAGTGGAAGCTGCATATAGGGTGGGCATGTAAATTTACATGTGAATGTACATTTTTACTCAGTTATGTTAAATAAAAAAAAATAATAATAATATAATACCAGAACTACTCCTTAATTACCTCAAATTTAAAGTGACTAAAATGCTGGACTGTAAGTCTTCATTATTTTGCTTATAAATTCCTAGACTTGTCCTTGATACATGCCTTGATAAAGTAACACCTGATAAAAAAGGTTCATATAAGATGTGAGACAGCTGAACCTCAATAAAGTGACAATTATATTCTAAGTATTTAAGATGAAGTTCCAAAATCTCTTGTGCTCAACTAATAATAGAAAATCACAGGGTGTCTACAAGAAAAACACTTTTTCTAGACAACGCTGGCAGCACTGTGCAGCATTTGTAACTTTAAAATTTCTTAAACCATGGCAATAAACTAAATGTTACTTAGATAACTACTAAAATATTTCATAAATGACTTCAAGATCCTCTTACCTTCAGGGCAAGCTAATTTATTTCCCCCAAAAGTGAGGTTGGAGTTACCAGTTTTTCTGTTCATGTTTTCCATTCTATTATGCGAACGCTCTGCATTCAGGAAGCAAGTTATTATTATAGTATTAGACAATTTCCAGCAAATATACTAGGAGTAGTCATAGGATGTAACCAGGATTTCTGAATGACTTAAAACACAATGGCAGTATAATTAACATGAAAGCTATTTAATAGAAAACAAAATGTATTATTGAAATCCACTAAAGCACAAGTCTATCAGCAATTTCAAGCATTCTTCTCTTCTTGATTCAGCACTGATATTCTTAGAGACTGTTCCAGGCATTCTCCTTTTCCAAATATCAGGTATATCCCCCTTTCTTTTCACTCCCAAAGGAACTTGTCTATCTCATTTAACTGAGAAGACACAGTCTTGGGCTATGTTTATCTGTTCTTCAACTCCCATGTTTCTAGCCATACACTCTTACCTTTTCTCTACTCTCCCCGCTAAAGCTATCAGGTCTGCAATTAATTTCCCTTCTTCCCAACTTCTAGAGGTACTTTCTTTTATCCAGTATATGTAAGTTGCTATTTTCTTCTCTGCCAGTTAATAAAGCAGGCTGTAATGCCAGGAAAAGGTCATTCTGAGGTTGTGTCAACCAAAAATCATTACACAACGTGTAATATTTATGGAAGCAATCTACTCTCACAGAGATGACTCATACTAGCGTCCTTTATGTTTGGGCTATCGCAATGCTGTGGAAAGGGGAGGCTGAAGTCACACACTACGCTGGGTTCCTAGCTGTGGTAGTTATTAACTGTATGACTTTGGGCAACTAATTTAACTATTTCAGTCTTTTGCTGGTAAATGGGGATTTGACTCACTTCATGGCAATGTTTTGAGAACTAAATGAAACAGTATGCATGCTTAACTCATGCTTGTTCAATCTATTTAGTTGAATATATTAAAAGACCAAGGTACAGTCTCAAAATAGATAACATTACAAAAATAAGAAAATGGCATACAAAATACTTAAACATTTTCTAAAATATTTAAAAAAATTTTAAATAGGCCTTATAAGATCTGTCCCTACCTCATTCATTGTCTCTTGCTCCCTCTGTCTACACTGGAATGCTTGTCTTTTGTACTTTCAATTCCCCTGGAAGCATGTGGCTCACTGTCTTTCTTCAGATCTCTGTTAACTGTCACTTTATCAGGGAGTCCTGGCCTAGAGACCTTTTATGAAACAGTAACCCAACCTTCTATTTTCCCTCCCTTTGCTTCATTTTCCCCATAGTTGATACACCATATGTTTACTTTATATTCCCTTAGTACCACCTTCTCCCCTAGAATATAAACTCCAAGAAGGCTCAGGCTTTGTTTTATGTATTGCCTTATTTCCAGCACCCCAAATAGTGCTTGGTTCATAGGTGGTGTCCAATAAATAATTTTTTCATGAATAAATTAATGGTTTGTTTGTACAATTCTAACATTGCAAAGCTTTATAACAGTATTTAATTAGCTTAACACTGTTGACAAAATTAAACTGCCCATTTAAAAATTCACTTGGAAGTATTTTTAGATATCTATCTTAAAAACCAGCAGGTATCAATCAAATGAATCATAGGATAACCCCAAATAATCACAAATGAGTATGTACTTTAGGTCACCCAATCTTTCATCAAATGGAAGACATTAAAATGTCTGTTATTAAATGCCTATGACTACTCAGGTAAAGAAATCACTTCCTTATAAGACAAAGAAAGGCAATTTTATTAAGTATAATCAAAGGAAAAAAAAAAAAACTACTGCTGTCAAATTGATTACAACTCACAGTGACTCTATAGGTAGAACAGAGTAGAACTGCCCCATAGAGTTTCCAGAGAGCACCTGGTGGATTCAAACTGCCAACCTTTTGGTTAGCAGGCGTAGCTCATAATTACAGCACCAGGGTTTCCATTAAGTATAATAATACTGAAGAATTAAACGTAGCACTGATTATTTGGGAAATTTTAGCAACCGTTTGAGCCAAGCCAAGTGCCGTACAGTCAGATCCGACTCACGGCAACCCTAGTTTGAGATGGTAGCCAAAAATTAGTCAAATGATATACAATAAACTAAACTCTAATAATCTGTATTTTATTCCATGAGTTAAAAGGTAAACTGCACTCATGTCTGACTATTACATATAACAAATAATTTAACGGATGATACTAGTAATTCAGAACTCATCTTATTGATCCTTCAAGAAACAAGTAGTCTCACAGACTTAACTGTCTGAAGACAAAAAAGTACATCCTTTAGAGCAAGGATGGTTAGCTCAGGACTCCTGGATGAGTGTGCCTGTTACAGTTTTGTGTCAGCTTGCTTGGTGTTTATAATGTATTTTGGCAGTGATATGATAATGTGATCATCTCTGCAATGTGAACTGGTATAATATGATCACCTCCACGATAGAAGCTGCTGTGGGTAGCCAATCAGATGGAGGGCAGTTTCTTTGGGAGTGTGGCCTACATCTAGTACAGGTAGACTATGACAAGGTTTGCATGATTTTACTCCTTCTGGATCCTGAAGTTGGCTCCTGCTTATCTGACCTCTGGTTTGGGGGACTGGAGCTAGCAGCTTACCAGCATCTTGCTTGATGACTTTGGGATTCACTGATGTTCACAGCCTGTGAGCAAGACCCCTGCTTTCTGACCTGATGATCAGACACCAGCCCCCGTGGATATGTGGATCAGGAAAAATCTCTATCCTGACCCCGAGAATTGGAATATTCTAGCCTCTACAACCAGGTGAGCCATTTCTTTGATATGAATTTCTCTCTATATACATACATTAATAGATTTCACTGGTTTTGCTTCTCTAGAGAACCCAGACTAAGAAAATGGGCTCCAGAGACTCTTGAACCACCTAGAATATTATGCAATTTGGGGTACATTTTCTTTTGGGGAGTAAGAGGCTTATGCTATCCAGAAAAGATTTGAAAACTATTACACTTGCTTCTTTGTACTTTCAATCCATGAAAAGTCTCTTAAGTAAAAGGACAGATAAAACAGAAAGTCTCACTATACATTTATACAGGCAGTGCTTGAAACTCACTAAATTTCTGCAGTTCTTACTGTCAATGTCTCTTTCGGTTACCTAGAACTCACAACAAAGTACACATGTTAGGTGCACAGTAGTTTTGAATACGGATTTCATTTTGTTTAGGTCTACAATCTATGTCCACAAAAGCAGCAGTCAAACAATCAAATGACATACTGCACTGGGTAAATCTTCTGCAAAAGACCTCTTAAGAAATAAACACTCACTGCTGTTGAGTCAATTCTGACTCATGGAAACCCTGTAAGACAGAGTAGAACTGCCCCCTAGAGTTTCCAAGGACTGCCTAGTGGATTCAAATTGTCAACCTTTCAGTTAGCAGCTATAGTACTGAACCACTATGATACCAGAGTTTCCACAAATGGCTTCTATACAGTGTTTTTTTTTTAAAAAAAAAAAGTCATTTTGAGGACTAAGGTATGCCTGACCCAAGCCATAGTGTTTTTCATAGCCTCATGCATACAAAAGCTGAACAATGAATACGGAAGACACAAGAACTGTTACCTCTGAATTGTAGTGCTGGCAAAGAATACCAACTACACCATCTACTGCCAAAAGAACAACTAAATTTGTCTCAGAGAAGTATAGCCAGGATACTTCTTAGAAGCATGGCCCCAAAAATAACCACTGCTGTTGAGGCGATGCGACTCATAGCAACTCTACAGGTCAGAGTAGAACTGCTCCATGGTTTCCAAACAGCACCTGGTGGATTCAAGCTGTGACTTTCTGGTTAGCAGATGTAGCACTTAACCACCATGGCAAAGGACAGCAAGACTTTTTCTCCGGTACCTTAGATGAGTTTTGGATGAGTTTTGGTCCCAAACTATAACGTTCAGCATGCATAGATCCCTGAGAAAGAAATTATGCTCAGAAAAGTAGAGGGTCAGCAAAAGAGAGGAAGACCCTCAATGAGATGGGCTGACACAGTGGCTGAAACAATGGGCTCAAGTATATAATGACAATTATGAGGAAGGTGCAGAATCAACAGTGTTTCGTTTTGTTGTACGTGGGGTCATATTAAGTTAGAACCAAGTCTATGGTACCTAACAGCAGTAATAGACCCAAGGCACTATTTTTGTTCTGAAACAATAAATTCCACTCTTAACAACATTATGTTCTAGTGAAAGACACTGAAAAAGGAGGATCAACATCTAATGTAATAAGTGATTTAGTAAGTTAACTATGTAACAGAAAGACTATGTAATGGAAAGATAGGTACAAGTGGTACTCATTGAGGAATACTTGATTTACCAATATGTTTTGCTTGTCTCTTTCACTCTTTGCCATTTATTTTCAACAGTATATTTACACTGGTTTCAAGTCAATGCATTTCATAATTTTTCTATTTAAAGTTGAATAGGATGGAGTTTCCTGTGAAGGCAAGGAATGGTGAAGGAAGAACAAAGGTAGCCTTTCAGAGTGCAATTCAAAGCTCCCTCTCCTGTGCCACAGTGACAGTTTCTTTCTAAATATTTTTACCCCCATCATCAGGTCCAAAAGGACTTCTACAGTCAGCCAGCCTCCACCTAGTTCCCTACTTCTCTGACTACTGCCTCAACAGCTTTATTTCCTAAGGTGACCTCTCAATTTTAGGATGTGTAATTTTGCTTGCATTCTGAGACCTGCTACCATTAGATATTTTTCTATACTTTTTGAATCTTTTTTCTTTTCGCTCTGCCTTCCCCAGTCCTGGTAGCTATTATCTAATGCCAACCCTGTATGATCATGGCTCTAGCTATAGCTTTTCTTTCAGACTCTAAGGCTGGTGATTGACCTTCAGGGAGTCCGTTAGTACTACTGCTTCCAAGATCTGTCACCACTCTAGCCCCTTGGCTATCACAGAAAGCTCCTTGCCACTCTCAGTGTTGTTTCACCCATGGCTCTGTTATATTCCAACAACTTTAGACAGCACTTTGGAGTACAAGGATTTTTCTCTCTTTCCTACTTTTGCTAAACACAGAATTTATGCAGTTGCTTTTATTTATTTATTTATTTGGTTGGTTGGTCTGTTTGGTTTTCAGAAGGAAAATGGATGAGTTTTGGTCCCAAACTATAAGGTTCAGACTGACAATAATATCAAGCAGGCTAAAGCCTTCCTTTGAGAAAACAGGAACGTACAAGGCAGCCAGATCACAATTTTTACTAATTCAAAATACACAGTATTAAGTTCTTCATATTGGCAATGTTTATAATCTCTAAAGGAAGAAAGATGAAATCTTAATTTATAAATATTTATTTGACATATTACAAATATTAAGGAAAAAGGCAAACCTACTCTAGGACATAGGATGGCATCTTCGTCAGCAAGGATGCAGAGTTGCCCAATCAGAGGACTAAACACGGGCTAATTCCCAAGATCACAAGCAGTGCCAGTCTGTAAAGAGCATTTCCACCAGAAAGGCTGTGTTTAGCACAGTGTTACCTTACAGGTATGGCCCGGCTGAGGATGGCAGCAAGGCTGTAACCCCTCCTTACTTTAAACTACATCATAGCATCTGGGGACAGCCAAATAGGTGCTTCCACTGTTGGCAGGAAGGTGGGGCCAGCCATACTTATCAGCCTGAATGATTTCAGCAGTTGTCAGACAGCTCCCAGCTTTCTAAAATAAGACTGCCAAGAGAAAATAACTCCTGAGTGGCCCAGTGGCATCTCTTTCACATCACAAGTTGAGCTAATGGCCCTGCCCAATGGTCTCCATAAGTAGAAAGCCATCTTTGCTAGCCAGGAGGTGGAGCCTGCCACCCCAGGAGTGCACTGGGGCCAATCACTAGAGTACACAGAGATGGCTAGTGACAAACTCCCTTCTCAGAACTACACCTCAGCTCTGGTTGAGGTAACACTAGGGAAACTACACAGCCTCTAGATGACACAAAGGCAACAATCCATTGCTAACATTTAAAGAAACAGTCCACCAAGGCTCCAGAAAACTCCCAAAATAATCAAAAATCTCCCCAGATGAAGATGCCTTTCTGAAACTATCAGGCATCGAGTACAAAAGAATGATATAGAGAGCCCTCCTAGAGATTAAACAAAATGCAGCAAAACAAAATTAAAAATTAGGTAAGCTATTTGAACTGATGGAACATCAATGATCTGAAATCCAGCAGATCAATAACAAAATAACAGAATTAGACAATTCAATCCAAAGGCAAAAGAGCAGAACTGATGAGATGGAAGTCAGATGTAGAGACTTTGAGGATAGAGTACGTGACATCAGCATTTAGGAGAAACCACAGAAAAGAAATAAGAAAAATAAAGAGGCATTAAGAAACACGTGGGACTCTATTAAAAGGAATAATCTGTGATTCATTGGAGTTTCTGAACAGGAAAGTATAGCTGAAAACATAGAACACTGCTGCTGAGCTGCTAACAGAAAACTTCTCTGAAATTATGAAAGAAGAGAATATAGACTTCCAAGATGTGTGTCACACACCACAAAAATCAGACCCCAAAAGAATGACACTGAGACATATGATAATCAAGCTTAATACGATGAAACAAAAACAGATCCTCTTACAGACAGCGAGGCTCAAAGAAAGCTAACAGTCAGAAGGAAGGCCTGTAGGCTTCTGTCTGACTTCTGAGCAAAAATGATGTTAGCAAGGAGGCAATGGGATGACACATTCAAAGCCTTGAAGGAGAAACACTTCCAACCAAGAATTATATATTCTGCAAAATTGTCTCTCAAAGACAAAGATGAACTACAGATACTCACAGATAAACAGAAGCTTACAGACTTTGTAAAAACCAAACTAAAACTACAAGAAATACTGAAAGAAGCTCTTTGCTTAGAAAAACAAAACCATTAACTGTATATTTAAGGAGGAAATGCAAGACACAGCATCGAGAATCCTACTCAGGGAAATCACAAAACTCAATCAAAGCTACAATATTAAAAGAAGGGAGTCAATGATCATATCACAAAAACTATGATGCCAAGCCATCACACTAAAAAGAGGGATATACTACAACAGTTATAGTCCTTTTAGATTGAGAAGAAGTTAAAAAGATATGCAGAAGTTAAAATTGGGTGGAACGTAGAATATTAAGCAAGATCATAGGGGTAGCCACAAACACAACAACAATGCAACATATCCAAACAAGAAATATAATACAGGACTCTCAACAAACACAAAACCAACACTGAAAAAGATGAAAAGTCAACCCATAAAGAAGAATGACCCAGAACAGATTAAGAGCAACAGAGAAAACATCGACACAAAAATAAATATATCAAAACGACATCACCAAACACATACCTATCAATAATTATACTGAATGTAAACAGACTGAACGCTCTAATAAAGAGACAACAAGTGACACTGTGGATCTAAAGACACAACACATCTATATGACGCTTACAAGAAACACACCTTAGACTTAAAGATATCAACAAACTGAAAATCAAAGGATGGAATAATATATACCAAGCTAACAACATATAAAGAAGACCAGGTGTGGCAATATTCACCTCAAGCAAAAATATAAAATCCACCACTGTGGACAAGGATGGTCACTATTTATTGCTGAAAGGTTCAATGCATAAACAGGACATGACAATATTAAATATTTATGCACCCAATACCACAGCATCTAAATACATTGAATAAACACTGCCTACATTGAAAATTGAGATAGATCACTCCTCAGTAACAGTTACAGACTTCAACACTCCACTTTCAATAATGGACAAATCATCCAGAAAAAAACTCACTAAAGACATAGAAGATCTAACTGTGAAAATTAACCAACTAAACCTCATCAACATATACAGACCTTTTTATCCATCAACAAATAAGTACACCTTCTTCTCCAATGCACGTGGAACATTTTCCAGATTATATCATGTGTTAGGAACTAGAACAACTCTCAACAAAATCCATACCACTAAATTATTGCCAAGCATCTTCTCAGACCGTAAAGCCATAAAAGTTGAAATCAACAGCATAAAAACATAGATAGAAATTTAAACTCAAGGAAACTGAACAAACCTTACTCAAAAAGCCATGGGTTATAGAAGCAATCAAGGATGAAATATAGAAATTTATGGATTCAAATGAGAATGAAAACATATCCTACCAGAACCTATGGGACACTGCCAAAGCAGTGCTCAGAGGTCAATTTTTCACTATAAATGCACACATCCAGAAGGAAGAAAGGAACCAAACCAAAGAATTATCCCTACAGCTTGAACAAGTAGAAACAGAGCAACAGAGGAACGCCTCAGACACCAGAACAAAACAGATCATAAAAATCAGAGCACAATTAAATGAATCAGAGAAAAGAAGAACAATTGAAAAAAAATAACACAGCTAAAAGCTGGTTTTTTGAAAAGATCAACAAAATTGGCAAACCTCTGGCTAAACTAAAAGAAAAACAGGAGAGCAAACAAATAACCTGAATAAGAAAGGAGATGGGAGACATCGCAACAGACCCAACTGAAATCAAAAGTATCGTAATAGAAGACTGTACTCTAACAGATTTGAAGAGAGACTTACATACACAGAGAAATCTACCCTGCTCATGGATAGGAAGACTAAATATTGTGAAAATGGCTATTTTGCCCAAAGCAATATACATATACAAATGCAATCCCAATACAAATTCCAGTGGCATTTTTTGATGAGATGGAGGAACAAATCACTAACTTTGTTTGGAAAAGGAAGAAACCCCAGATAAGCAAAGCACTAGTGAAGATGAGGAATACAGCAGGAGGCTTCACATCACCTGACCTTCGAACCTACTACACCACCACAGTAGTGAAAACAGCCTGATCATGGTACAAAAACAGACACATAGAACAATGGAACAGAGTTCAGACCCCAGTGACGCCCCCATCCTCTTAGGAATAGCTGATATTCAATAAAGGCCCTAAAAATTGTAAACTGGGGCAAAAACAGTCTTTTTAACAACTGGTGCTGGCAAAACTGGATATCCATCTGCAAAAACTTGAAACAAGACCCACACCTTACACACTACACAAAAACTAACTCAAATTGGAAACAAGACCCAAATATCAAACCTAAAACAAGAAAGATCATGCAAGAAAAAAATAAGGTCAATAATGAAAGTTCTAATACACAGCTTAGACAGACTTCCAAGTCTGACAAACAAGGCACGACCAACAGAAGAGAAAATAGGTAAATGGGAACTACTAAGCATCAAACACTTCCGTTCATCCAAACAGTTTATCAAAAGAATTAAAAGATCACCTACAGAATGGGGAAAAAAACACTTGGCAACTACATGTCAGACTGATGTCTAATCTCCATAATCTACAAGGTACTGTAAAATATCAACAAGAAAAAGGTAAATAACCCAATTAAGTGATGGGCAAAGGAGACAGACAGACACTTCACCAAAGAGGACATCCAGGCAGCTAAAAGACACATCAGTAAATGTTCACGATCATTAGCTATTAGACAAATCCAAATCAAAACTACAGTAAGACACTATCTCACCCCAACAAGGCTGGCCATAATCCAAAAACACAAAGCAATGAATACTGGACAGGCTGTGGAGAGACTGGAACTCTCCTACACTGCTGGTGTGATTGCAAAATGGTACAATCTCTCTTGAAAGAGATTTGGCATTTCCTTAAAAACCTAGAAAAAGAAATATGATTTGGTAATCCCACTGCTTGGAATATATCATACAGAATCAAAGGCAATCACACATGAATGTTTACCGTAACACAGTCCACAACAGCAAAAAGATGGAATCAACCCAGATGCCCAACAACAAATGAATGGATAAGCAAACTGTGGTACATATAGTCATTGAAACACTATGCAATGATAGAGAACAATGATGATTTGAGGAGGCACCTCATAACCTGGTTTCAATTGGAAGACATTGTGCTGAGTGAAATCAGTCAGCAGCAAAAGGACCAATATTGCATGAGAACCCTACCATAAAGACTTAAAAACAGACTCATGTACGGAAGAAAAGACTCTTTGATGGCTACAAGTGTGGGGAGGGAGAGAGAGGGCTGGTCATAGATTAGATAGTTGATAGAAATTCAGTTAAGTGAAAGCAGCGACAGCACATATTAGAAAGAAGATCAACTTAAGTGGACTACAACATAAACTGAAAACTCCTGTAATTTTAACCCAGTGGGTAGGGGCCTGGGAACCATGCTCTCAGGGAACATCAAGGCCAGCTAGCATAATTAGCCTATTCCCAAGACAGTCTTCTGCACCCCATATTAGTGAGGGCATCTGGGGTCTTTAGAGCTAGCAAGCTGCCTTCTGAGGTACACCAAATGGTCTCATCTCATCCAGAGCAGATGATCATCAAGATCAACAAAGACATGAGGCAAAAAGAGCCCAGGAGACAGAAGGGTCCATGTGAATGGGTGACTGTATCAACATGTGACCTGACCAGAAGAACCGGATGGTGCCTGGCCACCATCAAAGACAGCTGTGATGGGACTCACAATGTTGAGCCCCAGTGACACCATGAAGAAAAGAGGGGTGTACCTTAAAAATTCTACTAAAAGACCACAATTGCTGGTCCGGCAGCCTGGGGGGGGGGGGGTGTCCCCCTGGGAGCATGGCCCCTAGACCTACTGCTGGCCCTGACCAGAAAACATTACTGAGGTGGGCATGCAAATTTAATTTGGATTGTATACCTTCACTTAATCGCAATAAAAATAAACATGTAAAAAATTAAAAAATAGGAGCAAGAAATGAACAGATCCTTCACCAAATAAGATGTTCAAGAGCTAAGAGACAGACACATGAAGAAATGTTCCTCCTTATTAGTAGCCACTTGGGAAATGCAAATCAAAACTGCAATAGGATACCGTCTCATGTGGCAGCACTGGCACAATCACCCCCTCCCAACAACAACAACAAAAAATAATAACAAATGCTGAAGGGGCTGCAGGAAAACTGAAACTCCTATGCAGCACTGACGGAAACACAAAATGGTTGTAACAATTTAGAAAATGATATAGTACTTCCTTAGAAAGCTAGAAATAGAAATGCCCCATGATCCAGCAATTCAACTCCTAAGAATATATCCTAAAGAAATAGGAGCTATCACCTGAATAAGCGTATGCATACCCATGTTCACTGCAGCACTGTTTGCAAAAACAAAAAGGTGGAAACAACCCAGGAGCCCATCAGCAAATGAACAGATAAACAAACTATAGGTAATGATAAATCTGTGAAACATCTCAAAATACCAAAACATCTGAAGGGCACACGCTAAGTGAAATCAATCACAAATGGACAAAGACTATGAGACCATTACTATACAAACTTAGTTTACACACAGTTTACACACAGAGAGAAACAATCTTGGATGTTTATGAGGGAAAGGAGAGGCAGGGATGGAAAACCACTAAACAGACAAGAGATAAACGGTGGCTTCAAGGAAAGGCAGATGATAAACAGTACTGGGGAAGGAAGCTCCACTTGTCCAAGGCAAGATTATAGAAGTCCCATAGACACATCCAAACTCTCTCAGGAACTGAATTCCTGGGCTCAGGGAACCACGGTCTCAGGGAATATCTAGCTTGACTGGCATAACACAGTTTAGAAACACCATGTTCCACATTCAACTTCGGTGAGTAGCATGTTGGGTCTTAAAAGCTTGTGAGAAGCCATCCAAGATAATCCAGTGATCTTGCCCTGTCGGGAGCAAGAAAGCATGAAAACCAAAGACACAGGGGAAAGACTGGTCAAAAGGACTAACAAACCACGGGTACAACAGCCTCCATCAGACTGAATCCAGCACAGCTAGATGGTTCTTAGCTACCACCACTGACTGTTCTGACAGGAATCACAACAGAGGTTCCCAGAGAGAGAAGCAGAAAAATGTAGAACAAAATCCTCATTCACAAATAAAGATCAGATTTGCTGACCTGACAGAGGCTGGAGAAGCCCCAAGAGTATGGCCCTGGGACACCCTTTTAGTCATCCTGAAGTTCACCATTCTATCAAAGACTAGATGGGCCCACAAAACAAGGCAAGATGAAGGGAGCACACCAGCCCAGAGACAAGGACTGGAAGATAAGAGGGGAAAGAAAAGCTGAAGATAGAGAGCTCAAGGTGGAGAAGTGGAAAGTGCTGATGTATCATGGAGTTGGTAACCAATGTCACAAAGCAACATGTGTACTAACTGTATGATGCTAAGTTTAATTTATTCTGTAAATCTTCATTTAAAGTGCAGTAATTTTAAAGATTATTAAAAAGGAAAGAAGCAAAAAGAGCAGCAGAAAGAAGCAACAGAGAGAAGAAGGAAAGAGTCTCCTAAAAGATCTGTAACACTGATGAAGGACTGCAACACTGAAAACAACAAAAGACCTGGAAGAGACCCAAAGACAGAGCTGACACCGACAGACGGCAGGGCCAAGAGCTGCAAGTTCAGAGAGGGCCTGAGAGGAGCTTGTCCTCAGGGCATCAAAGAGGAGACCACCCTGGGTGGGAGCAGGGAGAGCTGAGAGGACACCTGCACGGTCAAGAGAGGCTCAGACACGCTGCACTGAAGAAGGGAGATTTTGCCCACAGGCTTCCTGGTCCTGATTCCTGAGTGTTAGCCTGTTGATCCTCTTCCTCCTATTAGTTATTAAGTGACTTAATGGTAAATATGGTCTATGAGTTCTGTGTGGCCATTACAATGGATTATCAAACCTAGAAGAGAAGTAGAGTGTTGTAGGATGGACAGCGAGAGTCGTAATTGTTAGAAAGGTTGGACAGCATCGGTATGTCCGACCTCCAGCCATCTCACGGGCATCTGCTTTCGGTTGATTCTGGTCATTATTCTCCTTGAAGTTAGAAAGGTTCTGACAATGCTGTTATTACTACTCCCATCATTTTACAACACACTAGACAGTAAAAACACAAAGTGAGCAAACTACATTCGGGGATGTGACTGGAGCAAAAATGTCAAAAAACCTCATTGCACAAAGAAGAAACTTACTGGCGTACCTCAAAGTGGAATCTGTTGTACCCACTATAGCTAGTGACAAGGAGCTGCCAATATACTTTCTGCCCCTGTGAGAACTGCATAACAAAGAAGGATAGGCGTTGCCCTGCAGTCAGCACCTATCACTAGACAGCACTGTGGAAAGTTGGAAGATTATGATGGGGATAGTGTGTAATAAGCGTTTTGAGGCAAGGAGTTAAACCTTCTCTGCAGGAAAACTTTCTGAGTTCTCTATTTGATTCAAATCAAAGTGGTAATGACATAATTTGACTATTTTAAATTCTTACAATCTGTGATACAAGGTCTGACAATTAAGTCTGCAGACTTAATTCTTTAACTGCTACATATCTCATTGATGAGTATCAATCACTATGGCTACCTTCAAATTGCTCCCCTGTGGAAGCTATGCACTGACACCAACACCTAGTCCACCCTTCAAAGCAATTCTGCAACTCTTCCTGGAATGGCCATTGTGCACAGTCGCATGGTGGCAAGTTTGCAGACTTCATTGTATAATTATCTGCGAGGGAGTTCTTAGCCAGTAAACATACAACTGTATGGGAATATCCTCCCCACTCACCTGATCTGACCCCCAATGACTTTTTCCTTTACACATATACATACACACAATGCCCATCACATTGCTTAGTTTAGCCTGCTTTTTAAAATCAAAATTTGCAGCTTCAAGATTAGCTTTATATTTCTGTTTCATTCAGCCTTCTACCACTATATATACAAACATATGCCAGGTAGAAGTCATGACAGCCGCAGTATACAGCATATTGTGTTCATATACAAATGAATGCAATAAAAATTTAGTGATTCTTTGAAGTTTTTTGTTTTTCTTAGTAAGCTAAATATACTGAAATGTATCTATAATACTAACATGTTAAACAAGGTACTTTACAAAGTCAATATAAAAGTGAATTTCTACTCATTCTGTGTTTAGACCACATCCCGGTTTCCAAGAGTCAGACCAAAAATCACCAAGGTTTGTTTTTTGGGTTTTTTTTGCAATTCAAATTTGGTCTTTATTCTAAAACTCAATGTAAGTGGCCTACAGTGTTGGTGAAAGTTTCTTAGTAGCTACACAGAATGTCTTTTTTTTCTACCAAGGTTTTATTATACACAGGTATTTAAACATATTTCGAGTCATGTGGAAACCCTGGTTGCATAGTAGTTACGAAGTATGGCTGCTAGCCAAAAGGTAAGCAGTCCAAGTCTACCACACACTCCTTGGAAACTCTATGGGGTCAGTTCTACTCTGTCTTATAGGGTTAGTATGAGTAAGAATCATCAACAGCAAAGGGTTTTGTATGGTTTTGGTTTCATATGGTCTAAAAGCAAACACTATTGTCTTTGTCCATCTAAAATTACTAGAAGTAGGTTCTTAAAAGAAATCATGATCAATACATTTACTATGACAAAGACAGGGAACAAAAAATAAAAAGAAATTTGCATTAAAAGCGTTATTTTATTAGATGTTGTGTTCAAATTTTCCTTCACGTGTTTTTCAAGCATGACATTTAAAGCTCATCTCTTTTTTTTTAAATGCCATCTTGCAACCACATCAGTCTAAATAGTGAAGTAAAATCTGTTCATCACAATTGGTAAACACAGCTCTAGACAGGGAATAGGTCCCCAGGTGGAGCAAATGACTTGCACTAATTAACAAGGTAGCTGACACAGTGGCTGCAATAACAGGCTCAAACACAGCAGTGATCATAAGAAAGGCAGAGGACTGGGCAGCATTTCCTTCTTTTGTATATAGGATGGTTATGAGTCAGAACTAATTCAAAGGCACCTAGCAACAACACTAACCCAAAAGTTGGTGGTTTGAAACTGCCCCAGGGACACTGCAGAAGGAAAGCCTGGTTAACTGCTTTAGTTAAGATTACAGGCAAGAATACATCATGAAGTAATTCTCTTCTGTGACACATGAGATCGCCACAAGTCAGAATCAACTCAACAGCAGAGGGTAGGCAGTCAATGATCCCTGAAAGGACATCTTTCCATCAACAGCAAGTCCACAATATCTGTACTACCCTATTACATAAATGTAATTCAAGTAACAAAACGACAGTAGTAAAAGGAACAGCCATACCCTGCAGCCCCTGCCCCCAGTTCCCACCATACAAATCCCGAGGGCCCGCACCCCTAGCCAGATCTTCTGCCTCACTTGCGTGTTTCCCACCTGTGGCCCAGTGCTGCAACAGGCAGGGTTTTGGGGTCTTCACAACCATTAGTGGTGGGGGGTTGGGGGGGAAGGGGAGAGTGGCTTTCTCTTTAAAAAAAATAAAAACAAAAGTTTCATGGGACCACAGCTGTTATTTGACATTGGTAACACACACCTTAATCCCCAGAGACAAGCTTTAATGTTTAAATTCAATATTTTGCATAAATTAATCCAATCTACAAATATTTCATCCAAAATGGTCCCCAAAGCCTCACTTTTAATCATAGCATTAACATTTAGAAATATGTTTTATAATAATCACCTATCAATATTATATACAATATACATAGTTATTAGTTTGTTATAATTTCCTCACAGTCATTCTAATTGTTTTAGGAACATCTAAAAACTACACTATCCAGTATATATCTTCTAATATGCATTCCATATTCTAAGACATGTAATTACATAGAACAGTGATAATATTTAGCCTTTCTTACTGGCTCCAAATTATTAAGAAAAGTTTGTTTAATGAATGGACCAATCTTTGTGTAGCAGGTTACAGTTTATAGAACTCTCTTCACAGATGTTGCCATTTTTAGATGCTGTCAAGCTGATTCCAACTCACAGGGACCCTATAAAGGACAGAATGAAACACTGCCCAGTCCTGCACCACTCCTACAATTGCCTATATGCTTAAACCCATCCTTGCAATCACTGCGTCAATCCATCTCCTTGAGGGTCTTCCTCTTTTTTGCTGATCCTCTACTTCATCAAGCATGATGTCCTTCTTCGGGGACTGATCCTTCCTGACAACATGTCCAAAGTATGTAAGATGCAGTTTCACCATCCTTGTTTCCAAGGAGCACTCTGGTTGTATTTCTTCCAGATCCGTTTGTTCTTTTGGCAGTCCATAGTACATTGAATATTCTTCTCCAACACAATTCAAGGGCATCAGTTCTTCTTCTGTCTTCCTTAGTCACTGTCCAGATTTTGCATGGATACGATGTGATTCAAAATATCATGGCTTGGGTCAGGCACACCTTAGTCTTCAAGGTGACAGCTTTAGTTTTCAACACTTTTAAACAGACCTTTCTACAGCAGATTTTCCCAGTGCAAAATGTCTTTTGATTTCTTGACTGCTGCTTCCATGGGCATTGATTATGGAACCAAGCAACATGAAATCCTTGACAACCTCAAGTGTTTCTCCGTTTATCAGGACATTGGTTACTGGTCCAATTGTGATGATTTTTGTTTTCTTAATATTGAGGTACAACCCATACTGAAGGCTTTGGTTTTTTATTTTCGTCAGGGTTTCAAATCCTCTTTCCTTTCAGCAAGCAAAGTTGTATCATCTCTTCACAGATATCATATCTTATTTAATCTACATAAGAATTCCATACAATATTGCTTAATGGTCCCTGAGCTGTCAATTTACTCCGGGTAACTACAGACTTGCTAAGTTTTTAATAGGCTTCATGCAGTATGCTCATGTCCACTTAAGTGGATTCAGCCTTTATCACTAAGGAATTTAAAACAGAAGAATTTTGACAAATACAAATATTCAAACATAACAAGCACACCTAAAGATACCTAAGTGGGAAAATCACTATATAGACATCTAAATGGTATTTATTAAAATGCAAACTTATACTTAAAAATAATTGAGCAATGACCATGTAATTTCACCATGGGAAATGAGGAAGTTACAAGTGGAATAAAATCTCAACAATCTAACCAAGTTCAGCAAATAATAGAATGCAATAACTAAAAAAAGAATAGATAATGTAACAGTCAATAAGAAGCAAGCTACAGTAGAAACAAAACCAATGTATTCATATTAAAAAAGCAGCTATCAAAAAGGGGTCATATGTAGATCCTGCCTTCAGGGAACTGAGCCAAGCCAAGTGCCAAGAACAGGCAAAGTGTAACACTTTGTAGTTGTTAGTACGGAGGTCAAGTAAACTCACTATAATGTTACGCAACATACAGTGAATACAAGTAACAAAATACTACAGGACTCCAAAAGTAAGAACAATTATTAACAGTTTGAAATTGGGGAATAAAATGTGTAACATTTTCATTATAGGTTTCCTAATCTTGAAGAACTGGGCAATAGGCTTTTTTTGTCAACTCCTTTAGTACGACCTTGAACTGAATAATTTAGATGAACATAACCAATGTAAAAAAATACAAGTGTCAAAATGGGAAAGCAATGCATTATTATTTTGAAATTGATTAGAATTTTAACATTAGAGTAATAAGAGAATGTTTAGGAATGACAAGATAGGACAAAAGTTAAAAAAAAAAAAAAGACAGCAGAAAAGGTACTAAAATATAAATGAACTACTTGATCAAGATTCTAATTGACAGAAACGACACTACACACACACGCGCTCGCACACACACAGACATATAAATTGTGATTAAGTGAAAGTATACAATCCAAATTAAATGTGCATGCCCTCCTATCTACATCTCCTTCTGCTTTCCTTGCCCGGTGACAGCACACTCCATATCATTCTATACTTGTCATATCCTCTTTACAATCTCCTGTCCCCTCCTTTCCACCCTCTCCTCTCCCATCTAGAAAGAGACCAGTAGAACAACATCCTATAGATGCACAGAACCATAAAGTACACCCACCACATGGTCATACTGTGTTCCCAAGTCCAGTTTATTTCTGTCCAAAAAGTTGACCTCAGTAGCATTTTCTGGACAGTGGCAGAAGCAAGTCCAGGGGCCATGCTCCCAGGGGATCCCCCAGGCCATCAGACTGTCATCTGTGGTCTTTTAGTAGAGTTCTTAAGTTGTACCCCTCTTTTTCTCATGTTGCCACAGGGACTCAACATTGTGTGCCCCATAATGGCTGTTTTTGGTGGTAGCCAGGGACCATGTGGTTCTTCTAGTCACATGTTGATACAGTCTCCCATCCACATGGGTTCTGCTGTTTCCTGGGCTCTTTTTTGCTCAACAATACTATAAATATGTTTTATACTCTATGTATAAAAAGAAGCCAAGCCAGCCAAGTGCCATCAAGTCGGATCTGACTCATGGCGACCCTAACATATCTATATTTTAGATAAATATCTCAAACTAACTGACAAGATAAGTATGTAATGAAATTGAATTTAAATAACCCAGTTTTCAAATTCCAAGTTTTTTTTATAAAGTAGTTCTCTATTATATGAGAGCATCAATAGCTTATAAGCCTATCAATGTTTTCAGTAACTTTTAAGTTATAGATGTGTAATATATAAAAATGTAGGTATGGGAACTATAAGCATGTTTTGGATATATATACCACATTCTTCTACTTTTCTTTAAATTACAGAAAAAATAATGGAATTGTTTACTTTCAAATTATGACCATGTTTCTTAGTAAAGAGAAAAATACTTTTGGAAATTATCGTCTGGCATCGGCTTTTTATTATGCTGCATATGAGAGAAGGGGTATGATAATAATGAAACATTCTTGATGCATCAGACTGAAAAATTAGATATTTAAGGACCGTGTCTGAAACTAAGGTTCTAATTGGATAACCTCTTCTTTTTCCTTGCCTTCATTTTGGTAATACATAATTAATTTGGTTACTGGCATGGTCTACTGAACTAAGCACAAAATGGAGGCAAAAAAATATTTAAAGTTCCAATCTTGGTCTACTGTTCCAGTTCTAATCTCAATTCATTGAATGTTCTTGGATAAGTCATAAATTGACATTTCTCAATTTTCTCATCTGTAAAATGGAGATAACTGTCCTGACTCATCAAGATACTATTTAGATTACTTAACAACTGGGTAAAATATTGTGAAAATTGAAAATGTTCAGCAAAGTTTAAACTTCCTAAATCATTATTCAAATTGAAATTTTCCCAAAGTACTTTTAAAAATTGAAAACAAACACTCTGAAAGCATTTGTGGAAAAATAACTTGACTCATAGGAACCTCCATCTTTCCAGGGTGCAGTAAATGAACAGAATGCTCAGACCAGCTTACCAGCTCCAGGGGTGGTATGTGACTTTGTAATAAAAGACTAGGCTCAATACAGAAAACAATTAAAATATAAACGATTATACAAAATGAATTTGACCTAACAGCATCACAGTTTTCAGTAAACAAAACATAGAAAAAGACTGAAGACATTGTTCAAAGCAATACTTTTCTTTCCTTCCCTAAATCATGAATTATGCTTACTAAAAAGGGTAGGAACTGATATGTTTTATTTGCACCTTTCTTTCTTTGATCCACAAAGATCTCAGATGGAGACAGCTTTCCTAAGGAAATATGTACCACTTTTAATTAAATTCAACAAGTAATTAGTGAACAAATACTGAGTCAACTGTTCTTACAAGATTACTCCTGATTAGATTTTTATAAATTATATGTTCCTAGAACAACTTCTTCCAGACCCTTAGAGTAGACATACTTTTCCCTGCTCCTATCACTAAGTACAAACTGAGAACATTACGTATAAAACAAACACAAGAAGACTCTGAAAGACTGAAAGATAGACCGGCTGAGGAGCCAGGAACAACGAATGACTTCATAGGCATTCCCTGGGGTTTCTTCTTGTCTAATCTATTTCAGACTAAATACCGCAGAAGCCAGTAACCCAGGAACACTAGTAGGCAGAAACAGACAAGTCTGCTCCCTTTCTCCAACAAAGGTGTAGCACAGCAAGTCAGAAAACCTTTAGATAGTAACAGCTTTACTCTAGTCAAACACCACTGAAAAAAGCTGCATGTCCATCCTCAGATTACATAAGGAGCCTGAACTTCCCATTTCACCTAGCAGTCATTAAGATCTCTACCCAGTCCTTCCGGTCAGATGGAGGCCATGTGGATACCTGGATTCCAGCATTACCTGGCAGTAAGGAGGCATCACCTCCTCCCCTCTAGAACAGTGTTGTCAGAGGAGACCTGCTAAAATAGAAGATTAAACAAGATTCAGCTGTCATAGCATAATATCTACCATATTCAGATTTCAACAGAAAATTACTAATATGAAGAACCATGAAAATCTCACACTGAATGGGAATCTCCTTACTTACTTTGCTGTCTTTCATAATTTTTAAAAATGATTTTTAACTGAATGCAGCTTTCAAGATTGTAGACTTAAATTTCTTTGCTTTACAGTTTTTCAGTCAAGTATGCTATGGACAAAGTAATATAAAAACTCCTAGAGGATCCTATAGCGGGTTGATGTTGGCCCTCAAAATGATGTCTATATTCAAATGCCTATTATTTGTAAATGTCATTTTATTTGGAAAAAAACACTTTTGTAGATGTAATCAAGTTAAGGATCTTTAGATAGGTTCAATCTGAATTGCTTAGGTGGACTACAAATTCAATGACAGATGTCCTAATAAGACAGAGAAGACAAAGACACATAGACATTAAGGTGACATGAAGACGGTACAGAGAAAAGGAGCAACAAGCCAAGAAAGCCAACAATCACCAGACACTGAAAGAGGTAAAGAATGGATTCTCCCCTACAGCCCCACATGTAATGCAGCCCTTCTAACACTTTGGCGGCTGACCTCTGACCTCCAAACTTGTGGGAGAATAAATTTCTGCTGGTTTAAGCCTCTGAGTTTATAGTAACTTGTGTCGCAACCCTACAACTCTAACACAGATAACTTCTGTAAATTCCTTGGTGACACACTTATTTTCTGGGTCTACTGGCTTTATACAACAATCTGATATGACTATCAAAGAATTAAAATTGCCTCTTCCCTATGTAAAAATACAGTTATAGATGTGGTTACCAAGACGGAAACTAATGGTGAAGTAGAGAGATTTTAAAAATGACAAATTACAATCCTTTCAGATTTCTGTTTAAGACTCAAGAAACCATTTATACTCTTAAAAAAATTATTGAGGATGCCAAAGAACTTATGCTTATGTGGGTTATATCATACAAGAAATGAAGGAGGAACAAAACATTAATTCTTTCAAAACTGACCTAATTTATTACATAGTAGCATAAATAATACTAAGGAAAATAACTATTTTCCAAAGGAAAAAAAATTTAATTAGAAGAATGGTTTTGTTTTACATTTAAAAAATCTGTTTAATGTCTATATCAATAGAAGACAGGTGGATTCTCATATAAAGGTACACAAAGAAAATTCAGCCTTACAGAGATATGTGTTATAAAAGGGAAAACTATTCTAAAAAACATTTCAGTTAAGTGATGATACTCTTCCTTGATAACTACATTAAAACATGACAAATGGCAGTTTTGTCCTTCACATTAAGTTTTAAAATAATTAGAGACAAACAAGTAGTTGCAAGAATAATGAGAGGTTTTACCCACCGCTCACTTTCCCCAATGGTGACATCTTACATAATTATAGTATATTAGCAAACTAGAAAATTAATTATTAATACATGGCTCCATGAATTGATGGAATATCAATTGAGATGTTTCAGCAAATGGGTGCAGCACTGAAGTACTCACTCATCTAGGCCAAAAAATTTGGAAGATGGCTACCCGACCAACCAAATGAAAGAGATCCATATTTACGCCTATTCCCAAGAAAGGTCATCCAACCAAATGCAGAAATTAATGAACAATATCATAATATCATACACAAGTAAAATTTTGCTAAGATCATTCAAAAGTAACTGCAACAGTATATTGAAAAGCAACTGCCAGAAATTCAAGCCAGAGCCAGAAGAGGACAAGGAACCAGAGACATCATTGCTGATGTCAGATGAATCTTGGCTAAAAGAAGAGAACACCAGGAAAATGTTTACCTGTGTTTCATTGACTATGCAAAGGCATTTGACTGTGTGGATTATAACAAATTATGGATAACACTGGAGAGAATGGGAATTCCAAAACAGCAAATGTACTCATGACAAATCTATAATGGAGCAAGAAGCAGTCATGTAAACAGAACAAGGGGATACTGCATGATTTAAAGTCAGGAAAGGCGTATATCAGGGTTGTGTCCTTTCACTATATCTTTTCGATCCACATGCTGCACAAATAATCCGAGAAGTTGGAACATATAAAGAAGAACAAGGCATCAAGATGGAACAAAGACTTATTAACAACCTGCATTATAAAAATAACACAACCTTGCCTGCTGGAAATGAAAAGGATTTGAAACACCTACTAATGAAGATTAAAGAGCACAGCCTTCAGTAGGTGTCACAACTCAACATCAATACAGCAAAAACCCTCACAATTTGACAGTAAGCAATGTCATGATAAATGAAGAAAGCACTGAGGAGTCAAAGACTTAATTTACTTGGTTCCACAGTCAACGATCATGGAAACGGCAGTCAAGAAATTAAAAAAACACATTGTTTTGGGAAAATCTGCTGCAAAAAAACTCTCTGAAGTGTTGAAAAGTAAGGATGTCACCTTGAAGATTAAGATATGCCTGACCCAAGCCATGGTATTTTCAATTGCGTCATATCCATGCAAAAGCTGGACAGTGAATAAGGAAGATAAAGAATCGATGCCTTTGGTATTGGAGAAGAATAGTGAATGTACTATGAATGGCCAGAAGAACAAACAGATCTGTTTTGGAAAAAGTACAACCAGAGTGCTCCTTGAAGCAAGGATGGTGAGACTGCACCTTACATACTTTGGACATGTTATCAGGAGGGATCAGGTCCTGAAGAAGAATGTCATGTTTGGTACAGCAGAAGGTCAGCAAAAAAGAGGAAGACCCTCAGGAGATGGACTGACATAGTGGCTACAGCAATGCATTTAAGCAAGCATAAAAATTATTGTAGGCATTGCACAGGATTGGGCAGGTTTTGTTCTGTTTGTTATTGAGTCATTATCTGTCCAAATGGATTGCACAGCATTTAACAAGAGAACTCAACCAGATTCTACCAGTTTTTACAAGTGCTTCTTTTTCTTTTCTTTCTTTCTTTTTTTTGTTAATACCTCTGTGGGTAATTTTTTCTAGGGCAGTTGCAAGGTCTATTCTGGAATCCAAACAATAAACTGTGTGCACTCCTGAGAGAATGACAAGTAAAAACGGCAAGTAATATAGTATGAAACAGCACTGACCTTGAAGACACTTGGGTCTTGGGTACTCTAAGGACTCCAAGATCACACATTGAGAACCACTTCTATAAGCCAGTGACTCTCAGCCAGTGCTGCCTAAGAATCATTTGAAGAGTTTTAAAAATACAGACACTTAGGTATGCTGCAGAGATTCTAATTTAACCAGTATGAGCATGGCTCAGCGAATAGGCATTTTATAGTAGCTTTCTTGGTGATTTTAAATGTGCAGCTGGTGCTGAGAACCATTGGTGTTGGCAAAGGATAATTAGTAAACAGGCTAGCACTAGCTTCATATCTTTCTCTAAAAATTGAATACAGTGAGATATTAAACAATTATTCTAAAGTAACACCACTCACTCTTGTTTCTTAGTCAACCCCATTCAATGGTAGTTACTACTGTAGGAATCAGTGACAACAGTCCAAGAGCAGGGTAAGTGGGCAGCAAAGAACAGGAGTCCAGAAGAAAAGTGCTGGGTCACCATGTAAGTGAAGTTTATAGAGCATCTTTTATGTGTATGATAGGCTAGGAGAGAGTTGTTAAAAGCATGGGGTTGGCAAAGATTAAAGGGAAAAAATAAAACTGTTGTTTGCCCTGACAGTGACAAATCAAACCAAATCTGCTGCTACTGAGCCAATTCCAACTCATACAGACCCTACAGGACACAGGAGAACTACTCTATAGGGTTTACAAGCAGCAGCTGGTAGACTCAATCTGCCAATCTTTGGTTTGAAACTTAAGTGTTGAAATGAGACATAAGTAACTCCATTTAGAGGAAGAGTGCAGTGAAAATTCAGGTAATAGGCTCCAGGAACTAACTTAGCAGGAAATAACAAGAAATACCACAGGGTAATTATACCAAAACAGATAGGGCCTGGAGACAGCCTCACAAATAACCCCTGGAGCCAGCCTAGTAAAACATCCATTGATGGTTACATGTACAACCTACGGGAATTCCATGTGGATGAAAACATTCACCAATGTGGTTAACACATTTACTCACAGTTAAATTTTGCAACTTACAGAAATTCCATATGGCCTCAGCCAACCTCAGCCAATCAATGCAAAGGTCAGCTCCCCCTCCCTACCTTGCGATTTCATGGCTTAAATACTGGGTGCTAAAGAAGCTTGGGGTCACCTCCTTGCTCTGCATAGTTTGGAGTGCATCCCTGGTGCACCAATCTTTTTCCTACTGGGCACATTTTTAATAAAACTTAACCTTTAATGAAAATCTGCATCGCATCTTGAAACCTGGACCCTAACATTAAGTTCTTAACTACTGTGCCACCAGGGCTCCAACAGTGACTAAAAATATATAATGAAAGTGAATTTCCATAAAAAGAAAAAAAAAAGTTACAATAAAAGGAAAGCCCTTTAAGGAGGTTTGGGACCACCTACACAGATTAACCAAACTGAAGTTGCAAAATTGTCTTCTGTGAAACCACAGGATGAAAAACCTCAGGGTGAGACGTGTTTAAGATTGAGGGCCTGAGAAGCATTGTTTCAGACCACCCCCAATCTGCAGGGAAAGATGACACAAGCCTGAGGCAGCAGCACTAGGCTGGGGCTCTCGGAAGCACCACCACAGATTCAGCAAATTGCAGGCTATGAATGACTCCTCTTGTCCTGATAACTGGGCTCTAACTAATGATAAAGGAAGTTAGCAAAAGGCCAGGAAGGGCAGTGTTTGTGAACATTCTTCTTTCAGATTGCTGTCCAGATGAAGTCTAGCACCACTGTCTTCCTTGAAGGCCAGTGATGGCCTTTGAGATTATGAAGCAGAAGACCTTCACCCAGCTGACTTCCACCCAGTCAGCCCCAACATATGCCCCCAATTGCCCACACTGTTCCCTGTATTTGCATGTGGTCTTTCCCTTTAAATAATCCAACCTTGCCTGACAAATGAGGACAGGCTCTGAAGACTCAAACTCCCCCTATTACATGCTGCTGGCATGTAATAAACCTCTTGGGCATTTACTTTACCCATCCCCGTACTGCTCTGGCAGTACCTAAACTTGTGCTTTACAGTACCAAAAGTTCCCAGGATGTTTAACCTGCCAACTACAAATGCTAACTTCTAATTAGGAAAAACCGAACCAAACATGACAAAGAGACATATTATATGAAGAAAATCTTTTAAAATGATAGGCAATACACAATTTATGAGAAAACAGAAGTCTAGCTGACATTATAATTATTATTTCAAAATAATTACTCATGAGTCTCATGCAGTAGTAAGTCTTCCCTTTTTAGGAAATTCCGGGGTAGAAACATACCTCCCCAAGAAGGAGGCATCAGGACTGGAGGAAGATTCATTAACAACCTGTGTTATGCAGATGACATAACCTTGCTTGCTGAAAGGGAAAAAGACATGAAGCACTTACTGATGAATATCAAAAACTTCAGCCTTCTGTATGGATTACACCTCAATATAAAGAAAACAGGAATTGCCACAACTGGTTGGATCAATGAGCAACATTATGATAAATGGAGAAAATACTGAAGTTGCTGAGGATTTCCCTTCGCTTGGATTCACCACCAGTGCCCACAGAAGCAGCTGTCAAGAAGTCAAAGGACATATTGCATTGGGCAAATGTGCTGTCCTAAGAGTTTCCCCTTCAGCAAGAGCTGTAGGGAACCTCTTCTCCACGGTAATGACCCCTCCCTAGAAGTACTGGCATCTAATAATGTGGAAGATGAGCCCTTCTGCCTCAGTTGTGGACAATTGTGAGGGACGATCCTAGTTTCAGAGCTACCCACAGAAACAGCTGAGACCTCTGCTGAAAAAGCACACGGCTTAACTTTCCCTTCAATTAGTCCTGCTTCTGTTACTCTCTTTCAAGTGTTGTCCATGATAGTACTCTCCAATAAACCTGCACGCGGATCTCTCTCTCAAAATCTATTTCCACGGAAATCAACCTCAGACAGACACTACTTATTGAAGGGCCATCCCAATTTCAGAGATGTTAAAATGTGATGGAAAAAAAAAAAGTACACCTAAGAGCTGATGAGACAACATAAATGGAACCAAAGAATCAGAAATAAGCTCTGAAACTGAATGAAGTGCCACCACTAACTGCTACTACTTTTCTGTATGGAAACAGTTAACTTTCCCATGTAGGTCAACACAAAGTAAAGACACCAGGCTAGAAAGCAGAAGCCCAGAAAAAGACCACCACAAGGTGGTGAAAGGCTCCTAGGATTTGCTGGTGTCCTGGGCCTTGCTTTCACAAGGCACAAAATATCTTGAGAGGGGAGAGGTGACTGGCAAACAGAAGATGCAAGTTAGTTGTGTAAAAATAATTGGCAAAAGTGGAAAAAAAAAAGATCAGTGAACACAGAACAATTGTTCAGGATATTCAAGAAAATTACATCAGTAACAATATCAATTTTTATAAAACAAAGATTTTTAAAGTAATTATACTTAAGAGTTGATGAGAATAGAATAAAGTGGGCATTCTATCAGGTGTACAACCTTTCTGGAGGGCAATCTGACAAAATGCATCTAATAGCCTAAAAGTATTCTATCCTTTATTTGATGCATATGGATTCACACGGTATACTCCTAAAATACAGATCAGAAATAACACAAAAATTAAACAGCAAAAAGTACAATTCTAAGTTTCAAACCATTAAATAAACTGAGATGTAAAGAAGCAATGTCACTGCTGTTGAGTTGATTCCAACTCATGATGACCCTATGGACAGAGTAGAACTGCCCCATAGGGCTTCCAAGGCTGTTAGTCTTGATGGAAGCAGGTTGCTACGTACATCTTTCTCCTGTGGAGACATTGCCAACCTTTTGGTTTATAGCTCAGTGCTTTAACCACTGTGCCACCAGCAGCAACAATAAAGAAACTTCAAAAGAATATTCAAATAACATGGTAAAATGCACGTGATAATGCTACCTTAAAAAAACTGTGTTGAAGACAATAATGTATGCCTATGCTTAAAGAAAGCTCACAGAATACTAAAACTGATTGACTCCAGGCAGTGTTCTTACAAGTGATTTGATTGTTGTTTCTTTGTAACATTCTTTACTTTTTAAATTTCCAACAACAGGTACGGAGAAAATGTTTTATTTCTTAAAGAAAACACACTTGAAGAGAATATACAACAGAATTTTTTGTCATTAAAATGAACATTTATTTACCCTTGGTATTAATTAAGAAGAGCTGAAAATGTTAATTTTCCTTCAGTGTGAAAAATGCAATTGCTGATCATGTGTTAAGATGAACCAGATCAAATATAGCACAAAAAAAACTGCATCTATAAAAGGAATATATTTGAAAATAAATGAACGTCTTCTCATCTAAATCTGTTAAGGGAATAGAAAAGGAGGAGCTATGAGGAAAAGCTTTACTGATTCTGATAACGTATGTACCACAAATAAATCAGTTTTGATAGAAAGCATACACACACTAACTTGTTTATGAATCAGATTAATCTATAAAGTTTAAAAGATAATAAATTGAAAAAACTGAACGAAAAGATAATGAATATTATCCAGACATCAGAAGTGTTAAAGTTCTATATTAACCACAGACACAATAAAATTTAACACTCCTCTGAAAAGCAAATTATTATAATGCAAACAGATCTTGCAAAAAATTATCATCCTTTTTATACTACAAGACTTTAAAGCAAACTTTCAATATTAGTTAAGTACTAGAATCATTTATTTTAATAAAATGAATTTTGGGAGCAGCATGTATGCTAAAATCTGTCTCTTTTGAATTTCTCAGTGTATCACTTCAATATTAGCAACTGTATTTGCTAGAAGTCTATTTGCTAGAAGTCTTATCCGTAATACCATTTATCCAACGATGATTCAGTCCTGGAGGCTGTTACAGCAGCAGCATTTAGAATTCTTTTTATCTTACCCCAGGAGGAAGTGTGGCTTGCCAAGAAAAGTAAAAGTCTTAAATCACTACAATACTAAGTGCCTCCATTTGGGGTTTCCTCAGGATATGTTCCCCCATTTCTGCTAAAAGATCAGAAAGGGAAAGAATTTAAAACAGACCCTAGCACAGGTATCACAAATTGAGAAGAACAGGAGGTTCTGGGGTCCAACCACCAGGAATATTGGGTCTTCGGCATGTCATTCACAGATGCACTGACGAATAGGCACGCAGGCAGGCAAATAAACAGACAAAATAAATAAATACACTACTTGGGGGCATTAATTTTTTACTCTGCCACATCACCACTAGTACTGGGCCCACTAGGGAAAACAGAAAAAACACAGATAAAGGCCACAGAGGGGCTGTAAGATCTAAATGATGCTCTTGGCCTGAAGCTTGATTCAAGTAATGGGGCTTTATGAAAAAAGGAATTCTTTAAACGAGAGAGAGACACCACTTCTGCAGTATTCAAAAAGGAGAGGGGAAAAGTTAAGAGTGCAGTAACCTTACTCCTGAGTAAGGTTTAATTTTCTGGGTTAGATGAAAAACATTTTCAACAAAATGGTGATGTGAACAGTGAGGGATCTTTCAGAAATATAAAAGCCGAAGAATTCATTCCAAAGGGTACAAAATGTTTTCCCTTTTAGAAATTAAAGATTTCCAAAATCTTTAAAGAATTAAATTTAATTCCTCTATGTAAAAATGTAAAGGTATAAGGCACAGTTTTACAAAAGAAGCAGGGCAGAAGAAAAATAAAATTTGAGGAAAACAGTATTTCATGGGAATCCAAGCACAGCAATGATTACAGAACTAGGATTTAAGATGGCTATACAAACCTCGGAAACGGCACCCCTTGAAAACTCTATGGGGTAGAGTTCTACTCTGTCCGATAGGGTCGCTATGAGCCAGAACAGACTCGAGGGCACTGGCTTTGGTTTTTCCTTTTATACAAACCTCAGAAACCCTGCTGGCATGGCGTCTAAGTGCTATGGCAGCCATCCAGAAGGATCAGCAGTTCAAATCCACCAGGCGCTCTTTGGAAATCCTGCGGGGCAGTTTTACTTTGTACCATAATGTCACCACAAACCTCTACATTGTGAGTTGTGAATTCATGCACACTCACCCTAACTTCCAGCTCTTAAGGGAACTCAGTAGCTCTCTACATGTTTCTATCTCTCAGAGCCCCTCCACATTACCAACTACTTTTCTTATCCACTATTCCAATAATTCTTCTTTCTGTATCTCACATTTTTTGACTGAAGTTTATGTCTTCCTATCCTGGGCTTGGAAACCCTGGTGGCATAGTGGGTTAAGTGCTACCTCTGCTAACCAAAAAGTCAGCAGTTCAAATCCATTCAGGGGCTCCTTTGGAAACTGTATGGGGCAGTTCTACTCTGACCTGTAGGAGTTGCTGTGAGTTGGACCCCACTTGACAGGCAGTAGTTTGCTTGTTTATTTTTAACCTTGGCTTATTAATGACCCCTCATTATGGATATGTTCAGCCTTAAAATTCACAGATCATTGTCTGACATATTTCTTATTCTGTAACTGAAACACATTAGGGCAAAACTAGCTTGGTTTCTTTTATGTGAGCACAGCTTCTCAAATTAGGATACTTTAGAGGCTGCTCGGTAACCTCTATTGGGCTGTTCTTCATCGCAGAGCCCATCTCTGAACCAACAGGATGGAGCTGGCTTACACCAGAAAACATTTCTCTTTAGAGAAGGAGACCTCAGAGAACAGGATTTAAAAGAGCAAAGCAACAAGAACAGCAACTTCCCCAGGAAAGGGCACAGAGAAGGGATAGAAACAGACACACAATTTTTCCTTCAGAGAAACTAGATTAAAAAAGCACTGAAACTGTTTTTGAATAAGTACTCTGACGATAATTACAATTTTTGCTAACAGGAGAGGTCCACTTTTCTAGGGAGTAATAGAAGAATGAAACGAAACAGGATCTTTCCTTCAGTCTTCAGTCATAAATAATGGTAGAAAATGTTCCAAACTGATGAAAAACAGTATCACACATTTTCAAAAAGCCAAATAAAATCCACAGCTAGACTTATCAGAGTGAGTCTATGTTACCTTCGATGGACCCAATTATACTAACAGTTCATATCTCAACAGCAAAAATAAAAGCTAGAAAATACTGGAACGAAATTATCTGTATGCCAATGAATGAAAATTAAAGACTATAATTAAAAGCAAAAACTGCGTTTGCTACCAGCAGATCCTAAAAGACATATTAAAAGATGTGACAAAGGGTAAAAGTTTAGTAATTACACACAAAAAGTCTGAGAGGACACAAGAAATGCACAGCAAAAGAAGTTGGAGATACACAGGGAAAGTAATGAAGTATCAATGATATGCAAAAACACTGTATTGCACTGTGGGCATTAAAGAGAACAGAGAAAGTCAACAGTAACATGTAAACTAGAAAAACAGGACTGTAGATTGGAAAAGAATGATTGTAATTCTTTGGAAAGATAAAGATGTTAACATAATGAGTTACATACACATACTAAAATTTCTAGGATAACCACCTAAAGAAAAAATTTAAAAACTGTAACTTTAAAATGATTAGGGAAAGATAAGAAATAAACGTAGTACAAGTAGGACAAATAATACAAAATAAGATCACAAAAATAAACTGATATATACAGCTAATTGCACTAAGTATAAACGCTCCACTTAAAAGATAATATAAGTATAGTAAAAATGCTCTTTATAAGAGACAAATCTAAAATATAAGTAAATTGACGGATTGAAAGGTAAAGGATAAAACACAATATAAAAGGCAAGCCCCAACCAAAAGAAAGCTGGCAGAGTTCTAGCAATGTCAGAAAAGGCACTGAGTGAGAACAAGAATAGTCTTCCAAGACCAGTTAAGAGGTTACTGTAGTAGCCTGGGTAATACAATGCTAGCTCGAATTAGGATCTTGTCTATGGAACAGGAAATAAAGTCAACAGATTTAAGGAACACCTAGGAAGTAAAAGTTCCATGAGTAAACTGGGGAGACAAAGACAATTCACAGATTTTGGGATTATAAAACTGTTGAGTTACAGTGCAAACTTGCTACCATCTATTTACTTTTATAAGCTTCACTAAATCTCCCAAGTAAGTCCTCTTTCTTCACTATGGCTTTCTTGGTCGATCATAATCTCGCCCTGGCTTACATTTTACATGTCTCTACTTCAAAAAACTAGTCATTCAGTAAACACACTGTGGTTTCATGTTTTCTTCTACACTGTATTTTCTGCCTTCAATTTCATTGCTAATCATAAGGTCCTGCTCAGACACACCATCTTCCATGGACCTTATCTGTGTTACTACTTACAATTAAAATATTTTTATACATAATATACGATTGTCTGGGCTCCTATAGTACATTATTCACACTGGTTGTACAGCATTTTCCACATTGACAGCGATTTATATACCTGTCTCCTTGGCTAGACTATTCATTCTCTCAGGATGGGGCCTAACCATTATTTTAGTTCTAGCACCTAACAATGTGGTGTGCACAAAGATAGTTTTAAATAAATGCTTAATGAACAGTGATAAATCAGTTATAACTAATACTGCTACTTATTATGTTAAAAGTTTAAAAGTAAATGAGAAGACCACTAGGATGATCAATTTTTTTTCAAGTAGATGATTCTAAAAAAAAAAAATGGTCTTTGTTCCTAATAACGAATTCATGTAATTTACAGTTAATTTATTCTAAACTCCCTTGAGATGATGTAATGTGGTCTATACCACCGACAACAAATGCCTTGTAATCTTCACATCTATATAATGCATATTTTCACTCTTTTTATATGAATTAGAAGAGGACTCAAAACAGTTAAATTTGGTGATTTGATGAAATCATGTAAATACACAATGGTCAGTAAAACCATTTTGGATACTAACAAGTTAAACTATGTGTCACTTATATTAACAATTTTCAAGTATTTAAATGAAAATAAAATATTCTTAATAAAAAAGATGCATAACCTAAACTTTTAATGATTACAAACATAGTTCAGAAACTTGCAGTGGCTCTCATTTACCAATATGAACTTTGGGTTCTAGATACAGAAAATCTCCAACCAAGAGAAATTTCTTAATAGTAGAATGCAAGGTGATAGTTTATTATTTTAAAAAACTGCTAAATTTGTAGCTTTTACATTGAACAATATAATAGATATATGATATGATATATGAATATTTAGAAATCTAAAGCCTAAACTGTTAATATACAGTGAATTATAATTTTTTAAACAAAGATCATAAATAATGACTGCCAATAAATTAAGATATCCAAAACAATCACTAACACAACCACTACGCATGGCTTTGAAAAAACTGTTTCCACTACCCCATTATTTAAGACTTGCAGGTCCAGTGTGCTAAGACAGCTTTCTGAGGTACACAAAGAACTAAGCGAGCCCTTGCAATACCCTTCCCCCCCATCATCTCTCCCCTGAGATTCCAAGCTTAATATGAGTTCCATTTTCTGGAGATAAAAGGACTGCATTAATAATGATGTGCTCTAGCTGTCTTCTTTTTACAATAAATTACCATATTTATATTTTGAAGCTGTCATATGCTACAGGATATTAAATATCCTTTCCACATAATTAACTCTTTAGACCAAATTAAATGGCTTGGTTCAAAATAGACTGAAAGTTAAAGGAATATAATTCTATTACTAGTTATTTTAATAAAGTCATTTTAATTCCATAATTGATTTCAACTGAGAAATGCAAAGAGGCTAAAAGCTCAAAAACTTATTCCTCCTTTAATCCTGAAGATATAAACAAGAATTTGAACTTGCAGTTTTCAGCAGTAAATAAACAGTAAGAAAAAACTGCACTGATGAAGGATAGGGTTGTACAGTGGACTACTGTAACTGCCGTCAGTTACATATCACGTAAATACTGAGCTGGGACAAGTTGTATAATAGATGCATTTACAATAACAACCAATTAAAAAAAAAAGTAGCTACTATGGTTGTTTATGTACAATGAAACACCTAAATAAGATTTGGTTTTTTGGTTTGGAGGTTCAGGGTCATGGTTTCCTGAGACATCCCAGTTAACTGGCTTAATAAATCACATTTAGCGTCTCTGTTCTACTTCCTAGTTGGCTGCATAGTGCCTGGGGTCTGAACAGCCTGTAAGTGGCCATCCCAGGCACAACAACTGATCTTCACTCACCAGAGCACGGGAGGAAGAATGAATGTCAGAAATAGGAAAAGGAAATGGAATGTGTATCCAACTGCCTGTATCAACAATTGCCTCCTCTGCGATGAGACCCAAAGAACTAGATGGTACCTGACTACCATGGCTGAAAATTTTGATCAAAGATTCCACAGAAGAATTCTAATCAAAACAGGGAAAATACAGAAGAGAATTTCAAATTCTCATGGATCCTAAGCTTTCTGGTGCTATGGAGAGTGAATGATCCACTGAGATAATCTTGAAAGCTTAAACCAAGGGTATCCCCTGAAATCATTTTAAAACCAAACAACAGTTTCCTGAAATAGTAAAAAACAAAAAGGAAAAAAGGTCTGCCTTGAGCATTATGCTCTTTTAAGAACTATCCATAGAGAACCAAACTGACAACAGCAACTGGCAAGACTGGTAGGAACCTTAGGGGACAGTGATTTTGTGTTAATGAGGGGGAACAACTCAGAAAAAGAGCGTGAGAATGGTTGCACAGTAGAAAGAATGCAATCAGTGTCACTAAACCGTACATGCAGAAACTGCTGGACTGAGGCCTGACAACTAAGTCCATGACCTTAACTCTTCTAACAGCTATATACTCCTTGCTGAATGTCAGTACAGTCACCTTCCAAGTACTCCCCTTGGGAAGCTATGCACTGACACCAGTGCCTAGTCCACCCTTCAAAGCAATTTTGCAGCTCTCTCTGAAATGGCCATTCTACATGGTAGCCTAGTGGCAAGTTCACAAACTTAATTCTATAGTTGTCTCTAGGGAGTTTTTAGCCAGCAAACAAATAACTGTACGGGAGCACCTTCACTTACTCATCTGATCTGGCCCCCAATAACTTCTTTCTTTACCCCAAAATAAAGGAAATATTGAAAAGAAGCCATTTTGATGACATTCTCATCAAGGGTAGTAATGATGGCAGCTCGGATGGCCATTCCAGCAAAAGAGTTACAAAATTGCTTTGAAGGGTGGACTAGGCACTGGCATCACTGCATAGCTTCCCAAGGGGGGTGCTCTGAAGGTGACCTGCAGTGATATTCAGCAATGAGGCGCATTTTCTAGGATGAATTGCAAACTTAACTGGCAGACCTTGTATGTTTTGCTTTGTTTATATATTCTCAACAGTAGCAAAATAAACAAACTTTGGAAAAAAGAATATATATACTTCATAAACGGTACAGGCTAAATCCCATCATAACAAAGTAACAAATGGCTAGTCTTTAAAATTCTACCCATAACTATAGCAAACATAAATAATTGCCTACAACTTGTTTCATTTTATTAGGCTTAGTAAGATTTTTGTCATAAATACCACTATTTTTGCAGTAGGCTGATATTTTGCAGTATCATGGAAAATACTTTTCTTTTTTGAGGACAATTACAATAAAAATTTAGCAGGACAAACATATTTTTAGGCATAAGCAGAAATTTTCTACCTATCAAGGAGAAACTAAACACTCCAGTGATCCTAAATAATATTATTAAGATTCTAAAAGCAAAAAGTTTATTTATACACTGTTTGAGAAAGGGAGTTCTTACAAAAATCTATATAAATAATACAATTGATGTTTCAAATTAACTTTTACAGTTTTGATAAAACCCAAACCCTATGCCATCGAGTCGATTCTGACTCATAGTGACCCTAAAGACAGGACAGAACTGTCTCTTAGTTTCCAAGGAGCACCAGGTGGATTTGAACTACAGACCTTTTGGTCAGCCGCTGTAGCATATAACTGCCATACTATCAGGGTTTCCAGAGTTTTTCATAGAAATATGATTTAAGGAAAACTGGGTTTTGTTATAACCTTTTATTTCTCCATTCATTTTTTTTTATTGGACAATAAGAGAGTCCTGCTCTTGAAAAAGTAATAAACATATTGTTTAAAAACAGTATGTAAAAATGTATTTGAACTGAGAAAAAGTTCTGAAAAGGACACAAAGTTAAGCTATGACGTAACTGTTAATGAGCAATGAAGCCAGTTAAAATAGGGATGAGTTTAAATAATTGTTAAAAATAAAACATATAACTGAAATATAAATGTCAAAAGTTTTATAAAAAAATATAAAAATAAAAATCAAGTATTACACAATGGATCTAAAATCATAGATTACACTAGCAAAAATCAAGAGAAGCACAGGAATACCTAAATGGTATACTAAACTTCTTGTATTAAATATGAGATTCTCAAGACAAATCTAGGTTTCACTCTAGATTCAGACACTCAGAAAAACAAAGGTTAACAAAAGCTTCTGACAAATTTAAAAGTAACTACAAATAGTATTTAATACAGAATATACAGTACTAGATCACGAAAAAACTTTTATAGCTCTTCCCAAAAATGGTTGTTTAGGATTTTTGTAATCATAATCTATTAAACAAGAAATAACATAATAAAGCAAAACAAACAAAAACCTGGACAGGCAACTTAAAAATTAAAACACATAAATACATTAAGAATTCTAGGACGATAATTTAAACATATTTCACTTCCCCTTATACTCAACTCCAAACTACTAACGTTTTAAAATCAAGTGTCTGCTGACCAAAAGCGAGGTAAAGAATTTGAGAGCTTCCCCTGGATTAATTCATGGCTTTCCTCTTTAAAAGCTGAGAGAACATCTCAAGATGAAAAGTGGAATAAGCAAACTCTGGGAAGAGCACCCAAACTCAACCCACCGCCACCGAGTCGGTCCCTGACTCATAATGACCCTAGAGGTCAGAGTAGAGTAAGCCATGGGAATCTATGAGAACACTTCAGATAGGGTCAACCTGGCCCCAGATAATGTGCCTGACCACACCCTCAAGCCCACTAGGAACTAAGCCTGAAAATGGTTGGAGCCTGAGAGGGGTAAGTGTACAGAATTAAGGAAGCAGGGAGGCTTTCCCAACTTATTTAACATAGGAGGACTGGAACTCTCACTGTTAGTACATAAATTATCACCACAGGGATGAAGAACACATATTTCATTCTTGTGTGGAATACAACCATTTTGAGCACTTCAGTGATCACAGTAGAGCCCCAGTTAGCCAATAGACAACAAAAAAAATTCCCAATGTAACACACAAAAGAAGGGAAGAGAATCAAACTGTCATTGGACCTCTCATCTTCAACATGAAGTCAAAAAGACAATGAAAATGAGAGAAAAGAACTAATCTCAAAAATGCCATACCAAGGTAAGATATCATTTACCTATCAGGAAAAAGAGATTCACGATAAGTAATAATTCAAAGTAACTTATTAAGAAATGACTATCTAAAGAACAAATGAATTTAAAACAGAGAGAGAAAATAAAGGCAAGGAAAAGGTGGTAGGCAATGAATCTTCCAACATAAAAACACTGTTAAATTTAAACTGGGTAATGATAAACTGGGAATATATAATACAAGTCCCAAAAAAAGGATTCTTGAAATAAATAGTCATGGATATGAGGAAAATTCTAAAAATAGCTTAGACTCAAAACCATTAACACCCATCTAGGGAAATAGAAGGTGTTAAAAGTATTCCAAAAACCTCATTTAATAGAAGGGAGTAAATGAAGCATCTTGGTGAGAGAGCAGTTGGTATTTTCTTTCAAAATAACAGCAGACAATAATGTAATTTGACTACGCCTGCACGAAAGGAAAGAAAGCCATTAATGCAATGGAAAAGTATCACAGAACCACCAAGATGAGGAAAGCAATACAATTAATACCAACATGATCACACAGAAACACTCGCTTACCAAAAAAAAAAGAAAAACTAAGTAAAATAAATAATAAACATAAAGTAGGAGGAATAAAACCATGTACTTCAGAACACTAATTTAGAATGGTCTGAATTCTCTAATTAAAAGGCAAGAAACACACTTAGAAGTAATAAAATTTGTCTATTAAAGCATTTACTGTTTGAAGAGAATGAACAGATTATCTATAACTTACATTTTATCACTACATTCTTAAAAGATACATACAATATTCAGCAAGACAACATCATATCAGGAAGACCCAGGGAATGTGGTTTCGGGGATTTCCTCTAGTTTACTCATTTGCATCTACGTGCTGGCAATATGGGGGATACGATCTGGAGTGACAATCATGAAAACTCTGAATGGAGGTGGAAGAGAGTGAAGCTTCCTAGGATTCTTGTTTCCCTAGAGAAAATATCTAATTTGACTGTAAAAAATTGTCTTTAGCAAGCCATTTAACATATAGGATCCAGGTTCAACAACTATCATCGACCAGTGCCACATCACTACATTATCAATTAATTTCACTTAAAAAAAAAAGTTATCAAACTTGCACAATCCCGTTGTAACTCAGTAACAGTTACTGGCCCCCAGGCATATGTGAGCTTGTATTTGCCGTGTCTCAAAGCCAGAACAATGGCTTCAGCATACAAATCTTACCCTTGACTTACTACAATGAAACAAAAAAGTTGAAAATAAATGGGTGGGCAAAGAGATACCAAAAAAGCTCAAAAAAAGAAGAAAAAAAGGGGGGGGGCAATATTAGTATCAGACTAGGAGGAATACTGAATATTGACAAAGAATACTGAATACACCAGGGACTATCAGAAGAACGAATAAATACATCTTGGAAGAAGTACAACCAGAATACTCATTAGAAGCAACACGAATGGCAAGACTTGTCTCACATACTTCACTCACGTCATCAGCGGGGACCAGTTCCTGGACAAGGACATGCTTGGTAAAACAGAGGAGTCAGCACAAGGAAAACCCTCAACAAGACAAACTGACACAGTGGCTGCAACAATGGGCTCCAATCTAGCGACCACTGTGCGGATGGCGCAGCACCAGACAGTGCTCCGTTCTCCTGTACACGGAGTCACCGTGAGTAGGAAGCAAACTGACAGCACCTAACTACAGGAGGAAAACCCTGGTGGCATAGTGGTTGGGTCCTGTGCCATCTACTAAGCAAAAGGTCATCAGTTCAAATCCACCAGATGCTCCTTGGAAACTTTATGGGGCAATTCTACCGGTCCTGTAGGATCACTGTAAGTTGGAATCAACTTGATGGCAACAGTTTTGGGGTTAACAACAGGAAGAATTTAGGGTTAAAGGTGATAAGAATTATTTAAAAAGTACATGATATAGTGACAGCAGGCATAATTTATGAGACAAAAATAAATATTAATTGTAAATCTTCACCTATAAACAACACAGCATCTGAAGTATTAATTATCCAAAGAGAACTTGATCATAATGTAAGACTTCAAAACACCTCCTTGACATGGGGCAGAACTGGTAAAGGGAATAAAGGATTCAGTTAATACAATCAAAAAATGCAATTTAATAGAGAAAAATCTTATATTCCTTAAATAGTACAATATCTTCATTGTTCTTTTCAGTATATTCAAGGAACATACAGAAAAGCCAATGCATGATGCTGAAGATCACAAAATTTCAAAAAGTTACAGGTTTTATAGACTAGATTCTCAGATTAAAATTAGGAATAACAAAATCCATGCTTTAAAAAGATAAAAGCTATTTTTCTAAATTACATATAGGATTATATGTGGTATTCTGGCAATAATTAACCCTGACAGACCAATCACAAAGCTAGGTACACCTTTCACGAATTAATTCTAAACTATATTGTGGAACTTTTCAACCTCAGGCTCCAGGAAGCAATGTCTTCTTCTCTCTTTTATATGTTCAAGTTAAAAACCTTAGGCAATCTCTTTTGTTAAGTTCTAGTGTGCCATATATAAGAAACATTATTTTGATTTAAAAATGGATTTCATATTTATTTCTTAAATGGATTTCAAATCCATTTTTTTCTTCTTATGCCTAAACTTCAGTTATTCCATATTCTTCTTACTCATTTGCAGTCTTTCTCTTAATAATGAATCATTTTGAAAGCTCAAGAAGCCCCCTCTGTATTAAAAAAACAAAAAAAACTGTTGCCAATGAGTTGATTCCAACACAGAGTAACTGTATAGAACAGAGTAAAATCTCCCCATACAGCTGCAAGGAGTGCCTGGTAGATTCAAACTGCTGAAGTTTGGTTAGCAGCTGTAACATTTAACTACTACACCACCAGGGTTTCCACATAATGGTGAGGAAAATGAAAAGCCTTTACACAGTTCATGTGTGGCAGAAGTATATGTGAATTGTTCTACCACAATTAAAAGCCTGTTTCATAAGAAAATACTCAAATTCATTTTACGACAGATAATCGTAATTCATAAATTTAGTCTTAATGCACTCCAGTGCCTGGCACACAGGATAGAATGAACACACAAATGCTCAACAGGAGGCTAGGTTCTTAGAGATATTTTACTTTTGTTGAACGGTATCTAATGCTCTGAATACTATCTGGCCTCCTGAACTTACATGCAACATTTTACATGTATGTTCCTCGGCCTTTTACGTTTTATAAGAATGACGTATTTTAGAAACACCCAGCCACACTCCTGTTGAGTCCATTCCAACTCACAGCAACCCTACAGGACAGAGTAAAATTGCCCCACAGAGTTTCCAAGGAGCATCTGGCAGATTCAAACTGCGGACCTTTTGGTTAGCAGACGTGGCACATAACTACTACGCCACCAGGGTTTCCTTTTAAAATGCAGACTCCCTTTAAAAAACATAAAATGTTCCCCATTTGGGGTTTGTTTAATGCCTCCTCATGATTAGATTCAGGTTCTATATCTGTAGTCAGATCCTACAGAAATGAGACACATGATGTATTTGCCCCTGACTACTGACACTAATTTTGATAAGGCAATCAAAGTGTTTTGTAATTCTCAGATGCATAGTTACTATTTTTCCCCTTGCAAGTTATAAGCAATCTGTAGGAAGACATTTTAAGACCATGCAATATCCTGCTTCTTAAACACTCCCCTAGACAGCACCCACTGATTATTCTCCTGAGCAAATCTTCACCATGTTGGTGGCAAAGTGATGATTCTCTCATGTCAGGGCTCCTTCCACAATCAGTCTTATGCTAAAAGCATGAGTTGTTCTTCTGTTCCATTTACTATCCTTAGAGACTCACACATTCCTATTTCTTCAACGTTTGTAATTCATTATTGTCATTGATTATTTTGGTATTCAGTTTGTCCCACCATCCCACGAGAGTCCCTTAAGTTGCCTCCAGTGTACTTTCGACATACCACCATCTTTTTTTGGGCATAAGATATTCTAGGTTCATCATGTATCTTCCCTGCCTCAGCCATACAGCAGAGCTCTAAGAGTAGGGAACAATATTAGAAACTAATATATTGGTGCGAGATGTGCTCATTACTACTAGGTTGCCTTCTAAGGTCCTTTCAACACACAGTTAGAAAATAGATGTGTGTATACATATTAGCCACATACATAAATATACATATGTGCACAAACATTTACATGTATACTCACAAATATACATTCTACATATATACTCATACATATCCATGTACACATATACATTCACTTATTTTAAAAAATATACATCTCGAAGGATTTTTCACTGTCTTTCTCCATTCCATATTTAGATCTCTCACTTTTCTTAGTAAGAAACCTAACAACATTAATATTCATTTGTTCAATCCTATGGCACTTCTAAACCAGTTCAAAATTTCTACACCCAAAGTACTACCAAAAAAAAAAAATCTATTAAAAAAAAAGAGTTCAAGATTTGTTTTCCTTATCTCATCTCAGAAGATGCAAGATCTACAGACAAATACTACTGTCATAAGTAACAAGCTTCCAGGCAACTCAAAGAAACTGCAACGAAGAAAAGTACAAATTACATGAGAACAAATGAGATAAAGGTTTTCACTGTCAAGAACAGTATTAAAAGGAAGAAATGTAAAAATTAAACTTCAAAGAATTAAGATGAAGCAAACTGGTTACTGATTGCTATTTAGCAAATAAGCAAGTGCAAATAAGTACCATACTCTTACACAAATAACGAACATATTATACCTTATTTTGCCAACTGTGCAACTCCCTTGCTATTTTTGCATGTTAGATATGCCACAGGTTATGTGTAGAGATACGTTATTTACATGTGCATTAGTTTTGGGGAGAAATATGATAACTGGATTCCAGTGAAGTCACAAGCAGATATTTTAAAACTACATATTCCTTTTCTCCTACTTGTTACTTGTAGGAGATTATGATTTTGATTATGGTAGGCACTCTGGGGATGATTTCTGTAGATTGTAGAGAGGATGAAATGAAAGTTAACAGTAATTACTAATATCTAAGATAGACAAAGCAACTGTAAAGAGATCAACTAAACTGTAAAGAGATCAATCCTTGCCTCTTCTGTAAATAAAACACAATCCAGAATGATACAAATACTAGCCATTCAAAAGACTAAAATCCAAGGAAGCATTTGTCGTAAAGAATGTCTGGTTGATGAGGGTGTTGTGGAAGTAGATCAACAAAATAGTTACTGTGGGCCATTTCTTAGGAGAAGAAAACAGTCATTGCTATACATTAAAAATATAACCAGTTATATGCCAAGTAGCTTAATGATTAAATGTTGTATGTAACAATATTGGTTTTAGCAATATTTTGTTTCCAGTTTCACTTTTTTAAAATATTCTTTTAAAACTAAATAAAAGAGTAAAGCAATTCAATTCAAAACAGAAGGATGTGGTAGGGGGAGGAGGCTCTGGTCAGCAAAGTAACAGGGCTTTTTTTTTAACCCACAGTTTATTACCTACATTTTTGCTGACTTAATCTTTCTTATACAAGAACACTTTTTAACATTCTGAACAATATTTTACTATTATAATTTCTTTTTTAAAAAATTAAGAATACTAGTTCAAATAAGCGTGAGAAATAGAATCACTCATTCAACTTTTAAAATAAATCCAAGTAAAAGAAAAAAAATGAACACCTGAGTCAGCAGAGTAAAATGATCTTTCACAAATTTTCAGTGGAAAGCAATGCAGAATCAGGTATTCAATTCTACATATTCTACTGTGCTTGCTTGCTATTTAACTATCATTCTGCAGTTTGGAGTACACAGACCTAAGCTGCTAACACACCTGAATCTTATATACAACTACTGTCTTATGAAATGTCGTATACCAAACTAAAGAACGATTAAAAGAAGTTAGCCTTTGTCTGGCGTGACCGACAGTACACTTCAGGGCCATCAGCCCTTCTGCTCTTTGCCATAAGCCAGTCCACAGACATAGATGTCATTTTACCACAACACAGGACATAACATGGATACACAACACTACCAATTTTAGACTTGCTATGCTTATTTGAAGTAATGAAGACGCAGCAAGTTCTTCAGATACCTTAGTAAGATACGCCTGAGAAAAGAGAAGGAAAACAGAGTCCACGAAAAAAAAGAAGCCTAACATCTAAGTAAGGTTTCTAGGAATACAAGGATCAGAGGACTGTCATCATAGCCTCTTCAAGGTGAGAGACAAATTACTGTACCTGCAGTACCTACTACTAAAAAGTGGGGAGGGGGCATAATGCTTGACAAGCCATTAAGGATTCTCTTGAGCAGTCCTTCAACCCACTTACCATGTAACCTGCTAGGCTAACATTCTTAAGTTGGGCTCAGGAAAAGAGAAAATTCTGCAGCAAGTTTAAGCTGTCGTGTCACTTGGGCTCTGTAACTCAGTACAGCAATTGCCTATGGTCTCTAGAAAGGCCCAACAGGAGAATGACAGCACAAATCTTCAGGGTTTTAGAGCAAAAGCATGTCATTTTCTTCAGATCATTATTCTTTCTAAAAACAGATCTACCCTGCTACTGAGTCCTGATAAAGGCTGAAGGCCTAACAATGGGAATCAAATAATATGTGATGACTCAAGCTGCGCATAATTAGCTGGATGTTATCTGACACACTTAAATGAAAAGTTGGCAGTTCAAATCTAGCAGGTGCTCCTTAGGAACTCTGTGGGGCAGTTCTACTCTGTTCTACAGGGTCGCTATGAGTTGGAACTGACTCAACGGCAATTGATTGGTCTATTTTGTTGTGTTTTAGTTTGGTTTAAATCATAAGGGGTAGGTATGGTAGGAACAAACTGTCATTAAATGGAAATGCTCTGTAAGATACTGAATACAAACAGGTTCAGAAGTCACAGATGAAAGTATTTATTACTTTCTTTTCCAGGTCACTATCTTTTTTTCTTTTATCCATATCTAACATCAAAGAGAACTGCTTATAACCAGATGAAACAAAAAAGAAAAAAACTCAGGCAATGTGCTCAAACAGGAAGTGTGCACTACTGTAAAATAAAGCCTGAAGGACATCAATGATGGGAAGATATCCTGATGGGCCAAAGTTGAAGCAGTATTGTCTGGACCAAGAGATAGTCATAGAGCATGTCTACAATAATTTATGGGCAGTTGACAACAGTTCTGAAGGTTGACTAGGGATATACAAAGATTAAGATTGAAAGATCAGTGACAACAAGGACTGGGTGTGTAGAGAGACCTCTCAGAATAAACAGATTATGAAGAAATTTGTGCCCTAAGTGAATACCCACCAAAGAGGAGATGCTCAATAATCAAGGAGACAAGATAGCTCACTCTATACATCAGTTTCCTTTCCCAACCATCCCAAGGCTCACTCATGTGAAAACGAACCACAGTGTTAGAAATGTAGACTGTGCACAGTCTGAACTACTTGGACTCATCTCTTAGCAGGGCTGACCATCACACTTAGCACTGAGTGCTCAACCTACTAAGAGAAGAGACAAACACACTGAGCTCCTGATACACAGCTCTTAGCTAACTACCTTACGGTACATTGATTATACAGACGTCTGTCATGGAGGGGAGCAGCAAGGGATCCTCAGGAGACAACATACATATTCCAGAGGATATATTCCTTTTCTGCCTCTTAAGCTTCTGTCAACACAACCTTCTGTGAACTCTGGAATGTCTTATTCATTAACGTAGTCTGCCACCAAATGCTGCTTCCAATTGAAAAAAATAACTTTACAGCAAAATAAGAGGTGCAATTCACTCCTCTTACCCTAACACCTAGAAACAGCTGACTTAACAAAATAGTAGAATGGTCAATTAAACGTGCAGAGTTAGGAGATCACATCTTAAAGGGATAGTGTTGTACTGTACCAGGATGTAGTAGATGCTTTGAATCTGCAACCAAATATACAGTATCACTTCTCCCTTTGCCAAAATGTATGAGTTGAGAAACAAGTGACTGAAAATAGGAATAGCCCTTTGCAATATTACACTCAATAATCTAGTCAGAGAATTGTTATTTCCCATCCCTGCAACTTTGTGCCAGATGGTGTGGAGATTCTGGTTCACAGAATAGAAATGCTTCTACATTACAGGACACAAGAATGGCTCTACTGAATCAGAAATTAAAACTGCCAACTGACTACTCTGTGTTCCTTGTGTAACTAGGCCCAGGCAAAAAAAGAGAATTACTCTACTGGTTAAATGATGGATCCTATTACCAAAGAAAAATTGGATTGCTGCTATACAATCCAACAGGAAGGATTGTGTCTGGAACCCTGAGGATTCTTTCTGGTATCTTTTAGTATTTTCACGTCCAACAGTAAAATTTAATGGAATATTATAGAAACTAAAATGGGCAGGATCAAAGAGAATTCATACTTTGTTGGAATAATGATTTGAGTCACCACAAAGTAAACAATCTTATCATCTAAAGTCCTGGCTGAGAATAAAGGGAATAAAGAAAAGGACAGTGGAAGAAAAAAGTATCAACTTACGGTCTCATGACCAGCAACAGGAGTGCTAACATTAGCTAACTTGACAATTTAGTTTTGACGTAACAAAACATGCAGATGGAACAAGGAATGAATTTGAAGACAATTAACACTGCCAAGAGATAAACATGATAAACTATCTCCCAGAAATAGATACGTTAATGCTGAAATTTTATGTGCTCTCACTTTGAATATACAGCAAGAGAATGCTTTTATCTTGTTAAGTGAAAGAATGTTACTTTTTCTGTTTTGCAGAAGTTCAAATATGTATAGAAGTATATTAATGCTAAATAACTAACACAGTAGTAGACTGTACTATTATTAAGCTATAGTCTCTTGCCTTCTAACTCACTTCTCTGTGCTGTTACATTTGCTAGAACACTGCCAACCACATTTCTCCTCTATCAACCGGCTCGCTTACTACCCTAGTACATAGGAGTTACAAGGGCAATTAAAAGACTTGAAGAGAAAAACACAAGCCTGTTCTTCTCCGTTTATAGCAAAATTTTCTATCCTAGTGGTGACAGCTGATTCCAGTACAAGCAGTTAGCTCCACTGTCTATAAATCTCAACACAAAGTAAACTGGTAACATATACAAAATCTATTTTAGGCCAGGGTAAATAATGTTAACATAGTTCATTTTTGCAGAGGCAATAAGTACAGTAGTCAGTTTTTTTAATGGCTATCAATAGGGACTCAATGCAATAAAACAGATTTTTCTCTTTTTATCTAACAATGTCTATACTATACACCTTATTATAGCAGTTAGTTATTTAGCATTCATATACTTCTATACATTCAAAATCATACTTTGAAAGCCTAAGGCTCCATAAAAAATTATTGTTAACACTTTTCAAAGACTGGTATGTGTGTTAGACCTTTCAAGATATCCATTCTATTCTAAGCTTTGTAGAAATATTTAAAAGTACAATTAAGGAAATAAATGAGTTTGCTTATGGTACATTACAATAACTAGTCCAAGGTCAGTGGTCACATGCTATGGGTTTTATGATTTTAAGATATGGCTATTCTCCTTTCAAACTACTACATGTATGTTTCTCATAATACCTCTCTAAAATACTAAGTTATTATTAGCCATTAGATATAAAATCATTTATTTAGTGATAACTGCTGTAAGACATAATATCCTTTACATGAAAAAGCATACTATGACTGAGCATGTTTTATGTAATAATTACCAATTAAAGTCACATTAAATACACTGTTTTTAAAAACTGATATCCATGTTGCATAATGAAACTACACAAACCTAATTTGCATATACCCATCTGAAAAATCACTTTAAATACTAATGTATTCATGTTATAGATGTGCAAGAATCAAAAGCAATACAATGTTTTTTGTAAGACATAATAAGCAAAATTTTAAAAGAACAAAATATATTAACATCACAGTGAGAATAACGCAAAATTTGGATGACAAATTACTAAAATGAGCTACATTTTCTTAGGGAGCCCTGGTGGCACAATAGCTAAGTGCTATGGCTACTAACCAAAAGGCCAGCAGTTCAAATCTACCAGCTGATCCTTGGAAACTCTATAGGACAGGTCTACTCTGCCCCGCAGCACTGCTATGAGTTGTAACTGACTACTTGATAGCAACACGTACTTTAGGAAGATATAATCACAGGAATCCCTAGGTGGTGCAAACAGTTAAGCACTCCACTAGCTGAAAGGAAACCCTGGTGGTATAGTGGTTACTTGCTACGGCTCCTAACTAACAGGCTGGTGGTCCAAATTCACCAGGCACTCTTTGGAAACTATGGGGCAGTTCTATTCTGTCTATATAGTGTTGCTATGAGTCCGAATCAACTTGATAGCAATGAGTTTGGTTTAGAGGCACCTTGGACAACAGCCCTAGTAACTGCTTCCAAAAGGTTAGTCTTGAAAACCTTGTGACACAGTTCTAATACGCATACATGGAGTCACCATGAGTTGGAACTCACTCAATGGCAAATAACAACAACAATATATATTACTGCAATGAGCAATTACACAGAAAAAAATAAGTCCTCTTTTTTGCCACCTACAGAAATGGGCACTCTATGTTTAACCTCATGTAGTTTTTAAATGCTGCTAAGAATTACTACCTGTAAAAACCACAACCAAATGATTTTTTAAAAAATCAATAAAAGCATACTTAGGCCCACACTTAACCAAATATTGTTAAGTACAGTATTAGGTAAAACAGAGTATTTAGTAATAATAGTTACAAGTCTGAAATTTCCAAACATCCATCAGTGTTCTTCCTATCCCCCCACTCCCACACCCCCGAGGATATATTTCCACCTGAATTAACCACTCCATCTCCATTGTTTTAGAAATGAGGTGGTATTCTATTAAGACACTTTCAGAAGAGGTAGCCACCTACACTCATCTTGCTTGACTATTAATGTATAGGCTCTTCAGTTAACTAGAACTCAGAATATCTGTATAACAGATACTCTGTCAGAAGAATAAACCTTGAATTTAAGGCTTATCAGTATTTCTCCAAATCAAGAGAAATAGTATTTTTGAAAACTGGAAAATACTTATGTACGTGTATATGTACGTGTGTGTGTGTGTATATGTGTATGTGTAGATGAAGACATAACTGTTCCATCTATAAATACCTAAGCAACACCATTTAGGAGACCCAAATAATTGTTCTGACTAAAACGTACTGGCCATTAAGTCACAAATCTTTATTTAAGGATATAAAATATTAAATGCCCAGTTTATGAAAACTGACACCGACACAGCCCTATTAAACTCACTTTTTACTTAGGATATAAAGAAAATACATAGTTCAGCACACTGCATGGTATCATCTTTGTGAGAAATCACAGTCTCTTAAGGGGCTGTTTTAATCTTACAGAGTCTGGACTCAGGTAACTGTTCACAAGTCTTTCTTTCCATTAACTACAAAAAAGCAAACTTGCAGCTTATGTCTGCCAAATACAAAGAATTTCATGTCATATACTAGTAAGCTTAAATCTCTCTACTAGTTATTTTTCTGAATTGCCACTCTAATTTTCTCTTTATAATCTCCTTGATTAACCATTTCTTATTCTGTTGTAACATATTTCCTCACATAATATGCCTTAAAAATTTCTGCCTTAGAAAAAGGTGAACTAAGACAGTTTTGGAAAAAACAATGAAAATATTCATGTCATATCACCTTTTATTCTAAAATAGCACCAAGAAAGATAAAAAGGACTGACCAAACAATGAAAAAATTACCACTTAATGAATATTATGAGAAATCTTAATCAAATTCAACAGTTACACCTTTGATCTAATAAAGTATGGATAAAATTTTGCTCTGCAAATGCAAATATGAGCAGTATCCTTCAAAATAAACAGTATTATTTCAATATATTTAATTATAATGCCAATGATCATGACATACACTAATAAATCATTTGGCACACTTGATTTTAAAGTAAAATTAATCTTTACTTTCACAATTTAACAAAGCTTTTTTTAAATCAGAAATAACCATTTTTAAAGAAATATTTTATGACTAAAATTAGTAAAAATTGAAAAGATACTACAAAATGTTAACTGTCACAGGTCAAAGGAGCAATCTGTGAAGATCAGATAGTATATGGTGGACTGGGATCAACTCGACAGCAAGGGGTTTCTTGGTAGGGGGCAGTTATATGTAAAAAAACAAACCAAATCATTGTCACTGGGTCAATTCCAATTCACAGCAACCCTGAAGAATAGAGAAGGGCTTCCAAGGCTTTACAAAAACAGACTGTCACATCTTTCTCCAGTGGCTCACGGGCTTGAATCATCAACCTTTTGGTTGGTAGCTGAGCAATCAACTGCTGTGCCACCGGAGTTCCTAGGGTGTCAAGTACCCCGTAAACAATGAAGTCAACAGAATCCAAACAGCATTATTTCATGCAAAAATGGAGTGGGAGTGAGTTACACTTACCCTTCTCCTCCCATTCTTGTTATCTTTAGGCGAAAATCCACAGAATTCAAACTGGGAGGCTTCCATTTCAAAATATCATCACATCGACCAGGCTTATATTTCTAAAGTAAGTTAAAATGACAATAATAATTAATAAATAGATTTTTTAAAAAGGCCTCGACATTCAATGTATTGAAAATCTATTTTTTATTAAGAAAAATGACTATTTCAGACTAAGACAAACTGGGAAGAAAAGCCTGGAAATCTACTTCCAAAAGCTGACTCAGCCAGTGAAAATCCTATGAGATTGGTTCAATCGCCTTATGCAGAGGGTCTCCAAGAGTCAGCGGCTGACTTGACAGTCGCTAACGATGTATCTTCCTTAGTTGTAGTCCTGTGTCAATCCATCTTGCTGAAGGTCTTCCTCTTTTTTCACTGACCCTCCACTCTTATCAAGCATGATGTCCTTCTCCAGGGATTGATCCCTCCCGACAATGTGTCCAAAGTTATGTGAGATGGAGTCTCGTGATCTTTGCTTCCAAGGAACATTCTGGTTATACTTCTTTCAGAACAGATCTGCTTGTTCTTTTGGCAGTCCATGGTACATCTGATATTCTTATCCATCACTACAATTCAGCGGTGTCAATTCTTCTGTCTTCCTTACTCGCTGTCCAGCTTTTGTATGCATATGATGTGACAGAAAACACCCTGGCTTGGATCAGGTGCACCTTAAAGGTGACATCCTTACTTTTCAATTCTTTAAAAAGGTCCTTTGTGGCAGATTTGCCCAGTGCAGTGTGTCTTTTGATTTCTTGACTGCTGCTTCCATGAGCACTGACTGTGGAACCAAGTGAAATGAAATCCTTGACAACCTCAGTCCTTTCTCCATTTGTCATGATCTTGCTTACTCGTCCAGTTGTGAGGATCTTCCTGCTGATTTATAGAACACAGGTGATTTTTGTACATTAGCATTTGTACTATGATTTTATTGAATTTTCTTACAAATTCTAGTGATCTTTTTGTAAATTTGAAGAGAATTTTTTCTATAAATAACCACTGCATTTGAGAAAAGAGGCAGTCTTGATTGTGTATTCCTTTTTTTTCCTTTTCTTGCCTTACAGCATTGGCAAAGTCATATGGTACAATGTTATATAGCAGTGAAACAGGAAGACATCTTTGTCCTTTGTCTTCATCTGACTGAAGGACAGAAGTATTCAGCAGTCAACATTAAATATGAAGCTAGCTGTAAGTTTAGTTATAAATGTCCTGTATGAGACTGAAAGAATTTTCCTTCTGTTCCTAGTTTGCTAAGAGTTTTTATTATAAAAGAATTTCAAATTCTGTAAAATGCTTTTTGACACACATTGAGATGATGATATGGCTTTTTCCTTGACATTGTTAATGGGGATCACTATATGCAATGACTTTTGAATATAAAACCAATCTTGTATTTAGGATACACCATGGTCATGATGTATTACAGCTTTAATATAACAGTAACTCTTCTGACAGTGCTTGAAAACAATGTGAATTCTGCTGTTGTCGGATGGAGAGTTCCACAAATGTCAATTGGAACAAGTTAGATGATGATGCCATTCAAGTCTTGTAAATCTTCAGTGATTTTCTGTCTGCTTGTTCTACCAGTTATTGAGGAGTGTTGAGATCTCCAACTCAAAGAACAAATTTGTCTATTCCTCTTTTCACTTCCATGAATTGTTGCTTCATATACTTTGAAACTATTAAGTGCCGACAAATTTAATATTGTAACGTTCCCTTAAAGAAATGAATTACCTATGATAATATCCTTGCTCTAAAATATACTTTGATACTAACACAGGCATTCCAGGTTTCTGTAAGTAATACTAGCAAGGTGTATCTTTAATTACCCTTTATTTTAACTAACCAGTACCTTAAACTAGATTTCTTGTAGTCAGTATATAGCTAGGCCTTGCTCAGGTCCCAATGCTTAATACATAGTTTTACATTGGAGGCTTCAACATTCAATTCAAATAAACTCAAAAATACCTGTGAAGCATCGACTTAGTATGCAAACTTTGTAAATTTGGCAATGTTTGTCAAAGGTCAACAAACTTTGGTCCCTTGTGCACCCACCATATAATTTGTTAGAAGTAAAAAATTGTAGGAGAAAAATGTTTTAAGTGTGATCAAAGAACATAGTAAAGAGAGGAAACATTTTAACTGAGTAACTTAAGGACTGAACATAGAGGAACAAATATTGCAAGTCCTGAAGGATAGGTAATTCATTCAGATTTGGAACAGAAACAGTAAATACAAGCAAAAACACAGGTGTAGAAAAATTTAGGCTCTACTGAATGAGCGCTAAAGCTATAAACTCAGGAAAGACATTACAGAAGTGGAGCCATATTATAAAACAGTACTTATTTAAGAAGGAAAAACAGCTGAGTATTTTCATTACCTATTAACATATATACACATTTCATTACCAATTTAGACACACAGACACAGGTCAAATCGCATTCTAATAGATGTTCATAAATCTGAGAAAAATGGTAAAAATTCTAGTCACAAGTTCACCGATTTCTAAAAGCACTCCTATGACAACATAGCATAACTCAGTATAAGTTTAGCTAAGAAAGATAAATCATTGGAGTTGAAACAAAACACATTTTATATGCAGCATTTAAAAATACAATAGAGTATTTTCCCTCATTTTGTGTTTAAACATAAATGAGCATAAAGTCAAATGTATGATATTTCAACGTAAGTTTCTGCCTGTTTATTTGCCCTGAAAGATTATTTAGGTAATATATATCTATCAGAGTGATCACTGGTAAATATCTTCAAAATAGGCTTGCTTCACATAAAATTTTTTTAGAAATGTTAAAATTTGAAGATGCCGAATTCTGATAAAATTTGTTTTCCTAATGATGTATATTTGAAAGAAAATGTCCTACACCATTTAATAACAGTGGCTCACTATGGTAGCATGGGATAAAACAGAGGAGAAGAGTGCTCGAAGGGTGTGCTGAGAAGGAAAAGTGAACTTGTGTAGTTTGAAAAAGACTACTTCTAGCCTACCCCTACTATCACTGACAACCTCTGCCAAGTGAACTTCACCTTCCTAGGTAAACCATCACTTACTTCTGTTCAATATTCCCTACTTCAGTGACTATGAGTATGGAAACTCAAACCAAAACGATGGCCAATGAGTCAGTTTCAACTCAGAAAGACCCTACAGGACAACAGAGCTGTCCCCCATAGGGTTTCTAGCATCAATGAATCCAAACTGTTGACCTTTTGGTTAGCAGCTGTAACTTTTAAACACTACACCACCAGGGTTTCTGTGAGCTTGGGAACACTTAGAAACCAATATCAATGTAATTTATTAAATAATATATATATCTTATATATATAGTTATATATCTAATTTTGGAAACCCTGGTACATAGTGGGTTAAGTGCTACATCTGCTAACCAAAAGCTCAGCAGTTCAATTCTGCCCAGTGCTTCTTGGAAACTCTATATAGCAGTTCTGCTCTGACCTCTAGGGTCGCTATGAGTTGGGTTTTTTTTCTCATATGTATAATTTTACACACACACATATATATATAGAATACACATTCTGTACCAGCAAAACTTGTGTCTAATTCTGAGCCTACAGAACACCTAATAAATGCTCAGTAAATACATGATGGAAGATAAAAATAACAAAATTAAAGAATTTCAAAATTTACAATAAACATGAGTCTCAGATATATTTAAAAAATAATTGAGACTATAAAATAATTTAAGTTAGTAATTTTCATGAAAGATGGTGCATATAAATCACTGTCAAAAGGCTCTTTTTTCACAACTCACAAAATAATTGTGAAAATACTGTATAATATAGAAATGTAAGCCTTTCAAAAATATTTGAGTTATCAAATTTGAAGTACAGAACCTTGCTGAACTATAAACAAGAATACAAAAACACCCTTTCAAGCTACATGTTTCACTGTATAATCAGAGCAACACATTTTAATTTCATTAAATTCACCAGCATTTATCAAGATTAAAATAATTATCAAAGCTATATTTAAATAACACATACAATACTTCTTTCTACAGAAGTAAATCTGATTTTATCAGGTGAGCTATCAAATTAAAAAGTAGGAATACAATAATCTGGAGACAATTACCAATTTAACCTAAGATACTGTCACCATAAAAAAAAAAACTAATGAATGCAAATGCAAGGTAACAAAGTGTTTATCAAATGAGAGCAGAACCTTGCCTAGAGGTGGAAGGTGGCCAGGTACAAAAGAGAAGTCTCTAAAACAGAGAAAACTAAATGGAGGCATAAGTGATATATTTGTTGTGTAACAGAATATCCTAAACTAGGGGCAATTTCACATCTTAAGTATATATGGCAACGCCTGCAGACATTTTCAGTTGTCATGCTCTGAATAGGATATGGTGATCTAAAAAGCAGAGACCAGGGATGCTGCTCAACATCCTACAATGCACAGAATATTCAAATACTCACCCACCACAAAGAATTATCCAGGTCAAAATGTCAACTGTGCCACATTTAAGAAGCCAATGCAAAAAAAGGTAGTAGTAACACAGCAAAGAAGGATAAGCTATTTTAGTCTTTGTCTCTACTAGTTAGTTAAGTCATTACTAACCTAATTTTAAGCAAGTTCAAACTGTGGGCCACATCTATCTCACATGCAGAGCCGCAGTAATAGCATTTTGTTTGCCTAAATATCTAAAGATGTTTTGCAGCCCTATGCTACTACATGATTTCCACTAGCAATATGCGAGCAGGTACATTACCAAAACATTACATATATTCCTTTCTCTAGGGTGGGACACGAGTCTACAAAGATGTTCTAAGATATAATGCCTGTACAAGGATTGCTAACAGAAGCTGTCCTCACTTAACATTAGTTTTATGTATTTGTTCATTCACTCATTCATTCAAGCATTTAGCTTTAAAGAAAACAGAAGAAACCCTAGATGGCAGTATTACCGGACAGAGAGGTAGAACAGCTCAAGACTTGGTAAGATGCTTGCTCCATGTTTCAGTGAGAAACACAGAGGTATTCTATTGTGTTTAACAAGATGTAAATAGCCTACAAAGAGGAAAAGTCACTCATTCAACATTATGTACCCAGGGACAGATACGGAAAAGACAGACGGCGTTTGACCACAATGGGGCTTTTAACGTAATCAGCAAGAAAGATTACAGGAAAGGGAAAGATGCTGAAATGAATCTGAACAGAGTTGCTTAAGGAAGTACAAGGGAGAACCATTAAAACCAGAATGAAGGTTAAACGAGGGTGTACTGAATAAGAAAAACACATTAACTGAATTTTGAAGAACCATTAGGTTAGAAGAATGTTCCAGGCAATGGGATCAGGACCATGTACGAGTTGAAGTCAAAATGTGAAAGTTTCCTAAGATTACGTTTGCTCACTGCGCCCATTCCTGTCTTACTGATGTACAGAGAAAACAGTACTTCTTCCATAAAAATACGACAAGGCAATCGTTTGTCATTCCACTTCCTGAAAATCACAAACTTGTTAGAGTAAGTAGGCAAAGGTATCACGCAAAGAAGCAGGGGAAGACAAGAGACTTCAGTTTTCAAAAGCTTGCTGACATTTCTCATTTCTTTAGCTCTTAATGTTACTTATAAAAACTGAAATTCGGATTTAGGTGTAAAATTGTTAGAGAACTGATTTTCGTGGTTTATTCAGGTTGGAAAAATTGCTCAAAAACATATTCATATTGCCATTTCTATTCTTTTTTTACAAGTCTAATTTCTTGCTGTTGTTGTTTTTATATAAAACATCCTGTGTAGCTTACATTTCTAGTAAGACAATTTTTTGAAAAAACTATAATTATACAAAGACATCAGACATCTTAGCTTTCTATATGTGGGCAGTTCCATAGAACTAAAAGTGTTTTCAAAATTTAATCAACAAGGAAACTAGTATAAAAGCAGATTAAATGAAAAAAAGCCAGTTAATGTCAAAATCAATACTGCACGTATATAAAAATATTAGAAAAAGGAGAGGGCCTGAAAGCATACAGTGAACTCTCTTTCTTTACAGATAATCAAACTGATAACCTGAGAAGTTATGAGTTGTGCAAAACATTCCTAAATAACAGTAATACAGAAATAACCTTTCTACCATTAACAAAACAAAGAATATCATCTGCCCAATTGCAAATGATAGAAGGATGAAAAAGTTGGGCTAGATAATCCCATGAGATGAAATTATAAAACTGTTCCAAAGCCAACCCATGACACGTCAGCTGCTTTCAATTTACTCTCAGTTTATTCTTTGTGGACTAGCAACTGAGGGAGGAAACAACTGGCAAGTGTCCTGGACTGTAGGCAGAGACTTCAGTCTAACAAACCTCTTCAGCATCTAAACTACTTAGCTAATCTTTACTATTTAAGCATTAGTGAAGGGCTACATAACCAAGAGTCTAATTCTCTGTCTGGCACAGCCCTTATCTCTCAGTACACCCTAAACCTACTCTCTGTGTCCACCAAAGTGCCTCTTCTACTCTATCAATCTCCATTCTTCTACTTTAATATAATTTGTTTCTTACATCAGTTTCTTCACAGAACATAAGCCCTATTAGGACAGACTCTGTCTTTACACATTTTTATGTTTCCAAAACTCAGCAATGTGAATGACATATGGTACTCAGTGCTTAGCCTATGAAGGAAACAGGTCACGTGTTCCACAAGCCAAGATTAACTAAATTAATAACCAAGGTTACTGTCACTTAGTATGACATCATATTGACTTTTAGAGCTAGGTTTTCCAGCTAGGTTTTCTCCCTTTCTCTGGTGGATACAGGTCTAAATAAAATATATTAATTAAACTTAAAATTTTATAATAAAACAACAGCAGCAAGAGGAAATTAGGCTTGTAAAGAAGACAGCTGTCCAACTCTAGATTACAAGCAGTATCAGTAGCCTAGGTACTTTACTTATCAATCGCCTTGCCTTTCTTTGCACTAATTTTCACTAAACCAGAAACCTGGTGGCATACTGGTTAAGTGCTAAGGCTCGCTAACCAACAGCCTGCCAGTTCAAGTCTGCCAGGAGTGGCTTGGAAACCTGACAGGACAGCTCTATGCTGTCATACAGGGTCACTATGAGTCAGAATTGACTCAATGGCAATGGTATCATTAAAATAACTTTTTCAACTCCTAGTATTGACATGATAATCCTCCTTGTCCTCTTAGAGAAAGGAGGTAAGATAATTTTTTTTTAAATACATTTAAAGTCATTTATTTTGCCCTCCTATCAAAACTTCAGTTTGGCAGAACAATTTGATTTCCCTGTAGATCAATAATTTAATGTATCTGATGTTAAAACAACTCCAATGGTCCCCAATTAGCTCAGGAAGCACAAAAGTTCTCAAGGACAAAAAATAGTTTTATGCTGCATAAAATCATGAAAACACAGTGGTGTTATACAATAGGATATGGCAGGCAAAGTGTGGAGAAATCAATAAATATTACTACACAGATTGCTTTGTCAAAAATCAACAGAAAAATATTAATATTGAACATTCACCAGATGTTTTAAAAAATTATGTCTACCCTTAAACTATTGCCCTAATATATCTTTAACCCTTAAACCAAAAACATCCCTTGTAAGCTGAAACAACAAGTTAGATCAACTAGTGAAAAAAAAGTTTGCTTTGAGTATTAACACTCTCTTATGCATATAGAATGTACACCTAAGTATATGGGATCAAAGCAACACAGCAACTCAGAAGATTAGAAAGGAACCTTAAAGGGTAGTCAGTTTATGTTAACTGGGAAGAAATAATTCAGAAACGGAAAGAGAGACTGATTGCACAACTCTAGGAATGTACTACAATCAATGTAAATGAATTACACATGTAGAAAATGGTTCAACTTGTCTATGTCTTGCTGTGCATTTTCTCAACAATTTTTTTAAAAGTCATATCTATTAAACAGCCGTTTGGAATAATCACAACATCTGAATCAATTCTGAACAATACACATTCTTTAAGCCTCTATTCTCTGCCTTCTTTTTCACTGTTACTCACTATACATAATCTACACCAACAGCCCCCAATTATACCCACAATGAACATTACTGTCAAATCTTCATCTCTAATCTTGATTTTTCTTCCAAGAAGAGTGATGCTCATTTTCAAATATGAAGTATGTTAAGCACAACCTCCATATAAACATCCTGATGGCCGCTTAAACTTTCAGATCTAAAACTGAATCATCCATATGCCAAAAACGAAGCAGTTTCCTTCCCTTTCTGACTTCTAATTTGGATAGACATGAAACTACTAATATGGCAGGTTGAAACTTCTGAATTATGTTTGATTCAATGCCTACTGCTTTTATATTTAATTGTCTTCATTACTTTTTTACACAAACTACTGTGATAACATTCTAATTGATGTCCCTATAATCAGTAAAAAAAACTAAATCAAACCCACTGCTGTCGAGTCGAATCCGACTCACAGAGACTCTAGAAGTCAGAGTAGAACTGCCCCATAGAGTTTCCAAGGAGTGCCTGGCGGGTTTGAACCGCTGACCTTTTGCCCAGCAGATGTAACCCTTAACCACCATGCCACCAGGGTTCCCTATTACCAACAGTCCCTGCCACAGATAAATGACACCAAACACACCTGGTTAGTTTGCATACTGAATAAAACTCTTCTCAGCTTAAAATCCAAAGCCATCACCACCGCTCTTTCAGGTAGCTGTATTTTTTTTTCTTTAGTCTTATCCCCTACCAGGAGTTCCCAGGTGGTGTAAACAGTCAGCATGCTGAACCGCTAAACAAAAGGTTTGTCAGTTTGAGCACACAAAGAAGTGTCTGGTGGCATAGTAGTTAAGTGCTACTGCTGCTAACCAACAGGTCAGCATTTCAAATTCTTGGAAACTCTGTGGGAAAGTTCTACTGTGTCCTATAGGATTGCTATGAGTCATAATCAACTGGATGGCAAAAGGGTAGAAACGTCCGGGAAGAAAGGCCTAGTGATTTACTTTGAAAAATCAGAATTAAATACCCTATACAGCACATTTCTACTTTGACATACGTAAGACTGCCATGAATTACAGTCAAGCCAATAGCAACTTGCTTTATGTCCCTCACATGAAATGAAAAGGCAGTAACAATTCCTAATTCACAGCATTTAGTGAGTTTTTATTTTCTACTAGCTACTATTCTGAGTGCCAGAAAATCATTCTCAGAATATCACAGTTAGGTACGATAACTTAACATAATCCCCCATTTCACTACTGAGGCAGAAAGATCTTGAGTAATATGCCCAGATACAGTTAAGTATTTATACCCAAGTTTTTACTCAGATACCAAAATCCATACTAACTACACTACACTGAGTCAATGGAAAGAGAAAAGTTTTAAGACCCTGCCTGTTAAAATATATTCAAACAGCCTAATATAAAATGTGTCTGTAAGTCAAACTACTATGACAAAAGTAAAAGAGTTACACTCCAAATTTAAAGCAGCAACAGTTCTTCAACAGGAAGACTAACTGACATTCTGGAATCCATAATTCTCAGTTAAGAACTGCATTCTGTGCATTGCAGGATGCTGTTAAGCCTCCGCCCACTGAGGCCAGTGACAATTCCTCCCACTCAGTGAAAATCAAAAATATCTCCAGGTATTGTTAAATGTCCTTTGGGTGAAAAAGAGTATAAAATCGCCCCATTGAGAACCACTGTCTAAAGTATGCATTTTTTTTTCCCCTCCAGCAAATACCAACCAATCAATTAGTATATCTGTATTAAACTCTGTCCTATAAATTCAGAGAGATAAAAATAATGGAGGATTTCAGACCAATAATTAACAACAATAAATTGTAAGTTTTATAATATATCAAATCCAGAGCACTGTGACAGCACGAAATAGGGAATTTAACATGGCATTAAAAATTACAAGATACTTCCCGGACAAAACAGAATTTAAGCTGACAGTTAACTATGCAAAAACTGTGACAGCAAGCACAGACCAGAGGGACAAAGACATTGACAATGTCTACAACATATATATAAGGCACAGTACTTAATATTCATTCCCCTGAAAGTCTACTATTATATAGGTACTAAGAATATCACTGCGAATTAAGACAGACATGGTTCCTGACTTGACAGTACTTACACTTTAGTGAGGGAAATAAAACTTTTTAAAATAACAGAAAGCTTTGTTAAAAGTTTTGACAGACTGGCAAAAGAGTTTTGTAAGATCACAGGACAATGTCACAACTCACTTTGTCAAACCGGGCTTTCCCAAGGAAGTAACATCTGATCTGATAATTAAAGGATGAATAGGAGTAATACAAAAAAATAAGAAGAAAGCAGTTCAAGGCAGAATGAATAACTTGTGTAAATACATGCTCATTACAAATTGCTGTTCTTAAAAAATGTCATCAAAATTAAACTTGTATACTTTCACTCAATCACAACTGGGAAAAAAAAATGTATTGGTCTACCAGTAGAAAGGGACACTGCAGTTATCATTGAACTTTGGGAACAAGAAGAAAATCACAAAATGTGTAAATTATAAAATGTGTGCTTCCAAACAGTCCCTTCTAAAGTTTGGAATTGCTATCAGCCTTAGGGATGCCTAGACAATGTGCAGGCAAGAAAAGACCAAAACAGATGTGAGAAGACACTCTGAAACTTGCTCTTGAATGTCGAATAGCTAAAGTTGATAGAAGAAATGATGATGTGAAAGAACTGAACAGATGATTTCAAAGAAAGCTTAAGAAAACAAAGTGTTACAATGAAATGTGCAAAGAGCTAGACTTAAAAACACAAAAGAACACACCCAGCATTTCTCAAGCTGAAACAAAAAATTCAAGCCTCAAGCTGTAACACTGAAGGATTCTATGGGAAAAATATATAAGCCTCAAAAGACAACAGAAGGCTGTACTTTATGGTGTATACATAGAGAGAGAGAGAGATACACATATATGAAGCTGTCCAAATGGTTTCTTTCTAGAGCGGAGAGGAGAGAGTGCAGAAGAGGGGACAGGTATAGGCTGAGTGGATACTGGAAGAGTGGAAAGGGGAGCTGCTATTTGTTACAGAATGAGGAGAACAGATGGTTGCACAGATGTGGGTGCTCATCATTTTATATAATAAACTCACTTAGATTGTAAACTTTCACTTAATCACACACACAAAAAAAGTTTCAAAAAAAAGACAACAGAAGGAATACATGCAGTTACTATACCAAAAAGAACTAGTCAGTGTTCAACAATGTCAGGAAGCAGCATAAGATGAAAAATGGATGATATTTAAGAAAAAAGTTCCAGCTGCACTAAAGGCACTGTCGAAAAACAAGACTCCAGGAATTGACACAATACCAACTGATATATTTCCACAAATGAATACAGAGGCGGAGGGGCTTTTTCAAGCAGTTTGGAAGATAGCTGACTATTTTAATCATCTACTGCTGCTATACTAGAAATCCTACATAAATCAATGGTTTAATAAGGGGAAATTTATTTTCTCACACAGAAATAGGCAAAAGTCTAAATTCAGGGTGTGAACTCCAGATGAAGCCTTTCTCTGTTGGCTCTGGAGGAAGGTCCTCATCATCAATCTTCTCTTGGACAGGGAGGTTCTGAGGCACAGGGGCCCAATGTACAAAGGATATGCTCTACTCCCTGCACTGCTTCTTTCCTGGTGGTATGAAGTCCTGAAATCTCTGCTTGCTTCCCTTTCTTTCACATCCCAAAAAACTGCCTCAAGGCATAATACAATTTTATAGATTGAGTTCTACCAGACTCATACAACCACCACCCACCCTTCCATATTAACATTATAGAGGCAAGATTTACAACATATAGGAACATTACACAATACCAGGAATCATGTCCTAGACAAATTGCTACACACATTTTGGGGGGAACACAATCCAATCTATGAAACTAACCAATCACTTGGAAAAGATTCATATTTGTGCCCAATCCAAAGAAAGCTAATCCAACAGAGTATAGAAATTATTAAACAATATCAACAGTATCACACACAAGTAAAATTTTGCTGATGATCGAAAATGGTTGCAGCAGTACATCAACAGAGAACTGCCAGTAATTTAAACCAGATTCAGAAGAGGACACAAAATGAGGGATTATCATTGCTGATGTTAGATGGATCTTGACTGAAAGCCAAAAATACCAGAAAGAATATTACTTGTGCTTTATTAACTAAGAAAAGACATTCAATTGTGTGGATCATAAGAAATTATGGATAACATTGCATAGAATGGAAACCCTGATGGCATAGTGGGTTAAGTGCTACGTCTGCTAACCAAAAGGTCGGATGTTCAAATCCCCCAGGTGTTCCTCGGAACCTCTATGGGGCAGTTCTACCCTGCCCCTAGGGTTGCTTTGGGTCAGACTCAACTTGATGACAATGGGGTTTACTACACAGTATGAAAATTACAGAACACTTAATTGTGCTGATGGAGAACCTATACCTAGACAAACAGGCAGTCACCTGAGATGAACAAGTAGATTCCATGTGGTTTAAAAATCAGGAAAAATGTGTATCAGAATTATATCCTTTTACCATACCTATTCAGACTGTCTGCTGAGCAAATAATCCAAGAAGCTAAACTAAGGTGCACTAAGGTTGGAGGAAGACTCATTAACAATCTGGTGTTGTACAAATGACATAATCTCACTTGCTGAAAGTGAAGACAATTTGAAATATTTACTGATGTAGATGAAAGATTACGGCCTTCAGTATGGATTACATTCCAATACAAAGAAAACAAAAATACAACTGGATCAATAAGCAATATCACAATAAACGGAGAAAAGATTGAAGTTGCCAAGGATTTAATTTTACTTGGACACACAATCACCATCCATGCCAGCAGCATTTAAGAAATCAAATGACATACTACATTGGACAAATGTGCTGCAAAAGATCACTTTAAAAGTTAAAAACAAAAAAATATCACTTAAAGATTAAGGTGTGCCTGACCCAAGCCATGGTATTTTCAATCATTTCATATACATGTTAAGCTGGAGAATGAATAAGGAAGACTGAAGAGCTGAAGCATTTTACTTATGATACTGGCAAAAAATACTGAATATACCCTGGACAGTGAGAAGAACAAACAAATCTGTCTTAGAAGAAGTACAGCCAGAAAACTCCTTAGAAGTGAGAATGGCACTTACCTTGGACATATTATCAGAAGGGACCAGTCCCTGAGGAAGGACATTATGCTTGGTAAAGGCAAGGGCCGAGAAAAGAGAGGAACATCCGCAAAAAGACGGACTGATTTAGTGGTTGCAATAATACACTCAGGTGTAACAATAATGGTGAGGATAGAACAGTACCAGGCAGTGTTTCATTCTATTGTGCTTAGGATTACTATGGGTCAGAACCAATTGGAGAGAGAGCAGTTAACAACAACAGATAAAAGAAGTGTGGCCAAAGATAAAATAAATAAATACAATCTATGTTTATATTTTGTCTGTTGATGAAATTGTGTCAGTAATATAGCCTATTTTTTACTTCATGATTCCAATATGTCCCATGCTAAAATCAAAACTGCTACCAAAATACATGAAGAAAATTATACTTGGAACAATGTTAAAAAGTAAAGCACAATTAGTATCTTTTTGAAAGGGGTTTATAATAAGGATTATTGACATTTGTATTAGCTTATGAACACATAAAGAAAATTATATCCTACCAGAACCTATGGGATATACCCAAAGCACTGCTCAGAGATCTGTTTATCTCCATAAATGCACACATCTGGAAGGAAGAAAGAAACCAAATCAAGGAACTAACCCTATAGCTTGAATAAGTAGCGAGAGAACAGAGGAACCCCGCAGGCACCAGAAGAAACAGAGCACAAACATTAGAGCAGAGCTAAATCAATTACAGAATAGAAAAACAATTGAAAAAAATTGAAAAGACCAAAAGCTGGTTTTTTGAAAAGATCAACAAAACTGACAAATCACTAGCTAAACTTATTAAGGAAAAACAGGAAAGGAAACAAATAACCCTACTCAGAAAGGAGAGGGGAGTTGTCAAAACAGATCCAACAGAAATCAAAAATATCCTAACAGAATACTACGGGAGACAGTACTCTAACAAAGAAAACTTAGAGGAAATGGACAAATTCCTTGATTCATACCACCTACCCAAATTATCACAACGTGAAGCAGAACAACTTAATAAACCCATCACAAAGGAAGAGATTGAAAATGTCATCAAAACACTGCCAACCAAAAAAAGCCTGGGCCCAGATGGCTTCACTGCAGAATTCTATCAAGCTTCTAGAGAAGAGTTATCTCCAATACTACTGAGATTATTTCACAGTACAGAAAGGGATGGAGTAGAGTACTCGCAAACTCATTCTATGAAGCCAGCATAACCCTGATACCAAAGTCAGGGAAAGACTCAACAAAAAAGAACTACAGACTGATATCATTCATGAATCTACATGCAAAAATCTTCAACAAAATTCTTGCCAACAGAATAGAACAACATATCCAAAAATAATCCACCATGACCAAGTGGGATTCATACTAGGGATGCAAGGCTGGTAAACATCAGAAAAACAATTACTGTGATTAACCACATAAACAGCACAAAAGACAACAATCACCTGATTTTGTCCATTGATGCAGACAAGGCATTTGATAAAGTTCAACACCCATTCGTACTAAAAATTCTTAGCAAAATAGGCATAGACAGCAAATTTCTCAACGCAATAAGGGCCTTTTATACAAAGTCAACTGCCCACATCATCCTAAATGGAGAGAGACTGAAAGACTTTCCCTCGAGAACAGGAACTAGACAAGGATGCCCACTCTCACCTCTCCTATTCAACACTGCACTAGAAGTTCTAGCCAGAGCAATCAGACAAGACCAAGAAATAAAGGGCATCTGCATCAGCAAAGAAGAAGTCAAAATCTCCCTGTTTGCTGATGATATGATTGTATATGCAGAGAATCCCAAAAAATCCATAAGTAAATTACTCAAATTGATAGAAGAGTTCAGCAAAGTCTCAGGATACAAGATAAACACAAGTAAATCAGTAGGACTCCTTTATACCAACAACCAGACTGTTAATGAAGAAATCATCAAATCAATACCATTTACTATAACCCCTAAGAAGATAAAGTACCTAGGAATTAATCTAACCAGAGAAATAACAGACCTTTATAAAGAGAACTACAAGCCCTTACTACAAGAAACTAAGGGAGACACAGATAAATGGAAAAACCTACCCTGTTCATGGATAGGAAGACTTAACATTGTGAAAATGTCTATTTTACCCAAAGCAATCTACTTATATAATGCAATCCCAATGCAACTTCCAGCATCATTTTTTAATGAGATGGAGAAACAAATCACCAATTTCGTTTGGAAAGGGAAGAAGCCCCGGATAAGTAAGGTACTACTAAAGAAGAAGAACACACTGGGAGGCCTCTCATTACCTGACCACAGAACATACTACATTGCCACAGTGGTCTAAACAGCCGGTACTGGTACAAGAACAGACAGATGGATCAATGGAACAGAATTGAGACCCCAGAGATGAAACCATCTGCCTATGAACAGTTGATATTCAACAAAGGCCCTAAGACACTAAAGTGGGATAAAAACAGTATTTTCAACAATGGTACTGGCAAAATTGGATATCCATCTGCAATAAACTGAAACAAGATCCATATCTTACACCTTATACAAAACCCAACTCCAAATGGATAAAAGATCTAAATATCAAACCTAAAACGATAAAGCTCATCCAAGAAATGTTAGGAAAAACAGTGGAAGTTTTAATACATAATGTGGACAGACTTCCAAATCTGTCAAACAAACCACAATCAACAGAAGACAAAATAGATAAATGGGAACTGTTAAGATCAAACACTTTTGCTCATCCAAAGATTTTATTAATAGAATTAAAAGGCCACCTACAGAGTGGGAAAAAAATATTTGGCAACTCTATGTCAGACCAACACCTGATCTCCATAATCTATAAGATACTACAAAATAGCAATAAGAAGAAGATAAATCATCCAATTATGCAATGGGCAAAGGAGATGGACAGACATTTCTCTAAAGAGGAGATGCAGGCAGCCAAAAAGCATATGCGGACATGTTCACGATCTTTAGTTATTAAAGAAATTCAAATCAAAACAACAATGAGATACCATCTTACCCCAACAGGGTTGGACATGATCCAAAAAACACAAAACAACAAATGCTGGAGAGGCTGTAGAGAAAGTGAACTTTCCTACACTGCTGGTGGGGTTGCAAAATGGTCCAGCCTCTTTGGAAGGCAATCTGGCACTTCCTTAAAAAAAAAATGGATATTGAAATACCATTTGACCCAGTAATTCCACTACTTGGAATATGTCCTACAGAATCAAGCCCATTCACACCAACAGATACATGCACTGGAATGTTTATTGCAGCACAGTCCACAATAGCTAAAAGATGGAATCAACCGAGATGCCCAACAACAGAGGAATGGATAGGCAAACTATGGTATATATACTCAATAAAGCATTATGCAATGATAAAGAATAATGATGATTCCAGGCAACATCTCATAACCTGGTTTCAACTGGAAGACATTATGCTGAGTGAAAGTAGTCAGCGACAAAAGGACAAATATTGTATGGGACCCCTAAGATAAGATCTCAAAAACAGACTTATGTATACAAAAAAAAACTCTTTGACGGCTGCAAGGGAGGAGTGGGAGGGAGAGGGAAGTAGGGTGAGGAGGGAAGGGTTTAGTTTAGATAGTTGCTAGAAATCTGGTTGTGTGAAATCAGTGATAGCACACATTAGAAACAAGAACAATATTAAGTGGACTGCAGCATAACTTGAATACTCCTTCCATCTTAACTCAGTATTACAAGGACAGAGTAGCTGGGGCAGGGGGCAGGAGACCATGCTCTTAGGCGAAATTGAGGCCAATCAGCACAACTAGCATTTTGCTAAGAGGGCTCTCTGCACTCCACATTGGTGAGTGGTGTCTGGGGTCTTAAAAGCTGCCAAGCTGCCATCTGAGGGCACAGCAAATGGTCCCAACTCAGCAGGAACAGATGCTCACCAAGGACCAAAATGACATGCGGCAAAGACAACCTAGAAGACAGAGAGACCCAAATGAGTGGGTGCCTACATTGACTTGGGACCAGAAGAACCGGAGGGTGCCCAGCCACCACCAGTGATAGCCATGATGGAGCTCACTAAGTTGAGTCTCACTGGCAACACAAGAATAAAAACGGGTGCACCCTGAGATCTCCACTAAAAGACCACAGTTGATGGTCCAGCAGCTTCAGGGTTCCCCTGGAAGCATGGCCCCCCTGATGCTGCCCTTGCCCATAAATCATAACGAAGGTCCACTCTTCGGACAAGAATGGATTGGACTTGGAGATGCAGAGTGACCATATATTGGATGCACTTTATGGTTCTGTGCATCTATAGGATATCATCCTGCTGACCTCTGGCTGGAGGAAGGAGAGTGGGTGGAGAGGAAGGGAAAGGAGACTGTTGGGGAGGATGAGACATGTATGGAGCAGAGAGGAATAGTGTGCTGTCACTGGGCAGGGAGAGCAGTTAAGGCTGCATATAGGTGGGCATGTAAATTTATATGGGAACGTACATTTTCACTCAGTCATAATAAAAAAATAATAATAAAAACTACAGAAAGATAAATTTAAAAAACAATAGGGCAGGTGAGAACTGTGAGAGGGAAGTTTCAAGTATTTTTAAACATATTTTAAAATTTCTGAACCAAGTAATACCCTAGAGTTTAACAAAAATATTGTAAAACTCAATTTCAAAAATAATATCTATATGAAACATAAATTATCCTTAAAGAAAAACTGTCTCTAACTTTGAGCCCTGGTGGTACAGTGGTTAAGAGCTACAGCTGATAAGCAAAACATCAGCTGTTCGAATCTACCAGCTACTTCTTGGAAACCCTATGATATAGTTCACTCTGTCCTATAAGGTCTAACTCACAGAGTTGGAATTGACTCAACACCAATAGGTACTAGTAGTAATAACCCATAATTCATTAAGAATTTGATGGGTAGCACTTATACAAGAACTGAGATTTTGTATTTTCCACACTTGAACCAAAAAAAAAAAAAAAAACCCAATGTACTCAATTTCAACTCACAGTAACCCTCTAGACATAGTAGAACTGCCCCATAGAGTTTCCAAGGAGCACCTAGTGGATCTCAACTTCTGACCTCTTAGTTATCAGCCACAGCACTTAACGACTACACTGTGAGGGTAGGAATTGACTGAATCTTTCACTTTTATGATATTCTTGTTTATATTCATTTCTCCCTTTCTCCACAATCAATGTATCATCATATTAAAGTTGGTTTTAGCTATATATTGTTATAATTGAGATTTATACATATTATTCATCTGTAGCTGTTTGTCAAAAAAAAATTCTATTAAAAAACATTTTATTAATAAAACTACAAAGTGGTGTTCTCTGTTTTCCCCCTTTCAAAAAGCATGCTTAAGAACATTTTGCTATGTTCCAAAAGTTGGAAACAAAATAAGAAATAAACAAGGTGTATTTTCCTCTTAATAGTATACTATCACAATTCCTTGGAAATAATTTTTACATTAAAAATAGAAGCACATTTTCGGATACGATAGAATGACACTCTTCCACTCTGCCAGGAAACAGAGTCCTTCTTTAACTGAAGACCTATCAAAATATGCAAGCAAATGTCATGGAAACAGAAGTTCTCACCATGGTAACATCATCCCCACTATGAAGGAAAACAACTCTTATTCATCATGTAGTTTAAAACAAGGCATTAGTCTGATTTTCATTTTACAATTTATCCATAACATTCAATATACCTAGGAGTAGTAAAGGTTTAATAGAAACATTAATATTTCACAAAAATACACTACTAAAACCCAGCATGACTTGAAATTTCCATGCAAACTGATAATGCCAGAGCTAAAAAACCAGGCTGACCCACCTCGCAGAAAATCAAAATAGTGAAGAAAACATAGAAAATAAATATATCTCTATTGCTTGGGAAAAAATATACTGAACAAACAATACATTATTATCTCTAGTATAGCTAGCTAATCTTTTTTAAAAGTCATTTTTCTTAAAACAGGTTAGTTAGCAGTCACAGCACTTACCCACTACACCATGAGGGTAGGAATTGACTGACTCTTCTACTTTTGTGATATCTTTGTTTATATTTATTTCTTCCTTCCTCCAAAATCAATGTATCATCATATTAAAGTTACTTTTAGCTATACAAAACTACTTCTAAGATATTTATTATTGTGTCAATTTTGCAATCCAGTATATGTAATTCTACACTTATTTCACAGTAATAGATTATTAGTGGCATAAAAATTCTTATTTAGGAATCTAACTTTCAAAAAATAAAACCTAAGTGATAACAGTAAAATCACATGTGATATTTAAAAGAGTAAAACTTAATCAGCTCAGTTATTACAAGTACAAATTTGCTACGCTATATAAAAAGCCATTAAAATCCTCTTGTAGAAGCTAATAAATGACATTTAATTTTACTATCAACTTAGCAAATTAAATGATATAAAAGCTGTATAGTAAGAAATCTAGGGGGGCAGAGTCAAGAGGGCAGACTAGACACACGTTTCCTTAATACCCTCTGAAAACTAAGGCCTGTATTGATAACTAGATGGAGCTTTCTGGATACCCAGTGAGCCCTAGGATATGACACAGGACTGTCAGTTTGGACTACGTGCTACTGAACAGGAAACTTCTTGTCTTTCACTGAGCACTGCCCACTCTTGTTGAACCAGCTGGCTCGCACGAACTGAAGGTAACTGATGTTTTTAACTTTTTTTCTTTTTGTTGGCCAGCAGGCATGGGATGGGCTTAACTGGCTGCTACGCTGAGCTACAGTGCTGACGTGATCAGTGGATGGAATAGCCACATTTTGAGAGCCTGGGTCTAGACTCAGCACCACAGCACCTCCACCCTCTCTTTATGGACTTCCACCATACATTTGGCTATTCTGCAGCAGGCAGGACCGCTTGATTGAGATGCCATTTCTTTTGATTGGGAGGTAGAGTTGACAAACCAGAGGCCACAGCGGGGCTAATTCTCAGGCTGGGAGACAGTCCCACCCAGCGCGGGGAGTGCTTTTCTGGCAGAAAGGATGTGTTTAGCACACTGTGGCCTTACACATGGGGCCCAGCAGGGGATGATGGAAGGCCAGTAACCTATCCCTACTTTGAAACATATCACAGCATCCGGGGACAGCAGAAGAGGTGTCCCTACTTTCAGCCGGAAGAAGGGGCTCGCCGCCACACCTGACAGCCTGACTGATTGTAGAAGCTGTTATCTTTTTAAAATACCACTGCCTCAAGAATTAACTGCAGTGCAGCCTGACGGCATCTCTTCCTCTCTTTACTGATCCACATCATACGGTCAGCTGATGGCCCCCCAGTGAATCCATAAGTATCTTTGCCAGCCAGGAGGCAGAGCCTGCTATCCCAGAGAGTCCACTGGGCCCAATCACTGAACTACAAGAGGTGGCTGGTGACCAACTTCCTTCTCAGAACTGTACCTGAGCTCCTGATGAGGTGACACCAGAGAAACTAAACAGCCTCTAGATGTCCCCAAAGCAACAAATACTAGCCAAACATTTAAAGAAACATCCAGCCGTGGCTCTAGAAACCCCCAAAATACAGAAGCAAAGAACTTCCCAGAAGAAGAAGCCTTTCTGAAACTACTAGAGGTCAAGTACAAAAGAATTACATCTAGAAGCCTCCTGGACATTATACAAAATGTAGCAAAGCAAAACAAAAAATTAAGCAAGCTGTTCGAACTGACAGAACATCAGCATTCTAGAATCTGACCGATCATGACAAAATTACAGAATCAGATAATTCAATTCAAAGCCAAAAGAGCAGAACTGAACAACTGGAAACCAGACTCACTGACTTTGAATATATAGCTACTGACACCAGCATTTATGAGAAGTCAGAGAAAAGAAATAAGAAAAATGAAGAAGCATTAAAAAACATGTAGGACTCTATCAACAGGAAGAATCTACAATTAATTTGGGTTCCTGAACAGGGAAAAGCCAGCCAAGTGCCATCGAGTCGGATCCGACTCATGGCGACCCTAGGGGCCAGAACAGAACTTTTGTTGTTTGAGTTGCTGACAGAAAATTTCCTTGAAATTATGAAAGAAGACACCATAGAAATCCAAGATGTGTATCGAACATCACAAAAAATACATCGCAAAAGACAAACACCAAGACATATTACAATCAAGTTTTACAAAATGAAACTTAAGCAAAAACTTTTAAAGGCCGCAAGACTCTAAGCAAAGTTAACATTCAGAGAGAAGCCATGTAGGCTTTCGTCTGACTTCTCGGCAGAAACAATGCTGGCATGGAGGCAGTGGTATGGCACATTCAAAGCCTTGAAGGAGAAAAACTTCCAATCAAGAATTATATATCCTGCAAAACTGTCTTTCAAATATGAAGATGAAATTAAGACATTCGTAGATACACAGAAACGCAGAGACTTTGCAAAAACCAAACGAAAACTACAAGAAATACAGAAAGTAGCTCCTGGATTAGAAAAACAAAACCACTATATTTAAGGAGGCAAAACCCTGTATATTTACAGAGGCAACACAGGACACGACATCCAGAAGCTGACTGAGTTACAGAAGGCACAAAGTTCATTCAAAGCTGTAATATTAAAAGAAGGGATCCAGTGATCATATCATGAAAACTAAAATATCATCATCTTAAAAAGAGAGATACACTACAGTAGTTACAGCCTTTCCAGATGCAAAGGAAGTTAATAAGACATGCAGAAGTTAAAACTGAGTTTAAACTTAGATTATTAAGGGGGAATCATAAGGGTAGCCACAAAGCACAATAAAGATGCAACATATCAAAACAAGAAACGTGAACACAGGAGTCTCAATGGGCACAAAACCAACATTGAAAAGCATGAAAAATCAACCCATAAAGAAGAATGACCCAGAACAGAATATTGAGAGCAACAAAACACCAGCACAAAAATAAATACATCAAAATGACAGCACTAAACACATACCTATCAATAATTACTCTGAATGTAAACAAACTGAACGTTCCAATAAAGAGACAATGAGTGACATCTTGGATCAAAAGACAAGACCCACCTATATGCTGCTTACAAGAAACTCACCTTAAAGATAGGAACTGAAAATTAAAGGATGGAATAATACACACCAAGCTAACACTATACAAAGAAGAGCCGGTGTGGCAATACTAATCTCAGATAAAATAAATTTTAATGTAAAATCTACATCGTGGACAAAGACAGTCACCATTTATTGCTGAAAGTTTCAATACACAAGCAGGAGTTTGACAATATTAAATACTTAAGCACCCAATACTAAAGCACCTAAATATATTGCACAAACACTGACTACATCGAAAAAATGAGATAGATCACTCCACAATAATAGTGGGAGACTTCAGCACTCCATTTTCAGTATTGGATGGATTTTCCAGAAAAAAAGCTCAACAGAGACACAGATGATCTTTTTGCCACAATTAATCATACACAGAACTTTTTATCCATCAACAGATAAGTACACCTTCTTCTCCAATGCACAGGGAACATTTTCCAGAATATACCATGTGTTAGGACATAAAGCAAATGTGAACAAAATCCAAACCTCTGAATTATTGCAAAGCATCTTCTCAGACCACAAACCCATAAAAGTTGAAATCAATAGCAGACAAAACATACAAATTAGAACTCATGGAAACTGAACAACACCTTGCTCAAAAAGCCATGGATTACAGATGAAATCAATGATGAAATAAAGAAATTTACAGGCTCAAATGAGAATGACAACACATCCTACCAGAACCTATGGGATGCAGCAAAAGCACTGCTCAGAAATCAGTTTATCTGTATAAATGCACATATCCAGAAGGAAGAAAGGAACCAAACCAAAGAATTACCCCTACAGCTTGAACAAGTAGAAAGAGAGCAACAAAGGAAGCCCCCAGGCACCAGCAGAAAACAGATAATAAAGATTAGAGCAGAACTAAATAAATTAAAGATACAAGAACAACTGGAAAATACTGATAAGACCAAAAGCTGGTTTTTTGAAAAGATCAAAAAAATTGACAAATCACTGGCTAAACTTACTAAAGAAAAACAGGAAAGGAAACAAATAACCCAAATAAGAAATGAGAAGGGAGATGTCACAATAGATCCAACAGAAATCAAAAATGTCATAATAAAATACTACGAAAGACTGTATTGTAACAGATTTGAAAACCTAGAAGAAATGGATAAATTCCTAGATTCGTATCATCTAATTATCACAAAGGGAAACACAACTTAATAAACCCATCACAAACAAAGAGATTGAAAAAGTCATCAAAAAACTACCAACCAAAAAAAGCCCTGGCCCAGGGGGCAGGGGACCATGCTCTTAGGTGAAATCGAGGCCAACTGGCACAACTAGAGTTTTACTAAGAGAGCTCTCTGCACCCCACATTGGTGAGTGGCATCTGGGGTCTTAAAAGCTGCCAAGCTGCCATCCGAGGACACAGCAAATGGTCCCAACTCAGCAGGAATGGATACTCACCGAGGATCAAAATGACATGCGGTAAAGACAACCTAGAAGGCAGAGAGACCCACAAGAGTGGGTGCCTTCATCAACTTGGGACCAGAAGAACCGGATGGTGCCCAGCCACCACCAGTGATAGCCACGATGGAGCTCACAGAGAGGAGTCTCACTGGCAACACAAGAATAAAAAGGGGTGCATCCTGAGATCTCCACTAAAAGACCTCAATTGATGGTCCAGTGGTTTCGGGGTTCCCCTGAGAGCATGGCCCCCGGCCCTGATGCTGCCCTTACTCATAAATTATAACAAAGGTCCACTCTTTGGACACGAATGGATTGGACTTGGCAATGTGGAGTGACCATATATTGGATGCACTTTATGGGTCTATACATCTATAGGATATCATCCTGCTGACCTCTGGCAGGAGGAAGGAGAGTGGGTGGAGAGGAGGGGAAAGGAGGCTGTTGGGAGGATGAGACATGTATGGAGCAGAGAGGAATAGTGTGCAGTCACTGGACAGGGAGAGCAGTGGAAGCTGCGTATAGGTAGGCATGTAAATTTATACGGGAATGTACATTTTCACTCAGTCATGTTAAATAAATAAATAAATCATTTAAAAAAAAAAAAAAAAAAGCCCCGGCCCAGATGGCTTCACCACCTACATCACCCTGAATGGAGAGAGACTGAAAGAACTCCTCTTTGACAATGGGAACTTGACAAGGATGCCTACTCTCACCATTCCTATTCAACATTGTACTAGAAGTTCCAGTCAGAGCAATTAGAGAAGACAAAGAAACAAAGGGCATCCGCACTAGCAAAGAAGAAGTAAACGTCTCTCTACTGACAGATGATACGACTGTATACACAGAGAACTCTAAAGAATACATAAGTAAACTAATCGAGCTAATAGAAGAGTTCAGCAAAGTATCAGGATATAAGATAAACATTAGTAAATCAGTAGGATTCCACTGGTCATAAATCATTACTGAGGTCAACTCTTCAGACAGGAATGGACTGGACTTGGGTACACAGAGTGACCATATCGTGTGTGCAGTTTATGACTGTATACATGAAAAGGATGTTGTCGTACTGGCCTCTCACTAGAAGTGAGTAGAGAGGGTAAAGAGGAGGGAATAAGAGATTATTAAGAGGATATGACACATACAGAATGCAAAAGAGGAGAGTGCTGTCACCAGGAAAGGGGAACAGAAGGAGCTGCAGATAGGCAGGGATGCAAATTTAAACTGGATTGCACATTTTCACTAAAAAAAATAAGAAATCTACTATTTTTTCCACATTAAAATGCCAAGTGATCATTTTGAAATATTCACTTGTAGGTGACAAATGACAAAGGATTAACAATTTGAAATGTTAAAAACTGAAAACCTTTTAAGTTAAATTCTAATAAACACTAATTGGTTTATGATAGAAACTGATAACCAGACAGAAAATTCACTTTAACAATGATGACTTCAGTATCACAGAAACTTGAACTTTAAACCTTAGGAAGAACATAGACTTACAGTGAAAATAAGCAGCTCTTCTGAAGAAAATACCAAGGATTTTTCTCAAACTGTTCTGTGAAGTATAGTTACAGTAATTGTTCAGTGCTATAGCTACCAGTGAAAGGATTGGCAGTTCAAACCCATCAGAAGCTCCTTGGAAACTGTATGGGGCAGTTCTTCTCTGTCCTACAGGGTTGCTATGAGTTGGAATGGATTCAGTGACAATGGGCTTTTACTGGGTCAATAAAGCAATAAAATTAGGATACTTTTCAACTAAAAAATAAAAGTTAACAGCAAAATACCTGGGAAAACAAAATAGCTGCATGCGATACAGAGGGCATGGATCCAAACACAAGGAACCCCCTCAGTGCAGTGGTCGCAGGCCCAGCTGCTAGCAACAGGGTTGGCAGTAAGAAGCCACCATTCACCCCTTGGGGCCAAAGATGTGGCAATCTGCTCCTATAAAGATTACACCCTTCTGGAAACTCTATAGGACTGTTCTACTCTGTCTTACAGTGCTGCTGAGTCACATTCAAATAGATAGCAGATGTTAGCTTTAAATCTACACTGTCAGTAAATCTCTGTACCTCAATTTCTTCATCTATAGGATTTTTGTCTTTCATCCAAAAAACTGCAGAGATTAAGGAAGAAGATCACTCTGGTGTAGTACGGAGAAAAGACTGGAGGGAGACAGGGAGGCTGCAGCAAGATCATTTAGAATGCAGTTATGGATTGAATTGTGTCCCCCAAAAAGACACCTGGAAGTCTTAATCCCTGTGTCTGTGAATGTGACTCCATTTGGAAACAAGATTTTTTTCTTTTGTTACGTTAATGAGGCCGTAACAGAGCAGGGTGGGCTCCGCACCTAGCCCCTTCTGAATGGTGTCTTATAAAGGGAGCTCACACAAATACAGATGCACACAGAGAAAACGCCAAGTGAGGATCCCTCTACAAGCCAGGGAACACTAACAAACACCAGGACTGCCAACAGCTGAAAGAGTCAGGGAATCATCTCCTAGAACAGACAGACCAGAGCCCTGTTAATGCCCTGAATTCAGACAGACAGTCTGCAAAACTATGAGACACTAAATTCCATTCCTTAAAGCCACCTACTCGGTATTTTTGTTGTGGCAGCACTAGCAAAGACAGGTGACATTGCATTAGTCCAGGCAAGAGGCCACAACAAGTCAGACTGAGACTGTGGCAGTGGCAATGGAGAGAAAAAGGTGTAATTTAAGAGCTATATAAGAAATAAGACTTCAGGAAGGATTAGAAGGTTGAAAGGCGAGAAGGTGTCCAAAGACATCTAGATTTCTGATTTAACTAACTAACTGCATGATTCACTGAGGTAAGAACAGCTGAAAAAGGATCAATTTATATAGTTTGTATGCTTGCTTGCTTGCTTGCTTGTTTGCTTCAGCAGTGGAAATGGAATTTGGCTTTAAGATATACTAAATTTCTAGTGTTTCTGAGAAATTCAAAAGGCAATATCAAAATATGCAACCAGATAAATCTGGAGCTTAAATAAAAATCAATAGTGTAAGTCATCAGTTTATAGGAGATAACTAAAGCTATGCATATGGATGATATTCCCAGGGCAAGAGAGAGGAACGAGAAAGAGGGAAAGGTCTAGGACACTGAGCCTTGAGAAACTCCAAACTTCAAAGTTAGAAAAGGATGAAGGGCTTGAATGAGACAGAGAAGAAATGGCCAAAGATTATAAGGGAATCAAGAGTACATAAGCCATGGAAGAAAGTGTTTCAAGAAAGCGTAGACAGCAGTATACACTATCACTAGGTGTGTAAGTAAGAAAAGGACTGCAAAGTATTCTTGATTTTGCAATGAGGAAAGATCACTGGTGACCTTTCACAAGAACAGTTGATTCAAACATTATTCACTTAAGAGAAGAAGACCTTTTGAAAACATAATCTTACCTAAAATTACAACATATAAGAGAAATAAATCAAGGATGCTGTGATGTAAACAGAAGGTTTACCCAGGAACCTATGCATCCATCTGGTCCCCTGAGGCAGTGCACAGAAACCTGTAACTTTGGAGATCAGTATTTTGAAACAACTGCTCTAGATAATTCTACTGGTACCTTTCCAGCTCTGCTTTTTATAATGCCATAAATGTAATTTCAGATCCTTTGTTTAAATCAGGTCTCCCATGATGATTAATGACTGTTCTGCATTTTAGCCAATTTCAGATACTGCTACATTTCTTTATGAACATAAAGAAACATCATTTTATTTACTGAATAAACCATGGGTTTATCTTGTTTTGTTTATGTTTTGTTCTGTTTTTTCTTCTTTTCCTTATAAAAGATTAGTAAACTTTGTGCAGTCCTGGGTATGTTACATGGTTATGTCTCTGAGAGGATAAAATATCAAATTAAAACCTACACAATTTTTGTTTCTAAGTTGGTTTTTGGGGATTTTCCCTCAATAGAATCATCATTCAAACACAATGTCTTTATCACAACTCTTAGTTGTTTTGCTAGAATTAAACACATTTTCTTTTTTTCTGCAATAGTAGTATCATCTACCTTTAACTGAACTTCAATTCATTCACTGTAATTAATGCAATGCAACAGAATTACATTCTTGCTAAGTTTTAGGTGACTAGTTCTAGCCATGTTTCCATAAGCAGATGCACCAAGGATCCTCTGTATCTTTCATCACTCACTTGCCATTGCAATACTTTGATACTTTGTTGGACCACAGAATGGATAGCAGGTTAAAAACAAAAATTGCCTAACCGTAATCACAAATTTCTCTTCACTTCATGCAGACTTACCCCCTTTTTGATCTCTGAAAGCAGTTCCTTTCTTGATGTATTTGAACTGTTAGTTTAACAGAATCAACAGCTATACCACCACATAGTGAGAATTGAGGAGATTTTCTGATAAATGTGGTGGGTTAAGCATGTGCATTATATCCACTTTGATTTGAAACCTCACTACAATGGGAGTTAAAGAAAAAAAGAGGTATTAACAGAAAACATAAAAGAAACTAGGAAAAGTGACAACAGCAGAAAAAGTAGGTCAATACATTTTTGAAAGTTACAAAGCAGAAGTCAATAAAGCAAACAGCAAAGAAGGATCCAATGCAAAACAATTCACAGTGCATGCTGCAGTATGAGAATAAGCATCAGTAACTGAGGATGTTTTAAGGGCGTGGTAGACTAAGAGAAAGGACTGAAAACAAGGACACTAGCTCCAAGTCTGTATTTTAAGGAGCATCTGGACCTCTAAGTTCCCTCCTATTTTTGAGCCATATGGCAGAAAATATGCTGATTCTATGGAAAACCAGAAGGAGAAAAAGAGGGTCCAGTCCAGATTACTCAAGCATAACAGAAGAGGGCAAAGTGCAAGGTGACCTACTGAAAAACGGATGCTAGCCCCTGTAGGTTCTCTACTCTGAGAATGATGACAGCCAGGCAAATGTCACCAAGGCAAGAGACTAGAGGACTGGAGTACAGACAGCCTAAGAATTTCACAGAAAAGAGCTATCCATTTTAATATCTGGACATCCTCAGTTTCAACATAAAGGGTGAGAACTCTTACACATATCTTAGTATTATAAAAAATACAGGTCACTTCTAATAAACTGTATTAATTTATCAGATTTGATTCTAATTGTCAATCACTTACCATGCACTTAATTTGTACAGCTTACATCATTAAAAGGTTTCACACTTTTCCAGAAGAAGGCTTCAGAAATGTTGGCAAATTATACAGAGTCAAGTTTTGGGCCTGATCAAGTGTCCTAAACTTTTCATTTAGAACTTGCTTTTAACAAAAAGCCAAATGAAGGAAAGTAACTTATAGATCTTATGAAAACATACTCAGAAATTATACTGGGTATTGGGGTCCATGACTATTATTTAGAAATGTTATACCAAGCTATGATAACCACGGTAGCCTGAGGAAAAGGCCTTCAAAGATATGCAGATCCTAATCCCTTATATGGTCTCAGTAAAATATTAAAAACTAGAAATAAACAGACTCTCTTTACAATCAGAAAGACTCAAATAAACACTGGAATGTACTAAATTTTATATTGTGTGATACAACATCATTTAATGTCCTGTTCCTGGACCAATCTAGAAGCACATTTTCTCCAATAGCAGAAGCTATCCTTCCTTATACACAGAGGACTTAAAGCAGCTAAAAATAAAAATTAAAGTATTATGAATTATGCCGTAGCAATCATAAAAAGGTAATTTCACCTGATAAGGAAAAGGAACTTGATATAAATGCATAAACATAATCCCCGAAATTGAGATTCAAAGCCATAAAGAGAAATCTTAAAGAGTCATAATGAGGAAGTTATAAAGTCTGCTTTCTTTAGCAAATTAACAAACAATATTTGATAATGTCATACAAGCTTACCTGTTTTAATAAAAATTTCTATTTTCATCTTTCAAAGGAGGTATAAAAGTTATAAATTTCTGTACAGAAACTAAGTAGAGTCTCCCTGGAGCTCTGATAAATCTAAAGTCTGAAAATGAGACACAAAAGGCCTCTCCTGTAATGGTGATCTAAACTGAAGATGGGAAAAAAATAGAAAAAAAAAACAGCTTTTGGGGGAGAATCTGAGGTTGAAATCGAAAAACCAAAATAATAATAAGGATATAATAGCAAAGGTTACAAAGTTGAATAAAATGAAATTTTGCATATGAGTGAGAAAACTGCTTCCTGCTTAAATGGAAGTATTCATGCTAAAGTGGAATCTATTCTGGATGGTATGGTTGCTACATTTTACACTTACCATCCCTTTAGAAAGTTTAACACAAATGTGTTAGGAAAGAACCGCTGAATTAAATTGAAAGAATAAACATGTGGCTAAGTATCATATTCTTCATACAGCCAGATGCTATTTTGCCAATTAACAGCTAAGCCCCATTAAACTGCATGTTGCAAACTCAATGAAAGGCACCGATTAGTGGTAAAAATTAAGGGAGTTAAGTTGTAATGTGTCCTTGGGAAAAATAAGAAACTGGGTAGAAAATTACCCTGATAAATTACAACTGCAAATGACACATATTAAGAAACAAAAAGACCAAAATCATTAAAACTTCATGGAAAATCAGAGATGAACCAGAGACTAATAACCACTACAGTGTAACACTGTATCACCAATTATCTCTTTACCAAAATACACAGTTGCAAAATATTTTTTCTAAAGTTTTTCACCAAGTCTTTCACAAAACTCACCTAACAATTTTGTATGCTTAATTAATATTCTGGAAAAAAACTGACAATATCCAATGATGACTAAAACGTGACTCTTTCCAAGCCATTCTATATACAGTATAATCTTAATAATTCAGAAGGTACCCGCTGATCCTCATTATTCACTAATTCCAAATTTGCAAATTTTTCTGCTTCCTAAAATTTCTTTTTAACCCCAAAATCAACACTCATGGTCATTTGCAGGCGTGTCATAAGAGTAAATGTGAACTAGAAGATAAAACAAGGAAGAGACTAACTGTAATTCTCCTTGTTAAGAAAAACAAGACACTTTCTCCACCCTCACTTTTCCTGGAGCATTTACATTAGAAAACCTGTAAATTCTTTCCGTGACTCTATGAAATGTATGTACATCTTTTCTCAAAAGCTAAATAAGCCTCTTGTCAAGTTTATGTCTAGAAAGAAACATTTCCTCAAGGACCTGGGAGCTTTCTTCTTGAAATAAAATCAAACAAGGAAGACAGCACCCTTTCTCCTAGGTTCAGCTCTCATCCCGTGAACAAGTGTCCTCTTCACAGTCGAACTGGTATCACTTTTTCACATTTTGGTATTTTTTATTGTTCTTTACTTTTTAAAATGTCCGCCAAGCATAGTGCTAATTAGTATTCCAAAGTTCAGTATACCTGTGATTGCTCTAGTGAGAAAGTACAAACAAGTGCTAGATAAACCTCATTCAGGCATGAGTTCAGTATTAGTGAATCAACAGTATATAGTAAATAAGGTATTTTTAAATAGAAACAAACACCAAATAAGGTTGCATATTGATAGACTGATGAAAATGTGACCAGAGGCTCACAGGAAACTGGTCCTGTATTCCCCTAGAACAGTGGTTCAGCATTTGCTAATTCATGTTCACGGCAACTTTACAGACCCTAACCACCACAAATAACAAGTATTGACTAGGTACAAATAAACATTCTACTGAAATGATAGCAGAGAAAATTAATAAGAACAGCCATGAATTATTAGTAATAACTTTGATAAAAACTATTTTATCTCTTTCAACTATCTAAATTACCACTAAAAAGGCATACTGCTTTAACTTATTGTTAACCCACTGCTATTGAGTCAATTTCAACTCATAGCGACCCTACAGGACACAGTAGAATTGCTCCACAGAGTTTCCAAGGAGCATCTGGTGGATCTGAACCGCAGAGCTTCCGTTAGCAGCTGTAGCAGCACTTAACCACTACTCCACCAGGGTTTCCATTCTTGTTGTTAGGTGCCACCAAGTCAATTCCAACTCACAGCAACCTTGTGGGACAGAGTAGAACTGCCCCATGGGGTTCTCCAGGCTGTAATCTTCATGGATGCTTACTGCCTCATCTTTCTCCACACAGCCACTGTACTACCAGGGTTCCGTGTATAGCATTCAGGAAAGTGAAATAAGAAGACTTCATTCTCTCTTTTATTAAGAAGTATTTACCACATTTTTACCAGATACTGCTAGTAAGAAGAAATTCTTAAGTGCTGATTTATATTCACATACATTGACCATTATATGACCATCCTAGAATTTCAGAGCTAAACTCTTATAGACTCTCTACATTTTACAGATGAAGAAGTAAAGAACCAAACAGCCACTGAGCAGCTGTTCTTAACCACAGACCACTTCTCAGCCACTGGGAAGTATCTAGCAAGAATATGCAAAGAATAAAGTGCCTTTCATCTTATCAGGAACACTTTGGACTCAGCAGCAAGCACGTGGGAATTTAAAGCAAGTCATTGAAAAGTTTCTCTTTGCTTTTCTTGCTCAACTTCATGACAGGTCAACAATCTCCCCTTCTCAACACCAGGTTCTCTGATTACCTTCTTCCACTTTTCCCATTCCTCTTGCCTTTTCACCTTTGCTTTTGGGACAGTGTGCCCATCAGTCTTACATACATGACTAATCTGTGTGTTATTTCTGGCTCCTCACAAAAAAATAACAAAAAAAAAAAAAAAAAAAAAAACCCACTGCCACTAAGTTGATCTCAACTCATAGCAACCCTAGAGAACCTTGTAGAGTTTCCAAAGAATCCCTGGTGGATTTGAACTGTCGACCTTTCGGTTAGCAGCTGTAGCACTTAACTTCTATGCCACCAGGGTTTCCCTACAGAACTCTCTAATCTTTGGTTGAAGGATGACTCTAAGGAATGACTTCAGTACTGAGTTAGAAGGGTGTCCAGGTGCCACACTCTTGCAGTGTCCTCAGTCTCTGTTAGACCAGAAAGCCTGCTTTTTTAAAAAAATAAATAAATTTCAGTTTTGTTTTATATTTTTGTTCTACAAAAGTTTTTCAAAAGAAAAAGGGATACAACATAGATTATACATATGCATGTACAGCAAGAAAGACAAAATAGCTATAAAATCAATGAGTATTTGCATATACTGGTAAAATATAAGACCAATCAAATCTGATACACTAATGAAAACTGTAAGAATGCATTTGCATTCCTTGAAACAAATGTTTTATTTTCTAAGACCTACTGAACAAGTGGAAACCCTGGTGATGTGGTAGTTAAAGTGCTATGGCTGCTTACCAAAAGCTCAGCAGTTCAAATCTGCCACGCACTCCTTGGAAACTCTATGAGGCAGTTCTACTCTGTTAATGAGTCAGAATCGACCCAGCAGCACTGGGTTTGGTTTTGGGCATTGAACCAAACATTATGTAGATTTAAAGAAACAATAATCAAAGAAAAGACTACTAACCCTAGAGAAGCCAAAAGTTATTGCATGAAAGAAAGCATAATCAAAGTGTGAGGTATAGCTACTTCTTTGTCACTTACTATAAGAAACAGCATGGCATCTTGAAGGGGATACTTTTTACTTCCAGATATGTTTCAGTTGTAAAGATGCATGGCAATTATGCTACAACTGTTCAAAAGGAAAAGGGAAAAGAATATTCTTTATGACTTCACCATAAATGGAATAGAAAGCAGGAAAAAGATTGAGTAAATATGCACAGGAATCCAAGATTCTATTCAGAGCCAAATTGCTTCTCTTTTCAGCCACAGTGTTATTACGCCATCTTTATTGGACTAGTGGCCTCAGAATAAGAGACAGCTGATAGGTTATAACATCAGAGAACCTGAGAAACTACATGTCAAGGAAGATGAAAAGAAGGCTGGTAACGAGCGAGCACTTAGATTATCAAGAGAAATGTCTCCTTCTAGGCGAAGGTGTGAATGAAGCTAACAATCACTTCTGACGAATCCAGAACTGACGAGCAGTTTTGTGATGTGCATGCACAGGTGTGTGTATGTCACCTAACACCTAAAAGACCAGGAATCCATGCCTCGGGTGACATGGAAAAAATATACCAACTACCTTTCCACCTTCTCCTCTACACCATAAAATACTACCAACAGAGTAGCAGTGGTCGTGTATCTTCAACAGTGTCAACGCGGGGCTGAAAGAAATGGGATTTGTCAATGAACTCATCAAACTTTCACTGTTCTAGAATCCAGAGACTCAAAAAACGACTCTCTGAGTAGAATGAGTTTAAAATCTCAGGGAACCATTATAAAAGGGAAGCATCCAGGAAATGAAAAGATTCTTTCAAAATTGTAATACATTGTGATTTGGAAGAGAAATGAGAGTAGTGGTTAAGTTATTTCACTTGAATAATAAAGAAACATAACCTTATTTTGTCCTGCATGCTAAGAGAAGAAAAAGATTATGACTCACAGAGAATTACAATTCAACTGAGGACCACAAATGAAGTAAGTACAAGTGCCATAGGCATACAGAAAAGGAGAAGGCAGGAAATCACCGTCTAATTCCCATGTGACTGTGGGGCACCTGAAAGGTGGCAAGTCCAAGACACACTGTAAGCGTAATATTGGTACTGCAATTTTTACACCTAATATGAAAACAAAATTGTAAATGCCTCAATAATTGTCTTACACTGAATAAAATGTCAAAATCATATTTTGAAAATAATGAGTTAAATTAAAAGAAATACATTCTTCAAATTAATTTAAACTGCTTCTTTTCTTAATGTGGCTACTAGAAAATTTTAACTTACATATATAGCTGACATCTGTGATTTGCACACATTTCTATCGGTCAGCACTAGTTTCACTGATTTAAGGTTTTCTTACAGAATATTATTTTACCAGGTAGAAAAAAATGGGGGGAGTGGACACCAAGGACCGTACAGGTAGTAAGCAGCAGTTAGAAGTGACTGAAACGGACTGAGTATAATGAAGTAAGTACCCAAACCCACATAATTTTTTTTAAAAAAAGAACAGATAGCAAAGATGAGTCACTAACAGACTCTACAGTGACCATTTAACAACAAGATGCCCCTCATACACATGCATAGTATGAAAGGATACAGTACTAGAGATGAAATTCAAGGCATGAGTTGAAAACAAATTTCAGAGTCAGTAACAGCAACAGCCACGAAAATAAATGTGTCTTGTATGAAAAGGAAAACAGAAATACTTCAGAAGAAAAGTGCAAAGAAGAACAGCTATGAGAAAGGAGGAAGAGGCAGAGAAGGCCAATGCCTCTGAAGGCTTAATATAGAGAGGTGAAGTAAAATTACATACCCTCTCTTCTTTTCAATTTAATTGTCTAGTATCGGTATCAAGTACGACTTGTTCTTAATAATACAAAATTAAATGTATAAACTAAGTATAATCTGATCCTTTTGAAAGTTCCTGACATTTAGACCAGTAGTTTTTAGCTACAAAGTTTGCTGCCCTTTTCCTCTAACTCTTCAGTACATATGATAAAGGAAGGATCACAATCAAGTTACACAGAATATGCACACAGGTTAAACAATTTAGGGCTAAGTGGGACTAAACAGAACAGTAAGTAGTAGGACATAAGTATATTAGAGACTACTGAGAAGAACTTGTTCAGTTTACAGCTAAGACAAAGGCCCCACAAGTATAAGGACCAAAGACTTTGCACAGCATCACATTTTAAGTATCACTCATGCCAAGAAACAGAAAACATGAAGGCCAAGAAGTAGTGGACGCATCAGAGAAGAAAGATGAATAGAATTTCCAGGATGAGACAGTGAGGCAAACTTTCAAGAAGAAAGTTATGCAGCAGGATTAGAAAATAAGCAGCCAAAATGGGAGGGAGAGAATGAGCAGCTTCAGAAGGAATGCTTTTCAGTAAAAACTTGATGGAATATATTACTTGAAATATAGAAAAGGATTTAACAGCTCTTTTGGTGAGCTTGAGGGAAGAATTAGTAATAAATAATCTTAAATGAAAGTCTGAGGCAACTCCAAACTGCAAGTGAAAACAAACATTTTATAAGAAAAAAATATGTAACTCTATCATACTGACTCACATGTGAACAATATTTGTCATCATAAAATATAAATACTGAATATTCATTTAACCACTACGTGATATAATGGGATGACAGGAAAAGGAAGGAGTAAGAGGGTTTGGTAAAACAAAGGGCTCAATCCCATTTTCAACAGCAGAAAATAAGTATATCATGTGGGTTTTTTTAAAAAAAAGAAACTTGAAGAGATTTTGAGGAAATATGCAGGAAAGCAACAAAACAAAATGAGTGACCCCTAGGAATGGGTAGAGGAAGGAGAGCAAAACAAGCTGCTGTGTTATTCGTGAAAAGTCATTCTATTTTAATTGACGTTTATCATCAAGAGCATCTATTACAAAGTATTTACTTAGAATTTATTAATTTTCCCCATAATAAAAAACATTATTTTGAATGCACAAGACAAACACAAGACCAGGGAACTGTAAGAAATGAGATACAAATTCTCAAGAAAATATTACACTCAAGTCTATTTTAAAATATTACATATATCATGATCAAGTAGCATTATCCCAGGAATGCAAGGATGGGTTCTCACAAGAAAAAGCAATGTAACTTGTTACGTTAAAGTCATAAAAACAGAAAGTCACATGATAACCTCAACAGATACAGAAAAACCAACTGCTAACTCTCAAACCCTACTTAAGATTTAAAAAATATTTGGAAAACCAGAAACCAAAATGTCTTAACATGATAAATGGTATCTAACAGAAATCTACCATAAACATATATAACAAGCAGAATTTAGCTGTGTTCTCTTTGAGATTAGGACAGGACAAAAATGTGTCCCTCTCCTCCCCACCCCCCTTAATTAGAGCTTAAGGTTAAGGCAGTACTTAAAAGTCCTGGCCAGTGTACTAAAGTCAGACAACTATTGGCACTAACCATGCTCAACAAAGCAGTAGCATACCTATGAGAAAGTGAAGACAACATTTACCATAAAAATAGAAAACGACAAATCTCTAGCAATTCATCTAAAAAAAAATAAAAACTAAAACTCTATTATAGCGAAGGGAGTCCCTGGGAGATACAAATGATTTGTGCACATGGATGCTAACCTAAATGCTAACAATTTAAGTCTACCCAGAGGTTCCTTGGAATAAAGGCCTGGCGATCCACTTCCAAAGAATAAACCATTGAAAACCCAATGGAGTACAGTTCTACTTGACACACACATAAGTCAAAATCACCCTGACAGCAACTGGTTTGATTTAGCATTGCAAAAACAGCAATTTTCTCCAAATAAAACTAAATTCAAAGCAATTCCAATTAAACTCCTAACAAGAATTTTTGAGTAATTTGACAGAGTGATCCTGAAACTTTTAGGTTATACCAATATCCACAAATACTTGAGAAATTCCTGGCAAAGAACAGGGAGACTCACTTTACAAGAACCAATCACGATGTCACAGTTGTAAACATGTAATTATTAGAATGGGAGCAAGCTAGCACACCAAATGACTACACTAGACCTTCCAGGAAGAGACTCAACAAACCGTGAGGCCAATTCTCTTATAAATACCAAAATCTCCTCTATGCATGAGTCTGAACCATGAGTTTAAAACACTGAAACATACAGTAAGTACTGTCACACTGTATTTCTTTCAACCTTGGGGGGGGGGGCTAAAAAATAATGAGAACTCAAAGATCCATTTTTTAATTTAAGTAAGACAGAGCTTCTCAACAATGTCTGTCCCCAGCCAAAACTCGCCTCTCATCTTTATCCCCTGCTCTTTACACCAGAGAAGATTAGAAATTTTCCTTCCCTGTATGGCAAAAGAGGTTGGAAAGAAGACAGAAAATAATCACAAATAACATCTAAATTGGCATTTCCATAGAGCTTTTAATATATATCTAAAGGATACTTGAGCTCTGATAGCACAGTGATTAAGAGTTATGGCTACAAACCAAAGAGTCAGCAGTATGAATCCACCAGCTGCTCCTCAGAAACTGTACAACAGTTTTACTCTGTCCTATTGGGTCTCTGTGAGTCGAAACTGACTCAACTGCCATGGATAAAACACACATAATACAGTTGTTTAATACACTAAACCAACCAAACCCAATGCCATTGGGCTGATTCTGACTCACCGCAACCATAGTGCCCAAAAATATTAGTTCCCTCCCCCTTCTTCCAGTCTGATATATCTACACGGCACCCTGCTGGTACAGTGGTTAAAACAATCAACTGCTTACAGAAAAGTCAGCAGTTCAAAACCACCAGCATCTCCTTAGTAGAAAGATGTGGCAGTCTGCCTCTGCAGGGATTTGTAGCCTTAGAAACTCTATGGTATCACAATAAGTTGGAATGGACTGGGTGGCTGCACATTTTGTGGGGTTTACAAAACTTTACAACTACCTCACACTCTAATTTCTAATGACCGAGTTAAGGGAGGCAAAATGAAACACCTAGTGAGGTAAAACACATCTAGCTTCTAAATACAACTCCTTCCTCCAGAGTAGTGGTTCTCACACTTCAGTACATATCAGAATTGCTCAGAGAGCTTGTTAAAATGCAAATTGCCAGGTCCCATCCTTAGAGTTTCTGCTCAGTAGGTCTGAAGGGAGGCACAAGACTGCATTTGTAACAACTTCCTGGGTGGTACTGAGGCTCCTCCTTGAGAAACATGCTATATAGAGTAATGGTTCTCATCCAGAGGCAAGCTCCCCCTTCAGGGTACATTTAACAGTGCCTGTGTTGTGTGGCATCTAATGAGCTGCTAAACATCCTACCATGCATAGGACAGTCCCATGCAACAAAGAATTATCCAGACTCCAAGTATCAATGGTGCTGAGGTTGAGACACCCACCTCTACAGTAAAATACAACTTCAACTACATGATCTGACCTATAACGTGGTAAAAATTCTACAGCCAAGCCAGGTGCCATCGAGTCAGATTCTTCAGGGAGGTTCAAAAACTCAATATGGAATAAATATCCAAAGAACTCCATTATTCTTCAAGTACTAATAACTCCTTGAATTTTACTTACAGCAAATTGGAGTCTTAGAAATATTAACACTTAAAAAGATATACCAGGCCACAGAAGGAAGAACTTAGATACTATTACAACAAATTTCTGTAGTAAATGAAAGAAACATAACATTCATTATGTAAGAAAAGAAAGCTAATTACATAGAAAGACAACTTCCCTGAAAAGTAAGTATCAGCAATTTTTTCTTAAGTGAAAAATACGTAAGTATTCATTTTAGTATTACACATATTTACATATTTTATAATAAAAAACTTCTTTTACAAAAAAAGCAGTGATCACAGCAGTAATCAACACAAAGTATATACATGAAGAAACTAAACCACACACACAGAGATACACATCTATGAGTGTATATATATATACACACAGACAAATGAACTTACTCCAGGAGGTTGAAAAATAAGTCCATCCATTTCATGGCTGACTTCTTTGGCAAAACTTCCTTCAAGTAGCTATAAAATAAATATACATGTACTTTGAGAAACACAAAAATCATTTTTAAAGTATTTCAACTTCTTCATAAGCTTTACAAAAATGTCATAGTATATAAACTTTAACAACTTAAAGTGTATAAACTTACAGAACATGAATTTTAACAACTAACTGTATTAACCAAGGTTAATACACTGTAAGATTAAAAAAAATTACCATTGCATCACAGCCTAGGTATAAATAACAGTCCTAATATATAAACAAAAACAATGAATAAATATTAAAAACATTTTTAATACTTTGCTGAGTCGGTACAAAAGAAAAAGAAAATACACAGGCCAAAAAAGGGAAAGTAAAAACTCTACAGTTTTTATCATAACAGTACAAAAGGGGGACACTGAAAAATGAGGATTCTCACAGCCTATTATGAAAGTTTGGACAAATGAGCACAAATTTCAGGACAGTCCTGAGATTCACATATTTGCATATAACATGTCTCTGAGACAATTGCTTCATAAAATTTGCCAGATTTACAGCAAAAATTCTGCTGAGAAATGACACTATGAAAATTAAATACCCCAAATACATCTTTTAATAAGATAAAGACTAAAACAATCTTCTCTTTTACTACAGAACACCATTTATGGCAAGTAAACATACATTTTCTATTCATAGACCAAATTCCCAAAATGCATATACTGGACTATCCCTACATATAAAACACAAAGCATAAATTTTATAAATATATATATATTGGCCAGGCTGTAGATAACATACTACCTGTTGCACTGTATCATGAAATTAGAAGAAACATGCCCTTTTCTAAGAAATCAAGGATGATTTTCTTCTATTCATTCATTAGCCAACAAAGAAAAACTAAAAAAAAAAAAAAAAAAAGCCATAATAGAAACAATGAAGATAACTTTCTTTAATGACCAGGCAGTAGCAAAAAATTAAAACTAAAATAAATTTTAAAAAGACTGTATTTGATTTTACTCTTAACTTTTCAAGTATGAAAATATTTAAGAGCCTGCGAAAGTTCTTGGATCAAAATAAGAGGTGTTGCCTTGTATTACCCTAACCAGTATTTCTTACTTAGCACAAAGATTTACATTATTACTTCAACATACTAAGGATCTAGTACGAAGTCTTGTTCCTGTTGGCATAGTGATTAAGTTCTACAACTGCTAACCAAAAGGTTGGCAGTTCAAATCCATCAGGCACTCTTTGTAAACTTTATGGAGCAGTTCTACTCTGTCTTAATAAGTTGCTATCTTTTAAAACTGACTCAACAACAGCAGGCTAGGAAGAGTTCTTATGCTTGGGGCTTACCATATATTATTCAAAAATACAATTTATCATGAGATACATATTACTGAATTTTGCATTATTATTCAATTTCCAGAAAAGAAAACTGAGGTCATCAAAAACTAAGCTTCAAGTTAGACAGCATAAAAAAGCTCAGTAAGACTTCAACTAGAAATAAGAAAAAAATCTTCTCTCTGTGAAGGAAATGTCCCAAAGATTTCTGCAACTCACCACTGAAAATTTACAATTTTTAAATGTGTTGTAACATAATGAGAAAGTTCATAGAATTAATACAAAGACAGGCACCATTGCTCGACAGGATACTACGCTGTTTGAAATCACTTTTTAGGGAAAGAGATTAAAACCATTATATGTTATTAATTGATTTGCTGGTTCATTTTTGAAATTATGTATTGAAAACAATGTATTCATTTAGGAAAACTGCTCTTTTTCCCATTCACAATACTCTCAAGAAAATTTATTTAAACTCGCTATGAGCACCATTTATATACCCATTTCTTCATTATTATAGCCCCTATTTAAGTCAGTTAACACATTTCCACTATTTGGAGTGCCAACTGATGACTCAGCATAGATATGATATTTACACTAACCACTCTGTCTCTGACTCTGGTGGCAGCGAATATAACCTTAGCATTGCAAAATCTAGCTATTATGAACACCTTACCTCCCCCTCTGTATGCAAAATCTATGTAAAAAACTATGGAAAGATACTAAAAGAAATAAAGGGTGAGAGAGAAGGGACAAAGAGAAATATCAAAATAATAATGATGTTGCCTGAAAACAAAATTGTAATAAATAAGTCACCACATAAAAAGTAGAAAGCCAGAAAGCAAAAATTTAATGAAACAATATAAAACAAAGCCACAAAATGGAAATGCTGGCAAGAACACCAGAGTATATCACATGTGAATTACCAGAATGTAAGGAGGAAATAAGTGGAAGAGGAAAAAAATATCACATAAGGAAAGAAAACTAGAAAGCTATACACTCAGTTACAGATTAAACAGGACACGTAACCAAAAGGAAATGAAATAAACATTCTTCTTTTAATTACCAAAAAATGTTATCTATACAAGATGGACAAAGAAAATTCATCATATGCATAATTGGAGTCACTACTGAGAAACTGTCACCAAAGGAGAAAAACAAAATAACAAAATTTTAAAACATAACCAAGAAAACCTTCCTAAAACAAAATGAGACATGAATCTATATACGACAAGAGAACATGTGCCAGGGGAAACTGATCTAGAACAGGAAGCAGTTTAACAATCCTAGAAGATTACAAGGCTTGAAATATTACAGTAAGAATTCTGTGGGTAGCCAGAAAAAGGATAAAATCTCTAATAAGAGAAAAGTTTTCAGGTTGCATCAGACTTCTCTAAAGCCACATGCAACACTAGAAAATGATACAGTAAAACTTAAAAGTTGCTAATGGAAAAAATAATAAAATCATGACTCTAGAATGAGATATTAGCAAATTTACTGAAATGGTCCCTAGAATATAAAACCAGTGAACAGTTATGACTATGCAGGAATTTGGGAAATATTTGTTCCTGTGAGGATAAATTTCAGCCAACCTACAAACAGATGAGTAAACCATGGCCAAAGGACTACAGATGGGTGGTGAACGCATTTATCTTTCTACCCCTAAGCTTATTACAAAACGAGCAAAGAACTAAAAGGAGAAAAGAAAATGGATATGCTCTAAGAATATAAAATTCATTAACAAAAAACCTGGGGTGGAAAGCAAGAAAGAAATAGGAACAAAAATTGGAATGTTATTAAGTAATGAAAATTACACAGTGAAGACATAATAACTATAAATACTTATGAACCAAGTAACTGAGTTATCAAAAATCATACATCAAAATCTACGGAAGGAATAAAATAAAAAGACAAACATTAACAGTGACACTCTTAAGTCCACTAAATTGAACACAAATAAGAAAGGCTATAAAGCACTTACACAGTCAAATGAATAAAATGGATATGGCATATCTCTTAAACACTATACCATGAAGTTAGAGGACACATGCCCTTTTTTAAGAAATTAAGGAAAATTTCTTTCAAGTATTCATTCCTAAGTCAACAGAGAAAAATCAAAAAAATAATAATAATAATAGAAACAATGAAGATACCTTTTTTAATAACCAGGCAGTAACAAAAAATTAAAACTAAAGGGCAGGGTAAAGATGGCAGACTAAACACACATCTCCCTAAATACCTCTGGAAACCAAGAAGCCTCTGGACACCTAGTGAGCAATAGGACATGGCATAGGACTGTCAGTTTGGACTTCATATCACTGAAAGCAAAACCTCCTGTCTTTCACTGTCCCCACTCTTGGCGAGCGTGGGCATGCACAGACTGAAGACAGTCTAGAGAAACAACTGTGGTCCATCCTCACAGTATCTCTTCCAACCTCCACTGAACCACGTGAAGCCCCAAAACTCCAGAGATAACTGTAACCAAGAAATCACCCATGGCATCAGAAGGCCCCCAAAAGTAATAACCTGAGAACTTCCCAGACAAAGGAACTTTTCTGAAACTATCGGAAGGTGAATACAAAAGGATTATATAAACAGCCTTCCTAGATCTGATACAAAATGCAGCAGAGCAAAATGAAAAATTAATGAAGCTGTTGGATCTGATGGAACACCAGTACTCTGAAATCCAACAGATCAAGAACAAAGTCAAAGACATAGAAACTTCAATTCAAAGCCAAGAAAACAGAATGGAACAAATGGAAAAGAGACTTTCTGACTTGGAAGACAGAGCTACTGACTCCCATATCTATGAGGAGAAATGACAAAAAAGAAACAAGAAAAAGGAAGGTGCACTAAGAAGCAAGAGAGACTCTATGAAGAGGAAAAATCTACATTAATTGGTGTTTCCAAACAGGGCGAGACACCTGAGAACACAGAGAGTATTGTTGCTGAGCTGCTGACATAAAACTCCCCAGAAATTATGAAAGAGAATATAGATATCAAAGATATATATCAAGCCAAGCCAAGTGCCATCGAATCACTCAATATAGATGTCAAATGAAAGACTCCAAGATATATTATACTCAAGCTTAACAAAATGAAACAAAAACAAAAACTCCTAAAGGCAACAAGATACAAAGCAAAGCTAACGTTCAGAGGGAAACCCTGTAGGCTTTAGTTGGATTTCTCAGCAGAAACAATGCTGGCACAGAGACAGTGGCATGATACATCCAAAGCCTTGAAGGACAAGAACTTCCAACCAAGAATTATCTATCCTGAAAACCTATCTTTCAAATATGAAAATGAAATTAAGACATTCACAGATCAACAGAAACTCAGGGACTTTGTAAAAACCAAATCAAAGCTGCAAGAAATATTGAAAGAATCTCTTGGCTTAGAAGAACAAAACCACTAACCTTATATTTTAGAAGGACACATCATCCAGGATCCTACTCAATTAGGGAAGGCTCTAAACTCAACAAAAGGTATAACAGTGAAAGAAATGATCCAGTGATCATACCATGAAAACCATCATATCATTATATTAAAAAGAGGGATGTACTACAGTCATTATAGTCCTTCCGGATGGACAGGAAGTTGACAAGACCGGTAGTAATTAAAATTAGTTTTATACACAGTTTATTAAGCGTGATCATAGAGGCAGCTGTAAAGCACAATAAAGACGCAACATACTATATCAAGAAATGTAATACAGGAGTCTCAACAACCACAAAATCAACCCTAAAAGAGGTGAAAAATCAACTCACAAAGAAAAATGCCCCAAACAGATTAATAAGAACAACAGAGAAAACATCAACACAAAAATAAACATCTCACAATAGCAGCACTGAACACATACCTATCAATAATTACATTGAATATGAATGGATTGAATGCTCCAGTAAAGAGACATTGAGTGACATCTTGGATCAAAAGACATGACCCATCCATACGTTGCCTACAAGAAACTCAACCTTAATGACTTAAAGATATGAACCAAAAATTAAAGAATGGAAGAATATATATGAAGCTAACAATGAACAAAGAAGAGCAGGTGTGGCAATTTTAATCTCAGATAAAATCGATTTTAATGTAAAATCCACCATCATGAACAAGGATGGACAATATTTATTGCTGAAAAGTTGAATATACAAATAGGACTTAACAATACTAAATATTTATGCACCTAATATTAGAGCACCTAAATACATCAAAGAAACACAGAATACACTCAAAAAGGAGATAGATCACTCCACAATAATAGTGAGACACTTCAACACTCCACTCTCAGTACTGGACAGATGATCTACAAAAAAGTTCAGTAAAGACCCTGAAGACCTTATTGCCACAATTAACCAACTAGACTCATCCACATATACAGAACTTTCTATCCATTAGCGGACAACTATACCTTCTTCTCCAGTGCACATGGAACATTCTCCAGAATAGACCATGTGTTACAACATAAAGAGATTCTCAACAAAATCCATACTACTGAATTAACGCAAAGCATCTTCTCAGATCATAAAGCCATAAAAGTCAAAATCAATACCAGAAAAAACAAAGGTAGAAAGTGGAACTCATGGAAACTGAACAACATCTTGCTCAAAAAACCATGGGTTATAAAAGAAATCAAGGATGAAAATAAAGAAATTTATGGATTCCAATGAGAAGGAAAACACTTCCTACCGAACCTATGAGATACAATGAAAGCAGTGCTCAGAGGTCAGTTTATCTCCATTACACACACATCTGGAAGGAAGAAAGAAACCAAATCAAAGAACTAACCCTACAGCTTGAACAAGCTGAGAAAGATCAACAGAGGAACCCCTCAGGCACCAGAAGAAAACAGATCATAAAGATCAGAGCTGAACTAAATGAATTAGAAAATAGAAGAACAATTGAAAAAACCAAAAGCTGATTTTTTGAAAAGATCAACAGAAGTGACAAGCCACTGGCTAAACTTACTAAAGAAAATCAGGAAACAGATAACCCAAATAAGAAATGAGAGGGGAAATGTCATCACAGATCCAACAGAAATCAAAAATATCATAACAGAATACTATGAAAGACTGCACTCTAAAAACTTTGAAAACTTAGAGGAAATGGAAAAATTCCTTGATTCATATCACCCATCAAAATGATCACAAGGTGAAGAAGAACAACCTAATAAACAAAGGAAGAGACTGAAAAAGTCATTGAAAAACTACCAAGGAAAAAAAGCCTAGGTCCAGATGGCTTCACTGCAGAAGTCTACCAAGCTTCTAGAGAAGAGTTATCTCCCATACTACTGACACTATTTCACAGTATAAGAAGGGATGGAATACTCCCAAATTCATTCTGTGTAGCCAGAATAACTGATACCAAAGCCAGGGAAACACTCAATCAAAAAAAGAGAACTACAGACCAATATCACTCATGAATCTAGATGCAAAAATCTTCAACAACATTCTTGCCAATATAATACAACAATTTATCCAAATAATAATCCATCATGACCAAGTTAGATTCATACCAGGGATGGAAGGTTGGTTCAACATCAGAAAACAATTCATGTGATCACAAAAGAATCACCTATTGATCCAGAAAAGGCATTTGATAAAGTCCAACACCCATTCATGCTAAAAACTCTCAGCAAAATAGGAAGACACGGCAAAGTCCTGAAGGCAATAAGGGCCACTGATACAAAGCCAGCTGCCTACATCATCCTGAATGCAGAGAAATTGAAACAAGTTTCACCTGAGAACAGGAAGTAGACAAGGATCCCCACTCTCACCTCTCCCACTGAACATCATACTAGAAGTTCTAGCCCAGACCAATTAGACAAGACCATGAAATAAAGGGCATCTGCTTTGGCAAAGAAGAAGTAAAAATCTCCCTATTTGCAGATGATATAATTTTATACACAGAGAATCCTAAAGAATCCATAACTAAACTATTCAAACTGATAGAAGAGTTCAGCAAAGTCTCAGGATACAAGAGAAACACGTAGATACAAGAGATACTCAGGATACAAGAGAAACACAAGTAAATCACTAGGATTCCTTTATACCAACAGTGAGACTCTAATGAAGAAATCATCAAAACAATACCATTTACCATACCCCCTAAGAACAGAAAGTACCTAGGAATAAATCTAACCAGAGAAATAACAGACCTTTACAAAGAGAACTACAAGTCCTTACCACTAAGAGAGACTTATATAAATGGACAAACCTACCCTGCTCATGGATAGGAAGACTTAAACTAGTGAAAATATCTATTTTACTCAAAGCGATCAACCTTTATAATGCAATCCCAATACAAATTCCAGTGACATTTTTTTAACAAGATGGAGAAACCAACTGCCAACTTTGTTTGGAATGCGAAGAAGTCCTGGATTAAGTAAACCAATACTCAAGAAGAATAACACACTGGGAGGCCTCTCACTACCTGACTTTAGAATCTATTATACTGCCACAGTAGTCAAAACAGCCTCCTACTGGTACAAAAAGAGACAGATGGATCAATGGAACAGAACTGAGACCCCAGAGATGACACCATCTTCCTATGAGCAGCTGATGTTCGACAAAGGCCATAAGACATTAAACGGGGGAAAGAACAGTCTCTTGAACAAATAGTGCCAGCAGAACTGGATATTCATTTGCAAAAAAACTGAAACAAGACCCATATCTTACACCTTATACAAAAACCAACTCCAACTGGATAAAAGACCTAAATATCGAATCTAAAATGATACAGCTCATCCAAGAAAAAATAGGAACAACAATGGAAGTTTTAATACACAACTTAGACTTCAAAATCTGTCCAACCACAAACAACAGAACAGCAGTAGATAAATGGGAACTATTAAGAATCAAACACTTTTGCTGATCCAAAGACTTTATTAATGGAATTAAAAAGCCACATACAAAATGGGAAAAAATATTTGGCAACTCTATGTCAGACTGACTCTTGAGCTCCATGATCTATAAGGTATTACAAAATATCAATAAGAAAAAGATAGATCATCCAATTAAGTGATGGACAAAGGAGATGGACAGACACTTCTCTAAAGAGGAGATCCAGGCTGCCAAAAAACACACGCAGACATGTTCATAATCATTAGCTACTAAAGAAATTCACATCAAAACTACAGTGAGACACCATCTCACTCCAACAAGGTTGGCCATGATCAAAAACACACAAAACAACAAATGCTGGAGAGACTGTGGAGAAACTGGAACTCTCCTACACTGCTGGTGGAATTGCAAAATGGTGTAACCTCTTTGGAAAGCAATCTGGTACTTCCTTAAAAAGCTGGATCTAAATATACCACTGACCCAGTAATTCCACTGCTCAGAATGTAGCCTACAGAATCAACTGATCAATCAACTGATACATGCACACAAATGTTTATCACAGCACAGTCCACAACAGCAAGAAGATGGAATCAAACCAGTTGCCCAACAACAGAGGAATGGATAGGTACACTATGGTATATATACTCAGTGGAACACTATGTAATGATAATGAACAACAATGATTTCAGGAAACATCTCATAACCTGGTTTCAATTGGAGGACATTATGTTGAGTCAAAGTAGTCAGTGACAAAAGGACAAATATCACATGAGACCCCTACGATAAGAACTTAAAAACAGACTCATGCATAGAAGCAAAGACTCTTTGCTGGCTGCAAGGGTGGGGAGGGAGGAAGGGCAAGGGGGGGGAGGGTTTAGATAAGATAGTTGATAGAAACTTGGTTGCCTGAAACCTAGAACAGCATGCATTAGAAAGAAGATTAGTATTAACTGGACTTCAACATAACATGAATACTCCTCCCATCTTAACCTGATATTACAAGGACAGAGTCACCAGCACAAGGGGCTGGGGACTATGTTCTCAGGCAAAACCGAGGCCAAGTGGCACAACTAGCATTTTACTAAGGGAGCCCTCTGCACCCCACATTGGTGAGTGGCATATGGGGTCTTAAAAGTTAGCAAGCTGCCATCTGAGGGTACTGAAAATAGTCCCAACATAGCACAAACAGATGATCACCAAGGACCAAAATGACATGGGGGAACGAGAACCCAGAAGACAGAGAGACCCAAGTGAGTGGGTGACTACATAGACTTGTGATCAGAAGAACCAGATGGTGCCCGGCCACCACCAGTGATAGCTGTGACTGAAATCACAAAGTTGATCTCAGTGGCAACACAAGAATAAAAAGGGGTGCACTCTGAGAGCTCAGTTAAAAGATGGCAACTGATGGTCCACAGGCCTCAGGGTTCCTCTGGGAGCATGGCCTCTGGCCCTGATACTACCCCTGTCCATAAATCATAATGGAGGTCAACTCTTGGACAGGAATGGATTGGACTGGTGACACAGAGTGAGTATATCATGTGTGCACTTTACGGTTTCAGGCATCTACAGGATGTCTTCCTGCTGACCTCTTACTGGAAGAAGGGGAGTGCATGGAGGAAGGGATAGGAGATTGTCGGGACCATATGTATGCAGTAGAGAGGAAGAGTGTGTTGTCACCAGGCAGGAAGAGCAGTGGGAGCTGCATACAGGTGGGTATCCAATCTATATGGGAATGTATATTGTCATTCAATCATAATAATTTAAAAAATTATTATTATTCACAAAAAAAATTCAAACTAAAATGAGCAACAATAAAAAAAAGGCTCTATTTGATTCTACCAGCCTTAGATCAGAAGAACTAGATAGATGTTGTGTGACTGCCACCCATTACCACCATGACAGAGAACACAACTGACATCCCCTGATGGAATGGGAGGAAAGTCAGGTGCAGAACTCCAATTCACATGAAAAGACCAGACCTCATGTGCCAACTATAACTGGAGAGACTCTGGAAGACCTGGTCCCTGTAATCTGCCATCCCAGAACTAAAATCATTCCTGAAGCCAGTTCTTTATACAAAGATCAGACAGGATTATAAGACATAAAATGATACTAGTAAAGAGTGTGCTTCTTGGCTCAAGTAGGAATATGAGATTAAATGGCCAACTACTGTCTACATGTAGAATGAGAGGGCAGGAAAGAATAGAAGCTGGGTCAACAGAAAAAGGAACTACAGCTGGAGAGGAGGAGTGGGCTGCCACATTATAGGAATAGCAACTAGGGTTACACAGAAATAGGTGGTCAAGTTTTTGTGCGAGAAACTGACTTGAATTGTAAATTTAAAGCACCAGAAGAGGATGTGGAACCAGGGATATCACTGCTGATGTCAGATGGATCTTGGCTGAAAGCAAAGAATATCAGAAAGATGTTTACCTATGTTCGCCGACTGTGCAAAGGCATTCGACTGTTTGGATCAGAACAAATTATGGCTAACATTGTGGAGAAGGGGGATTCCAGAACACCTAATTGTGCTCTTGAGGAATCTGTACATGGATCAAGAGGTAGTTGTACAAACAGAACAAGGGGACACTGCATGGTTTAAGGTCAGGAAAGCGTGTGTCAGGGCTGTATCTTTCCACCATACCTTTTCAATCTGTATGTCAAGCAAATAACCCAAGCTGGATTCTATGAAGAAAAACAAGGCATCAGGATTGGAGGACAACTCATTAACAACCTGTGTCACACAGATGACAACCAACTTACTTGCTGGAAGCAAAGAAGATTTAAAACACTCACTGATGAAGATCAAGGACCACAACCTTCAGTAGGGATTGCACCTCAACATCAATAAAAGAAAAATCCTCACAAATGCACCAGCAAGCAACACCATCATAAATGGAGAAAGGATTTAGGATGTCAAGGATTTCATTTCACTTGGGTCCACACTTAGTGTCCATGTAAGCAGCAGTCAAGAAATCAAAAGACACATTGCACTGGGAAAATCTGTTGCAAAGGATCTCTTGGAAGTACTGAAAAGTAAAGATGTCACCTTGAAGACTAAAGTGAGCCTGACCCAAGCCATGGTATTTTCAAATGCATCATATGCATGCGAACACTGGACAATGGACAAAGAAGACAGAAGAAGAACCGATGCCTCTGAATTGCGGTGTTGGAAAAGAATGTTGAATGTACCATGGACCACCAAAAGGACAAACAGATCTACTCTGAAAGAAATACAATAGGAGTGCTCCTTGGAAGCAAAGATAGCAAGACTGTGTCTCACATACTTTGGACATGTTTTCAGGAAGGATCAGTCCCTGAAGAAGTACATCATGTTTGGTAGAGTGGAGAGTCAGCAAAAAAGAGGAAGACCCTCAATGAGGTGTCTTGACCAGTGGCTGAGATTACGGGCTTAAGCATAAAAATGACTGTGGACATGGTACAAGACCAGGCAGTGTTTCATTCTATTGTGCACAGGGTCTCTATGAGTCACATATGACTCAATGGCACCTGACAACAAACAACTTAAAGCACAATTAAAAAATTAATTAAAAATTTTTAATTATCTGTAAAGGGGGGGGCGCTCCATTCTCTGGAAAATTAAACAACTAAAGCAATATTACTAGTGAAATTCAAAGTTACAAAAACTTGCATTTTCAACAAAAGGGGAAAGAAATCTAATTCCAAATTAAATTTTAAAATATCTAAAAGAAATAATACAAAATAAAGGAAATTAAGCATAAGCAACAGAATTAATTAGAAAGATAATTTACAACAATAAAATAATCTAGTTATGAAAATCAAACTCACTGCCATTGCCTCTGACTCACAGTGACCCTACACAATATAACAGAAATGCCCCATAGGGTTTCAAAGGAGTAGCTGGTGCACTTGAACTGTTGATCTTTTGGTTACTAGCTGGAGCACTTAACCACTATGCAACCAGAGTTCCCCAGTTACTTTATCAATTACCTAAAGTAAGAAAAACACACAGATCACAAAATCAAAATGAGAAAATGATCATATACAGATAAAAAATTAAAAGAACAAAAGAATTAAGATAAAATTTAGGAAATGCACAAACATGAAATAAACACACTTCTAAATAATCATTAGCTGAAACAGAAAATCACAAGTAAAATTAGAAATAAATGAAAATAGTAAATATCAAAACATAAGAGATGCACCTAAAGCAGTGGTTAGCTGGAACTTAATATTAGCTGTCTACACCAATATTAGAAAAGAGCTCAAAGCAATAATATTATACCATAAGAAAACTGGAAAAAATTGTAAACTAAACTTAAAGCAAGCAGAAGGGAGGACATGATAAAGATTATAATGCCATACATGAGACAGAAACTACAAAAAAAAACAAAGGAAAATCAATTAAATAAAAAAGTGATTCTTAGAAAAGATCAGCAGTGACAAACCATTAGCTAAAATGACCAAGAAAAAAGATGGATTTAAAAGCACTAACTTCAGACACAAACAGCAGACATACCCACAGACTTTACAGAAGTAAAAGGATGACAAGGGAAAACTATTAATATAGGCATAGCAACAAATTAGAAAACCTAGACGAAAATACAGAGACAACTAGGAAGATGTTCTCTACCAAACTCAAGAAGAGAAAGAAATGTGATTAGACCTAACAAGACAATAATTTAATAATAAAAAATTGCTCACACACACCAAAAAAGCCCAGATTCAGATATCGTCATTGGTAAATATCACCAAAGGAGTGCTTCTAAAATGTAAATAACCACAGCCCAACTCATTCAATGAGACCCTGATACCAAAAGCAGAGAGACTTTGCAAGAAAACTACAGATATTGTATACTGCAGATACATGAACATGTCATAAATACATATATAAAAATCCTCAACAAAATACTAGCAAACTGAATCCATCAACACACAAAAGGATTATATACCATAACAAAATGGGACTATCCTAGGAATTAAGCAGTGATTTAATAACTGAAAAGTCAACCACTGTAACACAACATATCAAAAGGAACAAGACAAAAAACACCTGATCATCTCAATAAATGCAGAAAAAGCACTGGATGAAATCCAACACCCATTCATGATAAAAATACTCAACAAACTAGACCAGGACTACCTTGGCTTTTGACACTAGCAAGTTTTCTATGTTTGACATGTTGCAGATTTATCACATTTTTATTGCTCCTTTTTGTGGAAAACATTTGACATTTCCTTCTGTAACAGGTTTTTGCCTTAGTTTCTACCTTTTACAGATTTTACTTTATAGTGGATTATTAATTATAAGAGGCAACTGAAGTAGTGAGGTCTCCCTGACAAAATATAAGAAGAATGCTAAAGAAGAATTCCACGTATAACAAAGAGCCAATTGGGCCGAACAGTACACCCAGTGACGAGGGCATTTCCCATGAAGTTAAAATATAAACTTCACTGAAAAGGGCATGATTACAGGATGCCGGATGGATGAGAAGTTGGTAAAATGGGTGGATGAAGCATCTTTCCCATCTTTAAAAGTACAGCTTATAGTCCAAAAACAATACATCTGAATTTAAAACTTAAAGTTAAGAGTAAAAGCCATGGATAAACTGCCAAAGTAACTAAACAACAAAGTCAGAGAGATGAAAGTCGCAAAGTAACAGAAAGGCGAGGGCACTAAATAGGTCAAACCTATAAGGAAGTTGTATTCAGCAAGAACGACAGCTTCCCTTGAAAGAAGAGTTTAACCCAGGCACAGTCTCCAAGGAAAGAGAAAGAATTACCAGAGAGACAAAAGAAGGCTAATATACTGAGTTAAAATAGCATGGGTTGAAAAGTTAAGTTTTATTTTAATAATTTAAATATCAGGCATAATTTTAAAACTCATTTTGGTATGCTTATATCTCTGATATCATATTCCAAACTAAAAGGTCTTCTAATTTTAAGCTACTGTTTCCTTTTCTACAACACAATATATCATTGATTTCTTGACTGCTATTTCCATGAGCACTGATCGTGGATCTAACTAAAATGAAATCCTTGACAACGTCCATCTTTTCTTATTGGTCTGGTCGTGAAGCTATTTATTTTCTTTATGTTGAGATGTAACCCATACAGAAGGCTGTATATAAATCTTTAAAGTCCTCTTCACTTTAACTGCAAGCAAGTTTGTAGCATCTGCATAAAAGTTGCTAGTGAATCTTCCTCCAATCATGATGTCATGTTCTTCTTTATACAGGAAGATCAAAGAATTGCTGCATTTATATTATGGTCTTGGCAAGGAATACTGAATATACTATGAACTGGCAGAAGTATACACATACCTTTCTTAGAAGAACTGCAGCCAGAATCCTGCTTAGAAGCAAGGATGGCAAGCCTTCATCCCATTTACTTTAGACATGTTATCAAGAGAGACAGTTCCTGGAGAAGGACATCACACCTGGTAAAGTGGAGGATCAGCAAGAAAGACGAAGACTCTCAGCAAGACAGACTGACACAGTAGCTGCAACAGTGGGTTCAAACACAGCAACAACTGTGAAGACTGTATAACATTCTGTTGTACACAGGGTCGCTATCACTCAGAAATAACCTGAGGGCACTGAACAACAAAATATTTTAAAGAAATCTTAATTGTGAACTCTATGGGTATTCTAATATAAGAAGTACTATGCTGCAGTTTTTCTCAGACAGCTTATTGGGTTATAAATGTCCCAATAAAAAAATTTCAGTCTTCACTACCTAGTTATTTCCTGACTGCCTACCAATGCTAGTGGAGTCCTCTGGTGGCACAAATGGTTAAGCGCTTGACTACTAGCTGAAAGGATGGCAGTTTGAACACACCCAAAGGTGCCTCAAAGACAGATCTGGCCACCTGCTTCCAGAAAGTCACTACACTGAAAATCCTATGTAACAGTGCTATTCTGCACACACGGGGTCGCCATAAGTCAGAATCTACCCTATGGCAACCAACACCACCAACACCATCACCACTGCCACAAATACTAGAAACAGCACTAGCAGTACTGGGGAACCAATGACAATGTAAGTCTAGGCCAATATAACAAAACAATTGCTTCATTTAATTTGGCAGTGTCTAAAAGCATTTAAATGCAAAGATATAATTAGCCATTTCTCGCTGTCATTCTTTCTTCAGAAACATGCTTCTACTTAAATTACCCAAGACATTTTTAAAATACTTCTAACAAATAAAAGAAACAGATACCTCAATCTGAGCACATTTAATTGCAGAACCTACTGGAATATGTGGTGAATTATCCTACACAACAATACATTCCTAAAGAAAGATAAACTGTAATTTTACTGATCATTTTCCTTCCAGCTACACTAAGAAGACAACTGGGTAAAAGCTAAAAGAGTAGACACAGTATATCAAATAGTTTTTATGGTGAACAGTGTGCTTCTTGGCTTAAGCAGATACATGAGACAGTATAGTCAGCTCCTGTCTGGAGGCAAGATGAGAAAGGCAGAGAGGGACAGGAGCTGGTTAAATGTACACAGGAAAACACAGACTGGAGAGAATTGTGCTGTCACACTGTAAAGACACAGACCAGGATCATATAACAACTTATGTATAAGTTTTCATACAAGAAACTGGCTTGAACTGTAAACATTCATTTAAAGCACAGCAATATATATGCATGTATCAAATATTTTTTAATAAAGCATGATATTTCATAAGGTCTTCTTTACAGAATTTAAATTCACTTAGCTATGAACATAAGCTCATCATTTGAATATCACCCAAAATACCAAAGAAGGCATCTAACTTTCCATTGACCAAAGATCAGGAGAATTGACATTTTATCAGACCACTGACTTTGAATTAATTACTTTGTAAGTCTATGAATCAGAAAGTAATTAGACAGCATATCATCATAAATGCTGAGCAGAGAAAGGTAATGCAAAAGGGCTTGAAATTAGAAACATGAAAAAAATTGTAAAATTATAAAGCATAGACTGGAACCTTTTAGAAATAATAAGCAAATAATAGTTTAAGACTACACTGAAGAAGAAAACAAATCTACACTGTTTTTGAAAATGCAAAGTGGTGGTATCAATGCATTATAATACGGAAAAATGCTCCAGCAGAATAGTTAAATGAGAATAAACTATCTCTACCTTTCTGTTCTAGTCTATTCTACTGTTGTTGTTGCTCTATGTGGTTGAGTCATTTCCGACCCATAATGACCCTATGAACAACAGAATGAAACACTGTCCAGCCTTGCACTATGTCCACAATCATTTTTATGATTAAGCCCATTGGTGGGGCCACTGTGTCAATCCATCTTGTCCAGGCTCTTCCTCTTTCCTGCTGACCCTCCACTCTATCAAGCATAATGTCCTTTTCCAGGGACTAATCCTTCCTGACAACATGTCCAAAGTACATAAGATGTAGTCTTGCCATCTTTGCTTCCAAAGACCACTCTGGTTGTACTTCTTCCAGAGATCTGTTTGTACTTTTGGTGGTCTATTGGACAGTCAACATTCTTCTCCAACACCACAATTCAAAGGCATCAATTCTTCTTCTGTCTTCTTTGTCCATTGTCCAACTTTCACATGCATATGATGTGACTGAACATACTATGGCTTGAGTCAGGAGTACTTTAGTCTTCAAGGTGACTTTTACTTTCACTTACTTTTCAAGACTTTCAAGAGATTCTTCACATATTTTCCCAGCGCAATGTCTTTCGATTTCTTGACTGCTGCTTACATTGGCACTGATTGTGGACCCAAGTAAAATGAAATCCTTGACAACCTCAATCCTTTCTCTATTTATGACGATGTTGCTTACTGGTCCAGTTGTAAGAATTTTTGCTTTCCTGATTTTGAGGTACAATCCATACTGAAGGCTATGGCTGTTGATCTTCATTAGTGAGTGTTTCAGATCCTCACTTCCATCAAAATAAGGTGGTGTCATCTGCATAACACAGGTTGCTCATGAGTTGTCCTCCAATCCTGATGCCTGTTCTTCATAGAATCCAGCTTCTTGGATTATTTGCTCGACACACATATCGAAAAGATATCGTAAAAGGATACAACCTTGACGCATACCTTTCCTGACTTTAAACCATGCAGTGTCTCCATGTTCTGTTTGCATGACTGCCTCTTAATTCAAATACAGATTCCTTAAGAGCACAATTACATGTTCTGGAATTACCATTCTCTACAATGTTAGCCATAATTTATCATGATCTATACAGTCGAATGCCTTTACATAGTCAATGAACACAGGTAAACATCCTTCTGCTATTCTCTGCTTTCAGCCAAGATCCATCTAACATCAGCAATGATATCTCTGGTTCCACATCCTCTTCTGAATCCAGTTTGAATTTCTGGCAGTTCCTTGTCAACATACTGCTGCAGTCACTTTTGAGTAATCTTGAGTAAAATTTTACTTGTGTGTGCTGTTAATGATATTGCTCAATAATTTCTGCATTTGGTTGGGTCACCTTTCTTTGGAACAGGCCTAAATACGATTCTCTGCCAGTCAGTTGGCCAGGTAGCTGTCCTCCATAAAGTCCCAGATAGCTTCAACTGAATGCTTGAGAATACTCAACACTGTCACTTACATCTGCTGACTTATTTTATGTCCTTGCATAACACCCGTAACATTCAATGTTTAGTTTCACTAATCCAACAAAAAGGAAAACTAGCATATATCTGGATATTATTTTGCATTCCTTAAGTCCAACTTTTAACTCAAGTTACTTAATGCTTCTGTACCCAAAATGTTTTTCTCTTCTGCACCACAAAGTCAACATCATAATCGTCTTAAAAGAGAATGATTTGATTTTCATTACGTATCAACTGTACCTAAACAACTACGTCATTAAAGTTAACTAATCAAAACCTATGTGCTTTTGTAGTGATCTACATATATAGTGCAATCCCAATACAAGTTCCAGTGTCATTTCTTAATGAGATGGAGAAACACATCACCAACTTTGTTTGGAAAGGGAAGAAACCCCAGATAAGCAAAACACTACTGAAGAAGAACAACATACTGGGAGGCCTCTCCCTATCCCATCTTAGAACCTATTACACTGCCACGGTAGTCAAAACAGCCTGGTACTGGTACAAAAACAGACATATAGAACAATGGAACAGAGCTGAGACCCCCGAGATGCTACTATCCTTCTAGGAACAGCTGATATACAACAAAGGCCCTAAGATTCTAAAAAGGGATAAAAACAGTCCTTTTAACAAATGGTGCTGGCAAAATTGGATATCTATTTGCAAAAAATTGAAACAAGACCCATACCTCACACCTTACACCAAACTAACTCAAACTGGATACAAGACTTAAATATCAAATCTAAAACGAGAAAGATCATGCAAGAAAAAAATAGGGTCAACAACGGAAGTTCTAACACACAGCTCAGACAGACTTCAAAATCTGACAAAGCATGATCAACAGAAGAAAAAATAGATAAACAGGAACTACTAAGAATCAAACTTTTTTTTCATATAAAGACTTTTTCAAAAGAATTAAAAAATCACCTACAGAATGGAAAAAAATCTTTGGCAACTACATGTCAGTCCAATGCCTGATCTCCATAATCTACAATGTACTGCAAAATATCAACAACAAAAAGGTAAATAATCCAATTAAGCAATGGGCAAAGGAGATAGACAGACACTTCACCAAAGAGGGCATCCATGCAGCCAAGACACATGAGGAAATGCTCATGACCATTAGCTATTAAAGAAATCCAAATCATAACTACAATGAAATACCATCTCACCCCAACAAGGCTGGCCGTGATCCAAAAAGACACCAAACAACAAATGCTGGAGAGGTGTGGAGAGATTGGAACTCTCCTACACTGTTGGTGGGATTTCAAAATGGTACAACCCCTTTGGAAGGCAATTTGGCACTTCCTTAAAAACCTAGAAACAGAAATACCATTTTATCCAGTAATTCCACTGCTTGGAATATATCCTACAGAATCAAGTGCAGTCACAAAAACAGATACATGTACACGAATGTTTACTGCAGCACAGCTCACAACTGCAAAAAGATGGAATCAATCCAAATGCACACCAACAGATGAGGATGGATAAACAAACTATGGTACATATACTGAATGGAACACTATGGAATGATAAAGACCACCACTGATTTTACGAAGCATCTCACAACCTGATTTCAATTGGAAGACATTATGTGGAGTGAAATCAGTCAGGAATAATATTGCACGAGACTGCTACTACAAGGACTTAAAAACAGACTCATGGACAGAAGGCAAGACTCTTTGACAGCTGCAAAGTAGGGGAGGGACAAAGGAAGGAAGAAGGCTGGTCATAGATTAGACAGTTGATAGAAATTTGGTTGGGTGAAAGGAGTGACAGTACACAGTACAAAGATCAACTTAACTGGACTTCAACAAAAACTGAAAACTCTTCTAATCTTAATCCAATATTGCAAGGGCAGAGTAGCAGGGGCGTGGGTGTCGGAGTCATGTTCTCAGGGAATCTAGGCCAACCGGCATAACTAGCCTATTGCTAAGAGAGTCTTCTGCATCCCATATTGGTGACTGGCATCTGGGGTGTTAAAAGCTAGAAAGCTGCCATCAGAGGTACACCAAATGGTCCCAACTAAGCCACACGACATGACCACCAAGGATAACAGAGACATGAAGGGAAAAAAAGCCCAGAAGACAGAAGTAGCCATGTAAATGGGTGACTGTATCAACATGTGACCAGAAGAACCAGATGGTGCCCAGCCACTAGCAAAGACAACCATGAGGGAGCATACCATGTTGAGTCCCATTGACAACATGAGAAAAAGAGGGGTGCACCTCAGGAACTTCAATGAAAGACTACAATTGATGATCTGAAGGCCTGGGGGTCCCCCTAGGATCATGGCCCCTAGACCTGCTGCTGCCCCCAACTAGAAAACATTACCAAGAACAACTCTTAGGACAGGGATGGATTGGACTCAGGGATACAATGTGACCATATGGTGTGTGCACTTTATGGTTCTATGCATCTACACTGTCCTACTGACCTCTTACTGGAAGAAAGAGGAGAGTGGAAAGGAGGGGACAGGAGATTGCTAAGAGGATATGACATGCACAGAACAGAAAGGAGGAATGTACTGTCAACAGGCAAGGAGTGCAGAAGGAGCTGTAGATAGATGGGCAGGCAAATGTAATTTGGATTGTATACTTTCACTCAATCACAAAATAAAACAAAGTAATACCTATGTGCTTTTTGGAATGCTATCATTGGCTCCTTCATTAACTTGTATTACCACAATTAATAATTAGGGATAATAATTCCGGGAGGGTTAGAGTCAAGATGGCAGACTAAACACATATCTCCCTAAATCCCACTGGAAACCAAGACCTGAACTGATAATTAAATGGAGACTTGTGGATACCTAGTGAGACCTAGAACACAGCATAGGGCTGTTAATTTGGACTTCATACCACTGAATGGAAAACTTTCTCTCTTTCGCTGACCTCTGCTCTTGATCAGTGCTGGCTTTCACAGACCGAAGGTAACTTGCCATTGCAACTTTTTTTTCCCTGTCTTGGCCAGCATGTGGAGCTGGGACTTCACTAACAGCTTATCTCAGGTGCACTGCAAGTAGGACTGGCAGCCAAAATTGCCACATTTTGAGAGCCCGGCTTTGGACTCTGTGCATCTAGAAACCTTTGGCCTGTCTTTCCGCCTCCGCAACTGAGTAGCGTGTACCAAGGCAGGCAGGTAGCTTCTGTGCAACGCCATCTTGTTCCTCTGGGAGGTGGAAATACCATATGGAGGCCTCAGCTGGACCTTAATACTAGGATGGGAGGCAGTGCCTGCCCCGAGGAGAGCACTTTTCCAGCAGAAAAGCAGTATTCCACACAATGTCACCTATGGCTGAGGCCTCACAGCAGAGGCCAGCAGGGCAGTAGCCTTTCTGTGTTTTGAACTAGTTTACAACATCTGGGGTTGGATATAGAAGTGCTTACTTTGCAAGCTGGGAAGAGGGATCTGTACACCTAAAACCTGGCTGAATTTGGAAGTTGTCAGATACCTTTTATCTTTCATTTTAAGATGGCCTAGAGAAACAACTGCAGTCCATCCTCACAGCATCTCTCCCAGCCTCTAGTGACACACATGATGCCCCAAAAGCAACAAACTCCAGAGAAAGCCATAACCAAGAAATCACCCATGGCATCAGAAGGTGCCCAAAAGAAAGCACCACAGAACTCCCCAGACAAAGAAGCCTTTCTGAAACTATCAGAAGGTGAATACAAAAGGATTATATAGAGAGCCCTCCTAGACCTTATACAAAATGCAACAGAGCAAAATGAAAAATTAAGAAGCTGTTCGATCTGATGGAACACCAGTACTCTGAAATCCAACAGATCAAGAACAAAATCAAAGACATAGAAATTTCAATTTAAAGCCAAGAGAACAGAATAGAACAAATGGAAAATAGACTTTCTGACTTGGAAGACAGAGGTACTGACTCAAGCCTCTATAAAGAGAAATGAGAAAAAAAAAAAAACAAGAAAAATGAAGAAGCATTAAGAAGCATGTGGGAGTCCATTAAGAGGAGCAATCTACGATTAACTGCAGTTCCTGAACAGAGTAAGACACCTAAGAGTATTGTTGCTGATCTGCTGCCAGAATACTTTCCAGAAATTATGAAAGAAGGAATAATTCTGGGGATTCTCAAAAGAGACATTAGAAGAATTTAAGAACAACTTTTCCAAGAGATACAGTTACTTTATTAGTTTTGGTTATTATTAGTTTTATAGTTTGAAATCTTCTGTTCAGCTCTTTTATTTCATCATTTCTCTTTTGTTTTAGCTACTTGACATTCAAAAGCAAGTTTCAGAGTTTCTCCTGACATCCATTTTGGCCTTTTCTTTCCTTCCTGTGTTTTCAATGACCTCTGACTTTCTTCATGTGTGATGCCTTTGATGTCAATACACAACTCTGGTCTTTGGTCATTAGCATCCAAAGCATCAACAAATCTATTCTTGAGAAGCTCTCTAAATTTAGGTGGGATATACTCCAGGTCATTCTTTGGCTGTGGCTGATTAGCCCTAATTTTATTCAGTTTGAACTTCAACTTGCATATGTACAACTGATGGTTTGTTCCACAGTCAGCTCCTGTCCCTGTCTGGACTGATGACACTAAGCTTTTCAATCACCTCTTCCACAGATGTAATCAATTTGGTTCCTGAGTAGTCTATGTGTATAATTTCCATGTATAATCTCCATTTATGTTGGCAAAGAAGGTATTTGCAACCAAGAATTCTTCATAAGCTTTGCAAAAATCTATCATGCAGTCTCTGACATCATTTCTATCATCACAGCTCTATTCTGCAACTAATGATTCGTCTTCATTTCTAATTTCCCATTCCAATCATGAGTAATTATCAATGCATCAGGGCTGTACCCTTTTACCACACCTACTCAATCTGTACATTCAGCAAATAACTGAGAAGCTGGACAATATGAAGAAGAATATGACATCAGGATTGGAGCAAGACTCAAAAATAACCTGCATTTTCAAAATGACATCATGCTTGGTAAAGCAGAGAGAGCAAAAAAGATGATTCTCAATGAAACAGACTGACACAGTCACGGCATCAATGGGCTCAAGTACAAAAATAACTGTGATAATGATGCAGGACCAGACAGTATTTTTCTCTATTATACAAAGGGTCACTAACAGCCAAACCAGACTCAATAGCACCTAAAAACAACCAACAGTTACATGTATTTTTTAATTCCTTTATGATTCTACAAAGCAGTTTATACACTCTAAAGCTACAACGGAAGTTTTTTTCACCAAACTTCCAATTCTTTTCTTTGTAATGTAACCATTCAGTCACCAACCATTCATTCAACAAGCGTGCTTTTAGTGTCAATAATTGACAATCACTCTATTAAGCACATGATATTTAAAAGAAATCAGTCACAATCACTAATTTGGAAGAACTAGTAGCAGAGTCTAGTGTGCACGACTGAAATTTAAATGACGGTGGATGTCAGGCCATAAACTCCAGAAGGACTAGGTATAAATTAATATGGATTGTTGAGAACTCTGACCAACTGGAAAAGGCATCCTCATCTATAAGCAATCAAATTCATATTTTGTAATTATTTCATGAGCTTAAACTTTATGGGGCCCTACCAGTTTATGACTTCTGGTTAACATGGACATAAACACACATAAAATGGCCATTTCATAATAAGTGCTTTTCATAGAGGGTTTAAGACTTCTAAGGGAACAGAAAATCACATTTTATCTATGAATTCACAGATTAATTTAAATGTCTCCTATGTATTATAAATACAAACAATGATGAGGAGAATACTAGGAGGAAAAGAGGGAACGCTTACATAACACAACATGTCAGACACTTTTTCAAACATGTATAGTAATTATTTTAGCCTCATAATAATCATATGAAGTATACTATTATCATCTCCATTTCAAAGGTAACGTTAAAAACACAGTCATGGAGCTCTCCGCCGAAATCGAGCCCAATTGGCACAGCTAGCATTTTCCTAACAAGGCCTCTCTTCCCCCCACATCGGTGAGTGGTGTCTGGGGTCTTAAAAGCTGCCAGGCTGCCATCTGAGGGTACAGCAAATGGTCCCAATTCAACAGGAATGGATGATCACCGACAACCAGAACGACATGGGGGAGAGAGAATCCAGAAGACAGAGAGACCCACATGAGTGGATCTCTACATAGACTCATGACCAGAAGAACTGGGTGGTGCCCGGCCACCACCAATGATGCCAGGATGGAGCTCACAAAATTGAGTCTCACTGGCAACACAAGAATAAACAGAGCCACACCCTGAGATCTCCACTAAAAGACCACAACTGACAGTCCAGGGGCTTTGGGGTTCACCTGGGAGCATGGCCCCTTGCTCTGATGCTGCCCCTATCCATAAATCATAATGAATGTCAACTTTTGAACAGCAATGGATTGGACTTGGTGACGCAGAGTGACCATACCTTGTACGAACTTCATGGTTCTATGCATCTATAGGATGTCATCCTACTGATTTCTTACTGGAGGATGGGGAGCGGTTGGAGAGGAGGGGATAGGAAACTGTTGGGAGGACAGGACATATATGGAGCAGACAGGAAGAGTGTGCTGTCACCAGGCACGGAGAGCAGTGGGAGCTGCATACAGGTGAGCATGCAAATTTATATAGGAATGTACATTTTCATTCAATCATAATAAAAAAAAAGTCATGGTCACACAGCAAGGAACTAGTAACCCAAATTCATTTTGCTTTCAGAGCTTCTGCTAACTACTTTTCTACCCTAAGGTGTCACATTCCTAGAAATCTTCTAAGCTCCATTGCTGTTGTTAAGTGTTATTGAGATAGTCCCAACTCATAGCAACCCCATGCATAACAAAACAAAACACTGCCGAGTCCTGCACCATGTCCACAATCATTCTTATACTTGAGTCTATTGTTGCAGCCACTGTGTCAATCCATTTTGTCGAGGGTCTTCCTCTTTTTCTCCTCATCTCTAGGTTTTATGATCCTTCAACATATTCACATGGCACCCTGCATTTAACTGTGCTGGCCAAATTGAATGGTGGGTTTTTTTAGGAAGCAATCATGTCTTATTGTCATTTTATCTTCAACATCTATTAGAGTCATCTGGCACACAATGAGCTCTCAAGATGCATATTAAGTAAAGTCAAAGTGCTTAACAGCAGTAGGATTAATAGAAACAAACCTAAGCTTACAAGATAGGTAGGTAGCAAACCTGTAGAGGTCACGCAAAATAAAAAAATTAAAAAGCCTAAGAGAAATTATTAATTTGACTCATATACCGGTCACAAACAGTGTTGTTTGTTGTGCTTACGTGCTATCTAGCCAGTTCTGACTCATAGCAACAGTGTGTAGAACAGAATGAAATGCTATCCCTGTGCCATCCTCACAACTGCTGCTATGTTTGAACCCAATGAATGATGTAAGCTTAAAAAAAAATCATCTGTCATAGTTACTAACTTGCCCCCTACATACACACACACTATGTATACATATAAACCTTGGTAGAGTAGTTCTTAAGTGCTGCGGCTGCTAAGCCAAAGGTAATCTGCCAGGCAGTCCTTGGAAACTCTACAGAGCAGTTCTACTCTGGCTTACACGGTTGGTATGAGTTAGAATCAACTCGATGGCAGTGGGTTTGGTTTTGGTTTATACATGTACTCCTCATTAGTACCTTCATTATCTGTAGGGCGGACCAAGTAATAACATTCTAAATGCTCCCCTTCATTTTAGGTTAACATCATTTCCCCACAATATTACCTCATCAAGGCTGCGAGAATTGACTTTCTTGACTTGTCTTGCATCTTGGCCACATGTAATAACTGTCTATAGCCCAAGCAACATTTTAAGGTCATTTATGGGCAACTCCTGTATGTGTCTATAATCTAATGACACTGGATCACTCACGTTATCTAAAAGGTTTACATACGTTGACATGATTAAATGTCTGTTCACGTTATACTCTTCAATCAGATAACAGCCAGTAAGAAGTACAGGTGAAGATTTATTTCAAGGGCAGAAGATGATGACCCCTAGTTTGAAAAACTATTAAGCATTTTTGGAAGGAATACAAGAACAGAACAGATATTCAGACATAAGCATGTAAATAACGCAGTAAAAATTAACCTACCTAAATAGTGGGTCTGACTGTCACAAGAAAAGGAAAAGTAGAGATAAAGTGAAGCCAAGGAAAAGGTTTAAAATTTATAACTTGAAAATAAAAGGAGAATCACTTTTATTTATGAAATTTAAGATTCTCAAACAAAAACATAGGAAATTGTGAAACAATATATCTCATTCAAAACTGCACCCTTTGAATAGGCTTTTGTCATTCTGCATTCCTGGAGCTGATAAAATTTAGGACGTCCTCAAAGTCATGCTCATCAGCAGGAAAGCTTATCCCTCCCCCTGTGGGGCATTATCACCAAGAGGCTGTTCAAGAAGTGGCAGAGTGCAGAATGATGCCATCCTTGCCCTCTCAGTTAATGAATAAAGTGACCTAGTTAGCCCCTACAGATGAGACCTTCAAGCTTAGCTTTAATAGATATTGACTATCTCTGGAAGAAGGCATATCAAACATGTTCCACAGTCTAATAAAGTATGAGAAAAAAATCAGAAGTTAAACATAAAGAAACAAACTTTGTTTTACACAGTATAAAAAGCAGACACTTCTCTTATTCTATGATTTTTAAGCCAGTACAAAAACAGAAGATTCAAAATCATGTAAAAATAGGACTGAAGATTTGTATCTAGAATGTTATATAAAAAATACTTTGTGAGCAAAACAGCAGTTTTTTACACTTCTTTTACTATGCTTTAATTTACTATATTTAAAGTAAAGCATTTATCGACACTATAATAACACAGTTCACTGGCTTTGCCTTTAAAGAACATTTAAAGAACCTTTAAAGAACATTTGCTTTCACTAATTATATTGTCATTCATCTTCTAAGTCCACCTTAAAGGTATTCGTTTTCAACCATGTATCTCCCAGAAAGACCCCGTGCCACTTTAACCTAATGAGACATACTCTTCCTCCAACGGAGCGCACACATGTGTATACAGTTGTTGTTGTTAGGTGTCTTCAGTCACTTCAGTCTCACAGTGACCCTGTATACAACAAAACAAAACACAGCCTGGTCCTGCACCATCCTTACAATCATTGCCATGTTTGAGTCCACTGCTGCCGCAACCAATGTCCATCCTTCTCTTTAAAGTTTTTCCTCTTTTCACTGATCCTCTGCCTTAGCAAGCATGATGGCCTTCTCCAGGGACTGGTCACTTCTAATAACAGGTCCAAAGTAGTTCATATGAAGTCTCAGTGACCTTATTACCAAGGAGCACTCTTGCTGTATTTCTTCCAAGACAGACTTGCTCCTTCTTCTGGCAGTCCATGGTATATTAATATTTTTTGCCAACACCCTAATTCAAAGGCATCAATCCTCCTTTGATCTTCGTTGTTTATTAATGAGTTTTCATATGCATATGGTATGACTAAAAACACAATTACTTGGGTCAGTCCCATTTCAGTCCACAAAGTGACATCTTTACTTTTTAACACTTTTTTTTAAAGAGGTCTTTCACAGTACATTTACCCAGTGCAATCGATCCTTTGATATCCATGGACACTGATTGTGGATCCAAGTAAAGTGAAATCCTTTACAATTTCAGTAATTTCTCCATTTATCGTGATGTTGCTTATTGTGCCAGTTGCAAGGATTTTTTTGTTTGTTTTCTTCATGTTGATGTGTAATCTATACTGAAGGCCGTTGTCTTTGATGTTAATCAGTAAGTCCTTCAAGCCTTTTCCATTTTCAGCAAGGCCAAGTCATCTGCATATCGATGGTTATTAATGAGTCCTCCTCCAATCCTAGTGCCTCATTCTTCACATATCGAACCTTTATGATTTATTACTCAGCATGCAGATTAAATAAGTGTGGAGAAAGGATACAACCTTAATGCACACCTTTCCTAATTTTAAACTATAGAGTATCCCCTTGCTTTGTTCAAACAACTGCCTCTTGGTCTATGTACAAGTTCTGCCATGAGCAGGATTCAGCATTCTGGGGCTCCCATTCTTCACAATATCATCCATAATTCTTATGATCCACACAATCCAATGCCTTTGCACAGTTAACAGAACACAAGTAAACATCCTTCTGGTATTATCTGCTTTCAACTAAGATCCATCTGACATTCACGCTGTAGAAAAAAGGTAATGCAATGAGTAAGTCACTGGTCTTCCAAAATTCTATCATGCAATCCCCAGTGTTATTTCTATTACCAAAGCCATATTTTCCAATTACCACTCTTCTTTTTGTTTCCAACTTTTGCATTTCAATGACCTGCAATTATTAATTCATGTGGACTGCATACTTGACCAATTTTAGATTACAGAAGTTGGGTAAAAGTCTTCAATTTCCTCATTTTTGGTATTAGTGGTTTGTGCATAAATTTGAATAATAGTCATATTAAGTAGTCTTCCCTGTAGGTATATGGTTATTATCCTATTACTGGCAGCACTGTACTTCAGTGCAGACTCTGAAATGTTCTTTTTATCAAGAATGTAATGCCCTCATATTCCTTTGGCTAAGACAAGGATTTCTAAGGACACACAAAGTAGTAAGAGAAGAAATGAACATCTCTGCAATGAGGAAAAGGAACAGACAGAACCAGAGGAGACATACACAGCATATGATGGGGTATTTGTCAGAAAATATTAGGTTTCAGAGGTAAGACCAAGGAAAGCATATATCAGAAATTAGAAAAGCTGTGAACTTAACCCAAGAACAACAGCACTGTAGATTTTTAATACTTTTTTAAGCATATAATACTATGAAGCTTCTGTTTGAAAATAATAGTCAAAAAGTTTTAATGGACCTCCTAAAATCAGTAATAGAATTTATTCTAATTATATCCTGATAAAATCCTGGGTCACAATACATCAGGGTTTAGAAAAGGTCAAATGTTATATAGTACAGTATTTAAAATTTCAGTATCACTCTTACCTGAATAGAATACAGTCTAAAAGATGGGGGCTGTGGAGAGCATAGGCCATGGGATACTATCATATTATTTCCACTCAATGATATGGACACCTGAAAATATTCACAAATGGGTAACCACCAGAACTTTGAATTCAGTCCTTAAAATCTGTCTAGTGAATGTAGTTCTATATCTCAACCACCAGCAGAAGAGTTTTAGCCTATTGCAGATCAAGGGACACAGTCAAAGACAAAGGTAACACCCTGAGCATTCTCTAACAAACAAATCCAGTCTAATGTGCCTAAACCCCTTTCTTTTTAGCCAGCAAAAAAAAAATAATGTACAGGGTAACCTGCACATCCACATAAAATATAGTTATCTCCCTTTATATATAGTAAGCAAACAGGACTAAAAGTTATACTCTTGGGTTTTAGTTCGATATTTTCTGATCATCCCATCAGAAACAAGGGGAGGCCACACAGTTACATTGTTAGGTACCATCAAGTTGGTTCAGACTCATACAGTCCTTATGTACAACAGAATGAAAAACTACCCAGTCTTGTGTCGGTCCAGCTCCTTGAGGGTTTTCCGTTTTTTACTGATCCCCTACCTGACCTTACCAACATGACGTCCTTCTCCAAAAACTGGCCCCTCCTGATAAAATGTCTAAAGTAAAAGTCTTGCCATTCTATAGTTACAGCTTTTCTAACTGCTCAAAAAAAATTTAAAAAAAAACCCTATCATGGCCTATTATCAAACCTTGTCTCCTCAAATTAACGAGGAACCTTAGGCCTATCTCCTTCAGGTACTATGTCAGACTCTCACTCCTAATAATAAATGGCTCATTTTACCCCTCCTCCTCCTTCATGAACCAAGCCTATTTCATCTGTCTTTTTTAAATCATTCAATCCATATACATGTAAGATAATTTAACATTTAATTTCCTCCATCCAGCTATAATCCTCATGAGGTCAAGTTTCATATCTAACTGTTTCTGAGTATCCTTACCAGCTACTATGGAGTTAATTCTGACTCATGGAGACACCATATGTGTTAAAGTAGAACGGAGCTGCAAAGGATTTTCAGTGGCTACTTCAGAATTAAATTGACAGCCTTTTCTTGCCAAGCAAGAAAGGGTAGACTCAAACCACTAAACTTTCAGTTAGCAGCTTAGCATATTACACATTTGCATCACCCAGGATGGTTATGCAAGGTTATATCAGGTTTTAATATGTACTACCAAATACATTTTTTTGCTCCAGTATCCACCTCTAGCTATGTGAACAGACAGAATTTTAAGATAACTACCAGTGACCCTTGTATTATAATCCTTTCCATTTGTGGGTGTGTGCAATCTGTGATTTGCTTCTAAGAGACAGCAAATGTGGTAAGATATATTAGTTGTCAATTTCTTGTCTCAGCTATAAATGCACCCTCAAATACATGTTCCATGATAACCAGTGGAATTCCTTTAAGCCCTTTTAGTTGCTGAGAATTTTGGTATTCTGCAAATATTCTTTCTCAGTTTCTTCTTTCCCTTTCATTTTTACTTACATTTTTAAAAGAACATACAAGAAGTTCTTAGCTTCTTGTATGGTTTCTTTTGTTGGCATTATGTTCAAAGTATGCATATTTTCTTTCAAAGCAATGCTGTCCAACTGAACTTTCTATGATGAAGCACATTCCAAGCAACAACACACAGGTTGAAATAGTAGTTAACGAATCTGTGCTATGATCTCAGTCTAATCTACCCAGATATTTAATTTTAAGCCACAAGCTAGCACAGAGAAAACATACACTGTCAGAAAATATATACTTCCTTATTTCATATGTCACATTTTTTTATACTGTTACATCTATTAAAACAGGGCATATCTTACAATGGATGACAAATTTTGATTAGCAGAGATCTGTCTTATCTATGGGTACATAAAATAAGTACATGGTCTTAAAACTTCTTCAATTTGGCAAAATAAAGTACAAGAAACCTGGTTCTATGTGAACAGAACTATCTGCTAACTTTACCCAACTTCATTACTTAAACCTGATGAACCAATTATGTAACAAGTCACACTTGTGATGTATAATTTGTTCCTGTACATCTGTCCTTAGTCTGAAGCATTTGAGAGACTGCTTGAATCTGCAAACTTAAGGGTTTCACTAAAGTGATTTCCAGAAGCATTTTCATGAATAAATACAAAACCGCACCCAATCAATCAGATATAGAATTATGACACTATCAAGGCGGTTCTTCAGTGCTCAACATATCTCCAAGGAAGTCACTACCATAAGCTACATGTATAGCCTTTGACTAAACACACTGTCACAAAATAAATTTTCCTAGAAACTGAATGAATTATTTTAAAGATTACTGTAAACATTCAATGATGACACACAAAGACTCATATTTCAGCTTCAGTAAGAACGGGTCTGCTTAGGGTATAAAAGTTACCAGACATATGTCCAACAACACCACCCAAGATACACAATCACACTTTAAAATGTATGTCCTTAATTTTCCTCATCTGTTCCAAAAGGCTACATTTTCTTAACTGTGTCTCATGAAATCTATCAACTCTTCAGTTCTGAGGGAAAAGCAGAAACCTGAATTGCAGATTTTAAGAAAGTCTAAAGATGGTAAATATCTACTATGATGATGGTAGTGAATTTTTTTTTTTTTTAATTAAAAATACTAAACCCTTGTGGCACAGTAGTAAACATGTCACTAAACAGATCACCGCAGTAGTTAACAGCTAACCAAAAGGCTGACAGAAGCCACTAGCCACTCCTTAGAAACCCTATGGGACAGTTCTGCTCTGTCATACAGCATTGCCAGGAGTCAGAATTGACTTGACAGCAATGAGTTTGTTCTTTGGGGTTTTGTTAAATGAAAACCACTTTTAAACTCATGTGCTGAACCTAAGTACCCTTCATCATTTCAACAAATTAGATTCATCTAATTTTCTGTACAGTTGGAAAGGGTAGATGCTATTACATAATTGCAGCCTTTCATTTTAAAAATTCTAATAAGTATTCCAGGTCAGACATTAATACCAAAGTACTGGCTCACACTGTTGAGAATTACACACTTAAAAAAAAAAAGTGTTCAGCTGAACTTGCATATAGTCATGTGGTATCTCAATCCTGTGCCTTTGTAACCCGCAGTAAATTCACAATCGCAGTCGTTTAGAACAACTAATCAGTCAGATTATTTAGGAAAAATAACTGCCTCCTAATCATTTAAGAGACCAATAACATTTTGTTTGTTTTCTAAATCTACTAATATGCATCTCCAGAAGATTAATCGTAAGAAAGTTAACTATCATGCTTATTAGCAAATGTAAAGGAATTTCTCCACATTCACATTGTGAATCTTCCACAGCAAGGCTGAAAATGTATTTGGCACCAGATACAATGATTTCCTCATGTTTCAGTGAACAAGTTTACTACAGTAGGCTACTTTGGACAATAAATCTTGAGGCTCCCCACACAAAAGCAATTAAGAGTTCTCTTTATTATGCATTACTGTAATTTTCTTAAATTCTCTTCTGAAATGGTAAATGAATGAGACTGAAAAGATCCATCAGGCAATATTCAATTTCAATAATGCATGACATATTAATAGTCTAGATAATGCAAACTGAACACCAGAAATATGTGGATATGTAAAATCGTCCTCATTTCACCCTTCATCTGCCTTTAAACCAAAATGCAAATTCACCATTATATATTTAACTAAGTTAGGCATAATCACTGAAACCATCTACTGTGTGAATAACCTTAAATCTTCACATCTACGCAGAGTCTTGCTTCTGTTCCATCCCAGGTGGAATAAACTCTCAAAAGTTGCTATTTTTCTTTTTTTTTTTTAAATTACAATAGAACACTGATAAATTCACAGATCACTGTATATTAAATAACAAACCTATTGCTAGATTTTATGTAAAAACTACTATACTACTGATCATGGAAAAACATTTAAGCATCATAAATTTATATGTCACATAAAATAAGAAAAACAAGGCAATACTCAGAAAATAAATGTGAATGCCAGGTGAAAAACATAAAACCTACCTAGCAAAGTACACAAATAAACATTTATAAAGCTCTTATTAAACCAGATGTATACATGCTCTTTAAATTTTTAATACAGTAAAAGAATAGCCAAGCTTTTATAATTCTTTGTTTAATCCTTTTGACAATTATTAGAAAGGAGCTCTTCATATTTATTCCTCTTTCGATCTCAGATACAAAACCTCTACTTTCAGAATAGCAATAGACAAATTATATAAAAATATTTTCTCCAGAATATTTTTACAGTCTAACTGAATACAAGAAAGTAAAAGGACCTTAAAGTTTAAAGGCCACAAGTTTAAAGGCCACAGGCAAACACACAGTGACCCTGAACATACTGTTTGCATGATCCCTTCTTAAGAAATCCCTTCAAGAAAGAGCTTCAAGCAACTTAAGTGACTAGAGACACCAAAATAAGAACTAGCAGTGTCATGGACTGCACCATGTTCCCAAAAAAATCCGTGTAGCAATTTAACTAGGCCATGATTCTTCATGTTGTGCTCTGTTCCTCCACGTTGTAAATCCTGCCTCCATAATGTTAATAGGGTGAATGGGCAGCAGTTGTATTGGTAGGGCAGGATTCAATCTGCAAGACTGTTTTGTGCCTTGAAGCAGTCTCTTGAAATATACAGGTAAGAAGCTAGCAGACAGGTTTGGGGACCTCATGCCACCAAGAAGCTGTGGCGGAAGCTGAGCACATCAGCTTGGGAAAGGACTAGGGCCCTGTGCCTCAGAAGCTTCCAGTCCAAGGGAAGACTGATGACAAAGACCTTCCTCTAGATGTAGGAAAGAAAGACTTCCCCTGTAGCTGACACACTGAATTTGGACTTTTAGCCTACTAGACTGTGACAAAATAAAATTTCTCTTTTTAAAGCCATTCACTTGTGGTCTTTCTGCTAAAGCAGCACTAGATGGCTAGGACAGAATTTGGTACTGAGAGATTGGAGTGCTGTACTGACAGATACCTAAAATGTGGAAGTAGTACTGAAACTGTCAACTGATAGAAGACTCAGACTGAAAGGAGGAAAATATTAACACCAATGAAGGTGCAGACAATGAGAAACAATCAACTGAGGACCAGGGCAGGTGGCACCAGCAGACTGGCAGCAGCACCAGACCAGCACAAGACAGTGCTGGAAATGACCTATGGAGAAAGCTGGCTGCCTGTGTGCAAGAGGCTTCCTGGCAGAGTGGGGTACCTCTGGGCACTTGAATCAGTGGAGCTACCAAGCTTTGGAACACTTGTCCCAGCAGGACAGATGTGGGCCTGAAGCTCAGGCCATTAGGCCACAGGAAGAAGAAGTCAAGGAGACAAGGAGCAGAAAAAGCTGACCTGCCTCAGTCTCAAAACATATGGCTATGACCTCAGGTATTTGAAAGGGTGAAGCCACGCATTCCTGTGTTTCTAAAAGTGCAACTGCCACTCAGTTGGTCTTAGAGTGCCCCTAAATCCAAGGGACCACAGTTGCTGGCCAGTATGCCTAGAAGGTGGATCTGGAGCACAAGGCCAAGGAGTCTCCACTCAGAATCTGGAGAGTGGCCAATACCTAAAGTTTGGAGGACAGAACTATCATGTACAATGTCTCAGAGAATGGAAGATTATTTTCAAAGCTTTGGGGGCTCCTGTAATACGTTCTACTGACTTGCCTGCTTTGCCTTCTTTCTCCATTTGTAATGAAAATGCCTAACTTCTACCTGTTTGTTCTGCCACTGCATTATTTTAAACCTCACAGCTGAAGAGGAATTTCTGGATTTTGGACTAGCACTTAAGATTTTTGCTATGATGGGTTGAATATGTTTTACATATTGCAAAAACGTGATTTTTACAGAACAAAGGGTGGAATGTCATGGATTGAATTGTGTTACTCCAAAACTCTGTGTAGCAATTTAGCTAGGCCATGATTTCTGGTATTGTGTTCTGTTACTCCACTTTGTAAATCCTGCCTCTACGATGTTAATGGGGTAGATGGGCAGCAGTTGTATCGGCGGGGCAGGATTCAACCTGAAAGACCGTTTTGTGCCTTAAGGCAGTCTCTTCAGATACAAAGGAAAGAAGCTAGCAGACAGGTTTGGAGACCCCATACCACCAAGAAGCTGTGCCAGAAGCTGAGCATGTCCAAGAACAGGATCCCTGCACCTGAGAAGCTTACAGTCCAGGCAGAGATTAACAGCAAAGACCATCCTCCACTGTCAGCAGAGAAAGCCTTCCCCTGTAGCTGACACTCTGAATTTGGATTTTTAGCCTACTGCACTATGACAGAATAAAATTACTCTTTTTTAAAGCCATCCACTTGTGGTATTTATGTTCCAGCAATACTAGTTGACCAAGTAGTAAGCTTTAAATATAAAGCTATTTGTAGAACTGAGGCTAAACATAGGTTGAAAGAGAAACATTAGGTACATATGGCTTTATAATCTGACAATATATATAGTCTGAAAAAAAAATTTAATTTGGGGGATGAATAGCACTAAAACCAAAAACACCAAACCCACTGCCATCGAGTCAGGTCTGACTCATAGCACTAGCACAATGTTTTTAATTAATATTAATTGATGTTTTTAATTAATTAATTTTGATAATATTCAGTTTTACTTTATGTTTGTACCGTATTTTTCTTCTGAAAATTGTAAATGTAAAACTAGATAAAGCAAATGAGTAATTATGAAACATGTTATCACTTACTATGCTCATAAGAACTGAAATTCTTGATGTAAAAGATATAAAATAGAAGAGATTTCCTGTCCTGATTTTGAATGGCAAATATAAGTATGAACACACGTATCTTTAACATGCATACATACACACACATGGGAAAAGGGCCAGAAACATTCACTAACCCAGAAACACTAAGCATTCAGATTACAATCTTGGACAGTCATTACTCTTTAATGGTTAATTCTAGCTCAGGAAATGTAACAAACGAACTTGGAATATCTGGACATACTAGATAATAAGAAAACTATCAAAGACTATTAGGATAAAGCCTTCCCCCCACCCCCCAAATCTCAGGAAGTAATTTGAAAAGACTCCCAACTGGAAAAAGACAGGAAAATTTGAGCTTCAAGAAAGCTAAGATTTGCAATGGATTAAAACCCATCAAATATGTTTAAATCAATTTCAATATCTATGGGAGAAGGGGAAAAGAAAGAGGGAAGAAAAAATGAAAACAAAAATCAAAATCACTAGAAGAAAACATTATAAAAACCCTTCTAATTAAGATATAAACTCTGAAAGCTATTAAAGAAAATAATGATGTATTTACTTTACAATAAGTTTCCACAGAAAAAAGATATCAGCACAATAAAACAAGCCAAAAGGGGGAAAAATATCATTTTAAGCTCACATATCCTAGAAACATCCTAGAAATCCTTAAGAAAAAGATCACCCAGTAACAGGAGAAAAGGAAATATTCACAGCTCTGAAGCCTAGAAAAAGATGTCCAACCTTATTTATAATAATAATAGGAATATAAGCTAAAATTACATTTTTAACATTTTAAAATCTATCAGATTAGCAGAGATATAAAGATTTGACAACCTTTGGCATTGTTAACAATGGCACTGGGGAAGCTTTGGAAAAAGAATGTCAGCAGAAATGTGAATTATTACAATCTCTATGGGGAAAATAAAATTGGAAATATCTATCACAGTTAAAGAGAAACATGTATTTGGAGCACAGAATCCATCTTTCAGATGTTTACTGCATATATTGTGTACATGTAAAATAATGTTCACTGGAGCATTATTTGAAATATCAATCTACTAACAATGATTCAAAGGCCCATTATTATGGGCTATTTAAATATATAATGGAAACCTATGCATTTGTAAAAATAAACAGTGGACAAATAAATTGCTAACTAATGAGGAAAATCTTTATGTAATACGGGGAATGAAGGTAGAAATCAATGTGGTGTTATGTAAAAAAATCAATGTACATAACAATAGGTAAAGAATCATTTTGGGGGTAGGAGTGATGAGAATATATATAATTGTATCTGTTTGTACATTCATAAAAAACATCTGGAAGAATACACTGAATACTAATATCAATGGTTATCTTGCTGAAAAGGTGCCAATGAGTGAATGGAGAACAGAGATCAAAGAGAAACTTTTTACTCCATTTGTTTTAAAATTTGGTAACTATTATGATGGGTGCCAATCAAATCAATTCCAACTCACAGCAACCCCATGGGACAGAGTAAAACCGTCCCATGGGGTTTCCTAGGCTGTAATTTTTATGAGAGCAGACTGCCACATCTTTCTCCCCCAAGAAAGTTTGAAATGGGTAAGCTGAAACTGCCAATCTTTCAATTAGCAGCGAGTGCTTAAAAACTGTACTACCACGCTACCTTTATTAATGTTTAATCCACTCAAATAACTCTTTTTTAATTATCTTAATGCTAGAAAGGCAAACAGAGCATTAATTTGAGAAGCTGCTACTATTTACAGCTGTCTCAGATGTCGTATTGTAACTATGAGTATTACAGGTAAAAACTGAATAACTATTCCTTCACTGTGTTTAATGCGTCAAATTAGATGAAATAAAGACCTTATTAACAGAGCTGTATTAAAAGTTTAAAAATTAAACTTCAAAATTTTTATATGTATAGAAAAGAAATTCAATTTTTTTTTCTAAAAAGTATGAATTTCTTATAGCTGAAATTTTTATTTAAAGTCACGTAAGAACTGGCATTCCCCATGGAAATATGTATTTTTCTGACAAATATTTTATCAATCATAAAATCACTGTTTTACCATTCTCATTAGCAAAGGTGAAGTAAGAATCTCTTCAGCAATGACCTGCCACCTATATCTACTGTCTTCTCACTCGGATTAACTAAAATCTTACCCTTCAGACCAATTCTGCTTCAAAATGTGTATTCCTTCTGTATTTTACTATCAAAATATTTCAGTAAGAGTAATAAAGGACAAAATAAAATAGTAGCAACTAAAAAACACAGAGGCATATTTACAATTCCAAGTATAAAAAATGCTTGAAAAAGAAAACTCCATTATATTAAAAAGAAGACATACAAGCTTCAAATAAAGAAAAAAAAATAGCCATATCCTACCTTTCTACCTGCATAAAAAGGTGCCCAATACAACTACTTCACACCCCTAAACAATACTTCTGATAATCACCCACTGGCACATTATTTCTGAGCAGCACTGATTTTGAATGATGGAACTATAGCATCTAAAAAAATTAAGTTCTAGACTTCAAATTATTATAGCACAAGCTGTGAAGTTAGTTTTTAAAAACAAATGGGAGGTAAAGCAATCTGCCTTCTGCCCAGCTTTTATACTGCATTTACAATTTAGAAACTATTTGTTTACGAGTACATAGCAACAATTACTAGACTTCCACCAAGATGTGGCCCATGTCAGGGGCTGGTCGTTTCTTTAACCTACCTACTGGGCAGGGCACAGCAGTACACAGACTCTTACAGGCTCTCCTATAAGATACCTGCTGCCCAAACAAACACAAAAGGTAAGCAGTGAACATCAGGAAGATCATGGTACCAGAGGTCAACGGACCCATTTTCTAAGCACATGTTACACAAAATACAGTAACTTCATATTTCTTGAGATGAAAAAGACAGGTAAATGATATTTTGGGGATTACTGCTAATATTATATCCAAGGGCTAATACCAAATTAAGTGAACTTGGACAGTAACAGATAAAATGTAACCAACATCATCTAGCATACTAGATATGCTAGAAATAAGTTTAAAATATATACCTCAACATGTTGTTATAATTCCTGTATAACTCTATCACAGCCACCTCTCCTTACCCCAATCCCTAATAAACAATAAGCCCATAGTTTATTAGCTATTAGTCCCAGGACTGATTACATAAAGACCAAAATTCTTCTTTGTCATATCAATTTTTTGAATGCCCTACACCTGGCATAAAACAATCGTATTCTTATTGATTTAGAAATTAAAATCCTAAAAAAACGCAACTTTTGGATGCCATGTGCAACACTAATGTAAAAGTACTGACAACACATTAAGCTGCTTGTTCTTTTCAAAGGTGACCTATAAATTCAACACATAATAGGAACAGGTAAGAAAAGAGAGCAGCTCCCAGTTCAGGTTTCTAAATCTGTGAAACTAAAAACCTTCACAGGTTTAATAGGTTCAGTTCCAGAACTGACTTTGGAACATGACACAAAACAAATGTGGAGAGGTTTCAACTGGAAGATATAATCAAGCTTTGAGCATACATACTACATGATCCTATATTTGATTTTATACTGATAACATTTTACTGCTCTCTGAATGTTTTACAGGATAAAGTGTCACATTGGGTACACACAGTATTAGCTAGCCATTTCCTAAAAAGTTTCAAGGGATGATACAATCTTTAGTGAAATATGTCATGTTCCAAAGTCAGATACTATGTTGAGTGAGAGTAGTCAGTAACAAAAGGACAAATATTATATGAGACCCCTAAGATAAGATCTCAAAAACAGACGTATGTATGGAAGAAAAGACTCTTTGACAGTTGCAAGGGAAGGGAGGGAGGGAGGGCGAGGGGTGGAGGGTTTAGATTAGATAGTTGCTAGAAATCTGGTTGTGTGAAATCAGTGATAGCACACATTCCAGACAAGAACAATATTAAGTGGACTTCCGCATAACTTGAGTACTCCTTCCATCTTAACCCAATATTGCAAAGACAGAGTAGCTGGGGCAGGGGGCAGGAGACCATGCTCTTAGGCTAAATCAAAGCCAATCAGCACAACTAGCGTTTTGCTAAGAAGGCTCTCTGCACCCCCCATTGGTGAGTGGCATCTAGGGTCTTAAAAGCTGCCAAGCTGCCATCCGAGGGCACAGCAAATGGTCCCAACTCAGCAGGAACAGATGGCAGAGAGCTGTTAGGAGAGCAGCAGCTGAGACCGCTGGACAAGCTGCTATACTCACTATGAGCTGGGCCAGTTAGCAACCCTGAGGCTAATGGCAGAGAGGCTCTGGTGGTAGAAAACTGTCCAAGGTGCTGGCCAAGAACTGTACCAGCAGAGAGGATGTTTGCTCTGCGTTAGTTATCCTTTGAGAAATCTGTCACGATTGGCAAATTGCATCCTGAGTTTGTCCTGTTACTTTCATGTTGCATTCTTTTCTGAGTGTTTCCTGAGATATATTCCAGTAAACCAGTGGTCCAAAGGACTAATGATCCACAACTACCAAAGCCTCCAACAGACTGAGTCCAGCACATCTAGATGGTACCCACCTACCACCACTCACTGCTCTGACAGGTTTCACAATGGAGGGTGCTGGATAGAGCCACAGAAAAACGCAGAACAAAATTCTAACTCTCTCTCTCTCACACACACACAAACAACAATAATAAAAAACACCAGACTTACTGGTATGACTGGAGAAATTTCAAGAATATGGCTGTCAGCCACCTGTTTAGCTCAGTAATGAAACCACTCTTAAGGTTCATCCTCCAACCAAAGATTAGTGAGTCCCTGTCCCCAAAAGAAAAAAAGACTAAAGGGACACACCAGCCCCTTTTCTACTGTTTAGTTTGTTTTGTAAACTTTGATCTAAAGTATGATAACAAAAAAGAAACTGTAAGATGTTAATCAGACAAAGGAAACAGAACACAATACCACATGTACTCAAAGGAATTCTACAGCCAAATAAATACCATACTGATCAATGAATATTAAGCAGGCAAACCACACTTACAGCACTGTACGGCAGTACTTAATTTCCTTCAAATTTTAAGCTTGTTTTCAAGGTTTAAAATGCCTAATTACTAAGTCAATAACAAGTATATTACAAACACGCATCAACAAGAACTGATTGTTTCTCTCTCCCCCTAAAATAAACTAAATTTTTGGAGGCTTGGGTATCTTCCAAAGTGTTCTATCACATAATGAATTGCAACAATATTTGTAACTTTACTGTTCACCACAGAAAATACTTTTTCCATGTCATACAGTGTACATGACAAATATCTAAGTGGCAGGCTAATTTCAAAAGGAAATAAAAATTATTTAACCAAAAAACCATTCTTTTAAGAATGAGAATCATGTATCAGGAACTATAACATCATAGTCCCTCACCTGGCTGATAACAGAAAAAAAACTCAAGTCAGAGCTTGAGTATAATATGAAGCTGTTGCGCTCCCTTAATAATTCTGATGTACTATTCCATTTCACCTTTCTCAAAGCTTAGTTTAATTTGCCATCCAAAAACAGCAGAACTTTAACAATGAGTATTAAACAAATTCATAAATAAGAGCTAGCATAAAACCGGTTCCTATGAGGTGAAGTTATATATATTCCGTATCTCTAAGTTCTCCAAGCTGCTGTGCCAGTCAATCATTTCTGACACCAAACACTTCCTTGCCCTTGGATCTCCATTTCTCAACTGGGTTCCATGAAAAACCTGTACATAGATCAAGAGGTAGTCATTCAAACACAAAAAAAAGGGATACTGCAGTTTAAAGTCAGGTACACCATCAGCACCCAATGAACCACAGGTCAAGAAATCAAATGAAAAACTGCACTGGGCAAACCTTGTAAACTGTCTTTGGTCTTTTTTTTCCCAAAAGAAAAGAAAAGATGTTGATAGCGCTGACAGTTGTAGAAAACTTTTAGTTGGCTTCCTTCTTAATACTTAACCTCCTCTTTTCCTCCAGGAATGATGACACATAAAGAAAATCATAACCTCCCTTCTGAGGAGTACTCAAAGATTCTGAGATTACTTTCCCAGGCCCTAAAGCTATCACTGACCACTGACTAGACAATGTGACACCAATTTGCAGCCTACTACCCAGATAAGCAGCACAGTTCCTGGGAACAAATGTAGCCAATTTCCAGACATCACGGACAATTCATTTTAGAACAAAAGGAACAATATCCCTCCACCAAACCCTACTCCTCTGAACTCCTGCAAGCCTATACCCCTCACCTACTCTCTCTCCCTTCCCTAAACCCTTCTATCAAACTTGCCAGCCTGAACTGACATGTTAAGATGGTCTTTAGGGTACTAATCCACCATCTTCTCATATTACCAGCAATCTGAATAAAGTGCTCTTAAAAAGATTCAACCCCTGTCTCTGCATTTGGCTTAGTAATGACAGGCAGCACAAATCTGCAACCGAGTCTTTTCTGGTAACAATCCCACTTTAAGGACTACCTATGCCTGACCCAAGCCTAAGTGTTTTCAATCACTTCAACTGCATGTAAAAGCTGGACAATGAATAAGGAAGACTGAAAAATTGATGCATTTCAATTATAGTGCTAGCAAAAAGAATATACCAAGGACTGCCAGATGAATGAACAAATCTGTCTTGAAAGTACTTCTAGAACGCTCATTAGAAGCAAGAATGACATGATTCCATCTCACACACTTTGGACATGTTATCCAGAGGGACCAGTCCCTGGAGGAAAACTTCATGTCTGGTAAAGTAAAGGGTCAGCAAAACAATAGAAAGACCCTCAACAAGATGGGCTGACGTAACAGCTGCAAAAACAGGCTCAAACATAACGATTATGAGGCTAGTACAGAACCTGCCAGTATTTCATTCTGTTGTACACAGTGTTGCTAAATTGAAGTCAACAGCACCTAACAACAATTCTAGCTGATGCTGAAAAACAGGTCATTCAAAACTATGCATGTGTTGACAGCAGTGCAAAAGATGAGGTCTAACTAATATGCCAAGTCCATTACTATCAAATTGATTCTGGCACATGGTGACCCTACAGCACAGAGCCGAACTTCCCCATAGCGTTTCTAACGAGCACCCACTGAATTCAAACTGCCAAACTTGTGGTTAGCAACACAGTTCTTCACCACCATGGCACCAGGCCTCCACACCATTGATACAGTCTTCAGAAAATGCCCCCTTCATCTTCTCTTGAAAAATGTTATTCTAACATATTTTTGAGTCCTTACGTTCCCTTTATAATTTTGTTCAGCCTAAAATCTCTTAAAACTTAATATTAGAATAAACTGATATTACAAAGTTATAACTTTTCTGTACCAAAAACCATTTCCCCTCCTGAAACATTAAATATAATCCATTCTAGAACTTCTTTGTTTCATATTTCATCAGAAATCTAGCATACACTACTACCAGCAACCCTGGTGGTATAGTGGTTAAGAGCTACAGCTGCTAACCAAAAAGTTGGCAGTTCGAATCCACCAGTTGCTCCTTAGAAACCCTATGGGGCAGCTCTACTCCGTCCCATAGAGTTATTATGAGTCGGAATTGACAGTAACAAGTGTCTAGATGCCAAGAAATGTGGTTTTAGTGGTCAGCCAGAATCCTGTTCTCTGGAGCCATCCTCGCAAAAGATGTCAGCACCTGCCAGGATGGTCAACAGAGGCACTGTACATAATAACCAACCATCAAAGCCGTTTTAATTGGCTGCTTGAAGTTTTTTTCTTCATAAATCTGTATTACTGTAGCGCTCTCCTGCCTGCCCCTTATAGTTGGATTTCTCTCAGCACTGTCTCCCTGTTTTGCAGAATGCTTTCTATGCCATAATAAAACTCTTTGTTTTTAATCCTAAACAGATATGTGGTGTTTCTACTATAACACTCCATTCCCAAAATAAGAATGGTCACCTTCCCAGAATAAAACTCAAAATGCCTATAATGGCCTACAAGATGCTATATTATCTGATAATTTCCCAGACTATCCCCTTACTCACTACATTTCTATTCCTGGCTTCTTTTCTGTTCCTCAACCATTCATCCACCTCCCATCTTACAGCCTTTATACTTACTCTTCCCCTTGCCAAGAACATTCTTCCCCCAAATTTCAACATTCGTGCTCTTCAAGTCGTTGCTCAAATGTCATCCTCTGTAAGTCCTAACTGGATGATTATTTTAAACTGCACTATCACTGTCATCACCCAGTACAGCCTAGCTCTTTCTTCAGTTTTATTTTTCTACAGATCATTTACCACTTTCTCACATACTATACAATTTACTTATTTTGTTATTCTTTCCCCACTATTGACTACAGTCAATAGATACTTGTTAAATAAATGAATTGTATGTCTGGGACTTTATAAAATACTCTTTACTCCTTAGTCAATCTCAATCTGTTCATTCCAGAGAGAAGTACTGAAGTTTTTCTTATGGCTGTAGAGTTCTCAATTTATCTGATCATTTCAAGTGGAAAAAAAATTTAGAGTATTTAAATGTATCTTCAAACAAAACCATGAGAGTATTAGAAAATAATATAAGAAAACATACTGGAAATATAAGGATTATTAAGTAAGAAAGAAAACCTCGAAGATACAACAAAGTATAAAATCTGACTACAAAAAAGTTGAACTCTTCATTTACAGAAAATACTACATGTATTAAAAAGTACAGAGTAGACTGGAAGATAGTATTTGCAATTCATATAATAAAACTGCTTCATTAAATTCTTACAACAACTCATAGCCACCCTACAGGACAGAGCAGAACTAGTCTATACAACTTCCAGATTCAGCCTGCTGACCTTTTGGTTAGCAAACGTAGCATTAACCACTACACCACCAAGGTTTCCACCTTACTATGGAGCAGATACTACACTGTAAGCCTTTGGCAGTTGTTTCCTTATTCTGTGCCTTACTGACTTCGGTATCTTTTCTCAGATACCTTTCCTACTAAAGTTTAAGTCTGACCCCAATTTACAAATGAGTAAACTTTAGCAGGAAAGGTATCTTAGAAAAGATACCAATTTACAAATGAGTACATTTTAATAGGAACGGTATCTCAGAAAACATACCAAAGCCAGTAAGAAACAGAATAAGGAAACAACTGCCAAACGATTACAGTCTTGGAAACCCTATGGGGCAGTTTTACTCTGTCCTACAGGGCCATTACATGTCAGAACTGACTCTACCGGCAAGTGTTCTGCTCTAAAACTGATGCTAACTTGCACATCAGAGTACACTGCCTTGTCCACTGGTCAGGAAGGAACGGAATATTGGAAATGATACATGAAGAAATACAATCTCTCATCCGCTACAATAAAACTGCTTTATGTGAAAGGCAATTTGGAGTAGTTAATAACATTATCCATAGTTTTTAAACCTAAAATTCCACTTCTAGATATTTATCCTGAAAAAATACCCATCCATACAGGCAAAGATGTTTACTGAAACACTGTGTTAGCAAAAAACTAGAAATAATTTAGGTCCATCAGTAAGAAAATAAATAATTATGGTGCACTGTTAATGTCAAATGCTATGCGGCAGTTAAAAAACAATGTGGCACATATCTGTGCAGTAAGTGGATCCTTTTTAATGTTAAAACAACAAAAATAAAACTTTCAATACGTGTGTGTGCACATATATATGTATATATGTGTATATACATGTATATAAACATGAGCATGTGTGTGTATATATATACTACTTTTTTTTCAATCAGAGAGTATATATGAAATATCACCTTCTGAAAAAGCAGGAGAAAGTCAAAAAGTCATTTTCACCCTCTATAATTCTATACTATTTACAGACTTTTTAAAATCATACTACAGATCAATGGCCATGAAGCAAGCTACATGAGACACAGGAATGCAACCTAGCTTACATTTCCACTATTTAGAACCAAACTAAAGAAGACAAGGCCTAGGAATTACATATGTTAAGTAGCCCCAGTGAAGCAGTGGTTAAAGTATTTGGCTGCTAACTGAAAGGCTGGTGGTTTTAACCCACCAGCTGCTCCACAGAAGGAAGATGTAGCAGTCCACTTCTGTCAACACTGTTGTTGTTGTTAGGTGCCGTTGAGTTGATTCCAACTCATAGCAACTCTATGAACAACAGAATAAAACACTGCCCAGTCTTGCGCCATGTGCACAATCATTTTTATTCTTAAGCCCATTGTTACAGCCACTGTGTAAACCTACCTTGTTGAGGTTCTTCCTCTTTTTCGCTGACCCTCCACTCTACCAAGCATGATGTCCTTCTCCAGGGACTGATCTTTCCTGACAACATGTCCAAGTATGTAAGATGCAGTCCTGCCAGCTCTGCTTCCAAGGAACACTCTGGTTGGATTTCTTCCAGAATACATCTGTTTGTGCTTTTGGCTGTCCATGGCACATTCAACATTCTTCTCCAACACCACAATTCAAAGGCATCAACTCTTCTTCTGTCTTCTTTGTTCATGGTCCAGCTTTCACATGCATATGATGCAACTGAAAATACCATGGCTTGGGGTAGGTGTATTTTAGTCTTCAAGGTCACATCCTAACTTTTGAATACTTTGAAGAGTTCTTTTGCAGCAGATTTTCCCAAGCCAATGCATCTTTTGATTTCCTGATGGTGGCTTCCAAAGGCATTGATTGGGGACCAAAGTAAAATGAAATCCTTGACAACCTCAATCCTTTCTCCATTTATGATGATGTTGCTTACTGGTCCACTTGTGAGAATTTTTGTTCTCCTGATGTTGAGGTGCAATCCATACTGATGGCTGTGGTCTTTGATCTTCATCAGTAAGTGTCTCAAATCTTCTTCAATTCCAGCAAGTAAGATGGTGATGTCTATGTAACGCAGGTTATTCATGAGTCATCCTCCAACCCTTATGCCTCGCTCTTCCTCATATAATCCAGCTTCTCGGATTATTTGATTGACATACAGATTAAAAAGGTATGGTGAAAGGATACAACCCTGATGCACACCTTTCCTGACTTTAAACCATGCAGTGTCCCCTTGTTCTGTTTGCATGACTGCCTCTCTATCCATATGCAGATTCCTTAAGAGCACAAGTAGGTGTTCTGGAATTCCCATTCTTTGTAGCATCAGCCATAACATAAAGATTACAGCCTTAGAAACTGAACAAATTACAGTTAAAAATTACTTAGAAACTTAGCCAAATTGTAAAATTCCTAACTTAGAAACTTAGCCAAACTGTAAAGATTACAGCCTTAGAAACCCTGTGGGGTGGTTCTACTCTGTCCTACAGGGCTGCTAAATGTGAGAACTGACTCAATGGCAAATGAGTGAGTGGCCAGAATAGTGCCACATCAATTCAAGTAAACTAACGACAACTGAGCAGTAAAATGTCATTCATATTCCTATATCAAGCTCAAATTATGATACACTATAAGTACCAATAAAAACAAAACAGTAAACGTTACCTTTCTTGAAGTACAGATGTCAAAAAATGGTTTATTTCTGACACTAAATGGTTCTTGTGTTTTGTCAATGAGACCAGTCTTCAGTTTTTCATGTCGAGGATTTATTATTTCTCGTTCTATACACTGCAGACGAGTACTAAAATCACAATCTCCAACTGGCTGTGCCTGAATTAAATAAGACAACACTGGATCTGTAATTATGTCTTATTTTGTAAAAAATGGGGCAAAAATATTAAGACTTGACACACATGGGTGGTTAGTATTTCAGTGTTTCTTATAATAGTCTCTATACTCATATCAATGCTTAAATTTTTCATATCTTTTTTTAAAGCATTAGAACTACTGTCTAAGACAAATGAAGAAATGAACCTGCAGTAAACACAATCAAGTAAAACTCAGTACGAAGAGGCAGAGGAGACAGCACTCCACCACTCACAAAGCAATAAAGCCACCCACCCTTTCTTTCTTCTTACAAAGCCCATGAATATTATTCTAAGATCAGTGACAACATTAAGGCAAATCTGGGAAGTATTATTTTTCACGAATACAGTAGTCACAAACAGAATAAAAATAAAATCATCTTTTTTGTCCTTGAGGTTCTTAAGTTTAAAGTTCTAAGCTTCAAAAAGGCTTTAAGTAACCTGGACTAAGGCAATCCTGAATCTTACATTAAAATAAAATAAATTCAAAATAGGTTTTAAATTTTCTCTTAAAAGTCTTTAAAATCATAAAACTTAAAAAGAGAACAACTTTTAATTCCAGAATTCTTAATGCTTTTAAGTCTGACTTGAATACTAAACGATTATGCAATTTGAACAACACATGTCTAGAGGAATGATAAGAACCTCGGTGGTACAGTGGTTAAGGGTTCTGTGGCTAACCAAAAGGTCAGCAATTTGAGATCACCAGCCCCTCCACAGGGGGAAAGATGTCGTAGTCTGTTTCCATGAAGACTATAGCACTGGAAACCCTACTGGACAGTTAAGTCTTAGAGAGTTGCTATGAGTTGGCATCAACTTGTTGGTAATGAGATTCTGGCGGGGAGGACAGGAATAATTATACCTTTTCACTGATACTACTCAAAGAGATTCTTGTATTTACAGATGCCATTGTGCACTACCTAAATAAATTATAAAATTATACTACAATTAAACATGAACAGGTAAACAGATTCTTGGCTAGTATAAAGCTATAGGAAATGGGTAGAGAATATAAATCCTATTCCTTGTATCTATTTACAACATGAAGTTTGGGATTTTAAGCTTCCTACTTGTATTCACATTTCTGCCTTCAAGTCACATACTCAACATTTCATGATCAGTTTCACTTTTTTAAATGACAGGCTAATAAAATGTTGAGGCTTTTCATTTAAATAACAAGATAACTAAAGCCAAGAGGAGTCTAATTTTACAAAATTTTATCAGAATAAAGCTGGTTTTCTTTACTTACCTGAAGTTATAGAAACCTAAAGACAAATATACAATACATTAGGCAATAAAGGAAAGAAAAACAGATTTTAAAATATTAACAAGAAGACTGTAGCCTCGTGTATCAGAGTAAAACTGTGCTCCACACGGTTTTCAAATTACTGATTTTTTTCAAAACTAGATTATCAAGCCTTTCTTGCAAGGTACCTCTGGGTGAACTTGAGTCTCCAATCTGTCAGCCAGCAGCCAACTGCATTAAGGGTTTACACCACCCAAGGAGTTCAGGTTTTCTTAAGTCAGAATCAACACCATAGCAACTAGTTTTTCACTGGCTTAGTAAGATGAAACAATTGAGTAATATAAGAGGGTCACCATTTTTCTTTTCTGTTATCTCTAACACAGTGAGAAATATGTTGAAAATTACTTTAACAAAAAAAATCATGTTAAAAATTGTATCTATTATTTCACGAGCAATCTTACATATAACAGTTTTTGAATCATATTAATTCTACAACATCCCTGAAAACAGACAGATGGCACTTTTACTCCCGTTTTATATACAGTGAAATCACAAATGCTAACTTTTTGGTGAAAGGCATAGATACCCTCACCGTAAGACAAAATAACACAGTGTGAACTGTTAGAAATTAAACGAGCCCTGCTGGCAAAGTGAGCAAAGCAGCTGACTGCTGAATGAAAGGCTGGCTCAGAACTACCAGCAGCTCCGTTAGAGAAAGACATGGCTGTCTGCTTCTGTGCAGACTTACAGCTTTGGAACCCTATGGGATCACTATGAGTTGGAGTTAACTCAATGGCAGTGGGTTTGTTTTGTTTTGTTTTGACAGATTGGCTACGGAAACTGAAATAAAAAGTGTAGATTGCTCCTCTGTCACACAGTACTGCTTTATTTAAAAAAAAAAAAAATGTAATTTATAAATCAATGTTTTTGATTCCTCAGCATGAATATCATACATTTTTATTTGTTCTATTTCAATATTCATATTGTTAGAACAATTTAAAATGAAAAGCATTTCATAATTTATAAAAGATACTTACATTGAATTTAATTATATCATATATCAAATATCTCGGAACAGCCTGTCCATTTACTTTGTCAATGATCATTTCCTTGGAAAAAAAAGATATTTTTTCTTCATACTTTAATAGCAATTTCTTTAATCTTATAAAACAGAACATATATATAGAAAGCATACACATCATAAATGCACAATTCAATAAAATTTCACAAAGTGAACAAAGTTGTACCCACATTAAATCAAAAGAATGTTAGCAGCCCAAAAGTATCACACATTTATTCCATAACGAAATATAATCATGATAATATCTTCTCTTTACATGGTTTTACATTTGAATTACTATGCTGTATTTTATGCTTAATTACTAAGTAACTAATAGGGTGAAAAGTCCACAAATTTTTAATTTACAAGTCAGAGTTACTTCTTCCTAATAATTTTAATCGTAAGTGCATTAACTTTTGTCATATGCTAATTAATCATAAAAATCTATGGATATAAAATGGTGTTCTTATCAAATTAGAACTCCAGTGGTGCAGTGGTTAAGGCCTCTAGTTGGCAATTCAAATCCACTATCTGCTCCTTGGAAGCTCTATGGGGCAGTTCTACTCTGTCTTATAGGGTTACCATGAATTAGACTTGACTCAGTGGCAATGGCATTTTGGAGAAGACAGATTTAATCCCCATGTAATCCATGTGGTCTTTGTTGGTTTTATGTTTCTCTACCGAATTCTGATTAAAAAAAAAAAAAAAAAAAAAACAGAAAGAGAAAGTGTAACTGGATCAATGCAAATCTGTGACTAGACCAATACACTCACAACCACCATTTTCTGCTCTAGCAGAAAACAGCATGCTTTGATGCTATTCAACTCTAGCATAAATTTATAAATTATTCAGGTAGTTCACAATGACATCTGTAGACGCAAGATGCTCTTTCAGTAGTGTATGCCAATGCAAAAGTAGAATTATTCCTCTACCCCCTAAAATCTCAGTGCCATCGAGTTGATTCCAACTCACAGCAACCCTATAAGACATGTGAACTGCTCAGGATCATATCAGTTCCAAGTAAATTGAATGTATACCAGGATTTTGGCTTCCAGTCAAACATTATCAGGCATGCAAAAAGGCAAAAAAAAAAAAATAAAAAATAAAAAAGCCCCATAATGAAGAGAAACATGAATCAAAGCTAGCCCAGAAGAAACAAATATTTTAGATATAGAAGGCAAAAATACTATGGCACTTTTTTATAATAGTGTTCCATATACAGGTAGTCCTCAACCTATGACATATTCATATTTGAGTTATGACAAACAGCACTTACAACTGTCTATTTTGTACATCTTAATGATATGTGCTACATATAATAATGCTGCACGTAAACTAATAACATCATTCTCAGTTGTTTGCTCACAGATGTGCAATGTTATTAATTAAAGATACTGACAATACAAGGTCATCATAATGAAAAAAAAGAGATACACTTATGTCAGAATTAATTTATGACAGAGTCACTGGAACAAAACCCTATCTTCAGTTGGGGACTATCTGCACTCAGAAAGTTAACTAGAGAGCTAAAACACATAAAAATTCAAAATTAATTTCCAGAGATGAGAACCATGTCTGAGATGAAAAATACAGTGGTCGGATTAATAGCAGTTTAGATAGTAGAGAAGAAAAGATTAGTAAACTTGAGGATACAGCAATAGAAACCATCTAAAACAAAACAGTAAATAGTTTTGTTTTTTTTTTTTTGTTTTTTTTTTTAGTTTTTAATGAAAAAAAAGCATTAGTAACTGAGCACCCTCCCCAAAGAAAAGATAGACAATAATGGTAAAATATTCTCCACTTTTGATGAAAACTTTTAAATATAGAGAGATAACAAGTTCAACAAACTATAATCACAAGAAACATGAAGACAACTATACCAAAAGCACTTCACACTTCATATTCCTCAAGAACTTGGTAAAAATTCTCCCACTAGTTTTTGGTAATGAACACTGTAATGGAGAAATCCTAAGGACTGAATCTCCCATTACAGCCCCACCCACGCCCCCCCCAAATCATTCCTGAGTGTTTGACTTTCCTATCCTCTACCATCTTCTGTATTTGCATCACCATCTGCCAATATATCCTGCAAATCTACCCATCTGCCTATGTATCCAACATTTACTGAGGCCAAACTATTAATTAGGCTTATATCTCAGCCCTAGAAAAAAGAAACATACAGTCCATACATTATTTATGTTTCTGTCTCTCTGAGACTCTAACTCCTTGTAGACAGAAGACTACAATTAAAGACAGTATTATAAAGGTATCAAAAACACGGTTGTTCATAAATTACTCAAAGTCCAGAATAGATGAGACTTGTATTTCAAGGGAAGGAATCATAGGCACAGCCCAGACACTAAAGAATAGTACTTTATGTAGTTGGCTTTTATGCTATGGACAGTGGAGAATCATTTAAAAAATATTCCTCTTCTCATTAACTATTCTTTGGAAAAGCTGTGAGCCTTCAAAACTCATCTCAAAAACAACTCATTCCTTGAAAGGTTCTCAGACAAGCCCACTGGGTTCTAACCATCATACTCTAGAGCCAGTTGAGTCAGAATTGATTCAATGACAATGGATTGGTTTTTTTTTTTTAGTATGTGATGAAAATATCCTGAAATTAGCAACGACAGTTGCACAGCCTTATGACTACACTAAAAACTACTCAATTGTGTGCACTTCAGTATATGAATTATTACAACTAGGAGAAAAAAACAAAAACAGGAAAAAAAACAAAAGCAATTTTTCAGATTGAAGAAAAATAAACCCCATATACACAAAAATTATAATCACCAGAAAGGGTAAATATCAAGAGAAATAAAAAATATATTTGGGGAGCTAATTTCTGTACTTCTTTAATATAGAAATTTCTTGAAAAAAACTATTGCCTTTTGAAAGATAAAAGATTAACATAAAGTGGAGCTTACATAAAGCAGCCAGAACACAAGCATCAAGAGAGATAAAAACAATTAACCTCTGAAAGGTTATTATACAGTAGGTAATGCTATTTGAAAGTAGACTGTGATGATGCAGATTCACAACACAATTTTTAACATACTCACTACTACTGAGACAATTCCAACTGACAGCCACCCTTATACAACAGAGTAGAACTGCCCCACAGAGGTTCCAAGAAGCACCTGATGGATTCCCACACAGAAAACAAAAATACATACATAAAGTAAAACCAAAAACCCATTGCCATCAAGTCAATTCTAACTCCCAGTGATTCCACAGAACAGAGTGGAACTGCATCATACAGGTTTCAGAGTGCCCGTCTGGTAGATTCAAACTGCCAATCTTTTTAGCCAGTAGTCATACTACTTATCTACTATGCCACCAGGGTTTCCATATACATAAACAGGTGGAATTAAAATGTCAATACAATGACAAAATGCAACACATAAGTCTCCCAAAAGAAAGTAGGAAGGTAGAACATTAAGTATAAAGAGCAAATGAAAAAAAACAGCAAACATATATTCAGATACTTAAAATAAGCTTCTCAAATCATATTATGATCCCAACATAGTCCTGTTAACAAAACCCAACACAGATATACCAAGAAAACCAGACACCAACATCTGCTACCATAAGCACATACCACCAATACACACAAAAACGATGAATCTCAAAAGCATTATGCAGGCACAAAAAATATATCGAACTTGACAGGATGAGGGAAATGTTTCATATAGTATTCCCAGTACTAATTACATAGCATTTGCATTTTTTAAAGCTGTTGAGCTTTTCTGGAAAGGTATAAGCAAAAGGACAAAAAAATACAAATCTGTACACAACAGTCATTGTACTTTTAATCCTACTGAGGAAATACTGACTGGCAAAAACTACACAAAATCCTTTAACACATATTTTATTCATCATAACACTCCCCATGACCTATGCAAATAATTTTGTGGACTACAGAATTTGTGATCACCAGAATAAGAATCACAGTCCTAGAGACAACACATGTCCAAGCAAAAATATCAGAAGGCAAAAACAGGAAAGAAAGTATACAGTCAAATTGGAAAGTCTAATGGTTGCTGTTATTTAACAGTGCTCAGCAGGTGGACACAAGGTCAACTGCATCTCCAAGAGACCAAAGAAAGACTCTGGAACCAGCAAGCAGGACATCTGGTTTATTCAGGGAGACTCAAGAAAGACTCTGTAACTAGCATCAGGACATACGGTCTATTCAGGGAGACTCAGGTATTGAGGTGGCAGGTCAGGGCAGCAGCACTCTACCACTGCCTAGTAAATGCCACAACCTTACATGTATCATTCCAACTGAGGCTGAAATTTGTTGCATTTCTACTGAGTTCTTGGGTGGCCAGTGCTCTCAGGGAATACATGGCCAAGCCCAAATGCTTCCCTTGTTATTGATATGGCAGTCCTCGCTCAACCTTGGCCACAGGCCACAGGCCACAGGCTCCTGGCCTGGTAGCTTAGGCTGAGTTTATTCTGTGTTCATCTCCAGCATGCTTTGGGAAATAGCAAAGCTTATTTGATTAAGAGGGGGTGCATACAGCTGAATAATATTAACCTAAGTTGTTCTTAAGAGTTCAGAGTTAGCCTTAAAAGTTCCCCAATATTTACAGATTTTTACTGTCCTATGGATTGAAATGTGGCCCCTAAAAATAAGTGTTATGAATCCTAACCCCTGGTGATGCAATGGTTAACCACTCAGCTGATAACTGAATGTTGATGGTTCAAAATCACCAGCTGATCTGAGGGAGAAAAGGCCTGGCTATCTGCTCCCATTAAGACAACAGCAACATATCAGTGGGTATAACCCTATGTGGGAGTAGAGTTTTCTTTGTTATGTTAATGAGTTCATATCATTGTACATATGTCTTAAGTCAGTCACTTGTGAGATACAAAAGAACAGACTAGACACAAAAGCAAGAAAGTATGGATGGGGAAAACAGATAACATCTACATGAACAGGATCAGAAAGGATATGAGGAAAAATGCAGCAGAGTATAATGACAAATTGAATCAGTTGCAAGAAAGCATACAGAGACAAGAGGTAGAAATTCAGAAGATTAATAATAAATTTACAGAATTTGATAACTGAATAGAAAGTCAAAGAAACAGAAGCAATAGAAGGTTGAATTAGTGAGACTGAAGATAAAGCATGAAACACCAACACATTTAAGGAAAAATCAGATTTAAAAAAACTTTGAAAGAAACACCAAGAATTATGTGAGATTCTATTATGAAGGAATAATCTACAAGTGATTGGAATACCAGAATGAGGGAAAATAAAAAAAGATACAGAGAAAACTGTTAAAGATTTGCTGACATAAAACTTGCCTCACAGCATGAAAAAATGAGAAGATATCTATTCAAGACACTCATTGAACTCTACATAAGGAAGATCCCAAAAGAAAGACTACAACGCATATTACAACCAAACCAGTAAAAACTAAAGGAGACAATTTTAAAAGTAGCTAGGGATAAACAAAAAATAATCTAAAAAATAAAGTCAATAAGACCAAGCTCAGACTACTGAGTAGAACCATGCAGGCAAGAAGTCAATGGAATGACATATACAAAGCCTTGAAGGGAAATAAATGTCAGCCAAGAATTACATATTCAGTAAAATGTCTCTCAAATGTGATGGCAAAATTAGGACATTTCCAGATAAACAGAAATTTAGGGAATTTGTAAAAATCAACTTAAATTATAAGAAAGGGAGTCCTTCAGTTAGAAAATCAGTAACATCAGATAACATCCCAAGACTGGAATGCACAACAGAGCAATTGGTTAGCAACCCAGATAGTGAAATCACAAAAATAAATCAAAGGCAAACACTGAAAATACGGGAATAGTGATGTCATTATGTAAAAGATGGCAACATCATAACAAAAAAAGAACACTTAAAAAAATGTAGTCATAGATCTTTTACATGGAGAGGAAGTCATGGCAATCAAAGAAATTAAAAACTAGTTCAAATTTAAAAAACCAGGGGTAACTATTAAGATAACCACGAAAGAAATTCACATCTTACACACCAAAACAGAAAACAAGAAAAACACAAAGTCCCAGCAATACAAAACCAACAACAATAAAAACACATAAAGACAATCAGCACAGAAAATTAAGTAGAACAAAGAAACTGTCAGTAATACACAAAAACAGCACCAAAATGACAGCACTAAACTCATACCTATAAGTAACTATGTTGAATGTCAATGCATTAAATACACCAATAAAGACAGACCAGCAGACTGGATACAAAAACATGATCCATCTACATGCTACCTACAGGAGACACATTTCAAGCTTAAAGACACAAACTAGAACTCAAAAGATGGAAAAAATGTATCAGATTCAAAAAAGAGCAGAGGTGGCAATATTAATTTCTGATAAAACACACTTCAAAGTAAAATCTATCACACTGGATAAGGATGGACACTATATAATGACTAAAGGGTCAATACTCTAGGAAGATATAACCACAGTAAATATTTACACACCCAGTGAAACCCACTGACGTTGTGTCAGGTCCAACTCGTAGCAACTCTAGAGGTCAGAGTAGAACTGCCCCACAGAGTTTCCAAGTAGTGCCTGGAGGATTTGAAGTGCCGACCTTTCAGTTAACAGACACACCACTTAACCCACTATGCCACCAGGATTTCCACACACAATGACAGGGCTCTACAATATATAAAACAAACTCTAACTGCATGGAAAAGAGAAACAGACGGCTCCACAATAATAATAGGAAACTTCACTTTTGGTGAAGGATAGAACACCCAGAAAGAAGCTCAATAAAGACATGGATGATCTAAATGCCACAATTAACCAACCTGACCTCAAAGACACACAGAACATTCCACCTAAAAGCAGCCAAATATATACTTTCTTTTCCAGCACACGTGAAAAATAATATTGGAGTCATTATTTCCCATCCTTGAGCATAGAGAATGTGATCCACCTGAAGCTGGATCCACAGGGACTCACAAGGACATATCAAATGCACACTGAAGTATACAGCCAATAGCTAAGACAATCATGGAAAACATCTTTTAAGGAACCTTTCACATAAGCCAATCAAACAGAACACAAGACTTTCCACTCTTACTTTTTCTAATAGCGTTTAGTGAATAGAATTTGGACCAATGAAGACCACCACCACCACCCCTGACTGTCATTACTGAAACCTGTACTAAGAGGTGTTAAGAAAGACAATTCAAAATGTAGGAACACGGTTTCTAGGCACTCTGTGAAAAGGCAAAGCTTTCAATGATTTTGCCCAGCTGTCACATTAACTTGTACTGATGTTTCTGTAACATTCCTTGCACTCAGCAGACATGGCTAGGGCAGCATACCTTATTTTCTCCTTCTTGTCTATTCTGTAATATTCTCTGGACTCCAGCAGACATGGCTGTAGCAGCATGCTTGTCCATTTTCCCACTCTGCCTATTCTGTAATTTCCTTACACTTGGGGGTACATGTCACTAAGCAACATGTTTGTCTGCTTCTCACTTTTGCCCTCTTGAACATATGCCAAATAAAAGTTTTCCTTTGCTTTACTAAACTTTGTGGTTTTCCCCCTACGACACTAATGACTTCATTAACATTGCTTGGATTCAGCAGACGTGGCTTTGACAGCATGCTTTTCGTTTTCCCATTCTTTCCTATCTATTCTGTAATGTTCTCTGGACTCAGACAGACATGGCTGTGGCAGAATGCTGATCCATTTTCTCATTCTTTCTTGTTCGGTAATATTGTCTAGACTCGAGATGGCATGTTACAGCAGCATGCTTGTACATTTTCCCATTTTTGTCTACAACATTTCATTGGACTTGGATAAACACGGCTCTACAGCACAGCTGGCTGTTTCCTACTTTTGCCTCTTTGAATATATGCCAAATAAAACTTTCTTTTTGCTTTCTAAACTCCGTGATATTTTTTCCTTACAACACTGCTAAACTGTGAGAAAATAAGTTTCTCTTTATTAAAGCTACCTATTAACAGCACTCAGAAACTAAGACATCCTCCAATGGACAACCTCTCCCTAGTGAAATAAATTATAAAAAGACACTTTGAGGTCTCTAGAAAATACCCTAAGAACATACAGCAAATGAAGAAAAATTTATTAAATAAATGTCTATTAAATCTCAGCAAAAACAGCAAAAGTTTGTCATTTGGGCCACAACTTGTTCTTTCACTGCTCCCAATCCCTAGCATTAAAGCCCTATTCCTAGTACACATAGCCGAGATAGGGTTCCCTCTCCTACCGATTCCTAGTCCAGGAATGTAGTATACCCCAGACCGCAAGCACTTCCTATCAGCCCCAACTTCTATTAAAAGCACTATTTCAGGAAAAAGCAGCTACAAAAGCTGCATCTACTCTCCACTACCTAGCCCCTATTCATAGAGCAGAAGCTCCACCCCAGGTGCAAGAGTACTGTACACTATCAAACTCACACCAGTACACTCAAAAGAAAAAAGTTCCATGACAAGAGAGGCAAAATGAGAAAACTATAAGCTACTGTCTTTGATCAGCACCCCACTCAGAAAGTAAAGGTGTCATTCCAACACAAATGAATTACCATCCCCAATCTAAGGTCCAGAACAGTGGTGCAGAGATTTTTCCCAGTAGGAAGGACAGAACTTAAAAACGCACAAAAGCTCTCCTTAGAGAGACTGACTGTATTGGAAACAGAGCTCAGGGAAGTTCACGCCTAAGGCTGTTGTCAAAAACAGCAAAGATTTCAGTGGTAAGCAATTAGAGGAGGCTGCTAGCTCTGCCCTGCTGGTGCAGTGGTTAGGAACTCAGCCACTAACCAAAGGGTCAGCAGTTCAAATCCACCAACCGCTTCCGGGAAACCATATTGGGAAGTTCTACTCAGTCCTACTATGTCTCTATGAATCAGAATCAACTCAATGACAACCAGTTTGGTTTGATTTGGTTTAGTTTTTATAGCTCTGTGATGGCAACAACCTAGACTGCAAATCAGCTAGAAATTTATAAGGAAAACAACGGAGAGAGACAGCTAACAAGCAATCTCTTGGGGATAGGAATAAACCTCAAAGACTAGCTACAAAGCTACCCACATAAAGGGGTCTCAGTTTAACTGGAACAAACTGTAGAGTTATTTACACCCAAGGGCAATGTACCAGAGACATCAATGGAAACTAATAAAAACCTTTCATAATAAAAATGCCCAACAAATTAGGAATATAAATGAACTTCCTTAATCTGATACAGGGCATTTACCAGGAAAAAAAAAAGTTAACCATCACACTTAACCAGAGGGAAGGAAAAGACAACTCTCACAACTTCTATTCAGCATTGTACTACAGGTTCCAGCCAGAAGGGGGCAGGAGAAGAAAGAGAACAGGGAGGGAGTAGGAGGGAAAGAGAAGTGGGGTAGGCTGAGCTGATCCTAACATTCTTACAGATACCGAAAGTGCCAAGAATAGCCAAAATAATCTTGAAGAAGAATAATGTTGGAGAACTCCTACTTCTGTTTTCAAACTGTACTACAAACCTACAGCTACCCAGATAATACAGTACAGATCAATGGAAAGGAACTGAAAGTCCAAAAATAAACCATTACACTCATGGATAATTGATTTTTGAGGGTCAATACATAAAGAACAGTTTTTTTTCCCAACAAATGACATTTTCAGCAAAGGTTATTTGAGCCACAACCTAGGACAACTGGATATTCACAAGCAAAAGAATCAAGATGAATCACAGCCTCATACTATATTTTTAAAAAATTTCAAAATATCTCACATTTAAAGATAAAAGCTAAAACTATAAAACCCTTAGACAAACTGACATAAATCTTTACGATCCTTGATTAGGCAGTACTTTCCTAAATATGACATTAAAAGCATAAATGGTAAAAAATAAATAAATCAGATGTCATTGTAAGAAAACATTTCGTGCTTCAAGGGATACCATAAAGTAAAAAGACAATTTAAAAAGAACAGAGTAAAAATATCTGCAATTCAAAATCTGTAAGAGACTTGTACCAAGAATCTAAAAAAAAAAAAAAGTCCTATAACTCAAAGGAGTAGAGAGTTAGTGAAAAAGGATGACCCTAAATTCGACGGGTTGACACACTAACTGCAACAACGAGCTCAAGCAGTGCAGCAATTGTGAGGATGGCGCAGGACCCAGCAGTGTTTCATTCTGTTGTGCTGAGGGATACTGTGAGTGGAATCAACTCGATGGCTAGTAACAACAATATTTAACTCCAAGGGAGCCCTGGCAGCACAGTGGCTGCTAACTGAAAGGTCGGTGGTTCAAACTTACCAGCCACTTCACAGATGTGGTAGTCTGCTTCTGTACAGATTACAGCCTGTGGGTCAGTTCTACTTTGTCCTATAGGGTCACTATAAATGGCAATCAACAGCAAATACTTTTTTTGGTTTTTTCCTACAGCTCAAAATTAAAAAGACACATAGCCCAATTTTAAAAAAGGCTAAGGATGTGAACAGACATTTATCAAAGAAGATACATAAATGTCCAATAAGCACATGAAAAAATGCCCAACCTCATTACTCTTTAGGAAAATGAAAATCAAAACCATAATAAGATACCACTTCACACCTACTACAATGGCTATAATCAAAAAGAAAGAAAAGTGTTCACAGGGTTGTGGAAAAATTACAAGCCTCATACAATGCTGGTAGGAAAGTAAAATTGTGCATCTACTTAGTAAAATACTGTGGCAATCTCTCAAAATCATAAACAAAGAATTACCATGTAACTCAGTGTCTTAGCTAGTGCAGCTTTAACAGAAATACAAGTGGATGGATTTAAAAAGAGAAATGTTATTTTGTTACACTCTAAGCAGCTAAAAGTTCAGAGTGTCCAGCTACAGGGGAAAGCTTTCTTTGCAGTATCTGGAGGAAGGTCCTTGTCTCAATCTTCCCCTGGACTGGAAGTTTCCAAGGTGCAGGGATCTCAGTCCTTTTCAAAGGACATGATCATTTTCAGGCACTTCTTAGTAACATGCAGTCCCCAAATCTCTCCACTTGTTTCTTTCCTTTATAGCTCAAGAGACTACCTCAAGGCACTACACAATCCTACACACTGAGTCCTGCCCCACCAACATTAACGCTGCCTATCCTCTCTCATCAACATCAGAGAGACAGGATTTCCAACACAACACCAGGAATCCCAGCCCAGCCAAATTCCTACACATTATCTTTTGGGAATACAAATCAATCCACGACACTCAGCATCTCCACTTCTGGGTACATCCCGAGAGAAATGAAAACAGAGATCACACAAAAATCCACACACCAGTATTCACAGCAGCACTGGTCATGATAGCTTAAAAAGTATAAGCAACCCAAATGTTCATCAGCCGATGGATGGATAAATAAAATGTGGTATATTCATACAATACAAATTATTAATAATATAAAATAAATTACTGATAACTGCTATAACATAAACAAACCTTACAAACACTATGTCAAGTGAAAGAAGCCAGTCACAAAAGACCACATACTAACTACATGATTGCATTTACTAGAAATATCCATAGACAATTCCATAGAGCCAGAAAGTATATTCAGTTGATGCTTGGATTCGGGGAGAAAGGAGTGCTGGAGAGTAAAACTGAGGGAGCAGCAACAGCAGCATCAGAACCCAGCTAACTTCAAGGGAGATAATGCAAATTAAGATCGGTCTAAGGCTGACCCCTATAGGCGAAGACAAGCCCCCACTTAACATCAGACTGACATCAGACTTCCCTCCTACGGCATGGGTTGAATAATCCAATGCAACGGCCACAAAGACATCCGAGACCATACTCACAGTCAAGTAGTTTATTTAGGAACAGGGTACAACTTGGGATCGGGATCAACAAAGTACCACTTAGTAACAGGATTATGAAGCACTCAGGCCAAGTGTCCTTTCTTCAGTATAGGACAGCTCTCTTCACCCCTCTTGACTACGCAGGTCTCTTTTTGGCTCCTTCGGGACAGGTTCTTCTTGGTGCTACCATGTATCACCACTAACTGTCACAGGACCTCACCCAAGCCTGCCTTTGTCGGAACCCTTAAGTCTTTGAGAATAAGCTCTTTTAGGAGGTTCTTTGCATCTTCTGTTTCTTCTCTTTTCTTTCCGCTGCTTTTCTTCCTGCTTCTACCTGTCTCTCAAAACCTCTGTGGTACTGGCTGCTTATATATACAAACTTCTTGCCAATTTCAAGGTATGGCACTCCCACCATGAACAAGAACCGACCAATTCCCTCTCAACAGGGCACAAATACTTCATCTGCATAGCAGTTGCTAAAACTTATTTGCATAGTGTGTTGGCCATTCCGTGCAGACTGCATACCAACCACCCAGCAGTACAGGGCCAGACAAAAATTATCAAAACTAGCTGTCTACAGTTTTTCCAGGAAATGTTAACCAATCTGTGTAAAGGTAACAAATCTACTGGAGGAAAATTTCTCAAACTGTGATTCCAAAGAACCGAGGCAAAGGCCACCTAGAGGAACTCATTTCACCACAATGGAAAATAAGGAATAACTACTAATGATACTAAAATTTCCCTTTTCAGGGAGATTAAAATGTTCTAAAATTGATTTTGTTGTTGTTGTGCACCAATGAATCAATGCCAACTCCTAGTGACTCAATAAAAACCCTGGTGGTGCAGTGGTTAAGTGCTAACCAAAAGTCAGTTAACCAAAAAGCTGGCAGTTTGAGTACACCACAGGCTCCATGGAAAGTCTATAGGGTAGTTCTATTCTGTTCTGTAGGGTTGCTATTACTTGGAATCGATGACAGTGCCTTTAGTGACCCAACCCGACAAAGTCTAACTGCTCCATAGAGTCTTTCTAAGCTCTAACTGCTATGTAAGCAGACTGCCAGGTCTGTCATCCACAGAACAGCTAGTAAATTCGAACTGCTGATCTTTTAGTTAGCAGCCTGGCATTTAACAGCTATACTACCAGGGCTCCTAAAATTATTTTAGTGATGCACAACTCTATGAATGTACTAAAAAAACCACTGAATTATAGGCTTTAAACGACAGAATTGTATGGTATGTAAATTATGTTTCAATAAAGCTGTTTTTAAAAAATACTCCAACATTCACGCAGTCTTTGGCTGAAACTATCTTGAAAAGACGGTTCTTAACTACTGGAAAGATTTTTCATTTATCGAGATAAAATGTATTCCAGTAATTTTTACCCACTAATTTTTACCCCTGCTCTTCTTTTCCTATGAAAGACAGCATTGTATATTAAGAGGATCTACCAAGGTTTGAATCTAGGCCTCATCACTAACTAGCTACAAGACCTTGTACAAGTTATTTAACCTAAGACCTTGCTTGGCAGATCCGCAAAGAAGAAAACGTACTAAAAATGCAGAGTGGATTAAATATAAATAATGGAGATAAAGTATGATATTTGGAAAAATGCAGGTAATTACTATGAAAATCTAAAGAAAAGGAACAGAAGGAAGAAAGACTAGTTGAGCTTCAGAAAAACTACTAGAAAGATTAGTCTTAAAAAACTGGAAGTTAACCTTTGAATCATGAAAGTTTTGTTTTTCATTTTCTACATAAACACAGACTTCAGTATGGATCACACCTCAACAACAAGAAGACAACTGGACCAATAAGCAACATCACAATAAATGGAGAAAAGATTGAGGATTTCAAGGATTTCCTTTTACTTGGATCCACAATGAATGCCTATGGAAGCAGCAGTCAAGAAATCAAAAGATGCACTGCACTGGGCAAACATGCAGCAAAAGATCTCTTTAAAAGCAAAGATGTCACGTTGAAGACTGAGGTGAACCTAACCCAACCCATGGTGTTTCCAGGTGTGTCACACATATGTGAAAGCCAAACAGTGATAACAAAGATAAAAGAATTGATGCCTCTACTCTATGTCAGACCAACGCCTGATCTCCATAATCTATAAGATATTACAAAATACCACTAAGAAAAAGATAAAGCATCCAATTAAGTGATGGGCAAAGGAGATAGACAGACACCTCTCTAAAGAGGAGATCCAGGCAGCAAAAAAAACATGCAGACATGCTCATGATCATTAGCTATTAAAGAAATTCAGATCAAAATGACAATGAGATACTATCTCACCGCAAAAAAAGAGGCCATGATCCAAAAAATGCAAAACAACAAATGATGGAGAGGCTGTGGGGAGATTGGAACTCTTCTACACTGTTGGTGGGATTGCAAAATGGTGCAACCTCTTTGGAAAGCAATCTACTGCTCCCTTAAAAAAATGGATATAGATATATCATTTGACCCAGTAATTCCACTGCTTGGAATACATCCTACAGAATCAAGGCCATTCACACCAACTGATATATGCACACGAATGTTTGTCACAGCACAGTTCACAACAGCAAAAAGATGGAATCAACCCAGATGCCCAACAACAGAGGCATGGATAGGTAAACTATGGTATAACACTATGCAGTGATAAAGAACAACGATGACTGCAGAAAACATCTCTTAACCTGGTTTCAACTGGAGGACATTATGCTGAGTGCAAGTAGTCAGTAACAAAAGGACACATATTGTATGAGACCCCCACGATAAGATCTTAAAAACAGACTCATGTATAGAAGAAAAGACTCTGAAGCCTGCAAGTGTGGGGAGGGTAGAAGGGGGAGGGGGAGAGGATTTAGATTAAATAGTAGAAATTTGGTTAGGTGAAATCAATGACAGCACACATTAGAAAGAAGATCAATAATAACTGGACTTCAACACAATTTGAGTACTCCTCCTATCTTAACCCAATACTGCAAGGACAGAGTAGCTGGGGCAGGGGGCCGAGGACCATGCTCTCAGGTGAAATCGAGGCCAGTTGGCACAGCTAGCATTTTGCTAATCAGGACTCTCTGCGCCCCTCATTGGTGAATGGCGTCTGGGGTCTTAAAAGCTGCCCAGCTGCCATCTGTGGGTACAGCAAATGGTCCCAACTCAACAGGAACGGGTGATCACTAAGGACAAGAACAATATGGGGAAAAGAGAATCCAGAAGACAGAGGGACCCACATGAGCAGGTCTCTACGTTGACTCGTGACCAAAAGAAACAGATGGTGCCCGGCCACCACCAGTGATCGCCACGATGGGGCCCACAAAGTGGAGTCTCACTGGCAACAAGAGAATAAATAGGTGTGTACCCTGAGATCTTCAATAAAAGACCACAATTGATGGTCCAGGTGCTTCGGAGTTCCCCTGGGAGCATGGCCCCTGGACCTGATGCTGTCCCTGTCCATAAATCATAATGATGGTCAACTTTTCCGACAGCAAAGAATTGGACTTGGCAACACAGAGTGACTGTATCTTGTAGAAATTTTATGGTTCTACGCATCTATAGGACGTCATCCTGCTGACCTCTTGCTGGAGGAAGGGGAGTGGGTGGAGAGGTGGGGATAGGAGACTGCTAGGAGGATAGGACATGTATGGAGCAGAGAGGACGGGTGTGTTGTCACCGGACAGGCAGAGCACTGGAAGCTGCATATAGGTGAGCATGCAAATTTATACGGGAATGTACATTTTCATTGAATCATAATGAGGAAAAAAAAGGAACTTATGCCACTGAACTGTGGTACTGGAGAAAAATACTGAATACACCAAGGAATGCCAAAGGAACACACAGATCTGTCTGGGAAAAGTACAACTAGAAGTATATAACCTCCTTACCAGCAAGAATGGCTAGACTATAAGTTACGCACTACAGACACATTGTCAGGAGAGATCAGCCCCTGGAGAAGGACATCATGTTTAGGACAAGAGAGGGTCAGTGAAAAAGAGGAAGATCCTCAGAGAGATGGACTGACACAAAGGCTACGACAGTGGGCTCAAGCATAACGACGACCATGGGCATGGCACAGGAGCGGGCAGTGTTTCATTCTGTTGTACACAGGGTCGCTCTGAGTTCAAAGTGACTCAACAGCACCTAAAAACAACAACATAGCAGCAAAATTTTCCACATAATTATTAAAATTTGAAAAGAGATTAAGTTTTATAGCAGATACGTGGTTTTCAGTGCTTGTCAGTCTACTAGTATCTTCCAAAGAAATCTCCTTTCTATTCACATTCCCTCCTGAAGAAAGCTCCAGGCTGGCCCTTAGTAACATGGACCCTGACTGAACGTAGGCTGGACATCTGCCCCACTGGCAAACTGGCCATATGCTAATAAGAAACTCCATGAGGCATCCCAGCATGAGGAGCTGTGTGGGGGGCAATGGTGGTCTGCTAGGCTAATCGCTTCCTCTTCTCTACTGCCCAAAAAACTTACTAAGTAGCAAGAGAAACAGACCTAGAAAAGAAAAATAATAAGGAAGTAGCAGGATCCCTTTAAGGCGCTAAAGATCACTAACCAGAGAACTCAGGATGTTGAACAACAAGCATTTTTTTATTCTAATAAGATACACAGCTTTACTAGAAGTCTCATTGTACAAGCCTCCCACTTTATTCTTTTTTCTCAAAATTGTTTTGCCTGTTCAAAGTCTTTTTCATTTCCGTACGTATTTTAGAATCAGTTTGCTAGTTTCTACAGACTGCCAGATTATGACTGGAACTGCAGTGTCTCTACATTAAGAACAATTAACATCTACCATATTGAGTCTTTTTACCTATGAACATCACGTATCTCTCCATTTATTCAGGACTTTAATGTCTTTCAGCAATATATTTTTAGTTTTCAGTGTACAGGTCTTTCAAATATTTTGTCTGATTTATTCCTATATATTTAGTTTTGAGGCCATTATAAGTACTATTTTTTAATTTCAATGTCTGATTGTTCCTGGTTAATATACACAACTTGGCTAACTTCACTTAGTTCTAGTAGCTCTTCTGCAGATTCCATGGAAATGTTCTAGAGAGATGACACAGCTATCTAAGAATAAAAACAGTTTTACTTCTTCTGTTCCGATCTTAACGCTTTTTATTTCTTTTTCTTGCTTACTGCACTGGATCTCACTTTTAAGCCTCATTAGGCAAGAACAGAGCCAAGTTTAATCTAGAGATAATTATTCTTTACTACTGAGGCAGAATCTGCTGTATCCCAGTGTCCCACTCTGGATGACTCAAAAAGGAGCTATTTCCAGCCCTTTGTGTGCTCCCAATATTGTTTCCTCTAATCCTGTGAAGCGGTTCTTTCCCTGGCTTTGTGTAGTTTCCTCATAGGCAGCACTGATCAGTACTCATCTGAAGACTCTAAGAGACGAAGGAAACTTCTGCAGATCTTAAGAGTTCTCTTTCTGGACAACCACCTCCTGTCCAGCACTCAGCTCTGGAAACTCCAGCTGCCCTTGCCTCCCTAGACAACGAGTTCCATCTACTCAGTTCAGGGACACCACCAGGCTCCACAGAAAATTCCCCTCCCTACGTCACAGCCTACAAACTTTGTCTTTAGGCAGTCAGCTGGAGCAATCATAGAGGTCACACCTCATTTGTTTCCCATCTCCCAAGGATAAGTGGCTATATTTCAACAACTGTGGTTTCATAGATTTCATTCATTTTGTTCCTGCTGTTTTAGGCAGGACAGTAAGTACAGTCCCTGTTATCTCTTACTGTGCATAAATAGAAGTTTTAGGACTTTTCAAAATGATGATGCTTAACACTAACAAGGATACAGTAGTAAGACAACACTGTCGAATACTCTGGTACATTTTAAGCTATTCATATAGTGAAATATTCGGGAATCTGACCCACAAAAATAATTACAAATTCTAAATCAACCCATCTATCAAAAAATAGGATTTGAAATAGCAAAAAAATTAAAAACAACTTCAATATTCATGCAGTAGGGTAAATAAAGTAGCTATACTCTTGCTACTCAAAGAGTGGTGCACAAGCTCTAACAAACAGCATCACAGAAGGCAGAATCTCAGATCTCACACCTCAGACATACAAAATAGGACTCTGCATTTGTAACTAGTAATTCATAAGTACATCAAGCTTAAGAGGCATTGCATACTACAATACTGACAACAAATGTCTGATGACACAGGGAAACACTCCTAATTCAAACTTAAATGAAGAAATCAATAGGCAACATACATTCAGTCTCAGCTATGTGCATATCAGTTATACATGTTATACAGATACAGGTACATCAAAACAGCTAAAAGGAAATACATCAAACTATCAAAATAGACTCTCTTTTTGATGAGTGATTTTTATATTTTATAACTTACAGACATAAAATTTTCAACAATAAACACATACTCTTAAGATTAACACTTGAAAAGACATGTAATTTTTTCCAAGCTTCTATTAGCTTTAATGATTAACTGCTACATCTTCCTCCTAGTCTCAAGATTAAATTGATTATTTCATTGATTTATTTGAAGTGAATTAATGTCCTATTTCTAAACTCCTATTTTCCACACTTTGTGGGTCAAGGAGCATAATGTGGAATAGCAAAACAAAAGCTTCAATGCTGACATTTGACAGCATTAGGTGGTTTAACTTATTTTTGGATTTGGAATTATGAAAATGTAGAAGAAACAGGAAACTACAGATGACTATTTTATCAGCTAATTGGCAAAACATATACAGCAACTATAATTCTGGCCCAAGTAAATTGACATCATGAATCATACTGCTATTTTAAAACCTCACAAGAGTTTATTACACTGCTTTCAGTTATCCAAGTCTGGGATGAAAATAAACAGTAATGGCGTGTTAAATCTGAAGATGGTGTCAACATCTAACATTATTTCCTACCTGGAATTATTTCCTACCTGGAATGCCTTCATCCCATGCCCAACAAACCTATTTCTATAGAAAGCTTTCCATATCTAGTGACATTTCCTCCATAAAACACCTTTAGTTACTGATGAATTATATATAACTGATATGATTTACTTCTGCTCTGAGTCACCACAGGTCTTGTTTTAAATACCTTTCTTCAGGTTACTGCTTTATTTAAATGTGTCCTCAATCATAACCGATTATTCTGTACCCTCGCCCCAGTAAAATGTCTCAAGAGTATAGCCTTCTCCTCAATCCCCTAAGTGGCATCTGCACACTGGACACAGCAACTACAACACAAAACTACTATAAATTAAGTATAAACTATATTAAACTTTGCCAAATGTTGTTACTAACAATCTTTATCTTCACTTTATTTTTTCAATTACAATACTAAAACACAGTTCCATAAATGAAATGAAGAGAACAAAAACCGAAATGCCAGAGGTGATCCACAATAGCAGCAATGCCAGATGCCTCATAAAGTCTCCCTTCAACAGATTCTTGAGAAAACAAGGATATCAAACATATGTGACAGCTCCGGAACCCTGAACTTCAAAGGCAAGGCTAAGGACTGAGTATCAAACGGAAAGAGAGACTGCAATGGACACAGAGAAATTTGAGCTGACAACACTCTGCCATCAAAACTTGCCCATCCAACCTTTCCAGTAGAAGCCCCCAATATCTGGTTCTATCAAGCAGGGGCAACTCTGAACCTACGTCCAGAGCCAGGAAGGAGTGCTCCCTGTCCCACAAAAGTACACTAATTTGATTCACTACATCCAAACCATGTGCCAGAGGCCCATGGACCTGAAGTGACTACCCACCCTCTCATACACCACTGTAAGTACGAATCAAGAGAATAGTGACCCCTTGGGACGTGGGGTCCCTGCACCATGCAACTTCTTGACTAGGGTAGTGTTTTCCCAAAAGCAAAGATAGTAAGACAGGAAAGGGCAGAGAAAATGAACAAGTGGAAATGGGGAGAGTGTTGGCACACTGCAATGTCAAAGAACTGTATATGAACCACTGTAACTTATTATGTAAACCTGAAGCACAACGAAATGCTCAAAACAAAACCACAAAATGCTGAGCTATTCCTATGAACTCACTACCAGAATAGTCGACAAATGACTTACACAAATCCAGGGCTGCCATTCATACCAACAACAAGAAGCATGGCACACCCTGAAGTCTCAAACCTGAGTATCAGCTGGAACAATCCTTCCAACCTTACATAATGGCCCTGCCGACCACAGTGGAGATCGTGCGTTTATGTATATATATGGCTTTTAGTTAGAAAATCCTATCATCAGCATGAAAATTTACAAGTAATACCACAGGTTTATAGGTAATTCTTTGTTTTTTGACACTGTAACTACTCTGTCAATACCTACGTGCTACTCAGTCTCCACCAAATTATACAACCTTCTTTCTCTCCTTCCTAACCTTTAGTATCTACCTCGCCAACATCCTTGCTGTTTGTATCATGTCCATTAGTCATCACAACCCATCCAATACCTTCCTTTAGCTCCCTTCCAACCATCTTCTTCACACTGTCCTCCTAGTCACTGACTCTCTCTGGTCACATCCTCAACTTTTCAACAACTAAAATTATACCTCAGAAGTAAGTACCTCAAGCCTCTCATTCTTCAACTATGGTCTCACATCTTCTAGTCTGCACACTCTAATTTTTACCTAGTAAGAAAATAAAGTACATGAGATAGGAAAACAACTATTGAAGCCACTTGGAAAGTAGTCTTCCTTCTACTAAACAAATAAATACACATTTTTATGTATGTGATTTTCATTGAAATGATTCCATCACTGTGAGTTTAAGTGAAAATCTGCATAAGTCACTCCTCATTATCTTATAATATCCATTGATATAAATCAGAAATAGAACATATTACATCTAGATTAAAACAGGAACCATACAAATTCCAAAAAATGTTAGCCGCACAGACTCTATTGAGCTCATAAAAAAAGGTTCAATGCTGATGAAAGTGAAGAAATTATGAAGAACCCGAGCAGTACCCCTGGGGCAGGTAACTTGTAAGAAGAGTCCCCTTCCCCTCCAGAGGAACCCAGTAACGCAGTGGTTAAGAGTTCTTCTGCTAACCAGACAGTCGGTGGTTTGCCAGCTGCTCCACAGAAGAAAGATGTGGCAGTCTGCTTCAGTAAAGATTTACAACCTTGAAAACCCTAAGAGACAGTTCTATTCTATCCTAGAGGGTCACTGAGAGTCAGAATTAACTCAATACAATGGATTCAGCAAGAGGTTTTCCCTCCAAAAAAAAAGGCAGGGAAGATGTGGCAGGCAGAGAGCAACCAGAAGGAAAATGGTCTGGAGATGGTCCTACAAAAGACTGCTCTGCAGAAAACAATAAGCTTACTGTTACGTAAATGAGCACGTAAGGTTTAACATACTACTCTAGCCTAACTTCTCAATCAAATTGCTGCTAACTCAAGCTGGAGGAGAGTAAAATCTAACTAGCAAATTTCAGAATAGTAAGCAGACTGGGTAAAATTGGACTATGACACATCAAACTGCATGCTAAAGTCTCACTATTTAAATTAATCTAAAACGACCACGGGGAGACCAAAACATTAACAAACTATGAGAAAGAATCAATAAACAATGATACACAAAGGGAAGCTAGAACACAATGAAAATGCCACAGAACCCGAACCAGGTCGCCATTAATTGGAGCCAACTCAGTGGCAACTAACAATAAATGTACCCAATAAAAATGGCATTTCCAATCAAGAAAGGAAAACAGAATGGTAGTAACATAAAAGCCTAGACATGTGGAAATAAACAAACTGTATCCCTATCATATTCCTTTTACCAAAATGAATTTGAGATGATAAATACTTAAATATACAAAGTACTAGAAAGAAATAGGTGAGTATGATGATAACTCAGATACAGAGAGTAGTTTCTTAAAATTACAGAAAGGTCAAATATTAAAAACCAAGGCATTTATAACTTTACCTACGTAAGTTTAAACTTCTGTGCCACAGGAAATACCAGTAAAAGTAAAAATACATTTTTCAAAATATGTGACATAGCCCAATACCCCAGAAGACAAACAGATCTCACAAATCAGTAAGAAAAAGGAACACCCAAGAGAAAAATGTAGAAAAGGCATGATCATACATATAACTCATAGAAGAAACATGATAATCCATGAAGAAGTAAAATATTGTTAGGTCTCATTAACAATTCACACAAATGCAAAAGAAAATAAGTATTTATTTTACTATGTGCCAGACACTAATCAGCACTTTACAAACATCCAACTCAATCTTCACAACAGCACCAAAACTTAAATACCGCTATTAACTTCACTTCACTAGAAATGAGGAAATTGTGTGAACTATAAAATGTCCCTCGGGTAATGACTGATGGAGCCAGTGTGGCACACATGCAATCAGATCCCAGAGTCAGAACTCACAACCACTACACTGTATCATCCTTTGAAACAGAAAAGCCATTCTTTCCCTCATCAAATTAGAAAATATTACATTAAAAAAAAAAGAGAGTGTTTAAGACGATGTACAGAACCTATACATACAGTTGGCAGAATTACACATTTGTTTAATTTGTCCACAAAGGATTACAATTACACATATCAATACTTAAAATACAACAGCAGAGGAATAGGTAAACTATGCATATATACTCAGTGGAACACTAGGCAATGATAAAGAACAATGATGATTTCAGGAAATGTCTCATAACATGATTTCAATTGGAGGACATTATTTTGAGTCAAAGTAGTCAGCAACAAAAGGACAAATATTGTATGAGACCCCTACAGTAAGAACTTAAAGACAGACTCATGCATAAACGAAAAGACTCTTTGATGGCTGCAAGGGTGGGAAGGGAATGAGGGCAAGTGGAGACGGTTTAGTTGACAGAAATTTGGCTGGATGAAATCAGTGACAGGACACATTAGAAAGAAGATCAACATTAAATGGACTTCAACACAACTCGAGTACTCCTCCCATCTTAACCCAATATTGCAAGGACAGAACAGTTGGGGAATAGGGACCCAGGACCATGCTCTCAGGTGAAATCGAAGCCAACTGGCACAACTAGCGTTTTGCTAATGAGGACTCTCTGCACCCCACATTGGTGAGTGGCGTCTGGGGTCTTAAAAGCTGCCAAGCTGCCATTCGAGAGCACAGCAAATGGTCCCAACTCATCAAAAACAGATGATCACTGAGGACCAAAACGGCATTGGGGAAAGAGAACCTAGAAGACACAGAGACCCACGTGAGTGGGTGTCTACATCGACTCATGACCAGAAGATCCAGATGGTACCTGGCCACCACCAGTGATAGCTGCACTGGAGCTCACAAAATTGAGTCTCACTGGCAACACAAGAATAAATAGGGGTGTACTCTGAGATCTCCACTAAAAGACCACAACTGATGGTCCAGCGGCTTCAGGGTTCCCCTGGGAGCATGGCCCCTGGCCCTGATGCTGCCCCTGTCCATAAATCATAATGAAGGTCAACTCTTCAGACAGCAATGGACTGGACTTGCCGACGCAGAGTGACCATATCTTGTGGGCACTTTATGGTTCTGTGCATCTATATCATTCAGCTGACCTCTTACTGGAGGAAGGGGAGTGAGTGGAGAGGAGGGAACAAGAGACTTTTGGGAGGATATGACATGTATGAAGCAGAGAGGAAGTGTGTGCTGTCACCGGACAGCGAGAGCAGTAGGAGCTGCATATAGGTGAGCATGCTAATTTATATGGGAATGTACATTTTCATTCAATCATAATAAAAAAATAAAATAAAAAGTATTTAAAATAGACATCTTGGAATCTAGCATGATGAACACATTATCACACAGCCTGCCACTATCTGTTACTTGGGAAAACCACTCCTCCTTATGCTGCAAGTGGTACTGCTACCACTGAGTTCCTGGACACCACTGCCATCTCCCCCAAGTCTTCGTGAGTAATACATGGATTTGAGGAGAAAAACCTCATTTTCTGCTTGGGGTGCAGTGTATCCTTCTTCCTACATAGAAAAAGCCTTCATGTAGAATGAAACCAAAGAAACAAGAAGAGCAAAGAAATGGAGAACAAAGACAGAATGTGGCTAATATTATTTGAGACCCCCAGATCTAGCCATGCCTAAAGCAAGCCAAGCCTAGAGTTATTATTTGAGCAATGTACTTCTTTTTTTCCCACACCTACTTGAAGTTCAATTTCAGTTACATCCAATCAAAAAATTCTAAACAGACACTACAATCTCACCTCTAAGAACCCCCTTAAGTATAAAACTGCCCAACAATGAAAGGACAACTGAACAACAATGTGCACTCAAGTATGTCTTCTAATAGAAAAATCTATGAAAACATCAAAATGTCCACCAAAAGAGGACTGGTTAAGTAAATTACAGAACTGTTTTTCAAACTTGCGTGATGGGATTAACCGGGCAATCATTAAAAAACTATAAATACCTATATCACTGGAAAATTCCAATTATTAGGTCTGGGATGGGATGCTGGCAGGGGTTATACTTTTAAGAGCCATCCCCTACAATTTTCACAATCAACACAGCTTGGAAACACCAAATTATGGTGTGTGTATGCCTGTTACGTGTGAGTGTGCATATCCAGACATTTATATAAGAAAGAAGTTCAAAACAAATTAGTAAGTGAAAAAAAATGTAAGGGACAAAACACACAGAAAATGTTTCTATTATGTATAACTATCTAACTGTATGTGCACATATTTGACCACAGCACTAGTTTTCACTCAAGGCCAAACCAAAAGTCAAATCCATTGCCAGTGAGTCAATTCCAACTCACAGTGACCCCACAGAACAGAGTAGAACTGCCCCATAGGGTTTCCAAGGAGTGGTGGATAGAGTTGAACTGCTGACCTTTTGGCTAACATTCAAGCTCTTAACCACTGTGCCATCAGGGCTCCTCAGTCAAGGAAGACATAGCATAAAAGAGCTCCTCAGAATCCTGATGGTAACAGAAGAGGTCCACACTCCTTTAAAGATCCTGACAAACTTTCTTTAAAACTCTATCTCCTAGCTACTATTACTAATATGAATGTGTTACATCCCTCAGGCATACTACAGCAGATATAAGATTGAAAACCCTGATACAGAAAGAGAAGTCTGAAGCAATGCTCATTCAGTAGTAACAGAAGTCACTCCAGTGGTAGAAGTGCAGGTGGTTTTTAATCTGCTTCTTTGTAATGTTTTGTTATTATGTGAATTTTTTTTTAAAATAGACCAGCATATTTAGAACTCAAGAAGGGAGCTATTTATAATAAACTTCTTTTCCCTCCTAAATAGTTTTTTTTTAATTGTGTTTTACATGAAGGTTTATAAAGCAAATTAGTTTCTTACAAAACAACTCAGCTGGAACAGATGATCACCAAGGACAATGACATGAGGGAAAAACACCCCAGAAGACAGAAAGATCCACGTGAATGGGTGACTATATCAACACGTGACCAGAAGAACCAGATGGCGCCCGACCACCACCAAAGACAGCTATGATGAGGCTCTCAGTGTTGAGTCTCAGTGGTAGCATGAGAAAAAAAGGGGTGCATCCCAAGAACTCCACTAGAAGACTGCAACTGATGGTCCGAAGGTCTGAGAGTTCCCCTAGGAGCACGTGCCCTAGACCTGATGCTGTCCCTGATCATAGATCACTACTGAGGTCAACTCTTCGGATAGGAATGGAATGGACTCAGGGACACAGAGTGACCATATTGCGTGTGCCCTTGATGGCTCTATGCATCTACAGGATGTCATCCTACTGGCCTCTTACTACAGTGGAAAGGAGGGGACAGGAGATTGTGAAGAGGACATGACATATATGCAACGGAAAGCAGGAGTGTGCTGTCACCAGGCAAGGAGAGCAGAGGGAGTGGTAGATACAGGCATACATGTAAACTTGAATTGTAAACTTTCACTCAGTCACAATTAAAAAAAAATGCTGTTTTGTCATACTGGTTGCCAACCACATGATGTGTCAACACTCTCCCCTTCTCAGCCTTGGGTTTCCCATTTCCATTTGCCTGGCTTTCCTGTCCGACACCTCCTGCCTTCTCATCCTTGACCTTAGGCTAGTGTGCCCATTTAAGCTCATATACATGGTTGAGCTATGTGTATTATGGGCCTGCCTAATCTCTGGCAGAAAGGTGAACTTTAGTAATGAGTTAAAAGGGTGTCTCAGTGCCATATTCTTGGAGTTTCTCCAGGCTCTGTCAGACCAGGAAGTCTGGTTTCCTTTTCTCAGTTAGAATTTCATTCTATATTTTTCTCCAGCTTTGTCTGAGGCCCTCTATTCTGATCCCTGTCAGAGAAGTCAATGGTGGTAGCTGGGTACCATCTAGTTGGAAAGTTAAAATATTTTTAATCAAGTTATTTTATCATTCTATGAAAACAGATTTTCTGGAATGAGAAAATTCCTAATGGCTTAAAATTTGAAATGGAAAAGTGTTGGTTTCAAAATCGTAACTCTCTTTAAACAAGGACTACCAGTTCACATAGCTAAAAAGCCAAGGAAAATGTGCTATACAGTATCACAGAATTAAAATTCAACTGAAAAGCAAAATAAACCAGTAAAATTGTCTTGTTCAATAAAAATTAGTTCTTCCAATCACAAAGAAAACAAAAGCAATTAAGATTTAATTTGTTCATTTATTTTCTTACAGGGTGACAACGATCAACACTAAATTCATTTTAACTTCCTTTCTATAGCTTTAACAACTTTCTTACTAAAGAAAACTTCTCAAAATATGTATTTAGGCTCAAAGATGAAGCTGTCAAGTTTCTACTAATGATAATTAATTGAATGTAAGTACACGCATGAAACAGATAAAATTTAGCACTCTAATAAAAACTGCTTTCACCTGTAAGTTTCCAATTTAACTAATAAAAACATGCATTTATTTGCAGAGTACAGAAAACGGAATTAATTTAAAAAAAAAAGAAAATCATAAAATACGACTTACCCCATCCAAGAGAGTATTTGACAAATGTATACGAAGATCCTTACGAAATGGAAATTCCAGATTTGAAACATGAAAGACTGAATTATCTCTATCAATCATAAACACTTCATTTGTGCCATCAATCAACATCATATAACTGTAAATGAAACATTAAAAGTGCAATATTAAAAATATAACATCAAGAATAGTATCATATGAAATAACAATTAAACTGTTTTTCCTTGGACCTACAATAGTTTTGTTAAATAATATTCAAAAGGGTCCCTCTCTCTAACACTCAATTTGATATGCCACAGATAATAAGTCTTTTTATTGTTTACTACACAAACAGAATATAAAGAAATTTAAGTTTTTATGGAAACAATGTGATGGTTCAAGAGAAAACTTGTGACCCATCTTCAAAGAAAATGATTCTCTAATTTTTATTAAATTTTAAACATCAACATCCTTCAAAATGCATATAAAACACACACATGCACACAAACAAAACTACGTTTTACTGGCTCAACAACAACTATATTTTTACACAAAAAAATGCATGCCTTCTATATTTATTTGAAGCTGCTCCCCTTCCAAAAACGTATTTTCATAAGAGCTATTATGCCACTATTTTTTTTACATGTTGCTAAAAAAATAACATAGTGGGTTTATAAAGTATATGAATTAGGAATTACCTTCTACAATTTGCAATTTGAAAAACAGGAAAAAGCAGGTAATCTACACATGGTAGACCCAGAATTCTGTCTGGCCAAAGGTGTTTCCTCTACACCACAGTAGCTTTAACAGCTTTAGAAAGATTCAAGAGCCTTCTTTTGGAATCAATGTCATAACATAACCAAATATCACAATGTCAAGTATGACTCTCTTTCATTACTATAAAACATTTTAAACATATGCTCAAAAGAATTTTTTATCATTTCTTATCTTCATATATCTAATCAATATATAAGGAAATATGTATCCTTTACAATCTGTCATTCCTTAACAGGTTATCACCACTGATTCTCCATCAACAGATCATCAGGAATGCGGCTCTACTTTACACCATAAATAAACTTCCTGGTAGATTCAAGCTGAGAAAATCACAGACTGATAGGTTATGATACCAAATGGATAATGGCAAGGCCTGGAGTGAAAATGGAGAGCTTATATATCTAAGTGCCAATGTTTTCAAAGAAGGAGAAATTTGGCAGAAATGAGGTTTATTAAGGTTGAAAGGCATGAGCATCAAAGGAAGAGAATCATTTTAAGTTGTTTTTGTTTGATTTTAAATAAAAGAGTGGACATTAATGGTCTGGGTGCACTACCGAAAATGAAAAAGAATGGTGACCACGTTCTCCGACTGCCTACACAAGAAGTACATAAAACGTGTCAGACCAAAGAAGCAACGACTGAATGATGGAGCTGACTCCAGTTAAGAACTGGAGATGGAATAAACAGTGAAGGAACAGATGAAGGCTAACATACGATGGCTAGTAAACCCTATGAGGCAGTTTTATTTTGTCCCATAGGGTCACCATGAGTCGGAATCAACTTGACAACAATGATCATATAAAAAAAACAATTTTCTTATCATAAAGTAAGTACTGTAAAGAGCAAAGCTAAGAAGAGGCAAGGAGAAATGTGAGATAATTTAAGATTAAGGTACCTGAATAATCGTTGTTACTAGGGGCCGTCGAGTTGATTCTGACTCATGACTCCATGAGTGAAACACTGCCCAGTCTTTTGGCATGCCCACAGTTGTTTTTATGCTTAAACTCACTGTTGCAGACATTGTGTTAATCCAGTTGCCAAAGGTCTTCCTCTTTTTACTGACCCTCTACTTTACCAAACATGATGCCCTTCTCTAGGGACTGATCCCTCCTGATAACATGTCCAAAGTACTAAGACTCGCTATCTCTGCTTCCAAGGAGCACTCTGGTTGTACTTCTTTCAGAACAGATCAGTTTGTTCTCTTGGCAGTTCAAAGTACAGTGAATATTCTTCTCCAATACAATTCAAAGGCATCAATTTTTCTTCTGTCTTTCTTATTCATCATCCAGCTTTCACATGCATAGGATGCAACTGAAAATACCATGGCTTAGGTCAGGTGCACCTTAGTCTTCAAGGTGACATCTTCACTTTTTAACACTTTAAAAGAGGTTTCTTGAAGCAGATTTTCCCATTGCAATGTGTCTTTTGATTTCTTGATTGCAGTTTCCATGGGTGCTGATGGTGGTACCAACTAAAATGAAACCCTTGACAACCTCAATCCTTTCTCTATTTATCATGATGTTGCTTACTGACCCAGGTGTGACGATTCTTGTTTTCTTCATGTTGAGGTATAATCCATAACGAAGGCTGTGGCCTTTGATCTTCATCAGTAAGTGTTTCAAATCCTCTTCACTTTCAGCAACCAAGGTTTTGTCATCTGCATAATACAGGTTATTAATGAATCTTCCTCCAATCCTGATGCCTCATTCTTCTTCATATAGTCCAGTTTTTTGGATTATTTGCTCAGGATACAGATTGAAAAGTATGGTGAAAGGATACAACCCTCACTCACACCTTTCCTGACTTTAAATCATGCAGCATCCCCATGTACAGATTTCTTAGGAGCATAATTAAGTGCTCCGGGATTCTCATTCTCCATGATGTTATCCATAATTTGTGATGATGATCCACATACTTGAATGCCTTTCGATAGTCAATAAACACCAGTAAACATCTTTCTAGCATTCTCTGCTTTCAGCCAACATCCATCTCACATGTGATGATATCCTTGGTTCCACATCCTCCTGTGAATCCAGCTTGAATTTCTGGCAGTTCCCTGTCAGTATACTATTGTAGCAACTTTTGAATGATCTTTAGCAAAATTTTACTTGTGTGGGATATTAATATTTTTCAGTAATTTCTGCATTCGGTTGAGTCCCCTTTCTTGGGAATAGGCATAAATATGGATCTCTTCCAGCTGGCTGGCCAGGTAGCTGTCCTCCAAACTTCTGAGCACTCCCAGCAATGTATCCATTTACTGAAATATCTCAGTTGATATCCCCTCAAGTCCTGGAGCCTTGTTCTTTGGGAGTGCCTTCAATGCAGTTTCAACTTCTTCCTTCAGTACCATTGGTTCCTGATCACATGCTTCCTCTTGAAATGGTTGAACATCAACCTATTCTTTCTGGTTTAATGACTCTGTGTATTCCTTCCATCTTCCTTTGATGCTTCCTGAGTTGTTTAATCTTTTCTCTGCACAACCCTTCACTATTGCAACTTGAGCCTTGAGAAATGCAGAGCATGTTTTTCCCATTTGCTTTTCTATTTCTAGCTCTTTGCATGTTATTATAATACTTTATTTTGTCTTCTCAAAGCTGACCTTTGAAATCTTCTGTTCAGTTCTTTTACTTCATCAATTCTTCTTTTGTTTTAGCTGCTTGACATTCAAGAACAAGTTTCAAAGTCTCTTCTGACATCTAATGTGGTCTTTTCTTTCTTTCCTGCCTTTTCAATGACCTCTTGCTCTCTTCATAGATGATGTCTTTGACATCATTCCATGGTTCATTTGGTCTTTGGTCATTAGTGTTCAATGCATCAAATCTGTTCCTGAGTTGTTTTCTAAACTCAGGTGGAACAGACTCAAGGTCGTACTTTGGCTCTGATGGACTTGCTCTACTTTTCTTCACTTTATGAGTCAGATACAACTCGACGGCACTTGGCACGAGCAATTGATCATCTGTGCTTCAGTTAGCACCTGCTCTTGTTCTGACTGCTGATATTGAGCTTTTCCATCATCTTTTCCTGCATATGTAGTCGATCTGATTCCTGTGTATTCCATCTGGTGAGGTCCATGTTTATAGTCACCATTTGTGTTAGTGAAAAAATGGTCTCTACAATGAAGAAGTTGTTGGTCTGCAAAATTCTATCATGCGCTCTCTGGCATCATTTCTATCACCAAAACTATATTTTACAACTACCAAGCCTTCCTCGTTTCCAACTTTCGCATTCCAATCACCAGTAATTATCAATGTATCTTGACTGCATGTTCAATCAATTTCAGATGGCAGACATCTGTAAAAATCTTCAATTTCTTCATCTTTGGCCTTCGTGGCTGGAACGTAAATTTGAAGAACAGTCATACTAACCGGTCTTCCTTGTAGGTATATGGATGTTATCCTGTCATCAACAGCACTGTACTTCAGGACAGGTGTAGAAATGTTCTTTTTGATGATAAATGCAACACTCTTCCTCTTCAAGTTTTCATTCCCAGCATAACAGAGCACATGACTTTCTGATTCAAAAAGCCAATACTGTCTATTTGAGCTCACTAATGCCTAGGATATCAATGTTCATGTGTTTCACTTTTGATGACTTCCAATTTTCCTAGATTCATACTTTGTACATTCCATGTTTTGACTATTAACGGATGTTTGCAGCTGTTTCTTCTCATTTTAAGTCACGCCACATCAGAAAATGAAGATCCCAAGTCATTAAGGTTGATTCCACTTTGAGGAGGCAGCTGTTCCCCAGTCATCCTTTGAGTGCCTGGCAACCAAGGGTGGGACGGGGAGGCTCACTTTCCAGTACTATATCTGACTTTGTTCCATTGCTATTCCTAAGGTTTTCACTGGCTGATTGTTTTCAGAAGTAGACTGTCAGGTTCTTCTTCCTAGTCTGTCTTAGTCTGGAAGCTCAGCTGAAACCTGTCCACAAAGGGTGACCCTGCTGGTATCTGGATACCATGGACTTAGCTGTATACCTTCCAGCACCACAGCCAACACACAAGCCCCTAGAGTACGACAAACTAACAAACAAATGGGGAACTTGACTAATTAAGGTAAGACTAATACCTGATTGTAGTTTTTATTGTTGTTGTTGTTTTTAGGTGCCAGCAAATCAGTTCCAACTCATAGTGACCCTATGTACAACAGAACAAAACATGGCCAGTCATGTGACATCCTCACAATTGTTGCTGTGCTTCAGCCCACTGTTGTAGCCACTGTGTGAATCTATCTTGTTGAGGGTCTTCTTATTTTGCTGACTCTTTACTAAGCATGATATCCTCTTCCAGGGATGGATCCCTCTGATCACAAGTTCAAAAAATGTGATTCAATATTCTTACTTCTAAGGAGGATTCTGGTTGTACTTCTTTCAAGACAGATTTGTTTGTATTTTTGGCAATCCAGTATATTCAATACTCTTTGCCAATACAATCCAAAGGCATCAATTATTCAGACTCTTTTATTCATTGTCAAGCTTTTGCAAGCATATGAGGCAACACAAAATACCATAACTTGGGTCAGGCACATCTTAGTCTTCAAGGTGACATCTCTACTTTTCAATACTTTAAAGTGACCTTTTGCATGCAATGTATCTTTTTTGTCTGCTGCTTATATGGGCACTGATAGTGGACAAGTAAAATGATGTCCTTGACAGCCTCCAGCTTTTCTCCATTTATAATGAAAAATGTTGCCTACTGGTCCAGTTGAGAGGATTTTCACTTTCCTTAAATTGAGGTATAATCCATACTGAAGACTCTGGTCTTTGATCTTTTGATCTTTGGTCCTTTGGTCCTTTGGTCCTCTTCAAGCCCCCTTCACTTTCAGCAAGCAAGCATGTGTTATCTGCATAACACAGGCCGTTAACGAGTCTTCCACCAATCCTGATGCCCCATTCTTACGCATGCAGTCCAGCTTTTCAGGTTATTTTCCCAGCATACAGACTAAGTTTGGCAAAAGGATACAAATGTTATGCACACCTTTCTTGACTTCAAACCACACAGTACCCCCTTTTACTGTCTGAAAGACTGCCTCTTGATCCATGTGCAGATTCTTCATGAGCAGTTTTCTAGAAACCCCATTCTTACGTTACCCATAATTTGTTATGATGCATGCAGTCAAATGCCTAGCCAAGCCAAAAGCATAGCCAATAAAACACAGGTAAACAGCTTTCTGGTACACTCAGCCAGGATCCTCTGACATCAGCAATGAAATCCCTGATTCCATATCCTCTTGCCAATTCAGCTTGAATTTCTGGCTGTTCCCACTTTCAAATGATCTTCATCAAAATTTTGTTTGCATATTACTGATATTGTTCAAAAACAGGTGATAAAGGTCAAATAAAGGAGCCCTGATGGCACTGTTAGGCACTCCAACTCTAATCAAAAGGTTGGTGGTTTGAACCAATGCAGCAGCTGTGCAGGAGAAAGACCTTGCCATTTGCTTCTATAACAATTACAGCCAAGAAAGCCGTATGTGGCAGCTCTATTCTGTAACATGTCACTGGCAGGGAAACCCCACTTGAGGGCACCTAGCAACAGTAAAGGTAAAAGAAGAATGTAATCGCATGGTAAACAACAAAGAGGACCAAAGGTACACGACTGTAAAGCACGCTGTTCCTAGCTGTTTCCAAAATAATCAGTTCTTGCAGGCCCCTGAAGAGGGGCAGAGAAAGCACTCAGGCCCTCACAACATACTGAAGCAAATGTAGCCCTAGTACAAAGGAATGTGGAGATGTCACTAAAGGAAAAAAATCAGTATCAATTTAAGACTATTGCCTCTGAGAAGACTCCTAGACCAACTGCACAGAAAACTGGCAGGTGAGAAACAGAAGGACTGACTTCTCAAGGTCCTCCTGCACGTGCTTTTCAAAAGCAACAACATCTGGTAGAAGGGGAAAATTTGGAATTCTGGTGGCGTAGTGGTTAAGAGCTCTGTCCTACAGGGTCACTATGAGTTGGAATCAACTTGACTGTAATGGGTTTTTGTTTGGTTGGGGAGAACTTAGCCTTCTTAGAGGAAGTCAGGCTTGCCCTGACTTGTGTTTCAGTGAGAATCAGACTAACAAGAGAAAACGTCATATAAAAGCAAATATGCCACCTTCAACAAAAAATGGTATTGAAGACAGAACCCACCATGCTGTTTAGGGATCTAGGCCCATATTTTGCGAAGCTTGATATTCATTAAAAAGATATTTCATGACAAAGTAAGTTAGAGAAATACTGCATCTGTCTCTTTAAGAAGTCAAGATAACACACCAACAAACAAACAAACAAAAACCAACTCTACTGCAGTGGACTTGATTCCAACTCACAGCAGCGACCCTAGAGGTCAGAGCAGAACTGCCCCATAGACTTCCCAGGGAGTGCCTGGTGGATTTGAACTGACAACTTTTTATACATATTAGGACATTTAAGGTGAGAGAAAACATGTAAAACAGTCTGTTTGCTACTTAACCAATGTTTCTAAACACAATTCTAGTACCTATTAATGTCTGGTAGAACTGTTGTTCTATATTCACAATTTGGGAAAAGTTAACTTACCCCCAGTGCTGTCGAGTCAGGTCTGACTCATAGTGACCCTAGAGGTCAGAGTAGAATTTAAAAATTCAGAAAAAAACAGTGTGCCTCTTGTGATCATGTGATGATGGCAGAAATTATATTTCTCTTTTTACTTGGCTGCTCAGAAGCTCAGAATTACATTTAATGTTCAAAAAGAATAAATACTAAACCCCAGGGCACTAGTACATTCGCTTTCTCTGTCTTAATCATTTATTCACTATAGATGTATCTTGCTATAAAAAATAGCTAAGGAAAAAAAAAGATTTAGAGACTAGAATTCACTACCGAGGATTGCCCAAGGGAAGCAAAGCTTGTGTTTGCCAAGATACCAGAGAAATTATTTAGAAGTTGGTATTCAGGGATTCTTCTGCATATATAAATTTGAAGACTTTGAAACAAGACTTTCTGGACCACAAATTTTGGCTTAACTTCAGTCATCCCAAATGATTTATTCTTTTATCACATGATACTTAAAAAAAGCTATAAATTATTTCATGTTAGGGTAGGAAAACAAGGAATGTGAAAATATTTCCATATTACACAAGTCTCTGGAAACCAGGAGATTCTTTTGAAGGGAGGCAAATACCACACACACTGCCAGATACTGGTTTAGTATATAACTATGATTCTACTTTCAGTGGACATAAATCACTAGTGCAATATACAGAATTCTCTCAGTTGCAAATTTAATATTCAGAATTATTAATTATGCATATTCTATCTACCCTATTAAAAATCCCACTGCCAACAAGCCAATTCTGACTTACAGCAACCCTACAGAACAGGCATAACTGTCCCATAGGGTATAACGTTTACAGAAGCACACTACCACATCTTTCCCTTGCAGAGCTACTGGTGGGTTTGAACTACTGGCTTTTGGGTTAGCAGCTGAGTACTTAACCACTGTGACACCAGGGCTCCACATTCTCACTAAAAGACAAGTTAATTAATCCATTCAAATTTTCACTACATTAGAAAATGCTTATTAATACACTTTTTATATAGAAGATGGATTATAGGAAGCCCAATTTATAAACTACATTAATTTCAATGTAGGTTATCCAGCTTGAATAGAAATTGTCTCTCAGGGAAGTCACTTGTACATGAGATACATAAACAAGTAAAACTACCAAATATATTTTAATAAAACTTAGGAAGGACATAATTGAAGAAGAGGAAAATATTGGTAACTAACAGCATTTTAGAGTCCTAATGGACAGGGTACAACTGCTGCACTGAGTTCCCAAGGAGCACCTAGTGGATTAGGTCTTAACCACTATGCCACCAGGGTTTCATATATTCCCCACTAACGACTGTCATCCAGTTGGGTCTCACTCATGGCGACCCTAAAAGTGGTCTAAAATTAAAGCAGTCTTCAAACATCTTACCACCATCATGTCAATTCTGACTCACAGCGACCCTACAGGTCAGAAGAGAACTGCCCACTGAGTTTCCAAGGAGCCCCTGGCAGATCTGAACTGCCAACCTTCTGGTTAGCAGACATAGCACTTTACCACTAAGCCATGAGGGTTTCCTTAAACATCTTATACTTTAAATTTATTACCAATTCAGACCGAATCTTATCAGTTACACTTGTAGGAATTAATATTACACTCCATAAAAGTAGAAACCATTTCTCTTGTGTTGTTCCCCATATACCAGATACTTTGCAGTTTATTTAAATACAAGGACTGCCAATTAAGTTCGCAAGCTCATCCTAGAACAAGTGCTACATACTTCATCACTGGATATCACTACAGTCACCTTCAAAGTACTCCCCTTAGAAAGTGATACACTAGTGACAGCACCTAGTCCACGAAAAAGTCATTAGGGGCCACATCGAGTGAGTAGAGAGGGTGTTCCAATACAGTTACTTGTTTACTAGCTAAAAACTCTCTCACAGACAACTATACAGTTAAGTTTGTGAATCTGCCAACCATGCCACCGTGCACAATGGCAATTTGAGAAAGAATTCCAAAACTGCACTGAAGGGTAGACTAGGCGCTGGAGCCAACACACAGCTTCCCAAGGGAAGTACTTCAAAGACGACTATAACGGTACTGAGCAAGGAGGTGTGCAGCACTTATGACAGGTAACCTGGTGGACCTGTCGGGCCTCATACACACAGAAACACTCAATAAGCACTAAATTAGCTGTCATAAAAGCAGGCAAGACTACACACAGAAAGATGTTCATCACAGTATCTTCTAACAGTGAAAATGTTAGAAATAATGGAAACCCAAGTGTCCAGTATTCAGCAGGTAAGTTAAATAAACACTGTACATCCTTGTAAGAGCCTAACATGCAAACATTTTTAAATAATGGTAAAAATAGTCATGAATACGGAAGGGTATTCACAATATATTAAGTGGAAGAAGCAATTTAAAAATCAGAATGTACCGAGGGGCGAAAGTGTATGTACATAGTTAACCAAGACAGACAGCAAAACCTACCCCAAAAGGTTAAGAATTGTCATCTCTATGTGATGGGGCTATCAGTGACATTTTCCTTCCTCATTACAATTTTCTGTTGTCAGAAACTTTATAAATAAGCACAAATTACTTTTATGAGCATGAAAAACAATTTAGAACTACAAAAATAAAACAGAAATGTAGTCTAATCAGACCTGGAGAAAAATTTTCCCTTTGGAAAACAGCAAAGAAAAATAAGAGGGAATGCTAAATAAACCTTATTCTTCTCCCACAGCAGCTTCTAAGTCAGCAGGTACTCATCCACCCCTACCACAGAGCCTCTACATGACAGCTTTTCAGTTGACAATAAAAAACCATTGTGGACAGCTTTTCAGTGGACAATAAAAAACAATATAAAGTTTTATCATTTAAATTGACTTATTTCACTATCATCTCTATCTATTATTACTAATCACTATGGTTTTTCTCTCAGAATGATGAATCAAAAGATCAAAAATAAATTAGGGGTCTACCAAGTGCCAGACACAGTGCTACATTTTAGATTTGTAAGAGTCAACAACACAGACTCTTAACTTCTTGTAGTTTACACCTCAGCAAGAAAATATGATATTAAGAAAATAATCACAAGCATAAAAATGTACTGGAAAGATAAACTACAGGGTGCTACAGGAGCGCACAGAAGACAGAGTTTGGGGATCACAGAAAGCATCCCAGAGGAATAACATGTAGTTGCTAAAACAAGTTACATTTACTGAGTGATAACTATGTGCTAGGCAGTGTTAAAAGTAGTTTAATCCTTGTAAGTTCAAAACCATTAAATCTTTACAACAACCTTATCCAAAAAACCAAACCCAGTGCTGTGAAGTCAATTCTCACTCATAGCGACTCTCAGAAGAGTAGAACTGGCCCACAGAGTTTCCGAGGAGCACCTTGTGGATCTGAACTGTCAAACATTTTGGTTAGCAAGCACAGCACTTAATCACTAGGCCACCATGGTTTCCAACCTTACTGAGTTAAGTAAAATTATTATCCACATTTTCCAAATGAGAAATTGAGACATACATAAGTAACTTGCCCAAGATCATAAGTCTGGCTAAACAACAGAGATGAGACTAGAACCTAGACAATATTCTGTCTCCACCCTCTCTACATCATACCGTCTCTAACATGCAGTGCATAGGAAATGACCAACAATTAGCCAAGCAAACTGCTATGGGATGGGAGGTTAACCAGAAATTGGGGAGGGAAGTAGCTGGCAGATAGACTAACAAGTGCAATGTCCTTGAAACAAGAACAGAATGAGGCAAGTTGTGGCAACTAAAAAAGTCAGCATAATGAAACACGAACAGAAAGGAGGGAAATGACATAGCATGAGACCAGAGAAGTGGTCAGAAACTTAGGAGTTGTTTAATGAAAAAAACAAGTTTTGCTTTTATCTTGAAAATAGAAAACCACACATACGAGATAAACAGCAACCATAACAAGCAATTCAAGCACCGAAGACTATTACAGGAAATTCAGTAACACACATATTGCAAACATGAAAAGGTCACAGAGGAAGGCTACGGTAATCTGGAGATTAAAATTTATAGGAAGCACTATCACCCACAGGGTTGAAGAAACAAAATGAAAGAAATGTGCCATCAGAAGCTAGGAGCTCAGAGGAAGCGCATTATGGGGCTATGCCTAGAATATGGCAAGTCATGCGCTGGAGGCTCAATCTTCTAAGGAGGTGGCACTGTACGACCAGTACCTGGACCTCGAACGACAGAAGCCCTGTAGCTCAGATTTGAATCTCTACAGAAGAGATACAGCACACCACTAAGAAGACAGAACCCAATATGTGAGGAAACGTGACGGAAGTGGACAGTGCACCATCCAGAAGCTGCTGGCTCTGAAAGCAGCATGGTAGGTGCTGGGAGTGCCAAAACAACACAGAGGCATACTAATAGAAGCCGGAAACAAGAGAAGTTCCTTCTTCTGTCTTCCAAAGACAGTCTGCAGACTCCAAGCCCTTCATCAGAGTATAAACAGGGTAGACAAGAGCTGAGAAACAATAGGTAAATAAATAGAAGACTATTAAAAGTTTTTAAACAAACTAATGGCACAATTTCATCTGCATTTTTTAAAACGTAGCAAGTTTTTAAAGCATAGAAAAATGTTTGGAGTCCATTTGTAGAAAAATAACCAGGCTTCTGTAGCAGATCAACTGAGATCATAAGGTCTTGGACTATATGGTAGTGGTAATCCAGAGGTAGGTATATAAATTCAAGACATAGGTAAGAGGCAGTCTGTCCAGACAACATGCTCATGTCAAAATGGGGGCAGAGGGGATGGAAGAAGCCAAGCATGACTTTCAACCTTCTAGCCTGAGGAACCGGGTGGACTTTATATAATGAGCTATGGAACATTTAGGGGAGACAGAGGAAGCACTGGTCTGTTTTGTTTGGGAGAAATGACAGACACAGCGAATTCAACTTTGGACAAGGATAATTTCATTTCCACTGTGAAAACTGGAAGTCCTAGATGTTTCCACTCCCTGGACCTACCAAGAAAACTCTGGTGATGTAGTGGCTAAGTGCTACAGCTGTTAACCATATGATTGGCAGTTCAAATCTGCCATGTGCTCCTGGAAACTCTATGGGGCACTATTACTCTGTCGATAGGTTTGCTGTGAGTCAGAATTGACATGACAGCAACGGGTTTTTTGGTTTTGACCCTCCCAGATTGGAAGCAAGCTTAGAATCTAAGCCCGTTTCCCAAGACTTTAATTCTCAGTCAGTAACACAGAGACATAAGATACTTGAGAAATTATTCACAAAAAACAGCAGTTATTGTCAGCAAGCATTCAGAGAAGGCAGTGCCGAACAGTGGCTGCCTATTCAAAGTGTTCCTGTGCCCTAACCTCAGCTCTGGTCTTTGCTGCCAGGCTCCCTGACTTCTATTCATTTTCTAAGACTAGTTTTCTTGAGATCCTCCCAATATTCTCCTTTGCTTAAATCAACCAAAGTTGATTGCTACTGCTTACAGTCAAGAATGCTATCCAATACACTGGTTCTGGTTCTGACTCGCCCTGTCCCCCCGCTTCTTCTTTTACCCGCTATACAACGCTGAATTCAGGTAAGTGAAATATGCATGCGATGTAACCTCACTGTCGTGTCTCTAAGAAATCCTCAATACCAAGAGTTATATTAGAGTTACTAGCTCCTTAGTTTCACACCAAGAGACATGTTATCTATTTCCCATCCTTCTATAGACAAGTGTATAATGTTAAGTCCAGGGTTTATTTTCCTTGTGCTTCTTCTCTCTCACAAAGATTCGCTGCTAAAACTTCTATTTCTATACTAGCTATATTTCCTCTCATTTCTGTTCTCATTCCTCAATTCCCAGGAGAACTGGCATACAATGCCCTGAAATCTAATTCTCAAGATTATGTAAGTACATAGAAATGACTTTCCCACACAGAAAATTCACACTTTACGGCCACGTTCCCAGATACAATTTATAAACCTTCCTGACAAAAGAGCAGTTGGCCAGACCCTGCCCCCTACCTACAAACACCTGTCATACCGTATTTGAAATAATAATACAAAAGCAGCTGACTTGCCAAACTCCAGGTTTCAAGCTTCCCCGTGGGAGCTTACACACCCTTTGCCTTTTTCTCTGACTAGTTCACTGCTCAGGAAATTTTATCTCTGGCAATCTTTTTCCCAAAATGCATCCATGTTATGTTTAACTATTTTCTTTCAACTCTTAAAAAACAATTCTTCCTTCTCAATCCTTTATTTAGTTTCTACTCATGAGTCGAAGAAAACTCTGATTAGCGTTAATGACACATCTGCATCAAGCAAAATTGTAAGTACTAGTTTTTCTCATCTACCTAGACAAAACAAAGAAAGAATGTCACTGTTCAGCAGTTACAATCTCCATAACGGTCTGTATCTATATTCCCTTTATCCTATAAAATCAAATCCATTTTCCCTAACGGATTTCTTGAACTATTAAAGATAAAAGTTGTTAATATGTAAGTGGTGACTCTGGTGAAGGGTCAGTCAGTACACAGTACTAGGGAAGTCAGCTCAACTTGTACAGAGCAAGATCACAGAAACTCCACAGATATATCCAAACTCACTGAGGGACTGAACTGCTACGCTGAGAGCTGCAGGTACCATGATCTAGCGAAACATTTAGCTCAACTAGTATAACATAATTTATAAAGAAAATGTTCTACATTCTACTTTGGGAAGTACTGACTGGGGTATTAAAGCCTGTGGGCAATCACCTAAGATAACCCATTGGTCTCAGCCCTTTGGAAACAAGGTAGAATAAAGAAAACTAAAGGCACAAATGAAAGGTCACTTCAAAGGACCAATGGACCACAACTACCACAGCCCCTATGAGACTGAGTCCAGCACAACCAGATGACTGCACCACTGTCTGCTCTGACAGGGATCACAATAGAGGGTCCCAGACAGAGTCAGAGAAAAACAAAGACCAAAATTCTAACTCACAAAAAAAGACCAGACTTACTGGCCTGACAGAGACTACAGAAATCCTAAGAGTAATGCCCCAAGAAACCCTTTCAGTTCAGCAATGTAGTCATTGTTGAGGTTCACCTCTTATCCAAAGATTAGACAGGTTCATCAGACAAAACAACAGTAAAGAGGCACTTCAGCCCAGGTGTCACAATAAAGTGCAGGAAGAGACAGGAAAGCTAGTAACAGGGCACCCGAAGTATACAAGGAAGGATACTGACACGTTGTGGGGATGTTAGCCAGTGTCACAAAACAATGTATGTGCTAACTGTGCAACGAAAAGCTAATTTGTTCTGTAAACACTCATGTAAAATATAATAAAAAATAAGTTGTAAACTTCTTACAATGTCATATGATAATTTGTTAAACTACCAGTGTTGAAAGTATACTCTGACATTTTTCCTAGAAGAGAAACATAGTAATTCACACTACATTAAGAATTACATAAGATTTCTAAGCTGTGAACCTAACCACCACTTATACTATAATTCTATGAAAAAAATACAGTGAAACCTCTGAGAGCCAAAACTGGCCAAGACACCTTGTCTTTTCATGGCTTGCAAGTTTTCTGCCTTTGAAAAGGTATGGCCTCACTACTTCTCTACTGCTCCTTTTAGTAGAAAATATTTTAGCTTTCCTTCTTTGACAGGCTTATACCTTACACTGAAATCCTGGTGGCGTAGGGGTTAAGAGCTACAGGCTGTTAACCAAAAGGTCGTAAGTTTGAATCTACCAGGCACTCCCTAGAAACCTTACACAGCAGTTCTACTCTATCCTTTAGCTTCACTACGAGTCAGAATCGTCCTGATGGCAACAGGTTTGTTTTGTTTTGTTTTTTAGTATACATACCTTACACAGGTTCTGGCTTTTGAAAGTTTTACCATACAAAACTGAAGTCTACCAGTAAATTAATGAATCTCAAAAAATGACTTCAAGTAAATTAGAACCCCATTTATACAACTTCTATCAAGATCAGATTATAAACAAATTCAATTCTACATATAAGTTTTGGTTTTAAACTAATTATCTGTTTTTCTGACACAAAATAACATTTCAATCCCTTGAGGGAAAAAAACTACTTGAAGTCGAAACAGATATACTTTATTTCATCTATCCAGGAATTCAAAGAATACAGTCAGGTCAATCTCACTTTATATTAACACACTATAAAACAACACATGTACAAGTAATAATACTACCATCCCCAAACCTTTTAAATTTTTTATTGCTGTTGTTTAAAAATCACTATAGTAAAGACACAGTTTTAACACGTTCTCCTCACCAAAAATTATCAAAATCTTCATTCAGCATTGTCATAGATTGAATTGTGTTCCCCCAAAAAAATCTGTGCAGCAATTTAGCTAGGACATGGTTTCTGGTATTGTGTGATGTCCCTCTGTGTTGCAAATCCTGCCTCTGAGATGTTAATGGGTGAGGATGGGCAGTAGTTGTGTTGGTGGTACAGGACTCACTATGTAAGACTGTACTGTGTCTTGAGGCAGTCTCTTGAGAAACAAAGGAAAGAAGCTAGCACAGAGACTGGGAGACAGCATACCACCAAGAAAGTAGTGCCAGGAGTTGAGCGCGTCCTTTGGAAAGGACTGGAGTCCCTGTGCCTCAGCAGCTACCTGTCCAGGGGAAGACTGATGACAGGACCTTCCTCCAGAGTTAGCAGAGAAAGTCTTCCCCTGGAGCTGATACCCTGAATTTGGACTTTCAGACCACTGGACTGTGACAAAATAAAATTTTTCTTTTTAGGCCACAGCTATTAGACAAGACAAAGACATAAAGGGCATCCTCATCGGCAAAGAAGTAAAAATCTCCCTATTTGCAGATGATATGATTATATACCTAGAGAATCCTAAAGAATCCTTAAGTAAACTACTCAAACTAATAGAAGAGTTCAGCAAAGTATTAGGATACAAGATAAACGTAAGTAAATCAGTAGGATTCCTTTATAGCAACAATGAGATCATTAAAGAAGAAATCAACAAATCAATTTCTCTTTTTAAAACCATCCACTTGTGGTATCTCTGTTAAAGCTGCACTAGCTGACTAAAACAAGCATCATAAAAGATTTCAGTATTATAGGTACTCTGATTTTGATTTACTGATTCTATATGCTTCTTCAAAGAGATTAAAAAAATAAAACCACCACTTTGGAGTTGGATCCAACTCATAGCAACCCTAAAGGTCAGAGTAGAACTGTCCCATACAGTTTCCAAAGAGTGCCTGGTGGTTTTGAACTGCTGACCCTTTGGTTAGCAGACGTAGCAGTTAACCCACTATGCCACCAGGCTTTCCGTTCAAAGAGATTAAAAAAAAACAGCCAAGTGCCTTCGAATCGGATCTGACTCACGGCAATGTCACATCAATTTAAAGTCCTGAAATAGATGTGATTATGGTTTTATGGTCTTAAATGCAATTTAAGCTCACAACCTCATTCTCTTACGTGATCACTTACATACACACAACAGTAACTAAATATACAACATGCATTATTTAATTTTAAACTGCAAAGCCCATTCACTTCCCTACCAATTTAGTTGTCAAGTTTGTCTAACCAGTCTGTGACACTGGAATGTTAATCACATATAAAATGATAGACTAGCAGCATGTCACTGAACATTTGAACAATTTAACACTTAAATATCCTCTACCTAAGTATGCTCCTGCTGCTATGAGGTGCTGTCAAGTCAGTTCCAACTCAAGCAGCCCTATCTACAACAGAATGAAACAGTGTCAGGTCCTGAGCTATTCTCACAACTGGTGCTGTATGTGAGCTCACTTTTGCAGCCACTGTCTCAAGCCACATCTTGTTGAGCATCTTGCTCTTTTTAGCTGACCATCTGTTTTACCAAGTGTCATGGATTGAATTGTGTTCACCCAAAAACGTACGTAGCCATTTGGCTGGGCAATCACTCCCAATATTTTGTGATTTTCCTACATTATACATCCTCATCTCTGCCTATGGCTGAAAGACAGAATGATTATGGTAAAAAGAGGATTAGGGTGGGACTGCCAGACTCTTGCTAAGGGAATTTCCCTGGAGTGTGGACTGTACCACCTTTTATCCTTTCATCCTATCGGAGATAAAAAAAGAGGGAAGCAAGCAGAGTTGGGAACGTAACACCATCAAGAAAGCAGCCCTGGGAGAACGTGTCCTTCAGACTTGAGGTTCCTGTACCAAGATGCTCCCTGAATAAAGACTGATGCAACATAATGATTTTCCTTTAGAGCTGACAAGGTGGAAAGCCTTCCCCTGGAGCAGATATCCTGAATTTGGTCTTGTAGCCTACCAAACTGTGTAAAAATAAACTTTTCTTTGCTAAATCCATCCACCTGTGGTATTTCTGTTAGAGTAGCACCAGCTGACTAAAACACCAAGCATGATGTCCTTCTCCAGGAACTGGTCCCTAAAAAGTAAATTTCTGCTATGCTCCATTACTCTATGTTTTATTTAAACTTAATAATACTTGGTAAACTCTGTCTATGGAAAAGTCTTCAAGCAAAGACTATGACTTTTATTTCAAGTTTAGTTAATTTATCACAAATAGGGGTACCCATCTTTCAAAAAAAAATGCAAATTCTCCAACCTTCATCATTGAAGTATCATGTGTGCTTATTAGTATTAATACTGCATTTTTTTTTACAAATAATGTGTCTGAGTAACATGCCCAAATAATTCACAGAAATGGTGAAATTAAACCAAGTCCTTTTGGCACAGCATGTTGAGAAATATACTATGCATGTCTTTTGAAATTTCTAGGGGTGAATTTTAGCTTCATTTACCCACTCTCTCTTATTACAGGTAAATAGTATCATTCTGTTCATCTTCTTTCATCCTATTCATTTTCTTTAATCACTGGATTATGTGAATAAAAATAGTACAAAACTGTTACCCTTGATCACAATGCTACAATAAATGCAAGTGTACCCTCATGGTCAAAAGGTCACAGATCAAGTTCGGCAGGCCCCTAGTAATCAGGAAAAACTAAACAAAACTGCACTTAGTTTTCTATTAAGTGGATAATTACCATACATGAGGTCAAAGTTGATCTACTAATGGCTTAAATTCCAAATAAGATAAAATTAATACCTTCCTTAAGTGAAGTTCCCATTTGATCAGAAACAGAAATTAAGTGAAGTTTCCATTTGATCAGAAACAGAAATTACAGTCAGCAACAGAAACTGACAGCGGGTTTATGAAAACTACATGCAGGGGTGGTATAAGCCAAGTGCCACAGGGGTGGTATGACAGGCGAAAAAAAAATTTCTGCACAAAAAATAGTAGATGTTGGTAATTTTCAAAAATCATAGATGCTTTCATATCAAGAAACTCTTTTAATTGGCAAGATTTACTCAGAGTCTTCTGAAAAGTTTCTTCCCCAATTTAAAAGTCAGCACTACAATGGTGTCTGGCAAAGCGTAATGACCAGTGTCAGTCTCTAGATTTCTCTCTCCCACTTCACAGAATTAATGATAACCCACTGTCAATTCCAACTGACAGCAACCATATAGGACAGAGTAGAACTACCCCAGAGAGTTTCTAAGGAGCCCTTGGTGGACTTGAACTGCCAACCAGTTAAAAGCTGTAGCACTTAACTATTAAGCCACCAAAATTAATGATACATAATATAAATAATCAGTTGTATAACAAGATAAAGATTATTATGGCAAATTGATGTGGATTGTAAACTTGCACTTAAAGCACAATAAAATATTTAAAAAATAAGTAAAAAAGGAGCAAATCTGTTCCAAACCACCTTTCACGGATTGAATTGTGTTTCGCTGAAACACGTGTCACCTTGGCTAGGCCATGATTCCTGATACTCTGTGGCTATCTTCCACTCTGTGAGATGTCACAAGTCCTAGATGCTATGCTTGTGGTTATGGTCCCATTTAGGAGTTGTCCATTATGTAATTAAGGCAGGATTATGTTAATGAGAACTAGTTGGTATCTGTTCAGATTGGGGTGGGATGCATAACCCCTGCTTCAGTCACATCTTTTGATACACCCTACACTGATCTGCTTCATTAACGTAACAGAGAATACACTCTCAAATACAATTATAACCACAGGCATAGAAGTTACGATATACAGCACATATTTTGGGCAGGCATAATTCAATTGATACTACTAAGGTAAATAAAAGCATCATGGTTTTATCCCATGACTTATTAAAATAAAGATTAGTAACAACAAAAATTAAGCAGAATTATAATTAAATCTATACGTGTTCACGTTCCCCTGTAAAACAACCTAACCAAACTCATTGCCGTCAAGTCGATTCCAACTCACAGCCACCCTGAAGGACAGAGTAGAACTGCCCACAGGGTTTCCACAGCTGTAATCTTTGCAGAAGTAGGCTTCCACAGCTCCCTCCCACAGGCTGGCTGGGAAGTTTCAACAGCCAACCTCCAGGTTAGCAGCTGAGCACTGTCCCACCAGGGCTCCACACCTTCCACATTCCTTTCTTTTTTTTTTAAAAAAAAAAGGCATAATAATTATCATAACAATAAGAGTTGAGTGATAAAGCCTTCTTTTACCTGTAAGTTTACAAAATTAACTAATTAGCAAAGTTTGCGGGAATTATACAAACAAGGAGAATATCAAAGCATACCTTTCAGCTAGTGAAAAGAATTGTCAAATCAGGATTGAATTTATTTGCTACTAGTAACATGTATCTTGCTAACTGCCACTTCTGAGAGAATTATGGAATCTTTAAAGTGTTAGAGCTCTCATGCAGTCCTACCTCACCCAAGTGAGATGTGTGCATGCTTGCATGCTCTCACCACACACGTGCACACACACTCACGCAAACAAACACACACACACACCCTTCAATCCCAGTCATGTAACAATCCTACTAGCACCTAAAACACTGGAAAAACCAGGCTAGGTTCAAATACAAGTTAGAACAAAAAGTTTAAAAGGTTTGAATACAAGTATTTTAATATCTCCTGACAATGGTTACAACAATGGGCTTCAGCACAGACATGACTGTGGGCGTGGAGCAGGAGCAGGCAGTGTTTTGTTCTGTTGTGCCTATGGGTGCCATGAGTCAGAACCAACTGAACAGCACCTAACAACAACAGGGGCTCTATGAAGTCGGAACAGACTCAACAAGAATGAAGTTCGTTGGCAACTGCTTTTAAAATCACTTCAATTTTGTTTCTTAGTAGTTACCTAAGTCTAGAACATAAACACAATATAATGGTTGGAACTGTGTCCCCCAAAAATATATGGCAAAATGCTAACACTTGTACTTGAAGATGTAATCCCATTTGGAATATGGTTTTCTCTGTAAAAGCAGTCAACCCCACAGATGTTTTCAGAGACAGAAAGAAACAGGAAGAGACACATAAGCAAGAGGAAGAGAACAGCAGCAGAGATACGGGAGGCAAGGAACCTCCTAAAAGACCTGTTAGCACAGTCAGGGGCTTTAACACTAGGGGACCTGGGCCCAGCAGCAGGGCCAAGAGAAGCCTGTCTGAGAGGCCACGAGGAGGGCTGTATGACTGCGAGGAGCTGAGAGAGCTGTCCTGCACTCAAGAAGGTAAGCTTTGTCTGCATGTTTCCTAATCTAGATCCTAAATTGTAACCTGTTAATCCCAATCCTGTTTCTTAATAACTCTAAATACAGCTTATGGGTGTTACAAGCCACTACAATGTAGATTACTGAACCCAAAAGAGAAGTAACAAGTGTGTTGAGAGGGGCAGCTCCTATCAGAATTGGTAAAAATGTTGAAGAATGGTGGTGTGTCTGACTTCCACCTCACGGAATCAGCTTTGTGCTGGTAGTGATTCTCATTACGCGCCGTGAAGTTAGGCAAGTTCTGACAATACTGTGACGAGTACTACCACTCCCATTTTATAATGATACACTGAAGCAATAACAGAATATAAACACAGTCAAATAAATCAATACATCTATTTATTCATATTTCTTCAACTCCCCAAAACTGACTTGGATAGAACACAAAATCTTAAAATACATTTTAAAGATTCAAATTGAATAAATCTGGTTTGAATTAGCTGCCATTTAATTAGAGGAGAAGCAGTCTTCTCTTGCTTTTTAAATATTTCATTACACATTACACATCACATCAAAAAACTGAAATCCACTACTACTGATTATGGCACTTGGCTGGCACTACTGATTAGGTATAGGACAAATCACTTGGTCTCTCTAGCTTTAACCTGAGAAAGATCGTTGCTATTTACAGGGTAGTCTTAGGGACCAATAGCATGGGCACCCCTGGGAACTTGCTTAAAAACAGAAAATCTTAGGCCCCCGTAGGCTTAGTGAATCGGAATCTGTATTTTAGCAAGAATCTCAAGTAAACTAGTCTACATATAACATTCCATGAAGCACTGTACTAATCAAAAGGTTGGCAGTTCTAAACCAATCAGAGGCATCTCAGAAGAAAGACTTGGTGATCTGCTTCCAAAAGACCACAGCCACTGAAAACCCTATGGAATACAACCCTACTCTAAAACGTAGGGTTGTGGCCACCACATACTAAGAGATTTTACTCCAGAATCTAACACTTCCTAGGGATAACAAAGGTCATGGTTTGCATTATAGAACACACACATTATTGATAATGTTACCAAGGGAACCTGATCTGCCAGTATCAACAGTTCTCCCTGGCAGTTTCTGATGTAAATATAAGTTCTTCCTGGCAGTTGTAATGCAAATACAATTGCTCCTGGCTGTGGTGAAGTAGCTACAGTAGCCTCAAACCTAATCAAGAACCAAGTTGCTACCTCGCCTCCCATCTATGATACCACCCTCTGCTTTTGCCAAAAAAAAAAGTACCACCCAAATCCATGCTGGGTCTTTTTCCACTTGTGGAGGCTGACTCATTCCCTCTTTGGAACATACTTTAATAAACTTTTCTGTCATTTACTACCAAAAAGGATGCATCCTTGTGTGCTCTGGAGGAGGGGGAGCCCAGTTTGCCACCCGCCAGGAGACCAAACTTGCTAGCTCTATCTCCAAACCAGAATCAGGTCACTCAGAGTCTAATCAGATGCATGATCTCAACAACAGAGACTAGAAGAACCCTCTAGACAACGGCCCAAAGGCAACCCTTTGACTTGAAACTGCAATCCCTACTGAATTATGGATAACACTGTGATGAATGGAAATCCCATAACACTTAACTGTGTTCTTGAACATGGATCGCAGATGAAAGTCAAGAATACAGAAGGACCTTTTATCTGTGTTTTATTGGCTATGCAAACACATTCACCTATGTGGATTGTAACAAATTACGGATAATGTTGTGAAGAATGGGAATTGCAAGACAGTCAATCATGCTCATGCAGAACTTTACACAGACAAAGTGGCAGTCATTCAAACAGACCAAGTGAATACCGCAGTTTAAAATCAGGAAAGGCATGTGTCAGGGTTGTATCTTTTCACCATACTTATTGAATCTGTATGCTAAGAAAATAATCCTAGAAGGTGGCCTGTATTAAGAACAACATGACATTAGGATTAGAAGAAGGCTCGTGAACAACATGCAATACACAGATGACCACAAGCTTCCTTGGTCCAAGTGAAGAGGACTTGAAGCACTGATGAAGATCAAAATCTACAGCCTTTGGTACAGATTATATCTCAGCATAACGAAACCAAAAATCCTCACAACCAGACAAATAAGCAGTGTCATGATAAATGAAGAAAGTATTGAGGTTGTCAACTATTTCATTTTACTTGGATCCACAATTAGTGTCCACAAGGGCAGCCGTCAAAAAATCAAATGCTATGTTTCTTGGGAACCCTAGTGGCATAGAGATGAAGAGCCACAGCTGCTAACCAAAAGGTCAGTCTTCTGAATCCACTGGGTGCTCCTCAGAAACTGTCCTATAGGGTCACTGTGAGTTGGAATCAACTCAATAGCAGGTTTAGCTTCTGCTTTTGTTGTTAACCGAAGCCAGTATTTTATATTTTTATCGTAACATTACACAAAGAAGGCTTAAATATAAACTGTAAAAAATTCATGAGGAGACACAATTTAATTCTCTATCCATGGTCAAGTTAAGATACTAAATTTTCTGAATTCTAAAACGTTACTAAAATAAAATTTATCCAAGAAAGCTCACCTGCCAGCAAAAATATCAGCAGCACCAACATCATCAGAACTGGGCTGAAAGCCAGAGACGCCTTACACCAAGATGAGCTGCCTATAAAATCCTCAAATAAAAATCCACCATTTAGAGTTTTCAGAATTACTGGTTTTCAGTTTATCCAGTTCACAAATACCAATGCCTCTGAGATCCAAATTACCATGAAACATGCATTAAAAAAAAGTATGCTTATAGATATTCTTTCCCAAAAAGAAATGGAACACAGATATATATATCACAATTCTTCAAATACCACAAACAAGAAACTTTTCTTCTCTATGAACATAATTTTCACTATTAAAACAGAAAAGTTACATTACAACATCTACCTTTAGTATTTGACTCCTCTGCTCCCAGCACAAACCCAATGGTGAGCAGAAAAAACAAAATAACAAAAAAATCCACATGGGATAAAAGAGAATCCTCACATTCTTCCACTGTGTGAAATTCTAACATACAAGCATCTGAGTTTCCTGAAGCAGATGAAACACTCTCAGGGATTTTAATACAACTAAACTGTTTTTATAAATACAACTCCAAAATGACACTACAAGGTCATTTACAAATACAATCATTGAAATGCAAGTCACAAATGATTGATTCAGGGGGTGGAGTCAAGATGGCAGACTAAACACAAGTCTCCCTAAATCCCTCTGGAAACCAAGACCTAAACTGATGATTGAATGGAGTCTTCTGTATACCTAGTGGTCCCTAGCACATGGCATAGGGCTGTTAATTTGGTTTTATGCCACTGAACACAAAACCTCCTCTCTTTTGCTGACCGCCCTAGGCGAGTGCGGGCTTCACAGACCAAAGGTAACCCACCATTTTAATTTTTTTTTCTCTGTCGTAGCCAGGAGGCGGAGCTGGGATGTGACTAGCCACTAAACTCAGACCCACTGCTGGTAGGATCGGCGGCACATGCACTTGCTGTATCCTGAGAGCTCATCTTGGGACTCTGTGCATGCCGGCACCTTTGTCCTGTCTTTCTACCTCCGCCATACAGTAGCCATATGGAGGTGGAGGAAAGCTTCTGCAGGATGCCATCTTGATCCATTCGGAGACAGAGGCACCTATACAGAGGCCCCAGGTGGACTTAGTTCCTAGGCTGGGAGGCAGCACCTGCCCGGGGGAGAGTGCTTTTCCAGCAGAGAGGTGGTGCTTTGCACAGTGTTACCTGTGGCTGGGGCCCAGCAACAGAGGCTGTGGACTCTGAGCTCATTGGCATCTTTGGCCTTCCTTCCCACCAGTAGCCTGTTCCCAGCCAGGTGGCGAGCTTGTGCAGGATACAATCTTGTTTCACTGGGAAGCAGAGATACCCCTACAGAAGCTTCAGTCGGACCTAATTCCTGGGCTGGGAGGCAGCATCCGCCCAAAAGAGAGCGCTTTTCCAGAAGAAAAGCAGAATTCTACACAGTGTTGCCTACAGCTGGGGCCCAACAGCAGAGGCCAGTAGGGCAGCAGCCTTTCTGTATTATGAACTAATTTACAACATCTGGGATTTGACATAGAGGTGCTTAATTGGCCAGCTGGGAAGAGGGACCTATACACCTGAAAACCTGGCTAAGTTTGCAAGTTGTGAAATACTTTTTACCAATAGAAACAACCATTGGTCCATTCTCACAGCATCTCTCCCAGCCTCTAGTAACTCACATGAAGTCCAAAAATAAACAAACTCTGGCAAAGACTATAACCAAGAAATCACCCATGGCTTCCAGAGGCCCCCAAAAGAAATCACCTAAGAACTTCCCAGATGAAGAAGCTTTGCTGAAACTATCAGAAGGTGAATACAAAAGAAATATACAGAGAGCCCTCCTAGACCTTATACAAAATGCAGCAGAGCAAAATGAAAAATTAATGAAGCTGTGTGATCTGATGGAATACCAGTACTCTGAAATCCAACAGATCAAGAACAAAATCAAAGACATAGAAACTTCAATTCAAAGTCATGAAAACAGAATGGAACAAATAGAAAACAGACTTTCTGATTTGGAAGACGGAGCTAATGACTTCAGCATCTATGAGGAGAAATTAGAAAAAAGAAACAAGAAAAATGAAGGCACACTACGAAGCATGTGGGCCTCTATAAAGAGGAACAATCTACGTTTAATTGGAGTTCCTAAAAAGACAGAGATACCTGAGAACACAGAGAATATTGTGGCTGAGCTGCTGACAGAAAACTTCCCAGAAATCATGGAAAAAGAGAATATAAATAGTCAAGATACATATTGAACGCCACTTAACACAGATCTCCAAAGAAAGACTCCAAAACATTATAATCAAGCTTAACAAAACAAAACATAAGCACAAACTCTTAAAGGTGGCAAGACTCAAAGCAAAGCTAACCTTCAGAGGGAAACCCTGTAGGCTTTTGTTGGATTACTCAGCAGAAACAATGCTGGCACAGAGACAGTGGCATGACATATTCAAAGCCTTGAAGGACAAAAACTTCCAACCAAAAATTATATACCTTGCAAAAACTATCTTTCAAACACAAAAGTGAAATCAAGACATTTGCAGATACACAGAAACTCAGAGACTTTGTAAAAATCAAACCAAAGCTATGGGTAAAACTGATAGAATCTCTTGGCTTAGAAGAACAAAACCACTAACTTTACATTTCACAAGCAATTACAGGACACATCACTCAGAATCCTACTCAGTTAGGAAAGGCTCCAAACTCAATCAAAGCTATAACAGTGAAAGAAATAATCCAGTGATCATACTATGACAACTAAAATGTCATCATATTAAAACAAAGAATGTACTACAGTCGCTATAGTCCTTGCAGATGGAGAGGAAATGGGCTACAGCCAAAGCAATCCTCAACAGTCACTTTATCTCCATAAATGCAGACAACTGGAATGAAGAAAGAAAGAACTAATCCTACAGCTTTAACAAGTAGAGAGAGAATAACAGAAGAACCCCTTAGGCACCAGGAAAAAAAAATCACAAAGATCAGAGCAGAACTAAGCAAATTAGAGAATAGAAGAACAATCAAAAAAACTAAAAAGACTAAAAGCTGTTTTTTTCAAAAAGATCAACAAAATTGACAAACCATTGGCTAAACTTACTAAAGAAAAACAGGAAATGAAACAAATAACCCAAATAAGACATGAGAGGAGAGTTGTCATAACAGACCAAACAGAAATCAAAAACACCATAACAGAATACTATGAAAAGACTGAATTCTAACAAATTTGAAAACCTAGAGGAAATGGACAAATTCCTTAATTCTTATTACCTACCAAAATGATCACAAGGTGAAGCTGAACAACTTAATAAACCCATCACAAAGGAAGAAATTGAAAAGTCATCCAAAAACTACCAAGCAAAACAAGCCCGGGCCCAGAAACTTCACCACAGAATCTACCAAGCTTTCAGAGAAGACTTATCTGCAACACTACTGAGACTATTTCACAGTATACAGAAATGGATGGAACATTTCCAAATTCATTCTATAAAGCCAGAATAACCCTGATACCGAAACTAGCAAACCACCCAACAAACAAAAGAGAACTACAGACCGGTATCACTCATGAATCTAGATGCAAAAATCTTCAACAAAATTCTTGCCAATAGAATCCAACAACATATCCACAAACTAATCCACTATGACCAACTTGGATTCATACCAGGGATGCAAGGCTGGTTCAACAATAAAGAAACAATTCATGTGATCAGCCACATAAACAAACAAAAGACAACAATCACCTGATTTTGTCTATTGATGCAGAAAAGGCATTTGATAAAGTCCAACATCCATTCATGCTAAAAATTCTCAGCAAAATAGGAATAGACGGCAAATTCCTCAATGCACTATGGGCCATTTATACAAAACCAACTGCCTACATCATCCTGAATGGAGAGAGATTGAAGCAGTTTCCCTTGAGAACCGGATCTAGACAAGGATGCCCACTCTCACCTCTCCTATTCAACACTGTACTAGAAGTTCTAGCTAGAACAGTTACACAAGACCAAGAAATACAGGGCATCTGCATCGGCAATGAAGTAAAAATCTCCCTATCTACTGATGATGTGAGCGTACAGTATATGTAGAGAATCCTAAAGAATCCATCAGTAAACTATTCAAACTGACAGAAGAGTTAAGCAAAGTCTCAGGATACAAGATAAATTCCTTTATACCAACAACGAGATTATTAAGGAAGAATTCACCAAATCACAATTTACTACAGCCCCTAAGAAGATCAACTACCTAGGAATAAATCTAACTAGAGAAATAACAGATCTTTACAAAGAGAACTACAAGTCCTTACTACAAAAAACTGAGAGGTTTACATAAATCAAGAAACCTACTCTGCTCATGGATAAGAAGACTTAACATAGTGAAAATGTCTATTTTGCCTAAAACAATCTACTTATATAATGCAATCCCAGTGACATTTTTTTAATGAGATGGAGAAACAAATTGCTAACTTTGTTTTGAAAGGGAAGAAGACCTGGATAAATAAAGCACTACTGAAGAAGAACACCACACTGGGAGGTCTCTCATTGCCCAGCTTTTAAACCTATTACACTGCTACAGTAGTCAAAACAGCCTGGTACTGGTACAAAAAGAGACAGAAACTTCAATGAAACAGAATTGAGACCCCAGAGACGACACCATCTTCCTATGAACAGTTGATATACAACAAAGGCCCTAAGACATTAAACTGGGAAAATAACAATCTCTTCAACAAATGGGGCTGGCAAAATTGGATATCCATCTGCAAAAAAATTGAAACAAGACCCGTATCTTACACCTTCTACAAAAACCAACTCCAACTGGATAAAAGACCTAAATATCAAATCTAAAACAATAAAGCTCATCCAAGAAAAAGTGGGAATAACAACAGAAGTTTTAATACACGATGGAGACAGACTTCAAAATCTGCCAAACAAACCACAAACAACAGAAGAGAAAACAGATAAATGGGAACTACTAAGAATCAAACACTTTTACTCACCCAAAGACTTTATTAATAGAATTAAAAGGCCACCTACAGAATGGGAAAAAATATTTGACAACTATATGTCAGACCAACACCTGATCTCCATAATCTATAAGGTACTACAAAATATCAATAAGAAACAGATAAATCATCCAATTAAGCGATGGGCAAAGGAGATGGACACACACTTCTCTGAAGAGGAGATCCAGGCAGCCAAAAAACACATGCAGACATTCTCACGATCATTAGCTATTAAAGATATTCATATCAAAACTACAATGAGATACCATCTCACACCAACAATACTGGCCATGATCCAAAAAATGCAAAACAACAAATGCTGGAAAGGCTGTGGAGAAACTGAAACTCTCCTACACTGTTGGTGGGATTGCAAAACGGTACAAGTTCTTTGGAAAGCAATCTGGCGCTTCCTTAAAAAGTTGGCTTTAGATATACCGTTTGACCCAGTAATTCCTACAGAATCAAGGCCATTCACACCAACTGATACATGCACAGGAATGTTTACTGCAGCACAATCCACAAAAGCAAAAAGGTGGAATCAACCCTGATGTCCAACAACAGAGGAATGGATAAACTATGGAACACTATGCAATGATACTGAACAACGATGATTTTAGGAAACATCTCATAACCTGGTTTCAATTGGAGGACATTAGGTTGAATGAAAGTAGTCAACACAAAAGGACAAATATTGCACAAGACCCCTACAATAAGAACTTATAAACAGACTCATGCATAGAAGACAAGACTCTTCGATGGCTGCAAGGGTGGGGAGAGAGGGAGGGCAAGAGGAGGAGGGTGTAGATTAGATAGTTGATAGAAACTTGTTTGAGTGAAATCTGGGACAGCACACATTAGAAAGAAGATCAATATTAGCTGGACTTCAGCATAACTTGATTACTTCTCCCATCTTAATGCAATATTACAAGGACAGAGTAGCTGGGGCAGGGGGCCAGGGACCACAGTCTCAGGGGAAATAGAGGCCAACTGGCACAACTGGCATTTTGTTAAGAGAAGCCTCTGTACCACACGTTGATGAGTGATATCTGGGGTATTAAAAGCTTCCAAGCTACCATCGGAGGGTACAGCAAATGGTCTCAACTTAGCAGGGACAGATTATCACCAAGGACCAAAATGACACAGGGGAAAGAGAATCTAGAAGACAGAGAGACCCACATGAGTGGGTGTCTACACTGACTTGTCGCCAGGAGAACCGGATGGTGCCCGACCACCACCAGTGATAGCTGTGATGGACCTCACAAAGTTGAGTCTCACTGGCAACACAAGAATAAAAAGGGGTGCACCCTGAGATCTCCATTAAAAGACCACAATTGATGGTCCATGGGACTCGGAGCTCCCCTGGGAGCACAGCTCCTGGCCCTGATCCTGCCCCTGTCCATAAATCATAATGGAAGTCAACTCTCGAACAGGAATGAATTGGACTTGGCGACACAAAGTGACTGTATCATGTGTCCACTTTAGTGTCCCATGAGTCTATGGGATGTCATCCTGCTAACCTCTTACTGGAGGAAGGGGAGTGTGTGGAGAGCAGAGGACAGGAGATTGTTGGGAGGATAAGACATGTATGGAGCAGAAAGGAAGAGTGTGCTGTCATCAGGCAGGGAGAGCAGTGGGAGCTGTATATAGGGTGGGCATGCTAATTTATATGGGAGTGTACATTTTCATTCAATCTAAGTTAAACAAAGTAATAATAATGAGTCAGTCAACCCTATCAAAATTGCTACACTTTTAATGCTACTGTATACAAGATCTCATTAATCCTTACCGAAGTCGTCATATTCCAAAGCTAGTATCTGAGGCTATATTAAACGTACAATACACTGGGTACCACTAGAATTCTACTGCTTCACAAAGGCAGTCTGTCTTAAAGCTGGTCCTCTGCTGCCATCTAGTGGTGTTACAATGCCAGAACCAAACCAAAATGAAATCTATCAATATGAGTCAAATGCAACTTAAAGATCTTCTAACCAAAAGTGACCAGGAAAAAATTATATTCTGATGAATACGCTTAGCAAGCCATTCATATGTACTACTTGAGGACACCCTTCTTAAAATATCACAAAGCAATGCTACAATAATAACTGCCCTAAATTTTTTTAATTTATTTATACATGTATTCCCTCAAATGTCTTCTGGAGCATCAATAAATGAATTTAATGGATTATTAGATAAGTATTCATATGAAGAAATGTTTACCTGGGATAATTTTATCACAGCACTATTATGAAACCAAAAACTTCAAACATTATGTAAATTGATAGCCACACAGGAACTGTCAAATAAATTGCAGTACTTTCATTCATACTACAGAACGGCGACCAATATGATTCCTCTTCCTTCTGAAACACCATTAAAATTACAGAAAGTAATAAACTTTTAACATAAAACTATCCACAAACTCTTTGACACTCCCTCCTTTAATTCCCCTCTCTTTTGAATATATGCTGGACTGAGTATCTCAACTTCTAACAAACAGAACACTGGAGGAGGGACAGTCCACCACTTCAGAGATAAGACATCAGATTATAAAAAAGACTCTTACTTCCATCTTGGAGGCTCTCTTTCTTGGCTTGTGTCTTGTGGGGGAAGCCTGCTACTATATGGTGAGAACACTCAGGGACAAGCCCCCATGACAAGGAATAGGTGCCTCCTGCCAATACCCAAGCGGGAACTGAAACCTTTTATCAACTACACAAGCAAGCTTCGAAGTGGAGCCTTGAGATGATCATCCTGGCCCTGGCTGAGAGCTGGACTTCCAAATAAAAGATACAAATCAGAGGGCTTTTCTCTAAAGACAGTCTCATCCTAGGGAGAGAGGTGTGGTAACTACATGGGCAAAGATGCCAGCAGCAGAGAACTAGCTACTAGAATTTGGAGGTCTTCCAGCAGTTAATTGCCTATCATAAAGGCGACCATTTAACAAATTCCAGCCACAGTAATCCCAAGTGGCTTTTCTGTCTCATTTTCAAATGGAAACATTCAACCAAGGATCACTATACATTTGAAGAAAACCAGAAGACGAAACAGAATAGACAAAGGAAAATCATTTTTGTTGATGAATAATACTGAATATGATACACATTGCAAGAAGTATGAACAAATCTTTCTTGAAAGAAGTACAGCCAGAATGCCCCTTAGAAGCAAGGCTGGTGAGACTTCATCTCACATATTTTAGACATATTATCAGTAGGGACCAGTTCCTGGAAACAGATAGCATGACTGGTGAAGTACAGGGTGAGCATAAAAGAGGAAGACTCAACATGATGGATTCACACAGTGGCTGCAACAGTAGATTCAAACCCAGCAACAATTGTGAGGATGGTATAGGACGGGCAGCATCTCCTTCTGCTATACATGAAGCCACTATGAGTGGGAACTGACTCTACAGCACTTAAAACAACAATCAGTATCCTTATAGTGATTTACACAACTATTACATACATAAATCAAAAGGTGGTCATGAAAGATACAAGCAAAGAGATTCTGGGAAAACGGTAGCACAAACACACCACTGCTCCAACACTCCCACACAAATGCAACAAGGAAACAGTGCTCAGCTTTGAAAGACTGAATCAGGGAACAGGGAAGAAAGTGGCAGGGAACCAAAAACACAAAAATCAGTGAATCAGCAGTGAGTTACCCACTGAAGCGAATTTACGTTTCCTATCATCCCTTCCCTCCTTCCCCCATCTGGCCACACTGGCCAGCAGCTGCTGTAAGCTGGGTAGGCGGGCCCTAAAAAGGAGCTTGCTTCCCTAACCACCACAGCCCCTGCCTATATGGACAGACAAGACCCCAAGCTTCCGTCCTAAAATCAACAAGGCAGAGCTTCCGAGGGATCCCTGTGTATTCTTCTAGCACCTCCCCACCCAGACTCCGTCAGGGGCAAGCCTTCAGTGAACTGCTAGAAAAGGCCGTGCAGCCAAGTCTGCTCTCACAGTCAACACTCTACCTGCCTCCCTGCACACCCCCTAGCTCAGGCCTCTGAAACCAACAGCACCGGGAGTCAATTCAAGCCTGCTTGCTCTCTATTTTGGTCAGTGCTGAGTTCTGCTAAGATGGCTGTGGGCTAGAAATATGAAGCAGGCACCATGAGTGATGGCTATCCTCCCATCCAAACTAGAAGGAGGGCTCTGATAAAAAGGCAGACCTCTCTGAGGAGCCCTTTCAGATTGTGACAAACTTTCCTGTGTTAAGTGTTGGCTGCCTGACTAATATGAACTCCTAAAGAAGATTCCCTAGAGTCAGGAGGTGGGTCACGTCAAATGGAAACTGTACCCCCAGCTACCAGACAGCCATGGGGATCTGAAACTAACAACACAGATCTCCCTGGGTCCTTCTGAAAAGGAGAACTAAGTCTGCTTGTACATGCCTGGATGCCAGCACAGATATAAACAGCCCCCACAAAGCAAGGAAGGAAGCCTGGGCAAAACTGAAAAACAACACCCAGCCACTACAGGGGATTGCAAGCATGGGTTTTCCCACTGTAGTGCAATGGATCACTTTTATATGACCTTTCTCACTATGGTCTTACAATCCTCACTCACCTGTGGGCTGGGGTATACAACTAAGACAGCTGTGGCCCATCACGGTGATCTGGATAGCTTGCTAATAATTCAAATAAAGTTGATGGCACCGATGTGGGGGTAGGGCTATGCAAATAAGGTCTCTGGATCACTAACGAAGTGTTTGGCATGTATACGCTCAACAACAAAAAAATGAATATATATATATATTCATTTTGTGTACTCTTTAATATTAAAAGTATTATTACAGGAATAAGCATTTCAGCAGAAAGGTAGGAAGACAGTAAGTGAACTCCCTCAAAGTTCAAAAAGAAACAAAGAAATAAAAAAGAAAAGGGTGAGATAAAAAAACTCTAGGTGGAAAAAAAAAACTAAGGAATACAAGTCATATAAATGTAAACAAAGTAGACAATATTAAAACTTGAGCTGACATAACTTAGAAGGTGGATGGAAGAAACACAGAGAGCTCTGAAGTCCTATGAGGTGACGAGAGAAGAAACACTACACAGGAGTTGTTAGAACAAGAAAGAAAAGATTAACAACACGCGCATGAAGGACTAGGAGGAAAAAATGAAGGCGGGCACAGAGACTTTGCTAAGTTCCTTCCTCAATGGCCACAAGAGGAACTCACCCCAAATTGGTTAACAGTAACATAAACATACAGAATTTAGAGATCTGGAGATCGCCACAGAATAAGTGTAAAACAGAAATGGTTGAAAGTGGTTGCCTCTGGGGAGCAGGGCCAACAGAGAGGAGGAAGGGCTGAGGAAGGATGCTAGTGCTCTCCGCAATAAACTGAGGTATTACTTGATTTATAACATTACGGATTGAACTCTGGATGCCACAAAAAGACACATTGAAGACCTAACCTCTGGTACCCATCAACATGATCTTGTTTGGACACAGGGTCTTCAAAGATGCTATCAGTTCACATGAGGTCATTCTGGAACAGACTGAATTGTGTTCCCCCAAGACGTATATCAATTTGGCTAGTCCATGATTCCCAGTATTGTGATTGCCCATCATTTTGTCACCTCATGTGATTTTCCTATGTATTGTAAATTCTACCTCATGATGTTACTACAATAGGATTATCAGCAGTTAGGTAAATGAGGCAGGACTTAATCTACAAGATCAAGGTGTGATTGCATTTTCATTTAATGAAAACATACACACACACAGAAGGAAAAGGTCTGTGAGCAGAAACCATTTCTACTTGTTTAAGATAATGCTTTCAGTTTTAGACTGCTTACCTTTACTTTCTATAATTTCTGCGATGAATATAGATTGCTTTTATAATGAGAAAATATTTTTTAAAACATTGTTCTTTCCTTATCAGACTAGAATTATAAGACAAAAAAGAAATTCTTACTGAAATATATACCAAGTTCACATTAGAAAAAGTCACAATGACAAATAATAAGTCTTAATAAGGTATAGACAGACAGACAAGCCACACTAACTCTGACGTAACTAAGAGGTACAAAAAGCTTTCAAAATAATGGCATACTGCAAAACGCTATTCAGGGCACAATCATTTAATCAGTTCTTGCTGTAAACAAATCTCATAAATTCACCGGTTAGGAGCCTGTCTTCATTACTTTTAGACTAACCAGCTCTGTTCAAAATGAGAATCCGTAGTACCTTTATCAGACCTCAAAGTGTGAAATTAAATTATATACTCATTTACACTAATTACTATGAATGTTACCAGTTCTGCCTTTTAAAACTTCACAGTCACACAAAACAAATATGCAAAATATAGCATTCTTTTAAGTGGTATTCCATCAGACAGTGATGTTACATCCACTACTCAAATTCATCTTATTCTGGAGTAAAACCCAAAGGCCACTTAAAATGGATAGGGTAGCATTACATATCAAAAAGGTAGAAAGATGTGAAAAATATTTTGAATTTTATAAAACAGTCTACGTAAGAAGAATAGTTCAAAAGAATTACCCAAAATGCTTTTACTTTGCATTTCTTTATTTTGCATTTATTTTTGCATGGCTGATTATTTTCAATTTCCTTTTACATGAATGATGCACTCTGGAAAAATCAACTACAATCATTCTTTTAAACAATTTTTCACTGATATATACACAGGAACAGATTTTCCCTCTTTTCCAGCGATCGTAATACTCGCTATTTCCATAATGACACACAATGTACCAGAACATGTTAGGCAAATAACCCAAATCTTAAGAAAGTATCACGGAACTCAAAATAAAATCATGAAAAGGTAATTTACATCTCACCCAATAGATAGCCAGCTCCATAGCTAAGGTGGAGTTAGGGAGTATTTTTTAATCTGATCAGTGACACTAATTCAACACTAAATATCAGATGTTGCCTGTCTATCCAGTTCACTAATGAGTTTTAAAAACTCTTCTAAGAACCCTCAACAGTATCCAAACATCAAAATGAGTACTTGCATTTCATATGAGTATCAAGTAATGCTCCTTAGCGGTTTTTTTGGTATCTCTCCTTATTCATGCTGCCTTGTACTACATAGTTTTACATCTCTTCATGTATCTTAAAGCTGCTTGATGTCACGAATTTATTGTGTTTTTCTATAGTGTTTTGTCTAATCTTTCCATCCTTTAAAGTCAACAGTAGCTTAATAATTACCTGTTAAAGCAATAAATATTATTTCTGCAAAGATACTGTTTCTTCTGTTATGTAAACACTGTATGCAATTTCAATTACCCTCAGAAAGAGATTTAAGGAAAATAGTTAGTTTTTCTACAGTCTGTTTATAACAGAACAACATGTATCATATCTCAGTTACATGGAGAATCAAGTAAGAAGACAGCTATGCAGGTGGATGAAGGCATAATGTTTAAAGGAACCAAACCCTAAACTCATCTTTAAAGAAATATACTTTGAAGACAGGTGTTCCTTGGAAACTCAATGGGGCAATTCTACTCCGCCCTATAGCAGTCGACCCAACGGCATCAGGTTGGATTTATCGTGTTTTGGGTAAAACTTTACATAGCAAATTAGATTTCTATTTAACAATTCCTACACATACTGTTCAGTGAAATTGGTTCCAGTTCTCACAATGCATCAGCATTCTTATCATTTCCATCCAGCTTGTTCTGTTTCCATTAATCTAGCTTTCCTGTACCTGACCCCCTAACCAGCCTTAAACTTTACATATTTGCTTTGGTGTAAAGGTTGACTCTTTGGTCTCATGCAGATTATCTAAAGAAGCACGGCACTCAAGGATGGTAGTGTTATTTTATGACTCAATCTATTATGGTCTCAAGGGTTTCTCTAGTCTCTGCTGGTCCAGTACGGCTGGTCTCTTTCAGGAAGCTGAATTTCGTTCTACAACTTATGTCCTGTTTTACTGAGGACCATCTGTTCTGATCCTGGTCAGAACAGTCAATAATAGCACCTCCTTCACAGAATTGTATGGGTTTTCAATGAACTACTCCGTGTAAAGTATTCAGAGCAACGTCTAGTACAGTGAGTGTTGAACAAATATTTATAATTGTTGCCACAGTCAAATTACATAACAACTTTGTGCTTTCACCTTGTTATTCAAACTGAAAGAAAGGCAAAATTTGATTTTCCAGTTGTCAACATGGTTACATTATTATTTATAGTAAACTGAAGCCACCTCAAGTTATCAAGGATGTAGTGAAAGAGCCACTCTTAAGCAATTAAAGGAGCTCTCACAGGGCAATGGCTAAGCACTAGGCTGCTAACCTGAAAGGGTAGTGAGGTTAACCAACCACTGATACCGCATGCAAAAAGACCTGCTGAGCTGCTCTCATAAAGATTACAGCCTCAGAAACCCAGTGGGGCAGTTCTACTCTGTCCTATAGGAATTAACCTAATAATGCATAATAACAATCGGCAACGCTGTTACAGGTATATCACCACAAACTTAGTGAAAAACAACAAAATGTATCATGGACCTGAAATCTCTCCATAATCTTTATTCAAGTAATATGACTTTTATTACAACCTACACAAAGATATATTAGAATATCCTTGCAGTTATTTCTAACAAAAACGGAAAAAGTCTCAATGCCTCAATAGAAGAAAGTGGTTAAATACACTATTTCATCTTGGCAGCAAATCAGTCATGTTTTTAAAATGTCCCAACAATTAAAAAAAAAAATCTCATGCACACAAAGATGAAAAGCAGATTAAAAAAATAATCATACTATTTAGTTCTAATTATCTTCTATGTCCAACATTCAGCACAATTTCTGACACATGGTAGACACTAAGTATGTATTTGCTGATTATGAGAATTAACAAAAACAAGAATTCAATCTCTTTAATGTGTATTATCTGCTTCTCACAGTTAGGTCCAACAGCCTAGCTCTAGTTATCTATGAAGTTTTTGTAACACTGGCCAAGTTTTTCAGTTTTTTTCAGCCTGCTGATCAGTTTCTTATGGCTGTCCCAGCTGGTAAATATATATACTTGGTCTGGTCTCTTCCCTCAAATGGAATTAAAAATAGCTAACTGAACATCTAAATGAAAGTGGTATACACACTGATTATAATTTGATTTACTCATTCTGTTTCTAACCACATAAAATTCTTTGTTTGTAGTTCACTGAAAATTATTTCAGAGATATCCAAAACCTCTTTAATATTCTTCTCAGTATGTACAACTTTTCTAGTCTACCATCTCATTACTTTATCCACACTATTCTTGTCTGAACATCCAGCTCCAGTCATTAGAGTAAACACCTGCTACAGACATTATTAATGAGATGCACACCAAGAGATCCGAGCAAGCTGCTACAACCTGGAATAACTGCACTGTTCTATACAAAAACCATCACATCAGCACATACAGAAGCTGGCTGACATATTGTATACCCCACTTATTCATCCAACAGCTATTCCTACAATACAACTATTCACAAGTCACTAGGTACATCTGTAAGGGCACATACAACCTGAACATATTGAGAACCCTGTCATAACAAAACCATTGGGCATAATTTGATAATGAGAAAGAAAACTCAATTTGCCTTTTGAATTTAAATATCTAATGAATTACACAAAAAAATGTTTTTGAAGAATCTGAGGCATGGCAATAACTTAAAATTAATGGAAGGGACGGGGACTCTTTCCACAACTAAATTTATTTGAAGAAAATTTTAAAATAAAAGTATCTTTATATTAAATTTACATTTTGCTGCCCTAAGTTCACTTTCTATACTTTCTTATAAGGAAAAGAAAGAACACTTGAGATCTAAAGATCGTTGTAAGAGAAATGTATTTTGATCACAGGTCAGCAAACTGGCCTGACAGCCAAATCTGGTCTACCACCTATTTTAGTAAAACACTGCCACAAGCCAAATCTGGTCTACCACCTATTTTAGTAAAACACTGCCACATTCACTCCCTTACATGTGGAATATGGCTGCTTTCCAACTACAGTGGCAGAGCTAAATAGCTGAGGCAGAGACCATACGGCCCACAATACCTAAAATATTTGTGGTCTAGGTTTTTACAGAAAGCTTGTCACACCCTGGATCAATGAAAAACACCAAGCTAGGGTTCTAATTTAATTACTTCTGATCTCTGCAATACAATGAAGGTAACAGATTTTCAATACAGCTTTTGAATAAATCAAAGAAAGGCACTGTAGAGCACATTTGGGAGAATAAGTCTACAATTTCTTCCAAGAAGTACTATACAAATGTATCTCACATTCTTAAACAGATGTATTATTATAAAGTTGTATATAAATTCCCATAAATACTTAAGTGACTTTTTTTAATTCCCAGAGCAATCTTCCTCCTAAAGTCAGTTCCATTTTTACCTTGTCTATTTATCTTCTACTTTCCTTAAAGCAGGGTATTTGTGTGGGAATATTATATGTATATATGTTAAACAGTAAATACAGGCATGTAAAATCAGTAGCCATCTTGTATTAACTGCTTACTGTATATTAGTTGCTTTGATTATCTCATTTAAGCATTTTATAACAACTCATCAACAGTAACAGATATCCCTATCTTATATAAACCCAAGCAAAAGAGGTGTTTTCTCAGGTATATTCAGGTTTATTGTTTTCCTTGAAGTATGCCTGTATGTTGATAAATGGTTTATATTTTTGCTCAGAAACTAAATGGCACACAGAGATGCAGTTTTATAAACCTAAAAATATTACACAACTAGTTATTTCCTTATCTTTAATGTAAGAGATCAACTAGTGACTTTTCACTGACGAATTCATTCAACAAATATTTATTACATGCTGTTTCAGTTATCTGGTAATGCTCTAACAGAGATGCCACGAATAGATGGCTTTAACAAAGAAAATTTATTCTTACACAGTCCAGTAGGTTGCTAAGTCCAAATTCAGGAGTCCACTCCAGAGGAAGGCTTTCCCTCTGTCAACTCTGGAGGAAAGACCTTGTGTTGCATCAGTCTTTGGTCAGGGAGCATCTTGGCGCAGGAACCTCAGGTCTGAAAAAGGCCCTCTTTTCACGGTGCTGCTCTCTTGATGGTATGAGGTTCCCAGTTCTCTCCTTGCTCCCCGTTCCTTCTATCTCTTGTAAGTTAAGAGGATAAAGGGTGGTACAAGCCACAATTCAGGGAAATTCCCTTTACACTGGAGCAGGGAGGTGACCTTAGGAAGGGATTTACAGTGCCATCCCAATACTCTTTTAACGCACAGCACAGAAAAATCACAAAACGGAGGACAATCATAAAATAATAGAAATCATGGTCCAGCCAAACAGCTACACACATTTTTGAGAGGACACAGTTCAATCCATGACACACGTCGGCTATGTGCCAGGCACTTTTGTGGGGATGTAAATTACAGTGTTTCAAAGACAAACATAGCAGCCCTTATGAAACTTTTTTATCTTGATTATCAACCCATTACAAGATGTTTCTATTGCAAGTTATTTCCACATGCTGCCCAATTTAGATTGTTTTCACTATTAATAGAACTCTTTCCTTCAATTTTTATAAAAATTTAAGTTTGTTCTTTGACACCTCCACTAGGAGAATCTCAAACTCTCTATGCTGAGATTTAAAAGAAAACCATACACAATTAAATTAGGTGAAGGGAGTGAAGCATGCAGTAGAAGGCATGTCAGCAGAACTGGACTACACCATAAGCTAAAAGGTTTTCTAAATACAACCCAACATTTTAAAGGACAGGGTAGCAAGGACAGGAGTCTGGGGACCATGGTTTCAGGGGACATCCAGGTCAACTGACATTAGTAGTTTTTTTCTTAAGAAGTTGTTCTGCATCCCACCTGGGGTCTCAAAAGCCAGCAAGCTGTCATCTAAGGAACATCAATTAGTCCCAACTAACCTGGGGCACATGAAAACCAAGATCAAAAATGTGAGGAAAATATGAGTACAGGAGACAAAAGGGTCCATATGATTGGGAGACATCAGCATGAGACCAGAAGAACTAGATGGTGCCTGGCCACCACCAAAGACCGTCCTGACAGGGAACACAATGTAGAGTCCCTGACAAAACAAGAGAAAAAGAGGAGTATAGATACAAAACTCTTGTTAAAAGACCAGACGTGATGGTCCAACAGCCTGGACAGTCCCCTGAGAGCATGGTCCCTGGACTTGCTTCTAGCCCAGAACTGAAACCAATACTGAAGGCAACTCTTCCGTCAAAAATCAGACTGGACTATGAGACACAGAGGGGTCCAGGTCATGTGTGTACTTCCTGGCTTAATATATATATTAGACTGTCCAAATGGTTCCTCTTTACAGGGGAGGAGAGAGAGGAGAGAAGGGGAAAAGTGTTGGTTGAGTGGATGCCAGAAGTACAGGGTGGGAAGGAGTGAGGAGAGCAGACAGAGTTGCATACAGGTGTTCAGAGTTTTATATGGCTAACTGACTTGCACTGTAAACTTTCACATAATCACAATTAAAAAAAGAAAATGCCAGGCACAAAGAAGTACATGTTGTATCATTCCAAAAACAATACTCCACAAAACGTAAACTAATCCATAATGACTATAATCACTGGCTGACTACAGCCAGGGGCAGGAGAAATGGACTGTGAAAAAGATTAACTTTTGGGATAATGGAAATATTCTGTATCTTACTTGTGGTACAGATGTGTATATACTGTATATACTATACACTGTATATAATTTTTAACTCAGTAAAGCTATCAAGTTGATAATGCTGCAAGTCACATGGGAAAAAATACACATATGCTTTTGGCATAGTGAACAGGTTCAATCCTTCTAGTAATGAATCAATGAAAAATAACAAAGGCCTTATTCTCTGAAGCACCAATTTCTCTACAAGGAATTTCCAATCAGATCATATTCAAAAGGACCTTAGAAATTTTTAATTTATTTTATAAATGATGAGAACATGAACAAAATGGATTTCTGGGTCATATTATCTGGCAAAAACTAAAACTAGAAGACGGGTTTATTTTAATAAGTTCAAAGGGAAAAACTGCAGTTCATTGAAGAATATTCACAATTTAAATGCCTAATAATAAGGCTAAGCAAACTATGACATGACAACTTTATTAACTCAACAGCAATTTCACAATACAAATATAATGAAATCAATACATACAAATATTCACATAAAATTATGTTGACGAAAAAGTACTAGAAGGGAATCTGTTGCTGTTATTGTTGTTACTGCTAGCTGCTGTGAAGTCAGTTCCAACTCACAGTGACCCTATGTACAAACGAATTAAACACTGCATCATCCTCACAAAGAATTCACCATGTTTAAAGCCACTGTTGCAGTCACCATGTCAATCCACCTCAGGGAAGACCTTCCTTTTCTCCCTGACGCTCTATTTCACCAAGCGCGATGTCGTTCTCCAGGTACTGACCTATCCTGATAATACATCCAAAGTACATGACACAAAATCTCGCCATCCTCACTTGTAAGAATTCAGGTTGCACTTTCTACCAAGATTTGTTCATCCCTGTGGCGATCCATGGTACATTTAATATGCTTCACCAACACCATCATTTCAATGAATCTCTTTTTTCTCAGTCTTCTTTGTTCATTGCTCAGCTTTCACATGCAGAGGAGAGAAATAAAAACACCATGGCATGGGCCACGCATACAATATGCCATTTTTGCTTTTTAATACTGCAAACAGATCTTTTGAAGCTGATTTACCCAATGCAATACTTCATTTGATTTCCTGACTGCTGCTTCCATGGGCACTGATTATTGATCCAAGTAAAGTGAAATCCTTTACAACTTCAATACTATCTCTGTTTTTTGTGATGTTGCCTATTTATCCAGTTGTGAAGATTTTTGTCTTCTTTATTTTGAAGTACAATCTACACTGAGGGCTCCAGTCTCTGATCTTCAGTATGTGTTTCAAATCCTCTTCACTCTCAGCAAGCAAGGTTGTGTTATCTGCATATCCCAAGTTGTTAATGAGTCTTCCTCAAATCCTGATAATCACATACTTCTAAATACTGTCCAGCTTCTCTGATTATTTAATCAGTATACAGACTGAATAAGTATGAGGAAAGGGTATAACCCCGACACATCTTTTCTGATTTTGAATCACACATTATTTCCTGGTTCTGTTCAAATGACTGCCTCTTGGTCTATGTACAGGTTCTTTATGAGCATCATTAAGTGTTCTGGAATTCCCATTCCTCAGAAGGTTATCCATAATTTGTTGTGATTCACATAGCTGAATGCCTTGCAGTCACTAAACAGCCCTGGTGTCACAGTAGCTAACAGCTCAGCTGCTAACCAAAAGTTCTACAATTCAAGTCAACCAGCCCCCTCCTTTGAAACCATTTTGGGCAGTTCTCTGTCCTACAGGGTTGCTATGAATCTGAAATGATACGATGGCAACAGGCTTCGTTGTTTGTTTTAAATATCTTTCTGGTATTTTCTGCCTTCAGCCAAGATCCATCTGAGATTAGCAATGATATTTCTCATTCCACACCCTTTTCTGAATCCTGCTAGAATTTCTGGCAGTTTCCTGCTGATATACTACTGCAAATGTTTCTGAATTAAATCTTTAGCATAATTTAACTTGCATGTGATAATAAGAATATTGTCTGATAATCTCAGCATTCTGTTGGATCACCTTTTTTTGAATTAAGTACAAACATGGATTTCTTCCAGTCAGTTGGCCAGGTAGCTGTCGCCAAAATTTCTTGACAGAGACTAGTGAGTGTGTCCAGTATTACATCTGTTGGTTGAACAACTCAACTGGTATTCCATCAATTTCTGGGGCCCTGCACTGCAGCCTGGACTTTTATCTTCAGTATCATGGATTCTCAATCATGTGCTATCTCCGAAATGGTTCAACATCAACCAATTCCTTTTAGTACAGTGATTCTGTGTATACATTCCATCTTCTTTTATACTTCTTGCATTGTTCAATAGTTTTTTCTCATACAATTTTTCAATATTACATCTTAAGGCCTGAATGTTTTCTACAGTTCTTTCAGCTTGAGAAATGCTAAAAGTGCTCTTTCTCATTTTTTCTAACTCCGTATCTTTACGCATTTCATTATAATACCTTACTTTGTCTTCTTGAGCTGTCCTATGAAATCTTTTGTTCAGCTCTTTCATTTCATCATTTCTTCTATTCCTTTTAGCTACTCAATGCTTAACAAATAGCAAGATTCAGAGCCTCCTGGGACATTTATTTTGGTCTTTCCTGTCTTCTTTAATGACCTTTTGCTTTCTTCACATATGATGTCCTTGATGTTATCCAACAATTTGCCTGGTAGTTGGTCATTAGTGTTCGATATGTCAAATCTATTCTTGAGATGGTCTCTGGATTCATGTAGGATATATTCACAGTCATATTTTATTGTCACAGACCTGTTTTATTTATCTTTAGCTTCAATCTAAACGTGCATAAGATCAGTTCATGGTCTGTTCTGCAGTCTGCCCTTGGTCTTGTTCTGACTGATAATACCAAGCTTCTCTGTTGTCTCTTTCCACCCTTTCAAAAAGATGTAACTGATCTGATCTCTGTGCATTCCATCCAACAAGGCCCACTTGTAAAGTTATCATTTATGTTGTTGAAAAAGGTTATTTCCAATGAACAAGTCTTGCAAAATTCCATAATGTGCACTCCCAGGTCATTTCTATTACCAAATACATATTTTCCAACTACCAATCCATCTTCTCTCTTTTCAACTTTCCTCATTCCAATCACTAGTAATAATCAATGCATCTTGATTGCACGATGTATCAATTTTAAACTACAGAAGTTAGTGAAAATTTTCAGTTTCTTCATCTTCAGTATTAGTGGTTGGTGTGTAAATCTGAATTCCAGTCGTATTAACTGTTCTTCCTTGTAGGCCTATGGATATTGTTCTATTACTGACTGTGTCGTATTTCAGGTTAAATCTTGAAATGTACGCGATGTCATTCTCTTCGATTTGCCATTCCCAGCACAGCTTCCCCGCATCACAGCTGCACAAATGCCATCACAGTAGGACAAGCTGATAGACAAGAGAAGAGAATCTAGAATGATGTAAATCATTACTAAGTAGGTTTTTAGCTTTTTCTTTATTGCTCAGGTTCCCAGTCAATATTTTTAAAGGCAAAAGGACAAAAATATAAAACCTACTGGAGTTTCAACAACATTACTCTTACAAAAAATCAAAAAAGGTTTTATGGTCTAAATTTAAAAATATAAGCCATAACTTTGAAAATTTCTCTTTAAGGCAGACCTAATTCTACAGGTATACAGAACTGATTGGGCTTTGTTATAGTTATGTTTTCTGGCTCAACCTTCCAGTATGTAAGCAGTATCTTAAATCCATCTAAGTTCCCTCAAGCTTTGAACTGTTCTAATAGACTAATAATTACTATTTATTAAAAACCAAATTCTTATAAATAACTCAAAGAAAATCTACTATTTAGCATCTTTCTTTTTCCAAATCTACTCAGAATATATTGTGTGGAATTTCCCTTTACTTGAAGTACAATACTGAAAATACAATATTACAAATGGGGATACGTCAGTTTTACAAAAAGACAGTATGTTTTGCTTCTAAAGACCACTGTTGACCTTTTTGGTTACAGAAAGCAGCCAAACAGTAAAACAATCCCTATGAGTGCTTCATGCCTTTGGGGATCAAAATCAACCACTGAAAGCTTATCATTCTTAAAAATATAGGAGTTTAAATTACTACTCCTAAATGTATTACCTTGTAGTCCCACAGTAAAACATCTACAGTAGTCCCTCCTTATTCCTACTTCTGCTCTCCACAGTTTGTAACCAGTGGTCAATAGTGGTTTGAAAATATTATGTAAGAAAATTCCAAAAATAAACAATTCATAAGTTTTAGACAGTGGACCATTCTCAGAAGTGTGATAACACCTCCCACCTTCCTGCTCAGTCCTATCCTGACGTGACTCATCCCTTAGTAAAGCAGATCCATGTGATATACACTATCTGTCCAGTCACTTAGTCTCAGTTATCACATAGACTATCGCAGTATCAATTAACTCTTATTTACTTAATAATTGTTTCTATTATTAGTTATTATTGTAAATCTATTACTGTGCCTAATTTATAAACTGAACTTTACCACAGGTATGTATGTACAGGAGAAAACAGAGTACATTCAGGATTCAGTACTATTCAGTCTCTGGAGAAGGACACCATGCTTGGTCAAAAAGAGTTCACGAAAGAGAGGAAGACCTTCAACAAGATGGACTGACTCAGTGGCTGTAACAATGGCTTTAAGCACAACAACTGTGAGGACTAGACAGGACTGGACACTGTTGCATTCTGCTGTACAAAGGTCACTGTAAGTCAGAACTGTCTCAACAGCACCTAACAACAGCTAAGCATGATTTCAGGTATCCACTGAGGGTCTTGGGACACATCCTCCACAGGGGAGGCTACTGAGTAAGGAGATGACCTTTCCGTAATTTTACCTCCTTTATTTATCTTTTCACAAACCAAAATGCTTATTTTAACCTATATGGTTGTTAGGTGACATTAAAACAATTCTGACTCGTAGCAACCCCATGTGACAAAGTGAAACAACCCAATAGGGTTTTCTTGGCTCCAATCTTTATGGAAACAGATCATCAGGTCTTTCTCCCACAGTGCCTCCAATCTTTCAACTGGCAATCAGACACATAACTGCCACGCCACCAGAGTTCCTTTGAGGCACAGGTTCTCACAGGTAATTAAAATGCTCCTCTTGTCAAGCTGCTCAAAACTTAAAAAATTAGTTATCTTTTTAAACTAACATGAAAAAATGAAACAATAGACATTCAAAAGAAAAAGAACATTTGGTACCTTGCTTTTTTTCTGTTTAAATTTACTATTTAATATAAACTACACTGCATTAAAATTAGACCATTTTCTTTTGAGACTATCAAGTACGTTTAGCTTAAGAAAACACATCCAGTGACTTAAGAAAACTGGGTAATACAACTCTACATTTTAGAGTTAAATAAACTTTCATTATCGCGTCAAACAGAAAAAAGAAGTCGACAAGGGTTTTATTTTACTTGGACTCACAATTAATATCCACGGATTCAACAGTCAAGATATCAAAAGACGCACTACACTGGGCAAATTTGCTGTGAGTGACTTCTTTACAGTGTTAAAAAGCAGAGAAGGCACGTTGAAGATTAGGATGCACCTGACCCAAGCTATGGCATTTAAATCACCTCACAGGCATGTGAAAGCTGGACAGTTAATATGGATGACCAAAGAAGAACTGACATCTTTGAAATGTGACACTGGAAAAAATATTGAATATACCATGGATTGCCAAGAGAAGGAACACATCTACCTTGGAAGAACTACAACCAGAATGCTTCTTAGAAACAAGGATGGCAAGGCTACATCTCAGATACTTTGAACACGTTATTAGGAGGGATCTGTCCCTGGAGAAAGACATCAGGGTTGGTAGAGGGTCAGTGAAAAAGAAGAAGACCTTCAAAGAGACGGAATGACAACAAGGACTCCAGTGAAAAACAATTGTGAGGATGGTGCAGACCAGGCCGTGTTTCCTCTATTGTACACAGGGTTCCTATGAGTCAGAAGGGACTCTACGGCACCTAACAACAACACTTTTTCACTGGACGCCAGTATACACATATTTTAATGGATATGTACATTTTAATTTATCACTCATTTTACAGATAGGGAAACTGAGACTTAATAATATTAAAATGACCAAAAGGAAAGTCTTAATTCAGAAAGCGTTATTTTATCTTCCCACTGAAGGATTCAGTCATTGTGACTACTAGATCCAAAAGCTACGATGTCAACATCTCCTCTCCTCTCCTTCCTACCTCCTTCTTCTCTTCCTCCTCTTCCTCTCTCTCTCTCAACTACTCTTAATTTCTTTCTTGCAGCAAATGTAACACAAACAAATCAACAGCAATTTCATCGTCAGTTAATCCTGTCAAGTGATTTCAGCAAATGCTAACTATAATTTCTAAGTATGTAGAGGTTCAAAATTAGTCATTTATTTAATCAGCCAACAGAGAATTATCAATTAGTAAACACCACCTACATGCCAGGCACCATGATGGATGGTTTACACACATTATCTCATTTAACCCTAAAAAGATACCTATGGGCTAATTATTACTAAATTCATTATACAGATAAGAGGGTAAAAAAAAGGTTAAGAAATTCTATTCAACATTCCACATGAAGAAAATTGCAAGGATATTACTGAACAGTTTGGTGATCCTTCTGATATCATCCTGCCTCAAAAACATTCACATGCTGAACAGCAAAATCACTAATTAATATTCAATCTTAGAGGGTTTTTTTTTCCCCGTCCTTTGACAATAGACAAAATGTCCCTCTTAGATTTTCAATTAAATCTTTTTCTTAAAATTTCACTCTAATTATCCATGTTTTGATTTAAAAAATGTATATTTTGAACTACATGAGACACAGGATTGCGATTTCAAAACTTTTCAGAATACTACGTAGAGTCTAGCAATCCTAGGCAGCCTACAAAAATAAATTATGCCTTTGATTCATTGAGAGGCTTCATATGCTCTCTTTATCTACTGATTCATTAATGAAAACTTCCTTCCTACTCTAGGCCACAAAGCCAATCAAAGTTAGCTTTTATGTAACAAGACAGGTCAAGCTAGCATGCCTCCTGCCTCTCTTAAATCTAATCTCATTTTAACTTAGTAGCTGAATAATGGCCTTTTCCTATGTCTAGAGCACCATGGTCCAACAGAAACATACTGTAACACATATAATTTAAAATCTTATAGTAGCCATGTTATAAAAAAAGGTCAAAAGTAAAATCAATTTTTTAAATATTTTATTTAACTTAATATATCTGACATGTAATTAACATAAAAAGCAGATATTCTACAATCTTGTTTTCACATTAAGTTTTTGTAATTGAATCCAAGAAAGAAAACAGAAACTTATGTGTACTGAGGTATGTAAGAATATATATTTATGTGTGCACATTATTTCATGTGATTAATATCACTGCAAATAATGCAGAAATAAAGCTAAGCTTTTAAAGATTAAGTATAGAATACAGTACAGAGAAAATATCTGATATGTACTACAAGCAATTGATATGTACTTTCAACTCACTTCCATTGCCCAACTCCACCCACACCAAAAACCCCATTGTTGTTGAGCTGCTTCTGTCTGATAGTGACCCTATATGACAGAGTAGAACTGCCCCAGAGGCTTTCCAAGGAACACCCAGTGGATATGACCTCCAACCTTTAGGTTAGCAACCATAGCTCTTAACCACTATGCCACCAGGTTTTCCCCCCAACTATACCACAAAAACCAAACCAAACCCACTGTCGTTGAGTCATGTCTGACTTGTAGCAACCCTATATACAGATCATAGTAGAACTGCCCCATAGAGTTTCCAAGGAGCACCTAGCGAATTTAAGCTGCTAATCTTTGGATCAGCAGAAGTAGCACTTAACCCACTAAACCACCAGGGTTTCCTTCCAACTCTAAGTACATATGAATTCATAGCGTCTCAACTTATGCAAAAATATTCTTGCTGTTAAATCCAACATACACTATTTTTCATTCCTTATTTTACCTCTTCTCTATAACATTTGACATTGTTGACCTCTATCCTCTTTGATGAGATTTCACTTTCCCCGAGCTTCAGTGGCAGATCTTTCTCCTGTTTTTCTCCTGTATCTCCAAACTCCACTGCTTCCTTTACCTAGCAATCTGTCTACAACTCTGTTAACTCTGTATTCCTTCCCTGAGTAATCTCATATACCTGTATAGTCTTAATTACCACCTATCTGCTATTATATCTTGATCTGTATTTTCAACCCAGATTTTTTCCTAGGCCCAAGATCCAAACACCCAAATATCCACAGGATGCTAAGCAAATGTGTGCATGAGATATACCTCAACTACTGTAACCTGTTTTTTTTAATTTCTTTCTCAGACATTGGTTTTTATCTATACTTTATCAACTGGGAATTTATTTTGCTATGACATGGGTGGTGTTGGAGAATACTGAATGTACCATAGACTGTCAAAAGAACAAATAGATCTATTCTGTAAGAAGTACAACCAAAGTGCTCCTTGGAAGTAAAGATGGTAAGACTGTGGACATTTTGTCAGGAGGGATCAATTCCTGGAGAAGGACATCATGCTTGGTAATGCAGAGGGTCAGTGAAGACCCTCAACAAGATGGACTGACAAAGTGGCTGGAACACAGGATTCATATGCACAAAAACGACTGTGGGCAGGCATAAGACCAGACAGTGTTCCATTCTGTTGTGCACACGGTCACTACGAGCCAGAACCAACTTAATGAATGTAATAACAACACGAGATAAATTTGTGCCGAACTCTTAACTAATTATCCCCAAACCATTTACTATTCATTAAAAACAATCCGTAAGCTCCATTAAATAAAGACTGTGTCCATCTTTTTCACTACCAGTTCCTCAGAACACAGCACAGCATCTGACACATAATAAAAACAACAAATTGCTTTTAAACCCATTCCTACTCATAGTGACCCTGTAGGACAGAAGGCTTCTGAGGAGTGGACAGCAGATTTAAACTCTTAGCCTGTTGGTTAGCAGTCATTCCTCTTAACCACTGCACCACCAGGGCTCCTTACAGTAGTGAAGCCAAAAACTAAACTCACTGCTGTTGATTTGACTGTGATTCACAGCAACGCTATGGAAGAGAGTAGAACTGCTGCACAGGGCTTCCCAGATATGGCTGGTAGATTGTCAGCAACTGCAGTTCACCACAGCTCTTACCCACAAAAACCAGGAATTATAATTTGGTAAACAGCTAAAATCTTGAGAATGGTAGACAATAATTTTTCAAAGTTCAAGCAAATATCAAAAGGTGAAAAGACAACTTTAACTACACAAAGCTTTTAAAATTGTCCAAGTTAAATATAACCAAGTACCATTAAAAGCCTAGAAATTTTTTTCTAAGACAGTGCTCCTAAGAGTTCATCATCAGGAATACACTACTTCTCTCCTTAGAAAGCAATATGAGAACAGCTTACTATTCTGGAGGCTTTACCACTCAGGTACATAGCTATAGAGGGGCAAGGAGTTCAGACTCTTGATGAAAGGAAACTTACAGGTATATTTGGGAGTGGATGTACAGTACACAATGCATAAAAGATTTAGTGATCCACTGTCCTACTTTCCAAATTCAAATCATAACACTGTGGATCAGAATCAAAAATACTAGCTCTTTGTTTCGACTTTAAGTCCTACGAAAACTATACATAATCCCCATCTCAAAGACAAAGTAGTATCAGAAAAAAAAACCTACCATATAATAAATTAGAAATAACCCTTTTGGCTTTCCAAATTCAACCCAACATTTCAGAGGACACAGCAGGGGCAGGAGACCGAAAACCATGTTTTCAGAGGGCATCAAGATCAAATGACATAACTGGTCTTTTTTTAAGAGAGTGTTCTGCACACTGTATTGGTGGGTGGTGTCTGGGGTCTTAGAAGAAAGCAAGCTGCCATCTGAGGAATATCAATCAGTCTCAACCCACCTGAAACAGATGAAAACTGAGAACATAAAAGGCCCGAGGTAAAATGAACCCAAGAGACAGCAGGACCCACATGACTGAGAGACTACATCAGCAGGAGAACAGAGGAACTAGATGGTGCCCACCCACCACCAAAAGTAGTTCTGAAAGGGAACACAATGTAGAGTCCCTAACATAACACAAGAAAATGGGGTGGGCAGATCAAGAACTCTATTAAAAAACAGACTTAATGGTCCGATGGCCTGGTCAGTCCCCTGAGAACATGGCTCCTAGACGTGCTGCTAGTTCAGAGCTGAAGCCAGTAGTGATGCCAACACTTCAGACAAAGAATGCACTGGACTTGGGGATTCAGAGTGAAGTAGTTGGTGTCTGTATCTGATGGTTTACTACGTGTGTGTGTGTGTGTGAGAGAGAGAGAGAGAGAGAGAAAGAGAGAGAGATTGTCCTACTGTTTTCTTTTTAGAGGGGAGATGAGAAGGTGAAGAAAAGGGCATAAGTGTTGGTTGAGTAGATACCAGAAGTAAAGAATGGAAGAGTGTGCTGTCACAGGATGAGGAGAGCAGACAGAGTTGCAGACAGGTGAGTGCTTGGGGTTTCATACAGAAAACTGACCTTGATTGTAAACTTTCATTTAATTCCTACAAAAAAAAAATTAAAAAAAAAAAAAACCTTTCATATATGTAATGGCTAGTACACAAGTAAGATGTTCACCATCAGAATGACATATTTTCAAGTAGAAAGTCTTGACTAAGTTCTAGACCAAAGCAGGCATTCTTCTTTCAAAATTCAATTTAAGAAACTAATACTCCACAGCAAAATAATAAGATTTTCAAATGTGTCAAACTGTCAGACTATAACTTTAAACTCTTTAAGATCAAGAAATTAAACCATATAAACAATAGAAGGAATATGGGAGGATTAATTCTTCTGTAACAGTAAAAGGAAAGGCTTTTTGTAAGTATAACTCAAAATCCAGATGCAATAAAAGACTAGCAAATTAACTTCATAAAAATAATAAAATTTTGCTTGGCATAAAAATAACATGAAGGAAGTCAAAATACAGAAAACAATTCACAAACAAAAAAAAGATTAACAGATCTTAAATGTATGAAAAGATATTCAACATCAATCACTATTAAAACTAAACTGAGATTCATTTCTGAATTATCAGATTGGTGAAAATTGAAAACTACAACAATGCAATCTGTTAGTAAGGCTTTGGGTATTAAGGCATTCTCATACAATTCCAATGGGGATGCAATCTGGTACAACCCTTTTGGAGCAAAATCTGGCAATATCTAACAAACTACATAGACACTTGACCTTTGATTCAGCAATCCTCTCTCCTAGGAATTTACTGTATAGTTAGATTTTCAACAATATGGGGAAGAACACATATACCCAACAAGACTTAATGCAGCAATATTTGTAACTTCAAGAAACTGGGAACAATCTCAATGTTTATCCACACAAAAGTCACTGAATAAATTACAGTATATCCATACAGGGAGCACTATGAAGTTATTCAAAAAAAAGGACTAAGATATCTATGAACTGACAATATGCAGTAGTTTCTAGAGTGTATTGTTAAATTTTAAAAAAAGCAAAGTGCAAAAAAGTACTCACCTCTAAAGAGTGTATTACCTATAAGAGTAATGAAAACAAATAAATACACAAGTATCTGTTCATCTGTGCAAAAAGAAATACAGAAAAGATACACCAGAAAACTAATGGTACTGGTTACTTACAGGGAATGGGTGGGAAAGGAAGGAGGAAGGTTAAAATGGACACAGAGATACAGAAACAGATACTGATGCATATACAAGTACACACAAACATGCCCTAACTCTTGTCTTTTGAGAAGGCCGAGAAACAGCCACATTCATGTATTAATGAGCACACCTAGAGCCCAGAAATTAGTTATCATGTTCGAATAAAAGAAACTTGTGCTCTTTGGAGAAACAGCTGATTCCAGGGCTGGAGAGGGAAAGCACAAGGAGTCCGGAAGTGCTCAAAAAGTGACGGGAAACTCCCCGAACAAAAGCTATGGGAGCTACCTGACAGGGCTCCCAATGGCCAGAACTGTAATACTTTGAACAACAAGATTAGGACCGAAACAGATTATAATCCACAGAATATAAGTCTGAATTCATACTACTAAATAAATAAATAGGGAAGAAGGAAAAGTCCTTGCTTCCAGTAAAATTCTACTATTCTACTTAATAAACACTATAGTACTAAGCATTTCAGGCAAGAATAATCAATGAATACTAAAATTAGTCAGCAACTGCATAAGAGATAGGATATTTACAGTTTCTGAGTATCTTCCCAGAAGATTCTTAATAAGTACGAAAGGCAAAGTAGTTTAACCAACTTAACCAAGTGATCAAGTAAATATCACCAGCATTACGACAATGCCTCCTGATGTGACACACTAGGGAAAGATTAGTACTTCTCCAGTATTCTTGCCCAAACTGCATAACCTGAATCAACAAAAAAGAGTCAACTACAAAATAACTAGTCCATACTATTCACAACTGTCAAAAATCAGAAAAGAAAATCTAATAAGGATTTGTCCCAGAATACAAGAAACTTACAAACATAACAATGCAATTCAACATGTGATCAATTCTGTATTAAATCTGAGACAAGAAATATGCATGACATTACTGAAACTTCCGGTAAAATCTGAAGTTAAAAAAAACATTGTTATCAAGTAGATTCTAACTCACAGCAACCCTACAGGACAGCGTAGAACTGCCCCATAGGTTTCCAGTAAGCACCTGGTGGGTTTGACCTACCAGCCTTTTAGTTAGTTAGAAGCCTAACTAACCACTACACCACCCAGGGTTTCCATAAAATTTGAATGAAGTCTATATAATACAATTTTAAATGTACAATGTTAAATCTTTGATTTTGATCACTGTACTGTAGTTATATGATGCTGACAGTTGAAGAATTTGGGTGAAGGGCACATGTGAATTCTTTGCACTATTTTTGGAACTTCAAGAAAGTCTGAGATTATTCCAAAATTAATTTTTTTTAAAAAAAAAAACTTATAGATAAAAAATGCAAACAAAAACAGTTAAGAGTTATAAAAATTCAAGACATTTTTAGAAGTATCATTTTACTGAAATTCAAGAACTACAATGAGTAGTAATTCTTCCATCAAACTAACTTGGATTTCACCATTTTCTGAAATAACAGTGGGTTGGTGTTTAAATATACCTATACCTGTATCATTTTTAAGAACTTCTGTATTTCCATCTACATCACTTGGCTTTCCATTCAGGAAATGTTCCTTATTCTACAATGTTTCAGAATCTGGTAAAAATTAAATTATTATTAATTCACTGTTACCTCCAGGCTAATGCAAAATTCCTAGGCAATACCGTCTATTAACTACATTCAGGTCTTTTACTACACTCAATTTTAGACATCCTTAGATCTAAACATTGTTACACGATACCACTAATGGCCAATAAACTATGAAATTAGAACAGTAAGCCTACATTTTCTCCCTATGTGGTTTCAAAGAAAGTAAGAGTCTAGACTATTAACACAGCTATTTACAAGCTGTACTAATTCCATGGCTTCCATACCCATCCTACAGCACACTCAAGCTTTTTTCACTCTCATAATCACAGAAAGGCTCATGTTCTTGGCCCTAAATCTTACTACCCAAAAGAGCTTTTGCACAGGTCAAGAAAGTCTTGCATACATTTTTCTCTCCCAAAATAAAGTATCACTAAAACAGCTGTATCCTTTTACTACAATTATGCCATCTGGAGGCTGAGCAAATAATAAGAGAAGCCGGACTATATGAAGAAGAACATGCCATCAGAATTCTTGGAGAAGACTCATGAACAACCTGAGACACACAAATGACACAATTTTAATGAAGAGGACTTAAGGCACATACGGAGGATCAAAGACCACAGCCTTCAGTAGAGATTATACTTCAACACAAAGAAAACAAAAATCCTCACAACTGGACCAATAAGCGACATCATGATAAATGCAGAATATATTGAAGCTGTCAAGGATTTCATTCTACCTGGTCCACAATCAATGCCCATGTAAGCAGTAGTCAAGAAATCAAAGGGCTCCAAGTCAACTCTTGAAAGACTAGACTATAAAACACAAAATAATACTTGTTAAGAGGGTGCTTCTTAGTTAAAGTAGACACAAAGGACTAAATGGGCATCTCCTGTCCAGAGATGGGATGAAAAGGCAGTAAGGGATAGAATTTGGTTGAACGGATACAGGGACACACCTGGGGTGGGAATGGGAAGTATGCTATCATACCACAGGAATCGCAGCCAGGGTCACATAACAGTATGTGTATAAATTTTTGTGTGAGAAATTGACTTGAGCTGTTAACTTTCAAGTAAAGCACAATTTTTAAAAAAGAAAGAAATCACAAGACCCATTATTACTGGGCAAATCTGCTACAAAAGATCTCTTTAAAGTGTTAAAAAGCAAAAGTGTCACTTTAAGGACTACACACATGACCCACGCCATGGTATTCTCAAGCATCTGGTATGTATGCAAAAGCTGGACAAAGAATAAAGAAGACCAAAGAAAAATTGACACCCTTGAACTGTAGTGTTGGCAAAGAATAGAGAATATACCACGGACTGCCACAAAAACAAACAAACCCATCTTGAAGAAATACAAACAGAATACACCCTAGAAGCAATGATGATGAGATTTCTCACACACTTTGTACATGTTATCAGGAGTGACCAGTCCCTGGAGAAGGCCATGGTGCTTAGTAGGGGGTCAGAGAAAAAGAGGAAAACCCTGAATAAAATGAACTGATGTGGTGGCTGCAACATAGGTTCAAGCATAAGTATGATTGTGAGGATGGCAGAGGGCTGGCTGTATTTTGTTCTGTTAAACCCACGGTCAGTATGAGTCAGAACAGACTCAATCAATGGCACCTAACCACAACAAGACAGAGTAGGCATTCAGTCAACACATAGGAGTTTTCCTTTTGTTTTTGGTGAAGTATGTTTCAATGAGAAACAAAGTATTTCTATTACCAATAAAAAATCTCTTAGTTCAAACTGCTTTAGCCAGTCTGTACTAAGACAGAGAAAGGAGTATGTCATCGTCAAAGAGGGAAAATAAACAAAAGTAAGATGGCCAAATATAAATGAACAAATTACAAAGATTTTTTAATTTTGCCAAGGATTCTCATAATCACAGGCTGGATACTGTGGAGACAACAATGTAGAAAACGAAAAAATTATCCAAAATATGAAACTCATCAAAGATTATCTATGTCTCAAACCAAAATTGCCTAAAGCCTAGAAATAACAGCTTGATCCTCAACTTTTCTCACTCTTTCTTCACTCAAAGAAGGTAACAAACACCCATCTGTTAAGATACTACTATATGTCTACTAAAAACATGACTCAACCACATCCTTAACTTCTACTAAACCAATTTAATAAACAGATTCCAAATGTCTTCTAATCCAAAGACAAATAAATAATATTAGGATTCTGAAAATAAGCAATGATACTAAGTTTCACTTATTGCTCCTCCAAAAAAAATCCCACTTTGAGAAAAAAAGCAGTGAAGAGGAAAATAATATATCCATCCTTACATACTCCTGGAAGTAGGCAACGCAGACTTACCTATTCATTTCATCTTTCTACAGTGAATTTTTGATTATGTACCACTAGTAATTTTTAAAGCTAATTTTTTTTTAGTAAATTCAAAATAATATGAATAAACGAACACATACGTAAAATACATGTTATTTATTGGGATTTAGTATGCCAAGCCAAGTGCCGTTGAGTCGGATTTAGTATAGCAGTTATTAATATTAAAAACAACAACCGAAACATAATTGAAAGCAAAGGGTCAATACTAAAATAATGATAGTGTTTATCTCCAGGTGATAAATTATTATTTTCCTCTTCTGTTTGTTCTTTACTGAACTATGTTTAATGAACCCTGTCTTACCTATGAAATACTAAAAAATGGTAGAAAAGGCTGAATTGAGAAACTGTTTCCAGCAAGTGAGGACAACTGAAAGGAAATGCTTGTTACATTCCCAAATAATAAAATACTGAGATATACTAGAAAGTATATCATGTTGGAATAATATCACTATACTCATCTAACACGAAAATCAAGTTGTATCTGCCCCACTTATGTCTTCATATGTATCTTTTAAGTATCTTTTTATCTATCGAAATATAGACATAATATGCTACACAGGGTATGTGCACCAATTTGACATTTAAAATGTTTTCATAGAAAACTGAAAGTAATCTACATTATCTTCAAAAATAATACTTAAAAAACTAATACATACATGCACTCCTAATCTAAAATGTCTTCTTCACTATGAAAGTTGATGAGACTTCTACATAAATATCTGTTAAAATAATGATTTATTATAAACTTTGCTGAATTAATACATACATAAAGTAAAAGTATAAAAAATACAGTTCCAAGAGAAAGAAAAATAAAATGTTTATGAAGAATAAAACCTTAGTGAATATTAAAAAAAATGAAGAGTATGAAACTTGAAACTAAGGTTTGCTGTGTGCATACAACTACCTTAAAAGGATGTAACAGTACAAAAAGTATTAGCAAAAGATAAAAAGGATAACTGCTGTTCAAAGGAATTTTTAAAAAGTAGAATAAATTAAGGAGCTGGTAATTTTTAGATTATAAACTGACAAGACATCTGTTAACTTCAGAAGTGTCCATCAACCATTAAAGACATGTGGTGGGCAGCAGACACCAAAAAACACAATATTCTCAAGAGAGCATGCTTTCAAACTTAGCATTTGGTAGACATTTACGTCTGAAACTAAAAATTTAGCAGAATGAAAGACAACTACATTACATGGCCAAAAATACTATGTCTAACAAAAGCTATGTAATTTTTGAAATATGTTTTCTTACTGATGTCAGAAATTCATACTCCCAAATGTTGTGAACCTTCTCTAACAACAAAGTAATATTCTTCAAGCCTTAGGGTTATTTATATGTTTTTTAGACACCTAACTTACCGAGTACCATCTGCTTTCCAGCTTACTTTATATGGCTTCTGCTCTAAAAGTTTAATATTTTGCTTGTCCATGGAAACTGGCTGTGCTCCAGGGAATCCAGACCTTAAATGAAGAACATTTTATTATTACTATGACTGTTATCCACACAAAGCAATACATAAGTCATATACTTATCACAGTGTTCTATCACAAGATTAATATCAATTGGCACACTAAGCAGTTTTCACAAGTATGCAAATAAAAGGTTACCATTTCCTTGACATTTCAGAGTACAGGTTAACAAGGTTCTAAACTGTCTCTGCTGCTATACCATAACTGGAAATCCTGGTGGTACAGTGGTTAAGTGCTATGGCTGATAACCAAAAGGTCGGCTGTTTGAACCTACCACGTGCTCCCAGAAAACCCTACTGGGCAGTTCTGCTCTGTTCTATAGGGTCACTAAGAGTCACAATTAACTCGACAGCAGTGGGCTATTACAACTGTGATAATTTTGAATATTAATATACATGACCTAAACAATAAAGCAGGTATGTTTACAATCACTTTAGGGAGAAATTTCAATTTTGGCTTAACTCCCACTGCCATCGAGTCGATTCCAAAGCATACCTGACATTGCTCTAGCCCATATTCCCCCAACATGACATTGCCAATTTGGAATGACACCAAAGAGTTGGCAAATTTCTGTCCCTAAGTGACAAACTGGTGAAATGTAGGTCAAAATTAAGGTGCACTGGCAAGGACTGAACACAGTAAAACCAATACTATTTTATCTTCTATTTAAAATTATTTTAGTATGGAGCAGAGAGAAATAGTGTGCAGTCACCGGACAGGGAGAGCAGTGGAAGCTGCATATAGGGGGGCATGTAAATTTATATGTGAATGTACATTTTCACTCAGTTATGTTAAATTAAAAAAAAAAAAAAATTATTTCTAGTTGGTTTACCTGAGCTGTATGTACCAGTCACAAAAGTTCTTTATATGAGGAACTGACACTATAAATGTTTAACAATTAATATCCTTATTTCACCATGTTAAAGTTATCTTACAATTTTCTGCCACAGATAGTAATGAACAGAAATGATGACACAGCAAGTCCTGTAAGCAGCATATAAAAGCAGTGAATCATCTCCTGGAGTCCTAGCCCATGAGATGTCTGATAAAAATTTTTCAAATTTTCGTAAGGGCAGAATACATAAAGCTGATTGTCCCAGACTTCTGATTACAGGAAAACTGGAAAATGAGCCAAATTCAAGCTTTACTTCTTCTCCTTCCATAAACTGACAAACCCAGCCCAAACCGGAATCAGCAGCAATAGAATCAAAGACACAAAATAAACACAAGATAGTGACAACAGTAACTTTCTATTGTTTTAGGAAGACACATGAATCATCATCTACTTTTGACTGATTATTGTACTGCTTGTCTAGAGAAAAACCTATATAAACTGTTTAGTATCTTTTCAAATGCTCTTTTTAAATATACACACTTTAAGGAGCAAAGAAGGTACACCAACGTTTCTATTAATTTTAAGTGTTATAGAGTAAAAACAAATCGTTGTTAAAACATTAAAATGTTTATTACCCTTCCCAGGCACAGAACTGATGACACTTCTGCTGTACCTCTCCTAACTTTGGTTGAGTTGTTACTTGAGTTACACCTTTAACAGTCACACCTTCCAAAAAAATAGCACCCTTAAAATAAAATAAAAAGAAAAACATTAGAGTTAAAATTCACTTGTCAAGAAAGACTGACAGATAGCATTTGTTTATTTTCATAAATCTGAGGCGGTCAACATACAAAACAGAAATGGTCTATTCTCCGGTGGACTCACTACACTCCCCTGGGATTGTATACTAGTTTTCCTTACCTCATTATATAATTTTTAATGTGTGTCTACAGTCCAGTATCTCAGTAATACTGTCCAAGACATCTACGAGCATTACTTAGGAATCCTAGCAGTAATAATAATGTATTTGCCTTGAGAGCCAGGAAGAGTGTCTTGTATTTTACACACATTCTCTCTAATCGCTACAAAGTTGCTTGTATTGTATTTATTTCGCAAGTGAGTACCTCAAGCATACATATTTTATATAATTCACTCAAATAGTAGAAATAAAATTTAAACTCAGGCCTACAATTATTATACCATTCATCAATCATCCTCATCTAGGAAGGCAGAGAGGCATTATATTATTGGTAGGGCATAGGTTTTAAGAGAACACACACTCAAATTTATAACTCTGCAAACTAGAATAAGGGTATAACAGTAGGCTAAGCCACAATGACTCCATTTACCAAAGTGAAGACTAAATATTACTTATCAGTGAATTTTTAATCTAAATTCTTTCACTTAGGAACCACATAAAGTACCTTATTACATCTCACAACAAGCATATTTTTGAACTACCATAGAGAAGTAAAGCAGATGGAGAATTTATACATTAAACAGAGAACAATCTTGAAAATTTTAAAGTCTAAATAATAGTCTATTTATGCTACAATTACTCCCAGACACATAACAGAGCTGGTATCAATCTCAAGCGAAATCTATAAAACAACTCTGTTAATATAATTAAGGAATAAACAATATGGTCTGCAAGCTGCATGATCAACCTTCTGGCAAAAACTGGCAACCTGAGCCACGTAGGAAGGAAAACAAGGACCACTTAATACTTGCTCCACATACGTTGCTTCAAAGCTAGAAGATTCCTGAAGCTTTCCATCAGATACTTGTCCTGCCTTTTGCCCCAGTTCTCAATCACTTCTCACAGTTACATAATCTGTCTCCATGTCCTTAGATGGTATACCAATTTGCACTCAACTGCTAACCTAAAACCATTCAGTGGTATCACAGAAGAAAGACTGGCAACCTGCTTCCACTAACAACACAGCCAAAAAAAAACCTAGGGAACAGATCTTCTCTGTAACACGTGTGGCTGCAGTGAGTACAGTCAACTCAACAACAACTGCAACAACAATTTGTCTCCTACTTTCCCTGAAGAAGCTATCTTGGGAACTTCAAACCCAGTGGATCAAACAGCAGCATTCCTCTCCTATTATATCATCACCTTTCTTTAGCAAAGGAGCCCTGTTGGCAGAGCAGTTAAGCTTTCTTTTGCTAAGCAAAAAAGTCAATGGTTCAAGCACACCAGCTGCTCCACAGGAGAAAGGTAGGAGAGTCTGTTTCCTAATTATTGATAGTCTTGGAAACTCTCTGAAGCAGTTCTGCTCTGTCCTATAGGATTACTGCGAGTAGGAGTCAACTCAACGGCAAGGTGTTTTACTCATGTCTCTTTACTGGCCAATGAAATTTCTGAACAGTTTCTATCACTAAATAGTTGGGGGGGGGGGAGGAGTATTTTTTAAAGGAAAGCTCGAGAACGTGGATCTCATGGATACTAACTACAAAGAGAAAGCAAAGAGTTTGCTACTCAGGACCTTTATTCTGAAGGCACTCATGGCATGAGATGTTTTTCAAGTTTTGCAAGAAGCAGGTATCTAGCTTCACTTATAAATATGTATTTTTAAAGCTATGAAATCAATAATTTCTGAAGTTGACAAAACACAAGCAAAGACCAAATTAGCATAAGTTAGTCCAAAAAGGACAAACATTCCTTCTTTTTTTTTTAACAAAAAGGACATTAAAAATTTGATCACAATTTAACAAAGTGCTTTCCAACAATATTAATCAAGAAATATTTTCATCTGTCTATAAGTTAAATAAACTGGATATTTAATATTTAAATCTATTTTAATGTAACAGAGCCAATAGACACTGAACATCAATATGAATCTGAAATACTGAGTTTGTTTACAGCAAATACTTTCAATCATCTAGGAAATGGCTGTCATCCATTTATTTTGCTTCTTCTTTAATCTTTCCTATAATGCACAAATCTTTTATATTTTAGCTTCCACAATTGTCTTCAGCAGTATCTATTATTACATTTTTTTAAAAGTAGAAATAAGCTGAATAAAAACAACTTTATGGTTTCTTAATTGGCTGTTTACAGTCATTGTAAGTTTCCTTTAACAAAGTATCACTTTTATATTATTCAAAATTATGTAAGATTTCCAAGGAAGATCACCAACGCTAAATTTGAACGGCAATGTTGTCAAGTCTGGAATTCTTTTCATACGTATTATAATTAAATTTTAAAGCCAAAGAAATTTACTTCCACTTTTTAGTAAATTACTATTTGTTTGCAGACTAAAGAAAAATCAAAAGTGGAAAGACAATCTACGCTTAAAATGGAAGAAGTGTATTTCAAAAAGAATCCACCAATCTTAAAATATAATTCTGTATGGCTACCAGAACCAAGCCAAGAGGAATGAGTGACTCATTAAAGGGAAATTTTGTAGATTATTACAAAAGATGGGGGAGGGACAATTTATATGTAAGAGACGTGTGTGTGTGTGTGGACAGTGTGTACAAGCATGGATCTATCACTGGCACATTTCAGTAATGGAAGACAATGCATTACTAGTTTTATTCAAAGTGATCCCACACATCAATTCAAAGGAGCAAGCAACATACCCGTTAGGCATACTCTTCAGACTCGGTAATAGCAAGTGCTCAAAAGATAAATAAAGAAGGTCTTTTAGGAATGCTAGAGGCCAAGCATAAGATATGTGCTGTTACAAAGCAGAATTCACTATAAGGAGTCCATGTTTCAAATCATGATTATACCAATGTAAGAGCAGGAAAACAGGACTCTATTTAACAAAGGTAAATCCTCAAACCAAACTAACCACTTTGTCAAGAGATATGAACCACAAAGAATTAATCACTCTTTGACTGTCTTTGTTAACTATCTCAAATCCAAGAGAGGAAGTTAATGACAAAACTGAACACATGTACACACAGCAACCAAAAAATCAGTATCTAGATGGATAACCAAAAAGCAGGAAGCAATCAGAGAGCGAAGTGATACCTCCCTTTACACCCTACATACTCCTCAGTGTCTGTATTTTCATTTTTCAAAGAAAGCCAATTCTTATGACATTTGCTTAAAGTTGAAAATTACATAAGTAAGTACATGGGGACATGATTTCTTCTAAGATAAAAAATGCAAGTACTAGTACAAAAGTTGAAGATCATTAAGCTCTGTTTTTAAACTGCAATGTGATTACATTACTTTTTAAAAGTACAATTAGTAAACAGCAATTCATACTTATTAATTACAATTTGGAGACCTGGTGCCACAGAGGTTAACAGTTCAGCTGCTAACCAAAAGGCTGAGAGCCTGAACCTATCAGCTCCTCCTTGGAAACCCTGTGGGGCAGTTCTCCTCTGTCCCTATAAGGTCACTATCAGTTGGAATCAACTCAGTGGCAATGGTTTTAATTATAATTTGAATACAGAAAACTATCTAAATATCACAGGTTTTAGAATTTTTTTTATAACAGTGGCTTTGGAATAATAATCACAAAAATTCTCAAAATTCTTCTCACTGTCCATGTATGGAGCAGAGAGGAATAGTATGCAGTCACCGGACAGGGAGAGCAGTGGAAGGTGCATATAGGGGGGCATGTAAATTTACATGTGAATGTACATTTTCACTCAGTTATGTTAAATAAAAATAAAAATAAAAATAAATTCTTCTCACTGTCAAAAATCAAAGCTAATTACTTTAGCCAGAAAGGAAGGGAGGATTTCTGCTTTCAGTAATAGCAGACTAGCTTATTTACAGCAAGTCTGCAGCCAAGAGAAAAACCTGGACAAAATTTAAAAGCATCTATTTGAAGTCATCAAATAATTAGAAAGATGTATGGACTGGAACAATCATGAACTTAGACAGAAAGGAGCATTGTTTCAAAAACGGTAGCCAAGAGGCTAAGTAAGCAGTGTAAAGAGCTTTAAGCAATCTCAGAGGCCTGGGAAAACAAACACGTGGTTACCAGGCTACCAAGGAGGAACAGTCCTGTACAACACGCTGTTAGTTAGGATCGCCAAAGGACTATAATCTAGCGAGTAAGATGAGTTAAAAACAAATGGGACCCTAAAATCTAAAGCCCAAAAAGATCCTGCCTAGGGGAAAAGAAGTACATACTTTCTGAAAGAAGGTAATATTACTTCCACAACTTTTCATATGCAGTCCAGTATTCACTCAGAAATAACCAGGTGTACCAACAAACTGCAACTGACTAGAAATCAAAAGGTCATGAAACAAAGAAAAAAAAATTCATAAGATCTGCATGTTACCCGACAATTTTAAAATGCTCGAAAACTTAAGTGACAAGATGAAGAATTCCAGCGGGGAACTAAAAACTATTTTAAAAAACAAAATGAAAATTCTAGAAGTGAAAATAACTGGAATCAAAAAATGGATGAACTGAACAACAGCAAAACTAAATCTAAAAAGCAAATTAATAAACTTTAGAGAAGAAAATATCCAGACCAAAATATGAAGAAACAAGGATAAAAAATACAAAAAAGAATGTCAGACCATTTTTTTAAATTACAAAGTCTATTGTACAAAACTGCTGTGGAATGACATCAAAGACATCATCCAGGAAGCAAGCAAGAGGTCATTAAAAAGACAGGAAAGAAAAAACAAACTGGATCTCAGAAGAAACTCTGAAACTTGCTCTAGAACATCAAGTACCTAAAGTAAAAGGAAGAAACAATGAAGTAAAAGAACAGAAGACTTCAAAGGCAGCTCAAGAAGACAAAGTACAATAATGACATGTGCAAACAAGCAGAGAAGGAAAACCAAACAGGAAGAACACATCTGGTGTTTGTCAAGCTGAAAGAACTGAAAAAAAATTCAAGCCTCAAGTTGCAATAGTGAAGGATTCTACAGAGAGTCTGAAATGACAGAGGCATCAAAAGAAGATGGAAGGAATACACAGTCATTACACCAAAAAGAACTGGTTCACATTCAACCACTTCAAGAAACAGCATATGTTCAGGAATCAATGATACTGAACGAAGAAGTCCAAGCTGCTCCACAGGCACTGGACAAAAACAAGGTGCCAGAACTGATGGAATTTCAACTGACATATTTCAACAAACAGATACAGTGCTAGAAGTGCTCAGTCATCTATGCCAAGAAATCTGACGGTGAGTGACCTGCCAACTAAGTGAAAGAGATTCATGTCTATGTCCATTTGCAAGAGAACTGATCCAACCAAATGCAGAAATTACTGAAAAATATCATTAATAGCACACACAAGTAAAATTTTGCTAAAGATCATTCAAAAGTGGCTGCAGCAGTGTATTGACAGGGAACTGCCAGAAATTCAAGTTGGATTCAGAAAAGAACATAGAACCAGGGACATCACTGCTGACGTCAGATGGACACTGGCTGCAAGCAGAGAATACCAGGCAGCGGTTTACTTGTCTTTTATTGACTATGCAAAGGCATTCATCATAACAAATCACGGACAACACTGCAGAGAATGGGAATTCCAAAACACTTAATTGTGCTCATGAGGAATCTATACACAGATCAAGAGGCAGTTGTGTGACTAAAACAAGGGGACACTGCATGGTATAAATTCAGAAAAGGTATGTGTCAGCATTGTATCTTTTCACAAAACCTGAATCTGTATGCCAGAGAAACATTCCAAGAAGCTGGACTACATGGTGAAGAATGGGGCACTAGCATTAGAGGAAGATTCATTAACAACCTGTGCTATGCAGATGACACAACTTTGCTTACTGAAAGTGAAGAAGACTTGAAACACTTACCGATAAACATAAAAAAACCACAGCTTTCAGCATGGGTTGCACCTGAACACCAAGAAAACAAAAAACCCCACAAACTTGACCAATAAACAACATCATAATACATGGAGAAAAGAGCCAAGCTGTCCAGGATTTCTTTCTACTTGGTTCCATAATCAACAAGCATGGAAGCCATAGTCAAGAGATCAACAGATGCATTGCTCTCAGAAAAATCTCCTGCAAAAGATCTCTTTAAAGTGTTTAAAAGCAAAGATGTCACCTTGAAAACTAAGGTGTACCTGACACAAGCCACGGTGTTTTCAATCTCATCCTAAGCATGCAAAAGCTAAACAATGAATAAGGAAGAAAGACTAAAAACTGATGCCTTTAAAGGAATTGTGGTGCTCAAGAAGAATATGGACTGTCAAAAGATCTGTCTTGGAAGAAATACAACCAGAGTGGCTCCTTAGAGGCAAGAATGGTGAGACTATGTCTTACATACTTTGGACAAGTTGTCAGGAGAGATCAACTGGAGAAGGACATTATGCTTGGCAAAGCACAGGGTCAGCAAAAAAGAGGAAGATCTCTACAAGACGGACTGACACAGTGGCTACAACAGTAGGCTCAAGTATACCAATGACTACAGGCACGGCGCAGGACCTGGCAGGGTTTGATTCTGTACATGCAGTTGCTATGAGTCACTTAACAACATTAATATGGTGTAAATGAACTGGCAGACAGAGAGCAAAGAAGAAACACATTAGAAATAATGTATGAAGAAATAATGGACAAATTATCTAAAACAAATAAGATATCTACCACACACTCAAGAATCACTACAAACAGTAAACAGAGTAAAGACTAAAAAGTCCACAAGTAACAACATCATAATAAAATAGCTGAAAATCAAAAACAAAAAGAAATTACTCAAAGAAGCAACAGAAAGATCATTGACTTCTCAACAAAAATGGACTATGGAATGATTTACCTTCAAAGTGGCGAAAGAACGTAACTGCCAACCTAGAATTCTATATTGACAAGAAATAGTCTTCAAAACTGATGACTAAAATGAAAAACTTTTTAACATTAATTCCAAAAAAAGTACGTCACAACAGACCCACAGTAATGAAAACACTGCAAGGAGCTCTTTGAGTAGAAAGGAAAGCTATCCCAAATGGAAGCACAAAAATACAGAAAAAAGGAAAAGGTACAGTACCAGAAAAGGTAAATATGTGAGTAATCTAATGAATATTATCTCCATCAAATAATAATGCCTTGTTGCCATTGCTGCTGTTATGTACCATCAAGTCGATTCTGACTATTACTACCCCATAGGGTTTGGAAGGTACAGCTGGTGGATTCAAACTGCTGATGTTTTTATTAGCAGCCTAGGCTCTTAACCACCTCACCACCAGGATTCCAATAACACTTTACATGGTTAACAACATACATTACAATTCAAATACATAATACCAGAACACAGAGAGGATCGTTGCTGAGCTGCTGAAAGAAAACTTCCCAGAAATCATGAAGGAAGAGAATATAAACATCTCAGATGCATATCGTACGCCATCCAATATAGATCTCAAAAGAAAGACTCCAAGACATATTATGATCAAGCTTAACAAAATGAAACATAAGCAGCAACTCTTAAAGGCAGTAAGACTCAAAGCAAAGCTAACATTCAGAGGGAAACCCTGTAGGCTCTCGTCAGATTTCTCAGCAGAAACCATGCGCACGGAGACAGTGGCATGACACATTCAAAGCCTTGAAGGAGAAGAACTTCCAACCAAGAATTATATATCCTGCAAAACTATCTTTCAAATATGAAAATGAAATTAAGGCATTCCCAGATAAACAGAAACTCAGAGACTTTGTAAAAACCAAACCCAAACTACAAGAAATACTGAAAGAATTTCTTGGCTCTGTCTTAGAAGAACGCAACCACTAACTTTATATTTTAGAACGACACACTACTCAATACTCTACTCTTTTAGGGAAGGCTCCAAAGTCAATCACAGCTTTGATATGGAAAGAAGCAATCCAGTGATCATCATGAAAACTATGCTGTCATCATAATAAAAAGAGGGATGTACTACAGTTGTTACAGTCCTTCCAGATGGAGAGGAAGATGACAAGACTGGTAGTAATTAAAATTGGGTTTCTATATAGTTTATTAAGGGGGATCATAGGGGCAGCTGTAAAGTACAACAAAGATGTATCATACCATTTCAAGAAATGTAACGCACGAGTCTCAACAACTACAAAACCAGCTCTGAAAAATCAACTCACAAAAAAGAATGTCACAGAACAGACTAATAAGAACAACAGAGAAAACATCAACATAAAAATAAACATATCACAATGGACTGAATGCTCCTGTAAAGAGATACCAAGTGTCATCTTGGATCAAAAGACATGACCCTTCCATATGTTTTCTACAAGAAACACACTTGAGACCTAAAGATAGGAACAAACTGAAAATTAAAGGATGGAAGAATATACATCAAGCTAACAATGAACAAAGAAGAGCAGGGGTGGCAATTCTAATCTCAGACAAAATCAATTTTAATGTCAAATCCACCATCGTGGACAAAGATGGTCACTGTTTATTGCTGAAAGGTTCAGTACTCAAATACACAATACCAAAGAAGGCAGGAAGATGTAAATGAACTTTAAGAGTTCTGAGTCTTTTATTGTTCCAAATATGTTAAAAATATTTATATTCACCAAATTTTAGTAAATCAAAGATGCATACCGAAATCCCAGATAACCATAAAAGAACAGCAAGGAAAGATATAATTAACAATGGATTCAGAGGATGGAAAATGAAAACTAACCGATTAACCATAAAGAAAAAAAAAGGAATAGCAAGTTTACAGTAACTTACATAGTATAGCATAAATATAAAGAGTATAATATACATGCAAATATAGTATAAATTATGTAAGTACACTAAATGTACATGGACTAATCCTCCAATACAGCAAAAGATGATGAACAGACAAATTGAAAGTAAAAAAAAAAAGGGAAAGATATTCCATGCAGGCTATCTAAAATAAAGCTTGTTCAACCACCGTAATTCCAAGTATTTCACAATGATAAACGTTAAGACCTATACAGAAAAAAAAATCTTTTACATACATATTTACACATGCCAAATAACATCTCAAAGGATACAAAGCAAAATGTCACAGAACTACAGAAGAAACAAGTAAACCCACAGCCACAGCAGGGAAATTTTTATACTTCTTGTCTTAGTTACCTAGCACTGCTGTAACATAAATACCACCAACAGGTGTCCTTAACAAAGAAAATTTTATTTTCCCACAGTCTTATAAGTTAAAGGTCCCAATTCAGGGTGCCAGCTCAAGGGGTAGGCTTTTTGTCTCTGTTGGCTCTGGGGGAAGATCCTTCCCATCAATTTTTTCCAGTTTCTCAGCACTGGGACAGGACAGGTTCAAAAAACATGCTATTCTTCTGGCTTTCATTTCTTGGTGGTATTAAGTCCCTATGTCTCTCTGCTTGCTTCTCTCTCTTATATCTCAAAAGAAACTGACTTAAAGCACGATCCAATCTTGCAGATTGCATTCTGCCTCACTAACATCATAGAGGTAGGATTTACAACACATAGGAAAATCACATCTGATGACAAAATGATGAACAACCATGGAACACTGGGCATTATGGATTAGTCAAGTTTGGGGGAGTAGGGGGACACAATTCAATCCATAACATCCCACCCGAAATTCATGTGCTTGCGACACGTAAAATACACTCACCCCACCATATCACAGCAAAAGTCTTAAATCAACTCCAAGTCCAAATCTCATCTTCTGTAAAATTCCTCTTCATCTGTGAAATCTGGAATACAAGTTTATCTGCTTCCAAAGTACAACTGTGACCTTGCTACCTTGCAACATGTTTTCCCCTTTTCAAAATGGTAATTGAGAGCTTGACATAACTAATGTCATGTCGATACTCTTTCCAAAGAGACGCAGAGCCCCTTCAGCTCCTGTGGCCTTGGTCTTCCTCTTCTTTGCACTTCTGAGAAGTGGCCTTCAGCCTGGGAGAAAGCAGCCAGAAAGGCTGCCTGGCTCTTTTTGTATCTACAACTTTCTTTCTCACTCCTTATCTCAGTCAGAGTGGATCTGACAGGCTAATTCTACCAGCCGAGGAATTTTTATGTAAGTTTTGTGTTTACCTGTTACAAACATACAGATTAGAGTACAGGTGTCAGACATATATATTTGTAGTTTACTAAAGAGTTTCTTATGGTTATTTAGTGATGTATGCAATCATCTATTGGCTACATGCTTAAAACATGAAGTAATTATTGCCAAAATGATACATAAACTCTGATGTAAAAAAACCTTTTGAGACTCCACAGGAAACCACCTGCATTGCTGTTGAGTCTCCAGGGGTATCACGTATTCCAATAAACACTCTTCCTCTTTCTGACCTGGACTATGTTTCATTGGCTCGACTGCTCCACAGCATGGGCCCAAATCAGGTAACACAATGGTAAAACAGGCGTAAGGCAGTCGTTTCCATTACAGATGGGAAAGAAGTATAACAGGCACCAAGCCACTCAAGAGAACACACTGCAATAGCTCTCAAGGCTTGAAAACAATCTTCTGTTTTCTGAAACCATTTAGGCAATGGCTCTGTCCCAGCACCCAGAGACAAAATGCCTCCCCCCAGAGCTGGCACCCTAAGTTCAGACTCTAGCCTCTGAGACTGTGAGAATAAGTTCATCTTTGTTAAAGCTATTCACTTGTGGCATTTCTGTTATAGCAGCAGTAAGATGCGCCTCTTAATATTTGACAAAATAAAAGAAAGGAGGCTTGGGATCTTATCATAAAAGTCCTATTTTCCCTAAAGAAACATATCAACCTTAACCATTTTTCTCTTAAATGTTGCTAGAGTTTATTTCCAACTATGGGGATTTAATGGTACTTCTAACATAAAATAGATATTTTTCTTAAGACACTATTAACTGGCCCCCCAAAATAGAAACACCCAAAAGCCTGCAAAATTTACCCCATTTTGAGAAACAGTAACAACTTTTTGTTTTAAACTCCTTTACATAACTATTATCCCATAATTCAAAAACACACTGAGGTCATGATGAATGTTATTCTAAAATCAATGAATTCCCTTATGAAAATGTCTTTAAACAGTTACTGTATGCTGTGCTATTTATTCAACTTTCTTTAGAAAGGGACTCATGTTTTTCTTAGTATGTGATTTAGCAATCTGAGACATCTAAATCCACGAAATAAACTGTTGTTTTTTTCTTATGTTTCCAAGTAATTACACTTTTCAGTGGCTTACTCACAACCAGCACCATATAACACAGTCTTAAAGTTTAAAATGTGTAAATACGCTGTTACAGTTTTCTAAAACAGAAGGCTTAAAAAAGAAAGTTCAAAATAACTAGTTATTATAACTTATTTGAAACAATCAAGGTATTGCATTCCTTGGCTCTGAACCACTGCCTACTAATAAATGAGCTAATAATTGTTACAGTTCAACCACGACATATCAACAATTTAATTCTGAACTGCATTAACAATTATCTCCACACTTCCCTAACTTTGTCCTTTGGCCTACACCATATACTTGTGTACATACAACCAGAACATTTCTTCTTAACACTTCCCCTATCCCTCCAAGAAAAGGCGATGATTCCTAGTATTTTTTATTATACCTTTTACTCCTAGATTAATGGGGCTGAGACACAGAAGAGGCGAGATTCATCTCACTTCAACTTTAAAGTATGAAAACATTCAAGGGGAAATCACACGTGAAGTTATAGTACACTCCCACTAGTTTTTTGTTGGAATTTTATCATGATTTGTAAGTCAATAATTCTCAATCTAGTATCTAAGAGTTCTTTAGTTTACCTGAGAAACGAAAAGAAGATGAATTTACATAACTGTAATTCTTCTCCCAAAAAAAAGGCTCACGGCTACTGAGAATCTTTAGAAGTAGCCAGAATAAAAGAGTCTTACAAACTTAGCTAAGGAAACATAACCAGTATTCCCTTTTCACAAATCTCATATACTTGGAGACAACAAAGGTGAATGCTATTACAGTATTTTTTTACATTACCAGTTTTAATCGTTCTTTTCTTCTTTTGCCAAAGGAAGTACTTGACCCAGGTTCTGATTCCTTTTTGCCATCTTCATCCTCATCTTCATCCTCATCATCCTCAAAACACCAATCTGGCAATACAGGTGGGGGTGGTGCTTCTTCTATATCACCATAGCGACGAAAAAGTTCCTTCAAATAATCACCCTTATAGATGCCTGGTGGCCTAGCTTGAGCAAAAGTAGCAACTGCTGCTTCAATACTACAGGAAACAAATAAACACCACGTAATTTACTTACAACTCTCCAATAATGCACACTTTTCAAAGCTCACTTTATTATATTCAAGAATCACACGAAGTATTTAACAGAGTCTTATAAAATGGACAAACTCACCTCCAATGTGATCAATTTATTAAGGACAAATTTACTATAAAGCAATTTTAATAACAGGCAAATAATTAATTCCTAAACTCTAGAGGTAAATTCTTGTAAGTCTATAAAGAGACAAACAAATCTAGATAGAGTCTGTGAAGAATGAAGAATCTGAATAAAGCCTTGAAGACCGAGGTCTTATCCAAGGGAAAAGAGCAATTATGGCAATGTAAATAGTAGTGTGAACAAAGTAAAAGCTTGCAGGTTTTAAAGGACTCTTCAGCAGACACAGACAAAAAGAGACAGAGAGGTTAAGTATTGACTAATCTGACACAGCACGCCAGAGTCATTGTACAGAACACCTGAATGGCCAGGCCTGCTAATATCTGCAGTAAAGAATCACTGAGACGTGCAAGCAGGAAGTGTACAGTCAGATGTGTACTTCCACTGATTACACTCAGAGAAGGACCAACTGTCAATATATACAATGACCTATCAATAATCAATGAGAAATTCAGTTAACAATTTAATATCTGATTCTCTTAGGAATTTCAGCTAACTGAGGTTCTAATCTCTCAGGACTTAAAAAGCCACTTTACAAATACAGATGTCCAATGAAGGTACACTGAGTGCTTTACATGAGGAAACTGGCTTTAAAATAGTCCTATGGCATTATAAACTTTCCTTTGTACTCAACAGCTATTTAAAAAAAAGAAAACTCTATTATTAAAACGGAAAAGAATAATAGTAACTTTCAAAGTTAAATACAACTAAAATACTGGAAGAAATTTTCTCTGGTTATTCTTCAAAAAGTAATAAAAAATTAGAAATATAAATACATAGTATATGGAACTCACAAGTACTTAATCCAACTACAACTAAGTATAAACGATTAGGTGACAATATTCTAAAGATTAACTCTATCTAATATGAGAACCACTTCAAATCACCTTAATCACGACTTCACCAAAAACTTGACAATACAAATCCTAAAACCAAAATATCAAGACAAATTTTTCAGTTGATTACTATGTATGTTTTCTTTTATTATAATAAAAAACAAATACCTCCAGTCCATTTTCTCCACCAGAAAGGCACATATGAGGAAACCAGTGCGATTGAAACCATGGGTACAATGAACACCTAGAAAATAAAGTATCTTTTGTTTAAAATTAATAAACCACTTTAGATGCAGTTTACTTTAAAATTCCCACCTGCAATCAAAGCATTTAAATAACTTTGTAAAATAACTACATAATAAAAACCTTAGAAGAACCTCTTATAAGAATTAATAACCTGCCAATTTAATTACTTAGAACCTAATTTATAACTAGATATAAGTTTCAACAGAATAAATTGCTTAACTGGTTAAAAACTGTCTCTCTTGTCTAAAGATTTCACTTAACTAAAATATTACAAGTGTTTCAATAAAAGGTATTTTCATCAAAACACAACTTTAAAGGTCAGTGGAAAGGAGGAAGATCCTCAGCACCATGACTGACACACGCCTGCAACAATGGGTTGGAAGCCAACAACTGGTGCAAGAACAGGTAGTATTTGCTTCCGTTGTACGTGGGGCCACTATGAACTGGAACCAACTCAAAAATACCTAGCAACAACAACACATTTATAACCTAATAAAATAATACCAGACAGGCAGAATAAAAAGTCTTCCTCAAGAAACAAGGATACAAAGAACTGCAGACAACAGGAACAACATGCACAAAGGTAAACACATGAATCAAAACTATATGGCAAAGTATAAATAAACCAGAATAGCATAGCATGAGGTATAAGACAGTAATACCAAATACAGTCTGAAACTGAAATAGTGAAGATTCTGAAGACATCTGAGTGTCATACTAAAGGGACTATAAAGATAACAGTGAGCTATTAAAGAAGTATAAGTAAAACAATTTATGGTGCTGATGAAGAATAGTGAATATACCATGGACTGCCAAATGAACAAACAAATCTTCCTTGGAAGAAGTACACACAGAATGCTCATCAGAAGCAAGGATGGCAAGACTTCATCTCACACACTTCACCCATGCTATCAGGAGGGAGCAGTCCGTAACTGGTAAGCTAGGTCACCAAAAAAGAGAAAGCCCCTCCGTGAGATGGACTGACACAGTGGCTGCAACAATGAACTCACATACAGCAGCAAGTATGAGGCTGGCAAAGGACTGGGCAGTGCCTCATTCTGTCGTACACAGGGCTGCGGTGAGTCAGAACCGATGGCACCTAACAACAACGTATACCAATAAAATCACCAGGTTTTAATAGCAGCTCAAGAGAAAAATGGAAGGGAGCAACACACAGGCAAGAAAACCACTAAGGAAACCATCCCAACAGCTTGTCTCTGAATGACCAGAGTATGAATAAAGCAGTGTGATAAGGATAAAGGAGGACATACTGGAGAGACAGACAGATAAATGGTTATCAAGATTGAGAGAAAGCAGTCTTTAGCTGCTGACCGGTTGAATATTTGGGAATAATGATAAACAGCTTCTAAGAGAAGTCTGGCCACGGCTGTGTATTTAAGAATAATCACCATACAGTTCAACTACGGAAAAGTGCTGTGGTGTGGACAAGATCACCAACAATAATTTTGTAAAGTAAAAGAAAAAAATCACGATTGGATGTCGTAGTTCTACTCTGCCCTACAGGATCACTTTAAGTTAGAACTAACTCACCAGCAACGTGTTGTTGTTGCATGTACCAGGCATTGTTCTAGGAAATGGCTGGGGATTGTGTAGCACTGAGATAATTCTTTTTTTAATTTATTTTTATTGTGCTTTAAGTGAAAGTTTATAATTCAAGTCAGTTTCTCATACAAAAATGTGCACACACACTGTCGTGTGACCCTGGTTGCCCTCCTCTAACAACACACTGCTCTTTTCCACCTTGTGTTTCCTGTGTCCATTCAGCCAGCTTCTCTCCCCTTTAACGTCTCATCTCACCTCTGGGTGGCAGCTGCTCAGTTAGTCTTGTGCATCTATTTGGGCCAAGAAGCGCACTCTTCACCAACATCATTTCATGTCTTGCAATCCAGTCCAATCTTTGTCTGAATAGTTGGCTTTGGGAATGGTTTCAGTTCTGGGCTAACAGGCTGGGAACCATGTCTTCCAGGGGCCCTAGAGTGCGTCGGACTATCAAGTCTGGTCTTTATGCTAGGTTTGAAGTTCTGCACCCCACTCTGTTCCCACTCCATCAAGGACTCTTTGTTGAGTTCCCTGTCAGAGCAGTCACTGGTGGTGGCCAGGCACCATCTACTTTTCTGGTGCACAGACAAAATTCTTAACTCCCCTGGAGTTTAGTTTATCTTGCAACTTAAAGTGTGATGCCAGGGACCAGAAGCACTGGCATCACCCGGGAGCTGGTTAGAAATCCAGCCCAGACCTCCTGCATAAAGACCCTCAAGAGATTCATAGGCACACTGAAGGGTTTATGAGTATCTTACAAACCAGTAACTGAGCATTTAATAAATGTCACTTTAAATGGTTACGACAAAAGAAGTTTATAAACACATGTTAATTCTGGTGTGTGACAAAATAAAAAGAACAATGGTGCTGATAAGGAAAAAAAAAACAGACTGGAATCTGAAAACAAACTGTCCAAGAATGAGCAGGAAAAGAGAACTCATTAAAAGAAAAGAAAAAGACTGACAAGAACTATTTTCCATGAGATCTTCTTTTTGCTAATTAACAGATTGTCTCATAAAATAAACAATCACCACTCATGAGTACTGTGTTCCTTTAAAAAGGCATATATCCACATGAGGTCTAACAGTCAATACTTACTCTAAAGCAAAGACACAGATGGCAAGGGGGGCAGGGAAACAGAACCGAACAGAAATATCAAAACAGCTGACACACACTGTACAACATAAGCAATGTCACTGAACAAACGGTATAAAAATTGCTAAACGGGAACTGAATTTGCTGTATAATTTTTCACTGAGAATATTTGCTAACGACAGCAAACAGACTGATTTCAACAGCACAGTGGGACATGCTAGTGGCACTCTGAAAGGTGCTAGTGGCCAATGTAAGGTGCCCAACAGGCAACTTCAAAAGTAAATGACAGGCTCATGCTTCCTCTGCTCTTGCCATGTGCTTTTATGTCATTATACTTACAAATCAGATGCAAATCAAAATAATTACCAATTCCTTGGCATACATTTTGTTAAACACTTCACACTAACAAAATTTTTAAAAATTTAAACAACTGATAATGAACTGTCATGGGATTAAGAAAACAAAAAGAACATGGGGTCATGGACACCAAGAAAAGAGGTGGTATGAGTGCTCCATGGTATGAGTGCTCAACTGTTTAATAATTAGAACTGACAGTCGCTATTTGATTAAAAGCACTGAAAGATGACTCCAGAATACAATGCAGTGAAAAGAAATAAATGGAAATAAACAGATTTTAAAAAGTCAGACTGAGAAGGGGAAGGGGAATTTGAAACAGAAAGATGTTTTCCCAAGGCAACTATTTAACAAGCCAAGCTAAGACAAGTGCCGTCGAGGCGGATCCGACTCAGGCTTACATATATTTATAGGCCAAGAAAACAGACTTAGTTAGGTCACAGAGTTTGACAAAAATAGACTGAATAACTAAAATGAAGTTTCTTAAGGGAAGAAATGAAAAATATAGGAAGATGGTCAGTCTTGAATGGAAAGACATCACTTGGAAATAAATAGCTATGATTAGCAAATTCCATCAATTCTATTGGAAAAGGTGCTTTACAAGTCACAAAAATGTTAGCTATATAATTTTATCCAACATGTAGCTTAACTCACCATGTAAAACTTTCTTTCCACCTTATCTTTAACACCAATTTAATGAACAAATATTTCAACTTTAGATATTTTGTAAATAAACTATTTTAGCATCCAATTTTTATCTAACAAAACTAGCTGAATATTTTTATGAATAGGAAATGTAAGGATAGATTACCAAGTAACTGGCATGTAAAGATTGCATGTAAAGATATATAACTCATTTACATATCTTTTTTAATGTTCTTTGCTATGAAAATACATAGAATTCTAGTATTACTTTTCTATTACATTCCAAAACATTAATAGATGACATAATTTTAAAAGACAGACTATTTATTACAAAACCTGCTTCAAAACAAGTATCTACAGAAAAATATGGAGGACTGTTTCTCTTGTTTAAAAAATATCGTCAGCTAAATTCACTATAAGCTTAGTTCGATGTAATTATTCTTCTATGTTTACGAAAAAGTATTCTGGGGGTCAGTTCTAACCTGGCCCCTAGGGTTGCCATGTGTCAGATCCAACTCGACAGCACTTGCCTGGCTGGCTTTTGCTATTGTTTCTTTTTCTTCATTATAAGAGTGGGTCTATCTAGTGTCAATTAAACCATGAATTACAACAAAAGATCAACTAGCTATTAACTATTTAAAGTACATGTTTTATTCAAATTTGTCTTCATTTTCTAGATACTACTTAGGTAAGCTAACTGTAACATAATAAATTTACATGAAATTTAAGAAATGCCGTTACTAATCTATGTGCTAAGGGAAAACTACAAACCAAACCAAACCTGTTGCCAGCAAGTAGATTCTAACTCAAAGCAACCCCACAGTAGAAAACATAAATGCTCTCAGAGTTTCCAAGGAGTGCCTGGTGGATTCGAACTACCAATTTTTTGGCTAGCAGCTGCAACACTGAACCACTACACCACCAGAGAAAAACTATAGTTCTTTTAAAATCAAATTAAGAGAAATGAAGTACGCTCCCCTACAAGAAGAACAGCTATAACTAAAGAAATGTATATACTGGTTATACGAATTAGGGTAGCTTAGAGATGCCTGATAGCAACACATTGTTTTAAATAAAACCTCATCTCAATGTATGCAATTACCTTTCTATCACATTCCTCAGATAAATTAATTTTCAGAATTAAAAAACCTATCGCAAAAAAAAAAAAAAAAACACTTATCTCATCAATCTAAACCAGTGGTTCTCAATTAGAGGCAATTTTGCTCCCCAGGAGACATCTGGAAACATTTCTGAAGGTCACAATTGGTGAGGTGTTACTGGTTATCTACAGGATAAACACTAGAAATACTGTTAAATGTCCATAATGACCAGGATAGCCCCTCCATAGCAAAAAATTATCTAGTTTGAAAAGTCAATAGTGCAGAGGCTAAGTCACCCTGGTCTAAATGAGGAACAAAAATGACAAAGACAGAGAAAGGAAACTATCATTTATTAGTACTTTCTAGGTACCAAGTATCTTAAAAGTTATTTAATAGAAAGAAGTATTTGTTCACCAAAGTAAGCATGTGCTACTTCATGAAACTACATATTCATACTCATAAATACGTCACAAGTACTTATAGCTAGAAACACCTAAAATAATTAAAGAGGCATTGGTTAAGCTATGTATATATTATGCATTATTGTTAAGTGCCCACTCTTAACCACCTAGTCCTGAAGTATCCTCCCAGTCTTGTTAGGTTTAACTCCATCGCTGCAGCCGCTCCATCAATCCATCTCACTGAGTGTCTCTTCCTCTTTTTCACTGACCCTCTGCTTTACAAAACACAATGTCCTTCCTTCAGGGACTGGTTCTTCCTGATGAAATGTCCAGGGTAAACGAGACGAAGTGTAATCATCCTCACTTCTAAGGAGCACTGTGGCTGTACCTTTTCTAAAACATACTACTAGTTTGTTCTTTAGGCAGTCCACAAAATACAAGGACTGCCAATTAACTCATCCTAGAAAAACTGCTACATACCTCATTGCTCATTATCACTACGGTCACCTTTAAAGTACTCTCCTTAGAAGCTATGAACCAACACCTGTGCCTAGTCCACCCTTCAAAGCAATTTTGGAACTCTTTTCCTGGAATGGACATCAGCGTTGTCTTGCATAGGACTTTGTCAAAAATAGAACACTTGAAAATCAGTATCTTAGACATTAAGATGAGCTGAAATGGACTAGTATTGCCCATTCTGAATTGGACAATCTAAGGTCTATTATGCCAGGAATAACAAATTGAAGAGGAATAGTACTGCATGCATAGTCAAAAAAATCTCAAATCTATCCTGAAATACAATGCTGTCACTGATAAAATAATATCTCACACACCTACAAAGAAGGCCAGTTAACTCAACTGGAAACTGGAAAACACGGCCTTGGTAACAGAAAAGACACTGCATACTGCATGACAGATTTTTGCAAAAGCCACAATATATTCAATGCAAATACTCTTTTTCAACAACATAAATGGTGGCTATACACACGGACCTCACCAGATGAAATGCACAGGAATCAAACTGACTACATCTATGGAAAGAGACAAGGAGAAAGCTAAATATCATCAGCCAGAAGAAAGCCAGGGGATGACTGCAGAACAGACCATCAACTGCTCATACGCAAGCTCACACTGAAGCTGAAAAAACTAAAACAAGTCCGTAAGATCAAAAGTACAATCTGGAGTATATTCCATCTTAATTTGGAGACCTTCTCAAGAATAGATGTGATACACTGAATAGTAATAATCAAAGACCAGACAAGTTTTAGGATGACATCGAGGACACTGTACACAAAGAAAGCAAAAGGTTATTAAAAAAGAAAAGAAAACAAAGAAAGGTGGAAGACTGAAACTTGCTCTTGAACATAGACAAAGTGTCTAAAGCAAATTGAGGAAACAATGAAGTAAAACAGCTGAACAGAAGCTTGCAACAGGAGGCTGGAGAATAAGAACATGCTCCGCATTTCTCAAGCTCAAAGAACTGAAGAAAAAATTCAAGCCCTGAGTTGCAATACTAAAAGATTCTATTCTAATTACATATAGCTCACCAAATAGCCAAAAAAAAAAAAAAACCTCATTGTCATCAAGTTGTTTCTGACTCACAGTGACCTACAAGACAGAGCAGAACCACCCCATAGGGTTTCCAAGGAGCAGCTAGATTAGAACTGCCGATCTTCTGGTTAGCAGCCAAACTTATAACCAGTGTGCCACCAGGGCTCAACACAGACTACTATTTACCAAGAAATCAGCAGTTTCTTTTAATATAAAATGGATTTTTTCATTTTTCCAGATCACAAAATTCTTTCAAAATAGTTTATAACTGCACATGCAAATACAGTACAGCTCCTAAAATCATTTAACTATAATTTCAAAATAGTTCTGAAAAAATTAAACTTTTTTTGTAAATCATTTAGAAGCAAAACCTAACCTGAAATGATATGACATTATTTACAGCCTATATTTCCCACTTAGTTTGACTACCCATATATTCATCTGTATAAATGTTAAAGTATTTCATTGTAATGTTTTCTCACATCCAGATTATCTCTAAATAGTATTTACTAAAAAAAAAAGTCATCCTTCTTAAGACGAATAACTAAGTCCACATCTGAAGAATATCTTATGCCAGAAAATAAGAAAGCTGTCAAAGACTGAAAGGTGATAGCAAAAAGACAACCTAAAGATGCTCCAATTGCCTAGGACAGCAATTCAGACTTCAGAATACTAACTGCTATTCATTAAAGTACACCAATTATATAAAAATTTAAGAGCTTATATGGGAGCTTTAATACAAAATACTCATCAGTCACCACTGTGATGATTACTAGGATACCAACTCAATTTTCTAAAACTTGAAAGAAAGACGCATTTAATCAGCTTTTCCCATGCAAACTGTATTCCAGGATAACCAAATTGTTGAAAATAGTTCTTTACCAAAGAATTTCAGCTAACACAGAAAAATCATCATGTTTCAATGTCTAATGAAATACTTTATTTAGGCTACCACCATCAATGGATGGTAAAATTATCAGGTGGAAGATAAGATGGAGAACGGCATTACAGAGGAAGTGAAAAAGGTGAGACAACTAGACATTAGGCTCTTCCCAGTGTGGTGGAGGAAGGAAACCAACAGTACCAACTACGAAGTACTATAAAATCTGTATAACACTCTATTTAGAAATTTTTTCTTTAAGTTCTTCTAAGAATACTACTGCTCAATTTACAACAAGGATCAACTTGTTTTCCTAAACCAGGCAGTATTAAATCTTTCTGAGAAACGTGGTTCCAGATTTTAGGACGCTTTGATTGCCCTCCTTTGAATTCTTCAACAATATTTAGCTTTTAGAAAACTGTTCTGTGAGTTGTTTTGCTTTCCTCAAATACAAGTCTCAATAATACTTTAGCATGTGTATCTTCTAATCATTATCTAAATACAGTGAAAAGTAGAATATGTGTATGGCAGAAATCTGCTTCCTATGTTTTTTGTAACAGAAAAGTGATGACTATGCCTTTTTAAAGACAGAAAACTTGTGAGACCCAATAAATAAAGCAACCCCACTGAGTTCTGGCTCTCACAGGTTTCCCTGTCTATAGGTATGCACTTGTACTTACTATATATCTATGTGCATGTGTGTGTATACATATATTCATGTGAATATGTAAATACATACACACATATATTACCAGATACTGTACCAAACATAACAGAGCCTTGGTGATGAAGTGCTTAAGAGGTCAAGGTGCTAACCAAAAGGCTGCAATTCAAACCCATCAGCAGCAACCTGGGAACCATATGGGGCAGTTCTACCCTGCCCTACAGGTTCACTGTGAGTCAGAATTGACTTAACAGCACAACAACAATACCAAACACACTCTCGTAGTATTGTTTTTAAATCATAATTGCATGCTGTGTAATATAAATTACCTACTTTTAGCAGATATGTGAGCTGTTTCTAATTTTTTATTACAAAGGAAAGTTAAGTCAAAAACTCTTGCAGACAGCTCAAAAAACAGCACCCAATTATCCCCTCAGAGAGACTACACTAATTACTTTAAATTTAAAATGTATGAGTGTACTCATTTTATCTAACCCATGAAACTAGCGGGTATTAGTATTTTAAATCTCTGCAAATTTGATGGGGGAAGGTAACAATAGGCATTTTAATTTGCATCTTTGTTAATAAGAACAAAAACAAAATGCATGGTTTTTGGCTATTTGTACTCCACCTTTTATAAAATGCTTTTTTTTCCACTGTTTTCTATATTTTTCTCATGAGGAACATCCCTTCTACCCTTTGATTTATAAAATCTCTTTATATATATTTAACATTTTACCTGTCATATTTTCCTCAAATATTTTTCCCAACTGTTCAAATACCTTTTTACTGTTTCCACTATGTTTTTATAACACAGAATTCATTTTTCCATCTTTGTGTGATCAGATCAAGACACCAATGTAGGAACTAATTAGAGATTTGGACTCTGGACAGAACTGGTTTAAAATTCTGACTCATCCACTCATCAACTGTGTGACTTTAAGCAAATAAATTCTCAGTTTCTCTATCTGTAAAATGAGACCACCACCTCATATCACATACAGCTGTTACAAGGATGGCATTTAAATACTAATGTCAAATTAAATAGTTGTTTATAATTCCCTACCATATCTGCTGGGCATATAATGAAAACAAAAACAAAAACAAAACACTGCTATCTAGTCAATCCTGACTCAAAGCAACCCTATCGGACTGAGTAGAACTGCCCCATGGCATTTCCAAGGAGCACCTGGTGGATCTGAATTACTGACCTTTTGGTTAGCAGCTGCAGCTCTTAACCACTACACCAACAGAGTTTCCACTGGTCATATAGTAAACATTATTTAATCCTTGCTAATAATTAACAGTAATAGTTTCTATTATCAAGGAGGCCTGTTACAGCAGCTCTCTGCTACTAGCCAAAATGTTGACGGTTTGAACCCATCAGCCCCTCTGGAAGAAAAAGACGCGGCAATCTGCTTTTGCAAAGATTACAGCCTTGGTAACCTATCAGCAGTTCTACTCTGTCCTACTGGTCACACACTGAGTTGGAATTGACTCCACAGCAAGTGGTTTGGGAGGGGGGATTGTTACTATTATCATTAAGGGAACCCTGGTTAGTACTATGAGTGCTAATCAAAAGGTCTGCAGTTCAAATCCACCAACTGCTCCTTGGAAACTGTATGGGGCAGTTCTACTCTGTCCCGCAGGGTAACGATGAATCAGAATCTACTCAACAGCAATGAATTTAGGGATCTTGGTACATATTTTTTGGCACTACCATTAACAGCTATTACATTTTAACTTTTTACAGCATTTCTCAAAATTTACGTGCATGAAAAAACATCTGAGACTCGTTTAAAAATCTAGATTCCTAGACTTCATTCCCAGAGGTTTTAATTCTGTAGGTTCACGCTGGGGCTCCAAAAACACATTTGTAACAAGCATCCTCAGGTGATTTTGATATTAAAAAACTAGGAGCACCTCTAAAAAGTGTTCATGAATTCTGCCTTTGGTAATACATTCAGAATAGCCTTTGCCACCCCAGAACTGAAAAATACTAATTTCACCTATATTCTTACAACTTTTTTCAGATATTTAATCCATCAAAAATGTATTTTATTGTCTCACTGCCACTGCTGAACAGTCAGACCTCTCCCATCTGACCTGAAAAATATCTCCTTTACCATCAGGAAACCACTACTGTAGCTTCCATTGCTTTATCATACACTCATATGTGTTAATAACTGATAAGGAAAATCCTGATCGCTTTTGTTTTTTACAATTTTCTTGACCATAATCTTGCCTGTTTATTTTACCAAATAGTTTTATCTGTGTTCAATAAATACTCAATAACTTAAAAGCAGCAGTGGATTTTACAAATAGTTATTCCAAAAGTCTTAATCAGATTTTGCATGAATTACATTAAAAATGTGAAACTCATGAAGAAATAAGTAATGTCTCTCTATATCTTCAAATCTTTGATATGTAGGTATATTTTCTTCTGAAGCATCTCTTATGTTTCTTAACAACTTTCTTCTTTGTTGTTTTATACTTAGAAGACAGTGATAGTTTCACAAGTGAACTCACAACTCTGGCTACTAAGAACCTGATCCAAGTTCTAACCTTCACACGCTGTGTGAATTGCCCTATGCAAGTCACTTAGCCTATCCAAGCCTCAGTTTCTTCTAAAATGAGAGTGACAATCATAACTACCTAATAAAAGTGTTGTCATAACTATGAGATAATGTATATAAAATGTTTTTACACACTGACTAGCACAGAAAAAAGGTCAGATTAATGTTAGCTAATATGAAGATGAATGAGATCTTTCTCCATTCTCTCGTTACATTTTCTAACCAGTTATTACTTATTCACAGGAAAGTTGCCAGTGTTTTCTTTTTGATCTTGTGTCCAAACATACCCCTGAACTTTCTTATTATACCGCAATTGACTCACTAAATAGAAAAAAACATTAGCTTAGAATCAGAAAAAGAAATCGTGAAAGAAAATACATTTAAAAGCAAAAAACTTTAACATTATAAAAACCTTAAAAAGCAAATAAACTAGAAATTTCCTCAAACAATATATATATGAAGTTAATTTATGGCATCACAAGACATCAGGACAGAAAATTCTTCAGTAAACTGTGCTGAAACAAATGACTGGCTATGTAGGAAATACTGAAACTTGACACTCAATTCAAACTGTGCTCCAGAAAGAAAAAAAATTCAAGTTGAAAGCAAACGTAATTCTAAAAGACCATTCCTAGCAGCACTGTTTTTAATCAGGGGCAGCTAAATGTCATTTTAAGTAACTTTCTATTTTATTTACTTACATGTTATATGTGGAAACCCTGGTGGCACAGTGGTTAAGTGCTATGTCTGCTAACCAAAAGGTCAGCAGTTCAAATCCACCAGACATGTCCTGGAAACTCTCCAGGGCAGTTCTCTGTCCTATAAGGGTCACTGTCAGTCAGAATGAACTCAGCAGCTACAAGTACAGACACATATATGGGTACTGTTTACTGTCTCCACCATTACCCCCTCACTATATCATAAGCTTAAAAATAGCAGGAGTTTTTTTGTTTTCTTCACTGATACACTTCAAGAGCCTTAACTGGTGTCTGGGACAGGGTCACAATAAATATTTGCTAAATGAAGTATCTACCAGCAAGAGAATGGATGGCAGAGTTGTCAACAGCAGACTTGAAAATACCGATGCCTCAGCCCTCAGGCAGCTGGACTGGGAGTGGAGAGGCAGCAGCCCCAGAACAATCAAAGCCAGCCACAACAACTTTGTCCAGAGTTCTAAATCCCCTCCAATCTGTTCAATTTTCTACATAAGAGCATACCATAGTGCAAAAAAGATGTAGAAGCACTGGTTTAGGGACAAAGCTACAATAAAATAAGGGAATGATAACAAAAATCTTATTTAACAATGGTATCCCCTCCAAAGAGGCAAAAGATGTATAACCAGAAAGGATACATACAGGACATTTCAAAGATACCGATAAAATTCTATTCCTCAAACTACAGACATGTGTTCACAGGTGGTCATTTCATTATTATTGTCTGTAAACTACATAAATACGAAATTAGCTCTTCTGACAGTATCAAATATTGCTTAATAAAAGCGTTTTAAGAAAAAATAAAATACTATGATATATAAAAAAGTATCAACTGAATCGCTGCTGTCATTCTAACTCTCCTCAAACTATCCTACAGATCTCAGCTTAAACATATCTTACACACAAATGTGTATCTTTTTAATATATTTATTATATACAAGGTATATTTAGTGGGTTACATGCTACGCTACATCTGCTAACCAAAAGGTCAGCAGTTCAAATCCCCCAGGTGCTCCTTGGAAACTCTATGCAGCAGTTCCACCCTGACCTCTAGGGTTGCTATGAGTAAGATCTGACTCAACAGCAGTGGGTTTAAGTATATTAATATTTTTAAAGTGCTTGTCTCTGATCCCCCCCAAACTGGGACAGCATGTGCTCTATATATCCCTTACTTACCTCTCCTTTTTAACAGTGGATCACAACTGCAAAATCAGTCATCTATTTTACTGTTTCTGAATGAACAGGTATCTGTTATTGCCTTTCCGTTTCTTGCTCTAACTAAATCCTGGCTCTCACTTCCAGTGCAGATTGATCTCATATGTTTTAAAAGTTCAAAGATGCAAAGATATATACACAGTAAAAAGACTAGAAAGAAATAGCCTAATAAGTTACAAGTATATCTGTCTGACAGGAAAGCTTAAAGGTGATTATTATTTTCCTGGGATCTGACACTGTTTTTGATATTAATAAGCCCTATTTTAAAAAAAAAATTTTTACTACAGGAAAGAAGCATAGTTTAAAGCCCTAACATGTTGTTGTTGTTGTTGGTGTTGTTGTTGTTGTTAGGTGCCATCGAGTCAGTTCCAACTAATAGCAACCCTATCAATAACAGAACAAAACACTGCCCAGTCTTGCGCCATGTCCACAGTCATTTTTATGCTTGAGCCCATTGTTGTGGCCACTGTGTCAATCCATCTCACCAAGGGTCTTCCTCTTTCTCGCTGACGCTCCACGCTACCGAGTATGATGTCCTTCTCCAGGAACTGATCCTTCCTGACAACATGTCCAAAGTATGTAAGACACAGTCTTGCCATCCTTGCTTCCAAGGAACACTCTCATTGTACTTCTTTCAGAACAGATCTGTTCTTTTGGAGTCAAACATGTCTCTGTTTAAATCCTGGCTCCACAGCTTCTTAATCATATGACCTAAAATCAAACTAAACCTATTACCTTTAGTTTCAACTCAGCAACCCTACAGAACACAGCATAGCAGCCCTACAGAGTTTCTAGGGAGTGGCTGCTGGATTTGAACTGCTAACCTTCCAGTTAACGGCCAAGTTCTTAACCACTGAGCCACCACGGCTCTGCATGACCTAAGACAAGTTATTTAATCTCTGTAAGTCATAGTTTCTCCATTTGCAAAACTATGATCACAATAATTTCAAAAATAACTGTTTCTTGAGAAAGGCCCCTAAACTAAATTCACTTAAAATACAGATAAAGTGTGTTGTTAAGACAGAGGCAAAGTATAGGAGCAACTAGGGTTTTACCTTGAAAAACATAAAAACTATGAAAATACATGCATTTTATGGTCCACAATAACTATTAGTCTACTATTTAACAAATATTATTTAGTGATTACTTAAAAGGTTTTGGGGGGGACTCTCCATATCAAAAGCATGTCAACTCATTTTCAAAAAAGAGAATGGAGATCCAATGACAGAACAAATGCTGGCAAAGTAGAGCCAAACATACCTATAAGTTCAGGTGGGTTTCTCTCATTAAACCGCTCACACAGGCGAATAAACGTCTCAGTGTTCTCAGCTGTAGGACACTCACCATGTCTAGTAATATGGAAAAAAATTTTTGAAAAAAGAGATTACATTTTTCAATGAAAATTTTTAATGTTAAGGAGTCTTAATATATAACTTACCCTTTACACTGAAGTTTTATATATTTGATTCCTTCTTTTTCTATGTCATTTCTGTCATAGAACCTTGATGTATTAGTCAGGTCCACCAATAAGCCCATTTTAACCTTAAAAAAAGAGGGGAGTACAGATGGACTAGTAACTAAATTTGTTTCAAAATAAAGTGACTATAAGGGAGTATTACAGTTCATCCATTGACACTGAGGAAGATTTCAGGCTTACTCTCCTACTGAACTACTAACAGCAAAAGCACCACTTATCTAAGTTTTATCTAAGATACCAGAACTTGACAGGCACTCAGTAAAATAAATTAATGCCCAAACTAATGAAGGAACAGGAACAAAAGCAAAAGAGGCTGCACTTCCAACAACATAAAAACCTACCTTGCACTGAGTGAGCACACCATTGCAGCTTTCTGCATTCACCTCTCTACCTGTGACTTTTCAGGTAAGATGTAAGGGCAGGAATGGCATCGATCTGGCATACTCACCAACCAAAGCTCCAGGCAAACATCAACCCAACACCGCAGGCAGACATCACCAATCACTCTGCTGAAACCTATTCTCAGCCTATACCGAACTATGTCCCTGGCTTAAAAGATGAGGCAGGCACTTATGTTTTAAGTATATAAATATTTCCCACTTTCCATTTGATTAATAACCCTCCTTTGTATTTTCTGAAAATACATTGAAGCTTAAAGTCATATTCCTTGAAACAGAGGTTAAAAATTGAAGAGAGACTTTTAGTACAAAGAACATAGGGTGAGACAGCAATTTCCCTCTTCTCTTTCTGGATATCACACAAAAACAATAAATGAGGGGAGAAATGAAAGAACTCAAATCCCATTTTTCAATGAAACAGAAGGCACTGAAAATTTACACATTCAAAAAAACACGACTAAGGGCTGCCAAAGGAATTAACATGACAGCAGATGTCATGCAGGAAGAAAGAGACCAGAAACAGGCCCAGGGACAGTCCATCTTCTGCTCCGACACACGTGGGCTGCCATGAGTCAGAAACCACTGGCCAGTATCTAGCTCCTGGTCAGCAAATCATACCTGGTAAAGGCATGCCAACCGATTCATCAGGTGTTCACTCATTTCTGCAAACTATTCACACATTCTCCTAAACGCCAACATTTCTGCTTACCAAAAACGAAACCCATGCAGCTGAGTCAATTCCGACTCATAGCAACCCTATAGGACAGAGTAGAACTGCTCCACAGGGTTTCCAAGCAGTGCCTAGATGGGTTCAAACTGCCAGCCTTCTGTTTAGCGGACATAGCACTTAGCCACTACACCACCAGGGTTTCCATTTCTTGCTTAGGTGGCTCTATTTGGCCACATCATCTCACACAAATGGCACGGCCTTACGTAACAGGGGCTCAGGGGAAGCAGGATGGTAAGTTACTGTTTCTGTCTGGAATAATAAAAAAACTTTCAGAAATAAGATGCTGCTGATGGCTGCAAAACATACTGAGTAAGTAGCGATGCTGACTATATACTTCCCATGGTTAAAAGGGTAATACTTTAACACAACAAAAAAAATTTTTTTAACGGTAAGAAAGAGACTTTTCACTACCTCAACTTGTTTAAACTTCTGGATGTTTAATCAAGTAGCTACACCATATTTTGTGTATATATTTTTCCAAACTATAGTATCACAAGCTTTATTCTAGTCTTCTCCGTTTGATTTGCAACTTCTTTCTCCAACAGTGAGAAACTTGTCTTGGGTATTTTTCAAATTCAAATTTTTTTTTATCAGTGTCAACATGTCTATGAAACAAAAATTATGTATGATTCTCTGTATACTATGGATAGCTTCCTCCAGCCATATGTACTCAGATTTTAGTTGTACTTTGTTCCATTTAACATTATTTTACACATTTAAAAAAAAAGTTGCTGGCAAGTCTATTCTAACTCAAAACAACCCTAAAGGACAGAATAGAACTGTTCCACAGTACACATACTTCCTAATATATTTAAAATTTTTCATATTTAGCAACCTTCTAAAGGTAAAAACATCTTATTTACACATGGGTAAGCTGTCATTCACCAATTCATCAGGACCTCTTCAGAGATTATTCACACTTTTATTTGGAGAAACAGCACATCTGTCTTTTTTTTTAAATAATTTATTGCATTGTATTACTATTGCTAAGAATATACACAATGTACACCAACTCAACAATTCTATTATGTACAATTCAGTGACACTGATCACATTCTTCTAGGTGTACAACCATTCTCACCCTCCTTTTCAGAGTTGCTCCCCCATTAACAGAAACTCACTGTCCCCTAAGTTTTCTATCTAACCTTCCAAGGTGTCGTTGTCACTTTAATTCCATATAGACAGATCTCAAAAAGAGCACAATGCTCAAGACAGACCATCTTTACTAGTTAAGCTAAACTACGGTTAGGTTGTAATGTTGTCTATCTTCTTAATCAAAAGATAGACACCATTAAAGTAAAATCACCTGTTAAACAGAGTTCAATTCTAATGCAAGTACATAGAGTAAAAAAAGTGTGCACAGTGAAAATTCTCTTATAAATACCTTAAATAACTAGTAAGGAAAAACATATTTGGTTATATTTGTATATCTCACTGGAAACTTAGTATCATCTCTCAGTAAAAGTCCATGACAGTGGGTTCTTCTTTCTGGGCTGTAACAAAAGCTATTACTTCTTAGCTGATCACTAACTAAATAAAGTAGCTGGCTTATGTTCAGTCACCATATGACATAAAAAATCTTACAGACCAGAATCATATTCTACCTGGCAACAAAAATAAATCCCCAGATTATACTATACTGAAGAATACTCGAACCTGGGCAAGTCCACTGGAGACTAAGAGATCAGGTGGAACAAAGATATACTATCCCAGCTAACACCTCTGATCAACCAACCCGGCCAACCATGGAGGTAGCTACAGATGAAGAGTGATTGCAGCTAAGGCCAGGTGAAGCATCTCCTAGCTAATTCCAGACCAAAATACAGATCCACAAAACAGAAAGCTACACATACAGATGTTGTTCTAAGCCACTATCTTTATGATGACTTTTTAAGCCAAAAAAGCTAACTGATAAAAATGTCTTCTTAAGGAAAAAAAGAAAGAAACTGAGCCCAAGCCTGATACTGGATAACACACACATCATCCTCCTCATTCTGAACCTTGTACTTTTGGGGAAGACAAGAGAAACAATTTATACTTTTTATAGTTATTCTTTTTCTCTGTTGTTTTTGCTTTACTGAACAATAATATTAGGCTGCACAATTATCATCGTCAACATAATGGTAAGACATCATTTCTGAAATATAGCTAGCTGTCATAATGTGCTTGCTCTACTGATTTCTTCAGAGAATACATTACTGCCAAACCGAGATTTAGATGCCATAATACAGCTTCTCAGTGCACTAGGATTAGAGGTCATGTTATTTGTCTCCAGGTCTAAAGCAAGAAAGGTCTGATAAGCAGGAAAATGTGAATTTTCTTAACAGGTAGGAATATTTTATCCAAGCAAACAGAAACTATAGTGTGTGAAGTGCCCTGTCCCCAGACACATGGGCTTGTGATGTGTTTATATTTGTGAATGTGTCTGTGTATGTACACATACATCTACACATATTACATATACATATTTTTTTCATAATAGATCACCCCAATCCACAAAGTAAGAATAACAACTGTATCTCCTCATAAGGTTATTGTGAAGTTTAAAAGAAGCCCTTATTCTGTGCCAAGCCGTTGTACATGCTTTCCATGCACTAATATTTTACAGATGACTAAGCTGAAATATTCAGATTATGCAACGTGCCCACAAAACTTTACATGGCAAACTAGGATTCAACTACAGGCTATCTGGCTTCTCAGTCCAAGTTTTTAGCATACTGCCAGTAACATACTTAATTATTGATAATGAAAATACAAATAAAAAGTCTATTAAAAAATAAAACAAAACTGCTGTCTAGTCATTTCTGATTTACAGTAACCCTACAGGACAGAACAGAACTGCCCCAGTGGGTTTCCAAGGAGCGGGTGCTGACTTTTTGGTTAGCAGCCAAATGTTTAACCAATGCACCTCTAGGGGTCAGAAAGGTAAGCAAGCAAAAGTAAAAGCTATACGTAAAATAAAGGATTCAAATAGTGATACACTGAGTAATGAGCTAGTGACAGGTCTTTAAAATCTAAGTGGCCACTTTTCTCTTCCATGCTAGGAGCGCTACACTTGATAGGCACTAATACCTGTTGGATACACTAACACAACAGAAAATAATCGATTACCAAGAGTACAAAATTCAACTGTACCAAAAGATGGTAAAACAGATCAGTGTTGTGAGTTTTGTCCCATAAAAAGACACATTCAAAACAGTAACATACAGGAGAAAGGTATTCAAAAGGGTAACACATCTGTCCAAAAGTAAAGATAAGGAGGCAGGAAGGGACAGGAAAGCTGGATGCATGGACACAGGGAATCTAGGGTCAAAGGGAAAAGCGGAGAGTGCTGATACATCATGAAGAGTGCAACCTATGTCACAAAACAATTTATGCATAATTCTTGAATGACAAAATAATCTGCACTGCAAACATTCACCTAAAACACAAAAATTGAAAAAAAAGAAGATGCTGAAATGGTAAACCCTGGTAGTTGTGAACAGGATCTTATTTGGAAAAGGGGGGTTGGTAGCTATAATCAAGTTAAAATGAGGTTCTAGTGGATTAGGCGCTAATACCAACGACTAGTGTTTCCTTATAAGAAGGAAATTTGTCACAACCACACAGGAAGACCATCACACGAAGACAGAGGAGAGACTGGAGTACTGGACCTGAAAACCAAGAAACACCAACCATCGATGGCAATCACCATAAGCTATGAAAGAGACATCACAGAACAGATTCTTTCTTAGAGTCTGTAGAAGGAGCCAACCTTGCCAACATCTTATTTCAAATTTCTAGCCTCCAGAATTGTAAGAGAACAAACTTTGGTTGTTTTAAACTGCCTATATTATGCCAATTGATTACAGAACAACTCAGAAAAGAAGGGTGGGAACTGCTGCACAACTTGAAGAATATAATTGCCGTTAATGAACTGCAGCCCTAGAAAACTCATACAATTGGTACTTTGTCAGAATAATGCGAAAAATAAAGTCTCACTTAAAAGCTACCTGACATGAACATGAAACTGCTTCAGTGGAAAACATTTACGCAACTGTTTATAAAACTAAATGTGTACCCACCATGTAACCCAGCAACCACAGTCTTGGGCATTATCCCAGAAAAAATTAAAATATATGTTCATGAATGTTCCCAGTAGCTGTACTGGCAATAAGCCAAAACCAAGAACAATGCAAACATTCTTCAGTGAGAAAATGGTTAAACAAAATTTGGTATATCCATACAATTGAATACTATTCAGTAATAAAAAGCAGGGAACTACTCCTACATGCCACAGCTGGGATAGATCTCAAGAGCAATATGTTTAGAGAGAAAACTTAATCCCTAAAGGTCACATCTTTTATGATTCTACTTTTGTAGCATTCTTAGAATAACGAAACTACGGAGATGGAGAACAGATTAGCACTTGCCAGGAGAAAGAAAATAGTGAGGAAAGAGCCTGACTGTAAAACCGCGGGCATGAGAGAGTTCCTTTGTGGGGATGGAACAGTTCCATAACCACTACTGAGGATCTAAACATGAGAACTAACTGTACAGAACTACACACACACACACACACACACACACACAAACTGGTAAAAACTAAATAAGGTCTGTAATCTAGTTAACACTGTAACAATATCAACTTACTGGCTTTGATACTGTAACTACAGTTATATAAAATGTCACCACTAGAGCAAACAGGGTGAAAGAGTTTACAGAACTCTAAGTACTACTTTTGTAATTTCCTATAAACCTATGGAATTCTTCCAAAATTAAAACTTTTAGGGAAAAAGCGACCTAAAGAACAAAACAGGGGTACAATAGACTGAATAGTACAAAAAAAATGTTTCTTACCTTTAGACTCTTCAGATAATTTGAGAGCATACTGGGATGGAACCGATTTTCTTCTGCGACTTGACTGTCATACCTTGGTCCTAACATTGTCTTCAGAGGTAAGAACTTTCCTAAATAACATTAAGATGGGTAAAAATTTTCATTAAAAAAAGTGCCAGGTTAAATCCCTATAATAAACGATGTCTTAAATGGAAAAATAATCTGTAAATGCAACTGTCCATAGTACTCTCAATCTAAATTACACCTGTAAAAGATACTCCCTAGGAATTTTTAACAACATAAATTCTCAAAATTGACAATGAAAGATAACAGCAAAATAAAAATTAGTAAGGAACATAAATTCTCTAAACAATCTCAATTCTAAATCACTAAAAATCTATTGCCTTAAAACTTTTAAAGCTGACTGTACTATAAAATTGATAATGAAGTGAATTAAACCAATACTTTAAAATCTCTAATTATATGTTTTCAGTATGAAGCTGAAATCTTCTCCATCTTATGAACTTTATCCTACATCTCAGGGTTTTAGGATATAATGCTGAGAAGAGGCTAACCAAAATCATCACTTTAACTACTCATAGCAACTACAGTATCAGCAAGAAAGAATGACCATTTTTTACCTTTTCTTTTTACAAATTACAATAGGAACATAGGTGAAGTCATCATTTATAATCAACTTTAAAATCATCAATTTTAACTGATTTACACTTTAACACACAACAAAATAAACAAAATGTCTACCTAAAATACATGTCCCAGTCTGTGGACCTCTTTTCTATTACATTCACTCCCTTTATGTCTCATCTAGTCTCATGGCTTTAAAAACCAACAACATGTTAATGACTCACAAATTTATATCTCTAGTCCAAACCTATTCCTTAACTCTAGACTCACATATCAAACTGCCTACATGATTTAGTCTCTACTTGATGTCTATCAAGATCTCTCAGACTTAACACCCAAATCTGAGCTCTCAATATTCAAACTCTAAAGAGTGTTCGCCTCAGTCTCTTTCCTCTCTGTTAACGACAACACCATTCTTCTTTTAACTCAGGCCAAAAACTGAAATTATCCTTGACTTATCTTTCTCTCGCACCCCACATCTAATCTATCAGCAAATTCTGTCAGCAATACGTTCAGAACACTACTTCTCACCAGCTCTACCATCATCTTGCTTAGATGATTATACTTCATTTAACACCCATTAAATGAGCACCTACTAAGTACGACAGTGGTACAAACGGTTAAGTGCTCCACTATCAGCCAAAAGGTTGATGGCTGAAATCCACCAAGAGAGCCTTGGGATGAATACAGGTCAGGCAATCTGCTTCTGCGAGGTCATAGCCTTGAAATCCCATGGAACAAACTAATGGGGTCCCCAACAGACTAATGGGGTCCCCATTAGTCTGAATCTATCCACGGTAACTAACAACAATAACTATGTATCAGGCAGTATCATATAAGCATAGAATACATCAATGAAAAACACATCCAAACACAAAAACTGCTGGTCTCATAAATCTTACATTTTATTGGGAAAAGATACACCAAAAACAAACAATAAAGAAATAAACAATACAGTATGTCAGAGCTTGAAAGGTTAGTTAGAAACCTTAGGGAGCAGTGAGTTTATGCTAATGAGGGAAGAACAACTCAGAAAAGAAGGGTGGGAACTGTTGCACAACTTGAACAATATAATTGCTGTTAATGAATTGTACATGCAGAACCACTGGACTGGTGTATGTTTTGCTGTGGATATCATCAACAGCACAAAAATAAATAATTTTTTTAATACAGTACTTTAGAAGGTAATTGTTTTAGTCATCTAGTGCTGCTCTAACAGAGATACCACCAGTGGATGGCTTTACCCAAGAGAAGTGTTTATTTTGACACAGTCCAATAGGCTACAAGTCTGAAGTCAGGGTGTCCGCTCCAGAGGAAGGCTTTCCCTCTGTCAACTCTCGAGGAAAGTCCTTGTGTTGTATCAGTTTTGGGTGAGGGAGCATCTTAGTGCAGGAACCTCAGGTCGAAGGACAACCTCTGTTTCTGGTGCCGCTTTCTTGATGGTGTGAAGTTCCCAACTCTCTGCTCCCCTTTCCTTCTATCTCTTACAAGATAAAACGATAAAGGGTGGTACAAGCCTCACTCCAGGGAAACTCCCTTCACAGTGGAGCAGAGATGTGACCTAAGAAAGGAATTTACAGTCCCAACCCTAATCCTCTTTAACACACAGCATAGGAAAATCACAAAACGGAGGGCAATCACATAACACTGGTAATCATGACTAGTCAAATTTCTATGTGCATTTTGGGGGGGACACAGTTCAATCTATGACAGTAATCTCTCCACTAGATTCACCACACTAGACTTTTCCTTCTCACTGCTGTCTGCAAGGGCTGAGGGAACACCGTCCCTGAAATTCGCAGAGGTCACTGAGAGGACTCTGTCCTTCAGGGAGGTCATCTCATCCAGTGATCAGACCTGCCATCAGCTGAAAACAGCCTGGTAGGCCCCACCCAGTATAACCATAAAACCACTTAAATAACTTAAGCCTGTCTTCCCCACCCTTCTGATTGAAAGCTCTTCCCTTACCAAAATCTTCACCGTAAACAAACCTTAGCCCTTCCCCTTCTAATCAACACTTCTTCCTTATTCAGACCCTAAATCCCCCAGCCAGAATTTCTTGCTACTACTCTCTTTCCTTACCAAACCATAAACCCGCCTCACCCCACACTACCTCACCAAAACTTTAAAACTATAAAAAAAACCTGCCCTACTAGGGAAGAGCTGGGCTGAGCCACTCAGCTCAGACCCCACTCTCTTTCTCTTCCAATAAACTTCCCTGGACCCTTGGACTGGTGTGTCTCTCCATCTGTTTCAGGCCACCCTCTCCCCAACAAGGGCCAATCCTGTTTCCATCAGCCCCCTGCACTCTTCACTTCGACTCAACAGTAGAGTGCAAAACTCATTGTCATAATCAGTTCGCTGTAAATACTCAATATTCTGCCTCTCCCACCCCCATTACTCAATCAAACTCCCCTGAAAAAAACTCAGATCTCATGGACCCTACTACCTGACTTCTTTGCACCTACACACATGCAGATAAGGTCTCCTAAAGAAACAGCACAGCCAGGCAGATGGGTGACACCATACAAATCATAATCACCAATCTCAAAGGCAATCTTACCACACAGTACTTACGATAAATAACTGTGTCACATCTTTTTCTCATTCCTAAAAAGATACCAAGCTCCCTGATCCTCTTATACACTAGCAGGTTTTGTTATAACCAGGGCTTCATCAGTTTGAACAAATTCAGCCATGACCAAGAAGAAGCAAAACTGGAACAGACTCACATTTTTTTAAGGTGGGTGATCCAAACCATAACCAGAACAAGAAAATGTACAGCTGAAGCCCTAGGAGACTCAGAAGAGCTACAGCGAGCCTTTTCAGGAGTCCAGTGCCTGAGACTGGATGATACTGCCAGGACTGAGGCGAGTTGCTTACATTCAAGCAACATGATCAGCCATCATCTTTGAACAGAACAATGTGCACGAGATTTGGCTGCTACAGAATGCACACGCTGTTCTTGCTTTTTAAGAGGAAGTCTCTGTCAGGACCTCAACTTGTGATTTTTCCCATTCTGGTTTTGGTTCTGAGACCAGCAAAGGGCAGAAAAGACCTCAGGCAACAACATGTGTCAGTTAAAATTTTTCTAGTAGGAAAATAGGTTCAAACATAAAACACAGTTTATTTCACTTAAAAACATCTTGTGTTTCAAGTTTAAGCACCAGGACTTCGGTTTCCTTCTAATCTTTCCTTTTATAGCTGTTCTTCAGATCAACAAACTAAAACCAGAATCCTAGGCATACATTGTAATAGATGAGGTTGACCACCAGATGGCTCCATCTCATGAGGACTGCCTAGGAACCAAAAGATCCATGCCTAGGAACCAAAGTCACCAGAGAAATATCATCAAGCAAAGGAAAGGTGTATCAAGTCCTACCGTGCCAAATCCTAGCCTGAACCCTTTTTGAATATGCATGAAAAATAATTGATACATATGACTTCCCCTTTCCTGAGTACCATAAAATGTCTCCCAACCCTCTCCACTGTCAGAGACAATGCTTTGAGAGAGATCTGTCTCCTTACTCACAAGGACTAATAAAGCACCCCTTGCTTTCAAATCCATATGACTCTTAGTTATTCTTAAGGAGTACAAGCAGGGAGCCTACTGGGTTCTTTTTTTTAAATACCACTTTGTTCAAACGTTACTTTGTTAGCCGTGATCAAAATGAGAAGAAGCCCTTCCAAGCCCTGGTTATACCTTGGGGGAAAGGCCAGAATAAGACTGAAATTTGGGTAACAGCACAGATCAGTTACTCTTTAAAACACTTTGCATACTCCAATTCATTTAACCTTAACAATAAGGTTGTTGTAAAGTGCTTTGGACTCTTAAGGACTTCAGGCAGCAGAGCAAAATTTGCCCATAGGATTTTCTAGGCTGCAATCTTTACAGGGAGAGATTGCCAGGTCTTTCCCATGTGGAGCTGTTGGATGAATTCATAGCCAACCTTCCCATTAGCAGGAACACATAATTGACGTGCTCCCACAGGTCATAACAACAGGTTAAAATAAAACTGACATCAAGTAGATTCCAACTCATAGCAACCCTACAGGGCAAAGCAGAACTGCCCCAAAGAGTTTCCAATGAGCAGTAGATGGATTTGAACTGTCCAATCTTTTGGTTAGCAGCCTGAGCTCTTAAACAGGGGATAATAACATTACAGGAAACTAAAGCAAGAGAGATTTAGCAACCTGTCCAGTGCTACACTACTTGTAAACGGAACAACTGTGATTCAAACCCACGTGACATGGAATTACAAGTCCATGTACATAGTCACTATTTATCAATACTTCTCCACTATCATCAGAAACTTGGCTTCCCTCTGTACTTAATCTATACACCTTTCTGTATCTCAGCCCATTTTCTCTTTCTTTCCTCCCATTACAAGCCAATTCCTTTGATTTTGTACTGGATTCTCTTCTATCTTGCCTTATCTAGGACCATCAGTTAATTGCTCCCCCCAACACACACACACACACCTGCACATCTTGCCATCTTCAGCTCCTCCCATTGTCTAGTTCATACTTATCAGCATTTAAATATGTCCTAAGCTCACCTGCTGCTATTTGTAAGGTTTTCCCTGGATAATTCTTTTCAGAAGTAGATTGCCTGGTCCTTCTTCCTAGCCTGTCTTAGTCTGGAAGCTCAGCTGAAACCTGCCTACCATGGCTGACCCTGCCGGACCAGCATCAGAGCAACAAGCAAGACCCCATTCACAAGTGGGGACTGCTCATTCTATCTTTACTTCTCCTTGCTCAAGATCATTCAAAAGCAACTGCAACAGTATATTGGCAAGAAACTGTTAGAAATTCAAGCTGGATTCAGAAAAGGACATGGAATCAGGGATATACTACCTATGTCAGATGGATCTCAGCTGAGATCAGAAAATACCAGAAAGATGGTTATCTATATTTCATTGGGCATCTGACTGTGTGGATCATTGCAAATCATGGCTGACACTGTGTAAAACAGGAATTGCAGAACACTTACTTGTGCTCTTAAGAAATTCGTATATGGATCAAGAGGCAGTCATACAAACAGAATAAGGAGACACTGCATGGTTTAAAGTCAGGAAATATGTACCTCGGCGCCGTATCCTTGCGCTATACCTTTTCAACCTGTATGTCAAGCAAATGATCCAAGAAGCTGGATTATACGAAGAGCACGGCATCAGGATTAATCAGAGGATGGCTAATTAACAACCTGCATTACACAGAAGACACCCCCTAATTTGCCGGAAGTGTAGAAGATTTGAAACACTGATGAAGATCAAGGACCACAACCTTCAGATTGCACCTCAACATCAAGAAAACAAAAATCTTTCACAAATAGACCAGTAAACAACATCACAATAAAAGGAGAAAGAACTGAGGTTGCCAAGGATTTCATTTTACTTGGGTCCACAATCAATGCACATGGAAGCAGCAGTCAAGAAATCAAGATACAGTGCATTGGAAAAATCTGTTGCAAAGGATCTCTTTAAAGTATTGAAAAGTAAAGCTATCACTTTGAAGACCAAGGTGTGCCTGACCCAAGCCATAGTATTGTAAATTACATCATATGCTGGACAATGAACAAAGAAGGCAGAAGAAGAATTGATGCCTTTGAATTGCTGTGCTGGAGCACAACGTTGAATGTACCATGGACCCCTAGAAGAACAAACAGATCTGTTCTGGAAAAAGTCCAACCAGAGTGCTCATTGGAAGCAAAGATGGCATAACTGCATCTTACATACTTTGGACATGTTGTCAGGAAGGATCAGTCTCTAGAGAAGGACATCATGCTTGGTAAACTGGAGGGTCAGCATAAAAGAGGAAGAGTCTCAACGAGATGGATTAACACAGTGGCCGCAAGTATGTGCTTAAGCATAAAAACGATTGTGGACATGGAGCAAGACCAGGCAGTATTTCATTCTGTTTGGCAATCTGGCTAGGCCATGATTTCCAGTATTGTATGACTGTCCACCATTTTGTCATCTGATGGTTTAACAGATGAATTAGCAGCAGTTAAACTGATGAGGTTTACAAATTTGGAGTGTGTTGTAAATCAATCTCTTTGAAACATATAAGAGGAAGAGGTGAGCAGAGGGACTCAGGAACCTCATACCACCAAGAGAGCAGTGCCAGAAGCAAGAACATCCTTTGGACCTGAAGTTCCTGCAATGAGATGCTCCCAGACCACAGAAAGATTGATGTATCACAAGGACCTTCTTCCAGAGCTGACAGAAAGTTTTCCCCTGAAACCAGCGCCCTGATGTCAGACTTATGGCCTACTGGACTATGGGAGAATAAAGTTCTCTTCTGCTGAAGCAGCACTTGGTGGCTAAGACAACTGCCAAGTTTTATTTTCATTATAATTGAAAATACACACAAAAATGGACAAAACATGAATTAAACTTGGTTGCTGATTAAAGAAAAACATTTACTCACACTTAGTCTTGCTTAGATTTTCATCTTATCCGCAGTGTATATGGCTTTACTGCCTTGGGATTTTACATAAATATGAATAACAAATTATAAGAATCACAAAATCTGACCAAAAAGTAACTGCAGAATTCCTTTTTCAATAATTTTTAACAATTAGGTAGACATACTACAGATATATACATAATTAGTAAGTACTGACAGCTCACTATCAAATCTTTTGTTTCAAAATACCTTCATACAAAAATATTTTGCATCCCACTTTGGTGAGTGGCAAGAGATCATCTGAGATGTATCAACTGGTCCCAATCCACTTGGAACACAAAAGAATGAAGAACACCAAAGACACAAGGAAAATCTCAGCCCCCCCCCCCAAAAAACTGCCACATAAATCAAAGACTCTAGCACCCTGAGACCAAAAGAACCACATGGTCCCCAGCTACCACCAATGATCTCCCCGACAGGGAACACAACAGTCCCCTGATGGAGCCAGAAAAAAGTGTGGAGCAGAACTCAAATTCACAAAAAAGACTACACTTAATGATCTAACTGAGCCTGGAGGAGCAACTGAAACCACGGCCTCTGGTTACTCTGTTAACTCAGAATTAAACCATTCCTGAAGTCCACTCTGCAGACAAGGGTTAGACTACATTATAAAACATAAAACACTACTCATGAAAAGTGTGCTTCTTCACTCAAGCACATACAGGAAATCAAATGGGTGGTTCCTGTCTGAAGGCAGGAAGAGATGGAAGGAAGGGACAAGAGCTGGTTGCATGGACATGGGAAACCATATAATAGGAATTATTATGTATTATAACATGCTGCCCACCTTACAGGAATTGCAACTAGTGTCACATAAAAATATGTGTATAAATTTCTGCACGGGAAATTACTTTGAATTGTAAATGTTTACCTAAAACACAATAAAGGAATAAAAAAAGAAACAGTAGAGACCTGGGGAATGAATGACCCCCTAACTGGCCACTTGTTCTTTAGGTATTTTCATGAGCAAGATAACATAACAGTCATGTAACTTTCCTCCTTTGGGAAATAAATTCCCCCCCAAAAAAATTCCCGTCTGGAAAATTCAGTACACTGGAGTTCATTAAAATTTTAAATTTTGGTCTGCAAAATAAACAGCTAAGAGAATGAAAAGGCAAGCCGCAGACTGCAGAAAAAGATTTGCGAAACACATGTCCAACAAAGAATCTGTGTTTAATTATATAAAGAACTCCAATTCAGTAAGATAAACAACTCAATTAACAAACTGGCCAAAGGAAATTATTCAAAGAGCCAACAAGCACATAAAAAACTTTTAGCATCATTATTCAAACACAGTAAGATACTACTAAACACCTAATAAGATGGTTAAAATTCTAAAGACTCACCAAAAAGAAGTGTTAGAAAAAATGTTAAATAAATGAACTTTCATACACTAGTGGTAGGAATATAAAATGTTACAACTTTGGAAAAGGTGAGCACTTTCTTAAAATGTTCAACATAATTCTACCATGTTATCCACTACTCTTCCACAAATTTAACCAAGAGAAAATGAAGTGCATGTGCATACAAAGGTTTATACACGACTGTTCACAGCAGCTTGATCTGTGATAGTCACACTGGAAACCCAAATGTCCAAGTGAATGGATAAGCAAATTTTGTTTATACAACATAATACTCGTCCGCAAAAAAGGAACGACCATTGATACAAGCAATAACATTCTTGAATCTCAAAGTAATTATGCTGAGTGAAAGCAGCAGAACCCTCGCCTCAAAAGAGTAGATAATTAATTTTTTAATTCTAGTGAAGTGAATGTGAACTTATCTAGAGCCACAGAAAGTAGAACAGTCGTTGCCTGAAACGTGCACCTTTACAGAAGCAAACTTCCAGGCTTTTCTTCTCTGGCATTGCTGGGTAGGTTCAAAGCACCAACCTTTAGGTTTGTAGTTCTGTGCAAACAACCTGCGCCACCCAGGGAACATACATCCAACTGCACACTTTCAATTTTATTATACGCCAAATTCAATAATGATTTAAAAAAAAAAAAAACCTACAATAAGTCACTTAAAAAAAGAAACTCCAGGTTCGCAGTCTCGATCTCGATTCATATTCCTGCTGGGAACCGGACCTCCACCTCTTTAGTCTTCCTGCGACTCAAGACCGACACTTGCCCATTTCCCTTTCGAGAACACTGGAAGATTCACCAACTTCTACTAAGCTTAAAAGTATTGTCTTCTATTTTCCTGGGTCCTCGACTCCTGTCACAACCTGTCTACCTCTCTCGTTCTCACACGCTAGTTACAAGCGTCACCACTCACCGACCCACTCTAAACTCATGCTTCCCAGTTACCCACGAAGCTTCATCCGATGGAGTACATCTCGATCCCGAAATACCACTAAACGCTCAGAATGACCGAAAGCTGCCCTCCTTAGACGTGCCATTCCCGAGCCAGCCAGGGGACTCAGACGTCCCCTTCCCGGATTACCTGCCACCGGCTGGCCCCGTCGCGGACAGTTCAGCCACCGCGGCGGGATCTTGTTGTGAGCCATGTCTTGGGGCCGCCGAAAGCTGCTCCCCTCCACCAACGCTCACTGTGCCTCCGCCGCCGCCGTCTCCCCGCGGTCCACTCCGCCCCGGAGGGCAGGGGCACCAGAATCTCGGTTGGGGTCGGAATCCTAGCCGCTACTACCGGGGTAACGACAGAAGCAGCGCGCCACTTTCATTCAGACTCAGCTCTACGACTCCAGGCGAGCCCACAATGCACCTCAACTTCCGCCCCAGAGGCACCGCCCCCTTCTTTCCGAGGTCAGAGGGGAAGAACGGAAGCCCGCCCCGCCCCGCCCCGCCTCGCCCCACCCAGGTGTGATGCTTTGCCGAAGGGTTATTTCTACGTATGCCGTCGAGCTGTCTCGTTTATCTTCCAGCTGCTCCACCAAGAGACATCTCCAGATGTAGAAAGAAACCAAGCCTCTTTCCACGCGTAGACTTTACTGCCACTTTCATGAGGCATCTGTTTCAGTGAAGAAAGGACCTTTCCACAGCTGCCACTCAGGACTCTGAGCGCCCTTTTTCGGCCAAGATAGGCGTCATGGCTGGATCTGAGTTTAGTTAGAATTTTGGGCAAGGTTTCCTTGAGATACATCAGGAAAGCAAAGTTTAGAGCAATTCTAAGGGGCGAGGGATTGGCGTACCAGAAAGAAGTAATTTCTCGGGGGGTAGGGGGAGGAGAGAGGGGGCGGATACTTCAAGAGATTCATGCATGAAGCATCTGAAATTATATTTCAAAGCATTTTCAGAGTTTTCTTTGTACATGTCTAGATGAAAGTTTTCAAAGCATATTTGGGAGTCTCAGAGGACTCGTGTCTCAAAAAAAAAAAGTTACCAACTAATGTATCTAGTTGGCAAAGACAGGAACTGCTGGATTAGGGTACAAACTATGTAGTCAATCGCCTATGAAATAAATAGTCCTTCCCTTGGAGTTAAAGAGGTGTATTTGCAAGTGTTTCCTAAATAGTATCCTGTAATAATGCTTTCTTTCTTTACCAGATTGAATTAGCTGAAGTATTAAATATAAACCCTGGTGGTCTGGTGGTTAAGTGCTACAGCTGCTAACGAAAAGGTCAGCAGTTCAAATCCAGGTGCTCCTTGGTAACTCTATAAGGCAGGTTATATTCTGTCTGTAGGGTCGTTGTGGGTCGGAATCGACTTGACAGCAGTAGGTTTGCTTTTTCTTTTTGTAAAGATAAAGTTGGATAAGCCAGTCAGCTAAGATAGCGTTTTGAATTTAAGCACCAATGCTACACTGGAACTGCGGGAGTGTGAAGCTTTGGAGGACATATTTTGAAAGGGTCGGTGAGATTGCAACTCAGTCCCTGAAAGCCTCCCACAAGTAGAGAGAAAGCCCAAAGAACATCTCTGTGAGACAACCAGAATAAAGGATCACACTCTTGGCCTTTCCTGATGTTTCACATGCTGAGATCTTTTAGTGAAAGTGCCACTGCGCCCCTGACAGGACAAGATAACATTCAATTCCTTAAGTCTGCCCACATGATGCCCCATTTCCTTCTCTGCTAATAGGGTAAAGTGGGTATCACGCCTAGAGTAATGAAGTGTTTGGTTCCCAATTCCCCTCACAGACAGGAAAGTTGACCCTGGTCCTAGGAAAGTAACATTCTGCTGAGGATAACTAACCCTGGAGATCATCCTCCCCACACAGACTCTGTCCATGAAGGGAGCTCAATCCTAGGCACACAAAGCTTCTCAGAGTCTTCCTACCACTGGGCAGTGAGTTACTGGCTGTACAGCAGCAACACATGCTTAATTTTTACTCCACTATCAATTGTGAGGGCCTCCTGGTTCCCTTTTGCCAACAGTAGAGGGCTGAGTATGAGAACAGCATCCAAGTGGAGAGTTTCTCTCCATACCATGAAATCCCTGCTGAATGGATATTTCTGCCTGTATCACTCTTAGTCCCGGATCTTTGCTATGTAATAAGAGAGCCAATAGTTAATAACAAAGGGACCGGTATAGCTAAGGGACAGCAAAGAATGAAATTTCACAAGCAAACTCACATTTGCCCTCTGTTCCGCTCTGAACCTACCTGAGTTTAAGGTTTTCTGTAGTAGTCTTGCTATCTGGTCTCTTCAGAGGCCCCAGGTATTCCTTCCATGATCAGTAACTTGTAAAGGTCCACATTTGTATCTGCACATCAATTCTCACACACAACAAAGTCTCAGAATGAAATGACTATAGTTCTAGGAGTATAGATATTTACCCAACCTGATATATAGGCTCCTAAATATATATATATATATATATATATGGAGCTATGATGGCACAATAAGTTAAGAGCTCAGCTGCTAACCAAAAGTCAGCAGTTCGAATCCACCAGCCACTCCTGGGAAACTGGGTCAGTTCTACTTTGTCCTATAGGGTCCCTATGAATCTAAACTAACTCATCCACATCTAACAACAACAAAATATACATGGCTGATTTGCAGGCCACAAAACTGTGCATGAGAATAATGCATCTCTTGACTATAACCAAAAGGTTGGAAGTTCATAGTCACCCATGAGCATCTTGGAAGAAAGATCTGGTGATCTGCTTTCAAAAAATCGGCCATTGAAATGTGGCAGCCTATGGCACACAGTGCTACTCTGACACACATGGATAGCTATGAGTCAGAGCTGACTTGACAACTGGTTGTTGGTTTAGTTTTATTTTCTCTAAAGCAACTTAACCTTAATTCTGCATCTCTTCCTGCCAACCAGGTAGGAAATTTCAGCTTTAGCATTCTTTGGATTTCCTGATCTACTTCTGTTCCTAGGATGACATCTTTGTTTTAGGGGCTCAGATAACACATTTCAAAGCATAGGGCAAAGGGAAAGGTTGGACTATGGGCATTCAGCATCTGCTCCTACAACTTATGCTAATCCTTGGCATGGCCTCATTGGGTCCAGCTGCTCTCTACTGCTCATCAGTCACATTGTGAGGATAGGCCACCCTTTGTCAGACTGGGAACTGTGTTGCTCAGACCTATCTCTGTCTGGGGGCACCTACCGCCCCTCCTCTCCAAAGCACTGCAAGACAGCAGGGCCTGGATTCAGAAATTGGAGAGCCTCAAGTAATACGCAATACCTTCATTAAGTAGGCAATCCCAAAAGAAAGATTAAGTAAACACATGCGGCGGGATGTTTTGAGAAGCCAATTTTTTTAGGACTTGGTGACAGAAAGGACATACCAAATGAGGGAAGCACTGAAGATGACACCAATCTTTCTGTCCCAAATATGAACATCTCTAGTTATCTGACAAGCTCCAAGAATCTGGAGACTATTACATGAAGTATAACAGACAGCATCAAATACATATACATATATATATGTATATGTATATATACATATATAACAGCGACCCTATAGGACAGGGTAGAATTACCCCATAGAGTTTCCAAGTAGCAGATGGTGGACTTGAACTGCTGACCTTTTGGTTAACAGCCCTAGCACTTAACTTTTACAACACTAGTTTCCAGATGCTAGATACCAAGACCAAAGCCACTGCCATACAGTCGATAAAGACTCATGAGCAACCCTACAGGACCGAGTCGAACTGATCCACGGAGTCTTCAAGGAGCATCTGGTTGATTCGAACCGACAACCGTTTGGCTGGCAAGCAGCATTTAATGACTACACAAGTCCCAATGGGGACGTGTAGAATAAAACCGAGTTTACAAGAAGCGTCTGGCGGATTCAAACTGCCGACTTTTTGGTTAGCAGCCGTAGCGCTTAACCACTGTTCTACCAAGGCACCTTAGACACCACACCAAACCCAGAGCTGTCACGTCGATTCTACCACTAGCTGCCTTAGGCGACACTTAAAAAAAAAAAAAAAGTAATACAATAATGCGCACTAGATGGCGCTAAAAAACCAGGTTATCCCACCCCATTGATTATCGGCCGCCAAGGATGTAGGTCAGTGAGTCAGGTTCTCGTTTTACCGGTATGTGACTCCTCCAAAGGTTAAATTTGGCCCCAGTTCACCAAATTCTTAATAACAGAGGTCAGCTCGACCTACCAAACGATTAAATAGTAGTGTGACTAGCAGGCTACCCTTGCTATGCAGTGTATATAAATTTCTTCACTGGAAAGTATTAAAGATTTCTTAAAAGGAAAACAACTGCTTTCTAAACATTGCTGCCAAGGGATGAAGGTTTTCAGAACTATAACTATGCCTCTGTGTGCTGTAAAAAAAAAAAAAACAAAAAGAAAGTTACACTACTGTTTAAATTATGCAGGATATTGCCTTTTCATTTGAGAATAATAAAACTTCACTGGTGAATTATGCCTTACCACACATAGTGTTTATACAAAGATTATGTAATTTGAGCTAATCTTCACAATTCTGTAATAAAGACATTGCTAGCATCTCCACTTAGGGATTAGGAAATAGGTTCATAAACTTTCTGACAAGTAGCTTTTAACCACTGTGCCCCCAGGGTTTCCCAAAATCACCCCAGGGTCTTGGATTTTTTTTTTTTTTTTTTTTCATTCCAGTAGGGCTTAGATGATCTCCAAGATGGAATCTACTTGAGGGCAGTGGATTTAAGAGTGAAAAGAAGACCTGGTGGTTCAGTGGTTAAGGTATTGGCTGCTAACCAAAAGATCGGTGGTTTAAATCCCCTAGGAAACACTGTGAACCCCACAAAGGCGGGGGCGGGACCATTAGCATGGAGCAGATTCTGGCAATGTGTTTCAAATTTCAACGCATACAGCCACCTGGGATCTTGTTACAACGCAGATTCTGGTCCAGTGGGTCTGGGGTGGGCCTGAAATTCTACATATCTCACAAGCTCCCCAAACCAGAAACTAAACTCGCTGCTGTTGAGTGGTTCTGACTCACGGCGACCCTACAGGACTGAGTAGAACTGCCTCATTGCATTATGAAGGAGCGACTGGTGGACTTGAACTGCCGACCATATGGTTAACAGCCAAGTTCTTAACCACTAAGCCACAAGAGCTCACTATATATGTATACATACATATGTATATATACCACTGAAACTGATTCTTGAATCTGACACTAAAAATATAAAATTGCTCATAAATCACACGTCATCAAACTTTTAAAGAAACTTGGCATGCCACTATAAAGAAGCTGATAAAAACCTTTTTAAACAGTTAAACCTTAAATTTTATATGTCGTCAAATAAGATTGATCTTAGATTTGAAGAGAAATTTCACAATGAAAATCATTGAATATTTGTTTTACAGGACTGCACTAGTTTTCTCCCCTTTTCTCTGTTTTCTTAAGTATGACTGCATCATCGTTTTATAACATCTTTTCTGTCCCTACGTGCTAAACCTGAAGGCAGATTCATCTGCTCTTCAGAAAGAAGACAAAAAATAGTCCAGCAGTTGCATTACATTGCATTGAATACCTTAATGCTACCTTTTTAACGGCTGCAGGATGTTTATGGAATAGCTCTGGCCACTTCCCAATTTGTGAAAAAATATCATTTAAGGATCTTCTGCGTTATGATCAATTCATAATTCTTACGGAAGAAGAAACAAAAAAAATGTACACACACCTGAGTCATCCTTAAAACATTGGTATTTTCTTCAATAAATTTTTATAACAGGGAAAAATTATAATTCCATGCAAGCTCTGAGACCTGTTATCACTTTGTAGATTGAGTAACCCTTGGAGACTAGGCAATCTACTAGCTAGACAGCCTGGAAACAGCTTCCGGACCAATCAACTGCCTGGAAACAATTCCAGGACCAATCGACCACCTAGAAACAGGGCCTGGACCAATCAGCTGTTTTCTAAGAACTATTGCTCCTACAATCTGCCACTGTTGCCTTGCAATCCAAAACAAGAGAAATAAAAGATACCTGAATTATTTCTACACCACCCTCACGTGTCCCCACCCGTCTATGGCCCATCTGACCAGCACCACACACTCTGTGTCCCTGGATGGAATTCATTCTGTATCAAATAATTATTTAGCCACGTCATATCCTTGGAATAAGGTAAGCAGTAAATGTATTTAAATATGTATAGTTTCATACATTGTAACTGTTCTGGTGTTGTTTTATGTGAAGATATTTTGTTTTTGTTTTTTTTTTTTTAACTTGGTGTCCTCAGCCTTTGCTTCTCATTAGAATCACCTGGAGACTTTTTAAAAATTCTGAGGCTCAGGCCACTCAAGACCATTTAAATAAGACTTTCGGTCATCGGTATTAATACCTAAATAAGGTATTTCTTAAAGCTCCACCGTTGATTCTAGTGTGTAGCTGAAGTTAAAAGCCATTGCTTAACTAGGTCTTAACTAGATTTTTAAAAAGCTTACCAAGCAATAAAAAAGAGAGAAAGAAAAAAAAGCTTACCAAAGCCAAGAGATATTTTTTAAATATTTTTCTTATCTCATCCCATGTTGCCTCCTAAGGTTTTCCTGCCCAGACTGGGCAACCAACTGACCTTCCATTCACACATAGATAGAGGAAGGTGCTTTGGATTTGAGGTAAGGTCAGGACTACATCATCGTCTGAAATCAGTAAGGGAAAATGGAGTAGTGGTAAAATGTGTTTTCTGGGGACCACTGGTTTGTGTTTGAGATCCAGTTTTATCACCATGTAACCCTCTGTCCTAAAATAAATTAATTGCAAAATGAAAGAATATTTAAGAGAGTAACATGATGATTAAATTAAATATTGTAGGTAAAACACATAGCTTGGCCCTTGGTATGTGCTTTATAAGCAACAAATTGTTATTAATGATGAGAATAAATGAAAAATGGTTACAATGACCCCCTTGCAAAAGGAATCTTTCCTAGAAGATTTGTAAACAGGTAGTGAGGGTTTAGAAAATAATCACAACAATAATGTTTCCAGTGTATCCTCAGGCCCGTTACTTAACTACAGAGACATGTAATCTAATCAGTCCTCCTGTACCCTGAACATTTCAAGTAACGTTATAGGAATAGAAGTGTTGCTGCTTGCCCAGTAAAAAAGATGCTGTAAATATGGGAGGAGAGGCGGTAGTTACATTGTATCTCCAGTACTGTATGAAACTGAGAACTTATCTTCTGTGGTGTGAGTTTTTTCCCAGCATTGAGAGACTTTCCTAAATTGTTGGAATGATAGGAAAGAAACCATGCTGCTGTGCTAGTTGCAATTTGACCTTTTGGGCTTTTGACCCTTTGCCCTTTCAGAGTCAGCTGCTCTTTCAGGAATATCAAGGCTGACCCAATTACAAAGCCTCCTGGATCTGAGAGTGAGAACCGTAGGACCTGATCTTTGAATCTTAAGAAACTGCTCTCAAAACCCAATGTGTGGAAGGAAAACGTTGTTAAAACTTAATTACCTGATCAAAGATTCAATAGAAGAATCCTGAACAAAAGGAGGAAAATGCAGAACAGAATTTCAAATCCTTGTAGACTCTAGACTTTCGAGAGAGCGATAGAGAACAGATAAATCCCTGAAACTATTGTCCAGAGATAATCTTTCAACTTTAAACCAAAAATATCCCCTGAAGTCATCTTAAAAGACAATAGTTCAGCTTAACTAATTAAATTAAAAAAAAAAAAGATCTACCTTGAGCGTTATGATCTTTTAAGAACTTCCTGTATGAGAACAAATTGAGAATAGCAACTCGAAGGATTAGGTAGGAACCTTAGGGGCAGTGAGTTGATGTTAACAATGGAGAAATAACTCAGAAGAGGAGGGTGAGAATGGTTGTATAACTTTAGGAAGGTAATCAAGGCCACTAAATTGTACACTTAGAAACTGTTGAATTGGTGTATGTTTTGCTGTGTATAGTCACAACAGCAACAAAATAAATAAAATATAGAAAAAATATAGAAAAAATAAATGCACATACATTATGTTGTTTTGGTCTCTTATGAAATAAGATTAACTACTTTAGCATTAAAACACTTAATTACTTTTACATTTTAGTTTCTTAGTACAGGACTTCTCTTTTTGATTAGCCTTAATTAGTTACAATAGTAATCCCAGATACCATATGTACAAGGCATACTCAGTGAATCAGACTCTTTGTGTATCTAAAAGGCACCCAAGAAGTAGATGAACAATAGAACCATCAGCTCTTTCAAGCATCTCAAACATTAGCTTAAGACATTTCATCTTGGGCACCACGTAGTATCTGTCCCTTCATCCTCAGCTAGAAGTCTCATAAATATGTGTCATTTGTCACATACTAGGAATTAGAAATTTCTCCTTTTATAAGCGCAGGAGAGACACTAAGTGCACTTTAGAACCAAAAGACCATTTGTATTATATCATATAGAATATGTGTTGTTGTTATGAAGTGCTGTTGAGTCAGTTCTGACTCATAGCAACCCCGTGTTCAGCAGAATGAAATACTGCCTGGCCCTACACTGTCCTCGTAAGCGTTGTTGTGCTTGAGCCCATTGTTGCAGCCACTGTGTCCATCTGTCTCCTTGAGGGCCTCCTCTTTTTCACTGATCCATGACTTTACCAAGCATGCAGTCCTTCTCCAGGGATAGGTCTCTCCTGGTAGCAGGTCCAAATTATGTCAGATGAAGTCCTCCTGTCCTTGCTAGTGAGAGGCATGTTGGCTGTGCTTCCTTGAAGGCAGGTTTGTTCATTCTTCTTGCAGTCCATGGTGCATTCGATATTCTTCACCAACACCATAATCCAAAGGCATCAATTCTTCCTCAGTCTTTCTTCAAGAAGGAAGATAAAGAATATAAAGCACCATTTAATGAATCTAAATTATTTACTAAATGATAAACCAGTGTCCTCAATACTCTTACAGTCTCTTTAACATATTTCACTTAATAAAAATACTCCTGTGGTTTGAGAAAGCTAGTATGGCAGTCACAGATGTACAATTTGTTTCCCAGAACATGGATAATAAATATTCAAAGGCTCCACTCACAGAGAGGAGTCTCACTGGCAACACAAGAATAAAAAGGGGTGCATCATGAGATCTCCACTAAAAGACCTCAGTTGACGGTCCAGCGGTTTTGGGGTTCCTCTGAGAGCATGGCCCCCGGCCCTGATGCTGCCCTTTCCCATAAATTATAACAAAGGTCCACTCTTTGGACAGAAATGGATTGGACTTGGCAATGCAGAGTGACCACATATTGGAAGCACTTTGTGGTTCTAAACATCTACAGGATATCATCTTACTGACCTCTGGCTGGAGGAAGGGGAGTGGATGGAGAGGAGGGGAAAGAAGGTTGTTGGGAGGATAAGACATGTATGGAGCAGAGAGGAATAGTGTGCAGTCACTGGACAAGGAGAGCAGTGGAAGCTACATATAGGTGGGCATGTAAATTTATACGTGAATGTACATTTTCATTCAGTTATGTTAAATAAAAATAAAAAAAAAGATTCAAAAGCTCCAGAGAACATAAACATATTTATATTGTATTGTAATCTGTCATAAAGGTACGGTATACATGGAATGTACATCAATTTTTTCACACAGTTATCTAGTTTCAGTCACATTTATTGACATGACTATTCTTTAGTCATGTCAGCTGAATTTAGTCATGTCTATTGAATTTCCTTGGCACCTAAATTAAAAACCAATTTACTGTATATGTATAGGTATATTTCTAGATTCTATTCTGTTCCATTGATCTATTTGCACAAGTATTACACTATCTTGATGACTGTAGCTTTGTAGCAAGTTTTGAAGTCAGGTAGTGAAATCCTCCAGCTCTATCTTTTTTAAAGTTACATTAGCTATTTTAGATTCTTTAAAATGTCATACAAAATTTACAATCAGCCTGTCAATTTATGTTTAAAAAAAAAACCTGTTAGGATTCCAACTGAGATGACTTTGAGTCTATAGATCAGTTTGTGGAGAGCTGACATCCTGATAATATTGAGGCTTTCAGTCCATACACATGGTTTATTACTTCTTTAATTTAGGTTTTTAACTTCCTCCTGTAACACTTTGTATTTTTTTGTTAGATTTAATCCTAAATATTTGAGATTTTTTGGTGTGTTTGTAAATGGCATTATTTTTTTGTTTCATATATGGTACAGCTTCCAGCACCATCAAGTATATCTTAGTAAATGTTCACTGTGCGCTTGTAAAGAACATGTGCTCAGCAATTGTTAGATCAAGGGTTCTAAATTTGTCAATTATGTCAAGTTGGTGAGACTGTTGTGTAAGTCTTCTGATTCCTTATTGGTATTTTGTCTATTCCTTCCATCACATACTGAAAGAAGAGTATGAAAATCCCCAGCTCTGACTGTAAGCCTATTTCTCTATTTAGGTCTCTCTTTGTAATCATTATGAAGTGGTCTTCTTTATTTCTAGAAATAGTCCCTGTCTTCGTATCTACTTTGTATGAAGTGCGATAAAACTATCCTTGTTAGGCTTAGCGTTGCATTATATTGATTTTTTCCGTGCTTTTACTTTAAATTTGTCTTTATTGTGTATCTCTCATAAACAGCGTGTAGTTGAGTATTGTTTTAATCCAGGCCAACAACTCAACTTTTAGTCATAGAGTTAAGTTCATTTACACTTAGTATAATTATATTGTGGTTGGACTTAAGTCTGCCACATTTGTTTTTTATTTATCCTTTGTTCTTTGTTCTTCCCTTTAGCCTGACTTTTGTTCTTTTTTTAAACATCCCGCTGTATTTCCTCAATGGGCTTTTTTGGTAATTTTTTCAAATGCCTGTTAGGGATTACAATATGCATCCCTAGCAGTCATCCACAGTAGTCATTTGAAAGAAACTGACTTACTGCATCACAGTCTGCCTTGCATTGATATTATACCACTTCATGTATAATATTAGGACTCTACAACTATATAGGATGATAATTTGGGGGAAAGTTGTATAGGTGGAGATTGTTATAATTTTACATACATCTTTGTCAGAACTCATCAAATGGAGCACTTAATATGTTTGCATTTCACTGTATATAACTTTTACCACATAGAAGAGAAAAACAAACAAACCAAGTGCTGTCAAATCGATTGACTCATAGCAACCCTACAGGACAGAGCAGAACTGCTCCGTAGAGTTTCCAAGGAGCCCTTGGCAAATCTGAACTACTGACCTTTTGATTAGCAGACATAGCACTTAACCACTATGTCACCAGGCTTCCATATAAAAAGAGAAATATAAGTAAATATTAAGCTCTTGTTAAAGGTAAGAGCTTAATACTAGAGCTTAATATTTGCTTATGGTTCTCTTTTATTAAGCTCTGGCTAATGACAGGAAATCCTGGTGGCATGGTGGTTAAGTGCTGTGGTTGCTAACCAAAACATTAGCAGTTCAAATCCTTCACGTGCTCCTTGGAAACTCTATGGGGCACTTCTACTCTGTCGTCTAGGGTGGCTGTGAGTCACAATTGACTTGACAGCAGAGGGTTGGTTTTTTTGTTTCCTTAGTTAAAGATATGCATGCTTAAGTATTTAGAGGTGAAGTAGACTTAGGTTTCCAATTTATCTTGAAATGCATCAAAAAATGAACTGGATAGATGAATGAATGGCTAGAGGGATAAATCAAACCAAACCCATTGCTGGTTTGTCAATTCTGACTCATAATGACCCTATAATACAGAGTACAATTGCCCCAAAGGGTTTCTAAGGCTGTAACTTTTATGGAACCAAACTGCCACAGCTTTCCACCGTGGAGCGGCTGGTAAATTCGAAGTGCCAACCTCTGGATTAGCAGCCAAACACTTAACCGCTGTGCCACTGGGCACCTTGCTGGATAGATAGACATGTGATAAAGCAAGTATAGCAAAATTCATTTTTCAATTGTTCAGTCTAGGTGATTCTGTCAATTTTTCTCCATTTGAAAACTTTAATAATAAAGTGGAAGAAAAAGTTTATCTTTTAATTTCGCATGAAAAGTAAAAGTGAATATTGTGTAACATCAATTACACCACCATATCAATTGCCATTGAACTGATTTTGACCCACGAAGAAGCCACATGTGACCGTGGTCTTGGGGAACATCTAGCTCAATTGATATAACATAGTTTGTAAAGAAAACGTTCTACATTCTGCTTCCTTGAGTAGAGTATGAGGTCTTAAAAGCTTGTGAGCAGCCATCTAAAATATTCCACTGGTCTCACCTGTTCTGGTGCAAGGGGGAATGAAGAAAACTAAAGACACAAGGGGCAGATTAGTCCAAAAGACTGATGGACCACAACTACCACAGTCTCCACCAGTCTGAGTCCAATATAACTAGATGGTTCCTGGCCACCACCACTGAGTGCTCTGACAGGGATCACAATAGAGGATCCCGGACAGAACTGCAGAAGAATGTAGAACAAAAGTCTAACTCACAACAAAAGATCAGACTCACTGCTATGACAGATTCAAGAAACCCTGAGAGCATGGTCCCCAGACACCCTTTTAGCTCAGTGATGAATTTGCTCCTGGCATTGACTGTTCGGACAAAGATGAAACAGGCCCGTAAAACAAATGGGACTGACAAGACACACCAGCTGAGGGGCAAGGACTAGAAGGCAGCAGAGGACAGAAAAAGTGGTAACAGGAACCCAAGGTGGAGAAGGGAGAGTACTGTCACGTCGTGGGGTTGCTAACCAAAATCATACAATAGTGTGCGTGTTCTTTAATGAAAAGCTAGTTTGTTCTGTACACTTTCATCTAAAGCACAATTGGGAAAAAAAAGATCTGACTACATGAAAGGCCTAACACAGTCCTGAATAGGAAGACTCAATATTGTAAAATGTGTCAGTTTTCTATAAATTTAGCAAAATTTCAATCAAAATTCATGGGTCGAAATCAGTTAAATGGCAATTTTTTCTGCTTGTTTTGACAGGGAAATTCCATGGCTATATGTGGCTTCAGGGCATTTCAGGTTGGTGAGGTGATTTCTTATACACAGTTCTGCCAGGACAGGACCCTGACCTAGTCTGAGAAGTGAGGGATTGCTCCACTGGGGAGACAACATTTCAGTTGAAACCTAAATCACGAGTATGGCGCAGACAGCCTCATAGACAAGAAAACAGTTTACATGGAGACCTGGAGGTCTCGGGTAAGCATGAGATGGGAACACTGAGGGAGCTGAGAGTTGCAGATACCCATGTGTAGAGAGTGAGAATGAGGGGTCAGTAGATGAGACTGGAAATGTAAGCAAGAGTGAGATCTTATAGAGCCTTGTAAGTAGTATTGTGAACGTAGAATTCAGATCAAAACCAAAACAACAAACCCATTGCTACCAAGTTGGTTTCAACTCAGTGACTCAGCTGCCCCACAGGCTTTCCAAGGAGCACCTGGTGGATATAAACTGTCAAACTTTCGGTTAGCAGTATAGCTCTTATACCAACAGGGTTTCTGGATTCAGACTGGGTTTGTAATTAAGAGTGTCGGGGCGTCACTCAGAGCTGTACAACCACCAACAGAACAGTCTACGTGAATATTTTTTTTTCTGCCCTTAAAGTTTTATCATAGTAATTGACACTGAGAAGTCCCTGAATAGTGCAAACAGTTAGGTGTGCAGTGAGTGAATGAAAGGTTGGTGGTTTGAATCCACCAAGAGGGACCATGGAAGAAAGGCCTGGAGATCTGCCTCTCAGAGAGCACCAAAAACAAACAAAAAAAAAAACTAGGGCCATCAAATCAATTCTGACTCATAGTGACCCTATAGACAGAGTAGAACTGCCCCATAAAGTTTCCAAGGAGCGCCTGGTGGATTGGAACTGCTGACATTTTGGTTACCAGATGTAGCCCTTAACTGCCACACTGCTGAGAGGTTACAGCCAAAGAAAATCCTACAGAGCACAGGTCTACACTGACACATTTTTTTTTTCTTTCTATTATTTCTAAAACATTTTTATTTGAATTTTTGTGCATTTATCTTTCCAGGCGAATTTTAGAATATATATATACATTTTTTTACAGATTTCTCCCCTGTCAAAACAAGCAGATGTCATTAATAGCCTGTCACCATTGTAAGCTGTTCTTAAGGAAGGCATGCCCCTTCTCAGAAATAAGAAGTAGTATTCGTAACAACTAAAAATCCTACGTTAAAAGTCCTTTTAGTTTAGAAATCATGCTCGCTTTTTAATATTGCTATAATGTAGTCAGAGAAATATGCCCTGCCTGCATCCTAAATGGGAAAAGAGTACATGATTACATATTACATGGACTCACAACTTGTTCCTTAAGGAAGATGTAAGGGGGGGTAGAATAGCAGCAGAGTCCCTATGTGGCATAAACAGGCACACAACTGCTAACCACAAGGTTGGTGGTTCTAACCCACCCAGAGGCACCTTGGAAGTCATGCTTGGCAATTTACTTTGGAAAGATCAAAGCCACTGACAACCCTATGAAGCAATTCGACTCTGCACACAGAACTGGAATGTACTCCATGTTAACTTACAACAACAGAATAGCACAGTTGTGTGCACACATGCATAGTAGTCAGGCAGTTTATGCAGGAGCTCATCAGCGGGCTATGGGCAAAAGTCAGTGCCGCCTGCCCCCCACAGTCCCCAGTCTGTCCCCAGTCTGCCAGCTCTCCCATACAGAATCATCTGAGCAACTACAGATTTCTGCCTTCAGTCAGAGGTCTAGAAGTCACTATATTTGGATACTGATAAAATGGCCTAACCAGGAACAAAGAATAGGTGGAAACCCTGGCTTAGTCTCTACCTTTTTGCCATCCTGTCTCTTTGTAAGCAAAAAGTTAAGAGTAAGATCTGATTCTGATCAAGAGAGGGGAAGTAACTCCAAATCTGTTCAAGTTCAGAACAATCCTCCACTACAAGTACCCATAATTCTTGGCACTTCTTTTTGTAAAGCAGACTCCCTGTCGTTTATGCAACATTTATCTTCCCCATCTGACTGTGAGTTCCTAAAGGCAGAAATCCATCTGTTTTGTTCCCTGTTGTACCTTAAAATGCCTAGGAGCAGAAGCTCAGAACAACAAGGGCCTTTCTCCACAGCTGACAGAGAGAGAAAGCCTTCCCCTAGAACCCACACCCTGAATCCACAGTTCTAATCTCCTAAACTGTGAGAAAATAAATTTCTGTTTGTTAAAACCTCTCAACTGTGGTACTTTTGTAATAGCAGCACTCATAAGTAAGACAACCTGGAGTTCAGTCTTTCTGGAGGCTGGATGAACCCACAAAACTATAGCCCTGCCATAATCTTTAAGCTTTAAACCTTCAGCCAAAAGCCCCTTGAAATCTCTTAAAACCGAACGATAGTTTACCTTAACTAATAAGGACTGCCCACCTGTGCTGTTTTTAGATCTATCTATAAGGGTAACTTAGGAGCAATGAGCTTATGTTAACAGGGGAGGAACAACTCAGAAAAAGAGGATGAGAATGGGTTTGCAACGTGAAGAATGTCATCAGTGAATTGTGCATGTACAAACTGTTGAATTGGTGTATGTTCTGCTGTGTATACTCTCAAGCAGCAACAAATATTTTTTTTTAAGTTCAAGGTCTAAATTAATGGGGCCTGAACTAAAGCATTTCGGTGGAAGAGGAGGGGAGGTTACAGATTTGGAAAGCTGCTTGGAAGGCAGAAAATGGTAATCTTTGTGACTAGCTAGCTATGTGGAAAGTCAAGGAGCTCTGGTGGCACCATGGTTAAGCACTCAGCTGCTAACTGAAAGGTTAGCAGTTCAAATCCACCAGCCACTCTGTGGAAGAAAGATGTGGCAGTCTGCTTAATATAAAGATTTACACCCCAGGAAACGCTATGAGGGAGTCCTCTGTCCTATGGGGTCACTGGGAGTCGGAATCACCTCTACAGCCTTAGATTGTTGTTGTTTTGCTGTATGTGAAGACTGGAGAACCTGAGAAAGAAAATGGGGTTAGAAGTCCTTTGGCTTTACTGTGGTTGACACTTTGGGCTACCAGGAGAGTCAGTTCTAAGTTGCATAAATTTAAGTCTTTACCACAGTCTCCCTACAAATACAGCAACCAAAAGTTCCCAATCTGGCAAATGTTTATGATCCATAATATTAAACACTAAAAAAAAAAAAACAACAGTGCATTTATGGATAGTTATGGTCCTCTATGAGTATCCTCCATAATAAATCTCTTGTGTTAGCTTTATTATTTTTAAAACAAAACTGGAAACAGTTTCTCAGAAATTATTACTTACATTGCAGTTTAAATCTCTTCTTTCAATAATGTTGGTTGAAGTTGTCACCTAGAAACAATCAATTTTAAAAAGAACATAGAGTACTTCTATGAAGATTTATAACCACTGTGGATTTCCTGTTTTAACTTCATGACTCACCAGCAAAATCCTTTAGAATTGGAAGGCTCCGTACTTTTTGAGATTACCAGAATTAGTCATTGATTTATTTTCTTAAGTGTAATTTGAAAGAGTCTGCTGTGTATGTTTGAATACTATAAACCTGTAAACCATGAATCTTTTAAAATCTAGTTTTCCTTTTAATAATACCTAATACCTGGGAGTAGAATGAGGACTAAAGGGGAAAATGTGGGACCTTTACTTTTTATTGTGTGCCTCTATAGTGTTTGTTTTTTTACAGTAATCATGAGATACTTTTGAAATTAATATTTTACAGGTGGGAATAAATTCTACATATTGGAATGCATACTTTGTATTTAGAAAGGCAATGACCCAGTGGTAAGTAGCAGACCTGAAGGATGACCACATCTTTACCTGTGTTTGCAGAAACTTACTAAGTTAGACCAGGGTTTCTCAACTCCAACCATTTTGCATTTGGGGGCTGGATAACTTTTTTGTTATGGAGGGCTATTCCATGCATTGTAAGAGCATTCTTAGCCTGCATCTGCTAGATGGCTATAGCGCCCCCAATCCAAGTGACAACCAAAAATATCGCCATATATTATCAAATGGCCTCTAGGAGGCACAGTCATCCCAGTTATAAGCCCCTGGATTAAATGCTTCAATGGCACAAGTGTAAGCATGATGACTTAATTATTCTTGAGGGGGTGTCTTAGTCATCTAGTGCTGCTTAACAGAAATTCCACAAGTAGATGGCTTTAAAAAGAGAGATTTTATTTTGTCACAGTCCAGTATACTACAGGTCCAAATTCAGGTGTCAGCTCCAGGGGAAGTCTTTCTTTGCTGGCTCTGGAACAAAGTCCTTGTGGTCAGTGTTCTCCTTGACTGGGAGATTCTGAGGCGCGGGGAACCAGGGTCCTTTCCAAAGGCTGCACTGTGCTTGCAGCACTGCTTTCTTGGTGGTTCCCCAAACCAAACCCAGTGCTGTCAAGTCGATTCCAACTCATAGTGACCCTATAGCACAGAGTAGAACTGCTCCACAGTTTCCAAGGAGCGCCTAGCAGATTTGAACTGCCTACCTTTGGATCAGCAGATATAGCACTTAACCAGTACACCACCAGCATTTCCTCTTGGTCTTAAGAGGTCCTCAAATCTCTCTCTGCTGGCTTCTTTCTTTTTTTTATAGCTCAAGAGATTGCCTCAAGGCACAAAAGAATTTTAGACATTGATTCCTACCCAACCAACACAACTGCCACCCATCCTCCCTCATTAACATCATAGAGGAAGGATTTATAACCTAGAGCAACATTACATAATACCAGGCATAATGGTCTAGCGAGACTGCTACACACATCTTTTGGGGAACACAGTTCAATCCACAAAAGGGGGCAGGGAGAGAGTAAGTCACTTTAAGTCTGAATGCAGATGCTATAGGCAGTGTGCTCTGTACTGTTACTTTCTTGTTTAGAAAATGTAAATGGATTGTCTGTACCAAAACCATACCCTTGAAGAAGAAAGGATTTAGAAAGGAGTGTCTTCTAAGGTGGGAGATGTAGACAGAATTGTCTCTACAAAGGATGAAGACTGAATGGCCGGTTTAGGACGGTATCCATGGACTATTGTGAATTCCCTCTCTAAACTGTAGCACCTGCTCTAGTTTGTGCTGAAACTTCTGCTGAACCTACATTCAGACCATCTACAGCAGGTTCATCAGGAATGAAAGCCAAGATCTTCATCCTTGGATCAGCAGATCCCACTTGAGCTGTTGCCGTGGAGTCGATTCTAACCAGGGCAACTCTGTGCATTACAGAGCAGAACTGCCCCATGGGGTTTTCCTGCCTGTGGTCTTTATGGAGGTAGATTGCCAGACCTTTCTTCCATGGTAACACTGTAGGGATTCAAACAACCATGTTTAAGGTTAACAAACGAGCACTAACTATATGCACCACCTAAGTCAACTTTTCAAGTAAGAGAACAGGGACCTAATGCCTTTGTGTTGAGTAAATACCCCCAGAGTTCTTGAATTTCACAGGAAAGGGACCCTTTAAAGGAAAGTCTTTTGTCTCTCTCCCTTTTTTTTTCAATTGTACTTTGGGTAAAGATTTATAGAACAAACTAGTTTCTCACCAAACAGTTAACTATGCACGTTGTTTTATGACGTTGCTTAGCAATCCCACAACATGTCAACACTCTTACTTCTCTACTTTGGTTCCCTATTGTCAGCCTTCCTGTCCCCTCTTGCCTTCCAGTCTTATCCCTGGGCTGGTGTGCCCCATTAGACTCATTTTATTTTATTGGACTAATTTTTGGCTGAGGGGTGTGACTCAGGACTGACTTCATTACTGAGCTGAAAGGGTGTCTTGGGCCATATCCTCAGAGTTTCTCCAGTCTCCATCAGGCCTGTAGGTCTGGTGCTGGGGGAGGCGGGGGCGGGGTATGTGTGGGGGTTAAAATGTTGTCCTGTACTTTTCTCCATTTCTGTCTGGGACCGTCTGTTGTGATGCCTGTCAAAGCGCTCAGTGGTAGGAGCTGGGCATCATCTAGTCGTGTGGTCCGGTGGTGGAAGCATCTCTAGCTGTGGCTCATTAGTGCTGTGGGCTAATACAGGAAAGTCATTCTTGAGTTAAGGGTATAGTTACAGGTTGTGGTGAGTGCTATAAAGGAAATGTGACATGTGCGCAGTCCTGAAATATTAATCTCACATTACAATATATAATTATAAAATTGTATACTGTAATAGGGGATTGACTTAGTCTGGGAGGATTAGAGGAGTTCTTCCAAGAACATGACTCTTTCATCATCTACAGCTGGGACATAATAAGCTGTCCCAAAATGTAATGGCTCAAAACAACAACCTTAAAGAAGAGGAAAGGATGAAGAGCTGAATCATTTGATTTGCCCCCAGTGCTGCAGCTTGGGCTAGGCTCAGCTGGCCTGTTGCTTTGCTGATCTTGCAGGTGGCCGCTCCCATGGCTGTGTTCAGTGATATGCAGCCTGGGGCACATCTGGTAGTCTCTACCCGGTAGTCTCTCCATTTGGCCTCAGCAGCAGGATAATCCCTTTTTATAGGTCAGCTCAAGGCTTCTGTCTTAGGAATCTAATGCTGCTGTAACAGAATTACCACAAGTGGAGGGCTTTACTAGGAAGTATTAGGAGAGTAGAAGTCCAAATTCAGGGTGCCAGCACCAAGGGAAAGGTTTCTTTCTCTGTTGGCGCTAGGGGAAGGTCCTTGGTTGAGGAGCTTCTAAGCGCAGGGACCCCCAACTCTAAAGGATGTGCTGTGCTCTGGCTCGTGTCTTCTGGTGGTATGAGGTCCTCCTGCCTCTCTGCTCATTTCTCTCTTTTATGTCTTAAAAGAGATTAAGACCTAATCTTATAAATTGGAACCAAAAACAAACAAACTCACTGCTGTTGAGTTGATTCTAACTCATAGTGACCCGACAGGACAGAGCAGAACTGCTCCATAGGGTTTTCAAGGAGTGCTTGGTGGATTCAAACTACCAAAATGGTTAGCCGATGTAGCATGTAGCCACCACACCACCTGCGTCTCCAGAGTCCTGCCTAATTAACCCAACTGCCCCTAATCCTGCCTTCTTAACAGAGGCAGGATTTACAACACACAGGAAAATCACCTCGGGTGGTAAAATGGTGGATAATCACACAATGCTGGGAGCTATGGGCTAGCCAAGTTGACACGTTTTGGGGGAACACAACACAATCCATGACAGTTCCGAAGAGCACAAAAGCAGAAGTTGCCAGTCCTACTTAAAGTTTAGGCTTACAACTGGCACAGCATCGTCACTGCTGGATTCTGCTGGTTAAAGCAGTGCCAAGGCCAGCCCAGAGTCAAGGGGAGGGCTGAACAGCAGAGAAGTCATTCATCAGAAGTCACAATGTAACAGACTACCAGAGGCAAAGATCTGAAAGATGAGTAGGAGTTAACTGAGCAAAGAGAGAAGAAAGATGCCCCAGACAAGGACAACAGTATATGTAAACCTGCAAAGTCAGAGAGGCACAAGGTGCCTTTCAGTGACTCAAAGGAAGCCAGTTCAGCTGGTGTGCAGAAATCAAGGGGAAAGTGGTTTCAGCCAGAAAGAGCTAGACCATGGAGTGCCACTGTGTCCTGTAGGACTCTTCTGGGTGCAAATGGTAGAATCCAAGGCAAACTGACTCAAGCAGAAACAAAAAGAAATCAGATGTATAGCTCACATACTCTAGAGGGCAGCTCTCCTCTGGGCTCTAGGGTCGCCATGCGTCGGATCCGACTCGACGGCACTTGGCTTGGCAGCTCACACACCTGAGAAGTCTAGGACATCTTTCACTTGGAGCATGGCCATACCCAAGTCAGATGACATTACCAGGAATCTGTCTGCTCTCTTAGCTCCGTCTTTCCCTCTATTGGCTTTATTTTCAGACATTTCTGAAGCTCTAGTTTTACATCCTCCCGGATTTAAGTCTTATGGAAAAGACAGTTCCCTTCTCTCAACAGTCACTCGGTCCCAGGATTGCATCAGCATCAGTCTGGGTCCCTGTAGGAGTAAGATGGTACTGTCAAATTAGGATAATTTCTGTGACAATTTATTTACAAGAGGACTATTTTAGTAGCATGCTCAGTCTGGCTCATGACAACCTGTAAGAGTTGATTGTTAACATTTTCTCCCAACACTGTGTTAAGTGACTTGATACTAGTAGCTTACAATAACTGAGGTAGGAGTGTTTCCACCACAGCTATTGGCAGATGCTACAAATTAGGGGTTTCTTCGCTTCCTCCAAAGCCATTTGTCAGCACACCACTGGACTACTTACAAATGTGTAGTGGACATATAGGGATCCTGAAAGGACCCAGGACTGATAGCATATATAAGAAAGGGTAGAGAGAAAGGTTAGCAGAATCCAGAAGAGAGGAGCAGTGACCGTCATTTGAGGGATACAAGCAGTATGAAGGGTGTCATAGGGAGCGAAATGAGTGGTAAATATCCTCACTTTACTCTTTCCTCCCTCCATTCTCCAACCAGGGCTGCCTACTGGCCAAACCAACCAGAAGCCAGAAGGTACAAGAGCCCTGTTGATATAATCCAGTTAAGTCAGCCTCCTTAGAGAAAGAGAGTGGAGATGGATGGAGAGTGGATGTCCAGCATAACATCTCATTGGTGCTTACCAGGTGATGGGCCCGTATCAGTTTCAGCCACTAGTGAGATACATACAGAGCCAATGGGGTAGGTCAGGGTCACATGCCCGTCATGGTTCTGAGAGTGGCATTAGAGCTATCCAAACCACAATGGATCAAGTGGAGCAAACTCGGAGTGCCTTTTATGAAGAAGGAGAAACAGGCAATTCAGTAGGTATCTACCACATGTAGGATTTTGGGCTGTGTTCAAAATTTGAGCAGCAGGAATCCACAGAATGATTTAAATCACAGACTAAGTGATGGAACTCACTTGAGACTCGCATGTTGGAAAAAATATCGTTCTGACTGCAACGTGGAGAACGAATTGGAGAGGAGAAGTTAAACTCTAGATTCTTAAAATTACGTTTCTAGTGTACCTACTTCTTTGGTACAGGCCTATAATTGACATATAGCTGATTCTTACTCTAAAATTTCACCATAATTTTCTACATCAAGGAAAAAATCTTTGGCTAGGGGGAGAGACTAAAGTAACATAATCAGTCATTAAATCAGTCATTAACTAGGACTTGGAGCAGTTAAGCTGCCTGTTTATTTTCGTAATGCTAAAAAGTACCCTGTCAGCTTTAGAAAGCCCCCTTGCTTTCCTTCGCTGGAAACTCCCATGGCTGGATAGTTCAGGGAGTTAACCTTGATTTTTTTGTCATGTACTTCCTCCTTCCTGTGGTTTCAGATTCACTTCTATATATAAATGTAAGAATTGCCACTTATATGAGAGTTTATTATATCGAAAAAGAAATTTCAAACAGTAGGAGAAAAATACAACCAGTAGTACTGGGACAATTGTCTACTCATTCGGAAAATAAAACAGAAACAAAATTAGATCCCTACCTTACACCAAGATGACATGTTTATGATTTGAGGGGTAGAGAAAGTCTTAAGTAAGACACAGAAGCCAAAATAAAAAAATAAAGTGATGACTAGGTAGGACATTTTTGTATATGTAGATAGATATGGCTATAGATATCTACATATGTCTTTATCATACAAAAATTCATATAAAGAACCACTCTTGTCGTGTGCCATGGAATTGACTCCAACTAATAACAGCCCCCTTTGATGGAGTACACTGTCCCTTAGGGTTTTCTTGGCTAAAGTCTTTATGGAAGCAGGTCACCAGATCTTTCTCCTGCAGAGCCACTAGATGGATTTGAACCACTGCCCTTTCAGTTGGCAGCAGAGCACTTAATCGTTGCACCACCTGGGCTCCTTATATAAAGAACTGCTAAAGAACAAAAAATTGAAAGGCAGACATTCCAATTAAAAAAAGAAAAAAAGACTGAAGATGTTCAATTTCCTAGTAAATATGAAATAAGAGTCCACTTCCCACTAATTTGTTTGGCACTATTTAAACTCTAATTTTAAACATTTGTGTTATCAAATATTCATGAAGATGTAGGTAAATAGGCATTACCACTCACTGCTCAATGTGTTAGAAACAGCCACAGCCACTTCAGCCACAACCAGGCAGTACTTTAACATGTAGATCCTTTATAACCAGTTACCCATTCTTAGTGCTTACTCAAGAAACAGTCAGACACCTGCACAAAGGGATGTATACAAGGATCTTTATCCCTGTGTTGATTGGAAAGTGAAAAACTGGAAACAAATGTCCATCAATAAGGGAATGCTAAATAAACTAGGATCTATCCTTGCTGTAAAATACTACATGGTAATTAAAAAAATGAAGCATACCTATGAGAGCATGCAAAGCTCTCAAGAGTGAAGAAGGAAGATACAGAATATTCTCTAATACAATGAGTACCTGGAGGGTGCAAATGGTGAAGTGTTCCACTACTAGTCAAAAGGTTGGCAGTTCAACCCACCCAGTGGTGTATCAGAAGACAGCCCTGGTGATCTGATCTGCTTCTGAAAGGTGACAGTTTATGTGACATGTACACACATATACACACTCATATACACATACTTAGGTATTTAAAGAGAGAGCCCTGGTGGTATAGTGACTAAGAGCTACAGTTGCTAACCAAAAGGTCAGCAGTTTGAAACCACTGGCCATTCCTTGAAAGCCCTATGGAGCAGTTCTACCCTGTCCTATAGGGTCACTGTGAGTCAGAATGGACTGAAGGGCAATGGATTTGAGGGGTTTTTTTTTTGTCTGTATATATATATACTTATTTCAATGAGGAAAAGGCTTAAAAGAATAATTTTTCATCTCCTGAAAGAGCAAGAAGATTGGAGTTGTTTCTGAAGGCAGAATTTAACTTTATCTGTAATATTTTTATTTTTTATAATTAAAATAAATTATTCCTTGTATAACTAAAACTTCATTAATGTTTTCTTTAAATGCCATGCTTTCATTTAAAAAGAAAAGCTTTACTGAAATAATTTTGCATACCATACAATTCACCCATGTAAAATATACAATTCATTAGTTTCTTATATATTTATAGAGATGTGCAACCATCACCACAATTAATTTCAGAACATTCTCACCATTACAAAAAGTAGTCATCCCTATTCCTTACCTACCTATACCCGCTAGCTCTAGGCAACCACTAATCAACTTAATGTCTTTATAGATTTCCCTTTTCTGAACATTTCATATAATTGGAATCCTGCAATGCGTGTTCCTTGGTGAATAGCTTTTTTCAAGGTTAATACTCACTGTAATATGTGTTAACATTACATTCTTTTTAATTACTGAATGATATTCCATTGTACACATATACCATATATTGTTTGTATGTTCGTCATTTGATGGACATTTGGGTTATTTCCACTTCTTGGCTATTATGCATAATGCTGTGAACATCTGTGTATAAGTTGTTGTATGAGCATCTGTCTTAGGCAAAATGAGTGAATTGTGAAGACAGAGAGAGACAGAGAGAAAGATTTATCTCCCAGAAATGGCTCAGGCTGCCACAGAAGCTGGCAGGTCAGAACATCCATGTATGTACTGGGTACAGGCCATACCTGGGAAAACTTGTCTTACAACTGATTGGCTGATCACATCAGATCAGATCATGGAGTTATATCACAAAACTGAGGATAATTATGTAGTATTGAGAAACATGTAATAGCCAGGTTGACATAATCTGTTTTCAGTTCTCTCAGCTATTTACATATGAGTGATACTACTGGGTCATACAGTAACTCTGAAGCACTGTTGGTGCAGTGGTTAAGAGCTATGGCTGCTAACCAAAAGGTCAGCAATTTGAGTCCACCAACTGCTCCTTGGAAACCATATGGGGCAGTTCTACTCTGTCCTGTAGGGTCACTATGAGTCAGTATTGACTCAACAGCAATGGGTTTAGGTTTTTTTGTTTTATGGTAATTCTATATCTAACATTTGGAGGAACTGCTAGAATCTTTTCCAAAGCACCTGAACCATTTTATTTTCCTGCCACATGCTCTATCTGTTGAAAATTGCACCATGGTATATGTTATGAGCGACAACAGTTTTTTGCTTGCACTAAACTACCTCAAAAAGTTTATGAATAAGGAAACAAATAAAAATTATGTTACATTAATTACCCACTGCATTGCATCAATTCCAACTCATAGCAACCCTATAGAACAGAGTAGAACTACCCCACAGAGTTTCCAAGGAACGCCTGGTGATTTGGACTGCTGACCTTTTGATTAGCAGATATAGCACTTAACTGCTATACCACCAGGTTTCCATTAATTAATATATAATTAGTTCATAATAAAAGGTAAAACCCTGGGTAAATCCCATGCTGGGAAGCTCCCCCTAGGTTGAGGAGGGGAAAAGAAGCCTATGGCATAGACAGTGGCTAGGGCAGTGTGATAGGCAAAAGGCACAACCCAAAGCAACTCAACCACATCCAAACAGGCATCTGTATCTGGGGCATTACTTGGAGTCAGAATCCTGTTTCTCTGCTGTTTGGGACTCCATGGGTGTTGAATCAGGAAGACCTGAAGTATAAATAAAAGGGATTATCAGAAATAGGATCAAGTTTCAGGAGAAGGACCTGATAAGGACCTAAACCAGGTACAAGGGTTGGTGTGGTCAGTTTTAATGGCCTGTAAATCAGAATACAAGGCAAGACTCCAGTCCCTGCATCCCATTGCATCCTTGGACTGTTGCACACCAGGGACTCACCCTTATGGTAAATCAGGCAGGGTAGTGGCTGGGCAGCTCTGAAACATCAGGCGTGTGTGTTGTTGTTTTTGTTAGGTGTTGTCAAGTTGGTTCCAACCTTTATCTACCTTGTAAGATGAAGTAGAAGTGCCCCATAGGGTGTCCAAGAATCTCCTGGTGGATTTGAGCTGCTCACCTCTTAGTTAGCAGCCATAGCATTTAACTACTGCACCACCAGGGTTTCCCGGCATGCAGGGGCTAGGAACAATTTCCCATCTGCCTAGCGGGAAGGGTCATTTAATAGAACAGCCCACAGAATTTCTGAGTCTAGAGCTGGAGAGCATGATAGTGTCATCATCACACTGCCAGGGTAAGAGAGGGCTGGAGCATGCAGAAACTAACAGCACAGCAATGGCAGTTTCAAAGAACTTCACACACACTCTAGCACCCTGGTTCACAACTTGGTGCTGCCCACCAGGGAGGGCTGCCCAAAGATTATTACTATTCCAAACTATGTCAAAGTATTTCTAGGCTTTCATTGATAACTTGGCATGAATTTTTACAAATCTTTCTTAAGATGGATTTAGAAAGTTCACACCCCATGATGGGAGCCTCTCAAAATAATATTCTTTAAATAACTGTTCGACATTTCTAAATGCAACAAATATCAAATGATATTGCCCTGAGATAATCTTTAAATCTTAAACCAAAAATAACCCCTGTAATCTCTTAAAACCAGACAATAGTTTAGCTTAACTAGGGGGGAAAGAAAGGTCTGCCTTGAGCATTATATCCTTTTAAGAACTACCTATAAGAGATGAAACTGACAACAGGAACTTGAAAATTGACCTCCACAAGGTCACAAGCCAGCCTTGAAAACTCTGTGGAGTCTACCCTGCACACGAGGGCACTGTGAGTCAAAATCGACTGGATGGCAACTAAAAACAAAGACAAAATTTTTAAGGAGCTGTATGTGGAAACCCTGGTGGCGTGGTGGTTAACTGCTGTGGCTGCTAACCAAAAGGTCAGCAGTTCACATCCACCAGGTGCTCCTTGGAAACTCTGTGGGGCAGTTCTACTCTGTCCTATAGGGTTGCTATGAGTCAGCAACGACTCAATGGCACTTCCCTTGGCTTGGTATGTGGAAATCTAAGTCAGCAGACAATGTATTCTAATTTATTCATCAATGATTTCTGCCTTTACAGGCACTTCAGATGCCTGCCTGGCTGGTTTGACTGTTAATCCAGCTGTGTCTGCGGTATTTACATTTTGGTAGGCACAGCCACTGGAATAACGGATTCTGTATCTTAGCACATACTATATATATATATGAAGAATATTTCCTTTTATTTTTGTTGGAAAGACCAGGCTTTAAGGAATGCTGTCTATATCTATTTTTTCAGGACTTGAAAAAATAATCCATGATTATTCTACATGAGTTTAAGACTTTAAAAATACTCATTGTCAACTTTCTTGCAAATGGAATCTTTTTACTTTGCCACCTTATTGACCTTTTTTTAGTGTTTTTTTAGTGAATCTTTCCTAGTTCTGTTGTATCTTTGCAAAGCTGAGAAGCAGACATTAGAGCCCTATACAATATTCATTGCATAAATATTCCAGGACCAGGTACTCCTTCAATTACAGTCATCTCTCTTTTCCTACAGTGATACCCAGACATGTTTTCAGTCATTTTCCGTGACATATCTGCCAGAACAGGGCTTGACAGAGACTGAAACTTATTTCAGAGTCCACAGCTGGTTCCCTCATTTTGACATGAACCAAATCCAACCAAAAGAAAAATCACGCTTGAGATCATAGTCATTCCTTCAGCAGATGTTTATTGGATTTTGAGAATGTGCTAGGCATTGTACTAGGTATGTGGGTGTGGGGTATGGTTGATTTCAAATATTAATAAGAAGCCAGCCAAAGAAGCAGCAGCTCTTATTATGGCCTAATGAAAGAGATATGAAATAAGAATTACATATCTACCTATATGGGGTGCAAACGGTTTACATTCAGCCACTAACTGAAATGTTGATGGTTAATATCTACACAGTGGCATCATGAAAGAAAGGCCTGACAATATACTTCCATTATATTACAGCCATTGAAAACCCCATGGACTCAGTCACCTGGGGTCCCCATGAGTTGAAATGAACTTGAAAGCCATGGTTTATGGGTTATCTGTATGTATATACTATGGGGTTCAAGACAATCCATCTCTAAGTTGCTGTGTTGCTGCTTATAACAAATTGCCAGAAAACTGGTGGCTTAAAACAACACAAATTTATTATCTTATAGTTTTGGAGGCCAGAAGTCTGAAATGAGTCTTACAAGGCTAAAATCCAGGTATTAGCTGGGCTCAGTCCTTCTGGACTATCCAGGGGAGAATGTGTGTCTTGCCACTTCCAGCTTCTAGAAGCTGCTGGCATTCACCAGCTCATGGCCACATCATTTTAATCTCTGCTTTCATCCTCTCATCACCTCTCCTCTCTCACTTCCTGCCTCCCTTTTACAAGCACTCTTGTGATTATGCTGGGTCCACCCAGATAATCCAGGATAATCTCCTATCTGAAAAACTTTAACTGAATCACATAAGCATAACTCCTTTTTCTGTGAAAGGTAGCAGCATTCACAGGTTCCAGGGACAGGAGGTGGACATCTTAGGGGGGACCATCATTCAGCCTACTATGGAAGTGGGGGAAGAAATAACAGGAAATAGCACTGGAATTGTATTTTAGCAGTAGCCAATATTTATTAAGCCTTTGTTCCATCCCAGACACTATGTTAGTTAGCCAGACACTGCATGCTAAGTAGTAAGCATTTAATTTCTCATTCAGTCTTTACAAGAGCCCACAGAGGTACTGCTTGTTATTGTCTTCATTCTGCAGACAAAGAAAGTGAAAGTCAAAAAGTTAAGTAACTTGCCTAATATCCCGGTTAACAAGCAGAGATGTCAGGGTTCCATGAGGGCATCTAACCCAGAGCCTTTATCCCAAAGTACTGTGTTTGCTAATAAAGAGAGAAATGATGGAGAAAGGCATTCCAGGATGGGGACACAGCATATAAAAAGGCCCAGAAGCTTGAAAGACAGCAAAGCATAACTGTAACGAGAGTATGAAGGGAAGTATGGTGGCAGGAAAAGGTGGCAAGGGCGATAAGAATTAGATGGTGATCAATTCCATGAGGAACTGGGGTTTTTTTCCCCCCGGTAAATAATGATGACATTTAAAAAGGTGAGTATATGATTAATATGATTGGATAGTTGTTTTAAAAAGATGACTGACAGCATTTTGGAAATAAATTATAGAGGAGTCAATTTAATGACAAGGAGACCTACTGTGAGGTTATTATAAAGATCCAGATAAGGGATGATAAAAGTTTGAACTCTAAATCCTACAAATGGGGATGGAGAAGAGGGCCTGACTGAAGAGAGAGAGAAGCATAGAATCTACAGGAATTGTTGACCGCATCAATACTGGTACTGAGGGAGGTAAAGAGTAAAGAATTAAGGACTGTTCAAGTTTCTAGCTTGGGTGACCTGGTGTCAGTAACCAAAGTGAGTAATATAAATTTCACATACCAGAGTGTATAAAAAGTCCTCTGTTTTGATTGATAAAGGCTTTCCAGTGTCTGAAACCACCACTCATCTGTCAGCATAGATGTCTCTTTGAAGACTAAAGTATATATAACCCAGACCATAGTATTTTCAGTCACCTCATACGCATGCGAAAGCTGGACAATAAATAAGGAACACCAAAGAAGAATGGATAGCTTTAAATTATGGTGCTGGTAAAGAATGTTGAATGTACCACAGACTGCCAAAAGAATAAATGCATCTGTCTTGGAAGAAATACAGCCAGGATGCTCCTTATAAGTGTGGGAAGACTTCATCTCACATACTTTGGGCATGTTATCAGAAGGGACCAGTTCCTGCAAGAGGACATCATGCTTCGTAAAGCAGAGGGTCAGGAAAAGAAAAAAAAAAAAGGGAGACCCTCAATGAGATGAAATGACACAGTGGCTGCTACAATGAGCTGAATCACAGCAACAATTCTGAGGACAGTGCAGGGCCAGGCAGTGTTTTGTTCCGTTGTGCATAGGCTCACTGTGAGTTGAAACCCACTTGATGGCACCTAACAACAGTGTTTGAAAACTAAAGTCTCACAATGTGATGAGAATAGAGGGGGATAACACCCACCAAGTAGTCAGTCCCAGTTACTCAGATCTAAAAGCCCAGTCACAGTGCCCTTACATCCCAGATGCCCAGTCGATCCTGTAACCACACCTGAATGGAACTGAAAATGGTGTCAGCAGCAAACTAGCCATAACACAACCCTGCATAATCCTCTAAAACCGATTGCCACTGAGTTAATTCCAACTTACAGTGATCATATAATGTAGAGCATAACTGCTCCATAGGGTTTCCAAGGAGCAGCTGGTAGATTCAAACTGCTGACCTCTTGGTTAGCAACAGAACTGTTGACCACTATGCTACCAGGGCTCCAGTGATCCTGTAAAAGAACTCAAAACAGGATTAAAGCCTTTTATTTGTCCCCAAGGAGATTGTAGGCTGAAGAGCTAATACAAAATCCTTATGAAATAATTAGCAAAAACACGAGAGTTTATCATTGTTAAATTATGAAGTACATTCCATCCAGAGTAAAATGATGTTATTGATACTCTCCAAGAAAAGCCAAGAAGGACATTGATTTTTGTTGAGTATCTATTGCTAACCCTAGTCCCTGAAAAGTATTGTCCAATTTCCTAAGACATGGTTGCTAAGTGACAGAGTAGGACTTGAACTCAGGAGTGACTGTCTCAGAGAGAGCACCAGGAAGCTAAAACTGGAAGGTGCTAGGTATCTGGGAGGCGCAAGGACCACGCAGAATTATGTAGGAAAAGCAGGGAGGCACAGTTGTTAATTATTCTGGAAAGGAGACATCCTGCCTCAGACTTTCAGTTCGCCTACCCACTGCTGGGCGTTTTAAGCATTTCAGTTTGGCAATAAACATAAAGAGTTTAGTAACACAGGCATACGCCTGGAATATTCAGTGACTGCTCACTGTCATGAATAATTATTATCAAATAACAGCCGTGAGGAGATCATGACTCAACGTGCCCCACTTTAGTACGCTCCGAGATGTCTGACCGAAGGGCTTTCCACAGGCGGAAGAAACCAGGGCAGCTGAGCATTCAAACTGCTGCTCAAATAATACTCCAGATAAGTGGTTTTACTGGTGGGAACGAGGACTAGGGGGCTGATTTACAATGCGAGTTCTTACTTGGCCTTTTTCTTGTCAGCAAAATTTACTACTGTCTTCTAGCTGTCTTCCTACTTCAGTATTAAAAATCGTTACGCTCCCAGCTGTAAAGCACATCCAGCCAGCTGACAGGGCAAAGGCACGGTGAGCCGCAGCACGCGTCAGCATGAGCTGGACTGCAACAGGAAGGGCAAGGTCACAGGCTGGGAGGCAGCGTCGTAAGCAAGGAACTTCCTGAACCTTACGCAAACTCCAGTAATCCCGGGCAACTCAGCAGCTTCATTTCTGGTTTATATTAACTAGTTCTAGAAACACATAATGAGTGACCTAATTCTTTTACAGTGGATTTCTTTTTAATAGAGTTTTGTTCTGGTAGGCTGCTTCATTTAATAACTGAAAAAATCAGCACTGAGAACTACATTGAGCTTGACCCCGACTTTAAATTTCAAATACATCATTTTACTATTTAATAAATAAAATATCAAGTTTTTAAAAACAGCTTTTGACAGTGTGTTTTATGTTCCATTAAATTCACCCATTTTAAGCATACAGTTCAATGAATGACTTTTTGTATTTTTATAGAGTTGTACAACCATCACCACAGTAAGAGTTCATTTCTCAGCTTATTTTTTATTTGAGTTTCTCAAAAGGTAATTTCCAAGAGGAAATGATATGAAGCTACAAACTCTGTAATCTCTGCCATTAATGACATTTTTGCTGAGTTTTGAGTCCGTGGCCCCTGGTCTCCCACACGGCTCTTTCAGAGCCTGGCGTTTGGAGAAACACAGTGTGTCCAGGTGGTGTGGTTTACTGTTGCACTCACCGTGTGGTTTGACTGTTACTTCATGTCCCTCTGAAGTGGGTGGCCACTGAGGAGGAAAGAGTTTATACCCTCTCCTTAGCTGGGCCTCATCATCACACATGGCAGCCATGACCAAATAGCCCATGGTGTAAGTGCTTTCAGAGAACTGTAAAATCAGTTGTATTGGGTGACTCTTGATAGCACTCATGAGAAACCCCCTCATGGATCAACAATACCAGGTATTGATATTTTTGCTTTTCAGTCCTGAGTCCAGTTGTCTTCACCCACCTAAGTCACCCACTGATACCTTGAACTATAGTACAAATCTCTTTCCAGCTTTTTCCTTTTCATATGGATCTCTGTGACTTTGATTTTAGCTTCGTTTAAGACAAAACAAATGGTTTGCTCTTTCTCTTCATGCTTAAATGATTACTAATCCACCTCCCCCTTCTTTCCCAGGCATCAGTATTGATTCCTTCTCTCTCCCTCTTCACAAACTGTGTCTACAGCATATAACAAGAGCTTTACTTATAAAAACATTATCCACAGAATTAACTCATTCTGAGGAGTGTCTAAACTCTAGAGTTCTGCAGCTACCTGTTAGGGATTTGCATTCAGAATCTCAATCTCAAGCGTCCCACCCTCTGACCACCACCTCCCACCTTTCCAGCTCTAACTTTGTTTTCTCTTGCCTGGGACCTGTAATCTATTGATCCTGGCACAGTTTCACTGCCCATTGTGTCCTCACATCTCTCCTTAAGCAATTTTTATCTGATTCACCACGAGTTATTCTATCTGGCAAAGCCAAAACCCATGGCAAAACCAACTGTCCACCAGCTCTTTCCGTGCACCAGGACAATTAAACACGGCTCAAGGAAAGCGATCAACCACACGGAGTAGCTGAAGTTAATTACAACCACCAAACTCAAGTGTGTCTTTAGTCTGCCCAACAATCCCATTGCATCTCCCTCAGTCATCCACTCTTCTTTCCCCCCAGACAACTGTTTCACAACTCTTGTCTTATCAAGCCACACTCAGCTAATGACCTCCCATTTTCCTGAGAAAACAGAAACAATCAGGAAAAAAAAAGCCTTCTATGTACTTCTATCATATGGAGGTTATATACACAGATGTTCCATCTCTGTATTTCCACATGTTGTCATGAACTATCCAAGCCCTGTTCAAGGTCAAGTTCTGTGTGTGGACCATAATTTCTTCCTCATAAGATATGATGTAGATTAAATAGGAATTTAAACTATATGCAAAAATATGCTGATTTAATCTGAATATTTAATAATATATGTTATCATATTTAAGTATATGAGTTAAAGATGGGAAAAATGTATTAAAATAATAAGCAAAAGTTGGACAATGAAAAGGAAGACAGAAGAATTGATGTGTTTGAATTTTGGTGTTGGTGAAGCACACTGAATATACACAGACTTGCAGAAAAATGAATAAATCTTAGAAAAAATACAAACCACAAATCTCCTTAAAAGTGAAGCTTAAAATCAAGAAAGCTGTGTGTTGGGATTGTATTCTTCACCATATTTTTTCAGTCTGTATGCTGAGCAAACAATCCAAGAAGGTGAACTATCTGAAGAAGGACGAGGCATCGGGATTGGAGCAAGGCTCATTAACAGCGTTGCTTGCTGACAATGAAGAGGATTTGAAGTATTTACTGAGGAAGATCAAAGACTACCCTTCAGCATGAATTACACCTTAACATTAAAAAAAAAAAAAGAAAACCTCACTGTTGTACCAATAACCAGCATCATGATAAACAGAGAAAAGATTAAAGTTATACAGAATTTGATTTTACTTGAATCCACAATCAGTGCCCATGGAATCACCAGTCAAGAAATCAAAAGATGCATTGCACTGGGCAAATCTGCTGCAAAATGAGATGTTTGAAGTGTTAAAAAGCAAAGATATCACTTTAAGGACTAAAATGCCCCTGACCCAAGCCATGGTGTTTCCAGTCACCTTACGTACATGTGAAAGCTGAAGGCCATGAAAAATTGAGGCCTTTGAATTATGGTGTTGGCCAACAGTATTGAATATATACTATGGACTGCCAGAAGAATGAACAAGTACTGCCAGAGTTGTCCTTAGAATGACTAGACTTCACCTTAGGGACTTTGGACATGTCAGGAGGGACCAGTCCCTGCAGAAGGACATCATGCTTGGTAAAGTAGAAAACTAAAAAATATCAAACCTGTTGCCATGGAGTCAATTCTGCCACAGAGTCAATTTGACCCTGCAAGAAAGAATACAGCTGCCCCATAAGGTTTCTCAGGAGCACCTGGTAAAGATTCAGACTGCTTTTTGGTTACCATCTGAGGTCTAAACCACTGTGTAACCAGGATGGTGAGACCACTTTAAACTCATTACTAGGAGGGATCAGTCCCTGGAGAAGGACATTGTGCTTGGTAAAGTAGTGAGTCAGCGAAGAGAGGAAGACCCTCAAGGAAATGGATTAACACAATGGCTCCAACAATGGGCTCAAACTTTAGCAATTGTGAGGAAGGCTCCAGACCTCCCAGTCTTTTGTTCTGCTGTACAAAGACAGGGCCCCAAGGAGTCAGCTGATGCCAGGGCACCTAACAACAGCAGTCTAGCCTTCAACACACTGAGGTTTGGTCTCTTTTTCTTTAAAAAGATAAAATCCAGTATTAAAAGACCAAACAAAAATAACAAAGGAAACATCTCCTTTGTTTTTGTATGGGATCTTGAGCACTTCCTTACTCTTTAGTATTGAAACAGTGTTCAAAATCTAAGAGGGTTTGTGTCTGACTGCTATTCATACTAGAGAAAGTAAACACCCACTTAGTAACATTTTTAGATAACATGACCTTGTGGGTTTTTTCCTCCAGAAAAAAAGGAACAAATAAGGTTTTTGTTTTTTTTTTAAAGACACATTCACCAATCTAGCTGTGTACACATACCACCCTGGTATCAATCTGGACTTGTCCTTCTTTATGTGTTCCTGTCAATTTTAGTTCTGTTATTTTGTAATACTGTTTTCTTAAAAAAGTCCTTGAGCATTTTCTTCTTCCTCACCCTTCTCTGCTTGTTTTTACTCAGATGGTGTGACTGACCCATCCACCTGAAGCAGGTGTATCTTCTAAAATGCCTCAAGGTCAGAGGTTAGAGGCTGTGCTTTCTTCTTAAAGAGTAGAGTTCTCCCACACAGACCCAGCAAGGGAGTTTCCACCAAAGAGAGATCTAAAACTCATTGTTCATTGTGTACTTTTAAATGTGTACATTTCAGCACCACTGGTAACCCTTTTTCTCTTTCTGCTTCTGAATTCTTCCTTGACCAGACCCCTTTCACAGCTTGGCCTTTCTCATGAGAGCAACCTTCTTGGACAGGGTGGGAAATGAGCATTGCCAGGAGCAGACTGCTCTGAGTACAACCTTGGACAGCTGCCCAGAGTGGTGGAAAGAATACCGCCTGGACACCAAGGGATGGGATTTCTACCCCCAGCTCCACTGTGGAATTCTCAGCTCATCATGTAGCTTTCCTGGGCGTTAGTGCCCCCCACTGTGAAGAACATGAACCAGATGTACTGTGAAGTTCCCTCTGTCCCTCTAAGGCTGTGTCAGAGGAGAAAAGATTGGGGTAATTCATTGTGTCCTCTGAGCAAAGAATATTCTACATGTGGCAGACAATCTGTCCCCATACAAATTCATACAAACGCAGTCCAGGTAAGAGAAATAAAACTACAATACGAATGAAGCTTTTCTTTCCATAAAACCAAATAATCAAAATTTTTGGCATTTCTTAGAAATGCTAGTAAATAGATTTCTTAAGTGTCATTTGTAAAGTAGTTCTGTATCTCTGGAGCCTGGGACAAATAGGTAATTTTTATTTCCTTTTTAACTTTTTGTCTTCTCTGAATCCTTCACTCTCATGTAATTAGCAACGATACTGTCTTAGTTATCTAGTGCTGCCATCACAGAAATACTGCAAATGGATGCCATTAGCAAACAAATTTATTTTCTCATAGTTTAGGACACTAGAAGCCTGAATTCAGAGCACAGGTTCACAGACTTTCTGTCTCTTTGTGACACAGTCCTAAAGAAACACCTTATTGCCAGCATCTCATTTGGTGTTAACAGCCCAGTCCCTGTCCAGTCCTCAACTGGGAGTGTCAGCTACTTTAAGGCTTCGGTTAGTCTTCGTTCTCCTTTCATCTTACACTTTCAGAAATTTTATCACAGAGGTGATTTCACGGCCCAGAATTGAAGACAGATCTCATGTTCAGTAAATATTCACTAGATGAGTAACTGCTATAGGTGTGGCCCTTCTGGACAAGCAGTTTCACCTAATACCTCAGGGTAGGGACAGTCACTGCACCACAAGATACAAGAGAGACTACTCACACTGTCCGCATCGGGTTCTGAGTGTGAGGCTGAGGAGCAGCAGCACTGCTCAGTGGGCACTGATATACTTCGCAACTACAGAAATAAGCATTCAAAATCTAGCTCTGCCTGTGGCTTAGCATATGGTTTCATTTTCTTAATCTTCCGTCTCAGTTTCCTCATTTAAAAATGTCTACTATTCAGGGCTCCTGAAAGTCATGATTTTAAAAGTGGGACTTACGGTGCCTCTTAAATTTGAGCAAAAGCAGCATGGTGTTCATTCAGGTTCTCTTTGATCCTCATTTTTAGTCACACCCCAAGAAGGGGACCCTAATCTGATGAGCCAATCCAGGACACTAACTGGTCCAAATGAGGTTCTCTTTATCTTGTCAGAGTGCTCATACGTATCCAACATGAAAAGAGAGAAACACCCATTGTTTTTCTCTCTAGCCTTCTCCAGTCTCTCTCACTCTCGCTAGCATACAAACTGCGGGTGGTAAGTGGCTTGCTCACACTTCTGTTTTTTTCCCTCCCAGCTGGCCCAGATGGTAAAAAAAAGATGAAACCATTGCCTGCAGGAGAAAAGACTGGTCTATCCTGTTTTCTTTGCCTTCTAGCATCTCTTTTCTTCAGTGTCTTGTCTCCCCTATGACCAACCACCCAATGGTAATACTTGGGTTTTGGTTTAAGGAGCGGTCCTAATCCAGTCATTCTGGCTAGAGTTCCTACCTCAGCATTTTAGACACAAGCCCAGTAGTCATAAATGTTAATGCAGCCAGACTGAAATTTTATCACACTACATCTCAGATGTACAAAGAAAATGTTGGAGATGGGACCTAAAATTACCAATTAACGTGTCTAACTCTTCTGATTTAACACAGTCCTGTTTCAGGTAATGGCTCTCCGTTAGAGCTGTTTCTCTCCCTTCTCCCCTTCCTCTTTACAGTGGTGTCAGCAGGTGGTACTTACGTGACCTCACTGTGGCTCTTGGCCCATGCTCTTCTCCTCTGGATCTAAGCCAGCCTGTGCTGCGAGGATGCTGATCTGGTCTTGTCCCTGAGCTGCCAAACCCATCTGCTTTCTTGGCTCTCCTCCTTTCCCTACTCCCATGTGCTGGAAGGAGTTTTACCTGTGTTATATCTGTCTCCTTACAAATATGAAATTTGTAAACACCCCTTTCCCAGGGGCCTGTTAGCAGAATCACTACTGGGAAGCACAACTTAAACAGGCGAAACAAAACACCCAGAGGCACACACACGCATTTTCTTTGTCACAATACTTTTCTTCCTTTATCATTGTCTCTTATCTGAACATTACCTTTGGGAAGGTAATGGGAAGGGTAACTTGGAATTTGGAGTGATCCTAAATATTTCATCCAGTTAAGCTTTGGTAGATTTCTTGAATTATTCTTACAGATGGCTTTATTTCCCATTACACTCTTTTTATACTCTCCCAGTACAGCATGCAGGGATTTTTGCCTGTTTTGCTCACTGCTGGTAACCACAGTGCTTTGAAAATTGGGTGGCACAAAATAGGTGCTCAAATACATGGTGACTGAGGGACTGGCTGATGACATTGCTGTGTGTGGTTTTATCCAGCTCTGCTCTCAAGGGCGATCTGGCTTCCCTTATCCCAGGTACTTGCAGAGGTGCATGTGCTACCCACAGGGATCACCGGCTCGGAGGTCCTGACTGAAGCAGCAGGGCTTGGTAAGGGCGCTTGCTGCGAGCAAAAAGAAAACAGATGAGAGCCAAGAGTAGCCCCAGAAAAGCAGTTCTCAGAGTGTCTGATATCAGGACTTACACCCCTGACAAATTATTGAGGACTCCAAAGAGCCTTCTTTACGTAAGTTACATCACTATTTTGTTGTTCGGTGCCATCGAGTCCTTTCCAATTCATAGAGACCCTATATGTAACAGACTGAAACACTGCTCACTCCTGTGCATCCTCTCACAGCTGCTGCTACATTTGAGCCCACTGTGGCAGTCATATGTCTTAGTCATCAAGTGCTGCCATGGCAGAAATTCCAGGAGTGGATGATTTTAACAAAAAAAGTTATTCTCACCCAGTGCAGAAGGCTACAAGTCCAAATTCAGGGTGTCAGCTCCAGAAAAAGTCTTCCTGTGCTGGCTTCTGGAAGATCCTTGTCATCAATCTTCCCCTAGACTGGAAACTTCTGCCCCTTCCAAAGAACTCACTCAGCTCCTAGCACAGCTTCTTGCTCGTATGAAGAAGCCCCCAAATATTTCTGTTAGCTTCTTTCCCTGACGTCTCAAGAACCTGCCTCAGGCACAAAGCAAGCTACACTGAGTTCTGCAGCACCGGCACGATGGCTGCCCAGCCACCCTCACTAACATCGTACAGGCAGGGTTTCCAGCCTAGAGGAACGTCACACAACAGCATATATCACAGACCAGTCAAACCCATCACAGGCTTTTTGGGGGGAACACATTTCAATTCATAACACGAATCCATCTTGTAGATAGCTTTTCTCTTTTTGGATGACCTTACCTAGCATGATATCCTTCTTGAGAGACTGTGCTCCTTTCTGAGTGCATGTCCAAAATCTGTGAGACAAAGTCTCACCATCGTCACTTCAAAGGAGTGGCTGTACTGCTGTACTGCTTCCTAAAAGACTCGTTCATTCTTTTGGTAGTCTAAGGTATTCAATATTATTCACCAGTGATACAATTCAAAGACATTATTTTTTCTTTTATTTTCCTCATTCATCTTCCAGGTTTCACATGTACATGAGCTGTCTAAAACTACCATGGCTTTGGTTAGGAAAACATGTTTCAAAAACTTTATTGATTCACTTAAAGTTAACAACAGAAACACATTACATGTTGCATAAATAACATTTTTATTAAAAACAGCTATATTTTTCAATAGAAAAACTAATGAGAAAAATGTGTTTTACTTTTTTGCAAATTTATTTTATAACTGGCTTAAGACAGCTGGGTTCATGTATCTGCTCTGCCTTCAATCTGTTGTGATATGTTTTGGTTGAAATCTGGCCTCACAGAGATACGTAGCTGGAGAAGGGGGAATTGGGAGAACCTCTTGGTTCTTTGAACATATTCTAAAAACTGCTGCCCTAGGCTGATAGTAGCTATTGTTGGGGTTCGGATTTCAAGACACGACCCAGAATTTCTTTAAAGGTAAAATTTTATTAAAAATATGCCCAATAGGAAAAAGACTGGTGCACCAGGGAGGCACTCCAAACTACACAGAGTAAGGAGGCGACCCCGAGCTTCCTCAGCACCCAGTATTTAAGTCGTGAGATTACAAAGCCGGGAGGGGGAACTGACCTTTACATTGATTGGTTAAGGCCACCTGGAATTCCTGTTAGTTGTAAAATGTGGTCAAGGTCTAGGGGTCACTTGCAAGGCTGTCCCCAGGCTTTGTCTTGTGACAAATGATTTGTAAGACAAAGGTGAGATTACTCTCTGGTATTTTCTGCTATTAAGTTGTTTCCTGGGGCTTTCTTTAATACCTTGAATTTTTACGGCACCCTTCCTCAAAATGGAGTCACTTATGCCTCATTTCAACAGCTATAAGGATACTAATGACCTTCTTCTATTACAGAGCCTCCAACCCTCCTGGGGCTCCAGATCCTGATTATAGAACAGAACCCCAGCTTCTCATGATCCCTACCCCGAACAGTTTTGCTTAAGATTGCACAATTCTTCAGCACTGTGTGAAACAGCTAGTACCCTTGAGCAGGAACATTAGATAAGATCTATGTTCCTGAGAAGGAACAGTGAATGTGTTGGTCTTGGACAGAAGGGAATAAACGAGACACTCTATAAAAGGAGTAAGGAAAAACACATCATGTATTTTCAGTAAGGAGAGAGAACAAGTTATGAAGTTCAGGTGCTTTTATGAAAAGAGATATCTCAGTGTCATGGATTGAACTATGTCCCCCCAAAAAATATATATAGAAATTTGTCTGGGTTCTGATTACCAGTATTGTGTGATTGTCCTCTGTTTTGTGATTTTCTTATGCTGCATGTTAAAGAGGATTAGGGGGGAACTGTAATTCCCTTCCTAAGATCCCTTTCCTGCTCCATTGTAAAGGGAGTTACCTTGGAGTGTGGCTTGTACCACTTTTAATCCTTTCATCCTGCAAGGGATAAAAGGGATGCAGGCAAACAACTGGTAACCTCATGCCATCAAGAAAGCAGCACTGGCACATTCTTTAGACTTGAGGTTCCTGTGCCAAGATGCTCCCTGACCAAAGACTGATGCAACACAAGAGCTTTCCTCCAGAGCAGACAGAGGGAAAGCCTTTGCCTGGAGCAGACACCCTGAATTCAGACTAGTAACCTACTGGACTGAGTAGAATAAACTTTTCTTTGCTAACGCCATCCACTTGTAGTATTTTTGTTAGAGCAGCACTAGCTGACCCAAACCCTCAGTGTCTGGGCCTAACAAGGGAACCAAACAAGGATGCTCAACCTGCAGAACCTCTTCTCTGCATCTTCTTGGGCCTGGCTGGCAGGGCTACAGCTTTGCTGTCCCATTAGTTAGAGGAACTGATGGAAATACAGCAGACTCTAACAGGTGCACCACTACTCTAACAGGAGCAACCTTACTGCCAAAGAACCGTCATGAGCGAAAAGGCTTCAGGTAACACCTCTGGTTTACCAAGCCTTCCCCATGGGCCAGCACCACCACCACTGTACATCTTACTCACCTGCTTTATGGAAAAAAGACACACAGGCAGCCAGCTATGAACAGCCCTTGCTGGCGCCTAGACACGACCTATCTTCCTCCCATCACAAGTGGCCTAGTGCCACACACGTGTGTACGTGATAACCCAGTGATGATGCAACTAGAGGCAAAACCACAACCCAGAGTATTTTAGTAAATAGATAACTGGCTCAACCTTTGTACTTGAGACTGTCCAAGGCTTTTTCTTAAATACAAAAACATAAACTAAGGAGCCTTGGTCATGCAGTGGTTAAGCACTCAGCTGATAACTGCAAGATTGGATGTGCAAACCCACTAACCAACTCACAAGAAAGAGGACAGTCTGCTTCTGTAAAGATTACAGCCTTAGAAACTTTCTGGTGACCCTGTTCTATAGGGTCACTGTGCGTCACAATCAACTTAATGGTAATGGATTAACCAAAAAACTTAATCTTTACTGTGCTAAATCCTATCGTGCCTCGTGAAGGCCTTCGCATTGTTGCTCTATATTACTGTTTAAATACCCTGGAATCATGACTGCCTTGTGTTGCATGACAATCCCTAAGTCAAATATAATGTGGCCATAGAAAACACTTAATAAGTTTTTAGTGGAAGTTGTCCATCCCCCAAAACTGAAATTCAGTACCCCTTTGAAAATAACTTCCATTCCCTCCTGCGTCTAGATTCTGTTAAATACTAATAAACTTCTTTTCTCTAAGCATTTGCCTAATTTAGATATTTCATATAAGTGGAATCATACAATATTTGTCCTTTTGTGTCTGACTTATTTCATTCAGCAAAATGCTTTCAGGTTCACCCATCTCAGCATGTATCAAAATTTCATTTTTCTTTATGATTGAATAATATTCTATTGTCTACATATACCACATTTTGTTTATCCACTTACATGTTGATGGAAACCAGCTGTTGACACATTTTGGCTGTTGTGAATAATGCTGTAGTGAACATTGGTGTGCATTTGTCATTCAAGTCTCTTGAATACACACATACATATGCGCACCAACACGCATGCGCACACACATACACCTAGGAGTGACATTTCTGAGTCACATGGTAATCCTAAATTTAACATTTTGAGGAACAAGTCAAACTGTTTTCTGTAGCAGCTGCACCATTTTACATTCCCACCAGTAATGCATGAAAAGTTCCAATTACTCCATACCTTTGTCAACGTTTGTTATATTCTACTTTGCATATAATAGTCCATCCTAGTGGATGTTAGATAGATCCACTGGTTTTTTTTTTTTTTTTTTATTTAACATAACTGAGTGAAAATGTACATTCACATGAAAATTTACATGCCCCCCTATATGCAGCTTCCACTGCTGTCCCTGTCCGGTGACTGCACACTATTCCTCTCTGCTCCATACATGTCTCATCCTCCCAACAGTCTCCTTTCCCCTCCTCTCCGTCCACTCCCGTTCCTCCAGCCAGAGGTCAGCAGGATGACATCCTATAGATGTATAGAACCATAAAGTGCTTCCAACATATGGTTACTCTGCATTGCCAAGTCCATTCCATTCCTGTCCAAAGAGAGATCCACTGGTTTTTACCTAAGACAGAACAGCAGTGTCTTGGAAAGGAAGATATGCCATTTCAATGAAAAAATGACCAGCATTAAAATAATAAAGGATAATGAGGAGTCCAGGCAGAAGGAATTTCTACTTGGGGCCAGAAAGTTCCTGTGTCTCTCTAAAAATCCACCTTACCTATTAGCTTAGGAAGTAAATTTAAAAAATACATATATTAGGTTCTAGTCTTCAAAATATTTATAAACAGTAGTGTGGAGATAGAATTCATGTAACATGGCTTTGGCAACATAAAATTCACCCTTTCAAAGTGTACAGTTCTGTGGTTTTTAGTATAGTTACAGTTGTGCAAACACCACCACTGTCTAATTTTAAACCCCAAAGAAACCCTACACTCATTAGTAGTCACTCCCCATTTCTCTCTCTCCCCAGCCCCTGGCAACCATTAAATCTACTTTCTGTTTCTATAGATTTGCCTTTTCTGAACATTTTATATAAGTGGGATCATAAAATATGTGGTCTTTTGTGACTGGCTTGTTTCATATAGCATAATGTCTTCAAGAGTCATACATAAAATGGTATGCATCAATACTTCATTCCTTTCTATGGCCAAATATTACTCATTGTGTAGCTCTACTGCTTTTGTCTATCCATTCGTCAGTTGATAGGCATTTTGGGTTTCTCTCCACTTTTTGGCTATTAGGAACAATGTTGCTCTCAATATTCATGTACAGGTGGCAAATGTATATTTTTAATTATCTCGGTACACACCTAGGAGTGGAAGTGTTGTGTCATATAGTAACTACATGCTTAACATTTTGAGAAAATGGCAAACTGTTTTCCAAAGCAACTGTATCATTTTATAATTCACTAGCAATACATAAGTATTCTAATATCTCCATATACTTGTCAACACTTGTTATTGTCTGTCTTTTTTATTTTTGCCATCTCTAAAAAGAAAAAAAAAATGCCTATGAGTCAGTTCTGATTCACTGTGTATCTATACTGCAGAATAGAACTGCCCCACAGTTTCCAAGGAGGCACTGATTGATTTGACTGCTGACCTTTTAGTTAGCTGTTGTGTTCTTAACCAGTACAGTACCAGGGCTCCTCTGCCATCTGCCATCCTAGCAGGTATGAAAGGAGCCCTGGTAGTATGTTGGTTAAGCACTGGAATGCTAACTTAGAAGCCAGCGGTTAGAACCTATCAGTGGCTCTGTGGGAAAAGAAGACCTGGTAATCTGCTCCAGTAAAGATTACAATCTAGGAAACTTTGTGGGGCATTCCTACTCTGTCATATGGCATCCTATGAATTGGAATCAACTCAGCAGCACATGACAACTGTAGATATGAAGTATCCAGACATGATTGGCAAATGGTTTCTCCTACATGGTGCACTGAGTTCTACTCTTAATGCTAAATAAAGCTTGAGAGAATTATTTTACTTTCCTTACCTGGAAAATGAGTGGAATCAATGGGCTCCATCATTTACATATAGGATGCATATATACTGGGAGCAGATGTCACTGACCCAGGAATCCAAGATACCAAGGGATAAATGTGGTTCATCTTCTAGATGGCCAATATTATTCAAAGATTCGGGGGTAGACTGAATCCTACTTTTCCACATGTAAAAGTCTGGAGAGGAGGAAAACTGTATGTGCTGAACAAATGGAAAACTCAACACTTGAGAATCTGGTGGCACTAGGACTGCAGTTGTATTAACAATCAGAGTGAGCAGACTTTGGAGAGATCAAATTATTCCTGGCCACTACCAGAACCTGGTAAGCTGAGCATGTGACTTTGCAGCAAGCCTTCAGAAGCTACTGTTTTTGAGAAAAACAAGCTGGCCAACTTTATAAACAGGTGTTCGTCTTATGGCTTTTAACTTTTAATCATTCAAGTCACTTTTCCGCTGCTTTTTTTTATTTGATATATGTCGTTCTGCTTCTCACCACAGTCCGTGAAAACACAAAAATATCAAAGATCCTGTCTTAGTTATCTAGTGCTGCTGTAACAGAAATACCACAAATGGTTGGCTTTAACTAAGAAAAATTTATTTTGTCATATTCCAGTAGGCTAGAAATCCAAATTCAGGGCATTAGTGCCAGAGGGAAGGCTTTCTCTGTTGGCCCTAGAGAAAGATCCTTGTCATCAGTCTTACCCTAACTGGGAAGCTTCTGATGCATAGGGACCTTGAGTCCTTTCCTGCTCCCAGTGCTGCTTTTTGGTGGTGTGAGGTTCCTGAGTCTCCGCTAGCTTCTTTCTTTTCATATGTCAAGAGAATGCCTCAGGGCACAATACAACCTTACACACTGAGTCCTGCCTCCCCAACACAGTCCATCCTTCCCCATTAACATCATAGAGAGGGGTTTACAGCATACAGGAACATCACACAGTACCAGGAATCACAGCTTAGCCAAATTTCTGCACACATTTTGAGGACACAATTTAATTCATGATCAATCTTGATTTTCCTGATTTAATAATTTTGAAAAACTGAATTTTCTACACAGGATGAATTTGAGAAGGCACAGATTATAAATGACACATCTAAAGCCACAGCCACTAAATCAGTAGTGAGGATAACAGGATATTCTTAGATGCTTATTTAAATGTGGGTTTTAACCAGTGGTGAGTGCATACACACTGAAACTTTGGTTTCTACTATTTGAGAATACTTTGAACAACAAAAAGGCAACAAATGTTGTTCCTGCAATTACAGGGAATCATACTTACGAACCAGTGATTCAAAATTTTAAAGGAAAAGCACGTCAACTTTTGAAATGTAGAAGAATAAAGCTTTAGCAGGGAGCAATTAATAGAAAGCACAAATGGATTAAAAATTGCCTGAAGCTCCTCTGACAACCAGTTGCACAGGGAGTACATACCAAATCCAGTCTGGACCAAACAGTCCTTTCTTGGAAATGTGGGAGAGCAACGCTCATGGTTGGTTTGGTTGTGAGCAGGAAGGACTCAGCCCTCTGAGTGTTGCTAGGTCAAGTTGATGGCCTAAAGCTCCTACTCAGGCTTGGTTAGCTTTTTGTGGATTCCTCAGGCTTGGCATTCTCCCAGTAAATCCCATTTCCTTCAGTTAGCTTGTGTGGTCTCTTTTCCTTGAAGCCAAATGTGTCATCCTCAAACAAGACATTCTGGTTATTTAAGACATTCAGGTAATGAAATAGTACCAACATATAATGCAGTGTGATACAATAAAATAATATTACTATGAAAGATATGACCATTTTGAAGGCTGCTAATACATCATGAGCACGTATCAATGTTGTTGACATCCTCAAAACCTTTTCAAAATTTTTCTTTGGCATTGATTGCTCTCAAAATTTGAGTCAGATTCTTTAGAAAACAATAATAGCCATGACAGAATCACCTGCATTTGTACAATGTACCACCCTTGGGACCTCATGATGACCCTGAAGTGATGTAGGTAGAGCCTACCAGTGGTATAGTTATGTTTTCTTTTAACTAAATTTGGTGACTTATTTTCTTCTGGGCCAAATATCATCTGAACCAACAGCGGGAAATTATTAAAATCATCAAAATTGGACAAAATAAATTTTGACATCAGAATTCCCTAAGCATGGTTGGAAAAATCCAATCACTTTTAGTGCTGTTCTCCTCCACTCCCCCATCCCATTAGTAACCAAATCCTGTCAATTCTACCTGCAGCATTTCTCACATAAGTAACTCCTTCCACTTCACTGAGTGCCATAGTTCAGAGCTTAGTTCCCTCTGATCTGGGCTGGACAATTCAGATACTTTCTGAACTAGTTTCTTGCCTTTAGTTGTGGTTGTCTTGCCCCTTCATTTCTGTCTCTTCCCAGATCCGCTTACCTTCTAGGGTTACTCACAGCACAGAGAGGGAACTGTAAATTCTGTAGGAGTCCCAAGCACCCCTCTCAGTAAGCCCCCATAGAATCTTCCCACTTTTCTGCAATGTTTTGTTTTCTAAACATGCCAGGCCCTATACTCATCTCACTGTACCTTTGCTTTAACTCTAAAATCATATGCATGTGCATCTTTAAATAATCATGTGCTTTTTAAAAGAGTAAAATAAAGACTACAAAGCCTAAAACAAAACCATCAGCTCCCGGGACCTCCCCTGCCCACCCTTGTTTCCTGCCCACTCCCTCCTCCCCCAGCAGCCTCTTTCAACCCGTTTCCTTAAAATATGTATGGTGCTACTTTTTTTAGCTTTAGATATAAACTGAAAACTTCAACTATGAAGATGAGGCTTTTAGGTCTGTTATTACCCACCATCACATCTCCTACATCTACATGTACATTTCTGTAGATACAAGTATAACTTATACACATATGTACATGCATTCTCCTTTCCATCTTCCCAGTGTAGTTACAGCATAAATATGGATTCTAATGGTATTTGGCATCTTCATGTAATCAGTTGTACCGTGAATACATTCTCTTTCTTGTACATTTTCTTTTCCTTGAAAATATTAATAATTGCTTTGCTTTTTCCCTTGACTTCATTTTTTATTTTCCCAGAACTTAGTCATCTCCAGGCTCTTTGCTAAAAGTGTGAATCTCTTCTCAATCCCTTCGAACTCACTGAGGATGTTAATTCCATCTTTTGCATTGGGGTTCCCCTTCCCCCTTAGAATCATCTGTCCCCTTTCTGTGGTCTGGGCTGCTTGCACTCTGGGCCACCTGTGCAGCTGCCACCCTGAGATCACCTTTCCCCCTCACCTGAAACACCTCTTACTCTGCTCCTGTGTGGGATCTTTTCTTTCCTGGATCCCATGTCCTACTCTTTCTTGGTTTACTTTTTAATGAAGTGCCTCTTCTGACAACTGTCTGAGAAATACTGCGCAGGGAGTAAATTTTTTGAGATCTAACACACTTGAAACTATCTTTATTTCTACCCTTATGCTTGATTCACAGTTTGGGAGAAAACAGACTTCTCAGCTGGAATTCATTTACCCTTGGAATTCTGAAGTCATTTTTCTGTCGCCCCTTAGCTTCAAGCTGATAAGTCAGATGCTGTTCTGATGTTTTGTATGTGACCTGCTTTCCCTTTGAGACATCTTAACGTGATTTCTTAACATCACATGTAGGACTATTTTTACCTGTTGTACTGAGAACTGTGGGCCATTCTGGTCTGCAGATGTGTGTCTTTCAGTTCTGAGAAACTGGCCTAAATTATTTGTTAATTTCTTCTCTTCCATTTATTCTATTCTTTCTGGAATTCCAAGTGGGAATATTTGGCCTCCTGGGCTAATCCTGTAATTTTCTTTTCTTCCCTATTTTTCGGATTACTCATCTTTAAGTTTTACTTCCTGGGAGACTGCCTTAAATAAGCATTTCATTTTTTTGTACTGGAATTTTTATTTTTGCCCTATATTTTAAATTTTCAATAGCTCTTTTCTGTGTTTTCCTCTTTATAATATTCTCATTTGTTTCATGGATATACTAGAACTCCTATCACTCAGGCTATTAAGTAGAAGGGTTAAGTTAAAAATAATTGTTGAACTCCATAATGTACAAGGTACTACAAAATATCAACAAGAAAAAGATAAATAACCTAATTAAGTGATAGGCAAAGGAGATGGACAGGCACTTCACCAAAGAGGATACCCAGGCAGCCAAAAGACATAAAAGGAAGTGCTCACAATCATTAGCTATTAGAGAAATTCAAATGAAAAGTACAGTGAGATACTATCTCACCCCAACAAGGTTGGCCATGATCAAAAAATGCAAAACAACCAATACTGGAGAGGCTGTGGAGAGATCAGAACTTTCCTACAGTGCCGGTGGGATTGCAAAATGGTACAACATCTACGGAAAGCAATTTGGCGCTTCCTTAAAAAGCTGGAAATAGATATACCATTTGATTCAGTAATCCTACTGCTCAGAATATATCCTACAGAATCAAGGGCAGTCATATGAACAGATACATGCTCACAAAAGTTTATTGCAGCACAATCCACAATAGCAAAAAGATGGAATCAACCCAGATGCCGAACAACAGATGAATGGATAAGCAAACTATGGTACATACACCCAGTGGAACACTATGCAATGATACAGAACTGATGATTTTAGGAAGCACATCATAACCTGGTTTCAACTGGAAGACATTATGCTGAGTGAAATCAGTCAGTGGCAAAAGGACAAATACTGTATGAGCCTGCTACTATAAGAACTTAAAAATAGACTTATGTACAGAAGAAAAGATTCTTTGATAGCTGCAAGGGTTAGAAGGGAGGCAGAGGGCTGGCCATAGATTAGATAGTTGATAAAAATTTGGTTGAGTGAAAGCAATGACAGCACACAGTAGAAAGAAGATCAACTTAACCGGACTTCAACATAAACTGAAAACTCTTCTAATCTTGATATTGCAAGGATAGCGTAGCAGGTGTGGGGATGTGGGGACCATGCTCTCAGGGGACATAGAGGCCAACTGGCATAACTAGCTTATTGCTAAGAGAGTCTTTTGCATCCCATATTGTCGAGTGGCATCTGGGGTCTTAAAAGCTAGCGAGCTGCCATCTGAGGTATACCAAATGTTTCCAACTCATCCAGAACAGAAGATCACCAAGATCAACAAAGACACGAGGAAAAAAGAGTCCAGGAGACAGAAGGACCCATGTGAATGGGTGACTATATCAACATGTGACCAGAAGAACCATTTGCTGCCCAGCCACCACCAAATACAGCTGTGATGGGACACACAATCTTTGGTCCCAGTGGCAACATGGGAAAAAAGAGGAGTGCGCCACAAGAACTCCACTAAAAGACCACAGCTGATGGTCTGGCAGCCTGAAGGATCCCCTGGGAGCATGGCCTCTAGTCTTGCTGCTGCCCCTGACCAGAAAACATTATTGAGGTCAACTCCTCAGACAGGAATGGATGGGACACAGAGACACAATGTGACCATAAGGTGCATATACTTTATGGTTCTAGGCATCTATAGGATGCTGTCCTGCTGGCCTCTTACTAGAAGAGAGAGAAGAGCGTGGAAAGGAGGGGACAGGAGATTGTTAAGAGGAAGCGACATATGTAGAACAAAAAGGGGGAGTGGCTGTCACTGGGCAAGGAGAGTAGAGCAGCTGCAGGTAGGCAGACATGCAAATTTAATATGGATTGTATACTTTCACTCAACTGCAATAGAATATTTAAGAAAATAAAAGGGAATAAATGTAATGTGATAACTTACTACTTAGGCCAAAATATCACCATCTTCTCTCTCCTGCAACTCAAAAAACTAATGACATTATATTAGATCTAGCATTTATAGCAATGAGTCATATTTGGCTATGATTCATAATCAATATCTCACATCAAACTTGGCAGAATATCAAAATCATTGTTTGATTCTGAGCTTCTTTATGCAGGAGGTTGTGCCTGTTCTTCAGCTCTGCGATCCAGACATTCTTTTGGTCTTTCTCTTTGTGTTCAGGAATTTTTACAGATGATGTAACTCAGGCAATGCTAGTTTTATTTTCTTGTGCAAATCTGAAATTTCAGGAATGAAATAAGGACATGCTAAAGATAGCCACGCAATGTCAGTTGATTGCTTTGTATAAATTATTACACTTTTCTGTACATAAAGAAGACACAGAAATGTTCTTTTCTCAGGAAGAATTACCAGAAAATAGTTGACCAAGGCTCATTTTGCTTTTCAGTTATGTGGATATAAACTGAAAGAAAAAAATTGTCTACATAGTCTCACTTAGGCTTGAAAATCACAAGCATTTCTCCAACACCAGTGTTCCTGTTTTATCTTTTATAACTTTGTATTATCACATAGTTGAAGAGTCCTATGCTCTGAAACTCTATTATATCACCAGAAATTCAAATCCTGTGAAAATTGGGACACTCTGGTGTTGCGTAAAAATGTGACATGCTGTTTTCCTAATGGAATTTTATCTGACTAGAAGGACAGGATTGAAATGACGGTCCTGAGACCTGAAAAATAAATGAGATTTGAGAGGGTATGTTTCAAACCATTTCCTTGGATTTAAACTTCTTGAAGGTAACTTAACCCTTATTTTTGTGGAGATGTAAAGCTGAATAACCAAAAATAACCAGAATAATTGAATAAATGATTTCCACGTTTTTCACTGAACAAGAGTCAGAAAACTTTTTCTATCGGGGTCCCATGTGCAGGTAAAATGCAATATTAGTTAGGGATTTTCTGTTTTTGAGAGAAAACAAAAACGAATTTCAATTGATTTGGCTTTAAAATGAAGAACACCCAAAATAAAACCTTATTAGAAAATGTTCTATACTCGACTTTGGTGAGTAGCATCTGGGGTCTTAACAGCCTACAGCCTTCTAAGGTAATAAACTACATCTACTATGGCCTCCATCAGACTAAGTCCAATTCAACTAGCTGGTGCCCAGCTACCACCACTGACTCCTGTGTCAGGGATCACAGGAGAGGGTCCTGGACACAGCTGGTGAAAAATGTAGAACAAAATTCTAACTAAAAAAAAAAAAAAATTTAAATAGACCAGACCTTCTATTCTGATAGAAACTGGAGAAATCCTGAGAGTATGGCCCCTGGACACCCTTTCAGCTCAGTAATGAATTCACTCTTGAGGTTTACCCTTCAGCCAAAGATTAGACAGGCCCATAAAACAAAATGAGACTAATGAGGCACATCAGCTTAGGAAAAGGACTAGATGGCAGGAGGGGACAGGAAAGCCAGTAACAGGGAACCCAAAGTGGAGAAGGAAGAGTATTGATATGTTGTGTGGTTGTTAACCAAATCCATAAAAAACAACAAGATCCTATGTGTGTACTAAATGTTTGATGAGAAACTAATTAACTGGTTAGTTCAGTAAAGATTCATCTAAAGTACAATAACGTAAATACAGCTGTATTAAACCAGGGAGATCGTCATATTTTCTCCCCAAATGCCCCATCTGGATCTGCAGATTTCTGTTAAAAGTATCATTACTCTCCAAGTCAACCAGATTTAAAAGTTTGGGGGCTTTTTCTTCACTCTCTCTTCCCTTTTTCTCCTCCTTTCCTCTCCTGACTGGAGAGGGAAACCAAATATAGTTTCCCTGTTGGATCCATGTTGCCAATCTCCATGTCTTTGACTTTTATTCTCATATCCACCTTTGTATTTCTTCTGAACTACCTTAGCCTAAGTCCTCAGGTGCCTCACAGCTGAGTTCTTTCCATTTGTCTCACTGCCATCAATTTATTTTTATAGTACGTTCAAATTTAGTTACCTGTTGGGGTGAGGCAGGTAAAGGAGTGAAATGAGCTGGATGAGTGTCATGGATTGAGTTGTGTTCCCTCAAAAATGTGTGTAGAAATTTGGTTGACCCATGATTCCTGGTATTGTTTACATGATGTAAACCATGCCTCTGTGATGTTACTGAGGGAGGATGGGCAGCAGTTGTGTTCATGGGGCAGGACTCAGTATATAAGATTATATTGTGCCTTGAGGCAATCTTTTGGGATACAAGTGAAAGGGAAGCAAGCAGCAAGTTGGGGCTCTCATACCACCAAGATGCAGTGCTGGGAGCAGAACATGTCCATTAGAACTGGTGTCCTTACACCTCAGAAACTCCCAGCCCAGAGGAAGATTGACAACGAGGACCTTCTTCCAAAGCCAACAAAGAAATCCTTCCTCTGGAGCTGATGCCCTGAATTTGGCCTTGTAGCTTCCTGGCCTGTGACAGAACAAACTTCTCTTGTTAAAGCCATTCACTTGTGGTATTTCTGTTAGAGCAGTACCAGATGACTAAGAGTGAATTTGGCTGTGAGAGAGTGGGTTGCTACTCCAGCAGATGCTCAAAATGTGGAAGTAGTTTTGAAACTGTGAATGGATGGAAGACTTAAAAGGAACCAAGGAGAATTGTCACCACCAAGGAAAGTACAGATAGTGAGAAGCAGCAGTGAACTGGCAATGCAGTACCAACAGACCAGTGTGAGAGCACTGGAGCTGACCCATGGAGTGAGAGAGTCAGTATATGTGTGCAGGAGATTTCCTAGTGGAGTGAGGTGCCTCCAGGCACTTAAATCAGTGGAGCTAGGACTGCTGACCCATAGAGCAAGAGAGCTGAGTGACTGTGTGCAAGAGCCATCCTGGCAATGTGGGATACCTCTGGACACTTAAATTGTGGAGCTACAGGGCTTTGGAATACTTGTTGCAGCAGAGCAGATACTGGCATGAGGCCCAGGCCAAGAAACCACACAAAGCAGAAGATAAAGAGAGAAGGAGCAGAAGGAGCTGGACTGCCTCAGTCTCAAAAAGTATAATCATGACTTCAGGTGTCTGTGAGGGTAGAGCCATGGCCTTTGGTGTTTTTAATGGCGGAGTTGCCACTAAGATGGAATAAGAAAATGATGTGCCTAAAGTTGAGGGAGCAGAGTTGCTGTCTCAGTGGGCCTGGAAGGCATGGAGGCCTCCACTCATAATCTGAAGAATATGTCCATTACCTAGAGTTTGGAGGGCAAGGGCAATTGCATAAAATGTCTCAGAAAATGAAAGATTATTTTCAAAGATTTGAGGGGTAATGTATTTTGCTGACTTGCTTAGTACCTGCTAGGCTTTCTTTGCCTTGCAGTTTCTCCTATTTGTAATGGAAATGTCAACGTATGTCTACCTGTTCTACCATTGCAACTTTGGAAACAGATCATTTGTGTTCTAGATTTCACAGTTGAAAGGGAGTACCTGGATTTTTTACTTCTACTTAAAAGACGTTTGCTACGAAATGAATATATTGATGATGGGATGAATATATTTTACACGTTTCAAGGATGTGATTTTTGGGGAGTCCAAAGGATTGACTATCACGATTGAATTGTGTCCTCCCTAGAAAACACATGTAGCAATTTGACTAGGACATGATTCATGGTATTGGGTCATATTCCTACATGCTGTAAACCTTGCCTCTATGTTGTTAATGAGGGAGGATGGGCAGCAGTTGCATTGGTGGAGCAGGACTCAGAGTGTAAGACTGTATTGTGCCTTGAGGTAGTCTTTTAAGACACAGGGAAAGGGAAGCAGAGAGTTGGAGACCTCAGAGCACATCCTTTGAATCCAGGGTCCCTGTGCCTTAGAATATTCCAGTCCAGAGGAAGACTGATTAGTGCTGCTCTAACATAAATACCATATAGTGGATAGCTTTAAGAAAGGAAAGTTTACTGTTACACAGTCTGGAAGGCTACAGGTCCAAATTCAAGATGTCCACTCCAGGGGCAGGCTTTCGCCCTTGCCGGCTCTGGAGGAAAGTCCGGTATTGCATCAGTCTTTGGTTGGGGAGCATCTTGGCACAGGAACCTCAGGTCTTCAGATGTTCTCTTCTCTTAGTGCTGCTTTATTGATGGTGTGAGGTTCCTGATTCTCTGCTTGCTTCCCTTTCCTTTTATCTCTTGTAAGATGAAAGGATTAAGGATGGTACAACCCATACTCCAGGGAAACTTCCTTTACAGTGGAGCAGGGAGGTCAAGTTATAAAGGGATTTACAGTCCCACCCTAATCCTCTAACATACAGCATAAGAGAATCACAAAATGGAGGACAATCTTAAAGTACTGGGAATCATGGCCCAGCCACATGGCTACACATATTTTGGGGGGAACACAATTCAGTCCATGACAAGGACCTTCCTCCAGATCCAACAGAGAAAACCTTCCCCCCGAGCTATTGCCCTGAATTAGGACTTGTCAGCTCCTGGACTGTGACAAAATAAATTCCTCTTGTTAAAGCCATTCATTTGTGGTAGTTCTGTTAAAACAGCACCAGCTGACTAAACAATGAGCATAGCCTTGTTTTAGATGAGCAGCTGCTCTTCACCTCCAGCCAACTGTTGTCTTACCCGGGATCATGGGAGAATGGGGCCAGGAATTGTTTTTCAAAAGAAGCCTGATGTCCTCAGATTTTCCTTAGGTTTCTTCACGTCCTTTGGGTTCTTGGAGGACAGGCTGTGTGATGTACTGGGCTGGACAGTGCTACCAGTGAATGCCGTGTCCACAGTCCCTGAAGTGACTAGGGTTCTCTAGAGAAACAGAACTAGTAAGACAGAGAAAATGTCTAAAATTTGTAGGTTCCAAAATCTTAAGTCAAGCAATGGAAGAGTGAAGAGGGCGGGATTTCTGCCAAAATGTTTACTTATAGCCTGGAGGTGGAATGGATGTGGGAAAACCTTTTTTGTTCTAAAAGCCTTCAACTAATTAGATAAGGCCCTCCCAATTGTGGAGGGAAATTTGTGTTACTTAATGCCAAATGATTTAATCATGCATAATTACTTCCTAACAGAATGCAGACAAGTACTTGATCCAACAACTGGGTACTGCAGCCTAGCCAAGTTCACACATAAAAGTAACCATCACAAGTGTCCCATGCAGTTCCTTGTAGATAGGTACCATGTTTGGTTTCAACATCTTCACCATCCTGACCAGAAGCCACCCAGAGGAGGTCACTGGAGAAAATTCTACCTAACCAGGATGACAATCACTGAGTGGACCCATTAGCTCCTTGCTCTGGAATTTAAAGTCTAGTAAAGTAAGCTAATTGGTAGTGGCAGTGGAAGTGAAAATATAGCAAAAGAACAGACAGACAGAATGGATACGTCAAGAGAATGCCAGCGCATTAGAATAAGGATCAAGAAACATCTTTTCCTGAGGAGTGACAAAATAACCCAGTCACTTAAGGCTGTACTTCCAGTGGATCCTTAAAACAAATACCCTATTTTCAAGGACTTTCGCACAGAAAACTGAAGGACGCACTCTTCTCACAGTGCTGCTTTCTGGATCGTGTGAGGTGCCCCATTCTCTCCTTGCTTCCCTTTCATCTCTTGTGGGATGAAAGAATTAAGGGTGGGGCAAGCCATACTCCAGGGAAACTCCCTTTGCAGTGGAGCAGGGAGGTGATCCTATGAAAGGATTTACAGTCCCACCCTAATCCTTCAATATACAGCACAGGAAAATCATAAAATGAAGGATAATCACAAAATATTGGGAATCATGGCCCAGCCACATGGCTGCACATATTTTGGGGGGGACACAATTCAATCCATGACAGGCTGCCACTAGTTTGCTTGATGCCTTTATATCAACAGGAAAAAGGTACCTCTTCCTCCAGGCAGCTCCATATCCTGGAAGTTGGCTTCAGGGACAGAATACAGCTCTCATGGTAATTCAGCTCCTACTTGCCACTTTGGCTAGGTGCCTGATGTAAAGCACAACCTGCACAGGCCCTACTAGACCCCTCAGGAAGGTGTATGAAACAAGCCTGTGGAAAAATTACAACTCCAAGAATGTGTAAATATAAAATACAGAAATTGATTTAGATCTATGACAGTAATACTTTCATAAGCAATTTAAGTATCAGTATAAATTCTGTTATTCTTACAAAAATCTGGCATACTTTTTAAAATATAAACCTAGTAATTTTAATTAAACTTTTCAGAATTTGTTGACGAAATAAGATTTGTGACCAAAACTTAACTGTTGGCAGAAATTTAATTTGTTAAATGTTATTGTTAGGTGCTATTGAGTTGGTTCTGACTCATGGCATCCCTACATACAACAGAACAAATCAATGCCCTGTGCTGTGCCATCCTCACAATCCTGGCTATGTTTGGTCACATTGTTGCAGCTACTGTTATTGGTCTGTCTCACTGAGGGCCTTCTTTTTTTGCTGATGCTTTACTTTGCCAAGCATTATGCCCTTCCTCAAGGACTGGTCCCTCCTGATAACATGTCCAAAACAGACAATGCGAAGTCTTGCCAGCCTCCTTTCTAAGGAGCATTCTGGCTGTACTTCTTCCAAGATAGACTTGTTCATTCTTCTGGCAGTCCATGGTGTAATTCAATATTCTTTGCCAACACTATAATTCAAAGCATTAATTTCTCAGTCTTCCTTATTCATTAATCACCTTTCACATGCATATGAAGCAGCTGAAAATACCATGCCACAGGTCAGACACATCTGGGTCCTCAAAGTGACATCGTTGCTTTTTAGGACTTTAAAGAGTTATTTTACAGCAGATTTACATGAAGCAATATATTGTTTGGTTTCTTGACTGCTGTTTCCTTGGGCATTTAGTGTGGATCCAAGTAAAATGAAATCTGACAACTTCATTCTTTTCTCTATTTATCATGATGTTGCTCATTGGTCCAATGGTAAGGTTTTTGTTTTCTTTATGTTGAGGTGTAATTCATACTGAAGGCTGTGGTCTTTGATCTTTGTCAGTAAGTGCTTCAAGTCCTCTTCACTTTCAGCAAGCAGGGTTGAGTCATCTCCATAACATAGGTTGTTTATGAGTCTTCCTCCAATCCTGATGCCCTGTTCTTCATATAGTCCAGCTTGTTGGATTATTTGCTAAACACACAGACTGAATAAGTATGATAAAAGGATATAACCCCAACACCCATCTTTCCTGATTTTAAATACTCAGTATCCACTTGTTCATTTGAATGACTGCCTGCTGGTCTACCTACAGGTTCCATGTGAGCATAATTGCTTTTTGTTAAGCGTACACATATTGACTTCCTGGTTGTATTCAATGTTTAGAGTAACATTATTTCATAGATTTGAAAAATTAATAGTCTGAATACTAAACAAAGTATAAATTGGGTTGAGTGTTCTTTCCATACAAGTATCCCTGTCTCAGTTATCTCACGCTGCTGTAACAGAAATACCAAGTTGGTGACTTTAACAAATAAATTTATTTCCTTGCTAGAAGTTTGAATTCAGGGTGCCAACGCTAGAGGAAGGTTTTTTCTTTTGGCTCTGGAGAAAGGGTTTTGGCTGTTGCAGCTTCAGTTCCTCAGTTCCTCGGTGATTTCCGTGGAACATTGTGTCTGTCTTCCCTTGTATCTGCTAGCTTCTCTGTGACTAATCTGCTTATTTTAAATCCCAAAACTGGTTGGTTTAAAATACATCCCACACTAATATAACATCATTAACATGAATTAAGAAAACTCTATTCCCAAAGGAGATTACATTCACAAATATAAAAAGATCCCATTGTCTTCCAGTGGATTCTGACTCATAGGACAGAGCAGAACTGCCCCATGGAGTGTCCAAGGAATAGCTGTTGGATTCAAAGTCCTGACCATTTGGTTAACAGCTGAACACTTAATCACTGAGCCACTGAGGGCTCCCCCCCAAGTATAGCGATTAGGATTTACAACACATATTTTGGGGGGACATAATTCAATCCTTAACAGTCCCTTAGGCACTCAAGTCCAAGCAATAATAGAGGGGATGGAAATCCAGTCACAGTGAGAAGTTAAAAAAAAAAAAACTTAAAGGAGGAGAGATAAAGATGATATCCTAGGTAAAGAGCAGGAAAGAGGACAAAAGTGCCTCTCACATAGAAGAAAGGAAGGAGAAATTCGGAAGGCTCTAAAGTGCTAATACAGGTAAACTAGTTTTTGTTTATTTTCCCCACTACACATGGGCATTACCTCTTTTCTCTGCTTTTTAAAACGTGGCTTACTTTTCAATCCTTAATTAAAACAAAATAAAACAAAAAACCTCCTCTAAAGAAATTGTTAAGAAAAATCAAATCAAACCCTGCCCTGGAACAAAAACCTTTAAGAGCCCTGAGAGTCCTTCCAAGATTTACTTGATCCTTGGAATGTCTTGCTATCCCCAGGCCCTTTGGGCCTTAGCCAGAGCATCAGACTCTTTTCATAGCATAGCTGAGGCCAAGTTTGAACATTAAAATTAGACTACTAAAGGCTAAAGATCTATAGGGACTATACACAAAAAAGTAACATGAAATTCAATAATCTGGTTTATAAAACCTGGATTGTTTACTTCGGTGGCCCTTTCTCCCTATCTGTTTCTTAGCAGTAGGCACCTTCTTTGCATCCATTATCCAGGTGGCCATAGGTGGTAAGCTACCTTTCTTGAAGTACAAATTCAAGGATCGATCTAACATGAGGCCTACACTACTAACCTCAAAAGGATAAATTACATATCACGCAATACCTCCACCATTCACTCAAGATGTTGACAATATAGTTGTTATTGATCAAGGGCTGCACTGAACTGCCTACCAATTAGTAGTCCCCTGGGAGATAAATTATTTTCCAGGACAGTGTGATTATATCCTCAGATGAAGACAAACCCAAAGACTAAGGTATAGTGAAAACTGCCCTGGACTAGGCACCAAATCAAGTGATTTAGTTCCTGACTCCTTGTGTGACCTCTGGTCAAGTTACTTTAGCTTCAGAAGCTTTATTTATATCAAATAAATAGTACTTGTCCCTTTCTCTACTTTAAAGGTTACAGTATGAATAAAATGAGAAAACAGATGGGAAAGTACTTTGAAAAAGTAGAGAGCAATACAAAAACAAAAGACATTACCTCCACTCCAGAGACTTCACAGTCTCTGTCATGTCTTCTTCAACAACTCTAACCACGTCACTGAACCCAACCTCAGTTTACAGATTTGAGCATTTGAATTAAAGGCTTTTAAATAAAAGATCTTTTGCAGCTCTGGAAGTATATGTGATTACTGCTCATTCAACAAACATAAATACTATTGTATTCATATATGAGGTGCTGGAGACACAAAAATGAGTAAAATCCAGAAAAAAAAAAAGGATAAAATCATAATCCAATGTAGTATTAACTTACATTTATTATATAATGGTATTGGGAATCATTATTCTGGATACTCTCCCCTCCTCTCCATTGTTCCCTCTGTCCAACTTTGGCATCAGTCATAAAATATTTACTAAGCACTAATTGCTTACCACTACAAAGCTGAAAAATACTGGTTAGAGGCTCTGAAACATTATTGTGATCTACTAAAAATCTACAGTGTGTGGCATGCAGTATACCAAAAGAAAGACTCATTGTCATGGAGTCGATTTTGACTTACAGTGACTCTATAGGACAGAGGAGAACTGCCTCCTAGTTTCCTAGGTGCTCCAGGTGGATTCAAACTGCTGACCTTTTGCTTAGCAGCCTTAGAACTTGACCTCTACACCACAAGGGTTTCCTGCAAGCAGTGTAAATGTTAAGTATCAGTCTTGCCAGGCCTGGGACTGGTGTCCAAATACTGCTGTTAAGTTCCTGTATGATCTTTGACAAGTTCTTTAAATTCTGTAAAATCAGGTTAGTTTTCTAATTGAAATTCAAATGAGAATTTACATAAAGCAATAATGCCGGTAACATAAGGGCTTTTTGTGCGTGAGCAGCATGCTCGATTTTTGAGTGAGATGCTAATTAACACAGTCAACAAAATACAGTTGTACTGCAAAGCTGCTGCACTCCTTCTCTTTGAGACGCGAGCCTACTCCGTATAGGGCTCAATGTTGCGATCTCAGTCTCATAATCCTTCATAAAGGAAGACAGCAGAACTACAATTCCCGTTTACAGATTTAGGGAAAACTTTATTTTGAATCTAGTTTCTATCGGGAAGTCATATCCTTAATCCTTTCTCCGATTGCCGTGGGTTGATGTGCAGCGCTGCCGACCGAGTGAACGGAAAGTGAGCCCCATTCACCAAATTAAATAGACTTATGTCCTTTGCTATTTCTAGGGAGGAAATTCTTACAGTGTAGTTCGAAATCTTTTTAAAAAATAATACGATTGTGTTGGGCTTAAAATAAAACGAATACTCTCGCAAGGTCAGTGGCCGAGAGCAACGACACTCCTGATTCCTTCTCCCCTGTCGCTATCCCATCACCACGGGAAGCCTATATCCTGCAACAACCTAGACGGGCTAGCTGCGAGGTATAGCCGGGAAGTGGGGCGGAAACGGAACTTCATTGTTCGCGGGACCGACTCTTCCCGAAAGAGCCCACTGGCAGCGCCTGCGCAGTGGGTGCCCTTTGTGCCAAGCTGCAGCAGGCCAGTTGTTTGCGTGCGTCTCTCCAAGGCAGAGGAGGCAGAGCCAGAGAGGCGTGGCCTACCATGTAGAATTGTGATTGGGCTTAAGAAAAGATTTGGGCAGGCGTAGGGCGGAGCTTCAGATAACAACACTCGGAACCCGGGCCTGGGATATTTGTTGCTGCGCCGCCACCGCCCGAGCTACATGGTTCGGTGTTCTTTGGGGCTCTCTTAGCAGCAGCAGCCACTCTCTGATCACTGGCTTCCCTTCTTGCTCTTCCTCCTGCTGTGCCACTTGCTTCCCAGCGCTATGACCGTAGTCTCCGTCCCGCAGGGCGAGCCGCTTGCCCTGGGCGGCCGCCTTGCACCGCTGAGCTTTTCCGCTCGTGGTTACTTCGGGGCCCTGCCGATGGTGACCACGGCCCCGCCGGCTTTACCCCGCATCTCGGACCCACGGGCACTGCCTCCGACCCTCTTCTTCCCTCATTTCCTCGGGGGAAATGGTTCCTGTTTGACTCCTCAGCGTAGCGCTACAGTTCCTCTGACCAACGGCGGCCTCGTCACTGCGGGGAGCACTCCTCGGGCAGCGCCAAAGAAGCGGCGAAAGAAGAAGGTGCGGGCCAGCCCGGCAGGGCAGCTTCCCAGCCGCTTCCACCAGTACCAGCAGCACCGACCGAGTCTGGAGGGCGGTCGGAGCCCTGCAACCGGCCGGAGGGGAGCACACGAGGTCCCAGGCCAGGCCGCCGCCTCGGTCCCAGCCCTTGAGGCTGCAACCCGAAATGAAGAAACGAGTCCCATCTTTAGCCCGTTGCTGCCCGCGGCCTCCGGTCAACAGTCACTCAGGAACGAGGTGAGGGCTGCGAGGGGTACATGGGAGCCCTGGGGGAGTTCGGCCTTCAAACGGCCACAGCCTTGTCTCGGGATGGGGCCCTGCGCGGAGGCTCTGGAGGGTGGGGGCGGGGTAAGGGGAGCTGTTTACTCGGGAGGGAAGTTTCCGTGACGCCCGCTCAGTTCTTGCTGAGGGTAAGAGGGGGAGGGGGGGGTTGCGCTGGCGCTGCTGATTGGCTCCCGGGAACCAGCCAATGAGAGGAGTGTCTGCGCCCCAGCAACAGCCCTGATTTAGAAGGCTGGCTGCGTTCCAGGGGGTTTCGGCGTTCGGGGCGCGCAGTGGGGTAGAGGAAGGGAAGGGCCCGTGTGGGTGACGTCATCGCGCGCTACGTGCACAGCGCTCTGGCGCTCATGAAGGAGGCGAGGCCCGGGCGGGGTGATAGGGAAGGGGCGGGGGCCTGTTCTCGGTTTCGCAGCCGTTGCTAGTTTCGAAACTTGGTCGGTGAAGCGCTTGGACTAACATACCACGCTGGCGTGGGGTTTTGAGTAGGCTGCCAGCGGTTCCGATGTGAGATGCCCTGTATGGGGCGCTCAGTCCCTCTGGGACTTGGCTGTTCGCTGGTCCGACGTACTTAGCAGTGTCTTTTAAGTTTCAAATTTTCTACGAGCGGCGATACAGTTAGGTAATGTTCCCGTCTGCTTGAAATGATGAATGTGCATCAGTATTGTGTGCTGATCTTTATGAGATAAAGTTTAAACATGCTCGTTGCATACTGGACCAGAATATTATTTGTGTCTAAAATAACGAAGTTTCATAAGGAAAAGTTAGCAATTGAGTTGATATGCCGTCCGATTGCCATGCTGTTTGCACTAAGAGGACAGTTAAAATTTAAACAAGGTTAAATAGCTAAATTTTTGGAAATTAAACTTCGCCAAAAGCTTCACTTTTGGTTTCATGTATACTTTTTCGTGGCAAAGGAAAAGTTACTGCTTCTTTGTTAGCCGTCTGTAGCAGACTTTTGGAGTACAAAATTTTTAAATGTGCCCGCAGTGGTTCCTTAAATTCTTCTTTTAGCTATTTTGAAATTAGTGACCCCTTAAAAGCAACTTTTTCTGTTTCTTAACTAGTAAGAGTTTTTTGTTTTCTAGAACAGATCTAAACCAGGATGCTCTGTTGGCAGTTGACCTTAATGGAATATGTTGACTTGTATTCTAGGTTTCTGTGTTTATGTCCTCCTTCGCTACCGTGTTACAAGTAAATGTTGGAAAGGCAGATCAATCTGATGGTTTCTCCTAAGGGCCACGTGAGTTAGAAAAGGGATAGAGCAGCCAAGTTTAGGAAGCATTTGTTACCAGCAAGTAGGAGACAGGAAGCACATTTTTTAATGGCTAATGGAGTTATATCCTTTATTCAGATTTAAAATACCTCTAATTCTGATGCCAACAAAATCGGTTGTAATTCAGTTTTTAAATAACAATAATTTGAGCCCCCCCTTAAACTAGTCTTGATGTTTTGTGTGACTGCTTTGTTTGAATGTGTGACCTGGAGGTGGTATTATTTGTATAAATATTACAGTCACAGAGGGTGATAAAAATGGCAAGTTAGTAATTTCTGAAGTATTTTCAGAAACTGAAGGCTATTTTGTGTGTTCAACCTGGTAACTATTATCAAAACACTTTCTCACTTAAAATCTACCTCCTGGTAATCAGATTTTTTTTGTTCTGAAATATAAAACTACTTCCTGGTAAAATAAACAGCATGTTTACTAACATATTTTAATATTTAACCAGATTCTCAAACCACCAAAATGAAGCCAAGCCAGCACCATAATGAAAGCATTTAAAAATTTCCCTTAGCACTGTACTATTCTAAAAACACTGACCCTTGTCAGAAGAGGTTGGCACATACTTAGAAGAGATAGTTCATTAGTCTCCTTACAGTTACAGGAAGATAAATGTGGAGTTGCTTTCAGTTTTGTAGTTAATTTTAGAAATGGCTGGTTAACTTTTTTTTTTTAGTGCTAAACAGAATAAGAGGTATACATATATTGGAGCACATAGTGATAATATGCAGTAAACATGTATTTAATGAAGACTGAACTAAAGTGTAGAACTTGTTAAAAGGAAATATATAGTGTAAGGTTCATGACTGATTAGTTTTTGAGACTGTTTACATTTATGTTCCTTGTTTTTATAGGTTTTAAAATCAAAGATGGGAAAATCGGAGAAAATTGCCATTCCCCACGGCCAGCTTGTACATGGTATACACTTGTATGAACAACCAAAGATAAACAGACAGAAAAACAAATATAACTTGCCACTAACCAAGATCACCTCTGCAAAAAGAAATGAAAATAACTTTTGGCAGGATTCTGTTTCATCTGATGTGATGCAAAAGCAGGAAAAAAAGCCTTTTAAAAATACTGAGAACATTAAAAATATGCATTTGAAGAAATCATCATTTCTAACTGAAGTGAGCCAAAAGGAAAATTATGCAGGAGCAAAGTTTAGTGATCCACCTTCACCTAGCGTTCTTCCAAAGCCGCCTAGTCACTGGATGGGAAGCACTGTTGAAAATTCCAACCAAAACAGGGAGCTGATGGCAGTGCACTTAAAAACTCTCCTAAAAGTTCAAACTTAAGAGTTCAGATTTCAATGTGTATGTAAAACATTTTTCCAGAATCTCTGGACACTTTAAAATTGATACAAAAATGGAAATTTGCCTTGTTGCCATACACAAGTGCAAAAGATGAGTTTAAAGTTACATAAAGCTTGTATTCTATTTTATACTTTGTAAATACTGTACACCATGTATTATGTGTATATTGTTCATACTTGAGAGGTACATTATAGTTTTGTTATGAAAGTATGTATTTTGCCTTGCCCAGATGGGTAGATGTTTTGTATATATAAAATGGAGAAATTTTAAGTGTGTGCTAAGGCACATGGAAGACCTTTTTATTTGCACAAGGTACTAAGAGATTTTTTTTTCATGAAACAGCTATATCAAAGTGAAGATCTACATGTGAACAGTTCACTGATGCACTACTGAAATTTTAAATTTGTGGCACAATCATTGTAAACATAAGAGTTTGTTTCTCTAAATTGATTTCTGCCTTTAATCTGTAATTACTGGAAAACTCCTGTTGCCATTTTTACAAATTAATGTCTGTTTTTTTTATAGCCATTATTCCAATTTAAAATACCTCTAACTCTGATGCCAACAAAATCGGTTGTAATCAAATTTTAAAATAATAATAATTTGGCCCCCCCTTTTAAACTAGTCTTGATATTTTCTGTGTGACTGCTGTGTTTGAATGTGTGACCAGGAGATGGTACTGACTGGATTTTTTACTTTCCTTTTTACTGGCTATCAACATCTGACTTCATGCTAATTGTCCATCCTTTCTCTTACTCAGAGGTTTAAATAACCAACACCACTACCTCCCAAAAATGGAATTCCCCATCTCACAGTGCAAATGATTGTAGAGATTAGTTTATAAGCCTGTAACTTAGAATATATTTTTATATATGCACTGTTTCATAAAGTAACATTAAAACCAAAGCAAACCCACTGCCATTGAGTTGATTCTGACTCAGTGATCCCATAGGACAGAGTAGAGCTGCTCTATAAAGTTGCCAGGGAGTGCCTGATGGATTTGAACTATGAACCTTCTGGTTAGCAGATACGGCCCTAAACCACTGCATTACCAGGGTCTCCACAGTATCATTAGGCTTACACATTTTTCATGAAAGAAAACAGGTTTACCAAATTGACACTAATCTTCAGTAGTCATACTTAAAGCAAACATAACCAAATGCATAGCTGTGGAATTGACTCAGCAACCCTATAGTATACTAGAACTACCCCATAGGGCTTCCAAGGCTGCAAATCTTTATAGAGGGCAGTTCAAATCTGCCAGGCAACTCCTTGGGAACTATGGAGCAGTTGTACTCTGTCATACAGAAATTATTCAACTTGACAGCAGTGGGTTTGGATTGGTTTAGTGGAAATTGGGACACCTTTAAGTGGCATTAAGCTGAGTCTTAAAAGGAAACAGTATGTGATAACAAAGAGTAAAATAAACAGCATGAGCAAGACAAGGATGTGAGAAGGTGTGTAAGTGCCCAAGAGCTCAAGATACGGATGCAAGAAAAAGCAAGTTTCAGTGGGTTGAATGTTGTACTGGTGTTAGAACATAAGCAACTAAGGCGGCCAGGATGAAGTTTCAGCATCCTATAAGCATGGCAGAGCCATCAGAAATGACCAGGAAAATGGTAAGGTAAAAGTTTGAGGCAGGAGGATCACTTTATGGTGTTTCAGTAGTAGGGCATTATCAAAGGACATAAAGAGGTATGGGCATGTTTGGGGGATACATCAGAGGTAGAACCGTTATAGACTTGAGTGAAGGGAGGGTAAAAAAAGGTTTTTAATTTGGGCAGTTGAGACGGTAGCACTAGTCAATAATGGAAGCTGGGAGGGTTGAAATCTTAGAGGAAGGATTTGACACATTCAGTAGGCATTTATGTTGAAATGCAGAGCAAGCAGACAGAAGACAGGTTAGGCCTGGAAGTATAGCTTTGGTAACTATACACAAGCAATAATTAAAATGTGAAAATGGAACTGAAATATTTTCTTCTATATTCCTTTCTTTCCTCATAAAGTCTTTATTAGTACTCTTGACCTTATACTTTCTGCCTACTATGGACTCAACTTCATCTATGATAATAAATTCGTTGAATTAGAACCTGTTTCCCAACTGAGAACTGTAGATGGTGGCAGAGTTCTCCTGGCTCCCTAAGTCTTTCAGCTGACAGTACTACATTCTGAATTCTGATGCAGGGCCCCATTGGTGAGAACACAGAACAATTTCCTTTTCTTAGTCCATGGTTTTAAATTGGGTAAAACAGATTTTTCACATTATTTTTGTGGACCTGTCCTAGCTCAGAATGACCTTCCCCAACATGTTGAATATATTATCCTTTATTTTAGAGGAAGTCCTCCTAGCATCCAGGCCCTACATACAACTGATTATCTGCTTCAGGTTGAGGGAATCAAGCATATTTATGTACACTTGGATATATGAATATACTAAACACGTAAAAGAGATAGTTAAAATGCATTTTTTAATCACACTCATCGTGCTGTACATTTAACTCCTGAGCAAGTAACTCCTCCAAATTGTTTTTGCTTTATTTGTACTTCAATCCTTTCTTTTCTGAATCCACGAATCATTTAAAAACTCTCAAAAATTGTTCCATTAGTAGTTTTCAATGTGGAACAAGTCTTAAGTCTGTGTTGTGAGATCAGACAGCAAAGGAAGTACAAATCATGTGTAATTCAGGAAGCACTTACACTGAAATCTGAAAGGGTATTTAATTTAGGAGTGTATTTTAGAGAATGGTATTAATACAAAAAATTTTAATCTTTGAAAGAAACCTTCGAAATTTTAAATAGGATTCTCTAAATGGATGGGGTAAAATTTTTTAATTGGTGATAATCATTTGAACGAAACCCTTTTATCTTGGATTAATCTGACAACTGTCAGATTGTTACACTTCTCATATCCTCTGATTTTAAGGTTCTAAATTAAATATGCTAAAATATGAGTGCTAACAGTCAGGAATTATATTATCAAACTTAGACTTCAATTACAGAAAAGTCCAGACTGAACTGCAACTGAAGATTTGTAAGAGGTGTTACATTTGCAGAGAGTACACTATTGAGGTTTTAGAACTCATCTTCTAGAGCAGAATTTACAGTACTGTCTCCTGAGTACAGAACTGGCCACACAAATTTAAACATCCGTCTGTTACAGGAATAGCTTATTAGAGGTCATATGATATTAACTACAGTGTCAGAGTTAAGTCATGGTTAAAAAAAAAAAGCTAAAATGAAGAGACTGGTAGAAGTAACCTACATGGATAAACTGAAAATCACATCTCTTAAAAGAGGCTACTTATTCTGTTCAAGCTCCATTTAATCAGAAGTCATGGATCTTCATAGCTAAACAAGAGCTTAGACGAATGACATATGTAAGTAAGAATACATCAGTTCCCCAGCCATTCTCACATGTTTACAAACATGGAAGAAAGGACAGTGACCTTACTAGTCTAATACTCATGTGATGGAGAGCAGGTCAGAACTCTGGAAAACATGTGCATTTTAGTATCTAGTTGTAAAAACATCAGATACTTAATCAACTCTTCCAAAGCTGGTTATGTATTAATAAAAAAAACTAGTTGCCATCAAGTCAATTCCAATTCATGGCAACCCCATGTCAGTCAGACATACGCTCCAGTTTTCCAGGGCTGATTTTCTGGATGCAGATGACCAGACCCACCTTCTGAGGCTTCTGGGTCCACCTGAACCTCTGACCTGGTAGTTAGTAGCTGAGCTTGGTAACCACTGGCACACCCTACTCTTAATGATTACTGATAGTTCTTTTATTTTAGTACTAGAAATTGTTAATCTGATTAGCAAATTCAGATTACAAACATGTCCTTTGTAGACCAGAACCTGGGAGAGGGAAGGGCAGGCAGAATGTATTTTGTATACTTTTTGTTATTTCCAACAAGCAAACACAGACCAAGGAATTAATAACTAAAGTCACTTGAGTTAACAAAAATCCACCTTAACCAAAACACACCTTTGCAGTGGGAAAATAGTTTAAAATAGAAGGCCAAATTCTGTTGTAAGACTGGTAATTAATCAACAGGAAAAATAAATCAAGAGTATTCTGAATAAAAACAAAAATTGAACTTAAAACTGTATCAACAATAAAACTGCTTAACATGAAGATCTTTACTACTGTATTTTAATTGGCAACATGTCATCATAAGAGTTAGAGGGCTTTGGTTCTGGTCCTGTCAAAGTTGAATGAGACCTGCCTTATTCTTCAAACGATCACGTTTTTACTGTTGTCAACTTCTAGAAGGAAAGGATTAAGATCAAGGATGGGAGCTGTCCTTCCCACCAACCTTCCATGGCAGATCCCAAGTCACTGCATTCAGTCCACTCTCCTTAACATTCTGTGTCTGTTTATGTTTCTGTTACCATCTGATACTGCAGATCAGATCCTGAGTTTCAAAACTAAAAAAAGTTATGCTCATGAAAGATAATCAAGGTATTCTCATCACTCTTTAGCCAATTATAATGCCCCATTTATGAACAATCTAGTTTTTTCAAAATTTTACTATTACAGAGAATTTGGAGGATAGATGAATATATACATGATAAAGCAAACAGACTTTAGTGTTAATTGCAGAATCTCAGTAGTAGGCATATAGCTGTTCACGGTAATTACTTATTGAAAGCTTTAAGTTTAAAAATCAAAAAACTGACACTGCTTTGCCAGTTAAACATTATACATGTTGAATATTTACTAATAATTGTGAAAGTTTATTAATATGTAATATGTAAATAATTACATTCATCTTTTCAGGTTCAATATTTTTAATTTCCTGAATTTTTTTCTTTGTATCTTCAAGTACGCTGGTTATAAAACTTCTGAAACAACAGAAGACCTCTAGGTAACAAGTGAAACACCAAACCCATATTAATAAGAAATGAAAAATAAATGATGTTGTATTTAAACATTAGCTTATTTGAGAAATGTGGCAGTTGACATTAAATGAATTTATTAAAGGCCAAATGGGGAGATAACAGGTAATTCCTAAATTAGGTGGATTTTGTTTGAAAAGTCTGTTTTAGAGTATAGAATCAATGGGCAGAGTCACTTTGGAGTTAACAAAAATCAACTTAATGCCTAAGGTAACTAAAATATACTCTTGCAGTGGAAAAATAATTTAAAATAGAAGGCCACATTGTTTTAAGACTAATCCAAACAGAAAAAATAAATCAGAGATATTTTATTTACCCTGAATAACTACTAATACTTAAATAGCCTTAATTAGGGGAAGATACTAAGGTTGACGGAGATTACAAAGATTCTGAAAAGGATTTATAATTACTGTACACAGTTTGACAGTAAACTTACAGAAATTATTTAAAGTGGAATTATCTGAATTTTAAGCAGTGAAGATTCACAACCCCCAAAACAGAAGACAAGGGGATGACTTAAGGGCTGCTGGCAGTGAAACCTCTACGGAGCAAAGAGGCAGGGCTACGTGCAACTCTTAACACTTGACTGGTTATTAATAGCTTTTACTGCTGAATTCATAGCAGAGGAGCTAACAGAAATCTAAGTGCTGTTTGAAAGTATTCTCTAGGTGATACAGTTCCACTATCCATCACAGACATTCACACAAAACCGCCTCACAAAATTATCCAACAGTGTCAGTTATATTTGACTACTGGCAGCTCAGAGCTCTGTATAAAGTGCCATTCATGAATGACATATTCTAGAAAATAAATTTTTCAAAATTTATCTGAAAATACCAAAAATATCATCATCTTTAAATGGTACTTTTAAAAAATCCCATTTTGTAGATTATCTGGTAAGAGTAGGGAATTATGAGGTGTAAAACACCAAAATGGTTAGAATTTATAAATATTAAAAATTGTAATACACTAAAACATTAGTATTTATAATTCAACTACAGTGAATATTTCTAAAGTAAAATTTTAGTTTACTGACTGATGAATATTTTAGGAATATTCTTCCCTCAAGTTCTTAGGAAATTACTTCATAATGCCTTGAAATACAAATGTTCCTTTTCACTTTTGAAATGAAAGATTACGTGAAAATGCTTTTTATAACTTAGGTTAATTCTGAAGAGTTCTTCAACAGAGTACGTTTAATTTAGGTGTAAAGCAGTTACAAGGTGTGAAATACAGCTAAGAACTAGATACTGCCTCAAGGGTTTAACAGGAAGGGCACACCTCACCCTCCTCACACACATATACCCCTTAACACATCAAAAAACATGAAAATGTTCTTACTATTAAAATAAGTAGGCTCTCAGTTGGGGCTCTGAATAAAGACTAATCAACTAATTTGCTTCTCTGAAAACAGAATAAAAACACTTGTGATAATCTGGAAATACTACCACTGGACAAGATCCATAAAACCACGCCCACTGCTGTCAAGTCAATTCTGACTCACAAAGATCCTTAAGACAGACTAGAACTTCCCCAGTTTCCAAAGAGCTGCTAGTGAATTTGAACTGCTGACCACTAGTCAGCAGCTGAACTCTTTCTTAACCACTGTACTACTAGGGCATGATCATCTATACAGATTTCATTTTTATTCAACTTTACATCATCTCTTGAGATAAAAGTAGCACTTGTCATAATTAAGTACAGTTATAACTTAAGTTGAATCAACATGGAACATCTAACACTTCTGTGAGACTAGTAAATTTCTAAAAGGATATCTGACTCAGTTATCTTTGTATTTAGTTTGCTGAATTTTATGAACATCTTTTTAAAGGTGTACCTAAGTTTTCCAGCGTGCCTAAATCAAGACCTGATAGGCCAATGCCAGAATTAATGCTGTGATCTATGTATCCTATTTTTATCAACAGTAATGCTAAAAATGCATAATCCCCATTTGAAATGGTTTTCTAGTCAATTATATACATTATTTAAAAAAAAAACAAAAAACAGTTAATGCTTACCCCATGACTTGGTACTGTGCTGGGCATCTTTTCACTCAAAACAGCTCCATGAGACAGATACATCCACATTTTACAGATGTTAAGAAGCTGAGTTTCAAAGATGCTAAACAATTTGCCGAAGTCTTCATGGCTAGTAAATGAGCATGTGGAGCGAAAACTGAGTTCTGACTCCAAACCCATACATGTTATCACGGAACAACTGGTCCTGAAAATCATGAGTGTCTTGGACTTGTTTGAAAATATGATAAAACTACACATGTATATCCTTTAACAGCTGCAAACAACAGTTTGGCACTTAATTTCACAGGCCCCAGACCTCCTGAGGCTCTTGAGTTCACGATGCCAGATGAAGATTCTCCTGCAGACAACCATGATGCATATGTAGCATATATTTACCTACAAAAGTAACCTTAATATTCTGTCATTCTATTTGGGAAAAAAAAACCTAAACTTTAAATAAGATATTATCATTTTCATGTAATTTAGAAGAATTACAAAAGTACTTCTGAATACATCTTCCTCTAAATTTTGACTAATTTTGCTATTGCAATGGGGTCAGAATAAAAGCAGCAATTCTTAGCCTGTTACTTATAATGCAACATGTGCCTGAACAGCTGTATCTGAAATATTGCAAATATTTAAACTCCCAAAATTAGTAACATGCATTTTAATATACAAATTAGAGCAAGTTAAAAGTTATCTCTTTAAAACAGCATCATTCTCAACTGCATGTAACCTCAAATGCTACCTTGAGAGAGAATGAGGTAGTAGACACCTCAGTGTTCCCTACTGATGTGATAAAAATAAAAAATAAAGGAGGAAAACATAGAGTTTCCAAGGCTGTAATCTTTATGTGGCAGACTGCCACATCTTCTGTCATGGAGCAGCTGGTGAGTTCAAACCACTGCCCTTTCAGTTAACAGCAAAGTGCTTAACCACTGCACTACCAGGGCTCCTTAAACATTACCTTAATTAAGCATATATCTATCTAAGACTTTTTTCTTCCTACAAGACATACCATAGTAGCCAGAGAGGGGCACTTCTGAGCTCAGTTCCTGAAAGCTCCAAAACTGAACGGCTATGTGACCTTGCGTGTATAACTTACAGTTTCATCATACACAACAGCACTGTAAGGCTACTGTGATGGTAAAATAAATGAGGAAATCACATAAATCCTACAGAGCAACACCAAGCACATAGTACAGGCTCAAAAAAGTTTGAGTTATTATTCCAGCTTTTCTATCAAACCCAGTATTGCCCTCCTAAGCAGCTTTAAGATTACAATAGAAAATCAAATCAGAAGTAATCAAAGGATTCAACATTCAGAAACAATGCCTTATTAGCTTTTTACTAAGAGATAATTTGTTAATGCAGGATGAAGACACTGTAATCAATTCCTAGTTATTATACAGAATTACTGTATTTACATATGTAAACCCAAACATTAATATGTCTTGCTCTTCTGGCTATCCTTTAAATTTTCAATAATGCCACATAATTTTATAATTAAATTTTATTAGAACTGAACATTTCAAAGATGTGTAGTTTTGAAATAAATTTTGCTATGATTAAATAAAGATATCTATCTATTCAGAAAGTACAGTCTACATGAATTTACGGTACTTGTCCAAATATTACCAGTGTACAAATTATTTTAAAAAGTTGTTTCTTACACATAGCATCTAAAATGCAAAGAAAAAAGAGATTAGCATTCAAAACAAACAGAAGCAACAGCTGCTTCTATATGCTAAAAAAATGTAAAATTTTCTTAAGCATTCTAGATATAAATATTAACTGTGTAAGCAGAGAACCTTTAAATTTCAATAATAGAATTCAACAAGGTACACAAGTAGAGTTCTATAAATATATCCCCTATAATAATCATATGCAAAAACCATTTTATCACAAATGCTACCCAAACCCTTTGTAAAACACAAACTACAAACACAGTTGTAAAGAAAGTTCCGTCAAAACAACTAGAAAAGCAATTAGTATCAACAAAGTGATTTGGTTTAAAAAATTAAGGGAAATGTAACATAAAACCCAAATACTGCAAAGCTGTTTTTTTGAGTCAAGTTTCATAATACAAGGTACTAAAACACTGTTTCAAAAATAATAATGAGACTTATTCTATACAATTCCAAGTCTTAATCTAGAGCTCTAAAACGAACAAAAAATTAGCAACACATGAAAAGTAGGTATGTAGAAATAAAGGTATAAAATATGATTTTATATAAAATGTACCACTTCACAAATATGTAAGGCTTAAGATGAATATTTTTGGATCATGAAAGGTGCACACTATAACTTTTTGAGAAGTGGTCTCAAACCATTCAAAATTCTATTTCTAAAAAGCTTTGACATTTCTAAAGTGGACACAGTACAGAATGCAATTTAATATGAACTCATCCGTATTGCTCCACCCAACAAAATTAACACTTTCTTTGAGTTCAGAAGAAAATGTGTATTTTGAATGCCTGGTATCTATACTAATTCTATTTTGATTTTAGTATTTTGCATGATAAACTAATATATTCAACAGAAGTTGGTCCAAGTTTACATAGAAGACACAAAATAGATACAAGTTGTCAAGCAGTTAAGTCTGCTCTATGCAACTATAAGGTCATAGTTACTTTTCTCACAAAAGTAAAAGTGCTTTAAAGTCAAAAATATTTTTGTAAAAGGTATTATTAATTTTACTAATACTTAATAACCAACTAGAATTTTTTAAACTGGTTCCATCTTCTTATCCCCTTCCTATAAGAACCTTCTACCACAATGCAAAAAAAAAAACGAAAGTACATGAAACTGGGGACATAATTTATGGCATGTAGGCCTTTAGGCTGAAACCAAATCTACAAAGATTTTATTTCTTGCATATGCACAAACTAGTATCAACTCACATTTTCCGTAAGCCTTGAAGAATTTTTTATTTAACACAATGAGAGGCTTATTAACACATTAAAGACTATGCAGTGCTCTTCTGTTGCTGTTCACCAACTGTTTTTATGACGATAACTCCGAGATCTGGAATGTGATCGAAAATGAGAGTGTTTTGTTGTTTGTGCTTTAGTTTCAGAATTGGTGTACCCTTTGGGAGATTTACATGGGGATCTTGCTATGGAGTCAGAATGTCTTCCATGTGATCTTGATTTTGTTCCTGAGCTAGTCTGCTTTTGAGGTGAACTTGATTGTGATTTTCCTATTGACTTGGACCTTTTTTGTAAGGACTTGGACCTTGACCGTCCTCTAGAGCCAGAATTTCTTCTTGGAGTTCTTGATTGCCTTGCTGAGGTAGACCGCCTTGGTAGTGATTTGGAACGAGACTTAGACTGACTGTAAGAAAATCGCCTGTGTCGAGACCTGCAAACATCCATAATGTTAGGGCATACACTTCACACAAAAGCAGTTTATAGGTTATGCAACAACATTTGCAGTAACTTATATAAATATATAACATTAGTTATATTTTCATTTGGTAAGGAAAAATAAATTATTTTAATTTTATTATACATGCTCTTGGTTCACATACAAGTATCAAGCTTGTTATATTTGTTATACTCAAATATATAACAAGACTTTTACTTTTTTAAACATCTTTAAGATATGGATCAATTCTAAAAAATGTTGTGCATATTCATCTGGGTTACATAACTCCTAAGAGGCATGAAAATCTGAAAAGAAAACAAAATTATGTTTACTTAAAAAAAAAAAAACCTAGAAACCTGGATATTAGACTTTTGGGTCCAGCCACAATACAGCAGTTTATATGACACTAACTTGTATGGTGAGGGAAAAAGAGCTAAATAAAATTATTTAAAAAACTGTTTTAAAGTTTTTACCTGTTTTAGAGAAAAGCCAACAAAAGTAGAACTTGAAAGGATATACGCCTTGGCTCTTTTACTATCTTTCAAGTGACAGCTTGAGGAAATACAGACCAAGCAGAAAAACGGCTGGGACTTGAGGGGCAAAATACCAGAAATAAAGGAATTGCACAGAAAGGGGGAAAAAAAACCCTAAAATTCTCCTGAAATCACAGGCCATGTTCTCAGCTATGTATCACATGAAGTGACTCAAAGAGGCCAGTAGGAAACAGCAGCTAAGACACTCAAGAAGTGAGCTGAAATTTTTTTTATCAGCCACAGTTTGGGGGGAAGTGGCTACGGTACAAGTCTCCCAAATGTGGAAGAGCCTTGAGTAACAACCCGTAACAGCCATATCCTAGGCATAACAGCCATGCCCCAGAAGCCAATACAAAACCATTACGAACAGCTGTAACAATGCCTAAAATTAAGCCTTGACAGGATCAAGGCGATGTGCCAGTATGCTACCAAATTAAAAGAAAACAATTTTCTTTGAAAGATGGTAACAACACCCAGAGCCTCTAAAATTTCTTATTCACAATGGCCAACATCCAATAAAAAATTTTAAGGTATGTGAAAAAGCAGGTAAAAGTGACTAAAAACCAAGAAACAAAAACTTTACAAAAGACGCCCAACATGATACTGGCATTATCAGACAGAAGTTTTGTAAATTACTGATTAATATGTGTAATAAGAGGAAAAAATGGCAAAACAATTGAAAAGATGGAGAATTTTAACAGAAAATTACAATCTATAAAATAAATCAAAAGAACTAAAAATATACAGTATCTAAAATTCAGAATTCACTGGATAGATTTAACAGGAGTCTGGATATGGCAGAAGGCAGAAATAGCAAATGGGAAGACAGAACTTTACAAAAACTCCTACTGAAACACAATGAGAGAAAAAGAATTTTAAGAAATCCAGAATTAAGAAAACTGAGTATAAGGAAGGTAATCACAATAAGGAGGTAATCACAAGGTCACAAGGAAAGACTAAATAGAACACAAGACATACTTTTAGGGATAATGGCCCAGAATTTTCCACAACTAGTGAAAGGTATCAACTCAGTTTCAAGAAGTTCAGCAAACACAAAGAAAGCTATGCCCGACACATCATACTGAGACTGTTGGAAACTAAAACCTAATTTGAACATGTGGAAAGCTACCAGAGAATAACAAACATATACATTACCTTCAAAGGAGCAACACTAAGACTACAGCTGACTAAGGATGTCACAAAAAATAGAATAGCATTATTAAAGAAGGAAAGAAAAAAAAAATCCATGACAACCTAAAATTCTATATCTTTCGAAAAATGAATGTAAAACAAAGATGTTTACAGGCAAACAAAACCTGAGGGAATTCACTGCCAGGATACCTATTAAAGAGAATTCTTTGGGCTGAAGAAAAATGATCCCAAATAGAAGCACAGAACAACAAAAAAAGAATAAATATACTGAGTCTCTTGAAAATCTACTTGGAAGTAAGAATTCTGAGTAACAAATTTTATACTGAATCAAATAATACCTTTCCTTCTGTATCAGGTGAAGCACAGTCAGCCAAGATACCTTACTTGAGTAGTTTTGCTCTCCAGCTATTTTCTTGTAACAGGAAGGAGTTACTCCCATTGCAAGAAAGAGAGAATTTTGCTTCTCTATTAATCAGATCTATGCTAGAATTTAAAAAAAAAAAAAAATCTTCTAGAAATTACTAAATTTCATTGATGTTATACAGTTGTAAAAAACACAAAATGAAATAAACACTTTACCAAAGAAAAAAACCAGACACTGTATTTGTATTAAAAAGGCTGAGGGACAATTTTAACACTGTTCAGAAACATTTAGGGTTCTAATTTACATTGTGGAAATCCTGGCGGTGTAGTGGTCAAGTGCTATGGCTGCTAACCAAAAGGGTGGCAGTTCAAATCCACCAGGCACTCCTTGGAAACCCTGTGGGGCAGTTCCACCCTGTCCTATAGGATCACTAAGAATCGGAACTGACTTGACAAATGAGTTTTTGGGTTAACATATTAACTGATACAAATTCACCAAAGATTTACTACATGCCTCTGTAAGCTAGGGATTATTGCTAAGTGCTAGGAATATAAGCATGAATCAGACAAAAATCATTGCCCCTCAGAGTTCATAGTCAACTGATAACAAGAAACTAGTATTTTTTTCCTGCCTAAAATGAAAGTGAAGTAAGAGACTTCCTTTTAGTCCAAGGAAACCTTGGTGCTGTAGTAGTTACATTCTACATCTGCTAACCAAAAGGCTGGTAGTTCAAATTTGCCAGGTACTCCTTGGCAACTCTATGGAGCAGCTTTACTCTGTCCTGTAGTGTCCCTATGAGTCCCTATGGCCTTGGATTTGCTTTGGGTTTTAGTCCAAGGTAGTACCGCATACACCATAGTTATTTATACATAAATACTTGTATACAAAATCTGATCCTCACTAATACCTTGTCAAGTAGGTAAGATATGCATTATTTATTACACAGTTTTGCAAATTAGAAGAAACTGGAGTCAGGGAAGTTAAGTAATGTATCCAGTGGTCTTATAACGAGTACAGAATAGAGTCCTGCTAGATGTGGTCTTTACTACTCTGATAATCCATGATGATTTGGAACAACAGTCACTGTATTGTTTTTCTCCAGCCAAGTATTATACTGCTACTAGAAGGCAGAAAAGGATACAACCATTTACCTTTCCTTGATTACTCAGGAGAAAAACTGATCAACTAAGACTCCAATGCATTTCAAAAGAACTTAATTTCTTAATGAATCACAAAGACAATTTCTTTTCTTTTGCAAACTAAATCTTTTTCATCAAGTCCAGGGGACATTATTCATAAATAAGAACATCTTGTGCAGGCTCAAGATTACATCCACTTTGATATTCAGATTAAATCATCCATTTTATATGACAGTCACATCACTAAACTTTTATTACACTAGATTATACATACACCTGCAGATGTGTGTATATATATAAAACTACCTATTGTACAATGACTATTAACAGTAATCTGAACTGTCAAACTTCACTCCTTTAAAACATTTATTTCATCTGTAAAGCCAGAGCATTATAATTGGAATTGGTGCTATTCCACTGTACTCAGGACATGCAGATTTAAAAAAAAAAAAAGAGAGAAGTTTTTTGATCCCATCGCATCTTAAATTCTATAAATGTAAGTTTGCATTTCAATACAGAAACTAAGTAACGTAGTCTAAATTTCAAACATCCAGTCAATGGAAAAACCGCTCACGCTTAACCATGGGACAAACTGGATTACTCTCGGTAAGACACTATGGAAGTTTGTATTTTTACATTATCAAAAGAATGAATAATAAACTGAATCATGTCTCAGAATATGCTATGGCTGTTTGTAAGTATTTCTGCACCAGTCCTTGTAACAGTCAAAACCTGACTTGGGTTGTCTGAACTTAAGTCCTCTACCCACCTTCATATCTCCTAAAGGATGGGCCAAAATCAAAGCTTTTTGATTCATACAGGAGGGTTACTGACCTGATAGGCCACATTTTCTAGCAATAAGGATTCTTGAACACTAAAAAGTCATACCATGGATGTGGTGCTCTCTTCCTATGTGACTCCCACTTGGCTGGAGTGGTGGGAAGCATCCTACTTCACTGCCTTGTTTTCAGAGTTAGGCACTCAGGGTGGTCTCAGCTACACTGGACTTTTCTGTGTCTAGGGTCTGGAAGTTGTAGAATGGAGGAGTGGAAAGTGAAAGATGATAGCCCTAGTGATCAACTCTGACATAGGCTGAATGGGCCTATGTAGCTCATGTACATCACATGTAATCCGGGACAGCTCACCCTTTTACTCAGAGCTAGGACACAGATGTAAATACAGACTATCCTTTAAAAACAGAACTCACCCTCAAATTCTACATGCCTATGAAAAATTACAGCACTAAAACTTAAGATAATATGTTTTAAGATTTTAGGCATGCTACAATATTAGTTACTAGCCTAATAACTTCATTAAGTAATTTATATGATAATGTACTATTATTCCAATAAAAACAAACTCCTTAGGAGCAAAATATTTCACACCTTGCAGTATCTTTTCCTTCCAAATTTACAGTTTTTAAAAGTCTTCTTTCAACAATCCCATCACATCTGGAATTTACTTTTGATATAATTTACCTTCTATAAGGTAAATTAACTGTAGTCATTAACTGTAGTCAACCTCCTGTCACAACTGACTGTATTTCGTATGAGTTTAGCCATAATCAGAACTCAGAGTCTGAATTATTAAGTTCATTTAGGTAAAATGTAATTTATCTAAAATTCTACTATATTTGTCCAGTATATATTTTTTGCTTTTTCTTCAGCAAATATTACCTTTCAATTCAATTCATCACCAAATAAAAAAACTGAAAGGTATTCAGTGAACCCAAGTTAAATAACAATACATGACAGAAAAGAACATATCTTTGTAGCCAACCAAGATATTAAGTAAAATGATTCAGGTGGCCTGCCTTTTAAGATTCTTTATAACGTACTTTGGAAAAGGTAGAAAAAGCAGTTGGCAATCCAGCTGCATTTTGTACTCACTCTTTAAGGCTATCAGACCGCCTCCTATTTCTTCCCCAAGAAGAACTTCTACTGCGAGTTCTCCTTTGACTGGGACTTCTGGATCTCCTATGGTCACTTGGAGAACACGGATGACGTTCTTTTGATTTCATTTGGCCTGGTGCTAGAATTTGAAGAACAGGATTTATAACAAAGTTCATCACCTGGAAACCTCAGTAATATATATATTCTATAGGATAGAATTATACATTTTATCATTAAAAAATTTTTTTTTAAACTAAAGCACGTCACTTCTGAAACTTTCTGCTGAATAAAAACAAAATCAAAAGTTTAGTTACACTTACTTTTGCGATCGCCTTGTGCAAACTGTATTTCAATTTGACGGCCACATACCCATTTTCTATTGAGGTTATAAAGAGCATCTTCAGCATCACGAACATCTTCAAATATGACTAGCTGTTAAGGACATTTTGAATACCAAACAGCAAGTAAAAATATCATTTGACAAGTATTTTTATGTCCAGTGAAATTAACAGAAAAAAACAGTTCGTATCTCTAGTATAATATGATCAGAAAAAAAAATCTCATTTTTATGCCTCACTATGATTTAACAGAATCTAAAAAGAGCACAGACAAATATATGCTGTACTTTTAATGTGTCTATTAGTGTAGCTGTACATACAAATTTGAAACTCCATAAGAAATAATTCCAACATTGGACAGTATTACAAAATAAACTAGCTTCTTTCAGGTAAAGGATCCATCAGGTTTTTCACTAAAAAATCAGCATGCAGAAGCCTTTATTCTGAAATTAAAATTACTCTTTCTTTAAAAGGTTTTAATTATAACTTTTAGGACAAATTATTCATTATAAACAAAATTATACAAGAGTGAGCCAAAATGTACTTTCAAAATTAGTTCTTTAAAAATGGTATTTACTTCGGAACCTACTACTTTAAAAATATCAATATTTTTACTAGTTTTAAGTATAAAAGAAACAAAAGCAATCTGCAAACATCTGGAATTACATGGCTTGCTTTCTAAGACCCCATTAAGTTTTCTTATCTAAATAAATTACATAATATTAAAACTTACAACTGTCACACAAACTAGCTGTGTAGAATGAACATTTCAGGAGACTATTCACTGGTCTAAGTGTTATAAACATAGGAAACACAGAAAGATGAGACTGGCAATAACTTCAACGTCACTTGATCCTGAACTTTGACCTTTATTCTTTAAGAATTGCAAGATGGGACTTGGTAAGAGATGCAGAAACAACAAAATCAGACTTAAGCTTTGACTCTGGAACTCTGAGTATATGCAGGAACGCCAGAGTCTAAACCTGGTGCTGGTTTTGTCGTTTGCTTGATAAAGAGTCTCCCTCTTCCACATATTGATATTTGAGTCCACCCTCCCTCTTTACTTCCAGTGCTTGAACTTTAGATGCCTTCTGTCTCGCCTGCTCAGGTTATGCTTGGACTCTAGCTAACACTAACAGGTTGACTCTAACAGGGGTGGTGCTTGCCAGCCACAGTGGACTGCTTTGGATTTTCTGAGATAAAGAAATAAACACAATTAGGCAATGCTAATCTCATATACTCCTAAATAGATATAAGTATATGCACATTTGTGGCACATTCACACACACGTAGTAAGGTAAAGGATATTGAACATAAGCAAATCCTCTCGGGCGGCGAGTATAGAAGTCAAGTGGAATGTAAACATCTACTATGGGGCCATATCGACCAAACTCACGGCGCAAGTCCTCAGGCCTGAAGCATGTTAGAGATAAGGCAGAGAAATATGAAGAACTAGATTAAAATATTTTGTCTCTCAGAAGAATCATCTGCATTTTAAATGGAAGAAACAAAAATCTCAAGATTCTCAGGCTCCTCTCTTAAGATATCTGATTTAGAAGGGCTTGATTAGAAATGGACAATATGTACATTTATAAGGACTCCAGCTGCTTACTGAAGCTCAGGAAAACACTGACCCAGCACTTCCATCTTTGAAAGTTTTTTCCACTATAAGACTTTTCAACTGTTAACATAAAAAGTTCCAATCATTAACTGTTTCATTAAGAAAACACTCACTGGCTTGACTATAATTTCATGTTTATGCTAATTCTGCTTTCAGACAGCAAAAATTAAATTCCGCAAATTAAATGAGCTTCTACCAAAGTTATGCAACAATTTACGTATGAATTATTGAATGGGAAACTAACTCACTATATCAACTTTCACCTAAAGCATAATGCCAGCCAAGTGCCGTCGAAAGCATAATAAATGTTTTTTAAAAAACAGGTGGGCTTGGTGGAGTCAGGAACAAACCATACCAAGCCTAGAAGCACACAGCTCAGAGTCTAGAACAGCCAAAGTGCAGAGGTCATCTCTTGCCACTAGGTGCCCCCATACCTACCTTACTCACTAAAATCTACCTTTTCCCTGCCTAGAACTCAAAAACCGGAGGCCATCACCAAGGAGCAAATTATATCCATCCAACCAACCAACGAAAGAACTGCCATGCAGTCAATTTCCACTCACTGTAAACCTGCGTATGCCAGAGTCCAGCTATACTCCACAGGGTTTTCAACGGCTGATTTTTCTGAAGTGAGTTTCCAGGCCTTTCCTCCACGGCACCTCTGGGTGCCAACCTTTCAGATGGCAAAGGAGCACATTAACCCTTTGCAAAGTCCAACCAGAAGGAAAACCCGAAACCTACTGCTGTCACGTCAGTATGAACTGACAGTGAGCCTGCAGGACGGAGTAGCTTCCCCAAGCTTCCAAGGAGCACCTACGGAATGAATCACAGCTGTAGACCATGTGCTCAGCAGCTATAGCTCTTACCCACCACGCCACCAAGGCTCTGGACTCCAAATTATATCCAGTCCACCATTTATGTATTTGGAGGACCTTGATATCTCCTTTTTTCTGGAAGACAGGATAGGCAAACTATAGTAAGAACTGACACATTACCTGGGAACTAAGCTACACCCCTGAATAGTTTTCGGGGGGGGGGTCTCTGTGTGCCTTAGGATGGGGCAACATGTAAAAAGCACTGGACTTCGAGTCAGAGAGACCCAACCTTGTATTCAGTTCTCATGCTATCAGCTAGAACAGGAAATTTTTCTAAGCTCACTGATAATACCTACTTCATTGGGGGTGGGGGTGTTTTGCAGAATAAGTGACACTACTTAAAGCAGTACCTGGCTGTTTTTCTATGAGCAACCTACTGTTCTGCAATCTGTAATCTTTTTACTAGTTTGTATTTTTACTTCATTATTGTTACTGTTACTACCTTATTGTTACTACCTTTCACCAGACTATAAAATCCATGAAATCACAGGCCATAGCTTCCTCGAACACATGTCCCTAGAATCTAACAAATAACATGTACTCAGTAACAGTATCTTCAAAATAATTTAATTCCTGGGGGGGGGGGAATTCCTCCAAAGCAGTCCTAAAACTATTCTGTAGCTTTTAAAAAGGAAAAATAGATCCCACAGTTGTCCAAAAGCAAGGCAATAAGGCAGGAACAGACAGGAAAACTAGACAAATGGGCAAAGGGAACCCAGTGCAAACAGGAAGAGCCGACACATTATAAGGATTGCAACCAATGTCATAAAAACAATTTGTATACAAATTTTTGAACGAGAAACTGAATTTGACAAGTATTGTTGAGCCTATACAATTCTACTGTGATAAGTATTGAAGATACCAAAGACATACATGACATACACTTGTCGTCATGAAACTACACTTTATCTGAACAAAATACCTAACACTAATAGCTGACAGTTACATAGCACTTATACGTTGGGTACTTTTCTAAAATCAGTAATTTCTCACAGCTCCACAGTTGCTTGCAGGCGGGGACATACATTAACTCATATTTAAGGTCACTGAGTCAGGAACTGACACTGCTGGAATTGAACCCCCCCAGTCTGACACTACTCTTGTGTTCTTAGCCACTATATCCTACTGTCTTATGGAGATCACAGGGCTTTGCCATCATTATAAGCATCAAATGTGGCCAAGAAGCAAAAAAAGGGCATTTCATAACATATTCTATATAGAAAAGACTTGATATGACTATAAAGGTTCTCGTTTGAGCAAATGGAAGAAAGATTGTATCACTGACAAAAAATATCTAGTCAGAACAGCTAGAAGAGAGAGAGGAGTGGCAAAAAAAAAAGTTCTCAGGTTTAGAAATGCAAAGTTTGTGGTGACAGTAGAACATTACAAAGAGTTCTACAACCAACTGAAAACTACGATTATAAAATATTAAACTTCTCTAAAGACTAGAACAGAAACCTTGGTGGCACAGCAGTTAAATGCCAGGCTGCTAATCAAAAGGCTGGCAGTTGGAATCCACCAGGCACTCCCTGGAAATCTATGAGGTCTGTCCTATAGAGTTGCTATGAGTTGGAATCAACTCAACAGCAGTGGGTTTGTGGTTTTAAAGACTAGAAGAGCTGTCAGTGATTATGGGCAAAGAGATGGATTCAAAAAGTCACTACATGAAGATTCAACTAACACTGACTATGCATCCATGATATGCCAACCAACGCCAATATTATGCAATTTATTTTTTACAATGACATTTAATCATTTGCCTCTGCTAGGCTGGCAGTTCAAATCTACCCCAAGCAATCCTTGAAAACTCTGTGTGGCAGTTCTATACAGTCCTACAGAGAAGATGACTTAGAACTGACTTGATGGCAATCGGTTTAGTCTGGCTTCATACTAGCTTTGGGGCAACACCAACGTCTTTCACTTATTTACTGTATTCAAGTATTTGCTGAGCTCTATTATGTGTATGGCTCTAGAGATACAGTAGGGAACAGGACAGACACAACTTCTGTATGGGGGCAAAGATTCTCAACAACTGCTGATTAAATCTCCTGTGAAAGTAATGGTACAGAAACTGGCCCCAGCCTGTTGCATTAATCCTGGACATGGTGACATCAAGTGACATTTAATTTTTTAAGGCTTTATAGGTAATTCTGACTCAGGGTTGAAAATAGCTGCTAAAGTGGTTGTCTTCATTAGTTTATCTCAGTATCTAACATAGTTGCTTGGCACACAGGAAGCACTCAATGTACATTTGCTCCAGATAGTTCTTTCAGGTCCCTTCCCAATCAATTCCCCTCCTCTACAGAGGCAACCACTGCTCTTAATTTTTTTTTAACCACAGATTTGTACTGCCTCCTTTAAAACTGCATGTATATGCTGTTTTGTATCTGACCTTTGTCATGCAGCCTGGTATTTTTTTTAAACACCTATTAAGTGTAGTAAATTACATACAACAAAACATTTGCAATTTTAACCATTCTCAAGCGTTAAAGACTGCATTGTGTCCCCCATAATTATTCACTGTAAATCCTTACCCTTTTACCCTTGGATGAAACCCTATTTGAGAATACTGATTACTTTGTTATGTTAATAAGGCCATGTCAGTGTAGGGGGTGTCAGCCTAGTATTTTTGAGTCACTGCACACTGTTTCAAGTACTAGTATTTCAAGGTTTTTTTTTTTTTTTTTATTGTTTAGTATTCCTGTCTTAGTTATCCACTGTTGCTATAACATACAACAAGTGGGTGGACTTAAACAGGAATTTACTTTCCCACAGTTTAAAAGGCCAGAAATCTGAAATAAGCATGCCGGCCTGTTCTAGAAGGTCCGTCTCTTCTGGGCTTCTGCTCCTGGGTGACTGTCATGGAGTGAATTGTGTCCCCCTAAACATATGTGTAGCCATGTGGCTGGGCCATGATTCCCAGTATCTTGTAACTGTCCTCCATTGTGTGGTTTTCCTATGCTGTATGTTCAAGATTAGGGTGGGGCTGTAAATCCCTTCATAGCATTACCTCCCTGCTCCACTGTACAGGGCGTTTCCCTGGAGTATGGTTTGCCCCACCCTTAATCCCTTCATCCTTCGAGAGATAAAAGGACAGAGAAGCTGGCAGAGAATTGAGAACCTCACACCATCAAGAAAGCAGCACCGGGAGAGAAGTGCATCCTTCAGACCTGAGGTTCCTGCGCCAAGATGCTCCCTGGACAAAGACTGATGCAATATTGAACTTTCCTGCACAGCTAACAAGGGGAAAGCCTTCCCCTGAAGTAGACACCCTGAATATGGACTTGCAGTCTACTGGACTTTGTAAGAATATAAACCTTCCTTTGTTAAAGCCATCCATTCTGTGGTACTTCTGATAGAGCAGCCCTAGCTGTCTGAAACAGAATTTGAGGGCACAGCCCTAGCTGACTAAAACAGTGTCCTTCATGCAGCTTAGCATCTCTCTTCACTCTCCCCCTCCCTCATCTCCAGCTCTGCTTCATAGCTTGCTTTTTATCTCTCTTATTATCTCAAGATATTGACCAAGATACACTCTACACTAAGCCTGTCTCATTAACAAAGACAACTTATTCCCAAAGGGGATTATAACCACAGGCACAGAGGTCAGGATTTACAATACACATTTTGGGGGACTGAACTCAATCTATAACCATTCCATTATATGAATATACCACAGTTTGCATATTCCTTTCCTGTTGATGAACATCTGCATGGTTTCTAATTTGCGGATATTATCAATAAAGCTGTTGTAAGTATTTTTACACATCTTTATGTAGATACATATTTTTATTTTTTGTTATTGTTGTTAAATACCTAGAAATACAATCATTGGGTCAAAGGGTATGTATATGTTTAACTTTTATTAAACTGCCAAACAGTTCTGCAAAGTGGCTGTACCATTTTAAACTTTTACCAACAACATACGAATTTCTGCTGTGCCAGCCATTGCTAATACTTGGTAACGTAAGTAAATGTTCACTATGTATCAGTCGCTGTCTTGTATTCTGATAACCTGCTATAGTGAATGTTATCATAGTTTTTATTAACTCCTTGATCTTTTCTGGAAACCCTGGTGGTACAGTGGTTAAGCACTACGGCTGCTAACCAAAAAGCTGGCAGTTCAAATCTACCAAGTAGTCCTTGGAAACTCTATGGGCAGTTCTACTCTGTCCCGTAAGACCACAATTATTCCAACTTGATGGCAGTGGGTTTGGTTTGGGTCTTTTCTATATAACCAAACATGTCTCACCCAAGCATGGATCAGATTTCACTTCTCTTCTAATGTCTTTTATTTTCTTTCTTTCCTTGTTGCCCTGGCTAGGTCCATTGTCTCAAGCAGCTTTACTGGCATGCCTTGTAGCTTTACAACAAAATCTTGGTTGCCTTTTCACATCTGCTGCCCTAAACTAGAGGAAACTGGCAGAAACCACTTTACATGCCATGTTAACATTTAGGATAAACTGTTAGAGACCTCACACATAATAACTTCCCCACCTCTAGGTGGAGCTTAACTGCCATTTTCTGAACAAGTAATACATGAAGTTATATATAAACCCCACTGTGCCTGTGTAGTATGATGAAGAGTGTCGCTGATGTAACTTGTATGAACCGTCTACTTTTAACCCCTTAAAAGTAACCTTCTGTCTTACCCTCATGGAGCTGTCTTGGTAGCAGCATGCACCAACTGTTTCCTTTTCTTGGGCAAAGAAAGTAAGTACCTTCTCCGTCTCCCACCTGAGATTTCCACCCAGCAACAAATGGATGTGGTAAAAGTGGATATTCTTGTTTTGTTCCAGAATTTAGGGGGGGAGCACCTAGTCTTTCACCATTAACTATGATGTTAGCTACAGGTTTTTGATGGATACCCTTTATTAGGCTGAGGAAGTTTATTCTTAATTTATTTAGACTTTATCATGAATGATACTGAATTTTCTCAAATGCTTTTTCTACATCAACATCAAAATATATTACCTTATGTATGATGTAAGCACAGAATGCTACTACTATGTCCAAGAGAAGTATTTGATTGCTGCTCTCCACCCTGTTATGCATCAAAAGAGAAACGCTAAACTTTGGACTTGGACATTACTTTGTTCCATTAGCAAACTGTATGCAACAACTTTTAAAAATTACACAGTAAAAGCCCTGATCCACAACTGTTTCACCAGTGAAAAGACATAAAACAAATTATAAAAATTTAATGTTTATTTTTCTTTAGTTTTTGTGCTGAACTGTCATTTCTATTAAATTTTCCTAAGTCTTGTGCTTTATGTATATATTAGCTTGCTCTAACTTTTTTAATAAAATGTTTTTGTTATAAAATTGACATTTTTATTTAACAAAATTTGTGACTGTCTGAAAATAGTGAGAAAAAGCAGCCAAGTCTCATACTCATATGGATTTTATTTCATTTTTCCATGTGTTTACCTTTTCTCCATTTTTCTGTAATTAAAATCATACTGTACATGCTATTTAATGCCCTATATAACATTTCATCCTAATGCTTCTCTTATAAACTAAATGTAAATCTAATTTTAAGTGTGTCTAAGTGTCATACTGCCAGTTAACTTGCACCACTGTACAACCACCTTAATAAAGGTTATGCGTGGTGATTCTAACATCACTCACCAGCTGTGCAATCTCACGCAAGACAATCTAAGTCTCATTTTTTTATCTGTAAAATGAGGATAATAAAGAACACAGATTATAAGGTTACTGTGATGATGTAATAAAAGTCTACATAAAGCTTCTAGTACTATGCCAGACAGTTGAGTACTCAATTGTTAGCTATTATTATTTTATTAATACAAATAACCTCTTTGATTCCACTTGCCCTCCAACGACATTATATCCCAATGCTTCTCTTATCATCACTTCTCTAAAAAGTGGTGATAAGAAGGAAAAGCCAATCAGTTAATCTCAATCACTGTCCCATTTACTCACAATGGTGTGTCATCTGGATTACAGGTTAGGTGTCATCTGTACATGTGTTTTAATTGGCTCATGTGTGTGTTGAACCACATGAAGTTGCAGCTATTTAAAGTTTTTAAACCTACAAAAATGGCAATTTCATAATGTCATGTATTCAATTATGTCCCCCCAAAATCTGTGTGTCAATCTGGCTAGGACATGATTTCCAGTATTGTGCAACTGACCCCATTTGTCATCTGATGTGATGTCCCTATGTGTTGTAAATCCTATCACTGTGATGTTAATGAGATGGACTAGCAGCAATTATAGTGATGAGATCTGTAAGATCAGACAGTATCTTAAGCCAATCTCTTGACATAAACCGTCTTCCAATGCTAAGCCATGATGTCCTATTTTTGACAGGTCATGGCAGCATTATTTGTGAAGCTATAGCAGCCATACTTATCACATTTTTTTGATTAGTCTTCACAAAAACCATGAAAAGTTACATGATTCCACAATGCATAGAAATTATTAAAGTTTATTATCAAAAGGAGTGTTCTGTTCATCAAACATTCTGTATAGTTATATGAAATTTATGATGCGCATAACTGCCCCACAAAGAAAGCGATTTCATGTTTAATAAAAAAATTTGATACAACTGGGTCTGTAGGCAATGACAATGCCTGTGGGTTAATGAACTGCATGTTCCAATGAAAACATCGCCACTGTTAAAAGTATGCACTAGAAATCCATCTCAATTTCTCACAGAGCACAAGAACTGGGCCTTTCCTCAACCACAATTTGGTGGATTTTGCATGTGGATTTGAAGCTTTACCCTTACAAAACTGTTTTAATTCAAGAACTGAAGTCCAACGACCATAGACTGTGCCACACATTTGCTGACTACGCTCTGAAGCAATCAGAAGTTGACGCTGCTTTTGGCCAAAAAAACCATCTTTTGTGACGGGCCCATTTTGGGATGAATGGTTTTGTTAACAAACAAAATTGTCCCATTTGGAGTGATGAGAATCCAGTGGAGATTCAAGAACGTCCACCTCACCCCCAGAAAGTTACTGTTTGGTGTGGATTTGGGGGAATCAGTGGCCCTATTTTTCCAAGACGACGAGGTTAGACTGCCACTGGCAACAGCAAAAGATACAGAGTTATGTTAACTTACTGTTTCCGACCCCATCTGGAGGGTGCCACAGAAGCTCTTTAACTGAAGTTCATTTCCCCACATAATGCCATCAAATGTACTTCAAAATAATAAAACAATTACAACTGTATCATTTACACAACTTGTTTTATTCATGTCCAGACACAGGACATCCTTATTGAAAGACCCTTTATAAAAGAGCCAAGCATACAGAGAGACATGGGGGAACTCACACCACCAAGAAAGCAGTGCTGCAAGCTGACTGCATCCTCTGGACCACAGATTCCTGTGTAGAGAAGCAGCTAGCCCAGAGCAAGATTGATTAGCACAGACCTTCCTCCAGAAAGGCTTCCCATGGACCTGATACCCTAAATTTGGACTTTCAGGCTACCAGACTGTGAGAAAATCAACTTTTGTTTGTTACAGTCATCTACTTGTATTTCTGTTACAGGAGCACCAGATGACTGAAACACCCATGATTAATGCCAACATCTGGAAACACAGATTTCTGACTTAACAATTAGGATGATCTGGCAACACTGACTCCAGATTTCCACAAGGCAGTGGTGATAAGTAGCAGCTGTTGTTCCCCTTCACATGATACATGTTCTTTTCCCATTTGCTCACAGTTTGGTACCTAGGAATGAGGGCTTTAAATGAGTTCCTTTTGGTTCAAACCCCTGCTGACAGTCTGCATTTCTAACAAGTTGCTAGGAAGTTATGCCTAAGAATCACTTGGGAATCTTGTTCAAATGTAGATCCTGTTTCACTGTATCTGAGGTAGGAATGCAAATCTCAACACAAACTTGTTCAAAAGACAAATCACAAGGAACCAGTTTGAAGCCTTACTTATAACTTGAAAGCTTCACTCATGGTATTTACTCTGGCAGTTCTCCAGGGCCATTCAAATTGGAAGCCTCTCATCTTCTTGTACATATACTACAGAAGCTTAACGTTTATTCAGTTTTCAAGTAGTCTGTTTAACTCTGAGAGGTTTTTTTTTTTTACCCTGGCCAAATTACAAATTTTGTCCTCCCCCATATGTAACATACTGATAAACATGTTGAGAACAGAAATGCAAATACTGTCTTTTAAATGTTAACATCTTTTAAATGTTAACTAAGGTACACTGGGGCCCTGGTGGCACAGTGGTTAAGCATTTGGCTGCTACTCAAAAGGCTGGTAGTTCCCAAATTCACCATGTGCTCCCCGGAAACCCTACGGGGCAATTCCACCCTGTCCTGTAAGGTCCCTGTGCGGTGGAATTGGCTCAGTAGCAACGGGTTTGGTTTAATGGCTTAAGGTAATTAGCCAGTTCAGTCCACAACTGTGACATGTATAGTTCCATGGATCTGATAAAAACTTAACATTTACCTTCATTGGTAAATCATGACTATTATTAAAAGCCCCTGGGTAGCATACACAGTGTTTTGACTAAAGTAAGCTTGAGGGTTCAAGCCTGCCCAGCAGCAATGCAAAAGAAAGGCTTGGCAAACTGTTTCTGTGAAGACCGCTGTTTCCAGCTGTCTTCCAGTCAATTCCAAAGCAGGGCAAACCCCATGTGTTACATAGTATTTTCCCTTTACAAAAAGCAGATCACAGATCCTATCTCCATCTTCTGTCTTGTAAGAACACTTACTGGAGCTTGTTGGTACAGCGGTTCACAGTTATCGCTGCTAATCAAAAAGAAGACGGTTCAAATCCACCAACTGTCCCCTGGAAACCCTGTAATGCGGTAGTCTGTGCTATAGGGTCGCAATGAGTAGGAACTGACAGCACTGTCAATGAGTACAATATCATTGGATTTAGCATCCAAATGGTTAATCCAGGCCTTTTTTTCAGCAGAGCTGCCTGATGAGTTGTACACCAACCTTCAGGTTAGCAGCCCATGTGCAACTAGCTTGCATCATCTATTATAGGCAAGAAAATTCAATGGAACCATGAGTCTGAACAGACTAGACTGCAACTGGATACGCAAAGCTAGGGTTGAAATTCAGGCTGTGTACCAGTATCTGCGTAATGTCTGGAAAATAATTTAAACTCTGAGTTGCAACCTTCCCTTATGTGTTGTAATACTGCATATGTAGAAAGGCTATTGGGGAGAGAAGAGAAGTAAATTAAGTAAAACAGTGAAAATGTCTACTAACCCTCCGAACCTCACTGCTCCGGTACCTATTAAGGGAGAAAGTACTACACAAAGTAATCCCTGAACGCCTATGCTCAGACACCATGTAGATAAAATTTTCAAACAGGAACAGCAAGGACTGAGAGCGTCACAATCAACGAGAGAAGACTATTCAAATCACGTTCTAACGAGTGTTTACACAGTATTCAGAACTTTAAAATACTAACTCTGATTCACTAAAGTTATTACACCGTATATGGAAAAAAATCATGTAAAGACTAAAATTTACTCAGCACCACCTGTAAGTTCTCCAGAACAGGAAGAAACGAAACATTAAGGGTCACGGAACTCATTCTTTTATAATATGTTTTCCTTATCCTCAATTCCTAGTCACCTAGGCGGGTAAACTGCACCGCTTTACCGAGGTCTTCGGCAGGCACAGCGACAAAGGGGAAGAAACGTGAACAGCCACCGGAGCGGAAACACTCCCTGCTGGATAAGAGGAGGGACCTCGGTTACCGCGAAAGGTGCATCCTGCGCTCTACGGCGGCACGAGGAAAGGATGGATACGGGGCGGCCTCGTGCGACGCCGAGAATGCACAAATAGCCGCGGGGACTGGCCTCGGGTCTGAGCTGCGCCGGGGCCGAAGGCTGGCCCGGAGGGCGGAGGCGCGAGTCCCGCCCAGGCCCTGGAGTAGTCCGAGAATTCGCACCTCCCCCGGAAAAGGTGCCTCGACCGCAGCACGCGCAGGGCCCGAGGAAAAGCGTCGAGGAGACTCGCCCGGCCTCGGCCGGGCGCCGTGGCGCAACCGTTACCCCGCCCCTCCCCCGCGCCCCCAACCTGCGGCCGCTGCCCCTCACCTGGTGGCGTCCGCGACGTTCCTGACGAACAGGGAGGTGTTGGGGGGCCTCGTGTAGCGAGACATGACCTCTTCCTCCGCTCCCTCGGGTCTGCCCGCGGCCTCCGGGCTCGCTACGTCTCCCTCCGCTGCCTAGCAGCTCCGCCGGCCCCCAGCACGCCCCCCTCCCCTCGGCCTCGGCCCCGCTACCGCGCAGCCGCAGAGGCCGGCGCCGAGGGGGCGCTGTGCTGCGTGAGCGGGTCCGCGCGGCTCGGCGGGGGCGGAGTCGGCGCGGTTAGCCCAGTCCGAGGGGCTCTAGCGAGGGGACAGTGGAGTAGGGGCTCTTAGGTAGGCGGAGGCCAGAGGAGGCATAGGCATCGAGGCAGGGCGTCTAGGTCCGAGGGGACCTGCGGATGGGGGAGCGGAGGGAGGCTGTGTCGGGGTGGGGGTGCATGGACCAGAGGGGTCTTAGAGGCCAGGGGGTCACTGCAGAGGGAATTCACCACGGTACACTGAAGGGGCGGGAGCCGTTAAACTGTCCCCTGGCCCAGCCACCCAGCTGCCTCAGCATCCTCTTCACAGTGTATCTTCAAGCCTAAGACCTTGGCAGTTGTTAGGTCTCCTGCCCTGCCAGTCTTCAGCCTTAGGCTTACCAACTTAGGTCTCTCTCTCTCTTTTTTTGATGTTTTGATTGTTCATTTATTCCCACACATACCTACGGCATAGTATTCAGCTGTGAGTGTGTTTATTCAGATAGTTAATATAATGGATTGAATTGTGTCCCACCCCAAAGTAGGTGTAGAAATTTGGCTGGTTCTTGAATTCCTGATATTATGTGATGTTCTTATAAACTGCCAACCCTGCCTCTATAAATGTTAATAAGGGACGTTGGGCAGCTGGGACAGGATTCAAACGAGATTGCGGTATGACTTGAAGCAATCTCTTGAGGTAGAAAAGAAGCTAGAAGAGAGATTTCGGGGGACCTGATATCACCATCAAGTAGTGCCAGGAGCATAGTGCATCCTTTGGAAAAGACCCAGGTCCCTTTGCCTTAGTCCGGTCCAGGGGAAGATTGAAGACAAAGGACCTTCCTCCAGAGCCAACAGAGAAAGACTTGCCCTGTAGCAGATACCCTTAATTTAGACTTTTAGCCTGCTGAACTGTGACAGAATAAAATTTCTCTTTTTAAAGCCATTCACTTGTGATACTTCTTTTATAGCAGTACTAAATGACTAAGGCACTCACTGAGCACCTGCTATGTCCCAGGCACAGTTGTAGGTATGAGATACAGTGGCTAACAAAACAGGGTAAGTCCCAACCCTTAATGGAACTTACGTCTGGAGGTAGGTATAGACAACAAACTAATGAACACATGAGTACTTGATGTAGAAGAAAAACAATTAAAATGCTGTAGCAATCGGCAAATTTAAATAATTTCCATCCTCGCCCAAATATTGTATCCTAGACCCTTCTAAATGGAAACTTTGGTGGTGTAGTGTTTACATGCTATGTCTGCTAACCAAAAGTTAGGCAGTTCAAATCTGCCAGGCACTCCTTGGGAGGTATGGGGCCTTTCTGCTTTGATCTATAGGGTCAAAGGAGACTCCATGGCTGTGGCTTGTTTTGGTGGCAGACCTCTTTAATTATGTTTCTGCCTTCAGATTTGCTCAAGTGGCCAGCATAGCTCTCTACTCATGGCTGGGATGGTACATACATAACTCAAAAATATTAATAGCAAGCACTCCTCTTGCCTTTGTTTTGAGGATAAATGAGATAAATGATACAGTAACCCTGCCTAGCCCACAGCCCTCTCAAAATCTATAATAGGGTCCCAAAGTTGTCTGGAACAATGGCCATTCGTTCATTAAAAAAAAAAAAAAAGATTGCTACAACATAGCAGGGAAGGAGTTAGGCTGCAAAGACAATGTCTGGGGGGGAAAAACTATGGTTCCAATTCTCTCACAGAGCTTACAATGTGGTGATTCTGTATAGGACAGAGTAGAAGGGCCTCATGGAGTTCCAAGGAACAGCTGGTGGATTGCAACTGCCAACCTTTTGGTTAGCAGCCATAGTACTTAACCACTAGGCCACAAGGGTTTCCTACAGTGTGTTAAGGAATTAAAATCTAATAATCACACTGATAAGTATGCAAACCATATGATGTTGAGACAGAACCTCATTGGATGTGGACAGCACAGTTAAAAGGTCATTAAACTTTTCCCTGAGGTAATTTTGGAGACAGATTTGAAGAACATAGAGGAGCAATTGGAGCACTGAAACAATGTGAGAAGGCCTTGAGACAATGGAGGAAATGAAAGGCAAGTAGGAACACAAAGCTGAAGAGCAGGAAAGTGAGATGGGAAGAGCAGGCAGGGGCTCATCATGAAATTCTGGAATGGTAATTTATTCGTTTCCTAAGGCTTCAGCAACAAATTATCACAAATTAAGTAGCTAAAAATAACAGAAATTTATTCTTTCTCAGTTCTGGAGACCAGCAGTCTGAAATGACAGTGTCAGCAGGACCAAGCTTCCTCCAAGATTCTAGGGGTAAATTCTTCATTGCCTGTGCCACCTTCTGATGGCTCTGGATGTTCCTTGGCTTGTGGCTCTAATATCTGGCTTTGTCTTCATTCACATGTCTTTCTGTCTCATGAGAACACTTGTCATTGGATTTAGGGCCCACTTGTTTAGTCCACATATCTCATCTTGAAATCCTTAACATAATTCTATCTGCAAAGGCCCTATTTTCAATAAAGTTAATGGTCCTGAGGGTTAGGACTTGGACATGTCTTTGAGGGGGCCACCCTGCTACCTGCTACACAGACCTTAGGGAGAAAAGAAAATAAGAGACAACCTGCTAGGTGGGAAAAGTCAGGAATAAATCTATTCTCTGACATGTGGTTAAGTGGCAGAAAAGCAGTTTACTAGACACGGTGTATGTTGTTAGCTGCTGTTGAGTGGGTCCCCAACTCACAGTGACTCCATGTACAAGAGAATGAAATGCTACATCACAGCAATACACAAGCCTCCACTGACAAATGGGTGCTGTTTGCACATGAGGTATACTGGCCAGGAATCAAACCCGGGTCTCCTGCATGGTAGGCAAGAACTCTACCACTAAACCACCACTGCCCCCTAGACACAATGAATCTGTACTTAAATGATACAGATATCCGGATATATGTGACACATGTAGGAATATAATTTTTTATTTTTCTGAATGGGGCATTACACTCTGATTTTTACTTACTTTCTACCTTTTGGTACTATTAGGATTTTTTTTTAAGTGTTTTATAATTAGAAAAAAAACTAAGTTATTTATAATTTGGAAAAAAGCTTCAGTTGGAGTATGTGAGTTACCTGCAACTCACTTCAGTTGAAGTAGCGTTGTCTGCGATGTGCCGGAGGATTCCCAAAGAGTAAACAACTGTTTAATAACTATACTCCCTTTTTACAGCAGTTTAATGTTTTGTACTTTGCAAAAATAACTACTTTCTTTTCATTTTTTTAGACTTGTCATTTTATAAAGACAGTCTATTTAACGTGACTCAATTTTTCCTATGAGAGAGAGATTTGGATATGAATGTAGTTCAGAAAACTGGGTATGTGGGGGAAATAACTGGATTTGGTCTTTTGTCTCTCACTTTATAAGTACCTGGAATTCCCCAGCAGTCAAAGTGTCTTTGTTTTCCTTATGACACCCAGGCAACACTTAAATGTGTGCAAATGAGGTGGGAGCCCAAATACCATACCTGGTGGAATAACTTCAGGGAATAAGGGGGGCATGACGGAATCAGTCATACAAATTGAGTGATTCAACCAATTATTGAGTATGCATCAAGGCCTCAGTCACCTGTATTTACAGAGAAGCCCTGGTGGCACAAAGAGTTGAGCGCTCAACTGTTAACCAAAAGATTTAACGTTTAAAGCCATCTAACAACAAACACCTGCAAATACATGGAGGCCCCAGTAACTATTATAAAGTGGTAGTTAACACAGCCAGTTGCTGCTTGGCCATTGCCAAGCAAGACCTGTTCCTCCTGTCCATTAGCAAATAAAACCTTAAGTGATGGCAGTGGGTGTGGCTCAGTGGGAAGCTGCTCCGACACAGCTGAATTTGCCAAATCTCTCCTGTCCACTGTCCTCAAAGCACTGGGTGTGGCTCAAGCCAGTCAAATCCAACTTACTAGCCAACACGCTGAAGAGAAAAATGCAATTGGTCTTATTGTGCCTGCATGACATGATAACCTATGTTTGTGTATACTTCCTTGTGAGAGATGGTTTAGTTTTCTGCTTCCCTTTGTTTGGAAACTGGTGGCACAGTGGTTAAGTGCTGTGGTGGCTAGCCATAGGTTGACAGTTTGAATCTGCCAGGTGCTCCTTGGGAAACCCTATGGAGCAGTTCTATTTCATCCTATGGGGTCACTATAAGTTGGAATCGATTCAACGGCATTGGGTTTGGTTTGGGTTTGGTCACTTTGTTTGCAGAGCTTGATTTGAGGTATAACACCCTCTTGTTCCTGGCCTTCTTGAGCTTGCAATAAATGCTCTTCCTCCCGACTCATCTTGGTGTGTCTTCACTGATGAGAAGCCACACTGAGCAGAACATTCTTTAGGCAACAAAAGGACCTTGAATTTTGAGCTTCTGAATTGAGGATGTGTAGGAGGACTCACACGTCTTTGTGGGACGTGAAGCTCCTTGTTGAAACTTCCAGACCTCATTTGGCATCTCTTCATGTATGTAATTTTGTGGTTATATTTAAAAGGTTATATATTATCCTCTTTGAAGGACCATATGGGATCAAAGTGACAACAGCGAGTTGAAAGATTAAATAGGAATCTTAGGAGGCAGTGAGTTCATGTTAATGGAAGAGGGAAAATCAGAAAAGGATGGTAAGAATGGTTGTGCTGCTTGAAGAATCTATTCAATGTCACTGAATTGTACCTGTAGAAACTGTTGGATTGGTGTATGTTTTGCTGTGTATGTTAACTATAACAAAAGGTTTGGTGAGTATAGATAGCCCTCCCTGTGAGTTCCATGGGTTGGCATTAGTGTGGTCAGGTTTTCAGTAGTCGGGGCCCCTTTGAGCAGCCAAACAGGACTCTCCTGCAAGACTCCTGAACTTAACAGGAAATCTCTGGAGACCCCTGAAGCTGTGCTGCTGCAGTTGCAAATAATGTAACTGGAAGCCTAGCTGCAGCTTTGGGCTGCCATCACGAGAAAGCCAGATGTAGACATGGGGAGGGGAGGAAGATACTTTATTCTGATGGCCAGTCATCTGAGAAGATGGTGGGTTAACACCCTAAAGGAACCATTTTAACATCTCATCTCAAACTGGAGGGTTTTATAGGGAGAAGAGGAAGGGTTAGAGAAAAAAAAAAGAGGGGGTATTATTCAGGGGTGGGGCAGGAGAGGAGTCATTAGTCACAAGGTGGATGGGGTGGGTTGTGCAGGAACTGTAATGTTATCTGGGTAGTGGTCTCAGGGCCCGGAGCAGTGGTCTGAAATAAACCTCACAGTCTCCAGATCAGTCACTGTAATTTTTCTAGTCAACCTAAGACATCAGGCAAGGATTTTAATCAAGACTTTTATTAACTCTTTCAGGCAGGCAGTTGTTTTTTAAAGACCTAACCCTGGTGGTTAAGATGAGACAGAAAACGCCACATAGATGGTTGCTGTAAGAGTTGAGAAGTGGGAAAGCGGGGATATGGATTATCTGCACATTTGTTGTCTATGTTGTTGTCTGTTATTGTAATGTTACCCAAAGCTGGAAAACCTGGTAGTGTAGTGGTTAAGTACTATAGCTGCTAACCAAAAGGTTGGTAGTTCAAATCCACCAGATGCTCCCTGGAAACTCTACAGGGCAGTTCTACTCTGTTTTTAGGGTCACTACAAGTCAGAATCAACTTGATGGCAGTAGAATCAACTGGATGGTTTTGGTTTTTAACCGAAAGCAGGTTCTGCTCAGTGCAGCTTCTTGTCAATGAAGACATACCGAGCTAAAGAGGGAGGAAGAGATATAGGCTAGTAATTTGGAAAACCTGGTGGCATAGCAGTTAAGCATTACTTGTACTAACCAAGAGGTCAACAATTCAAATCCACGAGGAGCTCCTCAGAAACTAAGAGGCAGTTCTACTCTGTGCTATAGGGTTGCTGTGAGTGGGATTGACTTGATGGCAACTGTTTTTCCTGTAGGCTAGTAAATTGGGTTCGACTGGCTTGAACCACACCCAGCCCTTTGTAGACAAGGGATGGGAGCAAGGTCAGGTTGGTCTGAGCAGCTTCCAGCTGAGCCATACCCTTCTCCACCAGCCAAGGTTTCATTTGCTAACTGAAGGAGCAGGTTAGCAGCTGTTGGCTGCCTGAGGTCATTCTGCATTTACATATTAACATTAGTTGCTGGCAAGCATCACACTTTAAAAAAGTAAACATTTTACACTTTTCACTGAAATCACAGTTCCATAAACAATGTAACAAGAACAATTTGGAATCTTTTTCCAACATTTTAAAACTTGTCCTATGGAGGCAAGATGAGAAGGTAGAAGGAAGAGGAGCAGGTTGAATGGACACGGGAAATATGGGGTAGAGAAGAGGAGTGTGCTGCCACATTGGGGGGAGAATGACTAGGGTCATGTAACAATTCGTGCAAGAGAAACTGAATTGTAAACTTTCCCTTAAGGAATAATGAAAAAAAAGAGCTTATTTCAGTGGACAAATTTTTTAAATCAGCAATCTATAAATTATGCTTGTAATAGAGATAAGTATGAATTTACTTCTAATGCTTGAATGTTTACTTTTAAGCCTATCTCTGGGAAAACTGCTGGAAGGCATCTTGATGTCATTTACAGCTAGGCACTTAGGGCTTTTTCCTCACATCCCCCACTGGCCCACATCAAGCTGTGTTTTTTGGAATTCTCTTGTTACACTGGAGCTTCTATTACAAATGGTAGACAGGAGAAAGACAGCACTCTCAGTTTTATCAAAAGACTTTGGAGAGAGGAGTTTGAAGGTAGAAAACTACTGTTTCTGAGTTTATTAGTAAAATTCAGAATCAATGCTGCCCTTATTTCTAAATACCTTGGATAGCCAAACTGCCAAAGCTAGTTTAGAATACCACAGAACATACATTTGTTACTCTAAAACAATTCTGCAGTATATTTGGCTATATAACTTTTCCATATCTTGCCAGTAACCCTGAGGATGCAGTGGTTAAGAACTTGGCTGCTAACCAAAAAACTGGCAGCTTGAATCGACCAGTTGCTCCCTGGGAGAGAATCTGCTTCTTTAAGGATTTATAGCCTTGAAAACCCAATGGGACAGTTCTGTCCTGTCCTGTAGGGTTTCCATTAGTCAGAACTGACTCCACAACACACAACACCAAATCTTAATCAAGAAGTCAAATTATAACAGACTACTGTATTTTAATCAGATTAATGAACTAGTTTTATTTTTTATTTTTGTCATAGTGGAGAAATAGAACTGATAGAAAATTAAATTCTGTTTGGATATGTGTAAAGAATGTCTTCAAATCTTGTGATGAAAACTACTTTGAAGAAACAAAGTATAATGAATAAAGTCAAGAAATAGGGAACAACTTCTGCTGTAAGCTCACTACCCAACAGGTGGTGCTATCTCCTGTACTGAGAGCTACTCTGGTCTACTTTTTCTTGAAACACAGGCAACAGTTGAGTGCAAGAGTAAAGTAGTAGCTTTGTATAGAATAACTTCATTGTAAACATTCTCCTGCTGGGCCTACATTCTCGCTTATTAGACTTCATTTCACACAGTTCAGTTAGACAATCTATGGCTGTATCCTCTAGGAAACAATTTAAAAGGTCATTTGGATGATAATAAGGTAACTAGGAGGGATTAAGCTAGTACAACTCTTTCTAAAAAGTCATCTCTAGAAAAGAGCTATCACTTGGCCTATATATTCCCCCCAAAATGATACTGAACCTTAAGAATGTTGTTGGAGGGGGTGCTTCTTCCTAAACTGATCAGTATTTAATGACAATATACATCGTGCTAAGAATCGGGGATGAAGATGGAATTTATGCATCTTAACACTGAAGGACCTAGCCTAATGTTTCCCAGACATCTCATTTTCATATATGCTTCAAGATTTTTGCCACAATATACTTCTTTACCGTAGTCTGCTTACTATTTTTCTTTAAATGGTTCTCTTTCATTTTAAAAGAAAACTCAATCAGTGATATTCGTAGAAAACATTTCATATGCCTAAGATAGGCATTAAAAAATATGAAAATTAAACTATATTATAAATTCTAGTTACTTTTCTCTACGAAGTTTGCTAAGATCTGCTCTTAAAAAAGAGAAAACAGTCACACGATAGACAGCTATAAAGCTTTCTCCCTAATGTAATAAAAAAATTATATTATGCACTTTAATAATTCATGCCACATCAGAGCGCACATAAAACCTCTCTGATACTATCATTGGTAAGTATCCTATATTTTGTGAAATACTCTAGCCGGAGAGAGACCAGTCATATTTTCACCAGTGCTATATAAAGGCACTGTGTAGTATTCTGTAAGGTATGATGGAAGCAGATTAGTCTGTAACACGGAGGAGGGAGACTGGGAGTTAATTTAGAGCTATTCATTGAAGGATTAGCACAAATTTACTGAAGCAAAGAAAACAGGACAGTCCTGGTGGAGTGAACCACTTCAGCAAAGAGACAAATGTTGGGGTGGGCATAGGATGGTAGAGATGTTGGGTGGAGCCCAGCGGAGCCCCATGGTCCCCCTGAGCTGAGGCAGGGATCTGCTGGGGTTCAGGCTGCTGAAGTAGCTGGAATTTGCAGAAATGGAAGAACCTGTGTCAACACAGGATTACACAGTGCAGCAGCACTCAGCAAGGCCTACAAGAGGACAGCACTGCCGACTCAGAGCTGAAAGGACAAACTGAAGACAGCCCAGTGCTGGGAGAGGTTGGAGCTCCAGCCCAGCCACAGAGGAGGGACCACACTGAGCACTTCTGAAGCACTTTCAGAAGAAATTCCAGAAAATCAATGTCTTAGGGGTATGGGCCACACCCTATAGTAGAGGCCAAACCCTAAGAACTTGGAATAAGAAAGAATTTCTTAGAGAGGACACAAATAGCACTAACAATAAAAGAAAAATATACTATGAATTAAACTTCATCAAATCTAATCACATCTTTAAGAAAATGAAAATGTTAGCCACAGATTGAGTGTTTTCCAATTCATGTATCTGACAAAGGACTTTCATCCATGATATGCAAGAACTATAAACCAATGAGAATAAGAAAAACAAACCATTTTTAAATGAGCAAAGTTTGTTCTGTTTTTTTAATACCAGAAGATATAGAATGGCCATTATGCATATTGAAAAGGCGCTCAACATTATTAGTCATTAGGGAGATACAAATTAAAACTGCAGGGATGTAACAGTTCACACCCCCTAGGATGGCTGGGAAAAAATAAAGCACTGAAACAGTATGAGTGAGAATGTTGAGCAAATGCAACTCTCATACATTATAGATGGGAACGAAAAACCATCGGCACTTTTCTTAGACAGTGAAACAAGTTGTTACTCTGTGACTCATCCTTTCTACTTTAGATACTTACACAAGTGAAATGGTAGTGTAAATCCACGGAAAGAATTATACAATAAAATTTAAAACAGGCTTCTTTAAAAATATCCCAAACTGGAAACTGTCTGAATATCCATTAACTGTTGTGGTTAGCTGGGTTCCTCTTTGATTTCAATCATTGGTTTCTGTATAGAATCCTCCCAAATTTCAGTTTGTTTCTCCCTCTTTCTTGTGGTTACAGGAATTTCAAACTGAGATCTCTCTTTTCTAAGTATGTATCTCCATGTGTTTTGCTGACCAAGACACATCCTTACCAAATGAGTCATGCTCATGTAATTTGCTACTTTGGTACAATTAATTTCTAGTATATTAATAGACAAGATATTCCCAAATACATTAATCCTTTATAAAATTTCTAACTAGGTAGATGCACTTGGCTGGCTTGGCACCTAGGTACATTATATCATTTAAAGTTTTATATTTTGAAAATTTCATGCTTTAGGTACTTATAATTTAATCTTATTAATTTCCTCAGAATAGATCTCTTCTTTGATCAACTCTACACATCACTGTCATTTTAAAATAAAAACTGACAATGCAGCAAATGGATGGTGAACAATTTCTCTGGTATAGACCTGTTGGCTATCATCAAGTTGGCAATGTACAATACAATGAAATGCTGTATGGTCCTGTGCCATCCCACAATCCGTTGCAAATCAGACCATTGTAATCCATAGGTTATCACTGGCTGATTTTTTGGAAGTAATATATTCCCTTCCTTTCTTCATTATCCATTTTAATTTGAAAGCTGTGCTGAAACCTGTTCAGCATCCTAGCAACACACAAGCCTCCAACAACAGGTGGTGGCTGTGCATGAGGTCCACTGGCCACGAACTGAACCCAAATCTCCTTCATGGGACTGTCACTGCTTCCCTGATATAAGCAATAGTGGCTAAAAGCAGAATCTGTTATTACAGTGTTGTCACCTCACAGACCAGTTGATATTTAACATAAGATGCTTCCTCTAGGTTTTTGTGTTGACCTCTATGGTTTTTCAACTTCCAGAAGCTTGCTTTCCTGGAGGGATTATGGGTTTGTTAGGCTGATTCTCTTGCATCCCATTGCTGTTGAGTCTATTCTGACCCAAAGTGACTCTGTAGGACAAAGTATATAACTGCTCATAGGGTTTCTAAGGCTATAATCTTTATGCCTCCATGATACAAACTACTCCAGAGATGGTATTTGAGAATTTGACAAGACCAATGGTATATTCACTGCAAATTTGTTTTATCAACAACACAAATGGCAACTACAAAGGTGAATCTTGCTGGATGGAATACACAGGGATCACATGAACTACATTTGTGGAAAGGGCTGATGGAGAAGCCCATTATCATCAGTCAGAACAAGGCCAGGGGGCCAACTGTGGAAAAGGCCATTAATTGCTCATACACAAATTCAACTTGAAGTGGAAGAAAATTCAAATAGGTCCACAAGAACCAAAATATGACCTTCAGCATATCCCACCTGAATTTAGAGACCATCTCAACAACAGATTTGATGCAATGAACATCAATGACTGAGGCCAGATGAGTTGTGTGATGACATCAGTGACATCACACATGAAGAAAGCAAAAGGTCATTGAAAAGACAGAAAAGAAAGAAAAGACCATACTGGATTTCAGAAGAGACTCTAAAACTTGCTTTTGAACACACAGCAGCTAAGCCAAATGTAAGAAATTACAAAGTAAAAGAGCTGATCAGAAGATTTCTAAGGGTGGCTCCAGAAGACAAAGTATTGTAATGAAACATGGGAAGACCTGGAGTTAGAAAACTAGAATAGAAGAACATGCTCAGCATTTCTCAGGCTGAAAAAATTCAAGCCTTGAGTTGCAATTTTGAAGGATTCTATGGGAAAAAAGAGAGGTAGATCCTCAATGAGATGGACTGACAGCGGCTGCAATGATGGACTCAAACACAGCAACTATTGCAGGGGCTAGACAGTGTTTCGTTCTGCTGTACATGCACGTGGTTATGAGTCAGAACTTACTTGATGGCACCTAACAACAACAATCTTTATGGAAGCTGACCTCACATATTTCTCCATTGGTGCAGCTATCTTTTGGTTAGCAGCTGAAGGCTCAACCACTGTACCATCAGGGCTCCTTGATTTCCTGTAACCAAAAAACCCAAAAGCACTGCTGTCTAGTTGATTCCAACTTATAGCAATCCTATACGACAGAGTAGAACTGCCCCACAGAATTTCCAAGGAGCACCTGGTGGATTATAATGGCCGACCTGTTGGTTAGCAGATGCAGTGCTTAACCACTATGCTACCAAGGTTTTCTGATTCTCTGTATGGTGATATAATTTCCTTGCATACATGGGTCTTATTTCTACTGATGCTTTATTAATAATCACTGCTTTAGATGTCAGGTCAACCAAAGTTAACTAACAAGCATTTACTGAATTCGTACGTTGATTTAAAAATATATAATGAAGCCTGTGGAAATGCAGTTGTTGTTGTTGTTATGTTGTTGTGTGTTATGAGTCAGTCCTGACTCATAGTAACCCTATAGGACAGAGCAGAACCACCCCATAAGGTTTCTTAGGAGTACCTGATAGATTTGAACTGCCAACCTCTTGGTCAGCAGCCAAACTCTTAGCCATCAAGCCACCAGGGCTCCAGTGAAAATATTAGTACTTAAAAATCAAAAAGGGACACAAGAAACACTTTATAGAAAAAATTTTAGAGTTTGAAATTGGAACCTAGGTTAAAGTGTACAGTTTGTTGATTTCACAGCATTAGATATTTGAAGATCAAATTCTCTTGGATTAGCAGTTATGATCCTATTGTGTAATGTAGCAACTCAAGTTTAAAGTGCTCTTACATAACAATTATTTCATCATTCACTGAAAACAAAAATAGGCTTGTTATGAATTGGCAGTTAGGGATTTTCCAGTTATTTATTTAACATAGCTTGCTTTCTTAGATTTCACCTTCAGTGCTGTTAGTGCCTGGGCTAAAGGTGCATGTTATATTTTTCATGTGTTATTATGCTTGTTGAAAGCTTGAGTTTTAGAATAAAAATATTTAGACAAATTACAGCAATAAAAAAACTGACAGCTGCATACTGTATTCTTATAACCTTTCTTTTTATTTGTCTCTCTTTACTACACATTACATTTTTAGTTTCTTCTTCTAATTTGTAATTTATATGACATAGAATGTGTCTCTTTTAAAGGTGAAGATAAACCATTAGTCATTCAACTTTAATAACTGACATGAAGCCTTTTATTCCCACTCTAAATATAATTTTGGTTCATTTCCACTCAGTAGTATACATACACTGATCCACAATTAACTTTGTCCTCTGCTAAACTGCTATGGCTAAGTCTGGGCTTTCAATCCTTTTGAGCAGCATGAGAGAGCCATATCACATGTCCTCTACACTGATCTGCTGCAAGGTCAAGAAATGGGGAAGATACAGGCTGCTTGGCAACAAGACACTTGGAGAAAATTATAAACTAATTTTAGACAAGAAAAAAATGAGATCATCAGTTGTCCTCTTTGGGTATTAGTTAAGAGATTGGAATATTTGCTTTTCTAAAATAATAATGAAAAGAATATTAAAGATTCTTAAAAAATTCACCAGCAACCACATTTGACTGAAAAAAATAAAACATCAAATTAAATCACTCTTTTCTATGAGCATTTTTCTAAGTCAAATTAATTTATAACAAAGGAAGCGAGTCAATTCTGAATCATGACCAGATGCCACTGAATCGATTTGGACTCATAGCAAGTGTGTGTCAGAGTAGAACTGTGCTCCACGGAGTTTTCAGCAGGTGATTTCTCCTGAAGTGGATCACCAGGATTTTCTTCAAAGATGCCTCTGGGTGTACCCTAATCGCCAACCTTACAGTTAGTGGCTAAGTGTGTAACACATTTGCATTACTCAGGAACTCTTTAGTGCAGTTACAACAATAATTTTCTGTTAATTGGCACCAAAAAAATGAAATACTGTTTTAAAGCAAATAATGTTAAAATTAAGTGTTTCAAGATCATTTTAGTTTGATTCGTACTTATCACTGAGAAAAACATGAAGCTCTGAAGAATGCTTTCTTGATAGGAAATGAACATTTTCCATTCCCATGTTATTAAAGATGTATTTTAGGAATTCTGAGTTTCTCAGGGAAAGTACTGCGAGAGTCTTCATGAACAAGTTGTTTAAATTCTGTGCATGTATATATGTTTACCACAGATGTCTTTTAAAATAAATAATATTGTAGCCTATTATGATATCTTTACTCAAAGCAAATCCTGTTTTGCTGATAATGGGCAATCATCTTGGGCTGCTGGCATTTGGTGGGCATGTGCAAACACAGACATAAAAAGAATACACGTTACACAAAATTCTGGGTAATCCCTTGCTGAGTCTGCAGATTAGCCAGATGTAGTGTGCCCAACACTAGGGATAGGAATGCCAAATTCATCTTAGGGGGCATCAAAATAATGTTTTTGAGCAGAGGAAGTATTTCCAGATAAAACACTACAACCTATGTAATTTGACAATGGTGATGCATCTGTGTTGCTCAGTTGGTGGCTGAACTACAAGACTCTAACAGTATTTCAAGACTCACAGAAGAGTCTAGGGGCTTGAAATTTCCAGTATTTTTTTTTTGAAAATACCTCGTCTGGAATCTTCTAAATAATGAGACGCAAGGGAAGAGCTTTCGCCAAGCTAAGGCATCCAGAGGACATGTTGAAGAGACGAGGGTGCCATCAAGATCAGACTGGAAACTTCATCCTGGAACTCTTGGTGCACTCTGTGCCGAGATGACAGCAGCTAGCTGGATGACTTAGGGGGTCCAAAGAGACAGTTCACTGATACTTGCTTCTTGGACCTGGTGGGCTCTTTTTCTTTTATGCCTCCTGTCTTGGATGATAACTATTAAACTTGATAATTAGACCCATTGGTGTGTGTCTAGGAGGTCTGATAAGTCCTCAAACTCAGGTGTTGTAAGTACTACATACCTCATTGCTGAATATATGAAGTACGCCCCTTGGGAAGCTCTGCATCGACACCAGCACCTAGTCCACCCTTCAAAACAATTTTGGAACTCTTTCTGGAATGGCCATTGCACACAGCGGCAAGGTGGTGAAGTTCACAAATTTACTGTGTAGTGTCTGAGGATACTTTTAGCCAGTAAACAAATAACTGTATTGGAATACCTTCCCTACTCAACTGATTCAGCCTCCAATGACCTTTTTCTTTACACAAAGATAAAGGAAATACCAAAAGGAAGACATTTTGACAGCATACAAGACATCAAGGTTAATACAACAACGGCTCTGATGGCCATTCCAGGAAGAGTCTTAAAATTGCTTTGAAAAGTGGAGTTGGTGCTGGCTTCGGTGCAACAGGAGTGCACCTGGTCCTGGTCCAACAGGAGTGCTTTCAAGGTGACCACAGTGATATTAAGCAATGAGGTATGCAGCACTTTTTTTAGGATGAGTTCGAGAACTTAATTGGCACTACTCGTATGCACATAAACACAGATAAACAGACTTACCCTGGTTTAGGCTTGAGTACAACAGGTAGTCAGGCTTGTTGTGCAAAAAAACCTTTTTTTAAGAATTTTACTGACCAGATCTTCATGCTGCAAGGGGTGCTATATACTGAAGGAGGCCAAAGGCATCTGGAATGGCCACGGAGGAGACAGGCAGGCAGGAGAGGAGAGATGAGGCAGCTGCCAGGGGGAGGGATTTGGGGGAAAAGAAAAATGTTTTAAATGCTTTTAGGAAGTTTTATAGTGTATGATGTGATCTAGTCACCTCTGTAAACTCCCTCCAAAGCATTTTGTAAAATCTATTATAATCATAAGTGAGTTGGATTTGCATCATCTGGCCTAAAGGAGACAATGAGGCTGAGAAAGGGACATATCCACAGATTACATCTATAACACACACGTGAGTATAGTACATACATATATAGAAAAGAAATCTGGAAGTACTGCACATGCATCAAATTGCTAATAGTCATTATTTCATAGTTCTACTCGTAGGGATGGGATCACAAATAATGTTGGTTTTTTTTTGTATTTTACTGAATTTTCCAATTTTTGTGGCAAATATATTTTAAAAGTTGATAGTTTTAATAATAACAAAAGGAATGGAATAATTGTATTTTTCTAATCAGTTTTATTTGTATTTTCTGAGTTGTTCCTTGCTTTATCTTCCATCATGCCTCTAACTGATAGGTGTTTATTATTTGTAGACCACACAGGTTTTTATTTACTAATGACTCTTAATTACCACATCTTTTATAAAAATATTGCTCCATGGAGCATATTGAGGATTCTACCTACTCTATATGATAACTATGAGTCAGAATCGATTTGAAGGCAGCAGGTTTGGTTTTGGGGTTTTATGACCACTCGTGGAAACCCTGTAAGTCAGAATCGACTCGAGGACACTAGGTTTGGTTTTGTTTTATGGGAACCTTGGTGATGTAGTGGTTAAGTGCTACAGCTGCTAACCAGAAGTTCAGCAGTTCATAAGTCCCTTGGTGGTGCAAATGAATGGTTTGCCCTCAACAATTAGCCTCAAGGTTGGCAGTTGGAACGCAACCAGCAGTGGCATGGAAGAAAAGCCTGGTAAGCCGCTTCTGTCAAGAGTACAGCCAAGAAAATCCTATGGAGTAGTTCTGCTTTGTAATACACGTGATAACAATGAGTCAGAATCAACTCAGTGGCAACAGGTTTGGTTTTGGAGTTATGACCATGCATACCATTTCTACGAATGACTTTAAAATATGTAGCACCAAAATGATCAGGAACTTTGAGAAGTGAATCTTTGTTAAAGGTCTCATGGTATACACATGGTCAAGGTATACACATTGTCTGACGGATCAGCTCAGGAATCTTCAGAACAACCCTAAAGCACTGCAACTGGATACAGTTTTAAATCAACATCATATCCATGGAGCTAGGGGGAAAAACAAAGATCCCTCATGTGTTTTTCTCATTTACCACAGGCTGGGCTGTGTCCTTGCACTGTTGTGTACAGGCCCAGGGGAATCTCTCCCCTTAGAGAACCTTGTTGTCCTCATTTCCAGGAACAGTTATGGAAAGCAGAGCAGCCAATCTCACTGCCAGGGAGGGAGGGAAGCCAAAGAGATCCTCAAGTAACTGAGCCCCAGAACATTCAGTCTTTAAAATAGATGCCTTTGCCTCATAGGTCATGAAGAAATCTAGACAGTACTTGAAAAACAAGTTGTGGTTAAAGCTTTATGTCACAGAAGCAAAGGTCTGCCAGGAGCATCAATAGGGGGGTTGCACTGGCTGCACATTGTACAACGTGACCCTGTCGGTGGACATGACACCAAAATAACTCTAAAATTTTGGTGAAGAAATTTATTATATTTTACAAAAATATCCCAGTAGTTCTAACAACAATTTTTTGTTTGTTTGTTTTTGGTAAGCTCAGCTTTCATGTATCAGTGTACACTTTTTGAATCTTCTAACACATTCAAGTCAGAGCTATCAAGATCACCCAATCATGTAGTTTTGTCTACACACACTACAAGCACGTGCCACTGTTATTGTTGCTGCAGCTGTTTTCTAGTCGCTGATTTTGTCAAATTTCCTGGTATTTTAGTTGCAATGTTGTGGTGGTTAGCACTGGAGAGGGGTGACACCATGAGTTTATTGCACCGGGTAACAGCAACCCCAGTGACACCACTGGATCTGCCAGACATTCTTCCTCATTCTGTTTTTTTTTTGTATCCCAGGGTTTCTTCTCAGCTTGTACTTTCTTCCCTCTACTCTCTTACTCTCTAGTGATTAAATTCTCCTCTGGGTAAACATGGAACTGCACTGTCCTTAGCTACTCTAGTTTTCTCTAGATCAGTGCTAGCCTCCTCTTGGAAGGCTATGTTTTCCTCCTTTCCACATAGCTAAAGCATGCTCATCAACTTGTCCCTCACACTCCCATTGCTCTTGTTTTATTTAATGGCTTTACCATCCACACAGCTGTTCGTGCTAAAAACCTGTCATCTTTTCCACTTTTCTCCACTGCATTTCACCTTCCCAAAATGTAGACATCCAGTCAGGTATCACTTCGTCTCTTCTACCAGTGGAATATTTCTGGAATCCCTGTTTCGCAGAACCCTTTTAATTTGTCTCAAAGCAAAATATCTCTGTTTCCAATTTAAAACCAAAAAAATCAAAGCTGTTGCTATCTAGTCAATCACTGACTCATAGTCACCCTATGGGACAGAATAGAACTGCTCCATAGAGTTTGCAAGGAGCACCTGGTAGATTCAAACCATGAACCCTTTTGTTAGCAGGCATAGCACTTAACCACACTCCATCAGGGTTTCCATCCTCCACAGAACCACCAAAGACTTTTCTAGAACAAAAAGCTGATCTTCTCCCCTGTTTAATAATATTTAATAGTTACCCATTGTCTGGATAAGTTTTAAATCTTTAGTAAGGTGTACAGTCCTCCATGTCCCTTGAGTCGCAATCAAAGTTCACCATTCTGCTGACTAATTCTGTTAAGTTCTCCGCCTCCTGCCATGTGACAGCCAGCTCTTCCTCCTCTTAGCCCAGACTGATTCTTTAACACACTATGTAGTACAGGTTACATGGTTATTTTAGCTAGAGCATTTTCTAGGGAAAAACTATAAATGTTTGGAGGTCTAAAGGAACCTCAGCATCTTAAAGTGACAATATATTTTGTTTATTTTGTATGCTGGTAGTGGCAGCCCCAAAACATGAAGTGGGCAGGGCCTGATTCTAAAAGAAATTGTTCATGTTCCAAATATTGTGAAAATGGAAAGATAGTAGGCAAGATCCAGATACACTTTTGGAAATATTTCCCTTACTTTTGAAGTTTTTACCATTAGGCGTTATTTATGTTTTAGTAAAATATCTGCACTCTTTCTATAGATCAAGCCATTGTATCACCTTTTACCCCACCCCTGCCCCAGAACCTCTGTTTGCTTATGTTCTACCTTTAATCTTCTTCATTTTATTTTGCATTTATTCCTTTATGTGTGTCCTCAAAATATCTTCTCATTTAGGTCACAATTTGCTCGTCTGTGTTGGAGTTTTGTTAATTTTTTAACCCTGATTTAAAGAATATAAACCATTCCAAAGCAGGTTATACTGCTGAAAGAAGTTCTGAATCTAAAGGCCGAAATAATATCCAGTGTATCAGTTACACTTTTCTTACTATTTCAGTCTTGAATGCTACTTTCCCAAGGTGAAGGAAATCTTTGATCTACCCTTTTTACCAAAGGACTCATTCGTCATAAATTTCTTGCTCTGAAAATTACTGCATCAGTTGTAACGGTAGCTGATTTTTTGAGCAGCCAGGAAAGAAGAGATGTGTTTAAACTTTAAAACTAGCCCTGACAAAGAATATGCTTCTTGGTTTCAATGGATACATGAAGTTAACGGGACAGCTCCCATCACGAGGGGAGATGAGAGGGTTGGAGGGGCACGGGAGCTGGTTTGAAAGACATGGGGAATAATGCGCTCAAGTTACATAGCAGGGGCGGGTACGGGTTATATGACAAACTGACTTAAATTATAAACTTTCACCTAAAGCACAATAAAATATTTAAAACAAACAAAATACTAGCCCTGAGTGAGAAATATTTCCCTGTTCCTCCACAGCCGAGGAGGAGGGGGAGCTAAAAATTAACACTGTTTTTCTGTAATTGAGATGAAGATTCACAATACAAACTAGCTTCTCCTTAAACAATTGATACACATATTATTTTATGATGTTGGTTACCAACCCCACAACAAGTCAACATTCTCCTTTCTGAACCTCGGATTCCCAGTCACCACCTTTTCTGTGCCCCCTGCCTTCTAGTCCTTGCCGCTGGCCTGTGTGCCTCTAGCCTTGTTCTATTTTATTGGCCTGTCTAATCTTTAGCTAAAGGGTGAACCTCAGGAGTGACTTTATTACTAAGCTAAAAGTGTGTCCAGTGTCTATACTCTCAGGGTTTTTCTAATCTCTGTCAGGTCAGCTAGTCTGGTGTTTTATTGTGAGTTAGAATTTAATTTTGTTCTGTATTTTTCTCCAACTCTGTCTGATCACTGTTAGAACAGTGGGTGGTGGTAGCCAGGCACTATTTATTGGGCTAGATTCAGTGTGGTGGAGGCTGTGGTAGTGGTGATTCATTAGTCCTAATCTAGACTAATCTTTCCCTTGTGTCTGTTTTTCCTACTCTCTCTTGCTCAGGATGGAGACCAGTAGAGTATCTTAGATGGCCACTCACAAGCTTTTGAGACTCCAAATGCTTCTCACCAAAGTGGAATGCAGAACGTTTTCTTAAAACGAAATTAATGCCTTTTCAACACTAAATTAATAGTAAGTTCTAGATATTGTATCCTTTCTTAAGACCCAACACCAGCTAAACGGAGTTATTCTAATTTTTCTATGTTTCTAGTAAAAATAATTAGTCTTCTTCACTGCACATAAGACAGAGTTAAACAGTTGTACGACTATGTAAGTAGAAATGAAAGCAGTTGTAGGAGTCACTAAGCTGACCAGATGCAAGAAAGCCATACATCCAACTCTAATCACTTCCAGAGGCCTTTCTTCTTACCCTCCAGCTCCACCAGAGAAAGGACAAGTCCAGGACAAAGCCTAACATCCATACATACACCATCGGTAGGTAGTGTAGTTAAACGGTAATTCCTACCATTACTCAATTTCTAAGAATCCAGGAGCATAACCAGTGAACAACTATTTGTTGACACGGAGAAAGAACTGTGCCCTGACCATGTGACCTTAGGTTCTAGGGAGTTAATTATCACAATTAACTGAATAAATGAATTGAAGGATGCAAAACATCCAGGGAAAGAAATATGTGGACTTACAATGGGAACCTGACACACACACTGAAGAAAACTGTGAGGCAAAAAAGGGAGGACAAAGGCTGCAGGGAGTAGGGCAGGATCAGAGCTTCAAATGAATCTAAATTCCATCTCCAAGCAACAGCTTTGCTAATTCCTAACAAACAATGCGAATAGCAGTTTCTACACAGATTTTACGTATACCACTTTTTATTGCTGTCTAGTAAAAGCAAACAAACTATGGGTTCTACTGATTTCAAGAGGCAGAGCTGCTATAGTAAAATGTTCTAAAAATGAGTCATGGTCATGGGGTCAGCTGATGAGTTGTAGACAAATTTATGACTTTGGATGTCTTTCCGCATATGAGTGTGGTAGTTAAAAGCATGGCCACAGCAGCCAAAGGCTGGCTTCTGTTATATACTGGGTCCACTGCCAACTAGCTGGTAACTGTGGACACCTTATCTGTAAAGTGATGATATGATGAATAATCACAGTAACCATCTCAATTTAAGGCATTTTGAACACTGCCTGGCACACATAAGTGCACTACAAACATTACCTGTTATTTTTGATTACACAGAGCCTTTGCTTCCTCAGCAAAGGGGAGATTTTTGTTGGAAGTAGACCAGAGTAAAGTTTAAGTACAGGCCAGTGGGTCCAGGAATTTTATAATGTATTTGTTGTCTTTAGGGCTGAGTTTCAGGAAGAGTGTTAAATGAAAAGAGTGTTTTTGTATTTAGAATGTAACATTTATCACCGTATTGTTAGCACACACACTAAACCAAACCAAACCCACTGCTGAGTTGATTTTGATTCACAGAGACCCTACAAGATTTCTAAAGCTGTAAATCTTTATATGAATATACTTTGTCCCTTTTAACCTAGTTCTGAAAAGGAAAGAGACTGTGGAATACGAAAAAGCTGATGGAAGCTTTTAATATGCGGTACATCTCAGAATATAAACTTCTGCAGTGCTACTAACAGACATATTATCAGCAGTTTTTTGGACTTTGTGCTTAGCTCTAGAGAAAAACAAAGTGTGCGGTATCTTAAATTTCTTCATTGGATAATTTAAAACCCACTCTCTAGTGTGAATACTAGCTGCACAGATCATGTTACTTGAGTTCAGCATCAGTTACAGTTATAAATGAAACTAGTCATATGTTCCTTTTCAAAGCTGTTATTCAAAACAAATGCCCAAATCAACAAAATTATATGAATGTTTATCACCAGCAAATTTTTTTTTTTTAAATCTCAGGTTTGGGGGTTCGTTTACTTTAAAACCGATCCTAATTCTTAGTTCCACTGACTATTACAATAGTTAATATATACCAAGTGTTTATTATACTCTAGGTTCTGTTCTAGACATTATCAAGTTTTGCTTCTAATAAGAAGACGATATAGAGTGATTGCAGCTTTTAGATAATACAGTACGCTCAAAGACGAGAGAGTGGAGGCAGTACTGGGTACTCGACGACCTCTTTTAAAAAGAACCGAACACCTTGTAAAATTTTTATTACTTTTACTGTAAAGGAGAGCGGTCTTTTTCAAGGGCTTATGTTCTCTACCTGGTCTGTCACTGATGACTGCTAACCTACAGGACTACTGTTATTCTACTATGGGAACTAAGCAACAACGGAAAAGTAACAATGAAGGTGACAGTGATTTTAGAGCGTAATTCAGCTGCCCAGTCTTGACCGAACTGTCCACCCCCGGAACCCCCACGTTCAGGAGGGGCATACCTGACTGGCTGCAGAGGGGATGCACCGCATTTCCCAAGAGGCGCTGGAGGCGGGGCAGGGGGCGGGGCTCCCGGGAGCTGAAAAGCCCGCTGGCGCGTGTCGTCTGGGTTCTCGCGGCCTCTGGGCGCGCGCGCAGGCGCGCTGGAAAGCGGCGAGCTAGCTGGCGAGCCGAGTTGCTGACTGGTAGCCGGCTCTGGGCATGATGAGACCCGTCGAGGAGCGGCCCGGGGTAGGGGGCGCCAGTGTTGGCGTCTCCGGGCTGGAGCTGCTGGAGCTGATGAAGCTGCGCGCCGCAGAGCGCATCGACGAGGCAGCCGAGCGGCTGGGGGCCCTGAGCCGCGCCATCTGGAGCAAGCCCGAGCTGGCCTATGAGGAGCACCACGCTCACACTGTGCTGACGCGCTTCTTCGAGCAGGAGCTGCCGGCCGCCGCCTGGACCGTGCAGCCGCATTATCAGCTGGCTACGGCCTTCCGGGCCGAGTGGCAGGCGTCAGGAGGCCAGGCGGCGCTGGACGCCGAGCGGCGGCCTCTGCACCTGGGCTTCCTCTGCGAGTACGACGCGCTGCCCGGCATCGGACACGCCTGCGGCCACAACCTGATCGCCGAGGTTGGGGCTGCGGCCGCGCTGGGCGTGAAAGGAGCCTTGGAGGGCCTACCTGGGCAGCCTCTGCCGGTGAAGGTGAGGTGCGGCCCCGGCGCGCGACGACTGTGCAGACCATGACCGGCCCAGGGTCCTCCCTTGCCCGCTAAGTCTTCCGTGGCGCGGCCCGGGAATGGCAGGACCCCAGTGCATTCCCAGCGCAACGTCCCCTCCCGCCCGAGGCAGGTGTAGGGAACTGTACTAAGCGTACGGCCTCGCCTTTGCTAGGAGGCCGGACTCCTGAATAAAAGCCAGTAATTCACGTGTTGGCAACCTGCAAAAGTTTTTCGCAGGTTTTTATGTTTCGTTACTTCTTACGTAGTTGTAAACAATTCAGTATATTTTCTTTAGGAAAGAACTTAGAATAAGCTTGGTTTTCATTACAGGTTATTTTTGGTAACTGAGTGTCAACCACAACTTGCTGACAAAGTTACGCTGTTTCTAGGGGAAGTCATTTTTGTAGGAAAACTAGAGCTCCTCCTTATTAGGCGTCCCCTAATCCTTTGTTTGTGGTAGTCATAGGTGATGGATTCGAATAAATGGTGTGTGGATAGGAAATTTTTAGTCGTTAGGACTGCCAGACCTCTAGAAATACACAAATAATTGAAAAGTGAAGGTTTACTACATAGATGAGTTCATCCTTAAGCCTTACCGTTTATTTTATGATTTTAAGAAATACCTTGATTCTTTAAGTGGGGAAATGTTTGTTTGTCATAGAGCAAGTTTAATCTTGTTACTCTGTTTTTCCAGATGGTTTGTTCTTCATACTGTGAATCGCCACCGTTCAGGTTAAGGGGAAGACTAATGTTTTAATATTCTTGAGACCATTTTTTCCCCAATGTCAGTAACCTTTCTCTTTTATCCTAACAATTCCATCTTTTGTGGCTTTTTCATTTTAGCTGCCTTCTCTTTTCTGCCTGTGGGGCTTGTTTTTGCATCTGGTCAGGTTTTTGTTTGGGTGGGGGCCTCGTTTGCCATTGCATGAAATACTGGAGAGATGAGCTTTAACCAGGTTTATGGAAGTTTCTGAGAAATCTGTAAGAAAGAGTATATTCAACCAGTTAAAGGTTAGGAGTAAAGAACAGCTTGACTTGGGTGCTTTGTAACTTTTTTTAAAGGAAAAGATTTTGGGAAACATATAAACATCTAATTTCAAGTAGTAATTTCCAGCTTTAGGAAAGTTGTCTGTTCTATGTTGATTCCCTTTGCAAGCCAAGACCTTCTCCAGTCTGTTTCCTTGTTTTCCAATACATGATCTTGAAAATATATTAGCTGTAACTTTTCTATGCTTTTTAAAATTGTTTGAAGAAGTTAAGCTTAACTATCAAAGTAAAATGTTTATTCTGTCAAGTTCTCTTTCATTTAATTAGGTGTTTGGTGACCAATAAATCTGCCTGGTTGAACTGGTGGAATCGAATTAGTAAGTTTGTGTAATAGTTGGCCATTTCTAATTTTGGTATTAAGATTTGTTTAATGCTACTCATAAAGGATTAATGGGTTAAGACATTTTAGTAAGGTAGCTCAGTAAGTAATCAGAGTTCAGGCCTGAAGGATAGAACATCTGAGTTCTAATCCCAGCTCTGCCTGAAGACTTCCTCTGTGAACTAGGCCAAGACACTTCTCCTCTATGCCTCAGAACCAATACCCCAAACCAAACCAGTTACCCTAGAGTTGATTCTACCTGATCCTTGAAACCACCCCTACTAAAATGATGATACAGATTGCTCACCTACCTCACAGGGTTGTTGTGAGGATAACTCTTAAGTAACTAAAATTTCGTACCATTAAGATGCTTATTACTAATTATATATACGTACGTCAAAAGTCTTAGTCAAGAAACTTTAAAAAATAAGTCCTAAAGAGTTGTAAGGAAATAAGTATGTAGTATTTAACTTTTTTATCTTTGCCATTAGTTATGTAAAGTCTGATTAAAAACTATGAAATGTTTTCTGCAGTGTCTGTAATACATACTTTACACCAAGTTGGTATTTAAAAAAAAAAAACTTTACCAATTCATTTCCAACTCACAGCAACCCTATAAGACAGAGTAGAACTGCCCCATAGGGTTTTCAAGGAGCAGCTGATAGATTTGAACTGCCAGCCTTTTGGTTAACAGCTGTAGCTCTTAACCACTGTGCCGCCATGGCTCTAAGCTGGTATAACCAATGTCAGTTAAAATTTGTGATTATCTTAGTGCCTTGGATATCAGAAAACATAATTTCTTTCCATAGTGTAAGGACATTAATGTAGATTGTAAATACATATGCAGATAAATCTGTTTAATATTTTTCCTGCTGTAGTTTCTTTCTTTCTGTTTTGCTCTGACATGTTAATTTCCTTCTAGGTAATTGTCCTGGGAACCCCTGCAGAAGAAGATGGTGGTGGCAAAATTGATTTAATTGAAGCAGGGGCTTTTAAAAATCTTGATGTTGTTTTTATGGCTCATCCATCCCAAGAGAATGCTGCTTATCTACTTGATGTGGCTGAACATGAGTAAGTAGTTGAGCTAAACATAGTGACAAACAGATCACATAATACTTATTTTAAATGGAGACTAAAACATTTATACATTTAATAAGTAAATTGAAATGAGATGGTATGATATCTTGTCTGCCATTGAATATCATTTGTCAAGCCTCTTTTAGGTGAGACTTATTATGATATTTCTAATTGGAGTATTAAACTAGTGCCTATACAGCCAAACACTTAGAGGGACAGAAGTGCAGGGGTGGAGGTCTGGGACCATGGTTTCAGCAGACATCTGGGTCAATTGGTATAACAAAATTTATTAAGAAATATTCTGCATCCCACTTTGGTGAGTGGCATCTGGGGTCTTAAAAGCTAGCAAGCAGCCATCTAAGATTCATCATTTGGTCCCAAACCACCTGGAGAATGAAGAACACTGAAGACACAAGGAAAATAGGAGCCCAGGTGACAGAAAGGGCCATATAAACCAGAGACTCCATCACCCTGAGGCCAGAAGAACTAGATGGTGCGTGACTACCACCATTGACTGCCCTGACAGGGAACACAACAGAAAGTCCCTGATGGGAAAGGAGAAAAGTAAGGTGCAAAACTAAAATTCATGTAATTTTAAAAAATATTTTATTGTGATTTAAGTGAAAGTTTACAATCCAGGTCAGTTTGTCATTCAAAAACTTACCAACACAGTTATATAAAATCCCCAAACTGGGACAGCACACTCCTCCTCTCTACCCTGTATCTCTCATGTCCATTCAGCTAGTTCCTGTCCTCCTCTACCATTTTATCTCACCTCTGGATAGCAGCTGCCCGGTTAGTCATAGAGGAATAGTTTTAACTGTTGTAATATCTTTGTACTTGTCACTGGAATTGGTATTGTAGCAATAGGAAGAGTCTTTCTGCTTTGGTTTTGGCTGCTGTTAAGTGCCGTTGAATCAGTTGTGACTCATAGTGACCCTATGTACAGCGGAATGAAACACTTCCCCAGTCCTGTGCTGTCCTCACCATCCTTGATCCTATTGTTGCAGCCGTTACGTCAGTCCATCTCAATGAGAGTCTGCCTGTTTTTTTGTTCACTCTCTACCAAACATGATGTTCTTCTCTAGGGACTGAGCCCTCCTGATAACATGTCCAAAGTATGTGAGATGTAGTGTCACCAGCCTTGGCTGTAAGGTACATTCTGGTTTTACTTCTTCCAGGATAGGTTTTTTGATTTCTTTTAGCAGTCCATGGTAATTACTTACCGAAGTCAGTATTACTTACCGAATAGTCTTAGGTTTTAGGAGTGGTGTAAATTATACTAGCATTATACTAGAGGCCCTGGGTAGTACAACCAATTACATGCTCAGCTACTAACCTACCTAGAGGTTGGCAGTTTGAGTCTACCCAGGGAAGCCTTGGAAAAAGGCCTGACAATCAACTTCCCCCAGAATCAACCACTGACAACCATATGGAGCAAAGTTCTGTTCTGATGCATGTGAGGTCACCATAAATTGGAATTATCTCACCTCATTTTAACCTTCTCTGTCATTCGTGCGCCAAATATCATTCTCCTTGTTTATTTGACTTGAATTCTCTACAGATTTAATTTATGGAAGTGGTCTTGGGAGCAGAGTTCTGTCTTTTTCGCACTTCCTGCCTTGTGTCAAGTGCTGGTACATGATAAATATATGTAATGTAATAATGAACAAGTATATGTAAATGGCAGTGTTTTTACTATAAATGATACATGAATCTAAATTCCAGCCATGTGAATTATTTTGAATAGTAGTTGAGTAATTCTAACTATTTGGATTCTTTTTACCTCAGTAATCATGAAAAAAGCAATTTGAACTCATGTTTTATTTTCTAGTATGATTGTGAAATACTATGGAAAAGCATCTCATGCTGCTGCTTATCCCTGGGAAGGAGTAAATGCATTAGATGCAGCTGTTTTAGCCTACAACAATCTGTCTGTGTTAAGACAGCAAATGAAACCAACCTGGAGAATTCATGGTACGGATGTCAGATACTTTGTCCTTAATATATTTGAATACAGTTTAATTATTCAATCTTTCCCTTAAAAACACTGGGAGTCATTGTATGTACTTTGTATCACTGTATGTGGTTAAGAAGTGGAGATTATTTATATGCAACGGAATGGTCATCATTGAGTATCAGAAATACTACTTGATGTAAAAAAGCTGTGTTCTTTCTGAGTATTTGAAAGTTGGAACTTGATTTTCCAGTTATTCTCACTGTTAGTAGCAAGATTTTCTTAAAAGCAAAGTGGAAGTAATAATTACTAGTATTAGTCTCAAGTGCTGTGGATCCTGAACAACTTTCAAAATTATATGTGTTACAGTATAAATACAATAATGAAGTATTGTCTTAGAGGAACAGATTTCATCCCCACCTCTTTCCCCACTTTTGTAGTACTTTTCCTCTGTGATTTGGGGAATTGTTACTCTTATGTCTTCTTCACCTAATTTTGCTGTAAGCTGAAGTCAGTTTTTAATTACATGTTTACCAGTTCTCTGCCTTAGTTTTTAAAAAAGCACACACAAGAATATGCAGAAATAATATATACTTTTAAGTAGATCATACAAAATTAGGAATCTTGCATTTGTTTTAGTTACTACTTTGAATGGGTAAATCTTCATTTTCAGTGTAGTTTCAAATAAATGAATTTGTTTTGATAGTTGATAGCTTTAAATAATCTTTGGCCTGCATTTTTCACCCCCTTGGCATGAAAATTATCCCAGAGCCAAATGCCATTTAAAATATTCATGGGACTTTTGAGGTACAAAGTAATTAAAGGATCACATGCCATTGTTTTTTTTCTTTTGCTTTTTAATGCAAAAGCGTATAAAAATGTATAATTGCAATGAAGCTTACTGAAATGCCTTTTCCAGAAAGCTTAAGATTTACTCGGTTCACTTTCTTGTAGTTATACATATTTCAAATAGTTTCTTTATAATACAGAATCACGTCTGTCCTAGTCACCTAGTACTGCTCTAACAGAAAATACCATGAGTGGAAGGTTTCATAGAGAGAAGCTTCTATTGTCTCAGTCCGGTAAGCCACAAATGCATTTACAAATTGTAAGTCCATTCAGTAGGAGAATTTATCACAGTCCAGTAGGCTAAGTCTACATCCAATGAGAGCATCTCAGCACAGGAACCTCGGGTCCAAAGGACGTGCTGTGCTCTCGGTGCTTCTCTCTCGGTGGTATGAGGTTCCCAACTTCCTCTGCTCACTTCTCTCCCTTATATTCCACAAGCTTGTAGATTGGGTTCTGCCTTACTAACACAACTGCAAACCATTCTTCATCATCAGTATCACAGAGGCAGGATTCACAACACATGGAAGGAAGGGCACCATGTTGGAACACCAAATCAATTCAAATCAACATACATTTTTGGGGGGACATAATTCAATCCATGACATTCCACCCTTTGACACCCCAAAAAACATATTAGATCACACAAAATATAGTCATTCATAGCACAGCAAGTTTTCATTCCATAACATAGCAACAGTTTTCACTTATAACAAGTTTTCACTTATAACAACAGTTTTCAACTTATAACATAGCAACAGTTTTCACTTCTAACATAGCAACAGTTTTCACTTATAACATACACCAGGCAGATTATCAGGACACATTACATTAAACATCATGGCTTCAAAAACATTATTTCACACTCTGAGACATTTCATAACCATTCCATTCAAACTCTTGGCATTGGCCACACTCTCCAGATTCTTAGTGGAGGCAGCTGGGCTTTATCTTGGCCTTCCAGGCCTGCCTGGACAGAACACTGCCCCCTTGGCTTTAGGTGCACCCTAAGCCCAATAGAGTGGTAGTTCCACTCCCACAAACACAGAAAGCCCTGGCTCCACCCTTTCATGGCCATACCTTCTGAGACTCAGACAACTCAGCTTCTTGCCAATCTGGGGCCGCAAACCCCACGTCTGCCCTACAGGGCAAGTGTTCCAACACTCTGTAGCTCCCGTAGCTTCACTGATTCAAGCACCTGGAGGCACTCCACTTCATCAAGTAGCCTCCTGCACGCAAGCACTCAGCCCTCTTGTTCCGTGGGTCAGCAAGCCTAGCTCCACCTATTCAAGTGCCCAGAGGCACCCCACTCTACCAGGAAGCCTCCTGCACACAGGCAATCAGCATTCTTGTTCTGTGGGTAGGCTCCTGGTTCTGCTGCTACCAGTTCACTGCTGCTGTTGCTTTCTTCACAATTTGCTGTGCTTTTAGGTGCTAGCAGTTCTCTTGGGTGCCTTCATTTATGTGCTCACAGTTTCAAAAAAAAACTTCCACATTTTAGGTATTTATTAGAGCAGTACCCCACTCCTGGTACCAAACTCTGTCCTAGTCACCGGGTACTGCTCTAACGGAAAATACCACGAGTGAAAGATTTCATAGAGAGAAGCTTCTATTGTCTCAGTCCGGTAAGCCATAAATGCATTTACAAATTGTAAGTCCATTCAGTAGAATTTATCACGGTCCGGTAGGCTAAGTCCACATCCAGTGAGAGCATCTCAGCACAGGAACCTCAGGTCCAAAGGACATGCTCTGCTCTCGGTGCTTCTCTCTCAGTGGTATGAGGTTCCCAACTTCCTCTGCTCACTTCTCTCCCTTATATTCCACAAGCTTGTAGATTGGGTTCTGCCTTACTAACACAACTGCAAACCATTCTTCGTCATCAGTATCACAGAGGCAGGATTCACAACACATGGGAGGAAGGGCACCATGTTGGAACACCAAATCAATTCAAATCAACATACATTTTTGGGGGGACATAATTCAATCCATGACAACGTCTTAATATGATATAAATTTCTTAGAGTGAAGTAAGTATAAATAACTATTTTTTCTTATTAACCTGAAAATATCACTGTACCTGTGGAAACTTATTTTCTATAATGTAATAAAATATTTTCTTAGTAAGTCTATGAAACTAATAAGTTTACATTATTTATCTTTATATATTAGCTGAAAACCTTTTTGGTTTTTTATAGGTATAATAAAAAATGGTGGTATAAAACCCAATATCATTCCCTCTTATTCTGAATTAATCTATTATGTCCGTGCACCCTCAATGAAAGAGCTTCGAGTTTTGACCAGAAAGGTAGAAGATTGCTTCAGAGCTGCAGCTTTGGCTACAGGGTGCACAGTAAGAACTTTTAAGAGTTAATTTAAGCTCTAATCAGAGGTATATAAGTGGGCTGGAGTTGTTTACATTAAGTTAAATTAAAACTCAACTTGCCTGGTTTTGGTGCAGTGGTTAAGAGCTTGGCTGCTAACCAAAAGCAATTCAAATCCACCAGCCTTTGACTGGGAACCCTATGGGGCAGTTCTACTCTGTCCTTTATGGTTGCTATGAATCAAATTTGGCTTGATGGCCCAGGCTTTTGCCTGTTTTGTAATTTGGCAGCGTCTTAAATATGCAAGATCAGCTGGCTGAAGAGTTGCTTATTTTATTTATATGTGTGTGTATATGTAAACCTGTATGTGTGTGTATATATATTTTACTCAATTCATAGGCAAGACCAATAGTACTCTTACTTATGTAGAAATTTAGAATAATGTTGATGTTTTTGTGCTAGAATCCCTTCCTATTTGAAAGTTATACCTTATTAATAGTCAGACTTTTAGAATTGCTCTATAGAGTTCCTATAAAGGGAACTGTATGACAAAATCAGGCATGTGTAGTGGTGATCTAAATAATTTTACCTTGCTGGAACATAAGCTAAAATAGACATACAGCTGAAGTTGATTAAGAGACTTTGTTGAATTGAACTGCAGATCACTGACATACTATGTGCCGGTTATCTATCAAGTACAGTGGAATGAATAGCTTCGGATTATATAAAGCCTGATTCTTACCTTGGGGGAGCCTTGGTCTAGTGGGAAAGGCAACGTCTTTACCTGGGCCTTGCAGCCTCACTGATTATGTAACCTTTGCAGACATTATTTAATGTCTGGGCCTCCTTTTTCTCATTTGAAAAGTGGTGATAGTGATGTAATTTAAGGTTCCTGGGAGGATTGAATGAGATAATGTTTATGAGGAGCTTAGGGCTTAACCCATAGTAAACCCTTGTACATATCACCTTATTTTTTCTGCCCTTATTAGACTGAAGATTTGTGACTTAATCAGATTTATGAATTAATCAGATCAGTACCACTGACTAACATTAGCAGTGATTTCCAGACAGCATAATGCATAAAATGTTTGAAGAATTGTATGGATAGTAAATGTCATAAGGGATTGGAGGTGAGAAAAACATAGTCTGGGCTGTTACGGTAAAGGTTTCATGGAATACTGTAGATCTGAATTAAACTTTGAAGAAGATCAAACTTTCAGGTGTGAAGGATATAGAGTGAGATCTCTGAGGAAATGGAGTGAGCGGAGATGGCAATGTAAAAGTTTGAGGTCTGTCACTAACTAATATCTTAAGGTACAGTATTCCCTTAGAGTAATGCTTATTGCAAACTGTTGTGGATTTAGGAAACCCTGGTGGTGTAGTGGTTAAGAGTTCTTCTGTGAACCAGAAGGTTGGCAGTTTGAATCCACCAGCCACTCCTTGGAAACTCCATAGAGCAGTTCAGCTCTGTCCTGTAGAGTTGTATGAGTCGGAATTGACTCAATAGCAGTGTTGTTTGTTTGTTTGTTTGGTAGATCATAGATTTAAAACTACTTTAAGTGGGTTTTGCATGTTTTCTTGTATTTTTGGCTGGTTTGTGAAACTCAGATTAGGTTGTCATTGTAGCCACCGTAGATGTCACTAGTAATAGGGGAAATGTCATCTGCCATTTTGTAATTTGCTTTGGCTTGTGTAATTGGTATTTAGTTTGAGGAAATCCTGCCTATTTTGATTAAATCAATACTAAAATTGTAAATCCATTTAACTGGACACATATAAACTGTTTCTGTATCTTTCTAAAGTGTACTGGCAGCTCATTGGTAAAGCACTTGGCTACTAATCAAAAGGCTGGTAGTTTGAACCTACCAGTTGCTCCACATGAGAAAGACGTGACAGTCTGCTTCTGTCCAGGTTACAGCCTTAGAAACCATGTGAAGTATCTCTATTTTGTCCTATGTGGTTGCTTTGAGTCAGAATTGACTCGATGGTGTTGAGTTGGTTTTGGTATGTATTTACACTGAAATGAATAAATTTGGGCTATTGTCAGCCCTTCATTATTATAAAACTTCTGTCAGGGTACTTTTACACCTTTCAGACTAAGCAATTTTGTCTGTGGCACTTTGTAAATTGAATATTAGTAAAGCTTAATTGTTTTGAAGGCTACAGTCTAGAGTCGTGTTCCTCAGAGTGTGGTATTAGACCACTGGCATCAGAATTATTTGAGGGTGCTGGTTAAAATAAAGATTTCTGGACTCTATCCCTTACTTGATTTAGCTAACAAGTTGACACTCACTAGCTAGTAGAGTTTGATGAGATTGTATGGTTTTGGTGCATGTACAGCATGAAGGAGATAGGGTCTTAGGAACTCTTGCTATTGAAAATACATACATTTTTTTAAGCTAAGGGATTTGAGCAAGTTTATAGCCAGAAGGGAAAGTACTTCCTTTTAAAACCTTTTTCTGTATAAGATACATTACTGGTTTGGGAATTAAATAGTTTACTTTTTTTATTTTAAAGTTTGTCTTATAATTTTTTATTAGGTGGAAATTAAAGGTGGAGAACATGATTTTTGCAATGTTCTTCCCAATAAAAGCCTATGGAAAGCTTATATGGAAAATGGGAAAAAGCTGGGAATAGAATTCATTTCAGAAGATGCAATATTGAATACCCCATCAGGTAATTAAGTTCTTTAGTTATATATTGAGCTATTGAAGGAAGGGAAAATATCATCTTTGATTAAATGGTTTTGTTTAGTGGCCGGGGAGGCTGTTGATAGGAGGGGAGTGAACACTGAAGTCTTCACAGTGCTTTTCAAAAACTTAATGCTTACAGGGAAGAAAGAAGTGACTTTTAGGTGAATGAATGTCAAATGAGCAGATTCGTTAATTTAGAAACATCTAGCCCATTTTTGCAGCCCTGGTGACTCAGTGGTTAAGAGTGTAGCTGCTAACCAAAGGTTGGCAGTTCAAATCCATTAGCCACTCTGAGTGGTTTGGGGCATTTCTGCTGTGTTCCACCTGTGTGGTTGCTATGGTTTGGAACTGACTTCTTGTTGCTCTGCATTTCAAGTATTTCTGGTGTTTAAATTTGCTGAGTTCTAATTTTTAAGTAAACAGTCAAAAAAGCCAGATCCCTGATGGCATAGTGGTTCAGAGCTTAGCTGCTAACCAAAAAGATTGGCAGGTTGAATCCACCAGCCAGTCTTTGTAAACCCTACGGGGGCAGTTCCACACTACCCTGTAGGGCCACTGTGAGTTGGCATCAGCACAATGGCAATAGCTGGCTTCTTATCAAAAAAGGAAATACAGTTTTCATTTTATAGTAAGATGACCACTTAGTGTTCTGGGCATTTTGAGTATTTGAGGAGTAAAAGATAACTGTTAGAATTTAAGTAATTGTAAGTGTACTTCAGGGCTATTTTAAAACATTTCCCTTCAGAAGCATTTATGGACCAGTATATTTGCCAGGTTAGAGATACAGCTCCTAAAGTGTAGTGACAGATGTTGGTGAAATAGACTTAAAAAGGACTTGGTGCTTACAGTGCGGCGATGTCATTGTTGTTCATTGAAATAAGGAGTTCAAGAGAAAGGACAGGTTGTGGTGTATTGTGATTGATGTTAGCTGCTGTTGGATTGGCTCTGACTTGTGGTCACCTTATGTGTAACAGAGCTCAATCTTTCCTAGTGTTGTGCCTTCTCCACAGTTGTTGGTATGTATGAGTCCACTGTTAGAGCCACTGTATCAGTCTGTCTCATTGAGGGTCTCCCTCTTTTTTCACTCACTCTCTACTTTACCAAGCATGATGTCTTTCTGCAGTGATTGGTCCCTCCTGATGACATGTCAAAAATAAGTGAGACAGAGTCTCTACATTCTCACTTCTAAGGAGCATTCTAGCTGTACTTCCTCCAGGACTGATATGTTCATTCTTCTGACAGTTCATATTCAGTGTTTTTCACCAAAACGAGAATTCAAATGCAGCAGTTGTGTTTTGGCCTTTCTGTTTCATTGTCTTGCTTCTGCATGCATATGAGGCAATTGAAGATACCATGGTTTGGATCAGGCATACTTTAGTCATCGACATGTTACCATTGCTTTTCAAGATTTTAAAGAGGCCTTTTGCAACAGACTTGCCCCAGTACAATGTGTCATTTGATTTCTTGACTGCTGATTCCGTGGTTGGGATATAAATTAGTGTAAAATATTGGTATGTTGGTATAAATTATTTAGCTTGTTAAATTTGAGGTGCCTATAGGATTTCTAGGAAACCCTGGTGGTGTAGTAGTTAGTGCTGTGGCCGCTGATCAAAAGGTTGACAGTTTGAATCTGCCAGGCACTCCTTGGACACTCTGTGGGGCAGTTGTACTCTGTCCTATAGGGTGGCTATGAATTAGAATCAACTCTATGGCAGTGAGTTTTTTTTAAAAAAAATAGGATTTCTGAGTTGCCCAGTAGTCTGTTGAATCTGGGACCCCGAAAGGATATGTCTAGGTTGGAGATTTAGGAGTTGTCAGTATATGGGAGGTAGTTGAAGCTGTAGGTATGAGCGAGTTGCCCACGTACACAGAGGGAAAAGAGACTGAAAGGTGAAACTGTGGGTATCACCAGCATTTAAAACATAGGCAAAGGAAGAGATCTCGAGGAGGCAATAGAGAAGGACCAGAGAGAAAATCGGTTATCAAGAAAGAGTGGAGTCATGGAAGCCAAGGGACTGGAGAATTTTTACAAAGGAAGGAGAAATAAGTCATTTTGTTTGCTAAAGAGATTGAGTACAGTAAGTATGGTCTAGTGTCTGTTGGACTAGCAATTACAAACTCATGGATTGTGTTGAAGAAAATGGTTGAAGGCTGGTGGTACCAAGTGCCAGAATTCACTGTTCTACACATGGGTTGACTGGTGAGATGGTGACGGTAGCAAAACAAAAAAAAGACTATTCTTTTTTAAAAAAGCTAACTTTCAAGGACAATAGCAAGAATACATACCAGTTTGGGAGACATAGGAGAAAAGATTTTTTAAAAGCAGATCCTTGGATTGGGTTATAGGCTGAAGAGAAAGAGCCATAGGAAGGAAGAAGTTGAATATGTCAGAAAGAGAGTGATAAAACAGAGTTCTTGATGCTAGAGGGGGTAGGACCTAGAACATAGATAGCAGGGGTAGCCATGGTTAGGAGGATGGGTACAAAGTCTACTGAGATGGGTATGAGGAGCTAAGGGTTGAAGTAGATGCAGGTAAGTAAGTGTTCAAGAGAGAGGGCCAAGAGTTCAGACACTGCATACCTAGGAAGTAGTTGGTAGCACATGAATGAGCATTAAGACAGTGGAGTGGAGGACTGAAAGAGAATAGCCACTGAGAGGAGTTAGCCAGGGACTTTAGAGACTTTTGTTTGTTTTTCCCTGAACCTCATTGAGAGGTCAGCTGAGGTGAAAGACCATTAATTTGTAGTCCTGGCATTCTGCATGATCATGTGCTTTTACCATAGCAGATTTCTGCAGTCTAGTTGCAGGATGGAAGGTGCGGGTTAGTTCTCCCCAGGGACTGGATTTCATACAGTGGACAGAAGAGTAGCATAAAATGGCTACAATTTGATTATGATTCATAAGTGTAGTGATCTTGCTCTGCAAGTAAGAGCTTTATATATGCAGCAGCAGGCTTTCATCTGTCTTGTGTACTGCTGTACCACAACTACTGTATCCTCAGTGCCTAGAACCATTTTGGGCACTGTTAAATGCTTAATCACTTATTTCAGAAGCAGTGTGTTTTCATGAAGGCCACAATGCCTGGGTTCAAAGTCTGCTTTTAGCCTGGTTTTACATTAACTAGAAGCTGGGAGACTGTGAGCAAGTAAAGTTATTTAATATCTGTAAACCTTGGTGCTTCCATGGTAACTGTAAGATGGGAATTGTTCACAATATTAGTGAGAATACATATGAAGCACTTAACACTGTTTGCAGCATGTTAATTATAGCTAAATGTTAGCTGCTGTTTGTTACGTATTATTTTGCCTTTTATATTCCTTTACCACTCACTCTTGGATGGTCTAACTTGCCTGGCACAGTGTTTGGCACATAGTAAGCATTCAGTAAATACCTATTGATTGAGCTTAATACATTATTTTTTACTATTATTTATTCAACAAGAATTTGTCATATTACACACCTATTCATGGTGATTGAAAATATCATTTTTAGCTTTGTAGATCTTAATCGTCTAATTAGGGAGAAGACATTTGCCAGATAGTCCAATAAACAAAAAACTGAAGCTGAAAAGTGCTATGAAGGAGTGTAATACAATTCTGTGAACATTTATGGTAGAGGAATTTGACCTTACACTGCAGAGGTGAAATAAGGCTGCCTTGAGGATCCGACTCAATGGCACTTGGCTTGGCGTGGCTAAGGAGCTTACGATGGTATCTGCAGCTGAGTAGATGTTAGCATAGGTGAAGAGGCAACATATACAGAGGTCCTGGGTCAGGAGGGAGCATGGTGAGTGTCCAGAGTGACCAGGTATAGAAAGTACATAATGGCAAAATAAAGAGACCAGGTTGCAAAAGTGAATGGAGCCAGACTGCATAAAGCTTATAGTTAATGTAAAAATTGGAAAGTGTATTGTCAGTCAGGGTAGATAATGGTAAACCATCAAGAGACTGTCAGTTCTGGTAAGAGGTGGATCAGGTGAAGAATGAAAAGTAGCTGTGGAATCTGGCAAGGCCAATTGTTTGGTAGCTTTGTGAGGGCTGCGGTGGTGACTGACAGAGGTAGAAGAGGATTGAGTAGATTGAGGACTCAATAAACGGTGAGGTGATGAAAGCAGTGAGCTTGTGGACAGGCTTCCAGGAAGTTTGTTTCTCTGGAGCCCTTCTAACAGGGTGTAGAACTGTATAATTGTGACTATAACCATAATTAAAAAATAATGATCTAATATATTTTCTTACTTTGTGTGCTCTAAGGATCTACTGATTTTGGAAATGTTACTTTTGTGGTTCCTGGAATTCATCCCTATTTTTACATTGGTTCTAATGCTCTCAATCATACTGAACAGTATACCGAAGCTGCAGGTAAGTGTTACTGGAAGTGAGTACTCTGGCGTGTGCTTTCTGTCTCTTACAGCAACCACCTTTCTGCTTAGTTTAACCTTTGTTATTTTGTTACCTGACATCACCTCAGAAAATACTGTATCATGGTGGGAAGTGGGAGAGGCAAGTAGATAATGAGAACTAACCTGGGAAATTAAATATGGGGGTATTTTTTATTTATTTTCTCTCCTTTTAGGAGCACATGAAGCTCAGTTCTACACTTTGCGTACAGCCAAAGCTTTGGCAATGACTGCACTGGATGTTATCTATAAACCAGAGTTGCTGGAGAGTATCAAAGAAGACTTCAGATTGCAACTTCAAGAAGAAGAATTTTTAAATACAGTAGAATAAAAGGAAGATTTGAGAGCCACTTATGAATTATTAAGAAGTGATGGCTTTTCCTTTAATCATCCTTAATGAAGAAGGGCATGCTTGCTTTTTTTAATCATAAAAGAGGCAAATTCATCTCACCTGAAAAATGAGGATGTGTAAGGTGTAGAAAACACATTGTCACATCTCTAAAATGAAAATTTTTACAAATTTTTATTCATGGAGTTGTGATATTTCAGAAACTGGAATGTGATAGCATTTATCAGACACCCTGGATGATAGATGGTTTATTGGTGATAATAATTTATGAATTTGTGTGTCATTGTGTAAGTGTATTTTAACAGGTCCTAAGATGTATAAAATTTTATATTCAGAACTGGCACACATAAAAGAAGCTTTTCGTGTTTTAGAAAGTAGTTTTTAAAATTCAAGTTCTGAATTTAGGTAAAGTGAATTTTGAATATCTGACTATACTTGTTTTGATTTAGAGAATCCATTTATAAGAAGAGTACACTTCTAATCCCAGAAATGCTTGTGGGAAGCAACTTGAAACTCAGGTAAAATGAGCAAGCTTTAGTTCTACTGTTGGAAGAAAAATGGGAATGTTCTTTCTTTTTATAATTAACTCTGAAAAATGGCATTCAATTGTTGTTCCCAATATTACTGTAATTAGAAGAACTATACACAGGTAGGATTGGACTCTTCCTTTAAGACTTTTGCCTGGCAGCCCAGTGTGTTCTAGAAGCACTTGATGAACAAAGCAATGGCTGACCACCAAGCCCTGCTCATCTTGACTCTTTAATGTTTTGTGACTGGCCCCTTTCACACAGCAACTGTATTAAGACTTCCACTCAGAAGCAAGCCTGGTGGCTTGATACACTGTTTACTGGATTCTAAGCCTCCTTAAGCCCCATACTGGCTCAATATTACTTAAAAATCACTAAGTTTTTTGTGATTATTATTTTGTATGAATTTCTTGAATGTGATAACAGGATGAGAGAAAGTATGTGGTAAAGCAAATACTTTAAGCTGTGAGTATAGAAATGCAGCAGTATATTTTAGAGGAAATTGTCAAATTTGAGTGTGAGCGTTCCAAAAATGGAAGAGGAAGGGGAGGAAAGGGAAAATTTGGCCTCTCCCCTCTAAGCAAGTCACTTGGAAAATGTAGCTTACATTGGATCGTTTATCCTTACGGACCGTAGGGCTTTTAATTCCTAGTAATCTCTGAGATTATTTAAAGTTGTAAGAAAGGTTATGTTTGGGAGGGCTGTAGTTGAGAACTGCTTTTCTTCCCTATCAGGGTTTGCAAACTATGGCCTGATTTGGCCTGAACAGCATGTTTTTATATGGCCAGCAAGCTAAGAATGGGTTTTACATTTTTGAAAGGGTTTTAAAAGAAAAAAATGCAACAGAGACTAGATGTGATCTGAAAAATGTAAAACATTTCTGTCTGGCCCTTTACAGAAAGAAAAAAATAAAATTGTCAACCCCTATTGTATATAACAGGAGCCCTGGTGTACAGTGGTTAAGCACTTGGCTACTGACTGAAAGGTCGGCAGTTCAGACCCACCAGCTGTTCTGAAGAAGAAAGATGTGTCGGGCAGTCTGCTTCCGTAAAGATTTATGGCCTTGGAAACGCTAGGGAGCAGTTCTTTCTGAGCGTATAGGCTTGTTGTGAGTTGGAGTCAACTGCTGGTAGTGGGTTGGTTCCATATAACAGTGAAATAAAAACTGTATCTTTGATTTATATAGTATAACCAGATCTTCTCAAGGGTAAAGCTTCAAGCCTTTAAATTGAAACGTTGAGAAAAGGGTTAGATGGTGATGGTCACTGACATGTTGACCATATGATACTTTCAGACTTTTGTCCGTACTGGAATCCTGATACCTAGACATTTATTGTTTTCCTGTAGCATATATACTGAAACCAGTGAGACTGAGAACTGAGCAGAACTGTCCTATTTCTCTGGCTCTCACAAGTTTTTGCCTTTGACAAGGTGTAGTCTTAGACCATTTTTCTTTCCCTTTGTATTAATGGAAAATATTTGAATTTTCCTTCTCTGACAGGTGCCACTTTATTCAGGTCCTGGCTTTTGCAGGTTTTACTGTACTAGGGGATACAGCTACTGTGTTGCCTTAAGACCTTCCCTTATGCACACCAGTCTTCTGAGTCTTCATGTCAGCTTTGACAGTAGGATCCCCCATTCCATCCTTTGTTGGTTTGTTTATAATCTCAAATAGTCACTGTTGGTATGTATTTTATTTAAAGGTGCGGGCATCAACAAAGGCTATGCTTCAAACCAAGAATGTGAGACTTCAGATTATATAAGCAATTCATTTTCCTAATTAACAATTTTACACATTTATCAGCTGTAAATTTAAAATTCCATGTATAAATCCCTATATTTGAAAAAGCATAGTTTTATTTTCTAAAGTCTAGATAAAATCAAGAACTGTGATTGCTAACTGTGGTACCTGAACACCCAAATGTGTCGCTGCCTAACTGTCCGCCCACGGAAAGAAGACAGGACACACGGATACGAGCCACCTTGCAAGTTGCTTGCTTTATTCTTCTTCCTTTATTCTTCTGCTTTATTCTTCTTCCCTTTATTCTTCTTCTTTCTTTATTCTTCTTCCTCCTACACCCGGTCCCCACATGCTTTTATCCCCCAGGTTCCTCCAATCACCATAGGCCACGTCCTCCCAAAGCGGGGCTCTCAATAGGCTGATCAGCAGCCACTGCTCACAAGCATGCACTGTGAAAGCCCTAAGTCTGGTAAACAAGGGTGTGGAATAAGGAGGGGCTCCGGCCTTGGGCGCCACTTGGGCCGGACGCTCCGCTCCCCACACAAATGTGATTTACTTGCATATTGATCAGCACTGTTGAGTGGGAAGAAACGCGTGGAGGTGTGGCTGGCATGCCAGGTGTGGGATGAACTACGTCACTGCTGTCTGCCACAGTTCATGTTAGGGAACCAGTGCTATGTACCAGGAACATTTTTGTCAGCTTTGAATTTCTGTAGTATTTTATTTCCCTTTCAAGTTTTTTGAAATCAGTCAGAATCTGAATTTACGTATTTGAATACCCATGACAGAAACCTCTCTTTAAAAATCCACAGGAGGTTTATAGCAGACTCAGAAAGAAGCTGAGAACTTATAGTCTACTCTCAATCTAGAAACATGCATTTTTTTTTCGGATCTTCAAGGTGTGAACAATTCACATTATTTTACTTTAGGTTATAGTATTTTTATGTAATTCATATTTTTAAAGTTCCTTTCTACTTTTTGTACACCCACAAGTTAGTTCAGCCGTGTCACACTTAGTGTAAATAAATACATCATAAATAAATGTTGGAGTCACCATCTCTCTTGTGCCCAGAGATTTACCATTTGGCTTTAGGGGACTGCTTCCTTCATACTGATAGCTTTTTCTTTTGAAATTAAGTTCTTTCTTTACACTCATACTTCAGGGGCATGCGTCTTAGGTGACTATTAAACTTGAATCAACATTTACATACAGTTTTGTTACTGTTGCTGGTTGATCTTCATGTTTTGGATTAACTTCCTGAAGATTTAAGAGTTAGGTGACAGACTAACAATATCACTGTTAGCTCTTTATACTTAAAACAAGAATGCTTCTTTTTAGGGATTTGAAAAATAGGAATATTTTATATTTAACATTTTATATATTGTTTTTGAGGAAGGAGGTAAGTTTTTCTCCCAGAATTAATGTGAATAATGACATTTTTTATTATCACTTAACAGATTCAGAGATTGCACTTTACATGTTATATGGTATTCCCTCAGTAGATTGTATAATCTTCAAAGGCAATGGCCTTTTGCTGTGTGTATGTGGGTTTATTTTTAAATTCTTAGGATACCTAACATAGTAGCTTCCTTATGAATATTCAGTACTTTCTGAATATGTAAATCTGCTTCCTTGCTTAGAATCATTGAAGTTTAAAGTGATCTTGTAGTGAGATCATGATTCAAACACAGTTTTAATTTTGTAATTGTAGCTGTTATACAACCTAGAGAAGAAAAGCAATACTTAATATTTGCTTCTTTTTCTTTAGGTACACTAAAAGCTGATCTTTTGGGGAAGAGAGACAAACTAACTTTAAAAGTATATGTTTTTTTATTACTGAATTCCCTCTGACTTAAACTACAGGTATAGGTGGACATTTTTTTTATGTTTTTTAATGGAACTTGTTTTATAAGATTAGATTAAACATGCCTTTTATGATTTTTGTGGCATAGTGGTTAAGTGTTTGGCCACCAACTGAAAAGGTCAGCAGTTTGAACCTACCAGTCATTTCTTGGAAACCCTATTGGGGCAGTTCTACTCTGTCCTAGAGAGTGACTATGAGTTGAAATTGACTAAATAGCAGTGGGTTTTAGTTTTATTTATTGTGCAAACCCTGTACTGAAAATCTTTTCCTCAAATACCAACTTTTGGCTGTGTTTAATTAACAGACATCAAATGGTAACATCTAAAAGGCTTAAATGTAGTGACAGTTTGAAACTGCCTTATCGTTGGTGACTTTTAGAAGCAATCCTGTGTGAGGAACCCATATTAGACAATTATAGGTTACCATTAATTACTGAGTTGCTGATACCATATGTAAGATTGAGTATAGCTAACAGTAAGGAAGGAGCATGGTGGCGTATTGGTAAAATGCTAAGTATCTGAAAGGTCAGTGGTTTGAACCCACCACCCCCTCTGAGAGAGGAAAGCTAGGGAAGTCTGCCTCAATGAAGATTACGGCTTAGGAAACCCTGCGGGGCACTGCTGCTCTGCCTGCAGAGGCAGTGTGAGTCAGAATTGACTCAGTGGCACACAACAACATTTAGTTTGCCTCTTAAAGTTCTGACTCTTTCAGTTATAGCAAATCCATGTTAGATGGCCTACTCAGAAAATTTTTCTTTTTTAATTGCTTCTCTAGTACTCGTAAGGACAAGAGCGTTTAGAATAAAGCAGAGTATTTTAGAGTGTTAGTGACCACCTATGTAAACTTCACACAACCCTCCAAAGACTGCTTATTAATTGATATTTTAGCTGTTACAGTTTTGACAGTTGAGTGCAGTAAGGATTTGTCCAGGAGTGCCTATTTCTAAGCACTGGCTGTGAGAAGCAGAGTAAAACAGTCAGTGCTTCCAGAAGCTTGTTTGGTGGTTAAATTCTCACAAGATCTACCTTGTCTGAGCAACACAGGAGTTGAGGAAACACATGAAAGCTACTGTCTAAAAAAATTCTGCGGAAGTGTTTCTAAAATATTTTAAAATACCTGAGTTGTTTCAGTCTGTTTGAATAGAAGAAATGTATATGTAAGTCTTTTCTTAAAAGAATGATGGTCTAATTTTATAATGTGTTCTTTTTTAAAAAGTCTTTCTGATTAGTTTTATATTTTGTGCATTTGTTTTTATCCGAGGCAACTCGTTAGTCTTTTGGAAAATGTCCTACCTAGTACTAGCCCTTAAACTATCAAAGTAAATTTTCATTGTAAAATATATCAGTTCTTTGTGCTACTTGCCAACTCTTTATAAAGCTAGAAAGTATGATAAATTACTACTTTACTTTTTACATGCTTTAAACATTTTACTGCTAATTATATAGTTGAAGATGGTACATTTTGATTTGTATAAGTATTTTCATATAAGCACTCAGTTTCTCATACCATCACATTATAATAATTTTTTGTAATATTTTAATGCATATGTATTGAAGTATATGAGTAATGAAATGTTAATAAATATATTTAACAGCATTTGTGTTGTGGACTTTTCAAAAACTTTATATATGTGTTTATGATATAAAGAAGATATATAAATTTAAACCATAATTGCGAGGTATTTTGTGAATTCCATGCTCGCGCTCACTCATCAGTTTCAGATATTGTTTTTAAACTGTGTATTATATTTCATAAGAACTTTATAAGAGCAGTTAAATGCTCTTATTTAAAAATGAATATTTTACTATTCAGACTGAAACATGCCAATATAAATTATATGGGATAAGAATTAGATACATAATTATAGCATTGAATTTTCTTTAAAAAACATTTCCAACTGTAATAAAAAGTAATTCTGCGTAATAACTTAAGTGCCACATAACAAGTTTGTAGAGTCTTATGAATTAACCAAAGCCAATCTTATATTTTAAGCACTGGATAAGAAAATCAACAAATTTGGATAGAAAGGCAATGTAAAGATAGGAACATGGACACTTAGAACTAGTGCATCAATTCCTGGACCCTTGCTTTCACCAGTGCCCTCCAACTTGCACTTCTTCCTTCAATACCATCATCAGTTCTTGGTCATAATGCTACCTCTTGAAATGTTTGAACATCACGCAGTTCTTTTTGGTGCAGTGACTGTGTATTCCTTCCTGATACAGTAGTATCAATACCTCTTTTTATGTTTCCTTTGTTGTTCAGTATTTTTAACATAGAATCCTTTAGTGTTGCAGCTCAAGGCTTGAGTTTTTTTCTTCAGTTCTTCCAGCTTGAGAAATACCAAATGTGTTCTTCCTTTTTGGTTTTTTTACCTCCAGGTCTTCACACATTTTATTGTAACAGGTCACTTTGTCTTCTCAAGTTGCCCATTGAAATCTTCTGTTTCACTCTTTTATGTCATCATTTCTAACTCACTTCAGCTACTCTGCATTCAAGAACAAGTTGGGGAGTTTCTTCTAACATCCGTTTTGGTCTTTTTTCTTTTTAATGACCTTTTGTTTTCTTTATGATGTCCTTAATGTCATCCTACAACTTGTCTCCAATTATTGGTGTTCAGTGTGTCAAATTTTGAGATGTTTTCTAAATGTTGGAGGGATATACTCAAGATTGTACTTTGGCTCTCTTGGAGTTGTTTTAATTTTCTTCAGCTTCTATTTGAACTTTCTCAGCAATTGATGGTCTGTTCCACACTCAGCTCCTGGCCTTGTTATGACTGATGATACTGAGCTTTTCCATTGTCTCTTTCCACAGATGCAGTCAGTTTGATTCCTGTGTATTGCAGCTGGTGAGGTCCACCTGTTTAGTTGCTATTTATGTTGCTGAAATAATGTTGAAAAAAGGTGTTTCAAATTAATAAGTTGTTGGTCTTGCAAAATTCTATCCTGTGGACTCTTGTGGCTTTTATCACCGAGGGACAGTTTTCCAGCTCCTCTTTCTGTTTCCAGCTTTCGTATTCCAGCCACCAGTAGTTATCAGTGCATCTTGACTGCATGCAAGTTTGAAGGATTTCTGACTGACTGCAGAAGTCAGTAAAAAGCCTCAGATTTCCTCATCTTTGATCTTAGTGGTTGGTATATAAATTTGAATAATAGTCATATTAACTAGTCTTTCTTACAGGCATGTAGATATTATTGTATCAATGACAGCATTGTACTTCAGGATGAATTTTGAAATGTTCTTTTTGATAATGAATGTAGTATCATTCCTCTTTGGTTTGTCATCTCCAGCATAGTAGACCAGATAACTGTCCAGTTCAAATAGCTAATGCCAGTCCATTTTAGCTCACTGCTAACCTAGAATATGAATCTTCAAGTGTTCTGTTTCATTTTTGACAACTCCCAGTTTTTCTAGATTCATACTTTATATATTCCATGTTCCAGTTATTAATGGATGTTTACAACTGTCTTCTCTTTTTGAGTTGGCCACATTAGCAAATAAAGTCCTGAAAGCTTTACTTTATCCACATCATTAAGGTCGACTCTACGTTGAGGAGACAGCTTTTCTTCAGTCATATTTTGAGTGCCTTCCAACCTGAGCGGCTCAATTTCTGTACTAGATAGTATTCTGTTGCCATTCATGAGGCTTTCACTGGCCAGTTTTTCCAGAAGTAGGTCGCTAGGTCCTTCTTACCAGTCTTTTAATTTGGAAGTTGAGCTGTAACCTGTCCACCCTGGGTGACCCTGCTGGTATGTGAAGTACAGATGGATGATTTAGCTTCCAGCATCACAGCAGCACTCAGGTCACCACAGTATGACAAGCTGACAGACAAGTGGTAGTACAGCAGTTCTGAATCATTTCTTAGCCATGATGTTCACAGATGGAGAAGGTATTCGTAGCAGGCGTTTGGAAGACTTCTAGCCTCTGTGATCCCAAATCACAAAACCAAGTGGAGTGAACTATGTGCACGTGAAGACATCATCCTTTATTTCAAAAAAACTAGAAGAAGGGTATACCAGATTGTACATGTAAGATGATTGCAACTGTGTTGACACAGAAAAAAGATAGGGGTGGCAAAATAATACTTGTTGCCTGTGGCTAATAGGATTATGGGTGAATTTCTTCTGCTTTTCATAACTTCATGAACTTTACAAACTTTATCCTTCAAATTGAAGGAAGTTCACCTCCCAAACATGCCAGGTAACTCAGATATCATACTGTCTTAGAACTTAAAATTTGAAAAACACAGTTGACTTGTGGTGGAGAAATATTTTTAAAATATCCTTGGATGAACATATCTGCCTATTCTAAAATACTTGTGTAGTACTTTAAGCTCATTTTGCACTTGAACACTATAAACTTCAGGGTATAACTTACCAACCTCTTTGAGACCAACAAATCAGCTGTATTTCCAACACACTGGATACTCACATATAGTGAATCCTATTGCCCTTGATTTACAGTGACCCTACAGGACAGAGTGGAGAAGGTTTCCAAGGCTGTAATCTTTACAGTAGCAGATGACCACCACAGCTTTCTCCTTAGGAGCAACTGGTGGGTTTAAACTACCATCCTTTCGGTTAGCAGCTGAGCATTTTTAACCACTGCACCACCATGGTTCCTTATCACATGCAATATTGAGTAGGGGTTGAGTGTATAAATGTAATTTCATGTCACTTTTTGTGAATCATATCAAAATGTGTGTGGTTACCAGCACCTAATTTAGTACTTGGTTAACACGAATGCACAAATAATCACCTGACACTCTTGTTAAAATATAGATTCTAATTGAGTGTCAGGCAGGACCTGAGATTCTAACACATTTGTAGATAGTGCTGATTCTGTTGTGGGGATACTTTGAGTTACAGGAACCTACCTTTATAATTGTATCTATGAATTACCCAAAGATGTAAACCCAACTTGCGAAATGCCATGGTAGTTACATTGCATCATGGAGCAGTATCACAAAGTGGGAAAGTAATAGTAATGCTGTAACTTGAATGTTTACTTAAGCTAGCAGATGTATTTGAATATAATCATACCGTATTTCATATCCAAAGACTGTTGCAAAGTCTGTTAAGTCTTTGGAATGGCAAAGCCAGTAACTGTGTAGCTAGGTTCATATTAAGTTGTAGTCTCAGTATTTTGGAGGGAAGCTGAAACATTATATGAGGAAATGATAGCAATTTTGTTAAATATCGAGAAATTTTCAGACACCATTTTTTCTTATCATGGTTGAACTGTTTTTCTTTGGGCATATCACTAAATTGGGTAGCACCAAGTTGATTGTTTTCCAATACCAAGTCTAAGAGAAAGAAATCTACTGGAAAATTACAAGTGAACACCTGTTAAAATATACCTGAATGAGATTTAAAACTTGTCCATTGCACAAAGGAAACCTTGGCATTGTAGCCAGTAAAATCCTGAGAGCAACTTCTCTACCTATTTAATCCTTATCTAATAATCCCATTGACCGTTTTAACCCCCGTAGAATTTTTATTTTTTCCTTAGAATCTATTTTCAAGGACAGTGTTTGAGAATTACGTTTCTCTAAGTTCTTTGTTGCAACAAAAATAAACTTTGGTTTAAGGTCATATTTTGTACTTGTTGCCAGGACCTGTTTTCTTGCTATAGTGAGTTTACCCTCAAAAGTTAATGACCACTTTTAGAAATGTCAATTTAAAAATGTTAAGCCAAAGAGATGGGAGAAATGAGAGATTTACTTTTTATATCTTTCTATAACATTGTGGATCCATCTTATTTTTGGCTTTCAGAACAAATTAGATCTATGAATGATTTTTATATTGAAGAATCACAAAGTTTAGGTAGGTACATAAGAGCTTGATTTATGAAAATCCTAAAGCAACTGTTGATTTCATCAGACCACTGAGTCAAACTATTGGGCAACATGGCATCCGAAAATTGATTATCTGAGTTTTTTCTTACAGTCACTAGGTTGTGTTTAGCTCTCACGTGGCCTGAATTCTTTTTTCTCTGTTGAGTAGATCTTAAATTTTTATGAACACTTTTAACTTTTTATTTTTCTACAGTTCGGGATGTGTCTTAACATGAGCTCTTCGGTGAAATATCAGGAAATGATAGATCTCTGTGATTTGAACCCAGAGTCCTTCCTACAGATCATGCTGTTCTGAGCAGAGTATTAAAACTTGGAAATCATGAAAAGTGATAGAAAGCTCTCCGTGTGTGTGCATATGTTGTCAAAGCAATTCCAATTCATAGCAACCCCATGGGACCCTTGGTGGTACAGTGGTTAAAGTGCTTTGCTTGGCTGCTAGTTGAAAGGTCAAGCCACTCAGACCCATTATCGACGCCACAGTATGTAGATGTAGTAGCCTGCTTTTGTAAAGATTACACCTTGGAAACCCTACGGTATAGCTCTAATCTGTCCTATAGGGTCATATAAGTCAGAATTAACTCACTGGCAATGGATAGGCAATAGAATATAGGACAGAATAAAACTGCTCCATGGAGTTTCCTAAACTGTAATGGAGCCAGACTGGCACATCTTTCTCCTTTAGAGTTGCCGGAGGGTTCAAACCTTTCAGTTAGCAGGTGAATGCTTAACCACTGTGCCACCAGGGCTCCTGGAAAGAGCATTAGAAGCACTCCCCATTTTTTTTATGATTGAGTGAAAGCATACAATCCAAGTTAAATTTGCATGACTGCCTAACTATAACTTCTGCTCTCCTCGCCTGGTGACAGCATACTCCTTTCTGTTGTGTATATGTCATGTCCTCTTAATCTCCTATCTCTGCCTCTCCACCCTCTCCTCTCCCCTCTAGTTAAGAGGCGAGTAGGACAGCATACTATAGATGCATAGAAGCCCCTTTTTTATAGGTTCAAGGTATAGTTGGGCAATTGGGCATCTCACATAGGTTAAGTTCATACAAGAACATCAGAGGGCAAGAGAGTACAGAGTTTTGTTGTAAAAGCTACCGAAAGAAACTAATACATGTAAATTACTCTTGAAGTAAGCCAGAGTATATTTACAAAAATGCTCTTGTCTCAAGAAAATTAAAGATGTCTTCTTCCACAAAGAGATAGTAATACCAATAATCTAAAAAGAAAAGCAAAGCCAACATGGGGCTGTAGGTGAAAGCCATCCTTCCAGAGGAGTGACCTGAAAAACTGAGCAAAATGGAGAAACATCATTCCGGGAGCCCTAAGCATCAGATGAAGAGAGAACCAAGATTAGCCAAAACTAGAAGATTTACAACAGGGGAACCAGAGAAGTAAAGGACACCAATGTCAGGGCAGTAAGAGAGGAAATAAATGATGCAGGTGTAGATCTTCTAAATGTTGAGAGGAGGCAAGCTGATACCAAATAATAAAAGAATGGTTCAAACTTAGGAAGATGAGGGTAAATTTCAAGGTAAGCACAAGGAAAGTTAACAAATCTCATCAAAAGAAAAAGTCTCAGTAAACACAAAATCTATGAAAACAAAATACAAACCCACACACCAAAGGAATTTAGCACAGGAGAGTAACAGGAACAAAGAAAACAAGCACCACGCACAAAGATAAAGCAGTACAAAATGAGAGCAGTAAACCTATCAATAATCATACTGAACATAAGTGGCCTGAATGCACCCATAAAGGGAGAGTGACGGAATGGATAAAAAAAATAAGACTCATCAATATGCTGTCTATGAGACATACCTTAGAAACAAAGGCAAATTTATTAAAAATCAAAGGATGGAAAAAATGTATCAGCAAAAGAGCTACCGAAAAACAGCAGGAGTGGTGATACTAATTTCCAATAAAATAGACTTTAAAACAAAATCCACCATAAAAAAGATCATCATATTATGATATAAAGGGACAATCTACCATGAAGATATAGCCATAGTATCTACTAATCAAATGACAGGGCTCCAAAATGCATAAACTAACAGCACTGAGAAGAGAAATTGACAGTTCCACAGTAATTTTAGGAAACTTCCCACCACTCTCAGTAAAGGACACGATGTCTAGAAAGAAATTCAGCAAGGATACAAACAATCTAAAGGCCCAATAAGCCAACTTGATGTCATGGACATATGTAGAGCACTCCACCATAGCTGAGAACTTTGCCAGTGCACATGGAGTGTTTACCAGGTTAGACCACATTTTAGGCCCCAAAGCAACCTGCAACAAAACTCAAATCATTGTGGTAGTATAGAGTATCTTCGCTAATCACTGTGTCATCAAAGTAGAAATTAACAACAAGAAGAGCAAGAAAAAGCAGCCAGTTACATGGAAACTGAGTAACTCCCTAGTTAAAAACTACTGGATAATAGAAAAAAAGATGGAATGAAAAACTTCTAGAACTAAGTGAGAATTGTCGGTACATCGTACCAAAACCTTTGGAACACAGTGCAGACCAAGACTTACTGACCTGACAAAGATGAGGGAAACACTGAGAGTATAGCTGTCAGGCACCCTTTCATTTCAGCAATGATGTCATTCCTGAGGTTCACCCTTCAGCTGAAGACTGGAAAGGATCATGAAACAAAAATGAGACTAAAGGGGCACACCAGCCTAGAGAAAGGACTAGAAGGTAGGAGGGGACAGGAAAGCTGGTGTTTGGAAACCCAAAGTTGAATTGGCATGTCATTGGGAAGAGAATCCAAAAAACCCAAACATATTGCCATAGAGTCAATTCTGATTCACAGGGACCCTGTAAGACAGAGTAGAACTGCCCCATAGAGTTTGCAAGGAGAGCCTGGTGGGTTTGAATTGCAGGTCTTTTGGTTAACAGCCATAACAGTTAACCCTAAGCCATCAGGATTTCCAAAGAAAACATTATATTCAGGCAATAAAATTTAAAAATTAAAGGATCTATTTACTTTGAAAATTGTGATGATAGGAAAGTGAACATAGGTATTATCCTAAAATTTTTAGCATGTAAATTGGATATGTTATTACTGCAGGTACTAGAATTTCCCAAACTGATGACACAAACTGATAATCTCTTGATTAGCAGCAGCAGCATTTAATCACTATGCCACCAGGATTTCCTAATACATAATAAGTGTTCAATATTATTCGTTGAATGAACGAATGACTAAAAATATGCCATTGATTGATAAGAAAAATAATTTCCAGTATACTGGTATATCCTAAGAGCCCCTGGGCTGTGCAAATAGTTAAACACTTGACTGCTAGTCAGAGGCCGGGCCTGGCAAACTGATTCCTAAATGTCACAACCTTGAAAAATCTATAAAGCAGTTCTACTCTTCACACATAACATCACGAGTTGGAATAGACTCAGTAGCAACTAACAATGGTACAGCCTAGATAATCTTGCAGGACAGTTTTACTCTGTCACATGGGGTCTCTGTAAGTCAAAATCATCTTTAGGGCACCTAAAATGTATGACATTTTGTTATTCAGTGTTCATCCATTCTCTGTAATGTTGTGGATGAGCACTGCTTAGGCATCCTTCCCAAAGGAAGTTCATCTAAATAAAGCTTTCTGGCAAACTCAACTAAATAAGAAGATAGAAATGAAATATTTAAATATTAATTTTTAATATTTAAAATACTGTTTCAAAAGCATTGCTGTTTTCATACTCAATCATATAAAACAATTTCAATAAAACTCTTCACAATCGTCTTTGCCACTGGCTTCTTCTTCATCCCAGGCATCAAACAAGTAAGTGTCCCAGGCATGTTATCTGCGTGTTAGTCAGTCAGCCTCACTAGACCTTAGTTTCCTTATTCAGGTTCAAATGAGGTGGTAGATATGAAAATGCTATTTGTAAAACTGGGTTTTACACATGTGAGATTTTACTATTGTAGACCTGCTGCTGGGCATGTGCTGCTGTTTTGGAAATATGAAGGTGGTGGTCACTGATAACTGGGCACAGATGACTGCTTGCCTTCTTTGACTGGCAAAATCAAATATACTTTATTGGAACTTTGGTATGTTTTGGCTTTGTGCATCTTCTGAGAGGGATCACTGGTGGCACAATGGTTAAATGCTTGAGGTAGCAAGAAATTTAATATGCATTTAGTCACTGGATTTCTCACAATCATTAGCATCAATGTATATAAGCCTTTTGAAGATTAAATGGTAATATATGTGGTTATGTTGTAATGATCATGAATAAATACCTACAACATGCATAGATATATTATGATGCAGATGGATAATTTCCCCTGGAAGCCCCATATTCTGGTTCAAATGGATTATCTGAAAAGGTAGAAGTTCAGATGTGCACTGGAGACTTGCTAGATGACTGGAATGGGAAGAAGCCAGTCACCAAGATGTTTGTGAAAAGTTTGACAGAAAATGTTTCATAGAATTAAGTATGAAAACAGCAATGGTTTTAAAATAGTATTTTAAATATTTAAAGTTAGCATTTAAATACTTCATCTGTGTCTCCTTATCTAGTTGAGTTTGCCAGAAAGCTTTCTTTTGATGAACTTCTCTGGGAAAAAGGGAGATTGTTTCATACCTGGTATTTGTGCATATGTATGTGTTTCTATCTCTATATATCTATATAGATTAGAATAAAATATAGCCCTGCAGATTAGTGGCATAGTGGTTAAAGTCTATGTCTGCTACCAAAAGCTCAGCATTTCAAATCTCCCATAGATTTTTCATAGGGTCTCTATGAGTCGGAATCAGCTCAACAGCACTGGGGTTTTGGGGGAGGGGTCTACAGATTAAGAAATATGATGTTATTTAGTATTGATAACAGTCAAATGAACTGTGTAGTGAAAATGGCATTATTGTGTATAGAATTCACTTGATTAAAGAGAGTTTCAACAAGACAAATGCTATTTGGGTGAGTTTGATGGGTGTGAGTCATGTAGATATAGACACACATACCTTTTTAGAAAAATAATACACCATGTTCTAAGTCCTGATGTCAGTTGTCACCAGGCCATGCACCTGCCTGGTGTATGGGCTGCCTAGCTTAGGTGATGACTATTGTTCTGGCTCATAGAAAATCCTGGTTTGCTGACTATCTGTCTGGTGACAGATACTGGTGAGTATCTGGTTTGCTGTCTAGTGAATGTCTTCCAATTTCCACTTTATTTGTGGTGTTCCTTTTCTCTTAAGGAAATGTGAGACTATTTCTCAATTCTAATGAATTATGGGCAGACCCAAATTATGCAGTTTCTTGAAATGTTTCTACAGAAGAAATCGATTTCCAAGTTCTTCAGTGAAAATGACATGTTACTGAGAAAGAACTTCGCTTTGAATTAGGACATAATTCAAGGTGGGATATGTGTGAAGTGATGAAAACAGAGCACTGAAATGCAAGTTTCCTAGCCTAGTTATGTGTTATCAGAACTGACAAAAGGCATGCCTGTATCCTTACCTTCAAAGTTTCCCTTGCAGGGAAATCCCACCGAAATCAGGGCAAATTCATCAATCTAGAGGGTTTTTGTTATGAAGAAGTGAGAAATGTCATGAACCACAATAGAAACAAAAATATGATTATTATCACTTTTTATTAAAATAAACAAAGAAATGCATAAAAAACAGGTGAAAGGCTGTACATTGATGCATGAATTCCATCACATTGGGGATTTAGATATACTTATATCCCATGCAAACGAACTTTAGGTGCTTCCCAGTTCCACATACTCCAAAGAATATAATGATGCTCAAGGGAGATCATATAAATAAACGTCCAGGGTCTAAAAGAAGTTGGTTAGACTACAGTGCGCCCACATACCGGCAGTGTGCTTTTCTGGGAACAGTGATGACTATTATTAGCTGCTATGGGTGTCGTATTGCTGAAGTACCTAGTATAACACTGTTTATACAACAGATAAATAATGCAAGTTAAACCAGGGAGTATGTCCATTTAGCTATGGAAAACTGGAGAAGGGATAGTGAAAATATAGGTAATTGGATTTTTTTTTAAACCATAACTCTAAGTTATTTTTCATCATACAAGTAGTACTACCTACCATGGAGAAAGCAAAATTTGTAGAATTGCTGGTTTTATGAGAAAATAGACCAGTATATTAAATTGAATAAAATGTATGCCGCTGGAAAAATTATCCTGGAGTATTTGTCAATGGCATGGGTGTCGATCCTCATGCTCATATAGCTGCTTCGCAGACTTTTCCTCTGGGGTGAGCTCCTCTCTGAGGCCAGGGTCAGCTGCACCATCATCCTGTCTGGCTTCTCACCGTTCTCCGGCACGTAGCTTCCCAGGTCATTCACCTCCCCGTCGCTGTAGCTGCCACCCAGCATCACCCCGCGCGGCTGGGGTGACCCACAGGTGCAGGGAAGCTGCAAACAAACAAACAAACATCGGGTTGGGTGCCTTTTGGCAGAAACTGCATAGCGGAGGGTGGTGTGCTTTTCTAGTTTCTTTTTCTTCCCAGTTAGGGGTGGAAGTGGGAGCCTAATGGTGGTATGATTGTAAACATTTTACAGTAGCAGGTATTCGTTTTTGTTTAACTAAAGCCTTTATAAATTTGCTTGGGTGGCCTGAACAGTTAAGCACTTCGCTACTAATTAAAAGGTTGGTGGTTTGAAACCACAGAGACCAACCACCTCAAAAGAAGGCCCTGGTGATGCGCTTCTGAAAGATCACAGCTATTGAAAAGCCTCTGGAGCACAGTTCTACTCTGAAACACCTGAGGTCGTCATGAGTCGAAACTGACTTCACAACTGGCTTTTAAAGTCTACACTCCAGCTCTTAGGAAAAATCAGTGTCACACCAGAGACCAGCAACAATGTCCTTGTTTTGGTAATCCTCTTTTTCTCCATGAGATCATAAATTATTACCAATCCTGATAAAAATGCTTTCAGATAAAATTATTGCTTATGTGTGAGAATATACGTGTCTGTGTCTGTGTATCTGTTGTGAAGGTGGGAACTGGAAAGTTGTAGCATTGTAAGAATAGGTTACTACTATACGGTTAGAGTTTTCTGGAGGAGAAAGTCTGCTATTGCCCTGCAGATGGGAAGAAGAAAGGAAAGCCAGATAATTTGGGAAACAAAGGGAGATGTAAGAGGTCACATATACTGAGAAATTTTCTAGAAGAGAGAATGTGCTTTCCTGGAGGATTCTTTTATTATACCTCTATGTTCATATATAATTTGCTCCACCATGTTGAATTACCATTTATTTTTATCCTGGGGTTCCCACACTAAATTTTGAGCCATTACTAAAAGAAACTCTGTTTTAGTTAACTTGGCATACTAGCTCCTGGTGTATGATAAAAACCTAAAAAACTCAGTCCCGCTGAATCATAGCAACCCTATAGGACAGAGCAGAACTGCTCTATAGAGTTTCCAAGGAGTGCCTGGTGGATTTGAACTGTCAGCCTTTTGGTTAGCAGATATAGCACTTAACTACTATGCCACCAGAGCTTCTGGTACATGATAGGTGGCTACATAAATTGTTCCAGTGGATGAAAGACGCCGTCCAGAGTAAATTGCACAGTGTGTTCACATATGTCATTTTGTGTGTTCTTCACAACAACCCTGTGAAGTAGGTATGGGCAGTGGGCTGTTAGTATTTCCGTTTTACAGAGAAGGTTGGACCTGCCCATAGACCTGGAGACAGACCAAGCTGTCTCCCTAACCAGAACTTTTGACATCACTGTAAGTCACCTTCTCCTGCAGCTTCCTCTCCTTCCGCTCCTGCACAGTGGTCAGGTAGTTGACGGCCGCATACTCCAGCACCGAGAGAAACACGAACACAAAGCTGACCCAGAGGTAGATGTCCACGGCCTTGATGTAGGAGACGCGGGGCATGGAGGCGTTCACGCCTGTGATGATGGTGGACATGGTCAGCACCGTGGTGATACCTGCAATACAAATGTATGGAGTGACAAGGAAGCATTTGCTTGCCTTCCAACAAACACATTGAATGACTTCATGTCTCAACTTCTTTGCTTCTACCGCTGCCTCTGCCTAGGATGTCTTCATCCACCCTCCTCTGTCTAACAAATTTCTACGAATCTTTAAGATTTAGCTGCTGTTAAGCTTTCCCTGCTCCTGCACCCTACCCCTGCTGTGAATGACCTGTATATAGTGATAGCATCTGTGCCACTTTCTGCACCTACTGGAAACACTACACTTTGGGGCATTAAGAAATTTATTTCAATTCAGTTATTTAAAAAATATGCAGATGTGAGCAGGTATATGTGATTCTTGTAACGAAATGAAGTATACTAGGCTGATTTTAGTATTGTTCTCCTTGTTGCAAATGTCATGCAAATGTCATGTAGTCCTGGGCCTGTGTTATTGGCTAACAGGGCATCCTCTGGAAGCCACCCCTATGCTGGACCTGGCTGTCCACTCTGCATTGTTGACTTGAGGACTCAAAGTTCAATTTTACCAAGGACGATGATGTTAACCTCCTTTGTAGGAGACTGATGTTTAAAACCAGAATGTACATTGGTTTAACACAGTAACTGTTCAAACCATAGCACAACTGTTAAAGGACATGGCATCTGTTAAAGGATGTGGATATTTGCCCAGGATTTCAAATTAAGTTCAGAACATTTGCTTGGCAAACATCAAACCGCAGGGGATTGGGGTCATCTTCAGAACCAGCTCCAATCTAGTTTTATTAAAACGTGGTGGATCTGCCTCTCATTTGAGGTCATCCCTGAAATGTCTGAGCAACGACAGTGTGTGTGATAACTGGGTGCAATATTTAAAGTGGGGAGGTGATTTGATGGCAAATAGCCACTGGTTGAGTACTCATATAGCAGTGATTCTTGGACTTGAGTATGTACAAGAATTACTGTGAGACCTTGTTAATAAAAATGTAAATTCCTGGGCTTTATGCAGATTCGGATTCTCACTATCTAGATGAGGTCCAGAACTCTCTGTTCTTAAATTTCCCTGGGAGATTCCATTGCAAAGATCTCTTCGATCTTCTTTTGAGAAATCCCATTCTAGAATGTGACTTCCTTATCCAACTGGGTAGAGAACGCACCCATATTGTGAGACCTCCTGCACCAGAACAGTGCTCTGACAAGACTGAAGGTGGACTACTTCCATGGACATCTTCAGAGACTTGGACACAGTTTTGCTACATATATTCATTATCATGGGATTTTACCTGTGAACAGGGGTTCCTAAATGAGAAAAGGAAGCCCTAGTAGTGTAGTGGTTAAGTGCTGTGGCTGCCCACCAAAATGTTGGCAGTTTGAATCCACTAGGCACTCCTTGGAAACTCTACGGGGCCTTTCTACTGTGATAGTGGAAATAGTTTGCTGTCAACTACTAACCTAAGAATGATGTCCAACCCACCCAGCGGCACCACAGAAGGAAGACTTAGCCATCTGCCTGTGCAAAGACTGCAACCATGAAAACCCTATTGAACAATTCTACTCTGTAATACCGGGTCACCATGAGTCAAAATCAACTCAGTGGCAATAGATTTGGCTTTCTAGTTTTACCTGTGAATGAGTATGAAAATTTTCCAAGATGTGAAAGTATAGAAAGGATCAATTTGAAAAAGATGGTTTTATCTGAAAGGAATTACTTATGGGGACTGCCAATTAAGTTTGTGAACTCATCCTAGAAAAAGTGCTACATATCTCATTGCTGAATATCACTACAGCCACCTTTGAAGTATGCCCCTTGGGAAGCTATGCACCAATGCCAGTGTCTAGTCCACCTTCAAAACAATTTTGGAACTCTTTTTCTAGAATGGCCATCAGAGCTGTCGTTGTATTACCCTTGATGTCCTGGATGTCATCAAAATGTCTTCCTTTCAATATTGCCTTTATCTTCAAGTAAAGAAAAAAGTCATTGGGAGCTAGATCAAGTGAATAGGGATGGTGTTCCAATATAGTTATTCGTTCACTGGCTAAAAACTCCCTCACAGACAACTATACAATTAAGTTCACAAATTTGCCACCATGTCACCTTGCACAGTGGCCATTCCAGAAAGAGTTCCAAAATTGCTTTGTAGGGTAGACTAGGTGCTGGAATCAGTGCGTAGTTTCCCAAGTAGAGTACTTTGAAAGTGACCACAGTGATACTCAGCAATGAGGCATGTAGCACTTAGAACAATTAAGTTCACGGACTTGTCAGACCTCGTACATTATTGGGCACCTGGAATGTGTACTTCAGCAGTTTCTTACCCAAAGGGACTCTGGCAGGCACAGCTCTGCGGTCAATCCAGAAGGACACCCAGGACAGCATGACCATCAGGGTAGCAGGGAAATAAGTTTGGAGCAAGAAGAAGAAGATATGGCGACGCAGAGTGAAGTTAATGTATAGACGATTGTACCAGCCTGAGAAACACAAGGAAGAAAAGACAGCATGTACCATAGCTAAGCAGCCCCTTCATAAAACAAATTTTATCCAGGGAATCATAATGCTTTAGACACTTCTACCATACCATATCATCATAAGATGTGAATGAAAACATTGTGGAACTAAGTGATTTACCGTAACCTGCATCACTTGGGTGAATCCTTCTTGAGGAATCTTTGGTGTTTGTCTATACACAAAGAAAACCCTTTGAAAGCTCATTTAAACTACCACTACTGAGAGCATGATCTGGGATCCAGCAGCATCACCATCACCTGGAAGCTTATTGGTTGAGAGTGGAGCAACATGGAGGAGCTGGGTGGAGGCTGGGAGAATGGGAATGGAAAATGGATCTGAAACGAAAGTTTTAGTTATCTTGTGGTACTGCCATAACAGAAATGCTACAAGTGAGTGGTTTTAAGAAACTCGAATTAATTTTCTCACAGTTTAAGAGGCTAGAAGCCCAAATTCAGAGCTCTGGCTCTAGGGAAAGACTTTCTCTCTCTGTCGGCTCTGAGGGGAAGGTCTTGTCTCTTCAGCTTCTATTCCTTGGCTCCTTGGTGATCTCCATGTGGTGTATGATATGGCTTTATCTGCCCCCAACTCTGTTGGCTTCTCTATCTAATCGCTCTTCTCATGTCTCACAAGAGATTGCCTCAAGATACACTGTATACCAATATTGCCTCATTTACATAACAAAGAACATTCACCAAAGAGAGTGTAACCACAGGTATAGGAGTTAGATTCACAAGGCATATTTTAGAGAGACACAGTTCAAGTTATGGCAGAGTCTTTTCTTGGCTGTAGAGGAAGGAACTCTGGTTGTCATGGCAATGATTCCCTGGCTGCTAAATTGCAATGTGATTGTCTCACATAAACCTACTCAGATGGTTAATGTCTAGTCCTTAAGATTTTCTAGGCTATCACCTCTGATGCTTTGTGGTATCAAAAAGTTGCCTCCTGATGAGACATGTATGGAGCAGAGAGGAGTAGTGTGCAGTCACCAGACAGGGAGAGCAGTGGAAGCTGCATATAGGGGGGCATGTAAATTTACATGTGAATGTACATTTTCACTCAGTTATGTTAAATAAAAATAAAAAAAAGTTGCCTCCTGATGGTTATTATAACATAGTGAATGTAACCAGTGTCACTGAGTTTTACACATAAAACATATTGAATTGGCAAATATTTTGTTATATATATCACCTCCACTAAATGCTCACCATCTTCTAGACTTCATTTAGGATCCTGTCTTTGGTTTCACATCCAGATGGGAAGTGGGCTTTGATCATTCAAAGACCAGTTCCCACCTTTCCTAAGACCCCCGTCTCATGCTCACCTGTGCTACTGTAGAAGGCCAGTTTAGTGGTGGTGTGGAATTCTTGAATGAGGAACTGCGAGAGCGAGATCCGCTCATCTGTCTTTAAAGAATCGTTGCCTTTTTTCCAGTAGAGCATGAGGTCATCTTCTGTATAGGCATCTGAAAAGAGGAGAGACGCCATCGGACCTGAGCTGGTGAGAAGACAGGCTTGTCACTGTGGCTGTGTGAAGGTTCCTGATCATCTATATAGGCAACTGGGAGTGCAGTAAAATTGAACAAACCACAGCCTAAGCCAAGTAAGTCGAGCTCCAAGAAGACAATTTTTTTCTGACCCTCCTGAAGTCATTAGAGCCTAAATGCTTATACTCACTGCAAAAATGATCACCTCACAATTCAGTCTGTCTTTTATTGGGTTAAACTGATAAAATTTGATCAGAAATGGTTGAATACCGGCAATTTCAAAGAGTTTTTCTTTACAAAGCCAGAAAAAAACAAACCAAATCCATTGCCATCAAGTTGATTCCAACTCATTGTGACCCTATATGATGGAGTAGAACTGCCCTAAAGGGTTTTCAAGGAGCAGCTGGAGGACTGGAACCACCATTCTTCTGGTTAGCAGGTGAGTTCTTAACCAGTGAGCCATTAGAGGTCCTATCCTTACAAACCAGAAGTAATTAAACCCTTTCCTTTCTTTTTTGCCATGTGTGATGACTCACTGAGTGCTGCTGAATACTTTCCAATACTATCTAGGCATAAATGCTGCACTCTTGCAAGAAAAGACTCATAAGGACACGGAAGCAGGGAAAGTACTTTCTCTGCCTTGAGTAGTTCCTACCCAGGGTAAGAGTGAGGTGATTTCTCCACAAAGGTCACTCTTCTGGCATTACCACTTCCCCCCAGCCCTGCCCACTTCAGGTGAGCGTAGGCACCTGTCCCTGTGCACACTCCCTAGTCCAGCAGAACAAACCTACCTACTGCTTGGGCAGAACTAGGATAATACCTAATAGAGTTATCAGTCTGGCCTGCTCTTGGGTAAACAGTTCTTTCCAGAGCTCTCTGACACCGTTCTTCCAATCTTGTTGACCTATAAGAATAGGTCATATAGCCCAGTTTCTCGGGTTATTTGTTCTGCATCAAGCCCTTTCCTTTCTTTTTTGCCATGTGTGATGACTCACTGAGTGCTGCTGCATACTTTCCAATACTATCTAGGCATAAGTGTGGTGAAAGGATGTAACCCTGACACACACCTTTCCTGATTTTAAACCATGTGGTGTCCCCTTGTTTTGTTCACATAACTCTCTCTTGAACCATATACAGATTCTTCATAGGCACAAGTAAGTGTTCTAGGTTTCCCATTCTCCTCGAAGTTACCCATAATTTGTTCAAATCTATACAGTCTAATGCCTTTGCATAGTCAATAAAACACAGGTAAACATCTTTCTGGTATTCTCTGCTTTCAGCCAAGATCCATCTGACATCAACAACGATATCCTGGTTCCATGTCTTGTTCTGAATTTGGCTTGAATTTCTGGCAGTTCCCTGTGAATATACTGTTGCAGTCGCTTTTCAATGATCTTTAGCAAACTTTTACTTGTGTATATTATTAATGATATTGTTCAATAATTTCAGCATGTGATTAAAACACCTTTTTTGGAGAATAGGCACAAATATGGATCTCTTCCAGTCAGTTGGCCAGGTAGCTTCCTCCAGATTTCTTGGCACAGACAAGTGAGCATATCTAGTGCTGCTTCTGTTTGTTAAGATATCTCAGTTACTATTCTGTCAATTCCTGGAGACATGTTTTTTGCCAAAGCTTTCGGTGCAGTTTCAACTTCTTCCTTCAGTACTATTAGTTCTTGATCATATGCTACCTCTTGAAATGGCTGAACGTCAACCAATTCTTTGTGCTATAATGATTCTATGTATTCTTTCTATCTTCTTTTGATGCTTCCTGCCTTGTTTAATACTTTCCCTATAGAATCCTTCACTGTTGCAACTCAAGGCTTTGACTTTTTTCTTCAGTTCTTTCACCTTGAGAAATGCAGAGCATGTTCTTCCCTTTTGGTTTTCTGTCTCCAGCTCTTTTCACAAATTATTGTAATAGTTTACTTTGTCAACGGCGCTTGGCTTTGGCTTGTCTTCTTGAGCTGCCCTTTGAAATCTTCTGTTCAGTTCTTTCACTTCATTTCTTTCTTCTGCTTTGGCTACTCGATGTTCAAGTGCAAGCTTCACGGTCTCTCTAACATTGAGTTTGGTCTTTTCTGTGCTTCCTGTCTTTTTGTTGACCTCTTGCTTTCTTCATGGATAATGTGTTTGATGTCATTCCACAATTTGTTTGGTCTTCTGTGATTAGTGTTCAATGCATTGAATCTGTTCTTGAGATATTCTCTAAACTTGGGTGGGATATACTCAGGTTATACTTTGGCTCTCACGGACATGTTCTAATTTTCTTCAGTTTCAGTTTGAACCTGCATATGAGCAATTGGTGGTCTGTGCTGCAACCAGCACCTGGCCTTGTTTTGACCAATGATACTGAGTTTTTCCATCTCCTTTTTCCACAGATGTAGTTAGTTCGATTCCTGTGTATTTCATCTGGCAATGTCCATGTGTATAGTTGCCATTTATGTTAGTGGAGAAGGTATTTGTGATGAAGAAATCATTGGTCTTATAAAATTCTATCATGTGATGTCTCGTATTGTTTCTGTCACCAAGGCCATGTTTTCAACTATTGATCTTCCTTCTTTGTTTCCAACTTTTGCATTCCAATCCCCAGTAATTATCGATGTATACTGATTGTATGTTTGAACAATGTGGGGCTGTAGAAGCTGGTGGAAATCTTTAACTTCTTAATCTTTAGCGTCAGTGGTTGTTACATAAATTTGAATAATAGTAGTAGTAACTGGTTTTTCTTGCTTGCTGGCAGTGAAGAGGATTTAAAACACTTACTGATGAAGATCTAAGACAACAGTCGTCAGCATGGACTGCACCTCAACATCAAGAAAACAAAAATCCTCACAACTGGACTAGTAAACAACATTATGATAAATGGCAAAAGGATTGAGATTGTCAAGGATTTCATTTTTCTTGGTTCCACAATCAACACCCATGGAAGCAGCAGTCAAGAAATCAAAAGACTCATTCCATTGGGAAAATCACTAAAGCCTCATTAAAGCATTGAAAAGCTAAGATGTCACCTTGAAGACTAAGATGAACCTAACTTAAGCCACCGTGGTATTTTCAATTGCATCATTTGCATGTGAAAACTGGACAATGAGTAAAGAAGATAGAAGAATTGATGCCTTTGAATTATGGTGTTGGAGAAGAATACTGAATGTACCATGGACTGCCAAAAGAACAAACAGATCTGCCCTGGAAGAAGTACAGCCAGAGTGCTCCTTGAAGTCAAGGATAGTGAGACTCTGTCTTAGACACTCTGGACATGTTATCTGGAGACAGCAATACCCACAGAAGCACATAATACTTGGTAAAGTCAACGGTCTGCAAAAAAGAGGAAGACTCTCAACAAGATGGATTAACAGATAATAAAAATAATTGTGGGCATGGTACAGGACTGGGTAGAGTTTCATTCTTTTGTATAGAAAGTAGCTATGAGTCAGACCCGACTCCACAGCACCTAATGACAACAACTAACGCTGTTTTCTTACAATCTTCTAGCTTTCTGGGTGGCTCAGTGTTGAGTGAGGACTTGGCTGGTAACACAAATGTTTGCAATTCGAATCCACCCAGCAGTGCTGTGGATAAAAGGCCTGGTAATCTAAGATCATCACCATAAAGCACATGAAGTCATCATGTGCTGGAATCAATTTGATAGCAGTGAGCTTGGTCTTTGTTGTTTGTAGCTCATGAAACCTATGTGATAGTTTTACATATCAGCTTGGCCAGGGTATAAACCTGTTGCTGTCAAGTTGATTCCACACCATTATTCAATCAAACACTAATCTAAGTGTTGTAGTTTGTAGATGTGATTAACATTTTCAATCAGTTGACCTTATGTAAAGGAGATTATTTTGAGTAATCTGGGTGGAAATGATCCAATCAGTTGAAGGACCTTGAGAACAGAACTAAGGTTTTCTTGAGGAAGAAGACATTCTGCATGACAGCTGCAGCATCAGCTTCTACCTGTGGTTTCAAACCACCTTTCCCAACAAGCTGCCCTGTGGATTTCTGGCTTGTCTAGCCAGCCCTCACAATCTCATAAGCCAGTTCCTTGCAATAAACCTCTTAACATATAAGTATCCTACTGAACCTGTTACTGTAGTGGAACTCCATTACAAATGCAGGCAGAGGCAGCCTGGGTGTAGGGGGGAAAACAAGGTTTTGGAGTCAATGAATTTAGTATTTCAATCTGACTCTGCCACCTCTTAGCTCTGTATACTCTGTGTGCTCTCCACAGGGTGAATGTCCCATCTTTGTATAATGAGATAAAAATAACTTTCTCTCAGGGGTTTTGTGAAGATTAAATGAAAAGCAGATGTAAAGCCACGTGTAGTGAGTGTAGTAAATAGTCATGTCCTTGATCCTGAGCTATTTCACACTGTTTTCCCACAGTCGGTGCTAAGTAGTAAAGCACTCAGCTGATAACTGAAAGGTCAGCAATTCAGACACACCAGGCACTGCATGAGCGACAGATGCGGCAGTCTGCTTCTGTGAGGATTACAGCCTTGGGAAGCCTGTGGGGCAGTTGTGCTCTGTCCTCCAGGGTTCCTGTGAGTCAGAATTGACTCCAGTTCAACAGGTTTGCTCTAAGTGTGGGGTCAACATTCCTGCTTGTCTCAGCCCTGGCTTTTTAGAAGCGGGAAAAGACACTGAAGATCCACCAGAAACCCTGGCTTACAAAAGTGTCCTGGACCAATATGATTCCTCATGAGAACTCTGACAAGCCCAGAGAAGCAGCCAGGAATGTGGACAGGCACTTGAAGAGTATATACAGGAGTTATGGAAGAGTCTAGACACTGCCCATCAGAGGAAGCATTTGGAGAGAAGAGTGCAGTGTGTAGAGAACACCAGGTGTGAGCAGTTAGTCCTTGATATCAAGGGTTACACAGAGGTATGTGTGAGGTATTTTATATGGCAAAGTGACCTCCACTGTAAAGCTGCACTTAAACCCCAAACCAAACCCACCGCCATCCAGTCCATTCCAACTTTCACTTGAGGCACATTAAAGTATTTAAAAAAATAAATAAAATTACACTGTTATTATTAGCTGCCATTAACCCAGCCCCTAACTCATGGTGACCCCATACACAGCAGAACAAAATGCTACCAGAACCTGTATTGCTGATTTTTGGAAGTAGATAGCCAGGCCTTGGAATAAGCATTAATCTAAGAAATTAGTTTAAAAATATAATCATGGATGATGGGAGTCAAGATGGCAGACTAAGCACACGTCTCCTTACATCCTTCTGGAAACCTAGACCTGAACTGATAATAAAACGGAGCCTTCTGGTCACCTAGTGAGCCTCCAGGACATGGCACAGGGCTGTTAACTTAGAATTCATACCACTGAGCGAAAAACCTCCTCTCTTTCGCTGACTCCCACTCCTGGCTAGCCCTGGCTCTCACGGACTGAAGGTAAACACACCCATTTGAGTGTTTTTTTCCTCTGTCTTGGCCGGCAGGCAGAGCTGGGTCTTGGCTGTCGGCTAGACTCAGACGCACTGTTGGGGGATAGGCAGGCAAATTCCCATACTTTGAGAGCCAAGCTTAGGACTCTGTTAATCTAGCCACTTTGGGCCTGTCTTTTCATCACTGCCACAGTGTGGTTTGTAAAGAACAGGACTGCCAGAGTGCAGGACACCATGGTGGATATGGAGATTTTAGTGCGACCTAATTCTTAGCCTGGGAGCCAGCGCCTGCAAACAGGACAGTGATTCTCTGACAGAAAAGCGGTAATTTACACAGTGTTGCCTACAGTGGGGGCCCAGCAACAGAAGCAGAGGAATCACTGCCTCTCGGCACCTTTAGCCCCTCTATCTGCTCCCTGTGTGGAGGGCGCCATCTTGGATATGGTGGCCGCAGCTGGACCTATTTCTTAGCTTGGGAGCCAGAGCCTGCTCACAGGAGAGTGCTTTTCTACCAGAAAAGCAGAAGTTTACACAGTGTCACCTAAAGATGGACCCTGTCAGCAGAGGCCAACAGGGCAGTAGCATTGCTGTATTCTGATCTAGTTTGTATCATCTGGGGTTGGTTATAGAGGTGCTTACTTTGCCAGTTGGGAAGAGGGACCTCTACACCTGAAAACCTGACTGACTTGGGAAGTGGTCAGATACCTTTTGTTTTACCTTTTAAGACATCCTAGAGAAACATCTGCAGTTCTTCCTCACAGTATCTGTTCCAGCCTCTACTTACTCACATGGGACCCAAAAAGGAACAGATGCTTGTGGCATTCAAGAAATCACCCATGGCTTCAGAAGGCTCCCAAACAAAACCACCAAGGAGTTTTCCAGATGAAGAAACTTTTATGAAAGCATCAGAAAGTGAATACAAAATGATTATATACAGAGCCCCTCTAGACCTTATACTGAATGCAGCAGAACAAAAGGAAAAATTAAGCAAGCTGTTTGATCTGATGGAACACCAGTACTCTGAAATCCAACAGATCAAGAACAAAATCAAAGACATAGAAACTTCCATGCAAAGCCAAGAAAACAGAATGGGACAAATGGAAGAAAGAATTTTTGACTTGGAAGACAGAGCTATTGATGCCAGCGTCTATGAGCATAAATCAGAAAAAAGAAACAAGAAAAATGAAGAAACATTAAGAAGCATGTGGGACTCTATTAAGAGGAACAACCTTCGATTAATTGGAGTCCCTGAACAGGATGAGACACCTGAGAACATAGAGAGTATTGCTGCTGAGCTGCTGACAGAAAACTTCCCAGAAATCATGAAGGAAGAGAATATAGACATCTCAGATGCATGTCGTATGCCACCCAATATAGATCTCAAAAGAAAGCCTCCAAGACATATTATAATCGAGCTTAACAAAATGAAACATAAGCAGCAACTCTTAAAGGCAGCAAGACTCAAAGCAAAGCTAAAATTCAGAGGGAAACCCTGTAGGCTCTCGTCAGATTTCTCAGCAGAAATCATGCTGGCACAGAGACAGTGACATGACACATTCAAAGCCTTGAAGAAGAAAAACTTCCAACCAAGAATTATCTATCCCACAAAATTATCTTTCAAATATGAAAATGAAATTAAGACATTCCCAGATAAACAGAAACTCAGAGACTTTGGAAAAACCAAACCAAAACTACAAGAAATATTGAAAGAAGTTCTTGGCTTTGGCTTAGAAGAACAAAACCAGTAACTTTATATTTTAGAACAACACATTACTCAGAACTCTACTCAGTTAGGGAATGCTCCAAAGTCAATCACAGCTTTAATATGGAAAGAAGCAATCCAGTGAGTATCATGAAAACTATGGTGCCATCATATTAAAAAGAGGGATGTACTACAGTCATTATAGTCCTTCCAGATGGAGAGGAAGATGACAAGACTGGTAGTAATTAAAATTGGGCTTATATATACTTTATTAAGGGGGATCATAGGGGCAGCTGTAAAGCACGACAAAGATGTATCATACCATTTCAAGAAATGTAACACACGAGTCTCAGCAACTACAAAAACAGCTCTGAAAAAGGGTGAAAAGTCAACTCACAAAAAAGAATGTCCAAGAACAGACTAATAACAACAACAGAGAAAATATCAACACAAAAATAAACATAACACAATGGCAGCCATAAACACATACCTATCAATAATTACATTGAATGTCAATGGACTGAACGCTCCAGTAAAGAGACATTGAGTGACATCTTGGATCAAAAGACATGACCCTTCCATATGTTTTCTACAAGAAACTCACTTGAGACCTAAAGATAGGAACAAACTGAAAATTAAAGGATGGAAGAATATATATCCAGCTAACAATGAACAAAGAAGAGCAGGGGTGGCAATTCTAATCTCAGACAAAATCAATTTTAATGTAAAATCCACCATCATGGACAAAGATGGACACTATTTATTGCTCAAAGGTTCAGTACACAACCAAGACTTACCTATATTAAATATTTATTCACCTAATATCAGAGCACCTAAATACATCAAAGAAACACTGACTACACTCAAAAAAGAGTTAGATCACTCCACCATAATAGTGGGAGACTTCAATACTCCACTCTCAATACTGGACAGATCATCTAGAAAAAAGCTCAGTAAAGATACAGAAGACCTCATTGCCACAATTAACCAACTAAACCTCATTGATATATAAAGAACTTTCCACCCATCAGCAGACAACTACACATTCTTCTCCAGTACACATGGAACATTCTCCAGAATTGACCATGTGTTAGGACATAATGCAATTCTCAACAAAATCTGTACTATTGAATTACTGCAAAGCATCTTCTCAGATCATAAAGCCATAAAAGTTGAAATCAATAGCAGAAAAAACATAGATAGAAAGTGGAACTCTTGGAAACTGAACAACATCTTGCTCAAAAAACCGTGGGTTATAGAAGAAATCAAGGATGAAGTAAAGAAATTCATGGATTCTAATGAGAATGAAAACACGTCCTACCAGAATCTATGGGATACAGTGAAAGCAGTGCTCAGAGGTCTGTTTATCTCCATAAATGCACACATCTGGAAGGAAGAAAGAAACCAAATCAAGAAACTAACCCTACAGCTTGAACAAGTAGAGAGAGAACAACAGAGGAACCCCTCAGGCACCAGAAGAAACCAGATCATAAAGATTAGAGCAGAGCTAAATGAATTAGAGACTAGAAAAACAATTCAAAAAAATTGAAAAGACCAAAAGCTGATTTTTTGAAAAAATCAACAAAGTTGACAAACCACTGGCTAAACTTACTAAAGAAAAATAGGAAAGGAAACAAATAACCCAAATTAGAAATGAGAGGGGAGTTGTCAAAACACATCCAACAGAAGTCAAAAATATCATAACAGAATACTATGAAAGACTGTACTCTAACAAATTTGAAAACCTAGGGGAAATGGACCAATTCCTTGACTCATACCACCTACTCAAATTATCACAACATGAAGCAGAACAACTTAATAAACCCATCACAAAAGAAGCCATTGAAAAAGTCATCAAAACACTGCCAACCAAAAAAAGCCCAGACCCAGTTGGCTTCACTGCAGAATTCTGCCAAGCTTTTAGACAAGAGTTATCTCCAATTTATTGAGACTATTTCACAGTACAGTAAGGGATGGAGTACTCCCAAACTCATTTTATGAAGCCAACAAATCCTGACACCAAAGCCAGGGAAAGACCCAACCAAAAAGGAGAACTACAAACTGATATCACTCATGAATCTAGATGCAAAAATCTTCAACAAAATTCTTGCCAATAGGATGCAACAACATATCAAAAAAATAATCCATCCTGACCAAGTGGGATTCATACCAGGGATGCAAGGCTGGTTCAACATCAGAAAAACAGTTAATGTGATGAATCACATAAATAACACAAAAGACAAGAATCACCTGGTTTTGTTTATTAATGCAGAAAAGGCATTTGATAAAGTCCGACACCCATTCATGCTAAAAATTTTTAGCAAAATAGGCATAGACGGAAAATTCCTCAGGGCCATTAAGGGCCATTTATACAAAGCCAACTGCCCACGTCATCCTGAATGGAGAGAGACTGAAAGACTTTCCCTTGAGAACCGGAACTAGACAATGATGCCCACTCTCACCTCTCCTATTCAACATTGTACTAGAAGTTCTAGCCAGAGCAATTAGACAAGACCAAGAAATAAAGGGCATCTGCATCAGCAGAGAAGAAGTCAAAATTTCCCTGTTTGCTGATGTTATGACTTTATATGCAGAGAATCCCACAGAATCTATAAGCAAACTACTCAGATTGATAGAAGAGTTTAGCAAAGTCTCAGGACAGAAGATAAACCTAAGTAAATCAGTACGATTCCTTTATGCCAACAGTGAGACTGTTAAAGAAAGAAATCATCAAATCAATACCATTTACCATAGCCTCCAAGAAGATAAAGTACCTAGGAATTAATCTAACCAGAGAAACAACAGACCTTTACAAAGAGAACTACAAGCCCTTACTACAAGAAACTGAGAGAGACTCGGATAAATGGAAAAACCTACCCTGCTCATGGATAGGAAGACTTAACATTGTGAAAATGTCTATTTTACCCAAAGCAATCTACTTATATAATGCAATCCCAATACAAGTTCCAGAATCATTTTTTTATTGAGACAGAGAAACAAATCACCAATTTTGTTTGGAAAGGGAAGAAGCCCTGGATAAGCAAGGTACTACTAAAGAACAAGAACACAGGGAGGCCTCTCATTACCCGACCTCAGAACATACTACACTGCCACAGTGGTCAAAACAGCCTGGTAGTGGTACAAGAACAGATGGATCGATCAATGGAACAGAATCGAGACCCCAGAGATGACACCATCTGCCTATGAACAGTTGATATTCAACAAAGGCCCTAAGACATTAAACTGGGGTAAAAACAGTATCTTCAACAAACGATGCTCGCAAAATTGGATATCCATCTGCAATAAATTGAAACAAGATCCATATCTTACACCTTATACAAAACCAACTCCAACTGGATAAAAGACCTAAATATCAAACCTGAAACGATAAAGCTCATCCAAGAAAAGGTAGAAACAACAATGGAAGTTCTAATACACAATGTAGACAGACTTCCAAATCTGTCAAACAAACCACAGTCAACAGAAGAGAAAATAGATAAATGGGAACTATTAACAATCAAACACTTTGGCTCATCCAGAGACTTTATTAATAGAACTAAAAGAACACCTACAGAATGCAAAAAAATATTTGGCAACTCTATGTCAGACTGATGCCTGATCTCCATAATCTGTAAGATACTACAAAATATCAATAAGAAGAAGACAAATCATCCAATCAAGTGATGGGCAAAGGAGATGGACAGACATTTCTCTAAAGAGGGGATCCAGGCAGCCAAAAAACACATGCGGTCATGTTCAAGATCTTTAGTTATTAAAGAAATTCAAATCACGACTACAATGAGATGCCATCTCACCCCAACAAGGTTGGCCATGATCCAAAAAACACAAAACAACAAATACTGAAGAGGCTGTGGAGAAAGTGGAGCCCTTCTACACTGTTGGTGGGGTTGCAAAATGGTCCAGCCTCTTTGGAAAGCAATTGGGCACTTCCTTTAAAAAAATGGATATAGATACACCATTTGACCCAGAAATTCCACTTCTTGGAATATATCCTACAGAATCAAGGCCGTTCACACCAACAGGCACCTGCACAAGAATGTTTATTGCAGCACAGTCTATGATAGCAAAAAAATGGAATCAACCCAGATGCCTAACAACAGAAGAATGGATAGGTAAACTATGGTATATATACTCAATGGAGCACTACACAATGATAAAGAATAATGATGATTCCAGGAAACATTTCATGACCTGGTTTCAACTGGAAGACATTATGTTGAGTCAAAGTAGTCAGCGACAAAAGGACAAATATTGCATGAGACCCCTATGATAAGATCTCAAAAACAGACTTATGTATAGAAGAAAAAACTCTTTGACAGCTGCAAGAAGGGGAGGGTGGGAGGACGAGGAGAGAAGGGTTTAGGTTAGATAGTTGCTAGAAAACTGGTTGGGTTAAATCGGTGATAGCACACATTAGAAACAAGAACAATATTAAGTGGACTTCAGCATAACTTGAATACTCCTTCCATCTTAACTCAATATTGCAAGGACAGAGTAGCTGGGGTAGGGGGCGGGGGACCATGCTCTTAGGTGAAATCGAGGCCAATTGGCACAACTAGCGTTTTGCTAAGATAGCTCTCTGCACCTGACATTGGTGAGTGGCGTCTGGGGTCTTAAAAGTTGCCAAGCTGCCATCCAAGGGCACAGCAAATGGTCCCAACCCAGCAGGAACGGATGCTCACCGAGGACCAAAATGACATGGGGTAAAGACAACCCAGAAGATAGAGAGACCCACATAAGTGGGTGCCTATATAGACTTGGGACCGGAAGAACTGGACGGTGCCCGGCCACCACCAGTGATAGCCGCAATGGAGCTCACTAAGTTGAGTCTCATTGGCAACACAAGAATAAAAAGGGGTACACCCTGAGATCTCCACTAAAAGACCTCAATTGATGGTTCAGTGGTTCGGGGTTTCCCTGGGAGAATGGCCCCTGGCCCTGATGCTGCCCCTTGCCCATGAATCATAATAAAGGTCCACTCTTCGGACATGAATGAATTGGACTTGGCGATGCAGAGTGACCATATATTGGATGCACTTTATGGTTCTATGTATCTATAGGATATCATCCTGCTGACCTCTGGCTGGAGGAAGGAGAGTGGGTGGAGAGGAGGGGAAAGAAGACTGTTGGGAGGATGAGACATGTATGGAGCAGAGAGGAATAGTGTGCTGTCACCGGGCAGGTAGAGCAGTAGAAGTTGCATATAGGTGGGCATGTTAATTTATACAGGAAATACACTTTCATTCATTCATAATAAAGAAAAAAATATATATATATAATCATGAATGAGGAATAAACACATGCTATTTCTGCTGCTTAAAGTAGACACTTTAAAATGCAGGTGGCAAAGTGGAAGCCCTGGTGACATAGCCCAGCGACTAACCACAAAAGTTGGCAGTTCTAATCTACCAGCTGCTCTTTGGAAAGCCTGCGGGGCAGTTCTGCTCTGCTGTATAAGGTTGCTATGAATCAGAAGCAATTTGATGGCAACGAGAACAGGAGAGTTTTTGAGGAGCCTGTACTGATGTCTGGACACAAGTCTACTCACAGCTTTCAATTTCTAGGGAGCACGTTTGGGTGTCCAGGGGGAACCGGCTGAAGTCCATGTTGCACATTGCAGTCACTGTAACCCTAGAAACAAAAAGACAAAACCCATGCTATCAGGACCTGCAAAACACAAGTGCTAAATGATAAAACCACCAAGAAAGGCCTCTGGTTTTCCTGACAGGATGAAGGCCTACTTCTTAGGATTCATGAGCAACGTGTCAAGTTTTAGATAAGGAGCTCCCAAGTGACAAACCAACTGCAGTACTCTCAGGTATTCACATCAACCCAGGCTTGTGACCTCTGACAAGTTCACATGTTACCAAGTAGAATTGATTCATGGGATTTTCTAGTCTGTAAGTTTTACCACTTTAAAAAAAAAATTGTGTTTTAAGTGAAAGTTTACAATTTGAGTCAGTTTCTCACGCAAAAACTTACATGCATTTTGTTATGTAACCCTAGCTTCTCTCCCCACACTGAGACAGCACAGTAAAGCCAAGAAGCACAATCTTCTCCAGTATCACTTTATGTGTTATAGACCAACTCAATCTTTGTCTGAGGAAATGGCTTCAGGACTGGTTTCAGTCCTGGGCTAAGAGACAGTCTGGGGGCCATGTTTTCTGGGTACCCTCCAGTATGTCAGACTATGAAGTTTGGTCCTTTTACTAGAGTTCAAGTTCTTCATCCACATTTCTCCTGTTCCATCAAGGACTCTTTGTTGAGTTCCCTGTAAGGGCAGCCATTGGTGGTAGCCGGTCACCATCTGGTTTTTCCAGGCCCATGCTGATGTAGCCTCTGGTTTATGTGGCCCACTTGGCTGTAATCTTAAGAGAAGCAGATCACCAGGTCTATCTTCCAAGGTGGGTTCAGGCCATCAAAACTGATGTGTTACCTAGGGAAATCTTTGGTTTCTTAAAAGAGACCATAGAAACATAAATGTTCTCCTGTTTTAGACAAATTTAACCTCATGTGTTGCTTCACTAATTTTACTGATAAACTATTTGCATGTAATGTTTTAGAGATGACATTAATGAAGCACTTAATGGCAGTTGTCAAATTCCGCACCTTTTTTTAAATACAATATTGATATTTTTGCACTGATGATAATATCTACAAAATGGTGTAGATATTTTTAGTGGATGATTCATTTCATGATAATGGAAAAACACTGAAAGTTTTTATTGTACCAGTGTACAAGAACTTGCTGGCATCTAATGATTTTGTTTCAGAGTTTTACTCGGAAAGAATAAGCAAATGCGAATCATTCGTCATAGATGAAAGCTCTCCTGGCCAGTGGGGAGTCTCACAGCAGGGAAAGGCCCATGGCTGGTACTGAATGTTCTAGTTTTCCTACAGCTACAGAGAATTTGTTATGTATAAATCCATGGAAATTTTCTGGATAATTCACTGCCTAGAAGAAAAACAAAATTCACTTTTCATTTAGATGGACGTGAGTCATCCAAATACTTGAAACTAGATTATCTGAATATTTGCTTTGCTTTTCCAGCTTTGAATGAGGAAATTGTTATTTTCTGCAGGGATTGCTAATGCAGAGGTCTTATACTGCTAGCAACTGCGTAGAGTCTTATGCCTCCTAGAAATCCTGATAGACAGGATTTTAAAGCCTGTGTTTACTTTTGATTTCGTTCTAGAAACCAAACCCACTGCAGTCAATTCTAACTCATAGCAATGCTATAAGACAGAACAGAGCTGCCCCACAGGGTTTCTAAGCCTGTAGTCTTTACAGAAGCAGACACCTGTGTCTTTCTTCCGATGAGTAGCTAGTGGGTTTGAACTGAAGATTTTTTGGTTAGCAGCCTAGTACTTTAACCACCGAGCCATCAGAATTCCTTTTTGTTTTCCTTGGTCCCTTTAAATTGATTCATGGGGGAAGGGATGGATCTTCCTTATCTTGGATGGAAACTTGTCAGGTTCTGTGACTTTTCTGCTCACTGTCTTGTAGTAGAAAGCCATAACCTTCCTATGTAATGAAACATCTCAATTCAGAAATTGAAAACAAAATTGGTCCAAAGTATTAATCAATACTTCAAACTTCGTTCACATTAAAACTTCTGTTTCTCTACCTCAGATGAGACACAAAGTTGGCATTTGAGCAGTCAGTTTTTGCTCATCTCTGATCACATCTTTGGGTAGGTGACCTCATGCTCTCTGCGTCTACTGTATGGCTGAAGCTGATGCTTTCTTTCTTTACTTCTTTATCACCACTGGTAGACATTTGTAAGCTGGGGATCTCCATTCCCTAGCAGCAACTCCTCGCCCAACTCTTGGTTCACCCACCACTTACTCCCCACAGGCTGACATGTTCTCAATAACTCTGGAAGTGCAGACTGATCCCACCATACCAAAAACTTCTCCTAGATGGTGGTTAGATGGCCCTTATCTCAGCTTCTAACTGCTCGGCATCCCCTGTTGTAAGGATACACACCCCAAATTCTCCCAGTGGCCCCAGTGAAGGTTCTCTCCCTGGTCCTGGTCTCCCCTAGTCTCCCCTTCCCACCCTCCAGGGCTTGGGCTCAACTATCTTCACAGGAAAATTTCACAGACCTTTTCTTCCTCACACAACCATGAACTCTTTCATATCTTGAAGTTGATTAGCAGTTCAAGATAGTGGAGCTGGTTTCTGAACATTTTCTTAGTAAAATCCACCTAGTGTGATAGAGGAATCACAGGTGGTGCAAATGATTAATGCACCTGGCTGGTGTTAGAAAGGTTAGAAGTTCATGTCCACCCAGAGGCACACTGGAAGAAAGGCCTGATGACCTACTTGTGAACAATTAGTCACTGACTGTAGAGCCAGTTGTACTCTGAAACACATGAGTGACTATGAGTCTGAGTCCATTCAGTAGCAACTGGTTGAGTGTGATGGAGCATCTCATGGGGAATTTCAACTTCATTGTATCTTGGTGCTTAGTAAACTCAGATTGCACCATCCTGCTAGCTGTCCCTCCCTGTCTCTCCACCTAGTGCACTGGGTATATACCTCCATTTACATTCTAATCCTGTGGTTCCATGTCTGCCTCCTCCACTAGCCTGTAATGATACTAAGGACACTGATCTCACATCACTTATATTTATGCCCCCAGAGCTTAAGGCAGGACGTGGCAGGGTTTTCGTTTGTACAATTCTGGGGGCCACCCTGGCATCCAGATGACTCTTAATAAAAATTTGCTCGAGAATCAACAAGTGAACAAAGTCTCAGGATGGCATGTTAGAATCTATCTTAGAACTTGACTAGTTGCTAACAGAGTTGTCAAAGCCCAGTTGCCTTTGTTTTCCCCCAAATTAAATTCAAGCAGTGATGCTCAGTAGCTTAGACCTCTTTTTTCCTTCCATTTAAAATTAAGCAAATCTTAATTAAGCTCATGGTGCAGTGGTTAAGGGCTCAGCTGCTAACTAAAAGGTCGGCAGCTAGAATCCACCAGCTGTTCCTTGGAAACCCTATGGGACTGTTCTATAGTGACAGTGTAGGGCAGAGTAGAGTCACCCTATAGGATTTCCACAGAACAGTCGGTGGATTTGAACTACTGACTTTTTGGTTAGCAGCCAAACACTCAACTACTGTCTCACCAGGACGCCATGCAAAGCTCACTGCTTCTGATTTATTTTACTATTATCATACACTTGAAGTTATTTGTATCTATTGAATCTGTGTGATGGACTGCTGTAGGTGATGTGCTATGAGCACCTCTTGCCATCAGTGACATCATATTGATAGTCTGAAATCAACTATGATGGAATTATTTACACAGTAACAATTGGCAGATGCTACAACTCAGAGCTTGACTTATTGTTTTGCTGGTGATTTTGACTTAAGAAAGTAGATTAAACTTAGAAGTGTTTTGTGTCTATACCCATTACATTATGAATAATATAGAGAAAATATTCTCCCAATATTTAAAGCTTTCATCTGATTCTGTGAAGAAGTTGCTCATGTCTACGTGGTTCTTCATGATTCACTTTCATCTCACTCATTAACATAAACGTCTGTTAGCACTTTGTGGCAGATCTACACGTACTTATCAGTTTTATAAGCAAGCAAGTGCTTACGAACACGTAGATATAGTCAAGTTTAATAAAATTTCTGTTGGTGATAGACTTATGAAAACAGCAGATTTTATAAAAATTAATAAATCACACTGAAGTTGTACATATATGGACTTTATAATAAAGAATATAGTCTATTTTATTTTGTTTGTAAATCATCTGTACATCATCTAAATCATCAGTGTTTATGTGAGGAAACCCTGGTGGTGTAGTAGTTAAGTGCTACAGCTGTGAACCAAATGGTCCACAGTTCATACCACCAGGTGCTCCTTGGAAACTCTATGGGGCAGTTCTGCTCTGTCCTAGAGGGTCACTATGAGTCAGAATTGACTCAGTGGCAGTGGGTTTTCCGGGTTTTTAATAAACTTATGCATTTTTCCCCGGGTAACCAGTCAAAGGTTTATTAGCAAACTCCTGGTCACATGCCTTATGGTCTGGTTCTTTCTAATTGTGATGGTGCTTGTCCTGTTGTTTTATTGCTGGTTTTTAAGCCTTGTCATGTCTTGACAACCAATGTGGCTTGGAGAAGGGATTGTGTATTCTTGACCTATTCAGGTACTTTCTGTGGAAGGAGGTATTTCAAGAAGTGGAAGTGAAAATTCCACCACCCTACCCTGAAGCTAATATGTAATTGCTTATTTTCCAAGCCAGGATGAGTGTTGCAGAACCGTTCTAAGTGTTGGGGCCTGGAATAGACATTCAGGGATATCTAGAGAATCTATCTCCTACAGCTGTCTAGGCACCCGGTACTTACACACTGGTGTGTGGGTTCTCTTTACCACTTGTTGGTTTGTGAGCCAAAACAAAGTCTTTAATACTGGAATGCATCATCAGCACAGCACAAGAGTGAATCACAGCAAACACCAAGCCCCTTCACTGGCTGGTCTGTACCTCTTGTCTGCTCTCCTGCCATGCTCACAGGCAAGTACACACCACAGGTTCCTAAAGGTGGACTGTGTAACAACTATCAACACTGCAGTGCTTGAGTGTAAGGAAAGCATCCTCAGTTCAGTGCTTATGAACAATTAAATGTTTTTTAACGCATCTGAACTCAAAGATTTCTAAAACATCTGAGCTCATGAGAAGAAATCTTTTGTTTTTTATGCTTTAAAAGTAATCCTCAGAATGCTTCTTACAATCATAAAGTAGCCCAGCTCCCAGTAGTTTCTCAGGAAGGACACTGGTGAGAAGGGATGGAAAACATGCCTATGGCTGGCCCAAATCCAAACCCTTTGCTATCTAGTCAGTTCTGACTCATGGCAACCCCATGTGTTACAGTGTGGAACTGTTCCATGGGGTTTTCTTGGCTATAATCCTTATGCAAGCAGATCACCAGGCCTTTCTTACACGGAGTGGCTGGTGGATTTGAACCACCAGCCTTCCAGTTAGAAGTGGAGTTTAGATCAAAGAGTAAAAAAAAAAAATTAATTGAATTTCTAAAATATACTCAAAAAATGGGAATCACATTGAAGAATGCAAGTCTTCAAGAAAAATGTGTTATCTATTTCTCTCGCTCCTACTAGAAAAACAAATCTCTTTATTAAAATATGGTTTTTCTTCCCTATGTTTTCAAAGTACCTAGTTTATGTCAATGATGGCAATGTTTCCAATACATTCTTTGACTAAGAAAACATTGCACTGATTCTTCCAAGAGATTATACAGATTCAAGAGAGGTCTCCAGTTTTTCAAGATATATTTTGTGAAACAAGGACAGGGGTTAAAGTAAATTTTTAAAACCTGAAATACAATCTGTAGTATAAAGCACTTATCATAAACATAAGCTTGAGAAATTTCCCCAAATGTATTTTCAAGATGGATGAATATTATTTAATATTTTTACTCATGCATAAAGTTGGTTTTCCTGGATTTTGAGACAAGTTAGTAGCTACCAAAAAGTTAGAAGTTAGATGTGCTAAATTTCTATTGTGAAGCCAATGATCTGCTTGGTTAAAACAAATGATCTGCCTTTCTCTGCAGGCTTTAGATGTAAAAAAGTCACTAGACTAGACTCTGAGACATGAACTGATACCTGCTAAAGAGTGTGCTTCTTGGGTTAGGTAGATATGTGAGGTTTACTGAGCAGCTCCTGTCCACAGGCAAGATGAGAGGGTAGAGGGGGACAGGAGCTGACTGAATGGACATGGGAAATACAGGTGGAAAGGAGTGTGCTGTCTCAGGGGGAGGCAGCAGTTAGAGTCACTTAACAGAGTGCATCCAAGTTTTTGTATGACAAATTAACTTGGATTGTAAACTTTCACTTAAAGCACAATAAAACATTGAAAAAAAAGAAAATAGTCACAAGAGGGTAGTGGAGAAGAGGTCTTACCTGAGGCTGTAGAGCACTTTCCCATCAGGCTGGACCCGCAGCATCACGTTGTCTGTGGTGGTGTCGTGGATGAAGGAGCGCTTGGAGTGCACAAAAAACATGTCAGGGACCCAGATCTTCTTCACCAGCCGGCCGTCAAACGTCATACTGAGGTTGTTGGTGCTCGGGAAAGACAGCCTCTCATCCTTCCAGTAGTGTCTCAAGTAGAGGGTCATTGTAAAGTCCTGAGGGTAGAGGGACAGAGAGGGGAAGCTCACACTCAAATAAACCCCCTGAGGTGGCAGCAGGAGATGGTGTGCCCTCCCTGTGGAGCTCCTCATCTGGCTCGGGTCCTCCTTGAGGATCTTGTTCCCAGTCTCTGGGACTGGCAACAGTAGGATGAATAGAACCCTGCAGGGGAGGAACTCAGCTACAGGCCCATAGCAGAAATAGTGGCCCTGAGCCCCACCCTGCTACCTGAGCATTCGTGCTTCACTGAGGAGGTTACTGCTGGCAACACGGGGAACCACTGCGTGAGGCTCACCAGGCTCACACGGAGGACAACGGGAGGCCTGACAGTCAATGCCTTCAGGAGCAGCTCTCAATCAGAGGTGGAGGTGGTAAATAAATACCCTAGCATCTGAGTCCGTTAGTTGGGACAACCCTGAAGTGTGTTCTTGGCTGACTCACAGAGTATTCCTGTAAGACTGAGTTCCATAATGGTAACCAGTATCTAATTAATGGTTGTGGATGGAACCACTGTGATCCATGGGGTTTTCATCGGCTGAATTTCCAATGTAGATCACTAGGTCTGTTTCCCTAATCCGTCTTAGTCTGAAAGTGCCTCTAAAACCCATCCAGCATCATGGCAGCACGCAAGCCTCCACGGACGGGCAAGTGGTGGCTGTGCACGAGACACACGGGCCAGGAACCACATTCAGGTCTCCACATGGAGGGGGAGAGTTCTGCCACTGAGCCACCAACGCTCTCTCAACCAGTTTGACAGCACAGTCCTTTGTGTTTCCTTCGCCCCTGGTGTTTCCTCACTCCTTTCTGGTGTTTCCTGAGATCAACTGTCAGATAAACTAATTGTGTTAGAATACTCTCTAGTCTGCTTCTTGGGGACCCAAACTAAGATTAAAGAGCCCTGTAAGTCAAGAAGTGATGGAGCATTTGAATTTTTGTCTAAACCTAGCAAAAAGAAGGGAAAGGATCCGCTTTCACTTCTTCTGTGTTTCCACAGCCAGCCGCAGGATTCACAGCAGTAACACGTGTCCAGCTGGGTGACAGCTGCAAACCTGGATCTTGCTCTTTGCACTGAGAGCCTTTGATAGAGTACTATGTCCTCGGGCAAGAACCTGGGCACTGGGGGGGCAAAGATGAAGTTTCTCATATGGCTCTGTTTCATACTAACTGGGTGGCTTTTCATAAGCATCTTAACCTCCCTAGCCATCCATAAAATGAGCATGGGAATTCCCACCTCCCAGGGGTGTTGTGAGACTGAGTCAATTCAGGTGTGTAGACTACCTGGCCCAGGACAGGCCTAGTGTGTGTCCCCCTGGCCACCACCCTGATCAGAAAAACACTTACCATGTCAACTTCTGAGATGCTGTCCAAGCTCTCCACCTGCACATCCACGCCAACAGGAATGGCTGGGCCTGGGGACAGGGCACGACAGAATTTATTCTTTTGACTTAAACTTTCATTGTGGAAGAGGGAAAGGAGCATTTTCCATGGAAACTGGGTATCATGTCAGATTTGCAGCTTTGGTGTTCCCACATGCCAACTTTAAGTCAAGCAAGAGACAAAAGTGTAGAATCACAATCTGGCTCTCTGTAATACTCCAGCCTATAGCCATCGTGTTGAAAACCCCATAGGGTTTTCAAGGCTGTAAATCTCTGTAGAAGGAGACTCATACATCTTTCTTCCACGGAGCTGCTTGTAGTTTGAAACCACTAACTTTTTGGTTAGCAGTCAATTGCTTTAGCCACTGCACCCCTAAGAGTTCAGTGGCTAACCAAAAGGTCATAGTTTGAACATACCAGCCACTCCTTGCAAATCCTATAGGAGCAGTTTTATTCTATCCTACACAGTCTCTGTGAGTTGGAATTGAGTTGCCAGCAATGGGTAGAATAGTCCAGCAAAAGGTAAAACAAGAAAAAAAAATTATCTGAATCATCAGGTGATTCTGAAATGACAAGATTAATATATAGCCTCCTACACTGGATACAAGCTTATCTAAAGATACGATGATGACAATTCAAAGGATGGGTCTGACCCTCGGAGCCACTGAATGACTCCTTAGCATGAGGTCACCTGCTTTGTCCCTGTATTTACTTCTTCTATCACGGAAGCTAATGTTTTTGTCTGGCCATGAAACGGTCATTGCTTGGTGTCTTACTTTCCTACAGCCAATGAACAAATTAACTAGTAGGCAAAGTATACACAGGCTTACCTTAAGCAAGGTAAGCACAAGCTGACATGTGTTTACTTACTAATCTACAGTGAACTTGATAATCTGGTAAACAAGGTAAACACTATGCTTAGTTTGCCTATTGGGTAATTTCCCCTGGCTGGTGACTGCGATCAGTGCTAGGCACTCCTTTGCTACTGAGAGATTATCTGTCTCCATCCTCTTCCTTTTTATGTCTGTCTCTCTGTGTTTATATTCCCTGTTTATAAGACACCACTCAGAACGATTAGGTGTGGGATTCATTTGACATTTGTATCCCTTTGGCATAACAAAAGAAAAATATCGGTCCGCAAAGTGTCATTTTCACAGGTACAGGGATTAGAAGTTCAACATAACTTTTGGGGGTTACACAATTCAATCCATAGCATTTCGTCTTAGGCACCCAGAAGCAAAGGTATATACAGAGCACCTGTCAGGTTCACAGGTGCATTTATCTTTGTTACACAACAGATTAGCCAGCAGAGAAGAGGGTGTGATACACCTAGGTATCCTTGAAAACACTAGACTTATGTTATTGCTGGGCCATCAAAATGTAATATTCATAAACAGTAAGTTACTGGTGTGTGCTGTTGACTGCAACTTATAACAGCCCTTTGTGACAGAGAAAAACTGTCCCCTAGGGCTTCCTAGGCTGTAACCTTTACAGAAGCTGATCGCCAGGTCTTTCTCCCTTGGAGAGTCAGCTGGGTTCAAACTGCTGACCTTTTGGTCAGAGGCCAAGTGGTTCACCATCACACCACCACGGCTTCTTAAACAGTAAGAACATTGTAAAGGGAATGGATTCTGCTAGTTTTTTCCTCCTTACTTCCAAGCTGGTAGGGCAGGCGGGGGGCACACTTGAATCACTTTGAGTAAAAAGGTGAGTTTGAATCCCAAAGCAGCAGATTATGGACAAGATAGAGACTCCTGTTTGTTTGTTTGTTTGTTCTTTTAGCAAAGCTGACTGGAAGAAATAAGGCATGAGAATGATTTAAAAAATAGACAAATAAAATACTGTTCTTTTTCAGCAAAAAGAAACCATAACAAAACCCTATTTGACACTAAGAGGGCTGAAATACAGCAGCTGCAGGCTAAGCTTCAGATGGCTTTGGCATCCTTCTAATCTAAATCATTATTTTCTCAAGTTATTTTCATTTAATTAAACCCAGCAGACCACACTCTGTCTTTGTATAAGTACCCAGTGTTCCAGCTGCCAGCTCCCAGATGAGAACAAATTTAGTCCAAGGTTGTTATTTCAGAGTGTTGTTAGGAAACAGCTTTGGGTTGTAGCCACTCCATCCTCCCCTTGCCCTTCCCATAGCCAGCTGCTGGCACCATTGATCCTGGGCTGTCCTTTTCAGGAGCTGGGTCAGCTGAGCAGCAGATCCCTGGTGGGGTTGGGGAGATGCTCAGAAGATGCATAAGGAGAATGACATATATCAAAGACACAGGGAAAATATGAGCCCAAAAGATAAAAGGGCCACCTAATCCAGAGATCACATCAGCACAGGACCAGAAGAACCAGATGGTAACTGGCCACCACCAGTGGCTACCCTGAGAGGAAATATAACATAGAGTCCCTGATATGCTGGGAGAAAAATGGGGTACAGGACTCAAACCGTATTAAGAAGACCAGACTTGATGGCCCAACAGACTGGAAGCTCCCCAGAAGACACAGCCCCAGACCCTCTCTTAGCTCAGAACTGAAATTATTCCCAAAGCCAACTGTTTAGACAAAGATTGGACTGGACTGTAAGACATAAAATGATACCAGTGAAGAGTGTACTTCTTGGCCTAAGTGTATACATGAGACTAACCAGGCAGCTTCTGTCCAGAAGTGAGATGAAAAGGCAGAGGTGGGCAGGAGTTGGCTGAACAAATATAGGAAAGAGAGGATGGAAAGGAGGAGTGCGCTGTCACAGTGTACGCAGAGCAGCTAGAGTTACCTGGCAATGACACTGACAAGTTGAAGTGGACTGTAAACTTTTACTTAAAGCACAATAAAATACTTTTAAAATAAATAAAGAACAAGAAGAAGATGCCTCTGGTTTGGTGCCTTGTCCACCAAAGTACAGCTGTGGCAGACCTGCTAAAGGTAGACCCAAGCTGTGTGGTCCCCTGGCTTGAATTCCCACCCATGGACAGACAGAAACCAACCAGCAAACTGGTTGCTATCAAGTCAGTTCCCACTTGAATGTTGCTTATTCAGTTCGCTTTACAAAACTGCACTCTAGGGTTTTCTTATGTCATCTTTGGAAGTAGGTCACCAGAACTTTCTTTCCCAGCTCTGCTGATTGGATTCAAGCTGCCTACCTTTCAGTTAGTAATTGAGAGCACACCGTTAGCACCACCTGGAGACCCTGCACAGGCACATGATCTCAGAGCGCACACGTCATACCTCCGAAGCCAGGCCTCATGCTGAAATCATGGTCGTCTATCCTCAGAAGCTGCTCTGATTTTGTCAGTGGTGACTTGGTGATGTCCGGACTTCTTTTCAGAATTGAGCTGTGGAAGAAAAAAAACAAGTGGGTGGCAGATTCTACCCAATCCAGATTAAAAAACTACTTGTATTTGGGCTCTTGATCGTGACAGGTTTGACAGGGTGTGTTACTTCTTCATGTGACCACATGCTGATACGGTGCTGACACATGTGAACGTCAACTTTGTGGTCTCTTCTGAGTCAGTCATGCTTCTCAATTCCCTCACCACAACCACTTCCTCACATACTTTTCCTTTCCCCCCAATGCAGTGATTCCCTGGTGTGTGTCAGCGTCACCTGAAAGGGTTGCTGAAACCTAGGCTCCTGAGCTCCCGCTTCCCTGATCCTCAGCAGTTTCAGATCCAGGTGGTCCAGGTGATGCTGCTGCTGCTGGTCAGGGGGCCGTCCTGATACCACAGCCCTCGTGCACCTTATTCTCAGTATATGGTTTCCTCATTTATAACTAGCTTAAAAAACCAAAAAACCTGCTGCCATCGAATCGGGTCAGACTCATAGAAACACTACAGGTGAGAGGAAAACTGTCCCTGGAGTTCCCAAGGAGTGCCTGGTGGATTTGAACTGCCAATCTTTTGGTCAGCATGTGTAGAACTTAAACCACTATGCCAGCAGGGTTTCCATAACTAGCTTAGCCCACATTTAAGTCTGTTGTTATCTTCTTTGCAGAAGAAATCATTCAGCATTGTGGGGGTGAAAATGTGTCTGAAAGGCAGAAAAACAGGGCTCCGATCTCAGTTCTGACAACATGGCTTGCTCTGTGGCTCTAGGAATCTTGATTCTCCTGAGTTCCAGTTTCCTGAGCTGGCAAAACAAAAGATCTGACAGGGGTATGAGGGTTAAATGAGATTGGGGTGAGGGGCACCTTCAGTCTATGATGTTGTATGCAAACAGAAGAGCCAATACCACTACTGAGCTGACAGAAGATTCCCCCTGAAGTGAGAAAACAAACGTGCTGGTAGCACAGGACGTAGCCAGGGAGAGAACTGCATCTAGTGAGCAAGGGCCCAGCTACGCTGCTCATCCACCACCTGCTTGTCACTTTGTTGTGCTGTGCGGTCTTGCATGTTGCCATGATGCTGGAAACTACGCCACTGGTATGTCAGCCATGATGGATGGGTTTCAGGGGAGCTTCCAGACTAAGACAGACTAGGAAGAAAGGCCTGGCAATCTGTCTCTGAAAATCAGCCATTGAAAACCTGATGGATCACAACAAAACACTGACCAGCAACATGCTGGGAGATGACCCCAAATCCAAGGTGGTCAAGTCAATTCCTACTCATGGCAACCCTATAGGAGAGAGTAGAATTGCCCCATAGAGTTTCCAAGGAATGCCTGGTGGATTTGAACTGCCAACCTTTCGGTTAGCAGCCATAGCATTAAGTCACTACACCACCAGGGTTTCCACTGGAAGATGAGCACCCTAGATTGCACTCTAGAACACCCTAGAAGGCACTCAAAACATGCAGCGGCTACAACAATGGGTTGAAGCGTACTGATGTTCCTGACAGCGGCGCAGGGTGGGACAAGGTTTCAGTCTGTTGTACCTGGGTTCTCCATGAGTAAGCTGACTAAACAGCAACGGACAACAACCCACACTGTGGATGCAAGGAAGAACGCTGGGAAACTTCTGGAAGAGGAAGGCCGGTCTCCATGGTTGTTGACATCCTCTCCCCCACCCAGCTTGATCCAAGAGTGCCTTACCCATACTCTCCATTTAAACGCGCCCACCCTCTGCTTCCTGCTCTTTGGTGACGGGGGTCCACTGCTGAAAATAATGACAGGTGAGGGGTGGGCAAGAAGCGTCTTTTAGAGTGGTGCACTTTCAGGACCGTACCTGCCTTTCTTATGGACATCTTCATGGGCTTCTCGTCTCTGTCGTTGAGGCCGACTGTGAAAATAAAACATCAAGATGTTGTAGAGGCAGTCTAGGTACACCCCAAAGCAGGCCCCCACTCTCCAGAATCACTTCAAATCTAACCAGACTAAAATATGAAACAAAAAACCTGTAAAGTCCAGGGGGTTGATTTAGCCTTTTGGTGAGTGTTTTCCAGTTCTCCTCAGGAGCAACTGGAAATGAAATAATTTAGGAGCCACAGCCAAGTACCGTCTTAAAGGCACTTTCTTTGGACTACAATCCTGTGTCTCAGAAACTCTCACTCTGGGGGAAGATTGCTGACAAGGATCTTCCTCCAGAGCCAACAGAGAAAGCCTTCACCTGGCATTGATGCTCTGAATTTTGACTTACAGCCTACTTTTCAGTGAGAAAATAAATTTCTCTTTGTTAAAGCCATTGGTTTGTGCTATTTCTGTTACAGCAGCACTAGATGACTGAAACAGTGGGCATGGATGGATAAGGAATTTTACTGCCCAAAAAATTAGAGAAAAGATTTCTAAAAGAGACTAGTTTCCTACGATTAGGTGAAAGTGGGAAAATTTATTTGAATTAATCTTCCAAATGAAGGTCAAAAGATCATGAACATGAGGCAATGAGAACATTTTTCCGACTTTCTCGTTACAGCCTCAAGGTAAAAAATGCCGCAATAAAATTTAACAATTAAATCAAGGCAGCTTGAAAAATTACACTCTCCGATGTGACTCACTATTTTATTCTAACACTGAGCAGCAGTGAATAAATTCTTAAGAAATGATGAGATAGGGTCATAAATCAAAATTGTGTTATTTTCACAAATGAAGCAGTCAGTCCTCTTAGATGAGCACTCAAGGGAGGCTTCTCGAATTCTGACATGCCACTCTCTGCTTTCAAGACGCTTAGAGTTTAGCCTAGAAACAATTGATAATTAGGATCTTTTATTGTTTTAGTATTTTAAAAACTCTTTTTCTGCTTATATGCCCATGTAAGATATTTGGAAAACAGATTTAAGCATAAGATAAAAGCTATTCAGAGATTCAACAATGAATTTATGGATTTACATGATACAGCAAGTTATGCAACAGTAAATTCTATACCTTTTTACCTTCTTTCCCAGCACAGATGTGAAGCCTTTTGAATCTGTGTATGTCAAATTTGGCCTGAGTACTTACAGCTGTGTGTGTGTGAGTTCTTAATCTCTAAACCTCAATTTCTTCATCTAGAGGAAACCCTATGAGACAGTTCTACTCAGTTCTGTAGGGCCACGAAGAGTCAGAATTGAGTTGACGGCAATGGGTTTGGTTTGCTTTGGTTTGGTTTAGTGAGACAGAAAGGCCCCCTTGTGGTACAGTGGCTACACTGCTCGGCTGCTAACTGCAAAGGCAGTGACTCAAACCCATCAGCTGCTCCACTGGAAAAAAAATGCGGCAATCTGCCTCCATCAAGATTACAGCCTTGGAAACTCTTCTGCTCTGTTCTGTAGTCCCACTATGAATCAGAAACAACTTGATGGCAATGGGTTTGGTTTGGTTTGATTAAAATGTCGACAGTGATAGTATGTACCTGCCATGTTGCTGAGAGGATTAAATGAAATATAAAACACTTTGCTGGCACATGCCATCACTCAATAAACCCTAGCTCTACCAGACTGGTATATTCCTTTGTGCATCCTTATACATTCTTTGAGGTATCCCTGGTGGCACAATGGTTAAGCACTCAGCTGGTAACCAAAAGGTCAGGGGTTGAAACCCACCAGCTGCTCCATGGGAGAAAACGACCTGGCGTTCTTCTCCAGTAAAGATCACAGCCAAGGAAACCCTCTGGGACAGTCTATTCTGTCACATGGGGTCACCATGAGTCAAAGTCGACTTGGTAGCAGCTGTGAAGTGCTGGCAGGCGTCGCTCTGTTGCGCTGCTCTTTGAGATGATCATTTCAGGCAGCAGGAGGGCACGCTGGCACATAGAAAGCCAGCATGCTGCCTCGAACCCCAGCTTTTCTCTCTGGTAGGAGGACATGGCAAGTCTCTCCTCTTTCCAGGCCCATTCCCTTGGATGTGGCATAAGAGACTGGGCCACAAGGTAGCTTTAAGACCCTCTCGGTCTATTCCAGCAGGCAGTATCCCTAAGATATGAGAGTTCTGTTGGATGAAGTTTTGAAAAGGTCATTCCCTTGGCAGAGCCCCACCAGCACAGGTGGGGGTTTCCACACAGGACCACTAGCACAGTAGGTCTGTGTGTTCAGGTTTTCATTTAGTTAATAAGGGTACTGTCCCAATGCTAATTATGTTGTATTTCCTGAAGAGCTGTAGAGGCTGTGCGGTTTTCCATATAACGACTATGGCAGGTTCTTCCTCAGGTGGGACCAGTTCACCTCCTTTGGTTCCTTACTAAGTGAACTTTTGAGTGACTGATAATCTGCTTTTCAAACCACAGCCTTTAAGAGTGTGAATACTTCTTAGCATCTGGGACTTACACATCTGCAAGACACTTGAATTGCTTGAAACCAAAGACAGCAGAGACTGTGCCTGGTACAGATAGGAGCCTCCAGATCTGACTCAGTGGCTGCTGTCCTGATTGGGGTCCACTGGAGGGAGCAAGGCTTTTTCAGCCACCATGACCAACTAACTTCTTTCCCTACCACCCAGTGAGTCTCTCACACAGGCGTTGACTGCTGTTGGTTCTCACAGCTATAACTGTAAGGATATATATACATAGGATGGAAGTGGTTATTCCTGAGTGGCTTTTATTTTATGCTTAAATCTATTTTTCAATTATCTTACATGGGCATATAAGCAGAAAAAGAGTTTTTGAAATACTAAAACAATAAAAGATCCTATTTACCAATATTTTTCTAAGCTGAACACTAAGCTTCTTGAAAGCAAAGAGAGCAGCATCTCAGAATTTGAGAAGCCTCCCTTGAGTGCTCATCCAAGGGGACTGACTGCTTCTTTTGTTAAAATAACATATCTTGAGAGTCCACCTGGACCCAGCATTGTGCAAGGTCCCCATCTGCTCCTGCTGACCAAGGTCTCAACGGAAGGCACATCGAAAGTACATTTACCAGTAAGACAGCCTGCAGTGCATTTCTGTCTATAAAATTGCCCAGCGAAATTCTCTCTCTAGCCTCACCTCCCACTCTGTCACCCTGGGGAATGGACACATCAAAAGTACATTTACCAGTAAGACAGCCTGCAGTGCATTTCTGTCTATAAAATTGCCCAGCGAAATTCTTTCTCTAGCCTCACCTCCCACTCTGTCACCCTGGGGAATGGAGCCATGAAATCAGGACGACAGTCAAACCAAACCAAATGCACTGCCACGGACTTGATTCAGACTCATAGCAGTCCTATAGGACAGAGTTGAACTGGCCCATAGCATTTCCAAGACTGTAAATATTTAGGGAAGCAGGCTGCCACGTTTTTCTCCCACAAAGAGGCTGGTGGATTCTTGGTTAGCAGCCAAGAGCTTAACCACTGCAACACCGGGACTCGTATGCCTACACGTCCTAACCTCTGAGGTGATCTCACGGCAACAGCAAGAATTAAAACCCTCTGACTCACTTGTTTGAAGTGAGGCAGCTTATGTTATTGGATGGAGAGCAGATATGCCATCAAGCAGACTGCAATTTGAATCTCATAGTGATCACAAAACCTAAAAAAGCTGAAGATTGATCTTTCTGTTTCCATTCCTTCTAACGTAGGGGTTTGTGAGGACGGGAACAATGCTAACTGGGCTGTGTTGCTACAAGGATTAAGAAAGAAAATGTTAGTTTTAACCACATGAGATGCTGATATTCACCTGTTTTAGACCTACAAAAACACTTTCATGTGGCTCAGTCTGGATTTTATTTCCATCCATATAACTTCTTTGAGGGTGAGCTCAGAATGGGAGTAGGTGGGGGATGCAGAACCTGAGGGCACTTTGTGTGCCTCTTCACAAGTTTCTGTACTTTTCTGGGCCTTGTTCTTCCCATCTTTTAAGGAAAGGGGTTTCTAAGTTTCCTGAGGTTTTACTTGATGAATGTCTGTCTCCACTACCAGTCTCTCAGTGCCTCGAGGGAAGGAGCTGGGACCATTATGCTCATGATTGCCTCCCTAGCTCTGGCACAGTGCTTGGGGCATAGGAGGTGGTCTAAACAAATACCATAAGCGAATAAAGTACAGGAGTAGCAGAGTCAGGATTTACTCATTTGTTGATGCCCAGCTTTTGTCATGTATCAGACATTGCCATATTATCAGACATTGACTGACTGTGAAGAGACAAAGATAAATGGTATAGGTTCAGCCCTCAAGGGACTGATTGTCTAGAAGTGAGACAGATGAGGAAATTAATGAGACTGTTGATCAGTTCTCTGAGAGAGGAGAGATCAAGGTCTGTGGAAACTCTGAAGTTATCACCTAGCTGAGGCCTGAGAGGCAGGAGATGGGGAGGACTCAGGAAGGTTTCTCAGAGGAGGTGATATCTTTGCTAACTATTGAAAGGAGAAGAGAACTGAGCTAGAGAGAGAAGAGTGTTGAGGCCAAGACGAGCAACACACACAGAGGCCTCAGGAAATTGTAACGACAAGCAGCACCTAATAATTAAGCAGAACAAACACTCTTGTCAATTCTGGGGGAAAATCTTGGAATCAATCTTCCTCTGGGTCTGGGAGTTTCTCAGACAAAGGACCATGAGTCCAAAGGATGTGCTCTGCTTCTTGTTCCTCTTTCGTGGTGATAGAAAGTCCCTGTCCTCTCTATTTCCTTCTCTCTTTTATATCTGGAAAGAGACTGACTGAAGATACAGCCTAATCCTGTAGATTGTGTCCTGTCTCGTTGGCATAACTACCTCTTTTCCTGCCTTATTAACATCATAGAGGCTAGGATTTACAACACAGAGGATAATTACATCAGATCACAAAATGCTGGGTAGCCAGCAATGCTGGGAACCACAGCCTAGCCAAGCTGGCACACATTTTAGAGGGACACAATTCAATCTATAACAAGAACTGAGGTTCACAAGGTGGGGATTCAAAAGTTCAAGCAAACTGTCCAAAAAATAAAGGAACAAGATGAGACAGCATACTACTAATATAAGAGAAAATGAAACTTCAAGGTGTCTAGGGCACTCAGAAGGACCCAGTTCATGATCTAATGGCTTTCACTTTGTCAGGATCTGACAGGATGTGTTTCACACATCCTTGTTACCTCTCTCCCAGCTTCTACCCTCCAGCACGTGAACCTGCTGAAGTTTCTCCTATCCTGAAAGGCTCTTGCCTGTCTCTCTCTTTGTTGGCACTCACTCTCGGTCTTTCAGTACATAGCCAACTTCCTTTTAAGAGTTTGTTTTAGTCATCCGGTACTGCTCTAACAGAAATGCCACAAGTGGATGTCTTTAAAAGAAGAAATTTTATTCTGTCACAGTCCAGTTGGCTAAAAGTCCAAATTAAGGACATCTGCTACAGGGGAAGTCTTTCTTTGTTGGCTCTGGAGGAAGGTCTTTGTAAATCTTGCCCTGGACTGGGAGCTTCTCAGGCACAGGCACAGAGACCCCAGGTCCTTTCCAAACCATGCATTCTGCACTTGGCACTGCTTCTTGGTGGCACGAGGTCTCCAGCTGTCTGTTTGCTTCCCAAGAAAAGGAGGCACTATACCGTCTTATAGACTGAGTCCTGCCTAACACAACCACTGCCCATCCTGCCTCATTAACATCACAGAGAGGTGTTTACAACACGTGGGAACATCACACAATACCAGAACACATGGCCCAGCCAAGTTGCTAGACACACTTTGGGGGGAACACAATTGAACCTAACAGTGTTAGATTTACCCTATTCCCTCTTCTCCCCTCTTCAGTTATTGCCTCCTGCCTCTTCTTGCTGAGATCATTAATGACCCTTACTTGCTGCATCTAGAGGTCACTTGTCTCTCCTCTGCCCAAGTGATTCTGATCTTTGTGTGATCTAACCCTACTGACCCCTCCCTCCTTCCAGAAGTCATTGACCTGTCACTGCAAATGCCTCACTCGTCTGGGAGTCTTGTGAGGACATGCGCTGTGCCACATGCAGTCATTAGTGGAGCACCCAGTGCCCGGTGTTGTTCTTCCCTGTTACAAGCATTTGATAACTGTAGAGTAAATGGCCCTCTTGGCATCCCTGACACATCTCAATTCGGGTCCTGCATCGAGCTCTCTAGTCACTTATCGTCATCTGTCTTTATTGAGTCTTCTTCCTCTATCCTCTCTTTAAATGTTGTTCTTCGCCAAGGTCCTTGATCCTGTCCTCATTTCATGCAGCACACGCTCTGGAGCACCCCATCCACCACAACCCATGGGGGCAATCTTTAAATGCACATCATTAGCTCTGATTTCCATCTAGCTACAGGTTCATTTACCCTCCTGCCTACTGGACAATTCTACTTGATAAACACATCAAGGTCAATATGTCCATACTGAACTCATCATCTTTTCCTTCAAACCTGTTTCTCCTTCTACGTCTTTACCCTGGCACCACCATCAACCCAGTCATCCAACCCAAATACCTACTAGACATAAAAAAAAATCAAACCTGCTGCTGCCAAGTCGATTCTGGCTCGTAGTGACCCTATAGACAGAGTAGAACCGCCCTGCAGGGTTTCCAAGGAGCATCTAACCAGTGGACTTGAACTGCCAATCTTCTGGTTAGCACCTGTAGCACTTAACCACTACTCCACAGGTGTTTCCACCTTCTAGACATTCACCTTAAAACTCTCTCATGCTAAAACCATAGCCAATCTAACGCTGACAATACCATCCACTCCATTTCCACCACCCTATTCATATCTACTGTTATCGCCTTAATTTAGACCTTTACCTGCTCTCATTCGGACTCAGGCATAGACTCTAGTTTCTCGGGCTCCGCTGCCCATCTATCTACCACACTGCCACTAGCATGTTCTCTCCAAAATGGAAATTGGTCGAACAGATCCTCTTTACCCTCAGAATAAATATATATATTTTTTCTTCCTATCCCTTCCCGCCTTCTCATCCTGCCTCCCAACAGGAGCTGCCGATTTGGTCTCATGTGTCTGGACTAAGAAGTACACCACTCACATGTGTTATTTTTTGTTTCATAGTCGTGTCTAATCATTGTCTGAAGATTAGGCTTTGGGAATAGTTTTGGTTCTGGGTTAACAGAGCATCCAGGGCCCATAGTTTCAGAGGTTCCTCCAGTTTCTGTCAGACCATTAAGTCTGGCGTTGTTACATGCATTGGAGTTCTGCTCTCCACTTGGCCCCTGCTTTGTCCAGGACTCTCTGTTTTGTTCCCTTTCAGGGTGGTCACTGGGACTAGCTGGGCACCATCTAGCTCTTCAGGTCTCAGGTGGTAAGATCTGTGCTCTATGTGGTCATTTAGTCTCTTGCAGTAGTATTTTCTTTGTGTCTTTGGTTTTCTTCATTCTCCTTTGTTCCTTGTGGGATGAGACCAAGTGAAGCACCTTAGATAGCTGTTTAAAATCTTTTAAGAGTCCAGATACCCCTTACCAAAGTGGGATGTAGAACATTTTCTTAACAAGCTTTGTTATGCCAATTTTACCTAGATGTCTCCCCAAGCTACGGTATCCAGGTTACAGTCCCAGCTACTCTGTCCCTCAAACAAATTTGAATTCTTTAATATGGCAATGAAAATATGATGATGGTGCTTTCAGCTTCTGGTAGGATTGATTTGCCCTCCCAGAGCGTGTCCAGAGCACTGGACTTTGTCCAGTGACCTGCGGTTATAGACAGTTATGTCGCCATTCTCCAGGTAATAAGTATTGCTTCACTTAGCATCATTTGTGAGAGGGGAACAATTCTGGCTGTGTCTCCCATGGAGATTTCAGGAAAACGGCTGACTGTGTGCCTGGGTTGGGACTACTGGGAGGCAAGAGAGGCACTGAAGGTACAAAATTTAAAGAGGCACCATCCCGGGCCTGTGAGTGTTGCCTCACCACATCCTGGCCCTGTTGTGCACGTGTGTTTGCTTTGCTTCCTGCTTTGTTAGTGTGAACCCTGAACTGTGAAAAGAAGCCTGGATACAAATTATCAGCAATTTATGGACTTCAAGTCTAGATGAAATTAAGCAAACCCATTTAGGAGTCAGAATAGACTCCACAGCAACAGGTTTGGTTTTGTGGTTTTTTTTTAAGTTTAAGCTATGTAAAAATAAAATCTAAATGGGTTAGTGGAGTCCTTGGGTAGTGTAAACAGTTAACATTCTCAGCTGCTAACCAGAGGTTGGGGGTTTGAGTTTACCCAGAGGCAGCTAAGAAAGGTCTGGGGATCATCTCTTGAAGAATCAGGCACCAAAAACCCTATGGAGTAGTTCTATTCTGACACACAAGTGGGGTGGCCAGGAGTCTGACGTGACTCAACGGCAACTGGTTTTACTGGTTAGCTGACTGGTGGGGGGGTAAGACGGGACCACCATTCTGGAAAGTAATTTGTCCAAATATATTTAAAGCTTTAAGTGTTCTCATCCCATTTGACCCAGTAATTTCACTTCTAGGAATATTCCTTATGTGAATAATCATAAATGTCAACAACTATTCTTAGATATTAAGATAGTCATACAGACTATTTACAGTAACAAAAGGAAGCAACTTGATGTCTGTAAATAGAGGGAAATGCTTAAATGCAGTTGGTATCTTATTTACTACTATGCAGTCATTTAAATGGTAATTCCATAGACTTCTAAGAAACACATAGACATTGTTACAGTAACTAAAATAAGGTTATAAAACTGTATGCATAGAATAATCTCAAACTATTTAATATTCAGTATATGCTTACAGAGTGAGACTGGAATACACAATATTATTTCTGGGTTTGGAGATTATGGATGACTTTCATGGTCTTAGTAATTTTTCCATGGTTATTATTATTTTTATTTAAACAATGGTCACATGTATCCTTCTTAATAAAAGAGGAAGTCCTTTTAAGAAATATTTTTTTAAAGAAAGACTGTTTTGCTGTCTGGAACTCTTAATCACTGGTATTACTGACAAGTTGTCATGGTAACTGGTTTAGAGGAGAAGCTAAGAAGTTTTGCTGTCAGCAATAGGGTTTGTGGCTACTGCTTTTAGTCTTCATGAGCACATTTGGAACAAATAATCTCTATGGCTACATAAAAAAACCCAAATCCACTGCTACTGAGTCAATTCTGACTCCTAGTGACCCTATAAGACAGAGTAGAATTGTCCTATAGTTTCCAAGGAGCACCTGGTAGATTTGAACTGCTAACCTTTTGGAACTGTGGCAACTAACTGCCGCGCCACTAGGGTTTCCCTGTGGCTACACTGCTCCCTGAGTTTGACTCCTTGTCGAAGCAACTTGTGACTCGGCCTACATTTGTGCATATAGCTGTGTGCAGGGATCGTTTCCCTGCCCTGGGGCTCACTGGGACCACTGCATATTTCGTCTCCTGGTCTGGCCATGCTGCTCTAGCAGCTTGAAACAAACGCTGTGAGCCATAGCTGGCTGTGCGGGAGCTCCCTCGAACCCCAGGACAGGAGAGGACCAAGGAGCCAGACATCCAGGCCTCCTACTAGCCCCAAACTCCTGAAAGCTGGACTTCCCTTCATGTCAAATGATGTTTCCAACCTCTAGTTATGCCTACATCCAGAAATTTGAAAAGGCAACACTCAGTGTGGAGCTAAAGCTGGTGTCACTAAGTTGTAGACAAAGAATAAAGAACCAAGAATCAAAAATGCCCTTGCTGCAGAATAAAGAACCAAGAATCAAAAATGCCCTTGCTGCCTCCATCTCCTCCTCAGTGTAGAGAGAGCTGGGCTGGGTCATCTCTAAACATCATTTTCTATTGACTAATGTTGGATAAGCAGGTGTGCGGAGGCATGCACACACCATCAGTGCTGCCTGGCACTGGCCAGGCCAGTGCCCAGGGACCAGCGGGAAGTCTGGCTCCCTGGTACGGACAGGGCGGCACGTACCATCCTGGCAATAAGTAACTCATCTGCAGGCAGCTCCATTGCTGCACACTGCCAGCTTACAGGTGGAGGACAATTTAATGAAGATATCCACAGACCTAGCCGAAATAATTAGAATGAATCATTTCCACTAATAAGCAGTCCTGTTAGCTCTTTCAGAATTAGCAGATTTGTTCTAATTCTGGGCTGCGGATACTGGCAAGTTGTCCTTGATTTTTATTTTTTTAATGTGCATACATTCTTTTTTCATTCTTTTACCCAGAAGTGATTTAAGAGTATGTGTAACAGCACTATATCTAACTTGAATAAAAGCCTATGTCTTCGAGTCAATTCCAACTCACAATGACTCTATAGGACAGAGTAGAATTGCCCCATACAGTTGCCAGGGAGTACCTGGTAGATGTGACCTGCTGACATTTTCATTATCAGCCCTAGCACTTAACCACAGTGCCACCAAGGTTTCCAGATCTAACCAAGCATCACGTAAAAAGAGAGCATAGATTTAACTTTCTAAAAGGGGAAAGTAGGAGAACAAAGGGGAAAACAGGAAAAAAGCATTCACAAATACACCATTTGCTGAAAGTAACACTTGATTTTTCAGAACAATGTCATAAGCTTGCTCCGCACACCCAGTTTCCTTAAATCCTCCATCCCTAAATGTCCACTCACCTGCCTCTCTTAGCCATCTCATGTCCTTCTCGTCCTTGCCAGTGCACTCGGCTTTCAGTAGCCAAAACCCATCCCCACCACAAAAGAAAGATGCCAAGTTTTATATACTGGACAGCCAACATGGGTTTCCAAGTCCAAAAACAGTTCTCTCAAAAAAAACAGCAGAAAGAAAAAAGATGTTTTCTCTCTTAAGACATTATTGGTCTGTTCATTATTAGAAGGATGTTTACTCATGGGGGAAAAAAAATCAACCCACAGTATGTAATCTGCAGAGCAGGAGAAAGCAATTTCCACTAAACCTATAAATCCTCCTACGTCAGATGTGGGGGATTTTCTGAACTGAGGCTGAATTCCTGTGTCCCTGTGGAACAATTACTGTGGCTATTCTAAATTAGTTCATCGTCAAACGCTGTGGATCTGTTGGTAAAGGATATATTTTCTGGTCCAATGAACACAAGGAAGTAAAACTGGACCAAAGCAATTTCCAAAATGAGACATGCCAGTGGTGCTGGACAGCTTTGTGTTCGCGTTAATGAGAGCCTCCTTGGAGCCGTTCTAAGCTTCCAGCAGTCGTTGTTACTTGCTTTAGCAGCAGCTGGGTTTGGACAACTCACTGCCCTGACCCCTCCTTCCAGTGACTGAAGTGGTAAAGCCTTGGGATGCAGTACCTCCACTCTTGCCTGCGTGGTTGAGGTTAGGAAGGCAAGCGGAAAAGGGACTTGTTAATCTTTGTCTTGCACAGAAACAACCAAGTTACCCTATTGGTGGCATTATTCTTGTTATGAACCCTCATCAAGTTTGATGATGGTTGTGTGCCATCAAGCTGATTCCGACTCAAAACACGTGACAAAATAGAACTGCCCCCATAGAGTTTTCTTGGCTATGATGTTTTATGAGTTAATAAATTAATTACAACCATTAAGTCCCTGTTGCTGTTGTTAGTTGCCATTGAGTTAGTTCTGACTCACAGCGACCCTATGTACAACCAAATGAAATACTGCCAGGTCCTGCATCACCCTCTCAGTCGGTACCATGCTGAGCCCATCTTTGTGGCCATTGTGGTCAATGCATCTCTTTGACGGACTTCCTCTTTTTCTTCTTTCCTAGATGCTTGCTTGAAGACTCTGTAATCTGTAGGTTAGATAGAGTTTATTTCACCAATGAAGAACAGTCTTGTGGGAAAGGACCATATTAGTTACTACCAGTTGCTGTGGGGTCAGTTGTGACTCACGGTCACCTAATGGCTGCCAACAGAGCTGCACTTCATAAGATTGTCAGTGGCTGATTTTTCTGCAGTAGATTGCCAGACTTTTCTTCAGAGGCACCTCTGAGTGGACATGAGCCTCCCAACTTTGGGCTAGCAGCTGAGCACATGAGCTGTTTGTACTACCCAGGGACTCCATACATAGATACTTTAAACTATTGACTCCTCAAGGCAGAGCTGATATTACTTCAATAACTTTCACATTGTGCCAGTGTACTGAGTCAGGATTTCCATGACTCTCCTTAGTTGAGAAGACAACAATTTCATGAAATTGCTAACCCAAGATTCAACTGAACAAGATTTACACAGGCCTGAACGAATTGATGGGAAAATTTTATTGATGTTACTTATTTAAGATATTGTTGATTTTTTCTGGATGTATAAGGATATTTTCTGTTTCTTCTGATGCTATCTGTAATTTGTGATTATAAATTCTGATTTCATAAACTAATATGAGACATTTTTGAATGATAAATAACATCTTCACTGACACAATTCCCTTTCTCCTAATTTATAAATTCTTATTCAGTTTCTTTACGTTTCCTGGCAATATAGTTTGCATGTGTCCCCCCTTTGCCCCCCTTTTTAACAGATTATTGTGTTTGGGGTAAAGGTTTACACAGCAGTTTAAGTTTCCACTCAATAATTTCTATAAAATTGTTCAGTGACATGGGCTGCATTCTTCACAGTGAATATTCTGTTCTGGTTGTTCTATTTCTATTAATTTAGTTTTCCTCCCCACTTACATTCTCATCTCTGTTTTAGAGAAAGTGTTGTCAATTTGGTTTCAGACAGATGACTTTTAAAAGGAGAGCAGTAGTCACAAGTTGATAGTTTTTATTTTCTGAGCTAATTGGTTATTTAGCTAAAAGGTGACCTCAGGGACTAGCTCTGGTTCAGGAGTCTCTGGAGTCTTCAAGTCTCAACCACTCAGGTAAGTCTGTCTGTTTTGTTTGTTTTGTTTTATGTAAAGAATTTTAGGTACTTGCCCACATTTTTCTCTCCTTCTGTCAGAGTCTATCTGTCCCTGGTCAGAACAGTTGCTAGTAGTAGCTGGGTACCCTCTAGTTCTGGTATCAGCATAGAAGAGACTATAGTTCATGTAGACTATTAGCTGTACAAACTACTTTCCTCTTCAAGTCTTGGTTTCCTTCTCTCTCTTTTTGGCCATGGATGAGTAGAGACCAATAATTGTATCTTAGGTGGCTGTTCAGAGGATTTTAAGACCCCAGACACTCCTCATCAAACTAGGATGTATATTACGCCATTTGACCAAGATGTCCCATGATACTACGGTCCTAACCCTTTCAACCCAGGAAACCAATGCTACAAGGTATTTGGGTTTGTCTAAGAAGTATCTATACCTGAGTCCCCATTTGCTTTCTTATTTGAATACATGTACATGAAGTCACATATATACATACACACACATCTGTATATACACTGAAAACTCTGGTAGTGTAATGGTTAAGTGTGACAGCTGCTAACCCAAAAGTTGGCAATTCAAATTCTTCAGATGCTCTTCGGAACTCTGTGGCAGTTCTACTCTGTTCTACGGGGTCCCTATGAGTCAAAATCTACTCAACTGCAATGGGTTTGGTCTTGGGTATATATATATATATATATATACACTTATGAACACACTTATATGTATACCTTTTTAACAGGATGTAGTTGAAAGAATCAATTACACAATCAAGGCCTTGCCTGGAATGTCATATTTGAGAAAGATGCTTATTTAATCAGGTATGATAAGCCACTTTAAAGAATAAAGTTTGGCTGTAGTTATAGAGCAAATGCCTACAAAGTCCTCCAGAAAAACTAGCCTGTGACCTGTCTTATGTCTTCCAGCTTTAAAGGCAGTCCAGTCTTACAGGAAGACAAGTCAGTTCCAATTAAGCCCTTGGAGTATTTTTTGAAGCCTCAGGAATTTGTAGGTATTATGGGTGAAATCTGGTGGAGAGTTCCTTGGGCTTGTTTTCCTAGACTTGGATAGTAAACAATATACTCATTGCCACCAAATCAATTCCAACTCAGTGACCTTATAGTACAGAGTCAAACTGGCCCATAGGGTTTCCAAGGAGAGGCTGGTGGATTTGAACTGGCAGCCTTTTTGGTTAACAGCTGAATGCTTAACCACTATTAAGCACTGTACCACCAGGGTTCCAGAAAAAAATGAAAAACCCACTTCTGTAGAGATAATTCTGACTCATAGCAACCCTATAGACAGAGTAGAATTGCCCTATAGAGTTTTGAAGGAGTGCCCAGTGGATTTGAACTACCAACCTTCTGGTTAGCAGCCGTAACACTTCACTACCAACTTGTAAAAGCCCAATCTGAGGTGTCTTAGGACAACTTCCAGATGCTAATTTGGAATTGTCGGGTGATGCTGTTGTGTTGTTAGGTGCTGTTGAGTTGATTGACTCATAGCAGCCCTACATACAACAGAAGGAAATGCTGTCCAGTCCTGCATCATCCTCACAGCTGTTGCTATACTTGAGCTTATTGTTGCAACCACTGTATTAATCTGTCTTTTTGAAGGTCTTCCTCTTTTTCACTGACCTTCTGCTTCACGAAGAATGATGTTCTTCTCCAAGGACTGATCCTTCCTGATAGCATGTCCAATGTATATGAGAGGAGGTCTTGTCATCCTTGTTTCTAAGCAGTATTCTAGCTTTACTTCTTCTAAGACACATTTGTTCATTCTTGCCAGTCAGTGGTGTACTCAATATTCTTTGTAAGCACCATAATTCAAAGGCATCAAATTTTCTTTGGTTTTCCTTATTCGTTACCCAGCTTTCACATACATATGAGGTAACTGTAAACACCATGTCTTGTCTCAAGCGTACCTTAAGTGACATCTCTGATTTTAAACATTTGAAAAGGTCTTGTGCAGATTTGCCCAATGCAATGTGTCATTCGATTTCTTGCATACTACTTCCATGGGTGTTGATAGTGGATCCAAATAAAATGAAATCTTTGACAACTTCATTTTTTTTCTCTGTTTATCATGATGTTGCTTATTGGTCCAGTTACAAGGATTTTTGTTTCCTTTACGTTGAAGTGTGATCATACTGGGGGCTTCAGTCTTTCATCTCCATCAGTAAGTGCTTCAAGTGTGCTTCACTTTCAGCAAGTGAGGTTCTGTCACCTGCATAACACAGGTTGTCAATGAAGCTTCCTCCAATCCTGATGCCCTGTTCTTCTTCATACAGTTCAGGTTTTAAGATTACTTGCTTAGCACACAGTTTGAGTAAGTGCCATAAAAGTGTAAGGTGAGGTAGGGTGGATGTATCGGCCCCAACTGTAAGGCAAGGTAGACTAAATGTATCGGCGGCAGTCAGAGAGAAAAAGAGTGAGAGTCAGCTGTAGGACAGAGCTTACCGGTGCGCTCCCGGGCGAACTCTGCCAGCTCCAAGGTAGGAGTCGGAGCAGTCGCGCTTTCAGGTTGGTGAAGGGGGTTTACATAGAGGCAGATGGTTCCACCTAGCATGGACCTTAGTGGGGACACGGGGAAAAAGGCGGGAGCCAATAGGATTCAGGTACAGCGAGCCGCCTGATTAGCATGTGAGAAAAACAACTGGGGATTTTAGGGAAGGGAGAGGTTGGTCACATTCTGATGATTTCCAGGAACTGAGGTGGGGACCTTACAGAAAGAAAGGGGCTCGCCCTGCTCTGATGATTTCCAGGAACTGCATCCTGGTTGTGATGTCCAGGTACAGCCCAACCCGCCTGACAAAAAGGATACAACTCTAATGCACACACACCTTTCCTGATTTTAAACCATTCAGTATTCCCTTGCTCTGTGGGAACAACTGCCTTTGGTCTAAGTACAGGTTCCTCAAGAGCACAATTAAGTGTTTGGGAATTTCTGTTTGGGGCAGGACTATTCATGATTTCTTACGATTCACACAGATGAATGTCTTTTCATTGTCAATAAAACACAAATAAACATCTTTCCAGCATTCTTTGCTTTCAACCAGGATCCATCTGACACCAGTAATGATAAACCTTGTTTCATGTCTTCTGAATATGGCTTGAATTTCTGGCTGTTCTGTTGATGTGCTGATATAACCATTTTTGAATGATCTTCAGCAAAATTTTACTTGCATACTATATTAATAATACAGTTCAGTAATTTCCACATTTGATTAGATTGCCTTTCTTTGGAATATAGCTCTCTTCCAGATGGTTGGCATAGACAAGCTAGTGAGTTCTTCCAACACTGCATCTGTTTTCTGACACATCTCAACTGTCCGTTCCTGGAGCATCATTCTTTGCCATTGTCTTTAGTGCAGCTTAGACTTCTTCCTTCAGTACTATAACTTGTTAATCATATACTACCTCCTGAAAAGGTTGACAATTAACCAATGCTTTCTGGTACAATGACTCTCTGCATTCCTTCAGTACTTTGCCCATAGATTCCTTCACTGTTACAACTCAAGGTTTGAATATTTCCTTCAATTCTTTTAGCTTGAGAAATGCTGAGCTTGTTTTTCCCTTTTGGTTTTCTTTGCACATGTCATTACAATATTTGTCTTCTCACACTGCTCTGTAAAATCTTCTGTTGGGCTATTTTACTTCATCATTTCTTCATTTTGCTTCAGCTACTCAACATTCAAAAAAGTTTCAGAGTCTTTCTGACATCCATTGTTTTTTTCTTTGCTGTCTTTTTAGTAACTTCTGCTTTCTTCATGTAGAGGATACTCTTGTGGCATAGTGGTTAAGTACTATGTCAGCAGTTTGAATCCACCAGGTGTTCCTTGGAAACTTTATGGATCAGTTCTACTCTGTCCTATAGGGTCGCTATGAGTTAGAATTGATTCAGTGGCACTGAGCTGGCTAGGCTTCTTCACGTCCAATGTCCTTTCTATCATTTAACAACTCGTCTATACCACTGCTGTTCAAATACATCCAGGGCTTTGAACAGGTTAGTTCTGGTTTGAACCCTGCTGAGAATTTGCATTTCCACCCCAGATATACTGAATCAGAATCTACATTTTAACAAGATCTCCAGGTGATTCTTTTTGATAACTGTGGTTCTACTAGGGTTCTCAGAATTGGTCCCTAACCAACAGTATTGGCTTTACCTGGGAACTAGTCAGAAGTACAAACTCTTAGCAGGGACTTGAACCTGAACAACAGGTTGGAAGCCCTGGCCCTATCCTTCTCCTGTGGAGGTGCTGGTGAGTTCCAACCACTGACTTATCAGTTAGTAGCTGTTTAGGAGTTAGTCAGCTAGTGCTGCTCTTTCAGAAATACCCAAACTGGATGTCTTTTAAAAGAGGAATTGTATTTGTCACAGTCGGGTAAGTTAAAAATTCAGATTCAGGGTGTCAGCTCCAGGGGAAACATTTCTCTGCTGGCACTGGAGAAGGGTCCTTGTTGTCAATCTTCCCCTGGACTGGAATCTTCTGAGGCACAGGTAACTTAAGGACATGCTTGGCTCCTGGCTTTTTGATAGTATGAGGTCCCCAAATGTCTCTGCTAGCTTCTCTCCTGCATATCTCAAGAGACTGCCTCAAAGCAGAAAACAAACTTACACACTGAATCTTGCTCCACCAACACGACTGCAGCCCATCCACCCTCATTAACATCATAGAGGCAGAATTCCAACTTGGAGGAACATCACACAGTACCAAGAATTATAGCCCACCCAAATTGCTATAGATTTTTTAGGGAACACAATTCAATCCATGACAATAGCTGAATTTTTTAACCACTTTGCCTCCAGGGGTCCTTTGAAAACCAGTAGACAGTTAAAAGTGAAAATAGTCAAAAAGCAGTGGTTCTCAATCACTGCTTGGGCCCACCTAGTAGAATTAAGACCAGTGGGTGGCGGTTGTGAGCACCCGGGGAAGTATCCAGGGGTGGCAAGAGGAAAATATATAACTAGGGTGTTTGACATCAGTAATAGCTTTATTTAAACCACACATTTATAGCTAAGCAATGGAGAGTAGGTGCTACCACCAGGACATAAAAGCACTGTTATTTACATTACTTAAGAACTCTTATCTGTGTTTACACTACTTAGGAACTTTTGTTTACCTTAGTTAAGACTAAGGTTCCTAGTGCACGGGCTCATACCAGGTCCCACAGGGACAGCAGCAGTTAATCAGGTTAATCGTGACTTTACTATGTCATCATTTACACTACCCTAAAAGCAGATTTCAAAGCCAATTTGGAGATTGCCTGTGTTCTCACCATTCAGACATCAGGAGAGTGGGTTGTGAGATTTTGTGATAAGGAGGCATCTCGGAGGTGGAGCCAGCAGGGACAGCACAGGAGGCTCAGGCACCAATGGAGGACTGTCACAGCCACTCAAACTAGGCCCTCGAAGGTGAAGCAGATGAAATCTTGACATAGGTCACAGCAGAGCAACAGACTGGTGGGCACAGACTCCTAGAGGGAAACTGTGCACCCCAAATCCAGAGTGCTGGATTTTTATATAAGTTGTTCACTTGGTTCTGGTCAGTATCATCCAGTCTGCAAGTCTTATCTTCTGGTACCTGAAGTTAACTTCTTTCTGATTGGTTATTATCTTTATCATCCCTCTGACCATCTGGCAGTTTTCTCACTTTTATTTCTTCATCCTGACTTTGCAATTCCTCACCATCTTACTTAGCTTAAGCACAGCCATTTTGTGTTTTAATAATTTAGTGAATTTGTAATTTAGCGTGTTCTTAAGTTTATGACAAGACTCCACTGTACTATATATTCTATATATATGTGTGTGTGTATGTATATATCCTTATTTCAGTGGCCTTAGGGAAACTCTTAATCCACATAGATATTGTATCTGCCAAGATGATTCTACTTGCAAAAAATAGAGGTTTTATTCAAAATGACCTAAATCACAGAGAAATTTGTTATCTCACAAAACAAGAAGTGTAAGTTACAGGCTTGTTTGATTTAGTGATTCTATAATGTCATCAGAGAGCCCTCGTGGTACAGTGGTTAACAGCTCAGCAGCTAATCAAAAGCCTGATGGTTTGAATGTGCCAGCTGCTTCTTAGAAACCCGGTAGGTCAGTTCTACTTTGTCCTATGATGTCATCAGAGACCCAGTTTCTTTCTCTCACTCAATTCTTTTATCCTTAATTTGTTCTTTTTGCTCAGGCCACCATACTCATGGTCACAATATGGCTGCCAAGAGCAACACATTTTCGTGTTCACAGCCAAAGGGAACAAGGAGAAGGAAAAACTCCTTCCAGAGCATGGAAGATACACCATTTCCTTCAGTCTCGCTGGGCCATGCTAGGTCACAAGTCCATTCTCGGACTAATGACATTTGTCAGGAAGAAGTCACATTCTGATTGGCTTAGACTACCAGGATCACCCTGGAGCAACCGTGGGGCCATAGGGTAGATATTTGAGCAAAACTGGGATTCTCATTTAGAAAGAAGATGGGGGTGGGGGTGGGGAAGATGGGGGTGTTGCTGGATCAGATACCAATGGCATCCACTACAGCTGTGAAGCATTTTCTGTAAGCAGAACACATAGCATGCCTTTTCTGCTTGCTGGCTCCAGATAGCAAAGTTGCTCTTGTGAACCAAAAAATGCAAATCTATTTTGGAAATCTAGCTGAATTAATAATAGCGTTAAGTATGTGTCTTATCCACCAAGAGTTAATAAAAGGACGACTGCACCATTTGAGTGGAAAGGGAGGGATGTAGAGACGGAGGGAGGGAGAAAAGAGAGCCTCTTTCTAGAGCTGGATACCTTTGAACTCAACCGCAGTTCCTGTGGGAAACGTAGCACTGCCGTGTCTCCCTCTGCTGGAGTCCTAGAACTATCTAAGGCAGCCTTGTATTCACTGCTGAGCCAGAGTTGTGGAAATGCCCAGGTTTCTAGGCTCAAACCTGACTTGACACACAAAACCACCCGAGCTTCCAGATGGACTCTGGTGTTTGCATCACAGCTCCAGCGAAGCTGTTGCGAACGATGCTGTGGTGAAGCCACACCGACCGTGTGAAGTCCTTCCTGGGATCCGCTAGGATGGAGTGGGAGAGTGAAGGTGGGATTTCCTCGGCAGCTTCCTCATGTTGTCTGTGGAATCATACAAAACACAGAGATTTCTTTCGTCCCCAAAGCAACAGCACGATTGCTGAATAATAGTTTGCAACTGAATGGTCCTTTGATGTTTATAAAACATTTTCCCATCCACCATTCTATTTAGTCTCAAGAACAACACCTCCAAAAGGTAGTTACTGTCCCCACTTCATCAATGAGGAAACTGAAGCCCCAAAGTACTATTTTCTCAAGGATGCATGGTTAAAAATGTGCTTTTGATTCCAACACCTGAGCTTTTTCTTCGACTCTGTGTCCCTCCCCCTTCCAGAAATGACTATTCTGTGAAGAGATTTTTATTTACTTAACCTGTTGAGCATTCTGATGACAGCTCAGATCTTTCAGCTAATTAGTTCTAGACTATTTCCTGCTAACTATAGGAATTTATTCATTTGAATGAAATAAAAATGTTTTGTTTTTTCACAACAGTAAAAAGGAGTGCAGCCTGAGATCTCCAATAAAAGACCGCAATTGATGGTCCAACGACTTTGGCGTTCCCATGGGAGCATGGCCCCTGGCCCTGATGCTGCCACTGCCTGTAAATCGTAATGAAGGTCCACTCTTTAGACAGGAATGGATTGGACTTGGCAACACAGAGTGACCATATCTTGGGTGCACTTTATGTTTCTATGCATCTATGGGATATTATCCTGCTGACCTCTTACTGGAGGAAGGGGAATGGATGGAGAGGAAGGGAGAGGAGATTGCTGAGAGGATGGGATGTGTATGGAGCAGAAAGGAAGAGTATGCTGTCACCAGACAGGGAGAGCAGTGGAAGCTGCGTAGAGGTGGGCATGTAAATTTATACAGAAATGTACATTTTCACTCAGTCATATTGAATAAAAAAGACCCATTGCCATGAGTCAATTCTAACTCATTGTGACCCTATAGGACAGAAAAAATTAACCCATAGAATTTCCAAGGAGCGCCTGGTGTATTTGAAAGGCCAGACTTTGAGTTAGCAGCCATAGCACTTAACTACATGCATGAGAGCTTCTGGAAGGTCTCCTAAATCATACTGAATCTTGTCTGTGCCATGTCACTGGGACAGCATCCAGGGCAGCTTCAATGTGAGCACAAGTCATTAGTTTGTATGACCTTGATTGTTGATGGCCCCAGCTTATTTTAGGCAGCTGACAGGTTTAAGACTAGTTTCATGTGGGAGAGGTGTTGGGGCTTCCATCATTTCAATGTTTGAGACCCTTGTTGCAGCCACTGTGCCAATCCGTATATTTGAGGGCTTCCATTTCTTTCTCTGATCCACTAATTCACCAAGTGTGATGTGCTTCTTCAGAGACTAGTCCTTTCTGATACCATGTCCAAAATACATGAGACAAAGTCTCTCCATTTTCTCTTCTAAGGAGCATTTGGGCTGTATCTCTTCCAAGACAGTCTTGCTCATTCTTCTGCCAGTCCATGGTATATTCAATATTCTTTGCCAATATCACCATTCAAATACATCAGTTCTTTAGTCTTCCTTATCCATTGTCTAGCTTTTGCATGCATATAAGGCAATCAAAAATACCAGAGCTTGAGTCAGGCATACCTTACTCCTCTTTGCTTTTTAAGACTTTAAAGAGAGCTTTTGCAGTAGATTTGCCCAGCACAATGTGTCATTTGATTTCTTGGTTACTCCTTCCATGGATGTTGATTGCGGATCCAAGTAAAATTTGACAATTTCAGGATCCCTGGTGGTACCGTGGTTAAGGACTTGGCTGCTAACTAAAAGGCTAGTGGATTGAACCCGTAAGCTGCTCCACACCGGAAAGATGTGGCAGTCTGCTTCTGTAAAGATGTATATCCTTGGAAACTATTGTGCAATTCTACTCTGTCCTTTAGGGTTGCTATGAGCCATAATTGACTCAATGGCACTGAAGTCTTGGTTTTTGACAACTTTAAGATTTCCTCTGTTTATCATGATGCTGAGGAACATTGAACTGACCCTGTTCCTGATGATGTGGTCTATGGAGGCTGTGACCTTTACTTTCAGTTGAGCTGTGGAAGATGTGGAGAGAGCAGTGAGGGTGGTTTTCTGAGGGGTTCTTCTTGAATTTCAGGAGGTTTTGAGTTTTGCCTAATTTTAGAATCCCCCACTTGTCTGTCAGTTTGTTGTACTGCAGAGGCTTACATGTTCCTGTAATGCTAGAAAGCTATACCACAGGTGTTCAAATACCAGCAGGCTCACCCACAGTGGACAAGTTTCAGCTGAGTGTCCAGATTAACACAGACTGTGAGGAAGGACCCAGCAGTCTACTACTGAAAAAAATTAGCCAGTGAAAACCTGATGAATAGCAGTGAAACACTGTCAGATGTAGTGTGGGAAAATGTCTCACCCAGGTTGGAAAGCACTCAGGAGACAGCTGGGGAAGAGCTGACTCCTCAAAGGAGAGTTGACCTTAATGACATAGATGCAGTCAAACTTTTAGTGCCTTCATTTGCTGGTGTGGGACAACTCAAAATGAGAAGAAACAGCTGCAAACACCCATTAATAGGAACATGGAATGTGCAAAGTATGAATCTAGGAAAATTGGAAATTGTCAGAAATGAAATGGAACACATAAACATCAGTATCCTAGGCATTAGTGAGCTGAAATGGACTGGTATGGGCCATTTTGAATCAGACAGTCGTGTGGTCTGCTATGCCAGGAATGAAAACTTGAAGAGTAATGGTGTTATATTCATTGTCAAAAAGAACATTGCAAGATCTATCCTGAAGTTTAATGCCATTAGTGATAGAATAATATCCATATGCCTACAAGGAAGGCTTTCCACAGCCTTTCCACAGGAAGGTTCTGTGGAAAGAGGTGATGGAGAAGCTCAACATCATTAGTCAGAACAATAGCAACTACTAATTGCAAAACAGACCATCAATTGCTCCTATGCAAATTCAAACAGAAACTGGAGAAAATTAGAACAAGTCCACAAGAGCCTAAATATGACCTTGAGTCTATCCCACCTGAGTTTAGAGACCATCTCAGGAACAGCTATGATGTGTTAGACTCTAATGACCAAAGACCAAACGAGTTGTGAAACAACATCAAAGACATCATCCATGAAAAAAGCAAGAGGTCATCAAAAAGACAGGAAAGAAAGAAAATATCAAACTGGATATCAGAAGAGACTCTGAAACTTGCTCTTGATCATCAAGTAGCTAGAGAAATGATGAAATGAAAGAACTGAACAAAAGCTTTCACAGCGTGGCTCAAGAAGACAAAGTACAGTGTTATAATAATGTGTGCAAAGAGCTGCAAATAGAAAACCAAAAGGGAAGAACACACTCTGAATTTCTCAAGCTGAAAGAACCGAAGAAAAAATTCAAGTCTTGAGTTGCAATAATGAAGAACCGACTCGACGGCACTTGGCTGGCTTGGCTTATAGGGAAAATATTAAACCACTCTGGAAGCATCCAAAGAAGATGGACAGAATACACAAAGTCATTATACCAGAAAAAACTGGTCAAGGTTCAGCCATTTCAAGAGGTAGCGTGTGATCAGGAATCGACAGTACTAAAGGAAGAAGTTGAAGCTGCATTGAAGGCAAGTCTCCAGGAATCGATGGAATATCAGTTGAGAGGTTTCAACAAAGAGATGCAGCACTGGAAGTGATCACTCCTCCATGCCAACAAATTTGGAGAACAGCTACTTGGCCAATTGACTGGAACATATCCATGTTTATATCTATTCCCAAAAAAGATAACCTGATCTTTAGTCATTAGTGATCTAACCGAATGTGTAAATTATCAAACAATATAAATGTTATCACACACAAGTAAAATTTTGCTAAAGATCACTCAAAAGCAACTGCAAAAGTATATTGACAGGGAACTACCAAAAATTCAAGCTGAAATCAAAAGAGGACATGGAACCAGAGATATCATTGCTGATGTCATGGGGATCTTGGCTGAGAGCAGAGAACACCAGAGAAATGCTTACCTGTGTTTCATTGACTGTGCAGAGGCATTCAACTCTGTGGATCATAACAAATTATGGATAATCTTGCAGAGAAAGGGAATTTCAGAACATTTGATCATGCTTGTGAGAAATCTATATACAGATTGAAAGGCAGTTGTACAAATAGAACAAGAAAACACCGTATGTTTAAAGTCAGGAAAGGTGTGTTTTATCTTTTCACCACACCTTTTCAATCTGTATGCTGTGCAAGTAATCCCAGAAGCTAAACTGTGTGAAAAAGAACAAGGCTTCAGGGCTGGAGGAAGGTTCATTAACAACCTGCCTTATGCAGATGACACAATCTTACTTGCAGAAAACGAAGAGAATTTGAAACATTTCCTGATGAATATCAAAGACCACAGACTTCAACATGGATTACGACTCAACATTAAGAATTCAAAAATCCTCACAACTGTACCAGTAAGTAAGCAACATCATGATAAATGGAGAGAGGATTGAGGTCGTCAAAGATTTCATTTTCCTTGGGTCCACAATCAACACCCATGGAAGCAGCAGTCAAGAAATCAAGATGCATTGTGTTAGGAAAATCTGCTGCAAAATATCTCTCTAAAGTGTTGAAAAGATGTCACCTTGAAGACTAAGGTGCACCTGACCCAAGCCATGGTATTTTCAATTGCGTCATATGCATGCAAAAGCTGGACAATGAATAAGGAAGACAGAAGAAGACCTGACACTGTAAGGTGAGCTAGGCTAAACGTACTGGCAGCAGTCAGAGAGAAAAAGAGTGAGAGTCCGCAGTAGGACAGAATTTACTGGTGCACTCCTGGGCGAACTCTGCGAGCTCCAAGGTAGAAGTCGGAGAAGTCGCACTTTCAGGTTGGGGAAGGGCGTTTACATAAAGGCGGACAATTCTGCTTAGCATGGACCTTAGTGGGGACATGGGGAAAAAGGCGGGAGCCAATAGGATTCAGGTACAGCAAGCTGCCTGATTAGCATGTGAGAAAAACAACTGGGGACTTTCCGGGAAGGGAGAGGTTGGTCACGTTCTGATGATTTCCAGGAACTGAGGTGGGGACCTTCCAGAAAGAGAGGGGCTCGCCCTGCTCTGATGATTTCCAGGAAATGCATCCTGGTTGCGATGTCCAGATACAGCCCAGCCTGCCTGACAGACACCTCTGAATCGTGGGATTGAAGAAGAATATTGAACATACCATGGACTGCCAAAAGAACAAACAGATCTGTTTCTAGAAGAAGTACAACCAGAGTACTCCTTGGAAGCAAAGATGGTGAGACTGCCTCTCATATATTTTGGACATGTTGTCAGAAGGGACCAATCCCTGGATAAGGACATCATACCTGGTAGAAGGTCAGTGAAAAACACGAAGACTCTCAACCAGATGGACTGACACAATGGCTGCAGCGATGGGTTTCAGCATAGAGATGACATGGCCATGGCACAGGATCAGGCAGTGTCGTGTTCTGTTGTTCATAGGGTTACCATGACTCAGAACCAACTTGATGGTACCCAACAACAACAACAATTTTAGAATTTCCACAATTAAAATTCTGAAACATGAGTGACGGGGACATGTAATTTTTAGACCACCACGTTTATTTTGCTTAAAAAAAAAATGTTCTTTTTCCTTTCAGGTTATTTGCAGATGTTAGTTAGTAATCTCTAGTAACCTTTATGGGAACCCTGGTGGTGTAGTAGTTAAGAGCTACGGCTGCTAACGAAAAGGTTGGCAGTTCAAATCTACCGGCGCATCTTGCGAACTATTTGGCAGTTCTACTCTGTTCTGTAAGGTTCCTATGAGTCAGAATTGACTTGAAGGCAAGGGTTCTTTGTTGTTGTCGTTTTTAGTAATGTCTTAAGGCCTCTGGGTGGCCCAAACTGTTTGTACTTGACTGCTAATCTCAGGGTTGGCAATTAGTAATCACCCATCAGAAACCCCGGTGGGGCAGTGGTAAAATGCTCTGGCTGCTAACCAGAAGCTCAGCAGTTCAAACCCACTAGGTGCTCCTGGGAAACTCTGGAAACCCTGTTTGCATAGCGGTTAAATGCTACAGCTGCCAACCAAAAGGCAGTTTGAATCCACCAAGTATTCCTTGGAAACCCTGCGGGGTAGCTTTGCTCTGTCCTCTAGGGTCTCTGTGAGTCAGAATATACTCAACGGCAATGGATTTTTTTTTCTCAGCAGTACCATGGAAGAAAAGGACGGTCAATCTGTTTTCCTTAAGATACAGCTAAGAAACTCAGAGTTTTTAGAACTTTCAAGACTGGATGTATCCCTGATACTGATGCCCTGAGGTAATTTTGAAACCTTAAACCCAAAGTACGCCCTGAAGTGCGCAGTCACAGGGTGAAGAGAACAGGTGAGAGTCACCTAGAGGAGTGTGATCAGGGTTTTATATGGCAAATTGACTTGGATTGTAAACTTTCACTTAATCACAATTAAAAAAAAAAAAGAAAAAGAAAAAAATCCCCTGAAGTCTTCTTTAAACCAAACAACAGTTTAGCTTCTAGTAAAGAATGTCTGCCTTGAGCACTGTGCTCGTTGAAACAACTATTTATATGAGATTAAATTGATAACAGCTACTTCAGAGATTAGATAAGAAGCTTGGGGAGAAGGGAGTTCATGTTGGTGGAGTAGAACGAGATGGAAAGGAAGCAGGAGAATGGCTGTGCAATTTGAAGAATGTAGCCAGTGTCACTGAATTATACTTGTGGAAACTGTTGAATTGGTGTATGTTTTGCTGAGCAGACTCTCAACAACAATAGAAAGAAGAGGAGGAGAGGGAGGTAACAGCAGGAAACCTGATGGAGCAGCTCTGCTCCATAATACAGGGGGTTGTCCTGAATCAGAATCGACTTGATAGCAACGAAAAACAACAGCCACAGTGATTTTTATTTATTTTCTATGGTGCTTTAGGTGAAAGTTTAGTTTCCCCCTCAATAATTCATACACAAAGTATTCTTTCATCTTGGGTGCAATTCCCACAATGTGTTAGCACTGTCCTCTGTTCTACCCTGAGTTCTTCACTCCCGTTAGCTGGGTTTTCCTGTCCCCTCCTGCCTTTCATCTTTGTTTTGGGTCTACTAGAGTTGGTTGTTCTAAGAGCACATTCCTCATGGGTGGTGGTGCTTATTTTGTAGGTCTATCTACTATTCAGCTGAAAAAGGAGGGGCTTCACATCCAAGTTAGAAAGATGACTGATGTTCATAGTCTCAGGGGTTTCTCCAGTCTCTGTCAGAGCAGCAAGTCTGTTTTTTACTTTCTCTTTTTTTTTTTCTTTTTTTAATGAATTTGAATCTTGTTCCACATTCTTGTCCCACTATGTTTAGGACCCTTCTGCTGCGAGTCTGCTCGGAGTGGCTGGTAGTGGCGGCTGTGCACCTTTCGCTTAATTCGCTTAGCTTTTCTGGTCTCAGTCTAGCGGAGGCTGTGGTTCACATAGTCCTTTGGACTTATTGCTTCCTTGAGTCTGGCATTTTTTCTATTCTCCTTTCCTCCAGACAGGAAGAGACTGATAGTTGTATCTTAGATAGTTGGTGGCATGCTTTTAATATTCCAGATGCCACTCACCAAAGGATATAGAATACAGACTTTTAGAGCTATGTCATGCCGAATAAACTAGATGGCCCCCAACCTTCAAACCCAGTAACTCAGTCCTGTGAAGTGCTTGGTTTGTGTCTAAGAAGCTTCCCTGATTATGTTCCTTGTGTGCTCCATTTTATAGATGACAATACATGCAGCACATACAAATACGTGTGTAGACACAACCACGACTTAGTTTATATATGTACCTGGGTGTACTTCCATATTTCCTCCCATACCTGTTTAACATATGTTTCTGCTTGTGTTCACTTGTAAATTATTGTTTGTTGTTACTGTTGTTGCAGGCTGTCTATACTGTAGTATTTAGCACAATTGCCTTTTATGCTTGTGTACCTTTCAGTGCCCCTCTTTGCCTTGGTCATATTGTATTGACTTCCCTCGTATTGTGAATTATCTTTCTCTTCACCAAACTTAACATACATCTACTATCTAGTTGGTGGTTTCTCTCCCTACCTCCCCCTCCCATCAATGGTAATCATCAAAGAAGATTACTTTCTGTGTGTAAACCTATTTTGTTTGTTTGTTTTTAAACTTTTTATAACAGTAGTCTCACTTAGTATTTATCCTTTTGTGATTGACTTATTTCGTTCAATATAATGTCCTACAGACATTATATTAATGTCCTATAGACATTCATCCATGTTGTGAGTTGTTTCAAGGGCTGGTCATTATTCTTCATCATTGTGTAGTATCCCACTGTATCACAGTTTTTTAAATCCATTCGTCTGTTGATGGGCACTTAGTAGTTTCTGTCTTTTTGATATTGCCAATAATGCAGTGAACATGAGTATGCATGCATCTATTCTTGTAACAACAGAAAGTTTTAAATGGACAAGAAAAAGAAACACAGTATCTGTCTTCATCTGCTCTCCACAGTCATGCAGGTTGACTCTCCTTGGACATCCATAGTCTTTCATACAGAAGGGTGTGGAGACTGAGATAGTAGAGAAAACTGTAAGAAAGAAGACCAAATTTTTGCAGACAATGAATTCAGAGAGATTAAATGAACAAGTCACTGTGGATACTGGGATGCTCACTTCTTAGCACTTAGTGCCACTAGGCACTTTCCATCTCAGTTTGACACCACACTGCCACATTTTGGAAATAAGTCTGATATAGGAGTTCTCGGGGAATGTTTCATCAGTTGGTTGTTCTGGCTGTTTTACAAATACGGAGGTTATTATGCTGTGTTAGGATGTACACTGACAAGGCCCGGCACTGTCATTGCAAACCTCCTTGAAGACTCAGATGGGAATGTGCTGTGGTTTTAGGCAACCTTCTGCTCTCTTCTGTCATATCTAGTGGATAATGTTAAGGGTCCGGATTTCAAGACACAACGCAGTTTCTCTTTAAAAGTTAAGTTTTATTAAAAATGTGCCCAATAGGAAAAAGGCTGGTGCACCAGGGATGCACTCCAAACTACACAGAGCAGGAGGTGACCTCAAGCTTCCCTAGCAGACAGTGTTTAAGCCATGAAACCACAAAGCAGGGAGGGGGAGCTGACCTTTGCTTTGATCGGCTGAGGCTATATGGAATTTCTGTAAGTTACAAAATATGATCGTTAGTAAATGTTTCAGCCACATGGAATTTCCATAGGTTGTAAAGTGTAACTGTTAGTGGATGTTTTACTAGATTGTGGTTAGGGCTGGCTCCAGGAGTTATTTGCAAGGCTGTCTGCAAGCCCTAACTTTTGCAAGACAAAGGCAAAATTACAGTGTAATTACTCTATGGTATTTCCTGTTATTTCCTGCTAAGTTGGTTCCTGGAGCCTTTTACTTTAATACCCTGAATTTTCACTGCACCTTTCCACAAAATGGAGTCTGAGGCTCGAAATGGAGTTACTTATGTCTCATTTCAACAGATAACACTCTAAAGAATTTGAGTGATACAAGTCTCACCCACACAAAACAAAGACTGGGGATGGGGAGCATTCCGGGAAAGCAGCATTGCTGGGAAGAGCTCTAACATCTTCTTGGGATGCAGACAGCACAATAACAAACAGCCTGAGCCTGGAGCCAGATCTACTTGAGTTCAAATTCCAGCTGTGTGTGGTCTCTAGAAGATTAACCTCTCTGAGTCACAAGCTCTTCATCTGTAAAATAGGAACAACAGAAACAGTATATACTTCTTCAAGAGGTAAATAAGTTAATAAATGCATGTCATGTGTAAAATGTTCCACTGTGTTTGTTATCTATGGGAAAACTACATTAATTTCTCATAAACTAGATGACTATCCAGCACTTATACAAGACTTTGTTCTGGCAGATGTATTCTTGCTTACTTCTCACACCTCTGCAAAGCAGACTCAGTATAAATTATTGACTTTATTTTACATATAAGGGAAACTAAGAATTCAAGAATTTTCTGTACTGTAAAATAGCATTAATAACCCATCATGTATAACTTGTTCCTAAATTGTAAACATGCATTTTCAAAGCAAATCAATTGTTTTCTTCCTTTGACTGCAGCTGGCAGATGTAAATTTGTTTAGATGCATGGATTTATCCTTTTTTTGCATCACCCTAACAACTTCTTCCACTATTTTCTTGTTCACCTCTGTGTTCAGACAAAGCAAAGTTACTGTTGTACATCTGCCCCCTCTGAGCTCCTGTTAAGAGCATCTCTCTTTGGTGACCATGTATCTATGCTAAAACATATACAGACTCCCTCATACTTGTTGATTTGTTATAAAGTTAATGAACTTATATATGAAACCAAAAGTAAAAATAAGCCAGATAAAAAGTAGATAAACTAGACTTCATCAAATTAAAAAATTTTTGTACTTCAAAAGACACCACTGAGAAAATGAAAAGACAATCCACTGAAAGGTAAAAACTACTTGTAAACTATGTACCTGATAAAGAGCAAATATCTAGCATATGTAAAGAACTCGCAACTCAATAATAAAAAGGCAGGTAACTCAATTTGAAAATGGGCAAAGTATCTGAATAGACAGTTCTCCCAAAAAAGACATACAGATGGGCAATAGCATGTGGAAAGATGCCCAACATTGTTAGACACTAGGGAAATGCAAGTCAAAACCACAGCGAGCCATTACTTCATACCTACTAGAATAGTGGTAATCAAAAGGATAGACCGTAAGTGTTGGTGAAGATGTGAAGAAACTAGAGTCTTCATATACTGCTTGTGGGAATGTGAAATGGTGCAACCATTTGGGAAAACAATCTGACAGCTCCTTAAACGTCCAAAGAGTTACAATACTGAGACAGTTAACCTCAAAGCCCAGCCCTTCTAAGAGACAACTGCTCCGGCTTATCCTCCAACACCAGGCAGAATAAGCTGCACGTTCTTCTGCAATTGTCCTTAACAAGATAACCGCAAAATGGGCCATAGATTGTCTCCATCTACCTCTAGGAGGAGACTTAACATTCTAGTGAAAGAAAATCAAACTCTTCCTCCATCCTGGGGGTTTGAACCCTTACCTAAAGAAAATGCATAGTTATCCCCAAGTTCTGAGTGTGTGCATGAAAGTCAGTTCTGAATAATTCGTGATGAGTTTGCATTTCCTTTCTGCTCTCTGAAAAAGTCCACCTCCATAAGCTGCTTGTGATCAGTCTTGGAGGTGATAGCCCCAATTGCTCCTCTTCTGGTACAACGAGATAAAGGCATCTTTCTCATCTCCCACCTTACCTCTGGTTTGTTGGCTGTAACAAGTCATGCCCAGCAAAACATAAGATTCTCTCCCAGCAGCATTTGGCCAAGAAATCCCAAGAAAAATGAAAACATATGTCACATAAAAAGCATGTACACAAATGTTCATAGCAGCATTATTTATAATAGCTCAAAAGAGGAAACAACTCAAATAACCACCAACTCATGAACATACAAACAAAATGTGGTATATAGTGGAATATTGTTTGGCAGTAAAAGAATGAAATATTGCTGTATGCTACAACATAGGTGAACCTTGAAAACATTCTCAGGGAAAGAAGCCAGGTACAAAAGGTCACATATTATATGATTCTGTTTATGTGAAATGTTGGGAGTAGGCAAATCCATAAAAACAAAGTAGATTGGTAGTTGTCTTGGACTGGCAGGGGAGAATTAGGATATAGGGTTTCTTTGTGGAGAGATGAGAGTGTTCTCAAAATTGATTTTGGTGATGGTTACACGATTCTGTGAATATACTAAAATCCTTTGAGTTCTATACTTTAAATAGGTAAGTTATGTGATACATGAATTACATCTCAATAAAGCTGTTACAAGAAAAAAATTTTTATAACCGAACAATTCTCCTAGGCATAAACCCGGGAGAAGTAAAGGCATATGTTCACACCAAAGACTTACACATAAATGTTTTCAAAAACTTATTTCTAATTATCTAAACTGAAACCAATTGTAATTTACTCATACAACATGGGATAATACTCAGCAGCAAGCAGGGATAAACTACTGATATATACAACAGCAAAATTTCGCTCAAAATGTTGAGTAAAAACAGCCAGACACAAAAGAGTAATACCTTACAATTCTAATTACGTGAAGTTTCATAAACGGCCAAACTAATAGAACAGTAGTTGACGGAGGAGTGAGGTGAAGACAAGAACTGACTGGAAAAGAGCAGAGAGAATTTTATGAGTTAACTGATACACTCATTTGTCAAAACTCACGAAACACTTCCAGATCTATGCTTTTTACTGCAAGTGAATCAACCCAACAGGAACTGTTAGCTGTGGGTAGTTACTGTTGTTTATCAGTAGTTTATTAAAAGGTGGCTTTTCCAAAACCACAGATATGACTGCACATTCCAAGTATTTGGGTGCTCATATCTCTGGAATATTGATTAACACAGAATAGACAGAAGCAGAGGATGTTTCAGAAAACCAAATGCACTTTTGTTCTTGGAAACTATGACCTTCAGGTAAGCAGTAACTTGATCGCAGGCGTAAAGTGGTCTAGGTTACTAACTCATTTAGAAACAGATTGTTACTCACAATGAAGTTTTTTAAAGTGGACTTTTTCTTTTTTTAAGTAAGAATGTCCAGAACACTAAAATCCAGTTATGTACCTCACTCTGGATTCTTCTTGTTTTTAATGCACAGATAACTTACTTACTGACTCATTTTTTAAAGATATTCAAACCCAGGAGAACCTCTCTTTCATGGCCACATTTTCATCCTTTAACCCATCAGGGTACCTCAAAACTATGCACTATTGTTCTCTAAGAGGATGGGGTGATCAGGACAAACCTTTCACCACTCCTTGGGAAAAAAATAAGATCGTGAAATACTACGAAGTTCGTGAGAACATTGTGTGGTTTAGCTTTGTCTTTCCCTCTCACAGGAGACCTAGTGGTGCAGTGGTTAAAGCACTTGGCTGCTAACCACAGGTCGGCTGTTCTAACTCCCCAGCTGTCCCGCGGGAGAAAGACGTGGCAGTTCACTTCTGTAAGGATCGTGGTCTTTGAAGCTCCATGGAGCAGTTCTGCCCTGTCCTACAGAGTCACTACCAGTCTGGACTGAGTCAGCAGCAATAAGTTTTGCCCTCTGACATTGAGTAGTCAGGCCCCCTTAGAGTGTGGAGAAGCAGACCAGCTGACCTCTGAGAAGGCAGAGTAGTCACAATGGACAGATGAGCAGCTGGTAACAACAGGGATTTGGGCTTTCCACTGTCTCTCCCAAGGATGAGTTGGAACCAACTCAACAACAATGGATTTTGTTTCCTTTTTGGTAATCCCAAGGAGAGTTGCCATGAGTTTGATGACCCAATTTGTATGGCCCCAAATTGAAAGAATTTTGGGAAAAGGAGAAACCCTGCACTCTTTCAAGTTAAACAACGGAGGAGATTCAGTGCTCTGGTTCTATTGCTGGGCACAGAAGCTTTCTACATCTCTTCAAATTAAATTGTAACAGAAGCTTTTGGCATCAAGACAATGCTTTAGAAAGACATACGTACCCCTGACTTGTCTGCTTCACACATGAGGTAAACACAAAGTTTCTGGGGGGAGAGGGAAGGAGAGAGAGAGATCAGGGCTAAACGTTTGTCCTAAGATCTGAGCACCCTAACAATTCTCAGCTGGTGCTTCGTGAAAATAAATGGGTGTACTGGGGGGAGAGGGAAGGTGGGGTGATGGAAACTGCTCTTGACTCTACTTTTCCCTTTTTTCCAGAGTTCTCACCCTTCTTCTCTTCTTCCTTTCTCCCATTCTCTTCCCACCTCCCATCTCCCCCTTCTGTTTCTCTTTCTTCCTCTTCTCTCCCCCTCAACTCTCCCTCCCTCCTTTCTCACATTCTGTTACTCATGTCTTTTTGTGCCAGGCTCTGTGCTGAGGACATCTGCCTTAAGTTCCAGAACTTCTTTCTCTTTTTTTCAGATGGAGAAATTAAAACTCAGAAAGGTTAAGTAAATTACTCAAGATCACACAGCTAGTCAAGTACGTCCTCTTAATCTCCAGGCCCCTGCCTCCATGTGCAATATGAATGAGTGTTCTCAACAGCTAGTAGCAAATGACAGGATGTAAGCAGTGTCTGGCACACAGTAGATATTTATAAACAGTGATGGTTCCTTCATTTCTTCCATAAATAACTACTATACGCTAGGCACCATTTTGGATACAAATTGAAGAAAATAGATAAAAATCTCTGCCCTAATAGAACTTACCTTCTAAGGCTTATTACATCTCTGGTGGTTGTTATTCTGCTCTTGCTGATTTCACCTATACGCACTCTTTCTGGGCACTAAAAAAATAACCTGTTGCCATCAAGTCAATTCTGACTCACAGGAACCCTACAGCACAGATGAACAAGGTTTGTGGCCACACACTACTTAATAGCCCTTCAAATGCCACATAGTTTGTAGCTGGCAGAGTGAAAGACTTAGGGGAGACTTAGCGATACGGTGCCCACAGCTGCCAGCTTCCTACTGGAGGTAGAGCACTGCCGTCCTCTTACAGGAAAGAAAAGATAGCCAAGAAGGGAAGAAGCAGCCGGTGAAGGCTGGAGGCCAGAAGACAGCTGGCAACCAGTGGACCAGGACCCGGGGTTAAAAACTTCCTCAAAGCAGCCTGGACACATCCACACATGGCCAGAGCAGAAAGTTGCAGGTGGCTGGTACCTGTTGGTATCTCTCTTCTCCCACCCCTAAGTTATCAGGAAACAAGTGCCATCTGGATTGATCTGAGGAATGCTGGTAGAAGACTGAAATTGCCCTTCTGGCCTGTCTCATAACCCATAGCTTTTTCAGGAAATGATGTAAAGTAAAAAGGTCGAATTTTCCATTTCCAGTCCTGGCCCTGTAACTGTCATCTTTTCCTATTACCTCTTCCACAAAAGCCTACCTCACCAGGTTCTTAGAAGGATCAAAAAACTGAAAAACCGCCTGCATACACTAGGACTAGGTATTCTTGGTTAGGCTGGTTGGTTTGTCCAAGATCAGGATGAACAAACTGGGGGGAAAACAGGAAAGGTGGGTTTCTTCTCTCCTCACTGCTTCCCCACCGTCTGGCTGGGACCACTGGCTGTCCTCACACACTCTGCTCATTTCTCTTCCCATATCTCCTATACCCCTAGAGTAGACTCCACAGCACCTCCAGAGAGCCCCCTGGGTTCTAGGGAACACAGTTTGCAAACCATATCCAGTCAATACCCAGAGAGATTTAATTCAAACTGAACACCAGCCTTAAAAAAAAAGAGTTAATGTTTTCTAAAAATGAAAAAAGAGTGGGAACCACAATAAAATTAGAAACTCTAGAGGTAGGGTTCAGGCACTAATATCTTTCCAAAGCTTCCCCAAACTTAAAAACTCACTGCCATCAAGTTGATTCTGACTCACAGTGACCTTGTAGGACAAAGTAGAACTGTGCCCCTGGGGTTTCCAAGGCTGTAAATCTTCACAGACACAAACTGCCACATCTGTCTCCTGAGGACCCACTAGCGGTTTCAAATGGATGACCTTTCCATTTAGTAGCCTGGCACCCTGAGCGATGCTCCACCACAGCTCCTTAAAGGCTCTCCTGACAACTCTAATTGTGCAGCCAGGGCTAGGAACCACCCATGTGGAAAAATAACCACGATGTAAAAGAAATGTGCCAATGAATAAATGTATAAAATGCTTCAGGAACAAAGCTGAGGTAATAAATGTGGCTCTAGGAAGGGAGAGGATGTCAGGAAAAGCTCCAGGGGAGGAGGGGACATTGGAGTAGAGCTTTAAAGGATGAGCAGTACTGTACTCTAACAAATTTGAAAACCTAGGGGGAATGGACAAATTCCTTGACTAATACCACCTACCCAAATTATCACAACGTGAAGCAGAACAACTTAACAAACCCATTACAAAGGAAGAGGTTGAAAAGGTCATCAAAACACTGCCAACCAAAAAAAGTCCGGGCCCAGATGGCTTCACGGCAGAATTCTACCAAGCATTTAGAGAAGAGTTATCCCCAATACTACTGAGACTATTTCACAGTATAGAAAGGGATGGAGTACTCCCAAACTCATTCTATCAAGCCAGCATAACCCTGATACCTAAGCCAGGGAAAGATCCAACAAAGACAGAGAACTACAGACTGATATCACTCATGAACCTAGATGCAAAAATCTTCAACAAAATTCTTGCCAACAGAATACAACAACATATCAAGAAAATAATCCATCATGACCAAGTGGGATTCATACCAGGGATGCAAGGCTGTTTCAACATCAGAAAAACAATTAATGTGATGAACCACATAAATAACACAAAAGACAAAGATCACCTGATTTTGTCCATTGATGCCGAAAAGGCGTTTGATAAAGTCCAACACCCATTCATGCTAAAAACTCTTAGCAAAATGGGCATAGACGGCAAATTCCTCAACACAATAAGGGCCATTTATACAAAGCCAATTGCCCACATCATCCTGAATGGAGAGAGACTGAAAGACTTTCCCTTGAGATCAGGAACTAGACAAGGATGCCCACTGTCACCTCTCCTATTCAACATTGTGCTAGAAGTTCTAGCCAGAGCAATTAGACAAGACGAAGAAATAAAGGGCATCTGCATCGGCAAAGAGGAAGTTAAAGGATGAGCAGCAGTCTCTTGCTACCTGTTGCTGTCTAGTTGCTTTCAACTCATAGCACTCCTGTATGACAAAGCAGATTTCCCTACAAGGTTTCCCAAAAATCCCCTGGTGGATTTGAACTGGCAAATTTATTCAAAGTTAGTAGTCACAGCTCTTAACCACTACACCACCAACATTTCTGCAGGTGTCTTTGAGACCTCACTATTTAAAGCATCACCTGTAGACCAGCAGCACCACTGTCTCCCAGATGCTTGTTAAAATAAGTAGTCTTAGGCCCCACCCCAAAACTGCTGAACCAAAATCTACACTTTAACCAGATCCCTTGGTTATTTGTACATACATTAAAGTTTAGGAGGCAATGGACCAAGTGGACAACGTGGAGAAGAACATTTGCCACTATCAACCTGATCAACTTAGACTGAACAATGATTTGCTGCAACCAAGGTTTATGTTTAATTTATCTTTTAAAATAAATTCAAGACTAATATTCTCAGCGGCTGGCCCAAATGTAATTTCATAATGACATCTGAAAGTCTGCGAGTCAGGATTAAGTATTTTATCCTAATCTGCTAATGGAGACTATTTGTACACTCAGTTGCTGACCCTCTCTCGTGGTTTCGGAGGTTGGACTGGCTGGACATACAATTCTCCTGCAGGAACCATCAACAGAAGAGCACCTATTTTAGTTTTACGTTACTGGATGATCTCTCACAGCTGGCGATGGAGACATGAAAGCCAGTAGAAACTGCTCATTAGTGCCTCTCCTCAGGCACCTCTGAGGGCACATGTCCTACCTGCCATACCTTCCTTAGGCCTCCGAGGAGTCTCTGGCCTGGGACTTAGCCCAGCCCACTCACTGTCAGACACACCCTAATCACACAGTCTTCCTTGTCATTATAATTTTAATTTATTTCACGTTTTGTAGAGATGAGCCGGGTAGGGGAGTCAGCGGCTCCCAATCCAATACTAAGCCCCAGGCCATAGTTGCCCTTTCTCTTGCATGAAGTGAAAAAGATGAGACATCTCAGGGTGGGGGGTGACTATGAATTCTACTGTGCATTCGTTAAATGAAGAGTACCACTGAAACAGCCTATGTGACGAGAAACCCAGAACACTCCTGCCCAGGCCAGCCTGAATATCCATGTCCCACAGTGACAGCTGCCAGTCTCTAGCTCCAAGGAGCCTGCTGAACGTTCTAGTTTAACTTCAAGTTTCCACCTGACAATAGGGGTAACTTACTGCCAACGTGTGATGGTACAACCCAGACAAGCTTGGGTTTTCTTCCTGTGCTTTCCAATTCTTTCTTTGTCCAGAAGTCCTGGTGGTGTACTGTATAAGTAATATGCCTACAAATGAAAAGGTTGGTGCTCCTTGTAAACGCAACAGAACTATTCTCCTCTGTTCTACAGGGTCACTGAGTTGAATCAACCGGATGTCAGTGGGTCTGTTGTTTCCCGCCCCCCAGTCCATCTAAATAAGGGAATAAATTACCTTTTCCCTGAAAATAGTATGATAAATGAGTTGTTTTATACGGAGCCCACCTAGTGAGGTGTGTTGAATACAGTTATGGAAGTCAGCGCAGTACAGTGAGGGAGCAGAATGGGAAAAAATCCTTCTTCAGGAGGATTTACTGTAGGTGGGAGCACAGACAAAGTGAACAGCATGGCACAGAGAACACACTCACTACCTTGCGCGTTGTGCAGCGTGGTTGGTTTAACGTCTGCTGTCTTCTGTGACACAGTGCTGGTAGCATAGTAATTAAGAGCTCGGCTTGGCTAACCGAAAGATCAGCAGTTTGAACCCACTGGCCACTCCTTAGAAACTCTATGGGACAGTTCTACTCTGTCCTGTAGGGTTGCTATAAGTTCTAATCAACTCAGTGGCAATGAGTTTCTCTGTGATGGTAAAGCTAATGCACCGTCTGCCAGTGGTGCCCACCCTACAAGGATGGAGACAGATGGCCCGTGTCCTCAAGATTGCTGTTTCCCAAGATGTTGCCTGAGATCTGAAGATCTGGTTGTAAATGCTGTACTTGTACCATACCTTCACATTCCAATTCTAGATTTTAGGGGAACCATTAAGACCACACCTTTCATCTACCCTACATGTGCCACAGTGTTATTTTTAAATCTCCAACAGAACAAGAGTCTGTAACAGTTTTCCCATAAAAATAGCATTAATTCTCTGAACATTTTCTCTCCCACCTACTTAAATCACTTTCTGTGGGTGCCTCCTCTTCACCCAAGTATAGCCTGTCTACCTTGGTGCTTGTTCCCACATGTCCTCCTGTGTGCTCCTGGCTCTGGCTTGGCAATTATTGCCCTTTTGTTTAAAATGTTCCCTCAGAGTGATCAGCTACTTCTATTCTCCACGTCTGTTTGGTCTTTACCCTTCTCAATTTTTTCAATGATTATATTTGTTGAAAACAAACACAGAAAGTACACCAATTCAGCGACCTGTACAGGTACGATTCAGTGACACTGATTACATTCTTCAATTCTCACCCTCTTTTTCAGAGTTTTCCTCCACTGTTAACATATGAACTCACTGCCCCCATGCTTCCTCTCTCGCCTTTGAGTTACTATTACTGGTTTAATCCCATATAGACAGTTCTTAAAAAGAGAAGGATGCTCAAGGTGGCTCTTCTTTACCAATTAGGCTAAACTAGATTTTGGTTTAAAGAAGACTTCAGGGGATATTTCTGGTTTGACATTTAAAGACCATCTCAGGGCAAGAGTTTCCGGGGTTCATTAAGCCTCAGTGAATCCAGAAAGTCTGAAATCCATTCCTTCTCAGGTTTTATGGGCATTATTTGCCCCATCTTCCATTTGAGTGCCTTCCTTCTCCTGATTTCTGTGACATAAGTCTCCTGGTTCTTCTTCTATTTCTCTGATCAGTCCTTCTCTTCCCATGTAAATATAAAATACCGAGCTCTTGTCCACAGACACCCTCGCTGGGTTCCTTCTTCAAGAGGGCAGCAGTCCCAAATCTTTATCTCCCAGCCCCAGACCAGCTTTCACAACTTTTTATTTATTCATTTATTTTGACATCTCCATTTATTTGTCAAACCTAAGCTCATCAGCAATTTCATTTGGCTTCCCAGTTTCTACTAACGTCAACACGTTGGCTGTGGTTCTCACACATACCTGAACGTTATTATTTTTGTTATTTTCCTGCCTCATTTCCCTCAAAGTAAGCAACTTTCTCATTTTTTTAAATTCAAGTTTTCCCTTCTGCAGGTGTTTACGAAAAGATTAAACCAAATAAAAATGTTTCAGAAGAGTTCTCACTTTCTTAACTTCAGCACAGCACAGAGCTCTAATCATCTCTGATACACATGGCCCAGACCGGTCCAGTCAAATTTCTTCTTCAGTTTTATTCTAAATGAAACTAACCCAGAAGAACCCTTAATACCAGGGTCATGGAACTAGAAAAATGTGGCCCTAGGGCTGCCATCAGTACTCTCACCACAGGTGGAAAAAAACTATCTGCAGTAGATAGAATGAACACAGGCTGAGTGATGACTGGAGAGATGATCCTGGAGGTAATGAATCTCAATTCCAAACCCTTCAATCCCCCGGCTTGTCTGCTTCCTAAATTCTCTCTTCACTTACAGAGTACCTATAGTATCCTTCCAACAAATCTCCCTTTTTAGATGGATTTCTGTCACTAGCAACTTAAAGATTTTGAAAATACATCATCTTACATTCTTTTGGCAAATTAATCAGTTTTCCAAAAGACTATTACTTCCCTGCTCAAACTCTTCTTGTCCCAACACATTTTCCAGGGCTTATCCCTCCTGAATGTCCCCCAAGCCTTCCTTCTGCCACATTATGATCCCTTCCACTCCATTTATTAACTAGCCAAAATCACATCTATCCTTTTCTCAGAACTCAGCACAGACAGCACAGAATCCTCACATTCTATGATCTCTCCCTCCGAACAACTCCCACTACAGTATAAGCTTCGTGATGATGGAAAGCTGTTTCTCATTGATTTCTATTTCTGCAGCCACTCCAACTCCACTCTACCATTGGGCCTTGAAAACAAGTGCTTAATAAATGTTGGCTCTTTGGTATCAAGATATACATCCCATCACCAATTTCTGCATAATACCTATTTCTTTTATTCTAATATGCATATTTTTTGTACAATTTAATATTGGTGAAATGAGAAGTCATAATCACTGACATGCCATAATTTAATTAGCACCATTTACCTTCTGCTGCTGAGTAAATAGGGGTGTATCTTACAATAGAAGGTATAAGGTATCTTAGATTCAGTGAAATAAGTATCATTCAAGCATTACGTTTGCTCCCCTATCTTCCTGCCTCTAGAGGAATCATTCCATGTACTCAGGAGTTCTTTAGTTCTTCTTCTCCACTCCTCTTGTTATCTCATGTTTACCTGTCTTAGGTTACTGCTTTTTCAAAGCAGAATCGGGCCATTACCCTGTGATAAGGCAGTGGTAACTACAAGGTGTCTTTATATCACGGTTCCCACATGATAAAATACTGGTTATGATCCTAAATATGTATGCTATAGCATTACAAAAAAAAAAAATTGCTGTCAAGTCAATTCAGACCCATAGCAACCCTATAGGACAGAGTAGAACTGCCCCATTGGGTTTCCAAGGAGCTGGTTAGCAGCCATAGTAGTACTTAACTACTCACCACCAGGGTTTCCACTGCTATGGAATCAGCTCCAGTTAATAAAGTAGCAAAAATGTGTAGATTTTTTAAGTTGAGAACAGGCAGCCATATTCTATGAGCTGTGATTTAAGGACCAATGTAGCCAGAAGCCAAATAATGTTGAAATAAAATCAGGCTTATTACCAAAGCAATGACAGTGTAATTATCATTCATTGAATAGTACTACAGCCTAAGGGAATCTCTGGAGAGTAGATTTCTAAATATGTCAGATGCCCTGCACCTTCTAATTATCTTTGTTTAGGTATTGTCGTTCTTTACTTGCCTATGAAGGCTGGGAAACCTGAGGGTTTGGACCAGACAACTTTATGAAGGGGAAGCTGTCCTCCTTTGCTCTGGCATGGTGGGGACCTGCCAGATAATCCTGTGTGCACTGGCCACAACCCCTGGTGTCATGGAAACAATTGGTCTCTTGCCTTCTCCTCCCATAGCCCGGCTTCCAGGCAAAACAAATGACTTCTTTCACAGCTCCTACACTCTCTGGTCTCCACTTTCCTGATTCCATGCCTTTACTCAAGCTGTCCGCTTCATCTAGGTCTGTGATGTCCAATAGAACGATCCCAGATGGCGGGAGCACACTGTACACACTGCATTGTCCAATAGGGTTGGCCACTAACTCCCCGTGGCACTATTGAGTGCTTGAAATGTAGCTAGTATAACTGAGAAACTGAGTTTTAAATTTTAATTAAAATTTAAACAGACATATGTGACTGGTGGCTACCATACTGGACTGCACAGATCTAGCATATTCTTTACCCCATTTCGTCTTGTCTGAATCTTTGACGTTCAAAGAGCAGCTCAGGGACCATTTTCTCCACGAGACCCAGTTGGCAGGAATTGTTCTGTGCTTCCTCAGATGTCCCATCATGCCACATCCGCCACCTCAGTGGCCACCGCTGGTTAGAGTCTGAGGCCGAATGTGGACAGGCAAGGGGGTGAGAAAATCTCACTCACAGGATGAAAACACGTCACTCACACAAGAATAAATAAACACATCACAAATGATACAGTTGGGGCCAGGTGAGATCACGGCCTCTGATGGAGAACCATGGACCCCATCTGCTTTCACAAGCTTTATTTATAGGCTTAACAGGTAAGAAGTCAACAGGGTGGTACATCGCAAAAAATTGTCATGATCTTTGTATTTTGATTGGTTACAGAGCACAAGGAAGTTGTCTTCAAACAAAGGACAGGAACATGCAAATAGTTTTAACCTGAGCCATTATCCTGTAAACAGTTTCAAGGAAATAGCTCTAGCTTTGGGCTATTACATTGCAAATAGCTTTGTCTGGGCTAATATCCTACACATAATTTCAAGGAAATAGTTTAGCCTGTATTGCCCATGGTTCACCCTAGGCCTATTATGCTGCAAACAGTTTCAAGGCTCCAAGCAACTTGGCGAGAGGGAGGAGGGAGCAAGGGGCCTGGGACACAGCAGCTTCCAGCCTGCAGCACTGTCACACTTAGAAACACTAAGGTGGTGTTAGCTACAGTGGTATCACGGTATCGTGGTTCTCACGTAACAAAATACTGTGTAAGATTCTGAATATGTTTGCTATAGAATTAACTCCAATTAAATTGAGCACTTACCGTGCTCTAACTTGTATCGTAAATTTTTTTGTTATGCCCTCTGCTAGTCCCCTCTCAGGGAGGAATGGAGTTCCTGGGTCATGCAAATGGATGTGCACTTGGATACTCAACTGCAAGGCTGGTGGTTCAAATCCATTCAGATCTGACACACCTCAAGAGGAGGCTAGGTGATCCACTTTTGGAAAAACACAATCACTGAAAACCCTGCAGAAAACAGTTTTACTCTTGAAACACACAAGGTTGGGATGAGTTGGAATTGCCTTGGTGTAACTGGTTACTGGTTAAGAACTGTGAGCAACTCTTATTCTCAATTTTTACCCACCCCCTCCACTAAATACAGTTTCCTCCACTGGGAAACTTTAAAATATTTGTTACATGAATACATAATAGCAGCACAGCAATTTGCATTAATAATAATGACTTGACAAGGATAGACCAAGGTAATACGTTACAACATTGCTTGGGCCAGCCCAGCTGAGAGTTCAGGTCCTCGAAGTCTAGCCCTGGTCACACAGCCTCTGGACTGGTGGCCTAGGAATCACATTCTGATGGCCAGAGACGGTGAGTCTAGGTCTCAACTTGAGTAATGGACTAGTGAAGCAAGGATCTGGGGTCACTCAGAGAGACACAAGGCATGCACACGAGAACAGAGGAAGCGGGTGGAGGACTGACCAAGGAGAACGGACAGAGAAGCGGGAGTGTACAGAGCAACCATAGGTCAGTCACAGGGAGAGGCTGAGTGGGAGGGTCAGGTAACTATAGGCTCCTGACTTGAAACTTTCCAAGGCTCTGATAGCTTGTGTGCCCCTAGTTCACAAGACCTAAGAGTCCCTGTCCTTCATGAGCTGTGGCACCAACCCTATAGGTCAGAGCTTACTTGATTTGGGCAGGGTTATGCCTTTTTTGTTGCTATGTCAAGAAAGTGGCTGCTAACCAAAACAGCCCGTGTCTCAAACCCTCCAGCTGCTCCATGGAGAAAGATGTGGCAGTTTGCTTCTGTAAAGATTTACAGCCTTGGAAGCCCTATGGGGCAGTTCTACTCCGTCCTTTAGGGTCACTATGAGTTGAAATCAACTGAGCAGCAACGGGCTTTGGGTTGCTGTGCCAGTTTTCTACTCTTGATCAAAATTTGAATCAGATTCTCAGACTCCAGGCAGAAAGATGGTAACGGCCGGAGGGGTGGGAGGAGCTGGGGCGCAGAGAACGGAGCAACTTAATTTCAAAAGCAAAGAGTCTCAGGTGGTCATTCTCTCCCCTCCCCAGGAGCAGCTTTCTGTTTCCAAGTCCTGTGATTTAAAGACAGGGCACTTCTCACCTGAAATTCCACTAATTAGAGACTCACTTATGGTAACTCTGACAGACAGGGTCGCTATGAGTTGGAATCAACTTGACGGCAGTGGGTTGGGCTTTGGTTTTAAGGTAACCAGCGAACATCTAGGATAGAGTTAAAGGAAATGGTCATTTATAGCTTAGCGCAGATTGACTAAAACAGATTGTCTTCCTAACTGTGAACACAGCTGCATTAAAGCAAAGGGTCATTTGCTTATGGGAGTAAGGGAGAGATCATTCGGAAGTGTGGGGACTTCTGGTTAGAGTAGGCGGGGTGCCTTGGACACAGGGATTATTGAGAACACTGGTCTTCTGGGGAAGAGAATAGAACAGAAAGGGAGGTAAGGTGGCATCAGAAACAAATTTCTACAGCACAGTCATGCCCTCTTCCTCCTCAAGACTGAATCTCCACCCTTCCTCTTTAAGACCAAGTCCCTGCCCTTCTCCCCAGCCAAGGCTGGTCCTGTGTGGAGCCTCCAGGAGCACAGCACTGAGCTGGCTCCTTAAAAGCCCCACAGGAGACTGGAAATGTCCCAGGCAGGCCTAGGAACAAAAGCACCAATAAACAGAATGGGTCTGTGAGGCAAGTGAGGATTGAGAGAGGGAGAAGGCAAAAGTACTTTTTACCATGTGTGAAGTGAGCACAAGCTTGGAGAAGTTCTCTGAGGAAACAGACTTCTATTTGTTCTGTTAGTACCTGACACTGGGTTGGGTACTCAATAGTTACTGAGGGGTTGAGTGGATAAATGAATGAATCATGTCCCCTAATATTGCAAAATTGCATGAGTTGACAGACTCAAATAGAACAAATTATTTCCTATCTCATATCTGAGTTTTTCCCTTCCTAGGTTGGCACTTAGTCTAGTTAGGTTGGTTCACAAATTTTTTTACTGCTATTTTGAATCCTAATTTCCAATCTCCTAACCTAAAAACCTCTGAGTTTGCCCTTTATTTTCACTTTCCCGTCACAGCTGAATCCTAAGCTCCATAAGGGTCTCAGAACATCTGGGAGGCATCGGAGGAGTTTTTGTTTGTTTGTTTGTTTCTTCTTTTTAAATAGGAGAGAACCTCTCTTGAACCAGTTCGCACACAAGAACTGAAGAAAATGGGCCCAGGGAGGTGTGAGGTACAACACAGAACACAGCATGAATGAGGAGTAGCCCAGGAGGTCTGGGGAAGGACAGCAGAAGGTCCCAGGCTCCTCTGAGAGAAGGCCCTGATCGGGGATCCAGAAGCGGCCAGTTGGCCTAGTGCAGGGAGCACGTCCAGGAGGTCCACGGCTCCCGTGCCTCATCGTTTTCCACAGCCTTCACAGGCACAGCCTTGAAGACTCTAGGAAAACACTGACCAATAAATTAAGTTGAAGAAGATGAAGGAGGCAGGGAATATCAACCTAGAGTATTTGTCAATGGCATGAGTGTTCTGGAAGATGCGAAGCCCCATCTGGGCTTTCAGAAGCCCCTTCTTCCTGGAGGAGCTGGATTCATTGTTCAGAGCCAAGTGGACCACTATTTTGTCTTGTCTTTCTTCTTCCGTTAGAATGTGGTTTCTTGGGTACCCCGCCAGGCTGTTGGCCTCAGACTCACTGCAGCTTCCATCCAGCATCATGGTTCTTGAATGAAACATTCCACACGAGCATGGAAACTGTGGCAGCAAACACAAGGAAAGGTGTCGGGCATACTTAGGTCTGTGCATGGGCAGAGGAAGTGGTCTAGTCTCAGAGAAAACCCCTATTGCCCTAAGAAGCACGGAAAGGCAGAAGTAGGAGGGTCTCCAGTGATCACTTAGTCCAACAATTCTCTATCCAGGCTCTTTAAACTCACCACACCCAGGCTCCACTTCAGACTAACTAATTTAAAGCTCACAGATGATTCTCATGTGCATCCAGGGCTGAGAATCACTGATCTGTTCTAAACACCCTCATTTAGAGAGGCAAAAATGAAAACCCCGTAGAGTCAAACAATTTGGTTGAGATCACACAGCCAGTAGGTGTCAGAATCAGGACTTTAAATCAACATATTCTAATTTGAAATACACGACTTCATCTATTTGTGCATAAATAAAAAGAAAATGCCTAGTATACTCTCACAGTTGGACCAATAAGCAGCATTGTAATAAATTGAGAAAACACTGAAGTTGTCAAGGATTTCATTTTACTTGGATTCACAATCAATGCCCATGGAAGTAGCAGTCAAGAAATCAAATAATGCATTGCCTTGGGCAAATTTGCTGCAAAAGACCCTTTCAAAGGGTTTAGAAAAACCCATAGATGTCACTTTGAGGACTAAGGTATGCCTGATGTAAGCCATGGTATTTTGAACTGCCTCATATGCATACGAAAGCTGGACAATGACTATGGACCAAAGGAAAATTAGTGTCTTTGAGTTATGGCATTGGTGAAGAATATTAAATATACCACAGACTGCAAAAGGAGTGAACAAGTCTGTCTTGGAAGAAGTATGACTAGAATGCTCCTTAGAAGCAAAGATGGCTAGGCTGCATCTCACATACTGTGGATACGTTATCAAGAGGGACCAGTCTCTAGAGAAGATGCCATGTTTGGTAAAGTAGATGGTCAGTGAAAAAGAGGAAGACCCTCAATGAGATGGAGTGACCCAATAGCTGCAATGAGGAGCTCAGGTACAACAATGATTGTGGGAATGGTGCAGGACTGCGCAATGTTTCATTCTGTTGTACACAGGGTTGCTATGAGTTGGAACAGTCTTGAGGGCATCTAACAACAACATAGTCTTCTACATCATCCTTATCTGTGCTTTTTTTTTTCCATTCATGCACATTGAGGTGTAGTCCGCCAACCTGAATGAGGATATGTGGGTTCAAAGCCCTGCTCTGACACTTCTGGAAGAATTTATGTGTAAGGGTGAAGGAACAACGTGCCTGATGTGTATTTTTAAATAGTTGTAAGTGCAAAACAAAAACATGTCTATAGAGACAGACAGCACACACAAAAATGGCAAATGTTAGTAATGTTAAAGGTGCGGCACTTATATGGATGTTTATTATTCTACTCTTTCAACTGTTTCTGAAAGTACGAAAATGTTTGTAACAAGTCAGAAGCTGCAGGAGAGGAGATGGCTTTGCTAGGTTTCTCCCCATAATCTGAATCGGCAGAGAGTGGACTTCCTCCTGGCTCTTGGATTGTTCTTGGTTGAAGGAGTGAGGCCTGCTGGACACAGCTGTTGGCTTTGGGTTAATTCTCAGCCTGTTGGCTTTAACATGTTTCTAAGCTGGCTCTTGGACCCTCAGTGTCTCTGTTTTTCCATCTGGGAAAGTGAAATAATGATATTTCACTACCTGCTCCTATTGTTAAAGTTCTTGAAATATTCAATTCAATTCTATGAAGCTTCAAAATGCAAAATTAGATTGGTGATTTTACACAAAATCAGAATTACCTGACTACTTTTACACATGAAGCTGTGAATGGTTTGGAGGCTTTTTTTTTTTTTTAAATCTGGCATGAACTGTTTTATTATTGTGTTTATGGCTCTTCCTGTCATTAGCAGTAACTAACATATTAATACATTCCTAGAATAGTTAACACAAACACATAGATTTTAGGGATAAAAGGTCAGTAAGAGGTCATTTTACACAATTCCTTGTATTTAGGAATAATATTTAAACATTTATAAAATTGAGATATTTTTGGGAGGTCTTTTATTTTTTTTAAAGCACAAGCCTTTGCTTTTTTTTTTTGTTTTTCCAAACTAAAATCCTTTCTACTAAAATGAATACAGACATTCCTTTAAGATTTTTAGTTACAATCAGGAAATGCCAGAAAGTACACACAAAGCCCTGTATTCCACATCCACGTTTCTAAGGATTTAACGACTCCTGACATGTTGGATGAGGCCTGGATAATCAAGGGTTTAGAGCCCAGGGAGGGAGGGGCTCTGTGCTTCTTCAGCTCTGCTTGTCCCCTATAATCAAAGCAGCCCTTGTCAATACCATTTAGATCATGAGTGAACCTCCCGGGTCCTAGCTCTGTCCTTTATGTAGTAGACATTGAACTTCAGTGAGCACCAGAATCATCAGGCAGCTTGTTAAAAATGCCAGTTCTAAGGTGCCATCCCCAGACATTCTCAACAGTAGGTCTGAGGAATGAGCTCTGGAGTCTTTTAGGATGTATTAGGCTCTCACTTTGGGAAATGAGAGGCCATTTGTTTTTTATATAATTTTATTTATTTTGTTGTTGTTGAGAATATACAGAGCAAAACATGTACTAATTCAACTGTTTCTATACATACTGTTTAGTGATACTGATTATATTTTTTAATTGTATAACCATTCTCACCTTCCTTTTCTGACTTGTTCCTCTCCCATTAATACAAACTCGCTGCCTCCTAAGGTTCTTATATAATCTTTTGAGCTGCTGTTGTCAGTCTGATTCCATATAAATACTTCTTCAAAAAACATAATTCTCAAGGCAGATATTTTTTATTAGTTAAGCTAAACTGTTGTTTTCTTTTAAGAAGACTTCAGGGGATATTTCGTTTAAGGAAGGTCTAGATTATCGCAAGGCAATAGTTTCAGGGGTGCATCCAACTTTCATGGCCTCAGGAAGTCTGGAGCCCATGAAGATTTACAATTCTGTTCTGCTTTTTCCCTCTTTTGGTTAACATTCTTCTGTGCAATCTTTGCTCAAAATGCTTAGTGATGTTAGCCAGACACCATCAAATTCTTCTGGAAGCTTAGACAAGGAAACAGTGAAACATCTCTCACCTTCTCTCGAAGTTTCCGCTCCTTCCGCTCCTGCACAGTGGTCAGGTAGTTGACGGCCGCATACTCCAGCACCGAGAGGAACACGAACACAAAGCTGACCCAGAGGTAGATGTCCACGGCCTTAATATAAGAGACACGGGGCATGGAGGCGTTCACGCCTGTGATGATGGTGGACATGGTCAGCACCGTGGTGATACCTGCAACACCCCAGTCTTAGTTCAGTCACAGACAGTGGTACAGAACTATTCACATTCATTGTCACAATTCTATATTCTCCATCTCTTAAATCAAATGAGAAATTCTCCAGATATGTTTTCACTCATAGCGATGCCAAAGTCTGCTCCACAAACAACCAAGCATTCCTTTGTTAGGAAGAAGGGCCTGTTTTCCTCCTGGTCAACAACATGTTACTTGTAACTCTTCATTATAAGCACTTTGGGAGATTGGATTCCTGTGATATGCCTGACAAAGAATGTGTCAGACAAAAGCCTCAGATGTTGTGATGGTTCATTTTATGTGTCACCTTGTCTAGACTGTGATTCTCAGCGGTTTGAGAGACACTGAACCAGCTGCTGCTCCATGATGTAATATAATGTAACCACTTTCCATGATGTGATCTGACATGACCAACCAGTTAATTGAAAGGGGAATTCCTTGGGGTTGTGGCCTGCCTCCAGAATGTAAATGGGTGTTCTGGCAGAGCTCACTCTCTCATTAGACTCTGCATCCTTGACTCTTCTCATCACCTGATCTGTGGATCTTTGAACGGAAGCCTGAAGAAGTCTCCATCTAAGGTCTAACCTGCATGTTTGGGGTTTACAGCCCCCAACAATCCCAAGAGCCAGAGAGGCCTCCAGCTTGCCACCTGCGCTCTGGAATTGGGGCTTACCAATTTACTTCCTTGAAGTAAATCTACTTATATCTATTTATAGTTACATATATCACCGATTTTGCTCCTTTACAGAACCTGAACCAAGACAGATGTGGAGTTAAAACCAGTGGCTAAATGAACCTTCCCAGACCTCAAGGAACGACCTCATTCTCCCTCATTTAGGAGGGACATTTCCCATGAAGACTGTAGGAAATACTGGAAGCCTATCATGCTAGTTTCTTCACTATCACTTGCTGGTTAGTACAGTACAGGACAGTTGTAGATAGTATAGCACTTCCAGGGAATCTTAAGGCTAAAGTCATGGGTAGCTGATCCCTCACATTTCTAAGGGCCCAACCTGATTTTGCCCAAATGTACACTTATGCAGAGTCTAAACTTTACCCTGGAAATCAAAGTCTGTGAAGGTCTAGAACCACACATCCAGGGAATGCAGCACTCCCTTTCCCAGACAGCACATGTTATGGGCCCTGCCTCCAAATCTCTGTCTAAATAAGATCAGCAAACAAAGTTTATGTGTACAGAATACCTGTTTGGAATTTTCAGAACTACTATATTTATCTAAGTAGTTAGGTCCATTACTGCTGGCAGTGGAAGTCTATGCCTCAGATAGGCTGGCTATACCTTTAAGTGATTTAAGCAAAGTTGATGTAGTTTTAGCTCCCCGTGTTTCCCATAATGAGGAAAACCCACGCCAGAGTCTGTATGGTGGAGGCAAGAAGTAGAAGGGAGTTTTGCTCCCTCTGAGTCTGACAGTTCATTGGTTGAGCATTCATTTTAGGAGGTGAATAGCAATTTCACCTTTTCTTCACATGGTAACCAGTTGAAAGAGTACCCACCCTCCTACACCTTAGCAAATACTTTTACCCAGTGAAACTCTGGCAGGCACAGCTCTGCGGTCAATCCAGAAGGACACCCAGGACAGCATGACCATCAGAGTGGCAGGAAAGTAGGTCTGGAGCAAGAAGAAGAAGATGTGGCGACGCAGAGTGAAGTTAATGTACAGACGGTTGTACCAGCCTGAAGGCACAAGGGGGGGACAGTGAGGCAGTTTAAAAGGCAAAAAAACAACCAGTGCACTGGAGATCCTTCTTTTCATTATGCTGCCCTTATCATCAGCAAAACATTGAAGTTAATAATCAATTGGCTTACTATAATTCCCTTCCTTTCTAAAATCCAAACCTTTTCTCCTGTAACTAAACATCTTGCAGTTTGAAGTGTATTTCTGATCTCATTTGGCTTTATCTGACTTTCTTCACAACATTCCTAGGCAGATGAGAACTAGGAAGACTGCCAGCTCAGTAGTTTGCTTGGCATTTGTTGTTTGCAAACCACAGTCATACTCTCCCAGGGGCTCGGGAACATAAGAAGTTGGAGGGGTTCTATTTTGTTGAAGGCATTTACCACCAAGGCAGGAGCTAGGGGAGCTGGGCTTTGTCATTTTCTCCTTTATTATGAGACTGATCATCTCATTCAATCTCTACCTTCGCCTATGGGGAAGTAGGCTGTTTTTAGGCTTTTTAAATTCAAGATGAGTTCTGTTTCTGACCCTCCATCTGCCTTGTAGAAGTCACCTGATGCTTGCTCATTTCTTAGGGAAAAAGGAGGCTTTAGAAATTATCTGTTTCACCATGGGCTGAGGACTGGTATTCTCAACCTGGCTGCCCACGAGAAGCACCTGGGAACTTTGACAACTCTCCAAAGCCCTGATCCTATTCTTTGGTGTTTTTAAAGTTTCCAGGTAATCCCAATGTTCTACCAGAGTATAAAATATCCACTTAGACCTATGGCTTTCAAAGTGGGGCCCTGGACCAGCATCAAGCACATCACTTAGGAACTTTGTTAAAATGCACATTTTCAGGTCCAACACCAGATCTACTGGATTAGAAGCTCTGGGGAGTGACAGGGACTCAGAAATCTGTGTGTACCACACCTGCTTGTTAAAACACAGACTGATGGGCTATGTCTCCAAAGTTCCCAGTGATGCTAGACACCACCTGTTGAGAATCACTGGCTAAGAGCAGTGGTCTTAGAACTTTGATGTGAACAAATGCCTAAGAGCTTGTTAAACATGCAGTTTCCTGGGCTGCGCTACCAGCAATACTGATTCAGTAGATCTACAATGGGGCTCAGAAATCTGCTCGTTGAATGCACTCCCCTGGTGGCTCAGATGTGGTGGACCTTAGCGATGCAGGTGGACCTTAGGCTGCACTTGGAGAAACATTGCTAAGGGTACAAAGCCCATCTGCCTGGAGTGAAAAGTTAGTACTGAGTCAGGAAAGGGAAGCATTGGGTCAACAGGGAGAAGCTGGAATCATAGGGTGAACCCAGACAAGTTTGACACATGGCTACTGTGTAGGTTCCTGAGTTGTCTGAATGAGGCAAGTGCTTAAGTGGAGTGAGTTATAAAAGGCGATCTTCAAAGAAGGTATAGACTACCAATTATTTATTCATTCCACAGCCTTATCTAGTCAGGTCATCTTACCCAGATTGTTGTTGTCAGGTGCTACTGAATCAGTTCTGACTCACAGCGACCCTATGAACAACAGAACAAAACACTGCCTGGTCTTGCACCATGTCCACAATTGTTTCTAGGCTTAAACCCATTGTTGCAGCCACTGTGTCAATCCATCTCATCAAAGGTGTTCCGCTTTTTCGCCAACCCTCCACTCTACCAAGCATGATGTCCTTCTCTAGGGACTCATCCTTTCTGACAAGGTGTCCAAAGTATGTAAGATGCAGTCTTGCCATCTTTGCTTCCAAGGAGCACTCTGGTACTTCTTCCAGAACAGGTTTGTTAGTTCTTTTGGTGGTCCATCATACATTCAACAATCTACTTCAACACCACTATTCACAGGGATCAATCCTTCTGTCGTCTTTGTTCACAGTCCAGCTTTCACATGCCTATGATGTGAATGAAAATACCATGGCTTGGGTCAGATGTGTTTTAGTCTTTGAGGTGACATCCTTACTTTTGAATACTTTGAAGAGGTCCTTTGCAGCAGATTTTCCCAGTGCAATGCGTCTTTTGATTTCTTGACTGCTGCTTCCAAGGGCATTGATTGTGGACCCAAGTAAAATGAAATCCTTGACAACCTTAGTCCTTTTTCCATTTATGACAATGTTGCTTATTGGTCCACTTGTGAGGATTTTGTTTTCCTGATGTTGAGGTGCAATCCATATTGAAGGCTGTGGTCCTTGACCTTCATTAGTAAGTGCCTCAAGTCTTCTTCATTTCCAGCAAGTCAGGTGGTATTGTCTACATAATGCAGGTTGTTAATGAGTCATCCTCCAATCCTGATGCCTTGTTCTTTGTATAATCTACCTTCTTGGATTATTTGCTCAAAATACAGATTAAAAAGGTATGGTGAAAGGATACAACCCTGACACATGCCTTTCCTGACTTTAAACCATGCAGTGTGCCCTTGTTCTGTTGGCATGACTGCTTCTTCATCCATACACAGATTCCTTGAGAGAACAATTAGATGTTCTGGAATTTCCATTCTCTGCAATGTTAGAGGCTATGGAAATTATCTGTTTCACCATGGGCTGAGAACTGGTACTCTCAACCTGGCTGCCCACAAGAAACACCTGGGAGCTTCTATTTTCTCTCATCAAATTAGTAGCGATTTATTGAATAAATTACCTTATTCCTTGGATTTGCATAGAGCCTTTCTGAAAGTTCTGAGACCTGTCTTTATTCCTGTAAGTGATATTCCATTATCCTATCCTTCTGTCTAAGAAAACCAACTATGGATTTGTTCCTTCTTGAAATACCAGAAAGGAACCAAGGTCTTTGAAAATGTACACTCTGTTTTGCAAATAGAGAATGATGAGATAACAACTCCTGGGCTGCGTGTAAGGTAACAATAAATAATGGAAGTGGAAGATGCATTTTAATCTGGGCTCCAGAAAGGCTCAAATGGGGAATGAAATGAATGAACCAATCAACCAAACACACATAATTTCCTAATACAGAAAATAAGAGGAAGTATACATAGTGGCTACTTACCAGCTGGACAACGTCTATAAATAGCTTAACCTCTCTGAATCTGTTTTTGCAGCTGTAAACTGGGAACAATAATATCCATACCCTAGGCCTGTTGCGTAGGAATTAACTGGTCTACAGAAAGTCATTACAACAGTGCCTGGTATATACTAAAAGTTAGTAGGAAACTTTTAATAAAGGTTTTAGAAACAGACTTGATTTGGACTTGCTAAGAATAGATGGGAAACCCTGGAGATGATGGGATTCCTTGGGCAAGAGTTCTTGGATGAAGTCCTTGGATGGTACAAATGGTAAACATATTCAGCTGCTAACCAGAATGTTGGCGGTTCAAGTCCACCTAGAGGCATTTCAGAAGCAAGTCCTGATAACCTACTTTTGAGAAATCAGCCATTGATAAAACCCTATGGAAGGCAGTTCTACTCTGACACATATGGGGTCACCATCAGAGTCAACTGGGTGGTAAGTGGAAAAAGAATAGATAAGGAAAGAAAGTTGTGCAGCAACTCAAATTTTCTCTCAGAGCGAGAGAGACGAAGACGAACACTACGAACATAAACGGAAGCAGGCCTGGGGCTTACCCCAACACCAGCATAACTGTGGTTGGGGCTCACTCTTTTCCACCGAATCTGATGTTGTTGGGAAGGCAGGTGAACTGGGAGATGATAGCCACATAGGTTTGGGCAGCATCACAGAAACTTCCATAGAAGGGTCTGGGCTTCTCATCAATGGGGCAGAGAGTAAAGAAGTGGGAAGTTCTCTATAATTTCAGAGCCACTGCTGAACTATGGTGAAATTAGAAAGAAACTGACAAACGGATTCTGTCAAAGCTCTACACTTGGGCCGGAGTCCCACAAAAGATCATACTAAGCAGTAACAATGAATCTATAGACCTATAGTCATTACCTTGAAAAGTGATCCATTTCGTGTTGCTCAGTAGAAAAAATCGGGTTCTAGAACAGCATGTAAGGCAGGACCTCACTTTTGCAAAAATACATAATTAAAGCAGGATATCTGTGAAGATACTTACTAAACTGTTAGGAATGATTACCTGTGGGTAATCATTTCAGAGAATAGCAACTTTATTGTCTGCTTTATGCTTCTTTTATAGTTTGAAGAAGCTTGCATTATTTTAATGATCAAAATTTATTTTCACTGGGAGGGTAAAATGCTAAAGTTAAAGAGGAAATTCTAATGCATTTTTTTCTGCATTAGAATCAGATCATGGCTAAAGTTAGCTACCAGTGCTGCTGTAGAAAGCCAGTCTGGAAGTAGTATGAAACTTCTGGATCAGAAACTGGGACAGAGAAATCTTCTCATCTGTTTTCAGAGATTCGTCCCCATTCTTCCAATACAGCATCAGATCTTCATCTGTGTATGCATCTTTGGGAGGAGGAAAATAAATTAATTTGACTCCTTTACCCCTGATCCAGGATAAAGCAACAGAGAAATCTTATGCCAATCTGGGAGTAAACAGTTGTTTACATTGCCATTCAGCACTTAATCTCATGGTAATTAAAATGCCACGAAGGTCAGAGAGGAGAAAAGGGGAAGGTGTATCATTAGAAACTGATACTTACAGCTTTCCAGTTCCAGTGAACAGGTCTGCGAGTCCAGGGGAAAGTGGCTGAAGTCCATGTTGCACATGGCAGTAACCGTAATCCTAGATAACCCAAACATGTGTGTTGGCTTGTGTAGGGAGCTCTTGGCTCAGACACCTGTCCACAGTCAGGAGAACATCGTGCACAACCAGGAGGCCACTTCCTCAAGCCCACTTCCAAAGTTTGGAAGCAGGCATCTAAGTTATGGAACTTTAGTTGTTAGAGTTTCATCTTCTGTAGCAGACGCTATTGGTGGTTTGCCTGGATTCTGTGTACCAGGCTGGTATGCTCCCAGTTACTCTGGGCGTTGACTGCTAAGGGCCCCCACCTGCACCATTTTCCTGGGGTCTCATTAGCCACTGGGATCCGCCTCCCCTAAAGGTGCCTGGGAGGATCCACCCCACCACCACCAACAACAACCTCTGCCCTCCACCCAAGGCCAGTGTCTGTTATTAGTGTATAATTTTGATGAAACCTGCAAGCAGGCCAGGAAGATGTAGAGAAGGCCATGTAAATCAAGTTAGCTCAGAAGTCAATCTGCAGCATCATTCATTATACAATATCTACTGTTACTACCTTTTTAGTCTTTGCTACCCTGGCAAGTCACATAGTAGGTGTTTATCAGCTCTCTCAGAGATAAGGGGTTTACATAGGTCATTGTCTCTATCATCTTACGCACAGCCAAGTAGTAGTCTAACCCAAGCCTAAGTCCCTCAGTGAAAAGGAAGTTACCATCTACTGAGACTGGCATCAGAGGGCTCATACCATAGACCCAACCACAATGACAAATTCTTCAGGGCCAAAGAGACTTGCCTGAAATACCATTAAGCAAAGAAACTACAACCCCATGGACCATTACCTCATGCTGTACAGCACATGGCCATCTGGAAAAACCCTCAGCATGATGTTGTCAGTGGTAGTATCATGGATGAATGACCTTTTGGAGTGAACAAAGAAGACGTCAGGGACCCAGATCTTCTTGACCAGCCGGCCATCAAAGGTCATGCTCTTGTTGCTGCTGCTGGAGAAGGCCAACCTCTCATCCTTCCAATAATGTCGTAGGTACAGGGTCATGGTGAAGTCCTATAGGAACCATGGTGAGACCAGAGAGAAACGGTTTAGAATGACTCCTTCATTACAATCTATCACTGTAATGGACACCTCAGATCAATCCTCCAGAGAGGACAGTTCTGCAGCCCTGTGGCAATGGTGTTGCTGTAATCAGAAAGAGAATGACTTTATTTTTGTAAGTCAGGAGATTGGAGCCCAGGAGACTGAGCAGCCCTCCTAATGATAACCCACAGCTATGATGTCAACAGCTTTGCCTGGTGGCCAGCAGGGTAAGATTTTTTCCCCCAAACCCTGCTTTCTCTCACTTAGCACTTTGTGCACTTGGTTCCTTACCTACTTGGTTAAACATTTGATTTCAGTTTAGTGGCTACTTTCAGAAGCCTGGACAGCCAAGTGTTTCTTTTAGTAAGGTTTCTGTCATTAGATTTGCAAGATCCTTGAAGGCAGGATTGTGTCTTTCCCACCACTGAATCACCAGGCCCTGGTTTAGTGTCTGGCAAGGTACATAGTAGGTACTCAGTAAATACTTGGAAAAATGAAGGAATGAATGGATGAGTGGACAGGTGGCTACATACTTCCTGTGATCTCAACCTGAAAGCTTATCTTGTTAATAAGTGTCTCCCCACCTGCATGGCTGATGGCTTTAACCAAGAGTTTGAACTTCATGCCATGACCAGAGCTAAGATACAAAGTGAAAATGGGTAAATAGCCACCCAAAAAAAATCCTCTTGTGGGAACAGGTAGGGGAAGGATAGAAACAGTCTATGGTGGGGATGGGCCCTGAGGGAGCCCCAGAAAGGGAGGAGAAGACAGGCACTGAGACAGTGTCATGTGGCAGTCTGTCCCCAAACTGATCCTGGCCTCCAGTGCATCTGCCTTTGCCATGAACTTGCCCTCCACACACAAGGAGAATGGCCAATATGTGGATAAGGAGACGTCTGGCCAAATGCCCCTTTTAGCTCTTTCCCTTCCAGATCACACAGTTGGAGTGCATGTTCTGATAAATATCACCCAGGCAAGTGATACACTGCAGAGTCACAAACACCAGCTGTGCATGGCCAACTTGGATGCCACATACTTTTTTTTTTTTTTGCTGGCATTTGCCTGACTTCTCATGGGTTGGCAGTTGGTGTGGGAGAGGCAAATCATTCTGTACCCCTCCCTCTGGGATTCTGAGCCTCATGGGGTAGGCAGGTCTTCACATCCAGAGCAGACATCTGGGTTGGTTCAAAACTAGGACAGCCAGGCTGGCCCCAGACACAGCTGGTTCTGGAGCTAGGCCCAGCTTCTGGGTACTCCCCAAAAGTTGGCAGTATGTGTTCTAGCATCTGGAGACTGTCACACTTGCCCCTTTCATGCACAGATGCCATTCTGTATGTAATTGTTACAGTTATATGTCAGCCTAGCTAGACGATGATTCTCAGTGGTTTGGCAGTTATGATGTAGTTTGTCAGTTATTGATGTAGTTTATGAGTTATGACATAGTTTGGCATTTAATGACATATCGCTTCCACAACGAGATCTTCTATAATGTTATCACCTCCATGATGAGATCTGCTTTGATTAGCCAGTCAGTTGAAAGAGAGCTTCCTTGGCAGTACGGCCTGCATCCAATATACATGAACTTTCTGCCAAGGCTCAAGGGCTTTCGCTCTACTTTGGATCCTGCATTTGGCTCATCAGCATCTCAGCTCCAGTTTGGGGGACTTGGGTTAGCAGCCGGCTGTCTTAACTGCTGATCTTAAATTCATCCTCCTTGGAAGCTGTGAGCCAGCAGCCAGCATCTGTCCTGTGGATCTCGGGTTCATCAATCCCTGCAATTATGAATCAGGAGAAGCCTGAAGCCGGGAGCATGATGCCTGATGCCTAACTTGGGACTTGACAGCATCTAAAACTGTGTGAGTCATTTCCTTGATATAAAGCTCTCTCTGTGTGTCTCTCTCTACATATATATATTCATTCATATTTACATATATTTATGCCTATTCCCAAGAAAGATGATCCAACCAAATGCAGAAATTATAGAACAGTATCATCAACATCACATGCAAGTAACATTATGCTCAAGATCATTCAAAAGTGACTGCAACAATACACTGACAGGGAACTGCCAGAAATTCAAGCCAGATTCAGAAAAGGACGTAGAACGTGGGATATCATTGCTGATGTCAGATGGATATTGGCTGAAAGCACAAAATACCAGAAAGTTGTTTACCTGTGTTCATTGACTATGCAATGGCATTCAAATGTGTGCATCATAACAAATATGGATAATATTGTGGAGAATGGGAATTCCAGAACATTTAACTGTGCTCATGAGGAATCTGTATATGGATCAAGAGGCGGTTGTGCAAACAGAAAAAGGGGACACTGCGTGGTTTAAAGTCAGGAAATGTGCATGTCAGGGTTATATCCTTTCACCACACCATTTCAATCTGTATGATGAGCAAATAATCTGAGAAGCTGGACTAAATGAAGAAGAACAAGGCATCAGGATTGGAGAAGGCTCATTAACAGCCTGCATTATTCAGATGACACAACCCTGCTTGCTGGAAGTGAAGAGGATTTGTAACACTTACTGATGAAGACCAAAGGCCGTAGCCTTCCATATGAATTACACCCCAATATCAAGAAAACAAAAATCCTCACAACTGGACCAGTAAGCAACATCATAATAAATGGCAGAAGGATTGAGATTGTCAAGGATTTCATTTTACTTGGTTCCACAATCAACCCCCATGGAAGCAGCAGCCAAGAAGTCAAAAGATGCATTGCACTGGGAAAATCTGCCGCAAATGATCTTTTTAAAGTTGAAAAGTAAAGATGTCACCTTGAGGACGAAGGTGCACCTGACCCAAGACATGGTATTTTCAATCCCATCACATGGATGTGAAAGCTGGACAATGGACAAAGAGGATGGAAGAAGAATTGACGCCTTTGAATTGTGGCGTTGGAGAAGGATATTGAATGCACTGTGGACCGCCAAAAGAACAAACAAATCTGTTCTGAAACAAGTACCACTAGAGTGCTTCTTGGAAGTGAAGATCACGAGACTGTGTCTCACATACTTTGAACATGTTGCTAGGAGGGATCAAACCTTGGAGAAGGACATCATGCTTAGTAGAGTGGAGCATCAGAGAAAAAGGGGAAGACTTTCAATAAGATAGATTGACACAGTGGCTGCAAGGACAGGCTTATGCATAAAAACGATTGTGGGCATGGCACAGGACTGGCCAGTGTTTTGTTCTGTTGCTGTTGAGTTGGATTTGACTCATAGCAACCCTCTAGGACAGGGTAGAACTGCCCCATACAATTTCCAGGACGTGGCTAGTGGTTTTGAACTGCCAGCCTTTTGGTTAGTAGCCAAGCTGTTAACTACTGTCGCCACCAGGACTCATACACGTACACGCGCACACACACACACACACACACACACACACACAGAGGCTAAGACACTGTACCAGGTGCTAGAACTATGTCTGCCTCAAGAGCACACAGCATCACCATCCTATCAGCTCCTCTGTGCTGAGCTGATTAGATGCCAGGGAGCCCCCGCTTCAAGGGCACACAGTGGCATTGCAGGGGAAAGGGGAATTCTCCTCACTTTCACTCCACACATGTCTTCAGGGGTGCCCACTCTGGGCTAGGCCTTAGAGATACAGAAGTGAAAACAAAAGACATTCCTGCACTCTTGAAGCTTATAGTCAAGTGTAGGAGAATTATAAATACAGTAGAATTATAAATGATAATGTGGGCTATGAAAAAAATAAAAAAACCCAACAACTCAGGAAGACTTTAAGTCAGATGGTGAGGAAAACCTCTTTGAAGAAGTCTCATTCCAGCTAAGATCTGAAGGATGAGAAACAGACTTCTCTGGGAGGATCCAGGCAAGGGCATGGGTGAGGGTCCTTGAGACAGAAGAATCAGGGAGTTTGCAAGCTAAAGGAGCTCATCAAAGGGGATGGGTGATGAGGGAGAGCTGGGAGGTAGGTGGCTGTGGGGTTCCCCTCCATGGGTGAGCCCCTGCAGGGCTGCCCGGTGGGAGTATGCCTGAGGCAAGAGGGCAGAGATGGGTACTCCACCACTGTGACGGGTACTGTCACAGAGTGTGCTGGGGAGCTCTGCTCACGGCGAGCAGGGAAAATCAGAGAGCTGTAGACTTTCAGTCTGAAAATGTCTACCCTGGTAGCATAGTGGTTGAGTGCTATGTCTGCTAACCAGAAGGTCGGCAGTTCAAATCTGCCAGGTGCTCCTTGGAAACTATGGGGTGGTTCTACTCTGTCCTGTAGGTTTGCTGTGCATCAGAATCGAGCAGACGGCAGTGAGTCTTGAGTTTTGTACTGTCCCCCCAAATGTGGCTCATCTGACCACTCACATCATCTGAGGAAGATATTCAAAAGCATCTTGGTCCTGACTCCCCAAGATTCTACGTTAGGAGGCTGGTGTGCCCCTCAGGAATCTGCACTTAAGCAACTCTCCTTTCCCCCATGAAGTTTGAGAGCCCCAGCTGTAGATTTTGCTTTGCCTGGGCCAACTTCCCATTTGTACCTCCCCATTTGTACCACCTCTAGCTCTTGCTGCCACCCACACAAGCACAGCGCGCACTAACAAGGCCCGCCCACACCCTGAGCTCCCACCAGATCTCAGCCATGTGATCACTCCCTGGAAGCTGCTCAGGGCATACCATGTCCACCTCGGAGATGCTGTCTAGGCTCTCCACCTGCACGTCCACACCCACTGGGATGGCAGGGCCTGCAAAAGAGCAAAGAGAGCTGGTTAAGGTACCTTCTTATGGACCACTGGGCTGGGAGGTAGCCCCAATCCCCTTCTTGTGTGTGTGTGTGTGTGTGTATTTATGCCAGGACTGGAGCAGGGATGAAGCAGTAGTTCTGAATTCTTCAAGGGTTTTTTTGGCCTGTTCCTGACATTTTGAGTGCCTGAGCTTTCTCTGTGAGGGACAGGGACTATGTCTGCCTTGTCATTCCTGGGCCAGTGTAGACGGTTAGTGCATACTTGTTAGAGAATGGCATGTGCTGGATCACCACCCTCTACAGCCCGGGGATGTCTCATGGCTGTAGGGCAGAGGATATAACATTCCACTAGCCCTTACACATCTGCAGGTGGGACAAACAGTTAGCACACTCAGCTGCTAACTGAAAAGCCGGAGGGAGATTCAGTCCACCCAGACGTGTCTCAGAAAAGCCCTGGTGATCTAGTTCCAAAGATTCAGTTACTGAAAATGCTGTCAAACACAGTTCCACTCTGACACACCTGGGGTTGCCAGGAATTGGAATCACCTTGGTTCAACTGGTAGTGGCACTTGAATGGAGACCTTGGAGTCTGAGTTAATATGACATCTGAAAAGGACAGAATGAGGCTTTCAAGCTTCTGGGCTGGGGCTGGGACACCTGCATGTCCCACCTGGATTCATTAAGTTGTTCCAGTCATATTACAGAGGACCTAGCACACGGCTGAGGGCTGCCCTCCAGCAACCTTCGACTAGCTGTGGGACAAGATCTTATTTGTACAAATTTAGATCACAGTTAAGACAATAACTCTAAGAGATTTTAAAACCTCTTTATGTCAGCTCAGGGGAGAAGCACAAATGATTCAAACACAGAAACTCAGCACTCCATTCCATCTAGTTCACTGCAAGACTTCTAGAACTGTGTTTACCTGTGAGGTCCTGTTCTATTTCTTCAGCTGGATTATAGTACATTGGGATGTCCCCTTTGGAGAATTTAGTGAGCTCTACACTTATAACTGATGCACTTCTGTGTGTATGTTATACTTCAGCAAAGTATTTTTAAAATTCATATACATACATACACACATATATGTATATACGTAGTGTCTGTATCTGTGTGTGTGTGTCTGTGTATAAGAATGGGAAGAACCAAACACCGGTGTCTGCCAAGGATATTAACAGATGCTATTGTTCACTCACAGCCAAAACTGTTTCTGGAAAAAGTCTGGTGGTCATTAGGTAGGACCTTCTGTCGAGAAACATTGTTAAGAAGCCAGCCTAGCAAGACTTTGGTCTTCTGAGGCCCATCCTGGTTACACAGATCTTCGAAGTCCTGGACCACGTTGGTCTGAACAGGTAACCCTGAGGGTAGCAGGGGCAGCTAGGTCTTGGGGAATGTGGGAAAACTGGGAGGGAATCAGACTTTGGCATGGGACAAGGCTGGAGCATCAGAGACCCGGACATGGAGCAGGAAAGGGAAAGCTCGGTCCTCAGTCACAACTGAGTGGTCCTCAGTCACAACCTATGAGTGGCAGGGCAGCAGGGACCCTCCCAGAGGTGGCCAGGGCATCCAACTCCCACTCATCCTCCCCCAGAGGCTTGCTAATAACTTGAAATCCTACCAGTGAAGATTTGCCTTCTAAATGGAAGTTTGTTTTCTGTTGTTTTTTATTTTTTTAATTACAGGTGGGATTTAGTGAATATGTTCTATGTTTCTGAACATGAAAACAAATAAGCACAATATTTATTTAGTCTCACAGATAAGCAACAGTGTAAATTGGTATTTTTACTTTTCTGTCTTCCTCAGCTGATGGTGCAGGCAAGGGGCCCACGAGAAGTCTCTGCTCTAACAGCTATATTCTCTTCTTAACAATGAATAAATAAGAAGAGAATATACAGAAGTCGAATGTTCTATGTGCCTCCTCAGGGTAGACAATCTCTTCTGTGGGGCTTGCAACGCAAGGGAGGGTCCGTAGGAAGCCTGACTAGGCCCTGACCCAGACCCCAGGCACCGGTAACTGAGGCCTCCAACATGGTCGAGGGCTGGTTAACGTCCTAGTCCTCTGAACCCTTCATTAGTCTGAGATACTAAAATGACCACAGAGTCTGAGCTCTTAACCCCTGGACTGTCTCTCCTCGAAGATGTGCTTTTCTATATCCCACCTCCAGTCCCCATCTTGCCCTTTCCCCACAGTGCCAAGCGACAAACTACATACAGGTGTTCCAAGAGCAAAAGGGAAGAAACAATATTAACAATCATTCCCTTTGGACCCACTTTGCGGTGGCCCGGTTTTCAGGCAATGTGCACAGTGTTTAAGGAAGAACTGGTGTAGGCTAAGGACATTTTCCAGAAATTATATCCTTGCTTGACGTCTGTTACTATGTCTTTCTGTCCTCAGGGCCTGGTTTGTTCTCTAGAGTTCCAGACACCCTTCTAAGGAGAAATTTGATAAAACCTATGAAGGTGACGTCAGTGTTCCGGAACTATTGCCCATGTGGGAGGGAAGGTCAAGTTCTCAACCTGGGCTGTTGAAGGGTAAACAATGCACACAAGGAGAAGGTTCCAGAGCTGCAGCAGGAGCCACAGGGCAAAGCTGTGCAGAGGCCAGGAGCCCTGCCCTCCTCGGCCTGAGAGCCAGAGGAGCTGAGCTTTGCCCTTGCCTGACCCCAGTGCTCCAAGAGAAGGCAGTCATGGATGGGTCAGTGGTAGGTGCTTTCCTTTTACGCCCAAGTCCTGAGTTCAGTTCCCAGCAAATGCACCTCATTCACAGCCACCCCTCTGTCAGCAAATGCTTATGTGTTGCTCCAGGGCCAGGCATTATCTACCTCATTCTGCTGGTGACCCACTCAACAGCAGCTAACAACAGTCCAGAGCGCAGGCTCTCCTGAGCTTGCCATTTTGTTGCCCTTCCCACAATGGTTTTGGAGAAATGCTTCCAAATTCCTGGCCTTCTCCACTTTCTTCTGTGAATACTTCTATGTTCTAATTGGGGCTAAGCCCTTCTAGGCACTAGAAGGAAAACACTCTAAACTAATTAGGCATTCATGATTCGGTTCCTCTACACTGCTTTAAGAGAAGGGTCTGGTGAGCTAGATACACGTCCTTGCTGGGATTTCAGGCTGTATAGACAGCATGGTGACAAATTCAAGGCACTGTAAGGTAAATAGATGTTCAGCCAATGGCTTTCGCTCATCTAAGCCTTTCTGCAATTTTCCACATGATCCTAGAAAGCATATGTCAGGGATTTATTGGTTTTTAGAAAATGAATATATCATTTTTTCTCTATCAACTCTTCAAAAAACAGAGCTATTTTCAAACAAACTATAACAGAGAGAATTTGCCAGCAGGCAACCTCGCCTGAAATGAAGATGCAATTCAAGTAGAAGGAACACTCTCCCAGAAGGAAAGTTAGAGACACAATATCTAATAAAGACATAGTAAAACTGACAATACACATGTAACTCTAAGCGAACATTGACTATGTAAAGTAATATTAATGTATTGCAGAGCGAAACACACACACACAGACACACAGAAAAAAAAATCTAAAAGACACAACAAAAATCCCACTTCAGTAGGGAGGGTCCAGCCGACTGGCTCACTCACTGAAGCCTGTACTGACGGCACACAAGAGCAAGCGCTGAGGGAGGTGCCGTCGGGTATGGAAACGAGAAAAGCACAGTTCTTTTCCTTTGGAACTTAAAATCGATTAAGGGGGACAACTAACTGTTTGAAGACACGTCACAGAAGTGTCTTAGCACCACAGGAGTGATCTTAGAAGCATTCACAAGATACTGTAGGAGCCTAGAGGAAACCTCAATTAATTCTCCCCAAAGGCATTAGAGAAAATCTCACCAAAGAAACAGTTTTGGATTAATTCTGACTACTGATTTGGGGAAAGTGTCACCAAAGGGACAGGACTTGGGTTGGGCCGTGAAGCATTAATCACTTTAACAGGGAGGCGAAGAAAGGGATTTCAGGTTGTATGAATAACATAAGTAAATATAAGACAGTAAGGTGGGTAGTTAACCCACAGCCTTCAGGTGTGAGAAGGGGAGGCAGCTTCTTTGATCTCTCCTACAAGTCCCTGTGCTTTCTAAGTGTGGAAAAACTTAACCAACAGTTAACATCAGCTCAGTCCCTCCTGCCTCAGGTGACCTTGTAGCAGAGAGGAAAAGGGGCCCTCGAAATCACGTCAGCTGGTCTCTGTCCCAAGTCCTTCGTCTAGATGGGCCCTGAGTCTGGGGACTGTTGAGTTACAGCACAGCCCACCTGTCTTTTGGAAAATCTGTGGTGCTGGCCTTTAGCTTCTAGTAGCAAGACTCCCCCCAGTGTGGACTGTGTCCGGACCCAAGGCCTCAGCACTCTGTATCTGCTCCCCGGGCCTGCGTGAACTTCCAGACACTCATCAGGTACCTCCCAGACCCTGGGAGCTCAGACTCAGGCTCTGCTGATCCACCTCCCTGCACCATGGCTGTATCACCACTCCTCTGAATGTGGCATCACACATACACACTCGCTAAGCCATGCACAGCCAATGGGCCACCCACATCCTCAGAGTTTTGGGGCTCCTTCACACCCACCTGGACAATTCTCCTGAGGCCCCACATACAAGGGGAAGCAAGAAGATATACATTTGACTTTTTGGCTCTGCTCAGCTGTCTTCTTCTCCCTACAACCCACCAGGTGGGAGGATGGGCTATGCCCTCTACCTGTCTGGCAGGGACTCCTCTTCTTGTCCCCGTGGGTACTACAATTCATGTGTATACCTTAATGTCAGAAATAGTATCCCATTTCACAATGAAAAATCTCTCTGAACTACGTTGACATGGTTCTTGACATGGGAGCCCAGGATGACTTGGACCACGGATTACTAAAAGTGAAAACACTTGGATTCATTATTGTGAGAGTTAAAGTTATATGTCAACTTGACTATGCCATGATTGTCAATACGAACATTTTGTGATCTGATGTCATTATCCTCCCATTCTGTGGTATCATGTAATCATCCCCACAATGTGATCTGATGTGATTTAGCCAACCAGCAGTAAAGGGAGTTTCCTAAGGGGTATTACCTGCACACTATACAGAGAGAAGATTGATTCTTGCAAAGCTTGCTTGCTTGTTCTGGATCCTGTTTCTGGCTTGCTATTAACTAACCTCTGGCTCCTGGGACTTGAGCCAACAGCCTTTCACTTGATCTGCTGATTCTAGGTTCATTAGCCCTTACAGCCATGTGAATCAGAATGATACATGACCTACAGTGTTTGGGAGCTACCAGCCTCCACAACAGTGTGATCCATTTCCTCGATATAAATTGTTCTTTTTTTCCTTCTCTCTTGCTCTACACACATACACACACACACATACACTTCACTGGTTTTGCTTCTCTAGACTACTTAGCCTAAGACAATTATCGAGCCACAAAAGTAAGTGTATGTTGCTAAGTGAAAGAAGCCTATTTGAAAATGCAACATGCTCTATAGTCCAAGTACATTACATTCTGAAAAAGACAATACTATAGAGACAGTGAAAAATAAGTGGTTTTCAGGGATGTAAGGGGAAGGAACTGTGGAACGGGTGGAGCACAGGGTATTTTTAATGCAATGAAACTATTCTATGTAGTACTGTAATTAATGGTGGATACACGACAACATGTGTTTGTCAACACCTATAGGACTGTACAATACAAACAAGGAGCCCTAATGTGAACTGTGAAGTTAGTTAATAATTATCTATCAGTGAAGCGCAGGTGGCACAGTGGTTAAAAGCTCAGCTGCCAACCAAGAGGTCAGCAGTTTGAATCCACCAGCTCTATTCTGTCCTATAGGCTCTCTACATGAGTTGGAACCCACTCAGTGGGTTTTGTTTCTTTAATCTATCAATATTGTCTCATCAGTCATAACATATGTACCACCAGAATGCAAGATGCTGACAACTGGATAAATGGCACAGGGAACAGGGGGTTATATGGTAACACAATTTTTCTATAAATCTAAAACTGCACTCAGTCTATTTTTTTAAAAAAAACGTTGATTCAATATCCACCATTACCCCTGTTAGAGTGAAATGGCACAAAGGTTCAGTTGTGTTTGGAGAACAGGAAGCAGTTCTGTTTACAAATAGCATAGCGTGTATGCAAGTTTAGTGTTTGGAAGGAAGTTTGGAAAGAAAAATTGGGAGAGAATCCTAGAAAAGTCTTCTGACCAACAGCAGAGGCCCCAAAGCCACCACCCAGAAACAACTGGACACACACACACACACACACACACACACACACACAAACAAACAATGCCTTCAAGATCACCCTTACCACCTTCAGGCCAGCATAGTAACTTATCTCCAATCTCCAATCTCTCCCTTCCAGACCTTCGCTAACGCAGCTCTTCTCATATTTGCATAAACCGTAATTCCTATATTAAACCCTAAACTTCCACAGTGCTACAGAAGGTCTGGAAACCCCTGTGGCACAGTGGTTAGGATCTATGGATCCTAATCAGAAGGTCAGCAGTTCCAATCCACCACGTGCTCCTTGGAAACCCTATAGGGCAGTTCTACTCTGACCTACAGGGTCACTATGAGTTGGAATCGACTTGACGGCAGTGGGTTCGGTTTTTTGGTTTTTTGAGTATACTTCTATACTTAAAGCTTCAGGAGTTCCTCTTCTGTGCACTTCCTGTTCATACTTTTTACTCAAGGAGACCTGGTGGTCCAATGGTGAAGCACTCAGCTGCTAACTGAAAGGTAGATGGTTCAAACTCACCCCCAAAATCCACAGCAGAAAGGTCTGATGACCTGGTAATTTGTTTCCACAGAGATTGCAGCCAATTATGGTTCTATACATTTATGTGAGGCTGTCCTACTGGTTTCTTTCTAGATGGGAGAGAAGCAGGTGGTGAGAAAGAGACAGTGCTCAAGAAGAGAATGCTAGAAATATGGAGTGAAAAGGAGGAATGTGCTGTCACGGGGTGAGGAGAACAGGTGGAGCTGCAGAGAGGCGGGCATGCAAAATTGATTTGGATTGTATGCTCTTGCTTAATCCACTACGACAAGATTACAGCCAAGAAAACCCTGTGGGGCAGTTCTACTTTATCACATGAGGTCTCCATGAGTTGGAATGGACTCCCCAGCACCCAACGATTGTATGCCCATTTGGACTACTGGTCCGTTGGACTACTGATCTTTAAGGAGATTTTCAACATACAGACTTCACAATTTCTCATGTCCTGATGGCCACTCTTCTTTTGCTGTCAAACTCTCCAAGGATCCCATCTCCATTTACTATCTCCACTTCTTATCAATCAAGCCACTTCTCCCTCCTGCACTTGCTGAGTAGAAGAGCCTTTCCCTAGGCCCCAATCCCCTCTAGGTCTCTCCATTGGCTGCCCCTTTGTCCAGCCCCACCCCTCAGGGGTTTCTCTAACACAGTGCTCTCTCAGGTTGGCCTGGTCTCCTGACTCCTTCTCTCCCTGCTGAGGTCCTCAGGCCCATCTCTCCAGCAGACACTCAGCCCTCACACTGCCAGGTCTTCCTCTACAGCAGATGGTTCCTACTCTCCCTCTGGAGCCAGATCTCTGAACTGAACTCCAATTGCCCAATTTCCCGCTAAATGCCTAAAAGATGTCTAACCAACTTCTTATATCTGACCTCCAAATGTAAGACTTATCTAGTTGGGGCCCAGACCTGCCCCACTGCCCACCACGGCACATGCGACTCTGCTCAGACCAGGCCAAGAAGATGCAAGTTAAGGAGGGGTGAGATCATCCCAAGGTTGTGCAGGAGGAGCTGCTGGGGCAGCTGACAGGAGGAGAAGATTAACTTTAAGTGAAGGAACCCCTAGACACAGTATGTACACAGCAAGTTTGCACTCCAGAAAGGAAGGGCCAAGGAGCTGAGGAGGAGTCGGAGGGGTCTCCCCTGAGGGCAGTGGTAGATAACCAGAAACCCAGAGTCCACCCCCGGTCTTAATCACTATTAACCAACAACCAACCGGTAGCTGTCAAGTCAATCTGGACTCGTGGCAATCCTATGTATCAGAACAGAACAGTGCTCCATAGTGTTTTCAGTGGCTGGTTCTTCAGAAAGAGATCATCAGGCCTTTCTTTGGAGGCATCTCTGGGTGGACTTGAACTTCCAGCCTTTCAGTTAGCAGCCAAGTGTGTTAACTCTTTGTACCATCTGAGCCAGCCAAGTGCCATCTAGGACTCCCTTAATCACAACACTATGAATAAACCAGTTGATTAATTAACCAATAATGATTGAAAGAAGGAATCTGTACAATGATTTCAAAGGAGAAAAAGGCCATATGGCTTGAAGTAGCAAAGAAACGCTTATATAAGGAAGGAATTAAGCCGGTTTGTGACATGCACAGGAGCTAGACAGGCTGCCAGAAGGGGAGGATGGCACAGGAGGAGCGGGCTGTGGCCGAATGCTCACAGCAGAAACAAGCAGGCATGGGCAGGAACAGACAGACAGCATTCCCAGAGAGAAGAATTCGTGTCCAGAAAGGAGACGAAAGCGAGCTGTGGAGGCAGATGGGCCAGACTCTGGAGGTCTCAGCATCCAGCTAAAAAAAGGGGGAAGGCTGCATCCTATCCTATAGAATGTGGGAAGCCGCTGAAGTTTCCGAGGGAAGAGTGTCAAGCAGGGGATGTTTTGAGAAGGAAGGTGACCGTGTTTACAAGGGAGGTAGAAAGAGCCCAGAGTAAGGTTGGGAGATAAAGGCCATGGTGTTGGTGTAAGGCAATTTATTATTATTTTTTTTAATCACTATCACCCCTAAAGAGAAAAATTTGGTTGAATTCAAATTTCTCAATTTCTATTTAATCTCTCCCCTTATAAAGAAATTAAATACAAAGGATTTTATTGACTTGGAGGACTATAAACCACTGTATATCCATGATTTTTTTTTTAACCCCCAAGATCCCACTGAATGATACCAGAGGACAAGGACCTGAACTAGGGCACAGGCACAGGAAGGAGGGAGCCAATTTGAGTGACATTTTGACAAATGAACTAAAGTTGACTGATTTGAATGAGGATAAGCAAGGAGGAGGAGGGCAAAGTCAACAAGTAAAGTGCATCTGGCCTGAGTCATCCAAGGAACAGTTGACCAAAAATCAGGAGGTTGACTTGGTAAAGGCATAAAGCATGCAGTTTTGCAGATTATCCCAAGAAGGCACCAGAACCAAAGTTTCCTGCCTCTTCTCTAAAGCCAGCCCTTTGTTTTGTGACTTCAGTGCTTGAAGGGTTCTCCCGTGTTCAGGATACTGATCTGGGAAAGGCAGTCCAAGCCCAGCCAGTGCCCTACCTGCCCCTTGTCACAGGACCTTGTTAGTCTCCCCCAGTCTTCCATGACCCATGTGAAGGTGCCCTTCTGGAGCTGGCCTCAGAGTTTGTGCTGAGAAGTCTGGGTTTGCCCTCCAGACCTGTTCCCTGCCTTGCTCTAATCTCTATGGAGGGCATCAAAGCCTACAGCCTGCCCCTGGGTAAGAGTACCAATACAGATCCATGTGCTATATGCCTGAACATCCAAAGTTTATAAATCAAGCTAAGTAACTGCAAAATTAAATATATCCCATCCCACTTCTTCAAAAACCACACCTTCACAACAACACAGAAGGTCAAGTCCATCCTCAGAATTCTCAGATTCCTCCGAGTTCTGGGGTGGAATGAGGCAGTACAAGGAGAGTGGACTCCCAGTGTACAAGCTGTCTTGTTCTTTTTTTCTACCCACAGCAGCCCCCTATGCAAAAGAAAGCCTCCTGTGCATAAGTGTGGACACCCAGCCTGTGCATCTAAGCTCCATTCACATTCTCTTCAAATAGCCACGCTTTGCCCACCTCTTGGGACTAAGTGTGTGCACATGGCTGCTGGAGTCCACCTTCAGGGCTCAGACCTGAGGAAGAGGCCCAAGCTGGCCCTTGAAGCTGGCCTGGGGCTACGAGGATAGGTGGTTCTGGGCTCCAGTACTCGAAGTATAGCCTAGAAGGGAGGCAGCATCCAATGGACACATCCCTTTGGCTCCACAGACCCCTCACCTTGAGGGCAGGTGTATGGCCAGAGGGGGCCACAGCATGGCCTTCCAAAGCCCAGGGTCATAGCAGGACACCTCTATCTGGGCCTAAGGCTGCCACTGATCACAGCTTCTTGCCCTCTTTCTTCTGGTTGGGTTCAGGCAATGAAGGTACTGATAGGTAGCAAGGCAAGAGGGGAATGCAAGAAATAGATTCTCCCAGATCACTTCCTGCCAGGCCACCAGCTGTTTCCCTTTCCTGATGGTCAGCTCTGTTGGGCAGTCTTTTCTGTAGCTCTTTCTGAGGTTCAACTAACTGCTCCCTCTCACACTTCAGGCTTAGGTCTGGTAACAGCTCACCAACCTCAAGGTGCATCACAATAGCTTCTTGATTTCCTATATCCCTGCCCACACCCATACATAAGGCTTCATCAAACTCTCCTGAATTTCCCCTTCAAGTCAGCCATTTCTTTTCTATTATTATGTCTCTTCCTGATTGCTTTTTCCTATGTGCTCCCACTCAGTCAATGACCCCACCTCCAACTGGCCACCCCGGCCAGGCACTTAGGAGGTGTCCCAGGTTCCACTGGTCCCACTAACACCAAGACTTCCTCTGTAGCATCTCCCAGATCCCTTTGCTTCTCTCTTCAGTCTTAGCTTAAATTTTCATCATCTCTTTTCTGGGCCATCACTGTAGTGCCCAGTCGGGATCCTGTACCCTTTCTCAGCCCCTCTGACCACCATCCATGTAGGCCCACAGGTAGCTTTTCTGATGCACACATGTGATCCTGTCACTGCTCAGCTCAGGCTGTGCTGCTGAGAGTCCAAGCCCTTCTGCAAAGCCTTCCAAAAGCTGGTGCCTGCCCTTCCTCCAGCCTCATTTCTCCGTGTGTCCCTGCCTGCACCTCACCAAAGAGATGTAACCCACAGGCATGAGATGCCTGCATTCACCTAAGAGGCATCCCGGGTTCATGCTTCAGCACCTTTGCCCCGAGCTTTCTTCTGCCTGAATGGTGTCCCTTCTTCCTCCCCATATTCGTCCACTGTGCAGCTCTCAGCACTCATTGCAAGTGTCTCCTCTCAAGTGAAGGCTTTCTGGATACTCTCTCTGGGCAGAACAACCACTGTTAATTACCCTGCCTTGCTTCTGTGATATTGATTGATTGTGCTGACTTACTTGTTTCCCAATGGAGAACAAAATATCATTTAATGCAAAAATATAAAAGCAATGTAATGTAAAAGGGCTCCTCTAATATGAGTTTCTCAGGGAGCATGCCTCTTTGGTCCTCCTCTTCAGTGGCTCCTCCAATCAGACTAAGGGCACCTATATGGGCACGGAAGCCCTGATGGCAGAGTGGTTAAGTGCTAAAGCTGCTAACCAGAAGGTCAACAGTTCAAGTCCACCAGACGCTCCTTGGAAACTCTCTGGAGCAGTTCTACTCTTTGTCCTAGAGGGGTGCTAGGAGTTAGTATTGATTTGATGGCAGTGGTTTTTTTTAGTTTTATATGGGCAGCTACTAGGGGCTTGGCTTAACAGAGCATCAAATTCAGTAAGTATCAAAAGACTGATTTGATTAAAATATTACCAAAACAAGCTAAATGTCAAGGAGTTAACATAAATTTATAGGCTCAAAACCAAATCCATTGCCATTAAGTCAATTCTGACTCCTAAAGATCCTATAGGACAGAGTAAAATTGCCCCATAGTGTTTCCATGGAGCTGTTGGTGGATTGAAAATGCTGACCTTTTGGTTAGCAGCCTGAGTTCTTAACCTCTACACCACCAGGGCTCATGAATTTATATAGGCTCAGGGTCCTAAGTAGGTGGCACATAACTGCTCTGTAGAAAATCCTCTGGTTTTTCAGAAACTTCTTACTGTTTTAATGTCTAATGAAAAGTTTACCACTATGCTAGGAAGACTCCAGATAACTTACTGTGAAGGGCCCTGAAAGCAATTTGGACAGAAATAGGTGTGTCACCCACCGTGCTAGTCAGGCAGCAGAAGCTACCAGGAAATGTTAATTAACCGGTTTGTGTTTGTATTTACTACATTATTTTCCTCACAAATAAGTAGACCTAACTAACACCCAGGGAGCTGTCATGAGTTTGAATGGACTCGAAGGCAACAGCTTTTTATTTTTTTTAGTTTTACTATGTTAAGGAGCGCCACCAAGGCCCCTTCGACGGGCAGCGAAAATGTCTTGAGAGGTGCTCTCCTGACGGCTGAGCCAAGACACCCGTGCACACCCACAGCTCCTGAGACCCGAGATCCCAGCAGCTCTCACAGCTCGACATAGCAAAGTGGGGCTGAGACTCACAGGCATCTGTCCCGCTACAGAGCACACTCCTTGTACTGCATCTGCCATGCTCATCACCAGGTCCCAGTGCAAAGGACACTTGACACGCAGCAGCAGCTCAAAAATTATGTATTTGTTTTATGAGCGGAAGCAAGCTGATCATAGCACCGAACCTACCTTGTTACCACCAATTTTCTTGACCATTCTGACACATTCCTTGGGTGCATTTCAAAAGAACCTGTGATTACACTCTTCTAGATGCTAGGCAGTTGACTGCAACTCCACACTGTCAGAGTAGAACTGCTCCAGATTTTCAATGGCTGATTTTTGGGAAGTAGATTGTCAGGCTTTCATTCCAAAGCACTTACAGGTAGACTTGAACTTCCAATCTTTCGGTTAGCAGCCAAGTGCCTTAAATCATTTGCACCACTCAGGGGCTCCCTAATTCTCTCCTCTACCCACATCTATCCAATTCGAACTGCAACACTCCCCCTACAAGTGGGGGAGAAACCCCTAGCCTAGCAGATCTTCTAACCAGGGCACACGCCCACATCAGGCAGCTGGTTGCTTTGGTGTTTTTAACTGATCCCCGGGATTATCAGGAAGCTGCTAGATTTTTAATCTTATCTCTTTCCACACTAAAAAGGTCATTTGAGGGATATCTGGTCTTTGACAAATTCCCCTGCAAAGACTGATAAACAAAAATCCATACGGAAGTCCCTCTTAGAGAAATAAAAGAGGAAAGAGAAGGCAGATGTCTGTCTTCAGACGTCTCTGAGATGTCTGTCTATACCTTTGCTTAGGTGATCTGCTCAGTATGTAGCTGAAATGGGGTGTCAAGCTGGGCTGGATCCGAGGGTAAGTTAGCTGCCATCGAGTCAGTTCCAACTCATGATGACCTCATGTGTGCTTCATAGGGGTTTCAAGGCTGTGACCTTCCAGAAGGAGATCACCAGGCCTTTTTCCCAAGGTGCCAGTGGAGGGGTTCAAACTGCCAAGCTGCCTGCTAGTAGTTGAGTGCTTAACCGTTTGTGCCACATTTTCTTGACAAATGTAGATTATTAAACTCTCTGTCACTGCATGGAGCTGGAAGCCCCCTCCTGTAAAAGCCCATCTTCCCAGCCTGACCAGGGCTCCTAGTACTGCCTTCTGTCTCTCCCAGGAGCGGCAGACCTTGTCATTTGTGGTCTGGTCAGGGTGTGGCACCCTAGGCCCTCACCACGTGGTTCCCTCCCCTTTTCACCCAAGGGACATCTGGACATCCAGGAAAGCTGTGTAGGGGATAAGGGGCTAGAGGAACAGCTGCCCTGCAGGAGAGGGCTGGCTACAGGGAAGGAAGATCAGCCCCCACCCTGTGCTTTGACGACTGAGATCCTGACAGCTGGTGTGTAGGAGGCTCACGTCTTATCACACCTGTTGGAGGTAGCACTTCCGCCCTGCAGCTTCCCCCACACTAAGCCCCTTTCCCCACAGTCAGAAGTTTACAGGGACAAAATTAAGACTGTCCTGACCTTCCAAACTCTGGTGGCCCCACTGAGGGCCCTTGTCCACGGCTCAAGAAAGGAGCACCCCTGATTGGCCTTTGCATGGTTCTGCTTGGAACTGGATTTTACAGGCATTCCTGAGAGCTTGCTCCTAGCTTCTCCCAGAGCCAGGGAAGGACACCAGTCACAGGTCTGTCATCTGCTGCCTGCTTTTCTTCTTCTGCTTGGCAGGTGTCAGAGCTGAGGAAATTTGACGGGGGGGGGGGTGGGCTCTGAGGCCTTTAAAATGCAAAGGCCTCTGTAATTAAATTTCTTAATCCCCTATGAGTCATGCAAAAGGAAAGGCTGACAGCTGGGTTCCAGTGAGAGGGCGTGAATTGATATGTACCAGAGACTTTACACACATTATCTGATTTATTCATCACAACAACTCTGCACAGAGATTATTATCCCTCTTTTACAAACATGCAAATGGAGGCGCAGTAGGTCACCCCTGTGAAATCCCTGCTTCCTAAAAGAGTACCAAGGGCAGGAAAAAAAAAAGAAAGGGAAGCCAATCTGCCTGGGTCAGCTGAAACGCTCTGGGCCTCAGTTTCCCCCTATGCACCAAGGGGAGCTGGCCCAGGAATTGTCTGCTTTCAGCTATTCTCATCTGACTCCCTGCCTGCTCAGAGCAAATGACAAACCTGTTTCTGGGCCCTGTTATGGCATTTTTTCCAGCCACTGGCCACGTTCCTCTGGGAACAGGGCTTCGAGGTCTTTCAATGCACTAAATTGTTATTGTTGCTTGGGCAGAAGGCAGTCCCTCAAAACATAAAACTTCAGACCTTCCCAGCCTGCTCTTAATTATTTTATTTATTTGTTTTTAGGAAAAGTAAGTTGGCAGCAGCGGGCAGGTCTCTGTCCTGAATGTCACCAGTTTAGTCACTGGTCCACTTTAGTCAATAGCTCCACTCCCAGTCAGCTCTTTTCTCCTCAAAAGACTAGTGACTCTGGAAACCCAGCTGGGCTTACTTGACAGTGAGTGGGAAAACTGTACCACCTAGGAGGGACTGTGCCCAAGACAACCACACCTTCAGGGCAGCAACAAGTCAGCCCTAGGACCAGGTACCCACAAGGAAGTCAGGAGGGCCCATCCTACCTCCAAAGGCCGGCCTCATGGTGAAATCATGCTCGTCCACTCGGAGAAGTGGCTGAGGTTTTCCTGTTCGCATTTTGGTTACATCAAGGTTCTTCTTATATGAATGACTGCAAAGATAAGCAAGAAATGCATTCCAACAACCCACTAAAGTTGTCTTAGCCATCCAGTGCTGCTATAACAGAAATATCACAAGCAGATGGCTTTAACAAAGAGAAATTTATTTTCCACAGAAAAATAGGCTGAAAGTCCAAATTCAGGGCATCGGCTCCAGGGTAAGTCTTTATTTGTTGGCTCTGGAAGAAGGTCCTTGTCATCAATCTTCCCTGGACTGGGAGTTGCTGAGGCACAGGTCCTTTCCAAAGGATGTACTCTTCTGGCACTGCTTCTGTGGTGGTATGAGGTGGTATGAGGTCCCCAATGGTCCCCTTGCTTCCCTTTCCTTTATATCCCGAGACAGCTTCAAGGTACAGTGGAATCCTATAGATGGAATCCTACTCACTAGCACAATCACTGTTCATCCTCCGTCATTAACATCATAGAGGCAGGATTGACAACATATGGGAACATCACACGATACTGGGAATCAGCCAAATTGCTACACAAATTTTAGGACGGGACACAGTTCAACCCATTACAAAGGTACTGAGTGGGCTGGTTTTGGGAAATTACACTTTCTAGGTTCTACCTGTTAGGCACCCTTTGTCCACCCTGTTGTCTTGTTTTCAGCGGAGTGGAGGGTGATGGCTGACTGCTGAAGGGCACCCTTCCCCAAGTCCCTCACAGACAGACCAGAGAACCATGTCTTTCCAGAACCTTCCTAAAGCAGATGTCCTCCCAGACAGGATAGCACTCTTCCCTGAGCAAGTTCTTAAATGTCTTTCCAAAAGTTATGATTGCATTAAGATGACTGAATTAAGTTGTGGAGGACTGTGATTTCTTACTTTTTAAAAACACCTCTTATATTACTATGATACTGATTTTGTGATACATAAAATTCTGAAACAAATATAAAGTTTTGCTGTTTTTTGTTGTTTTCCTAGCCCGCCGCGATGCTGTTTATGACATCAGGTGGCAGCGATCTGCAGAAGTCACCCTAGTGAAGAGCCACCAGTCATCAGGGACCAGAGCAGCCCTACATCCCCTCCAAGCGCCCTCAATGCCAGAGTCAGGGACAGACTTGCACCAGCCAGCCAGCTAGAGCTGGAGCTCATGCACATCCTGGTCCAGTTCCTGTCCTCTAAACCAGGTGACAAAGTAAGAACTCTTTTCTCCCACTCATTTCTAGATCACTTTCTTCATCACAATCACATGTAATCCTATTTCCTAGAAAGCAATCAGTTCCAGAACATTCTAAGGCAACTTTCTACTAGCCAGCCAAGCTAGCAGCAGGGTTATAATTAAACAACAAGACGAAAGAGGACAAGGAAGAAGGAAAGGACAGTTCCAGCAGCCAAGTTAATGCATGTACCTTATCTGCTCCTCTTATAGTGCTTTTTTGTTTTGTGCCTGGGATTGGAGTTGTTTCATATATGTGTCTTATTTACCAAAAGGATTAGATCTGAGTTAATCTCTGTTATTGGTTGTACACAAGGCCCATCATACAGCAGGCATTCAAAACATGGAAGCAACATGAATGGACAAATAGCCAATTTCTAGAAAAAGTCTAAACTGATTTCATTCTAAGTATATTTGGTCAAAAATATCTCTAAACCAGGTGGTTCTCAACCCTAAGCACACATTAGAATGTATAGGCATTTTTAAAAAATCCTGAAACTCAGGCTATACACCCAGGCCAACCAAACTCAGATCTCTGGGGATGATAGGTCCAGGGTGTCGGTATTTTTTAGTTTCCCAATCCATTCTAATGGGAACCCAAAGTTGAGACCAGCTGCTCCAAATTTAACTTGTTAGGTCTCTCAGTACCTTAACAACAACAAACTTCATCTAGCTTTGTGTTTTGTTTCTTAGGCCAGTGATTTTCAAATTTAGCTACAGATTTCAATCACCTGGGGAGTTTTAAAACATCCTGATGCCAGGGTCCCACCCCCAGGGATTCGGATTTGATTGGTTTGGAGGGAGATCTCAGCACTGGAGATGTTTTAGAAGTCCCCAGGTGATTCCAATGGGCAGCAAAGGTTGAGAACCCCAGGACTTAATCAGCTGCCTTTGGCAGAGTCCCAAGAGTTGCCTGGAGCTCTTGTTGGTGCTGATGATTACAGTGTAAAAGGTTGAGAGGGCGGCTAATCTACATAACAGGGGAAGGGCTGACTGGACTAGACACTTTCTCGGGACCCTTCTGTGATGGCAGCTGTGAGACCCAACAAGCAGTCTTTGCAGTGGCCAGACGGTGCAACAGCTGCCGTTGTGTTTGCCAGTGTTCCTTGTGCTCCTGCTGCACAATCCCAGCGACCTGCACACCACCCCCACAAGGGAAATGCAGTTCTTAAACCCAGCAGTATAGCGCTTGGTACATAGTAAGCTCACCAAAATGTTATCTCTAATAATAACTATTGTTACTCAGTGTCTCCTAAAACTAAAAAACCAAACACTTGTTGTGGGGTTGATTCCGATGCATGGTGCCCTGTGTGTGTCAAAACTGTGCTTTACAGGGTTTCCGGTGGCCGACATTTCAGAAATAGATCACAAGGTCTTTCTTCGAAGGTACCTATAAACCCAACCAGACCCGTTGCCGTTTCCAAGGAGCAACAAGTGGGTTTGAACCGCCAACCTCTGGTTAGTGGCTGTGGCAGTTAACCACTGTGCATCAGCATTTCCTAGGTTAACTATGGGTCTACTCAAATCTCCAGTCTTTCAGTTAGCAGCAAAATGTGTTAGCCATTTGTACCCTATGGAGACTCCCCTCCTAATCCATGCATAATCCCAAACTTTGAGGAAGTAGTGGTAGGAGGGTTTGTGAATATACCTGCCCTTATACTCCAGCCAGGGACAGGAAGTTCTGCGGGAGAGAGGAGGAAAGGTGAAGGGACAAGAGGGGCACACTGCATGTGATTTGCCCCTTAAAAGTGGAAGATTTCCAAGCTGCCGAGAGTAGAGCTAAAGCCCTGCTCGCCACAAGCGTGAAACTCAACTTAGTCTCAGGTGGTGCAGCCAATTTCTGCTCTGACAGGAAATGCTTCCTGGAAGGATCCAGGCTTTTGAGGCTTTGCACATCAGCCCAGCCAAACTTCACCTTCTGTCTCTCTCCAGCGGTGAATCAGTTGTCTTTGATTCCAACTCACGATGATCCCATGCATGTTACAGTAGAACTCTGCTCCATACTGTTTTCAAGGACTGATTTTTGAAGGTGGGTCACCAGGCCTTTCTTCTGAGGCACCTTTAGGTGGACTTGAACTTCTAGCCTTTCAGTTAGCAGCCATGCATGGTTCTCATTTGTACCACCCAGGAAGACTGACTTTTTCTTTGGTTGACTAAGGACTCCTGGTGCATCCTAAGTAGAGAATTACAGCAGCTTCTGTCTCATCTGAGTATCGAAGGAAGTCTAGGAAACCGGCCAACAAGAAAAGAATTTTCTGACAGACTATCTGGGCATTTGGGTCTCATAGAACAAAAGGTCTAATTTCTGACAGAAGGAAATTAACAACCTGATAAGCAGTTGGTGCCATTACAGTTTCTATTACATACAAGATGTTGGAGGTTTTTATGCATAGTGAAGAAATATTGTGTCGGATATTAGTTGTTCAATTATATATACCCTTGCTTTATTCTCAGTATTCTTGTCACACTTCATTCACTTTTGAGAGAAATGGGCATTCTTCTATTTAAACCCTGTAAGAGGGAAGTGAGCTGGTCTTCTCTGAGAGCTCATCCTATAAAATCCTTAACTTTCATTCTCAACCAGTCCTACCCAGATGGTATGATTTAATGGGAAGTCTCAAGCTGTAGGCAACCAATCAAGCAGCCACCAGCCACATGTGGCTGTTTAAATGCAATTAAATACAATTAAAATTCAGTTCCTCAGTTGTTCTAACCACACTTATGTGCTCAACAGCCACCTGTGGCTGCAACCACAGTACTGACCACTGTATTGGACAGTGCAGCTATCCAATACTTCCAAATGGTAGAGAGTGCTGTTGTTGGGTGCTGATGAAAGGCTGGCCTGTCCTCCTCCCCCACCACAGAGCAGATTTGCCTGTGAGCTAGATTTCCTAGCTCATGGCCAGCTTCTCACAGCTCAAGACCTCCCAATCATTCCCTCACTTCCAGTGAGGGCTCTGGCACCACCTGCTTTTGTTGTTTCTCTGTTAATTCTTCCCATCAACCTTGGGAATGTCAACAACCACGTGGACAGCTGTCCCACGTTGTGCTCCTCAATTCCTGAGTCAAATTTATTTGAGCAACTCATTTCTTCTGATCACTTCTCCGTCCAAATGCTGTTCAAGTCATGAGAATACAATAGTAAAACCAAAAAGCCAAACCCACTGCTGTCAAGTCAACTCTGGCTCATAGTGACCCTATAGACAGGGTAGAACTGCCCCACTGAGTTTCCAAGGGGTGGCTATGAACTGCTGACCTCCTGGTTAGCAGCTGCAGTATTTAACGACTACGCCACCAAAGTTTCAACAACAGTAAAGATGCAGATAAATCTGCCACCATCCAAGGCTTATAACCTAGTGGGGAGATGGCAATACATCAGGGGAAAGATGAATAACTTTGGAAAGTGTTAAGTGTCATGAAAAAGTAATAAAGCAAAGTATGAGAAGAGAGAGATGAGTTAGGGTAGAGGGTTGTTTAGATAGGATGACTGACGCAGACTCTCAAGACCTAAAGGGGCTGAGGCAGAGAATGAACTATGGTGAAATCTGGAAGAAGCATTTTCCAAGAGAGCAAATAGTAAGCACAAATGTCCTGGGGTGAGTCTGGCTTGTGTGGGGAGCAATAAGAAAGTCAGTGGACTGGAGAAGAGCGAAGAAGAGAAGGAAACTAGTGAGAAATGATGTCAGGGACCAGATCAGGAGGCATTCACAGTCCTGATGCAAATGCGGAAGCCAATGGGAAATTCTGGACAGGAGAGTCATGACGTCTGGTTTATGACCTGAGAAGATCACTTTGGCTGCTATGTAAAGGAGACTATAGGAGGGCAGAGTAGAAGCCACAGTGTGAAGGAAAGAGAAGGAGTGAGGACGCCCCAGGTTTGTGACCTGAGCACCTGGGTGAGTAGTGGAGACATTTGCTGCCATTGTAAAGACTGAGAGTGGCAAGTTGACAGGGGTGGAAATCGATCAAATTCTTATGAACCACATTGATTTTGAGATTTCCAGGTGGAGACGTCAGAGTTAGTGATATAACTTTGGAAAGCTTCAGTACATAGATGGATCTGAAGACATTGAATTGTATGAGGTCATCACAGGACAGAAACATCGATACGGAAGACAGGCCTGGGCCAAATCCTGGGACACTCCAACATTTAAAGGTTAGAAAGAAGAGGTAGATATTTTGATGAGTAGTGTCTGGAGCCTAAAAAGGTTATGAGTGGCCGCCTAAGATACTCCACTGGTCTCTCCTCATCTGGAGCAAGAGATAATGAAGAAAATCAAAGAAATAGGGGAGAGATTAGTCCAAAGGACTAGTGGACCACAACTCCCACAGCTTCCCTCAATCTCAGTCCAGCACACTAGATGGAGTTTGACTACCACTATTGGCTACTCTGACAGGGAACACAATACAGGGTCCCAGATCAAGCCAGAGAAAAATGTAGAACAAAGTTCTAATTCAGAAAGAATGAAAGAAAGAGAAAAGGAAGGAAGGAAAGGAAAGAAAGAGAGCCAGAGAAAGAGAAGGCAGGCAGGCAGACTGGATACACTGATCTGACAGGAGAAACACCAGAGTCCCTTTTAACTCTGTACTGAGGTCATTCCTGCGGTTCCCTCTTCAGCCAGAGATTAGACAGGGCCTGTCTCATCTAGTGCTGCTATAACAGAAATACCACAAGTGGATGGCTTTAACAAGAAGTTTTTCTCACAGTTTAGTAAGCTGCACGTCCAGATTCAAGGTGCTAGCTCCAGAGAAAGGCTTTCTCTCTCTCCCAGCTCCAGAGGAAGGTCTTTGTGTTGCATCTGTCTTCCTTTGGTCTGTGAGCATCTCAGCTCAGGAACTTTAGGTTCAAAGGACAAGCTCAGCTCATGGTGCTGCTTTCTTGATGGTGTGGGGTTCCCAACTCTGCTTGCTTCCATTTCATTTCTTGTGCAATAAAGGGCAAAAGGTGGTGCAAGCCACATCCTAGTGAAACTCCTTTTACATTGGATCAGGGTGGCGATATTAATAAGGGTGTTACAGTCCCACCCTAATCCGCTTTAACATAATCCAATCTTGCCCTGTTAACCACAGGCAGAGATTAGGATCTACAACATAACGGAGGGCAACCACACAATACCAGGAATCACGGACTAATCAAATAGCTATGCATATTTTGGGAGGACACAAATCAACCTATGACAGGCCCATAAAACAAAATGAGACCAAATAGGCACATCAGCCCAGGGGCAAGGATGACAAGGCAGAAGGGGCCTAGAAAACTGGTAGTGGGGGACCCAAGGTCGAGAAGGGGAGAGCACTGACATGTTGTGGGGGTGGCAACCAACGTCACACAGTGTGTATAAATTATTTCACAAGAAAATGATTTCCTCTGTAAACCTAAAATAAATTCATCAAAAATGTAATTTTAAAAAAGAAGAATGAAAGGGAGAGGGAGCAAAACAGACAGAGAAAGAGCAGCCAGGAAGGGAGGAGGAAAATCAGGACAGCGTGGTGTCTCTCAAGCACCTGGAAGAGGAGTAAGTCAAACACTGTGGAAAGCTAAGAGCCATGAGGCTGTCCCCTGCCCACTGGACCTTCTTCTCCAAGGCTGCCTTGTCATGCCCCAAGCCACTCCACCTGAAATTGTAATTCAGTGCACCAAGTTCTACCTTGACTTAAGGACTTTTCTCCTTCATTCCACTGCACCCACACCTTGACCCAATGAGTGCTCTTTCTGACAGCCGCCACCCTCTCTCCGAGCCCATCAGATCCCCTTGCCTTTGTTTTCTTCGCTACCCAGACCTCACTGGCTTCACTTCAGCACTTCTCACAAAACTCACGCTCCTGCTGTCCTTGGCCCTTTCCCTTGTCAGGACATCACAACAGTCACCCATGGTCACAAGACACCCTGAACCCAGGTCATCCAGAGCGAAACCTGGGAATCTCACCACTTCAGCTCCTTGAGCTTCCCAACCTCATAAACTTTCTGCTCCACCCCTTCCACGGCCATAAGGAGCCCTGGTGGTGCAAATGGGTAGGCACTCGGCTACTAATCAAAAGGTTGCTGTTTAAGTACAAACAGCAACTGTAATTTGCTTCTGTAAAGATTTTTCTAAAAAATCCCATTGCAGTTGTGCCAATTACAACTCACAGTGACCCTGTGGGACAGGGTAGAATTGTCCTATAGGGTGTCCACAGAGCAGGAGGTGAATCTAAACTGCCAACCTTTTGGCTAGTGGCTGAGTTCTTAACTACGGTGACACCAGGGCTCCCTGTAAAGATTACACCCAAGAAAATCCTATGGGACAGTTATACTTTATGTCACATAGGGTTGCTCTGAGTTGAAATAGATTCAGCAGCACCTGACCACAACCCATGGCCGTACTTAGTATTTGCCACCAACCCAAACTGCCCATTTTTGAAATGCTAAATTTTTTTGTTTCTTTTTTTTTATTTAATATAACTGAGTGAAAATGTACATTCCCGTATAAATTTACATGCCCACCTATATGCAGCTTCCACTGCTCTCCCTGTCCAATGACAGCACACTATTGCTCCATACATGTCTCATCCTCCCAACAGTCTTCTTTCCCCTCCTCTCCACCCACTCTCCTTCCTCCAGCCAGAGGTCAGCAGGATGATATCCTATAAATGTATAGAACCATAAAGTGCATCCAATATATGGTCACTCTGCATTGCCAAGTCCAATCTCTTCCTGTCCAAAGAGTGGACCTTCATTATGATTTATGAGCAAGGGCAGCATCAGGGCCAGGGGCCATGCTCTCAGGGGAACCCTGAAACCACTGGACCATCAATTGAGGTCTTTTAGTGGAGATCTCAGGATGCACCCCTTTTTATTCTTGTGTTGCCAGTGAGACTCAACCTAGTGAGCTCCATCACAGCTATCACTGGTGGTGGCCAGGTACCCTCCAGTTCTTCCGGTCCCAAGTCAATGTAGGCACTCACTCGTGTGCGTCTCTCTATCTTCTAGGTTGTCTTTACCCCATGTCGTTTTGGTCCTCGGTGAGCATCCATTCCTGCTGAGTTGGGACCATTTGCTGTGTCCTCGGATGGCAGCTTGGCAGCTTTTAAGACCCCAGACGCCACTCACCAATGTGGGGTGCAGAGAGCTCTCTTAGCAAAACGCTAGTTGTGCTAATTGGCCTCGATTTCGCCTAAGAGCATGGTCCCCTGCCCCCTGCCCCAGCTACTCTATCCTTGCAATATTGGGTTAAGATGGAAGGAGTACTCAAGTTATGCTGAAGTCCACTTAATGTTGTTCTTGTTTCTAATGTGTGCTATCACCGCTTTCTCCCAACCAGATTTCTAGCAATTATCTAATCTAAGTCCTCCCCCCTACCCTTCCTCCCTCCCTCCCTCCCCTCCCTTGCAGCTGTCAAAGAGTCTTCTATACACAAGTCTGTTTTTGAGATCTTATCGTAGAGGTCTCATACAGTATCTGTCCCTTTGTCGCTGACTACTTTCACTCAACATAATGTCTTCCAGTTGAAACCAGGTTAGGAGATGTTTCCTGGAATCATCGTTATTCTTTATCATTGCATAGTGCTCCATTGAGTATATGTACCATAGTTTACCTATCCATTCTTCTATTGTTGGGCATCTGGGTTGATTCCACCTTTTTGCTATCATGGACTGTGCTGCGGTAAAAATTCTGGTGCATGTGTCCGTTGGTGTGAAAGGCCTTGATTCTGTAGGATATATTCCAAGTAGTGGAATTACTGGATCAAATGGTATATCAATATCCATTTTTTAAGGAAGCGCCAGATTGCTTTCCAAAGAGGCTGGACCATTTTGTAACCCCACCAACAGTGTAGGAGGGTTCCACTTTCTCCACAGCCTCTCCAGCATTTGTTGTTTTGTGTTTTTTTGGATCATGGCCAATCTTGTTGGGGTGAGATGGTATCTCACTGTCATTTTGATTTGAATTTCTTTAGTAACTAAAAATCGTGAACATGTCTGCATGTGTTTTTTGGCTGCCTGGATCTCCTCTTTAGTGAAATGTCTGTCCATCTCCTTTGCCCATCGCTTAATTGGATGATTTATCTTCTTTTTATTGATATTTTGTAGTATCTTATAGATTATGGAGATCAGGCGTCGGTCTGACAGAGTTGCCAAATATTTTTTCCCATTCTGTGGGTGTTCTTTTAATTCTATTAATAAAGTTTTTGGATGAGTTGAAATGCTAAATTTAAAATCTCATTCTATTTGTGGTTACCAGGGGCAGGAAGGAAAGAGGGGTAAGTGGGGGATTTTGCATAGTATAAAATGTGACACTAGCCACACCCCAGAGAAACTACTCTGGCATTGGATCAGGGTGGTGATCTTAGAAATGTATGTTCATGGTGGGGGGGGGGTTGCATAATTTGGAAATAGGCAGGGACAATGGTTGACAATTGACAGAATGTAATCAATGCCACTGAAGTGTATTGTAAAGTTTATGAAATGTATGCTTTCTCATACGTCCCCTAGCAGTATCCCATTTGGCAGCCACCTCTCCCAGTCCATCTTCTGACATCTGGCTTCCAAACACCTCTGCCCTCTAGTCCTTAAACCCTCCTGCTGCTATTCGCCTCCTGTTCCCTTTCTTCTGCCTTGAACCCACAGCTCACATAGTAATCAAGTGATAGCCAACATCCTAACTTCCTTGCCTTCGTGGCCTTCTGATGCCTCTTTCCAAATATGGAAACTTCCACCCTCTTCCCCTGACTATGCATCAGAATACATGATCTCAACCCAATGACTACCAAAGCATCTGTGGTCATAGCTAGAGTGCTTCCAAGGAACTTCCTGGACTCACTGTCTTCTTTCCCAAACATCACCTCAAGAGATCAAGTGTGATAACTGAGCCTGGTTCTTTGGGCCTCAGTTGTGTGAGGGACCACATGCAGATGCCCCAGTAAACATGCCCCAGGAACGCTAATGGAAGAGCTCAGCCCAAGTGCTTAGCAGATCACAGACATTAAATTGTGAGACCAGCTCACTGACACTCTGGCTACAGAGAGCAAATCTCTCCTCATCAGCAGTTTCCACATCCATTTAGAGGGATTAAAGGAGTGGAAGTCCACACCAACTGATACATGCGCATGAATGTTCATCACAGCACAGCCCACAATAGCAAAAAGATGGAATCAACCCAGATGCCCAACAACAGAGGAATGGATAGGTAAACTATGGTATATATACTCAATGGAACACTATGCAATGATAAAGAAAAACGATGACTTCAGGAAACATCTCATAACCTGGTTTCAACCGGAGGACATTATGTTGAGTGAAAGTAGTTGGTGACAAAAGGACAAATATTGTGTGAGATCCCTATGATAAGAACTTGAAAACAGACTCCTGCATAGAAGACTCTTTAACGGCTTCAAGAGTGGGGAGGGAGGAAGGGCGAGGGGGGTGCACTTAGATTGGATAGTTGATAGAAATTTGGTTGGGTGAAATCGGTGACAGCACACATTAGAAAGAAGATCAGTATTAACCAGACTTCAACACAACTTGAGTATTCCTCCCATCTTAACCCAATACTGCAAGGACAGAGTAGCTGGGGTGGCGGGTTGGGGACCATGCTCTTAGGCAAAATCAAGGCCAATTGGCACAACTAGCATTTTGCTAAGAGGGCTCTCTGCATCCCACATTGGTGAGTGGTGTCTGGGGTCTTAAAAGCTACCATCACCTGAGGGTACAGCAAATGGTCCCAACTCAGCAGGAACGGATGATCACTGAGGACCAAAATGACATGGGGAAAGAGAACCCAGAAGACAGAGACCAACATGAGTGGTTCTCTACATTGACTCACGACCAGAAGAACCAGCTGGTGCCCGGCCACCACCAGTGATAGCTGCGATGGAGCTCACAAAATTGAGTCTCACTGGCAACACAAAAATAAATAGGGCGCACCCTGAGATCTCCACTAAAAGACTGCAATTGATGGTCCAGGGGCTTCAGAGTTGCCCTGGGAGCATGGCCCCTGTCCATAATGTTGCCCCTGTCCCTAAATCATAATGGTCAACTCTTCGGACAGCAATGCATTGGACTTGGCAACACAAAGTGACCATATCTTGTAGCCACTTTATGGTTCTATGCATCTATAGGATGTCATCCTGCTGACCTCTTATTGGAGGAAGGGTAGTGGGTGGAGAGGAGGGGATGGGAGACTGTTGAGAGGATAGGACATGTATGGAGCAGAGAAGAAGAGTGTGCTGTCATCAGGCAGGGACAGCAGTGGGAGCTGCATATAGGTGAGCATGAAAATTTATATGGGAATGTACATTTTCATTCAGTCATAATAAAAAAACAAAATCTCTATTAAAAAAAAAAAAAGGAGTAGAAGTCCCAGAACACCAGCACCTCAGCAAGAGAAGGGTGATTTAGAACCTGGTGCCACTAAGGAGGCCCTGAGATTTCTTTTACAATACCAGATACTGGACAAATGAAGTCACTAGTCTCCTATGGCTTGGGCTCTCTGCATCAGCTGGGTGCTCTCTGAACAACCTCACAGCAGACTGCCAGGCAATGCTGGCCTCTGTCCTCAGACCTCAGATATCAGAGGCAGAAACCTGAGCCCCAGCCCCAGGCCAGGCCAGTCAACCTTCACAGGACGTCAAGCTCAGCCCTTTGGAGGATGAGAGGAGGAGAAAAATGTGTTCAGGAAGTCTGCAAGAAGCAGGGTTCACGTTACAAGTTGGGGCTTGTTCTAAAGGAGTAAGAGTCACACTAAACACACTGTTCTGTATGGCCCCTTTGTCAGTCTGTGGGCTGTGTGCTTCAGACTTAACTCCCCTGGTCCTTGAATCAAGCCAGTGGGGAAGGTTTTACCACCCTTCTTTTCAGCTGGAGAGGCTCTGAAAGATCAGGCAACATGGCCATTTAGCTATGTGACAGGCAGAGCCAGGGCCAGAATCTGGTTTCCTAGACCCAAGGTCTTGCTTCCTTCCCTGGGTCTCTCTGGAGAAGGAAAGTCACTGGGTTTCCTGTGACCAGCAAAAACATGGACCATAATGCAGCTAGGATAAGGATGACCAAGTGAGAGAAAGCAAGAGGGATAAGGGACAATTAAAGGGGACCCCCAGGCTCTGAGATCAGGAGCAGCCTGAGTGTGTTATCTAGGGCAAAGCCAAGAAATCCATGGACTCAAGTTTGCTTTTCAGATCACAAGTAGGAAGGGCCTCTAAGCAGAAAAGCAATCATGTGCTGGACCTGCCAGGCAGCAGGACACGGAAGAGTTGGAATAAAGCGGGAGACTTAGAGGCAGGAAAAACAACACAAAGTGAAAGAGCAACACGGAAGAGAAAACAGGCTCACTCAGCAGCAGTGTATAAACAGGAACATACAGGACCTAAAACCAAAAGCAGGATTTTAAGAAGAAGCTGCCGGGCACACCAAGTGTTTCGTGTGGATGCATTGGTCCAGATAATGGAAGGCTTGCAGGAGATTAGAAGTCCTAACAGTGGGATAGTGTGACAGCGTGCTTATGTGTACTGCATGTTGTGTGTGTGTACTGTGCATGAATGTGTGTTCTATGCATGTGTAGCCACATAATTATGTATGGGTGTGAATGAGTGTAAATATGTGTATAGCTGTAAGCGTATGGCTGTGTGTGTGACCATGTGTATTATACATGTGTGATTGTGTTACGTGTGAATGACTGGATGAGACCATGTGTAGGATATGTGTGTGTACATGTGTGTGTGACCAAGTGTGACCACAGAAACCCTATAAGAGCTAAATATCTCTAAATGTCACACTATCCCACTGTTAGGACTTCTAATCTCCTACAAGCCTTCCATTATCTGGACCAATGCATCCACACGAAACACTTGGTGTGCCCGGCAGCTTCTTCTTAAAATCCTGCTTTTGGTTTTAGGTCCTGTATGTTCCTGTTTATACACTGCTGCTGAGTGAGCCTGTTTTCTCTTCCGTGTTGCTCTTTCGCTTTGTGTTGTTTTTCCTTGCCCAGCAAGGGTCAGGTCATTTTATTCCTGTTATTTATTAGCATAGTTTAATCCCTGTGTTTCAACAATGAAAGTAGTTCCGAAAAAAACAGATGCCTGGCTGGCATTTGTTCTGTGATTGTCTGATTACGTGCACATACCCTAGTGGATGCAGAAATGGACAGAGCCATGGTCCCCGATGTGAATTTCCCCTCTACATTCTTGCAACCTTAGTTTGGTAATTATCTAGGTCTCCTTGATGGCTATGTTGATCTGTTCATTCACTTGAAGACCGCATGTGATGAATTTCCAAGTGCTAGCGGGGCCCAAAAGATCAGCAGTTCCAATCCATCAGCCACTCCTTAAGAGTGGGGTAGTTTTACTCTGTCTTATAGGATCATTATGGCAGACTCCAATAGCTGCACTGAGATTTTATTTATTTGGTGGGGGTAGTGGCAATGAATTTTAAAGAATTTTCCTCAGCCCTAAGAGTCAGTTTCAAACTGTTCCCAAGCTCATGCACATATCTGAGAATGAGAAGGCAGGTCTCCTGAGGAGAGATGAGAGAGATGTGTAGCACCCAAGGCTACTGGAGGGTCTCTGAGGATTCTCACGGGCTCATACTGCATGCCAGCTGGCTCTCAGGGAAACAGTTTCAGAGAACACTTTTCCTGCAGCCTGAGTAAATGGAGAACATATGGTCTAGTTCTGCCAAGCCACTAGCAAGCTCTGTGTACTGCTCACGCCTCTGAGCCTCCAAGTCCACATGTGTAAAATGAGCTGATGTGAACAGTGTTTCCCAACGAGTGCTTGGTGAAACAGGAGCCGCACTAAGTCTCCCAAAATGTGTGCTTTGACTTTTCTTTCAGAAAATGAAACATTGCACAATTTATCTCCCTCGTCAAGATTCACACTGTCATTTGTAAAGAAATCTGTTTAAAATGGCCTAAACCAGTCTCCTAAGCTTTTCTGATCCTGGAACCTCCTTTTCACCCAACATCTATTAACATCTCACAGAATTAGAACTCAGGGGAATTGCTGCATTGGGTAGCCTCTCAGGTGCCTGCCAGTGCAACAACCTGGGATCCCAGCAGGAATTTCCAGGTGGAACTTCCAGGGCAATACCTCTTGCCCATCATTCTGAAGGGTTCCATCTGCTTTCAGACTGAGACAGGCAGTAGGCCCTATAGAGTACTGACATCTCCCAGAAGTGCAGTTCTGAGAGCCTGGGGTGCTCAAGGTGGCCTCTCACGTGTGGAAAGCAGAGATCATAACATTTTGTTTCTATTTAGTTTTTACTCTAAAAATAAGGGAACAATCAGCTTTCATTTCATATACATATTTATAATGACATATGTATACAATTTACCAATAAACATGCTTATATTGGAGGTACAGTTTCAAAATTTTTTCACTGACAGTGATGCATGATAAATGTTTAGAGACCACTGGCTTAGAAAATGCAGTTGAAGGAAGTGTTAGTTTATATTCAAAACTGCTAGTTCACTCAATGCTCAGCAGAATGGACAATAGATGTGTAGCATCTCACACACAATGTTTTTATTGTAGCTGTTCATTCTTCACGTATTTATGGTTCTTATGTCTGCATCAGGCCTGGAATATCACGCTTTGAACCTCAGTTTAAAACAAACTTATTAAGAAACTTATTAGGAAACCTAGATGTACAGTGTAATGAGGTTGAAACCAAATTCTGGGCCTAGCCAAACATTTCTTGGAGATGTTTCCATTACACACGAAATGGCATTCCCTGTTGTCTATACATGCATTTCTGATAACCTAGCAAACTATAAACACCTTTGCTAAGGTTCAAAATGATAACATGAAACTCAGTACCATTACAAGATTATTCACAAATATTTAACGAATGCAACTCTGGTTAAAATTTTTCTTAAAATTTTTCATTCAGACTAAAATCCTACATATAGATCCCCCAAAAATGCTTGAGTGTAATTGCTTTATTACAGATGTAATATGGCCATATATGGTTCCTGTGGAAACCTGGGTGGCGTGGTTAAGAGCTAAGTGTGCTAGCCAAAAGGTCAGCAGTTCACACCCACCAGGCACTCCTTGGAAACTCTACAGGACAGTTCTACTCTGTCCTATAGGGTTGCTATGAGTCAGAATCAACTCAACAGCAATAGGTTTAGGTTGCTAAGGAGTCCCTTAATAGGGCAAATGGTTTAGTGCTCGACTACCAGCTGCTGAAAGGCTGCCGGGTCACACCCACCCACAGGCACCATGGAAGACAGGCCTGGCAATCTGCTGCTAAAGGTTCACAGCCTTAAGAACCCTAAATAGTATAATTCTACTCTGATACCCACATGAGGCCACCAAGGGTTGGAATCAATTTGATAGTTAACTAACAGAAACAACAACATGGTCCCCACGGGAAATAATCTCGACAAACAAAGCAACACAACTGGAAAAATAGTTTTGTAGCCACTGAGTCTTCCATCAGTAGATTTCCTCTACCTGCCTTAAAGCAAAATGCTTTGGCTGAACACAGACATCTGAAAGAAAGGCTCAGCCTAACCCAGCTTCTCACTTGCTGCTTTGACACAGTGAAGTTATCTGTGCCCAGGGAGAGCCTGTTTTCATTGAGGCAGAGGTTCCCTCTATCTCAGGAGGTCAGATTCCCAGAAGGACACTGTCACCCCTGGCCCTCCTAGGAGCTGTTTCACCCGTCCCCCTGCCTCCCAACTGATGACTTTACCTTGGCCTGGGCATTTCCAGCTGCCCTGTCCATCTCCTCCTTCTGGGCTTTCTGCTTTCCACAAGAATCACCAGGCAAAACAAGAACAAAACGAGTCTTGTCAAATAAGGCATTTTGTAGATGTCTGTGATGCAACAAGCTGCTTTCCAGGAGTAACCTGCAGTGGGGCAAATCTCCCCTGGCTTAACCATTGATTCTATCTGCTGCCTTGTGACAGTACTTCTAAGAGGGACTGTCAGGTCATGGCTAGCACGACTGCCTGTCCTGATTTAATAGCTGATACTGATGTTTTCCACACACACCACCACTACCGCACCGCCCCCCTCCCGCCCCCAATGTGACACATCCACCAAGGCTTATCCCTCCCTGCTGCCTAGTGATTGGCCATTAGTCAAGAAGTTTGTTTTCCTGATAAACTCTGCTTCTGCGGAGTCCTAGAATAGCTTTGGCTAAAACTATTACATAAAAAAAAAAAAAAAATTAAATCTCTTGAACATGCCAGCTTGTTGCTGAGATCATTAATCCTTCTCTGGCTACATAAAACCAGTCTGTCACATCCAGCAGGGAGTCAGCGTGGATTCTGAGTAGATTTGCAGGGAAGACTCAGTACACATGGGGATGAGTGCACGAAAGTGTCAGGAAATGCTGAATCAATGACCTGTTTTCATGGGGTGACCTTATTCTTGGTCTAAAACACTATGCTTTGCCTGTGGCCAAGGATGCTTGCTTTTTTCCAACATAAATTACGTGTGTATTTCTGTGTATAAACACACATTATCAAAGATAAAACTAGTATTTTGATTTGAAAGAAAGCATAAACCAAAGAATTCATGATTATACAAATTCTTCTGAGTTTTAGATTCATTTTGGTCTTTAACCCTAAAATGTATGCAAAACCAAATCCACTGTCATTCCGACTCACGGTGACTCCACAGAAGAGAAGAACTGTTCCATGGTTTCCAAGGAGCACCTGACAAGTTGCAACTGCTGACCTTTTGGTTAGCAGCCACAGCACTTAACCACTGTGCCACCAGGGTTTCCAAAATGTATACAAATATCTGAAATTAGGCTTGATTCCTATCGTGGGATATAAAATTATGCACATTAGAATTGTAAGGATACATGTGGTTATTATTTTGTTTACTGAACAGGCCATAATGTATATGAAAACTACCTTTTGCTTTCCTACAGAGTCCTGGGAAGCAGGAGGTAGTCAACTTCTCTCCAGATGCGAAGTAAGGAGACAGTGACGCTGGTCAAGAGGAGCAACGCCAGAAATCAGACAGAATTGGGATTGTATTATGTGTAGAAGAGACAGTTGAAAAGTCCCTCTTTTGCCTTTGTTAAGCATTTTTAAAGATACTCCTATTCAACAAATGGTGCTGGCAAAATTGGTTATCCATCTGCAATAAACTGAATCAACATCCATATCTTACACCTTATACAAAAACCAACTCCAACTGGATAAAAGACTTAAATATCAAACCTAAAACGATAAAGCTCATCCAAGAAAAGGTAGGAACAACAATGGAAGTTTTAATATACAATGAGGACAGACTCCAAAATCTGTCAAAGAAACCTCAATCAACAGAAGAGAAAATAGATAAATGGGAACTATTAAGAATCAAACACTTTTGCTCATCTAAAGACTTTATTAATAGAATTAAAAGAACACCCACAGAATGGGAAAAAATATTTGGCAACTCTAGGTCAGACCGATGCCTGATCTCCATAATCTATAAGATACTACAAAATATCAAGAAGAAAAGATAAACCACCCAATTAAGTGATGGGCAAAGGAGATGGACAGACACTTCACTAACGAGGAGATCCAGGCAGCCAAAAAAACACATGCGGACATGTTCACCATCTTTAGTTATTAAAGAAATTCAAATCAAGACAACAACGAGATACCATCTCACCCCAACAAGATTGGCCATGATCCAGAAAACACAAAACAACAAATGCTGGAGTGGCTGTGGAGAAAGTAGAACCCTCCTACACTGTTGGTGGGGTGGCAAAATGGTCCAGCCTCTTTGGAAGGCAATCTGGCACTTCCTTAAAAAAATGGATATCGATATACCATTTGACCCAGTAATTCCACTACTTGGAATATATCCTACAGTATCAAAGCCTTTCACACCAACGGACACATGCACCAGAATGTTTACCACAGCACAGTCCACGATAGCAAAAAAGATGGAATCAACCCAGATGCCCAACAATAGAAGAATGGATAGGTAAACTATGGTACATATACTCAATGGAGCACTATGCAATGATAAAGAATAACGATGATTCCAGGAAACATCTCCTAACCTGGTTTCAACTGGAAGACATTATGTTGAGTGAAAGTAGTCAGCGACAAAGGGACAAATACTGTATGAGACCTCTACAGTAAGATCTCAAAAACAGACTTGTGTATAGAAGAAAATTGACAGCTGCAAGGGAGGGGAGGGGGGAGGGTGGGGGGAGAGGGTTCAGTTTAGATAGTTACTAGAAATCTAGTTGGGAGAAAGTGGTGATAGCACACATTAGAAACAAGAACAACATTAAGTGGACTTCAGCATAACTTGAGTACTCCTTCCATCTTAATACTGCAGGGATAGAGTAGCTGGGGCGGGGGCGGGGGACCATGCTCTTAGGTGAATTCCAGGCCAATTGGCACAACTAGCATTTTGCTAAGAGAGCTCTCTGCACCCCACATTGGTGAGTGGCGTCTGGGGTCTTAAAAGCTGCCAAGCTGCCACCCGAGGACACAGCAAATGGTCCCAACTCAGCAGGAACGGATGCTTACCGAGGACCAAAATGACATGCAGTAAAGACAAATGAGAAGACAGACCCACAAGAACTGGTGCCTACATCGACTTGGGACCGGAAGAACCGGATGGTGCCCGGCCACCACCAGTGGTAGCCACGATGGAGCTCACAGAGAGGAGTCTCACTGGCAACACAAGAATAAAAAGGGGTGCATCCTGAGATCTCCACTAAAAGACCTCAACTGATGGTCCAGCGGTTTTGGGGTTCCTCTAAGAGCATGGCCCCCGGCCCTTATGCTGCCCTTTCCCATAAATTATAACAAAGGTCCACTCTTTGGACAGGAATGGATTGGACTTGGCAATGCAGAGTGACCATATATTGGAAGCACTTTATGGTTCTGTACATCTATAGGATATCATCTTGCTGACCTCTGGCTGGAGGAAGGGGAGTGGGTAGAGAGGAGAGGAAAGGAGGCTGTTGAGAGGATGAGACATGTATGGAGCAGAGAGGAATAGTATGCAGTCACCGGACAGGGAGAGCAGTGGAAGCTGCATATAGGTGGGCATGTAAATTTATACGTGAATGTACATTTTCACTCAGTTATGTTAAATAAAAATAAAAATTCCTAGTTGGGGTGAGTTGGAAGGATGAACACCAGGGAGGCTATCGTAAGGCAAAAGAAGGAAGAAGGAAAGACAGTGGAATAGTCACACTGAAGTTATTTCTGGAGTATGTCTGGTGACTGAGTAGCACAGGAGGTGAGAGAGAATGACACCAAGGATTCTAGTCTGGAGGTGTGGCAATGATACTGATACCCACCAGAAGTGAACAAGTATGGTGGGCAGAAGACACATTTCAAATCTGTAGAAAGGTGAGGTGTCATGGTATTTCCAGATGCCCACCAGGCAGCTGGAGTATAAATCTGAACTCAGGAGATTTAGAATGCAGCAATAGATTGTAACCATCAGTGTATTAGTGGTAGTTTAACCTCAGCAAGGGTGAGATCTTCCAGGGAAACAAGAAAGAAGTCCAAGTTCAGAATACTGGAGAATCTAAACTCTTGAAGGATGAACAGGGCAGTCAGAATAAAAGCAGAGAAGAACTATCAAAAAGATGGACTATCAAAAGCAAAGCAGGAGCATTTCAGGGAGGAGGCAGTAGTTAATAGTTAACAAACCTCTGTGAAAAAATTAGATAAGGGCAAAACATAGGTTAGTGAATCTGCTGACCAGATCATCATTTCTGACTTCAGTAAGGAGCTTTAAGATGCTGCCGGAAACCAGACTACGATGAGTTGAAAAGGAACTGGAAAGTGGGACTAATTCAGTATGGAGACTAACTTAGTGTTTCCCAAATCAAGCCATCCATCAGAATTATCCCCCAAAGTTTTGCTCCCCTCATAGATTTAGTGGGGATGAGTGAGACCCATACTGTCCATAGATTTTGTTCATTAAGATCTCTTTTTTCCTTCCTTCCACTCGGACTGGCCAAAACTCTAGATTTGTGCTGGGATATTGCGGGTTTTCAAGTACTTGTTTTAATACTGTAATGGCTAAGACTGTATGTCAACTACACTGGACTATGATTCTCAATGTGTTGCCAGCTGTATAAAGTGCAGGAACAGGGCATGTAGTGGCTCACCACCCCCTAAGCCCTCAACTGTCTGCACCCTGTAGTCTCCTCCCTGTCTGCTAACCTCCTCCTCAGCTCCCATCTCTTTTTTCTTACTTCTGGTTCTTGAGACTTGAACTAGCAGCTCTTGGGATTTATAGACAGTCACAGCCTGTGAGTAAGAGTCCTGTTCCCCGACCTACTGACCCTAGATTCGCCAGCTCCTGCAGCTGCATTAACTAGCAGAAACTTGGCAGTCTCCCCTGCTATCTTGGGATCCGCCGACCTTCACAGCCTGAGCTGGAAACTCTCACCTCTGACCTGCTGACCTTGGGTTCACCAGCTTCCATGGGTACATGAGGCTTGTAATCTGATCCAGGACTCGGGACATTTCTGCTTCTAGAATTGCATGAGCTGTTTCCTTTATATAAATATTTTTTCTATACGTATTATACACATTACTGGTTTTGCTTCCCTAGAGAGTCCAGCCTAAGACAAACACTATGAAGAACTGTACTTCCAAATAAATTTGAAAACCTAGATGAAATGGACAAGTTTCTAGAAACACATTACCTACACAAACTGTTGTAAAAAATTTAAACAGACTCAGAACAAAAGAATTGAAAAGGTCGTTTAAAAAATTCCCACCACCACCCTGGCCCAGACTACTTCACTGGAAAACTCGACCACACATTCAGAAGAGCTGACACGAAATCTACCCAAACTATTCCAAAATACTGAAAAGGGCAGAATAGTCCCAAATTCATTCTATGAAACAAGCATAACCCAGATACCACCTTTTGGTTATTTGTAATAATGTTACAATAAACATCTATGTGCAAATACCTACTGGCGCTCCTTTTCAATTCTGAGGGTATACAACTAGGAGTGGGATTATTAAGTCATACGGAGCCCTAGTGTAGCAGTGGTTAAGAGCTTGGCTGCTCACCACATGTCAGCAGTTTGACACCGCCAGCCACTCCTTGGAAATCCTATAGGGCAGTTCTACTCTGTCCTTTAGACTCACTGAGTCAGGGTTCCAGTTTCTTTACATCTTTTTAATTAGCAGTTATCCTAGCAGGTGTGAAGTAGTGGTTTGTATTTCCATTTCCCTGATGACTAATGATGTGAAAAATCTTTCCATGTGCTTACTGGCCATTTATGTATCTTTTTTGGAGAAATCTGTTCAGATCTTTTGGCCACTTTTTAATCAGGTTACCTTTTTACTGAGGTGTAAGAGCTCTTTATACAGACATATACAAGTCACTTATCAGATATATCATTTGCAAACATCTGCTTCCATTCCATGCTCTCTCTTCCCTTTCTTGAAGGTGTCAAGAACAAACTTTTCATTTTGATGAACTATAACTTATGTATCCCCTCCCCCCGGTTGCTGGTGCTTTTGAGATCATATCTAAGAAACCACTGGCTAACTCAGCTCACAAAGATTCACTATAAATTCCTCTAAGAAACTCTTCTTAGCTTCTAAGACTTTCATAGCTTAAGGAGTCACCTTTAGGTCTTTGATCCATTCTAACTTTTATATACGGCATAAGGCAGCGGTATAACTTTAGTTATCTGTTCACTTCTCACAGGCCTGGTGGAATGCTCCCAGTACCTCAGGCTCAGTGTTCTGCACATGCACAAGCAGCATTTGCTGAGGTCAGATGAGGCCAGACAGCTAGTGGCTACGGGAGGAGGGGGTCTGATCACCAAGAGCCTCGTGCCCTATTTTAAGAGCAAGGAGAGATGGGATCAGATGTATTACAGGGGACTCTAGCTGTAAGGTAAGGAATGGGCAAGGCTGGAGATCTATTAGATTGCTGCACTAATTCAGATGAAATAATGGCTAATCAGGCTAATGACAGTAAGCAGGAAGATAGCAGGAGAGAGAGAATACCACCTTTGGTCAAAACCAGGGTATGAATAAAATCCCGTTTTATTGAGCAGCTCAAATTAGTTTTGAAGGCAACTTAAAGAGGTGTCCATACAGGTTATGATAATGTCCAGCAAAGGTTTTAACAGTACATACATATGTTAATGCACACATTATTTTCTTTGTTAATTCAGGTTCACTAAATGCTTTCATCTTATATACATATACTTGCAAGTAATAAAACAATATATGCTTTTAGTACCTCAGCCCAGATTTCTGCCCAAATAAATCCAAATGTATTAAGTTTGTATGTCTATGATTCTGGCCTATAAAAATGGGAGGTCTCACGATGCCAGTAAGTTTATTCTTAGCCAGACATTAAAAAACAAAAACTCGTATTCTCCTGAAAAAGGACATTTTATATTTCCATAGTCAAAAACAAGAAATAATTTTCAGAGTTTAAATTAGCTGAGAATATTGATGAAATTCATTTATTTTAGTAGAATAAAACAAGCAGCATGAAAATGTAAAGTGCTATATAAAGACCCACATTACATAAAATTTGAAAGGTTCACCTGCTTAAACGGATACGGTTAAGACATTATATATTTCAAACATGATTATTTGAACAACTTTGATATGTAATTGTGTACTATGTTAAGTCAAAAAAATAAATAAATAAATCCATGAGTTATTTTACTCTGAGGACTGGGGGAAGGGACTCCTAAGCCTTCACCCAGCAGATCAGACATCCAGTTTTGACTTTATGCTAGAACAAAAGGGTTCAAAAGGGACTTTTAAAAACTAAATAGTTTTCTGAGAGTCCCTTCACAGGAGATTTGAGTAGGAATGGCCTCAGAGATTAACCTTGCTCATTAACTCCACAATGGGAGTCAGACTGGCAACTTAAGGATGTTTAGGGAGCATATGTAAGGTAAAAGAGATGGAGCACAATATGCCACTTTCAAGTATGCGTACCAGGTGCTAAAAAAAAAATCCCAGCACCAACAAGAAAGTGGCCCGAGGATGAAGGGCAGACAGCAAATCATTTAGGGAAGGATCTACACAATCTTCTTGGCTTAATGAATTTTAAAATAAAGGTACACTCCATGGCAACCTGCAACTTACGATCACATAGATTCAGAAGCTGGCTCAAGTCTGACTGAAAGAACATCAGACTTCACCCAGGTAACGACTGACTGTTCCTAAACTAAACAAACAAAAAAACCCACTGCTGTCAAGGTCAATTCTGACTCATAGCGACCCTAAAGACAGAGGAGAACTGCCCCACAGAGTTTCCAGGGGCATTTGGTGGATTTGAACTGCTGACCTTTTTGGTTAGCAGCCACAGCACTTAACCACTATGCAGCAGGGTTAACACACACAATTTCAAAATAGACTGGGAGTGTAAAGATTTCCTTCTCAGCTGTGACACTACTCTCTCGTCCTAGTTGCGTCAGTCACCTCATGGAACCAGTATTTCTAATATCCTGTGTTCCAAACCAAGAGTTTAGGGTGAATTTTCCCATGGCAATAGTTATAAAACAGTATGCTATCGTTTTCCTGGCTTATAAGATTTTCATAAAGTCCATAGGGTTTTTAAACTTTACTAACAATAGCAGCAGAAGTAACAGAAACAATCTGTAAACATCTTTAAACTGCTAATTTACTAAAGTTTGATAACTATGTATTATATAGTACATAATACATTATAGATGTGGACATAAAGTAAATGGGATAGCAGATGAAAACAGAGTTGTGTCTGATGGATAAAACAACCAAAGTCCCATACTGGCATCAGAAATTAAATCTGACTTTAAAATCATTTAAAATTGTTTCTCTCTTGCCCATAATTTCAATTAGTTAAAACTAAACAAGAACTTTATGAACTCTCTGCTCTAAAGCATTCAAGCTACAATACATGCTAACTCAAAATGTTACAAATATACTTTTAGAGCAGAACTTCTTTCACAGTAGGGGACTGCCTATATGTAAAAAATAAATCTTGATTAACAATACTCTCAAAGTGCCTTCAATGCTGCTACCAAATATGCTTGAAGGCAAAATATTTCTGTGACATTCTATCATCTGGTACCTCTATTAGTCTCTGTAGAACTAGCTAGCAGTAAGCTATATACTGATTTCTCACTATGAAAATTATTTCTCGAGCTTTGATTAGATGGGCAATTTTAAGGTTTTTTTTTTTTTTTTTTTTAACATTTATCACTGTATGTGGGCCCTGAGCTTTTATATTAAAATGGTATATGACATATTTCAACATTATGTATATTCTTGGAATAATTAAAATTTATAATGATAAAAAAAACTAGGCAAATAATACATTTTCAAAGATCTATACTTCAAAATAGAGAAAATATTCAAATCACTTAACTTACAGAAGACAATCAGGAGATTTCTTGGCTTGAATTCTTTCTTCCTCAAAAGAAAGATCTATGGATGATTATTTTCTTCTTTTTAAATTTTGTGTGCACATTAGGGCAAGGCGAGAACAGTCTATCCAAGTGGTTACAAAGCATTACTCTTTCTTTAAGTTAACACCCAATAACAAAGATGTGACCTCATTTCCTCACGATTTTTAACTCAAAAGTTACTGCCATTGAAGAATTTTTAGGACACAAAACATCAAATCACAGAATAGGCAATCATAGTATCCTGTCCTAAGAACAACTTTTAAGTAAGCTATTTGAGAGGTTTTAGTTTCCCTTTTCAACTCTTCTATCTCTATATCATTCTACACAAGTGGGAACAAAGTACTCAGTAAATGGTACTGATTAACTAGTAATACTCATGGAAACTGAAAACACCATCTTTTATCCAAAGATTTCAAAGGGCTATACAGAAAAGTATCATACATTTACACAAAAAGAAGCTGAGGAGTGAAAAATGTGATAAGCTAATTTCCCTGTAAAGCAGTCAAATAGTGAGACAAGGGAGTTTTAACTACCAGCCCCTTAAAGTACACAGAACACACTTCTGGACACAGTCTGAATGTCCACTATACTTCTACTGAATGAATGAGGATCAAAAAAGGAATGAAGGCTAAATACAAAATAATCTTTCTGTAAACAATTCTTAGATTATACCCAATGCAGATGTTTAATGATGCACTCAAGTCACAGCTCTTAAGACCGAAAACAATGTTATAACTCAAAGTCAAATATGTACTCATTGGCTAGATATATTCGCCGGAATATAAGAGCTGCCAATGCCAAAGTCAGGATGACAATCAGAACAGCGGATCCGCCATGATCGGTGTGGTTGTCTCTTGCCTGTTGGCCCTGGATTATATCTGGTGAAGTCGATGACCTTCTTTGACTTTGTTGCTGGGCCCGACGCTGCCGAGGGCTCATGGAGGTGTTCTTAGCTACAGGCTGGGGAGGCTGCTGGAGGGATGCTGTTGAGGGGTTCTGTGTTCCACATCAGAAAATTTTAGGACATTTTGTTTAAAATTGTCAAACAAAAATCACATATATACTTGTTCAAGAATACACAGAATAAGAAAAATACAAAACATCTCAGAACACTGAATATGCCTAAAGGTCCAGCTATGATGAATTATCTGGGTGCTCAGACTAACAACTCACTCCTGAATAAGCCAACAACACAACTTATTTTGAGCACTCACCAGCTGGCGGAGGAATCTACCAACAGTAAGTAATAGGACAGAAGTTACCTACAATTTCTAGACATAGATTTCTAGTCTCTCCTGGGCTGCAACTTCAGCAGTATCTGCTGAGCATCTGGGGACCTCCTTTCTTTCAGGAGATCCCAAGAGGAAGACAATTTGACTTCCATTTTCTGCTTGAAAATTTGCCATTCTGAATGGGAAAAAAGGGCAACTCTCAACAGTGTGTCCTTCATGAGTCATGTTTCTTTTGATATTACCTTACTATATTAAATGCTCCCAAAAGTCATACAGCATAGGAAATAATTTCAAACTGTACATTCTTCACAGCAACATTGTTGTAAAAATTAGGTGTAATTTGCAAACCAGGCTTAACTTTTTCCACAATTCATATGAACTAAATCAGATGCAAGTTCAGAAGTATCTTGTGCTGGATACTCTATTTTGTCAGCCATTGCTATGCACATGCTGAGGAAATTTGGGACTTAGCTGTGAATAACTCAACCTACCCTCTACTTGGATACACTGGTTGCTACCCACAGCACTGAACGGCAGGTCCTTTCTGTCTCTGTTAAATGACTGGTCAGCCAAAAAATGACCAATATTTAATAACCAGAGATTTAAAATCTGAAATATGGTTCATAGACAAATGCATACTCAAAGAAGTTCTACAAGATATGAATTCCATTGTACTTATACAGACACCTTAACTTCTCTGGCAACTCAATTCTTTTACTTCTTTACTGAAAGCAGCAGCTTGTCTACTTAATGGTATATTACTGCTAATATATTCTTTCAAATAACAATTGTTTTATTCAGAATTAAGTATAAAACATTTTAAATACTTCCCATTAAAGAAATTTCAATATTCAGAAGAAAAACAATTCAAACACTTTTTTTAAAAGGTAGGAAGATAAACTTTGTGCTGTCAACAGCCACAAACATGGAAAAGATTGCTGATGTAAGTTACCTGATGCAGAAATTCCATTTTAAATTTGATATTTATCTAAAGATTAAAAGGCTTACATAACCTGAATTTCTTAAAATTATCTCTTTGGAAGCATTCAAATGCAGTGTACTATAACACAGACCCACACCATAATGCTGTAAAAAACTAGCACAGTGCTTATGAAAATATCTCATGAGGGGACAGCTGGCAAACAAATGTATAACAAGTGAATTATTCACATAAAAATATGGTACTATAAGTTAACAAGCTAATGATACAGAACTAAGAGTCTGATGACCTTGGACTTCTATCCTCCAAGACACCCAGACAACCCTGGAGCAATTTGCTCACTGAACAGCGCAGATACTCATAGCTGCAGCAGCATTTCAGAGGGTGTCATAAATTATCACAGGTGTCACAGAGTGACTCCCGCTAATACTTCATAATCCCATTTGAAATCTCCCATTCTTCTGACTGCTCACCCAAGAAGATAAAAGTGACAGCAGAAAGTACTTGAGACTTAAGTAAAAAACATGACGGTGGTGTTAATCCAGAAGCTAGCACAAGCTAACGACTCAATGTACAGCTTTTATTCTGTACGTGTCAGTTCCCCCCCAGAGTCTGAGGGGAGAACATGAGCCTGTCCATAAACCTGGTCAGAACAGGGAACCCTATTATTACTAGCCCTGCTTTGCCACTTAGTTGATATGTAACCCTAAGCAAATCAATTAACTTCTCTAAGACTCAGCTTCCGTATCTGTAAAATGAAGGTAATACTGATTCGGTTGTTGTAGGGATTAAATGAGATAATGATATAAAGTGCTTAGGACACAGAACTGCTTATTAAATGTTAGTTATTGTTACTATGAATATATCCCTTTGGTGGCACCTGGATTTAGGTTGAAAACAAAGTCAGTCATGACTTTCCCTAAAAGGACACCTTTTCAAACCTTTATTAGGACAATTAATGTATTCAGAAAAGCTAACCCTTAAGACATAGATTTCAGATGAGATTTTAGACATGTACTTAGTATCTGCAAACATACAATGCTTAATTAGGTTCCTATGTTTCTGATGCCTTATAGGTGATACACCACTTGCTAAGATTTAACGCTTTGATATTACAAAATTCCAAATTTCCAACTTAAAAGAACCACAACGCATAAGTCAAGTCCCTACTAATACATATCAATTTTCTTTCATAACCTAGAACATGCAGCATCTGTGACTGTGTTTTATTTTTCTTTTTAATATAAAATGCAATGGCTTATTCAGAACCTCAACCCCTGGGAAGAGAAAAAAAATCTGATAAACTAGAAGAACATAAAGCTGTCATCAGTATTTTTCCCACTTCTACACAGTTAAAAAAAATCTTCCTCAAAAAGCAACAGACGGCCTGCAGATTTCTGACAATCTCTTGACCCCTCAAGGCTTAAAGAAAAAAAAAACCTGTAGCTTGTCTGAGAGACTCATGCATAACATCTCAGTAAATTTATATTATACTTAAAGAAACCCCTCAACAAAATCAGATTTCAATTACTTTTAGAGCAGTCAATTTACATCGTCACTTTCTGAGGTTATTTATGTCAACATAGTTAAAAGCTTAACTTGCAATTGTACAATTTATTGCTTAATAAGTATTCTAACCAAAACTGGTCTCAGTTAATGATCTATAGTCTACGAAGAAGAATTCTAAGGTTTATATACTTTAAAATAAAAATGAACAACAGTGTTACAATAATGACTTTTTTTGGATAACTTCTTTGATTTCATTACTTGTATTACTTTTTTAAAATTGCCAGTCCTAAAATTCATTAATTCAGTGAACAAACGTGTACTGACTACTTACTATGTACTATGCCAGGCAGCAGGGAAAGAGTAGAAAAAGGTAAAAAGACAGCCCTGATTCTCAAGAAATTTACATCGTGGGAAGCAAGACTGGCAATAAACAATTACAAAATAAATTACTACTGGCATAAGTATATGGACTATATAACAGAGGAACCTGACAACAGTGAGACTGAAAATGAAAGTGAGAAAAGATTACCACCCTTATTTGTAATAGAATACAACCTAATAAAAACAGATTCTATTTTTACCTATTAAATAAAAAACAATTAAAATGCTAAAGGTGGAAAATCAATACAGACATACCAACTTTAAATTTAATTCATTATATTCCTCTACAATTCCAAAAATTACAATTAGATCATGTGAAAACAATGCAAAGTCACTGGCATGTACTTTTTTCTTATAACCTCTGTCTCCACTACCCTCCTGGTATGTTCTTCCCAGCACCCTCTCTCCTGCCTTTCTCCAGCCTTTTTTCCTTGCAGTCCATGGAGTGGGAGAGAGCTACTCAAGATTCCATCTGGGACCTGAGCCCACCAGGGGCTCTATGGGAGAGATGTGGCTGGCAGCCTGCTTCTGAAACTACAATAGCCTTGAGAACTGTGGGGCAGTTCTGCTTTGTCCTATAGTGTCACTGTGAGTAGCAATGGACTTAACAGCAATGGGTATTCCTGAGAAAAGGGCAAACCCACATTGGCCCAACTTCCATTTTTATTCTCCTGGCCTTCTACAAATCTCTATGAACTGAAGAGGGGGAAGAAAGCAATTTATCACCAAAAAGACTCACGAAGACACTTCACCTTTCATACACAGAAAGTCTCACCTTTCCTCGTAATTCTAACTACCACCGCTTCATTCTTTTTAAAATCTGTCTCTCTGATGACCTAGGCCCACCAATTTTTTAACAGGTAAGGATACAACTGGAAACCCTGGCAGGGAGTGGTGAAGTGCTACAGCTGCGAACGAAGAGTTCAGCAGTTCAAATCCACCAGGAGCTCCTTGGAAAATCTATGGGGGCAGTTCCACTCCGACTTGTAGGGCTGCTATGAGTTGGAACTAACTTGATGGCACCTAACAGCAACAACATGCATTTTGTTTGTTAATGATAATTATTTACTGTGTACTATGTTTAAGGCAGCATAGAATGTACATTTATACAGTCCAATATGGCAGCCAGTGGCTACAGATGGACCACCTCAAATACAGCTAGTGTGACTGAGAAACTGAATTTCTAATTCTGATTAATTTAACTTTAGAGAGCCACATGTGTGGCTAGTGGTTACTCTGTCAGACACAGCAGATATGAAAGATTTGCAATTTTCAACAGGCCTTTATAAAGTCACTACAGTGGACTGCAGCTTAGCAAACCTGCCAAAGATAGTGTCTATTTACAAAGCGACTAACATATTTTATTTGATTTTGATTCTAGCACTATATTGAAACTAACTTTTCAAAGAGTCACAGAATTCTAGAGAGGCAATGAGACTTAAACATTATCCACTCCAGCCCCTTTTAACAGAAAAAAAGAACCCTGAGGCCCAGAAAGAATAAGTAACTTACTCAGGAAAACACAATTCATTCGAAGGATGGCTAGACTAGAATCTATCTATTAGGAAAACTAAAATTTTCAAATATTTGATTTAGGGATCTGCTCCTATGCCAAATAATATAGATACACAAACACATACGTATAAAAGACAAGAGCCATACCGATGTACTGGCTGTAGCACCCTGGAATGTTGTAGGTATATCCTCTTGTAAATCATTTAGTGAAAAAGCATGGTTTAAGTCTGACTCAGCAATAGTCTTTCCAGACGAATTGACTTCTGCCTATAAAAAAAGACACACCCAATAGAAGTGTTACAAGAGGAAAAGTACAGAATAACCCACAACTATTAAATTTCTTCTCTTAGATTTATTTTAATTGCTAGTGTAGCAACTATGACCCATCAGTTAAGCACTGAGCATGTCTATGTCCTACACTGTAACATGTATTATACAAACTGGAACAGACAATCCCTATTCTCAAAGAGCTGTTCCTTGGTGAGGGTCAAAACCAACTGCCATCATTCAAAAGCCACAATTCCAAAAACCAAAAATCACAACTAAAAATTATTTGGTAATTTTCCAGGTAAAGTCTGACATCAATTGATTTAAGCCTATTGTCTTTATTCCATATTAGTGGAATAATCCCAGGTCTGCTGAGAAAATATCACTATGTTTGATTACGGAATGCAATGCTTTCATACCAGTCAAATAACACAATCCCACTACAGGTGTTAATAGATGGCATCCAAATAAAACTAAATCCACTGTCACTGAGTTGACTCTGACTCATACTGATCCCTACAGGACAGAGCACAACTGCCTGACAGGTTTCTAGGGCTGTAAATCTTCATGGAAGCAGACTGCCACAGCTTTCTTCCAAAGAGCAGTTGGTGGGTTCATACTACTGACTTTTCAGTTAGCAGCCACGCAATTAACCACTATGGCACCAGGGTTCTATAAATGATGTCACAGATCAAACTGTGTTCCTCAAAAATATGTGTCAACTTAGGCCATGAGTCCCAGGATTGTGTAGTTGTCTTCCATTCTGTATGTGGTTGTAATTTTATGTTAAAGAGGATTAGGGAAGGATTGTAACATCCTTAACAAGGTCGCATCCCTGATTAAAAGTAAACTGAGTTTCTCTAGGACATGGCCTGTACCACCACCTTTTATCTCTCAAGAGATAAAATGGAAAGGGAAGCAAGCAGAGATGGGTGAACCTCATACTACTAAGACAGCAGTGCTGGGAGCAGAGTGCATCTTTTGGACTCAGGGTTTCTGTGAGGAGAAGCTCCTAGTCCTGGGGAACACTGATGAGAAGGCCAAGAAAGCCTTATCCTGGCGCTGATGCTCCAAGACCTAAACTACTCTACTGTGAGGAAATAAACTTCTCTTTGTTACAATGATCCCCTTGTGGTATTTCAGCTACAGCAGCAGCAGATGACTAAGATAGATGGTATATTTATATTATTTTCTAAAATCTAAAACCATCTGACACACAAAATACATCTGGCCACACAATTTTTATGTAAGTGATTTAAGTACGATAGGACTCTACAGAAGGAAGACAGTAACCAGCATCTACCGAGCACCTCCTCTTCTAAGCACTGCAGTAAACATAAGGAGAAGCTTCTCCCAGGAATTGGATCCTGAAGGACACAGTGCTCCAGAGCCTAAGCTTTTAATCATTATGCTGTAAGATCTTTGTGAATATATACTAATTACTTTTTTTAATAATAAAAATTATTTTTAAAAACTTTACTGCAATCGAACTGTGTTGCTTTCTTTTCTACCCAGAATTCTGCAGTAAGCAAAAGGGCTACATAATTAGAACTGGTTAATGAATTATAGTACCTTGAAACTGATTTGTCTAGCCAGTTCCTTGGCTTCTCGGTCAGCCTGGCTTGAATCACTTCCAGATTTTAAAGGCAACAGGATGTCCTTCATAGAGGAGCCACACCCCTCACAACAGAAATCTTGTGATCTGGTAAGAAGTATACCTTATCATGAGTATAAACCAAATAGCTGAATGTTAATTCCTTTTTACAGAGACAATCTAAATTAAGTTGGACAGTTCCACTTCACATTTACCTACACATTAAGTTAGAAAATTAAGGCAATAATGATAGTTCTCAGACAAACATGATCGTTTGGTTAGCAGTCAAGCTCTGTGTCACCATGACTTCACATCAGTTAGGTTGGTGTAGAAAAAAAATCTGAAGCTTGTAGTTCCTTCTTTTTTTCCTAATTTTTCATCTCTCTGGTACTTCCACTACAGCATCACTAGACAGCTAAGACAGGAAATACATAAAGCAGTAAGGAAGCCAGTTAAAACCAGAATTTACTTAAGAATTAAAGCCATAAAACTCTTGGAACAAAACACAGAAGTAAGACTTTGGGACTCAGTTCTCAACAACAGATTTTTAGATATGACACAAAAAGGCTGAGTAACAAAAGACAAAACAGATAACTTAGACTTCATCAAAATTAAAAACTTTTCTGCATCAAAGGACTTTATCAACAAAGTGAAGAGACAACCTATAGATAGGAAGAAAATATTTGGGAATCATAACCTGACAAAGGTTTAACTCCCAGAATATATAGAGAACTCCTACAACTAAACAACAAAAATACAAACCAAGTAAAAAAAAACAGGCAAAGGACTCAGATAGACATTTCACTAAAGACTATATACAGATGGCTAATAACCACATGAAAAAGTCTCAATACCACTAGCCAATAGGGAAATGCAAATCAAAACCCAAGTGAAATACCACTCCACCCCCACTAGGATGGCTACTATCAGAAAAACAAAGAGAACAAATACTGGCGAGGATGTAGAGAAACTGGATAAAATAATGCAGGTTCTATGGGAACCATGATGGGGATGCCTCAAAAAGTTAAACTCCAAATTACCTTAAGAACTGGCAATTCCACTCCTAGCCTTAAAGGCAAGAACTGAAACAGATCTGTGGACACCAATAGTCACTGCAAAATTATTTACAGTCACCAAAAGGCAGAAACTACCCAAGTGTCCATTAACAGATAAATGGTTAAATAAAATGTGGTGTATACATACACACACACACACACACACACAACACACAATGCAGTATTATTCAGCCATAAAGGAAAAGTTCTGATATATGCTACAACATGGATGAACCTTGAAAACATGTTGAGTAAAGTAAATCACACGCAAAAAGACAAACATTGTATGATCCCACTTACATGAAATATCTAGAATAAGCAAACATACAGAGACCAAATTTTATTAGTGGTTACCAGCGGCAGATGGAGGGACAAATGGGGAAGTATTGCTTAAAGGGTACCGAGTTTTTGTTTGGGATGATGGAAAAACTTTGAAACGTATGGTGGCAATAGTTGCACTACATGCTGAATTAATGTCACTGAACCATACAAGTAAAAATGGGTGAAATGGCAAATGTTTTGCTATATGTATTTCATCACACACAAAAAATTTAAACAATTTATACATATTGCCAGAGGAAAATTCCACAAACTATATTAATCTAGCTATTCATTAGCAGTACAACTTGGGGAAAATTTGAAGACAATGAATTAATCCCTGATAAGTAGACTCGACCAATATATATATACATATGTATTTCCTAGGATTTATTTTTCCATGTTTTAATTTTCTTCTTTATATATGGCCACAATTGCCCTAAAACACAGGAAGAGAAACAGAATGTTTTGCTTTGGTTGTCTGCCACCACGAACAACTGCCTCCTTTGCCATGTGACCAGGATTAGATGGTGCCCAGCTACCAACAGTGAACATTTTGATCAGATTCTCTAGAAAAATTTAGATCAAAAAGGAAGAAAACACAGAAAAGAATTTAAAATACTCATCAAATCTCCACTTTCTAGAACCAGTGAGGCTGACTAAATCCCCTATTGTCCTACAGTAATTTTTAAGTCTTACACTACTAATATGTCCTGAAATCTTTACACTACATTTAACAGCTTAGATTAAGAAGGTCCACCTTGAGCATTGTGCTCTTTAAAGAACTATCTATGTAGGATCAAACTGACAACAGGCACTCAAAAAGATTGGATAGCAAACTTAGAAGGCAGTGAAATTCTGCTAATAGGGGAGGCACAATTCAATTCAGAGAAGAAGGGTGAAAGAAGAATGTAATCAAGAAGAATGTACTTGAAGAATGTAATCAATTGTTGTATGTTTTGAACAACAAAAAAATACAAAAAATATATATATATCCCCTAAAGCTATGATGTTCCATGAGTGTAAGTAAATACCTATACGTACAGAAACATAACATTGTTCCACTGCTAAACTTTTTTCATATGCATCACAGATTTTTCTTTTTAACTGACTGCCACATCCACAACATGTCTGTACTTTCCCTTCTCAAGCTTGGGAACCCCATTACCAGCTGTCCTCTCCTGCCTTCTAGTACTTCTGTGTCAGCCGGCGAGCTCTAACTGTCTTGTTTTATTTTACAAGCATATCTCATCTGTGGCTCAAGGGTGAACCTCAGGAGTGACTTCATACTGAGTTAAAATGGTGTCCAGGGGCCATGTGCTTGGGGTTTCTTCAGTCTGATGAGTAACTTAGAACTTTATTCTATATTTATCTCCAGCTCTTGTCAGGACCCTCTATTGTGATCCCAGCCAGTTCACTGCTTAACTTCTTCAATTACTTTTTATCATACTTCTACTTCAATGTAATTCAAAATCCTTGGATAGATTTTAAAGAGCATGATATTTAAATTTAGAAAATAGTATCAAATAAACAAGATACATGTAAATGTAGCATTAATTCACCATTGATGAATATCTGGTTCATCAGAAGCATCACTGCTGTTCGTGTCTCTTTGAGAATCACTGGTCTCCAACTCATATGCCACAAAAGGAGTCCACTTGTAACTAAGGAGTCACATGAGATGTAAAGGCGAGTGTTACTCTGAATACATCCACAAGGACAGTATGCTACAACGGCTAAAGGCAAAATCAGTGTTTAAAAAAAATTTCTGATGGGCTAAGAGCCTGGACTATACACACTGAGAAGTCCAACAAGAAATCAAGTTGTTTTTTTTTTTCTTATAAGTAATCAACTGGGTAAAAGAATCAAAAGAGAATGCCACCTTATGAAATCAAAGAAAAATAAATGTATTTAGATTACATATTATAATCCAAGGTATAGTCCCAGAATTTGGGAATAAGGATTAAAGAGAAAAGTTGTTGAGGAGAACAAGGAGTCTACAATCTTCAGATGTCACAACCTGTTTAATTTAACAAACATGTAGAGGGCCTACTCTGGGCTACACAAGGGTAAAACATACAATAATTTAATAAACATAGTATGTCTGAAGGGTGGACGGCAGCACAGCATCCAGAAAAGGAAAACAATCAAAACCAAGAAGAGGAGAGGATACTCTGAATCTAGTGACTGTTGCTGCTGCTGCTGTTAGGTGCCATCGAGTCAGTTCCAACTTATAATGACCCTACACACAACAGAATGAAACGCCACCTGGTCCTGCACCATCCTCACAGTCACTGTAATGTTTGAGCCCACTGTGGCAGCCAATCTCACTGAAGGTCTTCTTTTTCACATAAGTCAGAATCCACTCAACAGCAACAGGTTGGTTGGTTGGTTGGTTTTTGGGTTTTCTACTGTATCAGGTATGATGTTAATCATCCAGGGACTGGACCCCCCTGATAATCTAATGACTAATCTGGTTTATACATACACAGAAATGCACCTGGATCAAACAGAGATGGCAATACCTTTGGGCAATTACTACCTGATAAAGTAAATCCATCTCTTTTGCTTTACTCCAGACCATTTACTAACCACCTGACATGAATCTAATACTGTAGATAAAAAGATATACAGAGACACAGTCTATCTCTTAACAGTTTTCATCCAGAATAGTATTTGGATCTAAATCAAGAATGAAATGCAACACTTACTTTTTGGCCAGGGCTCTTCTTTCCTCAGGAGTGTAATCTAGAGACCCTATGGCTCCTTCTCCTTTTGTTGGCATAAACCCAATGATGGCTAATAATGCTGTTCTTACTGAAATAAAAAAGTAAACATCAGTGTAAGTTACTTTGTAAAAGGAACTGGGTTTACTCTGAAAAGGGAAAAAAAAGTTTTCAACAGGAGGATATAGGTGAGAGGCTTGTCTTAAAAAAGGTGGAAAAATCTAGGCACAGAAAAGCATTTTTATTATTTATTCAATAAAAGAGAACTATTTACCCAAATTAGCTTTAATCTCAAGATACTACACTTCATAATCAAGAATTACCTAAAGTTATATAAAATTCAGTCACTATAAATACTCACTACTCCATGAAGGCTGCCATGTTTCAGGATGATGGCCCGAAATGCTCAAACAGATCTTCTTGCCCACTTCAAATCGCCCATTAGCCTTAGGAATAAACAATACACTTAAAAGATTGTGTATTTGTGTTTATTGTACTGTCTATAACAACTCTAAAGTAACGTAATCTCCAACGAGAAAGATCCACAGGTGCCCTCTTACAGACACTTCACAAAGGCTGAATGAATAATTAAAGGCTGTTTTCAGAGGCTGTTGTTTAACACCTTTTTAAAACTGAGCTGCACTACTGAAATCTAAATAATACACAAAGATTTACCAACATCCCAACTCTTGCCTGCTACAGTGCTTGGCTCTGAAAAGAGAAGATGTAAGGTAACAGGGAAAGGTAAAGTCTAAGGACTTAGTATCACCTATGAGATGTTGCTGAAGAAGGTCATGGAGAAACAGCTTCTGGGAGACAAGTGTGATTTTAAGAAAGATGATGCTCTTTAATAAGATAGGAACACAGAACGGTAGGGTCAGAGATAATGATTCCAGTTAAGAACATGGATCTGACACCTTGATACTGACTGAGCAAGTGGCAGGTGAAAACGCAGGTTAATGTGTGATCAACCTGTTGGTCATCATCAACATCAAGATACGGAGCCCTGATGGTACAGTGGTTTAAGAGTTTAGCTACTAACCAAAAAGTCAGCAATTTGAATCCACCACGCACTCCTTAGAAACCCTATGGGGCAGTTCTAATCTATCCTACAGGGTTGCTATGGGTCAGAAATGACTCAAAGGCAACAAGTTTGGTTTTTGGTAGCTTATTCACAGAGGTGATTCACTGAAGCCATTTCACAGAAATAAGAAACAACAGCTAAATTCAGAACTTGTAGAATATTTCATATTTAGGGGAGGAGTGCAGCTAGAATATACGCTCCACATGGGCAAACTTCTCACTTATAATCTGCAACACCCACAGGGCCTCATACATGACATGTCTAATAAATATCTGTTAAATGGAGACTGGAGATTTTCAAAAGAAAGGAAGAGAAGCAGCAGCACAACACCCAAAATCAGGAGGGTGGGACTGGCTTTCAGTCACTGTGTTAAATAGGGCCACAGCACTGGTTAACCTTTAAAACACATCTGTACTTACTGGTAAACAGCTGCTGCGCCAAGTTTCCCCATACACCAATGCCTTTCTTTCTTCATGATCTACTAACTAAAAAGACTAAGTCTTAACACAGTAGGGTGCCTCTAAGACCCTGCTGCAGCCCCACTCCCAATATCACCTAATACTTCCTACACAACTTTATATGCCATGGGTTTTATAAAACCAAAAAAAAAAAAAAATCCAAACCCATTGCCATTAACTCCCAATTCATATGACCATACAGAAGTGCCTTATGGATTCAAACCAACAACCTTTGGATTAGCAGCCATAGTTCTTAATCATTATGCTACCAGGCATTCCAGGCACTTCACAGCATGATTGTAACATCTCTTTTGTTAGATAAAACTGAATTTCAGGGAGATTACATAACCTGCCCATGATGTAGCAGAAAGAGTAATGCTACAGGTTTACTGGCTATAAAGGCAGCGCTCTTTCCACTACACTAAATATAGGTCAAAATGAAAAATACAAAAACCCCAAACCTCTTGCCATCAAGTCAATTCCAACTCACAGCAACCCTAAAGGACAAAGTGGAACTATCCCATATGGTTTCAAAGGTGCACCTGCTGGATTTGAACTGCTGATTTTTTTGGTTGGCAGCTGTAGCTCGTAACTATTACACCAGGGTTTCCAAACATAGGTAAATGTGGCATTAATTTGGTATTTATTGATGAATACTTACTGTTTCACCATTTGCTACGTCTGTGTATCAAATGGAAACCCTGGTGGTGGAGTAGTTAAAGTGCTATCACTCCTAACCAGAAGATTAGCAGCTCAAATCTACCAGGCGCACCCTCGAAGGCTCTATACAGTTTTATTTGGCAGGGGTGTGCACACGCATGGGGCAGGCATATGTGTCTCCAATACTCAGCCATAAAAGATAGGACGAAGACTAAGAAGAATGAGATTTCTGAGACTGGTGTAGCAAGTAGGTTTCTATTGAGCACTAAGGGTGGAAGCAGATCACCACAGGCTGAACTAGAGGATAGATACCTTGTGGGTTACAAAGGAGAAAAACAGAGTAACTAAGACAAGAAGGTTTCTGTGTTCTGTTTTTGCTTTTTTTAAGGTTAGAGAATTAAACATAGGTATAAGTAAAAAGAAATGATGTAGGAAAGCTTAATTAAAGAAATTTACTGATGGAACAAGGTCTCACAAAAAACTATGAAGTTTTCTTTCACATAAATGACAAGACATGGGAAAGTGGAGAAAAATTCTGAGCTATAAATAGCAATACTAATAGCTAACATTTGTTGAGGATTCTGTGTCAGGCTCTGTTTTGAGAGCTACATATAAGACACTGGCTCAACCCTACATCAGATCAACGAGCTAAGTAGAGCTATTATCCTCATCTCAAAGATGAAGAAAGTAAGAAGTAAAAGGAAGAAGTGCCCCAGAGGGTTTGCTAGGTGGTAATCTTTACAGAAACAGACTACCAGGTCTCCTCCCGAGGAGCCACTGGGTGGGTTCAGGCTGCCACCATTCCAGTTAGCAAATGAACTGCTGTACCACCAACCCTCCTGCACTAACATTAGCTATCCCTTACGGCATACTCACCATATGCCTGACACTACGCCCAGCACTTCAATACACTAATTCCCTGAATCCTAACAACCACACTATGACATGAATGCATCTGCTAGCATCATTAGTACTTCTCAGATGCATCAGCTGCCTGGGAATTATTCTGGGTATAAAAAAAATTTGGTAGTTCCAGAGCCTGGACACTGAAAGCAAAATTACAACATGTTCTACTTTGTTTCTTAATGAAAATGAGTATGATTACACTTTGCCAGTTAAACCGAAAATACTCAAAAAAGCCAGTAATTCTTACCGTTAGTAGAATAATGCTTGGTGGTTTCATGGGATATTCCGGTGGCAGTACTATTCGTCCATGATAAACACCACCATCAAAATCAGAATCTGGGGGCCCTCTAACAGTGAAATGCCATTCAAAAAGGTTATCCTGAGTCAAAACAATAACCAATAAGGATTCATAAATATGTTTGATCACCTGTAGCAGTATGAAGATTAGAAATATTACTAGACCAGAAAAGTAAATGTTTTATATTATTGCTAAAAGTTTCTAAGGCACAAAATCTGTTTCAAGGACAAAAGTTGGTTTGCTGCTTAATCCAGCTTTAATGTCCCATAAAAATAAAATCTTTTCTAAACAGGTACATTAAAGAGTTCTAAGTGCTATTATGTATCCATAAATAAGATTAAAGATTTAATTACACTGGAAATTAATCCTTGGAAGAATACTAATCAGCGATAATGATCAAATTATTATCATAAATTTGGATTACTTTAACAAATCTTTAAAAATTACCCCATTTAGGTATCTGAGAGCTTGTATAGAAATAATACTACTAACACATATACTACTAATACCATCTTACATTTACCAGTACTTTACAGTTTGTAAACATATTATTACATCTTATTCTCACATTATGAAGAAAATTATACCAAGTAGATTTAAAATACCCTCATTTTACAGTTGAGAAGATGGAAAAGATGTGAACATGTCTGTGTAAAAAGCCCAGGCTGGCTGCAGAGGCCCCTTTCGAGGTCAGGCCTTCCAAACTGTAAAGCATCTGGGGCTTTTTGCACTTTTCTTCCCCCATACTCAGGACTTAATGCCACTTTAGCAGCTGACTCCCATCCTACACAGGCCAGAAAATGGCTTCATTCACTCTGAATGGCTAATGAAATGTAAGGACTACAATATATCAAAAATTAAAAAAAACACAACCTACCAACACTGAGTCAATTCCTCCTCATAGCGACCCTATAGGACAGAGCAGAACTGCTCCCGAGAGTTCCAAGGAGCACCTGGTAGATTCGAACTGCTGATCTTATGGTTGGCAGATGTAGCACTTAACCACTACCTGTGCCACCACGGTTTCCAAATATGTCAATAAATAACATTAAATACATCAAAACAAAGACTCAAGCAATAAAAAAGCACTTTTAAAGAGTTTGTTATCAATATTCAAAAGTATTAAAATTCATCAAAGAATATGGAGGTAGAAACTAACCTCTAAAGGTTGTGCATGGTAATGATCTGTTGGATCTTTCAACTCTGCTGCTTCCTTCATTAAACGTTTAACAGCTGAAATCAAATTCATAAGACAGAAACAATTAAAACATATTTTTCCAAGTTAGTGGTTAGCAGATTTATAAACCTAATAAAAAAGCTCCTGCTTCAACAAAAAATATGTAGAGGACTAGTTCAACTCAGCAATGCCCAAGATTTAATTACACGATAAAAGCAATAAAGGAGGGGGTGAGGAAACAGTCACAAGGCTTTAGAAGAAAGACATGTTTTGAAGTTACACAGAGAGCCCCGGTGGTGTTGTGGTTAAGAGCTTAGCTACTAACAAAAGGTCAACAGTTTGAGTCTACCAGCTGCTCCTTGGAAATCCTATAGGACAGTTCTACTCTGTCCTGTCAGGTCACTATGAGTAGGAATCCATTTGATGGCAATGAGTTTGGTTTTTGTTTATAAAACAAAACCTGTGAGAGCCAGTATTTGACAAGACTGTCTGGTTCCCCTAGGTCTTACAGTTTTCCACTTTTGCAAGGGTGCAGTCTTACCACTTCTCTATCACTCCTTTTAGTAGAAAATATTTGTTTTCTTTCTCTGACAGGTTTTTACTTGCCACAGGTTCTGGTTTTTGCAGGTTTTACTGCATATACTTCCTATTTGGTGGCACATATCTAAATGCTTTACAAATATTAACTTACTTAACCCTCAAAGCAACTCTGTAAGATAGGTACCACTTTCCAGATGAGAAAATTAAACACGGAGAGATTATGTAACTTACCCACAGTCACACAGCTATTCAATGACAGACCCAGATTCTAACACACCTTCCTCATAAAATTCAATCCCAGCTGACACAACACAAACTTCTCATTTGGTGCCTATACCTAAGCAGCTGAGAATTACTGAAGGAGGTGGGGGGAATCACAGTAGATACCATATCAATGCCATTATAAAGCCATTATCAACAACCTCTACCAGGACACAATGTCACCCAATGTTCCTATATTTCTCCAGTAAGCTCACTAGCCTATTCCTTCCACCTATCATCCCAAAACTACCTCAATTTATTTACTTCTTGGAGCTATGGTGGCATAGTGGCTAAGAGTTTGGCTACTACTTAAAAAGTCAGCAGTTTGAATCCACCAGCCACTCATCACTAACCCTATGGGGCAGTTCTATTCTATCTTACAGAGAATGAGTCAGGATCAACTCAACAGCAGTAGGTTCTGTTTTTTTGGTACTCACTTATCGTCTCTCTTCTCTTCCCTCTTTCAATTAATGGCACAGTCTTTCACTTTCATGATAAATCAGCATTAGCTGGAGTGTATTCAAGTGTCCATCACAATCTACAACCCTATGTGCACCTGGCATTCTCTTTTCTTCTCTATTGGCTCTAAAGGTCCAATCCTTTGCTAAGTGCTCTGGATCCCAGATCCTCTCACCCTCACCTCAAGCATTATGTCTCTTACATGTCAGGATACTGGCATGTAATATCAAAGCCAGGTCAAAGTCAGGTAGCCCAAGGCTCCTGAGCCTCCTGTTGAAAACTACTGATGTAGGTCACAGAATGTTGGGAGGACCAGGTAGGCAACCAAACTGAAAGCAGACAGAAAAGGACAGGGGTGAGGTACCTGTCATTTGATAAAAAGGCAGTCAGTACGCATTACCTGTTATGTGAACAGGCAGAGAGGATACGAAAAGTAAACTGGGAAAAACCCACTGCCGTGGAGTCGTGAAATGTTATGGAGAGAGAGGTTAACTGAGAAAGCACCTTACACACATATACAACCATGAGAATTCCAATTTTATCTGGGGTTTTGCATAAAATTTCACTTTAATCAAGGGTTCTTATGTTTTTAAAAAAAGTTCTTATGGCTATTCTGTTTCATAATTAATACTCTTTTCTATCTCTTATTCTAAAATGTCTTTAGCAGCAGATTTGCCCGTTCAAAGTATCGTCTGATTTCCGCCTGCTGCTTCCATAGGTGTTGACTGTGTATCCAAACAAAATGAAATCCTTCACAACTTCAATTTTTTTTCTCCATTTATCTGCTGCTAAATACCTCTTCAGGGCCACCATGTGTTAGAACAACTGGATGGCAACAGGTTTCTTTTTAAAGCATCCCAAAGCAAAGATGTTGCTTTAAACACTAACGTGCACATGGAAGCTGGGCAATGAATAAGGAAGACCAAAGAACTAACACCTTTGAATTATGGTGTTGGCACGTCATCTCAATATACCATGGACTGCCAAAAGAACAAGTCTGTCCTGGAAGTAGCACGCAGCCAGAATACTCCTCCTTGTAAGTGAGGAAGACAAGATTTCATCTCATATACTTTGGACACATTATCAGAAAAGACCAGTTCCTGCAGAAGGGCATGATGCTTGGTGAAGTACAGACCGTGAAAAAAAGAAGATCTTCAACAAGACGGATGACACAGGAGCTGCAACAACAGGCTCAAGCATACGGACAGTTGTGAAGACAGTACAACTGGGCAGCGTTTCATTCTGTTGTACATGGAGACCTATGTGTCAAAACCGACTCAACGGCATCTAACAACAATTCTGAAATGTAAGATTTTGTTTACTTGATTATCATGTTTTTATTAAGCTTTATTTATTATATGGTAGATGACACAGCTGTAACTGTCAACAAAATTTCAGCCATCAAGCTTACACACTCAAGGTGCACAGTCAACACAAAACAGCATGATACATGCTCCATTAGAAGCAAGCACTTATTGAGACACTGTACCCAAGTACTAGACACTAGGCTTTGTTCAATTCTGGGTTTCATTCAACTCTTTGAACACACTAAGCCCTCTTTACTCCAAGCCTTCATATATACTGTTTCCTTAGTCTGGAAGGCTATCCTGTCCCGATTCCCAGTACCTCATCATCGAGACTGGTTCCTGTTGCTGTTATTGGCTACCATCAACTTGGCCCCTAACTCAACAGGACAAAATGCAGCCTGATCCTGTACCATCCTTGTTACCGGCTGCAGATCTGACTGCTGTGATCCACAGGATTTCCATTGGCTGAAGCTGTTCTTGTAGCCCATCATAGTCTAGAAGCTCTACAGAAACCTGCTCAGCATCAGTGTAACATGGAAGCCCCCAATAGCAGAAGACAGGTAGCAGCTACAGAGAAGGTGCACTGGCCAGGATTCAAACCAGGATCTCACTCACAGGAGAGAATGCTAACCACTGAAACACTAGTGCCTCCTACCAGACCTTCAGTTTCCTTTGTGCACCCTCAGAGTCACTAGGCATTCCTATGAGGAACGATCATAAAAATCCCTGACAAGTACTAGAATGAGGGTGCAGATGAGAAAACTGCCCTCTAAATGCACTCCAGTTATTCTAATAGTTTCAGAAACCACTGATCTACTAACTAGATTAAATCTTGTTTTAGTTACCTAGTACTGTTATAAAAGAAATATCCCAAGTAGATAGTTTTACCAGACAGAGACCTATTCTCTCACAGTCTAGGAGGCTAGAAGTCTGACTCTGGTAACCGACTCCTGAAGGTTTTCTCTGTCAGTTCTGGAGGAAGGCCCCTGTCCTTTATCTTCCCCTGGTCTAGGAGCTTCTGAGCAAGGAACCAAAGGACATGCTCTGATCCCTGCGCTTCTTTCTTGGTGGCATGAGCTCCCTTTTCTCTCTGTTGGCATCTGTCATGTATCTCCAGAGAGAATGGCTCAAGGTGTAACTTAACCCCATGAACTGCCTCATTAACGTAACTGCCTCTAATCACAACAAATCACAAAACGGAGGACAACCACACAGTACTGGGAATCACGGCCCAGACAAGCTGACCCCACATTTGGAGGGGACATGATTCAATCCATAACAATCCCTTTGCTAAAAGTCCTCATAACAAGTTATACTTCATCCGAATGCAACTCTTACCTGCCCTACTCACCCCGTGACAGCGCATCCTTACTTTCCTCTCTGTACTTCCAGTATCCACTCACCCAACACTTGCCCCCTCCTCTGCACCCCCACCCCCACCCTCTGGAGAGGAACCAGTTTGCACAGCCTCACCAAGTGCCGTCGAGTCGGATCCGCCTCAGGTATATATAAAACCATAAAGTACACACAGCACCTCCATCACTGTATTATACTTCACCTTTTATAAAATTCACTTTAATTACTTGTTTAACATCTGTCCTTTCTGCCAAAAACAGTAGACAGCGTGTATTTACTTCACTGCACATAAAAAAGAAAAATCCACTGTTGACTCACAGCGACTGTACAGAACACAGCAGAACTGCCCCACAGAGTTTCCACGGAGTGCCTGGTGGACTTGAACTGTTGACTTTTTGGTAGGAGCTGTAGCACTTAACCACTAGGCCACCGGGTTTTCCACAATGCACACATAAAGCACTTACTATTTGTAGAATTTTACTCTCCTTCCTCCATAAATCTCTTTCACAAGTGTCTGATTAAAGGCAACGATTTTCAAAAGTATTAGACAAAAGGATAAAACCTTTTGTTCAAAGAGAAGAAGCTCAATGAGAATCCCAATGTAAAACAGATAAACAGAGTGGTTTGGTGGTTTGGCTGAAGAAACTGATATGGAAAGGCTGCAGGCTCTTTACTGCACTTCCATCTATTTCGCCCCTAACAGGACCCAACAGGCAGAGACAGAAAACCCACAGGCACATAAAAATGTTATTTAATATTATGAGGTATAAGTAAAATCCCAGAAGCTGTTGTGAAGTTAAATAATCTGGCTGCTGACAGCAACCACAGATGCTAAGGAACCTTTTCCCTTTATTCTATCAGTCAGCTGAATATAATAATGATTAAGCTAAGAGGTCAGATTTTTATGTCATTTCATACCCACATCACATTCTCTCTGCCTGTTCCCCACCTAGCTCGAAAGGACAGAAGAAAATAAACACTGTATAGTTGTACCTGGGAATTAAGAGAAATGTGTTAAAGGGTTAGAATTGCTATTAGAATGCACCAACCCTACAAAGGGACAATCACTGGATCAATAGCTAAAATAATGACTATACTAGTTCACTGGCTGCATACGCATGTACCTACCATGTATGAGCTAAAGCCAAGTCATAGCCAATGACATCGAATCAATTCTAACTTACAGCGGCCCTATAGGTCAGAGCAGAACTGCCCCACGGAGTTTCCAAGGAGCACCTGGCAGATCTGAACTGTCAATCTTTTGGTTACCAGATGTAACACTTAGCGTTTCCTATGCCATGGACTTTTCATTTAACTCTGGCTAGTGTTTACATAATCTTTTTTTTCTGAAATAAGATATATTATGAATCCTTTAGTGAAAAAAAACATGGACTCTGGAATAAGAGCTGCATTAAAAGTCTGGCCCTGACACTTTATAGCTCCATCCTTGAACAAGTCACCTAATTTTATTTTACTCCAATGTTTACATTTGTCAAAGGGTCCTTCTCTTTTCTTCTTCACAGGAGCTCTGGTGGTACAATGGTTAAAGCGCTCAGCTGTTAACCAAAAGGTCAGTGGTTTGAACTATCAGCTGATCTGCGGAAGAAAGACGTGGCAGTAAAGATTTACAGCTCTGGGAACCCTATGTAGCAGTTCTCCTCTGTCCTAGATGGTTGCTGTGAGTCATAATCCACTCAGTAGCAGTGGGTTTGGTTTGGTTCCTCTTCATTGTTCCCTCAAGGTCATAAGTTATTAAGGTCAGAAAAGCACTGGGATTTAAGGCATTCCTGATAATTCCATAGTTCAAAACCAGGTGTTGAGTGCATGCAGTTGGCCCCTCAGGCTCCTGCAAAGAAACATCACTGCTATTACGGAATAGTCAAGTTTTAAAGCACTTCCTGGAAACCAGGTACACAGCATAGTCTGCTTCTCCTGACACTCCACCTCCCGCTTTCACAGGACTAAAAAGGAACTTGTATCTCTCTGCAGTGTTATTCAATGGAATTATCTCTAAGATGAATCAGGGAAGGCAACACCTTCTACCTCATACCTTGGTACCTGTTCTTTCCTCTTACAGATGCCATATGGTTGATTTAGGAAACACTACTGGACTCTTTATTCCCTGTCCTTGAGCACACAGAATATGACTCAACTAGAAGATGGCTCACAAGGACTCACAAGGACACATTTATTGAGCCTTCTGACAATAGCTAACACAATCTTGGAAAGTATCCTTTAGGGAAACTTTCACAAAAAACATTCAAAATGAAGGCAAAAGACTTTCCATTCTTATCTCTTTCTATTAGCATATAAATGAACAGAAAATTTGTTGGATCAATAAAGACCCTTCCAATTGAAACCTGTACCAACGATTGTCAAGACAGGCAATTCAAAATGCAGGATCAGTTTCTAGTCAATGTGCGAAAAAATGAAGCTTTCAATGGTTTTGCACATCATGTGATGTTAATATATACTTATGACGACTCTACAATGTTCCTTGGCAGGCAAGGCTGTGGCAGCATGCTATGTTTTCCCACTGCTCCCTATTCTGTAGTATTTCTTGGACCTGGGCAGACATGGGTCTAGGAGCATGCTTGTTCACATCCTACTTTTGCCTTTTTGAATACATTCCTAATAAAACTTTCTTTTTCCTTTACTAAACTTTGTTTTTATCCCTACAACACGGCCACTTGCAATCCAGATTCTAAGCTTTTCAGGCCTAGGCTTTAGCATTCTCACATGCCCAGGCTAGCTCACTAGGCTTACACTGGGGCTTACAGCCAAAGAACCAGCTGGTAATAAAGAACTTTTTGCAGTCCACTGTCTCCCATGCATCTTTTCTCTTCAAAAGCATGTAGTCTGGCACCATCAATTCCCAAAGCATGAGTAAAATGCAGGAGATGGGTATACCGAGAAGAGGAGAACCCAACACGTATAGCCCTAAATACCTTTTCCTACTTTCACAGTGAAGGTTCGTAAGTTTAAGGACTGGTATTTCTGCCCAAAAGAATCCTACAAAAACATCCACAGAACACACATTCAAAGAATGTCTGGGCAATAGAGATAGACAAATAACCAACACCTGCTTCCTGCCCTCGGTAAGCTCAAAATGAGCAGAGAAAGACATGTAAACAATTACAACACAATGTGCTACGAGTGACTCAGTACACGTGTAAGGGAGTACCTCAGTCTGTTACTGTAAAACACGGTTCAGGCCACCTGCCGCAAAAGCCAATACTGAGACAGGAGTAAATACCCTAGAGGTTTATTACATGCTGACACGTAAGGAACAGCGGGAATTTGGGTACTCAAAGCCCGTCCAAATTTGTCAGGCTAGGTCGCAGTATATAAATTAGGGAAAGACCACATGTAAATGCTGGGAACAATGTGGGCAGTTGGGGGTTACTGGGGGTCAACTGGGTGAAGGTCAACCGGATAGACAGGGTCGACTAGGTGAAGATCTGTTTCACAATCTCACAGGCCATCACCAACCATCAAAGGAAAACAAAGTGGTGTTAAGCGTCATGTGGCCAGTAACCTGGAAGACGAGCGCTTCAACACAAGTTACTTCTCCATCCTCCCCAGCCTCCAGCTTGATGCTTTTCATGACTTTTCCGGCAACTTGGGGGTGTTCTGCAACAGTGTCTCTCAGGTCCCCTTAGTCTTCAGCACCCCTCACATGCAGGCTTTTCAGCTTCCAGTTCCACTGTCAATCTCCAGGATAAGAAGTATCAGGGCGAGATGCAAGTTTGAGAGGGTGGAGGAAAAAAACTGATGAGTTTGGTTTTATGCTTACATTTTTTGGTGTTGGGTTACCGGAAAGCTCTATGTATAATTTATAAGAAGGGTCTCAGTTGGTCACTGAAACTTAAGAATTATTAGCACCAAAGTGTGGTTACCTCCAAGGACAAGAATGGATGAAAGACTTTTAGGTTTCTGGTGGAGGTGGTACATACCCATCTCTTACACTCCTATCGCCTAATGTACATGCCAACAGACTCCTTTTGAGGAAAGCTGTCACTTACACATAGACCTCCTCACTTCATAGTAGAGATCCTACAATCCTGGCCAGAGGAGACTCTAAGCTAACTAGAGGATTTTAAGAGGCAGCCCTACACAAGAGCTCTGCTAACAACCACACTCACAAAGAATAATATGAAGAATAATCATAAAGAAAAAACGTTTCCTACCTATGAAATGAACAAATTCATTATCCAGCATAATGGCCTTTAACCCATTTTGTGTATTGTTTTAATTTTCCCATCCTTATTTCTAAGACAAACATTAAATGTAGAAGAAAAGGGTTATAACTTTTACACTGTGTGGTGCTTTTAACCACCCCCCTTTCCTGGTAGCATAGCGGTTAAAAGTGCTACGCCTGTTAACCCAAGTCTAGCAGTTCAAACCTGCGACACACTTCTTAGAAACTCTATGGGCAGTTCTACTCTGACCTACAGGGTCAACAGGAGTTGGAATCAACTTAATGGTAGTGGGCTTTGGGGTCTTCAAACATAAGGGTTTTGGGGTTTTCAAACATAAGCATTCCTCTAAAAATATCACAGGACTGCGAATAAAACAAAGGCAGCATTTTTAATATGCCTCCTACTATTCTCAGTAAGTCTCATATCTCATCAAATTTACCTTCTCTATGCACTCCAAACAATCCAAGATGCTGGACTATACAGAAAACAACAAAGCATCAGGATTGGAAGAAGACTCACTAACAACCATTATACAAATAAAACAACCCTGCTTGCTGAAAGTGAAGGACTTGAAAATTAAAGACCACAGCCTTCAGTATGGATTATACCTCAACATCAGGAAAACAAAAATCTTCACAACCGGACCAACAAGCAACATCATGATAAACAGAGAAAAGATTGAGGTTGTCAGGGATTTCATTTCACTTGGAACCAAATCAACACCTATGGAAGAAACCAAAACAAGCAATGTATTGGACAAATCTCCCACACAAGACTCTTTAAAGTGTTGAAAAGTAAAGATGCCACCTTGAAGACTAAAGTGTGCCTGACCCAAACCATGGTATTTTCAATTGCATGTTATGTATGCAAAGCTGGACAATGAATAGGGAAGACAGAATAACTGATACTTTTGAACTGTGGTGCTGGAGAATACTGAAGATACCATGGACTGCCTGGGATGGGGCCAGAAGAACAAACAGATCTGTCATGCAAGACGTCCAAGTGTGCTCCTTAGTAGCAAGGATGGTGAGACCACACCTTACATACAGCCTTTGGACATGTGGTTGGGGGGATCAAGCCCCGGTGAACAAAAAAAAGACCAACACCCTCAACAAGACGGATGGACACAGTGGCTGCAACAGTGGGCTCAAACATAACAAAGACTGTGGACACGGCAAGGACTGGGCAACGTTTCCTACTGTTGTGCATGAGCTTGCTATGTATCCAAACCAACCTGACGGCACCTAAAAATGAAACCAGGAAGCTGAAAAAGCCTCCGTGTGAGCGCTGCTCAAGATTGGGGCCTCAGAGGCTTTGTTTCATATCACCCCCAATTCACGGGGGAAGTCCTGACGTGCATGTTCCACAAGCCCCAGGCAGTGACACCAGGGTGGGGCCTCAAAGGCACCACTATCAAATCAGTCAACTATAGACAATAACCAACTCCTTTTGTTTTGATAATTGAACTCGAACTAATGATAAAAGAATTAGGCAAGATGGACAGGGAAGTAACTTGCGTTTAAGCATTCTTCTTTCAGATCATAGGCCAGATGACGTCTAGCACCACTTTGTTTCCTTGATGGCTAGTGATGGCCAGACAGGTTGTGAAGCTTAGGACCTCCATCCTCACATGCCCCTCCCAACTGGCCCCACTATTCTCGGGAGACCTCTGTGCCTATGTGCCCTTTGTTCCATATATAACACCCGGGTTTGGCCTGCCAAACTTGGACAGCCCTGGAGATTCAAACATGTCTGTTTCCCACGTTCTAGTTGGCAGAATACAGTAAATAAACTTGCTCTTTAATCACTCACCAAAACCTGTCTCAAGAGACTGGCTATTTGAGGCAGGCAACAAGAACCTGGAGTTTCATCCAGTAACAACAACATGAACTCCAAATGAGCTACATAATAACAAAATAAATTTTAATTCTCTTCTTTTATAGAACAGCAGCACCCCCTCTGAGAAAATGAAACCAAAAAGAGGAAACACTATATTACACAGCTGGAAGCATGTCATCCAGAGTTTACCGAACTAACAATAGGTGATGATACTCTGGAAACACACAAAATTATGGAGAATTTTAAAAACTTCTCATCATGATCCCATGTATGATAACCTAACAAAACTGGGCAGTCTTCTGACAGCAATTTCTTCAGAACCTACCAGTTCTTCATTCCAAACTGCACGATCACTCACATTTTCATTACTCTGGACATTCCACTAAGTACCTCTGCGTCCTAACGAACTCACGGTGCTATGTGACCAAGGAGTTACCACACATTTTTACCCAAATAGTTTTATTTCAATCTACCACAGTCTAAATAATTCAATCCTTCCACCACCTAAGCTTAAGAATTATCCCTTTCTAGACCAGACCTGATGGTCTGATAGACTGAGGGACCCCAAAAGACATGGCCCACAAACTCTGTTCACCCAGTAACTGAAACCATTCTGGAAGTTGACTCTTCAGACAAAGGCTAAGTTGACACATAAACCATCATATGATACTGATGAGGAGTGTGGTTCATTGCTTGCCACTTATGGGACTAACCAGGCACCTTCTGCTCAGAGGCAACAGGGAGCCGTGGAGGGATACAATGTAGAGCTACTCAAATGGACATGAGAAATACCTGCTGGTGGGGAGGAGTGTGCTGTCACAAGTGTCAAGAGAATAGCTAGGGTCACATGGCAGTGTTAAGTTTTTGTATGAGAAGCTGACTGCTATTGTAAACCTTCACTTAAACACATTCAAGTTTCCACGTCAAAAAAAAATTTTGCTTTTTTTGCCAGCTTTCTCTTTCCTCTTCCTCCTCCCTCAGGGTTTTTAAAAGGGCTGGAGGGGACCTGAACAGTGAACTTACCGCAATTTAATTGTATAAATTAGTTTCTAGATGAGCCCAAAGCTTTCGTTAGAATTTTATGAGTCTATGCCCCTCAAAAGGTTATGACTGGTTGTATACACTGGGTCCCCTGAGGGTATTTCTTAGGCTGATAGCACTCATGCTATGAAAGTCTTGTTCAGTCAACAGACCCAGGCTTTTCTAGTCTCTGGGTATTTGGAAACCCTGGTGGCACTGTGGTTAAGAGCTACCTCTGCTAACCCAAATATCAGCAGTCTGAATCTGCCACGTGCTCCCTGGAAACTCCGCGGGGCAGTTCTACTCTGTCCTAGAGGGTTGCGATGAGTTGGAAATTTAGAAGGATTTAAACAAAAAAAAATCAGAGTCACAAAGTCAAATCTCTCCATAAGGATGCTGGTCTTGCTGATTCCTACTGGAGAGCAGTTTCTCTGAAAGGAAAAACAGAGAAGCAAAGAGCTGGATATGCAATCACTAATATCCTAGGATTTATCATTCAGAGGTAAACTGGCATTTCCCACTCCAGACAACTTTACCAAGGTAGAAATAAGGCTCAATACCCTTTCTAAAACACAGTGATTCGAGTCTGCCTTGATCTGGGACTGCTGATTACTTTTCCTTCATCTTTTATGCATCAGAAAAAAATGTAAAGCTAGGAGTGTTTGGGCCGCTCTGTAAATGAAGCAGGGGCATTAAATATAGGAACAAAAACCTAGAATGAATACAAACCGATCATCAGTTTGGCAAAATCATGATCAATAAAGTACAGGGCTGAACTAGCTTTGCAAGTCCTTAGTTAACTAGCTTAAAAGGTAACACTTCCTTTATATTACCAATTTTATCCACCTCAAACTCTGCAAACAGGGTATTTAAACAATCAAATTTTCAAGTGTAAAATCAAACAGCTAATAAAATTCCGCGTCCAGGGTGCAGGTACGAGAAAGAGCTGGTAACTATTACGGACACGACCTCTACACCTGTTCTTAGGCATAAGTTTATGATACAGCGCTACCGGACACAGATGAAAAAACCAGAGTCCGGGTGGTATGAGACGGCGGCTAGTCCCCGGGTTTGACAGCCAGTGCCTCCCCGTCCTGCGGCCTGCACCTCCCTGGCAGGCGGCGGCCTCGCGTAGTGCGCGAAGCCGGGAGCGAAGCCGCGAGTGGCGGCGAACACGCGGGGACGGCGGCCCCGACTCTGAGTCTAGGGGCACTCCACCCTCCCGGGTCCAACCTGCGCACGCTGTGCAGTCCCGCCCTGCTCACCCGGACTCTTCAGGTTGTAACGGGTCTCCATGGCGGGTAGACGACCCGACTCCAGCCTCACGCCCAGCCGCGGCAGCCCTTCCACGCCGCCGCTGCCCGCGTCTCGGCGCGGCTTAGGCCGAGCGCGTTCGGCGGAGGAAGCTTCAGCAGGCACCGCCCAGCCGCGTCCCGGACTGCGGGCGGGAGGGGCCGTGAGGGTGCGGACGGGGAGCGAGCGTCGCGCTGGCACCGCCTCCTCTGCTGCTCCTCCGCCTCCCTGAGGGCCGGGCGGGCACCCGCGCCGGCCGGGGCGTGGCTCAGCCAGGGGCCGCGGCTGGAGGGCAGCCTTCCCTTGGCCGCGTGGAACTCCGCCGCTGTTGTCCAGCCTGCGTCACCAGCTCTTGCACGGGTTTTGTGAAGTTGCCCTGACGTGGCAGCAGCTTCGTGGCGGTCACATGGTCAGTGCGGACGCCGGCGACTTCGCGGCTCAAGTATCTGCAAGAGCAGACAGCGCCCCCCTCGCTCCGCGGGCCCCCGGAGGCGTCTGCAGGCGCTCCCGGCTTTCCCGCGGAACTGGTCGGCCGGAAGCGGACCTGCCCCGACCTTCTGTGAGCTGCGTCCGGGACTCCGGGGGCCCCGGAGAGTTCGGAGCAGCCCTGGCGCTTGGTCTGCAAAGCCGCTGCACAGCCGAACTTCGCGCGCTGGACTGCGGTGTCTGTGAAGTGCTTTATTGTTAAAACTATTCGCTGCTTTGGGCAACAACTGAGGAAGGGGATAACCAATTATAACGACATTGAGTGCTGTGGACGATTTGTAACAAATTATTGTTTCATTACGTCTGAGTATCTTAGGCATTGTAAGGGATTTTAAAAAGAAAAGCGAATCAAAGTCTGTCAAAATTTAAAACTAAGGGAATTACACTGAATTTGAGGGAAAGCATACAAACTTGCAAGGCAAAATAAACATCAAAAGACACAGTTCCTGCTTCATTTGTCCAGTGACCCAGTGCAGCCAGAGAACCATCCAAGGATTCAGAGGGCTTTACAAGAGGAGGAGGAAAGGAAGAAGGGATGGGGAAAGTGGGGTGGGAAAGAGCAAATTCAAGATGAGATGAAGGTGTTAATCAGGTTGCGCAAGTTTCGTTTTGCCACCTAAAATTTTTAGAGTCTTAGTTTGATTTGGCTTCAAAACCATTGCACTTTTAGTAAAATCAAGAATCTAAATCTGTAGTGAGTGATGTCCTGCTTGTCGCAGTTGCACCAGCAGCCCTTTGTAACAGCAGTGGAATTGAGGGAAAGAAGGAAGTAAAGAATTATATAAAAAGTGGTATCTTTTAAATCCATGTTGCTTTCAGAAAAGTAAGCTGATAATCTAATTGACAGAGATGTGCAAACAAACCCAAATCCGGATGAACTGCTTCATCTGTGGGTCACTTATTAGTCAGTCCTGGGAGTGTGGGTAGTGGGGTCCTTTCCAAGGTAGACCTTGCCCTGGGCCTCTCTACCCAATCTTAAAGAAAGATAATACCATTTATAAAAAAAAGAGGCTTTCACTAAAAGGACATTGAAAACCTTAGCTTTGTTGTTGTTAAGTGCCACTGAGTTGGTTTCGGCTGGTAGTGACCTCCTGCACAACAGAAGACTATGCAGTCCTGTCTCATCCTCACAGTTGTAGCTGTGTTTGGGCCCAGTGTTACAGCTAGTGTGTCAGTCCATCTCCAGTCCAGGTACCTGAGATGGGGAACCTAGCACGAAAATGGACACTACTGACAACATGGGAAGTTTCTTGCTCTGTAAACCTTCACCAAATGCACAATTGAAAAAAAAGAAAAATACGAAATCTCTCCATCCTTGCTTCTAAGGACCATTTGCACTGTATTTCTTCCAAGACAGATTTGTCATGCTTCTGGCAGTCCATGGTATAATCAATATTCACCACAATTGAAAGACATCAATTCTTCTTTAGTCTTCCTTATTCATTGTCCACCTTTTGCATGTATATGAGGTGACTGAAAAATACCATGGCTTGGGTCAGACATACTTCAGTCCTCAAAGTGACATCTTGGTCTTACACAGCTTTTCCCAATACATGTCTTAACTGCTGCTTTGTCAGTGCAGTATTTCTTGACTGCTGCTTCCATGGGCTTTAATTGTGGATCCAAATAAAACACAATCCCTGACCTCTGAGAACATGGCCCCTGGACTTGTTGCTAGCCCAGAGCTGAAACCAGTACCGAAGCCAACACTTCAAATAATGGAATGGAACTGAGGACACAAGAGTAATGCATGTGGTGTGTATATTTCATGGTTTAATATATGTATGAGGCTGTTCTACTGGTTTCTTTCTAGAGGACAGAGGAGAGGGTGGAGAGGAAGGGACAAGTGTTGGCTGACTGGATACCGGAAGTAAAGATTGAAACCAAGAGGGTGCTGTCACAAGTTGAGGAGAGCAGACTGGGATACAGAAGTGGGGCTTGGGCTTTTAAATGGAAAATTGACTGGAATTGTAAACTTTCACTTAATAAAAAAGTTTTTAAAAAATGAAACCCCTGAAACTTCAAACTTTTCTCCGTTTACGATGTGGCTTATGATCCAGTTATAAGGATTTTTGTTTTCTTTAGGTTTAGGTGTACTCCATACAGAAGACAGTGGTCTTTGATCTTCATCAGTAAGCACTTTTAAGTCTTTTTCACTTTCAGCAAGCAAGGTTGTGTCTTCAGCATTTCACAGTTCTTTAAATTGTGATTGAGTGAAGGTACACAATCCAAATTAAATTTGCATGCCTGCCTATCTGCAGCTCCTTCTGCTTTCCTTGCCTAGTGACAGCACACTCCGCCTTTTCGTTCTACATATGTCATATCCTCTTTACAGTCTCCAGTCCCCTCCTTTCCACTCTCTCCTCTCTAGTAAGAGGTCAGTAGTACAGCATCTTACAGATGCATAAAACCATAAAGTACACACATATGGTCACTTTGTTTCCCTGAGTCCAAGTCCATTCCTGTCCAGAGTTGACCTCAGTAATGTTTTCTGGTCAGGGGCAGCAGCAGGTCGAGGAGCCATGCTCCCAGGGGAACCCCCAGGCTTTCGGACCATCATTTGCGGTCTTTTTTAGTGGAGATGTTGAGGTGCACCCCTTTTTCTTATGTTGCTACTGGGACTCAATATTGAGTGCTCCATCATGGCTGTCTTTGATGGTGGCCAGGTACCATCTGGTTCTTGTGGTCACACACCAATACAGTCACCCATTCACCTGGGTCCTTCCGTCTTCTGGACTCTCTTTCCCCTGTGTCTTTATTGTGCATTTCACAGGTTATTAGTGAGCCTTCCTCCAGTGTTATACCACATTCTTCTTGGATTGTTTACTTCTTGGTTTGTTGAGCATACAAACTGAATTAAATATGGTGAAAGGATGCAACCATGACGCATACCTTTTGTAATTTTAAACCACACAATATCTCCTTCTTCTGTTCAAACTACTACATCTTGGTCTATGTACCTAAAACCAAATCCACTGCCATGAAGTCACCTCCAAATCATAGTGATCCTATGGGGTTTCCAAGGCTGTAAATCTTCATGGAAGCAGACTGCCACATCCTTCTCCTGGTTCTATATATAGGCATACATAATTCAAGCAGTGTTTTTAAACTGGTTTTACCCTTCTTTTCACAATCTGACCTTCTCATTGAAATGATCTGTATGCATTCATTCATTGTGTTGAATCTTCAAATTGTTTAGTGACATCCTCTCATGCTACCTTCGTGCAAAGCCACTGGTTTATTTCTCCTGGGTTTAAAATAAACCCTTTAACGGACAGGCCCATGAAGAAGGTTCTATCCCTATGTGACAGGTGATAAATTAAGAGCTCTAGAAGCACTAGGGACCCTTTTGTTAATCAGTCCCCAGATCCATCACTCCTGCCAGGCCTAACTGTCCTCAGAGGCTGTCCTTTACTTGCCCTCAGTAGGTACTAGGACATTTTACTTTCTTTTTAGAAGCCCACACACCTATTCTGCTCCTTGGGGCTCTTCTCTCCATGAGACTGGCTCAGTAGCAATTAGAGCCTCTCGTTTCTTGATTAAAAACAAAAACAAAAAAACCTACTCTGATAATTTAGTTATGGACATATAAAAATTTTATTACTATCTTGCTTCAAGGAAAGAGGCCTCTGGCAAGCCAATTTAAGTGTTCCTAGAAAGAGACATTTATGGAGAAAAAAAGAGTTGGATACAAAAAGAGTAATTCTATTTAAAACTCACTAATTCTTGAACATTATCTATCTGTTAGTTTGTCATACTGTGGTGGCTTGCGTGTGGCTGTAATGCTGGAACCTATGCCATCAGTATTTCAAATACGAACAGGGTCACCTGTGGTGGACAGGTTTCAGTGGAGCTACTAGACTAAGACTAGGAAGACTTGGCAATCTGCTTCTAAAAATCACTCAGTGAAACTCCATGGATCACAACAGAACACTGTTCACTATAGTGGTGGAAAAGGAACCCAAATATACCAACAATCATGAAGATGGCATAGGACCAAGCAGCAGTCTATTCTGTTATTCATCAGGTCACCATGCGTGGTAGGCAACTTGACAGCAACTAACAACAAATTCTTGACTGACAGCTGGGTTGGGAAGGAGCTAGCTTTCCTAGAACATTTGCGTTTCTCCAAAAATTGCTTTTATTGTAAATATTTATTTAGTCCTAGGAGGAAGCTGTAAATTGCATCAGGAAGAAAGGTTCTATACCAGTTCAAGTTTGGGATGAGTTTTCCTTTACATTTATTTGGTGATCCTATAGAACACTTGTTATTTTAAGAGATTTTCCTGAAAGCAAACTCAGGAGACAACAAAAATGGCAAAAAATACAGTTTTAAATATTTCAGAATCTTAAAAATGTCGTAGAACCAAAATCCTTGGCCTGTATCTTCCTTTTTTTCTGATTATAACCAGAAGCCCTTTGAAGTGCAGGCCCCTTCCCCACCCCCCATTTGTATCTTAGAACAAGGCAAGGAGAGGCCTTGTTTTTGACACTTAACATACATCAACTCATTTATTTTTCCCAACTGCTCTGGGAGGGACACAGACTATGCCCATTTTACAGACAGCTGAGGTCTCAGAGAAATCAAGTTATTTGTTAAATTCTCAGTTTTTCAGCTATATAACAAATTTTTATCCTAGCATTTTGTTAATCATATTAATGAAAGGAAAATTTTTTTAGAGTTCCTTTATTTCTTGACTTAGTCTTAATACTTTGAAACCCATTATATAATGATTCTTAAAATTTTCAGTGACTACTCAAGGCTCTTTAGCTAAAAGCAGAAGAGGCCTACAGACTCTGAAACCCAAGTTGTTTCACTGCATCACAAAATGCATCTGGCTGTCTTATCTCACACAAGGTCTTTTTTCTAAAAGCATATTGAAGAGGAATATGCGTCTCAGAATCTCAATGCTATTCATGATCCAAACACTTTAATATGTTTATTCTTCAACATTTAAAACGTCCCAACTCGACGGCACTTGGCTTGGCTTTTTAAAATGTTTTTCTTGATCATAAAAACAAAACATGATTGTTCAGTATTTGAAATATAAACAAAATGCAAATATGATTAATATTTTTGGTGTATTTACCTTTAGTTATAACGCATAGGTACTTTTAGAGTTCAAATTCCGTCGTAGATGCTTTCTTTGTACTAAAATCATTCGCCACCAGCTGTTTTCTTTTGCAAGCAGGAGTGTTATCACTTAGACTGACAGTATGAATTACCTAATTTTACAAAGTCTTCATAGAGTAAAATTTAAAAAAAAAACTTAGAAAGCCGTAATGTGAACTTCATTCCTTTTAATATAGTTTATTTTCCATAAAAAAACAAACTCACCTGCTCTAGTCTTTCCTATTGTTTGTCCCTCCAGATTTCCCCTTTGAGGTAGCTAATAAGAAACATGGGACTAATGTTCCTATGTGGAAGAAGCCAGCATTAATGTCATGGGGATGCTGTTTACATCATTACCAGCAGCACACGTTTAAAGTCGGGTTCCCTAAACACAAACAGCCCAGGAAGGAGCTCTTTGTTTTTTGAGTGCCCCTCCTTCCTCTGCATTGCGGGTGTAATGGCTGTGCTCTCGCCTGCCATCTGGTGGCCAGCCCAGAAATCCGAAAAGGGAGAAGGCCTCTTGGGTTTTTCTTCCCAGATTCTCTGCTCAAGATAACTGTCTTACCTGCTCATTCTGTTTGAATCCTAAAAATCACTTTTCCACTACTATATTCAGGAAGAAAATATTAACTAATATTAACACCTTTAGAACAATAAAACAATCCTATACTGCTTTCTGTTAAAATCCAATTTACAATCATAGGCAACCTTTGAATAATAAGGAAGCCATTCAAGCAGAATACTTCCAGTACTGGTTTAGGAGGCTCCTTCTGCCAGATGACTTGTAGGGTATCACTTTTGTGGGGAAATGTTTTCTTTTATGGATTAACAAGCAAAGAAGTCGCTTCAGGCCTAAATACAGTAGTATAGGGTTCTTTGCATCACTATGAAAATGATTTTTAGTGTAGTTTTCTAATGTTTTTGCTTGGAGATCAATTTGCTGCCACAGCTTTGAATAATCTGACATCTCAAAATTACAGCTCTTGGTTCTTAGGATAAGGAACAACAACTACAAATCCTTAGTATTGTGCTTTTCCTTCATTAGCATGGATTGCATTTCTTCACTGTTGCCTTTTTCCCCATGATTCAAAGGTGTTTTTTAAAATCATGCTGCTCCTCTTCCTTAGTCCTCATAAGATAAACTTTAGGAGTTTCACGTAAACTATTCATTTTCTAAGTTTAGCTGTTAAGGAAACACCTGCAACTTAGAAAAACTGTTGTTCACGCGAAAGACAGGTTAACTTCACAATGTGCTAGCTGACAGCTGTCACCCTCGTCCTGATTCCCTTCCTAAAGGATCCTCCCACACTGCCTTTGTTTGTGCCTTCTTCTTTGTCCTCATATCCTGTCATTCTTGGGGTCTCTTTTGGCCACCTTTTCATTGATTCAACTTGCTCATCTGCAGACTAGCCTGAATGGCTTAGAACTCTGCTCCCACCTTGAGAGCAGCTTTTACTTTCAATTCCTTGGGAAAATGCAAAATTGAAAAACAAAAAAAAAAACAACTATGAATTCAGTAAAACTTTGACACAAATCTGTATTTTATTCACCATTTTAGCATCCACAAACTTTCAAGAAAATAATAATAGTTCATAGATATGTGAAACATTCTTCAGTCTACAGACAAATGTTCAGTGCACACATGGAATTACATGAACTTCTGATAGTGATTCTGCAGCCACGGGGCATTTCAGCACTATTAATGTATTTAGAATAATCAGACAACCCTAGACTGCTTCCCACTAAGATGGAATTTACAATCATAGGCAAACTTTGAATGATAACTGTCATGGATTAAATTGCCCCCCCCCCCCATGTGTAGTGATTTGCCTGGGCCAGGATTCCCTGTATTCTGTAATTGTCCTCCATGTTGTGATTTTCTTATGCCGCATGTTAAAGGATTAGTGTAGGACTGTAAATCTCTTCATAAGATCACCTCCCTACTCCACCGTAAAGGGAGTTTCCCTGGAGTATGGCTTGCCCCACCCTTAATCCTTTCATCCTGCAAGAGATCAAAGAAAAGGGAAACAAGCAGAGAATTGGGAACCTCACACCATCAAGAAAGCAGCACCGGGAAAAGAGCGCGTCCTTCAGACCTGAGGTTCCAGCACCAAGATGTTCCCCGAACAAAGACTGATGCAATACTGGACTTTTCTCCAGAGCCGACAAGGGGGAAAGCCTTCCCCTGGAGTGGACACCCTGAATATGGACTTGTAGCCTACCGACTGTGTAAGAATAAACCTTCCTTTGTTAAAGCCATCACTCTGTGGTATTTCTGTTAGAGCAGCCCTAGCTCACTAAAACAATAACCAAGCCATCAACTTACGAAAGCAGTCCTGGACCCTATGAGTTACCCTTTTCACACAAAATAACCAAAAGATGGAGATATGTCATAAGTAACTTGCGTTCTAGCATCTTGTGAGGAAACAGCTGGTTCAGGTGACTTCTTTGGGGAACTGGAGCTGGGGTTATGGGACAAGTTCTTCCATGAAGGTGTACTTTATGAATAGATGTGTATTATGAATGTGTATGTCAGGATAGAAGGCAATTTTTTCCACAAACATTCCTCCTCAGAAAAGAGAACTGCCTTCTATTTTTGTCTTGACCAGTCCTTCTGATCAGAGCACTCCTCAGAAGAACATGTCTTTAAAAGGCTTAAGCAAGGGCAGTTTTCTATCTTACAAAAGTCACCTGACAAAATGGGGGGGGGGCAAAAGTGATATGAATTATTCTTGGGAATATGAAGAACAAGTACTGGAGACCATTATTAGCAGTCTTTTAGAATATCATTTAAAAGAGAAATGCAAGATATAGTTATTTGTGGAGATTTTGGAAAAAGCAAACAAAACAAAAAATTGCCCTAATCTTTAACACAAAGCCTGAGTGGTTTAGCAGAATTCCTGCCTTCTGTCAGGGAGAGCCTTTCCAATTCTCCAGCCAATGCACCTCATTCCCAGCCACCACCTCTATCTCCATGACACATGTTGTGTGATGCTGAGGAGGTTTCAGTGGAACTTCCAAACTAAAGCTGACTGGGAAGAAAGGCCTGACGACCTAATTCTACAAATCAGCCAACGAAAACTCGATGAATCACAAACTATCACAGGGCTACTGAGGAAGCATTCAGTTCCCTTGTACACAGGGCTGCCACGAGCTGGGACTTCACCTCCAGGACAGCCAACAATCGAGGCTGTTCAATTGTTCAGCTGTTCTTGAGACTCCAGTCAAATCTCCACTGACAGTCTCCTGCTTGGTTTACAGTATGGTGAATCGTAAGTACCCAGGAGGGAACTGTTAGATGACTCAAAACATTGTTCCAGGATGATAAAGAGCCTGCTGTGTTTACAGTGATGATAAAGCCCCCACGTGTGAAGAGTTTGAATAAAACTAAGGAGGGGGGAGCAATTTTTCTAAATTAATAGCGTTTTGTGTGATACTACATTAGTAGAAAAAACGGCATAAATAGACGTTATTTACATCCCTAAAAGATTACACTTAAAGTAGAGATTAAATAATGGAGGTTTAAAAATCAACAAGATCAAATTGAAAAAAGAAACTAACATTTGTGGAAGAGCAGAGAAGAACGCCACCCCCACCCCAGGCAGGTCCAATCCCAATCCTCCCCCTCAACACCCCACCTCCTTTAATGACTGCAGATCAAACAGTGCTTACCAAACCATAAGCACTGCCTACTGATTAGACTCCCAGACCTCTCCCCATTCTGATTCAAGAAAACTGGGATAGGGATGGGACAGTGCATTTTCAGTACCTGCCTCAGATGATTCTTTAAGGCCAGGTAACTCTGGAATCTGCTGGCCTACAGCAGCATTAACTAAAACTGTTATGTGAACTGGGCACCGTTCTTTGTACGCCATGAACCTTAGTTCCTCTCTCACCGAGAACTGGCAAGACAAACAGGGCTGGTCTCCCCAGTCAGCCCCTTCCCTGCTGCACTGCCTTCCAGGAAGGGAAAGCAAAAGCCTGAGACCACTTTGTAAGAGTTCCGGGAGAAGTCTGGATTTAGTCAGAATTTTATTTCCCCCAGGGCCACAGAAGGGGTTGGGCATTAGCCTTAGTGACTTAGGGAAGCAGAAAGCAAACAGAAGCCACTTACAGGAGCGGAGTATCTCCACAAACTAGTGAGGGTTAGCAGGTAAGTTACTGAGGGTTTAACTGCTCTACTAGAGTTGGCCATTCAGAAGGGCCTTTGTCTTAGACTCCTGACATTGGGGGACTGGAATGATCCCCTCCTCCCAGAAGTTTATTTGATAAGACTGAGGAAGCAAGCAAGGCCCCCTGCAGCTGGTTGTCAGGACCCTGCTCTATACTGAGTGTAGCCCCTTGATTCATGGAGAAGGGCTTTCTTTGTCCAGCTGGTTCTTGGGAGGGTCAAAACAGCACAAATGGGCAAACTCAAAGATGCTTATATTGGCTAAGACCAATGTCACCTGAATTAACAAAGGACCTCAAGAGTTAGACGTGTACTGAACTTCAAGCCAGTTATCATACAGGAGGGTAGAATTAATAGCAAAAATAGCCATGATCCAAAAAACACAAAACAACAAATGCTGGAGAGGCTGTGGAGAAAGTGGAACCCTCCTACACTGTTGGTGGGGTTGCAAAATGGTCCAGCCTCTTTGGAAAGCAATCTGGCGCTTCCTTAAAAAAATGGATATCGATATACCATTTGACCCAGTAATTCCACTACTTGGAATATATCCTACAGAATCAAGGCCTTTCACACCAACGGACACATGCACCAGAATGTTTACCGCAGCACAGTCCACGATAGCAAAAAGATGGAATCAACCCAGATGCCCAACAACAGAAGAATGGATAGGTAAACTACGGTATATATACTCAGTGGAGCACTACGTAATGATAAAGAACAACGATGACTCCAGGAAACATCTCATGACCTGGTTTCAACTGGAAGACATTATGTTGAGTGAAAGCAGTCAGCGACAAAAAGGACAAATATTCTATGAGACCTCTACAATAAGATCTCAAAAACAGACTTGTGTATAGAAGAAAAGACTCTGTGACAGCTGCAAGGGAGGGTAGGGAGGGAGGGAAAAGGGGGAGGGTTTAGATTAGATAGTTGCTAGGAATCTGGTTGGGTGAAATCAGTGACAGCACACATTAGAACAAGAACAATATTAAGTGGACTTAAGCATAACATGAGTACTCCTTGCATCTTAACCCAATATTGCAAGGATAGAGTAGGTGGGGCAGGGGGCAGGGGACCATGCTCTTACGCGAAAGCGAGGCCAACTGGCACAATTAGCATTTTGCTAAGAGGGCTCTCTGCACCCCACGTTGGTGAGTGGCGTCTAGGGTCTTAAAAGCTGCCAAGCTGCCAAGCTGCCATCCGAGGGCACAGCAAATGGTCCCAACTCAGCAGGAACGGATGCTCACCAAGGACCAAAATGACATGGGGGAAAGACAAGCCAGAAGATAAAGAGATTCACATCAGTGGGTGCCTACATCGACTTGGGACCGGAAGAACCGGATGGTGCCCGGCCACCACCAGTGATAGTTTGTTTTTTAATTCTAAAATTGAATGGTTTGGGGGGAGAATAAGAGGATACAACTTGAAGTATCTTTAAAATTACGATACCCCAAATCCAAACCCACTGCTGCTGAGTCAACTCCAATTCACAGGGACCCTACAGGACACAGCCGACCTGCCCATATGGTTTCCAAGGCTGTAATCTTTACAGGAGCAGACTGCCACACCTTCCTCCCTCGGCGCTGCTGGTGGGTTCCAACCCAACCGCTGAGCTTTACATTAGCATACAAGGGCTGATTTAATCACTGTGCACCAGGGCTCCTTCACAGGGATCACTGAAAAAAAACCCACTGCTGCTGAGGTGATTCTGACTCACAGCAACCCTATAGGACAGTCCTATAGGGTTTCCAGGGAGCACCTGGCAGATTGGAACTGCCAACCTTTTGGTTAGCAGCTGTAGGCTGTATTTATTTTCACTTTACCATGACAGACAGGACAACTGAAATAAGATCACAGCTTGAACTTCACTTGAATTTATGATACAAGCAGATCTTCTGGAGGGCCTGCCAGGCCAAATTTAGACACTGATAAATATCATTCTGCTTTTCAAAATTCTAAATGACATGCAAAACTCTTAGCCCTGGGTTCTTCTATTAGATTCTACTCACATCTTCTGTTTCTCATGCTAACATAAAAAGAACACACATATCCATCTTAGGCAACATGCATCATTCCCTGGTACCAACAAATTAAAAAGAGGAAAATAAACTTTTTATTAAACCTAATTCTGGAAATAATACTGAGTTTATATAAACTTTTTGCTTTTACGATCATTCATCTCTTTACTCAATTACAAGGAAAGGCACTACACTTCAGTAAACATTTCCACTTTCACAGCCTACTTAGTTTGAATTAGTCAGATTAAATACAGCACATGATCTGCTATTAGTTGAACAAAACAACTTGTCAGATGCTGGTTATTGCTCTTCATGGTCTCTGCTGGAGTGTGATCTACCCAACTACCACTGTAAAAACTGACACCCACAAGGGCTCATCTGAAGTAGTTCATTTTCTACTATTTTTTGGATATTAAAATCCATCTCCAGTATCTGCCAGGATTTAGCCATGTTTACTAAGGTAAACATAGTGTCTGGCATATAGTAAGCACCCTATAAACATTGGTTGAATGAAAGAAAATTACAATTTCCCTCTGACAATAGAAGACAGAGAAATCCAAACACGTGGTTCCTTCTATTAGTTACCATCCAGTGTATGGGGATGCTTGCCCAGCTTGGACAAGGGAGGCTGAGTCAAGAGAGGTAGGGAAGGACCAGACAGGCAGGTCCTTTGTCAAGGAGTGTGGACTGATGTTGAACGGAGGGCTACTGGAGGCTGCTGAGCAAGTATGTGACGTGGTCAGAATTGTGGCCATTTTCAAAGGTCCCTCCTGGTCTCAAGTGAGCAGAGGATGGGAGTGAAGGCACTGGTTAAGGGGCTGCTGTGATGCCAATTAGAGAAGATGGTGGTCAAACTAAGAAACAGTGGCAGAGAAGATGGAGAGAAATGACCAGATTTAACAGACATCCATTACGAGTAACAAAAACAAACAAACAAAAATACCCTATTGCCATTACGTCATTTCCAACTTACAGCGACCCTACAGGACAGAACAGAACAGCCCCACAGGGTTTCCAAGGCTGTAATCTTTACAGAAGCAGATGGCCACATCTTTATCCTGTGTGAGGGCTGGTAGGTTCAAACCCTCAACCGTTCAATTAGCCGCTGAGTGTTGAACCACTGCACCACCAGAACTCTCCTCTGTAAGACAAGGCTGTAAGAAATGGGTGATTGTAGACGAGCAAGAGGAAACAATCAAGAATGAGACCCAAGTTTCTGGCACAGATACTAGGAAGGACAGTCATGCCATCACAGAAAACCAAACTAAACCCACTGCTGTCGAGTCAATTCTGACTCACAGCAACCCTACAAACAGAGTAGAACAGCCCCACCGAGTTTCTAAGGTGCATCTCGCAGATTTGAACTGCTGACTTTCCAGTTGGCAGCCCTAGCAAGGAGGAATAAATGTAAGGAAGCCAAGTTCGATTGCTAGATGTAAGAAACATCTTGTAGAAAATCCCAGTAAAAGTATACTAACGGTAAATTTAAATATAGGTCTGAAGGTCTGGAAAAGACTAGGATTGAAGTCCTTTTTAGAATCTTAATCCAGGTTAATGTTTTGTTTTCCATAAATTGTTGTTACACATATTAAAAACTCAAGGAAAGAGGATGAGAGCAGTTTAGATGATTTTCTCAGCACGCGATATCCTATTACCTCTTTAAATACCAAATGACTATGAAAGGTAAATTTTTCCTCTGGTATTTAAACATCCTCTGTTACCATTACACTTGACATTAGAGTTACTTAATGTATTAGCAAGGAAAGCATAATCTTTGTGGACTTTCTTCTCTGAGTGAAATGCATTTTGAAGACTGCTCCTATTGGTTATACAAATATGCAAGGGAGTGCATGTAAGAATAGGAATTTATTTTTAAATATCCAGCATTTAAGCCTAACTAAGGCCATGCAGCAGTAAATCCTAAACTCTAAGTCTCCTCACACATGCAAAACAAGGGCATTTAAGGATATACTTGGTGAGGCCTGTTAAAATAATATGGTTGAGAATACATACTCGGAGTCAGATCCCATCCTTGCCTCTTACAGCTAGATTATCTTGGTCACGTTATGGCATCTGTTTGGCCTCAGGTGTCTCATCCATAAAGTGAGCATAATAGTACCTATCTCCTGGGTTTATGAGGGTTAGTTATGTCACGGTACTTGACGGCAGTGCCTGGCATATTGTATGTACTCAATCAGCATCATCTATAATTACTTAAAAATTCTGTTGCAGTAATTATTTCAGATCAAGTATTCCAGTCAGAAGCATGATTTCATATTTACAATACAGCATCTGATGCTAGTCCTGAGAATTCCTAACAAACCAAAACCAAAGCTATTGCTGTCAAGTTGATTCCAACCCACAGCAACCCTACAGGACAGAGGAGACCTGTCCTATGGGGTTCTCAGCATTACAAATCTTGACAGGCACAAGACTGCAGTATCTTCCTCCCACTAAGAGACTAGTAAGTTTATACTGATGACTTTTTGGTTAGCAGTTGAGTGCTTAATCACTGCATCACCAGGGCTCCTTTGAGAACTCGTAGGAGTTCTCTATTTATATAATGTCATTATAGAATAGAATCTTACCAACCAAAGTAAAGAATGATAGGAACTGTAAGGAAAAGAATTTCCACATGGTTAGAGATTATGATCAGAGCGGAAAGAATATCTGAAACTTGGTGAAATAACAGTTAATTCTGTTATAGACTTGTATGAATTGAACTATGTCACCCCCCAAAAATCCATGCATCTATTTGTCTGGGCCATGAGTCCCAGTATCGTGTGACTGTCCAGCATTTGATGAGATTTTCCTGTGTACTGCACATTCTATCACCATGATTTAATACAAGAGATTAGGGCAGTCATAGTGATGAGGTCTACATGATTAGACAGAGTCTTAAGCCACTCTCTTTTGAGATATAAAAGAGAGAAGGAAGCGGAGACAAGGGGATCTCATGCCACCAAGAAAGCAGCACCAGGAGCAGAGGGCATCCTGTAGAGTTGAAGCTCCTGCACTGAGATGCTCCCAAAACAAAGACGGATGACAAGGACTCTCCTTACAGCACTGACAGAGAAAGTGCCCTGAATTCAGACTTGTAGCCTACTGGACTGTGAAAGAATAAAACTTCTCTTTGGTAGAGCCACCCACTTGTAGTATTTCTGTTATAGCAGCACTAGACGACTAAGACAAGTCCTGAAAGGCATATCTTCATCAAAAATATGGAAAAAGACAAGGATTTAAAAAAAAAATAAAAATAAAAGTGGAAACTCAATTTAAATAGAGTGTTTTATCCTCGTTTTCATGAAATGAGAACCGGTTAATCTGGGCGAACAAATTTTACCAAACGGCCCCAAGAGGTCCGATGAAGCCCTTACATAGCAAACAACCTCAGAAATGAGAAAGGCCATTATTTCTTTTCACTGAGACCATTCTACTCCCAGAAAGCTTACCAGGACTGTGCTTGAAACAAAAGCCTTACCGAATCATGAAATGTGTGACATATGCTTTTAAACTGGCAGTGAACGTTTTTCAAAGCCAATACCTTTAAGTGATGTACTGCCTAAGGTAAAATAAAATACTACATACTTCATTAGAAATCATATCCAGTCCATACAAATTGGATACATACCATACTTTAATAGTCAAGACAGTTCAGCTGTTCAGTATGTTTCAAACAGAGTTACCATGTAACCTGTATACAATATTGCTGTAATTTTAGTCATTGTATATTTAAGGGCCCAAAATACGTTTACAAAAGAACATTTTCAGTCAATGTCAACCAGTGCTTTTGCAGAAACACTCCACCCTGGTTATACATATCAATCCGTATCACTGAAAATAACCAGGGATGATAATTCCCAAACAGAATCTCACCTCTACACAGAGGATCCAATTGGCTCAAAAGACAAAGGGCTGGCCAGCTCTACAAGCTGCAGGTCAAGTTTTCAATCTTTGAAAAGGAGTTCCAGTGTAGTCACCATAGCCATGTATTTCAGCTTTGTATTTATTGTCGTTGATTTGAAACCTAACAGTGGCCATACACACTGCATAAGGTAACTCCTATATCAAAAATTAAACATAAAAGGAGTTGAAGGGATTTTGTAAGCCCAATAGCACAGACTGGAAAAACTGAATACTGTGCTTAGATGCAGCTCTTACATCTCCCTTTAATTAAGAGGTCACTGCCACACTTACAAATTTGAGGCAGTAATCTATGTTGGTGTGACTAGTCAATGAGTGCACTTACTACCATGAACTTGGGTCCAAAGTCATAGGATTATTTTTGCCTTTCCCCCAAAGAATCATTTTCTCTTGAAGTAATAGGCTTTTAAGGCACATTTTAACAAGAATCCATCATCTATACCCAGCTTAAAAATGGAAGCTCCGAACCTGGTTACAATAATATATATACCAAGTAATATGTGGTTTATCAGATAGGCAAGTCTCTTTATCTTGAGGTTAAGTTCACATTAGAAAAATGATTCTTTACTTGATTTTCTCATTCAAAGAGAAACATTCTGTAAAAAATATTCAAGAATTAGATTTATAAGACTAACCCACACGTGGACCCAGCCCTGTTGCCGAGAGGCCGACAGGGTATAGCTCTGGAAGTTAGCAAAAGGACTTCCCTGGAAGCCTGGGTTCCTACATATCCACCTTCTCCAGTAAGAATTATGAGGAAAGGAGTTAGAGTGCCTTACTGATTTTTAGCAATTTCCACCAAGAAACGCACAAAACCTTGAGAGGCTCAAACCTTAAACCCCGATTGGTTACTGTCTTAAATTTCTGTTACCAGCTTGGAAGCAACAGGACTAAAAGAGAAGGAGGAGAGAAGATGGGAGGAAGCCACAATACGAGGTGGGAGAGTTTCAGGGCAAGTTGCTTTTGGGACCTCATACTATTTGCTAAGAGCAGCTGTGATGACCTGAGGAGGCTCTGCTTAAAAGCAACAATCTTCCAGTGTTCCACACTGGAGCACTGACCCTTGGGATGGAGACAGAATTATCTACCTGGAATGGTGTGAGGTGGGGAAAGATTTAGGAGTGTTTTAAGCGACAGACTTTGTAGAAACAAATACACAGCTACTTGACATGCCATCCTTTCCTCACTGACTTGGAATTTTCAGAATGGTTCTTCAGTCTTACAGAGCCAGCTGGTAGAGAAGCCAAGCTCTAGTTCAGTCATAGGTGGAATGGCCGGAGTCCACAAGGCACACTACTGCAGAGGAAAAGGAGACTCAGAGGTGACCAATGTGCACAGCAGGATTCTGTTCAAGAGTGAAGGTCTGAGTGTGGTCAAGAAGCAGTAACAAACTGGCCCTAAACATTGAGAACAAGAGGCCCATTTCACAAGGGCTGGAAACACAGAATCGTATATATACACTTTGTATGTATATATATTTTTTAGTTTACACTTGCCAATCACCTACGTTTGTGAAACTTTTGGACCTCTGATGTTGTTTCAGTTCCAGGTGGCAGGTAAAGAAGAGCACCCAGAACCCCTGCCTTTCAACAACATACTTATTTCTCTCCAGTGTTTGGCACCATGTTGGAAATCTGGTCCCAAAGGGTCTAAGAACAGTAGTACAGCACAAAGCACTAACCTCTCTGTATAAAGTGACTATAGAGATGTGTGTTGAGGTAAAGAGCTTCATAAAAATTGTGTTGGGGAGCACTGCCACGGCTATAGAAATTTCTATATGTTTGGTGCTAATAGTATTATTCTACAAAACTCCTGTTTATACCCATTATAAACAGAGGACAGTTCTTATTGCTACTGGAGCCTGCTGCCCCAATCTGCTCCAGCTCCACTGAAAAATGGTATTTCTCAATAATTGGTAGCAAATATTTCCAAATTTATATTAAAAAAGTCATTGCTAATGCATTCCTTTTTGATTCATGTCCAACTGCCATATGTATATGGACTCCAGTAAGCATATCATTTACACCCAGTACAGAAAAAAGTGTAGAAAAGTAGTTTTATCAAAGTTCAGTTCAATGAGGAAAAAAACATGAAAAAGTGCAAAATATATACAGTTCCTGGCAGTTCTCACATGTGACTTTTCTTACTACAGACCAAAAAATTTACAGTTGTGAAACAAAATTACAGTGGATTTCACTTCATTGTTAATATACAACTTTTTGCTTCAAAGTGCTTACAGGTACTTTATTTAAAAAGACATGATCAAGTGGGTTGCAGAAATCTTTTCTTTTTGAAAACAACTAATTTATATCACATATCGTCCCCTTCTTTCAGTGCAACCCGGTGCAGCAGCAGCCTCACCAATACATCTGATTTCAAAGATGCCCCTGCAGCCTCACCTACAGCATCACTCTAGGGGTACCATTCGGGGTGGCTCCTTTCTTCTTCTGCAGCCGACTCTGAACCTTTCGAGATTTCACCACTTTCATTCTCACCTCAAAGACTTCATGGATGGCCTTCCGGAAGCAATGAAAATTATAGTCAATAAGCCCTGGAGAAGAGAACAAACACATCAAGAAACATCCCACAGAAATAATTTGTTTCCAAATTTTTCCATCAGCCTTCAGTGTCACTAAGCAGTGATTCCCTCTTCCCCTCTTCTACAGCTCTTGGGAACTGTCATCAACTTTGGTCTCTGTATATTGCTTATTCTAGATATTTTATCTAGGTGGGATCATACAATATTTAAAAACAGATAGTGGTGATAGTTGTATGGCATGATGAAAATAATTAATGTTGCTTAATTCCAACTCGATGGCACTTAGCTGGCTAATTCTTCATGTAAAAGATACTGATACGGCAAATGCTTTTCTTTTATGTGTATGTAAATCCACTGACACTGAGTTGATCCAAATTACAGAGACCCTAAAAAATTACAGGCTCCATCTTTTCATGTTTGACATGGTCAGGACGAGCCAGTAGGGGGCGGTAAAGGAGCAGTCTTAACATATGGCCCACAGATGTCTAGAAGGTCTGCAGCTGGTCTCAATATCTGCAGTTTTTACCTTTCAAAATTAAGGATTCCTGTTATAAGTCTGAACAGACTTGACAGCAACAGGTTTGGTTTTGGTTTGGTTTATAATCCAGATGAGTCCCGGTGGTGAAGTGGTTAAGAGCTCAGCTGCTAACAAAAAGGTCTGCACTTGGAATCCACCAGCCACTCTGGAAACTCTGAACAGTTCTGCACTGTCCTAGATGGTTGCCACAGATCAGTATCAAATCGGTAGCAACAGGTTTGGTTTGGGTTTTTTGGTAGTTTACAATTAAGATACGCATTTAATTAAAAAAAAAATTTCCTTAAGTGTTTTTAAGTTGACTTGGAATGAAGGTGCATACTCTCACTTAGAGTGGGGTTGACATCTCAGCATCACACTATCAATCAATATTTGAAGCCATGGTCTTAAGCTCTGAGAAAAGCAAAGCTGAATAAAAATATCAATGTCAGTCCTAGCTTCTCAGTAGTAAGTAAATTTTAAATGGAGAAATTAGTGGTACAAGAATAGAATAAAAGATCATCAAAGGTCTGAGGAAATACATTATAAGACAATACATTTTCTTCATTAACATCAATTAGTATCAGTTGGTATAAGAGTTGAGAGCAATATTATGTTTACATCACCTAGTAAAAAGTGGTTGGTTCTATTTACTCTCTTCAAATTTATTAAAATAACCAAGCTCTTTTCCCATAACCCAACAATTATTTCTATCCAGTCAGGTGATGCTTCCAGAGCCCCGACCAAAAACAGAACTGGGATTCCAGTCAAGGAGTGAAATTCTTTCAAATTAGTCATACAACCTCAAATATACTGGAGTAGAGAGCAGGAGAGACACAATCTCAGCTTCCAGGAGCAGGAAAATCTGTGGAAGTTTGACAGAGAGTGGGTTCTGCTGCTTCTGTAGCGACTGTGAGCCGCAAGTGCAGCAAATTTAGGAGCTTATTTTCTCAAGGAAAGACTAATAAGTCAATAAAGAGGAAAATAACAAAAATAAACAAGGCCCAAGTAAAGAGTTTCATTTAGTGAGAATCTTGAGTATAAGACGTGAGAATGATTTCCAAGTCCTCTGCTGACATATGCTATAAATTGCCCCAGGAAGTAAAAGAAATGCTGGCTAAGCTAAAGGAAGTTGGCTTAACAAGAAGAGTGCAATGAAATACTCGATAGGGAAGATTTCAGAGACAGTCTATTAATAATTTTTCACAATCCTGAACTTAATTGTCTTTTCACATTTAAAAACATAGCCATAATCTTGCTGCACCTGGAGTCATAACAAAAAAGGGAAAAATTGACAGCTTAGGTTTGCAAAGTAAGTAAGCATTGGTAAAAAGTGTTTGCTACGTGCACCCTTTTGTTAAAGGCAGTGGCAAATCAAGACAAAGACAGGAGCAGAATAAACACTATCTTCACCACCAGTCACAGCTGGTGCGGTCCCACATTCTTCTCTCGTGCTGCACAGTAAAAATACCAGGGAACTTGGGAAGAAAATCCACAAAACCAAGGTCCCCCTCCCTTAAATTCTAATTGTTTACAGCAGGGCTGAGCTATCCATACTTTTTAACTGCCTCCCTCCTCAGAAGCCTGTAATACACAGTCAAGACAGAACCCTACATCTGCATTCAATTAGCTCCTTTCTGCCAAAGCAGTGAGATCATTAATGAGATACAAAAGGGGGGACCAGCAGGAGGAACACCTAATTAACAAACCTTGATTACCACTACTAACAGGACTCAACAACACTTGAAATTAAAGCAACAACAACAAAATCACACTACCTCTGCATTTACAAACATTAAACAAAAAATCAAACCCAGTGCCACAGAGTTGATTCTAAGTCATAGCAACCCTACACGTCAGAGTAGAACTGCTCCACAGAGTTTCCAAGGAATACCTATCGGACTCAAACTGGTGACATTTTGGTTAGCAGATGTAACACTTAACCAGTACGCCACCAGGGTTTCCTTACAAACATTAGGTTCTTTTTAAAGATAACTGCATGACAGCTGCCAGTGCACAGCCAGCTCAGCCACCAGCCCTCTGTCAGGGAGGTTTGCTGTTGCTGGGATGCTGAACAGGTTTTTGTGGAGCTTCCAGACTAAGACGGACTAGGAAGAAAAGCCTGGTGATCGACTTCTGAAAACCAGCCAATGACAACCCTATGGATGGCAATGGTTTGATCCACAACTGATGATGGGAATGGCACAGGACCAGCTGAGTTTCATTTCACCTTGTACAGGGTTGCTACGACTCAGGGGCAGATGTGATAGCAGCTAATGACAACAGCACATGACATGGCAACCAACTCATCTCTGTTTGCCAGGAGCTTTCCCGATTTTAGCACTGAGAGTTCTCAACCCAGAAACTCCCAAATAATGGTCATCCTAGATAACCTGCCAAAGCCACTGCTGTCAAGCCAGTTCCAACTCATAGTGACCCTACAGATTACAGCAGAACTGCCTCATTGCATTTCCAAGGAGTGCCTCGTGGATTTGAACTGCCAACCTTTTGGTAAACACTTAACCGTACGCCCCCCGGGGTTTCCTCACCCTAAACAGCACACATTTAAAGTGGTGGAATTAAATATTAAGTCTGCCCACTTACTTACATTTCTTAGTAAAACTGTCAAAGCTAACACCTAGGTTTCTAGCTAGCTTAATAAATTCTTTAAGATCAGCCTATCCTCAAAGATGACCCTGACAACCAGCAACCCACTGCCATCCTGTCCATTTTTACTCATAATGACCCTCAGGACAAAGCAGAACAGCCCCATAGTGTTTCCAAAGACAGGCTGGTGGATCTGAATTGAAGACCTTTTGGTTGACAACTGAACACTTAACCACTGAGTTGTGGGATTATCTACCAGAAGATCCCAGGAAAAATTCCTGCTTTAATTTAATCTCACAATCCCTGATGGGTGATAAAATCAGTGGACAAGAATTTGTGGAGAAATAGAGTTTTCATAGTTTCAAAGTACCAATTAAACTACAAAAGACAAGATAAAAAAAACTTTTCAGCAGAAAAGCCCAGCAGATATTATATAACCTAAGCAGTCCCATTAAATGTCATCAGTAACATGACATGTCAACATCAGGAACCCCCTGATATGAAGTACTGAGAAGGACACAATATCATTCTGCACGGTATTCTTGCTAAAATGCCCAATCCCATTCCAACTGTGTGAAGACACCAGACAAATCCAAATTAAGGAATAGTCTACAAAATGATCAGTACTCTTCAACAGGGTAAAGGTCATAAAAGACAAGGAACGCTCACAGCCTGGAGGTGACTACCAGAAAGACAAATACATCAATTTCCCAGTTTAAACCAAACACCCATTGCTGTCAAATACATTCCTACTTATAGCAACCCTAAGGACAGAGCAGAACAATCCCATAAGGTTTCCAAGCCTAAAATCTTTGCAGACGCAAACTGTCACACCTTTTTCCTGCAGAGTGCCTCATGGATTCAAACCACTGACCTTCCATTTAGTATCCAAGTGTTTTAACCACTGTGACACCAAGGCTCCTCCAGTTTCAACCAGACCAAACCAAACCCAGGGCCATCAGGTCAATTCTGACGGATAGTGAGACAGGGTAGAACTGCTCCACAGAATTTCCAAAGAGCATCTGGTGGATTTGAACTGCTGACCTCTTGGTTAGCTGCCCCAGCACTTAAGCCACCAGAGATTGCCTAGTTTATACAACAGGTAGAAAATAAAGTTATCTTTATGAGCTTAATTGCTTTTGTTTTAAAACCAAAGTATATTTTGCTCTAAAATTGTGTGAAGTCATTAAGTATACTCATTTTTACTTTTTTGGAATCAAGATGCTATCTCTGTGTTTTGAGGACTTGTAAATATGTGCAAGTGGAACAGAAGTTACATACTAAGCAAAATTTGTTCGAACTATGTCTCCCTCTATTTTAGTGGGGAAAACAAATGATCACAAGGTCACTTAAGACCTTCTTATGGGCCAACAGGGCGACCTCCATCCTCAGAGTAGACTCGGGGAGTCCTCTCCTTGGCAAGAGACTTGACTGCTATGAGTCAGAAACCACTTGACAGCAAACAATAAAAAAACAATACTCACTCACAGAAAATCTATGCCCCTTGGGAGAACCACCTAGTTCTACTTGCACCACGTCAAAGCTGCACCATTAGATGGCAGACTGTCACACTTATCCCAGAAGTCTGCGGGCCCTTCAGACTGCCGGTCTGCTAAGCGGGCCTGTGACTACTGAAGTCCGAAAGCTACAAGGATCATACTCTGTTGCCCGTCCACATTCCACAAGCAATACAGTACTACGGTAAACTGGAATGTTTCTTTTCAATGACACACAAGAAATTACCTTTTCTTTCAAAGCTCTCCTCTCTGACAAAGCAAACAAGAGCCAGGAACTTGGTTACTTCTTTGAGATACAGAACTGTTGTGTTATTCAGCTTTATGATGGCTGTTGATTCCTTGTCATAGGGGCTTCCAGCTCCATCTTCTTTGAGGCTGAATGGGGACAGAAACCAAAACATATCTGACTATTGAGAAAGAATTACAAAGTGTAACCCAGTGACACAGACTAGCTTTCCCACACACAACGACAACTGTAATTACAAGTAGTTTACACTTGCAGTGCCCTTCATCATAAGATCCAGAAACACACACGCACAAGAATGTGAACAGCACGTGAAAGTCAATCTCCTAGTGACACACTGAGTGACTACCGTGAGAGCTGAGCAACTCCCAGGCACCAGGGGAACCCAGGCGAGGGACGGAGGTTAGTTCTTCTCCCTCTGTGACTTACAGGACTGACTGTTCATTCGCTCCTGACAGAATAATCAGGCTGTCAGAAGCTCGGGCTGAAGACAGACAAAGTGGTGCTGAAGAACTGCTCCAAATGAAAAGGACCTTAAGAGACACGAAAGGAGCCCTGGTGGGGAGATGCTCAGTGCCCGGCTGCTAACGAAGGGGTCGGTGGTTCCAACCTACCGGCAGCGCTACAGAAGACCTGGTGATCCGTTCCAATAAAGATCACAGCCTACATATATGGAATTGTACATTTTTACTCTATCACAATAAGAAAAAAATTTAAGATCACAGCCCACAAAACCCTATAAGACAGTTTTACTCTGTTACGGGGTTGTTATGAGTTGGAATCAATTCAACAGAGCGTGCATGCACACACACACACACACACGAGAACCAAAATTCTGAAATGGGCCCTAGATCAGAGAAAAAGGTAGGACTGTGACCACGGACAAAAATCTGAATGTGGTTGTCAGGTGCCATCAAGTTGATTCCAACTCACAGCAAGGAAGTACAACAGAACGAAACACTGCCCAGTCCTGCACCATCCTCACAACTGCTGCTTGCTTGAGCCCACTGCTGCATCCACCGCGTCAATCCAGCTCATTGGGGATCTTCCTCTATTTTGATGACTCCACTTTACCAGGAAAACCCTGGTGGTGTAGTGGTTATGTACTACGGCTCTTAACCAGAAGGTTGGTGGTTCAAATCTGCTAGGCACTCCTTGGAGACTCCGTGGAACAGTGCTACTCTGTCCTATAGTGTTGCTATGAGTCAGAATCAACTCAGTGGCAGTGACTCTCATTTGGGTTTTGGTGTACTTTTCCAGCACAATGTTCTTCTCCAGGGACTGGTCCCTGCTGACAACATGTCTATAGTACATGAGACAGGCTCAGCATTCTCACTTCTAAGGGGCCTTCTGGCTATGTTTCTTCCAACGCAGATTTGTTTCTTCTTCTAGCAGTCCACAATATATTCAATATTCTTTACCAACACTATAACTCAAAGCTGTCAATTTTTCAGTCTTTCTTATTGATTGTCCAGCTTTCACATGCATGCAGCAATTGAAAATATCATGGCTTAAGTCAGACACACCTTAGTCCTCAATATAGCATCTTTACATTGAGCAAATAATTTGGGAAGGTGGACACTATGAAGAAGAATGGGGCATCAGCATTGGAAGAAGACTCATTAACAACTTGCATTATGCACATAACACAATTTTGCCTGCTGAAAGTGAAGAGGACTTGAAGCACTCACTGATGAAGATCAAAGACGATAGCCTTCAGTATAGATTATATCTCAACATCAAGAAAACAAAAATCCTTACAATTGGACCAATAAGCAACATCATGATAAGTGGAGAAAAGACTGAAGTTGTGAAGCATTTTACTTTACTTGGATCTACAATTAATACCCAGGGAAGCAGCAGTCAAGGAATCAAAATTTTGTGTACAGTAAACCTGCTGAAAAATACCTCTTTAGAGTGTCATGTACTTTGGACACATTATCAGGAGAAACCAGGCCATGAAGAAGGGTATCATGCCTGACAAAGTAATTGGTCAACAAAAACCAGACAGACTCTCAACCAGAAAGACTGACACAGTGGCTGCAACAATGGACTCAAACAAAGCAGCAATTATGAGCTTGGCACAGAACTAGACAGTATTTCATTCTGTTGTAAACAGGGCAGCCATGAGTCAGAACCAACCTGATGTACCTAATACCAATGAGTTCATGAATAATTAATCAGAAATCTGACTTAACAACAATTGGTGCCAGATCTTACTAATGCAGTGTAACCTTACCACTAACCTTACCACTTTCACATAATAAGAGTTGTCGCCAGTTGCTGTCAAGCTAATCCTGACTCATGGCGATCCCGTGTGTTATACAGCAGAACTGCACTCTTCACGGTTTTCAAAGCTAAGATCTTTCAGAAGCAGCTTGCCAAGTCTGTCTTCAAAGGTACCCCTGGGCAGGTCTGAATAACCAACCTTCTGGCTAGTAGTTGAACACTTAATCATCTGTGGCACCCACAGTCTCCTTAATAAGCACTTAGTATGTGACAGGCACCACCTTAGTCCTTACCATGCGTCCTAGATTGAATTGTGTCCCCCCAAAATATATGTCAACTTGGTAAGGCCATGATTCCCAGTATTGTGTGGTTGCTCTCCAAATCTGGTGATTGTAATTTTGTTAAATGAGATTAGGGTGGGGTTGCAATACCTTTACCAAGGTCACATCCCTGATTCAGTGTAAAGGGAACTTCCCTAGAGTGGGGCCTGCACCACCTTTCATCTTAAAGAAATAAAAGGAAAAGGGAAGCAAGCAGAGCAGAGACTTCATACCACCAAGAAAGCAGTGCCAGGCACACAGCATGTCCTTGGGACCCAGGGTCTCTCTGAGGACAAGCTCCTGGCGAGGGGGTAATTGATGAGAAGGCCACTAGAGAGAAAAGGCCTTCTCTGGAGCGAACGCCCTGAATTTCGACTTTTAGCCTACTTTACTGTGAAAAAATAAATTTCTCTCTGACACTGGTGAGTGGTGTCTAGGGTCTTAACAGCTGCCAAGCTGCCATCCGAGGGCACAGCAAATGGTCCCAACTCAGCAGGAACGGATGCTCACTGAGGACCAAAATGACATGGGGGAAAGACAATCTGGAAGACAGAGAGACCCACATCAGTGGGTGCCTACACCGACTTGGAACCAGAAGAACTGGATGGTGCCTGGCCACCACCAGTGATAGCCACGATGGAGCTAAGTTGAGTCTCACTGGCAACACAAGAATAAAAAGGGGTGTACCCTGAGATCTCCACTAAAAGACCTCGGTTGATGGTCCAGCAGTTTCGGGGTTCCTCTGGAAGCATGGCCCCTGGCCCTGATACTGCCCTTGCTTGCCCATACATCATAATGAAGGTCCACTCTTTGGACACGAATGGATTGGACTTGGCAATGCAGAGTGACCATACATTGAATGCACTTTATGGTTCTATGCATCTGTAGGATATCATCCTGCTGACCTCTGGCTGGAGGAAGGAGAGTGGGTGGAGAGAAGGGGAAAGGAGACTGTAGGGAGGATGAGACATGTATGGAGCAGAGAGGAATAGTGTGCTGTCACCAGGCAGGCAGAGCAGTGGAAGCTGCATATAGGTGGGCATGTAAATTTATACGGAATGTACATTTTTACTCAGTCATAATAAAAAATAAATAAATAAGAAATTTCTCTTTGTTAAAGCGATCCACTTGTGCTACTTCTGTTACAGCAGCACTAGATGATGAAGCCACCATGCATCTTGGGCCTAAGAATCCTTTAAGTTAGGTATTAAGAAATCTGAAGCTGGGGGAGACAGTGTAAGTTCATAACAGGAGGAGAGCCAGAACCTTCTGGTTGGCAGCTGAGGATACAATATTTTCAAAACTAGAAGTCTACATTCTCTTTAAAATACTCTACAATTCAAGTCTTTCATTAAATCTGTTTTGCCATCCTGCCCACATGATAGAAGGTAATAGTCTACAAAGCAGTGGAAACTGGTGACGATGGAACTTATTTTTAAGGGTGTGTGGAGTTGATCAGCTACAGCACAAATTTGCCAGACACTCTCCAGCAGACCCACTGTGGCACCAGGTCACCGTTTTATGGGCCTGCTGGTCTCCACTGAGTAGCTGAGAAAGGGTAACACTGCAATTAGGACACCTTCTTCCTGGCTGCCTAAGGAGGGTCCCAGGTTCTACACACATTCCTGCCTATCCCCTGCTGGTTCACTGAGCTGGCTCATTGCCACCCCAGAAAAGATTCTGGTGAAACCCAGAGCCACACCCCACTTGGGACCCAGACTGGCTCTAACTGAGCCCGTGGGGTTCTCAGAACACTGCACTTTACCACAGGAAAAGAATTTGACAGAGAAGCCCAGCTTCCTCCTCTCCTAGCTCCTCTGAGCTCCCCAGCTGGGTAAGAGTAACTCTGATTAGCATCATTTACATGAACAACTTACCACTTATGTCTAATTACCATATGGCACAATAATGATTATGCATATCGTTAAATATGTGCCAGATTAATTGTGTTGCTCAGTGTATTTGATTACAACAGTAATCTAGACTGTAATCAGGGTACATTCAGCTTCCACGACCATTGCAAGGTCATCTACTTACTGCTTAAAAATAATACTCCAGTGTAGTAATCTTGGGACATAAAGTCTACTTCTAAAGTCAGATGGCACTGGTAGTCACAATGGTAGCTACATTTATCCAAGGTCTAGCACTTGGCTTACTTGGCTATTACATTATTTGCCTCATGACATTTCAACCTCACTCTAATCCTGTAGGGTCGCTACGAGTCAGAATTGACTCCATGGCTGTGGTCTGTTTTTTTTTCTCCTAATCCATTGAATTAAGTATCACTTTCCTATTTTACACAGGAAGGGACTTTAAATGATCTGTCTATAGTCACTAGTACTGGGATTCACACCCAAATCTGTTGGTCTTTCCTGTTGGCCAAGCGAATGGAAGCAGGGTGCAAAGGGACAGGCATATGATGTTCATAGCTGAGAATGACTCTCACATGCTTGTAGGACACCCTCTATTAGTAAGGTCACAGCACATATGCTAAATACTTGGGAAACTGACAAAAGAGCATGGCGTATACACACACACAGAACCACATGTAATTTCATTTCTTCCTCTACCACCTACATGTATTTTGAGCACTCGGACTTGACCCTGTGAATCTGCCTGCCCTGCCTTCAGCACGAAAGGCAAGAGCTAAGGGTTAACACAGAGAATTTGAACTGGATGGACAAGAGGTTTTCACATAGTGAAAGAAATGGTGAGACCGAAACTCTCTTTAAAATGTCGGTCAAGAAGAACATGAGCAAAGGGAAAAAGAACTCTGGGTGGACTTTCTAAGGAGACACTTACAAAACCTTCACCTCATTGATGATTTCATGACAACATATGATCCAATATAAACAGACAGCATTACCCTGACATCTGAATCAGACAGACCAACACAAACTAGTTCACACCCATTTGCTCTGTACAGCACCTGTTCAGCAAACTTCAGTAACTATGTAGAATTCTAAGGCTGGTAACAATCAATTTCTCCACTCCTTGTTTATTTTATGCTATTTTAAATGCAGATAAAGTTCTATTTCCTAGGAATGTAGTAAGACCACAACAATAAAGAATAATAAACAGGTAATATTGTTTGCTTAGTTTTATAATTCCCTCTGCTGCCCATAATAGAAGACAATCAAAAGTATATTTTAAAAAAGCTAAAAACAAAAACAAAACACAGCAGCTATTTCCTGTAACAAAGACGATGGGAGAACTATTGTTAACATACTTAGATTTCAGGGATCCTATCAGTCTCTCCCAAATGTATGACATTTATATGTGGACAGACTTTTCAGTAGCAGTGCCAGGAATCAGTTCAACGTGAGTTTCAAGTTCTAGCTCCATCCCTTACTGACAGTGCCAGCAGGGGTCAGAAACTTAACTACTCTGAGCCCCAGTTTCTCCATCTATAAAATGGGAATAGTAATTCTTGCCCTGTGGACTGAGAATTAAATGATACAATGCATGCAATGAGATTATCAGCAGGATGGTGGGCATTTGCCAAGTAATTAGTTCTTATGCACACTAAATGTTACTACTATTTATAGATCTTGATCTTTTAAAACAAAATGATTAAAATCAAATAACTGAATGAAACAATGTCTTACAGGTAATGAAAGAGAAGAATGCAGCTTACAGTGACCTTTAAGAATGTTTTACTTACCCATAAATACAAGAGATGTCAATAACCACATCTATCATATCACAGCACAGCTCATAGGTTTGCATATCCACTGGGGTACTATCAGTTGCAATATAAATTTTACTGACCACATCAAACAGAAATGCTTTTTCAATCCCAGAATTCTGAAACAAAAAGAAGACATTGCCTTAGAGTGACAGCTGATTTCAGATACTGTAGTTACATAAAATATATGTGCCATCTTCAATCTAAAATATGAACAAGCGAAAACTACCTCACTAAAAACTTAAGTTAGGGTATTTCATTACACCTTGAACTTCACAGTCATACACTTCTTAATACTGGAACTGTATCAGAAAGGAAAGGTGTAGGTTAACTATTATAAGTTATTTACTTTAAGTAAACAAAGTAGGCAGTGTTTCTTAACTTAGAGATGCAACTGGAAGTTACAAAACATCAAGTAACAACACTAACCAACATTGTTATTATATACCCAAAAAAGTGAATTTTACCAGCTGTAAATTAAAAACATCTAAAACAAAAAACCCACTGCCATCAAGTTGATTCTGACTCATAGCAACCCTGAGGACAGAGCAGAACTGCCCCACAGTTGTTCCAAGGAGCAGCCGGTCTGTTTGAACTACCAACTTTTTGGTTAGTAGCTAACTTCTAAACAAACCAACTAACCCCAAATTGTGCAGCGTCTGCCTGGAGCCAGTGGTTTGTGGGGCTCATTCAGCACATTCATCACATGGTGTTTGTTAAACATAACAAAAATATATTCAACAATAGATGTTCTGTTGCCAGAGTCAAGTTTTATGCCTCCTATCTCTAACACGGACACCCTGGTGGTATAGTGGATTAAGCACCACGTCTGCTATCCAAGAAGTTGGCAGCTCAAATCCACCAAGTGCTCCTTGGAAACTCTATGGGACAGTTCTACTCTGACCTCTAGGGGCATTGTAAGTTGGACACAACTTAACGGCAGTGGGTGTTTTTTTTTTTAAATCTCTGACATGGAAACCCTGATGGCGCAGGGGTTAAGTGCTACATCTGCTAACCAAAAGCTTTGCAGTTTGAATCCACAGGTGAATTTAGGGTTGCTATGCGTTGGAATCAATTCGATGGTAGTGAGTTTTGGGTTTTTTTTTTTTTTTTTTGGTTTATGTCTGTTAGAGCTCTATCAATATTGAATGATCACCACAACTTGAATAAATATTCCAACTCTACTAGTGGAATACAGGAATGAAGATTTAAAGGATACAAAATAACATCTACGAGCCCCTCTACACTCACTGCATCAAGAGCTGCCAGAGGCAAGCTAGGACTGAGGTTTCCACAAAGGTCAGGCCAGTGGCCGACACCAAGGGAATCACCTCTGGGGAAGCCCGAGGGCTAGACGGCGCAGCACACTCTGCAAGGCAAAAGGAAGTATAGGGGAAAAAGTCACTGTCTCTCAAAACATTTGCAAAATATAAATTTGCAAATTAAAACAAAAAAAAAGCAAGGGGTAATCCTCAAAAGCAGTGCTCAAGTGACCTTGAACTGCAACACCAACAAGCAGACCTCAGTAGATTTTTTTAGTCTTGCAACACTATTTCCAAATTCTGCAAAACATGGGCATGTTATTTACTCACTGAGATAAAGATGTTTAGCAAATTCTCCAGGGTTGGAAGTTGTGGAATCAGTTTCTGGACTACTTTACTAAAAGCTTCAAATATTGAGTGGTCATAGATGCTTGTCAGGTAAAAGCTGAAAGAGGAAACAACATTTCATCACGTTTTCCTTTTGACCAAGGACTAGATTGCTGAGATCATGTTCTAACATCAGTAACCTGCCTTCAGTTATCTGTAGTTCTCACACAATTTCTATTCTAGCCCTCTTTAAATTAACAATGACTTCTGTAGAAAAAATGAGCAAGCCACCTTCCTCTACCTTCAAAAGTCGAGAACTGTGCCTACTCTGGCCTGCTGATGTGCTGGATTGGAACGCTTACAAACACAGCTGTGTGTGGCCATACCAGCTTCCTCAGATTCTGCAAGACAATCGTCTTGACACAGTCCTGGGAGGTTGTCCACAGAGCCGTGGTGGTACAACTGTTAAACATTGAGCTACAAACGGAAAGGCTGGCATTTCGAACTTGTGGGAGAAGAAAGACTTGGGAAATTTGTTTCTGTAAAGATTACAGGCTAGAAAACTCACTGTGGCAGTTCTACTCTGTCACAGTGGGTCACTGAGCTGAAACTCGACTTGACACAAAACAACAAACAATATTAGGTTGTCCAGTTAGTAGCTGTCATACTAGTGATACTGAAACACCTCATTTATTCATTCTCCAATGTGCAAAATGAATGAGGCATGTACCACCATACTCAAAATGATAGCAAAGTAGCTTTCCTCTGTGGATATTTCTATTTGAATTATTTTCAGAATATCCCTCTATTTATGATTGCACCTGCTGCCACTGAGTCAATTTCAACTCATGAAGGCCTCGGGTGTCACAGAGCGGAACTGCTCCATGCAGTTTTCTTGGCTGTAATCTGTACTCAAACAGATGACCAGGCCTTTCTTCCAAGCCACCCGCATGTGTCTGAACCACCAACCTCTCAGTTTGCAGTTGGGTATAAACTGTATGTGCCACTCAGGAAGCCATTTTTTTTTTTTTTTTAATAAATACTATCATTTATCAGGAAGTGAAAACTTCAACATCTATTAACTTCTTACACTATGTCTAGGGTTTGTATGTTGTGTGCTTCGGGTAGTAGTATAGCTTCACATCTGGGAGGAGAATCTTACGCTTTTGACTATATGCTAAAAAAGCACTACTTTTACAGAAGACTACCATCAGCACATGCAAAGCCCAAATCCTATCCCAATGTCTACAGCACGAAACAGGGTACACAGGTAAACTACCACACATGCCAAGACAATCATGGAGACTTTGGGCCCCAGATCTACTATTTTTTGTCTAATACTGCGACCTCAGGGTGATCTCTGTTCTCACCTGAGGTGAATTTTTTCTAATCCAGCATCTGCAAGGTCATCGTTTGCCCTCTGGTGAATATCTCTTTGGGTTTCAATTTTGTGGTCATCTGACAGGCCATCTACTTTATGAATAAACACCTCAAAGTTGATGTTGGTGTTCACTTTATAGGCCCTGGTCACCGTGAGGTGGAGCCTGGCCAAGGCCTCCATGTAATCATCCTAGGAAGAAAGACACACCCTGTTACAGCGGCACAGCGGTAGCAGCTTTGCTTCTTGAAGCCTTCTAACCCCCAAACGAAACCCACTGCCATCGAGTCAATTCCGACTCACAGAGACCCCAGAGAGAGAGAGTAGAACTGCCCCACAGTTTCCAAGGAGCACCTGGTGGATGAAGCCTTCTAAATGGCCTTCCATAAACACCCTTAATCTCTTAAAACCATATGGGTACAACCCCAAAACTTTTGCAAAGTCCCAAATAAGTCTATGGTTTCATGGACTTCAAATATGAAAACTTAGTTTTTCTCATCAAAAAGAAGAAAAAGCCTAGTAAAAAGCAGCTGTAGAACTTAGCAGGAACGGAAGATCACCAAGGACCAACACGACATGGCGGAAAGAAAACCTAGAAGACAGAGAGACCCACGTGAGTGGGTGACTACATTGACTTGTGACCAGAGGAAGCAGACGGTACCTGGCCACCACCAGTGATAGCCATGATGGAGCTCACAAAGTTGAGTCTCAATGCCAGCACAAGAATAAAAAGGGGTGCACCCTGAGAGCTCCATTAAAAGACCGCAATTCATGGCCCGAGGGCCTCGGAGTTCCCCTGGGAGCATGGCCCCTGGCCCTGATGCTGCCCCTCTCCATAAATCATAATGGAGGTCAACTGTCGGACAGGAATGGATTGGACTTGGTGACACAGAGTGACCATATCATGTGTGCACTTTATGGTTCTATACATCTATAGGAAGTCGTCCTGCTGACCTCTTACTAGAGGAAGGGGAGTGGACGGAGAGGAGGGGAAAGGAGACTGTTGGGAGGATGAGACATGTATGGAGCAGAGAGGAATAGTGTGCTGTCACCAGGCAGGGAGAGCAGTGGAAGCTGCATATAGGTGGGCATGTAAATTTATATGGGAATGTACATTTTCATTCAATCATAATAAAAAGCAGCTGCAGAAAGGAATGTAAAATAATTCAGCTACTGCATAAAAGAGGTTCCTCAAAATAGTGAAATTACCTCATGACCTAACATTTTGCTCTTAGATACACACCCAAAAGAAAGAAAACTAGGTACTCACATATGTGTACATTAGCAGCGTAATTCACAACAGCCACAAGGTAGAAATCCCCAATGTCTACTAACTGATGAATGGATAACAAAATGTGGCATATACATACAACGGAATATTACATAGCTATAAAAAGAATAATATACTGACATAGGCTACAACATGGATAAACCTCAAAAACAGTTTAAGCTAAGGAAGCCAGACATCAACAAGCATTGTATGACTCCATTCCTATGTAATATCCAGAGGAAGCAAATTCACAGCCACAAAATGTAGCCTAGTGGTTACCAGGGATGGAAGGGAAAGGAGATGGGAAGAAACTGCTTAAGGGGCACAGCGTTTTATTGCAGGGTGACAGAAATGTTTTTGATGTGAATACACTAAATACCCCTGAACTGTTCACTTCAAATTGGCTAATTGTAAGCTATGTGAATTTCACCTCCAAAAATTTTTTTTAATTAAAAAATAACATAGCTGTAGGCAGTTGTGCATTAGGTCAGTGACAATCACAAGGATCAGAGTCACAGGTGTCCGCATAGCTTGTCAACAATAAGAGATTGTTGGTCACTAGAATTCATGAAGAAAAGCTGATGCCACAACTCCCAGGATCTCCCTGGGTCCCTCCTTCTCAGCTTTCCAAGACTCTTGGTAAACTGAGATGAACAACGACCTACAGTCACTGCACTGAAAGGGAAGGAGCCAGCAGGAAGTATTCGGAGAGGCCTTCGGTCTACAGCAGAGGTCAGCAAACCACGGCCCACAGGCCAGATTTTGTCCACTGCCCATTTTTGGTATATAAAGCTTTGCTGGAACACTGTCATGCTCATTTGACTGCACTGTCCAAGGCTGTTTTCACACAGCAACAGCAGAGCTGAGTAGTTTTCCTCCATGGAAACTCCTGAGAGACAGCAGCCTGAAATATTTACCATCTGGTCATTAAGAGAAGAACTTGCCAACCTCTGGTCCAAAGTAACTGCCCTAAATTACACAACACAACTACTTCTCCTTCTACATGTAACATGAGGTCACTGTGAGCTGGAATCAACTCAGCAGCACCCAACAACAACAACATATGATACTCAACAACACCTGTGTATTCATCCCTCCATCTAAGTAACAAAACAGCAGACAGTGAAGGCAAGTGCTTCCCACATCACCCAGCCCCCTCCATCCCTCTATCTCCAGCCTCCGGAGGCAACCACTATTCTGAGTTGAGTATTAATTTCACTCCTCTCCTCACATTTAATATAGACATATACATCCCATAACATGTAGAATTCATTCACATCATCTTCAAATTTACAGAAAAAAATCAAGCTGCCCCAAATACAACTCTGTAATTAGCTTTTTCTCTCAGCTTTATGCTAGAGAGTTTCAATTAACGATGAAGTGCCTGCCTCCAGTACATAATTCCTTTTAACTGTTCTGTGAATTAGCAAAGGCAACAATAATGTCGACAGTCTCATGCACAGGTGTTTTTGCTCATTTGTGAGTTTTCTACAGCCTGCCCTGAGGGCAGCATTTGCTGGGCCCAGGGCTTCCAGTTTGAACCAGTTCACTGTTTTTAACCCCTGCTGAGAATTTTAACAAGTTCCCAGATGATGCTAATACTGCTAGTTAGGAACTAGTTCTCAAAATTTATTATACTTAAGAATCACCTAGGATCTTGTTAAAACATACATTCTGATTCAGTATATCGCGGTGGCAATGCCAATTCTCTGCGGTGGTTCAAACCAGAACAAACCCTGACTGGGAGTTAGGTGTGCACATCTTCAATTTGAGTACAGTGTTACAGAGTGCCCCACACTCCAGATACCCTCACCAATATATTGTGTTATCAGATCTCTTAATTTTTACAACTTTGAAGTGTGAACAGATTGTTCTTATAATGAAAAGAAGAAAGAACTTAGAGGAATTTTCATCACTCATGATGACTCTGTTGTTGCAGTGCCATCATATTGATTTTTGACTCATAGTGACTCTGTGTGATTGAGAAGAACTGCCCCAAAGGGCCTTCTAGGCTGCAATTTTTATGGAAAGGAGTCCTGATGATGCAGTGATTAAAGTATTTGGCTGTTAACCAAAAAGTCTGTTGGCTGTAACCCCAGTCACTTTGCAGGAGAAAAGATGTGGCAGTCTGCTTCTATACAGACGTGCAGTCTCCGAAACCCTATAGGGTAGTTCTACTCTGCCCCATAGAGTCACTGAGTTATAACTGCCTCAAGAGCAGTGGGTTTGACTTTAGTTTAATCTTGACGGAAAGGGCCCTGGGTGGCACACAGAAGCTGTGCAGCAGGAAGCCCTGGAGATCTGCTCCCACAAAGATTACTAAAAAACAAAAACCTAAACATCACCATTGAGTCAATTGTGACTCATAGTGAACCTATAGGACAGAGTAGACCTTCCCCACGGAGTTTCCAAGGAGTGCCTGGTGAATGTGAGCTGCCAACCTCTTGGTCACCAGACACAGCACTTAACCACTATGCCACCAGTTCCCTCACAAAGTTTACAGCCTAGAGAACCCTATGAAGCAGTCCTACTCTGTCCTGTGGGGTCGCTGAGTCCGAACTGACTTCATGCACAGCAGGCAGCAGCAACAATCTTTAAGGGAGCAGATCACCAGGTCCCTCTCCTACAGAGTCACTAGGTAAGTTGGAACTGCCAACCTTTCAGTTACCAGCAGAGTGCTTAACTGCTGCACTCTAAATCTGAACAAACATAGAAACCCAAGACAACAGGATTTTTGTGTTTTATTTCCTCCTTGTTCTCCAAACAAAATAAACCTTACGCCTAGTTTGTAGACAAGTGAAAACATAAAAGATACAAATAGAAAACTCTGAGGAGAGGAAAGTCAATGGAGTCTTCCTCATCCTTCACACTCTGCAAAGAGTTTACCGTGAAAGGCAAAGACTAGACACTGAGGCCACCAGATTAAACATTTCAAAATTAAAGATTCTAGAATAATGACCTGCAGCTCTTTTTTAACACCTTAAAATATCTCAAACAAAAACTAATGTTACTATTGTACGCTTCCACCCACATAAAATCCTAGGAAAGGCAAACTGCAGTGACAGAAAGCAGATCAGTGGTTGCCTGGGAATAGGGGGTAGGGGGCTGTCAGGGCAGCAGTACCAGAGACTGAGTAGTGGACTGTAAGCGTGATTACATGGTGTGTCAATGTCAAAACTCAAGGAACTGTGCATGCATGTATGAGTGCATTTTACTGTTTATGTCCATCCTTCTTAAAAAAGCCAACCCCTATTACTGCTTATGTCTTAAACTGAAGAAGAGAGTTACGGGGGCATGTCCATGAACAAAGCAAGCAAGCTTCACAATCTCGGTCAGAAACTGCTTCTCTAACCTCCCTGGCCAAGCATGTACAAACACGCTCACGATCTGATTAGTAACTGTCACGGGTTGAACTGAGCACCCTAAAGGTACACACATCAATTTTGCCAGGCCATGATTCCCAGTGTAGTGTGATGGCCCACCATTCTGTCATCTGATGTGATTTTCCTATTTTGTAAATCCTGCCTCTATGATGTTAATGAGACACGATTAGTGGGAGCTGTATTAATGAGGTAGGACTCAGTCTACAGGCTTAAATTGTGTCTTAAAGCAATCTCGTTCGAGAAAAAAAGAGAGCAGAGGGCAGGGAGACCAGGGGACCTCATACTATCCTTAAAGCAACACCAGGAAGACAGCATATCCTTTGGACTCCCGGGGTTCCCACACAGAGAAGCTTCTCAACCAGGGAAGACTAATGACAAGGACCTTCCCCCATGAGCTAGCAGAAAGAGAAAGCCTTCCCCTGAAGCTGGTATCCTGAGTTCAAATTCTAACTCACTACACCGTGAGAAAATAAACTTCTGTTTGTCAAAGCCATCCATTTGTGAAACAGCACTAGATGACTAATACAGCAACTAACTAATGAAGAGACCCACAGAGACAAAGACTCAAAAATGACCTTAAAAAGAGGGGGAAAAAATACTTGCTTTATTATAGGGATTATAGATGATGTTTCCCGTTGAAATGTTTGTATCTGTTATTTTGGAAACTGTGGTAGCACAGTGGTTAAGTGCTATGACTGCTAACCGAAGGCTGCTAGTTCCTACCTACCAGGCCCTCCTTAGAACCTTTATGGAACAGTTCTACTTTGTCTTATAGGGTCACTTTAAGTCAGAATCAACTTGGATGGCAGTGGGTTTGGTGAGTTTTTATACTTATTATTATCTTCTAGGACAAATACAAAACAGGGGGAAAAATACTATCTGGTATTCACTTCAATATTAGGCCTAGGAGCTACATTGGCTAAACCCTCTTTTAGATCAAAAGGCCTATGTGGGATGGCTTCAAAGGGCAAGGGTGGCCCTGGGGACTCTGTGGGGGTGTCAGGTCCCACGTTTCACTCAAAGGAAATCACTCTGGATGTGCTTTCACTCTTTCTGCTGTCAAAACATTCTGCAAGGACACATTCTCTGGCTGGTGGTATATTTATCTGGCAATCCTGTGATTATGAAGAATTCACACACAGAAAATAAAAGTACGAGGCATCAGACCAACCAACCACTGCTCAGAAATAAAGGAAACACCACGACAGAGCCGCCGAGCAGCTTCCCTACAGTTTGCCTTTTTTTAATGTTTGTAATCACACCAGACAGATTCCCGCAAAGTTTTTAAGTCTGCTTCCAATAAAGAATCTATTAGGTTCTGAAACTGCTTCCTGAGTTATTTTTAGAAAATGACATAGCTCAACAATGTTATCCCTACACTTTTTTTAAAAGAATGTAGCTTAAAAAGAAGGTTTCTCAGAATTTTCTATGCCCTGTAACATAAAAAAACTTTATCAACCTAAAATCCACGTCTGCTTTTCCTGTTTAGATAAAACAAATTACAGCTGCAGTTTGAAAATAGACAAGTGTGACCGTTTTGGCCACATTACAGCCGTATTACGAATACGTGAGACAACTTTGTACTGAAAATTTGAATTCCATAACTGCTACGTAACCCACAACACGGTACTGAGTACTTACTAGTCACTGTCTTAAAATGGCAAATAATCTGGTTAGAATCAACTTACTCACAGGTAGGGCTGCTACTCTACCCAACTCAACAGCTATATAACAGGCAATATGACTTGGGGCAAAAAAACGGCACTTGGAAGAGATAAATGAGTGGGACATCCCAGAACTCCCAGCAGGAGTGCACACATCCCAGCTGCTCCCCTTGGGCTCTGAGCTCCCAAATTCACGGGGCTGGCAGACTTGAAGCACAAAGACAGGGACAACTGCCAAGGCCACAGATGGGCCAGAAAACAGGCCAGTACGAGGGGACAGTCAGGAAAGGAGCTACTGACAGCAGACTGTCGACCTGAAACACGTCCTTGCAAACACCCACAACACACATATTTCTGCATGGGCCATGCAGGACAGTGAACTGCTTGCTGCAGAGTACCAGGAGAGGACTGCAGAGATCAGGCATCTGGTTTGAAGTCTCTCCAGCACCCACCAAAGAAAAAACATCTCTTCTAGACACATGGTCATGTTTCCACAGCACACAGGAAGGACACATGCAGTTGCCTGGAACTGAAAGGCTTGGTATAAAGTTTCACAGTTCTATTAAACAGACCCCTAGCCCCTGAATAATCTAATAGCCACTTGAGCATGAGCAGTCTTCTCAGAGATGGTTTTCCTGGTGTGCAGTATGGTTATTACTAAGAGTTTCCGTCACCCCTTCATCTGTAACATTACTGGTGCTTGTGGAAGAGCTGTGAGTGTAGCCGAGGCAATGTCTGCCAACCGCTGGCCAACTGGCCTCCTTGGAGGTACACAGTTCCTGGGAAAGGCCCTGGCCCTCAGTGAGCTTGCTGCATGCTTCTTTGGCCTGCTGTTGCCTTTTCTTCCTCACAGCGGTGTGTCTTCTGGCTGGGGCAGCATGACTCTCTTTCTAAGAGTACACAGGCACAGAGATATTAAGAGCACCAATACCCCAATCCGGCTACATGTAAACCAGTTGCCACTGAGTGGTTTCTGACTTGTGGCAGCCCTGTGTGTGTGTCAGAGAACTTGCTACTATGGCTGAGGTTTCAGGAGTACATCATGAGGCCATTCTTCCATAGTGCCTCTGCGGGGACTTGAAACTCCAACCTTCCCATTAGCAGCCGAGTGAGCTAACCTGTACACCACCAGACTCCCTGCTACATGTTTGCTTTCCTAAAACTCATCTGCTAGAGACCTATCACTGCGGTCCCACAGTTTCCCTTTCCTGTCTCACCTTCAGACTTTACGGGGCAAATGCACACTCTGGAATCCTCCTCCAGTGCACAGCAGACTCCAAGTATAAAAAACCCTGTACGCCCAAGGGACAATTCAGAACACTGGGCTGAGCACTGACAGAGTACATCACTAACGACTGGATAGGTAATAGGCTGCAAGACAAACCAAAAAACCCACTGCTGTCAAGTCAGTTCTGGCTCATAGGGATCCTACAGGACACAGTAGAACTGCCCCGCGGCACTTCCAAAGAGCAGCTGATGGATCCAGACTGCTGACCTTTAAATGCTTAGCAGCTGAGCTCTTAACCACTACACCACCACGGTGAGACAAAGGCTTCCTAATTCCTTGCTTTTGACAAAGTTGGAAGAGGACCTGATCAGGATTATCTATTGACAAAATACTTCAAAGTAATTTTTCATGTTAGGAAAACTGAAAAATTCAGGAAATAAAACTTGGAAGGAGTTTAAACAACAGAGCAAATACTACCAACAGAACCCATCAGCATCCACCTATTTATCTAGGTGAATAAAATTTCTCAGTGCTTACATCTATACAGACAAAACCAAAAGTCGCACTAATACCAAATCCCGTCCTAGCCAAGCATGGACAAACTAACCATCTTCTTAAGAGATGTATTTTCAATCAAATCTTACTTCTTATAATTATTAATTATCCATAAAAATGGAAAACACAGCTATGCTCTCTTAATCGTGTTCTAGTAATACTTTTAATAACCTGATTTAGAAGAAAAATTTTCACACTTAGAACTTTCGTCTTCATGGGAAATAATACATTTTTAAAGTGTAAATTTACATACATTTTTGTTGTAGAAAGCCATACCTGCTGCTGTACAGTCCATTCTGACTCACAGCAACCACACAGGACAGAGAAGAACTGCCACACAGGATTTCCAAAGCTGTAATCTTTGTGGAACCAGGCTGCTACCATCTTTATCCTGATGAGCAGCTGGTAGTCTCAACTCCTGACCTTTCAGTTAGCAGCTGAGCACTTAACCACTGTGCCACTATGCTCCTTCTGTTGCAGAGAAGCTGTGATCTTTTGTAGATGCTTCCTAAGCTTTCAAAAACCCTGGTGACAGAGTGGTTAAGTGCTATATCTGCTAACCAAAAGGTTAGCAGTTCAAATCCACCAAGTACTCCTTGGAAACTCTGTGGAGCAGTTCTACTGCGTCCTATAGAGTCGCTGTGCATTGGAATTGACTCAGTAGCAGTGGTTTGGTTTTTGGATTGGTCCCAGGCTGCCAGAGGGGGGATGACATACATTTGCTGTCATTGGTCAGGGTGATTCTCTCCATGGTAAGAGGTTTCCTACGTCTATCATTTGCTGACATGTAAATAACTTCCTAAGGGTTAGTTACAGAGCACAGTAGTTAAGAGCTCGGCTGCTAACCAAAACAGTCAGCAGTTCAAATCAACCAGCTGCTCCTTGGAAACCCTACAGGGCAGTTCTACTCTGTCCCATGGGGTTGCTATCAATTGGAATCAACTCTACGGCAACAGGTTTGGTTTTGGTTTGCTAAGTGTCAGATAAGGAAACCTGGCTGAAATGGTTAAGAACTCAGACACTAAATAAAAGGTTGATAGTTCAAACCTGCCTAGCAGCTGCACAGGAAAAAAGACCTGGTGATCTGCTTCTGTAAAGATTACAGCCTAAGAAGTCCTATGGGGGAGTTCTACTCTGTCATATAAGGTCTCTGTGAGTTGGAATCAACTTGATGCACACAACAGCAAGGATCAATTATTGCTGAGGGCTGGATGAAGCCCCTTCTCCTTACCAAAGTGAGAGTCCTGGCTGAGAAACACTTGTCTGGCAAAAAAGGCTATTCTACTTTTAAAAAACAAAACCATGACAAATGAATTTGCTTTCACACACGGGGCTGTATGCATGAGTGGCTGCCCCAGAGCCTCTGAGCTTTACCTGGGAGTCAATGACAAATATCAGCGCTCCTGTTCCCCTGAAGATCATCTCATAGTCAAAGGTGGGGTCAAAAAAGTCAATCTGCCCTGGGAAGTCCCAGATCTGAAAATTTACAAAGGAGCTGTTGGAGACATCCTCTCGGCAGATCTTGTTAGTACTCTCCAAGAACAGGGTTTCGTTGGGAGACATTTTGTGAAAGACAACTTTCTGAATAGACGACTTGCCACTTCTCCTCAGGCCCATGAGCAGGATTCTCGGCTTCACCTCAGTGCTGAAGGGATCGCTGAAGTCCAGAACTGGAGAAACCACAAAACAAGAGTGAGGGTGAGACACTTTCACAGTGGTTCATTAGAGGAGTTTCACTTCCGCCTCAGCTGTGATTGATGGTTCACACTCACTGCTATTCCTCCAGAATAACTAAGTCACCATCCTACTCATTTAGGGACAAGTTTTGGAAAGTGCAGAACACTGAAAAATGCTGTTTCACTATCATTCATACCATTCCAAAGGGCAAAAAAAAAAAAACAACCACTGTAATTCCACATCACAACCAGGGAATCTGGCATGTGAGCCACAGAGATCCCTTGGAACAGAGAGCTGGTAGAACAGACTCCAGGGTTTACTCTCTCAAGCAATGTCCTTTTCTGCCTAGATCATCAGTCTCTAGGTACTCACTAAAGAGAACTTTGTTTATTTGAGTTATGTTATCAATTACCAAGGCCTGGCCAGTTCTCACGCATGCCACAAGTGCCTGAAAATAAGCATGTCCCAGACACCTCAGCCTCAGACTGTTAGAGGTAAATGTGAATCTGGTGAGTAGCAGACGTTTCCCAGGTCCACACTGACACTAGGCCTGTGCAGTCCAGCAAGGGAACCACAAGCCACACATGGCTATTTGCACTTAAAATAATAAAAACAGATTACAATTAAAATTCAGTTCCTCAGTCATGGTAGCCATTCTGCAAGTACTTAACAGTCACATGTGGCTAGTGGCTGCCAGACTACATCACACAGACACAGAACACTGCCATCATCACAGATAGTTCTATGTAGTGCTGCTCTACACCCTGGTTAACAGGCATTCAATCCAAAACTCCTTTGTCAAAGATTCTAGCAGGATTTGGCATAAATAAAAATTAAAAAGTTTAAAAAAAAAATACACCAAACCCACTGCCCTCAAGTCAATGCCAACTCATAGCAACCCTATAGGTCAGGGTAGAACTGCGCCATCAAGTTTCCAAGTAGCACCCGGAGGATTTGAACTGCCTACCTTTGGGTTAGCAGCCACATAACTTAACCACTATGTCACCACAGTTTCCATAAATGAATAGAAGTAACAATTAAGATAAATCCTCAAATCACTGTCAGGCACTCTTTTCCTTATTCTAGAAACACACAGGTTAGTTCTACAATGTTCGTTAGTCCTAGACCAAGACTGAGCAGGCTTCCTACTTGATTAAATGTAGAAATGTTACAGCTCTGAAGTCAGCTGGAGCCAGAGTTTGAGTTGTTAGACCATGAACAAGATACTCAGCTTCTAGACTCAGTTTCAAGATCTGTAAAATGGTGTTGATAATAACAACAAATACATCTTAGAGCCAATGTGACAACTGAGATCAAATATCTAAATAATTATTAAAAATAAGACCCAATCAACAAGTGGTGTTGGGACAACTGGATGTTCATACTCAAAAGAATCAAGTTGGACCCCTACTTCATGCCATATACAAAAAACAACTTAAAATAGACCATAGACCAAAATGTAAGAGTTAACCCTATAAAAATCTCAAGAAGAAATATAGTATAGATCTCTGTGACCTCAGACTAGGCAACAGCTTCTTAGATAAAACACTGAAGTTACCAACAAACAAAAGGAGGGGAACAGAAAAACTGGACTTCATCAAGAAAGTGAAAGCACAGCCAACAAAACAGGAAATATATTTGCAAATAATGTACCCGATAAGGATCTAGCATCTAGAACACATAAAGATACTAGAATGAAAACAATGAAAAAAACAATTTAAAAATGGGAAAAAGTCTTAAATAGATATTTCTCCAAAGAACACATAGAAATGATCAATAAACTCAGGAAAAGATTTCAACATCCTAGTCTTAGGGTAAACTGCAATAAAATATAACACTGAAAACTCCTAGTAGTGTAGTGGTTAAGTGCTACGTCTGCTAACCAAAAGATAGCAGTTCAAATCCACCGGGTGCTCCTTGGAAGCTATGGGTCAGTACTGCTCATACCTATAGGATCACTATGAGTCAGAATTGACTCAATTGCAGTGGCTTTCACACCTGCTAAAATGGCTATAACAAAAAAAGACAACAACTATTATTGAGAATATAGAGAAACAAACATTTACATATGGTTGCTGGGAATGTAAAATGATATAGCCACTTCGGAAAACAGTTTTGTAAGTCCTCAAAATGTTACACATAGCTTTATCATATATCCCAGCAATTCCATGCCTATGTAAACACCCAACAAAATTGAAACCATACGTCGACACAAAACTGGTACAGGGATGTTCATAGCAGCATTACGCATTATGTAACAGGCAAAAAAAAAAAAAAAAAAAAAAAATCCAAATGTCTATCAACTGATGAATAAACAAAATGTAGTATATTCATACAATGAAATATTACGGAGTCATAAAAAGGAATGAGGCAATGATTTATGCTACAACATGGATGAACCTTGAAAACATGATTCTAAGTGAAAGAAGCCAGGTATAAAAGGCCACTCATTGTATGATTCCATTTACATTAAAATGTCTAGAATAGGCAAATCCATAGAGATAGAAAGTAGACGAGCAGTTGTGGAAGACTATGTGTACTGGGGGAGGAAGAATAAAAGCTAATGGGTAAGTGGCATCTTTAAGATGATAAAAATTATCTGAAATTGTGATAATAATAATTTCACAAAGTCATCAACACACTAAAAAACACTGAATCATATACTTTTAAAAGGTAAATATTACAGTCTATAAAATATACTTAAAAAAACAGTATGAAACTTAGTGAAATATCAAGAAAAGAAACCAACTTTTTAGGAAAAAAGGCAAAATACAGGCAAATAGAGGCGAACTTTTTTTTTCTACTATGAAGCTTAGACAAATATTGAGAAATCAATCTTTTAGGAAAAAAGGTAAAATGCAGGCAAATACACGCAAAGTTTTCTAATATGAAACTTAGAGAAATATCTAGAAATCAACTTTTTAGGCAAAAAGGCAAAATAGAGGCAAATTTTTATTCTAAATCAATTTTTCACTTCCTTCTCAAATACACCTCAGTATATCTTTCTAAGCCCCTGGTCCCTGTTTAAGTCTGGAAAATAATGTTTTGGGGTTTTTTTTTTAATAACCTTTTCTTTCCCTGTTTGACTATCAGTTTTTCAAAACTCTGTAACTAGCTAAAATTAGTAAATTTCACTTGGCATGTATAATATTTTGATGTTTGAATTTGGGGTAGGTGTAAGTAAACATAAATTTTAAGTAAAACAATGATTAATAAAGAAAAAATAAGCAGGTATAATAGATATACACAAATACTATTTTTTACTATCAGCAATACCTTATTCCCATCATATACATACTATACAAGCAGTAATTTGGGAGCAAGTCAACCTACAAGGTCATTAGTTTTTCCTCTTCTTCATCAGTGATTATAAACGCTCCCCACTCATAGTATTGCCATTACCAATCTTAGCAAAAACAGAACATGAATTAAAAAAAAAAAACAGGACTTCCAGTCTCAAAATAGGACTGGTATCATATCATAATCTTCCCCATCCATACTAAACCCCCCAAAATAATAGAAAAGGTGAACAATAAACAGATGGATAGCTGAACTTGAAACAAAAGGTAAACCAAAAGTTGACAAATAACTGGTAAATCTCTAGAAAATAGATCGGACTAAAAACGGATGTGGCAATCCTGACCGGGAATGGTAAGAGTTCTCCCACAGAAGACAGAACCAGTGGAATCCCACAGTATGAAGACAACCAACAGGGAAATTAATTGGGAGAATCAAAGTAAGGAGAGCCAAGCAGACAAACTGCAAACTCTGTGCAGGACTATTACACTGCCTACTACCACTCCCTCCCTCCACACACAAGTACGCACTAAAATACATGCCTCATAAGGGAGCAGTAAATGCTGAGGAGCAGTACTTGCTCAGGGGCTAGAAATGCCCAGGAGGACCAGAAGACAACCCTATTATTGTCCTCAAAGTACTCTCATCTTCCCTAATTCTAACTAAAACATATGGAATGCAACAGGTAGAAACTGTGCTGGCCACCTTCTATTACATGCCAGACACAAGAAGACATGTAGTATTATGAAAGAGAAACAACACACTCAACAAATGGAAGAACCTGTATCTGAAGAAACAGACTTCATGAAGGAGTAGAAATAAAACTTCAAATTAAGTAAAATCTAAATACAATGGAATAAAGCAATGGAAAGTCTGATATAAAAGTTAATGAGACATTGTGGATAAGATTCATAAGTTCCATCATCCAGCCAAAGAAGTTCCAAAAGGAGAAATAAAGTAGATGGGAGGCAGGTGATACTTAAACAGGTAAGTTCTTCCCAAACTAAGGAAAGATAAATTTCAAACTGACCCACAAAGGACAAAGTAGAAATTTACACATCAAGACCACACCTAGACAAATCACAGTGAAACTTCAAGACATCAAAGAATAATAATAAAATCATTAAAACTGTCAGATGGAGGATCCCTGTAAGAATCAAAAGACATCAGACATCATCAATAACATGTGCAATAAGAAAACAATGGAACCGTTCTCTTCAAAGGACTGAAGGAAAACAGCTTTAAACTCAGATTTGCATATTCAGCCATATTATTTTTTCAAATGTGGGGTAAAGAGACTTTCAGATATTTAGACTCAAAATTTATTGCCCACTTAAATCCATTTGAAGGAATTACTCAGTATTGCACTCTGGAAGAAGAAAAATTCATTGAAAATGTAGTGTAATACAAAAAGCAATGGAAAACAAAGACATGGTAGTGAAACTTACTTTAAATAAGAATTTATTTTAAATTTTTTAATAAAGACTGAGGATTATCCCTGACAGGAAACACAACAGAGATTCCCTGACAGATTAGGAGAAAAGTAGAGTGCAAAACTCAAATTCACGTAAAAATTCAGATTCATATAAAGACTTAATTGTCTGCAGAAACCCAAGAAGACATGGCCCCCATACCCTCCATTAACCCAGAACTAAAACCATTCCTGATGCCAACCCTTCACACTAAACTACACTGGACTAAGACATAAAAGTCCATTAACAAACAACGACTACACAGATCTGGGACCTCTTAGCAGTGATACAGAAATTATTGATATACATGCTCATATGACACAGATGAATCACAAAATAACTATGCTGAGTGAAAAAAGCCAACCTAAAAAGGACATACTCTGTTCCATTTCCATACGATCCTAAAAAAAAATATGAACTGTGTGATGTTGTTGGGGTTTGGATTTCAAGATGCGACCCAGAATTTCTTTAAAGGTAAAATTTTATTAAAAATATGCCCAATAGGAAAAAGACTGGTGCACCAGGGACACACTCCAAACTACACAGAGTAAGGAGGCGACCTTGAGCCTCCCAGGCACCCAGCATTTAAGTCGTGAGATTACAAAGCAGGGAGGGGGAACTGACCTTTACATCAATTGGTTAAGGCCACCTGGAATTCCCCTTAGTTGTAAAATGTGGTCAAGGTCTAGGGGTCACTTGCAATGCTGTCCCCAGGCTTTGTCTTGTGACAGATGTTTTGTAAGACAAAGGTGAGATTACTCTATGGTATTTTCTGCTATTAAGTTGTTTCCTGGGGCTTTCTTTAATACCTTGACTTTTTACTGCGCCCTTCGTCAAAATGGAGTCACTTATACCTCATTTCAACAATGTCAGATCAGTGGTTATTCTGGGACTGGACAGATAGGGACTACTAAAGGACACAAGGAAACTATCACAAACAACACTGTTGTGAACCCTTGTGTACATGTCTTACGGCATATTATCTTGATTGTGGTGATAATGTTATGGTGTATACATATATCAAAGTTTTCAAAGATGTGCAATTCATTTTATATGAATTGCATCTCAGTAAGATCACATACAAGGTACGGGAGAAATGCTTGTGGGCTGAAATAGGAGGAACCCAGTGGATTACACAGGCTATCGATGTGGACTTGAAGTACAGCAGAATTTGCACCTCTAAGAGGATGAGGGAGCAGAAGACCCACCAGTTGTTAGTTGCTGTGGAGTTGGCTCAAGGACCACAGCAACTCCGCGCACAACAGAAGAAACTCGGCCCACTGTCCGGTCCTGCACCATCTCCGTGATCAGTTACAGATCAAACTGTTGTAATCCCTAGGGTTTTCACTGGAAGTAGATAACTAGCCTTTGTTCCTAGTCCATCTTAATCTGGAAGTGTAACTGAGAGATGAAGAAAAAGCTTTTAAGAAGATACCACTTAAATTCCAGAAGGCCTGGGTGCAGGGCTTGTGAGCCTGTGACTGAGTGTAAACAGGTTAAACTCAAAAACATGGCCCGCTGAATGTGACCCACACCCAGGCCCACGTGCTCTCCACCTTGAGAGGTTAATTCACCTGAGAAATTAGCCTTTGTTACACTGTTTAGATAAGAAGGCACCAGTTTGCTTTGTGAGGAACCCTATTCGCATCAATGCCTGCTTTCTGCCTAATGCCTAAATCAGGGTTGGGGTGTCAGATACCAGCTTCCCTCCGTCCCCCATAGAAATCCTAAGATAAGCTCAGTTCTAAGGAGAAGGTTAAACTCCAGATGCCCTTCTCCGCGGCCAGCCCAAGATGCCCCCTCCTTCCCCACAAAGAAATCCTTGATAAGCCTAGTTTCTAAGGAGGGGGTAGCTTCTTCCCACGTAACTTAATACTAACTGCTTATCCAGTGCCTCTTTAAGTATCCTGCTCCAATAAGAATACAATATGAAAATTTCTATTCCTGTAGCTGCCAATTAGGAAGATGTATGGACATTCCTTTGTCTACTTTCATAAAGAAATGTATAAATAGGTATGTCTGATAACAGAACAAGGTGCGCAGCTATTTCTTGGACTTGAGTCCATCCACCGCACTGCTAGCTAATAAACAGCCTCCTCCTGTACATACAAGGTAGTGTTCGAGGTGTTTTCTGCTCTGTGGGCCACACTTTCCCTTTTCCTGCTACATAACCAGAAACCCAACTGCAGCTGCCTGTCACTGCAAAGCCAGATGTAGAGATGGGGAGGGACTATACTTCATTTAGGTGGCCAGTGATCTGAGACAATGGTGTGTTAGCACCCTAAAAGCCACCGTAACATCTCATCTCAAAAACAGAGTTTTACAGGAAGGAGAAAGGGTTAAAGAAAAACAGAGAGTGTTCATTCAGTTGCATGGGGGAAGTCTTTATTCAGGAGGTGGGTCATCCAGGAACTATGATCTTATCTGGGCAGTAGTCTCAGGTCCCTGGGAAGGTCTGGAGTCACAAGGTGGGTGACGTCAACGTCTTAAGAAATCATCTCGAGCCAGAGGGTTTGGGGGTGGGAGGTGTTAAAGGAACTGTCATGTTACCCAGATCAGTTCCCGGGGCAAGATCTGAAATAAACCTCTCGGTCTCCAAATTAGTTATTGTAATTTTTCTAGTTAGCCTGTGAGGTCAGGCAAGGATTTTTAATCAATATATTACAATTATTAGCCCTGTCAAAAGCTCCACTGAAATCTAATAAACATTGTAATTTCATGAAAGCCTCCACTGAGAAGCAGGCTGCGGCTGCACATGAGGTGCATGGGCCAGGAACTGAAGCTCGGTCCCTTGACATGGAAGACAAGAAGTCTACCATAAGCAGTGGCATATGAGGAAACTCTGTCCCTGAAATTCAGGGAGATCACTGAGAGGACTCTGTCCCTGACACATTTAGGGAGGTCATCTTACCCAGTGATCACACCTGCCACCAGCTGAAAGCAGGCTGGTATGCATGCCCCACGGGATGACCAAAAGCAGCTTGGTAGGCCCCACCCATTATAGCCATAAATAACTTTTATGCCTGTCTTCCCACCCTCCTGATTGAAAGCTCTTCCCTTATCAAAATCTTGACCATGGAAATTCAAATCAAGACAACAATGAGATACCATCTCACCCCAACAAGACTGGCCATGATCCAGAAAACACAAAACAACAAATGCTGGAGAGGCTGGAGAAAGAGGAACCCTCCTACACTGTTGGTGGGGTTGCAAAATGGTCCAGCCTCTTTGGAAGGCAATCTGGCACTTCCTTAAAAAAATGGATATCGATATACCATTGGATCCAGTAATTCCACTACTTGGAATATAACCTACAGAATCAAGGCCTTTCACACCAACGGACACCTGCACGAGAATGTTTATTGCAGCACAGTCCACGATAGGAAAAAGATGGAATCAACCCAGATGCCCAACAATAGAAGAATGGATAGGTAAACTATGGTACATACACTCAATGGAGCACTACGCAATGATAACGAATAACAATGATTCCAGGAAACATCTCCTAACCTGGTTTCAACTGGAAGACATTATGTTGAGTGAAAGTAGTCAGCGACAAAAGGGCAGATACTGTATGACACCTCTATGATAAGATCTCAAAAACAGACTTGTGTATAGAAGAAAAGACTTTGACAGCTGCCAGGAGGGGAGGGAGGGAAGGGGAGGGGGGAGGGTCTAGTTTAGATAGTTGCTAGAAATCTGGTTGGGAGAAAGCGGTGATAGCACACATTAGAAACAAGAACAATATTAAGTGGACTTAAGCATAACTTGAGTACTCCTTCCATCTTAACCCAATATTGCAAGGATAGAGTAGCTGGGGCAGGGGGCAGGGGACCATGCTCTTAGGCGAAATCGAGGCCAAATGGCACAACTAGCGTTTTGCTAAGAGAGCTCTCTGCACTCCACATTGGTGAGTGGCATCTGGGGTCTTAAAAGCTGCCAAGCTCCCACCCAAGGACACAGCAAATGGTCCCAACTCAGCAGGAACAGATGCTCACCGAGGACCAAAATGACATGCGGTAAAGACAACCTAGAAGACAGAGAGACCCACAAGAGTAGGTGCCTTCATCGACTTGGGACCAGAAGAACCAGATGGTGCCCGGCCACCACCAGCGATAGCCACGATGGAGCTCACTAGGTTGAGTCTCACTGGCAACACAAGAACAAAAAGGGGTGCATCCTTAGATCTCCACTAAAAGACCTCAACTGATGGTCCAGCGGTTTCGGGGTTCCCCTGGGAGCATGGCCCCCAGCCCTGATGCTGCCGTCACTCATAAATTATAACGAAGGTCCACTCTTTGGACAGGAATGGATTGGACTTGGCAACGCAGAGTGACCATATATTGGTTGCACTTTATGGTTCTATACATCTATAGGATATCATCCTGCTGACCTCTGGCTGGAGGAAGGAGAGTGGGTGGAGAGGAGGGGAAATGAGCCTGTTGGGAGGATGAGACATGTATAGAGCAGAGAGGAATAGTGTGCTGTGATCGGACAGGGAGAACAGTGGAAGCTGCATATAGGTGGGCATGTAAATTTATACGGGAATGTACATTTTCACTCAGTTATGTTAAATAAAAAAATAAAAATAAATTAAAGAAAAAATCTTGACCATGAACAAACCTTAGCCCTTCCCCTTCTCATCAACACTTCTGCCTTAATCATACCATAAATCCCCTAATCAGTTTCTTACTACCCCTCTATCCTTGTCAAATCATAACCCCCCTCACCCCACACTACCTCTCTGAAACTTGAAAACCTGCCCTACTAGGAGGGCTGGGCTGAGCCACTCTCAACTCAGACACCACTCTCTTTTCCAATAAACTTCATCTGAGCCTTGGATTGGTGAATCTCTGCCTCTGTTTCAGATCACCCTCTCCCTGAATGGAACAGTAAAATATGCATGCAATGAGAACTCACAGCAACCATGTATGAAGGTGCTTACTGTGTCCCAAGCTCTGAGCTAGGCTCTCTACGCACTTCATTCCTTTCCTAATCCTTCTGGAATGGGTATTATTATCCCTGTTTTATAGATTAATAAAAAAGCAAAACTGAGGCTCAGAAAACTGAAACAACATTCAAACTGTCAAACTAAAGGTTGGCCCATCAATGTCTAAGCATACTCTCTGATGCACAACACTGCTTTCAATTAACAAAACAAGAGCCCTGTGTTAAATCATGTACAAGCCCCAAAATGTTTAAGTGTTTATTAGGTCTTTCTTCCCAATTTATACCGCTAGATGTTAGAGTAGATTTTATTTTCAGCTGGTGCACTGCCGAAGTCTGTATGAGGTGGCGAAGGCCACAGTGGAAAGGGATGGGAATGTATGTTTGGGTTTACATACAGAGTGTGGTAGGACTGTAAAACAGGCATATACAGCTCTACTGGCTGACAGCTGAAAGTTATTTCCTTTTCCCTGACAAATTCACATGTGGGCCAGATAAGCAACAGTTTCATCACCTCTTCTGAGACTCCTTAAACTAAAGCAGACTCATTCTGTCGCATTCAGCTGAGATGAACTGCAAACATACTGTGTGCAGGGACTGTGCTGGATATTGCCATACTTTACCCATCTGATGAAAAAAAAAAGAAATCCATTGCCAGGAAGTAATTCCAACTTACAACGACCCCACAAGAATGAGTACAACTGCACCCATAGTGTTAAGCACCTGGTGGACTTGAACTGCTGACCTATTGGTCAGCAGTTGTAGCTCTAACCACTACCCACCAAACCTAAAAGCAAGCCTGCTGCCGTCGAGTCGATTCCAACTCATACTGACCCTATAAGACAGTAGAACTGCTTCATAGAGTTTCCAAGGGCAGCCTGGTGATTTGTACTGCAGATGTTTTGGTTAGCAGCCATAAGCACTTAACCACTACACGACCAGAATTTCCCCTCAGCTACCAAGGAGGCGTAAATCAGTCTGACACCTGAGGAATGCGGAAGAAGGAAGCAGCCCAAGGTCAGATGGCTGATATGTGGAGCAGTCCTTACACAGAGCCCCAGCCACCAATAATCAACTGTCTCTTAAGCACACTGAATGCTAAATACCATCTAATTTGCCTATCTTGTAAATTAAAATGCACAGGGACCATCTCTTTAAGGTGTTCTACAAATAAAGGCTTCCAATTGGTTCAGTTCGGTTCGCATTCCTGCTGAACCAAATTTTATTTATTTATTTAAGTGTATTTAAGACGCTCCCCGCTGAAACTCTCTCTACCCTGAAATACTGAATCAGAATCTCCATTTTCACAAGATCCCCTTCTCATTCTTACCTATAAACTCCAGGGAACTTGTTACAAAAGCCCATCATCAGTTGAAGCTTTGCTACAAATAGCTTCATTGTCCAGCCGAATTGTCCAGCTGAGACTCTCCTAATATTTTACATCTGACATTACTACCAAACAATGTAAGAACATATTACTGTTCATAAATCAATTTACTGGGCATTTAACAGCAACAGCATTAACAACGATAACGACAAAAGAAACAGAAGAGACCAGAAAACATCTAAGGGCATCAGCCACAGCAAGAATAAACATTGCTTGGTGGAACTCTTTCAGGGTTACACCTACATAAATGAGTGCTGGGCCATAAGGTAAACCGTGTTTTTTACGTTAGACCAGTCAAAAAGTTTTGTGAGCCTCTACTGTATACTGCAAGAGGTTTCATATATTAAAAAAAAAGAACAAAACTCCCTCTAACCACCTTCCTCAATCTACAGGGTAGCTATGAATCAGAATGGACTCAATGTCAGTGGCTTTTTTTTTTTTATTAATCCTCTCCTTGGAAACCCTGGTGGCATAGTGCCTAGGCGTTATGGCTGCAAATCAAAAGGCCAGCAGGTGGCATTCACCAGGCACTCCTTGTAAACTCCATAGGACAGTTCCACTCTGTCTACAGGGCTGCTGTGAACCAGAACTGACCCATGGAAACGGGTCACCGCTCCTCACCTATTTGGGTCACCCATTGCTGCTAAACAAAAACACATGCAAGTGGCTTTAAAACTTTTTGTCACAATTTAAAACCAAAACTGTACTGTCAAGTCAATTCTGATTCATAGCGATCTGTCAAGTTGGACCGACAGTGACCCTACAGGATAGCACAGAACTGTCCCAGAGTTTCCAAGGAGCACCTGGTAGATTTGAATTGCTGATCTTTTTGTTAGCAGCATAGCTCTTAACCACTACACTGCAAATCCAAATTCAAAGTGCTAGCTCTGAAGTTTGGAAGGCTTTCTCTTTCTCCTGGCTCTGGAAGAGGGTCCTGGGCTGTTCTGCTTCAGCGTCCTGGTTTTCTGGAGATTTCCACGTGTCTTGGCATCTATCTTACCCCAACTCTGTTTCTGATAACTTGTTTGTCTCTACATCTTAAAAGTGAATCACTCAAGACATACCCTATACGAATCCTGCCTCATTTACGTAACAAAGATAACTCACTCATTCCAAATAGGATTATAACCAGAGGCATAAAAAGCAAAAACCAGGAGAGAGGAATAGAGTGCTGTCACTGGACAGGGAGAGCAGTGGAAGCTGCATATGGGTGGGCATGTAAATATATACGGGAATTCACATTTTCACTCAGTCATATTAAATAAAAAAAAAAAAGAAAAGAAAAAAAAAGAAAAAACCAAACACATTGCTGTTAATTTGATTCCAATTCATAGGGATCCTCTAGCACAGAGTAGAACAGCACCATGGGGTTTCTAAGAAGCACCCAGTGGATTTGAACTGCCAACCTTTTGGCTAGCAGACACAGCACTTAACCACTACACCACCAGGGTTTCCAACTAGCAGCATGGAGGTTAGCATTTAAGACGTATACTTTGCAGGGACATAATTCAATCCATACCATCATCTTTCCCACAAGTAGCTCTGCTTCTGAAACCCCACAGAGTGCAAATCTGAGTTTCCCAAGTGATCCCAGTCCACTCAGGGAACAGTAGCTTCAGGGGACTCATCAGGATAGTGAACAATAAACCTTGACTCATTCCTTCATTTTCCTGAGCATTATCCATTCCCTCAAGGCTTAAGAGGTGCAATCCAAGAAAAAAGTGTGAAAGACAGTGAAGGATGATACTGCAAACTTGTGCAAGATGGAAACTGTAAGGCTGAACACTGTCAGAGAAGGAAAATGCAAACATCTTCCATTAAAGTAAGTGGAACACTTGACAGAACTGGAAAAACAAGGCAGTCTTGTCCAGTTTCTGCTCACACAGGTTTCACCGTAGCTGCTCTGAAAGGAACAATAAAAGGGCTAGTATTTAAAGTATGAAATCAGAAACTAACTGCAGGAGGACTCTCAGGACAGATGTAGCCAGACAGGGCTCTTTAAAAGTGCTAAAGGAAGTTCGGAAACCTTGGCGGTGTAGCGGTTAAACTCTACAACTGCTGACGCTAACCAAGACGTCTGCAGTTTGAATCCAGCAGGTGCTCCCTGGAAACCCTACGGGGCAGTTCTAACCCCTCTGTAGGATCACTATGACCTGGAATCAACTTGACGGCACTGGATTTTTTCTTTTTTTAAAAGGGTTTAAAGGAAGTGGCTGGAGTGAGATGAAATTGGCAGAAGCACAGTTGGTTCTCATTTCATAAAAGTTCCCCAAATGCCTGCCAAGCGCTAGGCAGGGCTACGCCAGGGGCTGCAGACACAAAGGAAGACGACGGATCCCCTAGCAACTAGACAGGAAAACAGGCTAGAGGCTGACAACCACAACACACCGCTGTGGGGCAAAGGGCTTACAGGGGGCTCCCTGGAGAAATGACATCTGAGTCTTCCAGAGGAGGAGGCACAACAGAGATGAACGAGAGGAAAGGTGGCTCCAGGAAGAGTTTGGCAAGTGGAGTTTAGGGAATACAGTTCAAAGGCAAGAGGCCATGCTGTCCAGTGGCTTCCCATAGCAATCGGAACTCCTCCAAAGGCCCTACAATGGGCTGAAATGGGCACGCCAGCACACACACAGCCTTAATGCCTAGTTCATCTTTCCCACTCGTTCCACACTGTCCTTCCTGCTCCTCTGCTACAACTAACTCAATTCTCCATTCTCACCTCAGGGTCTTCCCCTTGCTCCTTCCTTTGACAGAAAGCCTTCCCTCCCAGGCTTTCTTAACTCTCTCTCCCCACTCAGAAACCCTGGTGGCAGAGCGGCTGAGAGCTATGGCTGCTAACCAAAACATCAACAGTTCAAATCCACCAGGTGCTCTTTGGAAGCTCGAAGGGGCAGTTCTACTTTGTCCTACAGGGTTACTATGAGTCACAATTAATGCAATGGGTCGGGTTGGGTTTTTTCCCTCCCTACCCAGCCCAGGTCCAATTTCACCTCCCCACATGACTGCTAGTGAAAAAGAGCCCTGGTGGTGCAATGGTTAAGCGCTCAGCCATGAACCAAAAGTCCAGTGGTTCGGACGCACCAGCCACTCTAGAGGAGAAAAAGACCCAGCATTTGCTTCATACAGATTACAGCATAGGAAACGTTATCGGGCACTCCTACCCTGTCAGCTACGGCTGTAGTCAGTCGGAATGGACTCTATGGCCCAACCTCAAAGGCTGACAGTTTGAACTCACCCAGTAGAGCCTCAGGAGACAGGCCTGGTGATCTACACTTCTAAAAGGTCACAGCTTTGACAATCCTGTGATCTAGTTTTACTTTTACTCTCCACACAGTCACTGGGAGTCAGAATGAACTCTGCAGCACCACAGATCTGATCTAAGTCAAGTTCGTTTACTCCCTGTGCTGTAACCCTGTATCTCTTTCACAGTACACCAGAGTCCCTGGGTGGCACAGTTAAGTGCTAGACTAATAACTGAAATCCTGGCAGTCTGAACGCATACAGAGATGCTTTGGAAGAACGGCCTTGTAATCTGCTTCCAGAAGGACACTGCCCTGAAAACCCTATGGAGTCTGACACACAGTGCTGCTTGCCAAGACTCAGAACTGAAACCGTTGAAAATGGTTTCGTTGGGTTTTAGATTTCTGTACGTCTGTTTTCTTATGTCTGGAAACCCTGGTGGCCTAGTAGTTAAGTGCTACATCTGCTAACCAAAAGGTTGGTAGTTCAAATCTGCCAGGCACTCCTTGGAAACTCTATGGGGCAGTTCTACTCTGACCTCTAAGGTCACTATGAGTTTGAATTGACTCAGTGGGTTTGGTTTGGTTTTGGTTTTGGTTTTCTTAAGTTTACTTGTTTGTCTCTCTTACACACACACAGATGAAAGACATGTAGCATGTTTCATAAATTCAACAAAAATATTTTAATAAATTAGTTTACAGAGAGGTAACAGGCTGGCTCATAAATTAGATGCTGAGAGGGCGGGGTTTTACTCTGAAAGGAGGAAATCACTAAGGAGACTAACATAATCAGACTTGCATTTAGGAAGTTTAATGCAGAAGTAGATACCCTCAGGGGCCTGTGTAGGGGCAGTTAGATAGTTTTATGAGCTCAGAAATGAAAACTGACATAAGTAAGGCATGGGCAGTGAAGACAGGCAAAAAGAATGGATTTGGAAACATTCAAGGAGAATCGATAAAACTTAAGTGAATCCAAAGGAAGAGAGAGAGAAAATTCTCAGCTTGGTAGACAAGTGAACAAGGGCTCTTTCACCAAGATGCTACGGAGAAGCAGCGGACCAGGAGCTTCACCTGCAGAGTCTGTGGGGACTGTGTGTGTGCAGAACTGAGTAGTGAACGATCCTGAGGCCTCAGAAGAGTGCTAAGAAAGTGAGGATGCAGGCAGGTTGTAATGGGAAGGGAGGGTGCTAGGCAGTTCTTGTCCTCTTCCTGATCTTGTTGGCGGAGGATGAGGTACCTAAGGGAGTTTTACTCTTGACTACAGTGAAACAGCACAAAGCCAACCCACTCCAACTTCCCATCACCCAGCAACGACCATTTACTGACCACCTCTGAGGCCTGCACTGTCATCTCTAATCCTCAAGCAAAAACACTAACCAGCTGCCAACTGAGCTGATTCCAACTTCAGATGACCTCGTGTACGGTAGACTAGCACTGTACTCTCTCGTTTCCAATGGCTAAGTTTTAAGTCCATCACCAGTACCCTTCTTCCTAAGTGCATCTGGGTGAACTCAAATCAACCTTTCAGTTAAGATACCAGGCCCTTAACTGTCTGTATTACGGAGAGATTCCAGTCCTCAGAGAGATACTTTTATGCCTTACAGATATAAACACGGAGGCCTGAGTGCTTAGCACAATACACACTCAATACGCATTAGTTGGCTGAGATGAAGAAATGAAAGTCATTGAGCAGATTTAAGCTAAATTAACCCAAACTTTAAAAAGGAACGTTTATGTCTGACCTTGGCCCAGATGGGAACTGGATATACAGAGGATCAGCTGTATGCCTAGGTAAAGTCATCTATTATGGTCAGAAACACTATCTTCTCTAACTTCTCTCTGGACCATTCAGTGCCAGAAATTCCCAAATACCCCAACTTTGTAACCAGACTCCTGAACACCCCGGGGAAACTCAAACCACCAAAGGAACAGCGTTATGGGGAGAGATCATCTGATAGGGCCACTGTCTGCCTCTAACACCTGCACACCAATTACTCAATCCCCAATTTACCTGATGACTGTCAAGTGTCCTGTCAAAACCAACAGGCCCTGTACACATGGAAGAGAAAGAAGGATGAGTACCTTGAGCACAGGCCTGCCTGGGGTATGCCTGCCGGGTCTTGAAGGCCAACCCTCTCCTTACACAGTTCTACCGTGACTGGCCCTGCACTGCTCAAGGAGTCTCGCAGGAAGAATGACACATTATCGTAGGATGTGCACTCTGTACATGCAGGTGTGTCACACAATTGAGAAGTACTGTCGTTGGGAAAAGTTCTCCAAGAGATGACACATTTGAACAAGCCCTAAATGGGGAAATTAAAACAAAGGTTTAACATAGTATCAGGATAGTGTGGTGGCAAAGTGACAGCAAGGAAAATGGCTGCTTTAGGGCCCAGGTGGGTTAAAGGTCCCAGCACTGCCATTGACTAGCTGTGCCACCATGGACATGTCCCCTAACCCATTTCCTCATTTTTAAGTCTCTGTTAATGTACATACATAACTAAAACACACACACACACGCTTTTTCTCCCACCTCAACTCTAGACAACGAGAGGGTCTTTTGTGGAATGTGACTACACCCAGAGGCTCACTCAGGCTTAAGAGAAACTGAGAACCTCTTTGTTATTAGTAGTTCATGGAGTCAACAAAAGTTTAAGATCTATAAACTTAAGAGTTTGTGGAAGTGGGCTCTGGTCTGGTTCCATTTGCAACATTATCTGTGGCTCCTTCAAAGTTCTGTAGTGGGTCGATCAATACAGCTATTTATACACTTAAAACCCAGGAGTTCATCAAGAAATTCCAACTCAAGTGGGAATTAATCATTTGAATAAAAATACCAAAAACAAAAACAAAAACAAACCTATTGCCTTGAGTAGATGCCAACTCATAGTGACCTTATATAGGACACAGTAGGTTTTCCAAAAAAGCAGCTGGTGGATTTGAAGTACAACCTTTTGACTAGCAGCCAAACAATTAAACACAACTCCAATAGTACTACTAATAAAAGAATATGTAAAAATCATGAAGACGCACTGTTATTTGATTAACCACCTAGTGAGAAAACCCAAACGCAAAGAGAACACATATTTTCAAAAGCATAAGGATCTTTGAAAGTGACTTTTATTTATGTGTGAAGACCAAATTTTTCTCTATGAAATACACTCAAATCACCTGCAAGTAAGTTAAAATACAATTCCACATTTTTTTTCTTTTTTTTTTATTTAACATAACTGAGTGAAAATGTACATTCACATGTAAATTTACATGCCCCCCTATATGCAGCTTCCACTGCTCTCCCTGTCCAGTGACTGCACACTATTCCTCTCTGCTCCATACATGTCTCATCCTCCCAACAGTCTCCTTTCCCCTCCTCTCCGTCCACTCCCCTTCCTCCAGCCAGAGGTCAGCAAGATGATATGCTATAGATGTATAGAACCATAAAGTGCTTCCAACACATGGTTACTCTGCATTGCCAAGTCCATTCCATTCCTGTCCAAAGAGTGGACCTTTGTTATAATTTATGGGAATGGGCAGTGTCAGGGCCGGGGGCCATGCTCTCAGAGGAACCCCAAAACCGCTGGACCATCAATTGAGGTCTTTTAGTGGCGATCTCATGATGCACCTCTTTTTATTCTTGTGTTGCCAGTGAGGCTCCTCTCTGTGAGCTCCGTCATGGCTATCACTGGTGGTGGCCGGGCACCATCCGGTTCTTCCGGTCCCGGGACAATTCCACATTTTTTTAAGATATGTATGTAGTGACATCTCTAATGTGTGTTCTGATTTACCAATGCCACAATAACTGCAAGAAAGGGAAGGTGTCCTTATGAAATTTTTAGCAACTCCTTGACATGTAAATGAAGGTTGGTTAGATGCACTTGGTGGTACAATGGTTAAGTCCTCAGAGGCTAATCAAAAGTTCCATGGTTCAAACCCACGAGCTGCTCCATGGGAGAAAAGACCTGGTGATCTGCTCCTATAAAGATTTCAGCCTAAGAAACCCTATGGGGCAGTTCTACTCTATCACAGGGAGTCATTAGGAGTAGGAATCAACTAGATGGCACCCAAAACACTTTACAGATTTGGGAAACCTTACAAGAACCCTGGACGCATTACATGGAAGTGAGAAAAGCATCTGTCTGGAGTGTCACAGCAGAACCAGGGAAAGCAGCTGTCACAGGAAAGTTCAAAGACCTTGGCAGAGAAGGAGAATAAAAACATTAAACAAATTAAACAAGACATGTATAGAATGGAAAGGAAGCGTATGCTGTCACCAAGCAAGGACAGCAGAAGGAGCTGCAGTTAGACAGGCATGCAAATTTAACTTGGATTGTATACTTTCACTCAATCACAATTTTAAAAAAAGCATATATATATATGTATATGAAAAAAAATTAAAATAAAACACGCAGGATGAGAAAAACGAACTAGAAAGGTGCCCTGTAGTAGGAAGTGAAAGATGGGTGGGTTTGAGTAAACCAGGGGGCTGAACTCTTGGGCTGATAGTTACTTGAGAACACACCAATGATGACGTTTCAAACTCAGAGCCATGTCCCCAATCCATTTCTGCTTCTTACTGTCATTAGACCATCCTGTCTGTTTGGAAAAAGAGATTTCAGAGGAAAGCAGACAACCAAGATTTTGATACTCTCAGTCACTGAAACATGCTTACAAAGCATTCCATATCTGTGTTTCTGGCGTGACCTTGGGCAAATTATTTTTTACCTATCCAATATGTCCACCTACTCCAACTCTTCTGTATTTCTATGTTACCAGGGCCAAAAAGAAACCTAAGAGGTTAGCTGTGGGCAGGGCTATAGTCAACCCAACTTTTTTTAGACAAGACTGGATCACAAGGGAAGGAGTTTACATTTCCACACATCATGCACTTGACCTTGTCTTAAGCCTGGCTCATCATAGTCGTTAGCATGTCCTAGCCACCGTTTCAGCATCAGGAGAACAAGTATCTCAACTTATTCTCAAGAGACAAGACAGCGAATTCATTAATAACTTTTGTATCATTTTAAGGTGAAAAAAGCTGAATAGATGTGAATGGCTGGATCTCCCCATTAACGCAGGTGGCAGGCAGAGTGGTTAAATTCTACACCTGCTAACAAAAGGGCTGGCAGTCTAAACCCACCAGGTGCTCCTTGGAAAATTTATGGGGCAGGTCTACTGTGTCCTATAGGGTAGCTATGAGTGAGAAATGACTTGACAGCAATGGGCTTGATTTTCAGTTTTTTACACCCACTAGGTGAGTATTGTGCTGCCCTCCTGGATCTGCCTCCAGTAAGTGGGTGTGCAGGATGCTACAGAAACAAGGACCCCACTTAACCGGACTTCAGGTTTCCTCTGAAAACTGGGAGGGACTTTGGAGAAACAAATGTTACCTTCTGATTAAATATGATCTTTTAATTGCTTTCCTTACTATGACAGCTTTTAAAGTTCAGTAATTTACTTAAGTTTAAAGGCCATGGGTCTTAAAAAACTTTTTTCTTTCACACCAATGTTTTTAATGGCCAAATTATTGCTTTCACGATCTGGAGTTTTATCTGGAGTGTGGGAGTTGAAGGTGAGACCATATCTCTAACTACCACAGCAGGGTAGGGGTACTCAAATCTGTCCTTAACAAAACTAAAGAGCCTACAAACTTTCCTGCTATTCATGACTATATTTAGAGAAGTCAGAGAAGTGTAATTTAAGTCTTGCCTTAGCTGCACTACATTTTTAAACTAAATATAATTGTAAAGTTTACAAAGCACTTTGTTGAAAAATAAAATCTTAGCCCCTTGTAACACTAGGGAAAGTGACAATCACATTATTCACCTTCAACCTACATTTTTTTGTGTAGCTACTGGCAACTTACTTTGCAATTTACCAGGCAATGCCAGTCAGTCCTGCATCCCAGCTACCAGGGTAGATTTCTGAACTTCACAGAAAAAGCCTCAGGTCTTCACTAAGCACAGAAACTAAACCAAGTTAAGTTCCTCAAATAGCAGAAAAGCTTTGCTGATGGTTCCAGGTACATCCACATCCCTCTCTTGCAATGTAAGTCCCTTTTTTTAATGTATATATTCTATTTTTAAAGTTCTCAAGCTTGAATTTTACAAAAAATAAAATGGGATTGTAAAACAAAATGTGTCCAGGGCCCATTAAAAATCAAGATAACCCTTTGGTGGCACCAAACTAGCCCTCCGAAAGCACCAAAAATGAAGTCACAACTCCCAGCCACCCAATCCCAGCTCCTCACAATCACACTTGTCAGCATAACAGTTATCAGAGTATCACGGACAGTCCTTGCTTGACTCCTAATAAAGGAACCTATCTGCTAGTGTAGAAAGCAAGTGCTCCCACACATTAATGCCAAAATGCCAAAATCAAAGTCAAGAAAACCTGCAAACAACAGGGGCCAAGAGACAATGGAGAAGCCTTCTGAGAAACAGACCACCTCTGCACAGCTGGCCCAGGTGAAGAAGGGGCCAAGTTTAAGAAATGTTTGCCAGAGCAAGTACTAATTCCTTCCTTCCACATATACTCAATTTTTTGTCAGCAAGCTTACAGGGCGATCCTGAGAATTTAGGCAGAAGAAATCACGACACTAGTTACAGACTGGTTTGCCTATACCTTAGTAGCAGAATGAGGCCTCCAAGATGTGACTCTGGGGAAGCCTTTTGTTCAGGAAATCCAATCTGACCCCTCAGGCAGAGCTTTACACTTCAATTTCAAGTCTCCCACGTCTCATTTTTTATGTGCCCCCTTAAGGAACTACAGAATAAACAAACAGGTCTGGTGTTTTTCCTGGAACCCCTCTGGCCTCCGTGACATACCAAATCACAGGGCTTTTCCTTTCAGATGTAGTCTCTCTCCTCTCTTCTTTGTGTTTTTTTCTTTTAAAGATTATCAGACATTCGCCCATTCTATGTCTACTATTTCAAATACTTTTGCAAATACATTCCCATTCTGCATCTACGGAGTCTAAGAATCTGGGAGGAGCTAACGAATGCAATTTGAATAATAATGAAGCACATGAACAATTTAATTATGAAGCGGGGCCCTAGAGACTTTAATCAAAGGGTTGAAAGGCTTCATCTCCAAAAATGTGGCCTGTGTGCTCAACTGTGGGACCAATTACAGGGAGTGCAGAAGCGAGAAGTACACAGGTGCAACACCAGTTTAATCAAATGGAGAGTTAGTACAAACCCTCCCGAGAGACAGGTCGCTATGAACAAGGGTGACTTAGAAAGCTTCTGTGTCATCTATCAAGCTCAAGGCTTAGCCAACTTTCTCCCTTTCTGATTCATAGAAAGTAGAGCCTACCATAGGTAAAACAATAAAAAGAAAACCGTCCTGAGAAGAAAGTCGTTGTGTAGTGAATTTCAAGTTCAATGAATTCTTCCCAAATGTTGCAACCAACAGTCATAAAAATACTGTCACCCCGCACAATTTTTTTAACCTGAAATATTTAACAACTTAGTTCGTTCTCTAGGATACACATAGCTTCACCTGAAAAGTTACGTTTTTAAGAACGACATCTTATTGACCTTTTCAAGGAACCATAAAACAAAGGCACTTTTCCTTAATTCTGAAGAAAATAAAAAGAAAAACTTTTCTGGAATCCTAAAAAGCTCCTAATACCTTGAGGGTAAAATGCAAGAAGACCCCAGAGGCTAAAGGATTCCTAAGTTCCTCCGGTTAAACAAGAATTTACTCCTCAGTGGCAATGTGTTTCCCCGCCCCGTGCTCACTCCTGGGCGGGCACTGCCAAGCCCAGGTGGTGACACCGAAGGCAGATAAGGTGTCCTAACAACCGTATCTGCCATGATCCCGGGAAACCCGCTGTACTTGGCGACTCTGGGATCGCCTATGGTCACCTCCCGCCACCGCCCGGCAGGTTCCCTTAGGCCACGGACCTTCCCTTAAGACCTGGGCGGCCCTAGGACCCCTCCCGGGGCGACAAGGGACAAGACTGACACCCGCAGCTGCCGACGACCCTGCCAGTCACACTGCAGCCGGCTGCCTTTTTTAGCCACAACATCTGACCCCCGCTTCAACCGCAGCACTCAGGGAGCTGTCCGAGGGCGCCCTCAGCGACCCTAACCCCCAGACCCTTAGGAGCGCTCCGGGAAAGGGGGTAGAGGAGGCACTGGACCTACAAGGATCAGAAAGTGTGCGTTCCTCCTGCCCTGAAGCTCCCTCCCTTCCTTCCTCCCCTCGCCACCTACCCAGGTCCCCCTTCCGCCGCCTGAACCCGGGCTCCCCCATTTTGTAGCTCACGGTCGCTCCTCTGGCACCCCTCCCGGCAACTCCGCTCCACTGGAGCCCCTCCAAAGCCGCGGCCCGCGAGCTTGGCCGGGCCGGGAAGAGGCCGAAGGAAGGAAAGGGGCGTGGGCTGAGGACTAGCGGGCCGGGGGGCCGGGCGCTCACCTCCCTCCTCTGCCCCGCTGTCCGGGTCGGCGTCCGAGGAGTCGGGCCCATCTCCGTAGTCCGCTAGCCCCAGCAGTTCATCCTCCTCTTCGTCGTCGTCCTCCTCTTCCGGCTGCGGCTTCCCCAGCACCTGGCTCATCGCGCCCACCAGCCGGCCGCCCCGGGGGAGGTGGGGGTCCTGGGGCGGCGCAAAACCTTCCCGTTTACTGGCCCGCAACCTGTCTCTGACTCTGAATTTGGATTTTGTCTGAAGCTTGGGGGTGCCGCGCGTCCCCCGCGCCGGGCAGCGCCCTGGTCTGGGTCCCGCGGTTCCCAGCGCGCCCAGAGCCCCCTCCCCGCCCAGCCTGCCTGCGGAGGAGTCAGCCGGAGCGCGGCAGTTCCTCCCCGAGGAGGGAGAGAGACTGCGTGACCCGAGTCACCTGACACACACTGTCACACACTCACACACTCACACACACACACACACACACACACACTGCATGGGCGCCGCGCACTCAGTCGATTGCAGGCACTGCTTGGCTAGGCGCTCGGCCGAGGCCACACACACTCTCACGGGGAACGCTGGGCGGCACGGGCCCCCCAGATACCCAGACTAGCACACACAGACAAACGCCAGACACTGGGTCCCCGGGACGCAGCGCAGTCTCCCACCGCGGCTGCGCGCCAAGGGCCCACACGCGCAGCCCCTGCACGTGGTTCCCAACACAGGCTGGCAAAGGGGGGATGCGCACCCTGAACGTCACCCCCCCCCCAAAAAAACACTCACCGGCAGTGCTCCCAGTACCACCCCCACTCGGAACCTAGGCGGCCGTCTCAAGCTTTCAATCCTGGGCAATGGTTCCCATGCCAAGTGGGCTACCCCCAACGCTGCGCCCAGGCCCCCACCCCAAAGCAGCAGCGTGCAGAGGACACCGGGTGAATGCTGGAACGGCCGAAGGAGAAGAATGCACAGGGACGGCTCAGTCTCCATGGTAGTTGCCTTTTAGTGTGCGTTTTGATTCAAAGTGCTTCTCACCAAGACTATTAAAAAATCAGGCCTACCCAGATGCAAAGGTTTCCTAGGTAGTACATGCCTTTTGGCTGACTAGACCGAATAATAATTCCTCTACAGCGACTTGGAAAATGTCTAACCGTATAACATACTCAGGTGCGGTCATGCCCCACCTCCTAAAGTCTCGTTGCATAGACTGTAATTCCACACCTCAAAAGACAATGCTTCAACGCGTTTGTCGATGGGGAGGAGACAATTCTCAAATAGAAATAACAGCAGTGTGGGGGTGAGCCTAAAACTTACGTTCCTCCTTCACAAGCTTTTCACCACAGGACATACTGTATCCACCCTTCCTGCAAAAAATCACGTGGATGAACTTCTGTCTGACAAGCACAATGCTAACCGGCTGGCCTGCCAGGTTATCCGGATCATACAGGTGCCAGCAGCTCAGCAAGTGGTGTTGGGGGAGGAAAGGTGCTGGAAGACAACTGAGTTTGCAGGCTCCTGTGGTCCTAAGGTGCTGCCTCTGTGGTGAACATTTATCAAGGACTTAGTATATTTCAGGGGCTGGGCTAAATGGGGGCTCAAAGATGATCAGGCAGCATTCCTGGCCTGGAGGAGGCCTCAAGTCTATCAGATCACAGCTCAGATCCTAGATTTTATTTTTGTTATTTTAGGTGTTGAAAGTGGATGCAGACACTTCCTAGGAAGGGGCTGTTTGTAACTGGACAGGTCCTTGGATTTTCCAGGTGGAGGCAGTATAACCTGGTATGACTGTATCAGTCAAGGTCCTGCCTAGGAGAAAACATACAGCACGTGCAAAGATTTTAACTGAGACATTTCACAAGTCTGGGCAGGGTTTAGGGAATCAACACAAGGATTAACAACAGCAGGAAAAGGTTATCACCCCTAAATTTGTCAGGGTAAAGGGACAGCAAAGCAGGAGCTGTGGTTTGTGAAGAAATAGCCATTGGCAGAACCACCCCCATCAAGGACAGAGTAGTGAGAAGTACCCTGTCCTCTCCTCCTACTTTTCACTCTTCTCTAAGTGCCACCACTTGGCCAAACTGGAAGCCAGAGGTCAAAGCAACATGGCAATTTAGTCCACAAAGGTCAGCTTTGGAACCCAGAGATTTGGGAGGGAGCGCAGAGAGTGGATCCACAGGGGGATAGGGAAGCATAACCAGCAAAGCAGGCTCTACTTTCATCACTGGAAGTGCTTAAACTTTCTAACTCTGATTCCACATCGGTAAAACATTACCCCCTCCCAGACTTAGTACCTGAACCCATTGCCCTCTAATCAATTTCCACTCATTGTGACCTTCTAGGACCTAGTAGAACTGCCTGATAGGGTTTTCAAAGCTGTAAGTCTTTAGAAAAGCAAACTGCCACAACTTTCTCGTACTGAGCAGCTAGTGGGTTCAAACCACATATCTTCCCATTAGCAGCCAAGCACTTAACCACTGGGCCCTAAAGCCACTACCAAAACTTATTAGGATGATTAAATGAGAAAAAAAAGTTGCAAACTTACAAAACTCGTTTTCTAGGACACAGTAAGTGCTCAATAAATGCTGACTATTTTCATCCATTCTATAAAAGGAAGTTTCCAAGGGAGATTTGAAGACTTCGGGCTATCCCAGAACAAGCCTACCAGACTGGGAAGGCCTTTAAACTCATAATCAAACACCAGAGGGCTTCTTAGGAGACCTCAGAAGTCTGTCCAAAGTCAGCACAGTTCTTCAAGAAACCCCAGTGCTGGTAGCTGCGTGTGTATCCTCCATGGATCCAGGAATTCAGGACAAAATAGCTTATTAACCAACAGCCCCTGTGTGTCTGAAACCCAGAAAGGACAAAGATACCTGCTTTCCCTAGGAAAGAGATCCTAGGAGGAAACACTGGCAGTACGTCAATAAAACATTTGAGAATTAGACCATTCTTTGAGAAAAATAAAAGGAACAACGTCCGTAAAATTTCAATTAAAGCCAAATCTTCAGTTATTTTCCACCCCAAGCTAGATAAAAGAGCCATAGATAAGTTAAAGATATTCAAATTTACTGTCATTTCAGAAATTTACGATATTAATAAAAGTTTTGTCAAACAGCATAGAAAAATACTTTGTTGTTTTTCTTCTTTTGCTCTTATTTCAATACCACCAGCTTTCAAGATAACACACTGAAAATAAAAGTTCTTGAATTTGAAACATTTTACATATGGGTTATTTTTCTTTAGAATTTACATAAAAATTGGAAAACACTGAAGGAACCCTGGGTCCAGCGGCTTCTGGGTTCCCCCAGGAGCATGGCCCCTGGCCCTGATGCTGCCCTTGCCCATAAATCATAACAAAGGTCCACTCTTCGGACACGAATGGATTGGACTTGGCGATGCAGAGTGACCATATATTGGTTGCACTTCACAGTTCTATGCATCTATAGGATATCATCCTGCTGACCTCTGGCTGGAGGAAGGAGAGTGGGTGGAGAGGAGGGGAAAGGAGACTGTAGGGAGGATGAGACATATATGGAGCAGAGAGGAATAGTGTGCTGTCACCCAGCAGGGAGAGCAGTGGAAGCTGCATATAGGTGGGCATGTAAATTTATACGGGAAAGGTTGCCAGTTCAAATCCACTTGGTGCTCCTTGAATACTCTGGGGGTCAGTTCTACCCTGGCCCCTAGGGTCGCCATGAGTCGGATCCGACTCGATGGCACTTGGCTGGCTTACATTTTCAGTCAGTCATAATAAAAAAAAATAATAAAGGAACCCTGGAAACCTTTGAGAAACACAGTGTGGGCTCTGCTCTGTGAGTTGCCTGGTGCCTTGGCCCTCTCTGGCCTGGAGTTTAAGTTGTCTGTGGCTGTTTCTGTGGGAGAACATTCTCAGAATGTGAGGATTTGTCTCTGAGCTACCCATGGTTTTTGCTATTTTATGTAATCGTGGCATGTTGCCTTATACATGATATGTGCTTAATTAATGTTTATGGAATGAAAAAAATAAAGAACGAAGAAAGGAAAACAGTACATAGTGAGGCCTCCACACAGACATGGCATATCTTTCAGAACAAGTTTAGGAAGAAACAGAGGTCAAGTTTTCTGTTTACTGGAAAGCTTGGGAAATGCTACAGCAAGATAAAGATAAATTGTGTGCTACAAGACAGCAATCAGAAATACACTGATGTGTGAGAGATGGTAATGCTTATGTTTCTGCCTATCTATCACCAACTCAGGACTAATTCAAGATTTAAAGTTGCTACAATATAAGGACTATAAATGCTTATTTTTATTTTCACAAGCCAAGGCAAGTGCCATCGAGTAGGATCCAACTCATGGTGGCACTAAGCCTTCTAAAAACATATACATAGAAAAACGTCATCATTTTGAGAGACATTTTGCAGCATCATAAAAAATGAGCTTTGTCTGTTGCACACTAAAATTTAACCAACAAATATTTATTAAGATTTACCATGGACAGGATATTGTTAAGTTATAAAATAACCAAAACTTCAAAATATTAAGTAAGCACTACTGTTCTCCCTATTTAACACATAAAAAAAAATCAACTGAGGTTATGGAGGGTCCTTTAGGAACTTAACTCCCAGACTTGCTACTGGCCTAGACCTGAAATCAGTACTGAGGTCAACACTTCAGGCAAAGAATGGACTGGACTCAAGGGCACAAAGTGAGCATGTGGTATGTGTACTTTATGGTTTTATACATTTCTAGGAGGCTGTCCTACTGGTTTCTTTCTAGAGGAGAGAGGGGAGGGTGGAGAGGAGGGTACAGCAGTTCCTTAAGAGGATACTAGATGTAAAGAGTGAAAAGGAGCAGTGTGCTGTCACAGGGTAAGGACAGCAGATAGAGTTGCAAAGAGGCAGACATGCAACATTGGTTTAGATAGTATATTTTCACTTAATCATAAAAAAAAACTCAGGCTAAACAACTTTCCCAAGGCACTTCCTGGGGTGAATGGTGGAACTACTGCTAAATAAAGCTTCACTTTAGACCTTTATTATTATTTAATGGTCTGAGGCTAAAGTCAATTACATTACATAACTGAGCTGAAATGGGGGAAGGGAACTGGTGAACTTGCTCCTAGTCTCCTAGGTAAAAGAATAAAACACATACCCATAAACAACTGCCGTTAAGTCAATTCCAACACACGAAAACCCGATAGAATGGGGTAGAACTGGACTATAGGGTTTCCAAGAAGCACCAGGTGGATTCATACTGCTGATCTTTTGATTAGCAGCCATACTCTTTTTTTCTTTTTAATATTTTATTGTGCTTTAAATGAAAGTTTACAATCCAAGTCGATATGTCATACCAAAACTTGTACACACATGCTATGTAACTCTAGCTATTCTTCCCACACTGTGACAGCACACTCCTCCTTTCTACTTTGTGTTTCTCTGTCCACTCAGCTAGCTCCTGTCCCCCTCTACCTTCTCAACTCACCCCCAGACAGAAGCTACGCAGTTAGTGTCACCTATCTACTTAAGCCAGGAAGCACACCCTTTACTAGTATCATTTAATGTCTTGTGGTCCAGTCTAATCTTTATCTGAAGGGTTGGATCCCAGAACAGTTTTGATTCTGGGCTAACAGAAAGTCTGGGGACATGTCTTCTGAGGACCTTCCACTCTGCCAGACCATCAGGTCTGGTCTTTTTAAAGGAGTTTGCATTATGTACCCCATTATTCCTCCCCTTTGTCAGGGGCTCTTTGTTGTGTTCACTGTCAGGGCAATCATTGGTGGGTAGCCAGGCACCATCTAGTTCTTCTAGTCTCATTCGGATGTATGGTGTGTGACAATTAAGTTCGTAAACTCATCCTAGAAAAAGTGCTACATACCTCATCTTTGAATATCACTACAGTTCCATTCAAAGTACTCCCCTTGTGAAGCTGTGCACTGATGCCAGCACCTAGTCCACCCTTAAAACAATTTGGAATTTTTTTTTCTGAAATGGCCAGCAGAGCTGTCGTCATATTACCCTTAATGTCCGGAATGTCATCAGAGTGTCTTCCTTTCAATATTTCCTTTATCTTTGGGTAAAGAAAAAAGTCATCAGGGGCCAGATCAAGTAAGCAGGAAGGCTGTTACAATACAGTTATTTGTTTACTGGCTAAAAAGTCCCTCACAGACAGTGTCATGTGAGCTGGTGCATAGTTATGATGTAAGAGCCATGAGTTGTTGGCAAAAAGTTCAGGTCATTTTCATCTAGATTTTTCATACAGCTTTTTCAACACTTACTTCCAAATGGTAAACTTGGTTAACTATTTGTCTGGTTGGTACAAATTTATAATGAACAATCCCTCTGATACCAAAAAAGGTTAGCAACATCGTTTTGACTCTTCATTTGAACCAATGGAACTTTTTTGGTCCTGGAGAATTGGTTGACTTTCACTGTACACTTCGACGCTTTGTTTCAGGGTCACATTGGTACACCAATGTTTCATCACCAGTGATAACACAGCCCAAAACATCGTCTTGCCTCTCCAAAAGGTCTTGACAAACTGACTCTCCCTTGTTTTGTTCATTGATGAGCTTTTTAGGGATCGTTTTTGTACATACTTTTCTCACGCCAAGATTTTTGGTTCAGATTTTCCAGGGCATTTCTTTATCGAGGTTTACTTAGTCTGCTATGCTTCTCACAGTTAGCTAATGATTTTGATGCACATTTGGATGAATTTTTGCAATATTTTCATCAGTTCTGCTCTTTACTGGCCACCCTGACCTCTCTTCACCAGTGACACTTTCTCCTCTCTCAGAAAAACGTTTAATCCATTAGTATACTGTAATTTTCTTCATGGCATTGTCCCCCAAAACTTGGACTAACATGTTCCTGATTTCACTTCCACTCTTGTGAAGTTTAATAAGAAATTTAACATTTGTTTGCTGCTCCAATTCAAGCTCCAACATTCTTGCGATGGCATCCAAAATCATGGAACAACAAAAATAAATGCTGCTCAGCAAGACACTGCCACACATCCAGATGAACACAGCTGTGAGACACTGATATACCAAGGTTATGAAACCTTACCAAGTTGTTTGTACAGTGCTGCCAACATACGTGCACAATGGCAAGTTCCCAAACTTAATTGTAAGACCCTGTAATCTTTGCATTACGTGGCCTTTTCTGTCTTTTGGGCTCATATTTCCTATCTTTTATGTCCTTCATTCTTCTTTGCTCCAAGTGGTTTGGGACCAACTGATCAGATGGCCACTTGTTGGTTTTTTGTTTTTTTTTTTTATTTAACATAACTGAGTGAAAATGTACATTCACATGTAAATTTACATGCCCCCCTATATGCAGCTTCCACTGCTCTCCCTGTCCGGTGACTGCACACTATTCCTCTCTGCTCCATACATGTCTCATCCTCCCAACAGTCTCCTTTCCCCTCCTCTCCGTCCACACCCCTTCCTCCAGCCAGAGGTCAGCAAGATGATATCCTATAGATGTATAGAACCATAAGTGCTTCCAATATATGGTTACTCTGCTTTGCCAAGTCCAGTCCATTCCTGTCCAAAGAGTGGACCTTTGTTATAATTTATGGGAAAGGGCAGCATCAGGGAAGGGGGCCATGCTCTCAGAGGAACCCCAAAACCGCTGGACCATCAATTGAGGTCTTTTAGTGGAGATCTCATGATGCACCCCTTTTTATTCTTGTGTTGCCAGTGAGACTCCACTCTGTGAGCTCCGTCGTGGCTATCACTGGTGGTGGCCGGGCACCATCCGGTTCTTCTGGTCCCAAGTCGATGTAGGCACCCAGTGGGTCTCTCTGTCTTCTCAGTTGTCTTTACCGCATGCCATTTTGGCCCTCGGTGAGCATCCATTCCTGCTGAGTTGGGACCATTTGCTGTGTCCTCGGATGGCAGCTTGGCAGCTTTTAAGACCCCAGATGCCACTCACCAATGTGGGGTGCAGAGAGCTCTCTTAGCAAAACGCTAGTTGTGTCAATTGGCCTGGAATTCACCTAAGAGCATGGCCCCCCGTCCCCTGCCCCAGCTACTCTATCCTTGCAGTACTGAGTTAAGATGGAAGGAGTACTCAAGTTATGCTGAAGTCCACTTAATGTTGTTCTTGTTCCTAATGTGTGCTGTCACCGCTTTCTCCCAACTAGATTTCTAGTAACTACCTAAACTAAACCCTCCCCCCTTCGCCCGCCCTCCCTCCCTTGCAGCTGTCAAAGAGTCTTTTCTTCTATACACAAGTCTGTTTTTGAGATCTTATCGTAGAGGTCTCATACAGTATTTGTCCTTTTGTCGCTGACTACTCTCACTCAACATAATGTCTTCCAGTTGAAACCAGGTTAGGAGATGTTTCCTGGAATCATCGTTATTCTTTATCATTGTGTAGTGCTCCATTGAGTATATGCACCACAGTTTACCTATCCATTCTTCTACTGTTGAGCATGCCACTTGTTGGTTTTTAAGACTCAGACACCACTCACCACAATGGGATGCAGAACATTTTCTTTAAAATCTTTGTTATGCCAGTTGATCTAGCTGTCTTCTGAAAGCATGGTCCACAGACTCCTGCTCCTGCTACTCTGTCCTTTGAAGTGTTTGGTTTAGTCTAGTTGTGCTGACCTCTCTCTTACTGTGTGTTGTCCCTCCCTTCATCTAACTTAAATTCTTATCTCCTATCTAATTAATGACTGTTTTCTTCTGTGTTTAAACTGTGATCTTGTACAGTATTTGTCCTTTTGGAAGCGACCAACTTCACTGAGCATAATGTCTTTTAGATTCCTCCATGATATGGGATGTTTTCCAAATTGATTGTTGTTCTTTATCATTACATAGTATTGTCTTGTATGAATATAAAATAATTTATTTATCCATTCATCCATTGATAGGCACCTAAGTTGATTCCACCTTTTCATTGTTGTGAAGGTGTATGATAAACATTGGTGTGCATATATCTGTTCACGTGACAGCCCTTATTTCTGTAGGATATTGTTATGGTTTGAATTGTGTCCCCACAAAAATATGTGCAGCCACGTGGCTGGGATATGATTCCCAGTATCTTGGGAGTCTCCTCCATTGTGTGGTTTCGCTAAACTGTATGTTAAAGTATTAGGGTGGGGATGTAGATTCCTGCATAGAATTACTTCCCTGCCCTGCTGTAGGGGGAGTTTCCCCGGAGTATGGCTTGCCCCACCCTTGATGCTTTCAGCTTGCAAGAGATAAAAGGGAAATAGAAACAAAGGGCAATTGAGAACCTCACTACCATCAAGCAAACAGCACCGGGAGAAGAGCGTGTCCTTCAGACCAGAGGTCCTTGTGCCAAGACGCTCCCTGGACAAAGACTGATGCAATACCGGACTTTCCTCCAGAGCCGACAAGGGGAAAGCCTTCCCCTGGAGTGGTCACCCTGAACATGGACTTGCAACCTACCGGACTGTGTGAGAATAAACCTTCCTTTGTTAAAGCCATCCACTCTGTGGTATTTCTGTTAGAGTAGCCTAGCTGACTAAAACAGATATATTCCAAGAAATGGGATTATTGGATACCATGGTGTTTCTATTTCAAGCTTTTTAAGACTCCATCAAATCAATTTTCAAAGTGATTGTGCCATTTTACATTTCTGCCAGCAGTGTATAAGTGTTCCAGTCTCTCCTCTGCCTCTGCAACATTTACTATTTTCTGTTTTTTGAATTAATGCCAGCCTTGTTAGGATGAAATGGTATCTCATTGTACTTTTGACTTGGATTTCTCTAATGGCTAATGATCAAGAACATTTCCTCATCTGTCTGTTATCTGCCTGAATGTCTTCTTTCTTGAAGTGCCTATTCAGATCCTTTGCCTATTTTTTTAATTGGGTCATTTGTCTTCTTCATGTTGAGGTTTTGCAGTATCATGTAGCTTTTGGAGATTAGACATTGATCAGATCTCTGGTAGCCGTTTTTTTTTTGTTGTTGTTTTTTCCTAGTCTATAAGTTGCCATTTTCCTCTTTTGGTGAAGTCTTTGGATGAACATAAGTGTTTGATTTTTAGAAGTTCTTGATCTATTTTCTCTTCGGGTGTATGCACATTGTTGGTTATGTCTTGCATTCTGTTTATGCCATGTATTAAGAGCAGCTGAATACTTTAACTACTGAGTCACCAGGGTGCCTAAACACACACAGACACACAAAAAGTGATTTGTTGTCTCAGGGCATTTAATTTACAGGATTCTCTGAAAAAACAGAGAGAGAGAGAAAAACACTGAAAAGTTTGCTAACCAACAAAAGTTAGAAAATGTTGTCATAAGAAAATGCTGACCGTCATTTGTCCTCTTATTAGGAAAACAAATAGGACATTATTCAGCACAATGTTAGTTTGATATGGCTATATTGCAATATAAGCTAAAGTATAAAATCTAAGTATATTTTGGCTTTCAAATCTGAGAATTTGAATTTTAAAGGTCAGGAGTGTGTATGTCCTTATTTCGATGAATTATTTTGCTGTTACACATAAGATATCTTGTGACAAGAAGCCTAAGAGCCACTTAAAACAACCTGTACAATTTAGGCAGAGTAATTGCAGTCCTGAATAGGGCAAGTAATTAACTACGGGCTGCATCTTGTATCTTAGAGTATTTTGAGGTATCTGATGGCATTGATCTGGGTTCCTGTGACTTACATCTTGAAAGGCTTTCACATTGTCTCTTAAAGTATATATTTAAAGCTATGAATTCACTCTTGAAACAAAGGACGGAACCATCCGTACAACCTTGTTGAACTCCTTACCTAAGGAAGTGAACCAAATTTCTCAAAAGGATGTCATACAGCCTCAGATTCACCTAAGACAGTTGATAACGGATGAAATCATTAAAAATCATGGCATCACTTCCAATGAGGCAATTTGTTAGAGAGATTTCAGTTCTTTTTATTTTTTCAATATTTAAAAAAAATATAGGGGGCGGTGTGAAGATGGCGGACTAAGCACAAGTCTCCTTATATCCCTCTGGAAACCAAGACCTGAAATGATAATAAAACGGAGCCTTCTGGTCACCTAGTGAGCCTCCAAGACACGGTACAGGTTTGTTAATTTGGACTTCATACCACAGAGCAAAAAACTTCCTCTCTCTTGCTGATTCCCGCTCCTGGCTAGCCCTGGCTTTCACGGACTGAAGGTAAACACACCATTTTGACTTTTTTTTTCTCTGTCTCATCTGATGGGTAGAGCCGGGTCTCGCCTAGCGGCCAGACTCAGACGCACTGCTGGGAGGATAGGCAGGCAAAATTCCCATACTTTGAGAGCCAGGCTGAGTACTCTGTTAATCTAGTCACTTTGGGCCTGTCTTTTTATCACTGCCACAGTGTGGTTTGTACAGAACAAGACTGCCAGAGTGCAGGATGCCATGTTGGATATGGACATTTTAGCGGGAACTAATTCTTAGCCTGGGACCCAGCGCCTGCAAATAGGACAGCGATTCTCTGACACAAAAGCAGCAATTTACACAGTGTCGCCTATGGTGGGGGCCCAGCAACAGAGGCAGAGGAATCACTACCTCTTGGCACCTTTAACCCCTCTATCTTCTGTCTGTGTGGAGGGCACCATCTTGGATATGGTGGCCACAGCTAGACCTGTTTTTTAGCTTGGGAGCCAAAACCTGCCCACAGGAGAATGCTTTTCTACCAGAAAAGCAGTACTTTACACAATGTCACCTAAAGCTGGGCCCTGCCAGCAGAGGCCAACAGGGCAGTAGTGTTGCTGTATTATGATCTAGTTTGTGTCATCTGGGGTTGGATATAGGGGTGCTTACTTTGCCAGTTGGGAAGAGGGACCTCTACACCTGAAAACGTGACTGACTTGGGAAGTAGTCAGATACCTTTTGCTTTACACTTTAAGACAGCCTAGAGAAACATCTGCAGTCCATCTGCAGTATCTCTTCCAGCCTCTACTTACTTACATGGGACCCAAAAAGCAACAGACACTTGTGACATACAAGAACTCACCCATGGCTTCAGAAGGCTCCCAAATAAAACAACCACGGAGTTTTCCAGATGAAGAAACTTTTATGAAAGCATCAGAAAGTGAATACAAAATGATTATATTCAGAGCCCTTCTAGACCTTATACAAAATGCAGTAGAACAAAAGGAAAAATGAAACAAGCTGTTCGATCTGATGGAACACCAGTACTCTGAAATCCAACAGATCAAGAACAAAATCAAAGACATAGAAACTTCCATTCAAAGCCAAGAAAACAGAATGGAACAAATGGAAAAACAAATTTCTGATTTGGAAGACACAGCTACTGACACCAGTGTCTCTGGGCAGAAATCAGAAAAAAGAAACAAGAAAAATGAAGAAGCATTAAGAAGCATGTGGGAGTCTATTAAGAGGAACAACCTTCAATTAACTGGACTCCCTGAACAGGATGGGACACCTGAGAACACAGAGAGTATCGTTGCTGAGCTGCTGACAGAAAACTTTCCAGAAATCGTGAAGGAAGAGAATATAGACATCTCAGATGTATATCTTACGCGACCCAATATAGATCTCAAAAGAAAGACTCCAAGACATATTATAATCAAGCTTAACAAAATGAAACATAAGCAGCAACTCTTAAAGGCAGCAAGACTCAAAGCAAACCTAACATTCTGAGGGAAACCCTGTAGACTGTCTGCAGATTTCTCAGCAGAAACCATGCTGGCATGGAGACAGTGGATGACACATTCAAAGCCTCGAAGAACTTCCAACCAAGAATTATATATCCTGCAAAACTATCTTTCCCATACGAAAATAAGATGAAGACATTCCCAGATAAACAGAAACTCAGAGACTTTGTAAAAAACAAACTAAAACTACAAGAAATACTGAAAGAAGTTCTTGGCTTTGGCTTAGAAAAACAAAACCACTAACTTTATATTTTAGAACGACACATTACTCAGAACTCTACTCAGTTAGGGAAGGCTCCAAAGTCAATCACAGCTTTAATACCGAACGAAGCAATCCAGTGAATATCATGAAAACTATGGTGCAATCATATTAAGAAGAGGGATGTATTACAGTTGTTATAGTCCTACCAGATGGACAGGAAGATAACAAGACTGGTCATAATTAAAACTGGATTTGTATATACTTTATTAAGGGGGTTCATAGGGGCAACTGTAAAGCACAACAAAGATATATCATACCATTTCAAGAAATGTAACACAGGAGTCTTAGCAACTACAAAACCAGCTCTGAAAAAGGTGAAAAATCAACTCACAAAAAAGAATGTCCCAGAACAGACTAATAAGAATAACAGAGAAAACTTCAACACAAAATAAAACATATTACAATGGCAGCACTGAACACATACCTATCAATAATTACATTGAATGTGAATGGACTGAACGTTCCAGTAAAGAGACATCGAGTGACATCTTGGATCAAAAGACATGACCCTTCCATGTGTTGTCTACAAGAAACTCACTTGAGATCTAAAGATAGGAACAAACTGAAAATTAAAGGACGGAAGAATATATATCAAGATAACAATGAACAAAGAAGAGCAGATGTGGCAATTCTAATCTCAGACAAAATCCATTTTAATGTCAAATCCACCATTGTGGACAAAGATGGACACTATCCATTGCTGAAACATTCAGTACACAAGCAAGACTTAACTATAGTGAATATTTATGCACTTAATATCAGAGCACCTAAATAAGTTGAAGAAACAGTGACTACACTCAAAAAAGAGTTAGATGACTCCACAATAATAGTGGGAGACTTCAACACTCCACTCTCAATACTGGACAGATCATCCAGAAGAAAGCTCAGTAAAGATACAGAAGACCTCATTGCCACAGTCAACCAACTTAACCTCATCAATATATACAGAATTTTCGACCCATCAGCAGACAACTACACCTTCTTCTCCAGTGCACATGGAACATTCTCCAGGATTGATCATGTGTTAGGACATAATGCAATTCTCAACAAAATCCATACAATTGAATTACTGCAAAGCATCTTCTCAGATCATAAAGCCATAAAAGTTGAAATCAATAGCAGAAAAAACATAGATAGAAACTGGAACTCTTGGAAGCTGAACAACATCTTGCTCAAAAAAAAAAAAATGGCTTATAGAGGAAATCAAGGATGAAATAAAGAAACTCATGGCTTCTAATGAGAACGAAAACACTTCCTACCAGAATCTATGGGATACAGCCAAAGCAGTGCTCAGAGGTCTGTTTATCTCCATAAATGCACACATCTGGAAGGAAGAAAGAAACCAAATCAAGGAACTAACCCTACTGCTTGAACAAGTAGAGAGAGAACAACAGAGGAACCCCTCAGGCATCAGAAGAAAACAGATCATGAAGATTAGAGCAGAGCTAAATGAATAAGAGAAAAGAAAAAAAATTGAAAAGACCAAAAGCTGTTTTTTTTCAAAAAATCAACAAAATTGACAAACCACTGGCTAAACTTACTAAAGAAAAGCAGGAAAGGAAACAAATAACCTAAATTAGAAATGAGAGGGGAGTTGTCACAACAGATCCAACAGAAATCAAAAGTATCATAACAGAATACTATGAAAGACTGTACTCTAACAAATTTGAAAACCTGGAGGAAACAGACAAATTCCTTGATTCATACCACCTACCCAAACTATCACAACGTGAAGCAGAACAACTTAATAAACGCATCACAAAGGAAGAGATTGAAAAGGTCATCAAAACACTGCCAACCAAAAAAAAGCCTGGGCCCAGATGGCTTCACCGCAGAATTCTACCAGGCTTTTAGAGAAGAGTTATCTCCCATACTACTGAGACTATTTCACAGTATAGAAAGGGATGGAGTACTCCCAAACTCATTCTATGAAGCCAGCATAACCCTGATACCAAAGCTAGGGAAGGACCCAACAAAAAAGGAGAACTACAGACCAATATCACTCATGAATCTAGATGCAAAAATCTTCAACAAAATTTTTGCCAATAGACTACAACAACATATCCAAAAAATAATCCATCATGACCAAGTGGGATTTATACCAGGGACGCAAGACTGGTTCAACATCAGAAAAACAATTAATGTGATGAACCATGTGAATAACACAAAAGACAAGAATCACCTGATTTTGTCCATTGATGCAGAAAAGGCATTTGATAAAGTCCAACACCCATTCATGCTAAAGCTCTTAGCAAAATAGGCATAGACAGAAAATTCCTCAGTGCCATTAAGGGCCATTTATACAAGCCAATTGCCTATGTCATCCTGAATGGAGAGAGACTGAAAGAGTTTCCCTTAAGAACAGGAACTAGACAAGCATGCCCACTCTCATCTCTCCTATTCAACATTGTACTAGAAGTTCTAGCCAGAGCAATCAGACAAGACCAAGAAATAAAGGGCATCTGCATAGGCAAAGAAGAACTAAAAATCTCCCTGTTTGCAGATGATATGATTGTATATGCAGAGAATCCCAAAGAATCTATAAGTAAACTACTCAAACTGATACAAGACTTCAGCAAAGTCTCAGGATACAAGATAAACATACCTAAATCAGTAGAATTCCTTTATACCAACAACCAGACTGTTAACGAAGAAATCACCAAATCAATACCATTTACTATAACCCCTAAGGAGATAAAGTACCTAGGAATTAATCTAACCAGAGAAATAACAGACCTTTACAAAGAGAACTACAAGCCCGTACTACAAGAAACTAAGAGAGACTTAGATAAATAGAAAAAGCCTACCATATTCATGGATAGGAAGACTTAACATTGTGAAAATGTCCATTTTACCCAAAGCAATCTACTTATATAATGCAGTCCCAACAGAAGTTCCAGCATCATTTTTTAATGAGATGGAGAAACAAATCACCAATTTTGTTTGGAAAGGGAAGAAGCCCCTGATAAGTAAGGTACTACTAAAGAAGAACACACTGGGAGGCCTCTCATTACCTGACCTTAGAACATACTACACTGTCACAGTGGTCAAAACAGCCTGGTACTGGTATAAGAACAGATCGATCAGTGGAACAGAATTGAGACTCCAGAGATGACATCATCTGCCTATGAAGAGTTGATATTTGACAAAGGCCCTAAGACATTAAACTGGAGTAAAAACAGTATCTTCAAGAAATGATGTTGGCAAAATTGGATATCCATCTGCAATGAATTCAAACAAGATCCATATCTTACACCTTATACAAAAACCAACTCCAACTGGATAAAAGACCTAAATATCAAACCTAAAACAATAAAGCTCATCCAAGTAAAGGTAGGAACAACAATGGAAGTTTTAATACACAACTTACACAGACTTCAAAGTCTGTCAAACAAACCACAATCAACAGAAGAGAAAATAGATAAATGGGAACTATTAAGAATCAAACACTTTTGCTCATCCAAAGACTTTATTAATTGAATTAAAAGGCTACCTACAGAGTGGGAAAAAGTATTTGGCAACTCTATGTCAGACCGACTCCTGATCTCCATAATCTATAAGATACTACAAAATATCAATAAGAAGGAGATAAATGATCCAATTAAGTCATGCGCAAAGGAGATGGACAGACATTTCTCTAAAGAGGAGATCCAGGCAGCCAAAAAACACATGCAGACATGTTCGTGATCTTTAGTTGTTAAAGAAATTCAACTCAAGACTACAATGAGATGATACTATCTCACCCCAACAAGGTTGGCCATGATCCAAAAAACACTAAACAACAAATGCTGGAGAGACTGTGGAGAAAGTGAAACTCTCCTACACTTTTGTGGGGTTGCAAAATGGTCCAGCCTCTTTGGAAAGCAATCTGGCACTTCCTTAAAAAAATGGATGTAGATATACCATTTGACCCAGTAATTCCACTACTTGCAATATATCCTACAGAATCAAGGCCTTTCACACCAACGGACACCTGCACCATAATGTTTATCGCAGCATAGTCCACGATAGCAAAAAGATGGAATCAACCCAGATGCCCAACAACAGAGGGATAGGTAAACTATGGTATATATACTCAATAGAGCACTATGCAATGATAAAGAATAATGATGATTCCACGAAACATCCCATAACCTGGTTTCAACTGGAAGACGTTATATTGGGTGAAAGTAGTCAGTGACAAAAGAACAAATATTGTATGAGACCCCTATGATAAGATCTCAAAAACAGACATATGTATAGAAGACTCTTTTAGGGCTGCAAGGGAGGGGAAGGAGGGAGGACGAGCGGGGGAGGGTTTAGATTAGATAGTTGGTAGAAATTTGGTTGGGTGAAATCGGTGATAGCACACATTAGAAACGGGAACAATATTAAGTGGACTTCTGCATAACTTGAATACTCCTTCCATCTTAACCCAATATTGCAAGGACAGAGTAACTAGGACAGGGGGCAGGAGACCATGCTCTTAGGTGAAATCGAGGCCAGTTGGCACAACTAGCATTTTGCTAAGAGGGCTCTCTGCACCCCACAGTGGTGAGTGGCATCTGGGGTCTTAAAATCTGCCAAGCTGCCATCCGAGGGCAGAGCAAATGGTCCCAACTCGGCAGGAACGGATGCTCACCAAGGACCAAAATGACATGGGGTAACGACAATCCAGAAGATAGAGAGACCCACATAAGTGGGTGTCTACATCAACTTGGGACCGGAAGAACCAGATGGTGCCCAGCCACCGGCAGTGATAGCTGCGATGGATCTCGCTAAGTTGAGTGTCACCGGCAACACAAGAATAAAAAGGGGTGCACCCTGAGATCGCCACTAAAAGATCGCAATTGATGGTCCAGCGGCTTCAGCGTTCCCCTGGGAGCATGGCCCCCGGCCCTGATGCTGCCCTTGCCCATAAATCATAACAAAGGTCCACTCTTTGGACAAGAATGGATTGGATTTGGCGATGCAGAGTGACCATATATTGGATGCACTTTATGGTTCTATGCTTCTGTAGGATATCATTCTGCTGACCTCTGGCTGGAGGAAGGAGAGTGGGTGGAGAGGAAGGGAAGGAGGCTGTTAGGAGGATGAGACAAGTATGGAGCAACGAGGAACAGTGTGCTGCCACCGGGCAGGGAGAGCAGCGGAAGCTGCATATAGGTGGGCATTTAAATTTATATGGGGAATGTACATTTTCACTCAGCCATAAAAAACAAACAAACAAGCAAACAAACAAAATACGCATATGTTTCATGTGGAGGTTTAGGGTAATGGTTTAATCAGGTCATTCCTTAGGCTAATGCTGTTTGTAATGTTGCTATTCTACCTCCTAGTTCAAGAAATATTGCCTGGAGTCTTAAAAGCTGATAAATTAACATCCAAGATATAACAGTTGATCTCTCTATTCAGGCAGGACAATGGAAGAAAGAGAGCCAGAAACAAGTAGAGGCAGTGTTTGGCTAGGAAACCTTGATGGTGTTGTGAATAAGTGTTACAATTGCTGACCAAAATGTTGGCAGTTCTAATCTGCCAGATGCTCTGTGGAAACTCTATGGAGCAGTTCTGCTCTGTCTTATAGGGTCACTATGGGTCAGAATAGACTCAACAACAGTGGTTTTTTTTTTTTTTTTTTTTTAGATATATTTTATTTACTTATTCTAATTGAGTGAAAGTGTACAATCCAGTTTAAATTTGCATGCCCGTCTATGTGCAGCTACTACTGCTCTTCTTGTCTAGTGACAGCACACGCCTCCTTTCTATTCTATACGTGGCATATCCTCTTAACAGTGTCTTGTCCCGTCTTCTCTACCCTCTCCACTGCCCTATAGTAATAAGAGGACCATATGACGAAATTCTATAGGTGCGTAGAATCATAACGTACACACACAATACTGTCACTCTGTGTCACCGAGTCCAATCTATTCCTGTCTGACATGGGGGAACGAGAACCTAGAAGACAGAAAGACCCATGTGAATGGGTGACTGTATCAACACATGACCAGAAGAACAACATGGTGCCTGGCCATCACCAGTGACAGCCGTGATGAGGTTCACAAAGTTGAGTCTCAGTAGCAACATGAGAATAAAAAGAGGTATATCCTGAGAACTCCACTAAAAGACCACAATTGACGGTCCAAAGACCTAGGGGTTCCCCGGGGGGTATGGCCCCTAGTCCTAACTAACGCAGGCTCTATCCATAAATCATTACTGAGGTTTTTGTTTTTAATGTAGGGCTAATTGACTCCATGAAGAACTGCCTCCTTTGCCATGAGACCAGAATTGGATGATACCTGGTTACCATTACTGAACATTTTGATCAAAATCCTTTAGAAGAATCCTGATCAAAAGGAGGAAAATCAAAACAGAAGCACAAATTCTCATGGAATCAAATTTTTCTGGACAAAATCCCTAAACCTACTGCCCTGAGATAATCTTTAATTCTCAAAACAAAAACATCTCCTGGAGTTTTCTTTAAACCAAACAATAGTTTAGCTTAATTAGCAGAGAATGTCAGACTTGAGCATTGGGATCTTAAAAAAAAAAAAATCATACAGGATCAAAATGACAGCAGCAATTTGAAAGGTTAGATGGGAAACTTAGGGGGCAGTAAGTTTATGTCAATTCAGGTGAAACAATTCAAAAATGTAATTATTGTCACTTAATTGTACATGTAAAATTTTTGAACTGTACATGTAGAAATTCTATGTATTTTCAACAGCAACAAAAAAATTAATTTAGTAAAAAACATGCATGCAGTAAATTAGTCAAACGGTACAAAACAGTACCTAGTGAAAGTTTGTTTCTCTCCCTCCCCTGATTTACCATTCAAGACAAAAAGAAAACCACTGTCTTTAAATGTGCAGACGTATTTGCAGCCATTACAACTAGTTACCATCGAGTAAATTCTAACTCATGGTGACCTGGTGTGTTTCAGAGTAGAACTGTGTTCCATACGGTTTTCAATGGCTTACTTTTCGGGAGCGTGTAGCCAGGCCTTCCTTCTCCCTCGCCTCTGGGTGGACTGTAATAAGGCCAACCTTTTGAATAGCAGGTGAGCACTTTAACTATTTATACCATCTAGTGACTCTGCAGCCATTACAGAAATTTGTATTTTATAATTTCATCCTTTTAGCATTTAATAAATGAATAATTATGGAATACTTGGCAGTGACCAAGACAAAGTTCTGCCCTCATGGCATATTCTGATAGGACAGATCAAGAAGAAAACAAAACAGAGAAGAAACACAGAACATGAAGACAATTAGATTTCCAGGAATGTGTTTTGAAGGAAATAAACACGATGTTATAGAGTAACTACAGGTGGAACAGAAATCTCTTTAGATGGGGTAGTCAGATAAGGTCAGATTGCCCTTGACCAAGGGAAGGAGATAGCAAAGTGAAAGCCGGGACAGAGAATGGTCCCAGATGGTGCTTGAGAGATTGAAAGTTATGGGGAAGGGAAGGCCTTGGTGGAACAAAAGGGCCAGCATGGAGGCAAGACGGGGAGAGTGGTAGGCAGTCGTCATGGATCGAACTGCGGAACCCCAAGCTACATGTCAACTTAGGCTGTGATTCCAAGCATTGTGTGCTTGTCTTCCATTCTGTGTTTATCCTATGTGTTGTAAATCATAATATCTGTGGTTGGAGGATAAGAGTGAGCTATAAACACCCTTGCTAAGGTGGTATCCCTGATCTGATGTAAAGGGAGTTTCCCTGGGGTGTAGCCTGTACCACCTTTTATCTTATGAGAGATACAAAGAAAGGGAAGCAAGCAGAGTTAGGGACCTCATACCATCAAGCAAGTGGTGCCAGAAACAGAGCACATCTTTTGGACCCGAGGTACCTGTGTGTGGAAATTCCCAGTCCAGGGGAAGACTGACAGGAAGGACCTTCCTTCAGAGCCAACCGAGACAGCAAGCCTCACCCTGAGGCTAAGGCTCTGAATTCAGATTTATAGCTGCTCCAACTGTGAGAGAATAGATTTCTCTTGGTTAAAATCATCCACTGGTGGTATTTCTGTTATAGCAGCACTGGATGACTAAAACAGCAGTGAAGAGAAAGTGGTTAGAAAGCCGGAACAGGGAGTTTGCACTTTAATCCAAGCACCACTGAAAGCAATGAAGAGTTTTATGAATCGAGGTAAACGTGTTAAGGTTTACATTTCTAATAACTCACTCTGATAGATTGCTCCCTAAAATTTCTGCAGCCACTCAGCCCATCTTGTATGTCCATTTGCAAACGTGGCTTTGCCATATCTCTCTTCTTCATTCCCACCTTGTGAATCTCACAGGCTCTCAGCAGCCACAGCTCTGGCAGAAGTGACAGTCACATTGCACAGTCTTTCCCAAACTTATTCTTCCTTGCCTGCTTCCCAAATGGTTGTTGTATGCTATTGAGTGGACTCCCACTCAGAGCAACCCTAAAGGACAGAGGAGAATTGTGGTGTAGGTTTTCCAATACAAGGCAAACACAGGTGAGGAGGACTTCTAGGAAAGAGTTTGCTTGTGGTCAAAAGGTCGATAAATCAGGAAAGTCCCCTGACACCACTCTTTCCTGCTTTGAAGCTGGTCATCTAAGAATACTTCAAGTTGGGGAAGCCTTCTTGCAAGCCTGAGGCAACAGGCCTGAGACAAACAAAAAGCAAGCACCCTGGGAGTGGTAGAATAGAAAGGAATGAGCCTAGGTGGCCTTCCTGGATTGCTTTACCCAAACTTCAGAATGCCTGGCCCAAACTTCTCACTTCATGAGAAAATAATAAACCACCGAGGGGACTCTACCCCTGAAGTTCAGGGAGATTATCTTACCCAATGATCAGACCTTGCCAGTAGCTGGAAATAGCCTGGTATGCATGCCCCGCAGGGATGACCAAAAACAGCCTGGTATGCCCAACCCCTATAACCATAAAACCATAAATAACTTTATGCCTGCTTTCCCCACCCTCCCAATTGACAGCTCTTCCCTTATCAAAATCTTGACCATAAACAAACCACCCCTCCCCCTTCTAATCAACAGTTCTTCCTTATCAGACCATAAATTCCCTGACCAGAATTTCTTGCTATTCCTCTTCTCTTTCTTTGCTTATCAAACCACAACCCTCCTCACCCTACACTACCTTATTGAAACTTTAAAAACTGTAAAAAAAACTTACCCTACCAGGGAAAGGCGGGCTGAGCCACTCTTGGCTCAGATGCCACTCTCTCTGTCTCTAAATAAACGTCACTGGACCCTTGGACTGGTGCGTCTCTGCCTCTTTCAGGCCACTCTCTCCACAACAACCATTTTGTAAGCCAGTGCTTCCCCACCTTGTCAGGTCAAAGCACAAACATAAAATGACATTTTTGTACAGCACACTAAGAGATATATATATGTGTATGTATACATATAAACCCCACTGCTGTCGAATCATGTCTGACTCATAGCAACCCCAGAGGTCAGAGCAGAACTGCCCTGTAGAGTTTCTAAGGAGCACCTGGCAGATTTGAATTGCTGACCTTTTGGTTAGCAGAAATAGCACTTAATCCACTACACCACCAAGGTTTCATATATATATGTATGTATGCATGCACAATTTTAATTGTAGCTTAGATGAAGGTTTACAGAGCACATTAGTTCCTCACTGAACAATTATTACATGTGTTGTGATATTGGTTGCCAACCCCATGATGTGTCAACTTTCTCCTTCTCCACTTGGGTTCCCCATTTCCATTCATCCCGCTTTCCTGTCTGTCTTAGTCATCTAGTACTGTTATAACAGAAATAGTGCAAGTGGAAAACTTTGAAAACCAAATTTTATTCTGTCATAGGCCAGTAGGCTACAGGTCTAAACTGAGGGCATCAGCTCCACAAAAAGTCTTTCTCTATTGGCTCTGGAGGAAGGTCCTTGTCCTCAGTCTCTGCCTGGACTAGGAGCTTCTAAGGCACAAGGACCTCCTGTCCTTTCTAAAGGACTTGCTCTGCTCCTGGAACTGTCGGGTGGTATGAAGTCCCTAGCTGTTTGCTTGCTTCCCTTTCCTTTATAGCCCTAGAGATTGCCTCAGGGCACAGTATAATCTTAAACATTGAATCTTGCCCCACCAACACAACTGCCACCCATCCTGTCTCATTAACATTGTAGAGACAGAACTTACAACATGCAGGAACATCACACAATACCAGGAATCAAGACCTAGGGAAATCGCTATGCACATTTTTAGGGGGACACAATTGAACCCACGGTTCTGTCCGTTCCTAAATATGGTATGCACATTTAGTCTCATTTTGTTTTATGGGTCTGTTTAATTTTTGGCTGAGGGGTAAACCTCAGGAATGACTTGTTGTTCAGCTATAAAGCTGTCAGGGGGCTGTACTCTTGGAGGTTTTCCAAACTCTATCACAGCAATAAGTTCAGTTTTTTTTCGTTGAATTAGAATTTTGTTCTACCTTTTTTTCCAGCTCTGTCCAAGACTACTGTGATCCTGTCAGAGCCAGTGGTGACGGTAGCTGGACATCATCCCGTGATGCTGGATTCAGTTTGGTGGAGGCCGTGGTAGTCATGGTCCATTAGTCCATTGGGCTAATCTTTCCTTTATATCTTTGGCTTTATTTTTTCTCCATTGCTCCAGACAGGGTGAGACCAGTGCAGTATCTTAGATGGCTGCTTACAAGCTTTTAAGATGCCAGACACTACTCACCAAAGTAGAAGGTAGAACATTTTCTTTATAAATTATGTTATGCCACTTGAACAAGATGTTCTCTGGGACCACGACCCTGCAACTTTCAGCCTAGTAAAAACTGTGATATAGTCTTTCAATTGAATACTATATAGCAGAGAATTAAATAGCCTTGTCCCAGAAACATAAGAGTGAAAAAACCAAGTTACACAGGAATCTCACATGATGATTCTATTTACAAAAAGTTCAGAATCAGGCAAAGCTAAACAATGTAGTATTTAGGGATATCAACCAATATAAGTAACAGAACTAGAGGATACTGTGTGGTTTAAAGTCAAAAATAGTGTGTGCCGTGGTTGTATCCTTCTACCATACTTATTTGATTTGTATGTTGAGTAAATAACCCCAGATGCTAGACTCTATGTTATGCATTTATTTATTTTATTGTGATTAAGTGAAAGTATACAGTCCAAATTAATTTTGCATGCCAGCTATCTGCAGTTCCTTCTGCTCTCCTTGCCTAGTGACAGCACATTCCTCTTTTTCAATCTATACTTGTCATATCCTCTTAAAAAGCTCCTGTCCCCTCTGCTCCACCCTGTCCTCTCCCATCTAGAAAGAAACTAGTAGGACAGCATCCTGCAAAGGCATAGAACTATAAAGTACACAGACCATGTGGTCACATTGTATCTCCCTGCCCAGTTCATTTTTGTTCAAAGAGTTGACCTCTGCCGGGGGCCAGCCCCGACACTTTACAGGGTCACGCACGGAGGGAGGGAGAGGCGCGGCGGGAAATGAACCAAGGAGACAGAAAAGACTTTTCTGGTTTAAGGCAGCCTGACCCAGAGAGCAAGAGAGAGAAGGCTGTCTGTCTTTATTGTTTTTATAGTAAGAGTGACGTGATTTTTACCCTGCCCACTGACCACACAATCTATTGGCTAGTTTAAAACCAAAAACCTCGTGGTCTTGAGGTGATGTAATTTTTTACCCTGCCACATGAGCTATTAGTTAACTGAAACCTGGTGATCCTTTTAACTGTCAAAGCTTTTTAGATAATGGCCTAAGGATGCCTCGAGCTCAATCAGCCCTACTTATACCTCAAGGTTAAAAGGTTCACGAGGAAGGGTCTAAAGTTTATGATCTCTATTTGTTCCTACTTTGCTCTTTATCTCCTCCTGCGGGGATAGTAAACATCTACTGTCCCCCACCCTATGTCCTTCTCAAGCTGTTCTAAAGAGGATAATTCCTTTCACATGGGTGCGGATGTGCAGTTGGGGGAAGTCAGCAGGGGTTGGGCCGGCCTCGTTGCTCTCAAGCTGGCTGTGTTAGAAATCATTCCTCTGAGCTCTTTCTCCAGAGATTCCTGTACAGGTTTTCCCAATATTATTTCATAAACCAAGGGGGTAGTAAAGGGCCCCTCTCAGAAGGCATCTCCCCTGATCCTTGTGCCAGGAGAGGAGGGGGTATCTTTTTGAAGAAAATTTGATTAGGAAGCCAATTAATATCAAGGTCAGTAGGCTAAAAAACATGTCACAGGTGAGATGCTTCAGCCCGTCATTTGCAGGAGCTCGTGACTTTGTCTACAAGGCTGATGGCGGACCTCCGCAGACCTCAGTAGTGTTTTCTGGACAGGGTCAGCAACAGGTCTAGGAGTTGTACTCCCAGGAGATCCCCCAGGTTGTCAGACTATCAACTGTGGTCTTTCCATAGAGTTCTTGAGGTGTACCCCTCTTTTTCTCATGTTGCCACTGGGACTCAACATTGTGTGCCCCATCATGTCTGTCTGTGGTGGTGACCAGGCACCATCTAGTTCTTCTGGTCACATGTTGATACAGTCTCCCATTCACACAGATCCTTCTGTCTCCTGAACTCTTTTTTCCTCGTATCTTTGTTGTTCTCAGTCATCATCTGTTCTGGATGAGTTTGGGACCATTTGGTGTACCTCAGATGGCAACTTGCTAGCTTTCAAGAACCCAGATGCCACTCACCAATATGGGGTGCAGAAGAGTCTCTTAGTAATAGGCTAGTTGTGCCAATTGGCCTTGATGTCCCCCGAGAGCATGGTCCTCAGATCCCTGCCCCTGCTACTCTATCCACAATATTGGACTGAGATTAGAAGAGCTTTCAGTTTATGGTGAAGTCCAGTTAAGTTGATCAACTTTCTACACTATGCTGTCACTGCTTCCACCTAACCAAATTTCTGTCAACTATCTAATCTATGACCAACCGTCTCCCTCACTCCCTACCCTTGTAGCCATCCAAGAGTCTTTCATTCTGTACGTAAGTCTATTTTTAAATCCTTATAGCACAGGTCTCAAATAATATTTCTCCTTTTGCCACTGACTGATTTAATTCAGCATAATGTCTTCCATTTGAAACCAGATTATGAGATGGTTTCCTGAAATCATCATTGTTCTTCATCACTGCATAGTGTTCCGTTGAGTATATGACCATAATTCTTTTATCTATTCATCTGCTGATGGGCATGTAGGTTGATTCCATCTTTTTGCTATTGTGGATTGTGTTGCAACAAACATTCATGTGCATGTACCTGTTCATGTGAAGCCTTTGTTTCTGTAGAACACATTATGAGCAGTGGGATTACTGGACCAAATGGTGTGTCTATTTCCAGCTTTTTAAGGAAGAGCCAGATTGCTTTCCAAAGAGGTTGTAGCATTTTGCTATCCCACCAGCAGTGTAGGAGAGTTCCAATCTCTCCAGAGCCTCTCCAACATTTGTTGTTTTGCATTTTTTTGGATTATGGTCAATCTTGTTGGGGTGAGATGGTATCTCATTGTAGTTTCAATATGGATTTCTCTGATGGCTAATGATTATGAGCATTTCCTCATGTGTCTTTGGCTGCCTAGATGTCCTCTTTGGGCAAGTGTCTGTCCATCACCTTTGCCCATCACTTAATAGGGTTATTTACTCTTTTCTTGTTGATATTTTGCAGTACCTTGTGGATTACGGAGATCAGATATCGGTCCAACATGTAGCTGCCGAATATCTTTTCACATTCAATAGGTGGTTGTCATGGAGTGAATTATGTCCCCCCAAAATATGTATAGCCATGTGCCTGGGCCATGATTCCCAGTATTTTATGATTGTCCTCTATTTTGTGATTTTCTTATGCTGTATGTTAAAGGATTAGGGTGGAACTGAAAATCCCTTTATAAGGTCATCTGCCTGCTCCACTGTAGAGGGAGTTTCCCTGGAGCATGGACTGTACCACCCTTAATCTTTTGATCCTACAGGATATACAAGGAAAGAGAAGCAAGCAGAGAATTGGGAACCTCACACCATGAAAAAAGCAGAACCAGGAGAAGAGTGTGTCCTTCAGACCTAAGGTTTCTGTGCCAAGATGCTCCCTGGACATAGACTGATGCAATACCGGACTTTCTTCCAGAGCCCACCATGTAGAAAGCCTTCCCCTGGAGTGGACATCCTGAATTTGGACTTGTAGCCTACCGGACTGTGTAAGAATAAACTTTCTGTTGCTAAAGCCGTCCACTTGTGATACTTCTGTTAGAGCAGCACTAGCTGACTAAAACAGTGGTCTGTTAAGTCTTTTGGTAAAGACTTTGGAACAGCAAAAGTGTTTGATTCTTAGAAATCCCCATTTATCTGTTTTCTCTTCTGTTGATCATGCTTTGTCAGATTTTGAAGTCTGTTTAAGCTGTGCAATAGAACTTCCATTGTTAATTCAATTTTTTTATTTTTTGGCATGATCTTTGTCGTTTTAGGTTTGATATTTAGGTATTTGATCCATTTTGAGTTAGTTTTTGTGTAAGGTGTGAGACACTGGTCTTGTTTCAGTTTGTCACTGATGGATATCCAATTCTGCCAGCACTGTTTGTTAAACAGACTGTTTTTACCCCAGTATACAATCTTAGGGATTTTCTCGAATATCAACAGTTCATAAGAGGGTGGTGATATCTCTGGGGTCTCAACTCTTCCATTGTAGACTTGATGTTATTTTTTAACTTTTTAAAATTGTACTTTAGATGAAGGTTTATAGAACAAACTAGTTTCTTGTTAAACCGTTAGTACACATATTGCTTCATGACAATGTTTAACAACTCTACAACATGTCAATACTCTCCTTTCTTGACCTGAATTTCCCTGTTACCAGCTTTCTTGTTTCTCCTGCCTTCTAGTCCTTGCCCCTGGGCTGGCATTCTCCTTTTGCCAACTTTTGTTTTATGAGCCTATCCAATCTTTGACTGAAGGGTGAACCTCAGGAGTGACTTCTTCTCAGCTGCAAGTGTGTCTGGGGGCCATACTCTCAAGGCTTTTCCAGTTTTCTGTCGGGCTAGCAAGTCTGGTCTTTCTTTTTGAGTTAGAGTTTTATTCTACATATTTCTCAGCTGTATCTGGGTCTCTCTGTTGTGATCCCTTCGTGGTAATCAGGCATCATCTAGTTGTACTGGATTCAGTCTCATGGAGGCTAAAGCTGAACCACATGAAAAGTGTGGGATCAAAACTGGCAGAAGATTTATTAACAACCTGCAGTATGCAGATCACACAGCCTTGCTTTGGAAAGTGACAAGGACTTGAAGCACTTACTGATGAGGATCAAAGACCACATTCTTTAGTATGAACTGCACCTCAATATCAAGGAAATCAAAATCCTCACAACTGGACCAGTAAGTAGCACCATGATGAATGGAGAAACGATTAACATTGTCAAGAATGTCATCCACAATCAATGCCTATGGCAACAGCACTCAAGGAATCAATGGAGATATTGCATGGTGCAAATCTGCTGTAAAAGACTCCTTTAAAGTGTTAAAAACCAAAGATGTCACCTTGAAAACTAAGGTGTGCCTGACCCAAGGCACGGTGTTTTCAATTGCCTCGCATGCATAGAAAAGCTGGACTATGAATAAGGAAGACCAAAGAAGTACTGATACCTTTGAATGAAGGTGTTGGTGAAGAATATTAAGTATACCATGGACTGTGAGAAGAACAGATCTGTTTTGGAAGGAGTACAGCCAGAATACCCTTTAGAAGCAAGAATGGAAAGACTTTGTTACACATACTTTGGATGTGCTATCAAAAGGGACCAATCCCCAGAGTAGGACATTGTGTTTGGTTAAACAGAGAAAAACAAACTCAAACAGAAACTGTTGCTGTCAAGTTGATTCTGACTCACAGTGACCCTGTAGGACAGAGCAGAACTGTTCCACATTTCTAAGGAGACTTTTGTGAGTTCAAAACGCCAAACTTTTGGTTAGCAGCCATAGCTGTTAACCACTAGGCCACCAGGGTTTCTGGTAAAGTAGATGGTAGGTGAAAAGGAAGCCAACACTTAATAAGACCTATTGACACAGTGGCTGCAACAACAGGCTCAAGCACAACAAGGAATGGGTGGATGCCACAGGACTGGGCAGTGTTTCCTTCTGTTGTGCGTAACTGTGCGTCAGATCCGGCTTAACAGCATCTTACAACACAACGACATAAGTGTAACAAGAAAATTGTAAATGGAAAGTTCAAGACGGCAGTCTCCTCTAGAGGGGAAGAATATGTTCGTGGAAGTCTTCTTGAGTGGAAACCTCAGCAAGAGCAGTTTGAGGGGACTGATGGGGACAAGTCAGAATGGTGGGCCGAAGGATTTACTGAAGCGAAGAAATGGAAGGTGGTGTCATCAACTTATTAAAGAAGTGTCCCTGGGAAGAGAAGCAGAGTGTATTTCCACAAAGCGGTTAAAATTATTTCCAGAATGACCTTTTTCTTACTGGGTACGAGAAGAGGGTAGTGGAATGGCTACACAAGCCTGGCTGTGACTGAACTAAGATTTGGGTGCCATAGTGGTTAAGAACTTGGTGGCTAACCAACAGGTCTGCAGTTGGGGTCTATTTATTTTATTATTATTATTTTTTATGATTGTGCTGAGCAGAGGGGCAAGAATGGAGCAGTAGGCAGGGAACCCTCCTCATACAAAGGGAAATTTAGGAGTCTCTTTTCATCTGCTGCCCAATGCCTGTGTGCCCACTTGGAGATCAGCAGGTAAAACCTCCAAGCAGCTCACCCACTGCCTCTGCCTTCTCTTTCATGAGGCCCCCATGCCAGGAATCCCTATTAATCAAGGTCTCTGAACAACCACAGACCAGTCAGCTCCCAGAAACACTCATATGTCTTGCACTCTGTCTTGGCTTTCTGTTTCTCTTTGCAGAATTAATGCACAATTGTTCTGACTGCCCACAAATGTAACTGAAAACCCCATCTCATTGTGAATTTCTGGTGATTTCTAAAACCCCCTAGAGAAACAAGGGCATCTCTGGGTGGTTCAAATGGCTAAGGTGCTTGGCTGCTGAAGTTGGAAGTTCAATCCACCCAGAAAAAATACTTCTGAAAAATTAGGCATTGAAAACCTGATGGAGCGCAGTTCTGCTTTGACAGACATGAGTCAGCATTGACCTGATGACAACTGCTTTAGAAAAATGGGTCACTCTATTTCTTTGGAAGTTTCTCTAAAGGACTAGTTAGAAAAGCTCTTTAATCTTGAAACGTATAAGGGAGAAATCAGAAGATCACATAACTCTAGGGGTTCACCTGGAACCCAGTGATGACCTGCATGGAGAGCAGTCCACAGTTACTAGTGGGTGGCAGAGAAAAGCCTGTATTCTCTTAACTCCAGGTGGGCAGTGACAGGGATGGTGAACACATCTGAAGAAGGGCAAAGGAAGCGAGCTTTCAGTGCCTGCAAAGTAAAACTGCAGCTAACAGGGTGGGTAAGTTCCCCAAAGCAGTAGTGGAAATCAAACATCTTGGCTGCAGATCACAAGACTGGAAGTTTGAATCTACCAGCTTTTTCTTGGAAACCCCATGAGGCAGTTTTATTCTCTTCTATTGGCACATTATGAGTTGGAATCTACTAGACAGCAGTGAGTTTGGTTTGGTGTAGACAGGGACAATTTGAATTCTCCTGACTGGGATAACGCTGCAAGGAGAGAGAGGGACAACTATCTGATAAAAAAAGAAGAATATCATCACGTTTCTGTTTCACCTGGAAACCAGGCCTCCTTCAGAAGAGATGGGAAAATCAGGTTCAAAATGAACTGTCCAGAGCCTCAGTTGAGATTGAAACTCCACTCTGTCTCCCTGACGCCGCCTCTCTGCTTTACCAGGACAAATACCGGTTATGTTTTTTATAGGGCAGAAAAAGTTTCCATTAATTTATTCAACTATAATTAATTGAGTACTTACTATGTTCAGGGCACTATTCTTGCTGTTGTTGTAATGTGCCGTCCTGTGTGTCCCAATCATAGTTATCCCAGTATAAAGATAAAACATTGTCCAGCCCTGCAATATCTTCATAATTGTTGTGCTTGAGCCCACTGTTGTAGCAATTATGTCAATCCATCTCATTGAGGGTCCTCCTCTTTTTTACTGACCTTCTACTTTATCAAGCAAGAGGTCCTTCTCCAGGGACTGGTCCCTCCTAAGAACATGTCCATCTTTGCTTCTAAGGAGTGTCCCAGCTGCATCTCTTCCAAGATAGATATGTTCTTTTGGCGGTCCATGATACATCCAACATTCTTTGCCAACACCATAAATTAAAGTCACCAATTTGCCTCTGGTCTTCCTTATTCATTGTCACTGACATTATTAATATTTCAGGATATATCTTGAAATGTTCTTTCTAACTATGAATGCAGTGCTACTCTTCAATTTGCTATTCCTGGTACAGGAAGCTGTATGATTGTCTGTGATTCAGAATGGCCATTGCTGGTCAACGGCGGTGGGTTTGGGTTCATTTCAGCTTACCGATGCCTAGGATTTTGATGTTTATGTGTTCTATTTCACTTTTGATGACTTCTAATTTTCCTAGATTTGTACTTTGTACATTCCATTTTCTGATTATTAATGGATGTTTGTCACTCTTTCTTCTCATTTTGAGTCGTTCTGTCAGCAGACGAAGGTCCTGAAAGGCTGGTTCCAAGCACATTGCTAGAGTCCACTCTACTGTGACAAGGCAGCACTTCCCCAGTTGTCTTTCCAGTGCCTTCCAACCTGAAGAATTCATCTTCTGGCACTGTATCAGTGTTCTGCTATTATTTATAAGGTTTTCACTGGCTACTTTATTTTCAGACATAGCCTGACATATCTTTCTTCCTAGCTGTCTTAGGCTAGAAGCTCAGCTGAACCCTGTCCCCTGCTGGTAACACTGCCGGTATTTGAAATGCCAGTGACAGAGCTTCCAGCTTCACAGCAATGTGTGAGGCACCATAGTAGGACAAACTGAAAGACATGTGACACTGTCCTAGGTACCGAAAACCATCTGTGAATGAAAACAGACGGAGATAATACCACATAAAATGTGAAAGCTGTAAGTTTGTGCTGGACACACATGGGATGTCTCCTTCAAGCTACTCACTAGACAAGCTGTTTGGAACAAAGGCTTCCTTTCCCCTCTCCAGCTGTCCTAATGAATCTGGATCATTCACCATTGTTGTATAGCTTCCACTAACCGGCCTCAATTGAGTCAACTATGGCTATTCTGAAACAGCCACTTGGCTGTGGGTTGAGGACTTGATGTTTCCCCTCCCAATTTATCTCCACCTCCAGTAAATCTGACTACCTCAGTCCAATGCATTTCCCTCTCCTCCCCCTCCTGTGATGGAGGCCGCTTGAGCACCAAAAGGGCAGTGGCCCCAAGTTGGAGTGGGCTGCAGACGTGTCGCAGCTCCAGGCCCCCGGGGGGCTGTCCAGGCCCTGCCTCAGATGGGGCGTTGATCCGTTCCCAGCCCCGTGCCCCGGGCTGCCGCTGCGGGGCGCTGCGACCCCAGTTTAGGCTTCGCAGGCTGGGCGGGGCGGAGCGCCGGGCAGAGGGCCCTGCGGGCTGCGGGCGCGGCGGGCTCCGCCACCGGTAACCTGCGGGAGCGCGGTGCGCGGCCGGGAGCGGGCGGCTGGAGGCGGCGGCGCGGGGCGGCGCCGAGGCCCTGGGGCCGCCGGAGCCTGCAGGAGCTTGTGCCCATCGTCTCCTCTCGTTCTCCGCCCGGTCGCCAGCATTGGTCCCTGCGGTGTGAACGGCGGACAAGGGAAAGGTAGCGTGCGACCTCGCTGGGTCCCCTCGAGACTCCCCTAATGTGAGGGCCTGCGCGCCCCCCTTCGGGGTACTTCTTATCGGGGGAGGCGATGTCGGGGTAGGGGACGCTGCTTCCTGGGTGTCCACAGATGACTGTCTGGGGGAGAGAGGACCCAGACGGAGCGCTTCACCGCTTTGCTTGCGGCCTCCGGGAAAGTCCCGGCGGGAAGGTCTGTCAGGGGGACTTCCCTTTGGACTTTGCTTCATCTGCCTTTCTAAAATATGGGGCTTGGTGGGAGGGTTTAGCAAACTTTTCATCTTGGCTCGTCCCCCAACCTTTACGCGAAAGCTCAAGGAGTTTGAGGGAAGTGCGGGAGGGGGCGGGCGGTGGTGGCGCACCAGGTGTGTCGCCCAGCGGCGGCAGCTGGCGATCTGCGTGCGCCCTGGAAGGTCCTTTCTTGTCTCCAGGCGCTCCCTGCGGCCCCCTGCTCGCCGGCCGGCTCAGAGTGACCCGGCTGGGGCGCGCCAGCGGTTCCCGCCGGCCTCCCAGGACTTAGAGGTGCAGACACCGGTGGCTGAGAGCTGTTCTCTAGCCCCGGGGTGATTTCTCCGGCTGGAATTGAGCTTTGTAAACAGCAAGCGAGCACTTTGCTTTACGTTTGGGCGTCAGCTTAGGGACACTTGGGCAATTAGTTGTGGTGATTCTGGTAGATGGGGGTGCTGAGAGGAGGTGTAGTATTATTCTTGACCCAAGAAGGACTTGAATTTCCCAAAACGGATCAGGAATGTTTTCCCTGAAGTACAGTGAACTGGTTTAAGCTGTAGAGAGTGACTAATTTAAGGTTTTAGGACTGAGTCTTGAGGCCACCATTTCTTAGTTGTTTGACTTGGGAAAACCTACTTCTGTTTTTTGTAGTTGTTATTAGCTGCCTTCCAGGTATCCCCCAACCTGTGGGAACACCATGCACCACGGAGTGAAACGCTGGGCAACCCTTGGGCTCCGTAGGGTCTTCGTTGGCTAATTTTTGGAAGCAGATCGCCGGGCCTGTCTTTCTAGTCTGTGTTAGTCTGGAGCTATGCTGAAACTGTAAACTAGAAGTATTATACTTAACCTTGTAGTTTTGTTGTGGAAATTAAATGATGCAGGTAAAATGCTTGGTGTAGTACTCATGAGTATTAGGTACTCTTTTTGTGAATCTGTTGCCAGCATATCATTCATGTATGTTGTTGCTACTGTTGCTAAGTTGATTCCCATTCATAGTTCCTCTTTAGTAGAACTACTTTAAGTAATCTCTAACGGGGTAGAACGCCAGGTCTTTTTTACGGCGGAGTCCATGGTGGTTCAAACCTTTCGGTTAGCAGCTGAGTGCTTAACCACTGTGCCAGCATGGCTCCTTCATTCATGCATTAAAAAAAAACAAAACCGATTGCCGCCCTGTTGTCCAGTTGATTCCCACTCACAGTGACCCTATTCATAGTAGAACTGCCCCGTGGAGTTTCCAAGGAGCGTTTTGTGGATTCCTTAGCAGCCATAGGACCTACCCAATATGTCACCACAGTTTCCTCATTCTTCTGTATGAAACCAAACCAAACCCACTACTGTTGAGTTGGGTCCCACTCATAGCAACCCCATAAGGCGGAGTAGAACTGCTTCATAGAGTTCCCAGGGGGCGCTTGGCAGCTTTCAACTGCTGACCTTTGGGTTAGGAGATGTAGCATTTAACTGCTACGCCGCCACGGTTTCCCAGTCATGCATGCCAAAGCAAGTGCCGTCGAGTCAGATCCGACTCATGGCGACCCAGTCATGTGTAGGTAATATTTATTAGGCCAATGTAAGTGGAAAGAACTGGGCAATGAAGACACACATCTTGGGATAGGGGTGGTGCTGTGGTGAACTGGCTGACATTGGAAAAGGATCCCGTGTGCTTAAAAATAGTAGTAGCAATAGCTGTGTTGTTTCCCCATGTAGCAGGCACCCTTGTAATTGCTATACTTCTTTCTGTCATCCCTACCAGGTGCATAAAACACAAACATGTGACCCTACAGAACAGAGTAGAACTGCCCCATAGGGTTTCCAGGGAGTAGCTAGTGGATTCAAACTGCCAGCAGCTTGTCTCTCAACCACTGTGCCACCAGGGCACCTCCAGATGCTTAGCAAATGATAAAGCTTTATAAAACTAGAAATACAAATAAAAGTAGGAGGAGTTTTCTGTACTTTGATTGTAAGTAGAAAGCCTGGTGGTGTAGTCTTTAAGAACTGAGGCTAACCAAAAAGTCAGTAATTGGATTCCATCAGGTGCCACTTGGAAACTGTGGGGCAATTCTACTCTGTCCTATAGGGTTGCTATGAGTTGGGAATCAACTGGACAGCAATAGGTTTGGTTCTGTGTCATACGTGGGCGGGGAATGTAGAAGGATAAAGAGAAATATGAGAGACCAGGAACAATATAAAAGACCAGCTGCACAGTGTTAGGAGGTGTAAACCAAGGACAATAAAGAAAGGGTAATTTCTGAACTCTTGCGTTGTCTATGGTAGCACTAAAATGGATCCATTCAAACACATGAGCCTCTCCAAGGTCTCTCCAGATAGGCATCTATTCCACGTAAAAGCATAGTGCTTGGAATCCAACTCAGTGTACAGACAAGAAAACCAGTTGCCATTGAATGATTCAGACTTTGGCGAGCCCATGTGTGTCAGGGTAGAACTGTACTCGGTAGGGATTTCAGTGACTGATTTTGGGGAAGTAAATCACCAGGTCTTTCTTCTGTGAGACCTCTGAGTAGACTGGAGCTTCCAGTCTAGGTTAGCAGCCAAACTCATTCGTAGTGTATACCATCCAGAGACTTCTCTACTTCCCAAGGCCCTCCCATATAAAATTCTAGTGCTTTCACCATGAAATCTATCATGCGTGTACAGAAACCGAACTCTGATGTTGAGTTGATTCTGACTGTTAGTAATCCTGTAGGTGAGAGTAGAAGTGCCCCATAGGTTTCCCATGCTATAAGTCTTTAGAGAAGCAGATTCCCGCATCTTTCTCCCACAGAGCCACTGGTGGGTGCAAGATGTGACTCCTCCGGTTAGCAGCCAAGTGCTTAACATTTTTCCCACTGGGACTCCTTATGTCGTATATGTAAAAACCAAACCAAAGCCACTGCCGTCAAATTGGATCTGACTTACACAAGTCTAGAGGCCAGAGCAGAACTGCCCCACAGAGTTTCCAAGGAGCACCTGGTGGATTTAAACTGCTGCTCTTTGGTTTAGCAGATACAGCACTTAACCCACTATGACTCCAGGCTTTCCACCATCATATACATGACACTTAGAAAACTTATTGTAAGACTACAGTGCATACCCAAATACCTACCCACTGTACTGAACAACTAGAGCATCACCAGGACCTTGAAGCCTCCAAGTAACCGCTCCCCATCACATTCCACTCGCTTCTCCCCTTGCCCAATTGTTAGGTGACTTTGTGTCAGTTCCAACTCATGAGGACTTGATGTACAACAGAACAAAATGCTGCCTGATCCTGCGGCATCCTTTCAATCATATTTGAGCCTGTTATTGCAGCCACTGTGTCAATCCGTCTTGCTGGGGCCCTTCTTTTTCGCTGACCCTCTACCTTACCAGGGACTGTCCCCCCCGTAATAGGCTCAGAGTGAGATAAAGTCTTGTCATTATCATTTTTAAGGAAAATTGTAGCTGTGCTTCTTAAAGACAGATTTGTTCATTCTTCTGGCAGCTCATGGTATATTCAATATTCGTTGCCATTCATGCATTCCACATTCCAGTTACTAATGGATGTTTGCAGCTGTTTCTTCTCATTTTGAGTCATATCACATCAGTAAACGTAGGTCCCCAAAGCTTGATTCCATCCACATCATTAAGATTGACTGTATTTTGAGGAGGGGGCTCTTCCCTAGTCTGAGTATCTTCCAACCTGAGAGGCTCATCTGCTGGCACTGTATTAGACAATGTTATACTGCTATTCATAGGGTTTTTACTAGCCAGGGTTTTCACTAGTAGAGTGTCAAGTTCTTCCAGTCTGCCCATGATGGGTGACCCTGCTGGTATTTGAAATACCAGTGGCGCAGCTTTCAGCATCACAGCAACACGCCAGCTGCCACCATACAATAAACCAACTCCTTTCCTCCAAGGAATCATTGCTGTGGATTTTTGTGTTAATTTTTCCCTTTTCACACATGATACTTTGTATGAAAAGCACTGTAGAAAAAAAGTTTCCAAACTAACATTTTTACAGTAACCTGGTGCATTCTTATTGAACTTAAAAGCAGGATATTGAGAATAAGATGTAAACCACAAAAAGAAGCCCAAGTCTCCGAAGACTGTGATCTTGTAAGCTTACTCTCTGTCTTCAGAGTTTCTTCTCCTAGGTAACCTTGGTGTGGAACTCCAAGGGTGTGTTCTGTCTGTGCATGGGAGGCCAAGTCTGTCCCAGCGTGCTTGGAGGCTATAATTTTAAAGGCTTTGCTCAAGTTCTTGGGAAGTGCAAAAACAGTAATTTGCATGCACGTGTTTTTGAGGGTTTTTTTTTTTTCAGTACATTATCCAGGGGGCATTGTATGGGATTTGAAAGATTAAACAGACTGAATGACCTTTTAAAACCTGTTTTAACTGAAATTCCTTTTTTCCTGATTATGATGTTTGTGTTATGGTCTTTGGGGTCACACCAACTGGACGGCACTTGGCTTGGCTTGGCTTTTAGGGTCACACAGTGTATGTTGGTAATCTTGCACAGCTCTGTTACTTTTCCATTAAGGCAAAGATTGCAAACTTCCTTGGTGCCTGGAGCCCTTACTGAAAACAAGCATTGCCACTGAGTAGATTCCGGTTGTGACTCCTAGCGACTTAATGTCTTACTAATTTTGTTTTACAATGTCCTTAGATGCTTGGCTTGGCTAAGTTTATTAAGTAATTAATAATAGTTATGTCCACACAATTTAATAAGTGTTTGTCTAGCAACTTAGAAGCCATTTGAAACAATAATATACAAATTTAGGGAAACAAAAATGATATTTGTTTAGCATTCCTAAGTAATCACAATTACTCATGAGCTGTGTGTGCCTTTTGGGCACTCAAATCTTTGGACTTCTCAAATCTTGGAATGAGATTTAACCTCGTCGTTCTCATTTCTTGTTCCACACTGATTTTCGTGAAGCACTTGCTTTTTATCACAACAACCACTGAGAGCCTAACTTTGCAAATACAGAAAGTTATTGCCAGGAGGGGAAACACGATCTGATGTTGAAACTGTGAACCACCTCTACTTGGTAGGACCAGCAGTGTCCAGCATGTTAAGTCAACTTTGATTCTTTTGAAAATTTTACGTATCTTCAGTTGCCCCTATGAATTTGCTGTGGTACTGTGGGAACTCTGGGTATAAGGTAAAGCCCCTCCCTGTCTGGGGACAGGGCAGTTACTTAAGGGATTTGCCTGGCCAGCACTGCTTTTCAGGTTAAGCTTTCCTGAGGAGTGGGCTACATCTTCCTTTTTTTTTAAATTGTGTTTTACGTGAAAGTTTACAAAGTAAGTTTCTGACTGAACAATTAATACACATGCCATTGTATGATATTGATTGCTAACTGACACTTGCCTTTTCTCAACCATGGGCTCCTCGTTTCCATTCTTCCAGGTTTCCTATCTACTCCTGCCTTCTTGTCCTTGTCCTTGGGGTGGTGTGCCCATTTACTCTCATAGGTATGGCTGAACTATACGTGGTATCATTTGTTTCATAGGCCTGTCTAATCTTTGGCAGAAGGGTGAACCTGAGGAGTAACCTCAGTACTGACTTAAAAGGGTATCTGGGGACCATACTCTTGGAGTTTCTCCAGTCTGTTAGACCAGTACATCTAGTCTTTTTTTATGAGTTAGAATTTTGTTCTACTGTTTCTCCCGCTCTGTTTGGGACCCTCTCCTAGAAACTCTGGTGGAGTAGTAATTAAGGGCTATGACAAGGTTGGCAGTTCAAATCCACCAGGTGCTCCTAGGAAACTCTGTGTCCAGTAAGGTCACTATGAGTCAGAATCGCCTCAACAACAGTGGGCTTGAGTTTGGTTTATTGTGATATCTGTCGATCTGTCAGGTGGTAGCCATGCACCGTCTAGTGGGTGGACACAGCCCGATGAAGGCTGTGGTTGTTAGGGACTGAATCTTGACTTTGACATGCAATAGAGTGGCTACTGCCTGTCCTGCAAGTGCATTCACTAAGGAGAATTAAACTAGACAATGTACTTGCAAAGCATCTATCAAACACCTAGTGTAGGATAGATTCTAAATACATGATAGGTGTTTTATGGATATTTAATTGTTGTTGGGTGCTGTTGAGTCAATTCCAGTTCATGACAACTCCGTGTGACAGAATATACAGGGCTTTCCTGGGTGTAATCTTTATGGAAGCAGATTGTCAGGTCTTTCTCCGGACAGAGCCACTAGGTTTCAACTGCCAGTATTTCAGTTAGCAGTCTAGCATTGTTTTGGTCAGCTAGGACTGCTCTAACAGAAATAGCACAAGTGGATGGCTTTAACAAAGGAAGGTTTATTCTTACACAGTCCAGTAGGCTACAAGTCCAAATTCAGGGTGTCCGTCCCAGGGGAAGGCTTTCCCTCTGTCAGCTCTGGAGGAAAGTGTGATATTGCATCAGTCTTTATCTAGGGAGCATCTTGGCACAAGAACCTCAGGTCTGGTGGATTTGCTGTTCTCCCAGTGCTGCTTTCTTGATGGTGTGAGATTCCCAATTCTCAGCCTGTTTCTCTTTCCTTTTATCTCTTACAGGCTGAAAGGATTAAGTGTGGGGCAAGCCACACACCAGGGCAACTCTTTACAGTGGAGAAGGGAGGTGATCTTATAAAGGGATTTACAGACTTACCCTAATCCTTTAACATATAGTATAGGAAAATCACAAAGTGGAGGACAATCACAAAATACTGGGAATCATGGCCTAGCCACATGGCTACTTGTATTTTTGGGGGGACAGAATTCAATCCATGACAGGCATGTAACTGTAGGACCACCAGTGCTCCTTTGAATTTTAGGTACCCAGGACCATCGAGTTGATTCTGACTCGTAATCACCCTATAGGATAGAGTAGAACTGCTCCATAGAGTTTCCAAGGAGTACCTGGCAGATTTGAACTGCTGACCTATTGATTAGGGGTCATAGCACTTAACCAGTACACTAAATAGATGGAACCCTGGTGACCTAGTTGTTAAGCAATAACACTAATAATAAAACATCTGGCAATTCAGATCCACCTGGTGCTACATGGAAACCTTGTGGGGCATTTCTGCACTGTTCTCTGTGGTTGCTATGGATCAGAATTGACACCATGGCAATGTTTTAAAATAAATGTCCAGTAATAGTTACATATCGCTGCCCCTGTTTTAAAACAGCCAGTACTTAAAGCTGAAATCTTAGCAAATAAATTACTAACAGTTAGTGCATATTATTAAGCCAGCCAGCCAAGTGCTGTCGGGTCGGATCCGACTCATGGCGACCCTGGCATATTATAAAGTGATGATTATTTCTGAAATGCCTACTCTGGTGTACTGTTGCGGGGTATTTTGATCTGTCAGACGTTCTTTGGAATGTTCGCTTTCATTTGCTACAGTGTATCCTGGCTTGGGGAGGAGGCCTCAAGATGACATTTTCAGGCCTGAAACTGTGTCTGGTTGAACTTAATTTATGCGTATGTTTACAGCACAGAGAGACAGGCCATCTTTTCCTAAGAATTTATCCTGCTAAACTTCAGAAACTCCGATACACAGGTACTTGTTAGTGTCCGAGGAAAGGCTGACTTGAATAACTTGTTGCCGATGGCTGTGATGATGCCTTTCAGGAAACAGTCTCTCTTGCCTCTCTTGTTCTGCCCATTGCCCAGACCCCAAGGATACATTATACTTGGGTAATAGTTTAACAGTTTGTCAGAATATACTAATTACTGTCTTCAGTGATTTCTCTTTGGAAAGCCAGTACAGAACAATAGTGGTACTTCCAAATTAATGTATACATTGCTAGGTACAATTTCAGCCTGTTTTCTTTCCTAATTCATATTGACATAAGTTTTCCTTTAAAAAATCCAGTATACTGTGAGTGAGATAGAAACTATTTTGATTCTTCTTCGGTAAATTGTTCCCTTTCTCCGTTGATGCCCACCTAGTAGAAAAAGCAGTATTTTGTTTCATTATAAGAGTTTCAAAATTTTCCCTGGGATATATGATGATATTTGACACATAAAATCATATAGTTTTAGAGTACGAAATAGAAAACTGCATTGTAGATAATAAAACATGGATTGGAATGGCTCGTTTTCCTTTTTTTGTCTGCTTATCAAAATTTTGAGAGTCAAAACTCAAGCATCCATTTTACTCTTGGAATCAGATATTCTAGGCACAAAGTACTTTGAGAAATGCTTGAATTCGGGTACTTACATATAAAGTTAGGAAAGTGCATATAAGGATTAAAATACTTTATTTAATTTTGAGAGTTTATTGATAAAGGTATAAATATAGTAACTCAATTCTTATACCATTGACTTGTCCTTGATGTAATAATAGATATTAGGGGGAATATTTCTGTCCAACATTCAAAAAAATTATTGTTGCTGTAAGGTGCTGTTGAGTCGGTTCCGACTCACAGTGACCTTATGAACGGCAACGAAATATTGCCCAGTCTTGTGCCATGTCCACGATCAATTTTATGCCTAAGCCCATTGTTGCAGCCACAGTGTCAGTTCATCTTGTTGAGGGTCTTCCTCTTTTTCAGTGAACCTGCACTCTACCAATCATGTCCTTCTCCAGGTACTGATCCTGCCTAAAAACATATCCAAAGTAGGTAAGACACAGTCTTGTGATCTTTGCTTCCAAAAAGCTCTCTGGTTGTACTTCTTCCGGAACAAATCTGTTCATTCTTTTGGCGGTGCATGGTACATTCAGCATTCTTTTCCAACACCACAATTTTAAAGGCATCAGTTTTTCTTCTGTCTTCTTTGTTCATTGTGCATCAAAAAAACTCTTTGATTTTTTTTTTTTGACAGACAACAGTGTCAAAAAAAAGAGAACTTAATGGACAAATCAGCAAATAGTAACCAAGAATGGAGACATAGCAAAGGAGAAGCAAGTAATCTTAATCAATGGACTGGGACCAGCAAGGCATTTTTTTTTAAATTTGTTTTTGTGAAGTTCCTGTGTTTAGAGAAATAGGAAATTGTGGTTGCATGGTGGTTAAGTGCTACGGCTGCTAACCAAAAGCTTGGCAGTTTGAATCCCCTGGGCGCTCCTTGGACACTCTCTGGGGCAGTTCTGCTCTGTCCTGTAGGGTTGCTGTGAGTCGGAATTGACTCAATGGCAGTGAGTTTTTTTTTTTTTTTTTTTGAGAAATGTTCCTGAAATGGATACAGAATAATCAGGCTGATTTTCTTACCTATATTAAGTAGCTAAAAGATGAATATGCAGTGTAGCTGTCCTGGAGCTGTGAACCTTTCCACCTTAGCTTTAGGAGCCCCGCTCGCCAACATCTAGCCTGGGCTAGATGGGAGTGGGAGACGGAGGAGCAGGGTGCTGTGGCACTGGGTGGAGATCCGGAAACTCAGTGTGGTCCTGGGCACCTACTGGCTGGGAAGCCACAGACCTTAAATTCTTGGAGCCTCAGTTTTCTCTTCACTAAATAAGGGAACTGACCAAACTATTTCTTTGAAGAAATTATAGTTCATTATACATATTCACAGTGGCATCACTGTTACCTTCTTCCACACTTCTGGAGTTAGGTGCCTTCTGATCAACCTCGTGGTCTGTGAACTGAAGAGAACTGGTGAGATTCTTAAACTGATGATTTTCTTACCCGCATTGCTGTTGGTGTTAGTTGTGGTCAGGTCAGTTCCAACTCTTGGCTACCCTTTGTGTGCAGAGTAGAACTGCTCCATAGGGTTTTTGAAGCTGTGACCTCTCAGAAGCAGATCACTAGGCTGTCTTCTGAGGCTCCTTTGGGTGGGTTCGAAACACCAACCTTTTAGCCTGACTGTTTGCACCACTGAATGACTCCGTTATCACCCTTAGCCCAAATCTGCTGCTGTCTGACTCTTAGCAACCCCACCGGACACAGTAGAACCCCCTGCAGGCTTTTCCAGGAGTACCTGGTGAATTTGAAACGCTGATTCTTGGATCACAGCTGAAGCTTTTAACCACTACGCCGCCAGGATTCCTGTCATCAAGATTAGTACCTCATTATTGAGTGTTCTTTAAGACTGTAGGTGTGTATTCACACTCTAGAATATAGACCCAAAGTGCCGTTTTGTTCTAAAATTTGAATCCAAAGGATAGAGAATTCATATTCTTACTTCAGTGAATTAGGGTTTTTAATTTTCAAAAAAGCCTACATTTTATTCTAACTCTAAGAAAATCCCATGGGCATTTGATGTACAAAGAATTCATCTCTAAGTGGTGAGTTTCAGGAGTACTGAGTTTTTCCGCCTGTATTTTTTTGTGGGAACTTCTAAGATTTTTTTTGCAATGAAATATGTTAAGCTTATCATCTGAAAAATAGTGAATCAGGTAAAAAGCTTTAAAAATCATACACAAAAATTCAATATTAGTCCAATGTATTTTTTAGAGAAATACTTTGTTCACATAGTGTAGCTATTTAATGTTTCAGTAATTGAAATACCTGCTTAATGAGATGTAAAAATGTAGTGACATGAGGTAAATAGATTTTATCAGACTTACATGGTAGTGATTTGAATTCATTTATTAGATTAGTAAACCAAATCACAAGTAGTCAACTTGGAAGACTTTTCCTAAAACTAAAAACTGTTCCTCTTTGTTTGGCAGGGTGGGATACATGCCTCATGTCAGTTTTTAAGCTTGCTTTTTTAGCTAGAAAATGCAAAGTACACTCTTAAGTCCCAGCAAGAAATTTTGAGTTCGGCACAGTTTTAGGTAGAATGGTGAGATACACTATATACTGTTTTATATTATATTATAAAACTAGAAAAACCAAACCCACTTCTATTGAGTCAAGTCCGACTCATAGCGACACTATAGGTCAGAGTAGAGCTGCCCTCCAGAGTCTCCAGTGAGTGCCTGGTGAATTTGAACTGCCGACCTCTTGGTTAGCAGATGTAGTGCTTAACCACTATACCACCAGGGTTTGCATATTATATTATAGATTGTGTACAATATTTAAAGACCAGAAAGCAGACTTCTTGATTGGGTATATAAGGATACACTGAGTACCTTAGACATACATGTCAGAACTAGAGCCACCGCTGAGTAAGAAGCATGGGCTTCAGAGCCAGTTAGCCTGAATTTGAAGCCTGATTCTGCCACTTATTGGTTGTAAAACTTTTGGCAATTTACCTAACTTCTCTTTGTCTCATTTCCTCATCTGTAAACGTTCTATACCCTGATTGTGATGGTGGTTGCATGAATATATACCAGTGATAAAATTCATAGACCTGTGTACACACATACATACAGAGTGAGTGCATAGAAAAACTGGTGAAACCCAAATGTGGTGTGTATTTTAGTCAATAGTATCATACCACCGTCAGTTTCCTTGTCTTGAATTGTCCTGTGGCTATGTAAGAGGGTGCTATTTGGGGAGCCTAGGTGAAGGGTGCACAAAAACTCTCCATACTCTTTTTGGAACTTTAGTGTGAAACTGAAACTACTGCAAAATAAAGTTTGTAAGAGTAACACACACACGCACCATTGATGGTGTCCTATGGTGGGCTGCACCAGAGCACTGAGGTTAGGGACAGTGTAGGATGGTCACAGAAGCCTAGGAGTGATAGCACTTACCCCTCTTTTTCATTCCCAGTTGTGGGAAAAGAGAGACAAGAAATAGCCATGCTCTCTTATTTATGGGAAAGTGTCTACATTATTTGCTAGTAATTTCCTACACCAGCCTGAAGGGGTAGCATTTAAAATTTCTCACTAAAATAGGAGTTATTAATTTGGAGTTTATTGATGGCCTGCAGATGCTCTGATTTTCCTGGAACTGTGTGAAGTATTTCAGTGTGTAAGTATGTTCATATGCATGTTTGAGGAAGAAGCTTTCATTTTATTCTCGTATTGTTCCCTAACCCAGTGGTCAGTAGTCACAAGAAAAAGTAGTTTCCAGAGCTCTAACCACTCCACGGAGCCGTGGTGGCACAGTGGTTAAGAGCACGGCTGCTAACCAAAGGGTCTGCAGTTTGAATTCACCAGCCACTCCTTGGAAGCCCTACGGAGCAGTTCTTCTCTTTTCTATAGGGCTGCTGTGAGTCACAATCAGCGTGAGGACAATGGTTTATTTTCTTGGTTTTTGAGTAGGGGGAAGGCGTTTGTTCACTCCAAGTTTCCTTCACTTGGGTATCTTAACTCCTTTCTGTTCCTAAGAATACCTTACCCCTCTACCGTGCTTTAGGGACCTCCTTTCTGTTCAAACCTAGAATAAGCCTCCGCAGTTCTTTTCCCTCAGTCATTCTAGCTACTCACTGTGGATCCTGGCAGCTCCATAGCTCTAGGGCCGAAGGAAGCCCCGGTGTGGACTGCCTCGGAGTCCCCAGTACGGCACACGTGGAACGGAAGTCTGTGTGTAGAGTGCAGACTTACAGCCACCACAGCCACCTGTATTCCCTCGAGCTCTAGAAAGATAAGAAGTAAATAATTATATGAGATGCATACCTATGGCAGAGCTCATGAAGGTGATCCTGTGTGACTGAAGTTTGGTAAATTCTGCCCTGCAGGAAGCAGGTTTAATTTTAAGGTTGTCTTCTAATGTGTGCTTTATGTTTTACATGTATTTCAAGTATACCATATGATACATTCATCGTTTAGGGAAGCTCATCTAAATGAATGGATACTGAACAAAGTAGAATGCAGTGTTATAAAAAATCTTCATTATCATTTATAATTTATTTAATAAAGGGGACTCTCCAGTCATTCAGATTGGTTTTTAATTCATGTGAATGGGCTTGATAAATGGGGAAAAAAAACTTGCAAACTTCTCTTATACGTGTAAGTACTTAATATTTGTATTCATCCTAGAAGCCCTGAAGTGAATCAGGATTTGTTTGACTCTTTCAGCCAGCTCAAATAATTCCCTGAAGGTAGACTAACCTGTTATAACAAACATCCCCCAAATCTCAGTGGTTTCATCCAGTGCAAGTTTATTTTTAATTCAAAATCGAAATCAGTTACTACTGGTAAAGTAGCTTTCCTGGGTATCTCTCTCTCAAGTGACTCAGGGATTCAGGCTCCTTTTCATGTTGTGCTAGCATCGTCTTTACTAAGTGACCTCCAATATTACTGCCAAGGGGAAGAGAGCGTGGAAGAGGTACACCAGATTAATTACCTTGGTCAGCAGATGAAACACATCTCTTCTCCTCATGCTCCATTGACCAGAACCAGCCCCACCTAGGTTCAAGAAGGAAATGTCCCTAGTTGGGCAACTATTTCCAAGGAGCAATCATATATTTTAGAAGGGGAACACAAAGCTTTGGTGTTAAGTAGCCGTCTTTGATACAGATAGGCTGCCTTCATATAATTTATGTCTTACTTTCCAAATATCTGTGTACAAAATGTTACGTCATCCTAGTGCAAGCTGTGGATGAGAATTCCGTACAGGAAATAATTGTATCACAATTGCATGAGCAAATAAAAATAGAATTAAGCCATCTAGGTTCATACATTTATTAGGAAAGAAGTACATTTGATATATTCAGAATCATCCAACCATGTAGAGAAATGTGAATTTGAAAAGAATGGAGCAGAGAAAGATTAGCAACAGACAAGAATATGCATGTTTTATTGGCTTCATAAATGTTATCATAAGAGTTTAAAACTATTTCAGGCTGCTGGTAATAGGCTAATATGAAACTATTTTCCCCTCCAAAAAATAAAAGCCGACTTTGCTATGGAATGTATTATGTAATTACAAAGTATGTGTCACTTTTACTTATTTCCTTTTAGGGAAACTAAAAGGAGCCTTGGTGGAACAGTGTTTAAGCGCTCAGCTGCTAATCAAAAGGGCAGCAGTTCAAACTCACCAGTTGCTCTGCCAGAGAAAGGTGGGACACTTGGCTTCTGTAAAGGTTACAGTCTGAGGAACCCTACAGGACAGTTCCACCGTATCCTGTATGGCTGCTGTGAGTTGGAATTGACTGCAGCAGATTTTGAGGGAAACAAGTTGTAAGATTTAGAGCAGCTTATCTTATTTGCTTAAAGTAAACTCATGCTTAGAAGGGAGTCATTTTGGTTATATTCAGCATCTGGCTATAGCCAGAAAATTGGCTATATTAAGAGACTGAAGGAAAAGAAAAGACCATGCAGCAGTGTTGATTGAGCTCTACTCTAAACCACTGCCACTGAGTTGATCCCAGCTGATAGCGACCCTATAGCACAAAGTAGAACTGCTCTATAGAGTTTCCAAGGAGCGCCTAGTGGATTTGAACTGCCAACCTTTGGTTAGCAGCCGTGGCTCTTAACTGTTATGCGATCAGGGTTTCCTGAGCTCCCTATACCAATGAGAAACCAAAAAACCAAGCCAAATCTATTGCTGTTGAGTTGATTCTGACTCATAGGGTGAGTACCAAGGAGAGTCATAGGGAAAATGGTCTATGACTTTAGAAATGTGGACTAACTATAGGAATGATTCAGTTATCTGTCTGTTACTGTTTGGTTTGGGCTCTTCTACCTCAGGAAATATCCAAACACTTAAAATTAACCACTCTTTGGGTCCTATTTAAAAAAAATTATTATATTTGACGGTGCCCTTGTGGAAACTAAAGATGCACTAGACCAGAGGTACTGTGGAAGACAGGCTTGGTGATCTGCTGCTGCTGCTGCTGCTGCTTTTTTTTTTTTTAAATTATGATTGAATGAAAATGTACATTCCCATATAAATTGGCATGCCCACCTATATGCAGCTCCCACTGCTCTCACTGCCTGGTGACAGCACACTCTTCCTCTCTGCTCCATACATGTCTTATCCTCCCAACAATCTCCTGTCCCCTCCTCCTGGTGATCTGCTTCTGAAAGGTCACAGCCTTGAAAACCCTATGCAGTAGTTCTACTCAGCACACTTAGGGTTGCCTGGAGTTGGAATGGGCTCAACAGCAACTAACAGCAACTGACCAAGGGTCAGCCAATCCAGTCCACTGCCCATTTACCTGCTTATCGTCTACTTCCCTTCCTAAAACCAGTAATTTTCAAACTTATCGTGGCTGACAATCATCTGAGGATTCTCTTAAAGGTCCGAGATTCTCAGGCTCTCTGCCTAAATTGTGATTCTGGAAGGTACACATTTAACACACAACCCAGAAATTTTGATGTCTGTAGCCTGTGGTCCGTACTTTGAGTAACAGACCCTTGTGGCATCTTGTCTTTTGGTCCCTGAAAAGTTTTGTGTGGCGGGTTTTTTTTTTTTTAGTCTAGATAGGCTTTTGTCTTACCCATCACTGAAGTCTTGCATGCCTGACATGAGAGCTGGAAACCAAGATGTAAATACCCAGTGGCCTGAATCATCAACATTATAAACATACACAGAGGCCTGAGCAGTGAGTGGGCTTACCCTACAAATCAGGTCATTTGCTACCCGAGCATCCCATCAGAAATAAAAGATAGGGAAGTGGTACCTGGGCTGTGGTTAATGTGATGGATTTACCTTGGAGCTCAGTGGGCTGCTGTTTTTTTTTTTTTTTTTTTTAAATTTATTGTGATTGAGTGAAAAGTGTACAATCCAATGTAAGTTTGTATGCGTGCTTATGTGCAGCTCTCCCTGCCCGGTGACAGCACACTCCTCCTATCTGCTGTCTACGTGTCATATCCTCCTAACAATTTCCTGTCCCCTCCTTTTCAGTATGCTTTTGATGCTAAGAGAGAACTTAAAGCTAAAAATTAGCCTTGTGGCCTAGGCATAGCTGTCTCTTTTACAGTCAAGTTTAAAAGTTAATAGCAGAAGTAACTATGATGAGAGGAAGAACCGAAGTCCTAGTGCTTGATTGTTTATGATTTGTTGAATCTTCAGAAGTAACCCTGAGTTGCATGACACCCAATGAATGGCTTGTACCCTGAGGCCTTTGTTTTCCTGTTCAAAAACTGACTAAAGTGATGCAAAATCAGTAATGAATAATAGCAAGATCTCTTGGCATCTGTTGGGTTTTTATATAATATGGAAAGAAGTGAGACCAAAACAACATTAGTAACAACAACAAAAATCAAAGAATCTCACGCCTCCAGTTAATACGGTGGAAGCTATCTGTGTGGTTGCTGTTGGGAAGCATGGTTTTAAAACTGAGCGTCAGATGCCTTTAATTGTTTCCTATTGTTACTACTCTGCTGAAATGAAATCTGGATGTTGGTGGGATGGAAGCCAGGATATTTTATACTTTGAAATATAAGTAAAAGTAAACACTTTATTACCCAGTGAAGGATTTATAGCTAATTAGTTACTTCCTATTGAGAGACATTGTTTTAGTCAGCTAGGGCTGCTCTAACAGAAATACCATCGAGTGGATGGCTTTAACAAAGGAAGGTTTATTCTTACATAGTCCGGTAGGCTACGAGTCCAAATTCAGGGTGTCCACTCCAGGGGAAGGTTTTCCCCCTTGTCAGCTCTGAAAGAAAGTCTGGTACTGCATCAGTCTTTGTCCAGGGAGCATCTTGGTGCAGGAACCTCAGGTCTGAAGGACACCCTCTTCTCCTGGTGCTGCTTGATCGGTGTGAAGTTCCCAGTTCCCTGCTTGCTTCTCTGTCCTTCTGTCTCTTGCAGGATGAAAGGATTAAGGGCGGGGCAAGCCATACTCCAGGGAGCTGGGAGGTGATCCCATGAAAAGATTTACAGTTCCACCCTAATCCTTTAACACACAGCATAGGAAAACCACAAAATGGAGGACAGTCACAAGATACTGGCAATCATGGCCCAGCCACATGGCTTCACCTATTTTTGGGGAGACACAATTCAATCCATGACAGAGATCTAGGGAAATTTATTTCAAAAATGTTTGCTAATGGGGCTTAAAAAAATCTAATGTAAGGTCATCAAAGGATTTTTTTAAATAATGAGCTCTCCTAGTCCCAGGATATCTGTTGTATAATTAGAATTACTAACATTTGGAGTACATACTTTTTTCAGGAGGCCAGCATTGTCAGAAAGGTAGGGCTACCCTTGTGGAATGTGTTCTTCAGAGCTTGCAAAATAAACAGCTGTCTTGTATCAGATTATTGTAATAATAGCTCTAGGTCATTTCTTCTCCCTCATCCAAAATGTGTAATAGGTCTAACTTATCTCTGGACAGCAGAGTTTTTTTCCTCCTTGTTACCAAATCCAAGAGAAAAGATTGGAAGAAAATAAACCTTATAACTTCAAAAACTGATTGTTACTATGTTACATGAAAATTCTGTAGCCCTATGAGCTTTTGATTTTTGAATCCTAAATTCTAGTCTTCTCTTGGTATTTAAAGGATGAAAAACACTTAACAGTGAACTTATAATTGACCACTTATAACTGAACTTAAAAGTGACCATTTTAAAACAGAAACTTTAAATATTGTGTACAGATTTTGTGTTGTTTCCTACTCCCTACCCCCACCCCCATTCCACACCTTTGAAATTCTCTTTGTATCAGCAACATATACTTTGAATGTAAGGAAACAAATCTTAAGGGATTTTTAATATATGCTGTGAATTTACTTAAACGAGTTAAATTGATTGGAAGTAATATTCTATTTATATGAAGTATATGTCTTGCTAGTATTAATAAAAGCTGTGTGCCACGTGGAGAGAAAATATATTCCCTGAATCAGTAAGCAAATAGAAGTTATATAATACCTGGTGGATTTTGTTTTTAGAAAGCAGCATCAGAGGCTATTAGAGTATTTAATTGAGGAGAAAAATGTTACGGTGTATTAATATATCTGCAACAGAGGACCAAGTATTGATTGTAACCTACTCCGATATCATAAATCTGCAGGATTGTTGCCTCAGCCCCACAGAATAAATGGCATTCATTAAGTCTGAATGTGTTCATTGCCTTAAGATCAGGAAGGCGAACTGTTTCATTGCCTTTGCAAAGCTGCATCTGTCCCCCTGAAGAATAATTTAAAAAATGTATTTTTTAAGGCTTGTGACTTTCTTTTGGCTTCCCTATTTATTTGTTCATATTTTTTCAGATTGGCATTGAGTAATGCACACTCAAACCTGGATGGATCACTTCTCTTGGAAGTGCACAATGGAGATGTGCCTGAGAGCAAGTCTGTTTCATGAAAAACTGGAGCCTGTTAAAGAGAGGAGTGCAGACCTGGCCGCCAGGGAGTCCAGGGTTCTGATTTCGTGTCTGACAGAAGGCTTTGTGCCCTCTGCCAAGTATCTTACCTCCCTCTGTGTCTTTTCTCAGGGAGGTGACCACTGGCCTGATATTTCAGACTGTTCCTCACTGACTAGTCCCCTGCTCCCATGGATTTGAGTCACAGAAACTTTTTTTTTTAGCTTAATGAATTCTTGTAAGTGAAACACTCTTGTAGCCACTGCTCATGTCAGGAAGTAGAACTTTACTAGCCTCCCCAGAACCCCCTTTTCCCTTTGCAGTCATAACTATCTCCCTCCCTCCAAAATTAGCTACAGGTAGTCCTTGTTTTGCCAGGTAGTGCAGGCCTTTGAAAATGATCACGCAAACAGAAACTCTGCAGTGCTATCTAAATAATCAATGGAAAAACTACAGTCATTTTGGAACCTTTAAATCTTTTTTGCCGAAACATTAAAAACTTTCTTTTGTGTATTTTAATTGTATATTTTTGTTGTTAGCTGCCATTGAGTTTGCGCTGACTCATGGAGACCCCGTGTACAACAGAACAAAACACTGCCTGATCCTGCACCACTTCCCAGTCGTAAGTGAGCTTGAATCCATTGTTGTGGTCACAGATGCTCAGTGACCAATCAGCGAGAGCTTGAGAAAAAGACACGGCTGGTCTCTGGTAACATGATTGTTCACTGATTATGGTGTGCATTTGTTAATTATGTGGTGGACTGAAAAGCTGGTAGTGAAGTTTGTATTTTATACAATTCAAAGGTTTGTTTAATATTATTTTGTTGTTGTTGTTAAGAATATACAGAGTAGTATTCACACCAATGCAGCAGTTTCTGCATGTGTGATTCAGAGACATTGATTATATTCTTCAAGTTATGCCACTATTTTCTCGTGCTTCTTCTCTGAGCTGTTCCATCTCCGTTTCCAGCCAGCTAAGGTTCCTGTTGAAACTTTTGAGTGTTTGTCGTCAAGTTGATTCCATATAGATAGATCTTAAAAGAGTGTAATGCTCAAGGTAGACATTCTTTACTAGTTACACTAAACTGTTGTTTGGTTTTAAGAAGATATTGGGATATTTTTGATTTAAGTTTTGAAGATTATCTCAGGTCATTAGTTTTGGGGGTTCATCTAGCTTCATGGCCACAGAAGATATGGATTTCATGACAGGTTATAATTCTTTTCTACATTTTCCTCCTTTTGATCAGGATCTTCTATGGAGTCTTTTTTTTTTTTTAAATTAGGTGAACTAGATTTACTGAGTACATTGGCTTCTCTTTCTGTAGTTTGTACATGTGTTCAAATGTGTTCATGACCTTGATTTCATTCTCCACAGTGTGTCAGCTCTGAGTTCCTCATTTTCTTTTGTCCTTATTTTCCACCCCTTCCCCCTTTTGTCATCTTTGTGTTCGGGCAGATACTATCATTTGATCTTGTATAATTGATTGTTCTAAGGAGTACGTTCTTTTGGGGGGGTTATTGTTTATCTTAGGTGCTTGTCTACTGTTTCTTTGAGAGGTGCTTTTCAGAAATGGCTTCAGTTTCAGGTCAGAAGGGTATCTTAGGGCCATAGTCTCAGGGGTTCTTCCAGTCTCTGTCATATCTATAGAATCTTTGATCAAAACATTCAGTGATGGTAGCCAGACACTGTCTGGTTCTTTTGGTTTCATGGCAAAGGAGGCAGTTGTTCATGGAGGCAATTTGCCACCCACTGTATTTCGTCTTTCTTTTCCTGACTCTCCTCTTCCTTTGTTGCTACATGTGAATAGACATCAGTTGTAAGTGGATGGCCTCTTGCAAACTTTTAAGACACCAGGCACTCACTACATACAGAGTGATGAAGCACTAAACATGTTATTAGCTCAGTTAACTGGGATGTTGCATGAAACCATGATTGAAAACCTCCAAAGCAAGGAACCCCTAGTCCCTTGAGGTATCTGGTGGTACATAAACAGCCTCATCAGCTATTGTTTGTTGTTGTAAAAATATTCCCCAGCTTTTGCCATTTCAACTTTTTCTAGATGAACAACTTATATTGACAGTAATTACTTTAATTGACTGTGCAGCTCTACTATTAATCACTGTGGTTTTCAGACATAAAGCTTTTAATTTAAAGTTTGAACCATGCTCTTAGGGGACAGGTATAATTTAAATAAACTGTGGTAACCGAAGTCATTTCTATCAGAACCATGCAAAGTGGGGGCTGCCTGTAGTATGCTAATCTTTAGAGTAATGACTTCCTTGTTTTTTTTTCCTACTGAGCTTTAAGTGAAAGTTTACAATTCAAGTCAGTTTGTCATACAGAAACTTACACATGCAGTTGTTAAGTGACCCTTGTTGCTCTTCCCACGTGGTGCTGCGTATTCCTCCTCCCCACTCTGTATTTCCCATGTGCTTTCAACCAGCTCCTGTCACCCTCTGCCCTCTCCTCTCACTCTGGAGAGGAGCTGCCCTGTTGGTCTCGTGTGTCTCCTTAAGCGAGAAGCAGCACAGTCTTCATCAGGATCATTTCAGTCTTTGTCTGAAGAGTTAACTTCCTTGCTTTTCACAAACTAGTTCTGTTACCCAAGTATGCATCCTTAACCGCTATGTATCTTTTTTGAATCTTTTTTTCCCTAATTGTGGTAAATATATATATATATAATACATATATTATTGTATTTGTGGTAAATACATGTGTATAAATATATATACACACTATCTAAAACAAAGTATTTCTTGGACACTAAAGTTAGTATTGTTCCTTAGAGTGTTTCTGTTATGTTTTTTAAAAAAATTAATGTATAGTTTTCCTATCCACCTTTTTCTTTTTCTAAACTGTGAATCTGTAAGAATACCTGGGCTGTTTGACTGCTAGTTGTATGCAAGGTGAACTATAGTGGTATAAACTTTTCGTTAAGTGTCAGGATCATCCATGAAGGACGCCATTCGAGTTATGGCTGGGTTATATTGGGTAAATTTTTATTCTGATCTCTCAATGAGATTGCATTCAGATACCAACTGGGACTGCAGTCCTCTGAAGGTTTGGCTGGGCCAGGCAGATCTTCTTCCAGGATGGCTTGCTTGCTGGTTGGCATGTTAGTTCTGGCTGCTGGGAGAAGCTCACTTGCTCTCCATGTGGGCCTTTCCAGGTGGCTGCTTGAGAGTCTTCATGTCATGGCAGCTGGTTTTTCCCAGAGTAAGTAATCTAAGAGACCAGGACAGAAGCTGCAGTATTTTTTTTTTTGCTAGCTGCAGAAGACACACAGTGTCACTTTCACCGTGTGCTGTTGTTCATAGAGAGCCAGCCGTGACTCACTGTGGGAGGGAACTCCACAAAGACATGCATACTAGGAGGTGAGATCATTGGGGGCCGTCGTCGAGGCTGGTTGAACTTGGATGGGTAAGAAATGTCTTATTTTTGGGAAACCTGTTTGCAAGCTTCCACTTTTTAAATGCTTATGTTATATGCCATGGCATCAGAACTGAGCATTACCAGGTGTTGCATTTCTGTTTCACATTTAATGAGGTAATATTTAAAAATAAATTGTTTTTATTGTGGTTAAATGCAAATATGCAATCGAAATCAATTTTGCATATCTGCATCTCTGTAATTCTGCTTTCCCCACTCTGTGACAGCACACTCCTCCTTTTCACTCTTTACTTCTGGTATCTACGTAGCAAGCACCTGTCCCCTCTTCCCTCTCTTCTCCTCTCCTTTCTAGAAAGAAACCCACAGGAGACAGCCTCCTATAAATGTATAAAGCCATAAAGTACACATACCACATGCTTACTCTGTGTCTCTGAGTCCAGTCCATTCTTAGTCTGAAGGGTTGACCTCAATACTGTTTTTAGGCCTGGGACAGCAGCCATGGTCCCAGTTTAGGCCATGTTACTGGGGGACCCTCCAGGTCCCTGGACCATCAATTCTGGTGTTTTAGTAGAGTTCTTGATCTGCACCCCTCTTTTTCTCATGCTGCGTCGGGACTCTGCATTGGGTGTCTTTGGTGGTGGCCAGGCACCATCTGGTTCTTCTTGTCTCATGCTGATGTAGGCTCTCAGTCATTTGAATCCTTCTGTCTCCTGTGCTCACTTTTCCTCATGAATCTTTGATTTATTGTTCATCATCTATTCCAGGTGGTTTGGGATCAGTTGATGTTCTTCAGATAGCAGCTTGCTGGCTTTTAAGACCCCAGATGCCACTCACCAATGTGGGGTGCAGAAGACATGGGTTATTATTTTTGAGAGTTTTCAAGATAACAGTTTTTATTGTCAATCTCTATTTCTGACTAAAAGCACTGCATTAATCCAAACAAGTACATATATCAATAGATTTCAGCTTTGTTGTTCATCTGAAATACCACCCCAATCCAACCCATTGTCAATTCTGACACATAGTGACTCAACAGGACTCAGTAGAACTGTCCCGTCCATAAAGTTTCCAACTAGTGGCTGGTGGTTGCAGACTACTGACTTTTTGATTAGCAGTCTGAGCTCTTAACTAGATTGACAAACTCATTGTTGTCCAGTCAGTTCCAACTCATAGCGACCTTGTTGGACAGAGTGGAACTGCCCATAGGATTTCCAGTGAGCAACTGGTGGATTTGAACTATCGACATATTGGTTAGCAGCCAAGCTCTTAACTACTGCATCACCAGGGCTCCTTTAACCAAATACTGACCTTAAATCCAGTGGTGGGTCCTGACCTCTAACAGGCAGCAGTAGGAATGCTGTCTTGTGAGATTTGGAGCAGTGTGATTTATAGGGTAAAACTGTAACTTACAAATTTGTGGGACAAATCCCAATACAGTAATTGAACTCTTTTTAAAACCAGTTTTTTAGTGTTACATAAAAATAGGGTATCCAGTTAATCTATTTTAACAGTGATGATGACTTTGGGCTATAACTTTGGGGGAGAAGAACGCGTGTGAAATTCCACTGAGGGGCAGCGGTTTGGCCTAGGTCTTGGACTGTGTTGCGCCCAGGGTTCAGGCTGTTATTCCTGCTGCCCACCTTGGAGCCACCCTTTGACTTGCCAAGTGCATTGGCAGAGCAACCTAGGTTGGGAGCTTGTGCACACCTTTGTACCTGACTACTCTGTGTCTTGTTAGTTCACAGATTTCATCCTCGACTGTCCTTCCTTTTTTTCAGGCAGCCTTTACTCTTTCAAGTGAACATTATCTGTAAGTTCATCACATCTGTTTTTATAAATCTAGTGATAACTCCAATAAGCCTTGGGGGGAAAACAAAATGAAACCCAGTGCCGTCAAGTTGATTCTGACTCATAGCGATCCTATAGGACAGAGTAGAACTGCCCCATAGAGTTTCCAAGGAGCACCTGGTAGCTTTGGACTGCTGACGTTTTGGTTAATAGACATAGCACTTAAGCAGTCTGCCACCAGGGTTTCTAGATTAAGTAAATGTTTCTGTGCCAGAAGACTGGACTAGGCAGTGTCCGTTCCTAGTCTAGTCCTGCAGCTTCTACTTCACTGTCACTTAAGGACCATGTGTGTATCCTACCTGCTTTGTAAGGGTTGGGGTTGTTTTTGCTGACAGATGATGACAGTTATAAGCAAATGTGTCGGGTTCCATCTTTACTTCTTTTCATAAATATTTACTCTAATTATTATGGACAAATAAAGCAGACAGTAATATTTCTTACGTGTCTATAAGTGTGCTGCTGCTGCTATATAAAATTGATTAAATATTATCCCTAGCTCTGGAAAGCATACATTTATTTTAAACATAAAGCAGTTTTGCTTTTGATTCAAATAGTTCACCTTCTCTTGTGCTGTGGCCATCTTTTAGACATTGTTCTACCGGGGTTCTTCTTCAAGTTTTCAAATTGGGGTTCCAGACAGCCTTTTCCTGAAGGATACCAGGTGTGAGAATACTGGACCTGACGATCATGGTCACATATGCAGGAAACGTGTCCACAAATGCCTGGCAGTGATCCATTTAGATAATAATTTAAGTTCTGTTGATGAATAATAGCGTTAATCCTTCCCTTTCTTTCATTTTCTCAGAAAGAGAGAATATGAGCAATATTTGTAAACTCAACTACTTTAGATAAGTGTTCAAATCCTAAGAGCATTTTGAAAAAACCTTATAGATTAACAAGAATTATGAAATGTACAATTTTTTTTCTTTTAAATAAGCTGAATTTTCTGTCTTTCCTGAGTCTTTTGTTATGTTTGCTATTTAGGATCATTTCAGTTTATGAGATAATAGAAGGCTGAAAGAGAAATGAAATATGTCAGAGTCACAATGGTGACTTGTGCTGATTATACTAATACTGTAGTAATGTTTTGGAATTCACAGTAGAGTTGCAGTTTCATGAGACTGACACTGGGATAAACAGTAGCATATATATATGTATGTGTGTGTATATATATATATCTCACATATTGTGTGATGCAGGAGTCTGTACCAGAAATGACAGGAGAGCATGTGCTCAGGAGCATAAGAACATGTAATGGAGAAGCAGTGTGTACTCTTGAAAGATACAATGAAATCCTAACCGCTAGGATCTATGAATGTTATCTTGCTTGGAAATAATATCTTTGCAAATATATTTAGTTAATACGAGGCCATACTGGAGTAGAAAACTCTTAGTTGACGTTGCTTCAATTCTGAGTCCTGGCAGTACTGTAGGACTGGGTAGAGCTTCCCCATAGAGTTTCCAAGGAGCAGCTGGTAGAGTCAGATTGCCAACATTTTGGTGAATTACCGAGCTCTTAACTATTGTACCACCAGAATTGTCTAGGGTGGGCCCTAATTCACGATAGATTGCATCCTGATGAGAGGAGGAGAGACACAGGTACAAAGGAAGGCAAGCAGGTGAAGGTGGAAGCAGAGACTGGAGTGATGCTGCCACAAGCCAAGGAATGCCCGGAGCTTCCAGAACGTGGAAGAAACAAGAAGGGATCCTCAGAGTCTTCAGAAAGATAATAGTAGCCTTCCTGACACCCTGAGTTCAGGTATCTATGCTCTGGAACTGTGAAAAAATGTTAAGCCACCCAACGTATGATACTTCATTAGGTCAGCCCTGGGAAATGATTGAAGGAAGTCAGTTTAATGGAGATAAAGGTGAGTAATAGAGAGTATATCAATCGGTAGAGAAAATAAGAGTTGTGCTGCAGTATTCTGTGCTGTTTGTAGGAAAATTGATAGTTACCTGATGGTTTAATGAAATTTAAAAAATATGAAATTCATGGCTTTATGTTAAAACAACTTAAATCCATGGGAAAACTGATGCTAATAATTTAGGATTTAAATTATTTAGCAGATCACATTTACTAATAACTTGGTGCCATTTGTTAAATAAAAACCTTTTGAGTTCACTCATAAAGAAAATTAAGAGCGTTATTAAGATGTGATAACAACACAAGCTGCTAATTTGGCGTTTATACAAGCTACAGAAATGAGTGCAATTTTCAATCCAGTCTCTTTCAAAAAGAGTATTAGAAGTGATGCTATGGCTTTATACTCCCCGGAAGTTTTCTAACACATTGAGTTGTGTCTCACTGAGTTTTATACAACTCGTACCAGAAAAATATAGCTAAAAATTAATACATTTATACCAGGCTTCACTGCACAGACTTACTACAGGTGACCGTTGCTAGTCTTAGAAGCCCTGGCAGCACAGTGGGTGAGCGTTTGCCACTACCAGGAAGGTTGGTGGTTCAAATGCTCCAGTGGCATCGTAGAAAAAAGGACCTGGCAATCTGTTTCCATAGACAATGCAGCCTAGGAAACCTAGGGGGCAGCTCTGCTCTGCTATATAGGGTTGCTTTGAGTTGGAATTGACTCAACCTGGCTAGTCTTAAAAGTACAGTGAGGGAAGTGTGCAGAGTGTGTATTCTTTTGAGACTGGGCTATTTTGCAGAGTCAGGGTTATTGCAGTTTACTTGTGGCAGAGATGGGTGAATAATAAGCAGCTTTTTCCAAACATGTAACACAAAGTCCCTGGTGGCTTCTGTCTGTCTGCCGTAGAACAAAGGCATCTCTGTGCTTACAGGGCAGAGACCTGGGATGAAGTGACTCTGCCTGGTAAGTGCTCAAGTGCAGTCTTAACTCACAGAGGACACAGAGTCATAGTGATTTGTTATGATAACTAAGTTGCTTATGAAGTAACCCATACCCTCTCATAAGTTCTGAGGTGAATGGGGTTCACAAGTCTGTGTTCCATCTTTCATATATTTGAAAGTAGCATTTTGTTTTGGAGACAGAATAGTGTCTGTTGGATAAGACAATAAAAGATTGTCTTCTCTGGGCAGTTCCCTTAAGAGAATTTCATTTAAATGAATCTCTTGAGTTATCTGAGCCCTGTATTTATTTTTAAAATACAGAAATGTGCACAGATACTCCCATGTATTGAGCACTGAGATGAGTTTTTAGTTTCTAACATCTTCATAATGGCAGCTTGACTAAATATTATGCTCATCGTAAGGTCTTTGAACTTGTACTTCAAACAAGTACTAAGAAAGTGAAAAACAGCGACTCCATCCAAGACTTCCTTTTGTTGTAGTGTTTCATAAACTACCAGAACCCACTGTGAGCTGTTTACTTCTAGGACAGTCTGGGGTTTAGTGTAATTGACTGGATGGCCTTTTTTGTTTGTTTTGTTTTTCGCACTTTCAAATGGTTTTAAAATGTGTACTGTCAGACCCATTCCAGGGGAGTGAGAAAGAAGAGAAAAAGAGATGATTGTCTTCTTTTTTGAATGATCTCTCCCTTCCAGGTAGAGAATTTGGATAATTTTGAAATGCCAACCACTTGGCATGGTTAGTTTTAGTCATGTGCTGGCTATTTGGCTCTTTTGCTCTGGAGACGCATGTCCTTCAATTCTGGGAAGTTTTCCTCTATGATTTCTTTAATAACTCCTTTTTCTGTTTCTGAAACTTTTGATAGTTGAATACTGGAATTACTGGATTGAGTCTTTTTTTCCTTAACTTTGCATTCTTAACATCTGTGACTTTTCTCTCTGTTCTACTTGTTACTTTATAACTCGTTTCCAACCCTTCTGTTGAATTTTTAAAATTTTGTCACTCACAGCATGTCCTGAGTCTCCACAGGGCTTTTCAGGGCAAAGTTGTTCTTTTCTGCTCATGTCCACATGTGTAAATACCAAGCTGGATACCTCTGGGTACCTGCGCTGCCTCTAATACATCAGTTTCTTCTCCACTGGCTTTCCGTCTTCCATTAGTGTTGTATTCTTCCCTCTCTGAAGGCTCCTCTCTTTTCTGTTCCTCACTGTACTTTATTTATCTTTATTTCTTTTCTCTCACATTAGTGGGGACCTTGCTGGCAGAGGAGATACTGATACTCGAGGTCTGTAACGAGCTTTCTTTAGTCAGAAATCACTGTGAACACTAGGAAACATTTTGTTACTCCTCCATCTCAAAGTACATACATATTTTCTAATATACATATACTTTTTAAAGAAAGTGTAGAAGCAGTTTTGTAACCTGTTTTTTTCCCACTGAATATTTTTTATGAGTATTTTCCTATGCCATTACAATTTTCAAAAACATGATTTTTTAAAGAACTGCAGTGTGTTTGATCATATTGATATAGCATGACTTCACTGGTTTCCTGTTGTTGGACAGCTAGGAATCATCTGGTATTTCACTTTTACAAATAACACTGAAACTTTACCGTACTTATTATCTCTCCAGTTAATTCCTTAAGATGAATTCCTGGAAATTAAATGGCTGAATAAAAGAAAGAAACTTTATTTTTTAAGGCTCGCATGATATTGTAATGTTACTTTACAAACAATAATATCAACACAGTATTTTGGTAAATCAGGGATCTTATGACTTTTCATGGAGTATATAGAAATGTGTATGTTTCAAAAAATAGTCTTGTTTATACAAAACAAAGCAAACTTGACACTTATTTTTGGACCTGGCTTGATAAATCTTTATCACTGAAGAATATTACCTTAATTAGTCTCATTCCTTGGTAAGGCAGTCTTTTGTTGGGTCCCCTTTTGCACAGTAAAAATATGATAATGAATATGTGTGTACTGGAAGTATGAATCAATCTAATTTATCAGTTAGATGTGAAACTGCAGCCCTTTAATAATAGAGACTTGCCTTACAAGATCTGTGATGATAGAATAAAGTACTTCTTTAAGAACTGTAACGAGGGAGAATTAGCGGTGTCTGAAGTCAAAAAGCTGTCATTGTTCTTTAACGACATCATTTCATCACTCGAGGCGATATTTTATCTAGGTCCAAGTTCCTGCTTCCACTGAGAGAAACTTCACTTCCTTTTAACAGGATCCGGTGTCCAATTTTAGAATAGCAGATGGCAGGAGCTTGAGTTATACTGATTAGTAATATTTTTTCCTCTAAGATGTGGAGACCATTTCTTTAGTCCCTTGAAACTTGATCATCCCTGCATCCTTACAGAAATCTCAGTGTGCCCTAGCTGGTTCCTGGTGTTATCTACAAGCAGCTGACATCTGTCGGGCTTTTGTTTGGAGGTGGAACGGGCATGTCACGTGATACAGAGGAAAGGATCCTGTAACCTGCTTATCCGCATGCGAAGCTACATAGTTTGTCAAGAGTCTTTTGTATTTTAGTAACACCTTTCCAAGATTTACATTGCTTCCGTCTACAGTACTTTGTGAGTTCCCGAAGGAAGAAACAATATACATTTCTCTTTGCAAGAGAAGTCAAGAAGATTTTAGTTTATGCAGGATTGTGAGTTCTATTTTGACAGGTCAGAGTATACCTCTCAGGAGTTATTTGTGAGGGATGCATCTTGACTTTTAGGATCAGGAAAGGAATTCCCAGGGGATTGTGGTAGGAAAGGAGGAGGAAGGGAAAGTATTGCTGGACTCAGCAGGAGGTTTCAGTAATGTTCTTTATTTCTGTGTCTCTCTGTATATGGAGGAGGTTGGTAGTGAAGGAGTGAATAACTGGCTTTTTGGGTAATCTGAATAAAAACCTAAATAAAAAGGAACAGCTGGTAAGACAGGAAGGAGCTTTTGGCTTCACTGCCTGCCTCCCAGTTTGTCCTGAAAGTTCTGATCCGTACAGATATGGATCCTCTTTCAAGAGTTGATAGTGCATGTAACTAAAGATTGTGGGACCCTGCTGGTACAGTGATTTAAAGAGCTTGGCTACAAGTCAGAAGGTTGCAAGTTCAAATCCATCAGCTGGTCCATGAAAACTGGGGCAGTTCTGCTCTCTCCTGTAGGGTCACTGTATGTCAGAATTGATTTGATGGCAGTGGGTTTGGAATTATAGATCTGCACATGCCTTTACATTATATTTTAAATGTGAATCATTGCAGATCAGACTCTGGACCTAGATAAATTTGGTGCAGGTCCTGGCTCCGTAACACATTGCTGTGTAACCTTGGACAAGGTACTTAACCTGTCTTGTGTTTCAGTTGCCGCATATTAAGATGGAGATAATAATACCCATTACTGCAGTGAGTTGTTATGGGAAAAGTAATAATCCAGTAGACTCAATAATGACACTCATTGTAGAAAAATAGATAATATAGAAGTATCTAGAAGATAAATAGCTCCATTTGCTCTACCTGTAGGTAGCGCCTATATTTATATTTATGTTTACATTTATTTATGTCTTTGCCTATAACGTTGAGATCAGTCTCTTCATGCTTTTTTGTTGTTGTTGTTATTAAGTGAAAGTATAAAATCCAGGTTAAATTTGCATGCCCATCTGCCTGCAGCACCTTCTGCTCTCCTTGCTCAGTGACAGCACACTTCTCTTTTTTTGTTCTATATATGTCGTATCCTCTTTAACAATCTCCTGTCCCCTCCTTTCCACCCTTTCCTGTCACTTCTAATAAGAGGCCAGTAGGACAGCATCCTGTAGATGCATAGAACCGTAAAGTACACACACCACATGGTCACATCATGTCCTCAAGTCCAGTCCATTCCTGTCCCAAAAGTTGACCTCAGTAATGTTTTCTCGTCAGGAGCGTATCTAAAGGCCATGCTCCCGGGGAACCCCCAGGCAGCCTGACCATCAAATGCAGTCTTTTAGTGGAGTCCTTGAGGTGCACCCCTCTTTTTCTCATGTTGCCACTGGGACTCAACATTGTGTGCCCCATCATGCCTATCTTTGGTAGTAGCCAGGCACCATTTGGTTCTTCTGGTGATTCAGTCACCTATTCACATGGTTCCTTCTGTCTCCTGGTCTCTTTTTTCCTTGTGTCTTTGTTGATCTTGGTGACCATCTGTTCCAGATGAGTTGGGACCATTTGGTGTACCTCAGATGGCAGCTTGCTAGCTTTTAAGACTCCAGATGCCACTCACAAATATGGAGTACAGAAGACCCTCTTAACAACAGGCTAGTTATGCTAATTGGCCTCGATGTCCCCTGAGAGCCTGGTCCCCAGACCCCCACACCTGCTACTCTCTCCTTGCGATATTGGATTAAGGTTAGAAGAGTTTTCAGTTTAACTTGAAGTCCAGTTAAGTTTATCTGTCTACTGTGTGCTGTCACTGCTTTCACCCAACCAAATTTCTTTTTTTCAAAATAATTTTATTTATTTATTTACTACAGTAAATGAATAAAATTTCTAACATCCATCAACTATCTCATTTATGGTAAGCCCTCACCCCTCTACCCTTATAGCTGTCAAAGAGTTTTTTTCTTCTGTAGATAATTTTGTTTTTAAGTCTTTGTAACAGGGGTCTCATACAGTATTTGTCCTTCTGCCACTGATTGATTTCACTCAGCATAACATCTTCCAAATGAAACCATGTTATGAGATATTTTCTAAAATCATCATTGTTTTTTATCATAGCATAGTGTTCCACTAAGTATGTGTACCACAATTTGTTTATCCATTCATCTGTTGATGGGCATCTGATATGATTCCATCTTTTTGTTATTGTGGACTGTGCTGCAGTAAACATTTGTGTTATTCATGTAGTTTTGTAACTGTTTCCCTTTAATAATATATCATAAGCATTTTCCCATGTTACTGAATTCTCACTGTTATTTGAAAGACAAAACTGCATTAAATGGATATATTTCAGTTTATTAAGCTGTTCCCATATTGTTGAAGTTTTAGGTGAATATATTAAAAATGTTTGAAATGCTCCTGCTGACACTTTTGTACATTGATTTTACACTTGAGGTTACTTTCCTTGAAGAGAAGTAGGATTGCTAAATGAAAAGTTATTTTCGTTTTGGATACATATTGCCAAGTGTCCTCCAGAAATTTCCACCAGTGCACATGAGAATGTGCTTTCTTGCTAGTATTGATTGTTCTGATTTTTTCTTTTGTATTTAAAAATTGTTCACCTTGATAAGTAAAAAAATTGTATCTTCATTGTTTGATTATGAAACAGCCTGAACATTTATACATGCATTTTTGCTCTTGTGTTTCTTTTTCATCCCTTTGTTTGTGGTTTTGTAAATTTCTTGTGCACCTTTTTCTTTTGAAGTACTTGCTCAACTTTTCATAAACCATCAATTTGTAAGCTTCTTCTGCACATTTTTCTTTTGAAGTACTTGTTCACCTTTTCGGAAAACATCACTTTGTAACTTATGTTTATACACAAGGGCTATCAGTTGACTTTGTTCAGAATTCTTTCTCCAAGGAGAAAAGTTTCAGCAGTTTTCTGCTGAATCTAAATAATATCCAGAAGTTGTTCCATTCATAAGATCTGTGAGAAAAAGTGCAAATTGGTTGATATTTGTAATGTTACAGTACATAGGGTATTTTATTTATAGATACAATAGAGAAGAATTTTTTTTTTTTACTCTTGTGGATTGTACCAAATGCTTGCTGGTGAATTGATTTGTGGATTAGAGTTTGCATTGTGTGCAACATACTTCATTCTCACTGGACATTATGAATCCTGTTTGTGCTGCTATGAATGCTGTCTTGATGCATTCCCCGAAGATTTACTGGATGCAGTTTGGAGCCAGCAGGTGCTCCTATTAGTTTTTATAGTAATTTTCTTAATGTAAAACTAGTTTAATCTAAGAAGGTTTATAGCACAGAGCACATTGCCTATTGGAATAAGTTTTTGGGGTACCTTTCTTTGTAAGTGCATGTGTGGAGGTCTGCACGATATCCCACAGATCATGTGTTTTCACCCTGCCTCCTCCATTTCTAAGTGAGGATTCTCTCCTGCCACAGCCCTCCCTTCCTCCTTCTCAGCTCCACACACGTAAGTGTAAGTGCATGTATGTGTGTGTGTACACGTGTATTACTGTAAGTTCCAGAACAGCTCCCAACAGTCAAGCCCCGTGTGACCCTGATTCTTTCTTGGGTTAATGAGCTCACTCGAGGTGCCCCAGGGCTGGAGGGGACTTGATGAAGCAGAGCCTTTGTTAGCTGTGAGGTTATTCTCAGATCTCCCCTGGTAATGGGCAGTAATGCTGCTTCACTCTGTGTCTGTTAAAAACTTGTTCTTGACGTGATCCTCTGACAGGACAGCCAAGTACCTGGAGTGTGAATTCAGTGCTTATCTATTCTTCCTAAAAATGTTGAAGTGAAGAGTCTTGATGTCTCTGCAGCTGGAGGCAGCTAGTCACAAGGTGAGGAATGTGATTTCCACCACCATCTCAGCATATCACAGGGCGTCCCATCTCCATCGCCTGGCATCTCTTCAGTTGGGAGTGGCTTCCTCTGCAAACCAGGACAAATCATTTTGTTCTATACTGCCCGCCTGCCTCAGCAGCTCTTTTTAAAAAACAGAGAAAACCATATCATCTCTCTTCCTGTGTCCGCTGACTACACAGACCAACTTCCTGTATCCTCAGCTGTACGGAGATAGAGTTCTACCCACTGTGAGACCCCTTCCCCAAGTACTTAGACTCACACCTGGTGATGACAGGTACCAGAGGAAGGAAGGTCACTGTCTGCTCTCTGACCTCCCATATACCCTAAACTGACCTTGGTTTGCATTTTCATGTTTTCTTTATGCTTTCTTTTTATTTAGTAGGAATTTTATTTTATTTTTTTAATCAGAGGTTATTAGGTTTTTTCCCTGTAATCTGACATCTTACATTTCAAATATAAGCATGCTATTCTTTTCCCCTCTGCTTATACCTGTGTGTTTATTTATGTAATTATTGCTGTAGATCTAAAAAATATTAAGAAGTATATATTTGTTTCATCTTTTAATACATTTCGCTTTGAAGTTGTCACTTTTTTGAATTTTTTTTTAAATTTTTATTCTTAGCATTCTTTTGTTGTTGTTAGATACTGTTGAGTTGGTTCTGACTCATAGTGACCCTGTTTACAACAGAACAAAACACTGCCCAGTGCTGTGCCATGACCACAATCACTGTTATGCTTGAGCCCATTGTTGCAGTCACTGTGAATCCATTTGTTGAGGGTCTTTTTATCTTTTGCTTACCGTCTGTTCTACCAAGCGTGATGTCCTTTTCCAGGGATTGATCCCTCTTGACAACATGTCCAAAGTATGTAAGATGCAGTCTCTCCATCATTGCTTCTAAGGTGCACTCTGATTGTACTTCTTCCAAGACAGATCTATGAGTCAGATCTGACTCAACGGCCCTTGGCTGGCTAAGACAGATCTGTTGGTTCTTTTGGCACTCCACGATATGTTCACTATTCTTCTTCAACACCACAGTCAGAGGAATCTATTCTTCTACCCTCCTTATTTTTGTCCAGCTTCTCATGCATATGATGTGATTGAAAATACTGTGGTTCGGGTCAGGCACACCTTAGTCTTCAAGGAGACATCTTTGGTTTTCCGCACTTTAAAGATGTGTTTGGAACAGATTTGTCCAATGCAATGCATCTTTGATTTCTTGACTGCTTCTCCCATGGGTGTTGATTGTGGATTCAAGTTAAATGAAGATTTCAAATGGCAGCTCGAGAAGACAAAGTTTATAATGCCATGTGCAAAGAGCTGGACATAGAAAACCAAAAGTATGTATGTTGTTGTTGTTGGTAGGTGCCGTTGAGTCAGTTCCAACTCAGTGACTCTATGCATGACAGAAGAAAACACTGCCTGGTCTTGTGCCATATCCACAATCATTTTTATACTTAAGCCCATTGTTGTGGCCACTGGGTCAACCTATCTTGTTGAGGGTCTTTCTCTTTTTTGTTGATTCTCCACTCTACCAAGCATGATGTCCTTTTCCAGGGGACTGATGCTTCCTGACATGTCCAAAGTATATGAGACTCAGTCTTGCCATCTTTGCTTCCAGGGAGTGCTATGGTTGTACTTCTAGAACAAATCTGTTTATTCTTTTGGTGATCCATGATACTTTCAGCATTCTTCTTCAACATCACAATTCAAAAGCATCAATTCTTCTTCTGTCTCCTTTGTTCATTGTCCCACTTTCACATGCATATGATGCGATTGAAAATACCATGGCGTGACTCAGGTGCACTTTAGTCTTCAAGGTGACATCTTTACTTTTCAGTGCTTTAAAGAGATCCTTTGCAGCAGATTTTCCCAATGCAGTGCATCTTTTGATTTCTTCCCTGCTGGTTCCGTGGGCATTGATTGTGGAACCACAATCCTTTCTCCGTTTATGATGATGTTGCTTACTGGTACAGTTATAAGGATTTTTGTTTTCTTATTATTTTTTTAAATATTTTATTTATTTGTTGTGACTGAGTGAAAGTGTACAATCCAGTGTAAATTTCCATGCCCACCTATGTGCAGCTCCTACTGCTCTCCTTGCCTGGAGACAGCACATTCCTCCCTTCTGTTCTATACATGTCATATCCTCTTAACAATCTCCTGTTCCCTCCTCTCTACCCTCTCCACTCCCGTCTAGTAAGAGGCTAGTAAGACAACATCCTATAGATGTATAGAACCATAAAGTGCACACATGATATGGTCACTCTGTGTCACCGAGTCCAATCTATTCCTGTCTGAGGAGTTGACCTCAATAATGATTTATGGACAGGGGCAGCATCAGGACTAGGGTCCATGCTCCCAGGGCAACCCTGAGGCCTTCAGACCATCAATTGTGGTCTTTTAGTAGAGTTCTCAGGGTGCACCCCTTTTTATTCTCATGTTGCCACTGAGACACAACTTTGTGAGCACCATCACATCTGTCACTAGTGTTGGCTGGGCACCATCTGGTTCTTCTGGTCACATGTCGATATAGTCACTAATTCATGTGGGTCTTTCTGTCGTCTGGGTTCTCTTTCCCCCATGTCGTTTTGGTCCTTGGTGATCATCTGTTCCTGCTGAGTTGGGACCATTTGTTGTACCTCAGATGGCAGCTTGCTAGTTTTTAAGACCCCAGGCACCACTCACCAATATGGGGTGCAGAAGACTCTCCTAGCAATATGCTAATTATGCTAATTTTCTTTGATGTCACCTGAGAGCATGGTCCCTGGACCATGCTACTCTGTCCTTGCAGTGTTAGGTTACTGTTGGAAAAGTATTCATGTTGTGTTGAAGTCCAGTTAAATTGATCTTCTTTCTGATATATGCTGTCACCAATTTCACCCAAATTTCTATCAACTAATCTATAACCAGCCGTCTCTTTCCCTCCCTCCCCTCCCTTGCAGCTGTCAAAGAGTCTTGTCTTCCATACATGAGTTTGTTTTCAAGTCCTTATAGTAGGGGTCTCATACAGTATTTGTCCTTGTGCCACTGACTAATTTCACTGAACATAATGCCTTCCAGTTGAAACCAAGTTATGAGATGCTTCCTAAAATCATCTTTGTTCTTTATCATTGCATAGTGTTCCTTTGAGTATATATGTCACCGTTTATTTATCCATTCATCTGTTGTTGGGCATCTGGGTTCATTCCATCTTTTTGCTATTGTGGACTGTGCTGCAATAAACATTCGTGTACATGTATCTATTTGTGTGAATTATCAGTGGGATTACTGGGTCGGATTTTTGTTTTCTTAATGTTGAGGTGCAATCCATACTGAAGGCTGTGGTCCTTGATCCTCATTCGTAAGCATTTCAAATCCTCATTTTTGGCAAGTAAGGTGGTGTCGTCTGTGTAATGCAGGCTGTTAATAAGTCGCCCTGTAATCCTGATGCTTCTTCATATAATCCTGCTTCTCTGATTATTTGTTCAGCATACAGGTTGAAAAGGTATGGTGAAAGAATACAACCCTGACATACCTTACCTGACTTTAAACCATGCAGTGTCCTCTTTTTCTATTTGCATGAGTGCCTCTTCATCCACATACAGATTCCTTAAGAGCCCGATTAAGTGTTCTGGAATTCCCATTCTCTGAAGTGTTAGCCATAATTCATTATGTTCCACACAATCAAATGTCTTTGCATAGTCAATGAATCACAGGTAAACATCTTTTTGGTATTCTCTGCTTTCAGCCAAGATCCATCTGACTTCAGCAATGATATCCCTGGTTCCGTGTCCTCTTCTTAATCCAGCTATAACACTTATTAATCAAGTGTGATAACATTATTTTGCAAAATGTCTCATGTTACCAGTGTTGATAATTTTTCTAAACAGTCTTGTTATGCACTGTCAGTCTAGTTAATGTTGAATGTCTTAGTTACCTAGTGCTGCTGTAACACAAATACCACAGTGTGGTGACTTTAAGGAACAGAAATTTATTTTCTCACAGTTCTGGAGGCAAAAAGTCCCAAGCAGGTCTCAGCCATAATTCCTTCTTTGGTGGTAGCCCCTCGTGTTTCATTTAAGGAAATTTCATATCAATAACTCCTAGAATTTTTTCTTCTTTTAATCTGAAAAACTGTCTACTGCAGTATTATACTGTATATACACTAGAAACAAATCTTGTGGTAATTTGACTTAGGCTTGAAATTACTTGGTTTCAGGATAACCTGTATGCAGGCTTGAAATTACTTGATTCCAGGATAACCTCTACCTAGTACCTAGTAACTGTAACTTACCTGTATTCTTGACCTGATGAATTTTGTCAGTCAGTGATAACTTACTTAGAAAACAAATCCTAGGAACCCAAGTTTATGATCTGGACATTGCTTTTTAAGCAAAAATATGTAGGCCATGCACACATGGCTGTTATTCCATGCTTATTGTCACATTAAGGGTTGCTGTACTCTCCATTCTGTTTGTGACACTGTGATCTTAAATGAAAACAGTCTAAAACTGCTTATTTTAGTTGAATTGCTGTGCTGATATCTGTGATTGGAATGTGTACATTGTGTCCGTACTTTTTTTTATTGCCAGTTCCCAGAAACAAAGATATCAGAGGAAATATATAAACTGGGCAACCCCCTGTAGCAGTGTGAGTTTCCTGCTGGTAGCTCTTTCTCCACAGCCTTACAAATGAAACTGTCCCTCTCACAGGCCCCTGCTGGAAAGGGCGGCCCTGTGCACAGTCAGTCATTGTTGTTCGTGCATTGTGGAATTGTCTTTGCATGACAGATTCTGAGGTGTGGAAATGCTCAGTCAAAGGAATTGAATATTTTTTGAGCAGATATTGCCACATTGTCCTCCAGAAAGGTTGTACCCTTCCATGCTCCCATCAATGGTGGAAGTGACACCAGCCACTGAGTTGTAATAAAATACTGTCTGTGGGGTTCTTGGTGGGGAGCCAGATGAGGCTGGAGTTTTGCCAGCTATTTCCTAGTAGAGAAGTTGATTCTTACCAGGGTTACAGGTTATTTTAGGCAATGTAAAACAGTCTACAAAAGAGCATTTTCATAAATACTTTTAAAATGAAAATACAACTCTTAAAGAATTTGAAAAATGTGTAACTCTACCCTTTTTAGTAAATATTTTTTTTGGACATTATTAACTACGTATATGTTACTTTTTGCAAGTTGTCATTCTGTATACTGAGAAAATCTGAGACACTGGACTGCATGAAGAACAACAAGGCACTAGGATTGGAGGAAGACTCATTAACAACCTACAGTATGCAGATGACACAACTTTGCTTGCTGAAAGTGAAGAGGACTTGAAGGACTTACTAATGAGGATCAAAGACTACAGCCTTCAGTGTGGATTACACCTCAACATTAAAGCAAACAAAGTCCTTTGCCATTGAATCGATTTTGAGTCATAGCAACCCTAGATGACAGAGTCCCATAGGTGATCCCATTAGTGGTTCTTAATTTGGGAAGTGTTTTGGTCAACTAGTTCTGCTCTAACAGAAATAAGAAGAGTGGATGCCTTTAACATAAGAGAGGTTATTTTTACACAGTCCGATAGGCTACAAGTCTGCACTGAGGATGTCTGCTCCAGGGGAATGCTTTCCTTCTTGTTGGCTGTGGAGGAAAGTCCTTGTGTTGCATCAGTCTTTGTTCAGGGAACATTGTGGTGCAGGAACCTCAGGTCTGAGGGACATGCTCTTCTCCCAGTGCTGCTTTCTTGGAGGTGTGAGGTTCCCAATTCTCAGCTTGTTTCCCTTCTGTTTTATCTCTTGTAGGATGAAAGGATAAAGGGTGATGCAAGCCACACTCTGGGGAAACTCTCTTTACAGTAGAGTAAGGAGGTGATCCGATTTAGGGATTTACGGTCCCACCCTAATCCTTTAACGTACAGCATAGGAAAATGATAAAATGGAGGACAATCATAAAATATTGGGAATCATGGCCCAGCCACATGGCTACACATATTTCTGTAGGGACACAATTCAGCCCATGACAGGGAGAGTCATAGGCCATTTAAAAAAATATGAGGAAATCAAAATTAAGCACTCTTACTTTATACATAGTTTCGTATCCAACTTTTTTCCCTACTAAACCTTGTGAAGTAGTCATTTCCTTATAATGGTGAGCTCATAAAAGTCCCTAAATTCCTGATTATATAAAGTCACATAATTGGAGAAGTTGGGATGAGTATTTGCCTTGTGCCAGGAGCTGTGCCGGATATTGGGAGTACTAAGTGGAAGAAGTTGTATACAACCCTGTGGCAGTGCTGTGATGGACAATGTACTGGGTATAATGGGAGCCCAGAGCCGGGCCAGGGTCGAGGCTTCTTGGGAAATAACACTTGAACTCAGGTCTGAAGGCCATTAAGAGCTTACTGAGCTATTATTTTGCTGTTGTTGGGCATTAGCACGTTTCCGGTAATTCACTGTTGTACATAAGGACTTTCCTGTGTATTTTAGGATTGACTCAGAGTTAATGCACAGCTAAGACAAGAATATGAACCTTGCAACATAATTTTTAAGACAGTCTAGTATTCCACCTCATGGAGATGTTCTGGTTTATTGAATCACCCTCTTTTATTAAGTAGCAGTCTTCTCGTTTTTTTCAGTGTTTCTGCTATAAACAGTGCTGTAGTGTATTATTTTATTTTTTGCACAAAGCTTTCCTCATTATTAGAATAATCTCCTTAGCAATAGAATCCTAGGAATAGAATTAAAGTATCAAGGAGGTCAGATTGTTTTGTAGAAATGCTGATTTATAGTCCCACTAATAATCAAGTGAAATTTATTAAGACATTAATTTATTTATAGTTTTTATACTCTTTGTGGTGTGTTAAAGCAGTTCAATATTTGCCTCTTTGGAAGACTGAGTTGTGAAGAGTAAAGATTGTTTTGAAATTTGGAATGGGTTCTTCTTCCATCTGGGAAAAACCTTCTTTAGGGGCATTGTACCCATCCACACAGTTTCAGTGCTGGTTCCAGCTGCTGTGTGCACTGGCCTCTGTTGATATGCTTAGGTCATTCATTACCTGTGTAAAGTGTAGTTATCCCAAAAAATCAGGTGAACTATTTTCTATTCTGAACATCTTTCAAAAGAACTATACTTCCACTCTGCCAGACTCTATAGATTCCACTAATGTTGGCGCATATCCACTGTAATGGAGTGACATAGACAACTGCCGTCATGGAAACACACTGGGGACATGGGTACAAGAAGGAAACAGGTCAGGAATGGCATGGTGTTCTCTGTCAGCAAAAGGAGGATTTGTTTCCTTAAGAGTGTAAGTATGTTTTATGAACAAGGAACAACAACGAACTGTAATCAGTTTTATATTCTCTATCTCATAGATTCCTTGCATAAACAATTGGTGTTTTATAATAGTATAATCAATGAGAAAAAAATTCCCGACTCAATAATTAGTTTTTTAAAAAAACTTTTGTAGTAAAAAAAATACATTGTAAATCATACATATTTTGAGCATTATGAAAGCATGCAGCATGGAAAGTGTAAGTCTTCTGTAATCCTACCCCACAAAGATAACCAGCCATGGTTCTTATTTTCCCTCTAGCATTTTAAAGACACAGTGATGCTCAACTTCACTGTTGATGCTCAACAATAAGTGAAATACAAAGTAAACAAAAAATGAGGTTTCTTTCCTTTTACATTCTCAAAGATAAAAACACGAAAAAAACAAACAAACAAAAAATCCAAACCCAGCACCATGCAGTTGGGTCTGACTCATAGAAACCCTATAGGTCAGAGTAGAACTGCCTCTAGAGCTTTCAAGGAGTGCCTGATGGATTTGAATTGCCGACCTTGTGGTTAGCAGATGTAGCACTTAACCCGCTATGCCACGTGGGTTTCCAAACACATAAAAAGACTGGTTATATCCGTGTTGGTAGGCATGCAGGAAAATGGGTGCTCAGATGTAGGGTTGCTAAGAGTCGGAATCCACTTGACAGCAGTGGGTTTGGCTTTTTGTTTTTTTTACCATATTGTTGGGAATACAAATTAGTATAACTTTCTGGAGAGCAATTTGTTAGTAAATAATTATCAAGATTTTGTATATACAGATCTTGTGCTTTTCCTCTGCTGAGTTTAGAGAAACAAGAACGTCGATAGCTGTTTTATAATAACATTTTTAGTGGTAGTGGTGGTGTTGGTACCGGTGATAGTGTTACCAGAGAAACACCAGAGTTAATGCCGCCTGCCTCAAGCCAATCTCTGAGACAGGAAGTTAGGGTAAGCTAATCAAAGATTCTGTCTCTGTGCTAGCTTACACAAAGGGTGACAGAAGGGATAACTCCTCCTAAAATCTGTCCATACCATTGTGTCATGCAGGGGTTTTTAAAGGGTGAGGCTGTGTCCTAAGATCAGAGGTAGAGAACTCAAGGGTTAGGGAAGATGCTTTGAAGAGGAATCTGGGCTTCTTCAATCTCTTTGATTTTTCTGGGCTATCCAGGTGATAAGACAATGGGTACCACCTGGCCCTGCCATCTCATGGACCGTTATTGGTGAGTCATTCAACTATCTAGAGGGAAAATTCAAAACAAATCATATGCCACGCCCTCCCTGCTTTCTTGTTTAAGTCGTCAATTGTGGCTTAGAGCCCAGTGCCCAGTTACTGGCTAGGAGGCCAATTACCAGGACAGGAGGTGTTATACATGACCCATGGTGAGGTTGCTGAATTTGTGCCAGTGTTTTTCAAGGTTGTAAGTTCTCCTCATAGTATCACCATCTGGGCCCTATGGAATGTGAGTGTTGTGTTTCCCAAGTGAGTGCTGTGGTGGTTGCTTTGCAGCAAAGCCTTTCAGGACTCTGACCTCAGTTTCTCCCTGTTGCTAAGAAAACTGCTTTTCTGGCCTCTGGTTTCAATAGTGGTGGTGGTAACTTAGACACTCCTTATCTTCTCCTTGAAACTCTGTGCTACGGCTGTTAACCATAATGTTAGCAGTTCAAATCCGCCAGGTGCTCCTTGCAAACTCTATGGGGCAGTTTAACTTTGTAGGGTCGCTGTGAGTTGGAATCGATTCGATGACAGTGGTTTTGTTTTTTTGGGCTTATCTTTGTATGCTGAGGCATAATAAAATCATACCCTAGGTTGCTTGGTACCTAGAGCAGTGCCAAGGGACAGTGTGAGTCACAACAGTTCTCTTGATTCTTTTATAATATTAGGCAGAAAGAGAAGCTTTTTAGGGGAGGAAAGATTTGTTTTATTGTGCTTTTGGTGAAAGTTTACAGTGAAAATTAGTTTCTCACTTAGAAATTTATACACAGATTGTTTTGTGAGATTGCAGCTACCGCACTGTGTCAGCAGTCTCTCCTTCCTTTCTAGCTTGGGTACCCCTGTCCCTGCATCCAGTTTCCCATCCCTTCTTCCCTTCTCTTCTTTCTTTTGGGCAGGTGTGCCAGTTTGATCTCTTATACGTGATTGAACTAAGAAGCATGTTAAGCCAAGTGCCGTCGAGTCGGATTTTATCCAAACCAAAGCCAAGCTCACTGCCCACAAGTTGATTCTGACTCCCAGCAACCCTACAGGACAGGCTAGAACTGCCTCAGAGAGTTTCCAATGGGCATCTGGTGAATTTGGACTGCCAACCTTTTGGTTAGCAGCTGTAGCTCTTAACTACTAAGATTTCTGATGCTTTTCTCAGGTGCCATTTGAGTTGGATAGGTCAGAGCAGAACTGCCCCATAGAGTTCCCAAGGAGTGCCTGGTGAATTTGAACTTCCGACCTCTTGGTTAGCAGCCACAGCACTTCACCACTACGACACCAGGGTTTCCAAGATTTCTGATAGGCTTTTCTGTATCTATAGGGTTGCTGTCAGTTGGAATGGACTCAGTGACACACAACAATAAGTCTTTGGCTTAAGAATGAACTTCGGGAATGTCTTCAGTTCTGAGCTAGCAGAGTTTTTTGTTTAGGGGAGTCCCTTTAGTCTCTGTTGGACGAGTAAATCTGCTGTTTTATTTTTTTAATTTTAATTTTCCTCTGTAGTTTTCTTCTCTGTAGGAGAAAAGATTTTATCATTGACCTTCATAAAGTAGAAATAGGGGAGGGTCCTTCTAGTCCCTTGCAGACACCCTGAAGGCATTCAGGGAAACTCTCCTGTTTCTAAGCCCTTTTAGACCAGCAGTGAGATCCTGCCCTATGAAATATTCATAAAACTCGATTGGCCGTAAAACACTTTGTAAATGTAAGTGCTGTAAGTGACTCAAATCATATCAGCAGCTTTTTGAGAAATGGGAAAAGGAGAAGGAATTTAAGGGAATGGAATCCAGTGAGCCAACCTTGCTATTTTCAAGCTGTAAATAAATGGGTCATGGATCTGCATTTTGTAATTTCAGAAATGACTAATGCTTGGACTGTTTTTTGAGCATTATTTTAAGAGTGGCCACATCCCGGTATCAGTCATTCTTTCTCCGTTATACAGATTATATCACTTTTAAAATCAGTACTTTTATTTCATAGTCATTCCATTTCCAGCTCTAAAAATCCTGGGAGTTAATTTCAAGATGCCTTCTCCAGTCAGAGGCTAAGAAGTCCTTGGAGCCTCCTGGCTTCCCCACCAAGAACTGGGAGGAGCCCCTGGAGCACCCTGTGCCTGCATCCTCTCCAGGGCTCTACTGGAGGGTTTTCCCTCCCCTGCTCCCACTGACTTACAGTTCCCAGATTTGATTGTTGTTATAAAATTCTACCTAATCTTCTACAGAAGGAGCCTTAATGGTGCACTGGTTAAGCATTCAGCTGCAAACAGTAAGGTCGGAGGTTCGAACCCACCCAGCTGCTCCAAAGGCAAAGAGACCCAGCAATTAGCTCCAATAAAGATTACAGCAGTAGCTCTAGAAGATTCTGTCTGTCTAACCATTAATTTGTTTTTATGCTGTCTGTCAGGAGCCTCCCAGAATAAACCTACTTTTTGTATTTAGTAGTTTATTCAAGTATTGAGGTGGCTACTCTCCTACCTTTACCCAAATCATTTCTTCCTTACAGAATAGGGTTCCTAGATTTTTTATCCTTGTGGTTATTGGCCCCTCTTGCAGTGTGGCAGCAAGCAGATCATATGGTCTCCCTGACCCTCTCCTCTTCTTCAGAGTACTGTATTTCTGATTGTTGTTGTTAGGTGCTGTGGAGTGTATTCTGACTCCTAGTGACCCTGTAGGACAGAGTAGAACTGCCTCAAAGGGTTTCCCATATCAGGCTCTGGTGGGCCAGATTGATGCTTCCCAACCACAGTGGCACTCTCCAGGGGCACTTGGAGATGTTGAGAAGAAGCGCTGTTTATTGTCACAGAGTAAGGGAGAATGACTGGTTGGGAACCCTGGATGATAAACATCTTGTTGATCAGGCTCTTTACGGCTAAGTGCCACGGCTGTTAACTAAAAGGTGAACGTTTCAAATACACTAGGTGTTCCTCAGAAACTGGGGGGAAGTTCTACTCTGCCCTGTAGGGTCACTTTGAGTTGGAACCCACTTTACTGCAGCTGGTTTGGTGTGTTGTTTTTCAGTCTTTATGGGAGCAGGTTACCAGACCGCTGCCTTCTCTTCACCCCCAGCAGCTGGTGGATTCCAACTGCCGAACTTCTGGTTAATTCCTGAGTGCGGAACCATTTTGCTACCAGGGCTCTTCTGTATTATTTCTGATAATGAATCCTAAAATTGTTCAATTTGTTCGTTTGTTTGATTTTGGTACCCCTTATCTCAGATTAAGTTGAAACAACTGAAACCCCAGAGCAGTTGCTTTTTGAGCCATGGAGCAATATGGGGCGTCTGTGCTTCTGAAATCTTACCTTTTTTTCCTTTTGGCTCATTTTTTTTCAACCAAAAGCTCGTTTGGAATTCTGATTCTGTCCTTCGGGCTTATCTCAGGCATTCATCTCTACTAGCATGGTGTCATTGGATAATTTGAAAAGCCAGCCTGCTGGATTGTTAATGTATTTGCCTAGGCTCTGAAGAGGGTGACAGATCCCTTATAATGAGTTTGCCAAAGGCAAGCTGGCAGCCCGTGGATTCAAGGCTCTTTGGAGGAGGAGGGAGAAGAACAAAACCCAGGGTCTGGCTGCTCTAAGAGGCCACAGCTGGGGTCGGGAGAGCGTGGGTTTGGCTATTTACATGTAAATGGTCGAGAAGGGCCTGAGGCTGTTCCCTAGCCGACCCTCCCGCCATCCCGGCTGCCACACAAAGCATCGCCCCGAAGGGCTACAGGCCTTGCCTTTGTGAGGCCCCTGGGCTGTCCCTGGCTTCTGAGGCCTGGTGAGTATCAGCTCTGCTTAAAACTGATCTGTTTTCAACAGTGATTGTGGACTGGAAAAGTTTCCCAGCCACATGCAGTGGGAGTGGTCTCTGAGTGCTCTGTTCTTGGATGACATAGACTCTTTAAAGGTTTTTGCAGTGAAAATGAACAATACTTGATGATGTTCGGTTTGATTTTTTTGTAAAGAAAGAAACCGTCACATTTGTGTACATGTGTCGGGCCATCGTTATGAGTCAGAACCAGGAGTGGGCTTGGTTTTTTGGTTCATGGGCGTATTCAAGGAGACTTGGTGGCACTGCTCACTGAACAGCTGGTGGTTCAGGTCCATCCAGAGGTTCTGCTGTAGGGGAGGAGCAAGACCTCTGGATGTGCTTCTGTAGAGATTACAGCCAAGAAGACCCCATGAGGCAGTTTTACCGTTATATAGAGTTGTATGCATTGAAAATCAACTTGATGGCATCTAAAAACAACAATGCCAGGCTGAAAATACTTTTGGAATTTTAGCTGAAATTTCTGTAAGATAATTTTATTTTGGCATTGTGTTTTCTGGACTCCTACTCTTTTGGTCTGTTTCTTTTTGTCTTTCACCATCCTTTCTGTCCCCTATTTTCTTGATTTTGTGATGGTAAATTGTGTAACTCACAAAAGAAGTATCACTGTGTACTTTGCGAGTTACAGAAGGAAAAAATGCACACTTGTAGAATTGTGTGAATAAAACACTGCTAAAGAATGGACATACTGAAGTCTCCCCTGTTAGAACTGCAGTGGAAGAGATTCTGCAGTCTCCTCTCCCGTATGCAGCATGCAAATGACCAGACATGTGGTCTTCTGATCACAGGTGGAAAGGTGTATGTCAGATCTTGGGTTGATGTCTCTACAAATCCTTTCTAGCTAGTAAGAAATTATTTGAAAGAAGAATGTAGATTTCACATTTAAAATGAATACTGGATTAAGTTAGAAAAGGATCTTAATTTTTTAAAAAATCTTAAAGTAAGAAGATTTGGTAATAGTAACAGCTATCCCAGGTCAGGAGCCCTGGTAGCACAGTGGTTAAGAGCTCAGCTGCTAGCTGAAAACTGGCAGCTTCAATCCAGCAGCCTCTCCTTGGAATCCCGGTGGGGGCAGTTCTACTCTGTTCTAGAGAATCACTGCGAGTCAGAATAGATTTCATAGCAGCAGGTTTGGTGTTTTTGGTTGTCCCAGGTGGGGTTTACTTCCCTGATTGTTTACAGAAAATTGACAGTGCTTTTAAGGAAACGTTTTCTTAATAAATTGCACATGTTTCCAGATCACTCTGTAGGGTACAGATACTATTTGAATTGCGTATGGGTTCACGTGTTTTGTATGAGTTCAGTACAAATGCATCCTTAAACCTTGGATATTGATTGGTGGTGGTTACTTCTGACACATTTTTGCTTGGATCCGACTCGACAGCACTTGGCTTGGCAAAGTAATTGTAGTAATGAAATCATGCTTACATACCGGAACAGCCATAGTGAGATTGACAAAAAGTTCATGCAGGCAGTCTTGTATCCAGAAGCCATGAATCTCATTAAAATGTGAAGTCTGTCCTTAATTATTTAAATGTCTCATACTCCAATGTGCATGATTACAAGAGGTTGTTATGGTTTCTGCCTCTGCTACCTTGGTGGACTTGGATATATTACTTATCTTCTCTGGACCTCAGTGATGGGCTAGATTGATGCTTCCCAACCACAGTGGCACTCTCCAGGGGCACTCGGAGATGTTGAGAGGAAGCGCTGTTTATTGTCACAGAGTATGGGAAAATGACTGGTTGGGAACCCTGGATGATAAACATCTTGTCATGCCTAGGACTGGCTTGGCCTCTTTAGCCCAGTGAAGAACTGGCTCAACCTAGTTGTCTTTGGCATCCTCACTGAGACACACTGGATCAGATGATCACCAAAGTTCTTCCATCTCTGTTGCTCTCAAGTTCATTAACAGAACATTGAAAGCATCTAAAAGGATGTTAGACTGTTATACTTTGTGTCATGTAAAAATCTCAGGGTATCTGGACTCAGAGTCAGCTGTATCACCAAGGAACCAAAACAAGAGTCTAGAACCAGCAATTGAGACGTACTGTTATTTACAGGAACTTATATACAGGGTGTTCGGCTGGTACTTGGTCACAGGGTACACTCTGCTGCTTAACGGAGTACAGCTTATACACTGTATATTGGCTAGGGGCTAAAACTTGCTTTTGCCTTAAGCACCCTGATGCCAGCATTCTCAGGGACTGTTTTACCAGGCCCGGGTGTTTCTCTTCTTGTTGACAAGGCATTTCTTGACCTTTGAGCTTCTGCTCAGTCATACTGCTTCTGATCTGGCATTGTATTGCTCCTGACTTGGCATTTTAGCTGAGCTCATCTCCAGTATGCTTTGGGGAAGAACAAAAATGGCTCCATTAGGAGATGGGGCATGCAGTTGAATAGTGTTACACCTATAGTCTGTCTCACATTCAGGGTTAAGCACTATATTGTTGGGAGTGAAGTCACACCCTGTTACGCTGTGTAAGAACACTTATACCATAGCAACTTGTATTCAGGTCTGTATTGCTAGGGATGTGTCCCCTAACCAGCCACCAGGTGTTAGGTGTTCTTGCAATTAAGTCATTTCTGATATCTGAGGTTCTTACCTTAAGATCAGTTCCTGGATGTGAAATTTCTGGGTCAGAGAGTTAACAACCATTTAAGGCTTTGAAGACATACTGCTGATGAATTTCCTTCTGGACAGCTTGTCTCTGTGTTCATTCCTACCAGCCTTTCTCAGCATTCAAAAAATTCAAGTTGGCTTCCTTCTAACATTTCATGTGCTTTGGGGTCTCCTTCTTCCAGTATCTGGGAATATAAGACATTTAATATTGCTCTGGGGAAAGCACAATTAAAGAAATAAATTAGTCATAAAGCAAACCTGGTACAGTATTTCAAAATCAAATAAACAAGAGACTCACCTGCCCTAGGATCATGTGTGCTTCAAGTGCTCTCCATACATCAAGGGTATGAAAGTGTAACATGTAAGGGTAGTCCTCATACCCATTCTTCCCAACTCAGTACAGAGGAGAAAAAAAAAGTACTGGAGTAACATGATAGGAAAAGTATGAAAGTAACTATTATAAATTGCAAAACATTGTCAGCCCCTTCGTTCTGTAGTATAAAAGGTCACATATTTCATTGCTTTTGCTTTTATGTTTACTAATAAGAAATTATTGCAAGCTGGTAAATACATAAATGGGACCCACAGGGATGTATCTACCAGTTGAGCTGGTACTAAGTGCTGTGACCCAGGTCCCTTGTTCAACATGACCATGCTGCAGTGACTCAGTTCTTCCAGTCATCATCCCTGTGAGGGTGACTAGATCCCTCTACACCGTGTGAGATACCGTGTGAGATACCGTGTGCCGCCGCCCTGCCTGGCCTTCGTCTGCCTCTAGTGCGGCGTTTCCAGAGGAGCACTGCTTCTGTTTTGTTCTCAGGCACCCATCCACCTGCATTTCATTAAAAACACAAGGCAAACAGGAATACTTAAAACACATGCTCGGTTCTGAGCTACATGATTCAGAGAAGCATGAACAGCTACATGATTCAAAGTATTTTAAAGCTTTTCAGTCCTCATTTAAGAACACAGAAGGCAAAAATTCTCACTGAGAATTCTCAGATCCTTGGAAGTTTGTTCATCTAAGGACTTCAGAGCCTGGGAAAGATCGACTCAGTTTGCATACACTGACCAAAGAACTTTTAATAATTACTGGCATTCCAAAAAGAAATTGTGGGTTATTATAATTTTGTTATTTCATTGAATTGAATACTTGATTTATTTTTGTTCAAGAATTGTGGCTCTCAAACGTTTGTACCCACAGTAAGAAATACAGCTTATGTAGTGATCCAGCATGTACACGTAACACATTAAAATAGGCATACAAAGACAAGTGAAAAAAAAAATCTAAAATGTGAACTGTTCCTACCCAAAATACACTTTGGTATTTTCTATTTTATGTGATTCTTTAAAATGCTTCTTGTGACCCACTAACTTATTTTCATGATGCTCAGGGGTGCCATGACATGCAGCCTGAAAATCCTGTATTAAAAGTGGTTTCTAATGAGTGGGAGTTGACTGATAGACCCAGTGGGGACTTGCAGCCCTTTTTGTGATGGAATCACGCTGCTTTACTCTTGATGCCTGGCTATAGGGCAGCTGTACATGCTGTCATGTCTGGAGGGTTCTCAGTGCCACAGGGCTGGGCAGAAAGTTAAGGCAGAGCTCCATATGTTGGCTGCCTGATTACTGAACAAGCTTTGCTTTTGAGAACTTCAGTCCTTCCCTGGATGGGCTGCCGCTGACAGCTCTGCCTGAGAGGTAATGTCTAAACAAATAATTCAGTTTGAGTGTCTCTGAATCCTGTCTTCGTCCAAGCTCTTGACAAAGGAAGTTGTTCATTATTAAGGATGCCAGCTGCCTATAGATTGGTGTATCTGTTGCCAGAACTAGCTCACCCTCAAGTAGATAGTGATCGGGCTCTCCAGCTGGTGTGTTTTGAAGGGATCTAGAAAAGATATTCCTTAGAATGTATATCTTACCCCCTGTGGCTAAACTGTTACGATTAGAAGTTCATTCTTTGGAATTTTGAATGTTTTTTGGCTTTCCAGACTTCTTGATCAACATAAAAATATCCTTGGGGAGGAGAATCCTGTAAGACTTATGTTGAGTAACATGGAATGGGAGTTTTGACAGCCCTACAAATTTAAGGAAACCCTAGTAGTATAGTGGTTAAGTGCTATGTGGTCAGCAGTTTGAATCCACCAGGCACTCCTTGGAAGCTGTATGGGGCAGTTCTGCTGTGTGCTGTAGAGTCTCTGTGAGTTGGAATGAACTCAACAGCAATAGATTTATTTATTTATTGTTTTTTTGAAAGCTTAATTAGGCCTGGGGAACAGGATGAAGGATGAAGCAGCTAGAGGGCTATGAACAGGCATGTATAGGAGGAGGCTACAGTGAGACTCAGTTCTCTGGATGCTTCTGTATCTCATGTTACTTGGAAAGGTATTTGAGATTAGGGAGCCCTTTAAATATTTTTATAGAACTTGTGAAGACCTTTTGGCTTGGTAGACTTGGATAAGGACTTAGGAAGAGGAAATTAACTCTCCTTGTAATGGGCTGAATAGTAGTCTCAGAAAACCTATGTCCAAGTCTTAATCCCTAGAATTTGTGGAAGAGACCTTATTTGGGGGGGAAAAAAATCTTTGCAGATATAATTAAGGATCTTCCTAGATTTCGGGTAGTCTCTAAGTTCACTGATACATGTTCTCAGAAAGGGCGAAAGGGCCTACACATACAGAGAAGGCCACATGAAGATGGAAGCAGGGATTTGAGAGATGCAACTACAAGCCAAGGAACACCAAGAATCATTGGTGGCCACCAGAAGCTGTGGCCTTCAGAATAAATTTCTGTTGTTTTAAGCCACCTAGTTTGTGGTAATTTATTGAAGTCCGGAATTTATTTTTTGGGATCCACAGTCAACAGCCATGGAAGCAGTGGTCAAGAAATCAAATGACCCATTGCATTGGGTAAATGTGCTGCAGAAGACCTCTTTAAAGTGTTAAAAAGCAAACATTTCACTTTAAGGAGTAAAGTTCACCTGACCCAGACCATGGTATTATCAGTAGCCTCATATGTATTTGAAAGCTATACAATGAATAAAGAAGACTGAAGAAGAAATGATGCCTTTGAATTATGGTATTGGTGAAGAATATTACTGTACCATGGAATACCAGAAGAGTGAACAAATCTGTCTTACAAGTATAGCCAGAATGCTTCTTAGAAGGGAAGATAGCCAGATTTCATCTTAGGTACTTGGGACTTGTTTTATTGGGAGGGAGCAGTCCCTGGAGGACATCATTCTTGGTAAAGTACAGGGTCAGTGAAGAAGAGAAAGATCCTCAATGAGATCGATTGATACAGTGGCTGCAACAATGGATACCAGGAACAGTGGGTACCAGCATAACAATAATTGTGTGGATCATGCAGGATTGATCCTGTTGTACAGAAGATTGCTGTGAGTGGAAGCCTACTCAGAGACCCTGCTGGTATAGTGGTTAAGTGCTATGGCTGCTAACCAAAAGGTTGGCAGTTCAAATCCACCAGGTACTCCTTGGAAACTGTCCTAGGTTGTCGGTGGCTTTGACAGCACCTAAGAACAACAGCTCTAGGAAATGAATACACCTACCAAAGGAGACCAGAATTTTAGGACCATGTGCTACTTAGGAATTCTGTGGCCTGTATTGTCCAATGGGTTGTGTTTTGTTTGTTTAACAAATTTATATCCTACAGTATGCTAAAGTAGGTTCAAATTTTCTTCTGCATGTTTTTATAGAGGCGTTCTTCCTTAATCTTTAAGCCTTCTGATCATGCAGGTTTGTCCAGATCAGCACAGCTCGATTGTATGCTGGTTTGCTTTTCTGATTGTCGATTATCTGAAGAGCTGGAAAAGACCTTAGTAATCACCTTGGCTAGTGTTTTCCAAGCTGTAGTTTTCAACTCATAACTGGGTCATTAAACCAGTTCGTTGTGTATTACTGACAGAGACTGTTGGTTGAAAGGATAAAACTCCAGTAAATATTTATTATCTTTCCCACCAGGCATTGTCCAGTACACACATATGTGATAACTAGTAATGAATAGCAGTCTACACAGTAGTGTTCCACATGAGTAATGGATATATTTGTTTTCATATGTAACACATGCCAGTTGTCAGTTAAGTACTTAGTGTTTATAAGTACCGTGGTGGAGGGCGGGGTTACCAAGATGAGTAAGACGTAGATGCTACTCTAAGATGCTTAGACAGTAGTGGGAGAGAGAGACTGGGAAGGCCGCTGTGATGCAGTGATGATGATGAGGATTACTTACCTCTTCTTCACCCTGGTGGGCTCCCACCCAGGAGATCCTGCTCCTAGATGACTCAGTTGACCAAGCTCAGCTGAGGAGATGTAGAGCGTGTATGTCTGTGGAGGAAAGGACACCCGTCCTGGGAGCTTCAGAGAATCCTGGGAGATGTCCCTCTCAGCATGGCCTGGACTTCCACAGATGGGAGTTACAGAGGGGAGGCAGAACCCCATTCAGAGGAGAGAGTAGTCTGATTAGGGCACAGATTTTGTGAAAGAGAGTAACAGGAGAATGATTCCTTGCCTTTGTGAGGGTTCGAGTAATTCCTTGTTTATAAAGGATCATTCAGCGCTTCATTGTACTGCCTCTTAAATAATGACTCCTAACACCAGATGACCAGACAAAAAATACAGTGTTTGTTCCCTGGGGGGTAATACTCTTGAGTGCGTGTGTTGAGAGCTAAGTGTTTCCTGAGGCCTGATGAGTGCCAACTAAAGAGAGCGACATATTCCCACTAGAGGGTTGCTTTAGTCATTTACCACATCTTGTTCTCAAGCTTGTATTTCTGAGTTTTCCTGAAGATACTTATTTCCTTGAAATGATCAATTAATGTATAATCATTTCTGTGAAGGGTAGTGTGTTTCTCACCTACGGCTGCTACAGCAAATACCACAAATGGCTCACTTTAACAAACAAATTTATTTTCTCCAGTTTAGGGGACAAGAAATTGGAATTCAGGTAGCTGGCTCTCGGGGAATCCTTTGTAGGAAGGCCTGTCTCTATTCAGCTTCTGATTCCTGGTTGATTGGAGATCTCCATGTATCTTGGCATTTACCTTACTCTGTCTTTACTGGCTGAAGTTCTTTTGTGTCTCAAAAGAGTTTGACTCAAGACTAATCCTACCTCATTAACATAACAAGACAACCTGTTTTTCAAATTGGATTATAACCACAGGCACAGAAGTTAGGATTGTCAACACATACTTTGGGGGGACACTGCCCAGTCCTGCATGATTCTCACAATTATTGCTGTGCTGGTATCCATGGTTGCTGGTACCCATTGTTGCAGCCACTGTATCCGTCTCATTGAGGAGCTTTCTTTTCTTCGCTGACCCTTTTCCAATGATGTCCTCCAGGGACTGATCCTTCCTGACAAAACATGTCCCAAGTACCTAAGATGAAGTCTGGCCATCTTCCCTTCTAAGAAGCATTCTGGCTATACTTCTTGTAAGATAGACTTGTTCACTCTTCTGGTATTCCATGGTATAGTCAATATTCTTCACCAATACCGTAATTAGTAACATGTAGTAAACATCTTAAACCAGATGAAAATTCACGTTTCTCTACCAAAACCGGATACATTCTTCGTTCAGAAATTTGTAAGTTCTGATTCTGGAACAGACCCTCCCCCATGTAATGCTCTTTTTTCTAGAGGAACTAAATTTTTGGTACCTTATTTTTTTTAACTATAGGTGACATCATTTTTCTTTAATGAAAGTTTTATATTCCCAATGTAAGTTAATTTCTGAAACCCATCAAAACATTTGCCTGAGCCCAACACTCTGCTTTACTATCCTTTTTATCCCCTAAATTTAACATTTCTTTTTATTGTTGCCAAAATACAGATAACACAGCATTTGCTATTTGAACATTTTTCATATGTGCAGTCAAGTGTGGCCAGTGCCATCACCTATATCTGTTGCCACATTTTCTGTCCCCATAAACAAAAACTCAGTGTTGGAGGTTTGATTAAATTTATTTCTTTGGATTAAGAAATATCAGTTAAAGATCTCGTGTCTCCTCAGCTGTCATTCTGACCTGGGCTATATCTGTGCTTTTCTTCATCCTGGAAGTTTTTGTATACTCATGTGTAGTGGAGTTCTCCTGAAAAACAGAATCAGTGAAAGCTATATATTGATCTGTTGATGTACTGGAAGTGTTTTAGTCCACTAGTGCTGATGTAACAGAAACACCACAAGTGGATGACTTTAAAAAGATAAACTTTATTCTGTCACAGTGCAGTAGGCTGAAAGTATAAATTCAGGGTATCAGCCCCAGGGGAAAGCTCCCCCCTGGCTTTGGAGGAAGGTCCTTGTCATCAGTCTTCCCCTGGCCTGGAAGCTTCTGAGGTGCAGGGACGTCGGTCCTTTCCAAATGAGGGGCTCAGCTCCCAGCACGTCTTTCTTTCCTGATGGTGTGAGGTCCCCAAAGCTCTCTATTATCTTCTTTATATCTCAAGAGACTGCCTCAAGGCACAAAACAGTCCTACACAGTTGAGTCCTGCCTCGCCAACACACCTGATGCCCATCCACCTTCATTAACATCATAGAGGCAGGTTTACTACTGGGAGGAACGTCACACAGTACCAGGAATCATGGCCTGGCTAAATTGCTACATGGATTTTGGGGGGACCACAATTCAAATGACAGGGAGAGAGGAAGATTGATTTTAAGGAATTGGCTCATCTGACTGTAGGATCTGGCAAGTCTAAATTCAGTAGGTCAGGTGACTAGCTGGGAACTCTGGCATAGAACTATGTTACCGTCTTGAGACCAAATATTTCTTTCTTGGGAAATCTCAGCTTTTGTTCTGAAGTTCTTTAGTTTATTGGAGGGGGTCTATGCACATTATCGATGGTAATCTGCTTTACTTAAAGTCAACTGATAATGAACGTTAATCACATGTAAATACCTTTATAGCAATATCTATGTTAGTACTTGACAAAGTGCAGCTAGGTGTCATGGCATATCCAGGTTGACAAATACAGGAATCATCCCTTCACATTTTGTGTTTTCTAATAAAATTAGTAATTTTTAGTATAAAACTAATTGCAGCTTAGTGCAAAAATGTCAAATGGCAGGTTTGAATGTATTGCTCCTTAACAATTCTGCTGGCTGCACAACTCATTTTCACTTATATTCCCTAAGCATGTCCTCTGGACTTAGGCGGACCAGCAGACAAGACAGATCCTTGTGTTCTGTGTGAGACTGGTAACTACTCAGCCTGTGCTGCTGGGGAAACGTGGGAGCTATCTGCAGTCACTGCCTTCCTAGAGAAGCCATTCCATAGAGGATTCTTTGCTGTCCTGTGGTCAGTCTGTCTAGCCTCTCCAGCAGTGGGGGCACCCTGCCTTCATTAGGAGGGTCAGCTTATAAGGCACTCTGCTCTTCAACCTCAAACCCCACCCCACCCCACCTCCACCCGCACCCCACCCCCACTCCCACTCTGTGGTAAAGCAGCACCTGCCTCTCCCTGAATGTTATTGTTTGGATTTAACCAACAGGAAAAGCAAAGCACACAAAGGGCTCATGTTAGGAAACTCATTGCAGTATCAGAGAGAATTTTAGATGAATCACTGTGTGAGAAGAGGAAATTTATTACTGGTTTTGGGCCAAGGCTGGGAACATTTGGGGACTGATAAGAACACAATTTGTCATAAACCAGTTGTGGCTCAGGGGAGTGCTGGTCTTAGCTTCAAGAATGGGCCTCTGTGGAGGGAGGAGTCTGGTGAGTGTGTCCGCCTTCAGTGAATCCCATACTCACCCGGTCTCCTCTAGGCAGGCCCAGGGCTGAACCAGGTCCAGCGCTGTTGTTGGGCTCACCTTCAAGCTGGTGCAGTGCCAAGTGTGTCCCACACGGGGCTGTGACAGGTAGTCAATGAGAGGATTCCACTCTGTGGCACTGTGGGTAACGTCTTGGTGTATCAGCTACCAAGGGGCCTTTCTTTCGTAATGTTTTCCAGTGCTTTTCTATAGGCTGATTTGTCTACAGGAGGGTGAAAAAATAGCAGCTTTCACTTGTAAAACTGAAAGTCTATCATTGGGCTTTATAGAAATTCTGGATTATAATTATAATTCTGCAGTATTATATTCAAGTCAAATTTAATGAACACCAGCCCTGCTCTGTGTGCTGTCTAGGGTACTTTTTCTTTCATTATCTCATTCAACTTTTACAACCACCAGTGAGTTATAGTTAACATTTGCAGTTTTTTATAGGTGGTGAAACTGAGGCTCGTAAGTTTGACTTGTGCAGGTTCTCATATCTAGTGATTGTGAAGCCAACATTAGAATCCAGAGCTGCTGACTCCTGTCCATTGTTTGTTCTCATGTGCAGCCCCATAGCTCCCAATAAGAGACTGGAATGCCTGAGGAACTAGAGTGTAAAGAAGGAAAGGAATCCTGGAACTAACCTTAGGAGTTTAGTGCCTGCTCTTCTATCTAGAATATGAAAATCTTATAGTTCTCCGAGTCGCAGAAACACTGGAAGGGGTTGTGGTGGCTTGAACTGTGTCCCTCAAAAACATGTGTTAACTTGGTAGGGCATGAGTGCCACTATTGTGAGATTCTCTACCAGTTTGTCATCTGATAGGATTTTCCTGTGCAATCTAAATTCTACCTCTGTGATGTTAATGAGACAGGACTCCATCTATAGGATGAGCTTGTATCTTGTGTCAGTCAGTTTCTTGAGATATGCAAGAGAGAATATGGCAGAGACTGAAACCAAGCCATACCACCAAGAAAGCAGAGGCAGGAGCAGAGTGCAGCCTTTAGATCTGGGGGTCTGTGCACTGAGAAGCTCCTAGGCCAGGTGGAAGACTGATTATTAGGACTTGCTTACAGAGCCGACAGAGAGAGTCTTCCTTGGAGCAAGCATTCTGAATATTAGCCTAATGGACTGTGAGAGAATAAACTTCTGTTTGTTAAAGCCATTCACTTGTGTTTGTTACAACAGCACTAGATACGCAAGACAAAAAGGATTAGCAAACTTTGATTTTTCTTTGAATGTTTAGGAGTTTTATTTGGAAAGACAAAGCTCAAATGAGTAACAAAAGAATTGTGCATGAGGGGAATGTGGGGTCATCTGGGGTACACAAGGTGAAGTTTGTTGGAGGGATGAAGAGGGCAGAGTAGATCACAGGTAGGGTCCTGTTTATAACATGCCTGCAGGAAATTTTGTGAAGTCACAGTGTAAACCTGGATATGTGGGCAGAGATAATACACATGGGTGGTGTCTTTTAGGAGAAAGCCCAGGAAAACTGTGTCTCCCCTCCTCTCTGGGATGTGTTGTTGTTGTTAGTTCATGTCAGTTCCAACTCACAGTGACACTATGCACAACAAGATGAACACGTCCTGGTCCTGAGCCATGCCTACAATTATTCTTAAGCCCATCGTTGCAGTCACTGGTGTCAATCCATTGTGTTGGGGTCTTCCTCTTTTTCACTGACCCTCTACTTTGCCAACCATGATGTCCTTCTCCAGGGATTAAAGTATGTAAGACTCTTGCAATCTTTACTTTCAAAGAGCACTCTGGTTATACTTCTAGAACAGATCTGTTTGTGCTTTCGTCAGTCCATCATTTGTTCACTGTTTTTCTCCAACACCACAATTGAAAGACATCGGTTCTCCTTCTGTCTTCCTTATTCATTGTCCAGTTTTCGCATGCATATGATGCGATTGAAAATACCATGGCTTGGGTCAGGCACACCTTTGTCTTCAAGGTGACATCTTTACTTTTAAACATTTTGAAGAGATCCTTTGCAGTCGGTTTCCCAATGCAATGCATCTTTTGATTTCTTCACTGCTGCTTCCATGGATGTTGATTGTGAAACCAAGTAAAATGAAATCTTTGACAACCGCAATCATTTCTCCATTTAAAATGGTGTTGCTTACTGGTTCAGTATGTGACTTAATGGCACTTGGCTTTTTACTGGTTGAGTTGTGAGGATTTTTGTTTTTTTGATGTTGATGTGCAACCCATGCTGAAGGCTGTGGTCTTTGCTTCATCAGTAAGTGTTTCAGATCCTCTTTACTTCCAGTAGGCAAGGTTGTGTGATCTGCATAATGCAGGTTCTTAGTGAGTCTTCCTCCAATCCTGATGCCTTGTTCTTCTTCATGTAGTCCATCTTCGATTGTTTGCTTGGCATATGGATTCAGAAGTTATGGTGAAAGGATACAACCTTGATCTGTACTTTACCTGACTTTAAACCTTGCAATGTCCCCTTGTTGTGTTCGCATGACTGCCGTTTGATCCATGTACAGGTTCCTTATGAGCATAATTAAGTGTTCTGGCATTCCATTATGTTCTATTATGTTATCCATAATTTGTTGTGTCCCACATAGTCAAATGCCTTTACGTAGACAGTGAAACACAAGTAAACGTCTTTATGGTATTCCTTGCTTTTGACCAGGATCTGTCTCACATCAGCAGTAGTATCCCTGCTTCCACATCCTCTTCTGAATCTGGCTTGAATTTCTGGTAGCTCCCTGTTAATATACTGTTGCAGTCACTTTTGAATGATCTTTAGCAAAATTTTACTGGTGTGTGATAGTAATGATATTGTTCGATAGTTTCCACATTCAGTTGGATCACCGTTATTGGGAATAGGCATAAATATAGATGTCTCCCAGTCAGTTGGCCAGATAGCTGTTCTCTCGATTTCTTGGCCTAGAGGAGTGAGCACTTCTAGTGCTACCTCCTTTTGCTGAAGCGTCTCACTTGATATTCCATCAATTCTTGGAGCCGTACTTTTCACCAATGCCTTCAATGCAGCTTTGACTTCTTCCTTCAGTACCATCTGTTCCTGATCATATACTACCCTTGAAATGGGTGAACTCTGATTTTTTTCTGGTTTAGTGACTCTGTATATTCCTTCCATCTTCTTTTGATGCTTCCTGCCTTGTTTAGTATTTTCCCTGTAGAATTCTTCACTATTGCAACTGGACACTTGAATTTTTTTCTTTGATTCTTTCAGCTTGAGAAATGCTTCCTATTTCCAGCTTCTTCGCACATGTCATTATAATACTTTGTCTTCTCAAGCCGCCCTTTGAAATCTTTGGCTCTCTTACTGCGTCATTTCTTCTTTTTGCTTTAGCTACTTGACTTTCAAGAGCAAGTTTCAGACTGTTCTGGTGTCCTATTTCATTTTTCTTTCTCTCCTGTCTTTTTAATGATTCCTTGCTTTCTTCATGGATGATGTCTTTGATGTCGTTTCACAATTCAGCTTGTCTTCAGTCATTAGTGTTCAGTGCATCAAATCTGTTCTTGAGATAGTCTCTAAGCTTAGGTGGGATACACTCAAGGTTGCACTTTAACTCTTGTAGACTTGTTCTAATTTTCTTCAGTTTCATTTTGACCTTGCATATGAGCAGTTGATGGTCTGTTCCACAGTTAGCATCTGGTCTTGTCCTGACCGCTGACATTGAGCTTTTCTATCGTCTCTTTCCACAGATGTAGTCAGTTTGATTCCTGTGTATTCTATCTGGCGAAGTCCGTGTGTATAGTTGCTATTTATGTTGGTGAAAATAGGGATACACCAAGAGAAAGTAAAAACTTAAATCCTACTGTTTGTTTTTCATGTGACTGCAGACAAACTGTTGTCAATGTTCAGAAATTGAAAACTTGCTGAAGTCTGTAAATAAGAGATTTGGCCACATCTGAGTCTAAACTCTAGCGGTTCTTGTTTGATGACACATCTGAAAATGTTGTTAGCTGCTGCTGTTTGCTCATAGCAAACCTGTGCGCAACAGAAGGAAGCCCTGCCCAATCTTATGTCATGTTTAAAATTGCTGCTGTGTCTGAATCCTTTGTTGCAGCCACTGTGTCTTAAAGGATGCCATAAACAAAGTTAAGAACAAGCAGAACCAAAAAAACTCATTGCCATTGAGTAGATTCTGACTCATAGTGACCCTATAGGACAGAGTACAACTGCTCTGTAGTGTTCCTGGGGAGTGTTTGGTAGAGTCAAACTGCCAGCCTTTTGGTTAGCAGCTGAATGCTTAACCACCGTGCCACCAGGACTGAGAGAAAAACTTCAATTTATATAAAGACATACACTATATAGAAGCTTCTAGAACAATATAGGATTTCCTAGAACTCAGAAGAAAGGTCAGTATCCCAACAGGAAAACAGGCAAGGATAATTCGTAGTAGAAACGCAGATGGTTTATAAGGATGTGAACAACCTTATTAGTAATTGTAAAATTGTAAATGAAGGAGAGACATTTTTTAGTCTGTCAAATTAAGGACAAAAAGATGATGTCTGGTGTTGGCAAAAGTGTGGGAAACAGGTGCTCATGGGCTGGTGAGGGTGTAAGTTGGTAGAGCCCTTGCTGAGCAGTGGTTGTCAGTGTCTGTCAAAATGTGAAATGTGCATGTCTGTTAAAACCAACAACTCCACTTCTACATACCCATTAAAGATATATATATGTGAATATTCACTCCAGCAGTGTTTGTAGTAAAAGGCCATCAAGACTTCTATGGTTTTCTGAGCCCAGAAATGCTAGGTGGTGTGAGGTTATCACCACCCTGTTACTTTGGTAGGGATCACAATAGAGGGTCCTGGATGGAGTGAGAGAAAAATGTACAACAAAATTCAAGTTCACAAAACTAAAAACAGATCAGGCTTGCTGGTCTGACAGATTGGAGACACTCAAAAAGTATGGCCCCAGTACTTTTAAGTCAGTACTGAAGTCACTTCTGAGGTTGACCCTTCAGCTAAAGATTAGACAGGTCTGTAGGTCCAGTGGTAGGAAACGTGAGGAATGTGCTTCATAGTTCAGTCAAGTATATGAGAGTAATAGGTGCACTAGCTCAAGGGCCAAGATGAGAAGGCTGAAAGGGACAGGAAAGCTGGATGAATGGAAACAAGGAAACTGTTGTAGAAAGGGAAGAATGTTGATACATCAAGGGGTTTGCAATTGATGTCACAAAACAATTTATGTATTAACTGCTTAGTAAGAAACCGATGTGGTCTGTAAACTTGCATCCAAATCACAATAAAAAAGAATCTGTGGTTTATTTGTACCATGAGAAATTACGGAGGTCTGTAGGTGCTGACATAGAAAATCATTATGTTAGGTGTCATCAAGTTACAATTCAGGTTACATCAGGTTACAATTCAGGGCAACCCTGTACACAACAAAATGAAATGCTCCCTACTCATGGGCCCATCCTCAAAATTGTTGGCTGTGTTTGAGCCCACTGTTGCAGCCACTGTGTCAGTGCATCTCATGGAATATCTTGCCGTTTTCCACTGACACTCTATGTTATCAAGCATGATGTCCTTCTCCAGGGACTGGTCCTTCCTGATAACAAGTCACAAGTACTTGAGGCAAAGTTTCTCTATCCTTGCTTCCAAGGAGCACTCTGTGTGTACTTCTTCTAAGATATGTTCAGGATTCTTTGTGGACACCATAATTCACAAGTATCAGTTGTTTGGTCTTTTAAATTCATTGTCCAGCTTTTGCATGCATACGAGGCAATTGAAAATGCTGTCACTTGGGTCAGGCACACCGTTGGCCTTTAAGAGACATCTTAGCCTTCTGACACTTGAAAGAGATCTTTTGGAGCAGATTTGTTGAAGGCAATGAGTCATTTAATTTCTCAACTGCTGCTTCTGTGGACGTTGATTGTGGATCCAAGTAAAATGAAATCCTTGACAACTTCAGTTTTTCTCCCTTTGTCATGCTTGTATCAGAATATTGATGAAGAATGAAAGTTGTTTTACTTCTTACTTTGCAGCAGACAACACTTGTTTACACCAAATGTAGTGCTCTCTATTCTGGATAAATTTACATCTTTCCTTATTCTGTTTTGGTGTATATTCTGGCTTTTTGTTTTTCTCACAAATAAAAAGTTTCAAATTAATTTTCTTCTTCCTAATTAAGTAGATTTAGTCTGAGGTAAGTAGGAATGGATTCTCCTGAAATTTAAACCAATCAGTCATTGGTGGCACAAGCAGATACTTTAGGATATTTAAAATGGAATTTGAGACTTTATTTTTATTTTACTTTATTATGTTGCCTGCCTTGCCTTTACATGTTTCCTGTGTTGGAACTTTTATAAAGGAGACTTTAATGAGCTCCTTACCCTGGTGAGTTCCCTACCTAGAAAGTCACGTACTATTGGAACAGAAATGGTATATGTAACTAAATAGTGCTTTTCTACTCGTACGATGATAGGAAATGATTAAAATTCTTGAAAAGTGTTCTTTTGTCAGAGTTGTCATTTTTAAACACTGCTCTTGTAGGGTGTGTGTTCATAAGTGTAGTGTTTTGCTATTCACATCTGAATGCATTCCTGATTCATACTTGTATTTATGTAGTCTTCTTGCCACCCCAGAGCAGTTTCATACCTAATGCTCTTCTGGTGTAATCATGGATTTGAGAAATTCTAAGGATAAAAAGTCTCAGAAATTATCTAGCTCAGTGGTCTGTTACCAAGGGGTGGAGTCCCAGTACTTGAGAGGGGTGGGTGATAATTCTATTTGGCAGTTGGAGTCCAGGGGAACCAATGTTGTATATTGTATGGATCAGCCCCCCAGCTTAGATGTTTGTGTTCAAAGTGCTGGTGGGCATCTGAGTTGGCATTTCGTCAACATAGAGTCCCTGATGTAGCTGGAGAAAAATGAGTGTAGAGAACTAGAACTCTATTAAAAAGATCAGACTAGCTGGTCTGACAGGCTAGAGGTTCTCTGAAAGACATGGCTCCCAGACTATGTGTCAGACCAGAGCTGAAACCATTCCTAAAGCCAACTCTTCAGACAAAGATTGGACTGGAGTATAAGACATAAAATGATACTGGGATAGAATGTGCTGCTTGGCTTAAGTATGTGCGTGAGGCTAACTGGGAAGCTCCTGCTCAGAGGTGAGATGAGCGGGTGGAGGGAACAGGTGCTGGTTGAGTGGACAGGGAAGGTGCAGGGTAGAAAGGAGCAGTGTTGTCACAGGGTAGGGAGAGCAGCTATAGTTACACAGCAGTGTCTGTGCACAAGTTTTTGTATGACGAATCAACTTGGGTTGTAAACTTGTGCTTAAACCACAATAAAATATTGTAAAAAAAATAATAGAAATAAAAAAGTCGTGGCCTTGCCACTTATTGCAAACCCAAACTAGTTTGCTGTGGGGTAGATTCCAAGTCGTGGCAAGCCCATGTATGTTGAGAATAAGATTATGCTCCATCTACCATCTATTAAAACCAAACCAACCAAACCTGTCCAGTAGATTCCAACTCATAGTGGCACTATAGGACAGAGTAGAACTGCCCCATGTTTTTTAAGGAGCAGCTGGTAGATTCAGAATACCTGATCTTTTGGTTAGCAGCCAAGCACTTCACTGCAACAGCAGGGCTCCGCATACTAGCTAGTAGGTGTGTCTTTTTCAGTAAGTTGTTGTATTTCTGAGCATCCCCAACCACTAATAGGCAGAAGAAGGTTATACCCAAGTGCCAAGTAGGACAGGAAAGCTGTTTAGAAATGGTAAATGCTATGTTGTTGTTGTTAGGTGCCACTGAGTTGTTTCCAACTCACAGTGACCCTATGTACTTCAGAATGACACAGTTGTTTTTATGCTGAAGCCCACTGGCGTGGCCACTGTGTCAGTCCATCTTGTCAAAGGTCTTCCTCTTTTTTGCTGACCCTCCTCTCTACTAAGCATGATGTCCTTTTCCAGGGACTGATACTTTTTGACAACATATACAAAGTATGTGAGACACAGTCTTGCCATCTTTGCTTCCAAGGAGCACTCTGGTTGTACTTCTTCCGGAACAGATCTGTTTGTTCTTTTGGCATTCTGTAGTGCATTCAGCATTCTTCTCCAACACCACAATTCAAAGGCATGAATTCTTCTGTCTTTTTACCCAAGTTAAATTACTTTTCCCATTAGAGCAATAATGCTTTTAGTGGCTTTGGGTATTAATAACTAGTGTGTTAGTGTAGCAGGGCTATGGGTCATAGTTTAAGTTTCTGTTGATTCTTGTAGTTTGATTTATTAAGTCCCACTTAATTTATGTCAGGCCAAGACAATGAGTTGTATACTCACTCAGTAAATAATAAAGAAATTTGGAATGCACTTAACAAAGTCAGATGAGGACTGGGCCCTGTTTACTCAAAGTTTCCTCCAGCACTGAAAAGCACAGTTTTTATTGTACCTGAAAGATACTGTGGTAGAAATGTGCATCAGTCAGGATGGGGTGTGCAGTCAAGGCCATTCCTTAGGAATAACTTTTCCCTGAATCATAACTCTAGGACAAGTGATAATCGGAATGTTTCTTATTGTTGAGATTGACTTCTCTTTAAACTATTTGCTGTGGAGTCCATTTGGGCTCATGGTGGCCCCATGTGTTCAAGTACAGCTGTGCTCCATAGGGATTTCTCCAACGTACTTTGCCGAGCTTTTCTTTTTAGGTGCCCCTGGTTGGACTTGAACCTCCAGCCTTTTAGTTGACAGCTGAGTAGATTAACCTTTTGTACCATCCAGGAACTCTGACTTATCTTTAAAATGACACTTAAACGCTACCTATAAAATCAAGGCTAAAAAAAAAAAAACAAAAACCCACTGGCATTGAGTCGGGTCCAATTCGTAGTGACCCTATAGGTCAGAGTAGAACTGCCCCATAGAGTTTCCAAGGAGCACCTGGTAGATTTGAACTTCTGACCTCTTGGTTAGCAGACGTGGCACTTTACCCACTATGCTGCCAGGGTTTCCCAAATCAAGGCTTATACTTGTCTAATTGTTTTCTTGTATGGAAGCAACAGCTTTTTTCTGTCTTCGATTTTTGGCTTTTAAGGATCACCTGTTAATGCAGTCTTTTTTTCCCTCTTTCCTTGGGTCTGCCCTCCACAACTTGAGCTCCAAGAGCAGCATACCAGATCCTGCCATATCACGTTGCTTAGAACTCTCTAAACTGACTTAAACTTGTTCAGAAACACATTCTCTTGAAGAACTTGACAGGACTCTGGGCCACCAGAATGCTCGGGTTATTAACTGTCCTATTTTCATTCGGTCACTAAGCCACAAGGCATTGCTCTGGAAGGGAACAACACAAAATGCCTGTCAACTGTGTATTGCTTAATACATGCACCATCTTTTCCTTAAAGAACAGCAGTGGTTTTAGTGACTTTTGGGGTGACATTCCTTTGGAAATGCTTAAAATAATGGAAATGAATGTCGGAGGTTCTTGCTTTGTATATTGAGTACTGAATTCAGATTCTTTGGTATTCCTTTCTCAGTTAAAAGTCGTTGTGGTACTGCCTTTTATGAGAGAGAATTATCTTCAAAGAACAAATGAAGCAGCAACACAAATAGAGTGATAGAGGTAACATCCCTTACCTCACTGTTGCCTGTAGAATTTCTCTCTTCTTTTTAATGGGTATGGTTTGGAGGATAGTTTTTTAGTTGGTCCCTCTCTGAAAGTTTTTGTTGGTAATCATGTACGCAGCACAGTCACTTAAACTCTACGTTCTTGTTGTTCATGTTAAATTATACTAAACCAAACATGAGAAACACTACCGTTGAGTTGAAATGTTAAATTATACTTGCTCATAAATTTCTTTATTATCCAGATTCTTTTTGGTGCATCTTAGGTACTTACTCATATCCTTTTTCTTGTGGTCTACCATGTTTGTTTGCAGTAACAGTGGTAATAATCATTAGGAAAGTAGTCATATCTGGAGTTTACACTGCTGGTTTACTTTTGAGGTGTTGGGAACAGTTAAGTGCCTAGCTACTAACTGAAAGGTTGGTGGCTTGAATCCACCCAGAGGTGCCTTGGAAGGAAGTTGTGGCATCCTGATTCAAAAAATCGTAGCCATTGGAAACCCTGTGGTGCCCCATTCATAGCAACTGTAATGGCAACTGTGTTTTCTTCTTTGTGTTCCTGTATCTAGTTACGTGTACCGGACAGTATTTCTGTTGTATAGTGGGTTGCTATGGGTTGGAACTGACTTGAAGGCGTCTGACAACAGTATGTAGTTATTTTAAATAATATGACACTATCATCAACATTAACTACAGTAAAAATAACCTAACTATAATTATCTCATGCAGAACAACCATTTAAATGTCTTCAAAGGCGATATGAAAAAAATACATAAGATCTTTGTCTGCTCCAGCCAAGTTTTATTTCTTAAAACAATCTAGGCTGGTAAATAAAATTTTTTTTTAAGTTAGCTTACTTGGCAGGACTCTTCCTGAGCTTTTGCCAAGAAAATACAATGGTGAAATTCCATTATGATATTAACTACAGAAAGGTAGTACTTACTGTATGTGTCAGATACTTTAGAATAGTTTACAACACTTAGGATATGTGTTATTTTTATTAATTCATATAGTAAAATAGAGATTCTCACTGCAGGTATAACAAGGTTGCTGATCTCTGTGTGAGTGGTTTGCCTACTCTAAGATGTAACTAAGTTGGGGAGTGAAGGTGGTGGTAGGATGGTTCTAGCAGGATTTGGCCCACTCTCTATTGTCGCTGCTCCTATTTCTGTGTTACCCTGGTCGGTTGCCCCTCTTGGGCCGCCTCTTGCTGTGCAGGAGCCCCTTCCACCTTCACTTCCATCCCTCAGGCAGCAGAGTTCTTCCTCAGGACCCATAAAACCCTTTCAGCATGAATGGGAGGTAATTTGCAGCTGTGATAACTGATGTTAGTGATTGAGCTAGAATGAAGAGGTCAGCAGGTTGTACCCAGAGTTCTGATTTAGACATGTGGGTGGAATGATGCTTTTTGGATACTGGGGTCCTCAAGGAAAGGTCAGAAGGAAGACAGGGTGAGCACTTTGTCTGGGTAGAGATGTAAAAGCATGAAAGATTTCCATCCCAAATGTTTCCCTTGTGCCCAAGTGGCTCTAACAGCCCCTGGGCTGTGAGAAGAGTGTAGGGTGCCCTAGACAAAGTATGGGCCTCTGATTCAATAGAACCAGAGTTTGACCCCAGCACTACTTGTGCAGACTTGGGCAAGTTATCCAATTTCCAGATCCATCACCTATTCATTAATTCAAGGAATATTTTTGTAAGTGCCTACTATATTGCTGATGTAATCCCAGGTGGGACAAAGGGTTGTGCTCAGCTGCTAACCTAAAGACTAGGAATTTGAATATATCCAGAGGCACCTGGAGATCTGCTTCTGAAAAGAATTAGCCATTGAAAACCCTATTGAGGAGCGCAGTCCTACTGACATACGTGGGGTAGACACAAGTCGGAGTCAACACGGTGGTGACGAAGTATGTGGCCAGTGTTGCCGGAGCAAAACAATCCTACTGAGGTGAAGCTGGAGTAGTGGGGGACAGGTAGTAAACCAAAGGAACAAACGGAGGGATGGTGATAACTGCTAGGAAGAACAGGAAAGAGGACAGGAGAGTGCTGGGGTGGGAGACTAGATAGAGAAGTCGGAGAAGGCATCCCTGGTAAGGTCGTGCTGTGTGACTGAAGGAGGTAAGAGAGAGCCCTTTAGCTATTTGAAAGAAGAGCCATCTGTTTAGAGGCCATGGTGCAGTCGTGTGCCTGGGGTTGGAGAAGCAGCAGGGAGGCAGTGTGGCTGAAGCAGAGTGAGCAGGGGACTAGCAGGAGATGGGTATTAGAAAGGTAGGGAGCAGGTCCTAGAGTTCAGGGTTAACGGGATTGCTTTGACAGTTGTGTGGAAAATAGCTGGTGGTGGTTAGGAAAGGGGAGAAGCAGAAAGACCAGGCAAGAGGCTGTAGCATCCAAGCCAGAGACAAAGAGGCCTGCACTAAGGTGGTAGTGGTTGGATTCTGGATCAGTTTGGTGACAGCCACTGGCTGGAATAGTTTTGAAGTTATTGAGATATAAATAGAGTACTGGCATGTCACTGGTCCTCAGTGAAGGGCAGCTACTACTATTGTTATCTAGCGACTTGTAGTTTTATAGGACAGTCAGTGGCATAGACACAGGAAACGGGGATGTTCCCATCCAGTCAGTAGCGGCGGTGTTGGGAATAGAACTCAGAATTACTGGCTTTATGTCAAATAAAATGCCTTCTGCCTTTCTCTTTAACTGAGAGTCTAAGTCACTGTGAAACCACAGCCTGAAAGTGCTCGGTTAAATCACAAGCAAAAGCGCTGGTGCCTTCTTGCACAGCGTGGTTTCCATAAGCCGCTTGTGTACGCACACCGGTTTCATGACTGCGTAGCCGATTATGTTTACTTCAGCTTAGCTGTTCCTTCTCTGCAGGCAGACTTGGTCCATCCCTAATGCTGACATGATCCCAGTTCTGTGTTGTCGTTACCAGGTCTCTGTATTTTTAGGGACTCCAGGGCCTCTGCTCTGTCACCCAAGGGCTTGACACATGCAATTTTAGCACTTACTACTACGCATCCTCTAAAGTGTTTAGGAATCCAGTGATTGGAAAATAAACATTGGAGTGAATAATTGCATTTTACTTGTTGCGTTTAAACAATGTGTACAGACTTTCTTTTACAAGTAAGTAAGGGTTCACTGCAGGAAACACTGTTCTAGGTGCTCTGAGCAGATTTCAGACAGGCAGCTGGGTACTCAGAATCATTGAGAGGGCTAGAGAAGCAGGGTTTAGGCTAGGTCCTAGGAGAGATTCCCAGACTAGGGAAGGATTGGCCTCCCAGTGGAGGGGCTGACAACTCAGAATCCTTCACTGGGTTCAGGAACCTACTCCTCTAACTGGATCCAAGGATTAGGAACTGCACGTTGAGAGGTTGCTGGCACTGACTGAGGAAAAAAGTCTTAGATGTGGCCACAGTAAATCCTCCCATTTCCACACCTTGCTTGCCAGCCAAAAGCTGTGCAGAAATGACCTCAGTTTACTTTCAGCTTCCTGATCTTGCACAGGTGCATCTAATTGGCAGAATTTAGTTTATGTCCAGTCTCTAACTGCAGAGTGTGGTATCTACGAAGTCTGACTTCTAGTTTTCTTTCCCTTTCAACCAGGAAAAAGATGAGGTGAGGATGAACACGCCAATCCCTGGGCCTGTCACATCTTACTTGAATACTGTGGATGCCTCTCCTTCAGCATATACTGATGTTAATATTTTTGGGAAGACTCTATGTCCTATGCCAATAAAATCTGTATGTTAAACATGAAATCCAACTTTCACTGTTTCCCAGTCTTATCTCGTAAAACACTGTGCACTTTGTTATATTGTGATGACCAGCTCTGATCTGTAAAAGGAACAATGTGAGCCTAGATCACAGACAAGCTGATTTCAGCTTATTTGTGTTTGGAGAAGATAATGAGTCTGGATTTCTGTTCATCACAAAATGTTGTATGGTTCATGTCACTACACAAAAAGCCTGTAGTTGCTCTGTTTATCTAAAAATAATTCTCATCATTTGGTATAAGCAGCAATTTCAGCAGATTATTTTTACTATAAAAATATGCAGGAGTAGGTGTTGGGTACTGCTAAATATTAAGGAAAACACAAACTGGCATCAACACTGGTCTGACCTGTTAGATTTCTCTGGAGCTCAGAATTGCCCATTTCTTGCAGCTTGGTATCAAGCATGTTGTGTAACAGTTAATGACATGTCTCCAACCATATGCTGGTAAAGCAGAGGGAAATTAAGAGTTCAGCTGCTGAATCAAAGATTGGCAGTTCAAATCCACCAGGTGCTCTATGGAAACCCTGTGGGGCGGTTCTGTCCTGTCCTGTAAGTCACTGTGAGTTGGAGTTGACTTGATGGCCACAAATGTGTTGTTTTGTTTTTAGCTAGTTTTAGAACAAAATCACTGAGAACAAACAGAGCAAAGAGTGGGACCAAGGACTGATTAGTGGCCTCTTCTGAAGGGTAAATGACTGTTGGTACACCGCGAGTTTCTTGTCAATCATGGCATTCCTGAAAGTTCCCTGACTGGGAAAACTGAAATTGGCAGGCCATTGAATTCTTTTTGGAAATCGGAAGTTGTGGGGTTACGGGGAGAATAGGATTACTACTTTATATGTATACCCAGACAGGTATACTTTAAAAAATATACGGTAAATAAAGTTCTAAGGATATCTGTTTCCAGAATAAACCGTATAGCTTGCCAGTCCTCTTAAAGTATCTTGTCTGTTGTTAGGCAACATCACTACAGCTGTGTCATGGACTGATGGGGTGCCAATTTTATGTTGTGCGGCTACTGTGCATTTGCTTATGAAAGTTTTCATACATAGAGCAATGTTGAAAAAATTTTAGTGAACACTTGCATACTTAATCACCTCAGTTCTCCCATGATGATTTTATTAAACTTGGTTGACCCTAAGCCAATTCAGTACAGCTAACAACAGCGATCACCTATGTATCCATCCATGTATTTATTGCTGTGTAACAGATTTCTGCAAATTCAGTGGCTTATTTAAAACAGTAAACATTTATTTATGTTGTTTTAATTTTTACTTGTTTATGTTTCTTACATATACCTACCCTTGGCTTTCTACAAACAGTAAACATGTATTATCTCATACTAGTCTTCTGTAGGACAGGATCTGAAAGTGGCTTAGCTGGGTGGTTTTGGCTCAGGGTCTTCCATGAGGTTGCAGTCAATACATAGCGAGGGCTCCAGGCATCTGAGGCTTAACAGAGGCTGGAGGTCCATTTCCTAGATGGCTCACTTACGTGGCTGTTGGGATAGACCTTAGAAGATAACACAAAAAACTTCCTTTGCTATAGAGTCGGTTCCCACTCATGGTGACTCTAAGGGTGGCTGAGTTGATCTGTGCTCCACTGGGGTTTTTATTGGGTGCACAAGGCAGTGTCACATGGGTAGTGTTGGCTAGCAGCTGACACAGAAGTGGCTTTGGGATCCAGGGGAGGCTTTGTACTGAAGGCAGGCCTTGCCCGGAGCCTGTGCTGGTGGACAGGAGTTATAAATAGATGGGGACTCAGTGCAGCCAGGCGAGATGATAACAGAGGTGCTGAGAGTGATACTCACATGGAACATGATGAAGAATGAGTCCATTGCTCAGACGCACATTGATTGGTGGGGGTGGCCGTAATGGCTCCTAGAAAGAAGAGGACGACAGCTCCCAGCACTGAAATCGTTAGATGTGGTCGTTAACAGCAGCACTGAGAGATTTCTTTTCCTGTGCACCTGAGGTGGAAATGTTGTGAATGGCTCCCCACTTTTTAAAGCTTTGTTCTGCTGACAGCTTCCCACGCCCCTCAGAGTATCTTCCTCATTTTTAAATGTGTATTCCTTTCCCCACCGCACAGTAGGGCTAGACTTGACAAACGAAATGCCTTTGGGAATGTTGGTTCCCCTTAAAGCACAAGGGTAACAGCTACTGCTCTTCCACCACAGAGATGCACTCACTTCCTGAGACACTGGTAGGAAGGTGATGCAGAGGGGATGCTTCTAAATTGTGCTTAAAGAGGTTTGTTGAGGGCTGGAGTGAGAGCAGGCAAGCTCACTACCCTGGGTGATGTGCTGGCCGGGTACCCTCTGGGTGACCATTGGCCTCTCTCTTCACTCCCCTGGCGAGGAGCAGGCAGTTCCTTTGAAGTGCACCCAAAGACCTGTCTCTGCTGGCAGCTTCCTGGTGGTCACTGGTAACAAGAAGGAACATTTCCAGATCCAGTGGGGTTAGGAGAGACCCACCCAGAGTGTGGAATCCAGGTGAGGTTGTATTAGTGCCCTCTTGATTTGAAGGGGAGGATCATCCTTCATGGTTTAAGTAGAGAGAGTAAACAATGAAAAATACCATACCAGGTCAGTCAGTGACCCATGAATCAAAGAATTCAGTCTTTAGTTCCAAGGAGGACCTTGGAAATCATCTGATTCAGTTCCTTCATTTAAAGATAAGAAAGAAACCTAGAAGTCAAAAGATTAAAAGCTATTTAGACGCAGGACTAAGTAAAAAGAGGGTCTCCTGGTACTTTGTTCATAAAGGCTGCCATTTATTTTATACCTGCTGTTTATGTGTGGGATTCCATACTGATACGTTGACATGGGACCCATTCATTCATTATATTTCAAAAAGAATTTCCAAAATAATAAAAGTTGTGTAATGCTTATTGGTATATGCATTAGAGAGGAACTATTCTGAGGTCCACTGTTGTGACTGTTAGCTGCCATTGAGTTGGCCCTGATTCGTGGTGACCCTATGAACAACAGGATCAGAACATTAGGACCCATAGGGTTTTCAGTGCTGATCTTTGGAAGAAGATTGCCATTCTTCCTAGTCTTTCTTAGTTTGGAAGGTGCACTGGTTGGAAATGGAACTATGGTCTCCTACATGGAAAGCAAGAATTCTACCACTGAACTAAGTTCCTTTCAAATAAAAATACTTAATCTAACAAGCCAGTGAGGTAAATGCTATCACTGTCCCCATTTTGTGGATGAGAAAACTGATGCATGAAGAAGTCAAATTAACTTATCCATGGTAATGTAGTGATGTCAGACTAGTGAGTGACTGGGTTGGAATTCAAAGACAAATATGTTGGCATCACAATCCATGTTTATAACCCAAGTATGTTCTAATTCCCTTACAAACATTAGTACAGTTTCCTGAATATACAAAGCTTTCTGTTTTCCTGGCCTCTATGTGTTTGTGGGGTCTTCTGACTACTTGTGGCCAAGGAATTGGAGAGGAAGTGTTGTGTCACTTCTGAATCATTGAATCACTCATGTGTGACCCTCCAGAGCTCTCTGTCCCACTGCAATGGTGACTGGCAAAGATCTAGGTGGTGGTTCTTCTGTCAGCCTGGCCCAGCCGGAGAGGAAATGCGAGCTTCCAGCTGGTGCTAGATGAGCATAGAATGACAGAGAAATAAACTCATGTTGAGATTTGGGGCTTGTTTCTTACCACATTAGCCTGTCCTAACTGATACAGTCTTCATTGTGCCTGGTATTTTAAGGAACACATTAGCGTGTAATTTCCAAATAATTTTTTTTTAGCATCATTGGGTAGCATTCATTTTTTTCCCCTTGTATACAAAAGGTAGCCTGATACTACTGTCTGTGAAAGCAACATGGGGGTTGAGGTTGGAATTTCTGGTTTTGGATTTTTACTAATTTTTTTTACTGTAACAACTTCATTGAGATAGTATTCACATACTATATACTTCACCTGTTTAAAGGTATAATTCAGTTTTAGTATAGTCATAGATCTATTCTGTTATATTCATATCCAATTATAGAATATTTTTATCACCACAAGAGGAAACCTCAACAAATGAGCATTTACTGTATTTCCCCCAGCTTCTCCTGTCCCAGGCAATCACCAGTCTAAATTCTGCTTCTATTAACTTGTTCTTTATGGACATTTCATAAAGTGAAATCATACCGTATATAGTCCTTTGTATCTGACTTCTTTGAATTAGTATTTTTAAGGTTTATCTTAGTCATGTAGTGCTGCTATAACAGAAATAACACAAGAGAATGGCTTTAAAAAGCAAAATACTGTTTTGTCCAGTAGGCTATCAGCTCCAGTGGAAGTCTTTCTCTGTTGGCTCTGGGGAGGAAGGTTCTTGTTGTCACTGTTCCCCTGGACTGGGAGCTTCTGAGGCCCAGGGACTCTGGGTCATTTCTAAAGGACAGGCTATGTTCTTGATACCACTTTCTTGGTGGTGTGAGGTCACCCTGTATGCTGTCTGCTAGCTTCTTTCTTTATGTCCCAAGAGGCTGCCCCAAGGCACAATACAATCCCACCTTTCCCACCAACAAAACTGTAGCCCATCCTCCCTGATTAACATCATAGAGACAGAATTTACAGCATGAAGGAATATTACACAACACCAGGAATCAAGGCCTCACAAAACTAATGCACACTTTTTTTTTTTTTTTGGAGAATACAATTCAATCCATGACAAAGTTCATCCATGTTGTAGCATGTATCAGTACTCCATCCTTTCTTATGGCCAAATAATACTCCATTGTATGATTCTGCCACGTTTTGTTTATTCATTCATCAGTTTATGAATATTTGAGTAGTTTCCATTTTATTATTATGAATAATGTTCATATTTGAACATTCACCTTCAAGTTTTTGCATGGACATATGTTTCCTTTTCTTTATATATACATATATATATTTTTTTACTATGATTGAATGAAAAGGTACATTCCCGTATAAATTCGCATGCTCACCTATATGCAGCTTCTATTGCTCTCCCTGCTCCATGACAGCACACCCTTCTTCTCTGCTCGATACATGTCCTATCCTCCCAACAGTCTCCTATCCACTTTTCTCCACCCGCTCCCCTTCCTCCAGGAAGAGGTCAGTAGCGTGACATCCTATATATTTACAGAACCATAAAATTCGCACAAGATACGGTCACTCTGTGTCGCCAAGTCCAATTCATTGCTGTCAGAAAAGCTGACCTTCGTTATGATTTATAGACAGGGGCACCATCAGGGCCAGGGGCCATGCTCCAGGGGAACTCCGAAGCACCTGGACCATCAATTGCGGTCTTTCATTGAAGATCTCAGGGTATACCCTATTTATTCTCTTGTTGCTGGTGAGACTCCACTTTGTGAGCTCCAGCATGGCTATCACTGGTGGTGGCTGGGCACCATCCGGTTCTTCTGGTCATTAGTTGATGTAGAGACCTACTCACATGGGTCCCTCTGTCTTCTGGATTCTCTTTTCCCCATGTCATTCTTGTCCTCCGTGATCATCTGTTCCTGTTGAGTCGGACCCTTTGGTGTACCCTCAGATGGCAGTTTGGCAGCTTTTAAGACTCCAGAAGCCACTCACTGATGAGAGGTGCAGAGAGTCCTCATTAGCAAAATGCTAGTTGTGCCAATTGGCCTCAATTTCACCTGAGAGCATGGTCCCTGGCCCCCTGTCCCAGCTGCTCTATCCTTGGCAATATTGGGTTAAGATGGGAGGAGTACTCAAATTGTGTTGAAGTCTAGTTATTATTGATCTTCTTTCTAATGTGCGCTGTCAGTGATTTCACCCAACCAAATTTCTGTTAACTGTCTAATCTAAAGCCTCTCCTCTTCCCCTCCCTCCCTCCCTCCCTCCCCACCCTTGCAGCCTTCAAAGAGTCTTTTCTTCTATGCATGGATCTGTTTTTAAATTCTGGTCATAGGGGTCTCATACAATATTTGTCCTTTTGTCACTGACTACTTTCACTCAGCATAGTGTCCTCCAGTTGAAAACAGGTTAGGAGATGTTTTCTGCAATCATCGCTGTTCTTTATCATTGTATAGTGTTCCACTGAGTATGTATACCATAGTTTACCATTCCTCTGTTGTTGGGCATCTGGGTTGATTACATTTTTTTGCTATTGTGGGCTGTACTGCAATGAACATTCGTGTGCATGTATCAGTTGGTGTGAATGGCCTTGATTCTGTAGGATATATTCCAAGCAGTGAAATTACTGGGTCAAATAGTATATCTAGATTCATTTTTTTAAGGGAGCACCAGATTCCTTCCAAAGAGGTTACATCATTTTGCAGTTCCACCAACAGTGTAGGAGAGAGTTCCAGTCTCCCCACAGCCTCTCCAGCATTTGGTTGTTTTGCATATTTTGGATCGTGGCCAACTTTGTTGGGGTGAGATGGTATCTCATTGTAGTTTTGATTTGAATTTCTTTAATAGCTAATGATCGTGAGCATGTCTGCATGTGTTTTTTGGCTGCCTGGATCTCCTCTTTAGAGAAGTGTCTGTCCATCTCCTTTGCCCATCACTTAATTGGATGATTTATCGTTGATATTTTGTAGTATCTTATAGATTATGGGGATCAGGCATCAGTCTGACATAGGGTTGCCAGATATTTTCTCCTGTTCTGTAGGTGGCCTTTTAATTCTATTAATAAAGTCTTTGGATCAGCAAAAGTGATTGATTCTTAGCAGTTCCCATTTGTCTGTTTTCTCTTCTGATAATTGTGGTTTGTTTGACAGATTTTGAAGTCTGTCTGTATTGTGCATTAAACCTTCCATTGCTGTTCCTACTTTTTCTTGGATTAGCTTTATCATTTTAGAGTTGATATTTAGGTCTTTTATCCAGTTTGAGTTGGTTTTTGTATAAGGTGTAAGATACGAGTCTTGTTTCAATTTAGTGCAGATGGATATCCAATTTTGCCAGCACTCTTTGTTGAAGAGATTGTTTTTACCCCAGTTTAATGTCTTAGGGCCTTTGTCGAATATCAACTGTTCACAGGCAGACGATGTCATTTCTGGTGTCTTGATTCTGTTCCACTGATCTATCTGTTTTTGTACCAGTACCAGGCTGTTTTAACTACTTTGGCAGTGTAGTATGTTCTAAGGTCAGGTAATGAGAGGCCTCCCAGTGTGTTCTTCTTCTTTATTAATGCTTTACTTATGTGGGGCTTCTCCCCTTTCCAGACAAAGTTGGTAATTTGTTCCTCCATCTCATTAAAAAATGTCACTGGAACTTGTATTGGGATTGCATTATATAAGTAGATTGCTTTGGGTAAAATAGACATTTTCACAATGTTAAGTCTTCCTATCCATGAGCAGGGTAGGTTTCTCCATTTATGTAAGTCTCTCTTAGTTTCTTGTAGTAAGAGTTTGTAGTTCTCTTTGTAAAGTTCTGTTATTTCCCTGGTTAAATTTATTTGTAGGTACTTTATCTTGTTAGGGGCTATGGTAAATGATATTGACTTGGTGATTTCTTCCTTAATAATCTCGTTGTTGGTATAAAGGAATCCTACTGATTTACTTATGTTTATTTTGTATCCTGAGGCTTTGCCAAACTCTTCTATCAGTTTGAGTAGTTTCCTTATGGATTCTTTGGGAGGGATTCTCTGCATATACAATCATATCATCTGCAAACAGGGAGATTTTTAGTTCTTCTTTGCTGATGCAGATGCGCTTTATTTCTTGGTCTTGTCTAATTGCTCTGGCTAGAACTTCTAGTAGTGTTGAACAGGAGAGGTGAGAGTGGGTATCCTTGTCTAGTTCCTGTTCTCAAGGGAACTCCTTCAGTCTCTCTCCATTCAGGATGACGTAGGTAGTTGGCTTTGTGTGAACGGCCCTTGTTGCATTGAGGAGCTGACTGTCTATTCCTATTTTGTTGAGAGTTTTTAGCATGAATGGGTGTTGGACTTTATCAAATGCCTTTTCTGCATCAATAGACAAGATCAAGTGGTTCTTGTCTTTTGTGGTATTTATGTGGTTGATCACATTAATTGTTTTTCTGATGGTTGAACCAGCCTTGCATCTCTGGTATCAATCCAAGTTGGTCATGATGGACTATTTTTTTGATATGTTGTTGTATTCTATTGGCAAGAATTTTGTTGAAGATTTTTGCATCTAGATTCATGAGTGATGTTGGTCTGTAGTTCTCGTTTTGGTTGGGTCTTTCCCTGGCTGTGGTATCAAAGTTATGCTGGCTTCACAGAATGAATTTGGGGTTATTCCATCCCTTTCTATACTGTGAAATAGTCTTAGTAGTGTTGGAGATAACTCTTCTGTAAAAGCTTGGTAGAATTCTGTGGTGAAGACATCTGGGCCTGGATTTTTTTTAGTTGGCAGTTTTTTTTTTTACACCAAAATGTCTTTTTTTATTTTTATTTAACATAACTGAGTGAAAATGTACATTCACGTATAAATTTACATGCCCACCTATATGCAGCTTCCACTGCTCTCCCTGTCTGGTGATTGCACACTATTCCTCTCTACTCCATACATATGTCTCATCCTCCCAACAGCCTCCTTTTCCCTCCTCTCTGTCCACTCCTCTTCCTCCAGCCAGAGGTCAGCAAGATGATATCCTATAGATGTATAGAACCATAAAGTGCTTCCAATATATGGTCACTCTGCATTGCCAAGTCCAATCCATTCCTGTCCAAAGAGTGGACCTTTGTTATAATTTATGGGAAAGGGCAGCATCAGGGCTGGGGGCCATGCTCTCAGAGGAACCCCCAAACCACTGGACCATCAATTGAGGTCTTTTAGTGGAGATCTCATGATGCACTCCTTTTTATTCTTGTGTTGTTAGTTGGCAGTTTTTTGATGACTTTTTCAATCTCTTCCTTTGTGATGGGTTTATTGAGTTGTTCTGCTTCACCTTGTGATAGTTTGGGTAGGTGATGTGAATCAAGGAATTTGGCATGGACATATGTTTTCATTCTTTTGGCTGTATAATTTCACAAGAGTAGAATTACTTGGAAACTTGTGGCATAACAGTTAAGTGCTATGGCTTTTGGGTTGGCAGTTTGCATCCACCAGGTATTCCTTGAAAACTCTACAGGGGCAGTTCTGCTCTGTCCCATAGGGTCACTGTGTGTCAGAATTGACTCAAGGGCAATGGATTTGGAAACCCTAGTGGTACTATGGTTAAGTGCTACAGGTGTTAGGCAATTTGACTCCACCAGGAACTTTTCAGAAACTCTATGCAGCAGTTCTACTGTGTCCTTAGGGTTCTTATGAGCTGGAATTGACACAATGGGTGTTTTGGGGGGAATGGGGTAGAATTTGTAGATCATTTTGATTAGCCATACATGTAACCTTTTGAGGAACCATTAAATGGACTTTCAAGCAGCTGCACTGTTCTACAATCTCACCAGTAGTGTTTGAGGATTCCAATTTCTCTGTCTCCTTGTCAACACTTACTATTGTCCTAGCGGGTGTGAAGTGGTATGTCATTGTGATAGATCCTTGTTAGTGTTATAACCTTGAATAAACAGTTTAATTCGATTGAGAGTTAGTCTTATCAGGTGTAAGAAGAGTTAATGTGCCTGCTGATTTTACCTCCACAGAATTGTCATACAGGCATGTATGCAAAGATTGAAATGTAGCACAGGTACTTTTTACCCCCTGAGGACCAGGAGCCCAACTTCCTCTAAAAGGCATGAAACTCCACCTATAAAGACATCTGTGATCTCATGAAGAAAAAAAAAAAAACCACACACACATAGTGTTACACAGAATGTAGTCTCACCATCCTTGCTTCTAAGGAACTTTCTGGTTGTAGTTTTTCCAAGACGGATCTGTTCATTCTTTTTGTGGTCTGTAGTTTATTCAGTATTCTTGTCCAACACCACAATTCAAATGCATCAGTTTTTCTTTTTTCTCCCTTATTCACTGTCCAGCTTTCACATACATATGATGCAATTGAAAACTGGGTCAGGTGCACCTTAATGTTCAAGCTGACATCTTTGGTTTTCCACATCTTAAAGAGGTCTTTGTAGCATATTTGCCCAGTGCAATGCATCTTTTGATTTCTTGACTGCTGCTTCCATTAGTTCCATTCTGAAGATTTTTGTTTTCTTGATGTTGAGGTGTAATCCATCCTGAAGGCTGTGGTCTTTGATCTGTATCAGTATTTCCAGTTTTCTTTACTTTGAACAAAGTTGTGTCATCTGCCTGGCACAGATTGTTTTGAGTCTTCATCCTGTCCTGATACCCTGTTCTTCGCATAGTCCAGCTTCTCAGATTATTTGCTCATATAGTTTGAATAGGTATGGTGAAAAAGTACAGTCCTGGTACATACCTTTCCAGACTTTAATCATGAGTGTACCCTAGTTCTGTTTGAACAAATGACTCTTGACCCACGTGTAGGCTCCTCGTGAGCACAATTAAGTGTTCTGGAATTCCCGTCCTCTGCGATGTTATCCATAGTTTGTTATGATCCACACAATTGAGTAAAACACAGGTAAACATCTTTGTGGTATTCTTTGCTTTCAGCCAAGATCTAGCTGACATCAGCGATGATTTTCCTGGTTCTTGACTTTCTGACAGTTTTCTGTCGTTATACTACTGCAGCTGCTTTTGAATGGTCTTGAGCAGACTTTTACTTGTGTTTGATATCAATGATATTGTTTGATAATTTCCACATTCTTGAGAATAGGCATAAATATGGATCTCCCATTTGGATGGCCAGTGTTTTAGTCATTTGGTACTGCACTAACAGAAGTACCACGAAGTATATGACATTAACAAAGGAAAGCTTATTCTTACACAGTCCAGCCAAACCAAGTGCTGGCCAGTAGGCTACAAATTCAAATTCAAGGTATTTGCTCCAAGCAACATCTTTCTTCCTTGCTAGTCCTGGAGGAAAGTGCTTGTGTTGCCTCAGTCTTTGTTCAGGGAGCACCTTGGTTCAGTGACATCGCTGTACTTCCGATGCTGCTTTCTTGATGGTGTGAGGTTTCCAACTTTGTTTGCTTCCTGTTCCTTTTATCTCTTGTAAGATAAAAGAATAAAAGGTGGTACAAGCCACACTCCATGGAAACTGCCTTTACATGGAGGAAGGAGGTGATTTTAGGAAGGGTTTTATAGTCCCACCCTAATCCTCTCTAACGTAATCCATTCTGTTAAATGCCGGCAGAGATTAGGATTTACAGCATAAGAAAATCTCAGAGTGGAGGGCAATCACGGAATAAAAGGAATCCTGGTCTAGCCAAATTACTATACATATTTTTTGGGGGACGCAATTCAATCCATGTTTCTTGGCGCAGATGAGTGAGCACTTCCATCCATTTCTTAAAACATCTCAGTTGATACTTTGCTAATTTCTGGAGTCTTGTTTTTCACCAGTGACATCAGTGCAGCTCAGACTTCTTCCTTTGGTACCACTGGTTCCTGATCATATGCTACCTCTTGTAATGGTTGAGTGTCCACCAATTCTTTTTGGTATAATGACACTGTGTATTCCTTCCATCTTCTTTTGATGCTTCCTGCACTGTTTAATTAATTTTTCCCATAGAACCTTTCCCTACTGCAGCTTGAAGCTTGACATTTTTTTCTTCAGCTCTTTCAGCTTGAAAAAGGCAGAGAGTGTTCTTCTCTTTGGATTTTCTGTCTACAGGTCTTTGCAGGTTTCATTGATAATTTTCTTTGTCTTCTTGAACCATGTTTGAAATCTTCTGTTCAGTGCTTTTACTTCTTTGTTTCTTCCCTTTTGCATTAGCTACTTGATGTTCAGGAACAAGTTTCAGAGTCTCTTCTGACATCTGTTTTGGTTTTTTTTTTCCTTGTTTTTTTAATGAGTTCTTGCTTTCTCCTTGGGTGATGTCCTTAACGACATTCCACAGTTCATCTGGTCTTTGGTCATTAGTGTTCAACACATCTAGTCTGTTTTTGATATGGTCTCTAAACTCAGGTGGGATATACTCAAGGTTGTACTTTGGCTCTTGTGGACTTGTTCTAACGTTCTAACGTGCTTCAGTTTCAATTTGAGCTTATTATGAGCAATTGGTGGTCTCTTCTGCAGTTGGCCTGTGACATGGTTCTCACCGCTGACACTGAGCTTTTCCATTGTCTCATTCCACTGATATGGTCTGTTTGATTCCTGTGTATTCCATCTGGTGATGTTCATGTGTGTAGTAGCTGCTTATGTTATTAAGAAAAGGTGTGTGCAATGAAGAAGTCATTTGTCTTGCAAAATTCTATCGTGTGATCTGTCATTCTTTCTGCCACCAGGTCCATGTTTTCCAATTACTGATCCTTCTTCTTTGTTTCCAACTTTTACATTCCACTCACCAGTAATTGTCAGTGCATCCTGATTGCATTGTTATCAATTTCAGGCTGCAGAAATTGGTAAAAATCTTCATTGGTATGTAAATTTGAATGTTAGTTGTATTAACTGATCTTCCTTGTAGGCATACAGATTTTATCCTGTCACTGATAGCATTGCACTTCAGGGTAGATCTTGAAATGTTCTTTTTGACAATGAATGCAGTGCCAATCCTCTTGAAGTTGTTTTTCCCAGCATAGTCGGCCGTATGATTGTCTAATTCAAAATGGTCTGTTTTCAACTCACTAATTCCTATGGTATCAGTCTTAAAGCATTCCCTTTCATTGTTGACAATTTCTAGTTTCCACTTTTCTTAGATTCATACTTCATGCAGCCCTTTGCAGCTGGTTCTTCTCATTTTGAGTTATGCCACATTAGCAAATGAAGGACCTGAAAGCTTGACTTCATCCATGTCATGAAGATCGAATCTTCTTTGAGGAGGTAGCTCTTCCCTAGTCGTCTTCTGAGTGTCTTCCAATCTGAGGTGCCTCATTTTCCAACACTATGTTTAACAGTGTTCCACTGCTATTCATAAGGCTTTCTCTTTTCAGAAGTAGACTGCCAGGTCCTTCTTCCTAGTCTGTGTTAGTCTGGAAACTCAGCTAGAACTTGGGTGAGCCTGCTGATACCTGAATACTGGTGGCTTCCAAGATCACAGCAACATGCAAGCTCCCACAGTGTGACAAACTGACAGACACATGGGGGAGGGGAACACATCAGGGGGAGAAAACAGCTGGTCAGACTTTTGCCTCCACTTCTGGCTGTTCACTTGACATAAATAATCAAGGCTGAAGAGTAAAGCATTAAGTTAAAGCTACTCCACCTCCCCCTGCTCATGTTACCCTTTTCATTTCCAAGTGAGTTTGAGGAAAATTATGTTCTTTGGCTCTGGTAAAATTTGGTTCCAGGTTTCCTTTTTTGTTTGTCATTTATTGTTGATTCTACCCACCCTTCCCCCTTACTCCCCCTCACATGTAAATGAAGGCAGGGATCTTTGTCTGCGTTGTTCTCTGCTGTAACTTCTGGTGTGTATCCCAGTACCTGGCACACAGAGATGCTCAGTAAGTATCTGTTAGGTGAGTGAGGGTGCAGGGTGCCGATAGCTGGGTGTTGCTTAACATTGTCCTGGATGGAGAAGGAATGGTCAGTAATACAGCCTGCTGATTATCTTCATCTCCTGTTTATCCAGAAATTTCTGTCTCTGAGCATACTAGCAAGATGCAAACATAGACCCAGAGAAGTCAGCTGCCCCCGATGTAGCGTGCTTACTAAATGACATGCCTTCTTGCAGGACTGAGGTCATAGAACAATATGTACAAGGCTCACCATGGGCCTAGATTCCTCTTCCTCCTTAGACTCTTGCCAAATCCACACATTTCGCAGGACTTCACTGAATGCCCTCTCCTCAGGGAACCCTATCCCTGAATATCTGGTCTCTCACTTAAACTTGTGTCCAGAACTAAGATCTGAAGCCACAGACTGTGACCACTTCTCAGAGGTGCATACTGCAGTGCCAGGAGTTTCCTGCCACTTCACATAGTGCAGCAGCCACTGCTGGTTCCGTGCTCTTCGGTCTATTCTCATAGACTCTTTTCTCACTCTCAAGTATGGATGTCCCTTTTGTCTTTAATACTCAACTTCGTTACCCAAGACTACCAGGAAACAGAGGAATGGAATGACTAAAAGCATAGGCTCTGGGATCAGGCAGTTGAAGGTTTGAGGGTCACATCTGTCATATATTAGCTGTGAGATAGTGGGCAAGTTAACCTTTTTGAGCTTTAATTTTCTATCTACAAAATGAGGATAAGGATAGTATAATAATATTAATAGGCTCCTTGTGAAGATTATGTAGCATAATGCAGTGCTTGGTTCAGTAAAAATGTTTGCAACTGTTTTTGATCGTGTCAGTAGCGTAGTTGTGATGTGGATGGTACTGTTCCCTGGCATTTGGTTTGCCAGAGCAAGGGTTAGGGAATAAGAGCTTTATTTATTTATCCTACATTGCACCATGGTTTCCCAGGTGATTTTGCAGCAAGTAGCTGACTTACCCGCTGTTTGCTACCCCTTCCCTGCAAGGAAAATGAGTCGGGGGTGATACTTGGCTAGAGCAGCGGAAGCTATTGTCTGCTCACAGTTTGACCCTCAGAAGGATCCTAATCACAGAGTCACCCTGACTTCCTTAGTCTTGAGGAATCAGGCTGAAAGCAGCTAAAGCCATTTGCCCTTGAGTTGACTGTGACTCTTAGTGACCGCATGCATTTCAGAGTTAAACTTTGGTGTGTTGTGTTTTCAGTGGCTGATTTTTCTGAAACAGATCACCAGTCTTTCTTCTTTCTTTTTCTCTCTCTTTTTTGCAGTGCTATATATGAAGGTCCACAGATCAAATTAGTTTCTCATTAAACAATGAATTTACATATTGTTTTGTAATACTGATTGCCAATAGCATGTGTCAGTACTTTTCTTGACCTTGGGTTTCATATTTCCATTCATCCAGCTTTCCTGCCCCTGCTGCTTTCTCATCCTTACCCCAGGGCTGGTGTCCCCATTTATTCTCTGGTACATGGCTGAGGAATTAGTAGTATTGTTTGTTTTATGGGTCTGTCTAGTCTGTGGCTGAGGGTGAACCTCAGAAACAACTACAGTACTGAGTTAAAAGGGTGTCCTGGGGCCATCTCTTGGATTTCTTTATCTGTATTAGACCTGTAAGTATGGTCTTTTTTTGTGTGTGTGTGTGTGAGTTAGCTTTGTTTTATGGTTTTCGCCAGCTCTGTCTGGGACTGTCTTTGGCGATGCCTGTCAGAACAGTTGGTGGTGGAAGCTGGGCCCAATGAGCTTGTGTTAGATGGACTCAGTTTTGTGGAAGCTGTGGTAATTTGTGGTCCCTGAGTCCTTTGGACCAATCATTCCCTGTGTCCTTGGCTTTCTTCATTCTCTCTTGGTCCAGACAGGATAGGACCAGTGGAGTATGTTAGAGGGCCCCTGTTGTAGTCATCTGGTACTGCTCTAACAGAGCATGAGTGGAGGAAAACTTCAGGAGGAAAAATTTTATGGTCAAAGTCTAGTAAGCCACAAATCCATTCACAAGTTATAAATTCACTCAATAAGAGAAGTTATCACAGTCCAGTAGGCTGAGTCCAAATTCAATGAAAGCATCTCGGCACGGGAACCTCAGGTCCAAAGGACGTGCTCTGCTCTCAGTGCTACTTTCTTGGCGGTATGAGGTTCTCAACTCTCCTCACTTCTTTCCCTTACATCCTACAGGTCGGTAGCTTGAGTCCTGCCTCATCGGCACAGGTGCTGCCCGTTCTTTCTCATCGGTGTCACAGAGGTAGGATTCACAACACACGGGAGGAATCACCATATTGGGACTCAGCCAAGTCGAATCAATACATACCTTTTTTACGGGGGACACAATGCAGTCTGTAACAGCCCCTCACCAACTTTGAAGTCTCCGGGTGCTATTCATGAAAGTAGGTTGTAAAAAATATCTTTATAAATTATGTTATGACAATTGAGGTTAGTGTCCCCCAAGACTGTGGTTTGCAGCCCTCAGCCTATAATGTGATCCTTCAGGGAGTCTGGATGTGTCTTTGAAGTTGTGAAGACTTTGCGTTGGTCAGGTTGTTGCCTGTTTTTCTTCTGAGACACCTCTGGGTAAACTTGAACCATCAACCATTCTGTTGATAACAGAATGCATTAACAGTTGACACCTCTTACGGATTCCTGAAAGCAGCTACAGGGCCATACGAGAAGCATGTACGAGACATTTAAATGTCAACACACAACATTCTAGAAGGGTAACAATTATCTCCAACATAAACTTGTAGCAATATCTTTAAAACACAGTAGAATCTATAGTTATGCAACTCTAGGCACATATGGAAGAGGACCTGGGTCTCTAGATCAGCAAAGTAATGAATGTAATATTAAAATTTTCTCTTTTAGATCTATCAGGTATTATAATCTATGTACTGTCTCCACTTCCTCATGAGCCAACAGGAAACCAAACCATATGCTGGTGTTGTTTTTTTAAAAAGCAGTCAATGTCAGTTTGAGTTGGGGGCAGGGTTGCTGTCGTTCATTTCCTTTGCTTGTGCCCTGTACCGTGGTCTGGGTGGGGTGAGGGGAGCATGCAGGGCTGCTGGTCAGCGTCTGCCCAAGGAACTGCATCTGTGCGTCTGTTGATGAGAACTTGTATGTTGGCTGCGAGGAGGCATTTTCACTGGCTTCACTGGCTTCCCCTTATTAATGAAGCATGGAAACTAGTTTCCTGCCCATGCCAGGAATGCCTGCCATTGGTGACTGCAGCACTTTGCACATTAATGTCAGTTAAAGATATGGATGGGTGGTATTTCTCACTTAATCTAGAAAGAATTTCCTTTCTTTTTCTTAAAAAAGTAAGTGATTTCTTCTCAGAAAATCTAGATCCAAGATTCATAACTATTTTACTTATTATTAAACTTTTCAATTTAAATATGATGTACCAACTGAAAAGTGCAGAATGCAGCTTGATGTTTTTTTGCAAGATAAGCATACTCATGTATGCTCAGATCAGGCGTGGGAATGCTGCTAACAGCCTCACGTCTCTTCATCCCCCTCCTAGTTACTATTTCCCTTTCTCCCCAAATCCCTCTGTCTCTGCCTTTTTTTTTTTAAAGCAAAAAAAGTTTGTTTTGGCATATGATCAAAATGCTAAAAGTGAGAAAGCAGATGGGCAAGCTGCTAGAGCCCTGTCTGTTCAAGTCTAAGGAAATTATGGAATAGACATTGTGAAAAGCTGCCTAATGGACTGGATACAGTTATCACAGTACCTGACTCCTTTATTATAATCATAGAATCAAGAAACACATTGGAAAAGAAAAAAAGAGACACACTGGATGCAATGCAGGTGGTTCGAAGGTCTGATATGCGTTAGTTTTCCCTGTTGGAGCCCTGGTTGTGCAGTGGTTCAGCATTCAGCTGCTAACCAAAAAGGCTGGCAGTTTGCATCTACTCATCGCTCCTTGGAAACCCTGCGAGGCAGCTCTGCTCTGCCCTTTGGGATCACTGTGAGTCAGAATCAACTCAAAGACAATGGTTTGTTTTTTTTGTTTGTTTGTTATAGTATAGTGTTGTGTTTATTAAAAAAGCTGTTGAGACAGTGATTTAAAACATTAAGTGCAAAGCAAATAAATATAGTTGAGCCACGACAGCACTTGGCTTGGCTCTGTAGATAAAGAAATTTGGATCTGTTTATATAGATTGTTGAATCTACAAAATCACCATTACAATTAGCTGAAGAAAAAACTGATCACTGCTTATTATGATAACTTTCAAATAGCCACTGGAAACAATAATTACGCCAAACTTGTCTAATTATCAATGACTCATTTTTTTTTTTAATGCTAATATAAAGTAAAATTCCAGGTTTTTGTTTTCCTAAATCAATTGGGATATATAGTGGGATAGGAATAGACCACCATAGCATCAGCTTGGATCCTGAGATCATACTGCTCGTAGCCCCTGTAGTAATTCCTTGACTTTTTTGAATACGCACATATCTGCCCAGACACTGAGGACAAAGGCAGTGTCCTCATGCCTTCACTGATTCATTTAATAAGTAGCTATTGACTTACGTAAGAGCAAACAGTTATGAGCTCTGGACTAACCGAAACGTTAGTGGTTAGAATCTACCCAGAGACCCGGGAAATCCCTGGTGATCTGCTTGTAAAACATCACAGCCAGGAAAACTGTACAGAGCACAGTTCTACTCTGAAGCATGTGAGGTAGGTTACCATGAGTCTGAATTGACTCAGTAGCAACTGGTCTGGTTCTTACTCTTCTGCCTTATACCAGGCACTGTGCCATGTACTGAATTGTACTATGGAAAGCATAGCTGACATGGTTCTTGCTCTCGTCGTGTTTACAGTCTAATGGGGGAGACAGACATTAATCAGTCATAAAAAAGTATTTTTTTACAAAGTGAGATATCTGAAAGAAGTGAACATGGGTTGATGAGAATGCGAAACAGAGCTTGACCTAGGCTGGGGACATTAGGAAAGGCTGAAGGGGGAACGATGAGCTGGTATCTGAAGGCTGGGTGAAGAAGTAGGGAGAGATCAAGCATTTCAGAAGGATACATCAGCACACAAAAAGTCAGTGCAAAAAGCATGTCACTGGTGAGGAATTAACGGAAGCGCAAATGTGACTAATACTCAGAAAGTTAAGAGTTGTGTTTTGAGAGATTAGTTTAGGAGAATGGCTCCCCGCAGAATTTTTCAGTCAAGTTGGAGGCATTGATCTTTGTCCTGTGAGCTGTGGGAAGCTATTGAAAGCAAGGATGAAACTGACTTTACCTTACAGATGGAGACTATCACTCTTGTTGTGCTGTAGAGAAGAGATTATTATTGTTGCTGTTGTTAATAGCTGTCCCGTTGATTCTGACTCATGGTGATGCTGTGTATGCAGGGTAAATGAAGAGATTAGAGGAAGCCAAATTCGATTTGGGATGGTCAGTTAGTGCCTGTTTCCGAAGGCTGTGCCAGACCTGGTACCAGTTGGGATTGTGGTGTGGCACTGAAGGTGGACAGGAGAGAGGTTTCTGAAGCAGCATCAACAGGATGCAGCAGTGCTTTGAAACACTGAATATAGGGAATGAGATGAGGGGACTTCAAGATTGACTCTTAGGTTTTTAGACTTGTACAGTGCAATAAGGAGTGCTGAAGGAGATAAGGTTGGGGAAAGATGAGTTTAGTTTTTGATGTGTAGAGTGGAAGTACTTTTATGTGGACATAATAAGTAGGCAGTGGGATATTTGGATTAGGAATTTGGAGGAGGGATTTGGAATTGAGATACAAACTTGAGAATCTTAGGCTAACTGATGGTAATTGTACATACCCTCAATGTCTGATTCTCTCTGGCTCTCTCCATCTACTTACTGCCTAGCTGATTCCAACCCAGGGCAACCCCATATGTCGTGTCAGCATAGAACCATGCTCCAAAGTGTTTAGTGACCGAGTTTTGAAAGTAATTCACCAGGTCTTTCTTTGGAGGTGCCTCTAGGTAGATTCAAACCTCCAAGTGCAGTAACCATTTGCACCACCCAGGTGCTCTGCCTAGTGCTTTGTGTGGCGTATTTTAAGTTCTTGGCTTTTGAATAAACAGAATAAATGAAATGCAGTCTAAACAGTTTATTTTTACTATAAACTGGAGCAGTGTTTAAGGACAATGCATAATCATCTCTGTAGAAAGGCTGTCTGTTGAAGAAAAAATAGTAGAATGTATCTCCAACCAAACAAAAACAGTCCTTTGGGGTCACCTGCTGTTTTAAAAGCAGTTGACTTTCTGAGTAAGAATTTGGAAAGAGGTTGGGAAATCAATTCGAGTAATAGGAGATCTGTTGCCTCTCTTCCTGTTCCTGAAAGCCCTGCAGCCTGTGGCTGTCTAATCTGTTGCGTAGTAACAGTACCATCCGGCAGTTACCTCCACAGATGGACGAACAGGAGCGTGCTGCATCTGCTTGGCTGCAAATCTGTCAGCATGGCAACAGATAGCACAGACTCAAAAAATACCTTAGTTATAGCCATGGCTAAACCATAAAGGACGAGAATGGTGGGGGCCCAAAATCTTAACAGAATGGTTTTATGTCAGCGTTACACATCACTACTTCCTGGATCATTAATGGCTTTTACTGAGCCAGTCAGGACCTGGCATCCAGATGGCCAGATGAGCTAAGAAGTATTGTCCCTTGTACTCTGAATTCTGGGTGGCAGAGTGAAGGTGATAACTGAACTTAACCCTTCTTGTTTTTTTTAAAGGCAGCAAATTATGTTAGCCCTAGATGTGATAGGCCGTTGCAGTTTGTTTTGTCTTAGAGGAGAGCAGTGGATATGTAGAGAAGAAATTGGCACAACAAATATTTGTCCTATCATGTACTCTTCTTTGAGAGTGTAATTCTTTATTTATTTTTAATTATTACTATGATTGAATAAAAATGTGCATTCCCATATAAATTTGCATGCCCACGTCTATGCAGCTCCCACTGCTCTCCCTGCCCAGTGATAGCACACTGTTCCTCTCTGCTCCATACATGTCCTATCCTCCCAACAATCTCCTGTTCCCTCCTCTCCATCCACTTCCCTGCCTCCAGTAAGAGGTCAGCAGGATGACATCCTATAAATGCATAGAACCATAAATTACACATGTGATATGGTCACTCTGTGTCACCAAGTCCAATCCATTCCTGTCCAGAGAGTTGACTTCCATTGTGATTTATAGACAGAGGCAGCATCAGGGCCAGGGGCCATGCTCCTGGGGGAACTCTGAGGCCCCTGGACCATCAATTGTGGTTTTTTAGTGGAGGTCTCAGGATGCACCCCTTTTTATTCTTGTGTTGCCAGTGAGACTCAACTTCGTGAGCTCCATCGCAACTATCACTGGTGGTGGCTGGGCACCATCCAGTTCTTCTGGTCACAAGTCAGTGTAGTCACCCACTCCCGTGGACCTCTCTGTCTTCTGGGTTCTCTTTCTCCCATGTCATTTTGGTCCTCGGTGATCATCTATTCCTGCTGAGTTGGTACTGTTTGCTGTAGCCTTGGATGGCAGCTTTGCAGCTTTTAAGACCCTAGACGCCAGAGAGCGTAATTCTTAAAAGATGATATGCTTAGAAATACAAATATTACATTTAACATTACCCTAGTCATCCAAACTTCATTCTTAAGGAAGTGCAAACAAGAATGGTGCATGTTTTTAAAAGGCAGCAAGTTATGTTAGCCCTAGCTATGGAAGCCGTTGCAGTTTGTTTTGTCCTAGAGAAGAACAGTGGGTATGTATTCAAATCCAGTATTTATTGAATACCTGCTGTGTGCCGGGCTGAGACTCCAGTGTTCCTGGCCCTCACAAAGCTCGCAGTCCAGCCCAGAGGACAAGGCATTGAACAAGTAATTACAAGCCTGATTAGAGTCTTGAAACCTGCAAGGTGCCAAGCAGTTTACCTGGAGAAATGATATCTAGACACCATCTTCAGCGACTGGTGAGAATTAAACAAAGAGAAGGAGAGAAGGTTCCAGGTGGAAAAAGCAGGATGCTGATGACCAGCCAAGGTTGGGAGTGTGCCAAGAGGAGAGGCGGGAGAGACATGGCCAGCTGATGTTGAAAGGCATGGTAAAAAGTTTTGAGTTTTATCTTAAGGGCAACCAATGGGCTGGGAAAGGTTTTAACAATGGAAATGACAGAATCAGATTTATGTTTATAAGAAAATTACTCTGGCTTCAGTGGTAAGAAATTAGAAAAGGTGAAACAAGTCTGTTTGGCAGGCTGCTGCATTGATCCAGGGGGATGGAGAGAGGAAGGAGGGCAGAGACTATGATGGCCCTGACTGGGTGGCTGCAGTAGGGCTAAAGAGATTGAGTGGATCAGCTCTGTTTTACTTTGTGTCATGGATTGAATTGTGTCCCCCCCAAAATATGCGTAGCCATGTGGCTGGGACATGATTCCCAGTATCTTGTGACTGTCTTCCATCTTGTGGTTTTCCTGTGCTGTATGTTAAAGGATCACGGTGGTACTGTAAATCCCTTTATAAGATAACCTCCCAGCTCCACTGTAAAGGGATTTTCCCTGGAATATGGCTTGCCCCACCCTTAATCTTTTCATCCCACAAGAGATAAAAGGAAAGGGAAGCAGGCAGAGAATTGGGAACCTCACGCCATCTAGCAAGCAGCGCCGGGAGAAGAGCGCATCTTTCGGACCTGAGGTTCCTGCGCCAGGATGCTCGCTGGACAGAGACTGATGCAATACCGGACTTTTCTCCAGAGCCAACAAGGGGGTAAACCTTCCCCTGGAGCGGACACCCTGAATTTGGACTTGTATCCTACTGGACTGTGTTTAAGAATAAACCTTCCTTTATTAAAGCCATCCGCTCTGTGGTATTTCTGCTAGGGCAGCCCTAGCTGACTGAAACACTTTGTAAAAGTAATTTTTTTCCTCTTGCACAAGTATTTTTACATTGCTAACATTTGTAAGCATGGAAAAGCAAGTCACTCAATCCGGCTTCAAAGGAGTTAGCATTATGAGTGTAAATTCTTCTAGTCTCACATCTATGCCCTTACAATACAACTCACTTTTAAAAGTAGTGTTTGTATATTATATGCACAGTTTTATAACTCACACTTTTAGTACCGTCCCTTTTAATTTTCATAAAAATGTATGTAACAAAACGTTTGCTACTTTACCATTTTTTACATGCATAATTCAGTAGATTGCTTTTGTCATGCTCAACCATCACCACTGGCAGTTTCTAAATTTTTCCATCACCCTTAACAAAAACTCAGTGACCCCTAAGGAATGAGCTCCCTTTCTGTACTCCCTCTCACCCCTGTTAACCACTAAGAAGTTCAGTCTTCATACCATTGCCTGCTCTAGGTACTTCGTAGAAGTGGGGTCATAGAAATTTACCCTTTCATGACTGACTTATTTCACTTAACGTAATGTTTTCCAGATTCATCCATGTTGTAGGATGTATTAAGGTCTCATTCTCTTCATCGCCAGTCGTATTCTATTGCAAATATTCTACTGATGAGCATTTAAGTTTGATTATTGTGAATAGCCAGAGTCCTGGTGGAGTGATATCTTTTTGAATGTAAATTCTTTGGGCCTGTGTTGAAGACTGAAGTGTCTTGGTGTCAGTTTACACATTTCCCCAGAAAGATTCCTCTGTCAGTGAATATAGATAAGCCTAGGACTTATTTTCAGTCTGTCCTTGATGGTTGAGACTTGTCAGGTGGAAATTACCTAGCTAATTTAGAGTTAATTTGTGTTCTGAAAGAATGTCTGTGTGATATGTTGGCATCGAAACCATGGGAGAAGAATCCGTGGGAGATGCTTTGTTGACACTTGCATTGTGAGATCTCTGTATGAGCTCTGTTGTAGTGAGGGCGGCATCACAGGCTTTCTGAGGCTGTTGCTGGGGCTTGTGAGATGCTTGAAGAGCTGAATTGCATCTCTGGATAGTCAAAGTGAAGGGATGTCATAGGATGAACTGCCAAATAGCTTCCTGAAAAGTGAGCCGAGCCAGGAAATCTCCCCCAAGACCTGCTGAAGGAGAGATTAAGTAATGAAATGTTACTGGGGTATCATTTTGAAACAATGTGAGGGCCCTTCTTGACGGTTCATAAAACAAACCAGTACACTTCTAAGTTGGAAATTTTTGTCACCCCTTTTGGATGATCTCTTTTGTTTTGACAGAGCTTTCTTAGGCTTTGCAAAATCTCTGGAAGGTGTTGTAGCTGCTTGGGTGGTTAGTATACACCAGAGACACAGAAAGTTTTTCTAGGCTCAGAAAATTTTGGAACAGTGTCTCTTGGTTCCCCAAAAGTTTCCCATAGAAGCTTTATTCTTTTCTTCCAGAGGTTAGAAGTAAGAGTCTCGTGGCCTTCACCTCTAACTTTCCTAATATCCAGCATCCAGCCCCAACAGGGGAAGAAAGGACCATTCTGAGTGGCCCAAAGCCCTGCCTGACTCTCCTGAGACCTGGCCTACAACATGTGAGGGAGTCAGAGGTTAGGGACTCTGGGGATCAGCATTCCCAGGCAGTGATGGGGGAATGGGGAACGTGTGTCAGGTAAGCCAGGTGGAGGAGGAGGCAGCAAATGTGCCCTGTTGAACACAGTCTGTTCAGTCCCAATTTATGAAACTGCACATAGGTCGGTGTGTGCCGCAGTGTATTGGACAGTAGGCTCGGGAGGGTCTGTTTAAGGAGCTGGGGTGCTGTCCAGCTGTCAGTTTTGCATTTGGCAAGATTCATAACTTCCCTTTCCCTCTGAGAAGCTCTTTGCTTCCTTGCTTTGGTGAGCAGCTGCACTCATGGGAGAGGCCAAAGTGGCTAAAACATCTGGTTGGAGGACCTTCTGGTGCTTCTGGGAGTTATGCTCACTTAGGTATATCACAAAAAGCGATAAAACCAAGCATTGCACTTCTTCTAAGAAGAGCTGAGAAGTACTGATCTGTGGCCACAAGGGAACAATTTTCCGTATGTTTATTATCTTGGTAGTTCGTTCTGACTTGCCTGGAAGATGGCTCTTCTGGGTCTGTAATTCTCTACTTTTTCTGTATGTTGGGCTTTCTTCTGTTCTTTGCTCCAAGTACCCTTAAGTAAAAGGTTTGCTATAGCAAGATTTGCCAAATGCTTAGGCCTCCAGCCTCACACCTCTCTGTGCTTGGTTTTCTCAGTGTGTGGAGAATACAGTATCATTCATTCAATTCAGCAATCACTTACGAGGTTGCTGTTTGGTGGTGGTGTTGTTAGCTGTTGTCAAGTCCACCCCTCAGTCCCTTGGGGAGTCCCTGCTAAATACAAAGGAACACTCCCTGGTCCTGAGCCATCTCCAGCATTGGTTGTGAATTGGGCTGTTTGTTTATTTATTTATATTTGATTGAATGAAAATGTACATTCCCATATAGATTGCATGCCCACCTATATGCAGCTCCCACTGTTCTCCCTGCCTGGTGACAGCATGCTCTTCTTCTCTCTCCATATATGTCTTACACTCCCAACAATCTCCTGTCCCCTCCTCTCCACCCACTTCTCATCCTCCAGTAAGGGGTCAGTGAGACGACATCCTATAGATGCACAGAACCATTAAGTGCACACATGATAAGGTCACTCTGGGTCACCAAGTCCAATCCATTCCTGTCCGAGAGTTGACCTCCATTATGATTTAATTGGACTGTTTTGATCTATAGGATTTTCAGAGGTAGGTCTCTGGACCTTTTTCCTAGTCTGTCTTAGTGTGGAAGCTCTGCTGAAACCTGTTGAGCATCATAGCCACACAAAAACCTCATCTGGCAGACAGGTGGTGTCTGCCCAGGAAGTGCATTGACCTGGAGTTGAACCTTGTCTTCTGCATGGAAGATGAGAATTGTACCACTGACGCACTAATGCTGCTGAGTTTGTTGTCGAGCAGGTAAAAGTGCTATGTTGAAGGTGCTGCCCTCAAAGAGTTTACAGCATGAATGTCTTACCTCTGCTGTCTGGTAATAATGCAGTCTATTGGGCCACAAAATCTGTTTCTGTGATACAAATTGAGCTCATATGTGATTGGATACTAGGGGAATGGTGTCAATTCATGTATGATTTTTTGCTTGAGGCAAGAGGAATCAGAATACCAGTTTTAGAATTCTAGCCTTCTGCAGGAAAGGAAAATTTCGTCACCTCATTGTACCCACAGGAGCTCATTCTGCTCTATTTCAAGGAAATTAGACCTGTGCCCAGGGTGGCCTTCCTAGAGACTTGCACCCCAGCCTCGAGAGCTCCCAGCTTCCACTTCCTCCTGCCTTGTCTCTGCATTTGGAAGACATCATTTCCATTGCAGGGAAAAAAAAAATCAAATTCTACTTTTTGCTTTTTAAGTTCTAATGCCAGCTGTACATATAGCACTCCCTTCTCTGACCCTTGCCACATGGGGCTGGATCATACCTCACAAGTTAAAGGGCGTAGTCCTCCAGAATACTGAGTCTGCCCAGGACCTCAGATGCCACCACAAGCTGAAGGATTCCTATGATACCCTCACTTCTGACCTGATGGCTAATAATTCTTCAGGGTTTCCTTTATTTCCTCAGGACACATGCCATAAGCTTAAGGGTCCCCAAAGCTCCCTCACTTCTGACCTGTTGACTTCCAGTACTCCCTTGGGTTACAGAATTAGCTGGAACAGCTCCACAGCACTCATGGAAGGGGTTATACTCATGGAAAGGTTATACAGCAAAAAAGGATAGAAATGACAAGAGGGGTAGGGTGAAGTCTGGTAGGGTTCCCAAATGGAGCTTCTATGTCCACAGAAGGGACACACTAACCCTCTCACTTGCATCTATGCATATAGCAAACCCATGGAGTTTTCATGTCCAGAAGCTTTACTGGGGCCTCTTTGCATAGGCATGATTAATTGAATCAGTCTACCACCTGTGGTCACCTATAGTAGGCAGTGGTCTTTCTGATCACAAAGTTGTACAGACATGGAATGGTCTGCCCCATTCTGTTTTTTCCTGTAAGTTATGGTGCAGACATCCTGAGGATCAGGATGGTTCAACATCCATGATGCAAGGAGGTGGAATTTCTGAACCTCCTCCTTTCAGCCTTGCTCCAATACCCTTTCATCTATGAGCCAAGAAAGAGACCCTGACAGGAGCTGCCAGCTCCTGGTAGCTCTGTTATAGGGATGCCCAGGGGTGGGCTGCGTGCTCTGAAAAGGGGCTCCATCAATTGCAGGCCTTACCCCTGCTGGATACGGTGTCTGGAGGAAGCCTGTGCGTTTCACAGGGGCTCAAGATTCTGTAAGGAAATTTCTTTCCCCTACCATTTCCTGAATTGTGGGATGAGGACTCCCAACTGTCTTTATATCAATAAAGGAGGGGAGGAAGGAATAGCTGTTTTAGAGTCTTTTGGTTTGGCCTGATTCTGTGGTGACCATAAGGGAGTAAAAGCACTCAGTGCCAGCAGAGGTAAGCACCTAGTTTATTGCTATCATCTTCGTTATGAGTTGTGTCCAGACAGCAGCAGGCTGGCTGTTGGGCTCTCCAACTCTGTGCAGGCAAGGCCTAGGTCCAACCCACTGCCGTCGAGTCGATTCCAACTCATAGCAGCCCTACAGGTCGGAGTAGAACTGCTCCATGGAGTTGCCAAAGAGAGCCTGGCAGATTTGAACTGCCTACCTTTGGTTACCAGATGTTGCACTTAAGCCCTGTACCACCAGGGTTTCTAGAAAGGCCTAGGTAGGAGGAATAAATAAAGCATGCATAGTACTCAGCCACAGGGCTTTCTTTGAAAACCGAGAAGAATGGATAAAAGTTTCTCAATGGCTTACCTTTCGGCAAGTTAAGAGGTAGGCATGGACACACCACTTGCTTTGAAGAACAAATCTATTTATTAAACTTCTATATCTGAACATCAGAGGCTTAAAAGACTGGTTCTTTTTTACCACACACGTTCGCAAAATGTGGTCATGGGGATCCATGGGCACGTTATCACCCGCTGTTTGCTTTCAGAGTTGTCAGTGAAGGGTACATGATAGCCGATTGTTCCTGGTACCTCAGAGGGCTGCATATCTGTGGAAAGGAGCTTGCCTGTGACCACACGTCCACCTCTCCAGTAGGTGGGAATGGGGTCCCCTTTCTGGGAATGCAGCCAAAGTTCTGATGTGTTGTTTCTTTTAGCTCCTGTTTTCCGTTATGTCATTGTTAAGCTGAGGTGAGAAGATAGAAGAGTCGTAGAATGGAAGACATGGGCAAGAAATATGTCATATTGGAAAAACCAAAGAGTTCCTTTGACTAGCAAGTACTTCCCTTGAAGGAAAATTGCAAGATGCTTTATCTACCCAAGGAAGGCCTGGTGGTAGAGTGGTTAAGTGCTGTGTTCGCTAACCAAAAGATTGGCAGTTCAAACCCTCCAGGCTCCACTTGAAAACTCTGTGGAGCAGTTCTACTGTCCTGTAGGGTCTCTATGAGTTGGAATTGACTCAACAGCAATGTTGTTTTTTTTTTTAACCTACCTGAAAAAGTATCTTAGTGCAAAAAATGTTAATATCTAATCATGTGGATCAAAATATTGTTTCACACTAGCTCCTATGGAGCTTTGAGGTGACTACAGTCCTGGCCGGTGGCTTGACTGCAGCCTCGGTGTGTGTGTATGTGTGTGTGACAAGGAAGCAGTCCTCTTCACGATCGCTGTATCTCCAAAAGGCAGCCTGTCTGCCTGCTTCCACTTACAGTGACTGTGTGGAAGGGTACGTGGGGAAGGTAAGCCAGATTCTCAAAATTGGCATCTCTCAGTGACCCAGGAAAAAGGGCTATGTGTCAGATAGTGACTGATGACAAAACTGGATTCTTAGCACCTTTCGTGAGACATTTGCACCTTTTGGTTTTAGCTTTGCACTATAGCCACAATTCTGGGGCAACCAGAAAAAAACCACTGTTGACTCCTAGTTTCAGAAATAGTCTTGAGCTCTATTTTTTTTTTTTTTTTAAGGCAAGCTGTGTGTCTTCCCAAGACAAACTTGAAAATATATCTGTACCCAGAATATTGGGGTATTGTTAGTTAAACGTCTGCTTAATTATGTTAAATTACAAACTGATGCCTTGGAAGAATTAGTTCCCCAGAAGATGGGACAGACTTTTTTCCCCTCAGTACTTTGTCACAATATTAATAATAATGCAGCCGATTGAGGCTTGTGCTATAAAAGAGTTTAATTTTCAAAGACAATTAGACAATTTTATGGCTGACTTGAAGCACTTGTCTCTAACCATTGAGTTAATATCACATTGCCTCTCTGACAAATTCCTGCTGACAGTCAAAGTAGAGATGAGTTGTGGAAAGTACAAAGCCTTTCAATTAATTTATGATCCTGTTAGATAGAAAACTTATAATTACCCTATGACTGTTGGTGTTATCCAAAAAATAATTGAAAACTGGTTTTAAGGAAAAAGTTATTTTTTGCACTTGAAAAGTGATATTAAAAAAAAAAAATGCTGTGTTCCCCCTCCCAAGAGTGAGGAGAAGTGAAGATTTCTGGTCCCTTCTTTCTCGTACCCAGCCAAGTTTGTAAAGTGTTTTTTGGAGACTAGGCAATTATTCAAAGCAATCTTCAGATTTTATATTCTTGCTTAGACATCTCACAAACAGCTGATTGACACATTTGTTCACCATGTACTAAGTGTGGAGTGCTTAGGGCCTGTTCTAGGCTTGGGGACACAGCTATGAACATGGATGAGACTCCTCCTCTTTTGGGGCTCCGTGGATAATGGGAGTGAGGGGAGGTCGACAACACACAAGTAAATGAATAATGAACAAGATAATTGTATGGTGTTCACTGCAGTGCAGCAAATGGAACTGGGTAATGTGGTAGAACGTATGGAGGCAGGAGAAGGTAGTCTGTTTGGTCCTGTGATGCTCATTACTGACTTTGGCAGGTAAGGCCTGAGAAAGGTTCCCGCTGTTTGTGAGGTGGTGCTGCACATTTGAAATGGAAACCTGTGTAGGAACCTGGCAAAGCACTAGCAGACTACCTTTGGGCTCCCAGTTCAGCTAAGTAGAACACATAGCTTCTTTAGGGAAAAGAGAAGAAGGCATTGCAAGTCTTAAACAAGAGTAAGGTTCCCCAATCGCTGCCGTAATCAGATTCATTAAAACTGAATGCATATTTAAAGCTTCCTATGATTAACTTTATTTTAATGTAAGTAATAATGTTTGAATTCCTCTATGATGTCGAAAGGTATCTTGATTTAGGAAATGGGGAGAAGTGTGCCCCCGATGTAAATCTTTGGCTTTCAGTAAGTGTGAGTAGTAAACCCCCAATACCCTATAAAATAGGGCAAAAAGGCCAAGAATCAGACACACTTGGGGAAAAAAAAATATCTGGTGTGAAAAACTACTACTGTAGACTGTTTGGGGAGCCCTAGTGGCACAAGCTCAGTGGTTAAAGCACTTGGCTACTGACTGAGAAAGTCGGCTGTTGGAACCAGCCACCACTCCTTGAAAGAAAAACGTGGTCGTCTCCTTCTGGGAAAGATTACAGCCTTGTAAAACTCTATGGGGCAGTTCTACTTTGTCCCGTAGGGCTGGTAGGAGTCTGAATTGATTTGATGGCAGAAGGTTTGGGTTTGGGTGTAGACTTACTTGTCTGTGGAAACCGAGGTGGTTTAGTGCTGTGGCTGCTAACGAAAAGGTCAGCAGTTCAAATCTACCAGGCACTCCTTGGAAATTCTGTGGGGCAGGTCTACTCTGACCTGTAGGGCCACTATGATTCTGAATTGACTTGACAGCAATGGGTTATAGGCATTAGCCTGTTTCCTCAGCCACTGTTTTTTTTTCTCTCTCTTCTCTTTTTTTTATTATGATTGAGTGAAAATGTTTATTTCCATTTAAATTTGTATGCCTGCCTGTGTGCAGCTCCCACTGCTCTCCCTGCCCAGTGACAGCACACTCTTCCTCTCCATTCTATACGTGTCATATCCTCCTAACAATCCTCTGTCCCCTCCTCTCCAACCTCTCCCCCGCTTCCAGTAAGAGGTCAGCAGGACATCATTGTATAGATGCATAGAACCATAAAGTGCACCAATGATATGGTCACTCTAAGTCACCAAGTCCAATCCATTCCTGTCTGAAGAGTTGACTTCTGTTATGATTTAGGACAGGGGCAGCAGCAGGGTCAGGTGCCATGCTCCCAGGGGAACCCTGAAGCCCCTGGACCATCAGTTGCAGTCTTTTAGTGGAGGTCTCAGGGTGCACTCCTTTTTATTCTTGTGTTGCCAGTGAGACTCAACTTTGTGAGCCCCATCACAGCTATCGCTGGTGGTGGCTGGGCACCATCTGCTTCTTCCAGTCACATGTCAGTGTAGTCACCCAGTCACGAGGGTCTCTCTGTCTTCTGAGTTCTCTTTCACCCATGTCTTTTTGGTCCTTGGTGATGATCCATTCCTGTTGAGTTGGGACCATTTGTTGTATCTTAGATGGCAGCTTGGCAGCTTTTAAGGCCCCACATGCCACTCACCAGTGTGGGGTGCAGAAGACTCTTAGCTAAATGCTAGTTTTGCCAATTTGATTTGATTGCCTCTGAGAGGATGGTCCCCAGCCCTCCGCCCCAGCTACTTTGTCCTTGCAATATTGGGTTAAGGTGGGAGGAGTAATCATGTTATGTTGAAGTCCAGTTAAAATTGATCTTCTTTCTAATGTTCAGCCACTATGTTTTAACAGCTGAGACAACACGCGTAAAAGAAAATAGTGTAAAACATGCATACAGGTGTAGAAAGATCAGTGTAAAAATACTGAGTTTGTGCTTTCAGTTTCACTCAGTAATGTGGAACATTGTGAACATGTGGTTTTTGGCTGAACTCCTGCCCTGTGCTTGGCCGTACAAAACACAAGTTACTCCCCCACTGAGGAGGAAGCTCTGTAGAGAACCTTAAGAGGCTGTAACCAATAGTTTAGGCCCTGTTCCACAGCCTGTGTACAGGGCATATGTAAATCAAAATGCATTTTTTGTCTGAAAGTAGGCTCCATACTTGGCCTAAGGTGAAAAGTTGATTTCTCTTGAAGGAAGAGAGGCAGCATCACATGGTGGTTCCCAGCAGCTGCCCTGGAATTGTAAGCAGTTTAGTGAAAGCTTGCTGATAATCATGTTTGCCGCTACCATTTTTGCTGTCATTGTTGGGGGTTTCAGCTGGTTTCTGGGTGGGTTTGCCTGGTGCCCTGTGTGTTCTCAGCTGCCCTTTCTGCATAGAACAGCGTGGATCCCCAGAAATGGAAGTGCTTCTGGAGGAAAGAGTGTGCTGCTGGGAATCTGACCGGAAGCTGTGCAGCTCTGGATCTCTGAGCTGTGGAATGTGCTCTTGGTGAAACCTGCTGTGAGTGTCCTCTCGTGTCCTTGCTGTGCAGAGAAAGACAAGTTTGGGAATTTTTACAGGAATGTAGCTGATCCAGTAGGAGTTGCCTCCGGAGGCTTCCCCTTTAGGCTCATCTCACTATATTTTGCTTTTTTCCTACTTGAAGGCATCAGAACTGATTCAGCAAAACACGTGCTCTCGTCTTATGTAGGGATAACCTTGAAAAGCGATGCTGCAGCCTGCTGGTGGGTGTACTTTATTCTGCCCTGGGCCGTACTTGCAAGCCCAGACAAGTCACTTATCTTCTTTTGCCTTCATTTACCCTCGATGGTCACAAAGAGGCATTTGTTCACTGAAGGATTATTTGTAACATAAAATTAGAAATAACCTGAATGATTATCAGTGATGGAATTGCTAAGTAAACTATTGTTGTCAAGCTGAACTGAGTGAGAGAGAGCTGAGCTGAGCTGCCACATGTTTGAGTCACTGATTAAGACAAGAAGCCCAAAGGAGAGTAACAGTCCGGCTTTTAGTCACTTACTGAGATACAGTATCAGGAAGACAGTAAATGCAGAGAAGGGGCCCCTAGCTGCCCCCCCCCTCCAGTTTTCCTCAGGAACAGTACCTGGGTGAGGTTCAGGTAAATTAGCACAGGTGTAGAGGCCATCCTAGTGCCTGGAGAGCCCCGACAAAGTGCTTCTGCAGTTTCATCGACTCTAGGGCTGGGTAAAGGTCAAAGGAGACAGGCTAGTAGTGGACAAGTGCTACTTATGGTGTTAGAGTGGGAGAATGTATCTTTCAGGTCCCTCGCTCTTCCCCTACGCTCCTTCTCTGGCGGCCTAAAGCAGAGTAACCTGAGGAAGGCCTTTACCAAAGGCCCCAGTAAAGAGGCCTCCAGACAGAGGTGCCTGAACTAGGAATGCAGAATGTCAAAGAGCATGACTGAGTAAGATTTTACAAACTGTTAACACTAATTGAACATTGCTGCAACATCCAACTGAGCACATGAGCATTATTGGCAAATGTAGTTTGGATTTAAATTTTGTGTACGAAGATGTTCTAATGGTACAGCTGCAGTGATAGGAAGGAAAGGAATGATTCTAGAGTAATTATGAAAAACTGGTAGCATTTTTGTAGAGGTCTTTCAGAGAAATGACTTGCACCAGCTGTTTAGTGACTTTCATACAAGGCCCTGTGAAGGCAAGCAAGGAACAAATAAGGGCAGGACATGGTTTTTTCACTCCAGGTATTTTATTGTCTCACTGTGTGGCTCAGCCCCTGACCCTTACAGTTATTTAAGATTGTTAATGTAGGTAATTCAGCCCTAAATCACTTCACTCTACAACCTAGCCCCTGTGAAGGTAAGATTTAGCCAGAAGGTAATCCTAATTATGGCCTTTTAATTTAAATTTCAGAAACTGACAGCATATTCCTCCCTTTCCTGTTTGTCTAACTTTCATGTCTGGTCATTAAAAAGAATTAACTTTGTGGGGAGAGGGGTGATTTTATTGGCCCGAATGAACTGCTCGATTTCAAATTGCCAAAAAGCTTATTAGTTCTTGTCATTTTTATGGTACTTATAGTCAGCGTTTTACATTTCCTAATGGGGTTTAGGTCTCTAAAACCAAACCCATTGCTGTTAAGTTGATTCTGACTCTTAACTCTACTACAGGGCAGGGTAGAACTAGTCTACAGAGCTTTCAAAGAGCACCTTGGTGGATTCAAAGTGCCAATCTTTTGGTTAGCAGGCATCGCACTTAACCAGTAGGGTTTCCTTAGGTTTGTAAATACTGTGGAAGTCTAAGGAATGTCAGACATGACAGAAGTCAAATGTGGTGTGGCTGTCCCTTCATGCCATCTTGTGAAGGAAAGTATAGTTCCTGTGGGAGATGGCTGTAAACTGTTATTCCAGGGACAGGATAGTGTATTTGCTTTATAGAACTAATAATACTATCTGTAGATTCTGTGGAATTCTTTTTATTTATTATATTATGATTGATTGAAAATGCACATTCGCATGTAAATTTGTGTGCCCACCTATGTGCAGCTCCCACTGTTGTCCCTGCCCGGTGACAGCACACTCTTCCTCTCTGTTCTATACACGTCATATCCTCCTAACAATCTCCTATCCCCTCCCTTGCACCCTCTCCCCCATCTCCAGTAAGAGTTCAGCAGGACAGCATCCTATAGATGCACAGATCCATAAAGTGCACGCATGATATGGTCACTCTGTGTCGCCAAGTCCAATCCATTCCTGTCCGAAGAGTTGACCTCCATTATAATTTATGGACAGGGGCAGCATCAGGGTCAGGGGCCGTGCTCCCAGGGGAACCCCGAAGCCCCTGGACCATCAATTGAAGTCTTTCAGTAGAGATCTCAGGGTGTACCCCTTTTTATTCTTGTGTTGCCAGTGAGACTCAACTTTGTGATCCCTATCACAGCTATCGCTGGTGGTGGCCAGGCACCGTCGGGTTCTTCCAGTTCTGTGTTATTCCTGAGTGGAGCAGATTAAGTACTCAAACACTTGACTACTAACCTAAAGGTTGATAGTTCAAAGCTACCTGGAGACATTTTGGAAGAAAGCCCTAGGTGTGTATTTCTGAAAGCTCACAGTCTTGGAAACCTTATAAAGCACAGTTCTCCTCTGTATAAATGGTGTCTCCATGAGTCACAATTGACTTGATGTCAACTGGTTTAGTTTTCTTTTTTTTTTTTTTTTTTGAGGGAGAGCCCATCCTGACTTCCTCATCTCAGGGAACTAGGGTTCTGTTAGTTTCTAAGGATGCCTACCTGAATTACCTACTTGGGGACTGGGGAAACAACCACAGGGTCGTTCTGTGGAGCTGCTAGACCTGTTATGAAAGAGGTATGGTCACAACTCCATTGGTTGCCTGGATTCTGTGAGCCCATTCTCGTAACTGGAGAACCACCAGCATTTCAGGTCCCATCAGGGTTAGCTCAGATGCTATCTCCGAAGGTCGCCAAAAGATCTGGGATGCCACTTTCTGCAGTGTCAATTGTACTAGTGAGTAGCAGCAAGCCCGTTAATGAAATCTATATTGTATGTACCTGTAGTGGTATTAGTGTCCTTCTCCTCAGCTTGTGGACTCTGAGTCTGTGAAGCGCAGTAGTCCATGTCAGCCCTCTCCAGTTGTCAATTTTTGTAATTAACATAAGTCAAGTAACAACATAGTCAGTTTGTTTGTCCATCCATCCTGCTCTGGTTGATCAACCACTGGCAGCCACATCATTGTCAAAGCATCCCTGATTGCCACTGGCCTCACTGTCAGAGTACAGTATTGGCATTCATTTAGCCACTGATGGTTAATTGTCATCATCTGGCCTCTTGGATGCCAGAGATCTTATTATCCCATTGATTTCAAGCCTGTTACCACTGGCAGCATCTCCTGCTGTGGACTATACCAATAGAAGACAGCACCATTGAACTTCTCAATGAAGCCACCCCCCTCACTAGTACACTTGGCCCTTTATCTGTCTGTCTACCTACGTGACTTATTGTGACTGAGTGAAAGTTTACAATACAACTCAGATTTGCATGCCTGCCTATCTACAGCTCCCTCTGCTCTTCTTGCCTGGTGACAGCACAGTCCTCCTTTCTGTTCCATGCATGTCATATCCTCTTAACAGTCTCCTGTCCCCTCATCTCTACCATTTCCACTCCCCTCTAGTAAGAGGCTAGTAGGACGACATCCTGTAGATGCATAGAACCATAAAGTGCACATGTGATATGGTCACTCTGTGTCCCTGAGTCCAGTCCATTCCCATCTGAAGAGTTGACTTCACTAATGGTCTATGATCAGGGGCAGCATCAGGTCTAGGGGCCATGCTCCCAGAGGAACTCCCAGGCATTTGGGTGGATGATCAATTGCAGTCTTTTAGTAGAGTTCTTAGGGTGCACCCTTTTTTTCTCACGTTGCCACTGGGACTCAACATTGTAAGCCCAGTGAAGGCTGTCATTGGCGGTGGCTGGGCACCATCTCATTCTAATAATCACATGTTGATATAGTCACCCATCCACATGGGTTTTTCTGTCTTCTGAGCTCTTTTCTCCTGATGTCGTTGTTGTCCTTAGTGATCATCTGTTCCAGCTGAGTTGGCACCATTTAGTGTACCTCAGATGGCAGCTTGCTAGCTTTTAAGACCCTAGACACCACTCACCAAAATGGGGTACAGAAGACTCTCTTAGCAATAGGCTGGTTATGCTAGTTGGCCTTGATGTCCCTTGAGATACTTAGCTCTTTCTTGAGAAGTGATCTCTTAGCCCTCCTGGGATCATGGTCAGATGGTGGGTTATCCTGATAAATGCATTCTAGCATGCTCATATTTGAGACTTTTGATCCTTTAATATTCTGCCAAGGCAGTTAAGTAAAAATTCCATCTTACGGTAGGTCATTGTTGCATCCAATTTCAAGGTACCGTCCAGTGTTTGAGGACTAGCTGCAGATGTCTGTGCCAGGATATTGAACCATAAGTCACTGGAGAGTGTGTTCCCATGTGGGTGAACTCTAATCAGTCTAGCCTTAATGTCACCCCATTACCCCTCCTCCTACATTACCTTTCCTCCTTAGTTCCTGTCAGTACATATCAAAAGACAACTGCAACAAGAAAAATATCAAACCCACTGCTGTTGAGTTGATTGTAACTCTTCATGATCCTACCGGGACAGAGTGGAACTGCCCCGTAGAGCTTCCACAGGACAGTGGGTAAATTGAAATTGCCCACCTTTTGGTTAGCAGCAAAACTCTTAACTACTGTGTCACCAGGGCTCCATTCAGTCCGTATCAGCATGTCCTAAAAGTCTTTGAGAAAGACACTGTTTTCTGTAGGCTGTGCTGAGACATGACCCTAACTATCAGTTGGGGCTGAAGGAGTTTGAATAGGGCAAGCATCATCTCATGACGTACCTGCCTCAGGTAAAGTCTTTGCAGGATCTCCAGGCAAGAAGTGGCTGCTCTGTTCTAAAAAGAAGGGACTGCTTCTTCCCCAGAAGGTTAAAGGGCATGTGGGAGTTCAGGATTCCTGGACTTGTCTACCACATGCCCCTTCGGAAAGTCTCAAGGTAGCTGCTTCAGTTTAACGGCTCAGACCTCTGGGTGGCACTGGGAAGTTTCCTGAAGGAGTCCCACTCAGTGGTGGTAGGGAAACTCCAAGGCAGACAGCTAGAGGCCTAGAGCATGATATCCAGGTGAGGCGCTGTGTAGTTTATTGGCCAGCAGTTCTTCTGGTTGCCATAGCAGTAACTGAAGAGGTGAAGTCAAGGGAATTAGGAAGCGGTGCTCAAGAGGTATCAAAACAAGTTCATCATGAGACACTGTTTACAAGATGAGATCAGAAAAATATTTTACTTTGAAATTGGCACTTTTTGTGTGAAAGATACTTTCACAGGAAGCCAGGTGTTGCTTCTGCAGTGTCTCAGACCCCAAAAGCTGGATTAAATCTCAAAGAAAGCAAAATGCAACTGGAATGAAATGTGATTGTCTTAGCTAGTCTTAGTGATGATAGCACTAATAACAGTGGTTTACCTATTACTGACCATTAACTGAAAGCCAGCATATAAACTAAATGCTAATTTATTTAATTTTCGTAACTACCCTGCCAAGTAGATAATATGTGTACTTCACAGAAGAAGCAGGCAAGACTCAGAGTAGTTAGGTATGTTCTCTGTAATAAAACAGTAAGGAGTGGAGCTTGAATTTGATTCTAGATTTATCTGGCTCTAAAATATTAACTATGTGAGTTTTAACAGCTATTCTGCCTCCCAGTTAAGCCACGAAAATATAAGGGAAGATAAGGATATACCAATGAGAATGTTTTCTCTGTGTCTAAGTGTGTTTCCGGGAAAGCCACAGCATAATAGGCTAATGAATAAAATTTCCGAAGTTGAAAAGAAGCTGTAATTCATGTGTTTATGTTATTTTATTTGTTTTGTTAGTTATGGTAATCTACACTGTGGGAAAAGTAAAGGAAGAGGAGAGGAAAGTAGAGGGCAGCCCTTGCTACCTAACATGCTGCTTCTGTGACTGGCGTTCGTTGTGCAGGGACTCCAAGAACATGAAGAAAAGCACCCCGTGCAGTTAGTCTCTCTGCTGGATAAATGTTGGTCATCCTCAAAATACTACTTTTAAGAAAACTTGTAATTTAGGGGGTGCTCTTTGTACCGCACGGAGCCCTGGCAGTATAATGGTTAAAGCAATCGACTGCTAACCACAAGGTCAGCAGTTTGGACCATCAGTGGCCCCTCGGGAATAAGATGTGGCGGTAAGCTTTCATAGAGGTTTACAACCTTGGGAAACTTAGGGAGTCGCTGTGAATTGGCATCGGGGCGGTTTTTGGTATTGGTATTGGGGTGCAATGCCTAAGTGCTTGGCTGCTGACCAGCAAGTTGGCAGTTGAGACCCACCAGCCACTGCAGATGAAAGATATGGCAGTCTACTTCTGTAAAGATTACCTAGCAGTTCCCCATCTGTCTGTCTGCTCCCTTCTTTTGTATCCCAAGAAATTGCCTCAAGGCACAGTGAAGGCTTGTAGACTGGGTCCTGGCTCACGAGCCCACTGGCCACCCCTCCTCCCTCATTAACGTTGTAGAGGCAGGCAGAAGGTACAGTGTATAAGGAAATCACACAGTATGGGAATCATGGCACAGCCAAATTGATACTAGCAGTTTGGTATTGATCCATGACAAGGGGGTTCTTAGTACTTCTGAGAAAGACAACTAGAAGGATCCTATTAGAACTTGTCGTTTGGGGAACTATATATAACGTGTCGTCAACAAGATGAAGCTGATGTAGGCGACGATGATTGATCTGGTGGAAGCTGGCTCTTGGAGGTAGGAAACCACCATTATCACACTTCTGCCACCTCCAATAGGGGCTAGCATCACAGAGTGGTGTCACAGGTGTAGTAACGGGACTTTTTCTTCTTTGCCCTGCTGCCCAGGGTTGTGACACCCTTGCCCATGTCTGAGGACAAAGGGATAGGCATAGTGCCTTAGTCCTGAGCCCCTAGAAGTGATGGAGGGCCCGGGAACCTGCCCAGTCAATTCTCAGCCAGCTGGGGCTCCCTGGCAGCAGCTGCTTTATAGCTTCTGAGTGGAGACTCTGGGTATTAGTTTGCTGTGACTGCTATGACAAATTATCATAGTGGATGACGGAGAATACCAGGAATTTATTCTTTCACAGTTCTGGAGGCTAGGAGTCTGAATTCAGTGTGTGGGCAGTGTTGTGCTCTCACTGAAGGCCCTAGGGGAAAAGGCTTTTTTGCCTCTTCCAGCTTCTGGGTAGCTCCAGGAATTCCTGGGCTGGCAGCTCTAGCAGAACTGCGGTCTATACCTCTGTCTTCATGTAGCCATCTTCCCCCTGTGCATCCTTGTGTCTTCACATGTTGTTCTCTGCATCTCTGCTAGGATACCTGTCATATTGAATCAGGGTGCATTCTACTCCAGTGTGACATTATGGTGATTACTTATATCAGCAAAGACCGTATTTCCAAATAAGGTCACATTTACAGGTACCAGGGGTTAGGATTTGAATAAACTTTGGAGGTGGAGAGGTATCACTCATTTAGTGCTACTATAACAGAAATACTAGAAGTGGATGTGTTTAACAAGGAGAAATTTATCTTCCGACAGTCTAGTAGTTTGGAAGTCCAAATTCAGGACGCCAGCTCCGGGGAGAGGCTTTCTTCTGTCTGTTGACTCTGGAGGAAAGTTCCTGTTACCAACTTTTCTGTGGTCTAGCAGCTTCTTTGCTTAGGAACCATGAGTCCAAAGTTTGCAGTCTATTCCCAGCATAACTTTCTTGGTGGTATGAGGTCCGCATTCTCTGCTTGCTTACCTTTCTTGTAAGATGTGGTGCAGGCCACATTGCAGGGAAACTCCTTTTACATTGATCAGGAACGTGACCTGAGTAAGGGTGCGGTGTCCCACCCTAATTCTCTAATCACTGGCAGAGATTATGATTGATAACACATAGGAAAACCACAAAATGGATGGGATGCTTGGAATCATGGCCTAACCAGGTTGGCACGTATTTTTGGCGAATACAGTTTAATACATGATGGGGGTGGGGGACACAGTTCAACCTATAAAACTCTGGAAACAATTACTGCCATCTCCTCAGTATAGTTGTGGTTTCTTCATGTGTTGATATTTCTTCTTTGTCAGTAGAATTTTTCCCGTTGACTGAATAGCAAACCTCATCAGTTTAACTTCTTACGTAATACTATGTAGAAAATTGTATGCATTAGTGGATCTGATGGAAATCGTTGACAGTTATATTCCAGCAACGTAAAAAGATGTGTTGGCTGAGAACCAGTTGATAACTATTTCAGTGCATTTAACATTGGCATTAGTTTCCTGGGCACTGATTTTGTATAGTCATTGTCCCAAACACTTTGTGTTTATCACTTTGTTTACTTGTGATAGTAGCCATAAGAGATACTTCTTTTACTATCTCCATTTTACTGAGGAGGAAACTAAGAATTAATGGGGCTTAGTGACTTGACTGTGGCATACAGAATATAAGAGATCATTCCAGCATTTAATTGTATTTTAAGTTATTTGTTTCAGATACTGCAGAATTCATCCTTGCAAAGTGTACAGTTCAGTGGGTTTTAGTATATTCACAAAGATGTGCAACCAGGCAACTGTCACCACTATCACTACTATCTAATTGCAAAATATTTTCATCATCCCAAAAGAAGTCTGTTCCCATTAGCTGTTATTCCCCATTCCTCCTCTCCTTCTGCACTTGACAACCACTTATCTTTGCAGTCACTGTAGAGTTCTCTATTCTGGACATTTCATGTATATATGGTCCTTTGTGTCCAATCTTTTACATTTATCATAATGTTTTCAAAGTTTACCCATGTTATGGCATTCATCAGTACATCATTTGGTGGCACAGTGGTTAAGAGCTTGGCTGCTGGCCAAAAAGTCAGTCATTGGAATCCACAGGCTGCAGCTTTGAAACCCTATAGGGCAGTTCTGGTCTGTCCCATTGGATCACTATAAGTCAAAGTGCACTTGATGGCAGTAGGTTTTTGTTTTGATCTATAGTCATGAACTGCATAATGCCCCTTGGGCAATGTCTACCCATATTAACCAACCACATATGTGTTTGGTGTCCCGTAATGTTTTTGTTTTAGCTTTTAAGGGAAGGTAGCTCTCTTTTTACTATTTCCCCCTAATGGTTTTAAAGACTCAGGTCTCCAGTGTGAAGAGCAGCAGGGCTCCAGGGCACATCCCCATCACTGCAGTGCCTTCACCTCCCACTCCCGCTCCTCTTGGCTTCATTCAGCTGCCCAGCAGCTGTGCAGCCTTTCACTCCTGGTGCAGGGCAGTGTAGAGCGGGGCAGCGCAGCCCTTGGTTTGGCTCCTCTGCTTCTGCTGAGAGTGCTGGCAGGGATGTCGGCTGGGCCTGGGGTTCTTGCGGGCTCCTGGCTCGGGGCTCCTGATCAGCTGTACATGATCAGGAAGTGGGCATACCAGCAGGGTGAAGGTAACCAGGACGCTACCATGAGCTGTGCCTCCCGCACCTGATGGGCTCCCACAAGACATTATAGGAATTTAACTATAGTAGGAGTTGCCTGTATGTAATATGGTTTTCACACAGTGTCCAAATTGAGTCATGTCTTGTTTTACAGAACATGCCATAGACATTAAGCAATGCATATCTGTATGGATATGCCAAATTTCTAGTATCAGTTGGTGGACATTTATGGTTCCACTTTTTAATAATTACAGATAATGCTGCCATGAACATTTGTGTACAAGTTTTTGTGTGGCCACGTGTATTAAACCCACTTGGATAGATACCTAAAAATGAAATTACTTAGCAACAGTTGGTATCTGTAAAGAGTGCAGCCTTAGAAAACCTATGAGACCTACTCTGTCTGATTGGGTTACTGTAAGTTGGAATTGATAGGATTTGACTTGGGTTTTGCTGTGGTAACTATGATTGAACTGGACTTTTACTTGAAAACAGGTGACATCTATCTTCTCAAAGTATGAAAATAAAATAAGACAGTTTTTGAGGCTTCAGTTTCCCTCCTGTGAAAGAGGGACTTTGTTTTTTGGAACTTGGTTATTTTATTTGTTTTGAAGGTTTGTTACTTTGATTCATTTATTTTGATATCTAATGGCAAATGGTGTTTTGTAACTCAGTGTTATATGGAATCTCTGGTATGTGGGTGAGAGAACACATGATTTACGTACGTAATAGCAGTTACATTTCTCTTTCTGTGATCTCCTGTCACTGGAATGCATTCAAGTGTTTTTCATGCCTTGTTTAGTAGTAGCAAATCATGAACCAGATCAGGTGCTGTTCCTGGTGTCCTCTCTTTTCCAACATCTCGGCATTGGGTGGGGGCTCAGCAGGTAGAGCAATTTGTTTCTAAGGGGGTGGGGTGGGGTGGTGGCAAGGCTTACTCTTTTCTTTGACCTAAAGCAGAAATCTATGACTGTCAGGGGTCAGTTGCCTATGTCAGTAATTTTTTAGTTGATTATATTCAGGTATGGATTGCTCTTTTAACAACAACAAAGGAAGAAGAACAAAACTTGATTTAAAGGCTTATCCTTCCTTGCCTTTTTTTTTTTGGAAAAAGCAATTGGCTGCTGCTTAGAGTGCTGAGTAATAGAAACTTGGTGCCAGTGCTCCTTCCCTCAGGGATCCTCACACGCCTTACACAGTTGCATAGACTGGTAAGATATATTTGAATGTTAGAAATAAGCATAGAAACATCTGCTAAAGTTGAATGTGCAGATACATACCTGTGACTCAGCAAGTCCACTCGTAGGTATACACATACATATAAAATGTTTATAGTGGCTTCATTTTTAATGCATAAAATAAAAAACTACCCATAAACTCATCAACACAAGAATGGCTAAATGAATTGTGGTGTAGTCACATAAAGCCAAGTGCCGTCGGGAGCATTATATAACAATGAAAATGCAGGGACTACAAATACAAGTGACAGTGTGGATGCATGACACAAATAAAATGTTGAATGAAAGAAGCCAGGCAGGAAAGAGTACATCTTACATGAGTGCTTCCATTCATATAAAGTTCCAAAATAGGAAAACTAATCTGTGGTGTTAGAAATTAGAACACTGGTTACTCTTAGGGGGCTAGTGATTGGAAAGGGACATGAAGGGAGACTCTGTGACATTGTAACTTCTTTTCGTGATTTAGGTGCTAATTATATGGTAGAATATATTCGGGTTGTAAAAGTTCAGTGTGCTGCATACATTAATAATTGGTGCACTTTTCTGTATATTAGAATTTTGAAAAGAATGATGATATATGTATATACATCTATACTGGAAAAGAGCTCCTCTTCAAAGTAGAGTTGACCTAAGTGACATGGATAGAGTAAAGCTTTGGGGACCTTCATATTCTGATGTGGTGCAGCTCAAAATGGGAAGGAACAGCTGCAGCCATTTATTAACTAATATTAATCAGAATGTGGAATGTACAAGGTATGAATCAAGGAAAATTAAAAGATGTGAAAAAAATGAAATGCTTCACCATCAATATCCTAGGCATTAATGAGCAGAAATGGCCTGGTATTGGACATTTTGAATCAAATAATTGTATGGTCTCCTATGCCAGGAATGACAAATCGAAGAGAAATGGTGACACATTCATTGTCAAAAAGAACATTTCAATATCTATCCTGAAGTACAAAGCTGTCAGTGATAGAATAATATCTATATGCCTACAAGGAAGACCAATTAATGTGACTGTTATTGAGATTAACCTACAAACCACTAAGGCCAAAGGTGAAGCAATTGAAGATTTTTACCAACTTCTGTAGTCTGGAATTGATCACAGAGTCTAGCTGTGTTGATAATTATTGCTGACTGGAATGTGAAAGTTGGTAACAAAGAAGGATCAGCAGTAGTTGGCCTTGATAGAAATAATCACATAGTAGATTTTACAAGACCACTGACTTGTTCATTGGAAATACCTTTTTTCAACAGCATAAGTGGCAACTTTACACATTGACCTCACTGGATGGAATATACTGGAATCATATCAACTATATCTGTGGAGACAACGGAGAAGCTCAGTATCATCAGTCAGAACAAGGGCAGCAGCTGAATATGAAATAGACCATCCACTGCTCATATACAAGTTGAAGTTGAAGCTGAAGATGAGAAGTCCATGAGAGTATGTCCCATCTGAATTTAGACACCATCACAAGAATAGATTTGATGCATCAAACACTAAGGAACAAAGACCTGATAAACTGTGGACATGAAGAAAGCAAAAGGTCATCATCAATAATAATAAGAAGAAGACCAAAATGGATGTCACAAGAAACTTTGAAACCTGCTTATGAATGTAGAGTAGCTACAATGAAAAGAAAAAGTGATGAAGTGAAAGAGCCAAACAGAAAACTTCGAAGGGCAGCTTGGGAAGACAAAGTAAAATATTACAATGAAATGTGCAAATACCTGGAGCTAGGAAAACAAAAGTAAAGAACACACTCAGCGTTTCTCACGCTGAAACAACTGAAGGAAAAATTTAAGCCTTGAATTACAGTATTAAAGTATTCTATGAGCAAAAAATTAAACACTGTGGGAAGCATCAAAAGAAGACGGAAAACACAGGATCACTTTATCAAAAAAGAATTGGTTGATATTCAGCAACTTTAGGAACCAAAACCCCACTGCTGTAAAGTCAGTTTCAACTCACGGTGACACTACAGGACAGAGTAGAACTTGCCCCATAGAGTTTCCAAGGATTACCTCGTGGATTTGAACTGCCGACCGTTTATTTGGTTAGCAGCTGTAGCACTTAACCACTATGCCACCAGGGTTTCCACTTCAGGAAGTAAGCATATAATCCACAAGGAAGAAGTCCATGTTGCACTGAAGGCATTGGGGAAGCAACAAGACTCCAGGAGTTGAGATATTTCAACAGATGCTACTCTGAGAGTGCTCACTTGTCTATGTCAAGAAATTTGGAAGGTAACTGTGTGGCCACTTGACTGGAAGAGATCCATATGCATGTCTGTTCCAAAGAAAGGTGATCCAAGGAATTAAAAAATTATTGAACAACATCATTAACGTTATACACACAGTTATGCTGATAACAATTCAAAAACAGTTGTAGCAGTACATCGACAGGGACCTGCCAGAAATTCACGGCAGATTTTGAAGAGGATGTGGAATGAGGAACATAATCAGATGGATCTTTGCTAAAAGCAGAGAATACTGGCATTCAGTTGACTATGCAAAGGCATTCAACTGTGTGGATTGTAACAAATTGTGGATAACATTGCAAAGAACAGGAATTCCAGAACGCTGAATTGTGTTCATGTGGAACCTGTATGTAGACTAAGAGGCAGTTGTTGAAACAGAACCAGGGAATATTGCATAGTTTAAAATCAAGAAAGGTGTACATCAGAGCTGTATCCATTCACTGTGCTTTCTGAATCTGTACGCTGAGCAAATAATTTGAGAAACAGGTCTTTATGAAGAAGAACGCAGCATCTGGATTGGAGGAAGACTCATTAACAACCTTTATTATTCAAATGACACAACTGTCACAACTGTGCTTGCTGAAAGTGAACTTGAAGCAATTACTAATGAAGATCAAAGACTGCAGACTTCAGTATGGATTACACCTAACAGAAAGAAAACGTTTGTTACAACTGGTCTAATAAGCAGCATCATGATAACAGAGAATAAGTTGAAGCTATGAAGGATCTGATTTTACTTGGATCCACAATCAACATCTATGGAAGCAGCAATGAAGAGATTAAATGACATATTACATTGAGCGTATCTGTTGCAAAACCGAAAACAAACCAAACCCACTGCTGTTGGGTTGATTCCAACTCATAGTGACCTATAGGACAGAGTAGAACTGCACCAGAGTTTCCAAAGAGCCCCTGGTGGACTCAAACTGCTAACCTTTTGGTCGGTAGACACAGCGCTTAACCACTATGAGAGTTTATAGACATCTTTGTAAAGTGGTAATAAGCAAAGATTTCACCTTGAAGACTAAGGTGAGTCTGACCCAAGCAGTGGTGTTTGCGATCCTTATGTGCCTGCAAAAGCTGGACAATGGATAAGGAAGACTAAAGAAGAATTACTGCATTTGACTTGTGATGTTGGTGAATGTGCCATGGACTGTGTTACCTGCTTAGAGTCTGTGCTCTGGAGCAATCTAGTCAATGAAACATACTCCAAGCCAAAAAGATGAACAAAGTTTATTAGGAGATGTGATACCACTAGAGACTCAAGAGCAACACAGGCTGTTCTCCACGGAGTCTCAAAAGACAACTTTTACGTCAGAGTTTATATCATTTTGGCAAGGATAATTTCATGTTTTTAAGCATATAGCTCACAAATCATTATATTTATCACATAACCACATGAAATTCTTCATTAAACTACAGATATGTATGTTGGACATGTATGTTTCTAAGAAAGAGAAAACTTTGACTAGTGGAACTGACTTACTCAGTTAATTCTGACTGAGATAAGGCAGAAGAAAGAATGTTGTAGATAAAAAAACACCAAGCAAACTTCCTAGCTGCTGTCCCACAGCCCGAATACCATTTCTCAAGAGACCAAACAAGAGGAGGGAAACCACGGCCATAGGAGCCAACGGGGCTCTATATCTCTTTGGAAAGAGGCCAGTGGAGCTGATGCAATAAAAAACAGATTATTTAGAGTATCATCATGGCATTAGTTATGTCAGGCTCTCAGTCACCCATTTTGAAAAGGATGAAACATGTTGCCAGGTATTACGGTCACACCTGCCAGGAGAACAAACAAGGTCTTGGAAGGAGTATAGAGGAATGGTCCTTGGAAGCGAGGGTGGCGAGATTTATCTCAGGTACCTTGGATATATTTTTGGGAGGGACCAGTACCTGGAAAAAGACATCATATTTGATAAAGCAGAGAGTCAGTGCAAAAAGCAAAAACCCTCAGAACTGACTCAGTGGCACCTAATACCAGCTACCACATGTACACACATATACATATAGTCATTTTCATACTACCTCCACCTGCAGTTTTAATTGTAGCGTGAAATGTTATGTTGCTTTGGAGAATTCATTCAGCAAATACCTAATGAGCTGTGACTGGACTGGGTGGAACACTTGTGGTTTGGAAAGGGGTGGGATTTGAGAGGAACCCAAGAGTCATAGTAGTTACGATCTCAGGCAGCTAACCAAATGGTTGGCAGTTTGAATCCAGAAGATGCTCCTTGGAAAGTCTATGGGGCAGTTCTACTCTGAGCTCTACTATGAGTCAGAATCTACTTGAGATGTGGGTTTGGGGTTTCAGAAGGCCCGGAAGTTGAGAGGGATTGAGTTTGAGCCCCGTCTTCCTTCTTATCAGTAGCTGCTTCCTCACACTGGTTGTGCTCACTGTCTGTTCTTGTCCTGCTTTTGTTCCCCTCTTCTCTAATTTTCTGTCACTGTCTCCCATCACCATCTTTGTTTTGATGTTGGGTTTGCTGTCAGTTATAATACAAAAGACAGTGGCATGCCTGACGGTGGGAAATGGCTGGTACTGTCCTAGTCAGAGGGTTTGAAGAATCCCCTATGAGAACTGCTGTCAGGACTGGGATGTCCTGCCAGGAGACATTCTAGATTTTCCCCTAAGAACTCCATGGATAGAGCTTTAGTCTCCTCGTCTCTCAACCCTAGTTGGCATAGTGGTTTAGTGCTACATCTACCATCCAAAAGGTCAGCAGTTCAAATCTGCCAAGCTCTCCTTGGGTACTCTGTGGAGCAGTTCTACTCCATCCTATAGGGTTGCTGAGTTGGAATTGACTTGACAGCAGTGGATTTGGTTTCATCCCTCAAAGCAGGGAGGATCCCAGTTCCAGAGGGAAAGCTCTTCCCCCTACCACAAGGAATTCAGAGTTGCCCTTTGTTGAAGAGAAAGCAAACCTTCTTGCTGTTAGAAAACTGAAGAGAGAGTGTACCCATCGTTAACTGGGATTCTTACACACTGGGATCTAAGGTTGTGTAATGTCTCAGGTTGACCCTGTCTCCTGACAGCTGCTGAAGCTCAACTAATTAAATATATTTTCGTAGTGGAAGTAATTTGACTATGATCATAATGAGAAAATCCTGAGAGAGACATCTATTTTAGGATTGTTTAAAGGTCTTGGAGATGAGTCTGTTTGGGGCCAGTTCTGAGTATATGATAAGCAATTCAAGGTCAGTGTCATTGCTGTTCCTGCTGCCTTCATTTTAGGAAACTTTCTTGTAATGATGTGGCAAAATTTTAATCTCAGCTGATTCACAGTAATGATGCAAATCTGGCATGTTTGTCATTTTATATAATTATTGGCTAATGAATTTTGTGAACCAAACTTGCTCATTGTTAGTCTGTGACTGACACTTAAAATATGGGCAACATCCAATTTGAACAGAAGTCTGAACACAGGATTGAACAGGGTTGCAGGCAGGGCACACACGTGAAACCTGCTTTCCTCCTAACTAGGGTTTCCAAGGTCATAGTCATAGTCCACCCAGGTTAGGACAACACATGGCATTCATGTCCAGTGTAAGTGCTCCTGAGCCATGTACTGTGTGTGTACGTGTCTGATTATCACCAAGTGATGTCATGAGTATCAGAAGAGAACCACAAAGCCTCTCTGGAGGCCAGCAGCCAGATACACTTGAAGCCCTAATCCCCCACCTCCGCAGGGACATTTGATCCCAGTAATAGTCTCTGCCAAAGCTGAATGCTTTATTATGCTGTTTGCTGAGCAAAAAGCCAAGACCAAACTCTACCTGGGAAAACCCTTGTGAACTAGAAAGAACAGGTGAGAGTGTAACAGACATAGGAAGGATTAAATGCTGCAAAAGAACTTGAAAATTGAATTTAGCCTCCCATTCACTTTATACACGTACACATGCACACTTAGTATTTATTGAAGTGCTTTTTCTGTGCCAAGTGCTGTGTTAAGTACGTTTTGTCGACTGCCCTGTGTAGTTATTATTCTGATTTTAGAGGCAGGGACTTGATTAAGGTCTGAAGAAGTCACATAACCTGCCCAGGGTCACACTTGAAGTGCATTGTATGGGTGGAATGTTCACATAGACCCTCTTCTCCCCTTGTTCATACTCCCTCTTGCCTCAGCCAGCCTTGGAGAAGGACAGAGATAGGAGACCTGTGTAGCTTTCTGCAAACAGTGGCATAGAAAGAGTCCGTGCAGTATCCAGTATTTCCAGACCACTCTAGTTGGTGTAGTAGTTAGGCACTACATCTGCTAATGAGAAGGTGGGCAGACACTCCTTGGAAACTTTATGGAGCAGTTCTACTCCATCCTGTGGGGTTACTATGAGTTGGAATCGAGTTCACAGCAGTTGGTTTGGTTTTTTTGGTGTTTTTTCTCTAGTGGGTGATGGGTAGTACCAGCATAAAATCAAATCCAACCCAGGCATGCTTGCTGCTAATTGCAGCTTTTAAAAAAAATTATTAGAGAGACTCATGTGGGTTAAGGGAAATGGGGAGTTGGGGGAAGAACTTGTGCCACAGTATCTGGAATTTCTAATATCAGATGAGTATTACCTTATGAAATACTTCGGAATGGCAGAGTGATTGAATAGATTGGGCCTCTGAATGAAAACAGGGCTCAGTAGAGTTAAAAACAGCCATTTCTGGAGGATCACATGGTAGACATTTATAAACAGAGGGTATCTCTGTAGCTGGGAGAGTTTGAGCAGTCTCCCTGAAGATTGGAGATGTAGATACATTTGGGGGGGAGGTGCCATTCAGCCCACTCCAGCATTCATTTATTTGAATATGTGGAACAGTAAGGACATGTAACTTAGTTGGATAAGCATTTGTTTAGGCAGCAAGTGTTAGTTGTTCACATGCCATATGTCAGCCTCTGTGGTTGTGTTGGTTTACAGAGTGGAATAAGACACAGTCCCTGTACCAGGGAAGCTCCAAGTCAGAGTACAACACTGTAAACAGGGGTAGCCCCAAAGAATTTGACTCATATTCTTTAGTGCTTGTATACAGTGTAAAGAAGCACAAACAAAACATCAAAGGTCATAATTAAAAAAATCCGTCATTAACTCGTTGCTCTCAAACGTTAGAACAAACTCAGTTCATAATACCCAGTAATAATTTTCCTCTCTCCTTTTGCACTGTAATTCTCTTACATTCCACAGTGTTCAGGAGAATGTTGAGCACCATAACCCTCCAGAGACTTGTACTCTATCCTCTATCCTGAGTGGCATTTCTCTCCCTCCTTCTCTCTCCTTGAAAGTCCTAGTGGCATAGTGGGTTAAGTGCTACATCTGCTGACCAAAAGGTTGGGAGTTCAAATCTGCCAGGTGCTTCTTGGAAACTCTATGGGGCAGCTCTACTCTGACCTCTAGGGTTGCTATGAGTGGGACTCGAAGGCAGAGAGTTTTTGTCTCTCCCTGAGCTATTTGTTATATAAATTGACTTTGCCTCCCTTGGTAAAAGTCAGTCTTCTTGCCTCTCATCTTTCCTGCCTAACCTCTAATTTTGCATCCTAAAGCCAGGAAACCTGGCTAGGACAGAGTCTCTTTAGAAAGAGAGGTACATAGAGATGGCAAGCAATGAGCTTTGTCAGTCAGAAGGCAGGAAGAGAGGTCAAGAATACCGCTATCCCACAATCACAGTACACAGTACAGTGGCATAAAAAAAGCAAAGTACTACGTTTTAAATGGGCTCATTCAGCCTTTGTAACAACCCAGTGTTACCCATTATTTTTTTTTCCTATTTTACACATAAGGAAGTGCGCTTAGAATCATTAAGAAGCTTACCCAAAACAAATGGAAGAAATGGAGTGATTTTGATCTTAGGAACCTGGAGGCTGAGGAACTTTGGAGTAAACCTGAGAGGACACCTTTGAATCTTATCTGAAGGATTGGAGGAGTGTGGAAAATATTTAAAGAATATTCTAAATAAAGTGATGGGATGGTGCTCTCAGGGTGTTCTAAGTGTATTGTTGTGGCCAAACTAGGGTACAGGATTGTGGGGGCCGGGTGGCAGAAGAGGTGCTTTGAGATAGAAGTTGGGACCTGACCAGGCATGGATTTGTGTTATCACTGGACTTCATTTTGGATGGAGTATATAGCTAGTCACTAAGCATCATAAACAGAGAAGAAACATTACATTTGTATTGCAAAAAGAGCATTCTGACATCAGTGATTACGTAAATTGAAGTGCATGCAAATGATACAAAGGATACAAACAAGAAGATGCATGAAGTCTGGAGGGTTTCTAGTATGGAGCTTCTGAATCCTAAAGAATGTGCTGCCCTCCTCTGTACACTGATACCCATCACTAACCGGGAAGCTCATGGAAATCCAATGTCTAGAGCTTTTACTGGGGTCTTACTACATAGGCATGATTGACTGACTCATCCCTAACTGTTAAACTCAACATCTAGCTCCCCCTCTCTGAGGTTGGGCTCGTATCATGTGCTGGGCCTGTCTGTTGTGATCATCCTCCACGCAGCATGAGTCACCTCATTAGCATAAACCCTCCATTGTAGTCTGGAATCTTCAAGGATAAAAAAAGAAGACCAATCACTGGGGAAATGCCAAGGTTTTTGAGATTATCTCTTTGGATCCGTTAGGACAAAGACCAAATTCTTTGTATAAACACCAACAGGAAAAGAGGGTGTGGGTAGTGATGGGGTTATTGAGATCTTCTAAAGAATGAAAATGAGCAAAGAAGATAACCAAGGGTAGAGTTCCAGGGATCCATGCTATTTAAGGGACCAGTGAAAGAAGAACCCTTAAATGAGGGAATGGAGTAATTCAAGGGAGGCAGGAGAATGAGAGTAGGTCATAGAAACCAAAGAAGGGGAAAGCTTCATAGGAGAAAGGTCTAACACAACAGATAAAACATATAAGATAGAACTGAAACATTGTCATTTCTTTTGGCAAGTAGGCCAAGTTAACAAAGCCAGTTTCAGTGGAAAAGTAGAGGGGAAGAAAAGCAAGACTAAAATAGATTTAAGAAGTGGAGGGAGGGAACAGAGTTGTAAGTGCATAGAAAGTGAACTGCTCTCAAAGACTTGGTTTTATAGTTTCTTGTTACTTGTTTTTGGTGCCTGACACATGTTGGTGAATCTCACAGTGGTTGAGGATGGTGAGAATATTCTCAAAGTGGCTGTGGCACTGTCTACTGCTTGAGTGTTGACAGACCTGTCTCCATAGGTAGAGTCTATTTCTGGGAGGAAGGGAGAGAGGAAAGTGATTGTACGCCTCCCCCATTTTCTCTCTGAGGGTATGGAACTATAACCCACCTCATCTGTGGGCCCCTCCCCCCAACGGTTTCTCCCCAGATGTTTCTTATGGGATCCACAGCCCGTGAGTAGGAAAAAAAAATTAGCCATTAGTTTTTCAGTCATTCATTTAACAGACATAAAAGGGCTGCTGTGTTACAGGAGCCCCAGCAGGCACTGGGGATACAAAATGACTAAAATAGGATTCTTGTCTTCAAGGAGTTCAACCAGGGAGACCAACTCTTAAGCAAATAACTAAAATTCAGTGTGAGAGGCGCTTGTAGAAAACTGTAAGAGCACAGACAAGGCAATGATCTTATGTGGGAAAAAGTGTGGGGAGCAGAAGACTCACAGAGTCTTCTCACGGAGATGACACACGGTCTGAATTTCGAGCATGTGTGTAGGTTTTGGCTAAGAGATAGAAGGATGCAGACCCACCTTGGGAGCTCTGCTGGTCTAGCAGTGCAAGCCAGTCAATAAGTTATTATTGTTCCTGGTAAAAAAGGGAAGTCTGTACATCACAAGCCTTTCCACATCTGTTGGCAGCTTTTCTTGATGGTCAGGTATGTCATAGGCTTCCAGAGTAATATAATACCCAGATGTCACTCAGCGTTCACTAAGTGAAATATGCTAAATAATATCCATATGTCACTCAGCTTTCACTGTAATGCCCTATTTATGCCTCCTGTAAAGACGATTATTTTAAAGATTCACTGTCAGATTGAGAAGAGTTTCTTAGAATGGCTTGAGAAATAAGCAGATATATTCCTTTGCACAGTGGGATATATAAAATGAGTCATGCCTTGGTTGTCAAAACAGCCTGGTACTGGTACAAAAAGAGACATACAGACCAATGTAACAAGGGAGAGACCCCAGAGATGCCAACATCCTCCTATGAACAGCTGATATTTGACAGAGGTCCTAAGATTTTAAACTGGGGTGTGAACAGTCTCTTTAACAAATGGTGCTGGCATAATTGGATATCCATCTGCAAAAAATTGAAACAAGACCCATATCTCACACCTTACACAAAAATCAACTCAAATTGGATAAAAGACGGAAATATCAAACCTAAAATGATAAAGCTCATCCAAGAAAAGGTAGAAACAACAAGGGAAGTTTTAATACACAATGAGGACAGACTCCAAAATCTGTCAAACAAACCACAGTCATCAGAAGAGAAAATAGATAAATGGGAACTATTAAGAATCAAACACTTTTGCTCATCCAAAGACTTTATTAATAGAATTAAAAGAACACCTACAGAATGGGAAAAAATATTTGGCAACTCTACGTCAGACTGACGCCTGATCTCCGTAATCTATAAGGTACTACAAAATATCAATAAGAAGATAAATCATCCAATTAAGTGATGGGCAAAGGAGATGGACAGACGTTTCACTAAAGAGATCTAGGCAGCCAAAAAACACATGCAGACATGTTCACAATCTTTAGTTATTAAAGAAATTCAAATCAAGACGACAATGAGATACCATCTCACCCCAACAAGGTTGGTCATGATCCAAAAAACACAAAACAACAAATGCTGGAGAGGCTGTGGAGAAAGTGGAACCCTCCTACACTGTTGGTGGGGTTGCAAAATGGTGCAACCTCTTTGGAAAGCATCTGGCGCTTCCTTAAAAAAATGGATATTGATATACCATTTGACCCAGTAATTCCACTACTTGGAATATATCGTACAGAATCAAGGCCTTTCACACCAACAGACACATGCGCCAGAATGTTTATCGCAGCACAGTCCACGATAGCGACAAAATGGAATCAACCCAGATGCCCAACAACAGAAGAATGGATAGGTAAACTATGGTATATATACTCAATGGAGCACTATGCAATGATAAAGAATGACAATGATAGCAGGAAACATCTCTCATCGTGGTTTCCACTGGAGGACATTATGTTGAGTGAAAGTAGTCAGCGACAGAAGGACAAATATTATATGAGACCCCTATGATAAAAACTTAAAAGCAGACTCATGCATAACAGAAACCCCTGGCTACAAGGGTTGGGAGGGTGGGGGCGGAAGGGCCAGGGGTGAGGGTTTAGATTAGATAGTTGTTAGAAATTTGGTTGGGTGAAATTGGTGACAGCACACATTACTAAGAAGATCAATATTAATGGTACTTCAGCACAACTTAATATATCTTAACTCAATATATTAATGACAGAGTATGCACATTTGCATTTTTATTTAATAAAAAATAAAATAAAATAAAATGAGTCATGGGCTTGCTAAAGAGGTGCCATCTCTGTCCCTGTTGTTCACGTCTTTTGCAAATAACACCTGTATTCACCAGGCTTTGTCACAGAAGATAGTGCTGTACTGTCCTTGTTGACAGTGAAGTTAGTCTGAAGTTAATCCCTGGGTTAAGAACCTCCAGTTTAACTCCTACTTGAGAATGAATAGCTATAAAGCCTATTTGTGTTAAGCATTTGAGTTAAACACGATAGTTGATAGTAATAAATGTACATACTACTTTGTAATGCTCATGAATTGTAGGTGTTTTGTATGTGTAACCAAAATCCTGTTGCTATTGAGTTGATTCTGACTTAGTGACCCAATAGGACAGAGTACAACTGCCCCATAGGGTTTTCTAGGAGTGACTGGTAGATTAGAACTGCTGACCTTTTGATTAGTAGCTGAGCTTTTAATTGCAGCTCCTTTATCTCCTTTATATGCATAGAAAGGTAAAATATAAGACAAACATTTGACTGCCAATAAATAAGAAGTGTATGTATGTACCTGCTCGGCTTTCCCACAAAAGACAGGCTTTGGAACAGGTCTTATTAGTAACCTAGGGACCACTCTACCGTGCTGGTAATTCCTACCTGTGGGCATAGATACTCCCAGAGGACAGAAATGTGCAGGAGGCTTGAGAACATTTACTGCTCCCTGCTTTGTACTCACACTTTTTGGACATTTGGCCTTTCAGACCCTGATCATGGCTTATCAATGGCCAGCTGATGAATTTCCGCAAAGTAGGAATTGAGTCACACTCATTTTCCTTCTACCTGCATTTCCCCCCTAATAATGACCTTTTCAGATTAAGTAGGACTAGTGCTGTGTATTAAAAATAGATTAGTCCTGTGGTTTCAGGAAATATCTATGTCAACTGGCATAGCAATGTTTATTAAGAAGTTGTTCTGTGTCCTGCTTTGGTGAGTGGTCTCTGGGGTCTTAAAAGCTAGCCTAGTAGCCATCTAAGAAGCATCAGTTGGTCCCAGTACACTTAGAAAAAGAGAAAATGAAGAATATAAAGACATAACAAAAATGTGAGCCTAAGAGACAGTGTCTTAGTCATCTGGTGCTGCTCTAAGAGACATACCACAAGTGGATGGCTTTAAAAGGAGAAATTTTATTTTGTTACAGCCCAGGAGGCTAAAATCCAAATTCAAAGTGTCAACTGCAGGGGAAGGCTATTTACTCTGGAGGAAGGTCCTTTTCATTGATCTTGCCCTGGACTGGAATCTTCTGAGGCACAGGGACCCTGGTCCTTTCCAAAAGATGCACTTAGCTTGCAGCACTGTTCTTCTTGATAGTATGAGGTCCCCAAATGTTCGCTTGCCTCCAAGAGGCTACCCCAGGACACAGTATAATCCCACACATTAAGTCCTGCCCCACCAACTCAACTGCTGCCCATCCTCCCTGATTAACATCACAGAGGAGGGTTTATTGTGTATACAATGTTGGGAATCAGTATTTGGCTCAGCCAAATTTCTACACACATTTTTTGGGAAACATGATTCAATCCATGATGGACAGAAAGGGCTCCATGTACCAGAGACAATGTCCACATGAGACGGGAAGAACTAGATGGTGCCTGGCTGCCACCAGTGACTGCCCTGACAGGAAACACAGCGAAGAGTTTCTGCTATAGCAGGAGAAAAGTGGGGTCCAGAGCTCATGCCCGACCAAAAAGACCAGACTTGATGGTCTCACAGATTGGAGGGTCCCTGGGAGACTTGGGCCCCAGATTCTCTGTCACCTCGGGACTGAAATCATTCCCGAAGCCAACTCTTAGACAAAGATTGGGCTAGACTCGAGGACAGATGATACTGGTCAAGATTGTGTTTCTTGGCTTAACAATACGCGTGAGGCTAACTGAGCAGCTCCTGTCCAGATGCAAGAAGAGAGGGTGGCAGAGAGGAGGGGGCTGGTTGGATGGCCATGGGAAATACAGGGGGGAGAGGAGGAGTGTGCTGTCACGGGGGAGGGGAGCCGCTAAGGTTACGTAACAGTGTCTGTGTATTTGTATGACAGACTGACTTATATTGTAAATTTCCACTAAAAGCACAATATTTTTTTTAAAAGCAGTTTTTATTATTGTCCTTTTGGTATTTTATTTTCCTGTGGGATCCAGCTTCTCCACACAGCATTGGCTGGAGTCTGTGGCTTTTCTCCTGCCAGAGGATGGTCAGAACAGAGCCCTTAGGCCTTACCTTAGTCTTTGGAGCTGTTGCTGTTGTTAGTTGCGGTTGAGTTGGTGGTGAGCTGTTGTGTAGAGGAAAATGGGGGCAAGGCTCTGGGCAGGGATGGTGCTCAGAGACCTCTGTTGACAGAGCTGGTTTCCCATCTCCAGGACCAAGAGTGCTGGCATTAGAAACTAGGAGGAAAATATGGGAATACAGACTCGAGTCCGAATGAAAAACCCTCTTCCATTCACCGTCTTCCATTCTATGATCTCTCCATTTGGGAAGCTGGTTTTCTGTTGCTTCAACAAGTGGCTGGAGGACACACCTGGGCTTTCTGTAGGGCTGGTGAAATATACTGTCTCAGCTTGTAGCACCTCCTCAAGGACCTCTGCTCTGTGTCCTCCTTTCCCCCTTCCCTGCAGAAACTCCCTGTTCCAAGGAGGGTTTTGTGAGACAAACTGGATTTACAAACAGGAAAGAGCAGCTCAGTCAGACACTTGTCTGCCGCAGTCACTGTACTGGCACTCTCTGCCTAGGAGGGTGGCGTGTCTAGTCTCTGCTGTTCCCACAGAGCGCTCATTTTCTTAACTGTTACCAAGAAGACAGTTAATTACAGATTTTGGTCTTCTCTTCATCTTCTCCTCCTTACAACACACACCTTCACCTCCTCCCCGTGCATCACTGCTGAGAAAATACAAGCTTCATTTCCGTGTCATCTGAGCATCATTCAAAAGCATTACTCCATCTGTGCGTTATTCCGTGAATTCAATCAGAGCAGAGTTACAGGTCCTCTGCCGGTGGGAGGGAGCAGCTCAACAAAATCTGAAGCCTGGAGACTTTCAGCAGCTGTGGTGAGCAGAGTGAGTAGGAAGCCACAAAATATTGGCAAGCTGAAAAGATGTCTTAACAAGCTTTCAGATGTGATCCAGTCGGTGGTCAGCGGCGGCGGAGGCTGCAGGGAAGAAGGCAGCAGGCATGGTAAGGTAAATCACTGCAGACCCACTGAGCATGACAGCTCTGGGACGCTAGTGCTAATGATCTCTCCAGGGGAGAATTGGCTGCAGCTATCCTGAAAGAGAATGCGATGTGCAGAGGGGAGAACAGACCCTGCATGTGAGTACAGTCTCTTCAGCACAGGGCATGGAGCTGTTGTAACTGCTGGTTCAAACTGTGGGTTCCAGGGGGCCTGTAATGTCTCTGGGGAGATTTTGTATTATGTCTGGCTGGGACTTTTTGTTTGTCAATTGCTGCTAGACTCTCTTGTCTGTCAGGAGAGTGAATATAGTAGCTTTTAGGATACGGGTACTAGGAGACTTTGTTTTAAATCCCCAAGGAAACAGCAAAAGCAAATCTCATAGACACTTTGCTGTAGGAAGACAAAAGATGGCATCATAAACCAAGCAGCTGTGTGACCTCCAGTGTTTGTGACGTGAGAGAAAGAATGGGCAAACTGAAGGACAGTGAAGGAGGGTGGTCAGCTGGGAGGAGGGAGGAAAATCTCTCACAGAAGCTACATTGCTTTCTAGATTCAGGGTGTTCATTGCACACTTACACTCATACATTTATTTCATTTCTGCCTACAGAGCTGGCAGCATGTTTGCACTGAAGGTTTTCCTCCAGAACATGGAAAAGGGTGCATCATAAAAAAAGAGGGATGTGATCCATAGAATTGGGGCAGGAGAATTTCCTCATCACCAGCAACAGGAAGTGTCTTATATGGCAGCTGAACTCCTTGGAAGGGGAGGCTCAGATTTAATGAGAGAACGAGCTCCTCCTTCCAGGTTACCCAGCAGGTTGGCAGGGAAGTTTAACAAGCGGGTTGGCTACAGACTGGTCACTACTGCTCTATTCGCTTCCCATTCTCACTCATTGTCTAGGGTCCCTCCTCTCCTATCTCTCCCCTTCCTCCCCTTTCCCACCTCCACCTGGCCAGATTTGTCAATTCAGAGGTATCAGAAGAAAAACAGACTCTCTCCTCATTCCAAAATGATGGGACAGTATTGTTCTAAGTGGGAGAGAAGGATTTAAGATTTCCAACTTGGATCATGAGAGCTAGATAGGATGCGGGCTTAGTGGCATCTTTGCTGGGATTGCAACCCTGTCTACAGGAAGAGGCAGAGGAATCAGAAAGGAAGATTGGCCACCTTGATCCTTTCTCACCCAACCTGTGTGTAAATGCAAATGTATGTTGGAGTTCCTAGCAGTGAGACTGTTCCTGGGTTTCAAATGAGAATAAACTTGAGATATCCAACCACACAGTGATGGTGTTAACCACAGACTAGGAATTGGCAAGCTGGGATTCTGTGCCTGCTTGTTGCAGGCCGTTTTCTATGGACTCTGGTGGAAACAGAATCCAAAATCCTGTGTGAGCTACTTATCTTGGAGGCTGCTTGGTGCCTCAGCAGGCAGATTGTGGATTAATGGGAGGGCAGTTAAGTCAAGTGCACAGGGATAACAAATGGTAGGAAGGGGAAGAATTTGGCTGTGAAAGGAGGTCCTGTAGGAAGATGTGGTGGATACTCTATATTTTGCTACCGCTAGGGCCTGAAATGATTTTGCCGTATTTGGGAAAACATCTCAGAAGATCAGTGTAGTGGGTTTAAATAGATAAGCTGAATAAAAAGAGACAATGTACCCTGTGTTTACAAAAACAAACCATTTCCAAATTGTATGGCAGTAGAGAAAAATGAAGACCAAACTGGAATCTTTCAGTGTGACACTGGGGGTTTTCAAAGGCATTTCCAGCTCTGTTTTTCTCTGTATCCAAGTCACTATTTTGTTCTTTCATTGGCTCCTCATTCAGCAGGTATTACTAGAGCACTCTTGGGCTCTGATGAGCCTATGCAAGAAGTCTCAGCTTCAGGGCTGCCCTTCTCCAGACTTCTTCAGCTTCTAATGAGCCTGGAGAGCGGGAGCAAGATGGGTTTGTGAGGGTTCCTTCCCTTTTCTTGCCATTCTTTACCCATATTTTGGGCAACAGATGGAGACGAGTGATAAAACTTGGTAATTCACAAGTTGGGAGAATAAGAATGATCTTTCTAAAGTTATAATCTTCCCATCTGGCCGACAGTTTCATATAATGAGATGTTTATTGTGTGCTGTTGACTCAGTTCTGACTCATAGCAACACTAAGTGACAGAGAACTGTCCGCATAGGCTTTCCCTGGCTTAATCTTCACAGGAGCAAAATTTCTGGGTCTTTTCTCTTGTAGAGTGTTTGATGAGTTCCAGCCACTGATCTTTCATTTGCCTCCAAGTGCTTAATGCTTGCATTACCAGGGCTCCTTATATAATGAGATACTGCCTCTAATTCCCAGCACAATCCTGAGAGAGAGCTGGTATTATCTTTGTTTTATGCATGTTTTATTTATAGGGAGGGAAGCTTAAAGTAGGACCTAGTCTAGACCTCTAACAGCCGTGCTGTGGCTGACTCCCTTCTTTAAAGATCAGAAGAATCACTGGGTTTGACTGGAAGCAACTTGAAAACATAGCTGCATCTTCGGGCCTTCAAAATTAGCATGTGATTGAGTACAGGATAAAAAATTGCTCTCTGGCAAGCATTTTCTTTCCTTTCCATTTGCATGTATTGGTATTTTTAATAAGTGTGTTTTAAAATGAGCCCTGGTGGTAGTGTGGTTGAGTGATTGGCTGCTAACGAAAAGATTGGCAGTCTGACCCCACCAATCAGTCTATATGAAAAAAGCTCTCAGTTCTTGCTCTCCTAGCAGGAGTAGAATAGGAAAAAAAAAGTTGCTGTTGAATCAGCTCAGATTCACAGTAAGTGCATGTCTCTCTGAGTAGAACTGTGCTCCATAAATCTCAGTGGCTGATTTTTCAGAAGTAGATTGTCAAGCCTTTCTTCCAGGGTGTCTCTGGCTGAACTCAAACTACCAATCTCTCAGCTGCTGACTGTGTTAAGCTTTGCACTACCCAGGGGCTCCAGATGTAGGTTAGACAGACCTTTAAGCATTCCTTCTGCCCAAAAAACCCTTCCCCTTTGAATCAATGACCAGTGGCTTTGGTCTGGTCTAATGGTTGCTGAGGATTAATGGAAGAAGTCACAGTCTTTAAAATCCTGTTTATTTGGGTCATTTGGTGAAAAGAAGAGTTTAAATTTACAACTAATTCTCTCTCAGGCCACCACTCTGAGTTGGGACTTTTTGTCCAGTAGGTGGTTTTGGGCGACTTCTTACTTTCCTCGTGTTCAGTGGGGAAGCAGCACGACCAGCCTGCCTCCAAATGGGAAGTGTGCACTGTCGGTGTCCCCAAGGCGGATTATTTCAGCAGTAATTAGAACTAGGAGATGGCCCAGGCCTGTGCCCAGCATTCCCATCTGTTCCAGAACTCAGGAAATGGCACCATTTAGAGTGAGAAAAGGATGAAACAAGAGACTGCAGTAAATGCTGCGAGAACACCTGAGAACCCACTCCTCTGGGTCTCTGTGGGGTGTGAGCCACAGGCACCTGACCCAGTAAGGAAATCAGCGTGTTAGCTGTGGTGGGTCCACAAAATACAGTCCAGACGGCCTTTTGTGGTCAAACGCAGTGTGGCTACCTGCCCAGCAAAGGTGGGTCTTTATACTGAGGCAGTGTTTGAGGGGCTGTGTCAGGCCTCTGCTACCTGGGACAGAAAGAAGTGTAGAACAAACATCGCAGTTCTAGCCACTGCCCTCTGCTGTGTCCCTGAGGAGGGAAGAAGGGAAGGAAGTTGGCCCTGAAACTCCTGTGGGGAAGATTGGCTGCCTCCTGTGCTCATGGTTGGTCACACGCAGCCTGTACACTCCACATGGCCTTCTGGTTGAAAGCTGTACTCTGGCTTTGCGGCGCTGACTGTGCTTCCCTCCCAGCCCCTCGCCCCTCGCCCCCGCGCTGCAGTGAGCTATCACAGAATGCCCTGACATCGGAAAGGGGGGTGTGAGCTCCCTGCCCTGGGTGTGGGTAGCACTGATGGCAATTTTGTTTTTTAACCTCCAGGTCCTGAAGATGGCATAGTAACAAAGTCACCTTCCAATGACTGGGAGCATCTTTACCTGTGGGGACAGTGGCTTCGTGTTGAGCTGAAGGAACTTGTCCACTGCTTTCCTGAAAACCTCTTTCTCTCCTAATTCATGAGCCAGCAGGATGCGGTTGCTGCGCTTTCAGAACGCCTTCTCATAGCTGCATACAAAGGCCAAGCAGAGAATGTGGTTCAGCTCATCAACAAGGGCGCCAAGGTAGCAGTTACCAAGGTAACAAGAGGAGAAAAGAAACTCTTTAGCCATTCCCTGGGAACCAACCTACCTCTTAACCATTGTCTGCAGAACTGCTGTGTTTGGTTCCTAGCTTTCAAAAAACTTGCTTTATTTTTTTGCAGTGATGGAGGTTTAGGGGACCAGGAGGAGGATTCAACATACTTTCATTGAGGTCTTTCAAATGGAGTAACTTGTTATTAATTATCTTTTGACAGTCTTGAAAATTACAGTGTGGCTTTTTCTCACCTACTTGTTTAGCTAAGTGGACAGAGATCTCTTGGGAGAAGGTGGGACACAAAGCCTTACTGGAAAGAGTGTATATGTGCTAATCATGTTAGACAGCCACCTAGTGAGGTGAATCAGCTTCTGTTCAGGAGCCCCTCAGCTGTTGCTGCCTCATTATTCTCGTCTGTACAATGGCAGGCTTGGACTAGATGATGGCTGTGACCTCTTTGAACTTGGCTTTATATGGGTCAGTGAAAAAGTGTGGTGAGTTTTGGAAGACATTCCGCATCTGTCTTAGTCATCTAGTGCTGCTATACTAGAAATAACACAGGAGAATGGCTTTAAGAAACAGAAGCTTATTCTGTCACATTCTTGTAAGCTAGAAGTCCAAATTCAGGGCACCAGCTCTGGGGGAAGGCTAGACAGAATTCTCTGTTGGTTCTGCAGGAGAGTCCTTGTCACCAGTCCTCTCTTCATCTAGGAGTTTTTCAGCACAGGGATGCTGGCTCCAATGGATGCATCTGGAACTACTTTCTTGGTGGTTTGAGGTCCCTGTGTCACTTCTATACACCAAGGAGGGTTGACTCAAAACCCAAAAGCCAAACCCATTACTGTCGAGTTGATTCTGACTCATAGCAACCCTATAGGACCTAGTAGAACTGTCCCAGAGAGTTTCTATGGAGTGCCTGGTGGATTCAAACTGCCAGCCTTTTGTTTAGCAGTTGTAGCTCTTAACCATAACTCCACCAGGGATTCCAGGTTGACTCAAAGTACAGCCTAATCTTAGATTGAGTCCTGCCTCATTAACATCATAAAGATAGAGTTTGCAACACTTGGGAAAACCATATCAGATGACACAGTGGTGGGCAATCACAGAATACTGGGAATCATGGCCTGGCCAAATTGACGTACATCCTTGGGAGGGGATACAAGTCAATTCGTAATACTATCCTACACCAATAAATAGCATGACAGACTGACAGAAGGTACTGCTCAAAAGGCAGTTTTTGTAGCAAAACTGAAGAAAATCAGGTTTTACACAGGTAGGTGACAAGTCTAAACACATAGACCAAACGACCCTAATGATGACCCATACCAGTACTTAGTATTGCTCTGAGCTCTTAATCTATGTTAATTCATTTAATTCCCACAGTAGTCTTTTAGAAGAAGGTCTACTTCCATCTCCTCTGTAGAGATGATGAAACTGAGGCACAGTGAGATTTAAGGAACTTGCCCAATGTCCCTCAGCTGCTGAGTGGCAGAAGTTCAGATTTTCTAAGGCCCAGTGCCCAGACCACCAGAGAGTTACGGGTAGGGAGTACTTGAGTTTCAAATAAAGTCTTAGTATTAACCTCTAAACTGCTGTCGGAGAGAATGACTAGCTCACATTTCATGGTTAATCACATGCTGTCTGTCCATAGTGAAACCAGTGAGAGCTGGAACTTGACAGAACTGCCTTGTTTCTGCAGGCCTCACAGGTTGTCTGCCTTTGATGACGTGCAGTTTTACCACCCTTCTCTGTTGCTTCTTTTAGTGGAAAAATATTTGAGTTTTCCTTCTCTGACAGGTTTCTGCATAATATAGGTTCTGACTTTCATAGGTCTTACTATATTTCATGCTTATTCTAGAGAAATAAAAATCTTGGTGTACATGTAGTATCAGCACCATGCACATCATTGGATTATGTGGGATTGAGGGTAGAAGAGCGCCTCAGCTGGGTGCTGTCCATTGTGGTAATCACTAGCCACAGGACTTAGTTACCTAGTGCTGCTGAAAAATACCACAAGTGAGTGTCATTAAAGAGCGGAAGTTTGCTTTGCGACAGTTCAGGAGGCTAAAAATCTTAACTCGGGGGATGAGGGGTGGTGGAGACTTTAGGGAGACATCTGTTTCGGCTTCTAGAAGCTCCCAGCAATCCTTGGCATTACTGGCCTTGCAGATGGATCTACTGTCTGTGTTTGTCTTCATATAGTGTCTTTGTCTTGTGGGTCTCTCTGTTTCCATTCTTTTTCATAACACAAAAGCGATTAGATTAAGGACCCACCCTACTCTGGTATGAGTTCATTCATGTAACAAAGAAATACCCTATTTTCTACCAAGTTCATATTTACGGATACAGAGGTTAGTACTTCAACACATATTTTGATGGGAGGGGGCACACAACACAGTTTAATCCATAACACCACATATGGCTGTTAAAATGTGGTTAATGTGACTGATTTTAATGAGTTAATATTTAAATGCCACGTGTGGCTGTTGTCTGCCATGTTGGATAATGCAGCTCTGATGTCTTCCTGAGAATGAATACACAGAAAAGATGGGTCAATTTTAAATATAATCTTTCTGAGTTTTGGGTAAGATTGGTGAAGCAGCATTCTCACCTGCCCCTTTCTCTCAGCCTAGTTATATCTCACTTTTTCATCATATCCTTTAGAAATGTATTATGTAAATGCTGTTCACTGGTCAACCAAAGAAGGATACTTTAATTATGTTTTCCTTTTTTTTTTTTTGCCTAACTGACTGTTTTTCCTGGAGTCGACAATTGCCGTGATTTTTTTATGTTCTTTTATTCAGACTTATAGTTAAGTGTTTCTTTTACTTGCTGATACTTCAGGACAGTTCTTGTACAATTTTTTGTGATTATACTTAGAACATAATTATTCATTTTATTTTTGGGGGGGATATCCCACCTGGAGTTATCCATTCTCTGTTCCCTTTTGATCCAGCTTGCTGTCTAGTTCTGCTGCACAGTTAGCATCTTTAGAATTCCTTTCGTTTCTCTCCTGGATTAGATCCCTTGTTTGCTGGAACCGTTGTCATCCTCACATTGGCGGTGCATATTCTCTTGTACCTTCCTAATAGAGAGAACATGGGAGATAAATTTTTTGAGGTCTACGTGTCTGAAAAAAAGCCTTTGATTAATTAACAGCTTGGTATAGAGAAACATGCTGAGAATTCTTTTGCCTCTGAGTTTTGAAGGCAGTGCATTATCTCTGAGTTTATGGGGCCTTTTGGGAAGCTTAGTGTATAGCTTCTTCTCTTTTAAAAGACATTTTGAAACCACTCTGCCCCTTTAAGGCCTACCATTTACGACTCGGCTCAGGAGCCACCATCTCTTTGAAGTCCAGATTGATACCTGTATAGAACTCATTCTGCTCTCAGCTAATAAAGCATTACCATCCAGGGACTTTGTGTCCCCCATAATTGCATACCACTTTGTGGGGGCTTAGAACTCCCCACTGGATTGGGTTTATAATTTATCTCTCGTATTTCTCCATGCTTGATATAGCAGAAAAGCCCTGGGATTGGAATCCAAAAACTTAGCTATAGGCATCTTCTCCATTGCATGTTAACTGCTTGTAAATGTAGCTGGGATTTCTTAGCTTTGACGTATCAGCATTTTGAATCAGATAATTCTCTGTTATGGGGAGCTGTCTTGTGCATGGTAGGATATTTAGTGGCATCACTGGCCTGTACTTATTACATGCCGATAGCACTTTCCTGCCCTCAGTTGTGACAACCTCAAATGTTTCCAGATATTGGCTGGTGTGTGGGAGGGGGGAGGATGGGGGACAAATCACCCTTGGGTAAGAACCACTAATATAAGCAAATCGCTCTGCCTCTGTGACTCTCAGTGTCTTCACAAAATGCACAGCATTTCTGTGAGGGCTAGGTGTGATAACCAGTGTCGCTACAATTATAAAATTTAAGTGGACACAAAGTGGTGTGTCCTTCTTCTAACCCCTCCAGAGCCTAGCACGATATGAACATGGTAGGCTCCGTGTGGATTGAATGATCAGTGTTGTGATTTTAAATCACCTACACTTAGCTTGTGCTTGTTAGGTATCAGATACTCTTGTAACTGCTTTACAAAGGTGAAACTTTTAACTTCACCACCAATCTGTTATCTATATTGGACCGATGAGGAAACTGAGACAAATTAGATAACTCATCCAGAGTTTCATTTAGAGAATGTCAGAACTGAGATTTGATCTCTGCCCATCTGGTTCCAGATCCTTATTTAGCCATTATTTTGGAACTGTTGTTTATAACATTGTAAACTTCTGGTAATACATTGTTAAAGGAGCTTTAATAAAGCAGTGTCCTAGTAATGATATTGTACACTTGTGTGTAGTACTTCATACTTTTCAAATTGTTTTCACATAGGTGTTGTTGATCATTAGAACCCTTGGGTAGTTATAAGGAAATGGAAGCCCCCCAATGAAAAGTGGCACTTTTTCACACCCCCTTTTTTTCTGAGGAAACCGGGTGGCGTCGTAGTTTAGTGCAACATCTGTTAACCAAGAGGTCAGCAGTTCGAATCTGCCAGTCGCTCCCTGGAAACCTATGAAGCAGTTCTACTCTCTTGTAGGGTTGCTATGAGTCAGAATCAACTCAAGGGAAGTGGGTTTGGTTTTGGCTTCTTTCTGAAAGTGTTGAGAACTTTGTCTTCATTGAATCATGGGTCCAAGAAGGGCTTAAGAGATCTTGTGACCCAACTCTGCACCAGTCCTGGCAGTTGAAGCTCCCAGAGAATACTGTCTGTGATGAAAGGACCCTGGGTCACCCAGGAAACTTGGTGGGAATCTTCTACCATTTAAACTTAAATCAGGGGTCAAATGATTAGTATTCTGCTTGTATGCAGTCCTGCTTCAAACAAGACCTGAGATTGTGAGAAATGATTTTGCCTTTATAAGTCTTATTATCATCATCCGAATTAAATTTTCAAAGGCCCTTTTTAATCTTAATATGTTATTACTAAAATATTGTGCCAGTCTTATTTTACTTGTGTGGCATCTTTCTTGCCTCCTCCTACCTCTTTTTCTTGCTTTCTGTGAGGCTACAATAATGTAGACAGATACCACCTTCCTCACAAATGACTGCATTGCCCTGATCTGTTGTGTTTCTTATGTTCTGCTTAAGAAAGGGGGTTTTATCATTGTGAAGTTATTAGACTAATGTCACCTAAATTCATCTCATTACATTTTGAGCCATTTGCCCTAGTATAGGTCACATCTATACACTGTGTTCCTTGTAACAACCTCCAGTTAAGATACTGAAGTTGATTTACTTCTTCAAGCTAATGAATCTCAATTCTCTTATCTCTCCTACACAGTACCCTATCAGAGTTTCTAATCCTTTTATTCCTTTGGCTGCTGCCCAAGGTCTCTGTGTGACTCTGATCATAAGAACATCACTGAAGGCGATGGTGACCCAGCAATGGTCCAGTGTTGGCATCCTTGCTTCTTTCTTCCTTGCCAGCTGTACTGAAGTATATCAGAGCTTCTCCTTCATGAAGCAGGTATTGTTGGCTAGAAAGGTTGAACCTAACCCATCCAAACCATACCCATTGCCGTTGAGTCAGTTCCTACTCACAATGAACCGCACATAGTAGGACTGCTCCAGAGAGTTTCCAAGGAGAGCCTGGTGGATTCTAACTGCTGACTTTTTGGTTAGCAGCTGTAGCACTTAGGCCTATCTTTTAGTGAACAGGACCTGAGATGCTAAGTAGGTGAGAGGAGCTGTGCCCTGGCCTCAGTGTCCTGATGGTCTCCTTTGCGGGCCAGAGGAAGTGGTTAAGCAGGGTTACAGCCCTGGCACCCAGCCCCATAGAGTTTGTGATTGGGGAAGAGCCTTTCTTGGCTTGTTCTGTAGGTTGCAGTTCTCTGTGCTGTCCCTGTCCCTGGGGCTTGGCTCCTTCCTAGGGAGATCTTTCCAGTGTAAATGCCTTGGTCTGCTGGGAGTGAGGAGGGCTGAGCACCATATCTGAAACATGCTAGAAACAAAGCGCCTCTACTTCCTTTCAGGGCTTATTTTAAGCTGTTTACCTTTAGCTGGGCTCTTTTGTCATCCCTTATTGGTGAAAGATCTTTATCTCAGTAGGAATGCCCCACCTGGAATGTTCCCCCAGTAGACTCTCATTTCCCACCTGCCTCTCCTCTTAGCTGGGATTTGGCCTTTTTAGAATGAGTGGCGGGACCAGTTCATTCTGTGTGCCCTTTATGATCACCTGCTATTGTTATTTATGGGTTGCCTTCTGGATGTGGAGCTGTCTTGATGTTTTCATGCAGCAGTTCTGCTGGAATTGGGACCTACAGAGCTCAGGCTGCCAGAACACAGCCTCATCCCAGACCACAGCCCAGAGTTGTGGGTAGTAACCTGGACCTGCACCCAGCTCTGGTTCCCTGGTTCAATCCAAGGGAAATGTGCATTCCCTGCGAGGACCCTGCCCCTCGCACCCCTGCTGGCCTCAGGTGCCCATCCTGATACCAGGGCAGGTTGGAGGAACAGGCTCTTTCTGAGGGTCCAGGGCATGGGGTTTCTGGCTTGGACTTGCACCTTAGAATCACTTTAGAAAACTTTAAAAATATATACTAGGCCCCACCCTAAGCTGGTGAAATCAGAATCCTTTGGGGGTCAGATTTGGAGGTGAATCTATTTTAGTTTGGTAAGTGACTCTAATGTGCAGCAGGGTTGGAAACCAGGGTATAAGGCAGTGTGGTTCTCTAAGTGGGAAGCTCAGCTCCCAGCCCTTGCCTCTCCTAGGAACTTGTTAGAAATGCAGATTCTACAACTCTACCCCAGACGTGCTGAATCTGAAACCCGGGAAGGAGGAGGGCCAGCCGTCCTTTAATAATCCCTTCAGGAGATTTTTGGCTCAGGAGATTCTAGATCCTCTTGTTGGCACAAAGAGTTAAGCACTCAGCTGCTAACCAATTTGTAGGCAATTCAGATCCACCTAGAGATGCTTCCAAAGACAGGTCTGGTGATCTGCTTTGGAAAGATCACAGACACCAAGAACCCATGGAGCACAGGGCTACCCTGACACACGTGGGGTCACCATGAGTGTGAGCTGATTCCACAGCAACTAGTACAGGTACTAGGGGATTCTGCTGCCTAGGAAATTTGGGAACCCCCTGGTTTAAGGCATAATGTAATTGAAAAAGCAAAATAATTTTGTGATCTTTGAAGGTAACTCTGCAAAAGCATCAGTAGAAAAAATGTACTGAAAGAAATTGGATAAAAATAATATTAGTCATATTTGGGTGGTAAAATTACAGATGATTTGCTTTTATTTTCTGATTTTTTTAGTAATGTCATCACATTGCATATATTCTCATTCAAGATGCGGGAAACTGTGAGTTCCAGTGACACAGTATTTTAGGTGTTTTGCACCTGACAGCGAGGGATGAGAGCATTGTGGAGAATGTATGTAGCACTTGAATGACTTGCTTAGACAGGCTCAGAATGGCAAGTTTAGCCTGAGGTCTGGAAGCTGCCCAGGGGAGGGGTGATCTTGGCATCTCCTTATCTCATCTCTAGTCTCCCATCTGGCCACACGTTAGAGTCACTGGGGAAGCCTCTGTAAACACTGAAGCCTGATCCCCACCACTCATTAGTTAAAACAGAGTAGTATTGATTGACAGACAAATCAGATGTACAGTGATACAGATGTACAGTGAGAACAGAAAACCTCTTTTCTCATCCACAGCATTCTGGGGAATCCAAGTTGTTTCTGTGCAACCCCAGAGGTCAAGTGTGTGTTATGGTGCACAGCACCCGGGAACTTGGGAACCTCCTGACAGTAACACATGGAGCCTGTCTGCCAGGGAACAACTTCACCCCAGAGCCCATCCAGGGCACCAGGGAATGGTTGTACAGGTTTAAGTGGTGGCTAAGAGCGTGGGGCTGTATAGTGAGTTGGCTTAAAATGTGGATACAGACTCCTCCAATTACCTGTTGTGTGATAATAGGGCAAGTTAAAGAGTCCCTGCCTTGGTTTCTTCATCTGTAAAATGGGCTTGATAACAGTATCTACCTCATAGGATCAGTAGGAGGACCGTGTGAAGTAGTACATGGAAAATTTAAATAGTGCCTGCATGTTTCCCTTTTTTCCTCTGGCCAGTCCTGTTGTTGTTAGTTTCTGTTGAGTCAGGACTCTGATTTATTGTAACACCGTGTGAAACAGGACAACACATTGCCAGATTCTGTGCCATTGTTATGATTATTGGCATGCCCCAGTCCCTTGCTTCATCCGCTGTGCATTTTGAGTGCCTTCCAGCCTAGAGGATTCATCTCACAGTTCTATGTGCAGACAGTGTTCTGTTGTGATCTGTAGGGTTTTTGTTAGCTGTTTGTGGGAAATAGATTGTCAGGCTTTCTTCCTTGTCTGAGTCTGAAAGTGCCCCTACAGCCTGTGTATTATGGGTGGCCCTGTTGGTATTTGAAATACTGATAGCATAATATCCAACATCATAGCAACACACAAGTTGCTAGCCTTAGGGGCATAAATATGGTAACAGCTATATTCTTGAGCCTAAGATGTTCTAAGACTTCTCTAAGGAACAGTTTTTCTTTATTCTGCACACATTTTCAGGTGGGGGGGGGAAGGGGAGGTTGCCAGCCTGCTTCATAAAGCAAGAATGGCTTGAGATTGTTCCCTGAAGGGCCCTATTTCTGTTGCTTTTCATTACAGAATGTTCTGGAAAAGCAAATAACACTTCCACTTTGTTTGCTGTCCCCTGTGTGTCTGTCTGTCTGTGTGTGCATGTGTGCAGGTGTGTGTGTGTCTGCATAAGGGGATTGTTGTTGTGCTAGGGAAACCCAAATGGTGAGAGTAGACAGCTTTTGATTTCCAGAAGGAAATCCTGGTTGCAGATTACTGTCTTGGTGACCACTGGACCAGGTTCCAGAAGAGGAGCCAAGCAGGATGAGGGAGATACAGACCCTTCTCAGAGACTCCCCTGTGACACTGTTGCAGTTGCTTAGAATTCTTTTCCTGAGGCCCTGAGAAGGTGTATACCTGTAATGGACAAAGACATCCTAGGACCCAGAGAGTGCAACTGTCCCATGCTCTCCAGTTTCCTGAGGTTGAACCTGAGGCTGTGGAGTTTTCTCCAGTGTCCCTGGTAGCTGCAGTTTGCCTCGTACTTAAGTAATATTTGGACATCTTTGATAGGGTCCCCACTCTACGCTGTAGTCAACGTGATTCATCATTCCAAATACATAATCCCTGCCCTAGTTGGAAGGAGAAGTCAGCACTTGGATGACTCTCAAAAGCAGGTGGCAGTCTCTTCACAGGAAGCTGCACTGCTGTGGGAATGCAGAAGATGAGCCAGAACACACAGGCTCTTCTTAGAAAATTAGAGAACACATAGTTTGGAGAAAGATGTTCCAGCTAGAGAAGGTATTTCTGGCACAGGCTTAGGGACTGGGACCTTAGACTGTATTTAATAACGTGGAAGTAGACAAGCGAATCAGGACTGGTCAGGTTAAGACCTGACCTTCCTGCTATCTGTGACCCCCCTTCACTCACGTCTGTTTTTACTGGCCCTTGCTAGGGTGGAGGCCTGGTAGCAGTGTTCAGGAGCTCTGCTGCTAACCCAAAGGGCAGCTGTTTGAAGCCTCTTTGGAAATCCGGTGGAGCAGTTCAGCCCTGTCCTGTCAGGTTCTTCTGAGTTGGAAATGGACTCTATGGCAATATGTCTTGTCTTGTTTTTGGTAGGGCAGAAGTATGGGGTGTCAAAAAAAGGAAGAAGATTAGAATGTCCACCAGCCACTCCTTGAAATCTCTTTGGGACAGTTACTGCTCTGTCCTGTAGGGTTTCTATGAGTTGGAACAGCACCTGCCAGCAGCCAGCAACAGCAGTGGGGAGTGGAAGGGAAGCTCATACTACTGGTGGATGCGACCTCGTTTTTTCTTATTACAAGCCTGTAGGTGGATAGAAGAGGGTATTCCTGCTTTGCAGATTAGGAAAGGGACAATTAAGTGACAGCACAATATCACACAAGTGTTAGTAATTAGATTTGGGATTTGATTCAGGCCTGTGGGACAATGCCTCCATCCTTTCCCTTCTGTATGCAGGATTTCCCTGCTGGTTTTGAATTAGGAAGGTGCCACCACTCCTGAGCCATCTTGTTATTAATTTATAGTTTCTGAAGTACCTCCCCAGATGGGATCTCGTTTGAACCACAACAGAGTTTCCTTCCCCTGCTTTCTGATAACTTGTGTTTACTTGGACAAACCCTTTAACCTCCTTGAGCCTCAGCTCACCCACCAGTTGCATCTGGTTGCTGATGCGGATGGTCCTTGGTGCCTCTGCTGAACGGATACCCTGTGATGCCTCACTGTGGCCTCTTTTGTAGCCTCTCTAAGGACAGCTTCTGCCCATCGTGGTCTCTTGTTCCCATTGTCCTGACTAGCGTCCTGTCACAACTCCTCCCAGAACACCCGTCTTTCCCAAAAGTGTGATGAATTTTCCCACGTCTCAGAACATACTAGAAGACTTGGTGACAGTCACTTGTTAGAAGTCAAGGTGTGAGGTCCTTGAAACGACGCGTTGATGACAGAGGGAGCTGGAGAAGAGCCTGGTGAGAGGAAACTCATTTTGCTCCATTTGATCAGCTATGTAAGGAACGCTGGTGGTACAGTGGTCAAAGCACTGGGCTGTCAACCAGAAGGTCGGCGACTTGAACCTGCCTGCCACTCAACTGGCAAAAGATGAGGCAGTCTGTTTCTGTAAGGACTTGTAGCCTTGGAAACTCTATGGGGCCATTCTACTCTGTCCTGTAAGGTCACAGTGAGTCAGAATCGACTGGACAGCAAGGGTTTTGATTTGATTCGATTGGCAATGAATGGTTTCTTTAAAGACTCAAGGTTAAATAGCATGCAGCAGAGAATAATCACCAGTGAAGGAAGGTCACTCTTTATCTCCTCTCTTTTTTATGAAGGCTTTTTATAGCCACTTTCTTGGGAGTGACTTTTTTCTTAATCAAGGATCTAATTTTAACATGTGCTCTGACCTCTTTCTTTTTCATTTCCAGAACCATTTTTTGCTGTGATTGGATTTCATGGCTGGAAATTAAGATTTTTTATTGTTACCTGTTTTCCTCCATAAGTAGTTACTGTGGGAAACAGGAGCATTATTACGATCATAAAGGAGTTTATTCTTCTAGAATATCAGTGTAGGTCTTTGGGACATTTTATTAAGAAACTGAGTGTGACTTAAGATACTTGTTCTTTAGGTGTATGTTTCAGTATGAGTGGGAAAGCTGTCGCCGAGAAAGAGATGGAAAGGTTTCTTTACTGTGAAACTTGGGAGAATAAGCAAAGTGAGTATAAAGTGTCCTTTAAAATTTGAAGAATTAGGAGTTTGGCAAACTCAGCTTTCTGGGTAGAAGCCGATTTATACTGCAGAGTGTCCTTGCTTCTGGGTGTCCCTCTCAATGTGATAACCTCAGGTGCCTGCATGCTGAGGGGTGTTGAAGGGGATGGACTTTCTCTATGACCCAACAGTGGGGCTAAGGAACTCACACAGGGTACCACAGCAGCCAGAACACAGACACGTTGTGCAGACCACTGGAGAAAACCTGGTGCCCACCCATAGGAGAGTGGATGAAATAATGATCAGTAAATGAACTGGAACTACATATGACAGTGTGCAAGAACCCTCAAAATTACAGTGTAGGTTAGAAAAAAAATGGTAAGACGTATGTAATTTCTGTCGGGCTTGAAGCAAGTAAAACAATGCCAGCCAACAACAATAGTTATGTATTATTTGTGGCTACAAACATGTCATAAAAATATAATGAGATGCAAAGGAATGGTGAATACTAAATTCAGAAGAGTGGTTACCTGTAGGTTTGGAGGGGTAATGAGATGTGGGAATGGTTTACAAGGGATGTCAGTGTTTTCTCAGGTATATATATTTTTAAATAGTAGTTCTAATTTTGAATAGAATCCCTGGGTGGTGCAGATGGTTAATGTGCTTGTTTGCCAACTGTGGTTAGAAGTTCGAGTCCACCTATGGGCTCCTTGAAAGCAAGCCCTGGTGATCTACTTCAGAAACATCAGCTGTTGAAAACCTTATGGAGCACGGTTCCACTGAACACTCACGGGTTGCTGTTAGTTGGCGTTGGCTCAGTGGCACCTGGTATGTTATGGAATGCCTGAAACACTTCATAATTTTAAAATTTCCTTTAAAAAGAGAGGCTTACCTGATAGGATCAGTTGGCGCTTTTTTAAGTAAATAACTGAATTTTCTAGGGCTAAGTAGCTTGCTGTTCTCCAACATTCTGGTGCCGCCGGATTCTCTGTGGCCCCATCATCATCCCTTAGCGTCCTAGCACCTGTGGGAATATGAGAGAAGACATGAGATCTCTCATTTTGCTACTTGTCTGCAGCTGTCTTACAAAGTTTGGTAGGTGGGGAATAGAAATTATATTCTAAAGGAAGTTTTTGCCTTTTGAGCATATTTTGTTCATTGATTATATGCTGATAATGGGCTAATTGAGACAATCTTGAATTTTGAGTGAATCTGTAAGAATCTTCTACCAAACCAAGTGTTATATATTGAATTGTGCCCCCCGCAAATGCATGTCAGTTTTACTAGGCCTTGTTTTCCAGTGTTGTGTGACTGTCCACCGTTTTGTCATTACCATTATCTGTGCTTTTCTTCTGTGTTTGAAATCATACCTTTATAATGTTTATGAAGCAGGGTGAGCAGCAGTTATGTTACCGTAGCAGGACTGAATTAAGTTGCATTTTAAATTAATCTCATTTGAGATGTGAAGGAGATACTTGAGCAGAAAGACAGGGGGCCTGACACCATCAAGAAAGTAGTTCTAGGAGCAGAGTGCATCCTTTGGTCTTGGGGTACCTGTGCAGCGATGCTCCAGACTCATGGTGAGATCGATGACAAGGACCTTTCTCCAGAGCTGAGAGAGAAAACTTGCACCTAGAGGTGACACTGTGAATCTGGACTTCTTGCGTACTAGACTGTGAGCGAATAAACTTCTGTTTGTTAAAGCCGTCCACGTGTGGTATTTCTCTTAGCATGCAGCAGGCACTGCGTAATTAAGACACTGATGAAGCAGTGGGGACTGCATCTCCCTAAAAGCCACCGTGCAAACTTTGCTCCAGCCCCTCCTCCTGGGAGTGTTTTAATGGCTTCTCCTTTGCCTTAACAGCATGGCCGGACCCCCCTGCATCTTGCTGCCAATAAGGGCCATCTCTCTGTGGTCCATATCTTGCTGAAGGCTGGCTGTGACCTCGATGTCCAGGATGATGTGAGTGGAAGCCATCGTTCTATCCAGGGGTGGATTGGCAGGGGAGGTTGTCTGCCCAGGAGTGCACAGTACAAGGTGTGAGCAGCTGTGAGGTAGGAGGGTGGGAGATGACCTCCTAGCACTTTTTACCTCCATCTTTAAGAGCTTCAGTTTGAAGGTCTTCCCTGAGACCCTTCTTCAGGAATAACTTAGAGTCTGGTGAGAATGGAATGGTTTTCTCAGTCATAGTTTGTTTCCTAGTTATTCTCCTTCAACTGCACAACCCTGAAGGACATTTCTCCTGTGTCCAGTACCAGTATAAGGAGCAACTCGCTCGCTCTCTCAGTATGGGCAGGGCCTGCTAGAAATGTATGAGATTGGCCAGCCTTACCACTGGAGAAGAGGTGGGGCCAAAAACTTATTTTTTTTCCTTTCTTTCCTTAATTCCTGTATTTCAGTGTACATTTAGATAAAAAGAATATAAATACTCAAATTAATTCCAGGGGAATTAAAGGGACACCAGTCTCACAGAATCCAAGAAAAAGAAACCGTTAGTAAGAATTCACTCTAGTGCTCCATCATTACTGAAATTTGACTCCCAGTTTATCAGGTTCCCTGAATCCCTAGATTCAGATTATCTATAGAGGGGCTCTGATTGGGGTTAAGATTCCATTCTTGAGTCAATCAGCAGTGACTGAGGTGCTGTCACAGATCATCTATTTAGGAGATGTCACATACTATGGGTATGTGTACTATATATGTGATACACGTACTATAGGGTACTACCCTATTTGGGGGAAGATGGAGTCTCAGGAAGGGGATGTAGACAGGATTGGATAAATTGTCTACTCAGGATTTGTTAGGAAAAAGTCTATGACCATGTAAGTAGAAACTATTTTCAGAAGCTCTTTCAGCTCTAATATGTGTGCTGAGACTGATAAATAAGAACTTATGTGAGGGGGATGATCATATCTTGGAGAATATACCATCTTCATAGGCCCTTCCAAATTTACCTTTAATAACTGTGATTACAGAGTGTTAATCCAAATTTTAGACCCTCAGGCATGCCAGGGTGTGGTTTACTAAAGTGCTTCTGGTTTTTATTTTGTGGGGTTCGAGGGGGGGGGCCGGAATCTCTGTGTGATGTCCTAAAAATTGGCAAACAAACTTAACAGCCTCAAGAACAGCATTTTTTCAAAGAAATACAAAATATGGCATTGTTTATGCATGGGTAGGAAGTGATGCAGTTTCTTTCATAAATCCCTGGTTATATCTAGAATCTACTGGGTCGTCAGGTACAGTATTTTCAAAAGATGCTGATTTAGTTTAAAAGAATTGATTTGTACCTTGGGTCATAATTCTTTTTTCATTTTCCTGCGCTGTAGCCATTATAACATTCCTGATTACAGGATATCAGATGACAGGAACAAAACTACAGGGAGGGTGAAGAGTCTGATCACAGAAAAGGCGGGACATTGAGTTGCTGGTAGAAACATGTTGGGATGCATCTTGTCCTCTCTTTACATAATTAAAGCCCTTGCTTGCCTTGTTGGCAGAGCTGCAGTGCCAGGCCTGGTGACTCACCCCAGCCTAACACTACCTTGCCTCGGGTTTTAAGCTCCAAGTGGCATTATTCTTATGTAGCAAAAGCCGTATCCTAGAACTGCTGCTTTTTATAGTAGACAAAGTGGAAAGTGAAAAAGGCAGAGGTTCTGACAAGATAGCTGTCCTAGGGTTCTCTGGAGAAACAGAACCAATGAGGTATACATGTCTGGCTCTGTTTCGCTCTCTCACTTAGCCTGGATGGTGCCAGAGGTTTGTGATTGGCTATTAACTGAAAGGTTGACAGTTTGAACCCACCCAGTGATCCTGCAGAAGAAGTCCTAATCAGCTGCTTCTGTAAAGATAATAAACAAGAAAACCCCATAAAGCAGTTCTTCTTTATGTAATACATGGGATTGCCGGGAGTTGGAGGCTGTCTTGACAGTAGTTAATAACAGAGAGAGAGGGGAAGGAGGGCGGAGAGAAAGGAGGAGAGAGAGAGAGATTGATTTACTTCAAAATATTGGTTCACACAATTATGGGGAGCCGGGAAGTCTATAATCTGTAGGTCATGCAACCAGCTGGAGATTTCTGCAGACTTGTGTCCTAAGACCTATAGGTTAGGTGACAGAGTGCCAAGTGGAGGGAGCTGCTCTTGTGGTGGGTCATCAAATCAATTCCAGTACATAGGGACCCTAGAACACAGCGTAGAACTGTCCCACGGGGTTTCCAAGGGGAGGCTGGTGATTTCCAGTTGCTGACTTTTGGGTTAGTAGCCGAGTTGTTAATTACTGTGCTACCAGGGTTCCATGAGGAGAGCTAGTTCTGCCAAAATAATCTATTTATAGTCTGGAGGTAGAACATACCCAAAGGAAACTTGCAACTGATCAGTTGATTACATTGCATTAGGTTACATTGGAGAAGGTGATTACATTACGTTACACTGTAAAGCAGCAACTAGACTAGTGTTTGGCCAAACCACTCTGTTCTCATTGGAGCTCTTGTGCCATTTCTGATTGGCCCGTGAGCAGTCATACCACTCACACCTATGGTTATAGGCAAGCCAAACTGACACATTAAATTAGCCATCACAATGGCTAAGATGAAACATGTCTGCAGAAGAAAAGGCATCTCTACTTTTAGACAAGAGCACATTCTTTCATTTATTGGAATTGCTTATTTTTTTGCATCTTTTCCTCGCCTTAGACAGCACATACATTGCTTCTTACAGATAAAGCAAAAACAAAGCAAAATAAAATGTAAAAACATTTGGGAGTGGAGAAGGTAGAATTTACCTTTACTAATTCTGAAGTGTCAATGGCAGTGGAGGTTGGGTTTTAATTCTGAAATGGAGGCTTGGTGGCTCCATTTGTTGTTAAGATTAGCAATTGGCTCAGTTGTTAAGATTAGCAATTCAAATTCACCACCTGCTGCTTGGAAATCCTGTGGGGCAGTTCTGTTCTGTCTTATAGAGCCACTGTGAGTTGGAACTGACTTACTGACAGTGAGTTTGGCTTTTTAGATATTTAGTTCTGCAGTAAAGCATTTGACAGTGTATGATCCATGTTTGTCGTCTATGTGTTTATCATGCCTATTGATGATAGGCTTTTGAAACATATGCAAAGATTCAAAGAAGAAAACTCTTCACATGTATTCTGTAAAGAAGTTGGAGAGATAATTGTTGGAAGGAAAATCATTAAAGAAGATCCCGATCATGGATGATGAGTCAAAATAGAGAATGTTAATGCTATGAAGAATTTATTCTTAAACTTCATATTCTGCAGATACTGATCTTTATGTCATGTTAGAGATTGAGAATTAGTTGAAGAATGACCTCCAGTGGCCTGGAGTGGGATTATTATGAGTTTCAGTCTGTGGAAACCAGTTCTTTAGAGGATGCAATTCCTGGAGCAAATTCTTGCTTGATTCCCGCCAATCCTGACAACGCTCACTGGAGTTCGTGTGCCATCTCTGATTGGTCTGTGAGCAGTCACACAGCTCACACCTCGGAAATAGCCCAGAATCCTCTGGCTACAGTAAAAAGCATGAAGGAGGAAAAAGATAAGAAAAACCAGAGAAGAAAGACCGGAGAGAACCCTAGAAGATCAGAAAGAGAAAAAGAGGTCAGCAGTATGCTTTGTGGGCCCACCCTGTCTGAGCTGCCTTGCAATGTTTCTGCCTGTGCCGCTTCGGAGGGCTTCCTTCTGGTGAGGAGCAGCTTCACCTTTGCATGACGGGGGTTTCTTTAACAAGCTTGGCTTTGAAATCTGCACAGACTGCGCTTACTCTTTTTCACGATGTAGAAGAAAAAAGATAGAGTCATCCTTTGTGTCTGCAGGTTCTGCATCTGCAGATTCAGCCAACCACAGATTGAAAACATTTGGGGAAAATAAAAAAGAAAGTTCTGCAAGATAAAACTTGAAATTGCCACACGACACTGAACCCACTCAAAGGAAGTGATGTGTCGGCATTCCCTGCTGTAGACACCTCCAGCATTTCCCAGACCCTTAGTCTTTCTCCAGTAGCACTGTTTGAGCATTGTTCACCTTGAGTCTTGTTAGTTTTCCTTAAACAATACAGTATAGCAACTATTTACATAGCACTTACATTGCTTTAGGTGTTGTAAGTAACCTGGAGGTGATTTAAAGTGTGAGTACAGGTGGATGTGCACCGGTTGTATGTAAACACTACATCATTTTAGACAAGGGACTTGAGCAGCTGCAGATTTGGCTGTCCGAAGGGGGTCCTGAAATCATTCGCCCTTGGATATTGAGGGATGACTGTGTGTATTTCAGAACAAAGATTTAGACCTCAGACGTGACAAGCATCTTAAAACCCCAAAGTGAGAAACACTTGGGTCTCAGAAAAACTGAAGGTTGCAACTCATGTACTTTGCACACAGGTCAGCATGTTCCAAATGAAAGTGCCAAACTGCAGGGCTGCTGGTCTTTCAAGTTTCTGACTGTAACATTTTTCCTTCTGTTTTTTTGTAGTCAATCAATGACTCAAGAGACACTTCTTAGGTGCCCGTGGAGGCCAAGATACTGTGCTAAGCAAGCACTTAACTTGATGACTCCCTAAGGAGGAGGCCTCGATCCTCAGAGACACCTGATCTCTTTTAAAGCTGTTCTAAGGCTAATCGACTTCACAGCTTGGAAACAACTTGGAGGGAGTTGCAAAGAGCCTTAACAGTGTAGATTCTTGCCCAGACATGCCTCCATGGATTACCTGGAAATCATAGCTAGGCCCTGAAGTATGCTGGGTCTTATCAATAAAATCAGAGAATTTGGTGTCATAGCAATAAGCATATAGTAAAGCAAAACAACCCTAAACCATTTGCTTTCAGCTCTGACTCACTGTAACGCCATGTATGTCTGAGTAGAGCTGTGTTCCATAGTGTTGCCAGTGGCTGATTTTTCAGAATTAACTTGACATGTCTTCTGAGGCACGTCCGGGTAGACTCAGATGTACAGCCCTCGACTAGCAGCGGGGTACATTAACTGTCTGCACTACCCAGGGACTCATAGTAGGGTCAATAAATATTCACTGAACAAATAATGAAAAACTTCTTTCAACAGTAATACGCCTTTCCCAGAATTTTAGAGTTTCATAGTTGATTTAAGTCATACAGGAATAAGGATTATGTCAAAGTTGCTACTTAAGGTCACGTTGTATTGTTTTTAAGTGAGATGTCAAAGAGGGAGTGTTTCAACATGTAAGTTTTAGATTTATAAGACGAGAGAGTTGACTTACAGGTAATTTACCTTGCCACATCTCCTCACACAAGTCACACGCTTGATGCAAGTCTTTAGTTCTTCTTGAGTTTTATTTATTAATCCATCTAGAAGTTTACTCCTGGTGGCTAAACAGAGAGTTAGATTTAGCTTCTTGCACTGAGCTAGAGTTTCACAAAAGAAAGTTGTCTTGGGGGAAGCCAGTACAGTAGATTTATGATGAAAACAAGGAGCAATAAATAGTAGTGCCATTCAAACTCCAGAGCTGCCTTGACTTGATTTAGAGGGCAGCTTGTGAAAGAACGATAGAACATTTAGCCTAACCCAAGGCTTAGGTTAGACTGTGTCCTAACCAGCACAAGCCTTTTGTGCAGTGATTTCTGTGCAAGAGCTGTTGTCACTCATCAGTTTCACTATTGAAAAAGGTTGTTCTGACTAGTCCAAGGAGTATTAGATGCTGGTAGTTTGCACAAATATTAAAAGGCTTCTATAGAAGAGGGTGGAAACCCTGGTGACATAGTGGGTAGGTGTCACTTCTGCTGACAAAGAGGTGGGTGGTTCACATCTGCAAGGTGCTTCTTGGAAACTCCATGGGACAGTTCTGCTCAGACCTATAGGGTTGTTACGAGTCAGAATGGACTCTGGCAATGGCTTGGCTTATAGCAGAGGGCAGTGATGGTTCCGTGGTAGGATTCTTCGCTGTGATTTAGCCAGGTTTGATTCCTACCCAGTGCCCTTCAAGTGCGGCCCCGCCCCTGTGTCAGTGGAGGTTTGCCTGTTGCTGTGATGTTGAACAGATTTCAGCAGAGCTCCCAGGCTAAGACCGACTAGGAAAGAAGACCTGGCTGCCTACCTATGGAAAGTAGCCAATGAAAATACTATGCCCTGTCCCATTTTGCACGGTGTCATCGTGAGTTGAGCGACCAAGCCAATAATAGCTGACAATCAACCAAAAAAAAAACAATTGCTGTTGACTTCACTGTGACTCACTGCAGCCTTATAGGACAGAGTAGAACTGTCCCATGGAGTTTCCAGGGAGTGCCTGGTGGATTTGCACCACCAACCTGTATTTAGCAGATGTGGCGCTTACCATTGCACCACCAGGACTTCCACTAACGGCAAATGCAAGTGGAAATCGGGCCCAAGTCAGTATCTGCCCTGAAGGAGCATGCTGCAGTCTGACTGAAAAGTCTGGCCGGGAAACAAGCTGCCCCTGAGGTCAGTTTTGGGAAAATTGGTCATAATTCTGGTAGGGAAATGGGCAGTCTTAGAAACTCTTACAGAAGTTTTAAGAAACGAAGACTTGGGAAGTTCTCATGTAATTACTTTGGCCTTAAGTATGTCTCCTCTGGAAGTACTTCCTGAGACATTTGAAATGGATCACATAATGAATGGTATACTCTTGCAATCACTTGACTCAGTGTCCGCGTTCTTCTTTTGACCCCATGGCACATAGGAAGGGTCTCGTTTGAGTAAGGGGTTTGGGAAGGTGGGTGAAAAGATAACTGGGCCTAAGAATGGTTTGTAATAGGAAAACTAGGATGCCAGGGGGAGCAGTGGTAGTGGAGATGCTGCGGACGGGGGGTGTGACTGTGGTAATGATGCTGTAGGTCCTGACCTTATAACTGCAGAAAACATTGAAATTCTATTAGTGAACAATGACCAGGTTCTGAGACTTAAATGGTACCAGCAGTGCCATCTTGTTACTGCCTAGGCTTTAAGTAGATAGCAGATTTTTTTTTCTGATGCTAAAAGTTATATGTGCTAAATGTGGGGTGGGGGTGGGGGCAAACCCACTGCCATTGAGTTGATTCCCACTCATAGCAATGCTATAGGACAGAGTAGAACTGCTTCAGAGAGTTTCCAAGGAGTGCCTGGCAGATCTGAACTGCTGACTTTCTGGTTAGCAGACGTAACACCTAACTACTACACCACTAGGGTTTCCATAAAATAGTAAGACTAAAAAGTGCCAGAAAACAAAAATCATTCTCCCTCCTGGATTTTTAAAAGGATACTTTCTCAATTTTAGAAAAGTGAGTTTGAATTTTAACTAGAATTCATATGCTTTTAATGCTCATTATCGATTGTTTTAGATTCCAAGGAGTTTAGTAAATAAGATCAATATTTCATTATGGTTATTTATAGGTAACAGTGCATCCCTCTCAACAAATCCTCTTTTCTGTCTTGTAATAGTCTCCCTCTCTCGTCTCTCAGGCTAAGCACCAGGGATGCACCAGAGTGTGTGCCTTGCTTCTCCATTGCTTTTCCTGAAAACTTTATATGAAATTTATATGAAACTGTAAGCAGCTGAATCATAGACTGTCAATCGGGATAGGGAGGGACCTTGAGGACCATTCCTCTCCTTTTGCAGAAGAACTCGAGGTCCGTTAAGGTGACGGGTCCCTTCCAAGGCTCTGCACTACTCAGTGTGTAAGTCAGGACTGCACCCAGCTCTCCTGACCATGTCCCTGCCCTGTGCTCTTTCCTGGCCACCAAGAATTTCCACACTGTTTAGCTGTCTCTCCGTTTGAGCCTGGACTGATATAGGTAGCTTGATTTGATTTGCCTTGACTTGAATTCCTTAGTAAATGTGAGAGATAAAGCATGCCATTAGAGACTTCGCAGCTCTCCTGACAGTCCTCATCTTCTTGCCTCTGGGGGTGTTTAGTCCCCTCAGCTGCAGTTAGGGGAAAGAATTAGGTTTCATTAAGCTCCCTGAGCAAGAAAGAAATGACAGTCGGCAATCTCAGGAATCTGACTACAGAGAATGGGGTCAAGTGTAGCAGAGATCACTGAGGCTAAAGCACCAGAGGAGGCTGCTTTGGTGTATGCAGGGATAGGAGGGGCTGCGGTTGTGGGTGGCTTTGGGCCTTGCAGTCCCTGGGCTACTCAGATGAAATAAACTCTTGGTTTATTTCATCCAGTTGTGGATGCTGTTAACTGTTAACTGACATAGCTGGAGGCAGGGAACTAGAGGGCTTTACCTGCTCAGTGTGGCTCTTAGACCAGCCCTTCTCTGATGTGACAGCTGTTCTGCTGAGGTTGGCTCTGCAGCTGAGGGCTGTTCTTGTGTGTGAGTGAGCTTTCAGGCCAGGACGTGTCTGTTGTCTACTAACAGACTGCAAAGACGGCCTCACCCGTGGTAACCAAGTCTTGTCTTTGGGGGTCCTGGGTCTGTTCTGTGGGGATGGGAGATGGCTTCTGTCAGGTTGGAGAAGTGATACAGGGTCTGGTAGAGGGGCCTGATCATGGGTTCCTGCCTCCATGTCACATGCAGGGGGACCAGACCGCCCTGCACCGGGCCACGGTGGTGGGGAACACGGAGATCATCGCCGCACTCATCCAGGAGGGCTGTGCTTTGGACAGACAGGACAAGGTAAAGAAGCGCGAGTCCTTTCCACATTACAACACCAGCTTGGATGTAGGCAGTTATATGGAAGCTGGGAGACTCCAATTTGGAAAGAAACCCTAGTACCTGAGGTGTTGCTATTCCTGGACCTATCATGCATGATTTACCATGATAAAATCAGGCTGAATTTCCTTTGAAAAGGATACCTGGTGTCCTAGCAAACTGTATTTTTGTATCCTTTCCTGTGTTGTTGTGGCCTCAGTGACAACCATATATATCATTAATAGCTTTCAAAAAAAATCAAGAAATAATGACTTGGGGAGACCCAAATAGGGGTGGGGTGAGAGTGGGGGAAAGAGTGGCGCCTCCACAGCTTGCGATTCTTTTTCCTTAACCAACTTTCACTGAAGTATGATATGCATACAAAAATGCGCACAGATACGTGTACATCTCCATGAGTGTTCCTGCCAGAGCACACCTGTGTGACCAGCACCCAGATCATGAGGCAGATCCGTACCAGCACCCTGTGGCTCCCTCCCCATCGCCCCCTCTATTCACCACCCATAATTCCTGTTGCTTCTGGCTTCGTGCAGTGGCTTCCACTGCCCCTGCCACACCTGCTGCTGTGGTACCACCCTGCACCCAGGCTGCCGGTGTATGCAGCTACCGTGTCCCCTGGGAGCCCAGGCTGCCCCTGTGGGTGTCAGCAGCATCAGGCCTTGTCTCTTTCGTGCATATTTCTAACTGTGTCCAGCGGACACCCCACACGTGTGGTTGGAATAAAAGTGTAAGCCAGAGCTGTGACCTAATGTATGCATACCTCTGACTCAGTGGCACAGGACAACAGCCTCTGCACTGCCCCCAACTGGCTGACGTGGGGGCAGTGCCCAGGGGATCCTACCCCTCTCTGCCCTTCTCCCTCCCCGTAACTCCTAGCTTCCTGGCCCCACTCACTCTTTGCCCCCAGCAACATTTCTTTTTCATAGTACTTTTAAGCAAACAAGAGCTGTGTGTGTGACTTGGCTGGTTTTTATTTAAAAATGGAATATTTACAAATCAGTGTTTCCTCAGTGCCACTCCTTTGGAGCCCTGAAGCTTTTTGATCAAACTGGGGGACATTAACCTTGGAGTGGGGGAGAGGCAGAATGTACCTGTCAGGCCCCTGAAGTTTACCAGGCTGGCCTCTTGATTTGCCTGTTCTTTGCAGAATTCTCTCTGAGGCCAGCAGCAGACCCGACTGAGGGCTGACAGAGGTTCAAAGACTGGACCTTGTTCTTTCTGTTAACTGTCAGCTTTTGGGTGGAGTCGGATTCGACTCCACGGCACTTGGCTTTTGGCTGGACCCTTTCTCATCTGGGATTCCCAGGAAGAGATGTAATCCCTAATGCCCTAAAGGTGTCATTGTTCCCGCAACTCATTTCTCTTCTAAGCTCCTAGGGTAGCACCATTTCTGGGAGAAGTGAGAAAACAGTTATTCAAATCATTTTTTATGCTGGTGGTTCAGATGAGGAACTCGAGTTGAGAAAGGCCCTGTAATGTACCCCGAAAATACACTACTATGGACACAAGAGAAGAGGAGGATAATTTTCTAGACTCTTTGGAGAATGGGATGAGACGAGTTAGGTCTTGGGTAATAGGCTCTCTCTTGCTGTGTGTGTTTCTTAGGATGGAAATACAGCCCTGCACGAAGCGTCCTGGCATGGGTTCAGCCAGTCAGCAAAGCTGCTCGTTAAGGCCGGAGCTAATGTGCTTGCCAGGAACAAGGTAAGGCCCTGCAGGTGCTCGAACACCTTACTCACAAGGAGAAGGTGCCTGTAACTGACTCTTCTCAGTGGTGAGAGCTCAGAAGGGCACACAGAACCTGGCAGAGTCAGTTCCACCCAGAAGTTGCCTTTGTGGAGAAAGCTGGAAGAGGATTAGCCTTCCAGGTCAGAAGACAAACCCTCAGCAGCAGGAAACCCTGCTGAGAGGCCCGGCTGCTATTGGAAACATGTATCAGATTATGTTCCCATCATCTTGACACCATTAAAGAAAAGTACAGCAATAAAGAGTTGGCATTAAAAAAAATTCAGCAAAGAAACTTTAACAGGGTATGAAAAGGGTATGCTGAAAGGTGTGATGAAATGGGCCCACTCAGATCCCACTGGGGGAAGTGTGACTGGAACCACCACATGTGAAGGCAGTTTGGCCAAACAAATCAAAGACACAACTGGTCCTGGCATTTCACCCAGTTAACTACCCTTGTAGGAGTTTATGCTCAAAAGAGCAGTAAAGATTTTCATGGCAGAAAAAAAGGGTTTAAAAGTATGGGTCATTCACATAGTGGAATACAATGTAGCCATTAAAATTAGGTTTTTGGAGATACCATGGTTTCTTTTAAAAAAAAAAAACTAAAGGAAACAAAATCCTATGTACTGCATGTCCCGTTGCTCATGATAAATACATATACATTAAAGAACTAAAACCTGGAAGGATATCTACTGAAGTTTAACAGGGATTATCTCTGGAAGTTGAGACTGTGGCTGATGTTTAGTTCTGTTTAATTTCTGTGCCATTTTCCACTTTTCTAAAATGAGCTTATTTTAGAATTTGAAAAAAGGTATATTTTATTTTTAAAAGAAGCAGCATTGTGAATACTCTTGCGACATTTGCACTAGTTGCAAGAAGGAGATCATAAAAAGGCTTATTCCCTTTTCTGTCCTTGGATGTCCATACTGGATGTGAACTCAGGTTTTGAAGGGGCTTGAGGACTTCCCACAATGCAGTTGGCGTCTCTGGGTAGGGACTGAGTAAGGAATCAGGTGCATGAGACCAGGGCTCTGCATGGGAGCAGCATGGGAGGATGGGCAGCACCAGCCTCCCTAACACGCACATGCGCACAACTAATTGCATGTGTAGAATTTTGTGGGAAACTAGGATCTAAAACTATAGTATCTGTAGTTAAGGATACGTAATCCACATCTGCACACAAGATCTTCAGCAATAGCAGGCTAAAGGTATCTGTATAGTATTAAGCCAGCCTATCAGACTATATGCTCCATCAGTTTAATGACTTCTTGGGACCTTGCATGCTTAGGCAGATAGAAAAGAAAGCATGAAACTCCTTCATGAACATGTTATCTGCATGTTGAGTGAGGTCTCCTTTGGAGTTGGTTTCCTTTGATCTTTGAGATCTTCCAGCTCTGACTGCATATTAGCCAAAGTTTAGATAACCAAGCCCTCCCTGTCTTCAGGGAGAACATTAACTGGGATCTCTTAACTTCTCAGAGTTGGTATAAAAAGAAAGTACAATTACCAACCAGCTTTGGTTCCAGATTGCGTGTTGCTTTAAAGAAGTACACATTAGGTGCTCAGAGAATATTTGTTGAATGAATGAAGGATGGAGAACCCACTAGCCTGCCAAGCACTGAACCGAGCATTATTGGAGATTTTTTTTTTCCTCGCTGCTTTTTGAATAATGGCTGGCAACCGTCTCACTCAAGGAGACCTACTTCTCATCCTGGGCCCAAACAGACCTTGTCTGCAGCCACTCAGCGACTCCTCCTGCTTATCCAGTCTAGACATACTTGCCTCAGGACCTTTGCACTTGCTGCTTTGTGTGTCTGGAATGTCTATTTCCTATCCCAGAGAGCCATCATCCTGTGTGCAAACACCACTTTTATCCCCAGGTCACTTTGACCACTCATGTTTTGTCCATTGCCTCTCCTCTCCCAGTGGAGGTATCTCGTGAGAGCAGGCCGAGCGTTTCTCAGGACCTCACTGAGGTGGTATTTTATGGAGCAGCTGCTGAACCAGCCAGGAGCCACTGTTCCACTCCTCCTGCTACAGGTGTTCTGTGCCGTCAGTCCTCCCTAATGGGGACTCCCCTTTGTGCCCTGCATGCCTGGAGGGAAGCCTCATGGGGGTACCTTTGATGGCTTACAGCCGCCTCTTTCCCAGCAAGCTGTGCCCCATACATTTATCTTCACCATACATGTGCCCAACTGCGGTAGATAGGGAAGCCTAGCATGAGGGGAGCAGGGACCAGGGCCTTCCCTTCGCTACCCCTAAATGCCTGGCACAGACTGATATTTTTATCGTCTGTTTAGTTTTGTCTTTTCCACAGTGGTTTTGTTCACTTTTTAGTATGCATTTAAGATTTATTCATATCATTCTGTGGCTTGATAAGCTCTTTTTGTTCAATAATACTTCATTGTATTGATGTACCATAGTTTGTTTATCCATTCATCTATTGAAGGACATCTTGGCTGCCTCCAATTTGTGACAGTTTTGAATATAGCTGCTATAAACATTTGGTTATCAGAGATATTAAGATGCACAGCTTGCTTCTTTCCTTCTAGCTCTCAGCCTGTGAGGGAACCATGAGAAACCTTTAACCAGTAAACGTCAGCACAGGCTGTGAGCAGTGCCAAGCGGATGCTGCAGGAGCCAGCCCTTCCGGTGAGAAAAGCAGGAGGCATGACAGGAGATTTGGCGTCAGTTGGAGGGTTCTGTATGCACTCAGGAGATTAAATACATAAGCTCCAAATTTGTTCTGCTGAGCGTAAAAGCTGGGTCGGGACTGCAGCTGTGCAGGCCTGGAGTTATTAAACCGCCAAGTTATTGCTTTTCCCTGACAAGCTTGCCCTCCCCTGGATACTGCCTGCTGATACTCCAGGGTGTTGGATTCCTGACCTCTTGAAAACAGAAAGCGGTATTTAAAAAGCAGCAGAAGAAAAGTGTATGTCACTGGTTCATTTACCTCCCCTTCTAATCTTGGTAGGGTCTTCTTCTCGTGTTACCTCTGAGAGTCCAGAGGAGAGGCACAAGCCTGAGAGTCAGTGAACAGTGTTTCTCATCCCTGGCTGCACGTTAGAGTCACCTAAGGGAGGTTTTAAAAAAATGCCTCTGCATGGCTGCACCCCTTCTGGGGATTCTGACTTACAGAGCCAGTTGGGGCCCAGCTTTAACATAGAAAATCTCACATTCCAGGAAAACCTTCAGTCCAGGGCAAGCCTGAACAGCTGGTCACCCTAGGCCTGGCCATTAGGGGGGTTTTGTTTTTAAGATTATACTGAACTTGCTTTTCTTATCACTGCTCTGACTGAATAGCAACCTTGCAGGCCCAACTCCCGTAGCCTCCAAAAGTTGTATTACTTGACCCAGTTCTTTTGACAAGATTGTTGTGGATATTATTCTGACCCTTGCTTGTCATTGTGATGTGGCACGTTGAACATTAACCAAAACCCATTGCTGTGAAGTTGCTTCTGACTCATATTGACCCTATAGGGCAGGATGGAATCACCCCATGGGGTTTCTGGGAAGCCCCTGGTGGACTTGAAGTGCTGACCTTTTGATTGGCAGCTGTAGCTCTTCACCACCACAGCACCAGGGTTTCCATGTTGAAGGTGGAGGCCCAGAAGCCAAGAGAGGTTATGGTAAGGAACAGATGCAGTGAGGGTTGCCTGCTATGGGGGACACCTTGTCCATAGTTTAAATTTTGATGTCTTATGACAAATGAGACAAGGGACAATTTGATGCAGGCTTACAGGGTAAATCTGTTACCCATAGCCTCATTCTTGCAGGAAGTGGGCCTGTTCTGCTCCCTTCAGTTCACCGTGGGTAGAGAGTACTGTAGCCACAGCTGTCTTGCAGGTTGGCTAGGAAGGATGTGGTCACCTTGAAGTGCCATCTCAGACCATGCCTCTGCATAGCCTTTTACAGTGAAGATACTGTTTCCCCAGGCACACTGAATCTCACCTCACGGCCCCAAGATGTAGCCGTCATACTCCATTTCAACAGGTTGTGGTTGAGTTCATGGTGAACTCATGTGTGTCCAAGTAGAAATGTACTTCAGAGGCTTATCAGTGGCTGATTTTCCAGAAGTAAATCACGAGGCCTTTCTTCTGAGGCATCAGCTGAGTGGACTTGAGCCTCCAACCGTTTGATTAACAACCAGCCCGTTAACTGTTTGCATCACTCAGGGACTCCTGCTCCATTTTACAGGTAAGGAATCGAGGCTAAGAATCTTAAGAACCTTGCTTCGTAGCTTGCAACTAGTAAGTAGCAGAGCCAGGACTTGGAACCAAGGTTTTATGGCAGATGTAACCGTCGTACCTATTGTGATTCCAAATGAAATGTTCTTTCCAGTAACAGCCCTCTGCTTGGACAGCCCATCCAGCAGCTGGCAACATGTGTTGCCCTTTTCTCCTCCTGCAAGGCGTCCCCTGTGCAAGCCTGTAGGAAAGCAAATCCCTAACGTGTCCTCCCTCTCTCTGCCTCTCTCCAAGGCGGGAAACACTGCTCTGCACCTGGCCTGCCAGAACAGCCATGCCCAGAGTGCCCGCGTCCTCCTGCTGGGCGGCTCCCGAGCAGACCTCAAAAATAACGTGGGTGAACAAAACCATCTTCTCTTGCTTTCTGTGTGGCCTCACCTCAGAAAATAACTCACAAAGCATACTTGATTGTTGGAATTAGACATTAAAGTGTAAAAAAATGTTTGGGGACTGTTTGTTTTTCACTAGCATCTTACGGGGTCAAATTCAGGAACACTGCTTTTTTCATATTCTCTTCTCTGGTTCCTCAACCTCTTCCATTTATCAATTCTTACAGCATGTGTCTGATGAGTTACAGGCTAGGAAACCTTTAAATGCTCTAACAAACTACCCATGTGTATTGTTAGCGAAAAGTGGGTGAGGCAGTACAGGGGAAGCCTTACAGTGCTCTTTTTTAGTACCTCCATGCCCGGCCTGTAGAAAAATCAAGTCTTACTGTTATGATGTCCTTGGGATGAGCTGATTGGTCAGTAGTTCTTGGAAGATAACCCATCTTGGAAGGTTATGTGAGTGCCCTACCACCATAGCTTCTACCAGAGAGACTGCATTACCTATATAAACTCCATGCCTCGGCACCTTGGCCAGAGAATTGAACTGACACTTTTCCCCAAAATGGCGTTTCCTGTGGTGTCTCTGTTTTGGGACAGCAGTCATGTAAGGGGTTTCACAGAATGCCCTGAACCTCAGCATTGAGCATGGTACCTTCTTAAATCAGGGTGAGAAAGTTCTGCTGGGTGCTCGCCATTCTCTCAGCAGAGCTGTACTAATAAAACTTCAGAGACACTGCAGTATGCCACGACTTTCTGTCCCCAATCTTGCTGTCACTCTGTGACCTGTAACCACTAAGGAAGAGCCTGATCCTGAGTTATGCTGAATGTCCTTTTTGCTTCCAGTGTTTGCTTTCTCATCAGCTCCCCTGGCTACATCACCCCTTGTGGGAAATTGGGACCCTACTGATCTGGGGTGCTACTTGAATTTTCTAGAACGTACATGCTCTTAAAATCTGGCAACTTTTCAACCCTGTCCGTTCACCCCATGTTGGATCTGTGATGAAAAAGCCTCGTTTCCAAAGCGGTGCTGTTGGTCTTACTCCAGTTTATTCCAAAGCCTTTGGGTTATACGGTACACTGGGGCAGTGGGTCCTTATCCAAGTGTAGAGTGAGCAGGACCTGCCTTAGCTCTTCAGAGAACAAGCCTCTGTTGTGTGCAGTGTAATGGCAGAGGTCCGGGCTGGCCTCATGGCGGTCCTGTACAGCGTAAAGTGTACAGGGCTGTGGGCAGCACCTGCAGCAGCCGAGGCTGGGAGTGGAGCACCTGTGTTGACAGGGATGCTCATAAATCAGGTTGACATCCCCTAAACAATGTGTGCTAGTCTGCCAGCTTTCACATGTTTTTATTTTCTGTTTCTAATTGCTCAGACTTTGCTTAGAGTTTGATTTCTGTCCACAGGCAGGCGACACCTGTTTGCACGTTGCTGCACGCTATAATCACTTGTCCATCATTAGGCTGCTCCTCAGTGCTTTCTGTTCTGTCCATGAAAAGAACCAGGTCAGTGCATGTGTCTTACCTGTGGCCACCAGGCACCCTTCCCACAGGCTGACAGGTGTGTTAGGTAAACAGGAGCAGAGGCTGTTGGGAAGTGGTGCCCTTTGGCCTGTTGGGGCTTCCACGAGTGATGGCCTTTGCATGGGTGTTTCATTGAGCTCCAATGGCCCTGGCTAATATGTCTTTGAGATTGTGTGTGCCCTTATCATTCTAGTACATATCACCATATTTGCATATTGAATATTTTCTGGTGATCTTGGAGCAGGTTTTATTTTTTAATACAAGTTTTGAAAGGAAACCTACAAGGAACAGCGTGGCATAGTAAACAAGCAAAGGGATTAGGAATTTCATAACTCCCTGAGCTCTCCCTGCACTGCCACTTTTATTTGGGCCAGTGGAGTCTCATTTCTGTGAAATTGGATACACAATCTGTTTCTGTGCCATGCAGAAACACATGGGTGTTTATTCATATATCGTTTTGAAATAAACCTGCAGTTATTACCGTGTTTCCTGAAAATGTCAATGATTTTTTATAGTCTTTTTTTCTAAAATACTGTCTTTGTATTTATTGCTACCTAAGTGGTGCGTTGTTTGGTTTTTCTGGGTTTGGGCATATCAATCTGAAATTTATAAAAGCTAGACTGTGAGGAGGATTAAATATACTTTCTTAACAGCAGTTATCCAAGCCTGGCTGCATATGAGAATCACCAGGGGACTTAAAAAAAAAAAAAAAGTTCCTGGATCCCTCCCCAGTTTAAATGAACCAGATCTTTGCGGGGTGGGAAGGTGGCGTCCAGGCAGTGCTGTTTTTAAAAAATCTGTGCCTGAATGTGCAGCCAGGGTTGACCTAATAAAACAGCCATGTTCTGTCATTCCATAGGTGTCCCAGTGGATTCTACTTCTTTAGGTTACCCTACACAGCCCCACAAACCAGGCAGCAGGCTAGAATCACAGAGCAGTTTTAAAAAATCCCCATGCCCAGGTCATATTCCTGGTCAATTAGATCCCAGTTTTGGGGGTGGCACCGGGCATCTGAATTTTCTAAAGCTCCCCAGTGCCGCCTTCTGAGCAGCCAAGTCTGGAAAACACTGTTTCAGGGCTTTCTCCTGTCACACAAAACAAAGTGACCCAGAAATATATATTTTTCCTGACTGTTCACTGAGGGAAGAGGGCTTTAGGGTTGGCTGGATTTTCATCTTGGAGGTGGGGTGGGGTGGAGGGGAACAGTATGCTTTACCTGATCATCTGATGGAGAGAGAATGAATTGTTTTCTTTCTTTTGTATTTGGTTTGACATCAGTCTGTTTGGAAAATGACATCGCTTACATTTGGAACTGACCCACAAGCTGCAGTTGTCTGTACTAATCTTTCATAGTTGGGTATCTGAGAACAAATTTTTTGTGTGAAGAAATATGAAACCTTTATTTGGAAAGAAATAGAAAACAGTTGCTTCTCAGTGGACACACTGACTTTTGGTGTCTCCATTCAAACAAAGAACGCCTTGAACCTGCAGAATGCTTCCCTGAAGGGCTTGGGGAAGTAGCGTTTTTAAAGCTTCTCCTGCTCAGTCATAGCACTCTTAGCCTCAGGGATTCTCTGCCTTCTCATCTGCCTGAGCCTCAAGGACACATGGTCTAGAGCCCAAGGACAGACAGTCCAACTGCACTAGGCTTCCTGTCATCCTGGTGCCTGAGCAGGAGACTGGCCCCCACTACTGCCAACAGCCTCAGCCCTGCAGCACTTTGCCTCCTGTGGTTCCTACTGCTTTGTGATTCCTGGTGTCCCTAGTGGGAAAGAAATATGATATTAGTGCATAGATCTTTTAATTCCAAGACCTGTTCTAAACGGACCCATTTAGAAAGAAGAAGAAGAACCACATATTAACAGAATGTCCCACATCAATCTCAGGCCAACCTTAGTTTGACTTTGAAAACCCATTGTTAGGCCACGGGAGGAAAAGCAGAGGGCCGTGGTCCGTTATTGAGGAGGTTTTAACAGGCTTTCTTCTGATTAATTTCAGGCTGGAGACACAGCGCTTCACATTGCTGCTTCCCTAAATCACAGGAAGGTAGTTAAAATCTTATTGGAAGCTGGAGCAGATGGGACCATTGTTAATAATGTAAGTTGAGTTGCAACAGTGATTTCTAAAGCCATTCCTGTCCTTGTCAGAATGGGATGTGTTATGACCTAAACTGCAGACTCCAAGGGCAGGCAGCCCAGCCCATCTGAGCCCTGGGATACCAAGAAGCTCTGCTAAAGCCTCAGCTTCTGGGACCTTCGAGGGTAGGTGGCAGGGGGCTTGAACCCCATTAGTTAATCAGCCCTGGGGCCCATGTCTAGCTGTAGTGTGAGCACAACCTGACATAACAAGTGGATGTGACCTGTGAACACGTGTGTTGCTCAGAAAAATGGCCATCAGAGTCACCTTCTCAGATAAGATTTCCTCTCCACCCTCCCACACCCCCCGCCCCAATCCACAGCAGGGTATAGCTTTTCTAATTCAGGTACCCTTTTGACCTTGAGACTGATCAGTGGTCTCTGCCCTCCTGAAATAGTGCAGGCTCAGAGAGGATGGGGGTGCAACAGTTGTGTGGAGTGTCTGGAGAGCCAGAGGGTGCTGAGGCTGGTGAAAGGCTCTTAGTTTCTCTTGGCTCCCTTGAGCTAGCCACACCCTCCCTTCCTCCTTGTACTGTCTCACCATCTCCAACCAACTGTAGAATCGGTCAGCAAGGGTGTCATGTAGTTTGGGGTGGTAGTCACCTCATTCATGATGCCTTGCACACTTCCCTGTGAATCCCACTGTTATCAACCCTTGAGCCCTGGTGGCACAGTGTTTAAGAGCTATGGCTGCTATCCAAAAGGCTGGCAGTTTGAATCCACCAGCCACTCCTCAGAAACCCTAAGAGGCAGTTCAACTCTGTCCTGTAGGGTCTCTATGAGTGGAATGGACTCACTGGCAGGTTTTGTTTGGTTTTGGTTATCAATGCTTAGTTTCTGGTTTTACCTCCCTAGAACCTAGATACTGGCAACGGCTTCGTAACAGCTTTTCACAGTCCAGGTTCTAAGACTCCAGCTCTTCCCCATCTGTCCTTTCAGTCATCTTTCTCGCTGTTCTTCAGGGTACATTGTTGGACCGATTTCATGAACCTTGGTGTTATTCCCTTGATTGAACTGTTCCACTTGGGTTTCATCTGATTTTTACCTTCCTTTGCCTGTTTTTCAGGAAGCGCATTCATTGCTCCCCAGACCTCTGCCTTGCAGAGCATTTACTGCTCGCTGGGTTGGCACTTACTGCCTGGAGATGTGGGTTGTTAGTTAACACGTCTTCAGGCAAACTGGGCTCCCTCCTGGGGCGGTATGAGGCCACATCATGTCCGAGATTGAGGTTGTGTTTTGTTGAGCGCAGGAGGGCCTGGCTTGCCAGCTCTGGGTGAGGACTGGGCCAGGGTTATGTGTGTGCAGGGTTGGTACCCTCTCGCTCACTTGTCCTCTGTCCTTAGGCAGGCCAGACTCCGCTGGAGACTGCCCGCTGCCACAATAATCCGGAAGTTGCTCTTCTCCTCACTAAAGCTCCCCAGGTAGGATCCATTGCACTTTCCATTTCATTGATTATGTTGGACTGCAAACTCGTTGGGACAACTCTGGTTGCAATCTACTAAAGCCAGTTCAAGCCAACTTAAATAGAGAATTGACTGGCTCAGTAACTAATTGATGGAAAATGTGGAAATCCATGTGGATCTCAAGGACGAGCAGAACCCAAGACTTCCACGCTGGTAGGTTGCCCTTCACATGTGGGTATAATTCTTCCCTGTGGCTAGATCACTATCACCTGTAGCTTCCTGGATCTTGACTTGCAACTGCTTAGCCAAGGCATCAGATTCAGTTTAAAACATCTGTGAAAAGCATCATGATTGGCCAGCTCGGGGAAAATACTCACTCTCAAGCAAGTGGGGAGAGGGGGATGATTAAGAAGATGGCAGCATCCCTTTGACCAAGTGTTTAGAAGGAACATTTCCCAGGTACAGGTGTGAAGGGAAGGAACCATTCTGTGCAGACAAAGCGGTAAATATCTATCAGAGGCAGTTAATGATAGTATAGTTTTCTTCCCTTTTTTTGGTTAATGATGTTTGGACCCATTCAGTTTAAGACATGATGGCTAACATTTTAATTTAAATTACAACTGATATTATCTAAATAAAAAATCTTAGTAATTTACAAGTTATTTGTAATTCCAGCATCCTGAAACAGTTATTTTGGCTTTTTTGTATTACCTTACATAAACATAGTTTTTAAATAATTGTGTCTACTGTATACATGTATATGTAGTATATATTTTTGTATCCTGCCTTTTATCTTAACTACAGGAGGAAAATGTCCTGCAGACTCCATAATTATTCATTATAATAGAAGCATAACATTGTTTTTTGTTGCTGTCTCATATTTTGTTAAGCTATTACTTAATGTTGAATGTTTATTTCTCAATTGAAACTGTCATACGTTACAGCAAATCCTGATTGGTTTTTCGTCTTATTCTGGCTAGTGTTGCAAGAAGACATAAAGTTCTGGGGAGTTGAAGGAAGCTTCTAAACAGCTTCACAGCCCAATAATAGCCCAGCTCAGGGTTTTAAAAACATGCCTGAGGCAGCTAGAAGTTTCTAGAAATGGTTAAGATTTTTGTCTTCTGCAAAATTGATCAGCCTCTTGCCGATCGATGGACGTGGCTGTTCTCAGAGATCCCTGGAAGTCCATGGAGCTTCTGGTGGGAGTATGTTAGGTGTCCCCTTTGGTAAAAGTGCTAGGGACTGGGGGGATCCATCTCTCTTCAACTGTTTGGATGTAGCTTATCTGGGGCTTGCATCTTTGAATCCTGAAAGAAAAAATAACTGGCCTCTCCTGGATCAGAAAGTGCAATGTACTCTATAAATGTCAGACTCCATCACAGTTACTACCATCATCTGGCAGTTCAGTGTTTACCAAGTTCATGGCAGCCAGACCCATCCTCAGCCATACAAAGATCATCAAGGCTTGTGGGCTGGAGACCTCCTCAGGCACACAAAGGTTGATGTATCTCTTACCGCCCGTTGGTAGTCTTTCAGAGCCCAAGGATCTTTACTGCAAGGAAAACGGCTTTACCTTGAACCATTTTCCTATGCAATTCTCGTGTAGTGTTTGCATTAAAAATGACTTTCATTTTTCCATACCTCTATTGAGTGGCAGATAAATTTGTGACATTTTAGGGATGTTCACTTTACACAGAACTTTGGAATATGCACACACATTTATGTATGCTGCTCTGTTGGTCTGTAGTCACAGAAATAGCCGTTGTGTTTGTTTTTGCTGAAAAGATAAATCTCCTTGCCCCTGGCACCTTAGTTGACCGTGAATTTCCATGAGCTGTGGCAGCGCTGAGAGGCTACCTTTCTGAGGCCTCAAGTCAACATTCCCTGACTTCTGTGGCCTGGAAAGGATTAATGACACCCATGTGGTAGATGGTGTGGTTCACTGAGAGAGGCCGTAATTCGTGCAAAGTTATTGTCACTGGCTAGTAACATGGTGGATGGAACAGGTTTTTCTGATTGTTGGATTTGAGTGACCTTTGAGTGTCACTTGTCAGTTTTGATCGACATGGTGGTTCACAATGCTGCTGAATTTCAGGCTGACGCTGACACTGAGTCCTGTTCTCATGGGCCACAAGTAGTCCATTACCTGGGTGAGGGATGGGCACCAGTCACCTTTCTTCATCTGACTGATTTCGTAGTGAGTCTCCAATCAAGCCTTTAGCAATGGCTGAGGGCGGTGATTCTCAAACTTACTGGCTTCAGGACCCTCTTACCTTCTTACATACTAGGGAGGCCCACAGTGCGCTTGTGTTTATGTGGGTTTCTCTGTCAGCAGTTACCATATTTGAAGTTAGAATTGAGAAGTGTTAAAAATACTTATTAGTTTATTTAAAGATAATAATAAACTAATTCATGTTAAGATAAATAGCATCGTTTTGTGCAAAACAGCTTTCTTTTATTTAAAGACAAACAGAAACTTTGTGAAGAGTGTAAGTTTTGTATTTCTGCAAGTCTCCTTAATGTCACTGAATATAAGACAGTTTGGTTAAGAGGAAGTCTGATTAGCTACTTCAGGTCCAGTGTATCCAGACGGTGAGGTTGGCTGTACCTGGATTATGTGATCCCAGTCTGTGTGCGTGGGAGCCCTGCAGTTGTGCAGCCCACAGCTTGCACCCACCTACTTGTCAGTCCAGCTCAGCACACACGTGCCAGTTACTACTGTCATAAAGTATAAGCTCCTTGAAATCAGGGACCTCCCCACCTCTGGGTCCTGATAGCCCCCAGCACGAGACCTAGCAGGCACTGTAGTAGTCCAGAGATGTTTGTGTGATGTGCATACTCGGTCTCCCCAACTAGGTTGTAAGTTCCTTCAGTTCAGAGCCCGAGGGCCACCAAGAATTCTCTGTGTCGATGCTGCACACGTCAGCGGTTTGTAACAGTGCCTCTTGCTTCCTTAGGTTTTGCGCTTCAGTCGTGGGCGAAGCCTGAGGAAAAAGAGAGAGAGGCTCAAGGAAGAGAGGAGAGCCCAGTCTGTGCCAAGAGATGAGGTGGCACAAAGCAAGGTGGGGGGTAGCCCTCCCGCCCGTCCCCCGCCCCCAGACAGTGGGTGGGACCCATCTCCCCACTATCACTAGGTTCATCAGGTGACTGCCATGCTGTCTGCTCCTCTCATTCCCAGCTGGGATTCTTTCACGTGTGGCCAGTGTTTCCCTTGTGGCTTTCTGTCCCTGCTCCTCCAAGGGTTCGCAGTGTGTGCCTGTGTGTGTGCTGCCGGTCTTTGCCAGCATCCTTGGGTGGATGTGTTTACTAGGCCTGTGTATCTGTGGCCTTGTTCCTCCAGTGTGGGCAGCACTGCCTCTCTGACACCGTGCCCTTTAATCATGGTTCTCAAAGTGCGGTCTCTAGTGCCTCACCTATGAACTTGTTAGAAGAACAGATTCCTGTGCCTCACCTCAGACCCCCTGGATCAGAAGCTCTGGGATGGGGCCCAGTGATCTGTGTGTGAACAAGCCCTCTTGGTGACTCCAATGTGCACTAAGCTTTGAGAACCACTGTTGTAGGCTGCTGCTTCTCCTTCAGACTGGGGAATTGACCGAGGCTGTGGTACAGTGGTTAAGAGCTAAAGTTTCTCTCCAGAAGGTCAGCAGTTCAAATCTACCAGCTGCGCCTTAGAAAAACCCTGTGGAGCAGTTCTGCTCTGTCCTGTAGGATCACTAGGAGTCAGACGCGAGTCAACAGCCAATTGGTTTGGTTTTGGCACAGCCCATGTGGCTCCTTTGTGCAAAACAGAAGAAGATGCCCTTTGGGCTTACTAGCCCTGCACGGGGCACACACATGGTGGGAAGATCAGCGACCCTAAACCCTCTTGCCCCCTCACTTGGGGGCCTTGTGAAGTGAAGAGCTTGCACAGTCATTTATGGTAGCCGTGGAATGAGCCATCCCTTTCAGTTATATGAAGAGAAAGACTAGGGTACAGGGGTGGATCCTGATACCTTTAGGCACATAAAATTACATCACAAGTACTTGCTGTTTTGCCTGCCATTTTATAATCCTCTCCTAAGTCTCCCTGGTGAAGGCAGTGTCACTGTGATGAAGTTCCTGGGTGACTCACTGATAGGGAGTGGTAGAAGTTCCCTTGAGGACCAGAATTTTGATATGACTTCATTTCAAAGAGTTTTTCTTTGCCGTGAGTTGTAGGGGTTCACATCCAAACAAACGAGTGGGGTTCAGTTTTGGTGAAATGCAAAAGACTAAAAATCTCTAGTGCTGAGGTGGACTGTGTATGGTAGGTTCTTGGAATTCTAGTGCAAAAAATCAGACCCAAGAATACATTTAGCCTGGTACCTGACAGATGCAGTAAGTGCCAAGTGTTCAACTCACCAGAGAAAGCATATACATTCAGTGAAGACCACTGCCCACTACCTGAAAGCTTATCTCCTTGGCGAAAATTCCCACACCTCCCCTAGTGGGTGTGGTCATGCAAACAGAATTTTACACCATTAGTGAAAAAGGTGGTGGAACAAGTAGAACAAGTGCCTGTTGCTTCGTTCAAGGGAGACTCACCCTTGGCCAGCACCTGACTGGGCTCTTGGTGTGTTTCTACTGACCCTACATTGTATATGTAGGTTTGTAGGGTACAAGGGAATGTCAGCAGCCAACCTGACCTTCTCTTCTGTGAATGCTACTGTTTCACCTCCCCTTGTTCCAAGGAACTGCCGTTCATCCCAGTTAGGAAAAAGGATAGGAGGTCCTCAGGAGTTGTGCAGCATTGCTTTCCTTCAACACAATCATTCTCTGGGGACAAATTTGTGCCCTCCCCCACCTGGCCTTTGGGAAGGGAAGGCAGACAGAGTGTAGTATCTTTCAGCACAATCCATCGTCTTCCCAAGGTCAAAGGTGTTAGTCTGCCCTTAAAGAAATGCTATGTGGGTATGAAATGAATGAGAAAAGGAGTGCAACAGAAACTTCTTAGGTATCTGGGCCTTTTTTCTCTGTAGGGTAGTGTCTCAGCAGGAGACACCCCCAGCAGTGAACAGGCTGAACTCAGAAAAGAAGAGGCCAGAGAAGATTTCCTGTCAGCATCCCCGGAACCCAGAGCAAAGGACAATAGGAGGAGAAAGTCAAGGCCCAAGGTCAGGAGGCACGTGAGAGCAGCCAAGAGGGCGGCTGGGAGGCAGGTTGGCAGAGGGCCCTGGGACTCTTCATGTCCATCAGCTCAGATACCACCTCACTTAGCTTGCTGTTTTGGAGCCAGAGCACAGAAATGAAATCTGACTAACTTCAGACACAAGCTTAGTGTGCCAGTACATCTCTTTTGGCATGTGGTGTTAGGAATAAAATACCCTGAGGTGAAGCAAGAAGGTGTTCCTTGTTCTAAACTAGCTGAGATGAGAGCCAGTGGCAGGTGTCACTCTTGATGATGTCACTAGTGCTCAGGGTGTTGTCTCTTCCTCTCCTTCAGGTGTCAGCCTTTTCAGACCCGACTCCACCAGCGGACCAACAGCCTGGACACCAGAAGAACACGCACACTCACGGTCACCCTAAAAAGAGGAACAAGCATCATTGCTCATCCCCACCCCCTCCCCATGAATTCAGAGCATACCAGCTCTACACGTTGTACCGGGGCAAGGATGGGAAAGTGATGCAGGTACCTGCTGCAGGAGGTAGAGCCACAGGCGTCAGACAAGGCTGTGCCTTTGGCCCTATCTCTGGGGGCTGCCATCCACTTTACCCAGAGATTGGATGCGGCTGGAATTTGGAAGATAAGTTAGGTGGCCCTACTGACTTAACTGGCACAGATACACCCCCTCTGGGTAGACCTAAGCAAACAGAGGCTTAGCCCCATCCTTGGTGCCATTGAATTGATACTCAACTAGTGGTGCCCCATGCACAACAGAATGAGTGCTACCTAGTCCTGTGCCATCTCCATCATCCATTGGGGATCAGACTGTGTGATCCATAGGGCTTCATTGGCTGAGTTTTGGAAATAGATCACCAGGCCTGCCTTCCTAGTCCATCTTAGTCTGGAAGTTCTACTGAAACCTATTCAGTACCCCAGCGGCACACTAGCCTCCACTGACAGGCGGGTATTGGCTGAATATGTGGTTGCACTGACTAGGAATTGAACTGAACCCAAGTCTCTGACATAGAAGGTGAGACTGAATCACCACTGTACCTGTGTATGATTCTTAGGTGAACAGATAACTTGAGGACCCCAGCATGAGCTGCTTGAGGACAGGGGCCATATCTTGCCCTCTCTGAATCTTCTTGGTATCTCTAAGACACAAGCTTGGCCTGTAGAACTTGGAAAGTTCTGATGGGGCTCAGTCTGTCCCCTTCATCATCTCTATTCCCTGCCCCTGATATGCTATTTAGCATGGAATATGTGCTCCAAACATGTTGGCTGAAGGAATGAGTAAGTTGTATTCTTTTTGTTTCCCTTGCAGGCACCAATAAATGGCTGTCGATGTGAACCTCTCATCAACAAGCTGGAGAACCAGCTAGAGGCAACTGTGGAGGAGATAAAAGCGGAGCTGGGATCTGTTCAAGATAAAATGAATATAAAGCTGGGGCATATGGAAAATAAGACCCAGCATCAAGTAAGTGAGTGGGCCAGTCCCACTCATTGCAAGGTATTCTAGTGCAAAATGGAATCAGAAAGAGACCTCAGTATTCCTGTCATCCTGTAAACTCTGCCCCAGTGTCGAATAGGCTCTTAGAGAAGTAGGTGCTCTCATAACTTTGTTAAAGCCTGTTAATTTAAATCATTTAAGAACATCTTTAAATTGCTTTGATTATAAAAGTAACACCCATTACAGAGCATTTAGAAAAATATAAAAATTAAAAAGAAAAATAAATGATCTATAAATCTCCTTTGATGAAAAAGCACTATAAATATGTGGGTTTCTGCTAGTCTTTTGTTTATGCTGGTATATTCCATGTATACTCCTTCTCTGCACATAACATTGGAATAATCATGTGGATGGTTTTTTCTCTGTTCCTAATTTCTTTATTATGATGATGATTACGATTGAATGAAAATGTGCATTCCCATATAAATTCGCATGCTCACCTATATGCAGCTCCCACTGCTCTCCCTGCCCGGTGACAGCACACTCCTCTCTACTCCATACATGTCCTATCCTCCCAACAGTCTCCTCTCTTCTCCTCTCCACCGACTGCCCTTCCTCCAGCAAGAGGTCAGCAGGATGACATCCTATAAATGCACAAGATACGGTCAGTCTGTGTCACCAAGTCCAATCCACTTCCGTCCAAAAAGTTGACCTTCATTATGATTTATGGTCGGGGGCAGCATCAGGGCCAGGTGCCATCCTTCCAGGGGAACCTTGAAGCCCCTAGACCACCAGTTGCAGTCTTTTATTGGAGATCTCAGGGTACACCCCTATTTATTCTCTTGTTGCCAGTAAGACTCAACTTTGTGAGCTCCATCATGGCTATCAACTGGTGGTGGCCGGGCACCATCTGGTTCTTCTGGTCGTGAGTCGATGTCAAGACCCACTCACGTGGATCTCTCTTTCTTCTGGGTTCTCTTTTCCCCATGTCGTTCATCTCATCAGTGATCATCCATTCCTGTTGAGTTGGGACCATTTGGTGTACCCTCAGATGGCAGCGTGGCAGCTTTTAAGACCCCAGATGTCACTCATCGATATGGGGTGCAGAGAGTTCTCATTAGCAAAATGTTAGCTGTGCCAATTGGCCTCAATTTCACCTGAGAGCATGGTCCCTGGCCCCCTGACCCAGCTACTCTGTCCTTACAATATTAGGTTAGGATGGGAGGAGTACTCAAATTGTGTTGAAGCCTAGTTATTATTGATCTTCTTTCTAATGTGTGCTGTCACCAGTTTCACCCAACCAAATTTCTATTAACTGTCCAATCTAAACCCTCCCCCCTCCACCTGCCCCCCATCCCACCCTTGCAGCCTTCGAAGAGTCTTTTCTTCTATGCATGGGTCTGTTTTTAAGTTCTTATCATAGGGGTCTCATAAAATATTTGTCCTTTTGTTGCTGACTACTTTCACTCAGCATAATGTCCTCCAGTTGAAACCAGGTTGAGATGTTTTCTGCAAACATCGTTGTTCTTTATCATTGCATAGTGTTCCACTGAGTATATATACCATAGTTTACCTAATCCATTCCTCTGTTGTTGGGCATCTGGATTGATTCCATCTTTTTGCTGTTGTGGACTGTACTGCGATGAACATTCGTGTGCATGTATCGGTTAGTGTGAATGACCTTGATTCTGTGGGATATATTTCAAACAGTGGAATTACTGGGTCAAATGGTATATCAAGATCCATTGTTTTCAGGGAGCACCAGGTTGCTTTCCAGAGAGGTTGCACGATTTTGCAATCCCAGCAACAGTGTAGGAGAGTTCCAATCTCCCCACAGTCTCTCCAGCATTTGTTGTTTTGCATATTTTGGATCATGGCCAACATTGTTGGGGTGAGATGGTATCTCACTGTCATTTTGATTTGAATTTCTTTAATAGCTAATGACCGTGAGCATGTCTGCGTGTGTTTTTTGGCTGCCTGGATCTCCTCTTTAGAGAAGTATCTGTCCATGTCCTTTGCCCATCGCTTAACTGGATGATTTATCTTTTTCTTATTGACATTTTGTAGTACCTTACAGATTATGGAGATCAGGTGTTAGTCGGACATATGGTTGCCAAATCTTTTTTCCCATTCTGTAGGTGGCCTTTTAATTCTATTAGTAAAGTCTTTGGATGAACAGAAGTGATTGATTCTTAATAGTTCCCATTTATCTATTTTCTCTTCTGATGATTGTGGTTTGTTTGACAGATTTTGAAGCCTGTCTATGTTGTGTATTAAACCTTCCATTTTTGTTGCTACGTTTTCTTGGATGAGCTTTCTTGTTTTAGATTTGATATTCAGATCTTTTATCCAGTTTGAGTTGGTTTTTGTATAAGGTGTAAGATATGGGTCTTGTTTTAATTTAGTGCCGATGGATATCAAATTTCGCCAGAACCCGTTGTTGAAGAGATTGTTTTTATCCCAGTTTAATATCTTAGGGCCTTGTCAAATATCAACTGTTCATAGGCAGATAATGTCATCTCTCAGGTCTCGATTTTGTTCCATTAATCTATCTGTCTGTTTTTGTACCAGTACCATGCTGTTTTGACTACTGTGGCAATATGACAGGTTCTAAGGTTGGGTAATGAGAGGCCTCCCAGTGTGGTGTTCTTCTTTAGTAATGCTTTACTTACCTGGGGCTTCTTGCCTTTCAGACAAAGTTGGTAATTTGTTCCTCCATCTCATTAAAAAATGTCATTGGAACTTGTATTGGGATTGCATTATATAAGTAGATTGCTTTGGGCAAAATAGACATTTTCACAATGTTAAGTCTTCCTATCCATGAGCAGGGTAGGTTTCTCCATTTATGTAAGTCTCTCTTAAGTTTCTTGTAGTAAGGGTTTGTAGTTCTCTTTGTAAAGTTCTGTTATTTCCCTGGTTAAATGTATTCGTAGGTACTTTATCTTGTTAGGGGCTATGGTAAATGGTATTGACTTGGTGATTTCTTCCTTAATAATCTCGTTGTTGGTATAAAGGAATCCTACTGATTGACATGTCTCAGGATACAAGATAAACATAAGTAAAACTCTTCTATCAGTTTGAGTGGTTTCATTATGGATTCTTTGGGATTCTCTGCATATACAATCGTATCATCTGCAAAGAGGGAGATTTTTAGTTCTTCTTTGCTGATGCAAATGCCCTTTATTCCCTGGTCTTGTCTAATTGCTCTGGCTGGAACTTCTAGTACAGTGTTGAAAAGGAGAGGTGAGAGTGGGCATACTTGACTAGTTCCTGTTCTCAAGGGCAACTGTTTCAGTGTCTCTCCATTCAAGATGACATAGGCAGTGGCTTTGTATAAATGGCCCTTATAGCATTGAGGAATTTGCCATCTATTCCTATTTTGTTGAGAGTTCTTAGGATGAATGGGTGTTGGACTTTATCAGATGCCTTTTCTGCATCAATAGACAAGATCATGTGATTCTTGTCTTTTGTGATATTTATGTGGTTGATCACATTAATTGTTTTTCTGATGTTGATCCAGCCTTGCATCCCTGGTATGAATCCAACTTGGTCATGATGGATTATTTTTTTGATATGTTGTTGTATTGGCAAGAACTTTGTTGAAGATTTTTGCATCTAGATTCATGAGTGATATTGGTCTGCAGTTCTCCTTTTTGGTTGGGTCTTTCCCTGACTTTAGTATCAAGGTTATGCTGGCTTCATAGAATGAATTTGGGAGTATTCCATCCCTTTCTATACTGCAAAATAGTCTTAGTAGTATTGGAGATAACTCTTCTCTAAAAGCTTGGTAGAATTCTGTGGTGAAGCTATCTGGCCCAAGGCTTTTTTAGTTGGCAGTTTTTGATGACTTTTTCAATCTCGACGGCACTTGGCTTGGCTTTTTTCCTTTGTGATGGGTTTATTAAGTTGTTCTGCTTCACCTTGTGATAATTTGGGTAGGTGATATCAGTCAAGGAATTTGGCCATTTCCTCTAGGTTTTCAAATTTGTTAGTATACAGTCTTTCATAGTATTGTTATGATATTTTTTATTTCTGTTGGATTGTTCCTAACTTCTTGTTTTGAAAAATTTCAAACAAAAGTTAAAAGAATAGTATGATTAATACTCATATACTTTCCACCTAAGTTCAACCAATTTTTTTTTTTTGCCATATTTGCTGTGTATCTTTCTTACATGCACAGTTTCTTTGAACTTTGTACTGAATCAGCAACTCTGGAAATGTGGGTCAGCAATCTATATTTTAACAGAACCTCCAGGTACTTCTGATGCATGTTCAGGTTTGAGAACCACTGGTCTAGATGCCTGAATAGGTTCAGTTTAAATATTTTTGGCAAGAATACTCCACATACCAGTACTAATGGTGTGAACTTCAAATTGCATCACATCAGAAGGCACATAACATCAGGATGTGTAATTATTAATGATGCTAAATTTGATCACTTGGCTAAGCTGGCAACCGCTGTATCTTTCCATTATAAAGGTTCCTTTTACTTTTGTGGTTAATACGTAATGTGTGGTAAATACAGATTTTAAATATTTTATTATGTTAATATATAACAACTTTGCTATTTTAGCCATTTTTACGTATACAGCTCAGTGACATTAACTGCATTCACCAGGTTGAGCAACCATCACCAGTATCCATGTCCACATGTTTTTCATCACTCCAAATAGAAAGTCAATATTCCTTAAGGAATAACTCTCTGAACACAGATTTTTAAATTAAAATAAGGTACTTACGAAAAAGTTAAAAATATGGGGAAGTCAGTACAACTCGACCAAGGCAAGGTCATGGAAGCTTCAGAGACACACCCAGACTCCTTAGAGGACTGAATTACTGGACTGAGGGCTGGGCCACAATCTCAGTCCCGCCCTGTCTAGAGCAGGAGGAAAGGAAGAAAATCAAAGACACAAGGGAAAGTTTAGTCCACAAGACTGATCACAACTACCACAGCCTCCCCCAGACTACATTCAGCATAACTAGATGGTTGGTGCCTGGCTAGTCCCACAGACTGCTCTGACATAGATGACAATAGAGGGTCCCAGACAAAGCTGGAGAAAAATGTAGAAGAAAAGCCTAACTCACAAAAAGAGACCAGACGTAAACAGACCTGACAGAGACTAGAGAAACCCATGAACATGGCCCTTGGATACCCATTTAGCTCAGTACCAGTTCAACCTTCAGCAAAAAACATAAACCAAAATGAGCCTCAATGGGCACACTAGTTAGGGACAAGGACAAGAAGGCAGGAGGAGACAGGAAAGCTAGTAATGCGGAACCCAGAGTCAAGAAGGGGACAGTGTTGACACATTGTAGGGCAACCAATGTCACAAAATGTATATTGTTTAATGAGTAACTAACTTGTTCTGTAAACCTTTATGTAAGGTACAATAAAAAATAAATCAATTAAAAATAACACATGTTCTTTGAGAAGAGCATTCCACATTACAGAAATATGTATCATAGTGACTGTCATGGAGTGAACTATGTCCCCCCAAAAATGTGTGTAGCCATTGGCTGGGCCATCATTACCAATATTTTGTGATTTTTTTACACAATATTTTGTGATTTTCCTATGCTATACATCCTAATCTCTGCCCTATGGCTAATAGATACGATGATTATGTTAAAGGAGGATTAGGGTAGGACTGCAACACCCTTGCTAAGGGAGCTTCCCCGGAGTGTGCCTTGCACTACCATTTATACTTTCATCCTGTGGGAGCTAAAAGAGAGAGAAGCAAGCTGGAAGTCGGGAGCAGCACCAGGAGAACAGCAGGTCCTCAAGACCTGAGCTTCCTGCTCCAAGATGCTCCTTGACAAAGACTGATGCCACACTGATGTCACTTTCCTACAGAACTCACAGAGGGAAAGCCGTCCCCTGGAATGGACACCCTGAATTTGGACTTGTAACCTACTGTGTAAGAATAAACTTTTGTTTGCTAACCGCATCCACTTGGTGGTGTTTCTGTTAGAGCAGCACAAGATGGCTAAAACAGTGACATTCTGCAGAAACCCCTGCCATTTCCAGTTTGGTGTATTTTCCTGTAGATTTCCTTTTTTTAACTGGGATAATTATCATTTTTAAGGAAAAAAAGTATGCTGTATTATTTTGCTGCTTTTTTTCCATTTAGTAATAGATCTTAGACATGTGAGCTACCGTGTGTTTTTTAATAGTTGGGTACTATTCCTATGCTTGATGATATGCATATAATTTTGCTTCTTGCTTTCTTCATTTGGAAACCTTAGCTATGTAGTGGTTAAGTGCTATGGCTGCTAACCAGAAGGTTGGCAGTTCAGATCCACCAGGCACTTCTTGGAAAATCTGTGGGCAGTTCTACTCTGTCCTGTAGTGTCACTATGAGTCAGAATCCACCCGATGGCAGTGGGTTGGGTTTTTCTTCACTTAATGTTATAAGAATTTTCTTGCCTTCATAATAATCCAGCATCTCAATGGAACATAACTTACTTAAATGTTCCTTTTGGTAGACTTTATGTTGCTTCCAGTTTCTCACTATTCTAAATAATGTTGTATTGAAAATTTATATGCATAGAGTTTAGGCTGGTTTGTGGATTATTTGCTAGAATTAGAATAACTTGAGTCCAAAGGTTGTACCAGTTTGTTTCCAGCAGCAGTGTTTGAGTTTCTGTATCAAACATTTGCCATAATTTAGTATTACTATTTTAAAATTTTTTTTAACAAATTGATTAAGGATACTTTATTTTTATTTCTTTGTTTTCTGGAGGCTGAACATTTTTAAGGTTTATGTGGTATTTGCATTTCATGGAAAGCCCATTTTGTTAAGATATGAATTTCTCAGGGCCATAATTATAGTGATGAAGACTATTTTAACTGTGGATTAAAAACCTCACTCCAGGTAGCTTCAGCTTACAGTGGAATGAATTAGGCAAGTGCTCACAAGGATGCCTGGGCAGGGTTGCCTGTGACCAAGGAAGAGGAACAGACTGAGAGGCTGGAGCATAGTGAGGAATCTAGGAGGGCTTCTTGTCTTTGCTTCTGGGTATCTGCTTCATTCTTCACTCTTCCCTTAGATCCATTTGTCTCCCCCAGATTCAAAAATCGCCTCTGTTGGTGTCTTAGTCATCTCATGCTGCTTTTACAGACATAAACAAATGAATGGCTTTAAAAAGGGAAATTTAATTCTGTCACAGTCCAGTAGGCTACAAGTCCAAATTCAGGACATCAGCTCTAGGGGAAGGCTTTCTCTGTTGGCTCTGGAGGAGGGTCCTTGTTATCAGTCATCCCCTAGACTGGGAGCTTCTGAGGTGCAGCAACCCCCAGGTCCTTTCCAAAGGATGCCCCTTGTTCCCAGCACTGCCTCTTGGTTGTATGAGGTTCCCAACTTTCTGCGTCTTTCCCTTTTCTTTATATTCCATGAGACTGCCTCAAGACACAGTAGTCTTAGGAGTTGAGTCCTGCCCACAAAAACAACTGCTGTCTATCCTCCCTTATTAACATCATAGAGGCAACATTTAGGGCATATAGGAACATCACACAATACCAGGAATTTGGTTTGCCAAGGCAAGTGCCGTCGAGTCGGATCCGACTCATGGCGACAAAATTATTGTACACATCTTTTAGGGGGGACACAATTCAATCCATGACATTTGGGGTTAGGAATGGTAACAGACTGGGGTGTAGAATTTTTGTCCTAGTTCCAAATCCCAGGGAAGGGACTCTGGCCTGTATGAGTCAGATGTTAACACCTGAATCCATCATGGCCTTTGAACAAAGCTATGTATAAACACAGTTGCTCCTGCCATAAGCATTTGTGTAGCAAGAGGATAAGGTGGTTGGAGCTGGGTAGGCCAGTCCTGGAACACAGGAGGGGGTGGTACACAGAAAACGGTGGAGACAACAGGAGGAGCTCATCAGGATTCCAGAACTGATGTTTCTTTTTTATCTTTTGAAGGTCTGAGTGTTTTACTCCATGTATACAACCCTGAGAGGCAGGGAGCTTACCACTGACCCCTTGTGGGCTGGCTTCTACTACTAGCAACAGTTCCTTTCTCTTCCAGAATCTTGGTACCACACCTTGTCAAAGGGGTGAAAGTTTGGCCCTGCTGGGTGTCAGGGGCCCCTGAGGATAAAGGAGGGACCCAGAAAGGCATGTAGTTGAAAGGTGACAGTTGCTCTATGTAGCAGTTCTGAAATTCTGTCACCCTTTTTTGCACATGCTTTGGCTCCTTGTCAGTGAGGCACTAGAAGTATTTGCTTACCAAGAAAGCTGGTACAGCTTCCTTGACTACCTTCTGGGCAGCTTCTAACATTGTTTCTTGAAAATCAGGGGGCAGTAACTCCACAGTTTTTGTTTTTCCTTAAAATAGTCTTAGAAATAATGTCCTATGGCCTATAAAAAATTTGTTTTGCCTGCAGTGTCTGCATTGGTTCAATCTGTAGTCTTAAATCCTTTGAGTTTAAAAAAATGAACAAAAGAAATGATGACCTACATAGAAACATGATCACATATTCTGAAAGACTTGAGTTCCACAAGAACTGCATGAAATAGAGTAGAATGAGGAGTTGAGGTTTGCTTGCTTTCTTTCTGGCCCTTGCCCTGAACTTCCTGAGCCCTTTTCAGGAGTTTAGAGACCAAGACCCATCCTTAGATTGTCTCTGTCCTGTGCTCTTTCCTGTTGAATCCTAGATGCGTGTGCTGGACAAACTGATGGTTGAGAGACTCTCAGCAGAGAGAACCGAGTGCCTGAACCGCCTGCAGCAGCACTCAGACACGGAGAGGCACGAGGGAGAGAAACGGCAGGTAAGACCAGTGTCTGCAGCCATAATGAGAAATGAGGCTCTGGCACGTGCTACAACACATACCTTACAAAGTCACTGTTGTTGTGTACTCGAGTCCGATTCATAACAGCCTCCTGTGACAGTAAAACTGCTCTGTATGTTTTTCATTTACCTTCACCAGAATCATATACATGTCTACTCTCTAGCGAGTGATTTTCTGCCTTTTCTTATCCCTGACCATCAAAGAACATTGCTTTCTGTGTATAAACCTATTCCGGACTCTTTATGAAAGTGATATCATACAGTATTTGTCACTTTGTGATTGACTCACCTGACTCACCCTAATGTCCTCCAGATTCATCCATGTTAGGTATCAGACTCATTATTGCATAGTATTCGGTTGTATGTATATACTACATTTTGTTTATCCAGTTATCCATTGATGGACATTTAGATTATTTCCATCTATTTGCTATTGCTAATAATGCTGCAGTGAATATGGATGTACATATGTCTCTTGATGTCACTGCTCTTATTTTCCTAGGGGATACACCTAGGAAGGGGGTTGCTCTATCACGTGGTGTTTCTATTTCTAGCTTTTTGAGGAGGTGCCATGCTGTTTTCCATAGTGGTTGTACCATTTTACAAACCTACTAGCAGTGTATGAAAGTTCCTGTCTCCCTGCAACCTCTTGCTTTTGTTTTCTGTTTTTTTGAACAGTGCCATTTTTGCAGGTGTTAGATAGTATCTCATTTCAGTTTGGATTTGCATTACTACTTTCTAATGAATGTGATCATCTCTTCACGTGTTTGTTAGCTGCCCAGATGTCTTCTTTGGTCAAGTGTCTGTTCATGTCGTTTCTTTATTGGATTGTTTGTTTTTTATTGTTGAGGTACTATGAGGTTGACTAGGCTGTAATCTTTATGGGAGCAGATCACCAGGTCTTTCTCCTGTGGAGCAACAGGGTGGGTTCAAATTGAAAACCTTTGGTTTAGCAGCTAAGCACTGAACTATTGCACCACTAGCACTCTTTATTCTAAGTCAAATAAGTTAGACACTAAAGGGCAAGTATCTTGTGACCCCATGTATATAGAACACCTAGAAGAGGCAGGTACACAAAGACCAACATTTATTACTGGTTACCAAGGGCTGGGAGATGGAAAAGGAGTTATTGCTTATGGGGTGCTGAGTTTCTAATTGGGAGGATGAACAACTTTTGGAAATAGTTGTGACAGTTGTACAAAATGGCAGACATAATTAATGTCACTGGGTTGTACACTTAAAAATGGTTAAAATGTCTAATTTTTTGTTACATGTATTTTACCAAAGTAAAATTAAAAACAAATTGTAAAACAAATTGTCCTTAAAATTCATCACAACAAAAACCCACTGCAGTTGAGTTAATTTGACTTATAGCGACTCTATAGGACAGAGTAGAATTGCCCTGTTGAGTTTCCAAGGGGCACCTGGTGGTTTCAACTGCCATCCTTTTGGTCAGCAGCTATAGCCCTTAACCATTGTGCTACCAGGGTTTCCTATTCATTACACATAGCCTTTGAGTTAAAAGCTTCAGACCTGTCATCGAAAACTCAGAGTATTTGCATCATGTAACATGACATCATCTTAATCCGAAATGAACAGAAGAACCTGTTAGTTCAGTTTGTTGTTCCTTGTTGAATATATTCCAGTAACTTGAGACGGAACAGTTTATAAGCTATACTGGGGAAAGTGGGATCATTTTCCTGAACCAGTTCTATTTACTGTGCATTTGTTGGACTGTTGCATGATTTTTGAACAAGATGACATGGCTCTTGCCCTCAGGGAGTATACAATCTATTTGGAACAGGACACACTGAGATCTTGTGCATGAGAGAGCTCATGCTCTTAAACAGGCAGACATGGCTTTGGTTTGAAGGAATGGGTGGCTTTGAGTTTAAGGTGACTCTCAGTCACTTAAAGCAGAATCTGGGTGGCTATAAACTTGAATACTAGATGAGTTGTAGGCTAGAGAGGACAAGCAGGGAAGGCTGTGGCCTGTGCGAGGCTGAGTGAGTGAACCACAGCTTTTTGCTTCTTCAAGGCAATATCCTCAACTGCTGAAAAGTCCATTCATGATGCTTTTAATTCATAACCATAAATCAAGTTCACCTAATTTTTTTGTGTATTGTGTTCTTAGATGTCCCTGGTGGATGAATTAAAAACCTGGTGCATGGTAAAGATTCAGAATCTGGAGCTCAAGCTTTCTGGAGATTCTCGGGCCTCCAGGACTAAATCTACACCATCGACTTGTGAGTCCTCTACAGGTAATCCATCTGCAATCACCCTTGGGTCCAAAGGAGATGAAACCTCACCAGTCTCTTCTGCATCAGAATACATTCCATACTGTCGGGTTTGGGGAGACAATGGACATTTAAGTTCTGTAGAGGGGCAGGGACCATGTCTGTTTTGCTTACTACTTCACACTCAGTTCACTCTTGCTTAAGTGCTCAAAAATTTTTGCAATAAGGAATGAAAAACTGTCAGTGATAACTGATACTATGCTTCAGGTTCTATGTTGATGGTCTCAGCTGTGGACCCCAAAGATGAGGGGTCATCTCCAGAGCAGGTCACGCTCCCTTACCCTTTGTGCCTCTACTCCCTTTCCTTCTCCTTCATCTCCCATTTACCTTTGCCCAAGTTTGTGAAACCTCCTTCAGCAGTGGTTTGTGTACTGAACCTGCTCTAGCCAATAGGTAAGACATGCTCTGCACAGAGTATCTTTACATGGGCTACAGTGATCACATTCAGTGGTGATAACCCTGAGGATATTCAGAGCCTTGATGATTAGGTATCAGTCAGAGATTGTGATATGTCAGATGTTTTGTGTTAGGCTTCTGGGTGGTACAGATGGTTTATGCTTGACTGTTAACCCAGTTGGCCATTTAAACCCACCCAACAGCACCATTACAGAAACTCGATGATCTACTTCTGTAAAGATTACAGCCAAGAAAACCCAATGGAGCAATTCTACTCTGTAACACACAGGTTTGCCTTGAGTTGGAACCCACGGCAAAAGTTTTGTTGTTTTTTTTTATTTTTTTTATTTAACATAACTGAGTGAAAATGTACATTCACATGTAAATTTACATGCCCCCTATATGCAGCTTCCACTGCTATCCCTGTCCGGTGACTGCACACTATTCCTCTCTGCTCCATACATGTCTCATCCTCCGAACAGTCTGCTTTCCCCTCCTCTCCGTCCACTCCCCTTCCTCCAGCCAGAGGTCAGCAAGATGATATCCTATAGATGTATAGAACCATAAAGTGCTTCCAACATATGGTTACTCTGCATTGCCAAGTCCATTCCATTCCTGTCCAAAGAGTGGACCTTTGTTATAATTTATGGGAACGGGCAGCATCAGGGCCGAGGGCCATGTTCTCAGAGGAACCCCAAAACCGCTGGACCATCAATTGAGGTCTTTTAGTGGAGATCTCATGATGCACCTCTTTTTATTCTTGTGTTGCCAGTGAGGCTCCTCTCTGTGAGCTCCGTCATGGCTATCACTGGTGGTGGCCGGGCACCATCCGGTTCTTCTGGTCCCAGGTCGATGTAGGCACCCACTCTTGTGGGTCTCTCTGTCTTCTCGGTTGTCTTTACCACATGCCATTTTGGCCCTCGGTGAGCATCCGTTCCTGCTGAGTTGGGACCATTTGCTGTGTCCTCGGATGGCAGCTTGGCAGCTTTTAAGACCCCAGACGCCACTCACCAATGTGGGGTGCAGAGAGCTCTCTTAGCAAAACGCTAGTTGTGCCAATTGGCCTGGAATTCGCCTAAGAGCATGGTCCCCCGTCCCCCGCCCCAGCTACTCTATCCTTGCAGTATTAAGATGGAAGGAGTACTCAAGTTACGCTGAAGTCCACTTAATGTTGTTCTTGTTCCTAATGTGTGCTGTCACCGCTTTCTCCCAACTAGATTTCTAGTAACTACCTAAACTAAACCCTCCCCCCCTTGCCCTCCCTCCCTCCCTCCCCTCCCTTGCAGCTGTCAGAGAGTCTTTTCTTGTATACACAAGTCTGTTTTTGAGATCTTATCATAGAGGTCTCATACAGTATTTGTCCTTTTGTGGCTGACTACTCTCACTCAACATAATGTCTTCCAGTTGAAACCAGGTTAGGAGATGTTTCCTGGAATCATCGTTATTCTTTATCATTGCGTAGTGCTCCACTGAGTATATGTACCACAGTTTACCTATCCATTCTTCTATTGTTGGGCATCTGGGTTGATTCCACCTTTTTGCTATTGTGGACTGTGCCGCGATAAACATTCTGGTGCATGTGTCCGTTGGTGTGAAAAGCCTTGAATCTGTAGGATATATTCCAAGTAGTGGAATTACTGGGTCAAATGGTATATCGATATCCATTTTTTTAAGGAAGCGCCAAATTGCCTTCCAAAGAGGCTGGACCATTTTGCAACCCCACCAACAGTGTAGGAGGGTTCCACTTTCTCCACAGCCTCTCCAGCATTTGTTGTTTTGTGTTTTCTGGATCATGGCCAATCTTGTTGGGGTGAGATGGTATCTCATTGTTGTCTTGATTTGAATTTCTTTAATAACTAAAGATCATGAACATGTCCGCATGTGTTTTTTGGCTGCCTGGATCTCCTCTTTAGTGAATTATCTGTCCATCTCCTTTGCCCATCGCTTAATTGGATGGTCTATCTTCTTCTTATTGATATTTTGTAGTATCTTATAGATTATGGAGATCAGGCGTCGATCTGACATAGAGTTGCCAAATATTTTTTCCCACTCTATGGGTGTTCTTTTAATTCTATTAATAAAGTCTTTGGATGAGCAAAAGTGTTTGATTCTTAATAGTTCCCATTTATCTACTTTCTCTTCTGTTGATTGAGGTTTCTTTGACAGATTTTGGAGTCTGTCCTCATTGTGTATTAAAACTTCCATTGTTGTACCTACCTTTTCTTGGATGAGCTTTATTGTTTTCGGTTTGTTATTTAGGTCTTTTATCCAGTTGGAGTTGGTTTTTGTATAAGGTGTAAGATATGGATCTTGATTCAGTTTATTGCAGATGGATAACCAATTTTGCTAGCACCATTTGTTGAAGATACTGTTTTTACCCCAGTTTAATGTCTTAGGGCCTTTGTCGAATATCAACTGTTCATAGGCAGATGGTGTCATCTCTGGGGTCTCAATTCTGTTCCATTGATCAATCTGTCTGTTCTTGTACCAGTACCAGGCTGTATTGACCACTGTGGCAGTGTAGTATGTTCTAAGGTCGGGTAATGAAAGGCCTCCCAGTGTGTTCTTCTTTAGTAGTACCTTACTTATCCGGGGCTTCTTCCCTTTCCAAACAAAATTGGTGATTTGTTTCTCCATCTCATAAAAAAATGATGCTGGAACTTGTATTAGGATTGCATTATATAAATAAATTGCTTTGGGTAAAATAGACATTTTCACAATGTTAAGTCTTCCTATCCATGAGCAGGGTAGGTTTTTCCATTTATCTAAGTCTCTCTTAGTTTCTTGTAGTAAGGGCTTGTAGTTCTCTTTGTAAAGGTCTGTTGTTTCTCTGGTTAGATTAATTCCTAGGTACTTTATCTTCTTAGGGGCTATCACAAATGATATAGATTTGATAATTTCCTCCTTAACAGTCTCGTTGTTGGTATAAAGGAATCCTACTGATTTACTTATGTTTATCTTGTATCCTGAGACTTTGCTGAACTCTTCTATCAGTTTGAGTAACTTACTTATAGATTCCTTGGGGTTCTCTGCATGTACAATCATATCATCTGCGAACAGGGAGATTTTAACTTCCTCTTTGCCGATGCAGATGCCCTTTATTTGTTCGTCTTGTCTAATTGCTCTGGCTAGAACTTCTAGCACAATGTTGAATAGGAGAGGTGACAGTGGGCATCCTTGTCTAGTTCCTGATCTCAGGGGAAAGTCTTTCAGTCTCTCTCCATTCAGGATGATGTGGGCAATTGGCTTTGTATAAATGGCCCTTATTGTGTTGAGGAATTTGCCGTCTGTGCCCATTTTGCTAAGAGTTTTTAGCATGAATGGGTGTTGGACTTTATCAAATGCCTTTTCGGCATCAATGGACAAAATCAGGTGATCTTTGTCTTTTGTGTTATTTATGTGGTTAATCACATTAATTGTTTTCCTGATGTTGAACCAGCCTTGCATCCCTGGTATGAATCCCACTTGGTCATGATGGATTATTTTCTTGATATGTTGTTGTATTCTGTTGGCAAGAATTTTGTTGAAGATTTTTGCATCTAGGTTCATGAGTGATATCGGTCTGTAGTTCTCTGTCTTTGTTGGATCTTTCCCGGGCTTAAGTATCAGGGTTATGCTGGCTTCATAGAATGAGTTTGGGAGTATTTCATCCCTTTCTGTACTGTGAAATAGTTTCAATAGTATTGGGGATAACTCTTCTCTAAATGCTTGGTAGAATTCTGCCGTGAAGCCATCTGGGCCTGGACTTTTTTGGGTTGGCAGTCTTTTGATGACCTTTTCAATCTCTTCCCTTGTGATGGGTTTATTAAGTTGTTGTGCTTCATGTTGTGATAATTTGGGTAGGTGGTATGAGTCAAGGAATTGGTCCATTTCCCCTAGGTTTTCAAATTTGTTAGAGTACAGTCTATCATAGTATTCTGTTATGATGTTTTTGATTTCTGTTGCATCTGTGGTGACAACTCCCTTCTCATTTCTAATTTGGGTTATTTGTTTCCTTTCCTGCTTTTCTTTAGTAAGTTTAGCCAGTGGTTTATCAATTTTGTTGATCTTTTCAAAAAACCAGCTTTTGGTCTTTTCAATTTTTTCAATTGTTTTTCTATTCTCTAATTCATTTAGCTCTGCTCTAATCTTTATGATCTCCTTTCTTCCAGTGCCCGAGGGGTTCCTCTGTTGTTCTCTTTCTACTTGTTCAAGCTGTAGAGTTAGTTCCTTGATTTGGTTTCTTTCTTCCTTCCCAATGGGTGCATTTATGGAGATAAACAGACCTCTGAGCACTGCTTTGGCTGTATCCCATAGGTTCTGGTAGGAAGTGTTTTTGTTCTTATTGGAATCCATGAATTTCTTTAATTGATCCCTGATTTTCTCTATAACCCATGTTTTTTTTGAGCAAGATGTTGTTCAGTTTCCAAGAGTTCCACTTTCCATCTCTGTTTTTTCTGCTATTGATTTCAACTTTGATGGCTTTATGATCTGAGAAGATGCTTTGCAATAATTCAGTGGTATGGATTTTGTTGAGCATTGCATTATGGCCTATCACATGGTCAATTCTGGAGAATGTTCCATGTGCACTGGAGAAGAAGGTGTAGTTAGTTGTCTGCTGAGGGGTGGAAAGTTCTGTATATATCAATGAGTTTTAGTTGGTTAATTGTGTCAATGAGGTCTTCTGTATCTTTACTGAGCTTTTTTCTAGATGATCTGTCTAGTAATGAGAGTGGAGTGTTAAAGTCTCCCACTATTATTGTGGAGTCATCTAACTCTCTTTTGAGCATAGTCAGTGTTTCCTGAACATAATTTAGGTGCTCTGACATTAGGTGCATAAATGTTTAATATAGTTAAGTCTTGCTTGTGTACTGAACCTTTCAGCAATAAATAGTGTCCATCTTTGTCCACGATGGTGGATTTGACATTAAAGTTGATTTTGTCTGAGATTAGGATTGCTACCCCTGCTCTTCTTTGTTCATTGTTAGCTTGATATATATTCTTCCATCCTTTAATTTCCAGTTTGTTCCTGTCTTTAGGTCTCAAGTGAGTTTCTTGTAGACAACATATGGATGGGTCGTGTCTTTTGATCCAAGATGACACTCGGTGTCTCTTTACTGGAGCATTCAGTCCATTCACATTCAATGTAATTATTGATAGGTATGTGTTCACTGCTGCCTTTGTGATACGTTTATTTTTATGTTGATGTTTTCTCTGTTGTTCTTATTAGTCTGTTCTGAGACACTCTTTTTTTTGAGTTGATTTTTCACCTTTTTCAGAGCTGGTTTTATAGTTGTTGAGACTCGTGTGTTAGATTTCTTGAAATGGTATGATACATCTTTGTTGTGCTTTACAGCTGCCCCTATGAACCCCCTTAATAAACTATTTATAAACCCAATTTTAATTACTACCAGTCTGGTCATCTTCCTCTCCATCTGGAAGGACTATAATGACTGTAGTACATCCCTCTTTTATTATGATGACACCATAGTTTTCATGATGATCACTGGATTGCTTCTTTCCAAATCAAAGCTGTGATTTACTTTGGAGCCTTCCCTAAATGATTATTGAGTAGTGTGTTGTTATAAAATATAAAGTTAGTGGTTTCGTTCTTCTAAGCCAAAGCCAAGAACTTCTTTCAGTATTTCTTGTAGTTTGGGTTTGGTTTTTACAAAGTCTCTGAGTTTCTGTTTATCTGGGAATGTCTTAATTTCATTTTCGTCTTTGAAAGACAGTTTTGCAGGATATATAATTCTTGGTTGGAAGTTCTTCTCCTTCAAGACTTTGAATGTGTCGTGCCACTGTCTCCGTGCCAGCATGGTTTCTGCTGAGAAATCTGACGAGAGCCTACAGGGTTTCCCTCTGAATGTTAGCTTTGCCTTGAGTCTTGCTGCCTTTAAGAGTTGCTGCTTATGTTTCATTTTGTTAAGCTTGATTATAATATGTCTTGGAGTCTTCTTTTGAGATCTATATTGGGTGGCGTACGACATGCATCTGAGATGTCTATATTCTCTTCCTTCATCATTTCTGGGAAGTTTTCTTTCAGCAGCTCAGCAACAATACTCTCTGTGTTCTCAGATGTCTCACCCTGTTCAGGGACTCCAATTAATCAAAGGTTGTTCCTCTTAATAGAGTCCCACATGCTTCTTAATGTTTCTTCATTTTTCTTGTTTCTTTTTTCTGATTTCTGCTCATAGACACTGGCATCAGTAGCTCTGTCTTCCAAGTCAGAAATTCTTTTTTTCATTTGTTCCATTCTGTTTTCTTGGGTTTGCATGGAAGTTTCTATGTCTTTGATTTTCTTCTTGATCTGTTGGATTTCAGAGTACTCGTGTTCCATCAGATCGAACAACTTGCTTAATTTTTCATTTTGTTCTGCTGCATTTTGTATAAGGTCTAGAAGGGCCCTGTATATAATCAATTTGTATTCTCTTCCTGATGCTTTCATAAAAGTTTCTTCATCTGGAAAACTCCTTGGTTGCTTTGTTTGGGAGCCTTCTGAAGCCATGAGTGATTGCTTGTATGCCACAATTGTCTGTTGCTTTTTGGGTCCCATGTGATTATACAGAGGCTGGAAGAGGTACTATGAGGATGGATTGCAAATGTTTCTCTAGGCTGTCTTCAAATGTAAAGCAAAAGGTATCTGACCAGTTCACGAGTCAGTTAGGTTTTCAGGTGTAGAGGTCCCTCTTCCCGTCTGACAAAGTAAGTGCCACTGTATCCAACCCCAGATGATAACAAACTAGTTCAGAATACAGCACTGCTAGTGCCCCGGTGGCCTCTGCTGACAGGGCCTAGCCTTATCCAACACTGCGTCGAGTACTGGTTTTGTGATAGAAAAGCGCTCTCCTGTGGGCAGGCTCTGGCTCCCAAGCTAAGAATTAGGTCCAGCTGTGGCCACTGTACCCAAGATGGCGTCCTATACACAGGCAGCAGACAGGGGGGCTAAAGGTGCCCAGAGGCAGCGATTCCTCTGCTTCTGTTGCAGGGCCCCCAATGTAGGCAGCACTATGCAAAATCACTACTTTTCTGACGGAGCAGCGCTGTCCCATTTGCAGGCGCTGGCTCCCAGGCTAAGAATGAGGTCCCGCTAAAATCTCGGTACCAACATGGCGTCCCGCACCCTGACCACGGAGTTCCGCACAAACCCCTCTGAGGCAGCTACAAAACGAAAGGCTCAAACTGTTTAGATTAACAGAGTCCCGAGCCTGGCTCTCAGAATATGGGAATTTCGCCTGCCTATCCCCCCAGCAGCGTGTCTGAGTCCGGTCGCCAGGCAAGACCCAGATCCACCCGCCAGCCGAAACCGAGGAAAAAAAAAAGTCAAACTGGTGCGTTTACCTTCCGTCCGTGAGAGCCGGGGCTAGCCAGGAGCAGGAGTCAGCGAAAGAGAGGAGATTTTTCACTGAGTGGTATGAAGTCCCAATTAACAGCTCTGTGCTGTGTCCTGAGGCTGATTTGGTGCTCAGAAGGCTCTGTTTGATTGTCAATTCAGGTCTTGGTTTCGAGAGGGATAGAAGGAGACGGGGGCTTAGTCGGCCATCTTGTTGTTGTTTTGTTTTGTGTTATGAGTCGGATCCGACTCGATGGCACTTGGCTGGCTGGGACTGTGGCTGTCCTTTCTTTGTGCTGACAACATTGGGTCAGATTCTTGGCAAATTTTTCATGCTAGGAGTAATCATGGAGCTTATCACAGAGTTCGGGGTATGAGGAGGAACTCCTTTCCAAATTGGAGCTTGGGTCAAGGAACTAGCATCGTGGGGCCACAGTGCAAAAAGGACTCAGAAATTAAGAGTGGAAGTAATCGTTTTCATAAATAAATGCTCAGCTCTGTTTTGAGACATTTGGTGAGTTGTGTCAACCTTACCCCCAGGCAGTGGGACCTAGTGGCTCCTAGAGTAGATTGAGATAGGCTGAAGGAAAGACCAGTAATTTGGATGCCTTCTGTGCTCACAGTGTGGCTTCCATGGTATCCATGAAGGCCATGACAAGCCCAGATGCTAATTCCACAACCATCCCCATCGATTCCAATACAGAGCCATCCCATAAGGCAGGGTAGACCTGCCCTATATGGCTTCCAAGGAGCCCCTGGTGGATTTAAACTGATGACCTTTTGGTTAGTAGCTGTAGCTCTTAACAGTTGTGCCACTGGGGTTTCCAGATGCTAAAGAAGAGTGAAGTAGTAGCAAAGAGGGACAGAAAGGTGAGAGAAACCATTAGAGAAAGCTCCAGGTGCTGGGTGACAACTGAAAATGCCTTGGCTGGTGGTTTATGGGCTTCCCAGGCCTCTGAAATCCCAACCTTTAGCCATGTAGCTGTGTGAATGGCAGTTTGCTCTGACTTTTATTTTCCTTCTGAAACCAGGTGCAGATCAATCAGTGGCAACTGCAGGTCCTGTGGCAGCTTCTGACAGTTCCCCTCAGGTGGTCAGGCCCAAGGAGAAGACCCTCAACTCTGCCACTGCCCACAGACTCCAGCAGGAGCTGTCGTCTTCTGACTGTGCAGCTTCCCGACTGAGGAATGTCAGGGTCCAGACAGCCTTGCCACCTTCAAATGAGGCAGCCAAGTGTGATCAGCTGGGTGGACCCTGCATTGACAGAGGCACCCAAACCAAGAAGTCTGGGAAAACTGGGCAGATGAGGCATCGAGTCCAGCCACAAGCAGGCAGCAACAGCGGTGGGCCGCTGCCACCGTCAGCAGCAGGCAGCGAGCAGACTGCTCCTCATGTTCGAGACACCTCCCAAGCTCTGGAGCTTACCCAGTATTTTTTTGAGGCTGTTTCTACCCAGATGGAGAAGTGGTATGAAAGGAAGATTGAAGAAGCACGAAGCCAAGCCAATCAAAGAGCCCAACAAGACAAGGCTACGCTGAAGGAGCACATTAAAAGTTTAGAAGAAGAACTTGCTAAACTAAGGACTAAGGTGCAGAAGGAAAATTAGAACCTGGAAAGTGAAACAAGTGAGGATTTGTAAGGATTTCAGGTTTTGCAACTGCAGAATACCTATGCCTAAGGTGTTGTCGATTGTGCACGTAGCAGACTTGCCTTTAAAAAAACCTTTCCATTCTGAAATGTGCCAGAAACAGGCTTCCTATGCCCTGAAGTTATGAAGACAACAGTTAAACTGAAACCAGGGGAAGCTTGCTTAGTTTCAGGTTTCATTACAAACTCCAAATGTCAGTCTAGGTTCACCTGGAGTTCATAAACTCAGATTAAGCAAGTCGTACTCAGGAGCTGAATGAGGTGTGAGCCTAAACCTGAAAATTCAGGATGTATGAAATAAGTCAAAAAGAAGGAAAAGAATCAGTCCCTGTTCAATAGTCATTCATATATATTTAAACACACCTGCTGTGCCTAGACAAGAGTCTCTCTAAAAGAGCTCACACTCCAAGATACACTAAAATATTCTGTCAGATTCCAGATAGCAAGTTCCATGATGCTGACATTGTATACAGGTGGCAACTTAATCAGATTTTGAGGAGAAAGATTTTCACAAGGTCACAAGGTCTGGTATATCTTAAAATTATTTGTAAAATCAGAATGTTTTTACATCATGAGTATCTGGCCCGTAGCACTGGTGATGAGCTCAAGTGAGAAAATTTTAAGTCATATGACCATAGTTTCTGTATTTTAAGTCAAAAACCTAATTAGTCATAATGACTTTAAAGCAGATAAAAGGAAAAAAAATTCACTTAACAGTTACCTGAAACTTCATTATAGAGCCAACCCCAGTGATTTTAAGAGTACCTTTCTGAATTTGAGCTTTATTGGTCTAAATTTTATAATAGGCTACTCCTTGAAAATACTTAGTTCTGAATTGAGTTCTCTGAAGAACCTCTAAAGCTTTCCACTGCTCTACAGTGATTACGTCAGGCTCCATAACTCAGTAACTTGATTTAGACCCCACTGTTCTCCAGTTTAATGGAGCTTTAAGGATTTTTTTTTTATCTCTAATGAAAAACAATAAACAGAGAAACAAAGTTGTATTGTAGAAGTAGCTAGAATATGTTCAACTTTGGATTTAATTCTCTTTCAAACTTCTTGTCCCTTGGAATATAGGATTGTATTCAACTCCTCAAAATTCCATAAATGAGTAGAAACTTAAGTTCTTTTTCTAGAAACACGTATTAACCAGGAACCCAGTAACTGTTAGCCGTGTGAATAATACACTGCTTATTGAGCCAAAGAGAAAACAATGACATGGGGCACCCAGCAAAACAAAATAGGCTTTTAACACCTTCAGTTTTTTTTTTTTTTGCTGATCAAGCTATCATTTTTTGTATTTGATAGTGACAAATCTGTGAACACAGAGATTGCTAATAATGAAAGTAATTCAGTAGATGTGTTACTGATGTTAAGTCTCATCTATTTTCCAGTGACAGCATCCCCGTGTGACAGAGTAGAACTGCACCATATGGTTTTCTAGGCTGTCATCTTTATAACAGATGGTCGCTAGGTCCACTGCCTGATAGTAAGGTTGACATAACTCACCAAGTGTCTCAAAACACAGTCGGGCATTTATTTATGAAAATGAGTATTTCCCCTCTAATTCTGAGTCTGTCTCCCACAAAGCCACTCAGTGGGTTTGAACTGCCAACTTCTGGGCTAACAGCCAAGTGCTTATGCCACCAGGGATCTTGTGTTACCATTACAGAACCTGAATATGGAATTAATGTGATGTTATCTCAACTGTATTCTCATGTTTATAAATTTGTCCTGTTCCCGCTATCTACGAGACTGCCAGTCTCTCTCCATAGTCTCATTGGATCTCTAGTGTAGGGGCACTTTTTTCTTCTCCTTACTTGTCCTTAATGCAGAATCACAGAATTTTAGACAGTACCTTTCTAAATCCATCACCAAGAAGATGCCACCTCATTTATCTGGAGCCACTCCACACTAAGTATCACTCTGTCAGGAGCTGTCTGATGCTCAAAGAAGCAGTAAGCTGTATTCTAAACAGGAGTAATTTTCGATTACCAGAATATCTCCTATCACCTCAAGGGATATCCTTGGCAAGAAATGCTGAAAACAAATTAGATTTAATATTAGAATTAGACCACTGGAGTGTTTTTGTGGGAAGTATTTTGACTGTATACCTCCTGCCCATCAGAAGCAGGCAGTGTATCAGTGTGAACTGAATTTTGTTTTTGTTCACTGTACTTCAGGTAAAGAGCAGATGGGTTTCCCATTCAATAGTTTAGATGTGGATCGTTCCACAACACAGGCTGTACTCCCTGCATTGTGTCAGCACTTTCCGCATTACTGCCCCAAGTTCTCTGTTGCTGTTTGTGTGGTTTTCCTGTCTTCTTATCTTTGATTTTGGGCATGTTGTTGTCCTTTCGGTCTCATGTAGATGATTGTTCTAAAGAGCACTTTCCTCACATGTGTCATTATTCATAGGCTTGTCTATTAGCTGAAAGGTGATCTCCAGGAATGGCTTCAGTTCCAAGTTAGGAGGCTACCTAAGGGCCATAATCTTGGGGCTTCCTCCATTAAGTCTGGTCTTATGAATCTGAATTCTCTTCTACGTTGTTTGTTTCCCCACTCTAACCAGGACCTTCTGTTGGGATCTTGGTCAGAGTGGTCGTTAGTCCTTTTGACTGATTGTTTCTTTGAATTTTCAGTTTTCTTCATTCACCTTTGCTCTGATGGAAAGACACCATTTTTGATGGCTCCTCACAAGCTTTTAAAACCCTAGACACTGCTCACCAAAGTAGGATGTAAAATGTTTCGTTAATGACATATGCAAATTGACCTAGAGTGAACTGGCTATTGTTGTTCAAAGTTATATATAAGGAAGAGAGTAGGGAGCAAAGAAAAATGTCAAATTACCTAGTTTGGCAGCTTCCTAATCCGAAGGAGATGCCAACCTCACAATACCAATGCAACTGATTTTTATTTTCAACAAACATGTGTGGTCATTTTTGCTCCCTGGCATTGTCAAAAACTTACCTCCAACTCCAGTTTTGTATTTTTCCTTATTTTTTTTCCTCTTGCGCTGCTGGCACAAATGAACAAATGCCCCAACTGTACTTTTTCAGGGAAATGGAACTGTTAACAATATATAACTTGTCATGTAGATTGTGTCTCAAACTGAGGCTGAAACTTTCGACAGCAGAGGAAAAAAATCACTTAAAATGTAGAAAAATTGTAATATTGCAGTGCTAAAAAAACAGTTAGTGCATCATTGCATTGTGTACACTAGGTACCTGTGACAGACTGAGTACATCAGTTGTAATATTACTTTTGACTCTGCAGCCTAAAGGAAGTATGTTTTTACATCTAAATCCTTTTGGAGTTGAAAAATAATCTGTGAGAGGCATGTTGTCTTGTATTTTATATTTTATTACCTTGAATTCATGTGTCATCCAAAAATTAAACATCATTCTCAATACTATGGATGTTGAATTCCTTATTTAAAAAAGATGAAACTGTGAAAGTTCAGTCTACATTTTCCTTTGTATAGCTGACCAAATTTTATAGTTCCTGAAAGAGTGCCTTCACCCCAGTCATACCCCAGTCTATAAAAGTGTAATTTAGAATACATCTGCTTTAAAATAGAAATCAGGTGCACTGCATGAAAACAAAACAAAACTCTGCTATAACACGGCAAGATTTCACAGTCCAAACTTGAACAAATGTTTTGTTCAAACCAATGACCACTTGGAAAATAGGGAGCAAAAGGACAGGACAGCATTTGTAATAGCTAGATAATATGCAAGCTAATGTACTTTTTTTGACTATTTCTAAATGGTAAATCTGTTTCTTCTTGTAAAGTGTGTATTACAGAAGCCAGTTAAATAAAACTTAAAGGACAAAATCATGTGTTTCTTTTCTTAAAGACCTTTTAGACTAACTTTTAAAAATAAAAAAAAACAACTTGCAGGAGAAATATGTCTTCCCTTTAATACTATCTCTCCATGAGATCTCAAAACAAAAAACAGCACAGCATTTTTTAATATATGTAAGTATGGGTAAAAGTGATTTACTCTTTGTGGTGAACCAAAATGTGGTAAACCAAGTGCTTGAGCAAGAAAACAGTCTGTGGCAATTTCTAGGATCTGTTTTGATCCATATTCTACATAATCCCAAGCATAATTTTTTCCAGGTAGATGTGAGGCACTTCCCTTTCTTGTACTGGCATTTCTCTACATATTCCATGGAAGACAGAGATAACTTTGGTAAGAACAGGCCTGCCTTACTTAGTGGTGGTAAGATTACAACAATACAAATAACAGGAAAATCTGTCCTGCTGTCATCAAGTACTAGAAAGTTTATCTGCGTCTGCAGACACATACTTGTGCATGAGTTTAAAACTTCCTACCAGTGGCGTATCTTAGAGGGGAAATGACATGCGGATGGCCAGTGTGTTACAGTCATAACCACTTAACACGTGCTAACAAGCTTTGTACTATTTTTTTTTAATGGCTTTATTGAGATACACACTACACAACTCACCCATTTTACAAATATATTAACTCAATATATTTTAGTATATTCAGAGTTACTCAGGCATCTCCAAAATACGAAAATAATCCTTGTACCTGTTAGCAGTTAGTCCCCATTCCACTCTGGCAACCACTAATCTGCTGTTTTATAGTTTTGCCTATTCTGGTATTTCATACAAGTGGGATTATACAATGTGATCTTTTGTGACTCGCCTTTTTTCACTTCACATGTTTGCAGGGTTCATCCATGTCATACCAAAATTGTACTGCATGGCTTTACCACACTTTATCCATTCATCATCATTAATGAGCACCTCAGTTGTTCCACAGTTTGGCTCTTAGGAATAATGCTGCTGTCAGCATTTACCTACAAGTGTCATTTCTCTTGAGTATATATCTAGTAGTGGAATTGCTGGGTTACATGGTTAATCCTATGTTTGACCTTTCTTCACCTCCTCACAAACACTTAATATTCTCTGAATTTTTTATTCTGACCATCCTAGAGGGTGTAAAGTCATATTTCATTTCGGTTTTGAGTTGCATTTCCTAGATTCCTGATGATATTGAACATCTCACATACTCTGTAGTAGCCATTTGACGTGGGTTTTTGCTTCTCGCAAAAACTGCTGACACATCTGGAAACACTTCCAAAATTCAGGGGATATTTGCAGTGCTGATGATTGTCCTGATGTCTATGACATGCCATGCTCCACATTCTGTTAAATTTGCCCAAGAAGTATACATACAAATAAGCAGACTTGGTTTTGGGCTGCCTATCACTGAGCCTAAGCTCATCCAAACACATGGCTATTTAGAAAATCCTCCAGAATAATGCTACAGTTAAGATTTTGCCAAAGCAAGTGTTTTTTCTAACTCCTTGAGCTGCATGTTGCCTTGAGTAATCATCATCCGGATTGTGTCCTGTAGAAGAAAGTGAAGTTGGGGAGGGAGGTGTCACTGTTCTTGTTTTAGCAAGGTACATTTTAGAACCAGTACTGGAAATTGGAAATGCTGTGTATTAGGAAAGCCCAAAGCTGACAGCTAAGTGTCCATTATCTGACATGCCTTCACAGCCCCAAGCATCATGCTTCCCAAACCATCATTTATGATTTTTCCTACTCTAGATATAAAAAGGAAGAACATTGCTGTCGAGTGGATTCCGACTCATAGTGACCCTACAGAGCAGAACTACCGCACAGAGTTTCCAAGTAGTGCCTGGTGGATTTGAACTGCTGACTTTCGTAGCACTTCACCACTGTGCCACCGAGGTTTCCACTCTAGTGACATTACCGAAGAATGTATAGAATGACATTAAATTTAATGCTTAAGTAAGTGAAGTGGGGAACAGTAAGAGCAATGATCAAGAAACACTACCTTGGCAGCATTTAAATCACATGATGTCTCCTAACTTTTTTTTTTTAAATCTTCTAATAAACACATGAGTCAGGGCCTGACCTCAATATGATCTTGTTCTCACCTCTTCTGTGGCACTTTTGTTTCTTTTGAATTCTTCCCTTGCCCAGTCCTTCAGGTATTTGCGATCAGAATCATTCGGAACCTGCCGGATTGCTTGCAAAATCCTTCTGTACAGAAGAAGAACCTGTTGTCTTCTTATGAACTGAACGAGGGGAGGGAAAAAGGCAATTACAACTGCACAATTCCAGCCTGTCAGTCTGGAGGGATGTATCTGAGCAAACCAAAATGCAATCTGTTTTTTCAAAGCAAAGAAAAACACATTTTAAAAAACGAAAATGCCAAGAAGTTCATTTAGGCTTTCTGCTTTTCTCAAGCTAAGAATCCTTAAAATCAAGAGCTCTAGCGAGCTGAATACTTCACAAAGCAGAAAAGGGCTGCTAAAGTCCTGGAAGCGGTAATCGCGGTTAACAGAACTTTTTCTAAATTGGCGCAGCTGTTTAAATTCTCTAGTGATCTCACTAACGCTTTACCACAGCTCTGTAGGAATTGCAACACCGTGTTGCCTGTGGCCCCGCGGCAGCCCAGGCACCCGGCAAAGAGAGGTTAAGAACCTTGCCCACCTCCGCTCCCTAACACAGGACCAGGTAGCTGGCGGGCCTTCCCATTGGTCCAACAGAGAAGCACCACCCTTCATTCTGAGGCCCATCACCGAAAAAGGACACGCGAAGTAAGGACTCCCAGGCCCGCCCCTTTCAATCCCAAGACCCATTCCGCTGATAGGCTGGAAGGAAGGGGGAAGAATCGAGATGTGCAACTCCGGGAGGGTGCCGTGGAAAGCAGATGGGGACCACCGTACCTGCTTCAGCGTTAGTGTCCCTGGGGGTAAGCGGGAAGCGGCCATGACTGTCAGCACGTCCCACCGTAGCCACGAGGCGCAGGAACGGAAGTGGGGGAAGACCAGGGGGCGGGGCGAGCGTGATTTCCTGAGATGACCTGTAGACTGTTCCTCAGAGCCCGGCGGTAGCGACTGAATCCTACTGTACGGATAGCTTAACGGATTTCTAGCCTTTGTCAGGAAGTGTCGCCTGCCTGTGAAATGTGACGATAGCTTCTGAGCCATAAATTGTTGTTAGACCGAAGAATAGTAAAGTGCCTGGCACGTGGTTAATTAAATGGAATTAAATGTTTAGGAATAAGGAGCAGAAACGCTCAACTACTACGGAAAGGTTAGTTCGAAACCCTGCCTACCCTAGAGGCGCCGGGAAGACAAACGCGATGATCTGCTTCCAACAGGCTGTAGCCTGGAAATTCTGAGGAACAGGTTTCTGCACACGGGTGGGCATTGACTTCGCGGCAACAGCAACCCGTTATTTTAATATTTAATATTTGTTATTAATATTTGTTATTAATATTTAATATTTGTTTTGAAATTTGCAGCTTGTTCTTTTTGAACGCGTATCCATCCTGCTCTCTTCTATTGCAGGCATTTTCCCAGAGTGGTAGATCGTCAGTCCTCATGAGCGTCATTTCTAATGGCTACCCCACTGTGGTTTTAAACATTTTTCATCATTTGTGATGAGAAACCGATCACTTAACGCCTAAACCTTTTATGTCTTCATAGTTGTTTTATTCTACTGCGTGCATTATGCACCACACGCCCTTAGGTTCTAGTCTCAGAAGTAGGGTTAGTGAATCCTTGCAATATGTGCGGAATCAGATACGTAACTAAGAATATTCGATCAAGCCCGTTTATTGAGCGCTACCTTTATTTTGGTAAAGTGCTACGTCTGCTAACCATGTTCGAATCCGACCGGGGCACCTTTGACACTATTACGTGACAGTTCTACTTGCGTTGGAATCGAATCGACGGCGGTAGGTTTGGTTTTGGGGGCGTTAGTGGCTTAAACGCTCGAGTTCCGGACCCAGGTTTCCTTCCTTGTTGGACTCCTGGCGCTCAATGTCCAGCTGTTCTGGTTACTTAACCTCACCCAGCTGGTGTTCTCCTTTGTAAGGAAAAATAGGAGTGCCTGAATGGTGCAGATGGTTGTGCTTGTTTGCTAACTGAGGGAGTTGGCGGTTTGAGTCTACTCAGAGGCACCTTAGAAGAAAGGTGTGTCGATCTACTTCCAGAGAAATCAGGCACTGGATATTCTATGTACTGGACACGATTGGGTGTCACTTAACAGGGCAGTTGGTACTGGTTTAAAGTGAAATTAACATCTATTTCAGAGTTGTATTTTACAGACCACACTCAGAATAGGACCACACATATCAGTACTCTGCAGTCATCAGCTCTTTTGAACATGGTGAGGCATCCTAAACCCATGATGACCACATTGTCAGTTATGTATTTTTTCTTAATAGATTAGTAATATAACCAACATCTGATTTTTTCTGTTTTAAGTACCGGTGACAATAAATATCCCCTACCACTTTAGTTATACTTACTTCTTAACCAAAGTTAAGAACAAAATAATTTGGGCTTCTACTGTAGTTTTATATGGGTTTTGTGAAAAATTTGTTGTTTAACCTTGTATTTTGGTCATTTATCTATACATAAGTTTTAAGGGTCTATCAAATCACATGTATTTTTGTTTTGATGCTTTTTCAAATTCATATTCATCCCCCCAGAGTTTTGTTACCCAGTTCAATGTTTTTTTTTTTGTCTTGTCCATTTTTTAAAAAAATTTTGCTCTAGGTGACAGTTTACAGCTCAATTTCCCATACAAAAATTTATACATGTATTATTATGTGACACTACTGCAGTCCCTATAATGTGACAACACACTTCCTGTTACCACCTCAGGTTTTCCCCTGCCGTGTACCTCCAACCAGCTCCTGTCCAGGAACAGGAGCCACCCATGGTCTTGTAGCTGTTTGAACTAAGACACATGTTCTTCACAAGTATTATTTTATGTTTTATAGTCCAGTCTGATTTTTGTCTATAAAGGAAGAGTAGGCTTCCCGAAATGATTTTAATTCTGGGCTCACAGAACATCCAGGGGCCACGGCTGTCGGAAGTTCTTCCAGTTTCAATCAAGACTGTGAGTTTGGTCTTGTTACATGAATTTGAGTTCTGCTCTCTGCTTCTCTCCTGCTCCTTGAGGGACTGGTTATTTCCTGCTAGGGCAGTCACTGGCGGTAGCCAGGCACCGTATAATTGTTTTGGCCTCAGGTTAATGGAATCTCTGGTTCGTGTGATTTGTCTCTTGGGCTAACACATTCCTTGGGTCTTTGCTGTTACTCATTCTGCTTTGTTCCCAGTGGGTTGGGACCAAGTGCATCTTAGATGGCCCTTCAAAAGGTTTTACCTTATCTTGTTCATTTTAGAAAGACATACTTGATCTAGAACTTATTTTGGTTTATGGTGTGATATACATATGTTCTCTTCTAGCTGCTAAACTGTAATCTCAACACTTACATTAAGTAAGCCATCATTTTCCTGTGTTATGCGATGGCCTCTTTTTCTCTGTGGTAAATTTAGGGTGCTTTTTTTTTGTTTTATTATCTGGCAGGGCTACTCTAATAGTTTTAGAATCTTTTATTATGCCTTTAGTGTTTTGTATGACCTTCAGCAATGTTTTCTATCATTTCTCTCAAAGGAGTCACTGTTTTGGCACACCACTTGGGAAGATCTGGCTTAGATAGTCCTATTTAAAGGTAGATGTGATAGTTGTAGCTTTATCCTAATATAGATGTCTTTCCATACCAGACCTATCCCTGCTGGTGGATTAAGCTTTTGCCCTATTAAAGCTGGCTGAACCTTGTGATTCTCTTTAGCTAATGAAATGTGAGTAAATGAGACATGTATCACTTTGGAGCAGAATCTTTGTGAGCCATTTAGTGGTTCCACCAAATTGCTGTCTTCCCTCAGCCATGGTCTTGGAATGAAGAGGGTATGGAGGAGTATCACAGTACACACACCATGGACATGAACAGAAATGAGAAACTAAGCCTTACTGTGGGAAGCCACTGGGGCTGTGGAGTCACAGCACAGCACAGATTAGTGACAGCTGTTTGCTGCTGCACAAGACATTTCCGCATACATTTTTTTACACTCCACCATCATGTTCCATCAAGAATGACCAGATTACATCAACAGTGGTATATTTTTTAATAGCTTTCAGAATATAAGCTGCATAGCTTTTTAGAAAAAAAATAATGATATCATCTCAGGTACATGCTTTAGGACACTTGGCTACACAACAAGCAATCTGTGTCTTTAATGACCACCACAAAAGGATGGCAAACTTCACAGTGTAACATGGTAACATACATGGAGATAGATATCACATCACGGCATGTTGCCTACAAAAGAAAGTTCTGACAATCAGGACATTAAATAAAACACAGTGCACAGTTTCAAGTATTTAAGCACTGCTTTCTGGCCAAGTAAAAACTGTCTAAAAGTCAATGAAGCATTTGACCAGGAACAAAAAATAGATGTAGCTGTTTAGTTCTTCTGAATACAGCATTTCTTTTCTAGAATAAGACTGACTCAATCTAACTTTAAAGCAATGTGAGGAATGATTCTTCCCCTTAACTGTTAAGAAAAAAGATGAACTAAAGAAATAAATTACTAGAACACAGGGACAATGGCACTGAGAGAATGAAACAGAAGGAAAATCATCTGTTCATCATTGCATAGTCTCTGAAGCAGCAAATGTGGAACAGGACACTCAAAAGCCACTCCATTTTTACACAGTTCAGGGCTCATCTCTGCTGATGACTGACACCCATGATATCTGGGTGCTGTATGACTACATACACACACACCAGAAGCTTCACTCCTTTCAGTCAAGCATATTAAGAAAATATACACGTAGATGCTCAAAAAAATGGCACCTGTCTGGCCACCTGACAGCTTTTTAGGTATGCACTGTGGGCTCCTGAAGGCAGACCCTTACAGCAGGGTCTCCCTTTGGTCCTTTGCTCAAAGGACTACTATGGTCCCATGCTCCTGGTAGCATGTCTTCAGGCCACAAGGTACTGAGGGGCTTGACACCTACTGCAGCTGCTTCCTCCCGGCCCAGGTCTGTTAGAAGAACCATGGCCTGGGCAAGGCAAGGAGCCAGAGAGTTTCCTCTAGACTCGGAAATCACATTGCAAGACAAAAGGATAGTGCAATAGAATTATTTAGTAGCTGTTGGATGACTTACAAATCAAACAGTTGTCTAAATGCAAGGACCTGGGCAAAAAGTATGCCTTTCTTTCAGCCCATGCTTTAAAAGTCTTACTTTGGAACATACTCTTCCTATTCTAGGGGTGGTCAGAGGCCGTCACCAACTCAAACCACTGCCTGAGCGCATCACTAAGTGTCTCAGGAAGCGCATTCACGTCACGAAGAATTATATAGAATGGGAACGGGAACTCCTCCATATAGGATCGAATTTCAGGCATCTCACCAGGTCCTTTAAATATTGGTACTTTAATGTCCAAGATAGAATCCTGTCAACAAAAAATGGTTTGAAATGAAAAAGACAAACTAAATCAGTGGCCTGGGCTAGCTCTTCTATGGTCTCTCTTGCTGACAGTTTTGAAATCTCTTGTGTCTAATATCTGCATGAAACTAGTGTGACAGAGACAAGAGAACCTTCCCTCTGGAACAGAACTTCCTGTAGGGCATATACTAATGATTCCAGCTGCGAGGAGCAGCTGGCTAAGACACATATTTTCAGAGTGGTAGGGCCCATCACCAAGGTTGCAATCAGTGCAGTGATGCTGTAGAGAGGGGAATCACGGCTCTACCACTTACTACTTACAACCTCCCTGTGTGTCTGTCCTTCTGCAGAGGGAGGACTTCAGGAACACTGGTGGCACAGTGGTTAAGTGGCCAGCTGCTAACCAAAAGGTCAGCAATTTGATCCCTACTTCACTGATTTATTGTGACGTTCAAATAAGACAGTGCTTACAAAGTGCCCAGAACAGTGCCTGTTGGAACTCTGTGAATGTTAGGGGTTCTGTGTATGAACAGCAACCCAGGCCATGTTTCAGATAAAACTGGCTGAAGGGAGTCTCTACTTTTTCCCCAGAAAAGATGGCATTTTTGGCATTTACTCACCCGTGAATTGGGATTGTCCAAAACAACAAAAATGACAAAGATGTTAGCATTGCGGGCAGCCTGAACTGCAGTTAGGACTCTTTCTTTGCCCTCAAGGAAAAGGCCGCGTCCATCGGAGACAATCAGGAGGAGCTGTGCAGTTTCTGTAGCAGAATATTAGAGGAAGGAAGAGAATAGTATTAACATCCATTTTTAATAAGCTGAAACTACCTGAATTGCGACCAGTTAGTGTTGGTATCTCAGTACCATGAAAACTTGATCTGAGAACCTGATGCATCTGGATGCAAAGGATCTCTCATTAGATCTGTTGATTAGGAACTGAGTCAGAGACAAGGCTGTGCAGACAAACACATCTTAAGTTTCTGGCAGTAAAGCAGTTACTTCCAAAAGTGCTTCAGGGACTGTCAAATCTAGAACAACTTCATACCAGAATTCAAACACATGTTTAAATCTGTCAGGTACAATAAATGATAGTATTGAGTAACCAGTTAGATGCAAGTGTCCAAATCAGAACCCTGGAGCTGTGTCTTCAAATTTCCAGTATGTGTAGTACCTTTAGGTTTTTGTCAATTCCTTGGACCTAATACTTCATAAATAGAAGGGGAACTGTAATAATAAACAGTTAATGAAAAACTTGAGACATTTTTGCCTATACAGTCTCACCAGCTAAAGAGAACAGTGCCTAAAGGTTCTTCTCTCTCAAGGAAGTTTAGCAGATGCTAAGAGAAGTGTCAGTGACTTGCTTCAAACAGGAAATTTTTCCATGATGTAATCAGAGCCAAGACTTTTTAAAAGGGCTAGATAAAAAATAAGCCATATATCAATTGTGGTTAGATTACCTGATTTTTCAATCATGTTCCTTTTTGCTTTCCTTTGTTATTAAAATGTCACAAAACAGTTATTTGCATACATTTTGTTCCTTTCTTTTACCACTCTGAATTCAACCTATCAAATATATGCTAGCTAATTACAAACTAGCTAATTTGTGTCTAATTCTCATAGATTATTAGCTTTGGGAATACTAACAAAATTTTTTAAATGAATACTGGAGTACAGAATTCCATCAATGCTGATACCTTGCCATCTCCTGTTTATATCTTTAAAAACTGGTGACCAGGTACAGTGAGAGGACACCAACAAGTCATGAATACAGAGAACAGGAGAGTAGCATTTTGCTAGTGAAGAGGAAGGAATGCAGCTTACCTGGACTGATGCTTTGTGAGAAATGCTGAGCAGCTGCAAACATGCTGGCTGAGGATTCTAGAAACTAAACCAGAAACAGACAATTAGAAAACTATCTTACCTCTCCTCCTATTGTCATGGAGATGGAAATTACTTTGGACATATGAGTGACTTTCACAGAACCACCTCAGGTCTGTAAGCAGTCCTGCTGTTCCTTCTAGCCACTGTCTGATGATGGAAGAGCCTTGTGTTGCCTGGCATCTACTCTTGGGTACTAGCATTCTCCAGTAAAGACAGATGGGTTTCTGATGTATACTCCACTGATGCTCTACAAGCCATCCCAAAGGGAAAGAAATAACTGCCCTAGGTGGGTAAGAACTGAATAACTCAAATGAAATACACACCTATCTTTCAAGAAAATGCAAAACCTAGGCAAATAAATAAGGTTTAAAAAAACTCAAAATGTTCACTGCAATGTAAAGAAAGGATGCTAAATTAGAGGAGAAATTGCGCTACAACCATATCCTAGGCTCTGTTTTCCACTTTTTGTGTCATCCTGAGCAATTGCTTGGGTTTTTCTCACAACATTTCTTTTCTAGACTAAATGAGGCAGAAAAATCAGTCTTGGTCCACTAATAAGGGTCCTAAGATATGGGCGGGTGTGTTTCTGCAAAATGTTCCAGGTCTCTCAGAAAACTAGGCAGCTGCAAATCCAGGCTGCAAAATTCAATGATTTTTGAGAAACTAGGAAAAAGAGGCCATATGTTTGTAAGACTCGACATCATGGAAGTTTCTATTTCACTGGAACACAGCCTAAAGTTTTAGGAATAGTCTGTAAATCTTACTGAAGACCATACTAGGGGCGGGGGGGAAAGCTAAAGTTTATGTCTCCTGTACACCATCTTAAGAATACCAATGCACAGCCCATTTGATTTCTGTAGCATACCTGTGCTATTTTGGTTTTCTTCTGTTGGAATCTGCAGAGCTGTAGAATCTGAGACCCAGAGTAGTCAGTGAACTGCTGGTGGAATGGGTGTAACAGTTTCACGGACTCTCCAAAACTTGGGGGAAGGGGACACAAAAAAAATGGGGATTATTTTTTTGTCATGTAATTAAAATAAAGCAAGGTTGTAAGAAGGTTCTTCCCAGTGGGATTAAAATCCACTCATACCTGCACACTGCAATCTGACCCACTTCCAGGAGCGTTAGAGCATTTCCAATCACAGCCAACGATTCAAATGCAAGCTGTGAAATAGAAAGTTAAGGGCTGAAGGAATGAGAATGCCCTGTAGAATGCTCCAGACCAGTGCCTTTAACTTTTCCACATCCAGATTTTCCCAGAAAACATCATCTGTTCATGTCACATGGGACTATCAACAAGACTACTTACTACCAAACGAGGGGCCCCAGCATCCTGATGCCCTGCTGGTACCACAAAGGCAGAAACTCTGAATCCATTTGAGGGCTCTTCCATACAGTGGTAGGAAAGATCTGCTCTAGACATCATCTAGTAAGGATGAGCTTGGAAAACTGGGTCTATAACATTTTCCTTTCTTTCTTTCTTTTTTAAAACCACATTAAATATATTCTGTTACAGAGTAAACAAAGGTAAACCCAATCTAAAAATCATACACAGTAATGTTAAACTGGAGAACCCTGAGAGAAAACGTCATTACCACCTTCACCAATGGCAGCAGTTTCTAGAACTGGAATTCATCCAAGACGATGATGACAGTAACTGCAGCAACTAACATTGACTAAATCTATACCCAGTGGTAGGTGTCCAAGTGCTCCACCCACATCATCTACTTTACTTCTCCTAAAAGCTCTGGAGGTAGGATTTTCACTTCATTTTTCAGAAGTCAGAGAGGGAGCCAGGATGCGCACTAGGCTCCAAGGTTACACTCTAACCTTTTCTAAAAGAACACAGACATTTTAGGGTGCTCACTGGCTCATATTAGGTAATGGCACTGCTGCCAGGGCTGATAAATGCTCTGCAGTGACCATGATGTGGATGACATGCAATCCTAATTGTGTTAATACTGACAGAATACCAACGTGAGATAATTTCAGGCTGAAATGTATACTGAATAAATTCATTTTTTAAATCAGAGGCTTAAAATACTATATTATGCAGAGTCTAAAGAATGGTGTATAATGGGGTTGTACTTTTCACTTACAGAAAATAAACACTGTCAGATTTATTTATTCTGCAATTAGACAACTTATTCTGCAACTAGACAACAGCAATGGCAGGGTTAAGAAACAAAACAATTTAAAATGCCCACAACAGTCAGGGACCAAGACATCTGAGGCATTCTGAAACTTTCCTCTGAACTCTCTAGTTTTAGGTCTTTTCAAACATGGCACCACATTCTCAAAACAGGTTAATAGGTACTTCAAAGTGGTTTTTTTGTTGATGTTTTTGCCAATTCATATTTAAAACATTCAGGTTGCTTATAAAAAACATCTTGGTATTAATTTCTCATTCAACTGCCATGGTGCTTCTCTACCATACCTGTTTGGTGTGATTGTCTACCATGCTGGAAGAGTCATCAATGGCCAAACAAATCTGATACTGCCGTTTACTGGGCTTGGTCCTTCGAAGCCAAATCTTGTCTTTCCGAAACTGACTGGCAATGTATGGGATGACCTTGCGCATGTTCAGTCGCTTCCCAGTTCGATAGTCTCCTCTATAAATTCACCAAAGAGGAACAGAGAACAGTTAACAACTACTCATTCCTGGAACACTTCACTTATACCTTAGAAATGAAATCAAATAACTAGGAACATGGCAGTGTTACTGTCATGACGGTTAAAGGTCAGCCAGAATACTGGACGTGTGTGTGATAATGAAAATCAGGTGCCTCCAGGAAAGCGAAGGCACAATAAAAAATTCAGAAAAACATGTCTGCATTAATATTAAGTCTTGAATTCTCTTCTCTGTTCTAAAGCTATGATTTTGAACATGTCTCTGAGAAGATCTAGATACGACTGATACAAGCAGTAAGTGTACCCTAAAGGCGTATGAGAAGACGCAGCCAATTTTCCCATCAGATATTAATGAACAGAAGAAACTGCATTCACACCAAAGGTCACAGAAACAACTGTGGTAGTAATAAGAATAACACGGCAAGGAACACTGCACTGTTGCCTCTGTGGCAGATAGGGCAAGCCAGAAGCCAGCAGCACAAACAGTTGATACTAAGCTATCTGTTCAGGCCCTGCGAGTGCGCCCGACAGAGCAGGCGTACTTCAGTTTGGCTGCCTGGGTGGGCTCTAGGATGAGACGGAGCTGTTCACACAGCTGCTGTGAAAGAGGTGCAGTCAAGGCCAGGTAACTCTGCCACATCTCAGCTGCAGCCTTCTCCTGCGACAACAGCAAAAAAAAAGTTAGTAATGTTAGGGCTAACCAAAGGCATACGGAATGACTTGCATAGACTTTCTCAAGAGAAGGACTTTATATAGTGTCCATTTAGCATCTCTCAGCAAGCTATCTAATTCTCCTGATTAAAAATGTCTGCTCTTCCACTACAGCCACACCCCACCGTTCTAACTGATAAAGAATGAAACAACAGGCACTAAAATATCAGGGACAAAAAAAAAAAAAAAACCCACTGCCATAGAGTCGATTCCAACTCAGTGACTTTATAGCTCAATTTGTCCCATAGTTTCAAAGGAGTACCTGGCGAATTTGAACTCCTGACCAGATAAATATCTGATTTGTATCATCTACAAAGAGTACAACCGAAAACCCAAACCAAACCTGTTGCTGTCAAATAAATTCCAACTCACAGTGTTCCTATGGGACAGAGTTGAACTGCCCTACGTAGCTCCCAGGGAGCACCTGGTAGTTTCCTGCTGCCAGTGTCTCAGCAGCCACAGCTCTGAACACTATGCCTCCAGGGTTTCCTAGAGAGCACAAGTACCAGCCAAATGGGGAAGGAGACGTGGGTGGGGAGTTTGCTGGCCGTGGATCTGGCCACTTAATCATGGTCATAGTCATGTTTCCAAAAGCCACACTGACAAGTAACATGCTCAGCAGTGTGCTTATCAGGGTTTTTCTGCGAACTGTGGTGAAGCACACAGTACACAGACGTAACGGGAAGGATGATGACTTAACACATTTTTTTTTTTAAAAAGAAGGAATTTTAATGTAATCTCTCACAGGATGCGGTAGAAGCCATTAGGAATTTACTTTCTGCACAGCCTCCCCACCCCCAAGCGGTACGCTTTGATTTCCCCTGTTCTTCTCTCCCACTACCACTCTCTGCTTCTGATTTCGATGCCTGCCACTGCGCATGGTCACCCAGGTTCTGCTATGACTTCTTAGTTCAGGTTCTAAGAGCAGACTTCCTAGAGTCACTGAGTCCTAATTCTAAATTGTTTCATTTATTTTTATTGTACTTCGGGTGAAGGTTTACAAAGCAAATTAGCTTCTCATTAAAGAAGAATACCTACACTGTTCTGTGGTACTGGTTGCCAACTCTATGATGTGTCAACACTCTCCCTTTCTCGACCTTGGGTTCCCCATTACCAGCTTTCTTGTCCCCTCCTGCCTTCTCAGTCTTGTCACTGGGCTGCTGTGTGCATTTAGTCTCATTTTTGTTTTATGGCCATTATCTAATCTTTGGCTGAAAAATTAACCTCAGGAGTGACTTTACTACTGAGTTAAAATGGTGTCCGCGGGCCATAATCTTGGGTTTCTCCAGGCTTTGTCAGACCAGTAAATTGTGGGGGAGTCAGACGTTTGTTCTCTCTTTTCACCGAGCGCTATCGAAGGCCTCTGTTGTGGTCGCTGTCAGAGCAGGTGATGGGGGCAGCTGTGCCCCCTCTAGCTGTGCTGGACTCAGCTGGTGGAGGCTGTAAACACACATGTGTCTGGTTCATCTACACTGCTACATCGAGCCATCCGGCCATGGTTCAGGTGGCCTGATCTGAGGGTGACACAGGACAGACTTTTGCTGCTTCCTCCTCCTCCCTTTTGTGGCTGCCTGGCTCTTTAACCCCTGACAAGTGTATTCTCACATCTATTATAACCACTACAGAGCTAGCAACAAAAGTTAAAGCAACTAAAACATCAGTCTCTGTCCTAATTAAGCTACCGGTCTAGGGCCAAAGCAGGAGAAAACAATGGGTGGCCTTAGGCTTCAGCGCTATTATTATGTTCTCCATGTGCCCAGTCCGTTGCAGACAGGTAATGGGAGCTAAGACCCTACAGTTACTGTACCTTGCAAATAAATAGGAGTTAGGATATTTTATGAAAAATCAGTGACTTACGTCTTCTGGGTCTCCAGATTCATGTGGCTGCCACATCTCCAGCTGTTTCTCCAACTCCTGCCTTAGCTCACTTGCATCTTTTAAAAAGGGCTAAGAAGAAAAGGCCACAAATGAGCCGCCATCTGAGCTGGAGTCACCAACTTCTCATCACTGACTGTCTCCACCCCCACAGGATGTGCTCCAAGTACACAACCAAATGCTCCTGAGACGCAGACTTAAGCAAATCTAATGTCACAGCGAGAAGATGCCATACGACCATTCTCCTTCTTCACATTTTGGAGAAACGAAATACCCATGAAGATATCAATAACAAAAATTCTCTCTCATTAATCTATACTGCTACTAAGGCAAACTATTTGGGAAAAGAACTTAAGCTGAACTACTTTTCCTAAATGCTGGCATTACTTAACCAACCCAAACTGAATTTTTCTGAAGATCCCTCACACAAGGACAGTCTCTGGTCAAATGAGTGTTGTTAAGGATGGGAGGCCTGAGGACCAGCCACACCATCATGCACAGGTTAGGGCACTGACCACCCCATGGTGTGACCCTGGAGTTAACTGTGGGAACAGTGCCATCTGCCTAGTAGCACCTGTTACACCAATAATGTTCCAAAAAATTTTGCTAAGGGTATTATATCCAAAAGCAACCAGATGGTCCACAAAGTTCTAAACATAAAGGTTTAGAAAGCAATTTGAAATTTATATTCTGTAAATTTACTGAAGCAGTCATTTGTGAAAATTGTCATACCTGGAGAACCCTGTCCATTAGCACCTGGTGGGCTGTGTGAATGGTTGACTCTCTGCTTCTCTCAGGTCTCTCATTCTGTGTCTCTCTGAGAGATCTGTCTGTCCCAGGGTCTTCATCTTCCTCTGTTTTAATGGTTTGGGTCTCCATCTCCATCTCATCAATGCCTAGTTTCATACAAGTATATAGTTTCAGTTAACACACTATTAACATAAAAACTGATCCTTCCCTATTGCTTCACAGTGGATGATTGCTTGAACTTGGACCATTTACCACCTAACACGTCTTTGACAGCAATTGTACACATTCTGTGTCCCTAAGACAGCCACTGTGAATCTTTATTCCCTGAACTTACCCTCCATTCTCCTTCCCAGAAGGCAGCTCTTCTAAAAAGGGGAAGAGAGGGCAGGGTGTTGTGTACCCTAACAAGCCTGTGGAACTAGGTGATTCCTTAAACTATGCGTGGATAAAATCTCAAATAAAACAATAGTTTTATGGATAAGGAAACTGAGCCAAAGAAAAGTAATTTGCGTCAATCTAAGAAGCTGTTAAGAGGCTAAGGTTGGAAATGCAACATGGGGCTGTCTGAACACAGAGCTGTGCTTCCAATAGCAACTGTGTCAACACCCCTGAGAGACAGGAATGGGGCAAAAGAAAAGGCCTTTGAATTTGGCAAGCATTTTCTACATGTCTTTCAGTGAAAATGAAGCTGTTTTTGTCAAGTGTTAGATTCATGTGTTTTTGTTTTTTACATAAACTGCCTAGTAATAGTACTTGTCCAACTCTGAAAGAGAAAACTGGATGTAAGAATTTTGCTTCATTTTCTCATATACTTCCCCTATCCTATCCCTTTTAATATTTTGCTATATTTTATGTTAATACTGTGTACTTTTATGTAACTGAAAATATCTTTTAAGAACATTTTTCTAATAATCAGAATGTCCTGTCTTGCCAGAGCTGGGATAAATGTACCATTCTGTTTTCTTCTATTTTAAAAAGACTGGTGGATTTTGTCTGAAACACGAGTCTCAGAGCTTCCTTGCAGGATGGAGTTCAGCAGTACCACCCCACACCCCTACTCCACACTACACTGCGTCCAAATAAGAAGAGGGAACTCTGATGCTCCATTTAGATAAAAACACTAAGCCTTGTCACCAGGATAAAAACATACCTAAGCCATGGGTTAGGGCACAGAAGAGACAAGACAGACGAAAGGAGAAGAGAAGTGCCATCTCTTGGTCAGGGAGTTTAGGAAGATTTGTTTGTAGCAGGACTCACCAGGGCCTACGGTGGTCCCTGACTTGACCTGCTCTGGCTTCAGCTGCTCCATGTCGACTACTTTGAGCTCTTCCGGTTCCTCTGTGTCCATGAGGGCATCCTCTATCTCTTCTTCTTCCTGATCCTTGCTGGGGGCTTTTGCAGACTGCTGCTGCTCCTTGCTGGCCACATCTGCCAACAAAATGCACGCAGACACAGGCACGCACACACAGTTTAGGTCTTTGCAGAAGAAAGTAATGATGGGTGAGCTATGGTTCTGTCATTTTTAGTTCCCATGATTCTAATCCTACTTATGTCATTCTGCCACTGAGCAGCTCAGTGGGTGGCCTGGAAAAGGTGCTTGGCTTGTCTGTGCCCAAGATTTCCAGTGCTCTTGTTAATGTTACTGCAGACAGAAGCTAAGAGGAAAAAATGTCACTATAAATGCGACAGGATTACAGGAATAGAGTGGTTAACTGGGTTTTTACTGCTATGGCCAGAACAGTGAACCAGAATAAACATGTTGGGAACATGACTCCCAGCAGCTATGGGAAAGTATCCTCCATTGCCCACTGTGCGTAGGTCACCTGCAGTGATAAGAACACGGGATGGGCCCAGAAAGACTGATGTGAGAGCCCCAGCATTATGGTCTTAGACAAGTTCTTATACTGCTTTGGCTTCAGTGTGTCTGTAAAATAGAGATAGCCTACCTCACAGGATTACTGGAAGAATCAGATTCAGATGGCAAAGGCTCAAAAAAATTTTTGTCAAAGCTTAACATGTGGTAACTATTATCATTGCTTTTCCCAAACCAAACCCACTGCTGTCATGTAGGTTCTCATAGGGACCCTCAAGGACAGAGTAGAACTGTCCCATAAGGTTTCCAAGGCTGTAAATCTTCACAGAAGCAGAATGCCCCATCATTCTTCCCAGGTGGCTGGAGGGTTCAATCCACTGACCATTCAGTCAGCAGCTGAGCACTTTAACCACTGTACCATCAGGGCTCCTCTTACACTTTTTTATTTTTTAAAAAATGGGAAAGAGAAAAAGTAATCAAGGGCAGAATAATCATTTTTGTACTCTCTATGTGAGGATGATACTATCAACATTTCATATTAGGAATGAAATTGTACAAAGTCACCAAGAGAACTGAGGAGACTGACTACTACAGTCCTACCTTCTTACACTGACATTTTTTTCTTCCCCTTTTCACGTATGGGCAACAACAAAACATGTTTGCAGCTCCTGTGACATGAGGAACTCACCTGGAGGTGACTATGCAAAAATGTTCAGGACTAAGGAACCCAGAGATCAGCACTGGTTTGGGATGCGACCAACCTGACCAAGGATGTTTAAAGGGGCTACACTAAAACCAACTCCCCTGCACATTTTCACTTGGCTATGGACAGTTCACAGCACAATCAAATTATATTTCCTATTAGAAAATAATTTAAGAAACCATTTCCTCTCCCTTATGATACAAGTCTGTAACAACACCCGGCAGCCGCGATCAGGCGGAGTACCATAGGTCTGCGCATCGTAAGAGTCGCTGCTGTGCTGGATGTGCTCAAAGGCATCTGCGTCCTCCACCTGGGCCCGGGGCTGGGCTGGCCCCTGCTCAGCATGGCTCTCCGAGTCCACAGTCTTCAGCCTCTTATGCACACGTTCATTGTGATCACCCATGGAGCGTTCATTGTCAGCCTGCCCAGGTTTTCTCTTAAAACTCTGTGGGCAATGCAGGGAAACTCATAAAAGCCTTATCTCTGGTAGCAGAAGACTTTAACCTAATGTCATCCACAGATGGACAGGAAACCACGTGTAGTCATAAAAGCGTGTCATAAAACATAGGTACAGAATGAGGCAGACTTATAATTACACAAAACCACCTGTATGACATGCTCTTGTGTCTGAAGGAAATACACATATGTGCATTTATGTACATGTGCATAAACATTCACACATTACACACGCATAATATGTCTCGAAGAGGAAACAAGTGGAACTAGAAGCACCAATCTGCTCTCAGCAGGGTCCCTTGGGTGGCTGAGGGACAGCTATGGGACAGAGTGTTTTCAACACATTGCTTTTTACACACTAATCTTATACCATACACATGAATTAACTCCCGTTCAAAAAATTCAGTGTTTAAAAAGCAGAACACCATGGGCAGTGAGCACAGCTCCTGGCTCCTGGACTCTGTAACAGGAATGTGAACATGCTACCAAAAAGCCTGAGATGGGTTCCAAGCACAGCCTGCAAGGTTGGGTCTGCTCACTGAGGCTGCCAGCTGCTTGCGGGACAGGAAAAACTGGGAGTGTGGCTTTTCTACCACTGTGTTCAGCACAGGTTTCTATAGGCAGGCTTCATGTAAGTTTAGGTGAAGAGCAACAAACCTGTGTGTTCTTCCTGGTGTGCTTCTGGGAGGCCAACTGGGCGATGAAGTTGGACTCGTGGCCTTCTGCTTGGTTTGCGTCTGCAGCCCCACTCCCATGTTCCTACGAAATCCAAACCACAAGAGAATGAGGGTAGAGGAAGGTAAGAGGAGCATCTGGTTATTGTGCCGTGCTGCTCCCAACTTCTCCATTACTGTCTGTCTGAGAGCTGCGTAATCACAGCTGCCTACCTGCCCATTCTGGAACTCCTGCAACGCTGAGGCCCAGCCTGTGGACAAGACATAGGACGAATCTAGACTGGGGAAAAGAGCTGGGGCTACAGTACTCTCTCAGGTACCCCTGCTTTACCTAGCTGCTTAGTTCCTGTTTACAGGAGTAAAACAGCCTGCTTGGAAGACAGGAGAGACCTCAATTTGAAATCAAGTATACTCTTGAGACTTTCACTTAATTTTGACTTATCTTCCTTGAATATAAGATGGAGAATAAAATAACATCATCCCTCCCATAAAGCTACTGTGAGATCTAGCTGAAGCAAATAAAAATGTTTAATATTTAAAAGGTGCTCAAAAATGAGTATAAAAACCAAAACTAAACCCGAAAACATTGCCGTAGGGTCCATTCTGACTCATAGCAATCAATCCTACATGACAGAGTACAACTGCCCATTGCATGTCGAAGGCTGGAACCTTTATTGGGAGCCCTGGAGGTGCGGCGGTGAGGTTTTTTCCCCTCCACGGAATGGCTGCTACGTTCAAACCACTGACTTTTTTTGTTAGTAGCCAAGCACTTAACCACTGTTCCACTAGAGCTCCTTGGGAGAAGTATAAATGGTTGTTATTATTGATGTGGAAACTGGGGCTCAAAGAGGCTAGGCGAGATGCCCAGAGTCATCGCTGTCACCAGCAGGTCCTCTGACTTTCAGCATTCCAGTGACCAACTTGTGGCAGGAAGTCTATGGGGCAGGAAATCTATGGGGCAGTTCTACTTAGTTCTCTAGAGTCTCTCTAAGTCAGAACTGACCTGACGGCAGCAGGTTTGATTTTGGTTTAGTCTTGTAACTCAAGTCTCCCTAGCCTTGTGAGCAGGAAGGAAGATGAATGTACTAAGGAAGGCATGGCACTGCAGGAGGCCTCCATTCATCCTCCCCTTCCTTGGGAACCCTCTGAAAAATACTTTGACCCTGATTCCCACTGAGAACTTTCAGTTTGATATAGCCTTTTCTTATAAAGCACATCACTTAAACATTAAAAAAAAAAAAAAACCGCTGTCAAGCTGATTCTGAATCACAGCGACCCGGCAGACAAACAGAACTGCCTCAGGGTTTCCAAGGAGCTCCTGGTGGATTTGAACTGCTGACCTTCTAGTTAGCAGACATAGTACTTAACCGCTATGTCACCAAGGTTTCCACTTCAAGTACTCTGGTTTGTCATGGGAGGCATATGAAAATAGGTATTGAGTCATTTACTGAAGAAGAGGAGGTGGTCAGCAATAACATAACACATACAACCCTACCTGTAGTAAGCCCCTCTGCCCTCAATTCCACTTGACAGTGACCTGATAGGACACAGCAGCACTGCTCCACAGGGTCTCTAAGGCTGTGTAAATCCTTATAGAAGCAGACTGTCACATCTTTCTACCAATGAGCAGCTGGTGGATTCAAACTGCCAACCTTTCAGTTAACAGCCAAGTGTGTACCTACTGGGCCACCAGAGCTCCTTACACAGAAATCAACCACTGTTAAACAGGATGAAATTTCAAACAGGGAGAAAAGACCCTTCACAGAGACAACTGGCAGGTACAGAGGGTCCATCACCTCTTTCCCCTGCTCCTTCTGGGATGCAGCCCCAGCCAGCTCCACAGCCTGCTCGCTCTGCACATTCTCTGCCCCCGTCTGCCCACAGGTGTCATGCTCTTTCCTCTCTGCGGCCTCGGGCACCTGCTCCTCTGCATCAGGGCTCTCCCCGTCTTCTTCCTGCTCCTGTGTGGAAACCCAACACAGCTTTAAAGGCTGGAGAAAGGGCATGAACCAAGGGTCTGTGGGTGGCTGCCTACTCCTCACCCAGAGCAATTGGAGGGAGGCGATCAGCAGGAAAGGGTTTTCAGGAGAAACTCAGAACTCCCTGACAGCATCACCACGTGATGGAGAACAATCAGTGGAGACTCTACTGAGGACAAGGTAGTTCTCCTCCTCATTATTATTATTTTGATATAAGACAAACCAGGCATCCCACACTACCTGAGGCTGAAGACCATGGTCAGCAGGGTTGCCATTCTCTGAACCGTCCTCGTCAGCTTCTTGGTCCTTTTCCTCTGAAGACTGCTGTGCCTCCCCTTCTGAGTTTTCTTCAGGATGCTCAGCAAGACTTCTGTCCTGGTCATCGGCTCCTGTGTCCACCTCTTCCTCCCCTTCCATCTTGTCATCCTCACTGGGGCCTTCCTGCTGACCCCCACCTTCATTCTGCTTGGCCTCGGCATCTTCGTTTCTTTCCTCAGCCTCATGATCTGCTTCTGCCATATCCACTGGCTTTTCTTTTATCTCCAAAGGATTCTCTTCTGGATAGATACAACAGAAGTACGGAAAAGGGAATTTTAAAAAACAGTGATATAATTTCTTAAGCTGGGAGGGAGTTACACAGATGATTTATTATTCTCTAAACCAGGGGTTGGCAAATAAAGGCCCGCGGGTCAAACCTGGCCTCTACTTCCTGCTATGATAGAGGAGCGTCTTATCAGAACGCAGTCACATCCACTTGTTTACACATCACCTGTAGCTGCTTTCACCCTGCAACTGCAAAATCAAGTAGTTGTCACAGAGACCTTATGGCCTGCAAAGCCTGAAGTTATTTATGCAGCCCTTTTCAGAAAAAATCATCCACCCTTACTCTAAACCATGCCATAGAAAAAAAAGGCAATTATTTAGAGGTTGTATTTCACTAAAAAAAGCCACAACAGAGAACATTTAGACTAAACATAGAAAATGATAGTCTAATGTTGAATTATCATTAGAAACAATCAGGGGCATCACTATTGCACAGAGAAAATACAACCACAGTTCTACTCTGTCCTAGAGGGTCTCTATGAGTCAGCATCTAATGACAACATTCTGGATATTCCAGCAATCAAAGTGATTTCATTAAAAAGCAATTTTTTTAGACAATTGCTCCTTAGTTTATTTACACAACAGCTTAAGGTGGACCTAGATGTTTTTCTAGGGCAAATAATTTATTACACTCTAAGTGGATTTGGATTTTAAGATTATGCTTGTTTAGTTACTGAATTTAATTTAAAATTGATGTTAATGTCCTGTGGAAGTAAATACAGTGACCTGAGATTCCAAAATTACATGGAAATAGAGTGGCCAGCTGAAGCAAGGACTTACACTGTGTTTAAAAATATACTACAGAATCAAAGAGAGAAGACTGTCCTGAGCACAAAGAAAAACTACATCAAACCAGTAACCAAAGGATTCTGGGTAAACAGTATGTACAGACACCTTTAGTTACTAAATAATTCAAATGTAGAAAAAAAATTTTTAATAAAATGATACCTACATGTCCACCTCCTAACTTTAATGGATGTTAACATTTTGCAATGTTTGTAACAAATTTCTGTCATTGTTCTTTAAGAAAGAAAATGTCCCAGATGCAGCTAGCTGGATGCTGCATTTCTTCCCCCTCCTCACTTCCTCCCTCCTCAGAGGTCGCCACAGCCCGAAGCTGTGTACTGTTCTTTTGCATGTTCTTGTTCAGTTAATGTATCCATACCTAACATATAGTATTTTTCTTTGTACTAAATTTCTATATAAATGGTACCTCTTATTTTTATCTTACTGTACATGATGTTTAAAAAAAAACTTTTTTTTTTCAAAAGAGGCTTTTCTATGTACTTAACTTGGAGTCACTGAGCTAAGCAGACTTAAGCTAGTTCAAACACTTCTGTCTGGTTAACCACTATTACAGGGATACCTTCTACAAAATGCTCTCAACTAATACCAGGTGACACTCCCTAGGACAGTCACTTGTCTGGAGAATGGGTGACAGAGCCACTAGCTTACTGCTGGCCATATGATTCTCTTGGGATTACTTCATTTCATTCCTCTTATAATGACTACTGAGGCATTGTGTGATGTGGTGTTACCAGGACATACAAGTGCCAAACACAGGGAGGAAAACGGCAGCAAGAGACACCTGCTGGCCACCTGAGGCTGGCTTAGACTAAAAGCTACATTATATTTTCTCAACTGGAAATGAGGTGACTAGACATGCCTTATGGGCCTTTCTGTGACAACTAAGCTAGCTCTCTGATGAGAAATCAATTACTGCTCCTTTTCAATGACTTCCAACTGGTCCGTCTAGATCTCTGAGAGACGCACCTTCTTCACCTTCACTGTCGGTGTCCTCGCCACTCTTGTCTTCATTATCCAGGTTCAAGTCATCTGGAAGGTCCATGGCCTCGGGTTCTGGCAGTTTTTCCTGACTGCCGTGGTAAGGGTCCACCTCATTCTCATCATATTCCCTCTTTGGGGACAGGGAGAGAACAGAATAAAATTAAAAATTATAAAAAAAAAAACAAAAACATTCAAATACTTCTTTCTGATTGAGTATACTGTGTGGAGCAAATACAACATCTCTAACTTACCAGCACACACTAATATTTTAGTAGTATTTTTTGACCTGTCATACTATAATTTCACATTTTACTTTCTGTGCAGATTCTTCAATGATAAGGAATACTGCATCACTTCACCTCAAAAAAGAAACTGAAACTTTTGAGAAGAAATACAGAAAAGGATATTAGGCTTTAGATTCCAAATTAAGCCAGGAGTCCAAATAGTATGAAGACTCTACTTTGCCAGTAACCAACACTAAGGTATTTTCTGTTCTCCTAAGAGCCTCTATTATGCATTCTTTTACAAGGCAACACAGTATCAATCACTGAGTAGGGAAAACATGTAAACGGACTTATGGCAGAAACAAACATGATTTACCGCTGGTTTTACTGCTGGTGTTCAGGCCCACAATTACAGCAAACTCCATTTTGAGGAATATCAAGAAAACACACGCTGGAGTCTACAGAAGTGTGTTATGTCCCTGGCATCTAAGACACTGTCTAAATATGTCAGCAGTGGTGCCATTTTTAAGCACTCAGTGTCCTGACATTAGCTGAAAACGCGGGCGTGATCTCCAGCGATGGAGCCTGCGGCGGCCCTGCCACGTAGCACAGCTCTGAGGCCAGACTCACCTCGTCTGCTGCCTCCAGAGACCCAGGACTGAGCAGTGCAGCAGCCCTGGGCCTCAGCCAGGGAGGGGATCAGTCATTACCTCATCAAGTTGTTCATTAATTTTCTCTTGGCCTTGTCCACCATCATCAACTTCTGCTGCTTCTTTTTCTTCCTTCTTATCTGATTGTTTTTTATCTTCTTTTGAATTCCCAGCATCCAAATTGTCATCTTTGGCAACAAGTTCAGGATCTTCCTGAATGTCAGGGGAAGAAACAACATAAAATCATCAGACTTAATCCAAGAAACTGCTTTTGCATGGTTAGACTCTGCCTAATGTTGTTCTCAGACACGTATAACTTCTGCCTTTTTGGTCGATCTCATGGAAATATTCAGCTGATGGGATGTTGCCCATGATCTAGAAAGAACAGTCTGGGTCTGCCCAGGTAGCAGCAGTAATGGCATGTGTGTGAGCAGTGGCCTAAGCCTGGTAACTGGCTGCGTCACAGAAGGCTAGTGCAGTCTTACACACAGCCCTGCGCTCCCTGTGCCGGGACTTTAGGGAGTTCAGTACCTAATGGCTGGATTAGCTCAGAGCGTCTCTATTAAGTCATCTTAACTTCTCTTTCCCATTGCACACGGGATGGCCTAGGTCAGACTACCCTTTCGGCTCTGAATACACAGGAGAGAAAAAAGAAAATGGTACAGAAAAGAGGAAATGGAAGAAACAGAGAAAAAGAAAGATTGGGAGCGGGGAGCACGGTAAGTCTCTTCCACAGCCTGACACTTGGAATGGGGGAAGACTGAATTACCTCATCCATTCCTGGTCCTGTTTCTTCAGTTTCACTGACTTCTTCCTCTTCGTCATCACTGTCATCACCCCAAATCCTCTCATCTAGTTTGTCAGCTTCTTCACCACTGAGATCGCCCATCTGTTTGTCCAAGTCTCCACCCTCACTGTCTGATTTCTCATCATCCTCTTCTGAAAATGGAAGATACTGAATTTTAGTCAGGTGTGTTTCCAAGGCTAGTAGATGGGGCCTGGAACTCACACTCAGCAAGTGCCCAGTTGTGTGCATGTGTGTGCGTGTGTTTGCACACATGCATGCTTTAGGTGAAAGTTTACAGATCAAATTAATTTCTCACTCAAAATTTTATATAAACATTGTTTCATAACACTGGTTACAATTCCCACACTATGACAGCACAGTCCCCCTTCCCTCCCTGGGTTCCTGGTGTCCCATTCATCCAGTTTCTGTCCCTTCTGCCTTCTTGTTTTGCTCTTGGACAGAAGATGTGAATTTAGTTTCACATATTTGGCTGAACTAAGAACCACATTCATCACATGTTATTTTTGGTTTAGAGGCCTGTGTAATCTGTCTAAAAAGTGGGCGCCATGAATGGCTGCAGTTCTGAGTTAACGGACTGTCCAGGGACCAGTGTTGGCGGTTCCTCTAGTCTCTGTCGGACCAGTAAGTCTGGTCTTTTCCCATGAGTTTGAATTCCAAGATTCTTTCTTCGCTGAGCTCCAACATACTCACTTCTGAGATTGTATCCAACATAAATCATATCTATGTCAGTCAGAATTTTCTTGCCTTTGTTCTAAGTTCTACTTTTCTAAACAAATCTTAAGCAGGTGTATATCTTCTGTTGAGGTCATCTTTTATTTCTGTAAGATCTTTGCTAAGAATAAGACGCCACTTCTTAAGTTAAGCTTTGGACAGAAATTTGGACAGAATCTTGATAAATTATCTACAAACATATGGTAGACGATTATGTACTTTAAGAAATGATTAAAAACCAAGACCAAACCCACTGCCACTGAGTCAATTCCAACTCATAGCAACCTTATATGACACAGTAGAACTGTCCCATATAAGGAGTGTCTGGTAGATTCGAACCAATGACTTTTTGTTACCACACATTAGCTCTTAACCACTATACCATCAGGGTTTCTTAAGAAATGGTACTGTCAAATAATTTTAGTGACAAGTAACATAACAATAAAAAATACATTAAATGAAAAAAGCAGACTATGGAACCACATGTGATCTGTGGGTATATATATATATGCAATAAATGAAATCTACCGAAATTTATTATTATTTGGCTGGTAAATCTGAGGGTGACCTATTTCCTCCTACATTTTTCTTCGAAATGTCCACAACTTTTTTGATTGGGGGCAGAAAATGTTATTTAAAAAAGTAAAAAACCTAGCCAATTTTCCTTTGAGTTGAGAGCCCAGCTCTGTTAGGGACTAAGTCCTTGCTCCTTCTGGCTCCCCGCCAAAGCACTGTATCTAGCACATGAGGCAGCCAGGACGTGGGCCAAGGTTCTGGTTTATTAGGAGGACAGAATCTTCAAGACTAACTAGAGCCTACTGCCTCAGAGGAGATGGCCGTGGCTTATGCACATGCTGACTACGGTTGTCATTATATGCAGTTACGCAGTTACCATCAGCTTGTCCCAACAGATTTAGATACCTTCTATTGGAAATGTGTTAATACTTCCCGAATATTTTTCAGGAACAAGAAAGAAGTGACATGTAATCTGTGTGATGAAATCTCAAACCTTGTTCTTCACGCTCCCCATCGTGCATTTTTCCATCAAAGTCTTCTGACATCTCAATGGCATTATCCTCGCCCTTCATATCAGATTTTGAGTTTGGATCCTCTTGATCCTTTTCTTGACCCTTCTGAAATGTATCTTCTGCCTACCTCAGAAAGCATTACAGAAAACACAAATGAACACTAACTTTTTAATCTATATGCCTATTGAGAACAAAGTGCAAAGGCATTGTGTACATATTTGACACACGTAAAAGTGTACCTGCTCTTCATTTTCTATCTTGTCACTCACATCCTTCATGCCCTCGCCTTCTCCAATCCCACCTCCCTCACAGTCGTGGCATTCAGCTGCTCCCTCTCCAGCTGAATCTTCCATCAATTCTTTGGGCAGGCAAAATCCCTTCAAAACAATGGAGTGAGCAGTTAGGTACAAAAGCAGTAAAGAGGCATTTCCTTTCCAGTCCTGCCACAGGGAACAAGAAAAGTTAAATGAATGCTTGCTTCTTTTTCAGCTGAGTATCTAACAGAAGCACAGTAGACCTCCTACATCCTTTTGCACCGTAGTGGTAACAGTTGTTTCCCACCTGGACATCAGATCTAGTACAGGAGGGTTTGTCTTGCCGAGGCCTCTGGCATGTGGTAATTCATCATTTTGAACTGACAAAAATTTCAATTACGTATACTAAAGGCACAGCTTATTGACAAGCACATCACTGAGTGAGGTCAGAACCTTGCAATGTCTGAATCCCAAGAGACTTTGTTCTTCTTTATTCACTTCTCAAATCAGTCCTCCTGAGAGCAGAGGAGAAAGAGCAAGAACACATCAACAACCCAATAAATACAGAGTCCGGGAGAGACACAAGTAGTGAATTTCATTTTCCCTTTAAAAACTGAAGAGAATATTGTGTAATCCTCCCCAAATAAAATCATGTTAGTTTTAATTACTCAAAAGAATAAGAAATGCCCTCCCCCAACTCCTGAAATAAACCTATTCTCTTAAAAGACATAGCATGTCTAGCCTCTGTTCGTTTGTTGCCAGGGCACTTGGCACCCTGACAAAAAGCATGTGGAATGCAGACTGAAGAACACCATCATACACAGGAATACTTGGGAAGGGTAACAAAGCTCTCTGATGTTAGAAATAGACTGTAATCTTATAGAAGTTGATAAGCCAGGCCTCTCGTTTATGGTGCTGCTGGCTGGGTTTAAACCATCAACTTCCAGATTCATAGTGGAGTGCAAACTGTTTACGCCACCGAGGGACCTTTATTGTACTAAGAAAGCAAAAAAAAAAAAAAATCAAAACTCAACATACTCAAATAAAAATGGTTCTTGCAAATATGCTATTGAGTGTAGGCAGATCTCATTTTACAAATGATAAAACCAAAGCTTGCAGAGGTTAAGTGCTTAACTCAGAGCACAAGAGCTGAACGCTGAACACCCCTCTGACTGGACTTACCATACTATGCTAGTTTCAGCATTTTTGACTGTCTCCTGTTCTTGAATTTCAAGGGGCTATGATCTCTATGATCAGTACCTTTCACAGTAGTGAGCACATGGCTAAATGAACAATTGCCCTATTAAAGAAAAACTCTCCTCATAATACTAAAATCTCAACACTATTTAATCATGGTTACACATAAATGGTTTAAAGAGGACTCAACAGCCTTAAATATTTATGCCACAGGTCTAGCTGAGAGCTATCTGAAGATGATTTCACAATGAGGATGGAGACAGAAAGGTCTATTTATTAACTGACAGCAGCAGGCTTTAGACAGTATTTGGGGTCCTGAGAATTCCATGGGTCTGGAAAGCTGTGGTGGAAACATGCTTAGTAAATGGGCACCAGACAAAGCCCAAAGGAACCACAAGAGAGCAAACGAATTCCTAGTATTTTAAGAAGGTTAAATATAGAAACTTGTCAAACAAAACCACTATGAATATTGTTATTTGGGTTTCTGCTGACTGTACTCCCCGTGAATGAGCCTTACCTTCCGGGCAAGCTCTGTAAAGACCTGGGCAAGCACAGACAGCAGCTTTGCAGTGCTACGGTGAGTCGCCAAAGACATGGTCAGGAAGAAGAGGATGAGGTCCGAGTACCTGGAGAGCATGGGCAGCAGGCGCACCAACAAGCAGCAGGACTGGCTGAAGACCTGCCGGCACAACAGGACCACCGTGACTGCTCACACTGCTGAAGAGGTAAAGGGTTTCCTTCGGGCATGACAACAATGTATTGAACTAGATAGTGGGGACAGCTGTACAACACTGTGACTGTACTAAATTCTACTAGTAGTAACTTTTATGTGTATTTACGTCATACCCACCCACCCCAAAAGAAAAATAAAACTCCAAGCCCTGCTTGCTCAGATTTCTTCCTTTTTCATTGAAAACTTCACAAAAGTGCACTTTAAGGTCTTGGTCACTTAAGTCTTATTTAATAATTAACAAGTTTTTTTTGTTTGTTTGCATGCTTATAGATAATTCATACTGAGAGATTAAAGCTATCATTGGAGGCAATGCTATGGGATCAGATACTAAGTACTACCAATGAAGTCCCTTCCCTGGAATTATCATGGAGATGCCAACCTCCTGCTCTGCCGGCCCATTGCGCAGTAAGCAGGGTCTGCAGAGCATGGCCAGGAGGCCTTGTTAGTTGCAGCAGCATTCGCCATTAATAGCAAACGCCTGGGGTGGCTGACTAGGGTATGAAAGAATGCTAAGATAATCAATTCCTCCCCTTTTTGCACTTGTGCATCTCAGAGTCACAACTCTTAGTAAACAAACTCTATGATTTTCAAGCTTGTCACTGATATTTTCATGTACAAGTAGACGAAATTCTTGGTGATACTGGCTCAGGTCTGCTGGACACATCTACGGACAGCAGCATGAAGCCCAGGCTGCCTTTCTCAGCCCACTCTGGAGAAATAGAAGCTGCTACAGAATGGTGGTCGGTTACCGTGTGCTTGGCTGCTGTGCTGTCCTCTCCATATGACTTCAGCCTCTCCAACAGTTCCGAGATGGTGGAAGTTATTTTCTGCACATGCAAGGTGCCCACGTCAGCCCACAAGTCATCCTCCAAGAATTTTGACAGATGTCCCGATTGCAGTCTCTCAATGGCTGATGACTCTTTAATTCACAGAGAAGAACAGCATGAAGAATAACAGAAACTAAACTCTTTCATCTCCATTCACGCACAGTCATCTGTTTTCAACATCAGTCATTAAGTATTTAGCCACTGAAGAAAATATCAAATAAAAAACTAACTGTGAAGCTAAGGTTTGTCTCATTGTAGACATACCAATGTCTTCTTGTGGTCTTGGCTGTTGAGTGTTCTCTATTTTTTTACTGTTTCTTTCTGCTAAATTCTGGATGGCACAGAGGATGGCACGGATGGCCGTTTCCATTTGCTCTGAAAAATCCTCTACAAATCCTTCATCCAGTATTTGGTTTTCTATTAAGTAAAAAATATTTACAGTCAACTGCTTTGGAGCCACTGGATCAATAACAATCCATATATAACAATCCTCATTTGTTATTCTAACCAACAGCAACTTACTAAGTAATGACTATGGGTGAGACACTAGATCGAACTGTACTCAAGGCACAGATGAATGAGACGATAAGTTTATTGTTTTGTGTCAAAAAGTTTTGCCAAAAGAATGCCAAAAAAACTTAAGATGGTGCAGTCCAACTTAGTCCAAACATGAGCCCTGAGCTCTTTTGTCTGTGGAAAGACAGTGACAGGTGACGAGCCCGTGCTGCTTGCTGCCGCCTGCCCTACAAAACATGTAGCACAATGGCAACTGAAGGCATGACATTCAAACAAATAAGACAGAAGTTAAAGTGCAGTGATTCCAAGCACACTTCCATTGACGGACATCTCTAGAAGAAAACAAAGTGCCCAGAGTACTATACAAACTGAAATCTGTAAGATAACATTCCTAGATAATGCGAGATCATGCTCCCTTAGTGAATAACAGTCCTTACCTCTGTGGCTACCTGGAGTGAGTAGATGTGTCTTCCAGGCCATAAAGTCAGTTGTGGCTTTATTGATTTCTCCTCTTACATATTCCAGGCTCTCAACTAAACTCATCTGTGGGTCCACTTGCTCAACCTCCATCCCTGGAAGAATGAACAAGGACTCTAGGCCTCGCATATCAGCTGACACCTGGGACAGGCAACTCAGCCCAGAAGAGCAAACTTCATAATCTTTCCTGCAACAACAAAAATACCACCATGTTGAAGGGAAGGGGCTACAAGGCAAGCAACGACAACAAAAAACTAAAGCTCCCTGCAGCACCTAAAATGCCAGGAAAAGTGTACTGTATTTGAAGGTTTATAGCTAGAGGTATGCCACAAAGCACTAAGCCTGCCGACTGAAAAAGGGAGGACTGAACCATAATTCTTTCCATAACTTCCTGACCAAACACCCAAGCATACAGGCAAGGAATAAACAGACTCACCAAGAATGAAAGAGAGTCTCACAAGACTGCTGCCTCACTTTGTCAACGTCAGCTTTCACTGTTTTAACAGTTTTTAGCAGCTCAGCTACTCTTGCAGTCGACTGCTGCCACAGCTGGTCTTGTTTCCGCATCCGGCAACCAGAGGGCAGCTGACTTCCAGGCACTGGGGATGGGTAGGCAAGATCTGAGGGGATGAGGTCAGGCACTGCTCCCGAGAGCTGTCCCTTGGTAAGTTCTTGTTCTTCTAGAGGGGGAGCAGATGGTTGGCCTGGCGCCTGGGCATCGTCACAGCCCAGAGCCGGTCCTGTCTTGGGGCAGCACTGCAGGAGCCAGAAGAGCTGCTCGAGCAGGATCTGGCTCTGCATGGCCAGGTGCTGCAGCTTCTCCGTCCACTGCTGTATGCTGTCCTGAGGTGGGAAGGCCACTGGGTAGAGCAGGGGACCCGTCAGTCTGCTGTGAATCTCCTGTATACAGCTGAGGAGGTTCCTGTGCAGAGAACCCACAGAGAAAACAAAACAGTACATCAGTTGGTGTATTTCTCAGCCACGCAAGGGCTTTTCCCCCTGATCAAGGGAGAAGGCACCAGAAGGTAAAAAAATCTTCTAAATGCCTCCTGAAGTTGGTAAACACACCCATGTCTTTCACGAAAGATACCCAAACTCACTGCTTCTTACTTAAGATCTACCACACTCTCATATCCAACAGTCATACCACTGCAGTGATTGAAGCCATTTTTTTTAATGATCTAATACATGTACTGTACTTTGCTAGACAAACTCTAATGAATGGAGCAGACAACAGCTGAAGCCAAACCAATTACAGTCTGGAAACACCATTTTGCAGCCAAGAATTCACTGAACAGACGATGGTATCCCTCCTAACGGTCTTAATCTTTTAAATATCTCTTTCCATTAAGGGACATCATGTATGGCTCAGCAAACTGCTCCTTTGCAATCCAAAAAGCCTCACAAACAGAAACAGACTCAAATTTGAATTGTGCCACAGACTAGCACAGTTACTAAGTAACTGACACCACACACAGCACCAGCTACCAGCACACAGACTTCTGGCGACAGTGTCTGCATTTCACAGCCAGGTGGAGCTCAGCCCTGACCATTTACTGACTTCCATGGCGCTGAACTCCTTCCTCAGGCCTCATTCTCCCAGGAGTCACTGCCAAGGTAGGTGGCAGGAACCCATCACCAAAGGCTTTTCTCACTGGGGCAGGGAACACTCACTAGCAACAGCAAGGGGCAGAGCCAAGGGAAATGACCTACTGCCCCCAAACCACCCGCTGCAGGTTATCTTCTCATTATTCCCTGTACCATGTGCAGCAACTCTGAGCAGACTTACACAACGTTCCTAGATCATGTCACAAACTCAACCAGCTGGTGGATACCTGAGGATGATCCACTGCTCAGTCACTGTGGTCAGGGAGCGCCGTTGTCGGATCAGCATCTTCATCAAATGGGCCGAGAAACCTTTACACCGCTCCACATTGCCCAGGCCCATCTCCTGGAACGGGGGAAAGGTAAAGCAAGCTGCCCATGCTGCCAGCAAACGCCACACACAGAGGCAAGCCAGAAAGCTATCCCATGGGATGTTCTCCAGGGGCAGAGCCCCTTGCTGACATGAGCTTCCCAAACGCTTCACCTAGAAGTGACTCACTCATCTTGTCAAGTACTGGTTGGCAAATTGTGCTGCCACAGCTCACTGATATTCCATGAATAGGAACTAGGATTAACTATCAAAACTGGGTATTAGAGGTGTTTCCTCAACTGACAGGGTAAAAGGACTTGTAGATGGCATTTTCTCATTTATAGTTTCTCTTTGATAATTTCTGTTACATATTTGGTCCTAGTGGCAAGTGTGTGTACAAGAATTTAATATAAGATGCTCTCTGATGTAGCACAAAATTACAGTGACTTGTATGCTAAGTTTAATGGTATTCTGGCAAAAAGCAATTATTGCCAGCAATGGGCTACTGTCACCCAACAGAGTCTGAGAATCCCACCTCGGATGGACTAAACTGTGATTCAGAGGGTACAGCATCTACCTGGACTGGGGCTGCTAGGGCAGCATTTAGTCTGGCGTGCCGTGCAAGAGAGCGGTAAAAATACTTCTGGCACCCGTCCCACGAAGATGAGATTTCTGTAAGCAGCCTGGAAAAGAAATCAACACGATTTACTTAATTCAAACTATAATCTCCCATACCAGATCTTGAAGATTCACCAAGTGGTACATCTGGCCACGATCCAAGTCCAAGAGTTTGAACTGGTTTACTTCTTTGAGGACTTACTCAGGCACACATCAATCCTTTATACAGAGGATGTACTGCATACTCAGCACTGGAAGGTAGAGTGAAAACATAAACTATGACACCAATGTGGTTTCCTTAGTGAAAACTTTCCAACTATCTTGGCAGTGGAAGCTAGAGATCATAAATTGTGATGCTTACAGAGGTCAGGCAGACGGCATAAGTGATTAAGGACAGCCATACACAAACTGATTAAAGGCAGTGGCACCTGCCCTACTATGAGGGAAGCAAGAAGGGCTGCTGAGAACTACAGTGGACGAGAGCCTATGTGCCTTGTCAACAGAAGGAAGCTAACGCTCAGTGACAGCCAACTGCTGACTCAATGGGAATGAGAACTCACTTGGCCAGAGGCTCCTAAGAATGAAAATCCAGAATTTGAAGTGAAATTTTTCCCTTTTGCTATGCTGCATCAAATTCAGACTTAAAGGGAAACAGCTGATGCTATCCACATTTTCACAAATGAGGACATGGATGCTTAAATGACTTGCCCTACATACAACCAAAACACAAACCTAGAATCAGCCTCCTGAGTGTTGCCGACTATAGACAATGTGCTCTGGAGGTTTAACGGGTGAAGATGAAGCATCTCTTGGGGGTTTTTCAAACGAGCCCACGCCAGACCTTTGCGATATGACAAACCTAGGAAATAAACAGCATTAGTTTAAGGAAAGAAGCCCTGGTGGCACAGGGGTCAAGCACTTGGCTGCTAACCATAAGGTCAGTGGTTCAAACCTACCAACTGCTTCACACCAGAAGTGGCAGTCTGCTTCCTTAGTTTCAGAAAAAGACATCCTCTACCCATGCTCTTGAGTCTCAAATTGCTCAGATAGCAACCCTCTCAGGTCCCACTCCACTTCTACTGAAACAGAATCTGAACCTGCACTTTAACAAGATCCGGTAACCGGTAAGCTAACTTGTAAGCTCCTTAAATGTGAGAAGCACTCCTCTGTATGCTACATTAGGAGGTAGAAGCCACAAAGCATACAGTGATGAAAATAAAAATACAGATTCTGCAAAATCAAATTACCCAACTGAAAATAAGCAGGGGTCATAAATGGCTTATGTGATTTACACAAGTATGACAGGAACACTTGGTATGAGATTTCAAAATCTTGTCTGCTTTTTTTGACAATGGATTTGTACATGTTACATTAGAAGCACATGCAACAAATGACAAAACAGATAAAGTTGAACTTCATCAAAATTAAAAAGATTGTTGTATATCAAAACCAAAAAACCAAACCCACTGCCATCATGTCAATTCTGACTCATAGCGATCCTAAAGGTCAGCGTAGAACTGCCCCATAGTTTCCAAAGAGCACCTGGTGGATGTGAACTGCCAACCTTTTGGTTAGCAGACCTAGCACTTAACCACTATGCTACACCGGGATTTCCATGTATCAAAGGACTTCATCAAAAAGTAAAGGAACGCCCACCCAACCTGGGATAAGGGAGAATAAAGAAAACCAAAGATACAAGGAAAAGATTAGTTCAAAGAACTAGTGGACCACGGCTATCACAGCTTCCACTAGACTGAGTTTAGCATAACCAACAGGTACCTAGCTACCACCACCTCCTCTGATGGGGATCACATTAGGGGGTCCCAGAGAGAGCTGGAGAAAAACACAGAAGAAAATTTTAACTCACACACAAAAAGATGAGACTTTACTAGTCAAACAGACTGAAGAAATTTAGACAGTATGGTCTCCCAGACACCTCTTTAACTCGATACTGACGTACCTCCTGAGGTTCACCCTTCAGCCAAAGATTTGTCAGGACTATAAAACAAAATCAGACTAAAGGAGCACATCACCTGAGGGGCAAGGAGAAGAAGGTAGGAGGGACAGGATAGCTGCTAAGGGGGAACCCAAGGGTGAGAAGGGGAGAGTGAAGACACATCATGGGAGCATTAATTGTTTAGTGAGAACCTAATTTGGTCTGTAAACCTTCATCTAAGGCTCAATTAAAAAAAAATAATGTAAAACAGTCAGAGTGTCAAAAACAAAAATCACTGGTCACTGTTGGAAATGGCTAGGATACCAATCTAATTATTTTGGAAATAATAAAAAAAGACTCAATCATTAAAAAAAAGTACAGAAATAACCTAAAGAGTGGGACTATTCAGGAATCATATATCTGATAAGAGTTTAATATCCATAATGTACAAGGAACTCCCACAACTCAATAACAAAAATATAACTCAATCAGAAAAACGAGCAAAGACTTGAATACATATTTCATCAAAGGTAAACAATCAGTGACCACATGAAAAGTTGCCCAACTTCATCTGGGAAATGCAAATCAAAACCATAAAGAAATACCACTTGACATCCACTAGGACAGCTATTACCAGAACAGTGGAAAACAACAAATGCTGGCCAGAATGTGGAGAACTGGACTCCTGCATTGCTGGTGGAATGGAAGACACTCAGCTGCTGTGCAACAAGTTCGGTGGTTCCTCAAAAAGTTAGCCTTGGATCAGCATAACTTGAGTACTCCTTCCATCTTAACTCAATATTGCAAGGATAGAGTAGCTGGGGCGGGGGGCAGGGGACCATGCTCTTAGGCGAATTCCAGGCCAATTGGCACAACCAGCGTTTTGCTAAGAGAGCTCTCTGCACCCCACATTGGTGAGTGGCGTCTGGGGTCTTAAAAGCTGCCAAGCTGCCATCCGAGGACACAGCAAATGGTCCCAACTCAGCAGGAACGGATGCTCACTGAGGGCCAAAACGGCATGCGGTAAAGACAACCGAGAAGATAGAGAGACCCACAAGAGTGGGTGCCTACATCGACTTGGGACCGGAAGAACCGGATGGTTCCTGGCCACCACCAGTGATAGCCACGACGGAGCTCACAGAGAGGAGCCTCACTGGCAACACAAGAATAAAAAGAGGTGCATCATGAGATCGCCACTAAAAGACCTCAATTGATGGTCCAGCGGTTTTGGGGTTCCTCTGAGAACATGGCCCCCTTCCCTGATGCTGCCCTCTCCCATAAATTATAATAAAGGTCCACTCTTTGGACAGGAATGGATTGGACTTGGCAAGGCAGAGTGACCATATATTGGAAGCACTTTATGGTTCTATACATCTATAGGATATCATCTTGCTCACCTCTGGCTGGAGGAAGGCGAGTGGATCGAGAGGAGGGGAAAGGAGACTGTTGGGAGGATGAGACATGTATGGAGCAGAGGAATAGTGTGCTGTCACCAGACAGGGAGAGCAGTGGAAGCTGCATATAGGGGGGCATGTAAATTTACATGTGAATGTACATTTTCACTCAGTTACGTTAAATAAAAAAAAAAAAAAAGTTAGCCTTGGAATTACTGTGGGACTGGCACGTCCACTCCTGTTTCTAAATCCAAAACACTTGAGAACAGGCACAGATACTTTTCACCAATGTTTGCTGCCTCATTCTACACAGCAGCCAAGAGGTCGAAACAACCAAGTGGCCCATTAGGAGATAAATGAAGGAAATGTGATATATCCATAGAATGGAATATCATTCCACCATAAAGAAAAGTGAAGTTGTGATAAATGATGTGACACGGATAAACCTTGAAAATATTGTTAACTGAAGTAACCTGGATACAGATGGACAACTACTGTACGACTCTATAATAAAAAATGTCTGTAACAGGCAACTGCACAGAGACCAAGGTTTATTAGTAGCTACCAGAGGCAGGTGGCACCCTGGAGGAACAGTGGTTAAGAGCTGCATTGGCCTATTGCTGCTAACCGAAAGGTCAGCAGTTCTCATTCACCAGCCACACCCTGAAAGCCCTACGAAGCAGCTCTATTCCGTCCTACAGAGCTGCTATGAGTAGGGACCTATTCAACAGCAACAGGTCAGAGGTGACTGGGAGAGGTAACTGGGGAGTTACTGCTTAAAGGGTACTGAATTTCTGTTAAGAGTGATGACAAAAAAAAACTGGAAATAGACATGGTGAGTATAATTAATGTCACTGAAATGTACACATAAAAATGATTCAAACAGCAAATGTTTAGTTACATAAATTTCACCATATGGTAACCCTAGTGGGATAGTGGTGAAGAGCTACAGCTCCTAGCCAAGAGTTAGCAGTTCAAATCCACCAGGTACTCCTTTGAAACTCTATGGGGGCAGTTCTATTCTGTCCTACAGCAGTACTATGAGCAGGAATCAACTTGACAGCAGGGTCTTTTTTTTTCCCACCACAGTAAAAATTTAAAAACAAACAAAAACCCCTTGCCTGCCACTTTCTGTTTTGAAACAGGGCCTTACCTGTGCTTCCAAGATGCTTAAAGAGGTCTGACAAAGCTCGCTGCTTCTGCATAAGAATGTGCTTGGCTTCTGAACGCTGCTTCTCCTTCTCAGAGGTGGGCTCCACCTTCAAGTTCTGGAGCTCACGCACAGAAGAAATTACTTCACCTACAGGGCAAACACAGAAACTCCAGGCCTTATTAATATGCTCCTATTCCCCAAAACTAGGGATCTTTTGAAATACCACCACCATATGTCATTTATCTTTCTATTCACAGCACCTCATATAGGTCTTGGCATTTGGTTAAGTGCTTGAACTGAGAACTGAGACGCATGCAACAGAAAAACAAATACACATGAGATTCTAGATTTCCTGACATTACCAATGCAAATAAAAGTGAGTGTTCTTTTTAACTTAGGGGTTTTATAATCAGTCAAGCAAAAACAACTTACTGAGCACCAACAATCGATAATGTATTATACTAGGAACTACTACTTTTAATTACGTAGGATAATTATCTGAAATGCGTTGAGTTCCTCCAGTGTACCTGCATGTGGATGCTCTTTTAAACACTTGCAGCCCCAGTTTATAGAATATAAAGTTTAGCTGCTTTCTAAACACCTTTCAGCTAAAAAGTAGATGAGCCAGGACTTGAACCACTGTCTACTGTCATGCTGCCTCCCTGAAAACACGAGGCCTACAGAGCGAGTGTGCTACCCACTTTCTCTAGTCATTCAGCAAGAGCCAGCACACCACTGTACTACACAGTGACACCCTGGGCAACTGAGAGAGAATACACTCTATGTTGTACAGAACATGAGACCTTTCCTCATAGAGTCCTGTATTTCATTCACCCTCTTCATAAGTGTCAGGCAGGCATATGGATATTATCCTACCACTGACAGCACTGTACTTCAGGACAGACCTTGAAATGTTCTTTTTGACAATGAACAGAACACCATTCCTCTTCCAGTTGTCATTCCCAGCATAGTAAATAATATGATTGTTTGACTCAAAATGGCCAATACCAGTCCATTTCACCTCTCTAATGCCTAAGGTATCTTAGGTTTATGTGTTCTAGTTCAAGAGATCAGACCAGCTTCATGAAAGAAGCAGCAGCCTCCCTGTGACAAAACACTCACTGTGCGGATGGAAAGTGTGTCAAGGGCCCAGACAGCCTATCGCTCCCTAGCCTCCCTGCTGTTATCTGCAGAGCAGGTCTTGGCTTGTAACTTCTTGCACAGAGATGGCCAGGAAGACGAAACGGCTTTAGTGGAAGAAGCAAGATGGCATCTGTAAGTGGAACCTCCTTTTTCACTAGCTCAAAGGAGACAACAGTTTTGAGAGGTGGGGACAACTGAGACACTTTGGGAGATTCTATGTCTTTGTCCTTTTACCCATGCCCCCAACCAAAAATGGCACAGATGAGACTGTTACAGAAAATGGCCTCATTTATACCAGAGTACAAGAGATGGGACAAGATGAAAATCATGACGATACTTCTATGGTCTCAGTTGTCTCTTGTCTGGGCTCTACTTGTTTCTAGCCCAACTGCTTACTCAGTTAATTACTCAATACTATTCAGATGTCAAGAAAACTGACACATAAAACACACTTCCAGCCTCCTGGGCAACCCCTGCCTGGCTGCTGGCACCCACCTGTGAACTGATCGAGGCCCTCCACTAGGTGTGGCAGGGGGCTCTCCTGCATGAATGTTATGCATATCTTCCTCATTCGCTTCGTGAGCTTCGGCAAACGACTCAGAAGCTCCCCCTCCAAGGGAAACGGAGCAGCACCGTGGCACAGTTCTGGCATCGTGGCCTGTGAAACACAGCACATGAATCTTGCTGCCAAGAAGAATACTGACCTCTAACCTTCCAACCTGCAAAGGTGCTAAATTAAATGCAATGTCCCACACATCCAACTTGGCAAAGGTAAAATTCCTTTGTCATCATCTCTGAAGATGCACACCAATGTAGTTACTACAACTAAAACAAGCAGGTACCAGGGATACTTTGAAACCTTGATGGTATGGTGGTTAATCAAAAGGCTGAGAGTTCTAATCCATAAAGTGCTCCTTGGAAACCCTATGGGGCAGTTCTATTCTGTCCTATAGTTGGAATTGACTTGACAGCAACTGTTTTTTTTTTTAATGGGTATGTGGAAAATTAAATTGCTGTTCCACACGAGATCACTGTAGCAGAAGGGAACTCCTTCCAGCCCTGGCTCCACATAATTCTTTCTGTGCTGGTCAAGAGAAAACTTCCGTTCTGACTAGGAACTCAGCAGCATGAGTAATGTAACTGCCACCCTGAAGATGCTGAGTTGCACTGTGTTTCTCAAAACCACAAGTTAAAATAAATCAATCTACCCAAATCCTAATTCTACCTTCCCTTACTCTCCAATTCCTGATTCACACATTTCAAATATCAAGAGTCCAGGTATCAGATAGAAGAAAGACCCTTCCTCCATTAGGGACATATTTTCATTATACTTTTCCTCAAAACTAAAACCTGTTGTCATTGAGTCAACTCCAATTCATAGCAACTCTACAGGACACAACAGAACTGCCCCATAGGGTTTCCAGGGAGCAGCTGTTGGATTTAAAGCCTGACTGATCAGCAGTCAGGCTCTTAGCTACTGAGCTCCTGTTATCAACAGTAAAGCCAAATTTTTGTTTAGCATGACAAACACATTTAAAAAGAAGATGCACTTTCAGCCATATCCTATCTGCGTAGCTATACACCACATGCTTAATTTCCATTGTTTTTCTGAATTATTAAAGAATTAAAAGCAGCGTCAGGACCTCCATTAGATGGCAAAGGGATTACTCTCTTGTGCAGTATTCCTCAACTCTGGGGTTTCCAATACTCAAGCACATGTGTACTCCTCCCCCACCCCATAACAGACCTGCTCACCTAAGGTCCCTCTGACTTTCAGATTTTCAGGAATTTTTGCAAGGCAGCTGGTAGCTGTCGGTGCTTGAAACTGGACATGATGGGGATGCTTGCTTACACCACAGTTATAAGCCAACACTACAGACCTGCACACCATTGTACATGTCTATTGGCTGCGCAGCTTTTACTCCCTTACAGGTAGATAAAATGTTCACAGGCTACGCACAAAAGTTATTTCCCATATTCCATCATTAAACTTCAGGGCAAAAGCTGATGCTTTTTACCATGTTCTGCAGTAGCATTAGGCAAACAAATCTTATATACATGCAAAAAGTAATATTTCAAAGGCTTTTCCTTGCCTAGTTCAAAGGAGACCCCTGAGACACAAAACAGATTTCACCTGTGTGGTTCAGGAATAACGAATACTATTCCATGAGCTAGTACCTGTGCAGGTGCCGACTGGGCTAACAAGGTCTCCCTCACTGCCCTGTTGAGACTCTGAATGGGAGAGGGATCATTTGCAACTGCTTCTGTTGACCCAGGCAAAAAGTTGGACAGTTCTTCTTTGTCACTCTCCACCAGGGATGACCGGCAAGGTTCACTCAGTACAGCTTCAAACTTCTTCATGAATTTAAAGAGAGTCCTGACACCAGTTAACGACAGAGCCGAGAGGAAAAATTGAATGCACAGTTGAGAAAATGTAAAAGTACATTATAACACACATACAGACAATCTTCTCTATTAAAAGGGAAAAAAGTATGGCTGTATATTGTCATCCTTCTTTTACACAGAAGAAACTAAAGCCAGGAACAGTGGAGTTACTTCGCTCAAGGTAAGACGGATGGTTGCTGTGGAAGCCTTAGCACTTCCACAGCACGCAGCCTGCTTTCCCCTCAAGGTCCGTCAGCTCCTCCTGCAGGAGACCGCTCTGGGTAGCGGGGGTGGTGCTGGGCAGTCACACTGAAACCGCTGGTGCTTCACAGACGCTCAAGGCAGCATGAAGCCAGGCCACTGCAGCAGGGTATATTGCTGTGTACCACCTACAATTCTGAACTTCAGTCAGCCCACTTTAGAGGAAGCATTACCTGTGTGTCTTTTCCACAGACTGTTTAATGGCCCAGAAGCTGACATCATTCCACTTGGATATCTTAACAAATTCCTGTAAGGTAAACAAAGCTTTAAGGAGTAAGCTTTATAAAGCTACTGTGATCCTGTTTGTTTCTAGATCATCTGCTTGCCAAAGACTAGAGCCTATTTCATTCCCAAACACTGGACTGTGCGTCTGTGAACAAGCCAAACAAGTCTAAAAGAAATCATGTGATTGTCTGAAAAGAGCAAAAGAAGCGCGGCTACCATCAACAGGCTTCCTGATATGGACCCTAATGTGGGAGCCCTGAAGTTAGTCATGCGTCACACTCACCTAAAGAATAAAACAAAGAGAGCCCTCTTTAGCCCAGGCAACTCAAGGGCACATGGCCCCACGCTCCAGGGCACGCCTCTGCACTGGACGATCAGCATGGGCAGGACCAAGGAAGCGCTAAGAGACTTCTTGACGGGCCTGAGAAAACCATCGGCAGACAGGTGGGGCCACTCCACTGTCTGCTAACACACTCAGCTGAGTCAGCAGTGAGGCCAACGCCACAAGACGTAAACCTTACGTTCTACTTGGCAGTGTTTCCTCCATTCCCTTTATTCTCTGCCTTACTGTGTTTAAATGAAACACATCTCACTGCTAAATGGGTAAAAGAACAGAAACAAGCAAAAAGCATTTACTGATTCTTATTCTCCCAATAGCAAGCATGACAGCTGTTCATCTTACCTTAAGTTCTTTTTCTAGGGGGGAACGAAGTTCCGTAATTTTGGCCTGGACCCGGTCAAAGAATTGCTTGTAATAATGATACAAATTCCACAGAACGCTGCAAAGGGAATCTGGAAGAAATGAAAAGGACACAAAAATACCACACTTGCTGTGTGTGCTACTGGCCCCAGCTGTGGGCTTCACATTCAGTGATGATCCTTCCTTACTACTTTAGGCCAGCAGGTTACAGCACCTTCTTCAGGGAGACTATGCTGTAGTCCATCAGGGACTGTCCGTAGTTCCCAGAGATGCAGGCTGTCAACACTACCCCATTTTTCATTTAAGCTTGTAGGAAACATTTTTTATTGCACTTTTGTTTTTAAAGATGATGTACTCAGAGATCCTGCTAAGACCATAATAATCTATTTTAAAAGTAAAAATCAGCAGAAACTGAGCCTGTTTTAATAGATGACCTATTAATAGGTTCCCCTCAATTGCTCATTCATGAGCAACCAATACTAATTTTACAGGTTTCACCCAAATCGCTGTGGTGACAGATGGTAATGGCACTAGACAGTTCAGTGTGCAGTTGTGTGATGTGTGGCAGGACTCTCAATAGATTAAACAACCTAATAATGGCCTGGATCAAGCCAGAAGCTTAGCAGAACATATACACTGTCTAGACAGAAAGATGTGCTGCCTCAACATGGCCAATTCCTGAGATCTTTGTCCAGTAATTTACCTCGGCCAGCCTTCTCCAGGCAGGGCTTCATCTACAGGCAGTCTGGGCTTTACTTTGTATGCTCTTCTCTGCATCAATATGAATCCCATTTAAAGAAAAGGCAGCTAAAAATGTCTTGTTTTAAATCTGGTATGCAACAAGATACCAGTCTCCTGCGGAGAATTTAAAACTTGGCCCATTTTAATAGTGTGGTGTAAAAATAAAACAAAGAAAACAAAAAATATCCTCACCCTTTCCTTCAACTTGTGGCATCAGCAGGACATGGCAATGGAAAACCAGTAACATCTGAAGACGGACATGGAATTCTCCCAGCGAGGATCCTTCAATAAATGCTTGCAATGTGCTCACTAGCAACATCAGCGTCATCTGCTTGTCATCTTCAGAGATTCAAAGAGAAAAACATCAGTATGCTGTCAACCATGGTCCCCTATTCATAATGTATATGCACTCCACTGGGGAAAAATCAGGCTGGCTGTCCGCGGAGACTACAGTTAACGTAGGTCTTCAAGTAAGAATCACAGCTAAATTCCAAGCTGATTTAAAACCATCAGCTGCAAATATCCATAAAACCAAACCAACTGCTGTTGACTGAGTCACAGTGACACTACAGGACAGAGTAGAACTGCCCCATAGCAGTTCCAAGGGGCACCTGGCAGATTCAAGTTGCCAACCTTTAGATTAGCAGATGTAGCACCTAATCAGTACACCATTAGGGTATGTGTTAAATATACTCATATTCGGAAACTAAATTATGAAGTGCTTATGATGAGCAAGAATGAAACCTTTTTACTCAAGTATGCTGGCAACTTTCATTTTGATGTGTCTCATAAACAGAGAACATAAGGCAATCTTATCTTATGAGTGATTCTCTAGACTTGGGACAGGTCACTCAAAGCTCTCTGACTTCTCAGGAGATAAAAAAGAACTTCACTGCTTTCTTGGCTGACCTCTCAGGAATTCCCTGAAGTCACAGGGGACATCACTCATGACTACATAAAAGCAGTCGGAAGAGCAGTGCTTCCAGTGCAGCTTGTTGTTCTCAGTAGCCACCGAATCAGCCCAGATTCATGGCAACACCATCTACAATAGAATGAAATAGTGCCCAGTCTCGTGCTATCCTATGACTGCTTGCGGACTGGACTGTGGTAACTGACAGGGTTTTCACTGGCTGATTTCCTGAAGTGGACTGCCACACCTTTCTTCCTAGCTTCATTAGTCCAGAAGCCCCAACAAAACCTTGTCAGCAGCAGAGCAACAAGAAATGACAGATGGTGGTGGATGTGCATGAGGTACACTGGCCAGGACAGAATCCCAGTTTCCAGCACAGAAGGAAGAATTCTACCACCGAACCACCACTGCCCTCTAAGTTCAGCCTTGAACTGCTCCCCAAGCAGGCAATGGACAGACCAGCATTACCTTCCTGTTCTTCTGTTTGCTCCTGCATGTGCTTCTCAAGCATCTGATAAATAGAGAACCAGTGCTTGGTGGACTTCTCAGTGTGGCGCTTCATGGTATTGTCCAGACTCATGGACCAGCAGCTGAAACATGAGAGAAAGGGCCAGAGAGGCATTCAGGACAGCCCATTTGAAATATCTGAAATCAAAGAATCAGAAGTTACATGCTCCCACTGTTTCCTCCTCAATGGACATGAAGAAGATGTGAAGTTTGCTGCCTCGTAATTGTAAGCTATTTTTCAGAGCTGTCTGAGGTCATTTTAATGCCTTGCTCTTATGTGGTTAATGAATGAGAAACACCTCCTGTAACTACCATACTCTCTACATTGTGAAAAGTACACATTATCGAAAGACAAAACTCCTTACAACACAAGCCCAGGAGCACAAGGGAAGTGATGAATATGTTACTTACTTTAGTTCCAATTTACGCCATCGAATGATCATCTGAGTGACCAAATCTAGATGTTTCCGCAGAGACAAAGCTCGACTTGCATTTTCTTCCCAATCCTACAGAAACAAAGTTGGAATCGACTTGATGGTGACTAATAGCAATGTGGTTAATCCTTTCTTTACTTACCCTCTCTCTTAGGAATACCCTGGACTTTTCCTCAGTGAACTCAAATGCAACACTACTGGGCCTTTGAACATTCTGTCTATGCTGCTTTTCCAACAGCAGTAATGATTTCACATCAAGCCCTTTCCAATTCACATCCTTGCTGGTCATTGACAGTACCCTAGCCGAGCAATGTTTAGATGCTTTAGGCATATAACAGGCTTCGGAGACCTGAATCTGAGTCCCTGCTATTACCTGTCTGTCTGTGAACAAAGTCATGCAATCCCTCCAAGTGCAGAAACCAGATCTGTGGCAACATACCAGCTACCTCATGAGAGTGAGAATGTGAAAGGAGCTAACATATACAGGCATCGAGCTGCACTGAAGTCCCAGCCAGAAGTGCCAGGCAGAATGAGCCATCGGTACTGGTGAACACCCAGTCCCACTCTCAGGACAGGTGAATAGATCCTGTATGTGGGCATGGCTTAGCACGTACTGATCCAACAGCATGCCACAAACACCATGCCAGATGTTTCTTCTCCAACTCGGACTATCACTGTTTGCCCGTCTAACAACGAAGGTGCCACAAATCTTTTCTCAGTCATTTACAAAGTAAAATGGGGACGAGAGCATCATCTTCTTACCTGTGCCTTTGCTAGAAGGATCTCTAAGCCATTCAAGAACTTGGAGATGGGACTGGAAAGTGGAAAGCTACGAATTCTGTCCATTACAACCAGAAGCTGCAGGGACAACAAACAAACATACATATTCCAGTGGGAATACTAATGAACCAGAACCACAGGGTACTGAACACAGGCCTGACTAGCCCTGTCACACAAAGCCGCTCCTTTACAAGCACCTCTGAAAGCTGTGGATAAAACTGCTGAGCTGGTGGATCCTGACCGAGATAAAACACTTGGTCTGTTGCATAATTCAGGGAGTAAGATTCAGTTTAACAACACTTACTTTCATTATTCTCTGTAACTACAGCATTGCTGAGTCGAGACTGACGTGATGGTAGGGGGTTTGGTTTTGTTTGGATAATAGGAGTTATTAACAACTAACTAAAGACCAAAGTGTAATGTCTAAGGTAAAACTGTCCATCTGGAAAAAGTAAGTCCTAATTCTAGCATTCGTAAGAGAACCAGGAGGCTCTGGGTAACAGAATGTGTCTTAATAAGCAGAGTGCACACAGCATTCCCTGACCAACAAATGAAATTAATGCCACCCATGAGAGTAGAGAAGCCCTGATGGTGTAATGGTTACAATTCTGGCTAATAACCCAAAGTCAGCAGTGTGAATCCACCACTGGCTCCTTGGGAACCCTTTGGGGCTGTTCTACTGTCCTGTAAGGCTGCTATGAGTCAGAATCTACTCAATGGAAACGGCCTTTTTTAAATTAATTTTTTTATTTTAGCAATGTAATCCCCAAACATCATTTATACTGCCTCTAGGCTGGGCTGAGGCCACCTCAGGCCAGGTTAGGTACCTTGGACAGCCCATCCCTTCCTCACTGTCTGCTGTACCTGCTCAAGGGCTGGGTGTTCCGGCCAGTCCTGCAGCAGCTGACTGACAGCCTCTGAGAAGCCCTGAAGCACAGGTTGGCAATGCCTGGCTTCCGAGACGTTAGGGTGCTGGTAAAAGTCATATGGTCCATCAGGTTTCACCATCAGGTCCGAGGCAGCCTCTTCAAACAGAGTCTTACGGAAAATGGTGCAGGCCAAAAGCTGGCTACCCAAGAGTTGGTCATTCAGATCAACCCCTGTGGAGTCAGACAAGATCATGGTCAATTCAGTGGCCCAAGTCAGTCTATCAACAAGCTACAAAGATGCTGGAAACACCCTAAGAAATAATGAACTAATCAGGACTAATGAAGCAGACAGTTCCATTCTGTTGTCTCTCAAAGCAACACTGGCCTAGAGAACTGTGACTCCAACACCACAGTAGTCAAGCTATGAAGTTTCTGGAACATTCAGAAAAACTCAGATTCTGCATAAGTGCAACCAGGAGAATGTTTTCCAAGACAACATCAGTTCAGCTGAAAAGCACTTGAACAGCAGAAATAATGCAGAAGAAAAAGACCATTACAACTAATTTCTTATTTTTTTAACCCTTTTAGCCCAAAATATTCAAACAATGAAAATTCATCATTATTGCAAAATTTTAAATCTATTTTTTGAATTAAGCTTCAAGCTAAGGAAACTCTTATCACCAAGGAATCAAGAAAACGGTTTTTATTTTAATTATTCCAGAAATAGTGACTGCACCTATTTGCTTTGATTTCCCATGCACTTAACAAAAGTAAACCACCATACCCATCAGAGGGTAGAAGTGTGTTACAAGTGACGCCCCGGTCTGATAGCAGGACAGAAACAGGCTGAGGTAATGCTTTGCCTCATGTGGCGGCACCATCTCCTGGTACCAGAGCGATCGAGCAAAGCTGAGGCACAGCTGTTGGTGGATCAGCATCACAGCCTGCATGGAACTCTGGGAGAAGACAGCGGTGTCCACGGCTTCTGCTGAATCTTGACCATCCAGTGCTCCTTTTTTCTCGTCTAGTGTTGGCTCTACCAAAATATCTGCAAAATCCTGTAAATAACAGAGTCAGTTGAGTTCCAACCAGACTAAGCTAAAAAAGAAAAAGGAGGAATGTGAACAGTCAAGACAAAGAAACTGCTACTTAAATGCATTAACATCTATTTAAAAGTCTACAAAGCTATGAGAAGGACTGGTAAGATTTCATTCCAGAGTAAGTCGGCTACCATTGTCCTACCTTGTCGTGCACAGGGAACTGTCTTCTGAACTCCCGCTCTTCCTCCTCCTCTTCACTCGGGGCTGCCCTGGCGTTTCGGTTCCTGTATCTGTAGAGGCTACTTTCCTGCTCCGCCTTCTCCTGGGCTAAGTGTTCCTGTTCATCCCACTCACTGATGATTTCCTAAAAAGTCACATGTGCAGAGGGGAGCTTACCTATCTTTGCCAAGTTGCTCACAAGGAACCAAGACAAGACTTGCTTTCTCATGAAAGGAAAATATTCAAGGTTCAAAACCAAATAAAAGCACATCCAAAAAGCTAAATTCCATGTACTAGAGAGCAAGTATTTTCAAACTTGATCTGCAGCAACTGGAGTTTCCTAAATTCCTCCTTGCTGCAGTGTGACAAGGAGCTCTGGTAGCACAGTGGTTAATGCACTCAGCTGCTAACCAAAAGGTTGGTGGTTAGCAGTCTATAGGAGAAAAATGTGGTGGTCTGCTTCCATAAAGATTTACAGTTTAGGAAACCCCAGGGGGCAGCTCTACTCTGTCCACTAGGGTCACTATGAGTCAGAACTGACTGGACAGCACCTAACAACAACAACACTCAGGAACATAACTGCACTACAAGCCTTAAAAATGCATGTAATCTTCACGTCTGAAATTTTGCTTTCTAAAATTTGTTCCCACAAATACCACAGTGTTTGAGGGTCAGCTTTCCCAGGCCTCACAGCACCCCCTCTGACTTCACAGAGCACAAAGCACCTGCATGAGCATAGTAGGTAGGGAAGGCAGGCCCCACTGATGGGAAAGCCAGCAGGGGAGTGGCCAGGGCACTCTGTCTGCACAGACCACAGTGCCATGGAGCGAGGCATGGACCTCAGATGCCACCAGCCTCATGCCATGCTGCATCTGCAGAATGGATGCCTGCAGTGGGGCCATGGTGTCTGTTTTTATCAGAATAGCAAGAAATTACACAGAAATGTGAACACTCAATAATAGGAAACTGGTTAAATGGCTTATGGCACACCTATGTAACTGAATACTAGGCTGTCACTAAGTGTGATACAGGTGAAGAATATGTAACAATGGGAAAAAGATCAGCATATGATGTTAGATTTTGAAAAGCAACTTGTAAACTACATGAGCTTTCTTTTCGGGTTTGGTTTGTTTCACAGAGCCCCACCGGCACAGTAGTTAAGAGCTCAGCTGCTCACTAAAAGGTCTGCAATTTGGATCCACCAGTCACTGCTTGGAAACCTTATGGGGCAGTTCTACCCTGTCCTATAGGGTTGCTTTCAATTGGATGAGTTGAAATCAATTGGATGGCAACAAGTTAGGATTTTCTGTCCATTTCACAGAGCAGTGTGTTAAGAATTATGGAGACAGAAGAGACCACAAGCAGAGATCTCTTACCTGTTACATATGTTAAGACTTCTGCTTTGAAAAGAGTTGTGGTATTATAATCAGTTGTAAATCACTGGGATAAACAAGGCATTAAAAGTTTATAGAGTACACATACACACACATCTACAGACACATACACACATAGAAGCGAACTAACTTGGTATATACCAATATGTTAACAAGGTTTATACAGCTTTATGTGGTACAACTATTTGAAATGTTTGTTGACATTCATTTTCTTAATTATCTACAATGGAACACAGTGATTTTTATTAATGTGAGAAAAGCCAACAGAAGTTATTTCCTTTACTATTAATAAAAATTTAACACAGATTTGAAACTCAAGGAATAAAGGCCTAAAAGTCTGATAGAAGGGTGGGAAACAAGGAGCAAACAGCTTTTTCACTTCCTAACCACAGTCTCTGGTCGCTATACCTTCTGGGATCTGTCACGTCCTACAGGCTGTCCTGTGAATGCCCTTCAGCAGGAGGCTGGGCAGGCCTCTGGAGATGGCTTACCTGGCACACGTGCCTGAAGAGCTGCAGGGCCCGCTGATCCAGCTCTCCTTTGCACAGCACATGAGAGCGCAGGTAGAGGAGTGCATTCATCATCAGCTGCTCCCGGGTTGGGCAGGGACTCTGGCTCGGCTCCTTCTCACCACAGTGTTTGAGGGTCAGCCTTCCCAGGCCTCGCAGCACCTCCTCTGACTTCACAGAGCACAAAGCATCTGCATGAGCATAGTAGGTAGGGAAGGCAGGCCCCACTGATGGGAAAGCCAACAGCGATGTGGCCAGGGCACCCAGTCTGTCTGCACAGACCACAGTGCCATGGAGCGAGGCATGGACCTCAGATGCCACCAGCCTCATGCCATGCTGCATCTGCAGAATCGACGCCTGCAGTGGGGCCACGGTGTCTGGATAGAGGGCGTACTCCTCTACCAGCCGCTTTCGGAACTGGTGATGTGACTGCTGCCAAGAAGCCTCCTCCTTCAGCAGGCTCTGGGCCACCTGGGCAGAGCGAGGCCCGTCCATGCCAATGGCCTGCAGGAGCCGCGAGAGGAGCTCCTGAGCAGCTGAGGCCTTGGCGATGCTCGTGACGTAGTGGTGGATCTCCTGTACCAGGGACTCATATGCAGGCAGCTGGGGCCTGAAGGCCTGCTTCTTAGACAGGCTGCAGATCAGATTCTCCAGCCGAGCAATTCTTTGGTGGAGCAACCTGAATTCAAATTAACACAATACGCAAATTTAGTTGAAGAAAAGCAGGAATCCAGAATGGGCCCTCAGCTAGGAAAAGTAGAATAAAGACTTATCAGTAGCTGCAGAATAATGTGATGATGACACTTGACAATTAAAATGAAAATGGAAACATTTATAGAGCACTTGCCATAGACTACACATGTTGGTAAGTGCTTTAGATGTAAATCTCCTCAAAGCCACATCGTAGCTCACTGAAGTTAGCCTGCTTCTACAGATAGGGACCACTGAGGCTTAAAGGCAATAAGTGGTCTACCCAAGGTCTAAAGTCAATAAGCCAGGTGAGGACTGAAACCTAGAGCCCCTCTACTATACTGCGACCAGTATAAACTACACTAGGGAAATAGACAGATAGCCAAGTGTGGTGTAGAAGTACAGTAGACACCATCACACCATTCCAACTTCTTCCAGGTTGAGAATAAACTCTGGTTTCAACCATCTTGGCCTCATGGGAATCCCACACCTTTAATACCTGCCCTTCTCTCTCAAGGCAGGTACTTTTACAATCTATAACCATGGCTTTGGGATCTACATACTAAAGCAGTTGAGGTATGTGTACCATCACCTCTGCTAATGCCACTGCAAAGTTAATCACATAATGTCTTTTTACAAAAGGGAGTCACTAACCCCAAACAAAATAATGACTCTGCTGTGTCACCTGATGTGAGGATGAGAGTAACTGATAATGGCTTCATCTTCTAGGTCTCTTCCCGTCTGTAGCTGGGATGAGAGGTTTCGGGTCTTCCACTCACACTGCAGCTGGTGTAACTAACAGAAAGGAGAGAGATGGGTCTGTCGTTACCTGGTTCTGACCACACAGACAATGACAATGTCCTGAGAGCAACAGGATGACAGGAATCTGGGTGCCAGAATGACCACAAGGGCAGGTAGTAACTCTACGCCATTAAGTCAGATCACTCACCTCAAAGCTGTTATGTGAAAGAAACTGTTACTTTTATTTACAACACTGAACTTTTGAGTCTTTTTGTTACACCAGCTTAGCCTTTACTGCATCTAAAATAATTTTTCTTCTCCAAAATACAGTATTAATAGTAGCTTAAGGTATGAATACCTTGGTTCTTGAGTTTGGCTGGAAGTTCAAATATTAAGAGATACATTATCTGAATTGTGTTTCACTCTTGACACACTGAAATTATACTATACCACTATCTGAAACAGTTATCTACCAAATCCAAATATCTACAACTTAGTTCAGATACTGAGTCTGGATAGTGAGGAATGTCACTATTTCTGGCAAGGCCTGTGATATACTCATTACTCGTCCTCTTGCTCTCGAGCCTGTGCCTGTACACATCAGAACCTTAGGAAGGGCCCTTCCCAGAGTGTGAACTTAGTCACAAGAACTCTCACAGAGGAAAAGGAAGAGTCCACAGAAAAGACTCCCGGGAAGCGTACATAAAATCATCCTTTGGATGCCCTAAGTACTCAAAAGGGAGGCAAAAAATAAAAGACAGTAAGCAAATTCAGTCAGAGAGATTAAACAATACACAAAAACTCTTGCCTCTCCTACCTCTTCCTTGGCATACTTGAGCTTGTATTCCTTCTTCACTGCAGGGTCAAAGCGTGTCTGGGGAAGCCAAGTTTGAATCTGGAGCAAGCCAAGGCATACCCAGAGGCTCCCACGGTGTGCCAGCTCAGGCAGGTTCCTCTTACTCTCCCCTTCCCCACAAAAGTGACGCAGGGAGGTGAGCAAAAGGCAGAGCAGCTCCTTGGGCAGCACCTCCTGACTGGCTATGTCCCCAAGAGTCTGGCTCACATTTTGGAAGGCCTGGCTGTCCCCCAGCAGCAGCTGCTCGCAGCTCCGTGTGTATTCCTGCTGCTGGGGCTCTGGGAGCAGCTCGGCGAGACCCGCCAGATGCCGGCACAACACCGCCCCCTGGAGCTGGGAGTCTGAGCGCCTGTGGGGACAACAAGGGAGCACTCAAGGGTTTGCTAGCTTTCAAACAGCATTCCTTTTTCACATCATCATTCATCCAGAAAAAAACGATACCAGTGACTACACTGTCAGCACTCAGAAGAGGATTTCTGTTCTCAAAATATGGTTCTATGACCCTCATCCCTGGGTCCCAAATGCTTAAAATTCTCTGGAAAGAGCAACCAACTTGTGGTTACTCTGTTATGGAATGAAAATCTGCAGCTCCAGCAAGACAACAGCCTTGCTTTCACTCCCCAGAACTAGCTGATCCAGAGCAAAGACAAGAGCTTTGGGGTACACTCCTGGGGATGGAGATACCTGAATTCGGCTACTGAAGGGACAGCCATGTTGGTCCAAAGCACTGAGCTGATGTCCTGTAGTTGCTGGGCTCTCTCAACCCACTCTCCCAAGGAGACATGTGAGGAAGACAGGATGGGGAGGCCACTCACATCCCAGTGACTTGCTCTGCAGCTGCTGGTTAAGACTTCAAAGCAGCACTTGGAGAACATGGCTCTGCTGAGACTGCTTGGGCCCTGAGTGACAAGAGAGGAGCCATGTAACTTTTAGAAACTAACAAGCATTTCAAAGATCAGCTCTGGTGGCACCCTAGATGGAGAATAGAAAATAAAGAAGAAGGTTCTAGTCTCCAGAAATGAGTAACAATCAGTTACAGAGGGGACTGGAAGGTCACACTGAGATCAGGTCTTAGTAAGCCCTAAAAAAATGTGAACTCCATTTTCAAGGAAATGAGGAGCAATGGGTGCTTTTGTGAATCACAGAAATGTCCTCAACTCTGAGCATCAGGAAGGTCACTCTTGCAGCTTAAATGTGGAGCACTGAGTAGAAGAATGAGACCTGGAGGCATGCAGAAGAGTTTAGAGAGAAATGTAAAATCCAGGGATCAAGTTTTCCAAATGTGCCTTGGACTGCTCATGTGGGACAGTAATAGCTTAGGACCACAATGAATGGTCAAGTTGTCAGATACATACAATAGGAAATACCATATACTCCATGCAGCTCTTGCAAACTCACCAAGTTTATTACTAAAAGCTAGGAGAGATGTTTTGCTGTAAAGAAATCAATTTTGATAGTTTAGTAGAACAGAGTCCAGAAATAAATTCATGTATATCTGTGGGAATCTAGAACACGACAAATGCAGCATTTCAACTAATTGGAGAGGGTGTATTAGTCAAAAGTATTATACTTCTTTCAGACTGTGTGCATAAAAGTAAAAAAAACTGTGCACCCAACTCACAAAACAAGATATCCAGAAGAAATTGGTTTAAATGTGAAACAAAAACAAGTAGATGAAAACTTGGGAATGAGGTTTTTAAACTCTTGAATGAAGGATGCTTTTGCTTGTTTGTTTTTTCATAAAGCATAGTACAAAAGCCAGAAAGTAGGTGAGAAAAAAAAAAAATCTTCCAAAGAAACATTATTAACATTGTACGATTTTAAAGAAAAAAAAAAATTGAGAGACAATAGAAAACTAGACAAATATTCCAACCATATGTTAGGTAAATGTTAGTAAGCATAACATAAACAGATTTTCAAGGTAACTGTAAAATCATGAACTTAGGTAATTTTTAAAAAATGGACAATGAACATGATTCGGAAATTCAAAGAAATAAAAAAGGATCAATAGCTATATGAGATGTTCAGTTTCAATAACAATCAAAGAAATGCAAATTAAAATAAAATTTTAAAAATTTGTATGACTACCAATAATTAAAAATGTTGAGCACATGAAGTTGACAAGTCTATGAAAAATAGCCACTCTCACATATAAGAAGTAAAAGTATGATCTAATCCTAAATCTTCCCGTAGTCACCCAGGACTTGGTGACCTCCTTCTTCACAGGTCCTCCCAAAGACCACGTCCCTCAAGCCAAACCAAACTCATGGTCATCAAGTCAATTCCAACTCATAGTTACACTATAGGACACAGTATATAAGTGCCTGCTAGTTTCCAAGGAGCACCTGCCTGGTGGATTTGAATCACGAATCTTTTGGTTAGCAGTCGCAGCACTTAACCACTACATAGGCCACTAGGGTTTCCATGCCTCTTAATAGCTGTAAGTTTTTTAAAAAGTGTGCAGACATTTTGACCATAGGTTAAATTCCAGTATCCCAGAAGTACTAAGATAAATGGACAAAGATTTATACCAGGACAGTCAATGCAGCTGCAAGAAGGGGTGGGGGTGGGGGAGCAAGCAAACCAACACACACAATGAGAAAGTGATAAAATAAATTATGGTACATTAGTACAATGGAATGACATGTACAGGCTTCCCAGACGTGTTACATGGGAACTCAGAAAATCATCTTTTTTTTTTAACTTACAAATGTATTTTATATAAAAATACATGTGAACTGAAGGATACAGAGTAAAGAGCGGTTATTTCTAGCTAAGTCTACATTATACATGTTTATGGTTTGAGTATTGTATATGTATATGATACTACTATATGCAAGCATCATACATATGATACTACTATAATTTGAAAAAAAAGATTTTTAAAGACAACTTTCAGTTAGAATTTCCCAAATCGTTAAGATGAAGCTTTTTTACTGAAGGAATACCTATTCACATCCTGCAGAAAATAAAAGTAGTACTCACTCAGTCTCTGCTATATCCATGGCATAAATGTGTATTGTTAGACTGCTTGAAAAATCTGTGAGTTCCTATCTCATGTTCTATGATTACCAAACATTTCGATAACTGTATGCAAACAAACCTTCAATGTTGTGTCCAAAAGTGACATCGGCATCTCCCTGAGACGCATGGCAGGCAGAGGGCTCCAAGTAAGCCAATATTCAGGATTGGTGGTCACAGTACTGCTCCAAAAACAAGCAAATGTGGAACTGAATAGCTCAGACCACAAAGAAACAATTTCTTCAGTAGACACCTAAAGAAATTATTACATAAGAGAATATCTGAAAAAGATTCTGTAAGTCAAGTTATCAGGTCTCTGCTTTCTAAGACTCATCTAAAACATAAGTATAAAGCTAGCAATCCTATTTTTCCAATTTTCTGCCATGCTGGGTAGTCTTGGTCAAGTCACTTAACCATGCAAGACTAAGATGACAGCTGCTTTTATAAGGTTGGATGAGAAAATACTAGCAAAATAATTCACACAATTCTAACATCAGCGTAATAAATAATAAAGCATTAAAACATACCAAAAACCTCGTAAGTCTGCACAAATGATCAAGTTTTATCAACTAGAATTTATCAGTATTCTCAATAAATAGTTGTTATTAAGGGAGGTTTAAATCACAACATATTTTTAAGCAAACAGAAAATAAAAAGTATTTTAGCTTCACTGAGAATGATTCTATAATAGAGCTGTGAAATACCTGTTTATTATTGCAAAAGAACATTCAAAATTCTTCCCTTGAAAGGTCTTTCAAAAAAAACTAGAATTTCCAACAAAAAATTCTGAAATTGAACATCAGTGAAACAGGTTGTACCATAAATCCAACGTAGAAAATCTAATTAGCCCACAGTGGAAAGAGCACTATTTCTCTTTTCTAATTTTTGGTTATTACCTGTTGGTAGTGCAGCACAGACCAAAGGTCTCGCAGTTCTTGAGGTGTCACTGGTGTGTGCTTGAGACAAAATGCAATATGATGCTTGATCTCCTCACTTATGTGGGGTTGCTGGTGTTTGCTGGACCTGTCCCAGGGATAAAGAGGGATGGATGAGGGGTGAGCTATCCAGGAACTGCTAGAAAATTGCTGTGTATGGAAAATTGAGCATATAGAAATTAAAGCACATTCATTTAAAAACAAACAACCCTACGGCGGGGGATGCCTCACAACTTTCAGGGGTAGAGTCACAATAGGCAAAGAATCTTCACTTTTGGCTTTTCAAAATGGCACTCAACTCCTCTCTGCAACACGAACTATGCCCCTTAAAGACAAGCCTGAGCTACATTTACATACATAAGTTACACAGAATAATCTAACAACAGTTTCCCCAAAGAAAAGAACTAAGTGGGCAGCTTACCTTCTCAGATAAGCCTGTGTCATGAAGTCCGTCATCACTTTGTACCGCCAAAGCACAGCCAGGTACTCCATTGCGGGCCACATCTGAACACTCCTGGTGAGTTGGATTAAGGAGGTCAAGACTGGCTGGGACAGGACAGTAGCTTCTCTGTGCTTTTTCTCCGGAAAACCCACGGAAATTCCTTTGGCTTTCAGGTCTGAACACTGAGCATTCACAAAGCTCTTCAGTTCATCTGGACAAAAAGGCATGTGCTGTATAACAGTACAGTAGTTCAGCAATTCCCAACAGCCAGACGAGTGAGTGTAAGCAAACTGCTTAACCTAAGCTTTGCATTTCTTGTCTTTTAAAAGGTGATATTAATTAATACATGCAGGATTCTAATGGCTGGATTAAACAATATACATAAAATTCAGCCCTATGATTACTATCTATTTAATGATAGATTATATTGAAAAAAATCTAAGGGAATACCCTACCTACGTGGCAGAGGATACCCTCGGAAAGTCTACCAGCTGGCCAAACCTGAGAACATATTACCTGGGTTAACATCTTCAGTAGTATTAGCTCTGAGGACCAATCCCCAGGCCTTCAGGAGACTTTTCTTTAATGCCCACTCAGAAGCAAACACTTGGAGACGACTAATGTCTTCCTGCCATCCACTCTCCCCAAGGGCAGGCATCTGCTCCCTGATGGCAAGGGCTTTGCTAATGACTTTTAATTGTGAAAAACACTCCACCACCAGCTTGTCCTGAAACATTAACAAACAAGAACCTTACTATAGAAACGGAGCTCTCTTTAGAGGCCTACATACATCTGTAGAAACTGAGCTCTCTTCAGTGGACTACATACTTCTGAGAAATTTAGTGTTTCTTTCACAGTTTCAGAAAACACAGGCTTTGCTTACTCCTACTGCTCTAGACAGAACTTGCAGCAATACAGTTACAAATCAATACAACCAATGCAATCTCAGGAATAAGAAAAATGGTAACACTTTTTAACACATCAGGTCATAGCACTCATAAGATTTAAGAGTAAAGCTATACAGCAAGGACTATCTAACTAAGAGTCTCTTCTCAAACTCCCGGAGAACTTCGGAAGAGGTCAACTCTTTGTATTTACTACATGCTTCCAGGTGTACCTTAAAAGGAAACGGTCGCCCCAGGAATTTCTGCAGCTTCTTTATACCAGTGAAGCCACTAGTTGGGCTCCCGAGGCAATTCTGAATATGTTTGGAGACGGTACAAACTTCCTTGTAATATCTTTAAAGGAGAAAAAGGGGAGAAAAGAAGTAATAGTAGTTAATAAAGGAAGCTGTTTACATTTTATTTTTTGTTTACATTCAGTAATACTCCATAGAAATAAATCAATAATACACATAATTTCAATTCTAAACTCTTTTTCAACATCATCAATACTGCAGATGCTGACACTATTACTCTAAAGATGAGTCTTACTTGTCTTCATGATTCATCAGGAGCTGAGGAATCTGACGGACCAAATGCTTCAAAACCCAGTGCCAATGAAGGGCAAGCAGGGCCAAGCCTGGAGCATCCACTCTTACTGTGTCAGCCACAGTCCAAAACCGGTCCCGCCACCGCACAGACTCCAAGATCTAAACAGAAAGCAAACCAGAGCTGCTACAAACACCTCCCAGTGAGACACTCTATACAGACATCACCTGTTAATCTATTCAGCAGACATACATGGAAGGTCTAGCATAAGACTAGGATATCTGTAGAAACATTAAAGCACAGAGAGAACACATGTGAATTTCCTCCGAGTACTTGAAGTACAGAGTTACTACCTTATGGCAAAGGGAATTTGGGGGGTCACATGGTAAATGAGTATATAGCAGAAAAGACCTTTGATCTTCTTGTAAAGATTACAGCCTAGAAAACCATATGGGACACTTCTACTCTGTCCTATGGTGTTGCTATGGCTCAGAATTGACTTCACGACACCTAACAACTGTAAAGGTAAGTGCATACGTAATTTTTAAGAAACTTGCCCACTTGTCTTATAAAGTGATTGCATTATTTTGTATTCCAACCAGCAATACAGTAGAATTTCAGCTGTTCCATATCCTTATCAATACTTTCTGCTGCTAGTCTTTTTAATTTTAGTCCTTCTAGTGGATAGTACCTCACTGTAGTTTCAACATGTACTTTCATGATGCTGCAAATTTTTCAAGTTCTTTTGGGCCACCCACATTATCTTCTGTGAAGCATCTATATAAATTTCTTGCTCATTTTTAACTCGTTTTTTTGTCTTACTATTATTCATTAGTTTATATAATGTATAAAGTTTCTCCCAATGTTTTTTATATTTTCCTGATGGTATCTATGAAGCATGAAAGTACTTAATTTTGATGGAGTCTCATTTATTATACTTTTCTTTGATGAAGAGTCTTAAGAAATCTTTTATTTATCTTTAGGCGCGTGAGGATTTCCTCCTGTGTTTGCTTTTAGATGGTCTGCAGTTTTAGCTATGATCCATTTTGAGGTAAGTTTTGTATACAATCTGATACAGGGGAAAATGCTCATTTTTACTTTACACAGACATCTAATTGCCCCTGCAACGCTTGTTATGACTATTTGTTATAACTATTTTCCCCAGAAAATAATCCTTGCATATCTGGCAATAATCAATTATAGATGTATGTGAGGGACTATTCCTGAACTCTTTTCTGTTTCACTGGTCTATTTATATCGATCCCTGTGACTGCTCTTTCTATAATGTACTTTTATAGCAAATTAGTTTCTACATTAGTGGCTCCCTCCTGGGCTTTCATGAAATCAAAGCTGCTTTCATGACACTAGCATATGATTTTGCCTTTTGCACAGTGTTGACATTTACACCAATTATACCAACCAAATAAGGACTGATAGACAAAATGTGATTATGTGACAGACATGACATTGAAAATGACTGAAGTGAATCTGTTTCCTCAAGAAAAACAATTGAGAATACTTGTTGCTAATAAAATACAAGTTTTCAAGCAAACACTATTTTATTAGACCTTGACGACTTTCTCATACTTAAAAGACTTTTCTGTTAGGTTTTGGTAACTTTACCAAATGTGACCTTTTTATACTGAGAAATGAATTGTGCCAATATCTGGAAGATTGGATAACTCAGTAACAATATTTTCCAGACTACTACTGCATGATTTACAAATACCTGCTGGTAAGTCCACCAAAATGCAAACCAGACCAATCAGTTTTAATGCAAGACAAGTCAGTGACTTTTGTTTTCCTGCTGACTCCACATCATGACCACCCTTCACCACGCTGTGTTGTGATGCACTATCAAAGAGGGATATGGACAGCTATACGCAATGGCTACTGAAATATTCTCCCTTTTCCAAATCTCATAACTATGAAAGGCCAGATTTTCTTCATGAATGTCAACCCAAACAACTTATTACAAGTGACTGAATACAGAACTGGATTTCAGACATTACAGAGATCTTTAAAAACGTAACTGAACAGTGCTACATTTCTCACAAATTTTTGTTTTCAAATGTTATCATTAAACATGTTTTTGTGTTAACATAAAATAGGTTTGTGACAGTATTATTAAAAACACAACCACATAAACAAAAGCTCTTTGGAGTTATTGATAGTTTTTAAGATTTAAAGGTGTCCTATAACCAAGAAATTTATTCTAGTTTAATGAATAATCTGATTAAAAAGTCAATTTAACTCATATGTGACGATTTCTAAGACTTAAGTAAACATTCCCCAAAAAGTGAAGGACAAACTGTAACATATTCATCTAACACAATAAAAAGGAATAAACTGTCCACGCAGGAAACAATACAGATGAAATCTCAAAATAACTATGCTAAAGTGAAAGATGCCAGACAAAAAGGAACACATACCGAATGATTCTATTTACATAAAATGCTAGAAAATGCAAGCCAATCTACAGGAACAGAAGCGAGGTCAATGCTGCCTGGCTGCAATATGTGGGCAAGGAAGAAGGAAGGACTACAAAAAGAGGGAGGTAACTTTTTGGGATGATGGGTATGTTCACTACGTGAAACAACTGGTTTCACAGGTGTGTGCATATATCAGTACATGCAGTTTATTATATTCAACGATACCTCAAATGAAACCTTTAAAATGAATGTGTATTTAGAACTATTAAGAATAGTTAAATATATCAAATAATACTGGACACATAATAACAATGAAGTTAGTCTTGCCCGTATGGATCTTTTTGCCAAAACAAATGCTCCAGCTATAGATTAAAATAAAAGCAAGCATGACTTCTCACCTTGTTCACAATGGCATCTGACACTGTCCCCTGGGATGACTGTACCCAAAGCAGGATTAACGTATCACAAAGTTCAAAAAAAGCAGCAAGATTGACCACAATTTCATGGGGCAGGCTGTGATAGCTCTCTGGATCTTAGAGTTGACATAAATACAATAAAAACATTCCATCAGATTTAATTAATCTCTGAGCATTTTTGAAATAAACTGAAATAACTATACGCAGTACAAAGGGCAATTTCTATTTTGTTGTCTCAGATAATAAAAATTAAAGTCAATTCTTTGCCAATCATTAAACTTAGTAGGTAAGACAAGTGTGTCTATGGACATTTACAGTCTAATGAAAAACATAAGTTAGAGAACAGTAAGTATTTTGTACAAGTATTTGTTTACACACAAAAAACTAAGCATGTATCTATTTCTGGATAAACAGATAGCATAAACAAATGAGAAAAGAGAAGACACAAACAAAACAACTACTAACAGTAGTTGCTGCCAAGGGCAGACTTCTTCCACTTTCCTACTTCTACATTCTTGAAATTTGTACATCAAGCACAACTGTTTTTCTTAATTTAAAGAAACACAAAAGGGAAGGGAAAAGAACCTAAGACTGAAGTCTATGGAATGTGTACTTTTTGAGCCAGCAACCCTAAGATTCAAGTACTGGCTCTCCTACTTGCTAGAGATGTGAGCTTGAACATCTCTGTTCCTCTTTTTCCTCATTCCTGATATGCGGCAGTATTTCCCACCTCGTAGGGTTGCTGTAAAAAGTACATGACATCCAAGAATCAGAGGCAGAACCTGGCTATGGGACAGCTGTCTCTAGGAAGCACAGCCTCCTCCACACCTTGAGACAAGAGCTCCAGAGTGCCCAACTACTACTACTAAATGTTCAGATCAGGGCCACAGCAGATGGATCCTGACAGAAAAAGGGAGCAAAATGGGGAACAGAACTTTACATTCTCAAAGAGAACTGACAAAAACTTACTGGGTCCACCAAGACTATAGCTCTAGATACACTGTAAACCTTGAACTGAAATTAGAATCCCTGAGACTATAGCTCTAGATACACTTAAACCTTGAACTGAAATTATCCACTGAAGTCATCTTTTAATTAAATAGCAGGTTAACTCAAAAACTAGACAGCGTCAAAGTTGAATACTGGTTCTTTCAGGAAACTATCCGTATGAGATCAAATGGACCCTAGTTACCCTGGAGCATAGATGAGAAGGTTGGGTTAGGGGTGCTGAGTCTAAGCTAATGAGAGAGGAAGAGTTAGAATGGAAATGAGAGTGTGGACACAACGTGAAGAATGTAACCAGTGACATGGAACATTATGTGCAGAAATTGTTGAATGAAAACCTATCTTGCTATGAACACTTTTACAAAAAAATACAGCATTTTTTTTAAGGGGAAAAAGTGGTAAATGAGGCCACGGAAGTGTCAAGCATTAAGCTCAGCACCTGGCAGAGAGAACCAAAACCAAACCCACTGTGATCAAGTTGTTCCGCTGAGCTCTTGACTGTGCCAGCAAGTTCTGGTAGGCAGTGAAGCGCCCAGTAACTGCTAGCCATTACTTGTGAGTAAGGCGTATGTCTCAAATCAGGCCGAGCAATTGAATAGCAATCAGTAAACAGACTGCAGCTGTGAATATATCTCTCAACTTCATTAAATAATGTAATACGTTGCTTAATTGAAGAATACAAGAGATGTATGATCTTACCTTTATGGAATTCAAAAGACATTCTCAAAACACTATTTCTTAACTTTTTGCCACCAACAGAAACCAAATTTGCTTCAGTAAAAATTCTTTTTTCCCGGTCAAGATATATGATTGTCCTAAAATGAGATAAATCAATGTAACAAACACTTACCAGCTAGCACTACTTTCTAACCACATCCTCTACCGGCTGGGTCCTGGAAACCCTTGGAACACCAGTTCTGTTCATCCTGCCAATCCTTCCCTGCCTCTGCAACTCCTGGACCAAAGACAGGAGGTGAAAGGGATGACAGCTATGGTAGGACAAGGAGGGCAAACAGCTGGGAAAGGTGGTCTAGGGAGGGAGCCAGGCCCTGCTGTCATCCTACCACGAGCTCACCAACTGCATGGTGAACTTTTCACACTGGCCACTACAAGACTCATCTGTGGGATGAGCAGTTAACTGGTGGCATGAAGGGGGAGTCACTGGGAGCTCCCTCAAGGGGTTCTCTGGGGTCCTAGTACATGCTACCTGGGTGGGTTCACTGTGTGAAACCCCACAGATCTATATACTCATTATTGGTGCACTTACCAGTATGGCTTACCAGTATGTATATGATACTTCAATGACAACATTATTTTTAAAAATGTGATTTACTGATGGCCAATTTAAAAAATACTAATGGTCCATGTAAATTTATATGGGAATGTACATTTTCACTCAGTCATATTAAATGAAAAAAAATACTAATGGTCATTATAGTAAACACTGAGGAAAGATTGGCCTCAAGTGATAATTGTGTGAACTTTTACGTGACTATGTATGTAAATATGCAGGTCCTTTGTCTGTCTCCAGTATCTGATGATGGAAAGTAACAGGGACAGACAGATGGCTGACAAAAAGACACGCAGGGGAGTGGAGCTGCTGAGAGTCAAACAGAAAACAGTGGCATATATGACAATCTTTGTGTACCGGCTTAACACAAATAATAAATCCCACCATTAATGCTATGATACTATTTTAACGAGGTAGAGATAAACTAACAACCTGCAACACTTGCAAGCTTTTTGACATCACGGTCAAAATTATTTCAAAGAGTAGCGGAAATGAAGGGAAAAGTGGTAATGAAGACAATCATGAAGCCTAATGTGTCACCACTTCTCAGATTCACACTCCACTGCCACTGAGTCAGAATCCCAGTGGCCCTATATGACAGAGTAGAACTGTATCATAGGGTTTCCAAGGAGCAGCTGCTGGATTCCAACTGCCAGCCTTCTGGTTAGCAGTAAGCTCTTAAGCACTACACCACCGAGTTCCCAGGTTCACACACATAAAATATTTAACAGTGTCTTTTTCAGGTATAACCTATGAAACCACGATGAGGCAAATCATACTGAAAGCAGCAGACTTCACCTACTTGTTTGCAACAGACTCTAAAAGGGCAAAGAGCTGCTCTGACTGGTCCGTTTGTGGGTCAAAGTCCATGGAATTTCTAATGATGTCCAAAGCCTGAATATTCCATCGGGGGTCCAAAGGGACCACAAATTCATCTAGTTGGGAAAACAAAAAGAGGAATTTTGTAGTAAAACTCCCTGCCTGGCAAGTTTCAGACGAATGTTTCATTATTTCACTTTGATCATGTGAATCCTGATGGGGATGAAGCAAAAGAGGAAAATAACGGTACTAGATACCAGAAAAGAAGGCTTCAATAGCTTTTACCCTATATCCTTTTCAAATACAAAATATCTGCCAGTCCTGATTATGTGGGATATAAAGATAAACCCTACTAGAACATAAACATTGCAATCAACTCATTCTGAAAAGAATCCATTAGTTCAATTGCTCAATCTACCACTATTAACCACAAAAAAAACTAAATGCCATGGCAGAAAATGAATGAGTACAGCCCTTTATTATCTGCTTACAATAAGACAAACAACTCAGGATTATCTGGTTCAAAAGCGATTTCTTTACATTCCTTCACATGGCTCCTGCTGCAGCCCTGGACTCTCTTGGCTCAGATACGGAACCTCTTTAGTAATGAAGTAGTGATAAGGCTCTAACCCCCTCCAAAGACTGTGAAGAACCAAGGGAGGGAAGTAAGGCAAAAAGAATGGTAGCAATAATTTGAAGCTGGCTGGGAAGGACAGTACAGTGGTCCATTTTAGTTTTAAAAAGCATCCACCACACAGCGCAAGAGTCTACTGCAGACAGCAAGATATGTAAAAGAGGGGGCCCATGTTCTAAAGTCCAATAACACAGACGCACCAATATATCTGGAAAAGAAGGTGAAGCAAAGCCAGCGTGCTCAAACAGCGAGAAGAAATTCCCCTCTGATAAGGGAACCTGCTACTCTCTCTAGAACTACTCTCCCAAAGATCACAATCCTTTCATAAGGGGACATCTTTTTTAGGTCTGCCACAACCTGACTACCACAGCGGTTTCTCTACACTGAATTCTGCCTACCCATTCCCGCCCTCACCTTTAGTGTATATAACGTCACTGGTTTAGCACAAAGGTATCACACACAGATTTTTTTGCTCCTATTTTCCTTTGTAATGCTATGTTGAATCAAATTTGAATTACTCTGTTTTAATAAGTAAGTTTGCTCTAGTATTCCTTATTAAAAAAAGAAATCCTGATTAATTTATTTGATAGCTATGCTATCCATTTGTTTTATCATTATGGATTTTAAAACTTTGATGTTAAGCCTTTATACTTTGGGTTTTTTATTTTTGTGGATTCACTGTGCTTTAAGTGAAAATTTACAATTCAAGTCAGTTTCTCATATAAAGACTTATACACACATTGCTTTGTGACCCTAGCTGTTCTCCCTACAATGTGACTGCATACTTGTCCTTGCCACCCAGTTATTTTCTGTGTCTATTCAACCAGCCCCTGTCCCCTTCTGCCTTCTCATCTCACCTCCAGACAGGAGCTGCCCATTTAGTCTCACATAACACTTTATAGGAAACCCTGGTGGCCTAGTGGTTAAGAGCTACAGCTGCTAACGGAAAGCCTGGCAAGTCACATGTACTGGGTGCTCCTTGGAAACCCTATGGGGTATTTCTACTTTGCCCTATGTTACAGGTCAGAATGGATTCAACAGCAGTGGGTTTGGTTTTTTGGTCTTAAGCCTTTACAATGTTGATCATTACAGTTTTAAATTTTCGGAAGAAATTAATCCTGTATATTTTTCCCTTTAGGTCAAGTGTCTTATGGTATTCAATACACTTCCTATTAACAGTACTCATAAATCACATAATGCTGTTAAGTGGAAAGGATGTTGGAGAAATAAGAGTTTGGTTTCCCCATTTTCAAACACAGCAAACTTATTTGTGGTGAAGCTGGGAACTGCGCCACTCTTCCAGCTCCCATATTCTTTCTACCACTTGTGTATCAACAGCCTCTTTCAAAAAGCAGGTGAATAAATAAATAACTACAAAGAAGCAGAATTTGCATCTCTGTACTTGAGGCTTCTTGCAAATGCTACCTGTTATGGTCGGAGCTCAGAGAGCTCTTTTTCCCATGGAACACAATGGACACATTTCCAGAATGGTGCTGAGAATTAGATATCCAAAGAAGGTACAATACCTGTTATATTTGGCTGCAGTATTTTGATGACATCACTGACCCCAGCCGAAAGAGAATTTGAGTAAAAGTTTCTAAGAGATGTAGCACTGGCCTCTAAATGAATCTGTACTGACTCTACAAGGAAGGAGAAGCAAAGGTCAGTGGATACCTAAAGCAGCACTGTGTAACTGCACTTCCTGGCTGTGCTGCCAGACAGAGTAGCCACATGTGATTACTGAGCACCTGAAAGATGGCTAGTGCAACTGAGGACTGACTTTTAGACTTTACTTTTCATTAATTTATGGTGAAGTTTCATCAGACACTTGTGGCTACTACCAGTTACTGTATTTGACAGTGCAGATAAGAATATGCATACAAATTCTCTCTACACATATCTGAGCAGATAACCACACATGTCACTCAATAGTATGTCTTCACTATGTTCTCACAGAACAGAAAGTCTCCCGTAAACTCAAATGACTGTTGTCAGCACTTTCTACCAGTAAATGTTATGTCTTGCACTTCTGTGGCCCAGGTAACAACACTGTTACTCTTCCCCATCTTGGAAAAGAAAAACAAAAAGAAACTAAGACAATTTGGAGCATTAGAACCAATATTAAGATTAGAATCTTAAGCATTTTTACTGGAAATGAATTTAGAAAAAGCAACATTGTAACAGATAAAAATGGCTCTGCAGCAATATTCCAACAAAAGAAGGATGCTCAAAAACTATAAAGTAACATTACTGTATTGTGCAGTACATTACTATACTGTACTGTATGTTAGTACAGTACATTTCCCCTTTGAATTTGCTACAAATATGGATACATTCTAAAATAGGGTTGGGGAATGTTTTTCTTGTCATGCATTTTTAAGGGCAGATTTGTTTCTTAATTTTTTAGATAATGATACAAGAGTTATCTTTGGTCACAAAGTTCTTGCTAGGTCTGCCAAACGTCATTTCTTAAAAACTGCAGTCACAGAACAACACAGCTGCTGAAGTACTAACACAGGAGAAGTCTATATAAAACATCTCATTGTACAAATCAAGCTTCTCTTTAAAAAAAATAAATAAGTTTTTCTACTTACCAAGCCCCTGAGGTATATTCTTGGCTAAATGATAAAGCCACTTAACTCTGAGCATCCAATCCTGATTAGTTGCTCTTTCTATAAGCAATTTAACAGACAGAGCCAGAACTTCCAGTTCATCGATCCAGTACGTTTTTGCTTCAACTGCACTGAATTTCAGGTTCTCAGGATTAGAGGATTGCATAATTTTCTCTAAGTCTTGCCAAGTAAGAGGCTGGCTCCTGAAAGTCATTGAAATGATCACAGTAGTATGAGAATCAATTTTACTTTACATTTCAAAGAACTGAGAAAGGTTCTGGAAGTCAAGGTGGTGGACTAAGCGCACATCTCCCTATATCCCTCTGGAAACCAAGACCTGAACTGATAATCAAATGGAGCCTTCTGCTCACCTAGTGAGCCTGCAGGACACGGCACACGGTTGTTAATTTGGAATTCATACCGCAGAGCAAAAAACCTCCTCTCTTGCTGACTGCCACCCGTGGCTAGCCCTCGCTCTCATGGACTGAAGGTAAATGCACCATTTTGACTTTTTTTTTCTCTGTCTTGGCCGGCGGGCAGAGCTGGGTCTTGCCTAGCAGCTAGACTCAGATGCACTACTGGGGGGATAGGCAGGCAAAATTCCCATACTTTGAGAGCCAGGCTGAGGACTCTGTTCATCTAGCCACTTTGGGCCTGTCCTTTTATCTCTGCCACAGCAGGGTTTGTACGGAATTTCAGTCAGTGTGCAGGACGTCATGTTGGGTATGCAGATTTTAGCGGGACCTAATTCTTAGCCTGGGAGCCAGCGCCTGCAAACAGCACAGCGCTTCTCTAACAGAAAAGCAGTAATTTACACAGTGTCACCTATGGTGGGGGCCCTGCAACAGAAGCAGAGGAATCACTATCTCTCAGCACCTGTAGCCCCTCTATCTGCTGCCTGAGTGGAGGGTGCCACCTTGGACACAGTGGCCGCAGCTGGACCTAATTCTTAGCTTGGGAGCCAGAGCCTGCCCATAGGAGAGTGCTTTTCTACCAGAAAAGCAGTACTTTACACAGTGTCACCTAAGGCTGGGCCCTGTCAGCACAGGCCAACAGGGCAGTAGCATTGCTGTATTCTGATCTAGTTTGTATCATTTGGGGTTGGATATAGAGGTGCTTACTTTGCAAGCTGGGAAGAGGGACCACTACACCTGAAAACCTGATTGACTTGGGAAGTGGTCAGATACCTTTTGCTTTACATTTTAAGACAGCCTAGAGAAACATCTGCAGTCCATCCTCACAGTATCTCTTCCAGCCTCTATTTACTCATATGGGACCCAAAAAGCAACAGACACTTGTGGCATACAAGAAATCACCTATGGCTTCAGAAGGCTCCCAAACAAAACAACCAAGGAGTATTCCAGATGAAGAAACTTTTATGAAAGCATCAGAAAGTCAATACAAAATGATTATATACACAGCCCTTCTAGACCTTATACAAAATGCAGCAGAACAAAACAAAAAATTAAACAAGCTGTTCAATCTGATGGACCATCAGTACCCTGAAATCCAAGAGATCAATAACAAAATGAAACACATAGAAACTTCCATTCAAAGCCAAGAAAACAGAATGGAACAAATGGAAAAAAGAACTTCTGACTTGGAAGACAGAGCTACTGACACCAGTGTCTTATGAGCAGAACTCAGAAAAAAGAAACAAGAAAACTGAAGAAGGATTAAGAAGCACGTGGGACTCTATTAAGAGGAACAACCTTCGATTAATTGGAGTCCCTGAACAGGATGAGATACCTGAGAACACAGAGAGTATCACTGCTGAGCTGCTAACAGAAAACTTCCCAGAAATCATGAAGGAAGAGCACATAGACATCTCAGATGCATGTCATACACCACCCAATACAGATCTCAAAAGAAAGACTCCAAGACATATTACAATCAAGCTTAACAAAACGAAACATAAGCAGCAACTCTTAAAGTCAGCAAGACTCAAAGCCAAGCTAACATTCAGAGGGAAACCCTGTAGACTCTTGTCAGATTTCTCAGCAGGAACCATGCTGGCATGGAGACAGTGGCATGACACATTCAAAGCCTTGAAGGAGAAGAACTTCCAACCAAGAATTATATATCCTGCAAAACTATATTTCCAATACAAAAATGAAATTAAGACATTTCCAGAGAAACAGAAACTCAGATACTCTGTCAAAACCAAACCAAAACTACAAGAAATATTGAAAGAAGTTCTTGGCTTTGGCTTAGAAGAACAAAACCACTAACTTTATATTTTAGAACAACACATTACTAAGAACTCAGTTAGGGAAGGCCCCAAAGTCAATCACAGCTTTAATACTGAAAGAAGCAATCCAGTGACTGTCATGGAAACTATGGTGCCATCATATTAAAAAGAGGGATGTACTACAGTCGTTGTAGTCCTTCCAGATGGAGAAAATGATGACAAGACTGGTAGTAATTAAAATTGGGTTTATATATACTCTATTAAGGGGGATCACAGGGGTAGCTGTAAAGCACAACAAAGATGTATCATACCATTTCAAGAAATGTAACAGGAGTCTCAGCAACTACAAAACCAGCTCTGAAAAAGGTGAAAAATCAACTCACAAAAAAAAATGTCCCAGAACAGACTAATAAGAACAACAGAGAAAACATCAACACAAAAATGAACATATCACAATGGCAGCAGTGAACACATACATATCAATAATTACACTGAATGTCAATGACTGAACGCTCCAGTAAAGAGACATCAAGTGACATCTTGGATCAAAAGACATGACCCATCCATATGTTGTCTACAAGAAACTCACTTGAGACCTAAAGATAGGAACAAACTAAAAATTGAAGGATGGAAGACTATATATCAAGCTAACAATGAACAACGAAGAGCAGGTGTGGCAATTCTAATCTCAGACAAAATGAACTTCAATGTAAAATCCACCATCGTGGACAAAGATGGACACTATTTATTGCTGAAAGGTTCAGTAACACAACCAAGACTTATCTATATCAAAGAACTGAGAAAATTATTTTACAAATATTGGATCATAGAGGTAATGGGAGAAAAACAAGTCTACCACAAATGACAATTAAAACATATACCATATAAATGGGAGTGACAATGAACAGTAAAACTATGACAGCTGGATAACAGCAGGCTACACAATGTTATAGTTGAATACATTGGATCACGGCCATTATCAACAAAGACAAAAATCAGTCACAGTGCCAGAGATGCATAATCTCAAGTTTCCACTGACCTTGACCAGCTGCTCGTTCTCATGCTCATCCTGTTGAGGCAATATGCTAAGATCTGCCCATCACTTCGGACTGCAGAGAGGTGAGAGTCTTCAGTTGCAAAGAGAGCTGAGGGCAGAGAATCTGGCCACAGTCCCAGAGCAAGAATGGAGTTACCCCAGGTTTCACGGGCTCGCAGAGAAGAAACATGTTTCTCCAGTAATGCTTGTACAAGCTGGTAGAAGACAAAAATATACACCACAATATAAGTGTGATTATTACCAGAAAACTACCAGAGGAATAAGTTCTTTAGCTCACATGTGACCATCCCAACAACATATAATAACATGCAACCATCCCACAATTACACTTCCATACACTCTTCAGTGTACAAACCAGAGCTGAATTTTACCACTCTGGTGACCAATACATTCCATGGAAGAAATATTTACATTTAAGCTACTTTTCAAGAAAGCAAATGGATGCAAGATGCCTATTAGCAAACCACAGGGGCTGACTCTCTTAGATTATTAAAATTGCCACCTATGAAAACAATTTCCTTCTAGTCAATACTGTAGCATACTATAATTAGGCAGTTGTTGGAAACACTTCATAGTACCTTCCTGTTTCCTGGTGAATGCTGGGGACGGACATACACTTCCCTGCATGATTCAGAAAAGGCTTTATCCAAACTCAGTCCTCGCTGCAGATACTGGACAATAAGTATAGCTGTCTGAATCAGAGTTGACACAGAAGACGTTGGCGAGCCTGTAAAGGAAAAACATCATACCAAACTACCGCCATGAGATAATCTTTAAATGTTAAACTCAAAACAGTCCTAAAATGAAAGAATAATTTAGCTTAACTAGTAAAAATGAGGCCTGCCTTGAGCATTACCCTCTTTTAAGAACTATTTAATGGATTCAAAGTGACAAAAGAAATTAAAAAGATTAGACAGAAACGTTAGGGAACAGTGAGTTTATGTTAATGGGGAAGGAACAACTCTGAACAGGAGGGTGAAAATCATTGCACAACTTGAAGAATATAATCAATGTCACTGAATGGTACACGCGGAAACTAGAATTAGTTATGTTCTGCTCTGTATATAGTCTCAAGGAAATAAATTTAAAAAAGAAAGAAGTATTACCATCTATAAACAATGAGATTGTGCAACATGTCCGATGAAATAGATAAATTCCGCCTTTAGATTAAAAGCTCTTTCACTCAACCTCACTCACAGTATGCTTTTAAAGTATCTAAGTGGACTCTAAGATCTTCCTAGGACACAATGGACTTGTAGAAACATTTATACTTTCATCTTATTTGGTCTGTCTTCGGTATATTGTGGGAAAGTGACCAGATGACTCATTCACAGATGTGACAAACCCTCATCCCCTATCCTTAATCTAATACTTAAGACCTGAAGGTGAAAAAGTGAGCGTAACAGACCTACTTTTAAATCCCAATGTCATCATTAATTATTGCATCTCACCAGTAACTCAATCACTCTGAGCCTTATCTATAAAGTCAAAATGCATGCTTTGCAGAACTGATGTGAGAACCAGCCAGCAGAATTATTAACTGCTCCATGGTTTCCAAGGAGGACCTGGTGGATTCAAACTGCTGGCCTTTTGGTCAGCAGGGGTAGCACTTAACCACTATGCTACGAGGGTCCCACCTAACACACAGTATTCAATAAACAGTAATCTATTTGTTCTTGTTATTGCTCTGTTTGTATTCTTCAACATTTCAAAGTGTCTGTTTTAAACAGCTCCAAGTTTTTCTCTGTTCCACCCTTAGGAGGCTCCGACATGGCCCTGAAAATGTCAGGGGCAAACTTCACACATCTCATGCCTAACACAGATCTCTGAAGGCATGGGCCTCCAGCACGGCTATCAGAATTACCTAAGCGTCTTCTTTAAAATACTCATTCTCTGGCCTTTCCCAGACCTGTTGAATCCAACTGCTTTGAGGGGGAGTTGCTGGACATCCACATCTTCGACCGGCTTCCTGGAAATTTCCATTCTGTGTACACTCAACATACAAACTCCTGAAGCAGCAGTCAAATTGAACAACACATTTCAACTGCTGCTGTCGGGTACCACTGACTCAGTTCCAACTCACAGCAATCCCATATACGACAAAACGAAACAACACCTGGTCCTGGGCCACCTTCATGGCTTTGCTGGAGCCCATGCTGTAGCCACTGTATGAATTCATTTCAGGAGGGACTTCCTCTTTGTCACTGACCCTCTGCTTTACCACCCATGATGACCTTCTCCAGGGACTGGTGTTTTCCGATAACATGTCCAAAGTATGTGCAATGAAGTTTCACCATTCTTGCTTCTAAGAAGCATTCTGGCAGTACTTCCTCCAAGACAGATTTTTTCATTCTCTGGCAGTTTGTGGTATATTCAATATTCTTCACCAGCACTATGTATCAAATGTGTCCATATCTTCTTCAATCTTCCTTATTTATCACCCACCCATCCCATGCACACAAGGTGACTGGAAATACTGTGGCTTGTGTCAGGCACACCTTAGTTTTCACAGCTATGAGGACCATGGTCTTGAGGGTACATCTAGCTCCACTAGTGTAATACAGTTTATAAACAAAATGCTCTACATTCTACTTTGATGAGAAGCAGGACAGTGCAAGAAACCTGGTAGTAAGGAACCCAACGTAGAAAAGGGAGAGGGCTGACAGGTTGTGGGGTTGTTAACCATTGTCATAAAACAGTATGAGGACTGCCAATTAAGTTTGCAAACTCACCCTTGAAAGTGCTACATACTTCACTGCTGAAGATTACCATAGTCACCTTTGAAGTCCTCCCCCCTTCAAAGCAATTTTGGAACTCTTTTTCTGGAATAGCCATCAGGACTTTATAATACTACCTTGATGTTCTGAATGTCATCCAAGTGCCTTCCTTTCAATATTTCCTTTATGTTCAGGTAAAGAAAAAAGTTATCAGGGGCCAGATCAGGTGAGTAGGGAAGGTGTTCCAATACAGTTATTTGTTTCCTGGCTACAAACTCCCTCACAGGCAACTATACAGTTAAGTTCACAGACTTGCCACCTTATTACCATGCGCAACGGCCATTCCAGCACAAGTTCCAAAATTGCTTTGAAGGGTTGCCTAGGAGCTGGCATCAGTGCATAGCTTCCCCAGGTGAATACCACAAAGGTGACCATACTGGTACTCAGCAGTGAAGTATGTAGCCCTTAGAACAATTAAGTTCACAGACTTGTCACACTCCACATGTGCACTGTTCAGGGAGAAGCTAGTCTGTTCGGTACACATGTACACGTTTATCTAAAGTAAAAAAAAAAAGGAGGTCTTTTTGCCCAGTGCAACGTACCATTTGATTTCCTGACTACTGCTTCCCTGGATGCTGATTCCAGATCCAAATAAAGTGAAATCCTTGACAACTTCTATTTTCTCCACTCATCATTATGTTGCTTACTGGTCTAATTGTGAGGATTTTTGTCTTATTTATGCTGAGGTACAATCCATACTGAAGGTTGTAGTACTTTAAGCCCTCTTTGATTTCAGCAAGCAAGGCTGTGTCATCTGCTTATGATACCCTGTTTTTCTTCATACAGTCCAGCTTCTTGGATTATCTGCTCAGCACACAGGCTGAATAAGTACAGTGAAAAGATACAACTCCGACACACATCTTTTTGGCCTTTAAACTGTGCAGCATCCCCTTGTTCTATTCAAACAACTGCCTTTCCCTATGTACCAGTTCCACTGAAGCACAATTTAGGTGTTCAGGAATTCCCCTTCTCTGTTATTAATATAAATTTCTATAGGAATGATGTGGCGAGCGGGACACAACGGCCGCGTGTCCCAAGATGGCGCTGAGCACCAGAGCCACACCTCCACCACATCCTTGTTTGCCAGACTCAAGGCTCTCATGGCGCATGCCTGTGGGCAGTGGCTTCCCGCCAGCCTATCGTGGGCCTCTAGATTAGGAGATCGTGGCTTAGTAGGATTGGGGGAACCCAGGGTATAAAAATAAGCAAACGCCTGTAAAGCGGAAGAAGAAGAATAAAGCAAGCAGCTTGCAAAGTGGCTCGTATCCGTGTGTCCTGTCTTCTTTCCGCCGGCGACAATTAGGCAGGGACATTCACAGTTAGACAGCAACAGAATGAAACACTGCCAAGACCCAGAAGTCAAGCCCCTCACCTACAACAGCTCCTCGGGTCTCTGTGTGTAGAGCTAAGAGGGTGTCACACACACTGTCCCCTACCAGCCCGAGGCTGTGCAGCAGAACTTTCAAATCCATGTCATCTGGGATGTTCCCATCTCCTTCTCCTGAAATGTATATTTCAAGCCCACGATTTCTCATAGCTCGGGACAACTCTCCATGAACAGGATCCATTGAGAGAAAAAGCCTAGTAACACAGCAAAGAAAAAAAAAAATTAAAATCCCTGTGCAGCTAATAGTGCTGTCCAGAAACAACAGTTACAGGCAAATCTTATGAGGCTCATCTTCAGAGAGTTTAATCAAAGGTGACTCCACTAACTGAAAGCTGGTCACTGTTATCTGTGTGCTGTCTTCTATTTCAAGGTGCATCATTAGGACAAATCAACTTCTCTAATCCTGTTTTCCTGAGCAACTATGCATTGCATATCAAGTGTACCTTTAGTGTTATCTGAAAATTTAAAAAAACCCTATTGTCAGATATTCCCCAAATAACACAGTGATAAGTCATTTTAATTCACCAAATAAGAGCACAAAAGAGAGAAGCAGTGTGTTATTCTAACCCATTAGCTTTATACATTCATCTCCACCCGGCCACCTGGCATCTCACACATAGGTCTAAAACAGACTGCTGACTCACAGCTGACCACAACTGTTTCTCTGCCCATCTTTCTTTTCTCACCGAACGGCACCTTCATTTAAGCAACTACTCAAGCCAAAAACTTGAGTATCATCCTTACTCCATCTTCTTACACTCTACAAAGTTTCTGGCAAGTCCCAGCTTTGGGACTACCCTAGCTATACTTATCATCATCTCTGACCTGACAGTCACTTTCAGTTTCTGCACAGTGCTTGTACCTGGTCTCCTTGCTGCCGTCCTTTACTACCAGCCCAGGTTCACAGGCCATAAAATGTTTACAAGAGAGCTGTTGAACTGAACTTTATGCAATGGTGGAAATGGTGGAAATGTTCTAAGACTCTACTTACCAGTCCTGTAGCCTTGAACTACATGAAATGTGGACTTGAGTATCTGAATGTGGCCAGTGCAACTGAGAAACTATATATAAATTTAAATGGGAATCATTATATCTAAGTGGCAAGTGGTTACTGTAAGGACAGTGTAGTTTCAGAGTTAATTTTTGAAACCATACATCACTTTACATCACTCCCTTGATCAAAATCCTTCTAAGACTTGCCCTCACTCTCAGAAGAATGTAATCTCCTCTGAAAGAGCCAACTCTGCTCCTCAGTCCCAACAGCCCTGCCCAATTTACTTTCTATCTTCATCTGTCACACTATTTTCACATATCATCTTGTTCACAAATTTATTTCTCATCTACTCACCTCTCTAAAGTGTAACAGGGTCCAGGGAGCCAGGAACCTACTCTCTCTGTTTACACTTCTGTCCCAGACCCTAGCAGTCCCTAGTAAATAGGAGATCCTGAATAAATTATTTATTAACTGAATCAGTAAATAGGTGAGCATGTTCATGACATGACACATGATCATAATATAGAAGGAGGTCCTACTGATCCCCCACCTCAACTACTGAGGCTATCAGATTCTTAAGAAGAAAAATAAGAGGCATAAATACCTGAAGTTGGGATTTGGTGTTATTGTGGGTGTGGCTCCGTCTATCATTCCTCTCTCACTAATAGTGAGGACACCTCCAGGTTCAAGCAGAGCATTCAAACGATCCAGCACCGATGGGCTGCAAGAGGTAGCTGAAATGTGAACTGGGTGGCATGCAGCATGGACCCTGCTCTCCTTGCAGGGGCCTCCCACTGCTCCTGACTCATGCCTCCTTTCTGTACATGTCACCCTCCCGTATGAAATTGTGACCTCTTTCCAACATACATCCTTCTTCATCCCCTTTTCACTCTGATGGCACATAGCCAAGAGTTTCATATACAGTAAATACATAAAATGTATGAATAAATAAAGAAAATGACAGAAGGTTCCAGGAATTATTTCCCCTCTCTCCTTTTCCCCCCTCAGTCATGCCTCAGCATTTTAAGTCTCTTTAAAGGTAAATGAACTTTAATTTGGAACATTCAGAAAAAAGTTATAGGAAGATCAGATCATCATCTGACATGCAGTAGCTTTCCTTACGTTAACTCTGTTATGTTCTATGCCCTTTCTCTTTCTTTAGCATGAAACGTTGATACATGGATGAATTATTATCACCACTGATACACGTTTACTAAATACTTGCCCTGTATCAGACCATCCCTTTCAGAAATTCCCAATAAAGAATAGCCCTTAACAAAAGAAGACTGCAGAGTGACATGATGGTTACTAACATAAAAAGACCTAACTCAAAGGCTGTTGCTTGGAAAAACAATCCAGTTTCACTAGCCTTCAGTTCAGCTCTCGGAGAAACTGCAGCATATGACTGACGGCATGTTTCTAGTCAGCAATAGTGGATTAAAAATAGAATTTCCACTTGGGTCTCTACGCTGACCTGCCTATGTCAAATCTCAGTCTGGCCTACTCTGATTGTGTCCACGGTACTTACTTGCAAAGGTTAACATTGTCCATCAGAAGCCAGTCTCCAGACTTCAGGGCCTGAACCAACATGCTGTCGACCCACTCAAACGTGCCATGGCTGTGACCACTCACTGAATGCATGAGCTTCAACCCAAAGCTCCGGAACTCTTCCACAAGTTTGGCAAACTCTGAAAAGTTACAGGTGAAAATCACCATCCACAGCACTTAATCAGAAACCAAGGCAATGAAAACAATGAAAGTTTACCAGAAGAGAAACTAGAAACTTCTGCCCTAATTTTGTTCTTAAGCTTCGTACAGAATAAAGCTGTTTTGGTCTTGCATAAATAATACTACAATATTAGGTGTGAGGGCAGAAAATATTGCTTAATAATTTTCTGAATTAATAACTAGTTACTCAGAGTTTACTGTAGAGTGATGGAGAAGGTAAATAAACTTCTGTGTTTCAGTTCCTCAAGTGGCAGGAGGAGGCTGTTTCCCGCCCTCCCGCCCATATAAAACTGCTCTAAGTTGTTAGTGTATACACTGCTGTTATAATGAAACTACCATGTGATTACAGTAATAACTTGTGCTACATAAACTACAAAGCACTACTTGGTTAGCCCTTCCCTGAAATGTTTTCAATTGACCTTTTTCGGTGGAAAATGTTTTATGATCATTTTTTATATGATAAAATAATTTATGCTGGACTCTTAGTTCTGACGGAATAACATGTTCAGACTTCATGTCTCACTGTTAGCAATTAGAAAACAGGAGAAATACATGAAACAATGCTTTCAGACATCAAACAGCATCTATGATTTCTGACGGAAGAAAAACAAAGAATGTGAGGTCAGGTAATGAACGGCCTTGTACTTCTGGAGGCAATTCCTAGCCTCCAGAGCAGGGAAGAGGAACCCGGATTCCAGAGGTCTCACTGAGCTCAGGAAACAGACTGCAGCCCAGTGAGGCTAAGGCAGCCAAGTGAGAGGCAAAGTACTGGAGAGAAGGGAGCTGCTCAGAGAAAAGGGCTCCAGAAATCTGAACAAGGCTCCCTGAAGTCTTCTGCCAAGTAACAACCTCCATATGCATACAAGGAGCAAAGTTCCATATGGATGAGCAAAAGTCTCCCAAGATTCCAGAGAATGAACAATCCTCAGCGCTTCTACAGGGCTGAGACTCACTGCCAGTTCCCACAGCTCAAGTGAGAACAGCAAGCCTTGGAAGGAGAGGATGATCACCTCTGTGACAGATTCAACCTAAGGGCCTTTACCTGTAACCCTCTATCCCCTCAGGGACATGCTCCCCACTCCCAGAAATTTGCACGACAATATGCTAAGTGTACATGATGCAGCATGGGGTATTTTTTCCACTTTCTGTATAAAATGACTAAACAGCTTAACTATCAATTCAAACTCCCAGTCTACAATTTAAAATGTTTTCAATTTCTTTAAAAATTATTTTATAAAAAACAAGCCAACAAAATATAAAGCTTTATACACAAGTGACTTAAACTTATATACCCTAAAAATGAACCATAAAGCTTAGTAAGCAGTTTCATTCCTGTTTGCTCCTTTAGGATCCCCAATTCTGAATACTCTGCCTTGATTTCATTTTACTTTCTAACCAGAAAATTTCTGTTTTGCTTAATTATCATTAAAGTTATGCCAAGCCAAGTGCTGTCAAGTCGGATCTGATTCCATTTATAAATGTATTACCTGCAAACGGACATGACCTAGCAAATGTCTGATACACACTTTAAAATACACATACCTGCCTTGGAGTACGAGTTGATTTTATTGTTGAGTCGCTGCATAAGCAATAACACTGCTTCCAGCTTATTGATGATCTCCACTGTGATACCTTTCCCACCTTCTCCAAGACACCTGGGCTTATATGTCAGCAGGAAGTGACTCCAGGCTCGAAGAACTACTTCTGCATCATCGGCACTCATGAGGAGGCTGTCCCTTAACAGCACCCTTACGGTGCCCTCCACCTTCTCTAGCAGCTGTCTCCAAGGGCGTATAAGGTCCACCTGCAATTTCCGGAGCACATGAACTCATCACAGCCTTTACTCAGAGTCAAAGTCACCACCAACACAGAATACTATCAATCAGACCACAGGTTTATTATTATTTTTTGCCTGAAGGTTTGAAGGCAGATAAATTACCTGCTCAAATCCACCCAAAAGCTCAGTAGTGTCCACAGCACTGTTCATAGCCATGATCTTTAACGTGTGGCCAGTAAGGTGTGCCAGAAGCTGCACCAGGCTGGTCTTGCCTACAGAGGCTGGTCCCACAAGAATGACCATCCAGCTCATCTGCACACACTTCATGACTGACTCCAGGGCTTGTAACGACTGGTGCAAGAGTGACAGAGGTCGGCGGGGTGGGTGAGGAACATAGGTGCCACGGTTAAGGACGGAGTAACCCAGCTGAAAAGACATACCAGCAAGATTTCACAAGCATGTCTGGGGGTAGAAGGAACCATATAAAACTGTGCAAGAATAGAGGATGATCCCACTCTCCTCACCTGAACATCATAGGGGGTGATGTGAAAAAGCCTGGTTCCCATATACGGGACAGAATTTGAGTCAAACACATCCTTGAATATAGCAATAACCTGAAAGAGGATGATGATGCAATCAAAACACAAATCACCAGATTCTCAGCCAAACCCTCCAGAATGAACTATTTCTAGAAAATGTGAGTCACAATATTCTGAGAACACTAGTCAAAATTTCCTTATCTTTTCAGGGAAAAATAGGAAACTCTGGTAGTAGAGTAATTACATGCTATGGCTGCTAACCAAAAAGCCAGCAGTTCAAATCCACCAGGCACTCCTTGGAAACTCTATGGGGCAGTTGCACTCTGTGCTAGAGGGTTGCTAACAGTTGGAATCAACTCGTCAGCAATGGGTTTATTATAAAAAGGTATAAACTACATTTGCTTAATTCTTCACATGCATGGAAACTTCAGTTCAAGAACAATGGAGTCACATATTTCCAAACTATCTGAGATTCCAGTGAGAATATTCCATAAAGTAAAACGAAGCCATGGACACAAATGTCAATCTAGAGACGAAGAAGGAAATTGCTGGTATCATTCAAGATGCCACCTAAAAAGATGGTAGGTGCTAACAGTAATAGGAAGTACAATGGCCATTTACTGACCACTTACATCATTTCTGATTCTTAGAGCTCTGCAAAACAGACAACACTTCCACTTTATAGGTATGGATTGTAAGTCACATGATTTGCACACAGCAGCTAACTGATTATTTACATGCAGTTATGCTTTTTCTTAAGCAAGAATACTACTAGGAAACTTCCTGTTATCCCTGTTTTCTACTTGGATTTAGAATTAAAAAAAAGGAAGGTGAAAAAATGAGAACCCCAAACAAATTTATACCAAATTTCAAAACTGCATGATTCTAAAAAAAGCTGCCACACTCATATTAATTATTAATATATACTGCATTCAAGTCAGAATAAAAATGACAAAGGTAAAATTACAATCAGTGCCAAACAATGACTACAGGACTAAAAGAAGCTTAGGGGAAAGTGTGCCTATCACTTCTTTCTGGGACCAGGCAATTTCTTTTCTTTTTTCAATTTATTTCTCATTGTATTTTCGGTAAAGTTTACAGAACAACTCACTTTCTCACTGAACAGTTAACATACACATTGTTTCCCCAAGCTGGTTAACAACCCCACTACATGTCAACACTCTCCTTTCTCAACCCTGGGTTCCCTTTTACCAGCTTTTCTGTCTTCTCGTTCCTTCTAGTCTTTGCCCCTGGGCTGTGTCCCTTTAGTCTTGTTTTGTTTTATGGGCCTGCCTAATCTTTGGCTGAAGGGTGAAACTCAGGAGTGACTTCATTATTGAGCTGAAAGGTTGTCCAGAAGCCATATTCTTGGGGTTTCTCCAGTATTTCTTAAGCATACAAGTCTGATCTTTTGTGTGTGTGAGTTAGAACTTTGTTCCATGTCTTTCTCCAGCTCCATCTGGCACACTTTGATGTAATCCCTGTCAGAGAAGTCAGCAGTGGCAGCTGGGCACCATCTAGCTGTACTGGGCTGGCATTATTATTGTCAATATGTTCTGTTTCCTACTTAGTGAAAAATCAACTTTCTGAAGGACAGAAGCACAAAGAACAGGTATATGACTCACCTTTTCTTTGTCTTGCTTAGTTCTCATTCTTTCACCATAGATCAAAAACACATGCTGTGCAGGATCGTAACACCCAGGGGACTGGTCAACCAGCATCAACTGACACCAGCGGAAAAGGTCCCGGAGGTTGAATTCCCAGGGTCCTCCTTTCTGTCCCCATTTCTTCTCAACAGTCACTTCATGATCAATCTAGGATGGAAATACCGTTATTGTGAAACCTACCTTGCTGTCAAGCACTGCTTTCAGTACTATCAACGTTCTATAACTGCAAATGTAATCTCAAACAAAAATTAACAGGCTTGCTTCAGGTGCCTCTCTCAACCCAGATTTCTAGAGGCCAGGAATTCCATGTAAGCAGGAAAGAGTACACACTATACAGAACCGATTACTGCAACTGTCAAAAGAGAAGCTGGCATTACTTTGGAAACAGAAGTTCTAGCTGATGTATCTCAGTTAGACAGACCAGTAGCATGGGCGATACCGCTGTTAAGAAAATGCTGGTACAAATACAGCTAGGACAATAAAGAACTATTGACCTAAGTAAGAACTCACTTGGTTATTGAAGGCAACCATTTTCTTAACAATATTTTTGTCTATGGCTGGAAATAAAGTACTGGCGATGAACTCCATGTCAATGACTGTAAGGGGATCCACAAAGACCTACAAAATTCAAAAATAACGTGAAGAAACGGTCACTGTTTCTTTCTCTTTCCCAAATACCAAAAATAACTACCACATTTCATGTGAAATTTTAACACTAAAGTAGCAATACCTCAGTAAGATATGTAATTTTCAGCTTCAGAAATCTTTTACAGAATTTTTTGAATACAGAACCATACGTAATCTATAAACTACGGAGCAAGAAAAAGTTGGTTTTTATGGGGGAAGGGGGTTTAGCTTAACCATAGTGAATTAAAGAACTCAAAAGCTACATACAATTTGTTTTAAAATTGAATTTATTTTAAAAATTTCCTATGTATTTATGTAGATTGCCTTGAAAAGTCTAGACAGTAGGGATGAGTGTTCACTTTCAAGTATGTTCAGCTTTGCAATATGTTTAATTCTTTCATGATAAAATATTCTTTGAAGATACTCAGCACATTCTTAAATATCAAGGAACACAGACTTTATGGAAAGCTAACTTAGAAGCATTCCCAAACCTCCCAGATTCATAAAATTTTGAAACCAGCCATTAAAACAAGCAATTAAAAATCTTCTTTTACTCTGGACATTTCATGAAATAAGTTATCATCCCTCCTTTAAATTACTAAGAACGATTATTTTTTTAATAAAAAAGTATAGAAAATGCACATACACATGTACTCCTATAATAAAAGCAGAAAGAAAAACACCACTACGTCAATAATGATTGAAAGCGGATTTGAGAATACAGATTTTTTTAATTCTTTGTGGTAGTTTTCTATTCTCACTTTTCTTTAATTAAAATGCATTACTTTATTTTCATTAAAAAATGTTTTTAAACTTTCAGTAGATCACACAGATATTAAAGGTCAAAGACTGGTCTTCCTCACTGAGTGCACTGAACAGGCAGATGGCCTTCCTCTTCTCCAGCTGACAACACACCGGTTCAAAATAGTGATTCAAGCAGGAAACAAGTGATGATAGGAATCAGTCACATGAATAACTATCATACAAAGACATGAAACTGAGCAGAACATTAAACTGACGCAAGGTTTGAGTAAATACTAAACTCGCATTCCCACAGTGAGCATCCTAATGGTTAAGGGCCACAAGTCTTATCAGCCCTACAACTGCACTCCTGGTCTCTGGTAACAGCAAATCTTACCTGAGTAAATCTGTTCAGGAAAGACCTGGGCAAGCCCTTCCTCCCGCCTCCTTGTCTGAAAGGATTCTGACACCCAAAAATCTTCGTCTTCTCATGCTGTACTAGAAAGCTCATTCCTAACTCAGGAACATAGATTTCTCCTCGATGGTCAAAACAAGCATTCAGTCCTTCCAGTACAGACTGAGAAGCCAGGTTCAGCTATGCAGAGAAGAGAGTACATTTGTTTTATCATATACACTGTACAAGTGTAACAAAAAGCCAAGGAATAATATGTACAAAAAGGTAAGATGGTGTTTTCTTCAGGAAAGAATCTTAAACCATCTTGGTTAACATTGTATTTAAACAACAGGCTGACATGAATTTATTATGTTACTTCTTATTTCATATGTTAAAAAGATGGTGGATGTATGAAATAATCTCAGCAATTCTTAACTGAACATAGATCAAATGAAAAAAGACAGTTAAACTGTACCTATTACACGTACCTATGTCTACCTACTTTGTGAACAGCTAATAACATAAAAACTAACTTGCTTATGCAGAGATATCTCACTTCTTCAACTTTCTTTTCAAATGTAACAAAAAATGTAGGGAATAGGTGAAGTCTGTTTACTCTTTACAGCTCAAATACTAAGCAAAATTTCTAAAGGGATTTCAAAGTTTCAACCCAGAACTACTCAGCTACCTTACATGAACTATTTTTGTAAACAACAATAAAAACTATGAGTTCTTGTATTAGAAAGCAGAAAGGTTAACTGGAGGGTGCCTTCAGATACTGGGTTCAGTGCTCAGGCAGCTTTTAGGCAACACTGAATGAGTGGACTGGAAAAACAGGCCTGTAATAGAATTACACAAGTCTTACAAAGCCCAAATACCACTGTATTTTCTCAAACACGTTACCTTCTAAAAGCGAGTCTTAACTATGTCTGCAAATCCAGAATGCCTAATGGTGTCAGCCTGCAGTCCCTGGATATCCGTACAGCAAATGTGCGTGTGATCAAAAGCCTTAAGCTTTAAAACTAGGGATTCTCTTCCTCTGGTTGATGAATGCTCTATACAACTTCTCCCCACAAATCTGGAGAAACTCCTCCTTATGATCTGCCCACGAAGAGTAGCCAGCTCAGCACTCAGGCATGGATTCCGCAGCACTTCCTCAATGCTGTGGAGCCTTCCGCTAGCATCTGAATCTCAGAAACTGTTCAGGCTTGTGTCAAAAGTTTTCATCTAAAGCATTCTGAGCACTGTAATCATTTTAGCACCACACAACTTTCCAGCGTTTTCTTGAAGTAACAATGCACATTGCAAACTGACCAATTCCTTCAGCCAGAACCTTCCGTTTGTTTATTGTGTGCGTTGCTTTTCCGTGTTTCTGACTGGATAGCAGTTACATAGATTTAGCAAATAACTCAGGATGGGATCTTCCTTCTGGTAATTCATCCAACATGCACAGCAAACACTGACCGTTTCTCACCATTTTTGCATGCCTCTTCTCACTAGAACTTTCCCTAGTTTCTCTGTTTCAGCACTTTAAAGTATGAGGTGGTTGATACTATTTGTAAAGCACCTCCGAAATAAAATACAAATATAGCAAGCCTGCCAGAGAACAGAAAATAAACTAGACAAGAGGCAGTTTTTCTCTGTAAGGAAACTTTAAAAACCAGGGAGTTTGTGGGTTATATGTACAGAGGCTTCTGTATATGCTTTCTGCCAAGTGACCTTTCTTTTTCTTAAAAGAAATCAAGGGGAATTCTTTCCTTCAAGACTCTGCCTTTACTAACCAGCAGGAGGCTCACCCACTGAAAATCGCCCTAGAGCTATGAAAAGCAGGACCTCCCCTCCACGGGAGATTTCACCACTGGCATGATGGCCAGTCTCCTCACCTCATCCAACACAATCCAATGGCCTGCCTTCAGAGCTGCCAGCAAGGGGCCATCACGCCAAGCAAATTCACCTCCCTTGCCACCTTCAACAGGCAGGTCTGCTCCAAATAGGTCTGTGATGTCCTTTGAGTGCGGGAGGGAACAGGGAAAAGACAACATTACGTAAAAAGATCAACTCGATCCCAAAGCTGTAAATCTAAAATGATAAATATTGGACTTTGTGCTGCTACTGTTGCATGCAAACAGATAAATCAATCGTAGCACTCCTTCCCCACAGCCCAGACATGACCCAAGTACTTTCTCATCATAAAGCTCCCAAAACTCAAACCAAACTCACTGCCTGCCACTGAGTCAGTTCTGACTCATAGCAACCCTACAGGACAGTGTAGAATTCCCCCACAGAATTTCCAAGGAGTGTCTGGTAGATGTGAACAGCGAACCTTTTGGTTAGCAGCCACAGCATTCAACCACTATACCACCAGGTTTTCCAAGTATCAGTCAACAGAGTTGGCAACCTAAATTAGAAGTTCTCAACCCTGACAGGGCTTAGGAAGTAAGAGGCAAGCATTTCAAACAAAACAAAGAAACAGCAACAGTGTTCAGGTCCCTCTCCCAAACATTCTCACTCTATAATCTCTGACCCCCTGAGACTATTTAAGTTATTTTATTCCTATTAACTTTTTCTGGAAAAGAAACAACTGAAATGGAATAATGTTACAGTACACAGTGAGTGAGTAATTCTCTCTCAAAAGAGACTAAAGAGTTCAGAGAGAACAACATTATAGGTGTCAGCTACTAATAAACCCCAAAGAAGCATTAGTTTGATACGCTGCTGTGGTTTTTATCACCATAAGAAACATTTAGAGTACTGACAATCTCATAGCTATTTGTGATTAGCAAAGTTTGTAACAGAGACAAATATCACTGCCTATAACTATCCCCATTAGCTAGAGGATGGCTAAACTTACCGTCTGCTCTGACAAGTTAATTCGAACGAGAGTGTTGCCCGAAGCCTTTGCTAGTGCTCCCACCAAACTTGTCTTGCCCACACCAGGGGAGCCCTCCAGGAGAATGGGTTTGTTCAGTTTTGTAGCTCGTAAGAGTCTCTGGGCATTCATAGCTGTAGTACCAGCGCTGAGTGCATAGTCCACAATATTATTCCTGTGAAGGACAGGCCCTGAAATGGAAGGAAAAACCATATATAAGCTGGGCGCCACCACACTGTACACACATGTCAACATGAGATGCTGAGAATCCACCAAGTGGGCTATCACTCAGTGAAGTACCATCTGCAGTGAAAATGCTTAGCTCCTGTTTAAACGTTTCTGCATTCTGGAATCTACAAAATGCTTTACAGGAATAGCCAGCAGCATGCTTTCTTCAATTGAGGCTGCTACCCAGATTGCTAAATTCTAACCACTATGAGACACCTAAACACATGTACATAGGTCTAACTGCACACACATCTCTTTTCATAACCTATACCTTTAGAAATAGGTTTTTTCCTAAAATTCAAATACAAGCCAAGTACATAGGTCACACGGTTCCATATAAACAATTTTATCCAAGGCTTTCCACAAGACAATCCAGGATATGCTCTTAACCTGTAAGGTAGCTACACTGAGCACTAGTAATAGTCTCACGGGGTCTAACATCTCTTGTAAGAAGCTTTTTGTACAGCAGTTTGGAGAGTGTGGACTTACAATAACATCTATTACCTCAGCCTTGGAAGCAGAAGTAAGGACCACCCCTGTCCCAGGCCACTGACACAGTTCCTACACAGGACACTGAATTCCGTCATGGTGGCTCAGAGAAAGGACCTAATGGTTAGATTACACAGGCCACCTTGGGGATAAGGATGGCACAGTAGAAGCCAGGAAAACCCTGGTGGCTTAATGGTTAAGTACTATGGTCACTAACCAGAAGGTTGGCAGTTCAAATCTACCAGGTGCTCATTGGAAACCCCGTGGAGCAGTTCTACTCTGACCTACAGGATTGCTATGAGTCAGAATTGACTTGATGGCACTGGGTTTGGTTTTTGGTTTTGGCAACAGACAGAGCTCTGGGGTGAAGGAAAGGGGCACTGTGCTGCTGAGTTAGGAAATCTGGCTGGCTTTGCTCACCACTGAACATTTAGCAACTGCCACTGCACCTCTTATATTTTAGGTACCATATTAAAGTAGGGAAGAAGGGACAAAGAACAGTTTACTCTGCTATGAAAGCAACTATCTGAACAACAAGAGTGCTTCAGAAGGTACCTAATCCAAGTGCCTCATTTACATTATCTGGTAGTGGCAAACCTAGTTAAATGAGAGCAGGGATTAGAACTTAAGCTCGCCGTCTCCCCAACTATTACATTTCCCATTTAACCACTTGTTCATCTGTTTATTTAACTGAAAGACATTGTGTGAGTACCTATAATTGCCAGGCTACAGGTCCCATTCCAAGTAGTCACAACATCGTTTTTTAAAGAAGCTGCAGTTTTGTAGTTGAGACACATTTTGGGTGAATAGGCTTTTTCAGGTCAATTACGAGTCTACTGACAAGGGGACTAAATAATGCTATGGAAAGTTCTCATTTTGAGCACCAAATAATTAAAAAATAAATGTATTTTTACAAGACAACCTACTCAGAAGTTGAGGACTACCTTTACTCCTATTGTTACATGTCAGCTACATATTTTAAATCATTTATATAATTATATGTCAGATTCAAACTCAAGTAACTGAAAAATAATCAACACTGACAGACTAAAGCTAAAAGTCCTAATAGTAGTCAAATATTTTTATCTGTAAGAAGAGAATCATCACCGATTTATAATCATGCTTACCCCTTGGTATATAAAATGGATGAATGCCCCAAAGGTTTTCTATACCAGTGAATTCTTTGGCTTTCAGCCTGTCATAAATCTTCAATTCATTTTTCTGACACTCTGTAAGTCGGACTACCTTGGAAAGTTTCTTCATTAGGAATTTCAGACATTCTTTGCGAGCCAAGAGGGCTGTACCAAACCCAGAGGAAGTTATCCCTAAAAGACAAAGAATGAACACATCATTCAGCACCAGCTTTGGTTCAGCAGAAGCTTTAGGGCAAGTTCCTGGGGAAAACAAAGCCAGAGCAAAATTACATGCTACATATGAAGTCTAATGTAAGTGGTCCTAAGAAAAATGTCTGAGTCCCCAAAGATTACAGATAATCAGCTCAGCAGCAGCTTATTCAAGAAAGTATTCCAACCACTCAGTGATAAATTAGCCTAGAAACAGAATAGCTAATATGATATTATCAACCATTTGGTTTCTATTTCTAACTTTATGGTTGAAAAGATAGAACATAAAAATTGTGTTTCACAATCTGAAGTTATTAAAGAAATTCAAATCAAAACTACAATGAGATACCATCTCAGCCCAACAAGGTTGGCCATGATCCCCAAAACACAAAACAAAAAATGCTGGACATGCTGTGGAGATAGTGGAACTCTCCTACACTGTTGGTGGGGTTGCACAATGGCCCAGCCTCTTTGGAAAGCAATCTGGTGCTTCCTTAAAAAAATGGATATAGATATCCCATTTGACCCAGTAATTCCACTACTTGGAAAATATGCTACAGAATCAAGGCCATTCACACCAACGGATACATGCACAAGAATGTTTATCGCTGCATAGCCCACAATAGCAAAAAGACGGAATCAACCCAGATGCCCAACAACAGAGGAATGGATAGGTAAGCTATGGTATATATGCTCAATGGAGCACTATGCAATGATAAAGAACAATGATGATTCCAGGAAGCATCTTATAACCTGGAAGACATTATGCTGAGTGAAAGTAGTCAGAGACAAACGGACAAATATTGTATGAGACCTCTACGATAAGAACTCAAAAACAGACTTATACATAGAATAAAAGACTCTTTGATGGCTGCAAGGGAGGGGAGGTAGGGGTAAGGTAAGGTAAGGGAGGAGGGCTCAGATTAGGCAGTTGGTAGAAATTTGGTTGAGTGAAATCGGTGACAGCACACATTAGAAACAAGAACAATATTAAGTGGACTTCAACATAACTTGAATACTCCTTCCATCTTAACCCAATATTGTAAGGACAGAAAAGTTGGGGCAGGGAGCAGGGGGTGGGTGACCATGCTCTTAGGTGAAATCGAGCCCAATTGGCACAACTAGCATTTTGCTAAGAGGGCTCTCTGCACCCCACATTGTTGAGTGGCGTCTTGGGTCTTAAAAGCTGCCTAGCTACCACCCGAGGGCACAGCAAATAGTCCCAACTCAGCAGGAACGGATGCTCACTGATGACCAAAACGACATGGGGGAAAAGACAACCCAGAAGACGGAGACCCACATGAGTGGGTGCCTACATCACCTTGGGAGCAGAAGAACCAGATGGTGCCTGGCCACCACCTGTGACAGCCGCGATGGAGCTCACCAAGTTGAGTCTCACTGGCAATACATGAATAAAAAGGGGTGCACCCTGAGATCTCTACTAAAAGACCGCAATTGATGGTCCAGTGGCCTCGGGGTTCTCCTGGGAGGATGGCCCCTGGCCCTGATGCTGCCCTTGCCCATAAATCATAACGAAAGTCCACTTTTCAGACATGAATGGATTGGACTTGGCAATGCAGAGTGACCATATACTGGATGCACTTTACGGTTCTGTGCATCTATAGGATATCATCCTGCTGACCTCTGGCTGGAGTAAGGGGACTGGGTGGAGAGGAGGGGAAAGGAAACTGTTGGGAAGATGAGACATGTATGGAGCAGAGAGGAATAATGTGCTGTCACCGGGCAGGGAGAGCAGTGGAAGCTCCACACAGGTGGGCATGTCAATTTATATAGGAATGTACATTTTCACCCAGTCATAATAAAAAAAAAAAGAGGAAAAAAATTGTGTTTCATAAAATTATAATAAACTTAATGTATTTAGGCCCATTAACTATAAACAGCTATTATATGTAACAGTCACTACCATAAACATGACCACTCAATGCTATGAATGAGTGCTTCAGAAGCAAGACCATTTTTAATAGTCTTCCCTTTTACTCATAACTGCTGCTTCAAGCTACTAAGTGCCTGGTCTATGAGTTTTGTGAGGCTGCAGTATATTTTTTATACCAGCCATCTCTCAAGAAGTAAAACAAAAAGGACAGCCATTTTGAGTACGGAAATTTTACAGTAAGTAATTTTGTAAAATATCTAGACTACAGGCCTGAGCTTGTTCTTGTTTCCCACCCACCTACACATTCTTCATCTCACCAGCTAAGAAACAACGTACCTGAACCTATTCCGTCTATGTATACCAGGCATGCAGCGTGGACAAAAGACGTGACAGTGGAGACGGCCTCTGGCCTTTTCGAAGCAGCTTCCTCTCCCATTGTATTCATGAAGTTAACCCAGGACAGGATATCTCTGATACTGACCACACACCTTCGGCCAAACTCTTGGTGGGTCAGCCAGTCAACGAAATCCAGCATCACCTCAGCTATGTCAGACCCTAAGGAAGAAAAAACATTTGCTGGTTGTGGGTGATCCTAGAACAAGGGTTTGTTCTAAGGACCCACAGGTGGCCTAGAAGAGGTCAATGCTTCTTGGATCACATGCAAAATTTTCTAAGTGTCCATTCATGCATTTTTCCTAAGGGGCAGCATAACTTTTACTGCATTCTGAAGGGGTTCATGAATAGCATCTCAGTCCCCTCCCCCCCCACACACAAAAAGTTCAAAAGTTATAGTCTAAGAGGCTACCCTAAAAATTGCTTTCAGGAAAAAAAAAAAAGGACTCATTTACTTATGTTCAGACAGAATTTTGAAGTTATGGAATAATAATTTTATGGGATATACAAATTTTACTACATTTTAAACTTATTTGCTAGGCTGGGGACCACCATTTCTGTCCCATTTAGTTTTGGGTTTTTTATTTGTTTCTAACTTACCTATTAGGTGGAATTCAACATATAAGGAGGTTCACAGACTATTGCAAGTTGAGTGGCTAATTAGAAAGACTATTTGGAATTATGAAAGTACAAATGATAAGATGCTATCTGTAAATAAAGTAGCAACCTCAGAGGACAGAGCAGAACTGCCCCACAGAGTTTCCACAGAGCGTGTGGTGGATATGAACTGCTCACCTTTTGTTTAGCAACTGTAGCACTTAAATACTATATACCAGGGCTCCTACTCACTAAGTGACATATGTATATGAAAAGACAGATAAATAGACAGTGACACAGACATGGATGTAGATTAAAAGCAGTGCCAGAAGGGAAGTTTTCACCAGGGATCACTAGGTTTACGTGAATGGTAATGGCATAACAGAAAAGGACAGCAAGCACAGCTGCACAACTTCAACGTCGTATGTGTTACTGAATTATACTTTCAGAAATTGTTGAATTGGACTTTGCTATGTATATTTTCAACACAATTTTAAAAAAGCAATGCCAATCGAATTCTTAGAGCACTTTATAAAACCACTGAGGTCTATAGTAAGTATTTATCAAGAAGGTATATGAGTATCAAATAACGTCCTGCTAACTCTGAACTGAAGCCACTCCTGAAGTCTACCTTCCAGCCAAATATTAGAGAGGCCTATGTTAGACAATAATACACATGAGGAACGTGCTTCACAGTTCAATCAAGCATACAAGGCCAAACGGACAAAGACAACAAGGCTAGAAGGGACAGGAAAACTGGATGAACATACACAGGGAATCTGGTTCTAAGGGGGAAAGCACTGATACACAGCAGAGACTGCAACCAACGCCACACACAAAAAAACCGCATACACCTTTCTGAATGGGAAACAAACAGAAAGGAAACGTAATGACGAGGAATTAATACTGCTCTATTATCAAGTAGATTAAATAGCAACAGCCTTCAAAACTATACTGTAAATCTGTTAGAAGAAAAACAACAGAGTACTATTACAGGAAGAAAAAAAACCTTTAAAAAAAACTTACAATGACATATTAAAGGAAAAAGTCCAGTAACAATGAGGAAAGAAATTAAATATTATTTCGTCAACCAGATATCAAAGACAAGTATTTGGATTCATATTTCAGGGCGAAAAAAATACAAAATTTATAGAGGATTTAATGAAAATGGAAAAAATTTACCCCTGTAATATATGGAAATTAAATCATAATCATTGAAAAACAGGATCCTTAGAGACGAAGTAGATTGGTTTATGTATGTGCTTTTTTTAGACAAATATTAAAAGAGAACAAAACATGGAAAAACCTACATAAGAAATATAATACAGATTATAAAAAAAGCTGTATTTTTAACACACGTAATGTGTGCCTTCTATGTTTATTTGCCAACTGCTTCTGCTCTATGAGGTAGTTTTATGAGCACCACCATGCGAATTTTGTTTGACACGCTACTATAAAAGAAGACTTGCATAAAAATACAGTTATTAATACTGTAGAGGCTAGATATCTCTGTGGTGACTAAAACAAAATATGGAAACTGAGGGCATTTCTGCCAAGTTCAGAGAACATGGCCCAAACCTAGGCTCACAGAGTAAAGGCTTAAGATAATAAGTAACCAAACTAATTAGCTTTTCTCTAAGTTAGTGTGTAACTAACAGCCTTACGTTCCAGAAAAGCTGGCATCTAGCTATTCGGAAACCCAGTTAGGAGGCAATGACCCTCAGCCTGTCACTGGTCTTCTTAGCCAAGATGGAAGAGAGGGTTTCAAGAGACTATTTGATGACTACCCAAAGACTCATCGAAACTGCCTGGACTTCTCTTACCCTCTTTATCCCTTGCACTACAAAAACCCCGTACTACCTCATCTCAGGTGCAACAACCATTTTCACACGGTGTGTTCCCCAATTTGTAAACTGTATGATCAACTAATGAATCTCCAGCACTGTTTTAGCTTTGTTTCTACTCTCAGTAATTATTCAGCAATGCTAATATGCAAAATGATTAAAAAATAAACTACAAAGAATGTTCCATGTCACCAGAAATTAAAGAAAATTCCAGACTTTATCTATTAAATTAATAAGGATAAAGTAGTGACTCTCATTACATTAAAAAATAAAAACTCCACGTTGGAGAAACTTAAGGCAAACAGACACACTTACCAATACATTACTGGTAGCACTGTGAATGTGACCAGTCTTTCTGGAGAGCAATTTGGCCTTAACCAATGCAAACTGTAAAGTATCCTAATTCCACTTTTAGAATTATAACTGAAGGAAATAATTCAAAGCAGTATGAAAATAGAATGCTTTGAGCAGTACTGCTCATAAGTGTAAGACTACAGAAAACAGCACACCTGCCCTTTGTAAGAGACTGTCTTTATCAAACGCATGTTTCATAAAAATTATGAACATATGGATGATCAAACTGCTACTACAGAAATTTGTGAACCCAAAATACTAGAGAAACAAGTAGAGCTCATAGTGATATGGATAATTAAAATAAGGGCGACAATAAATCCAAGTCCTCTGATTAGAATCAGAATTCAACTTCGAATTACGACTGAAATACTGATCAAATATTAAATTTCTTACATTTTAGATATCTTTAAAGAAATCTAAACAATAACATTATGTGCCCAAATTCCTGCTTTGTATTTCACAATTAAAAAAAAAAAGTCTTTACATTCTATATTCCTGAATCATTTCCTGATGACAACACTACTGGAAATTATTACACCAGTTCTCCCTTTCTCTCTCAGCAACTTCAGGGTTTCTAATGCCTCCCCAGGGAGAGCAAGTCTGTTGCTGCGTAACCTGGAAAGGCTGGAGTTATAAAGAAACTCCCGAAAGACAAGCAATGTAGCCCAGAAGTAATTCCCAGGGACTCCAATGATTACTGTCCTATGGCGAAACCATTCATTTTAATTAACATGATGCATATTGGTAATAGAGCAAATGTGAAAGGATAACAGCAGCTGAGTCCAGTGCCAGACTTATCACAATCTATGTAACTGAACAAAGGAGTAGCCTGAGTGGTCCAGCCCTACTACACAGTAGTGGATAAATCATCATCTTCTCCTTTATTTCACTTGAATTCTCACCAATGTGTCCTTGTCAACAGCACACAACCTAGGCCAGAGTGGTTGCCGGAGTGGTCTGTAAACCAGTATCACTGGTATCACCTGCGAACTTGTTAAAAAGGCAAATTCTCACGCCCTACTCCAGACCTACTTAATCAGAAACTCTGGGAACTAACAACTGCTCCGGTTGAGTCTGAAAACTATAGACTTCAATAGTTTTTGTGCCATTGGGTGACTATCAAATTGGTGGGGGCTGGAGGGAAAGCAGCATGTTTAACAAGGCAGGGAGTGTTCCTGGGTCGGATCCAAGGGTTCAGACAGCAGTGTGTATGACAACGTAGCAGCTCTGTGCAGATCCTTTTTAAATGAAGTCTTCTGGCTTTGCTCAAAAGACCACAGGTGATTCTGGTTTCTCTGTAGCTGTTCTCCATAGCCATCCCATCTAATTCTGAAGCTATACTTTAGGAAATCTTTAAAAAACTGAACATATCCATGAAGCCCAATCCCAAAGAAACAGATATCCTTTAATTCATCTTAAGAAACAGGCACCTGGTGAAAAAAACTAAGTACTAAGGTTTGGAACTAGATCTGAGTTCTAAATTTAGTCCATCTAATGTCTAGGACATATATCAAAGCAATATAAAAAGCTCAATTAAAAATAAAGAACAATATAGTAAAATTATTTTCTTTTTTACTCTTGCTAGAATTTTGAGATTCATGAAATCTAGGTTATGAGTACACAGGAGATTTTTTATACTATTCTATTTTCCCAATGTTCAAAGTGTTTCATATTAAAAAGAAAAATTTAAAATTCAATGAAATAACAAATCAGCAGATGACAACTAAAGAAATACAACTTAAAATTCTATAAACATTTTCTTAAGGTAGTGAAGACTAAAATTTCAACAAAATGTTTCCCATCTTTAGCCATTAAACTTACTCACATAAAGATGGTCAAAGATGAAACAGTAGGAAGCTAGAACTTATTTAATAAACCTGATGAAGGAGGCAATGTGTACAAGGGATACTTCAAAGGAGGTATCAGCCAATTACCATGTTTTCCTTAGATCTATTTTGGTCTGTTCTCTATCTCACTTCTTCCACGAACCTAAAACCAAACCATGAAGTCAATTCCCACTCACGGCAACACAATAGGTCAGAACAGAAGTGTCCCATACGATTTCCAAGGAGCAAGCAGATAGATCTGAACTGTCAACCTTTTGTTTAGCAGCCTGAGCTCTCAACCACTGCCACCAACAGGGTTCCTACTCCCCCTCCCATAACAGATCATATCTACACACTGCTAAAATCCTATGCCACATCCCTCACACCCAATTAATACCACCACCTGAAGATTCTCACCTTTACGATCCATTATGCCCAAAGACAAGCCCGGACGAAGATTGCGATTGATAATCTGAATCAAATCTTCACGGTTTGTGCTTTGAGGGCACCATATTTCAGTAAACCGGTTTCTTAAAGCAGGAGAGAGCTGTAAGGAACACAAACTTCTGTGTGAATTTAAAAACTATGAGGACAGCAAGAAAACAAGCCCTTTGAAAGAGTGCTAGATGTCGGTCTGGGAAGAACCACATGTGTCTTTTATTACCTCTACTATGAGACACCATTTGCTGGAGACCTCCTCTGTCCTGGCTCCCTATCTGCGTTATCCATTCATCTCTACCACACCTTCCCAGTCAGTAATATCAACAATCCTTTATAGAGTGGGTACAGAGTGTTAAGGTCATACAGAGTAAGTAGTGCAGGCAGGATCCCAGCCCCAGTAGGAGACTCCCAAATCTGAATTCTTTTCCTCGAATGGTGGCTTTTCCTCTACCTTCAGCCATATAACCAACGCTTTAGAAGAAATAAATAGCTCTCTTCCCACAGGAAAGTGCTGTGTGAAGTAGAATATTACTTCTCTGTGACTCAAAGGGAGTGAATTTTTAAAAAGGAATATATTTTACATCTGTACATCAAAAACTGTTACGCCTCTCCAGGCTGTAGAGAGACTGGAACTCTCCTACACTGCTGGTGAGAATGCAAAATGGTACAACCTTGCTGGAAAGCAATTTGGCGCTTCCTTAAATAGCTAGAATTAGAAATACCATATGATTCAGGAACCCCACTGCAGAAATAAAGGCAATTACACGAACAGACACTTGAACATGAATGTTTACTGCAGCACTGTCAACAACAGCAAAAAGATGGAATCAACCTAGGTGCCCATCAACAGATGAATGGATAAACAAACTATGGTAAATATATTCAATGGAACCCTATGCAATGATAAAGAACAATGATGATTTTAGGCAGCATCTCATAACCTGGTTTCAACTGGAAGACATCATGCTGAGTGAAAACATTCACCAGACCTCTGCTATTAGGACTTAAAAATAGACTTATGTACAGACTCTTTGGTGTTTACAAGGGTGGGGAGGGAGGGAGAGGACTGTCATAGATTAGCTAGCTGTTTTGGTGAAAGCAGTGACAGCACACAGTAGAGTGCACATCAGCATAACTGGACTGACGACACTATAAACTAAAAGGTTTTCCAAATTCAACCCAATATTTCAAGGATAGAGCAGCAGAGATGGGAGTCTGGGGACCATGTTTTTGGGGAACATTGTGGCCAATTGATATAATTAGTCTTTGATTAAGAGAGTCTTCTGTACCCCATGATGGTGAGAAGTGTCTGGGGTCTTAAAAGCTAACAAGCTGCCATCTGAGGTACACCAAATGGCCCCAACTCATCCGGAACAGATGATCACTGAGAACAGTGACACAAGGGTAAAAGACCCTAGGAGACAGAAGGACCCATATGAATGGGAGACCGTATCAACATGAGACCAGAAGAACCAGATGGTGCCTGGCCACCAGCAAAGGCAACTGCAATGGAGGGACACAAGGCAGAGTCCCTGACGCAGCACAAGAAAAAAAGGGGCGCAGATCAAGAACTCTACTAAAACACAACTGATGGTCCAAAACCTTGGAGGGTCCTCTGGGAACATGGGCCCTAGACTTGCTGCTGGCCCTGATGAGAAACCAGTAAGAGGTCAATTTTTCAGATAAGAATGGACTGGAGGGTGCCTACATCGACTTGGGACCGGATGGTGCCTGGCCACCACCAGTGATAGCCACGATGGAGCTCACAGAGAGGAGTCTCACTGGCAACACAAGAATAAAAAGGGGTGCATCATGAGATCTCCACTAAAAGACCTCAAATGAAGGTCCAGCGGTTTGGGGGTTCCTCTGAGAGCATGGCCCTCGGCCCTGATGCTGCCCTTTCCCATAAATTATAACAAAGGTCCACTCTTTGGACAGGAATGGATTGGACTTGGCAATGCAGAGTGACCATATATTGGAAGCACTTCATGGTTCTATACATCTATAGGATATCATCTTGCTGACCTCTGGCTGGAAGGAAGGGGAGTGGACGGAGAGGAGGGGAAAGGAGACTGTTGGGAGGATGAGACATGTATGGAGCAGAGAGGAATAGTGTGCAGTCACCGGACAGGGAGAGCAGTGGAAGCTGCATATAGGGGGGCATGTAAATTTATATGTAAATGTACATTTTCACTCAGTTATGTTAAATAAAAATAAAAATAAAAAGTATGTAAAGAAAGAACCAGAGAGAGGAGGAAAAAGAAAAAAAAAGAATGGACTGGACTTGGAGACACAGTGTGACCATATGGTATGTGTGCTTTATGGTTCTATACATTTATAGGAGGCTGTCCTACTGGTTTCTTTCTAGATGGAAAAGAAGGTAGAGAGGAGGGGACACGTGCTCATTAAGAGAATACTAGAAATATGCAGTGAAAAGGAGGATTATGCTATCACTGGGTGAGGAGAGCAGATGGAGCCACAGACAGGCACGCATGCAAAACTCATTTGGATTGTACACTTTCACTTAATCACAATAAAAAAAATTATTTAGCCTCTCCAGCCTTAAGGCTTTGCCCTCTGTCTGGATCCCTCTTTCCCCTTCACTCAGTCAGTTAATTCCTGACGATTCTTCAGATTTTTATAACAACGGAACATGACACTATTCACAGTCACTGCTTTCCTGATTACCTGACTATAAATTCCATCACTATCTGGCCAACCAGAGAAGGACCAGGAGCAGAACCTGTACTCAAGAGCAGTCCAATAAAGACCTAATGAATGCTACCATGTTCCTCATCACCATTCTAGACAAGCAGCAACTCAGGCTCAGGATAAAGCTTCTTTCCTTTAGGTAAAAGTTGGCAACCTTGTCTTAAGAAAAACTTAAGCTAATATGACAGGTAAGCTAACACATACAATCTAGAATTCAGATCTTTCTATAGTATTTTTACCTCCCAATGAGCCAGTTTTTATACTCTGAGTTTGAAACTGTGGTATATTTTTATCCATTCTCTGGAGAGCACTTATTGCAGCATCCTTCCTCTCATGCTCATGAGGAAAACAAATTGGCTGCCGTAAAGTTGATTCCAACAGAAGGCAACCCTGTGTGGGTCTGAAAACTGTGCCCCACAGTTTTCAAGGGCTGATTTTTCAGCTTGTCATGTCTGTCTTTTGAAGCTTCCAATAAGCAGCCGAGCACCTGAACCATTTGCATCACCCAGGGACTCTCTGGGCCCAGGAAAACTAGGCCCCAAATATCATGTTCATATTTCAGACACTCACCAAGTAAGAACTTTTAAGTGCCTTCATCCAAGATAAAACTTTGTTTCTTCTCATTATCCCAGACCTGTGAAATTTACTATCATTTTACTAACATAACAGACCAGTATCCTGTATATAATGGCCGTACTGCCACCAAAAGGTTTCATGAGCCTGAAAGTCACAGGGCTGTTGGTTCCTAACCAGATACAAACACAACCTGCAGGTAGAATGAGTTGTCCTCGGCCCTTTACTTTACCAACAGTTTGCAGTGACCCATAAAACCCATAAGAGAACAAGTAAGTTCTAATTACAGTATCAGAAGAGGTTTCTGGTGGTGAATTTTTATTTTATTCTGTTTATTTATCTGGTTACTTTAAAATCACTCATAAAGCCAGATGCAAGAGAATATTTATATGAAATATCGAGAAAAGGCAAATCTTCAGAAGCACAGCTTGAGTTCATGTTTCAGTTCTAATCTTTCTTATCTGTAACACTCGGAATAACATTTCTCACAGGGTCACAGGTAATACATGTAAAGGGATGGACTCAGTGACTGAAACAATGAAATTTCAGACACATAGAGACAGTAAGAAGTCAAATAAGTAAATGTTTATCTGTCAAAATTATCTCTGACCCCAACAAAAACAAGCTACTGTTGAGCAGATTACGATTCATGGTGATCCCAAAGTGATTCTAACATATCCCTTGATTTTTATCTCTTATTTAGTATTCATCAAATATAAAATTTCAAATCCATTGTTATATACTGTGTTTACATGTACCAATTCAGTAACATCAAAAACTAGAAAAAAATTAGGTTCCAGGAAACATAATTTTACCTCTTTTTTCCCAAAGTCGCCCCCAGGGTTCATGGTTGCTAAGATACGGAATTGATTCCCAGCAGCCAACAGCTCTACTTCATTATCCTTGTCCTCTAGATTGCCTTTTTCAGCTAATACCAGAGACTTTTCCACTTCAAGGACACTGAGAGAAAAAAAGTGAAGATACTTCTCAGATTAGTAGAAATTTTTGTACTTTTTCTATTTTATAGAACTCTGTGTTCTTCAAAAAGGAAAAAAGATCGCCTTTGCTGGGCTTTCACTTCAGTTTACCATGGATGTGAAAATGATTCCTGTTCCAAATGCCTGTGTAACAAAATATTTGTGTTCAAAAGAAAAAGAACACCTTTTGCCATTTATACTCCATTCAAAGCATTTGCATCAAAAATGGTTACCTTGCATGTAAATGTCCATACCAGTATTATTCATAATTGACAAACAGTAGAAATAACCCAGATACCCATCAACTGGTGAATGGACAAGAAAAATGTGCTATACCAATAAAATGGTTACTATTAGTAATTTTTTTTTAAAAATTGATTTTTAAAGTCAAAAAAGCCAGATATAAGAGACTATTGAGAAAAAGCAAATCTATAGAAATATAAAGCAGATTAGTGATTGCCTAGGGCAAGAGTAGGACCAGGGATTAACAACAAAGAGAAAAATAGGTGTTGGGGTTTTGAGGTATCTTAGAGCCACATGATGTAGAATTCTACTTCTAGCTCTTTCAAAACATTAACACAGTGGGCACATAATTTGCCTGAAATGAGAATTTGAACTTTGACCTGCTTCACCTGGTAACTGATAGCCAAAAAAAAAAAAAAAAGCCTATTAGTCTCTTAAAGGAGTGCTAAAACCAAAAATGTAGTAAGTCAGTACCATTTTCAAACATTTACAATGCACTTATAATAGACACTACTGTGCAAAGGAGTTATTATTTGCAAATATCAGACCAGTAAGAAAGGCAAACACAGGGTGAAGCTCTCATGCACGTACCTGTTGAGTCTTTCTAGGACAGAGTCATCGGCCAGTGAGATCTCATCTAAGAGGAAAAAGGCATCCTCCTTCATGGCCAGGACCAGAGGCCCATCATGCCACTCAAAGAGTTTTGATGTGTCAATGTCTTCCTACAATTTGGAAAAAATTGAGGGGCAAATTACAGGGCAAGTACTGCACAAGACAGTACACAGATAGCTAGTGTCTGCTAGGATCATTCTGCAGAAGGAAGGAGCTGAGAACAAGGCACAGAACCTGTGCGCCAGGAAGTTCAAGGAAGCCCCTTGCAGACTAGTGAAAATCAGCAGACAACACAGTTACACATAAGCAGACTGGAACCTGGGACCCAGAAACCCCACCATGAACACAATCCCAGCTGACTCATGTACACAGCCAACTGCAGTTCTTCAGAGGAAAGACCACATCACCATCTGCTACACAACACACCTTGTCCTTTGGCTTCTGTCTTACTGGCCGCAGCCCTCCCAGAAAGTCTGATGTTTCCATGTGTAAGTGGCAGTTGACTGAGTACAGTTTCTGCTTTGACAATGCTGCAAACATCTGACAGATAGTAGTCTTCCCACACCTGTAACAACAGAGACGCACCAGTTCAACAAGGGGCAGGTGTTCCAAATAGATATTCATAAGCCTGTTCCCGTCAGCAAGAATGGAGCCACAGCACAAGCCTCCCTGCAGCAACCAAGAGTTCTGGCAACTGCAGAACCCCTGCACCCCAGCCTCTGGGTGCCCTTCCTCAAAACACCAGCACTCAGAATGTTTTTCATCCAGAATGGCTTAGCCCCACCCTTCCTAGTTCTACTAATCAAGAATTACAAACTTCATCCTTCCAAGTTGTACTAATAACCACTGAGGGAAGGAAAGGAACCCCATCCTTACAGACTTTCAAGAGACACTAATTCACCTGCTCATCTCCTCCATGCACATAAAATAACTAAAAGAAACCCACCTCCAATGATAATGATGGAGGAAACCATCTTTTTCCAGAAAAGAGAAGTCTAAGGACACAGGAAAGCAAGCAACAACAGACCTCTTGCTTATTTTTTGAAATAAAAGGAAGGAAAAGAAATGACAAAGAAAGATTTCCTGATGAGTCCTTCAGAGATGTAAGTCCAGTAATCATATAGTATGGGACTGAAACTTGTAATGAGTTGTCACAGAATTTTACCCGGTATCTCCAACCAACAGCACTGGTTCACCAAATTCCAATGCCCGTCCCACCAGCACAGCCAGTCTCCGCATGCCCGTGGTCCACACAATGTGGCTGAACTTGGACTCCAAGCTGGATTTCTGAGTAGAAAATTTACCTACCCAAGGCAAAATAAGTATTAAGATTCTAGTATCAGCACAACTCTTGACATTCTCTGCTGAGCTTTATGGCCTACTCACTTAGCAATTTTAGGACATTTTCTTTGGAGAAAAGAGACTGAGGACACAATTTTTTCTTGAAATGTTTTTCAAGGACTTCTTGAATCACACTGACTTCCTGCTGCTTCCTGACTCGGCCTGCTAGAAGCATAAAACCTTTAAAAAAAGGAAAAAGGAACCATTAAAAGTGTCTACTGGCATGAATGTGGAACAACAGCAACTCTCACACACTTCTGGTTGAAGCAGAAACCTGAACAACTAATTACTTTGGAAAACTATGAAACGCTGTTAAAATTAACAACATACGTGCTCTGTGAGCCAGCAATATCACACTCACTTACAAATGAGCAAATGTGTGCACCAAAAGACATGTGCTAAACTATCAAATCATCTTTACTTCTAATAGGTAAAGAAGGAAAACAATCCAACTGTCCATCAAGAAACTGGATTAAAAAAAAAATTACACCTCCATACAAAGAGTTACCATTCAACAAATAAAAAAGGAATAAAGTACTGGCAAACACAACAGCATGGTTAAATCTCACAGCAGACTGAGTGAAAGAAGGCAGACCCAAACGCGCACACTATGCAGAAGAGTACACACTGCATGACTCTTCCTGTGAAGCTCGGGCACAAACATTAATCAGGGGCAACACATGTCAGAGCGGTGATGATCTTTAGGGAAGGCAACTGACTTGCAGAAGACAAGAAAGAATCTTTCCAGATGCTAGAAATGTTCTAAATCTTTGTCTAGGTACTGATTTACGAGGTTACACACTTATATAAAATTCACCAGGCTGCACACAAAACGTTGTGTGTTTCACCCACTTTACAAAGTATTATACCTCAATAAAAAGCTTTTAAATACTGAGCTCTTGCAGGAGACAGAAGGACCCCTGTGAAGGGGAGACTGTATCAACACGTGACCAGAAGAACCAGATGGTGCATGGCCACCACCAAAGATGGCCGTGATGGGGCACACAATGTCTGAGTTCCTGTGGCAATGTGAGAAAAAGAGGGGTGCACCTCAAGAACTCTACTAAAAGACCACAACTGATGGTCCGATGGCTTGGAAGATCCCCTGGAAGCACAGACCGGAGACCTGCTGCTGCCCCTGACCAGAAAACACTACTGAGGTCAACTCTTCACACAAAAGCGGACTACAATCAGGGACACAATGTGACCACATGGTGTGTGTGTACTTTATGGTTCTATGCGTTTGTAGGATGCTGTCCTACTGGTCTGTCTAGATGGGTGAGAAGAAGGTGGCAAGGAAGGGACAGGAGCTTGTTAAGGAGATACAACATATAGAGAATGAAAGGCAGGAGTGTGCTGTCACCGGGCAAGGAGAGCAGAAGGAGCTCCAGACAGGCAGGCATGCAAAACGAATTTGGACTGTATACTTTCACTTAATCACAATAAAAAAACAAACAAACTGAGTTCTTCCATCTCTTCTTTACTAGTTAAGTAAAACCCTCATGGGCTAGCTTTATTTGCTCTATTAACCCCTCTATTAATAAATGATCAGCACTGTTCATAACAGAAGACTGAAATGCTTTCTATTATACTGAGAAGAACATATAGATTCTTCTTATTGATTAAACCAAAATTACTGTCATGGATTGAATTATGTCACCCAAAAGGTATGTGTATCAATTTGGCTGGGCTATGTTTTCCAGTGTTGTACAACTGTCCACCATTCTTCATTTGGTGGGATTTTCTTGTGTTGTAAATTCTATCACTGTGATGCAATGAGATGGATTAGTGGCAATTATACTGATCAGATACACTGACTAGATAATATGTTAAGTCACTCTCTTTGACCCACAAAAGACACAAATGAGCAGACAGACATGGGAACCTTATACCACCAAGAAAGCAGTACCAGTAGCAGAGCACATCCTTTGGACCTGACATTTCTGCAGTGAGATGCTCCCAGAACAAGGGAAGACTGATGCATCACAAGGACCTTCTCTTAAATCTGACAAAGAGAAAAAGCCTTCCCTAGGAACTGGTACCATGTATTTGGACTTCTTGCTTATGGGACCGTAACAAAGTAATCTTCTCTTTGTTAAAGACATCCAATTGTGGTATTTCTGTTACAGCAGCACTAGATAACTAAGACAATTATCGAACCTAAACCTCGGGCAGTATAAGTGCTTTGTCTCAGAATTCTGGTATTATCTCACAAATTCCAATTCCACGTGTGCCTAAGTATCTGTGGTCACTATACTGGTCTGCTGCAAAGAAATGGTCCACCAGCTACCAACTACCAGCCTGAACTCTCAAAGTGATTGTGCCCGTATCTGGACTCTTACGTGTGGTACCCAGTGCAAGAGTGAAGAAACCTTAGCTACCGATCTATACTAGCACAGAGACCTGCAGAGACAGGACCATTTACAGCTGCAGTTGGGACCTTGAGGAGAAAGAAAGGCTGTTTCCAGACTACCAAGTAAAGTGTACATATAAACCACATCTTGGAGCAAGATTTGTATTTACAAAAACTTTGACATCTGATATAACTTTATAGGTTGGAAACATTTGATTGAAAACATACCATCATTGGCTAAATGTTGTAGCCAGTCATATTCCTTCTCAGTCTGCTCGGCCAGTTTGTACCTTTCAGCCCATCGGAAGAGGTCACGAAGAGTAATGAAGCCCTGCTTTCCAGCAAACACTGAAGAGCCTCTGCGATACGACTGTCAGCAGGAAAACCGGCATTAGTCGTACTCAGTGGCAAGTATGCACAACTTACATAATATCCCTAACGAACTAAAGAGCCTATTAAAACGATTTCATTCCACTGAAGATTAGTTTCAAAACATAAAATATAAATGAGATGTAATCATCTGGGAAAAAAACAAGTTAAAATTCATGTATAAATAAAGAATACAAATCAATAATGAAATGCTGAATCTTAGAAGTCACACACAAAAAGATGACAGACAGCAACATAAATGGTTGTGTTGCTCGAAAATGTACACCATAGTACAGGACCATAATGGCAAGATACATAAATTATTATTATCAACTTTCTAAAAAGTTAATTTGACCATCTGATGAAGAAACTGTTAGGCCTATAACATAAAACAACTGTAGCTCTGCAGTTGACAAAGAGTTGCAGAGAATCCCTTAAATTCTCTCTCCTGAAGGACTGTACTCATCAAATATGAATATCAGAACTGTCAGATATATGAGTACCAGAAAACTTTTAAGATGATGTTAAAATATACAACAAGACAAAAAGTGAATATTAACAGAATGCATCCGGAAGATAAGATCCTTATTCTGGGAGGCCCAGGGGAAAAGATGGACTTTTGTTTCCACCAAAATAAACTGTTAAATTTGGTTACCAAACCTTATCAACGTACTCCATTTGAAACTAAATGATGAGACAATGCAATACCTGAAGATCCAGCATTACTTTAACCAACTTGCTGCAGTAGGAAGGTGGCAAACTACACCGTTTGTGCAAGATTGTTTCCAGCTCAGAACTAGGCAATTCATCAAAGTGCAACTCTACAAACCGGTTCCTAAAGGCTCTAGAAAGTACCTAGGAAATGCACAGAAAGAATATGGTAAAAAAGGTCTCTCCAACTAATTTGCAAACGCAGACGCCGCTACTCATTACAAAAAGGAAAACCCTCCACCAGATGTGAAAACATCTCTCTTACCAAGAAAGATTTACTACTCAATGCAGTCACAAAAGGAGGGAAACATTACACACCTTTCTGCCTCCATAAAGTCCTGGGGGGTTTTGGGTGGCAAACAGCATGAATCGAGGGTGTGCTTTAACAACTTCTTGTGTTTCTGTTATGAGCAATTCACGGTTATCATCTAAGAGTCGGTTTAGCGCCTCTAATACATCTGTAGGAGCCAAATTTAATTCATCTAAAATAATCCAGTAGCCCTTTCTCATAGCATCAATAAGAACACCTTGGAAAAAATAAACACTGAAAATTAGCACATAAATCAGTCCAAAGTTGTTTAAAATGTTTTACAGACATCAGCAAATACTTGGTCATCATTAAATTTCAAAGCAAATTATTCTCTGTAGCTAGTCTTGCCTCATAACACACTGTGACACTGCCTGTCCAGAAAGAACAATTTACAATGAAAATAGTCCTTTACTTCCCACTGAAGAAGAGTCAAGACAGACAAACACCCCATTTCCAACTTCTTTATTATTTCCCCATACAGTCTAGTTTCATTAAATCACTACTTCTCATACTCATTGCCAAGTTTTCCCTGCCCAGTGCTCACCCTCCTTTAAGTCTCTCAGAAATGAACAGCAGTTCAACTGCATTCTTCAAAACTTGGGCTCAAACTGCCATGAGATTAGTGGGACCCTAAGGAAGCCTGGCCCTTAACCATCACCCATTACACTGTCATGTAGTTCAAGACCAAAAAGCTCCTGAGACAGAGGTCCATGTGCTTCAACTGGAAAGGCTGAAGAGTATTAGTTGGGGAACTAGGTCTAGACGAATGAACACATGAACCCATGGAACAACTAACCTACCTTCTTTAAACACAAGCTTCCCTGAGGCATCAGATGTGTAGCAACCAATGTACTCCTGAATATCCGTGTGTTCATGATTATTAATACGCACATAGTGGTTCCCAGTGGCAGCAGCCAGCCACCGTATCAGGCTTGTTTTACCAACTGATGTCTCTCCCTGAATCAGCAGTGGGTAGGTTCTTTAAAAGATCAGCCAATAAAACAATGAAGGAAAAGAAAAAAAGAATCAAAGAAAGAAACCAGAATTAATCTGAGATTAAAAACATGACTGAATCATTTATATCATCATAAAAAACATTTCTCTAACACGTGCACATTACTAATGGAATGTCTCTCAAACTCTGAGAAATTTCAATCTAAAAATAACTGCTTGGGAAATCATCGAAGAGAGCAATTCTAGCATCTTTTTTTTTTTTATTTAACATGACTGAGTGAAAATGTACATTCCTGTATAAATTTACATGCCCACCTATATGTAGCTTCCACTGCTTTCCCTGTCCAGTGACAGCACACCACTCCTCCCCGAATTCTAGCATCTTTAATTCTACTCGTGGGAAACAGTGAGTGATATCGGTTCTTATTTATTTCTTAAATAGTGGGTGACAAGTGTTCATCAACACAACACTGAAAAGCAACTTCATAAATGGCTGATCAAAACAGTTTACATTAGTTGTTTCCACTGAAGGGACTGCATTCCAGTAGAAAAGTCACAATGCTGATTTTGAAAGGAATTATTCAGTTAGCAAACAGTAGCAATAAAGCATTTAGAAAGTTAAGGAAGTTAGATTAAATGTCATCGAGTGGTACGGTGGCAGAGCAGAGAAAAACAAGGACAACACACCCTGCTGAGACTACCCGGACAATATCCCTCAGGTTCAGCTTGACAGAAGACGTGAGAATATACGTCTCATCTATTGTAGGTTCTTTGTCTCCCATCGATATCCAGTAACCTTCAACCTGGATGAGCCGGCCTCCTTTTGGTTCTGGAATAGGCTGAAAGACAAAACAAAACCCACAGTCCACTATGGTGGCACTCTTTGAAAGGAGGCATAGAGTGGGAAAAGAAGTTGTTACTAAGAACGCTGTTGTTTAGTGTGCCTTCAGCATTAAAACCCATGGGCAAAATAGTTTTAAAAAATCAGTTTGAGGAATGAAAAAAAATAGCAGTATGTACTCATTTTAAAATTAAGAAGGCTGTTTTAAAATAAGGGAGAAAGACCCAACAAAAAAGTAGAACCACAAACCGTTATCACTCATGAATCTAGATGCAAAAATCTTCAACAAAATTCTTGCCAACAGAATACAACAATATATCAAGACAATAATCCATCATGACCAAGTGGGATTCATACCAGGGATGCAAGGCTGGTTCAACATCAGAAAAACAATTAATGTGATTAACCACATAAATCTCACAGAAGACAAGAATCACCTGATTTTGTCCATTGATGCAGAAAGGCATTTGATAAAGTCCAACACCCATTCATGTTAAAAACTCTTAGCAAAATAGGTATAGACGGCAAATTCCTCAACGCAATAAGGGCCATTTATACAAAGCCAACTGCCTTCATCATTCTGAATGGAGACTGGAAGACTTTCCCTTGAGAACAGGAACTAGACAAGGATGCCCATTCTCACCTCTCCTATTCAACATTATACCAGAAGTTCTAGCCAGAGCAATTAGACAAGGCCAAGAAATAAACGGCATCTGCATCAGCAAAGAAGTCACAATCTCCCTGTTTGCTGATGATATGATTGTATATGCAGAGAAGCCCAAAGAATCTATAAGTAAACTACTCAAACTGATACAAGAGTTCAGCAAAGTCTCAGGATATAAGATAAACATAAGTAAATCAGTAGGATTCCTTTATATCAACAATGAGGCTGTTAACAAAGAAATCATCTAACCAATACCATTTACTATAGCCCCTAAGAAGATAAAGTACCTAGGAATTAATCTAACTAGAGAAATAACAGACCTTTACAAAGAGAACTACAAGCCCTTATTACAAGAAACAATCAGAGACTTAGATAAATGGAAAAACCTACCCTGCTCATGGATAGGAAGACTTAACATTGTATAAATGTCTATTTTACTCAAAGCAATCTACTTATATAATGCAATCCCAATACAGGTTCCAGCATCATTTTTTAATGAGATTGAGAAACAAATCACCAATTTTGTTTGGAAAAGGAAGAAGCCCTGGATAAGTAAGGTACTACTAAAGAAGAACACACTGGGAGGCCTCTCATTACCCGACCTTAAAACACACTACACTGCCACAGTGGTCAAAACAGCCTGGTACTGGGACAAGAAGAGACAGATCAATCAACGGAACAGAATTGAGACCCCAGAGATGACACCATGTGCCTATGAACAGCTGATATTCAACAAATCCCTAGGACATCAAACTGGGGTAAAAACAGTATCTTCAACAAACGGTGCTGGCAAAATTGGATATCCATCTGCAATAAATTGAAATAAGATCCATATCTTACACCTTCTACAAAAACCAACTCCAACTGGATAAAAAACCTAAATATCAAATCTAAAACGATAAAGCTCATGCAAGAAAAGGTAGGAACAACAATGGAAGCTTTAATACACAATGTGGGCAGACTCCAAAATCTGTCAAACAAACCACAGTCAACAGAAAAGAAAATAGATTAATGGGAACTATTAAGAATCCAACACTTTTGCTCATCCAAAGACTTTATTAATAGAATTAAAAGGCCACCTACAGAATGGGAAAAAATATTTGGCAACTCTAGGTCAGACTGACGCCTGATCTCCGTAATCTATAAAATACTACAAAATATCAATAAGAAGAAGATAAATCACCCAATTAAGCAATGGGCAAAGGAGATGGACTGACATTTCTCTAAAGAAGAGATCCAGGCAGCCAAAAAATACATGTGGACATGTTCATGATCTTTAGTTATTAAAGAAATTGAAATCAAGACTACAATGAAATACCATCTCACCCCAACAAGGTTGGCCATGATCCAAAAAACACGAAACAACAAATGCTGGAGAGGCTGTGGAGAAAGTGGAACTCTCCTACACTGTTGGTGGGGTTGCAAAATGGTCCAGCCTCTTTGGAAAGCAATCTGGCACATCCTTAAAAAAATGGATATGGATATCCCATTTGACCCAGTAATTCAACTATCTGGAATATATCCTACAGAATCAAGGCCATTCACACCAATGGATACATGCACAAGAATGTTTATCGCAGCACAGTCCACGATAGCAAAAAGACAGAATCAACCCAGATGCCCAACAACAGAGGAATGGATAGGTAAACTATGGTATATATACTCAACGGAGCACTATGCAATGATCAAGAACAATGATGATTCCAGGAAACATCCTATAACCTAGCTTCAACTGGAAGACATTATGTTGAGTGAAAGTAGTAAACGACAAAAGCACAAATATTGTATGAGATCGAGATTACTATGGTAAGATTTCAAAAACAGACTTATGTATAGAAGACAAGACTCTTTGACAGCTGCAAGGGAGGGAAGGGAGGAAAGGTGAGGGAGGAATGGTTTAGACAGTTGGTAGAAATTTAGTTGGGTGAAATTGGTGATAGCACACATGAGAAACAAGAACAATAAAAAGTGGACTTCAGCATAACTTCAATACTGCTTCCATCTTAATCCAATATTGCAAGGACAGAAAATCTGGGGCAGGGGCAGGAGACCATGCTCTTAGGTGAAATCGAGGCCAATTGGCACAACTAGCATTTTGCTAAGAGGGCTCTCTGCACTCCACATCGGTGAGTGGCATGGGGTCTTAAAAGCTGCCAAGCTGCCATCCGAGGGCACAGCAAATGGTCCCAACTCAACAGGAACAGATGCTCACCGAGGACCAAAACGACATGGGGTAAAGACAATCCAGAAGATAGAGAGACCTACATGAGTGGGTGCCTACATAGACTCAGGACCAGAAGAACCAGATGGTGCCTGGCCACCACCAGTGATAGCCGCGATGGAGCTCACCAAGTTGAGTCTCACTGACAACACAAGAATAAAAAGGGTTGCACCCTGAGATCTCCACTAAAAGATGGCTATTGATGGTCCAGTGGCTTCGGGATTCCCCTGGGAGCATGGCCCCTGGCCCTGATGCTGCCCTTGCCAATAAATCATAATGAAGGTCCACTCTTCAGACATGAATGGACTGGACTTGGTGAGGCAGAGTGACTAGATATTGGATGCACTTCATGGTTCCATGCATAATATAGGATATTGTCCTGCTGACCCTTGGCTGGAGGAAGGAGAGTGAGTGGAGAGGAGGGGAAAGGAGACTGTTGGGAGGATCAGACATACATGGAACAGACAGGAATAGTGTGCTGTCACCAGGCAGGGAGAACAGTGGAAGCTGCACATAGGTGGGCATGTAAATTTATATGGGAATGTTACATTTACACTCAGTCATAATTAAAAACAAAATAAAATAAAATAAGGGAGGTGTGGTTTAGGGGAAAAAAACATGAATCCAAACAATTTCTCAAATACTTTACGATTCTGTTCTCTTCTGTCACCTACCAAAATTCTCACCAATGAACTATTTTGGTCTAAGCAATATATTTCACATAAATCACATTCTACCAAGAAGAGTTAGTGCTGAGCTGAGAGATGGGCTCTTACACATGATTACACTCTGGATCCCCTAGAAGACATTAAAAGCAAAATTTACCTTCTAAGAAAATTGCTCCATCAAGGATTGCACTGTGGAAGATGGAACAATCTTTCCAAGATGTGATGGAAACCATTAAGTTGAGCCACTACTTGGTCAAGCAGTGGTCAAATATATAATGTATTTCATGGACATCTGTTCCTGACTTAAAGCTGTAATTCTAGGCACTGCTTTAAGGGCTCCTTAAGGAGCCTTGGTGATGCTGTGGGTTAAGAGCTCAGCTGCTAATCAAAAGGTCAGCAGCTCAAATTCATCAGCTCTCGCTCCTCAGAAACCCTATGGGGCAGTTCTATTGTGTCCTATAGGATTGCTAAGAGTTAGAATCTACTGGCTGTAATAGTTTTGTTTTTTGTTTTCATTTTTACTGCAGTAACAGGAAGTAGAGAAGAACAATCTTTATGCTTCCATCACAACCATGAAAAACATACAAAAAAGTGATCAAGTAGAGGAAACTGCTATTGAGTTAGTAGGTAAAGCAAGCTTAAGTTTTCTGTCAACATTTTCACAGTTCTCAGGAATTATTTATTTGTCCATAAATTATTACTGACGTCAACTCCTCGGACAGGAATAGATTGGACTTGGTGACAGAGTGACCACATCATGTGTGCACTTTATGGTTCTATGCACCTACAGGATGTCATCCTACTGGTCTCTTCCTAGAGGGGACGGAGAGGGTAGAGAAAAGAGGACAGGAGATTGTTAAGAGGATATGACGTACAGAACAGAAAGGAGGAGTGTGCCATCACCAGGCAAGGAGAGCAGCAGGAGTTGCACATAGGTGGGCATGCAAATTCAAATGGGATTGTACACTTTCACTCAATCACAATAAATAAATATTAAAAAAAAGAATTACTTATTCATGCACTAATTGAACAGCTTTAAAAAAACAAAAACGAAAAACAAGTTGGGCTTCAAACAACTAACTGTAAGTCTCAAAGGTTCTCTCTTTCTAAAGAGGGAGCAATCAACATGTAAACACACCACTTGGTTAATCAGTTTCTCTCAGCCTTTTTCAACACTATATATGTTATTCTGTAATTGACTGTTAAACTCAAATGGTTGCTGTCTAAACCAGCACACACACACAGAAAATCAAAAGAAAATCAAGCAGATAAATAATAGTGCAATTATACTGCAACCACCCAGTGAAAACTGTGTGTCCATTCCATTAGAAAGCATGACACAAGAATTTCTGGAATATACTCAAGGTACAGGCTAAGAAGGGATGCTATAGTAGGCATTTACCCTAGACTAAGCAGAGACAGGGAACCCAGACTAAGGGAAACAGAACAACCAGAATGGAAATAATGAGAATGCTGGGGATATACTGTCAAAAATATAACCAATGTCACTGAACAACATATATATAAATTGTTAAATGAGAACCTAATTTCCTCAGTAAACTTTCACCAAAAGCACAATAATTATGGTCCCATTTATATTAAATAAATACTATAATTTGTCTTAATAAAACTACACACACATATCAGCATTTTAATGTCTAGGAAAATAAAATACCCACATAATTTACATAGGAAAGGACTATTTACAGGATTTATATCTCTGAAGACCAGGATTATAAGAAACTTTCACTATCTATAATACTTCTCTCTCGTGCTTAAATTTCTGCAACAAATTACATTCACAATTATACAAGTTTTGTAATACACAAACCATCTCAAAATTTGATAATTCAGAATTTCATTTAAACAGTCAAAATTCAAAACATAACATACCTGCTTCAGCAGACTTTTGACATTGCCAGAAACAATGTGTTGGCAAATGAGCTTCTGTACTAGTGGGTGTGATGCCCTGTCAAGCTGTGTTAAGAAACCCAAACAAAAGCCCTAGAAAAAACACAGATATGCGTAACACTAATCACCCTTCTGCAGTATCAGGTCAATTTACTTCAAGAACAAAATTCAACCTCTTGTGTGGTGCTGCTTCCCAGAACAACTTTCAAATGTGATGAAGACACAGAAAAACAGGGTACTTCTGGTCTAGGATGTGCTCTGATAATCTAACTGGAAAGCATGGTGAATCTGTCTGCATCCTCACTGGCTGCATCCCCCCTGCCTGCCTTCTATGGTGTCCAACCCAGCCCCTCCCCAAAGACAGCCCTAAGGAAGACCTCATAGAGCGAGCGCTGGATGCTGCTACACGGGTTGGAGGCTGCAAATCGTAGGGCCCTGCAGAGAGTCCGAAGGCTGTAGTGAGGTCTGTGGCCGGTCCCATCCACCAATCTGGTCCCAGACTCTTTCCGCACAACTGTGTAGAAACTACAGAGAAGATGCAATTTAGGTGACTTTATCAACCAGTACGGATACTTTACTTTGTTGTTGCTCCCCCTCTACAGAAGGCCCAAAGACAATTTTTATACATCATAAACCGTTCAGCTTGGAACTTCTGGTGGCGTAACAGCTTAGTGCTATGCCTGCTAACTAGAATGTCTGCAGTTTGAATCTGCCAGGTGCTCCTTGGAAACTCTATGGGCAATTCTACTCTGCCCTATAGGGTCACTATAGTTGTAATTGATGAGATGGCACTGGGTTTGTTCGTTTGTTTTTAACAGTTCAACTTAGTCCCAATTTCTGAAGGCACACATCCAAATCTCTCAGGGATGGAAAGGAGGACTGCGCTGTCACCAGGCAGGGAGACCAGAGGGAGCCACAGGCAGGTGGGCATGCAAATTTGAAGTGTATCATAAGCTTTCTTTCAATCACAAAAAAAAAAAGAGAGAGAGAGCTACTAATAATGAAAACTAAAAAAAAAAAAATCTCTCAGGGAACTTTATTAAATGTATTGATCCATACTCACAAGCTATCTTTCCAAACAGTAAATGGAGAACTATCAACTTTCTTTGGGAAATTTGAAGTGTGATGTGCAATTCCTCTAGCTAAAAGGTTCCGAGAGGGACAGGAGAAGCTTTTGTCTCTTACAGGAAAAAGATTGGGATGTGTGGGGTCCTTAGTGACAATTCAGCGAGTCCAAACCCAGAGTCAGCTCCAAAATGGGAGACAAAGTCCTTACATAATCTATAATAGTGGCGGGCAAACACAGAGAACAAATACCATGTCTTTCTTGTAAGCTATGAATATGGCTATAATCAGTAATCCTAAAATATTAAAACATAAAAGACACAACCACTTCTATCACCACTGCCACACTTCAGAATTACAGAGGACAAGATGCGAGACATTTCTGAATGAAATATGAAGTGTCTCAAATTCAAAAATTCATGATCAAATACCACAAGACCAATTTTGATCAAATATGCATCACAGATGAACTGCAAATTCGTGCTCAAAGGGATTTTGCTTCAGTCTTTGCAATCTACCCTATATATCATCAGTAAGAATGCAAAAGAACCTATAATGCAGAACAGAGGTTTTACATATATGGAACACACACTGGTGTACTACAAGCATTTTATAAGAGCCCTTGGGTTATCTCTAGCCCCACTGCTCTATCTCAAGCCTTCTAAATTTTAACCACACATACGTCTACCACTGTGCAAATATTCCAGCCTCACAAAAAGTGTTGCAATTTAAGGTGTTGTGTGGTAAACCATTCTGTTGTTTGTTGTGTGCTGTTACGTCGATCTTGACTCACGCAACCCATGTGACAGACGAGAACTGCCCAACAGGGTCCCCCAGGCTGCAAGCTTTACAGGACCACATCATCAGGTCTCATCTCCTGCCGAGCCGCTGGTGGGCCTGAACCGCCAACCTTTGGGTTAGCAGCTGAGCACTTAACCAACGCACAACCAAGACTCCACTAAAACATTTTCAACAAATGTCTCTTTGACTAGCTATTTGAAACAAGACTTCTGGACTTGATTTTCTAACTCTATACTGCTTTACAAAGTGTTTTTTTCTTCACTGATCACAACCTAAAATATTATTATATCTCTCTATATTTACTAGTATCTTCACCTCTAGAATTACAGCTCCATGAGGAGAAGTACGATTTTGTCTATTTTATTAACAGCTATATTCCTATCTTCTGGGTATTCAAAAAATGTTTATTTAAAAACTGAATGAACAAGCCACAAAATAAACCCTAAAACACTAACATGATCCTTTTCAATCTTTTTACATATTGAGAGTTTCTTTCTAGATGACACAGAAAAAGTGACTTCCCAAGAAGACAAAATTCATTTCTGGAAAAGCCAGTGCAAGAATTCAGACTGTCCAACACAAAAAATTGAATATGGGTTCCTCATGACATACAAAAACCAGGGGAGACTCAAATTAAAGCAGCAAGCCACACGATGATTGCTCCATACATCATTCAACTAAGCATCTGTTAACTCCACACTTGACTGAATCAGCTAGATCAAACTTTGTACATCCCACGTAGCTAGTATACAAATTACAAATTGAAAGTAAGATTTCATTAAGGCAGATGAAAGTACAAGCCATTTACCTCTATCTCCTCTAGAAACTCAAACTCTTAGCTATGGATTCCGAAATAATTACAAGAAAATAATTTGTTTATGTATTCTCATAGGTAGTAGTAATTAGTAATTTTCCTTAGGAAAAGCTTAGCAAGTTCATATAAAATTTGAATTTCAAAGCAGAAATCCAAATAATACTGCTTCCATCAGTCTTCTCTGGTTAGAAGCAAAAAAAAAAATCAATCAATCAATCTATAAGCATGAGACACATTTTTTTATCTTTGGGAAAAAATTACAGACACACAAAGAGAACTTACTTTATAATTCCTTGCACTGTGCTCTTGTTTACACTCAATCCTTTCAGATAATCCATGATAAGAATGTGTAAGTCTTCTTTACCTTCCAATTCTTCTACATAAAGTTCTGTGAACCTGTAAGACAGTTACTAAATAATAACTATCTTTTAGGAGGTTAACAGCTATTCTGACAATAGAAAGCTAAGAAACAGAAATTGATGTAAGTTCATTTTAACTGCTTGTAGAACAAAACATAAAAGCCTTTCAACTTTAGATACACACTGTTTAAAATAAAAGATAATGTAGATATTACCAAAAACACTATCTTTATCATTTCTTATCCCCGGAAACCCTACAAGGCAGTTCTACCCACTCTGGCTTGCAAGGTCACTGTGAGTTGTAATTGACTCAGTGGCACTGGGTTTGGTTTTGGGGTTTTGGTATTACTTCTTGTATGCAACAAACTCTCCTACACATAGTCCTTACAACTAAAACAGTTACAAAAATAAGATGCAGTTTTTCTCATTTTAACAAAGTGTACGTGTACCATATGCATAACAAGAAAGATAAAATGGTTGCAGCAGGAGAAAACACACCAAATGTAGCCTCTAAAATCCACCCCCAGCGGCTTTGATCAGTTTTATAAGGCAGAATCTTATCAACTTTTAACACCATTTTAAAAGCTCAAAATGAAACAAAAGGTTACCAAAAAGATAAATTAAACATTTAAAAAACTACGGACATTTACTGCTTCTAAATATCATACACATAAAACAATAATAACTAAGTACCATGTCCATGTCTGTGCTTGGCAATGAAAACAGGAAACTTAAAAAGCTTTTACAGCCTATTAGCATGCTCCAAAGAGGACTGAGCTTCTGAAATGCACTCAGACCATATGAAAAAAATTTCCATTAAGTACAAGGTAGCAACAGAAGGACCAAAAGCTTTCAACAATATCTATGAGCCATTAAGTGTCATACTAAGAACCCAAATGAAATTTTCCAGTATTCTGAAGTTCCCCTTACTCCCACCATTATAGAAAGTAGAGAAATATGTGTGAGAACAAAATGATAGTCCTTTATTACAGGATCCGACTCAACGGCACTTGGCTTTATTAGAGGCCAATAAATTTCAAGCACTCTGTTCAATTTTATCAAGTTTGGTCACACTAATTATTTCTAATTTATTAAAAAAATAAAAAGTCTTTTACATCAGGTCATGTCACTTCACCTGTTTCTAATTCCTGGTGGGAGATTTCTTTTGCCCACATCAGTTGCTGGATTCATGCAAGCAAATAAGCGGAAGTCAGGATGACGAACCAATGGCTCTGTTGGGACAAAGTTATGAATCTTCAACAGCTTATAGAAATCAAGTGATCAGCCACAGTCTAACTCCACAGAACCCCAGGCCCAGCAACTCTGCCTCAGGTTGGTGCTGGCTGCTCAAATAATCTTCGCCCTTCCTGAAACGTCACCGCAATTACTATCCAGCCCTATGTATACACTAATTAAATGCTGCCATTCTCCCATCTTTCTTGTGCAGCTATTTGAAGTTATATTTATGTCTTATTATCTATTCACCTATAAACATTCTGTGACTGTATCACATGTGTAATATCCACAACCCATGTGGTTTGAGAAATTATGTCTTAGCCATTCATGTAGTCCTCATATCATCTAACAGTACAACGCACTTGGGGGAAAAATAACTACCTGAAAAATGAACAAATCCTGTTGTGAGACCCACAGAACCCACCTAAGCAAAAGAATTTCACTCTAAACTGGCCAATAGGCCTGGTACCAAGTCAAACACCCAAGAAGACAGAGTGCTACCTGTGTCTCCTCGATCCAGCAACACCAGGGAGCCGGAGGATCCTTCAAGTAAACCACTCAAGCATTCTAACGTTTCTGGAGCAGCCAGATTAATCTCATCCAACAAGATCCACTCTCCTTTCTTTACAGCCTGAGCTAAGGTGCCCTAGAAGAATACAAAGTAAAATGTTAAGAATTCATTTCAAATAACAACACAGTCACCAAGAAAACAATTATACAAGCAAGGTCAGAAACACAGGCAAGGGCAAACCTCACCCATACAACAAGCCTAGCGCTAAATGCCATCAGGTCTGCAGACTAAGGCCAAGTAAACTTTTCAAAAAGGCCAAAAAGGCCAAAAGGCCCAAAGGAATATCTTTGAGCTTTAGATGCAATGAAGTAGATCTTCCCATTATATTTAGGTGGTTAAATAAATGCTTACCTACAATGTATTCAGGCGTCACCTAAATGGCTTAAATAGTAAAGATACTACAAATACACACAAGGTCAGATTATAAGTATACTAAGAGCAAATATCTAAATCACCAAAGCAGTCAGTGGCTGATGACACAGCTTTTCATAGTTGCTAAAGATCTAAATTAATATTTCTGCAGCTCTAGCCTGGAGAGATTTTATCTCTTCAAGCTGTATTTCTAAAAGCAATATAAATAAATCTTACAATTCACTCAAATGACACAGTATCAATGGAATTTAGTCATTAAACTGATTATACTTTTGTTTTCATACTGACCCTAATAAAGTATCTCCTATAAATTTAATTTAAAAAATACAACAGAACAAATCTACTTACTCAGTGTTTTACTACAGTATTTAACACTTTAGTTGATTCTTCTAGAACAGTCATATTAATAAGCACTGATGACCAAATTTCTCACACAAATGGACATATGCCTGAGTGAGTGAGCTTTCTCTCAAATTAGATACCTATCTCTTTCAGGATATAACGGGGTGGTCTGAAGGGCATCATAGAAATAAACAAACATGCCCAAGTCACTAATCTTTAACCACGCTGACCATTCTTACAGGATCACAAAACAGCACCCAGAAATATTCATGCCCAGAAATGAAAAACAGGCACTAACCTTAACCAGTAATCCCTCCTGATGTCTTCTTAAAACCAAACAACAACTTAGCTTGACTAGCAAAAAAATGTCTGCCTTGAGCATTATGCTGTCTTAAGAACTATCTGTACAGTATCAGATCGATAATAGCAATGCAAAAGGTTAGAAAGCAATCTCAGCCAATAGTGAGCATATGTTAATAGGGGAGAAAAAACAGAAAAGAAGGGTACGAATGGGTGCATAACTCCAAGAAGGTAATCAGTTATCACTAAACAGCAAATGGAGAAATCGCTGGTATATGCTATGCTATGTATATTCTCAACAACAAAACAAAATTTAAAGTAAAAGATGGAACACTAAAGAGAATGGTTCTTTCTCAGACATGCACACGCACACGGCTATGAAAGAACATAGGATTCACTATTTATTGTCAACTGTAGCTTTAAAAAAATAACAACAATAGTACTCATGAAGATCTTGTAATTTTCATAAAGGTTATTTTTTCAAAATCTTCCCCCCAAGACATTATTTCATTAGATGTTCATTATTACCTCCTGAACAGAAAATACTAAAATATTACCATGAAGAGACAGAAAATAGCACCCAGTCCTTCCCTTAACCTAAATAACTGTAACAAAATACCTCTACAAAGGCAAACAAGAGCGCATTTTCAGTCATTTTCATCTGTTGCTGGGCATGGCTAAGCCTAAGGCCAAATGCTTCCCACTTCTCTTTTAGGAGTAATCCTAGAAAAGATTGAAGACAAGAATTTATGACATTTTGTGTAATATAACAACCTTTCAACAATAACTAGTTGCTGGGAAGTCAACTCTGATTCATGGTGACCTCATGTGTGTCAGGACACTGCTCATTTTTCAAAAATAGATCGCCAGGCCCTTTTTCCAAGGTGTCTGTGGGTGGACTTGAACTTCTGACCATCTGGTTAGCAGTTAAGTCCATTAATGTTTGCACCCCCCAGGGGCTCATCATAAGCTTGAAACATACAAGAAACAAACAATGAGAGAAACTCACACAAAATTAAGCATCTTAGACAGAAGTATAAAAAGTAATGCTAACTATGTGCCACTACTGTACTAATTAACTTATTTGAACACTTATTAACTCATTTATCCCTCACACTGACCCTGAAGTAGGTAACCTTATTTCCACCTAATAAACGTAGCAGCACAGAGAATTTAAGCAAGCTACCAAGAGCCCCTGGCTATAGAATATGGGTCACTGGAAGTCAGTTCTTTTGCTGCGAAAATGTGACCAGCTGATCACCCCACGGTCCCTGTACACCAGTAGTACCACTGACTGACCACCATGCAGCACCCGTACGCCAGCATTACCAGTCGTTTCTGTGAGAATCATGTCTGGAATCCTGACAGCAGCAACACTTCAATGTGTACTGATGTGTATTACTTTTTTCTCCCCCTACCTAAATGTGTATTGTTTTATCCTCCTCCTACCTAAACTCCTTGCTGAATTCTACTGAGCTCCAGCCTCATATGATCCTACCAGCAGTCTGGGTCATATCCTTACCAGTTTCACTCTCTTTTCCACCCTTGTTGATGGCCGACTTGTGAACATGTTGCATTAGTTTCAGGAGATCACGCCATCGTTTCTGCCTGTAACAGGTCTGAATATGCCCCAAGAATGTAAAGTTTTGCTTCTTGGAAAACGTCTGGGAAAACAGCTCCTCAAACCCCTCCCGTAAGGGTAGCCAGATAAGCTTATGATCCACTGGCTTGTAACTGAAACAAAGGGTAAACGTGACTCACAAAGAGCTGAAGCTTACAGCAATTAGAGAGCATGGCTTAAAAACAGGATGCGGCTTAGAATGTCATTCAATCAAAATCAGAAATAATACCCCCCCAAAACAACAAAATTAATCTCTGTTAAAACTGTATATCAAAATCCATTTCTCTCAGCTATGTATTTCAAGGGACTACAACAAAGATAAAGACTATTATTACATAACAGTTATGAAAAAAACATACAATTTCCTAGTTAGCCATTAAAAGGCATGTCATTTATTTTATTAACATGTTTAAATAAAGATAATTATAAGGCTTAATGATAAATCATATTTTATTTAAATTGACCAAAAAGATTTGAGAACATTTTAGAAGAAAAATACATTTGAAACTGATTTACTGAAGTATATGAACTCAGCCCATGCATTCTCACTGGGGGTGATGATGCTTTCAAGGGGACCAAATTAGTTTAGAAGTGAGAGGACAAAAAAAAAAATCTTAGACATTCCCATGGTTTGTGGTCCCCCAAAAGCTCCCCTTTAATTTTTAATTTCTCTCCTATATTCCTTAACATTTAATTTCTCTCAATACAGAGTTAGGAAGTAAGTCACTTAAATTTAAATTTCCTGGGAAGGCTGAAAGGGGTGGTGATAATTTTTAAAAACAGGTAAAAACAAACAACAGAGAAGAGATAAATGAGTACTACTAAAAATCCAACACCTATGTTCAGCCAAAGAATTTATCAAGAGTTGAAATACTACCTACAGAATGGGAAAAAAATATTTCACAACTACATGGCAGATAGACATCTGATTTCCATAATCTACAAGGCACTGCAAAATATTAACAAGAAAAAGGTAAATAACCCAATGAAACAACGGGCAAAGGAAATGGACAGACACTTCACCAAGGAAGACCTCCAGGCAACCAAAAGACACATGAGTAAATACTCATGATCATTAGCTATTAGAGAAATCCAAATCAAAACTACAATGAGATACCATCTCACCCCAATGAGGTTGCAGTAATCCAAACAACACAAAACAACAAGTGACGGAGAAGTTGAGGAAAGACTGGTACTCTCCTGCACTGCTGGTGGGAATGTAAAATGGTAAAGCCTCTTTGTAAAGCAATTTGACGCCTTCTTAAAAAGCTGGAAATAGAAATACCATATGATCCAGCAATCCAAATGCTTAGAATATATCCTGCAAAAGTAAAGGTGGTCACTCAAACAAGACACATGACATGCACACGAATGTTTACTGCAGCACTGTCCACACTATCAAAAAGATGGAATAAACTTAGATGCCCATCAATAGATGAATGGGTAAACACACTATGGCACATACACATAATGTAACACTATGCAATGATAAAGAACAATAATGATCTTAGGAAGCATCTCATAACCTGGTTTCAACCAGAAGACATGACACTGAATGAAATCAGTCAGCTGCAAAAGGACAAGTATTGTGTGAGACCTCTAGTATAAGGACTTAAAAATGGCCTTATGTACAGAAGATGACTCTGGTGGCTACAAAGATGGGGAGGGCAGGAAAGGATGTTCACAGATTAGATAGTCAATAGTAATTCGGTTAGGTGAAGGGAGTGACAGCACACAGTAGAAGCTGATCAGCATAGCTGGACTGCACCAAAAACATAGGTTTTCTAAACTCAACCCAGTATTTCAAATGACAGAGTAGTACGGACATCGAGGTCAACTGACATAACTAGTCTTTTGCTAAGAGGGTCTTCTGCACCCCATATTGGTGAGTGGCATCTAGGGTCTTAAAAGCTAGCAAGCTGCCATCTGAGGAACACCAAATGCTCCCTACAAATCTGGAACAGATGACAACCCAGAACATCAAAGACATGAGGAAAAACAAGCCCAGGAGACAGAAGGATCCATGTGAATAGGAGACCGCATCAGCATGAGATCAGAAGAACCAGATGCTGCCCAGCCACCACTTTACAAAGGCAGCTGTGACAGGGGACACAAGGTAGAGTGCCTGAAATAACACAAGAAAAACAAGTGTGCAGTTCATGAACTCTACTAAATACCAGAATTGATCATCTCATAGCCTGGAAGGTTCCCTGCGAACATGGCTGCTAGACTTGCTGCCTGCCTGACCTGAAACCAGTACGGAGGTCAACTCTTCAGACAGGAATGGACTGGACTCTGGGACACAGTGTGAGCATGTGGTACATACTCCATGGTTTTATACATTTACAGGAGGCTGTCCTGCTGCTTTCCTTCTGGATGGGAAAAGAAAGGGTAGAGTGGAGGGGACAGGTGTTCATTAAGAGGAGAGTAGAAGTAAAGAGTGAAAAGAAGGAGCATGCTACAGGGTGAGAAGTGCACATGGAGTTGTACATAGGCAGGCATGCAAAATTGATCTGGATTGTATGCTTTCGCTTAGTCATAGTAAGCAAAATATGGCTGAGAAACACTACTCTTGTTAAAAGACAAGCTGCCCAACCAGCACTGATTGTTCCTTACTTCTTTTACCATCATTTAAAATGTATCACTCTGACATTGGAAAATCTTACACATACATCTCTCTGTGGCCTAAGACATCAAATACTACAATCCAAGAAGATAATGTAGTAAATTTTATTTCCAAGAAACATAATTTTAGCTGGGAACTGAAATGACACCAAAATGTGTTTCAGAAAAGTTAAGAACAATTACAGAACTAATGGACTGCTATTTACTTACTAGCCTGTGTGGGAGGGACAACTCAATAGATAAAAAGCCAATGTCCTAATACTGAGCATGCTTGACAGAAGTATCTGGGTCCAGAGATAAAAAGGCAGGCATGAGAACTTCAAACTCATTTTCACTTACCCAGTTTGGCACTGATGACATTAATGGAGAGAATTCTTTATTCCATTTATTCAATAAATACTTACTGAGAACTCACTATACACAGGCACTGAATAAACAAGACCTACAAAAGCCTGTCACAGTGTGGCTTACAAGACAATAAAGAAATCAATCTAGTATCAACCATCAGGCAAATGAAGCCTATGTAATGGGTTGCTTGTTGGTCATCTGGCTAGAGTCAACAAGGTGTTTTACTGAAGACGGGCCATCTGAAGAAGATCTTACACTGGTGGCACAGTAGGCAACTACTACAGCTGGTAACCAAAAGGTCAGCAGTTTGAATCCATTAAGTGCTCATTGGAAACTGTATGGGGCAGTTCTACTCTGTCCTATAGAGATGCTATGAGTCAAAATCAACTTGATAGCAGTGGATTCGGGGTTTTTGGTTTAAATAAAGTGACGAAGTACGCTAAGTAGGTATGTGCGGGTGGTAGGCGGCACCACATGGAGGACAGAAAAACAAGATGCAACACGTAAGAGAGTACAGCTGGAGATCGTCACAGGTGCAGAAACATGATTATGTCAAAGTGCAAATGGCCCGATTAGGAAAGGTTTTGTAGGCCAAATAGAACCTCTGAATTTTATTCCACATGGACTGAGAAGTTAATGGAGGGTTTTGGGGAACAGAGTGATTCCGATCTGATTATACTTTTAAAAGATCATTTCAACTATTAGATGAACAAGAGACTGTAGGCAGGTTAGAAGCAGAATTAGAAGGACAAAAGGCCAATGTACTGATTCAAGTAAGAGATGATGAATTAGAAAGGCAACAGTAGAACTGGTGAGAAACTAAATATATCTGCCATTTTAAATAAAAGTGCTGGTCTTAAAAATAACAGTAAAAATGGGATCCAAAGCTAACGATGGCAGCAAGTTAAGAACAAACATGTTCACGCCAGACTGTCTGGGTTCAAATCACAGATGTGTCATTACTTTGAATAAACTCCTTAATTCCTCTGATCCCCAGACAGCTCTTACGTAAAGTGGGGAGAATTACAGTATACACCTTATGGCTGTTACAGCCAAGTGAGTTAACATATAAAAAGCACTCAAAATAGTGTGTGGTATACAATGAGTGCCATATAACAGCTCCTACAGTCATTACTACTGATTCTTTCAGCCTAGTTCATTTGAGAAAGAAGTGGCTCAGTATTTCAAATTAGACCGAGTTCCTTAAAGGAAAAGTTCATTCACATAAAGTTGAGTACAGTGACTGAAACAGTTTAAGTCAACACAAATTTGAATTAACGAAGAAAATAAATAAACCTATACATACTTCAGAAAAACAGCACATAAAAAAAACAGAAAAGCAACTACAACATAAATCCACGGGGAACCAACCTGAACTCAAAATGGAAAAATGGCTGAAGCAGTACAGAGTAGGGTTTTCAAAGCATCTTCTAGAGAAGAGATACCTCCGGAGATACCTAAAGATCAGGGAGGCCTAGAAAACTTCACTCCAAAGGCAGGCAACTTAGCTGTGACCACATATAAAAGTTCATTTGAAAATGGCCAAAACGGAAGGATTCTCCAAAATTATAACATAACTGTGTTTTGCTGATACTGTGTTATAGATCATGACGTATAAAAGAAACACAAAACAGCACGTGCTAAGTAATGAAAACACTGGGGGAAAAAATTCATTTCATGGTCAGGGTTCCTGGTTCCTAGAGTGATCTGCTACCCTCTTCTGTGGCGTTTCTTTTAGGAATGGTTCTGGGTGATGATATGGAAGAGGCAGGTCAGCTGTATTCTCTTTGCTTGTTTGTTTTGTTTAGTTCTGTTTCTATGAGATCTTTTATTTTTTTCCTATACTTTTTTTTCTCTTCACTGCCAAGTTCTCCAAGGGCTACCGCTCCCTCTCTGTGATTGTTTGTCCCTGAGTTGGCCTCTTCCCTGTTGTCCGTTATGTGAGCCTTTGCTCTGTATTTACCACTTAGTGCTGGACCCACTGTTTCTGGGGACAATTTTATCTGCTTCCTCCAAGACCTCTACACCCTCTACTGTTTTTCATGGCATGCCTTAAGTCCTCCCCATTCCTAACTCTGTTGGAATTCAGTTTACCTTTCTACTCATATGTAATATGAAGCTCTATAAGCTGCCAATAAAAAAGCTACTTTAAATGTAACAATAGATTATAAATTTAATTAAAGAAAAACATATACCATGATAATACTAATAAAAAACAAGAGGGTATATATACTAACAAGAATCATAAGGCAATCTGCAGTAATGTACACTGCATCATTTAGGAGCCTAATGGCCTCTTTTAATAATAGTTTTTAGAAAATGAATCTAAAGGACTCAGGCTTGCAAACCAGACTAGTATCTTTTTTACATAATATTTAATATTTGTGTTATTTAATATATGCAAAATATACTCATAGCCCTGGTTGCCCAGTGGTTAAGGTCTTGGCTGTTAACCAAAAGATTAGCAGCTCAAATCTATCACTCACTCTTTGGAAACCCTAGGAGGGACTTCTATTCTGTCCTGGAAGGTCTCTATGAGTCGAAATCAATTTACAGTTAACACAATTTATACAACATAATAATAAAACTGTCACGGAACTGTAACTAAGATGGGAACTAGACCCTCAATAGGAATATTGCTCCTTCCCCAACCCATCTCCTTCCCTATTCCTAGATTTGTTTTCAATGCACTTGCCTTTTTTTGTCTTTTAACTATTATTGGCCTTCCCATCTTATACATAAGGATTCTTAATCAAGGGAATCACCTAAATACCTCAAATGTAACATACATTAAAATATTTAATTTATAACATTTTCTAGCAATACCAGTGTACAAAAAGGACATACTTCCAAGTGTACAAAATGTGAAGAGTAGAAAGGTTTTCTTTTGATAGCTGATGTTAACCTCTTAACAAGGAAAAATGAACATATTCTTTTCACCAGGTTTACACCAAAGCAAACAATAATCTATTCCATAGTTTTTGTAATATCAATTCTCTGGGGCACAGGTGGGCTTCTGTGTACTTATTACATTTAAAACTACCTGCAGTGACTAACGTTATACTATTACAAATTCTTAGAAAAGAAACCTTGTTCAGGTTTAACTAGCACAAGATTAATGCCATCTGTAATTTGCATACAAAACAGTAGAAAAATATTGGCAACACATGTAGGTACAACACTGAGAAAAATACACAGTAGGATAGATACGTCTACTAACATGCCCCTTAGATTAATAAGAACATAACCACCAAGTACCTCAATCAGGGAATGAAGAGACTGAATAGGAATTAACTAAACAGAAGTAAAATTAAAGCAAGGCAGAAACACCACTCTGGAAAAATGAAGGTAGAATTACAGTAAGAAAGATAAACACCAGCTGACCGATTAAAAGGCTGAAGATAAATTAGAACATAAGTTAGACATCTGTGAGCAGAACAGATGAACTGTGTTAGGAGGGCAAAAAGAAGAAAAGCATCAAAAAGAATAGTATTTTCAATAACACTAGCCAGAGCACGCAAGAATATGATATAAAGAATGACAACAGAAATACTGTTACAGCATAACGTGCCCTCAGATAAAAGAAGAGGTTTCTGGTAGATTCCATAAAAAGCAAAAAGGATCGTAAATTCAATTATTTTATGTCTTTAAAATATTTTTTTTTTAAAGCAGTCATTCAGAGTTAATAGGACAGATCCCAAAACAGCTCAGTATAAGACATGCCTTTAGCATCCATCAATTCTGTAGCCTTCAACATAAGCTAAAATTGTTCATGAAACTAACACTTTCAAAACCACCAACAGGGAAGGAGGGCATTTTAACAACCACAGTGGAGGCCCATAAGCAACACTTAACGAAGAAAAATGCCGACACTCGGATCACTTCATGTTGCACATGTTACTGAACTACAGGAGTCGCAGCTGCAGGCAGTGAGTGTGCCTCTGGAACTGAGAACAACTGTACTGTATTCACAAATACAAGGTGACTGCATACTTAACTGGTTTGGTTCTCCCCATCCCATAATTATGAACTTTTGAGGGCCAGGAGCTCTAGTGCTTTCTAAAAAGAAGAGAAAAATCCATATGCCAGAAGCAATCCAGTAAAAACTTGTGATGGGGTGGGGGAACTGGTATGAGAATCTGAACATTTTTTCTCACAGTATGTTTTGAGCTTTATAAGAAAATATTTCTTACATGAAGCAATAAACACAAAGTAAAAAAACAAGACAAAATATTAAACCTAACTCACCCTCCAAGCAAGTCTGCAGTGTCACTTTGTTGGTTCATATTGACAACTCTCAAACGGTGGCCTTTGAAAAAGAAACAAGCAAAAGATAATTCCAAAAATTTAAAGAGTGGCAGGTAATGTGCAGCATGGTAAAGATGTGGGAACATGGGTACAGGGTAAACTGAAACAAATTTTAAAGTGTGCATGTCCTTAGAGCCTCTCATTTTACTTCAAGGAGTCTTAACCATTTAAAATTTTTCAAATAATCCTATGAGATACATGTACAAGAAGATTCACTGAAGTATTATTACACTAGCCTCAGGCAACTGAAAACAACAGAAAATGTCCTTGAGTAAGTCAATGCCCATAAATCAGTACTAAACAAACTTTTAACATACAAATCTATAATTTCTCATATTTAGGTATTAAATGTTATGTGTAGTATTACTCAGTCGTTAAAAACCATGAGGCAGTTCTGTTTCTAAAGTTGCCTAATTTGCTTAACTAAGTGCAATATGTATAGTATGATTTCATTTGTTTCAACACAAATCTATCTTGTATATATATTTGTGGTACAGAGATTAGAAATGAAAAAGATAATGCCAATCTGTTAATGCCAGCATAGTGGCTTAAATTTCTGGAGAAAAAGATTACATGTAGAGTGGTAGCAGTTTTTAAACACCAGTGTTCTTTAATTATTTTTATTTTTTTTTTTAAAAAAGGGCAGCCAGTGTAAAATGTTCATTGTTTAGGGGCAGAAGCATTGCCCTCTATAACTCACCTGTAATATGAGCCAAGTACTGGACAGTAGACGTTTTGCCAGTTCCGGTCTCTCCCACTAGCAACACAGGCTCCCCTTTGCTAACACACACAGCAAGCTGTTCTATAAGAACAGAGGATGGCCGTGTGGCTGCAAAAGTGAACTGCTCCCTAGGACGGGGAAAAAGCAATTAGAAACCAGCCTCCAAGCTTCTGCTATGGGGAAGCAGATTTTCCATACTCAACAAACAAGAATGGAAAGATATCTCAAACTGACTGCCTTCTTACCCTAAAGATGTTCTTAAATCATATGAATTACAGAATTCATTTATTCTGCAGACACTGAGTATTTATGCACCTGGTGCTATACTATATAGTATATAGGCTCTAGAGACAACAATATATTATCTGTATTAGCGAAGCAAACTTGGGAAACTGAATTCTACGCCAAAGTCTTCTGATCTACGAAATATGGACAGTAATTGTACTTAGTTCATGATTACTACAACCACTACATGAAAAAAACACACAAAGCACTTACTACGATGGTGTCTAGTCATATAAACCCATTTCTATTGAATTGATTCCAACTCATAATGACCCTATAGGACAGAGGAGCACTTGCTCCACAGCGCTTCCAAGGAGTAGCTGGTGGATTCTAACTGCCGATCTTTTTTTGGTTAGTAGCCAAGCTCCTAACCACTGCAACATGAGGGCTCCATCTACCCATACAGTAAGTATTTAATAAATGTTAGATCTCAGAATCTCATATAAGCCTTGTTTTCAATGAATTTACAGACTGACTTCCAACAAAGACTTACTTAACAAAACACACTAGAGTGAATAAAATCAAAGATTCATCTTTGCTAATCCCATGCGCCAACCAGCCATCACATCTGTCACGGACACACAGCTGTTTCTCCGTATCGGAGAGGACTGGTTCTAAGACCCTCACGGAGACCAAAATCCACAGATGCTTAACTCCCATATATAAAACGATGTATTATTTGCATATAACCTACATACATCTTCCCATATACTTCAAATCATCTCCAGATCACTTATAACACCTAATACAATGTAGATGCTATGTAGACAGTTGTAACACTGTATTGTTTAGGGAATGACAAGAAGGGAGGCAAATAACAAGTGTTGGGGAGAAGCTCAGGATTTGTGAAATGATGGGAGGCTAGAGCAGGGTATGCCTACGCATCACTTTATTCATGTGGACTCAATATAGTGTCTGGTACATAGCAAATCTTGTTTTGTTTTTTGGAACTTTCTTTTTTTCAAATATTTTCTAATTCACTGGATGACCCAGAAGTGCAGGATCTGCAGATATGGAAAACGTTACTCCTCACCATGCACCATGGTGGAGAGATCACAGTTCGGACATACATTCTGCACAAAGGTAAGGGACTGGACCAGATCATCTCTCAAGTCCTGACAACAGTTCTCAGATTAGCGTAAAACCCATTTACCTCTGTATATGGACAGCATCACTTTGTTTCCGTAGGAGCCGCACTCGACCCACTTGTACATCTAGCTCATTGACCACAATTTCTGGCTTATACAGTTGGCAGAAGTAGTCAGCCTTTAGGAGAGGAGACATTTCACCTGAGTAAAATTCTGTATACTCTTCACACACTTCCTCATTCATGGAGGCTTGCTGTGTTTCTCTACTTATCCCTTCTCAAAGAAGTACTCTTTACTTTCAGGAACACTGCGTTTTTAGCTCAATTCTTTAATCCTTTTATAAATTTCTCGTATTTTTTTTTAAATGACATGATACTTTTTTTTCTCTGTCTGTATCTAAAGGGAAGACTTTGGCATATCCCAACAGAAAATGAACAGAAAGCTGTGCTCCTAAAAGATGTGAAAAAAATTCAAATCACTTTTTGCTTCAGGCTCTGTGCTCCTCTGCTTTCAAGTTCTCATGTAATGCAGTAAATGAACTGAACACACCATGATACATCTGACTATATCTACAGTAAAAAGAGATGGTGTGACACACACGACTGGATGTCTACCCAACTGCCATCCCTCTAACACAAGGAATTCAAATGTTCTGTTCAGGTTTGGGTCAGGGTGAAAGGGGTGGAGGGCTCAGGTAAGATGAGGCCCTCGTAAGTCAAAGAGGATGATCACTGGTCCACACCACCACCCACTGCTGTCAAGTTGGGTCTGCCTCATAGGGACGCTAGAGATCAGAAAAGGACTGCCCCACAGTTTCCAAGAAGCAACTAGTGGATATGAACTGCCAACCCTTTAGTTAGCAGACACTGCACTTAACTCACTACGCCACCAGAGTTTCCAACCATTGATCAGTCTAAGGCAACTGTGGTGATTTTATTCCTCTTAGCTATTAACACGCATATTTTTATTATTTAAGCCATTTCTAGTTGGCTGCTCTGTTACCTATGGCCAAAACCATCCCAAGTGTTTCAGAAGCCTAAGGGACATAGTCCCTGACATAAGGCTTTATAAAAGAGTCATCACTTGCATAGAAATGCCAGAAACATGCCTTAAGATGGACTCAAGAACACTATCAACACCACTACTGAAAGATTCTCTCTCCTCTAAAAAGGTGTGTTTTGATATAAAAAGACCTGCAAAATATTAACAATGGTAGCAATGACTCTGACCCTAGTTAATCATTTTACAGGTGTTCATGGTACTATTCTTTTCAACTTTTTTGATGTTCAAAAACACTAATAATAAAAAGATGGAAACAATATTCAGCATAAAACTACCAAGACAAAGTACAAGTACTGAGTCTACAGCCTACAGAATAAAACCCTCACTAAGACACTGGATAATAAGGCATACATGTGACAAGGACATAAGGAAGTTCACTTTAGGAATGTGGAATAATTGGTGAGCCACGTAACAGAGGAGTATCCAAGCTTTATAACCATGAAAGACAGCAGTGAAACCCGCAACTTTGGCAGAGGAAACAGCAAAATCATTCCAGGTAAAGACCAGAGGACAGCAATCAAGCTAACTGTCCAAACCCTTTCAACAGGTGAAGTCAAAACAGCATTACATACCTTTTTCTTGGAAATGTTCAACTTGCTTCCAATAACTTCGGCAATTTTCAGTTTACTTGTATGCTTAGAAAGCATTGCTGTGAAACAGTCCAGAGCCTATCAAAATAAACAAGGTAAATATCAACAGAACTGAAAACCGACTCAACAGTTGCTATTAAGGCTGTAAGAGGAAGAGATACAGACTCAGCAGAAAAATTGCAAGACCGAGGGAGTACAAATAAGGCAGCAATCCTGCACTCAAGGTCTTTACTGTTTAAAGTGAAAAGACAAGATAGAAGAATGTGAAGGCTTTACTATCAAAATACTGGTTACATTAAAAAAAATTAAAACTTATTTCGCAAATCCTAAAGATTCAGGCCAAGAAAAATTAGTGTTAATTACTGTGCAAATTGTTCATGGGGAAGTAACACTGAAGTACCATCAAAAGTTACGATCTAGCCAAGGGGAAACACTTGTGTGAAGCCAATGGCTCATAGCATCATTAACTTAATCCATCATTCAAACCTAGCAACTACTAGCAGGCTAAACAGACATGTGTCTTCTGACAAAACAAAACAAAAAAGAGAACAGTCTATTCTAACTCACAGCAAATCCATGTGCTGCACAGCAGAACTGTGCCCCACAGAGTTTTCACAGCTGTGACTTTTAGGGAGCAAGTCACCATGCCTTTATTCTGGGGCACCTCTGGGTGGGTTTGAACAGCCAACCTTTCGATTAGGTGCTGTGCACTTAAGCATGTGCACCACCCAGAGACTCCCATGACTTCAGAATGCAAACAGTACAAAGCACACATCAAACCAAAACCAAGCCCACTGCCATCAATTGTGATTCACAGCAACCCTACAAGACAGAGTAAAACTACCCCATAGGGTGTCCAAGGAGTAGCTAGGGGATTCAAATCGTGACTTTTTGGCTAGTGGCCAAATTGTTAATTACCACTGGAAATGGATTCTACCGAAAAAGAGAGCTGAATTTGAATCCATAAAGCCTTTTATTAAATGTCCATTTACAGGAAACACAATGGATAAAATAACAAGGTAAAGGACACTATGAGACAGCAACTAAATAAAGGTAGGACAACAAGCTTCCTCTTTTCAACAAAAAGTCTGACAGAGTAAGAGAGTCTTAAGTCTACTCACCACTGCCATCAAATCGATTCTGACTCACACAACCCCACAGGACAGAGCAGAACTGCCCCACAATTTCCAAGGAGTACCTAGTGGATTCAAACCACTGACCTTTTGGTTAGCAGCCATAGCACGTAACCACTACACCACCACCATTTCCCTTAAGTCTCCATGCACAGAAAAAGATCTAAAAGGACAGACACTAGTATGTTAAAGGTGCTAAGTAATCTCTGGATAGAGGGATATTTTTATTTCCTCATGTTTCCTCTTACATTTTCCCATGTATTACCACGTACATGCACAGACACACACACACTCTACACTAATTAAAATTTATTTAATAAATATATAAAGCCAGTAGGAGAGGCAATTAGATGCCAATTAAGACTCCTACCAGACTCCAAGAACTAGGGAAATTACACAAGCACAATTCTGAACTGGGGAGCTGATAACTTTGTGCATATTGTTTTATTTTTACTTTAAAAACAAAATACTCAAAATTTATAGTAATATTTTTTATACAAATTTTAGTGTCCTTACTGTTTTATTTTCCTTCATCAAGTTATCAGTCCAGCAATCATTACCACCTACCCTTCTTTCTTTCCAATTGTTTTTTAACTTTTGGCATAGTTTCCTTGATTTTTCCTTTTACCTATTTCACTGAGCTTAAAGAGAATATGAACATTTTACTCTGAGAAAGGTGGAAACAAAGTAATACAAACAGTAGCTAAAAACAGAAGAACCCAAGTATCCACTAGTTTATGTATGGATAAACAAAATGTGGTCTATCCATAAAAAGGAGTATCATTCAGCCATAAAAAGCAATAAAGTCACTGATACATACTACACACTGGGTGAACATTGAAAACACTATGGGAAACCAAATACAAACACTCACATTCATATGATTTTGTTCATATGAAATCGTCGGAGCAGGTAAATCCACAGAGATAGTAAGCAGACTGGTGGCTGCCACCCACCAATGAGAGAAAAAAGGAATAACAAATGATAGCTAATGAGTATACGGTTTCTTTTGGGGATGATGATTTTTTCTGAAATTAGATACTGCTGATAGTAGTACAATCCTACAAATAAACTAAAAAACCCCAAGTTTTATACTTTATCAGGTTGAGTTTCACAGTATGTGAACTAGCTTTCAATAAAGCAGTGATAAATAATACACATACACATAAGCAATGACTTTCTGAAACAGGCAGTAAAGAAAATAACAGTGTCATACCAATAACCTGGTCTTCTAAGGAAAGTACAGAACAAGGTTATCTGCAAGAAAGATGAGGAGTGTAGCAAAAGGGGGGAGAGCCTACTAGAGGATGAAGGACAAATACGAAGTCTGCACAAATGAAGCTTATTTCTGTTCAAAGTGATTTGACAAAGAGATGCTGCAAACCAAAATGGGTCACTATCCTGTCTCAGCTGACAGAAACCAGAACATTTTATAATAAAAAAAGTTTTAAGAATCTATAGATCTTTAGGCAGTATCACTTTTACTGTTAAGCTGGTGGCAATAAATCTTTCTTCTTACCAAATACAGCATAGCTGTTTAATTCAATATACAGGCTTCTCATACCCACACACCCACCCCGCCCACCCCCACACACTCTCTTTTCCAAGGCAGGCATGTAAGATTTCATGTAACCCTCACATAAATTTCTGAGGACTAAGGATAAGAGCCCCACCGAGGCTAGCAGAGCAATCAGACAAACACAGATTTGTCAGGCAGACTAAGAAATCATACCTGGGAACAAATACATCTCAGAAGTACACTTTACTACCACTGCAGGGTTTTTCTCTTCATTCTACCTTGAATTTCAGTGTCTTTCTTTTACACCACTCAAACTATATTTTGAAATTAGTAGTGATTTATTCCAAAGCCCACAATACATTTATCTTATGTCCAATTAGTTTTAAGACAACATTAATTCAACCTAATTAGCTAAGAACACTAAAAAGCATCTGCACAAAGGAAAAACTCTTATACCAACCAAGGGACAGAAAGGATAAAGCCTGAGACAGAAAAGTGAAAGGAAAAAAAAAAAAACAATGGAAATCAATAGTTTTAGAGCAAAGAAAAAACATACCTGGGAAAACAGTATCTTACCTCTTGAAAAATATTTAATGATGCTGATGAAGAAGAACTGTCAAAGCTATGGGCAATCCTATTACACCAGTTCAGCAGATCCCTTAAAAAAAGAGACAGAAACAAAGAGAGAGACGTGAACAACTACAGGCCAAAGCTACCAGGAACAGGCAGTGTCCTTGTTTAATCTGACCCACTTAAGTCTGGTGGTGTAGTGGTTAAATGCTACATCTGCTTAAGCAAAAGGTCAGCAGTTTGAATCTGCCAGGCACTCCTTGGAAACTCTAGGGAGCAGTTTTACCGTCTATATGATCACTGTGAGTCACAATCAACTTGATGGCAGCGTTTTGTGGGGGTAAGCCTGGGTGCACCAGGTGAACTAAGTCTCTCCTTTTTTCAAGCAAGGAAAAGATGTGAAGGATTAGGAGAAGGGCTGAGTGGTCCCAGCCCCTCACCCTACCACGAAGCAGCCTATCAGTCATTACTCCTCTCATCCAGGGCAGGGTGAAAGGCAGCAATGAACTCTCACAGCAAACTAAAGGCAGCTGCCCGGTCCTAATTTTTACTTCTCAAATGGTAAGTCAACCACTGAGAAGGGATAGCAAAGGAGCAAATCCAAAAAGCATTAGTTAAGACAACAAGTATCAGAAAGGATACCCAGTGACAGAAGTATGTCCTAGTTATCCCAAGGTTTGTCTTTATTTTTTGAAGCTGAAATAATGTTACCTTTATCAAGTCTTCCTCGTCAGTAATTAGAGATCTGTAAAGGGGAATGCATTTTCCCGACACCATAAAGAGGCCCAGAAGTCTTAATTCCAAAATCTGACTTCTCTGTGCAGATCAAGAACTCTACTCAAAGACCAGAAATGATGGTCTGACAACCTCCAAGTTGGGCCCCTAGACTTCTTGCTAGTCCAAAGCTAAAACCAGAACTGATGCCAACACTCCAGACAAAGAATGGACTGGACCTGGGGACACAGAGTGATGCAGGTAGTGTGTGTACTTTATGATTTTATATATATATACATACATGGCTGTCGTACTCATTTTAGAGGTGAGAAGAGAGGGTGGAGAGAAGGGGACAAGTGGTGGTTGAGCGTGAAAAAGAAAAGTGTGCTGTCACAGGGTGAAGAGGGCAGACAGAGTTGCAGAGAAGTGGGTACTCAGGTTTCAAATGGAAAACTGACCTGGATTGTAAACTTTCCCTTAAATTGCAATAAAAAAATTAAAGTAAAAAAGAAATCTGACATCTCATAACTATTTGGCTTTAGCTGATTAAGAAGTTGAGGAAATCAATTTTTAAAATATCAACATGAAAAATTGTTTAATCTAGTACCTGAGAGATAATTCTCTTCCCTCTAGGCTTAGCCTTTTGTCCTCTCTTCTGGTTTCCGAAATTTCCTCAGGGTCCTGTTCACATTCAACATGACTATTGTTCTGAGACTGATGTTTCTCACCAGTAAGCTGGATATAAATATCAAGCAGGTGACCAGCTACAGCTGACAGGCTGGGATATCTGCTCTGAAGAACCTGACAGGGAGAGAAACGAAATTCAGCAACAGACCTAGACGATCTTAAAAGCACACCTGAAGTGCTGCTGACATATTTTGTTAGCTACGGTCCGATGATTCTGACCCACAGTGATGCCACGTGTGCAAAGCAGAACTTCTCTGTCAGGTTTTCAAGGCTGTGGCTTAGTCAGAAGCAGCTCTCCAGGTCTGTCTCCTGAGGCTTCTCTGGTGGGTCTGAATCATTAACCTTTCAGCTGCTGACCCAAGTTAACCAAAATACAGATTTCTCTGACAAATTGGTCATCTTTACTAAGTATCTGAGATTTCATTCCATTCCCCAATGTCATTTCTTTTAATTTTCCAGAACTCGATGATGTGAAAAGTTCATGGGTCTATAACACGGCTTAGGGTATAGATGCCAGATGTGGAAAAGGTCTTCAAGAAACAAACCACAAGCATCTAAGTCCAAAGAATTGACACACTGAAGAATCCTAATTTCATACACAATTCTAAAAAGGTTCACAATATGACTTCCCAGCCAAAATGAATTAAAAGCAGTTAATGTGGAGAGGAAAAAGTTTTAAAAAGCAGATCACAATGAATGCAGCCATTTGTAACTACTACTAAAAAAAAGCAGATGATCTTTATAACATAGACAAGAAAACTTGAGGCACAATGATCTAGTCCTATTCACTTCAAAAGCTATTAAGAATTTACTGAAGCCTTACTAGCTATTCACAATAATGAACTGTAAGGCTTCATAATATCTACTTGTTCAGTTAAGTCTGCTTAAGAAAGTAGGGAAATATCACATACATATTAGAAATATCACCATCAAATACATTTACATTTCCTCCAAAAGCAGTGCACTGTGATCCCAATTTTGTAAATGTAATGTCTGCGCAGTGTGTACATGTTACACAGGTAATATTCACATATTTACAAAGACAAAGAACTAAAATCTTAAAAATGTCATCTCAAGCAACAGATCTTATGAAAGTCTCATTTCTTCACGGTTTTTTTTTTTAAATTGAGGGATTTTCTAACAAATATTTTCAACATCTACTTCAGACACAATAAGTAAGGACACAGAAAAATATCAAATTCAATTTAATGGATACAGACACAGATTTTTCAAACTGAGAATTTAGGTTTTTGTGTATGGGGGGAACATTTACACAGCCGGTCAAATGTTAAAGCATAAATCTTTAATAAGTTTATTTTTCTCAAGTCAGGTTTACTGAGGTATAATTATATACCAGAGATTCCTTCTTTTTAGGTATAGAGTTCCATGAGTTTTAACAAGTGTACACAAATAACCGTCACCGCAAACATGAAATATTTTCATCACCCCCAAACAAAATATTCTCTCATGTACCTTTTGCAATCAATCCCTTCTCCTCCCACCTATGCCTCAGTCCCTGGCAATTAAAAGAGGTCATCTAATCCAATTTCCCTCACATGACAGATAAAGAAAACAAAACATTTAAAGTTTAACTCACAATAAATAAATAAATAAACATTTTAAGTGAAGTGCTCATTCTTTGAATTCTAAGGGCACTCTTTAAACAAACTATCCCACGAAAAGTTGTTGATAGTATTGTACTTTTCCATTAAACCAAGAAAGTTTTAATAAAGCAAAGCATTCCCCTCATGCCTGTATAACCACTGGCAATGCTTTGTTCACTGTTCTCAAAGATAAGATTTAGTGAATGAGAACCCTTCCAAGGAAAGAGGTAGTTCAGGGGTAGAGAATGTCAGAAAAACTAGACAAATCTGTTAATGATCTAGTACACAACAAAATTTACCAAATGAATCAATAAATAAAATTCATAAAATAATCCATCTTGATTTTTATTAATACTGAAATCAAAATATGCATTAATTTGCTGAGTATAAGATCTCAGTAACAAATCAGTAAGTACAAAGATCTTTTGGGAACAGCAAAAGAAATTTAAGAACAGTTTGTGTACTGGAACAATACTGAAGAAATCCTGTTCACTTTCTTGGATGTGTCACTGCAGTTATACATAAAAATGTCTTTAAGTTTTTAAAAATGTATACTGTGGTGGTCAAGATTATGTCAACTTGGCTACTACCTATTTGGCTGCTGTATTAAGTGGCAGGGCGGGGTTTGTGGTGGCTCCTTGCCCCTCGGCTCTCATCTCGCGACCTTGGACTACGGCTGCTGATCGCTCAAGTGGCCAGGAGCTCCTGCTCTCTTCTTCCAGTGTCTGGTTCCGGAACTTGAGCTAGCAGCTGTTGGGCTCATCAGTCCTTACAGTCGGCACTTGAGAGTCCTGCTCCCTGACCTTCGATCCTGTGTTCGCCAGCCACTGTCGCTTCGTCTCGCCACCAGCTTGGGATGCACTGATCTACACAACCAGTGATCTACAACTCTGATCTCTGACTTGCTGACCTTGGGTTCCTCAGCTTCTGCGGCCACGTGAGGCTTGTGCCAGAGCTTGGGACATTCAGCTTCTGTGATTACGTGAGCTGTTTCCTATATTTGTATCCATCTATCTGTATATATATATATATATATATATATATATATATTATAAATCTTTCCTTGTACCTACACGTGTTACTGGTTTTGCTTCCCTAGAAAACCCAGCCTAAGACACATACTGAAGTGTTTAGGGCTAAAATGTTATGTGGCTTGCTTTAAAATACTTTAGCATGGCAAAAATAATAGAAGAAACAAACACGGTAAAATGTTAACAAACTAACTACATTTGGATCCATGAGTATTTTAGTGATTCACTATTTTCTCTACTTTCAAGTGTTTGTAACTTCTCATACCACAAAGTAAAACAAGGACACATTGATAATTTCTTTCTAATAACGACATACCTCATGCAGCTCTGTGTTATCCATGTTATCCAGGCGAATTTTGGTCCAATATTTGTCTAGCAAAGTAGCGTGACTATTCAGTGGCTGGTACCAACTTCCTCCATAGCTCAAGAGTCTACATTTCAGAACAAAAAGGAGTCACATAAAATTCCCATTTTAATCTTAAATTTTGCTACTGTGTTATCACATAAATTAACACTCACAATCCCTCCGCCAGATACCACATTGGACTTTTAACGCAGATGACAAACGAAAGGCTGACAGCTGACTCAAGTTTGACTCTTTCCCAAGAATGAGTGACAGCTACAGCTTCAATTACGTTCTTTTCAAACGACTGCAAATATTTCTGTTAGGTAAATGTTTTGATCACCATGACATACTCTTCTTCTTTAGGCATAAATAACTTTGGGAAAGAGGAAACTAAACTTTCAAGACTTAACAGCATTACAAATAAGTTTGCTGCTTATTAGCGAATAATTTTTAAATCATTTTAAAATTTCCAAAAATGGAGGTAGAAAAGAAATGCTCATTAAACACACCCTGGGGAAGGTAGTGCTCACTCCTAAGGCATTTTAATTAATCCTTACATCTATCATAAGGAGAAAGTATCATTTTTCTCTTCTAACACACAAGAGTAGACTCTTGCTCACGCTACGATTACAAATGGCAGAGCTGAGAAGTGAAATTAAGTGTATCTGACATCTTCCCATGACATCATACATTTATCTGAGAAATACATGAATCTAATAGACAAAAAGTTACTATTTCTGTGAATAAGACCCAAAACCACTGCCACCGAGTCGATTCTAGTATACAAACACTCTACAGGACAGAGTAGCTCTGCCCCATGGAGTTTCCAAGGAAAACGTAGTAGATTCAAACTTTTGGTTAGCAGTTGTGGCACTTAACCACTATGCCAGCAGGGTTTCTGTGAATAAGACCAGCATTTATTATAACCAATATGGCTTATCAAGGAGGTCCTTGAGCACTGTCAAATCAGCTCCACACTCCAGCTGGGAGTGAGTGTTCACTGAGCTACAATAAAGACTAATATAATCACTAACTATAATCTGATGTGAGTTTCACTCTTGCTCATTTTAAGACCTAAGAGAATCTGTCCAGGGGCAGACTAGTAGCAAGAATGAATCATTGCTTTCCTGTGATTATAAAATGAACAAGGAATGTGCAATAAGTCTGGTAATTTTTTTTTCTTTGCAGATACTTATATTCAACTTAATTTTTTCAACTGCTGAAAATCTACACATTATCATCATCACTATCATCATAACTAACCATTAATTGGGCAACTGTATGATAAGTTTTTAATACAAGTTGGTTCATTTAATCTTTACAACCACCACTTGAAGTCGGTTACTATGGCTATTGTTGTGTGCTGTCTTGTTGATTCCAACTCACAGCAACCCTATATGACAGAGTACTACTGTCCCCCATAGGGTTTTCTTAGCTGAAATCTTCATGGGAGTAGATCACCGGGTCTTTCCTCATGTGGAGTGTCAGTGGGTTTAAACCACTAACATTTAGGTTAGTAGTCATGCACTTAACCACTGAGCTGTGAGAGCTCCTTAGGTATCTCTAGCCCAACATAATCAGACGGGCCAGGTATACACAACTAAGTTTTATAGGCAGAACACAAACCCAAGGCTAGCTGACAACTTAATCTCTCATTATTTTTTAAAATAAGATAGTTTTTTTAATTGGTTATTTTTAGTAGGGGGGGAAAAATTTTTCTAAATTTAGTATCTTCATTAAAAATCAGGAATAAAAACGTAGGATATGTCATTAGCTCCAACTAATCTTGCTTGACAGGATCCAGAGAACTCTATTCCAAGACTTCTGGACTCAGCATTCTAGCCTGAAGATTTACTAGGAAGAGGTTCTAGCATGAGACCTGAAGGGCTAATAAGACCTACCTCCTGGTTGCAAAGAACTGAAATCCAGGTGCTACCTTCAGACAGTCACCTCGGCCAGGAATCAAGAGCTCTCCATTCTCCAAAAGAGGGATCAGCACAGAAACCTAAACAACAAAACTCACTGATGAAGCTATGAAGATAGAAGTAATAAAAAGCAAAACAACCGTCTCCCAAAATGGATGAATACATCTTGGAGGAAAAGACAGTTCTGATAGTGTGAACTGGCCATTAGGCAGGCAGTAATGTCTGAGGCACAAAAGTATACTCCAGCACAACAGTACAGCCCCCCACTCCCCTGTGTAACTTACACATTCAACAAACTAGGCACTCAGTACTGCATAATATGGACCAGGAAAGCACAACTATATGGATACAGACAGAACTGAAGCTTTACAGTACAGACACTGACATGAGATGACAGACAGGGAAACCACCATGACAGCACCATCAACTGAGAAGGGGATCTGCATATGTTCTTATGAAAATAACTTCACCACTAAAGTCAGCAGTTCAAACCCACCAGGTGCTCCTTGGAAACTCTATGGGGTGCTATGAGTCGAAAGTGACTCAATGGCAGTGGGTTTTGTTTTATTGGTTATAAGGATAATTAAGTTTAAATTCAATCAACTGAACCACAGTCTCTGGAGACAAATGTGTTGACAGAAAAGGAATGAATGGTCTGCACAAAACATAGCTCCAAGTACAAGAACATGTTGATGCTTCTCAGATGTGACCAAGGGAAGAGAGACAGAAATTACCAGTTTAGTCTCTAATCTGGGCTTGCTCACTGTAGAAACACACTTAGCTATAAACCAAAACCAAACCTAACCCATTACCATCAAGTCAATTCTGATGTATAGTGACCCTACTGACAGAGTAGAACTGCCCCACAGAATTTCCAAGCCTGCCTGGAGGATGTGAACTGCTGGCCTTCTGGTTAGCAACTGTAGCCCTTATCCACTATGTCACCAGTGTTTCCATACTTAACTATAGGACAGAGATAAACCCAAACCAAACCCACTGCTATCATGTTGACTTCAACTCATAGAGATCCTATGGGACAGAGCAGAACTGCCCCATACGGGTCTAAGGAGTGGCTGGTGGATTCAAACTCCTGATCTTTTTAGTTAGCAGCCATGGTCTTAGCCACTGCACCACCAGAGCCCCAGAGGGTACTAGAAGGGGAAAATCTCAGTATTTTCAAACAGGCCTGGTAGTTTATGTTTTAGTTTTAGTTGTAAGCCTAATTGATCAGCCTCAAATCTGGACTTACTAAGAAAATTGATCATCAAAATCTTTGAACACGGTGATTAAAATGTGAAGTCCATTTTGGGCCAGTAGCCCTAAAACATCTTTAGGTCACCATCCTCTAAAAGCTTCAGATTTTACATACACTTATTATGTTTTTATACTGAATATTAAACAAAGCATGATCTCATTTCATCATCGCTTCCCTTCAATTTTTCTAAGCATGCTGCTCTACAGACACCATAGCTGGGAAACAAGATCTCAATCTTTTCAATCTATCTGTAACACAGCTGTTTCCTACCAGAACTAATCTTGGACAGACTGTGAAACTGCTCATACATTTAAGCACAAGAGGACAAATGTACACAACACAGGAAACAGCAGAAGTAGAATTACAGATTCTCCATGAAGCAAATATCAGCAAGTAATGATCTCCCTATATCATCTTTAATCAAACAACTTCTTTGTTTAAATCAGCCCCAGAATTACTGTTAACAAAATGCTCCTCAAAGACACAAAAAGACAATACAAAGGCAATAATTAGCAAGGTAACAAACATACTACATCTAAGGGGGCATAGTCAATGTCCTCCAGAAGGATCCAGTGGCCCTTAGTAGCCGCCTGTGTCAGAGTGCCAGGCTGCCATACAAACTCTCCTGGGACATCTGTGCAGCGATACATCCCCAACAGCATCTGCAGAAAGAGGAAAAAATAATTACACAGCCACATACCTGATACGCCACATCCTTTGATCAATTCTACTAGACTTCCATAGTGTTATAAGTAGACAGTTAAAAGTTTACAGTTTAGCCTTACCAGTTATAAGCAAAACCCCAAACCAAAAATTGAATATAAACATCTATAAGCCATGTCAACCCTTCAAAATGTGTCACTTCTTAATTACCTTACTGTCAGTCTGATCTCCAAGCTGGACCTTGAGAAGATGAGGGGGTTTCCTTCTACTTGTCATTGCAGCTAAATGTTCAACTAAGGACGTTTTGCCACATCCTATTGGTCCTTCCAACAATACAGCATTCTGAGAAGCCACTGCCACAGCCAAAGTTTGAAGATTTTTGCAGACTGACTCAACCAGCACATAAGATCTAAGAGCCAGCTCCTGTTCACGTGAAGAACTCGTATTACTAGCCTGAGGAGGCAAACAATAAATAAAAGGCAAGTCATGAAGACTCTCTCCCTCAAAGGACACAACTTTTACAACAATGCTCCCACTAATCTTACATAAATCTCTGTCAATAAAACAGTAGTGCCAGAAAACTGAAGAAACAAAGCCTAGTACACAGCAGGTATGTCACTGAAAATAAATTCCTCCCTTCCTGTTTTTTTTTTCATTTTTTTTATTTTTAAGAGGGCAGAATTTATTAACAAACTTAAGAGAGAGTCTTCCCAAAGTTTAAGACAGGGAATCACAGTTGGATTTTTTTTTTGGTGGGGGGGTTTTCTTCCCCTCCCCGTATCTTAAGATTTTACATCTAGGATCAAGAATGTACATTATACACTTATGAGACAACTGGAAACATGAACACTGAAGGGATATTTTATAAAATTGTTAAATTTGGGGGCAAAATAAGAGTACTGAGATTTTTTAAAGTCTTTTTCTTATACAGATACATACTATTTAGATACAGAATGTTTTGGAATTTTCTTCAAAATATGATGATGTGGGGAAAAGGGGCAGAAATATAAATTAAAACACAGTCATAAGTTTATAATTATTGAAGCTGGGTGATAAGTACTTGGGTTGGAATATATTTGATAACTTTCTTAATAAAAAGTTAAATAATAATCACATACCCGAAACAGACAGAGGGAAAAGATCTCTTCAAAAAGTGTAGTGATTACTTTTAAGAGATGTTAACTTCTCCAACTTACCTGTTCTTCTGCAGATAAGTGAGACAAAATGGGAGCTTCAAAGCTAGAAGCTCTGGAACCTTCCAAAGGGCTGTCACCTTCTACAATTTAGCAAGCAGACTGGGCCACAGTATCACTGTGCCCTGCTGCCCTAGCACCACCCAGCTGCCCAACCCCAGGCCCATCTTAGGCAAATTCCTTCCCTGTGTTAAAATTGTTAACACCCCTAACAATCCATGTCAGGATAACGGTTACAGGGTATATGAGTATGATGAGGAAGGCTAGTTACCTAGACAGAGACACATGGTGTTTTGGAAGTGTTTGTAATGCTGTTTGCTGGTGCAACTGAGCACTGCACTTATGACCTGCATGTTTCTCTTTGCATTATGCCTCTATATGGATGTATACTATACAGTACATACACACATATAAACTTATTACCATCAAGTCAATTCTGACTCTATAGGAGAGAGTAGAACTAACTGTTCTATAGGTTTCCCAAAGGACAGCTTGTAAATTCGAACTGCTGATCTTTTGGCTTAGCAGCAAAGCTCTTAACCACTGTACTTTTTTTTTCAACCACCCCAAAACAAACCAGTAGTTCACAGAGTGAGCCAGTACTTGTTTCAAGAAAAAAATGGAATGGATCTATCAGACAAAGTGACAACTGACTGAAGTCTGCTGGGGAAAACTAGACTGGCTCCCAGTGGGTCCAGATTTATGATCTACAAACTTTTCCAACTGCGATCTGAAGCCACATCCTCGGAAAGAAGTTTATTTCACATGGCAGGGAGGAAGATACTGCTCTCCCGCACAGTGGGCAGACAACACTCTGGGAGGAAGAGGGAAGTGAGCACTCCAGGCCCCAGCCCTATGTGCCAAAGAGCAGCTCAAGGGTCTTCAGGCAAGTCATTCTGCCTGTTTCACGTAAACATGAGATCACAGCATATGCTGGCCAGCTTCATAGAGCTGTTGTAGTAAGCACAAGCAGACACACGGAAGAGCTTCACTGAAGTTAAAGGCATCACACAGGCATCACTACTGTTTCTAATTTAATACGAAAGAGGGAGGGACAAAGGGGTATCAGGGAGAAGGACACTTTGTGAATTTCTCTTAATCTTTCCATCAACAGTTTCAAAAATGGAGTAGCAAGTAACCAATCTCAATTTGGCTGACACCTAGTACACAGAGGCCAGCCATGGACAAGAGCACACCCAGTGTTTAGAAGGGAATGGGGGTAGGGGTGCCACACCCCCAACTCATGTCAACATACCTGCTCTCCAAGGGCCAGTGGCTGTCCAGGCAGGACCACACCACAGACAGCAGTCACCCTAGGGGACAGGTCTGCTGAAACAAGGTGTCCCTCTAAGTACTGTAGCTCCTTTTCCTTACGCCAAAGGGAAGCTTCTGGATTGGCCAAAACCAGGGCCTTCTCTAAGTCCTGTAGCTGGGCCTCTTCTAGTAACCTGGGGAAAACCAAGACCTCATCAGTTACTTTAATGAGCAAGAAAGTCACATCAAGTTATCCAGGAAGAAGCCTGCGTACCTCAACCTGAAATGGATCAGTTCCTCACTGCTGAAAATCTTCTTAAGGAATGATAGCTTGTGCTCTTCATTCATACAGGTGACCAAAGCCAGACAATTGGCAGTATACCTGAAGGAGAACAACCACCACAAAAGTTGGAAATTCAACTGACCTGGAGGCAACTGTAAGGAATAAAGAAAATGTACCAGCAACACACAATTAAGAGCAGAAAATACAAATCAGGCATGATGAATTAACTGAAGATGAAAGAGACTGAATTTCATTCTGGTAGAACTAAGCCTAGGATGTCTGCTTCACATTTCATATCATCTCATGTCCTTTGATGTGACAGATGCAAAAGAAAAGGGACTAAGAACCCAAAAGGCACCAGAACAAAAATACAACCATTTCCTTTCCTTCCACTGCCCTGTGCACCCACATGATGTGCAAAAGAGATGCCCCAAAGCTACGCACCAGCGGACCAATGTGTCATGGCTTCTGAGGAGAGGGACGCACACGCTCCAGTCCCACAGCTCCCGGAATACAGACTGCTCTTGCTGAAGAAACTTGTAGGCTGCTTCCATTAGGTCCCGGAGCTTCATCCGCCGGCGGCCATATCGGACTGGATTAGCATCTGAACTCTCTAGGAAGAGTCTCTGGAAAACTGGGGAAGTGTCCTTGAAATATCTCAGGGCAAATCTTCAACAAGAAAGACAGTATTTGTGTGTGTGTTGGTGGCACCTTCAAAGTGTATATTTCCACAGAGATAAGACAGAATGTAACAGGAATTCCCAAGAGTCTAGGGAGAAAAACCAAAAACCAAATCCACTTGCCGTCAAGTCGATTCCAACTCATAGCAAACCTATAGGACAGAGAACTGCTCCACAGAGTTTCCAAGGAGCACCTGGCAGATTCAAGCTGCCCACCTTCTGGTTAGCAGACTTGGCACTTAATCACTATGTGAGAGGAACAAAGGGGGACAAATGCTAAATCCACTGAGTCCTATGATTATATCCTATTGAAGTTCAGGAATCAGAACTAAGATGTGAGGTATCTAGAGGATGTTCACAAAATAGATTACCCACAAAAGCAGAAATACTTACCCCCAAGTGTTTACTACTGGAAAAACATTCATTTTCAACAAAGATTAAATTCTTACTATGAGCCAGACACTTATTCAAAATCAAGAAAGCACTTTCTTAAGAAGCTCACTGTCTACTAAGGAAGATAGTTGCTTAAAGAAACAACCAGAGGCACACAGAAAAAAATCTGACCGACCCTGGGGGAGTTACAAAGAGATGCTGAGGCTACATATTCAAGATGAAGAGTTCCTCATGAAAGCATAAAAAAGACATTTCAAGCAGAGGAAACAAAAAGTTCAACGAGAGAGCAAAGGAAAGGTGTCTGGTGTGCCACTTTAACCACAGTGTGTGATGGCTGAAGTGCAGGAAGAAGACATCAACTGGCAGGAAGTGAGGCTGGAGAGGAGGGCAGGGGCCAGATCACGCAAAGCCACATAGGCTACAGCTGGGGCTTTGTTGTACTGTCACTGTTTCTTACCCAAGATGTACACACATCTTCTATGAGACACTTCAGGAGACTCCATGAGGAACACTGATGTAACCTCAACTAAACAGGCCTTCTTTATTTCTTTCACTCATTAAATAAACATTTATGTAACAGGCACTGTACAAACATTAGAAATGCATTGGTAAACAAATAACATGACAGCAAGCTACTTTGCAGGCCTCAGAAGATTTCAGGGCAAAAGGGAGGCCCTAGTGATGTAGGTGATGATGATGCCTAGCACTCATTGACAGTTTACCATGTGCCAGGTAGTTCATTAAGGACCAAAAGAGAAGTGATGCTGGCTAAGTGGTAAGCAGCTAGTGTCATACTTATATACTACATCTCTGCTAGAATGTCATGTCCAGGAAGGTAGCGGTTTTACTCAACACTCTATCCATCAGCTAACACAGCATCTGACACATAGGAGACAGTCAATCAATAGCTGTTAAACTAAATGTTACATTTAATCCTCATAATTATCCTACAGGGGAGCTACTGAGTGAAACCATCCAAAAGCAACTGAGGAGAAATTCTGTTTTACTGTGAAAAGGAAAAGAAACAGTAGAACAACAGTGAATTCTGTATAGGTCATCTAGACCTTGCTGGGCAGAGGGATGGAGACCAATCGCCGCTCAATCTGTGTCAGCTCATGGTGACCCCACGTATGTAGAACAGTGTTCCACAGGGTTTTCAATGGCTGACTTTTTTGGATGCAGATCACCAGGCCTTTTTCTAAGGCATCTTTGGGTAGACTGAATCCTCTTACTTTCTGGTTACCAGCTAAGGCATGTTAACCTTTTGAACCACTCAGAGACTTGCTACAGAAAAAGTCAAAACACAAAAAGCAAACTTAAAGAAAATTTGCAGTTTTCTAAGCACCAAGGTTAGATCCTGCTAAGTTACACCAACCTAAACAACTGAGGCATTAACTATACCCTCTCATTCCTACTCTCCCCAGCCACAGAGTTCCTTTCAAGAAAAGGGTGTCAGAAAAAGCTTGAAGTAAAAAGTAAAAACAAAAAACTGGAGTCATTCTCAGGGGACATCGAGACCAATTGGCAGAACTAGCATATTGCTAAGAGTCTTCTGCATCCCATATTGGTGAGTGGCGTCTGGAGTCTTAAAAGCTGCCAAGCTGGCATCTGAGGTACAACAAATGGTCCCAACTCAGCAGGAACAGATGATCACCAAGGACCAAACTGACATGGGGTAAAGAGAACTCAGAAGACACAAAGACCCACATGAATGGGTGACTACATCAACATGTGACCAAAAGAAACAGATGGTGCCTGGCCACCACCAGTGACAGCCGTGATGGAGCTCACAAAGTTGAGTCTCAGCAGCAATACGGGAATAAAAAGGTGTGCACCCTGAGACCTCCACTAAAAGACCGCAACTAATAGTCCGAAGGCCTCAGGGTTCCCCTGGGAATATGGCCCTTAGTCCTGACGCTGTCCCTGATCATAAATCATTACTGAGATCAACTCCTTGGGCAGGAATAGACTGGACTCAACGATACGGAGTGACCATGTTGTCTGCACTTTATGGTTCTATGCATCTATAGGATGTCCTACTGGCCTCTTACTAGAGGGGAGTGGGAGAGAGTGGAGAAGAGGGGACATGAGATTGTTAAGAGTATATGACATGTACAGAACAGAAAGGAGGAGCGTGCTGTCACCGGGCAAAGGTGACACCGAGCTGCACATAGGTGGGTATGCAAATTTAAACTAGACTGTACACTTTCACGCAAACACAATAAATAAATAAAATAGTAAGAACAAACAACAACAAAAAAAAACTGGAGCCATACATGATCTGGCTAGCTCCACCTTAGGGGCTTTCACTGGTCAATCTGACTGAAGGGGTCAGGGTTAAGAGGGTATGAGCAGAGTGAACTGGCTAAGGCCTGGAGCGAATGGGGTGAGCAGGGGTAGACAGCTTGGCATCCCTGTACATCTGAAGGCAGAATCAGCCTGAAGTCCCTCCCGTACATATCTGACTACAGCACCCTCTGCTCCAGAGATCTAGCACTCTTAGGGTCTGAACAGGTAGACCAATAAAGTTTTTTAGCCAGAGTAATATGACCATATTTTGCTCAAGAAAATATCCAAAGACTGAGAAGGCTCTTTTCTGGAGCAAGAGACCTAAAGTCTACAACACAGTAAACACCACTACTGGTTAATCATCTAATCTTGCTAATCTGGACAAGTCCATCACACAGCTGCCACAATGGAGATAAGACATGTGGTCCAGCTCTGGTTCTAACACTTAAAGCAACTTAGTTACTCTCACTGACTGCCTGAAATAGGACTAGTAATGCCTGAACATGTCACAGATTTAGAAGGTATATACATGTACTTAAAGAGTACAAAGTCCTACATACATATTACTATTAATATATCACTATCTGTCCCCAAATACCTATTTCTAATCCCCACTGCAGGTCCACAAATCAAAACAAACTACTTGTCCATCACAGAAACTACTATAAAACTATTACAACTTTTTGTGCTTACATGCAAAGATATTCATATATAACTAAGTTGAAAAACAAATCACGAGTTAAAAACACTAATATATAATTCTTATTAAAAGTACTATATCACTAAATGTTATCAGAAAGAAGGTGAAATAGCCAATGTGTTATGGATAATTCTACAACAGCAAACAAACAAAACAGAACACATTTGTTGACATTATTTACGTATAAGCAAATGCCTAGCTGGATAAGCTACCTTATATGAAGGTTTAGGGTTGTGGCTTCATGGATTGTCCAGTCCACTAGCCTAATACTGTTTTTAAAGTTTCTATTCTGCCATCTATTTCAGTGAGCAGTGCCTGGAGTCTTAAAACCTTGCTAACAGCCATTGAAGACAACACTTTGCATACAGCAGCAATGAAATAAAAAGGACCAGGAATGGATGAAGGAACTGGACTTGACATGTAATTGGCTCCATGAAATACTGTCTTCTTTGCCATGAGACCAGAAGAACTGGATGCTGCCTGGTTACCATTACTAAATATTTTAATCAAGAACTCAGATCCGACGAAGCCGAACAAAATTTCAAAATTTAATGAAATCTAAACGTATTGAACCTACTGAAACTAGAAGAACCCTAGAATCTATTGCCTTAAACAAATCTTTAAGTATTGAACCAAAACTAACCCCTGAAGTCATCTCTAAAACTTGAAGCGGAACATCAGTGTAGCTCAACTGGTAAAGAAAGTTTGCCTTGAATACTATGCTCTTTTAAAAAAATTAATCCATTTGAGATCAAACTGACAACAATAACTCTTAAGGCATTGATGAGAAGTTAAAGGTGCACCAAATTTAAATCCATGCTGGTGATACAACATGAGTAGACACAGCAAGAACAGTGACACAATGTGAAAAACAGAACCCATGTCACTGAACTGCACATACAGAAACTGTAGAAGGGGTGTATGTTCTGCTAAGTATATTTCCACCAAAATATATATATATATATATAGTTAAATGTCAACTTTTAAATCTTTTAAAAATGTTTTCAGGGGGTGGAGTGAAGATAGCGGACTAAACAGACATCTCCCTAAATCCCTCTGGAAACCAAGACCTGAACTGATTATTAAAAGGATGCTTTCTTGACACCTAGTGAGCTCTAGGATGCAGCATAGGGCTGTTAATTTGGACTTCATACCACTGAACGCGAAACCTCCTCTCTTTTGCTGATCCCACTCTTGGCGAGCATGGGCATGTACGGACCGAAGGTAACTCACCGTTTCCATTCTTTTTTCCTCTGTCTTAGCTGGTGGGCAGAGCTGGGACCTGACTAGCCGTTAATCTCAGACCCACTGCTGGTGGGATTGGCAAGTGAAATTGCCCTATTTTGAGAACCCAGCTTTGGACTCTGCATCTCAGCACATTTGGCCTCTCTTTCTGCTTCCGCCATATAGTAGCTGGTACTGAGATGGTGGCAAGCTTGTGCAGGACGCCATCTTGATCCATTGGAAGTTGGATACACCCATATGGAGGCCCCAGCTGCACTTAGCTTCCTAGGCTGGGAGGCAGCCTGCCCAGGGAAGAGCTTTTCCAGCAGAAAAGCAGTATTTTACAGTGCTGCCTATGGCTGGGGCCCAGCAACACAGGCTGTGGACTCTGTGCATCCCGGCACCTTTGGCCTCTCTTTCCGCCTCTACCAGAGAGTAGCCTCATCCCAGCTAGGTGAGCTTGTGCGAGACACCACCTTGTTCCACTGGGGGGTGGATATACAAATATGGAAGCCTCAGCTGGACATAATTCCTGGTCTGCAAGGCAGTGTCTGTCTGGAGGAGAGCGCTTTTTAGCAGAAAAGCAGTATTCTACACAGTGACACCTGCAGTGGGGGCCCAACAGCAGAGGCCAGCAGGATAGTAGCCTTTCTATATTTTGAGCTAGTTTACAACATCTGGGGTTCAGTATAGAGGTGCTTACTTTGCCAGCTGGGAAGAGGAACCTATACATCTGAAAACCTGATTGACTTTGGAAGTTGTCAGATACCTCTCATTTTAAGATGGCCTAGAGAAACAACTGTGGCCCATCTTCACAGCAACTCTCCCAGTCTCTACTGATGCACATGATGCCCAAAAAGCATTAAACTCTAGAGAAAACGTTAACGAAGAATTCACCCAGGACTTCAGAAGGCCCCCAAAAGAAATCACCTAAGAACTTCCCAGACAAAGAAGCTTTTCTGAAACTATCAGAAGGTGAATACAAAAGGATTATATAGAGAGTCTTCCTAGACCTTATACAAAATGCAGCAGAGAAAAATGAAAAATTAATAAGCAAGCTGTTGGATCTGATGTAACATCAGTACTAGGAAATCCAACAGATCAAGAACAAAATCAACACATAGAAACTTCGATTCAAAGCCAAGAAAACACAATGGAACAGGAAAACAGACTTTCCGGTTTGGAAGACAGAGCTACTGACTCCAGTATCTATGAGGAGAAATCAGAAAAAAGAAACAAGAAAAATGAAGAAGCATTAAGAAGCATGTGGGATTCTAATAAGAGGAACGATCTACGATTAATTGGAGTTCCTGAAGAGGGCGAGATACCTGAGAACAAAGAGAGTACTGTTGCTGAGCTGCTGAAAGAAAACTGCCCACAAATTATGACAGACGAGAACATAGATATCTAAGATACATACTGAGCACCAATTAATATAGATCTCAAAAGAAAGACTCCAAGGCATATTATAATCAAGCTTAAGAAAATGAAACATAAGCAGTAAAACTCTTAAAGGCAGCAAGACTCAAAGCAAAGTTAACATTCAGAGGAAAACCCTGTGGTAAGCTTTTGTCAGATTTCTCAGCAGAAACAATGCTGACATGGAGACAGTGGCATGACACATTTAAAGCCTTGAAGGAGAAGAACTTCCAACCAAGAATTATATATCCTGCAAAAACTATCTTTCAAATATGAAAATGAAAGTAAGATATTCACTGTCATGGTTTGAATTGTGTCCCCCCAAAAATGTGTGCAGCCACGTGGCTGGGATATGGTTCCCAGTATCTTGGGACTGTCCTCCATTGTGTGGTTTTGCTAACTTGTATGTTAAAGGATTAGGGTGGGGCTGTGAATTCCTGCTATGGGGGAAGTTTCCCTGGAGTATGGCTTGCCCCACCCTTAATGCTTTTAGCTTGCAAGGAATAAAAGGAAAAAAAGAACCAAGGACAATTTGAGAACCTCACTACCATCAAGCAAGCAGCACCGGGAGCAGAGCGCATCGTTCAGACCAGAGGTTCTTGCGTTGGGACGCTCCCTGGACAATGACTGACGCAATACCAGACTTTCCTCCAGAGCCGTCAAGGGGAAAGTCTTTCCCTGGAGCGGACACCCTGAATATGGACTTGCAACCTACCGGACTGTGTAAGAATAAATCTTTCTTTGTTAAAGCCATCCACTCTGTGGTATTTCTGTTAGAGCAGCCCTAGCTGACTAAAACATTCACAGATAAACAGAAACTCAAAGACTTGGTAAAAACCAAACCAAAGCTACAAGAAATACTGAAAGAATATCTTGGCTTCAAAGAACAAAACCATTAACTATTTTAGAAGCAAATACAGGACACATAACCCAGAATCCTACTTAGTTACAGAAGGCTCCAGACTCATTCAAAGCTTTAAGAGTGAAAGAAATAATCCAGTAATCATATCATGAAAACCATGATGTCGTCATATTAAAAAGAGGGCTGTGCTACAGTTGTTATAGTTCTTCCAGACGGAGAAGAAGTTGATAAGAATGGTAGTAACTGAAATTGGGTTTATATATAGCATACTAAGGGCGATCATAGGGGAAGACGTAAAGCACAATAAAGATGCAACACATTAAATCAAGAAACATAATACAGGAACCTAAACAACCACAATATCAACCCTGAAAAAGGTGAAAAAGCAACCTACAAAGAAAAACGTCCCAGAACAGATTAATAAGAACAATAGTGAAAACATCAACACAAAAATAAGCATATCACAATGGCAGCACTGAACACATGCCTATCAATAATCACAATGAATATGAACGGACTGAATGCTCCAGTAAAGACACATCAAGTGACATCTTGGATCAAAAGACACAACCCATCCATATGTTGCCTACAAGAAACTCACCTTAGACTTAAAGATAAGAACTGAAAATTAACAGATGGAAGAATATATATATCAAGCTAACAGTGAACACAGAAGAGCAGGTGTGGCAATTCTAATCTCAGACAAAATCAATTCTAATGTAAAATCCACCACTATGGACAAGGGTGGACACTATTACTGAAAGTTTCAACACACAAGCAGGACTTAACAATATTAAATATTTATGCACCTAATATTAGAGCACCTAAATACATCAAAGAAACACTGACTACACTCAAAAATGAGCTACATCACCCCACAATAATAGTGGGAGACTTCAACACTCCACTCTCAATACTGGACAGATTGTCTAGAAAAAAGCTCAAAGAAGACACAGAAGACCTTACTGCCACAATTAACCAACTAGACCTCATCGACATATACAGAACGTTCTATCCATCAGCAGACAACTACAACTTTTTCTCCAGCACACATGGAACATTCTTCAGAATAGACCATGTTTTAGGACATAAAGTAACTCTCAATAAAATCCATACCACTGAATCAATGCAAAGCATCCTCTCAGACCATAAAGCCATAAAAGTTGAAATCAATAGCAGAAAAAACAGATAGCAAATGGAACTCACAGAAACTGAACAACACCTTGCTTAAAAAGCCAGGAGTTACAGAAGAAACTAAGGATGAAATTTACGGATTCCAATGAGAATCAAAACATCTCCTGCCAGAACCTATGGGATACACCGAAAGCAGTGCTCAGAGGTCAGTGTACCTCTATAACTGCACACATCTGGAAGGAAGAAGGAAACCAAATCAAAGAAACCAAACCTACAGCTTGAACAAGTAGAGAGAGAACAACAGAGGAACCCCTCAGGTACCAGAAGAAAGCAGATCATAAAGACTAGAGTAGAACTAAACGAATTAGAGAACAGAACAATTGGAAAAACGGAAAAGACCAAAAGCTGGTTTTTTGAAAAGATTAACAAAATTGACAAACCACTGGTTAAACTTACTAAAGAAAAACAGGAAAGGAAACAAATAACCCAAATTAGAAACGAGAGGGGAGTTCTCACAACAGATCCAACAGAAATAAAAAAATATCATAACAAAATACTATCAAAGACTGTACTCTAACAAATTTGAAAACCTAGAGGAAATGGACAAATTCCTTGATTCATATCACCTACCCAAATTATCACAAGGTGAAGCAGAACAAATTAATAAACCCATTACAAAGGAAGAGATTGAAAATGTCATCAAAAAACTACCAACAAATAAAAGCCCGGGCCCAGATGGCTTCACTGCACAATCCTACAAAGCTTTTAGAGAAGACTTATCTCCAAAACTGAGACAATTTCACAGAACAGAAAGGGCTGGAATACTCCCAAATTCATTCTATGAAGCCAGCATAACCCTGGTACCAAAGCCAGGGAAAGACCCAACAAAGCACACATTAGAAAGAAGACCAACACTAACTGGGCTTCAATATAACATGATTACTCCTCCCATCTTAATCCAATATTACAAGGATAGAGTAGCTGGGGCAGGGGGCTGGGAACCAAGCTCTCAGCGGAAATCGAGGCCAATTGGCACAATCAGCATTTTGCTAAGACAGCCCTCTGCACCCCACATTGGTGAGTGGCATCTGGAGTCTTACAAGCTGCCAGGCTGCCATCTGAGGGTACACCAATGGTCTCAACTTAGCAGGAATGGATGCTCACCAAGGACCAAAATGACAAGGGGGAAACAGAATCCAGAAGAGAGAGACCCACGTGAGTGGGTGACTATATCAACTTGTGATCAGAAGAACCGGATGGTGCCCGGCCACCAGCAGTGATAGCCGTGATGGAGCTCACAATGTTAAGTCTCAATGCCAATACAAGAATAAAAACAGGTTCACCCTAAGATCTCCATTAAAAGACCGCAACTTATGGTCCATGGGCCTCAGGGTGCCCCTAGGATAATGGCATCTGGCCGTGATGCTGCTGCCCCTGTCCATAAAGCATAATGGAAGTCAACTCTCAGACAAGAATGGATTGGACTTGGCGATAGAGTGACCATATCATGTGTGCACTTTATGGTTCTATGCATCTATAGGATGTCATCCTGCTGACCTCTTACTGGAGTTGGGGGAGTGGGTGGAGAGGAGAAGATAGGAGATTGCTGGGAGGATAAGACATGTATGGAACAGAGAGGAGAGTGCGCTGCCATCGGGCAGGGAGAGCAGTGGGAGGTGCATATAGGTGAGCATACAAGTTTATATGGGAATGTACATTTTCATTCAGTCATAATTTAAAAAAATGTTTTATCTTAAAAATATGTGTACATATAAATGTATTAATGTGCACAGCCTTGTATGTATATAGGAAGAAGAAAGAGAAAAGACATCTGGAAGAAAACACAGCAAACTATCAACCGAAGTCATCTCTGGAGGGTAGGCTTTCAGGGGGGAGATGACATTTTGCTATTTACAATTTTGTACTGTTAAGTATTATGCAAAGAGAACTATTTCTGTAATTTAAAAAAAATGGGTCTCATTCTACTAGGATATTCCTCACAGCAATGCTGGCAGAACAAGTAAATTACTCTTAGAGGGGAAAAATTTTTCAATAAATTACAGTAAATGACAAAGTCATCTGTAAGGCCCTTTTGAATGTAGGCTCTAAATTACCTATGCAGAGTTGTACTGTATCAGAGCTTCTTTCAGTCCCTCATTCTATTGCACACCAGCATGATTTACTTTCCACACACGTGACTTACAAAACACCTTCCTTTCAAGAAGATTTCATGCTCCACCACAGTATTAAATCTGCTACCATTCAAAAAGACCATGGCTGGTCTCTTCAAGACAGACAGCATCGACATGGATTCACATGCCCAGGACAGGCTGGCAACAGATATAAAACTGAAGCCAAGAAATTATCCCAAATACAATTCAAATGAACCTGGGTGATTATTATTTCCTGGCTTGAGTTCCCACATATAATTATTAGCTACAACGTGCTATTAAGATTAAGTTATAAGTGGCATCCGGGGTCTTAAAAGCTGCCAAAGGGGGCAGGGGACCATGCTCTTAGGCGAAATCAAGGCCAATTGGCACAACTAGCATTTTGCTAAGAGGGCTCTCTGAATCCCACATTGGTGAGTGGCGTCTGGGGTCTTAAAAGCTGCCAAGCTGCCATCCAAGGACACAGCAAATGGTCCCAACTCAGCAGGAATGGATGCTCACCGAGGACCAAAATGACAACCCAGAAGACAGACCCACATCAGTGGGTGCCTACATTGACTTGGGACTGGAAGAACTGGATGGTGCCCAGCCACCACCAGTGATAGCCACGATGGAGCTCACAGAGATGAGTCTCACTGGCAACACAAGAATAAAAAGGGGTGCATCCTGAGATCGCCACTAAAAGGCCTCAATTGATGGTCCAGCGGTTTTGGGGTTCCCCTGAGAGTATGGTCCCCGGCCCTGATGCTGCCCTTGCTCATAAATCATAACGAAGGTCCACTCTTTGGACAGGAATGGATTGGACTTGGCAATGCAGAGTGACCATATATTGGATGCACTTTATGGTTCTATACATTTATGGGATATCACCCTGCTGACCTCTGGCTGGAGGAAAAAGAGTGGGTGGAGAGGAGGGGAAAGGAGGCTGTTGGGAGGATGAGACATGTATGGAGCAGAGGAATAGTGTGCTGTCACCAGACAGGGAGAGCAGTGGAAGTTGCATATAGGTGGGTATGTAAATTTATAAGGGAATGTACATTTTCACTCAGTCATATTAAAGAAAAAGAAAAAAGCTGCCAAGCTGCCATCTGAGGGTACAGCAAATGGTCCCAACTTAGTAGGAACGGACGATCACCAAGGTCAATAATGACATGGGGGAAAGAGAATCCAGAAGACAGAGAGACTCACGTGAGTGGATGTCTACATTGGCTTGAGACCGAAGAACCAGATGGTACCCGGCCACCACCAGTGATAGCCACAATGGAGCTCACAAAGTTGAGTCTCACTGGCAACATAAGTATAAATAGCGGTGCACCCTGAGACCACAAAAGACCACAATTGATGGTCCAGGGACTTTGGAGTTCTGGGAGCATGGCCTCCAGCCCTGATGCTGCCCCTGTCCATAAATCATGATGAAGGTCAACTTTTCGGACAGCAATGGATTGGACTTGGTGACGCAGAAGGACCATACTGTGTGGACACTATGGTTCTAGGTATCTATAGGAGGTCGTCCTGTTGACCTCATACTGGAGGAAGGGGAATGGGTGGAGAGGAGAAGACAGGTAACTGTTGGGAAGATAAGACATGTATGGAGCAGAGAGAAGTGTGTGCTGTCACTGTGCAGGGAGAGCAGTGGAAGCTGCATATAGATCAGCACACAAATTTGTATGGGAATGTACGTTTTCATTCAATCATAATTAAAAAAAAAAGTTTAAGTTATACATAAATTTGTCAGCAAAAAATTGAGTGGATTAAATAGGCTGAGGAAAAAAAAAAAAAGCATGGCCTTTAGAATCAGCCAATGTGGGACCGAAATCCAGCTCTGCCACTTTCAGATAAGCAGGCGTTGGCCAAGGTATTTAACATCTCCAAGCTTTAGTTCCCTCATCTGAGTTCCCTCTGAGATGGGGACACATCTCTTCAACACAAGAGTAGTTTGGTTATCCTGTGCAGTTTCAACAAGATCTGCATGGCACAGCTGAAAGTGGGGAATGTGTTAAAGCGACCTACAACGACCTACAAAGAACTAAAAGAGGCAAAATATAAAAGGGAAGTGCAATCAGAACTTAGAAATACAGTTACATTCTGAGATAACACGAGGGCAAAAAAATCAACACATAATGGATCACATTAATTGTCTACAAGTCTACAGCTGAAGAAATTGGGACTACAAGGTCAATCAAAGTGAGAACAGAAAATGAGGAACAAAACTGGATATTAAAGAACAGAGCCTTGAAACTAAACTGATACATCAGAATAGAAAATGCATCCACAGACTGGGAGTGTTTCCAAAGTCCCTATAAAGAATTTAGCAGAGGAAAAAAATCTTCAACTACAAAAGAAAAAACAATAATGAACACTAGCTTGTAAGAAAAAAAGTATTGTTTAAGACTACTGCAGTTCCCTATGGAAGCCACAAGCAGGTAAGCAGCTGGGTTTCAAAAACAGGTGTGAACTCAGAAGCATGTCTAGGTTTCTCCTCTTTGGTTTCTCTTGTTTTCTCTAGGCTGTCACTCCCACCTCGATTTCTCTTCTCTCATTCTTCCCACCCTCTTTCTCCACAATCTGCTACAGCACAAAACTTTTCTCTAATTTCCAGGATAACACACTCACTCATCCATCTTACTTTAACGATTTGCCTGCTACACTGAGCATTTGGCTCACACCTCTGTATTACAGCACTTAATCTATTTAACTGCTTCATGTTTGTTTTGAGGTCCTTAAAGACAGAGACCATGTCATGTTTGACTTTTTTATCCCCATCATGTAGCCCAGAACTTACAAAAGGGGACTTTGATATTTATCTGCTGAATGAATGACGGCATTCTGCTACATTTATTAGGGAAAGTTCCTCTACAAAAGCAATCTGGAGCAGTAAGTTAACCATCTACATTTTTTTTAGCTAAAAATCAAAACGTCATCCCACGTAATTTCCTATTCTTTGTTTCCTATCATGCAGTGAATCCCTCATTTACATATGGCTTTTTTTCCTTGCTAGTTTATTTGTTGGCTTATTTATTGTGATTGAGTAAAAGTGTACAATCCAATATAAATTTGCATGCCCGCCTACATGCAACTCCCACTGCTCGTCCTGCCTGGTGACAGCACACTCCTCCTATCCATTCTATATACGTCATATCCTCCTAACAATCTCCTGTCCCCTCCTCTTTACCCTCTCCCCACCCCCCAGTAATCCCTGCTAGTTTTCAATTTATTCTACTGTGGATGTCTTTGTTAGCTGTATTACATCACTTGTGTGACAAGGTGAGAGCAACAGATAAATAAAAATATATATAACACATACTGCCTTGGCAGAATGAAAGGAAGAACAAGTAGATGTGTGCCTCATGTTCATGTAATAAGAACATAAATTCTGAAGTCAATGGCAAACAAACCCACAGTTTTGATGATTCTCAGGCACAAGCCTACAGGACTATTATTCCATGCTATCACAAAGAATTAAGTGATGTGGGGCTTCAAGTTACTCACACTTCAGTTGTACCGAGTGCAGAATACTAGTCAGCACCCTTGTGAAATAACCACCAGTATCCAGTACATCTAAAGGGCCCACAATCAATATAAATTACTAAAGTACCAAGTAAGGCTATTGTCCCAATCCTGAATCACATCACCGCATATTGCTCTTGATTACCCACACGATGGTGATTTTTAGGTCAGCAGTTTGAATCTGCCAGGCACTATTTGGAAACTCTAGGGGGCAGTTCTACTCTGTGTAGGGTCGCTATGAGTTGGAACCAACTTGACAGCAATGGGCTTGGTTTTTGGTTGTGTATTTTCTGGGCCTATTTGTTTCTTTAAACTGGGCCCTCTTCCCCCCGCCTTTTTTTTTTCCTCCTCTTTTAGAAAAGCTTATACCAACACTGTTTCCTCCATGCCTTCATTTCTTATTCCCTCAGACAAGGACCAGACTAGAGGTTACACTTCCAGGAGAGTTACAGTGCGCTTACTGTGCTAAGCAAGACCAATAAGTAAAACACTGGCTATAAGACATCTTCCTGTTAACACACAGAACAACATGTAGAGTGGAAGTTCTTAACCTTTTCAATTTAAAAAATACCCTGACATTCAGTTCTGCTGCCTCTCTTGACTATTCCACACACACTCTATTTCTCTAATTTAAAACAGAAATACACTGGAATCCAGTTCTAGCACACCTATTACCACACTGATTTGGACCAATTTACAGAAAGTAGAAAAAGACGCTTGTTGCTAGCCGCCATGGAGTTGCCCCCCAGTACACGAGAACCTCGTGCACAGCCCTGCACCACCACCCCCGGATCAGTTGTGGATCAGAATGCTGTGATACACAGGGTTTTCGCTGGCTGGCTGATTTTCAGAGACAGATAGCCAGGTCTTTCCTCCTAGTGCATCTTAGTTTAGAAGCATGGCTGAAATCTGTTCAGCATCACAGCAACACACAAGCCTCAACTGACAGATAAGTGGTGGCTGTCCAAGAGGGGTCTTGGCCAGAAATTTAAGTCTTTCCCTTAACAAAGTGAGAAATCTAACATCGAACTATCACTACCCTAGAAGGGACATTCCTATTGCCACTGAGTCAATTCTGATTCATTGCAACCCTAGAGGGCAGGATAAAACTGCCCCACAGAGTTTTCAAGGCTGAAATCTTTACAGAAGCAGACTGCCACATCTTTCTCCGAGGGAAAGGCTGGTGGGTTCAAACCACTGACTTTTCAGTTAGCAGCCAACTGCTTATCCAAGGCACCACCAGGGCTCCTGGGACACGAATGAGCTCTTCCCCGCAACCCTTTCAGCTGCTCCAGCAAGGCTGAAGTTTCATCCATGTGAAGCAGATGCTATAAATGCCTCGCTAAAATGTATTTAACTGTGCCTTACATGCATGTCTGTCTCCACTGTCAAATGGTATAATCTTTGAGGACAGGACCTATCTTGACCATTTTGCTAGATTTTTCTGGATGGCTAAGACACTGAAGATACCCAGTAAAACATCGGTGAACTAAGCTAGATATTGGATTCTGCTGTGATTTTTTTTTTTTTAAATAAAACAGTACCACTTATCTCTCTCCTTTGTATACTTCCTTCTCTCTCCTTCTCAGTTCAGACTCTTCTTTGCACCCCAGAAGAGAGCAGGATTGATCACCTGAAGGAGAAACAGGAAGAATAAAACTGCTACTCACGGAAGGACATCAGGATGATTACCAATGAGTTTGCTCATGGATACACAGAGCCGTTCGTGTAGATCGTGGTTGACTTGGCCTCCAGCTTTAATGGCTTCAGCATTCCTCTCCAGCAAATCCAAAAGGAGAGGGCGCAGCTGGCGGGCAACTAGCACAGTACAGTCCTTATCCAGGAGTAACTGTGCTAAGGTGCCCAGGAGACACTGACGATCCTGAGGCGTCCACACCTGAGGAAGGGCAAAACAAGTTATGTCAACATATGTCTACCCTGCTACAGAAGAGCAAAGAGCCTTAGCATGGAGTCAAAATATCTAATTTCTAGACCCAGTTTACCCTATAAAGCACACTGGGTTTTCTTGGTGTTTTGTTTCAACAACAGAGGCTTCAGTTTTATTTACCATAAAGGCTATTACAGAACCGTTTGAGTCCACTGGAGTTTGAGGTAACAGGGCTGATACTCAGGTTCCACATAAAATGCCACAGTTTTCCCTGAAAAATAATCTGTTTCAGAATCTCAACACTCTCCAGGGAATCTAAAGCCCATTTTCCCGATTCCTTCACTGTTGAAGGAAAACTCAATAATTAAATGAAGCATGCAGTTAACTGCCAGCAGTCTTGAAGAAGAAAGCAGAGAAATGAATTCCTGGAAATGAATGAGGATATGCTACCAAGACTTCAGCCTTTAACAAGAGATCCAAAGCAGACAGACACACTTCAGTACACAAGATGAAATGGGCCACAAAATTTCAGTGCCTGGGCTTAAAATGGAGCCCTAGTGGTGCAGCAGTTAAAGAACTCAGGCCTTTAACCAAAGATCAGCAGTTCGAATCTAGCAGCTGCTCCTTGGAAACCCTACAAGGCAGTTCTATTCTACAGAGTCACCGTGAGTTGGAACTGACTTGACAGCAACAAGTTTGGTTTTGGCTTCTGGATCAGAATGTAGATACGTAAAATTAGGGAAATTGTAAAGTGTGTAAAAGGTCTCACATCCCTAGTGTGCAGATGATCTCCACAATCCTTTCTGAGGACCATGCAATAGCAGGATTAACTCTCCAAAGAAAGCATTTCTCTGACACTGGAAGTCTCATTTTAGAAATTTATCCTAAATAGTTTCACACTAAATAAAAGGTTAGCTATGGTACTGGTACAGTGACAGACATACTGACCAATAAACAGAATTAAGAATTCACATGTAAATTTATCCACCTACAGTCACCTGATCTTCAACAAAGGCCCCAAATTCATTAAATGAGGAAAAGACAGTCTTTTTGATAACTGGTGCTGGCAATACTGGATATCTATCAGTAAGAAAATAAAACAGGGTCCATATTTCACAACATACACAAAAAATAATTCAAAATGGATCAAAAACCTAAATATAAAGCCAAAAACTAAGCATCACAGGAAGAAAAAATAGGGTTAATGCCAGAGGTCCTAACAAATGGCATAAATATGATACAACCCACAACTAACAACACACAAACACCGGAAGAGAAGCCAGATCACTGGGAACTTCTAAAAATCAAATGTTTAGGCTCATCAAAAGACTTCCCCAAAAGAATAAAAAGACAACCTACAGACTGGGGAAAAAATTTGGCCATGACATATATGACAAAGGTCTAATCTCTACAATCTATAGCAAAGTCCAACACCTCTACAACAAAAAGACAAATAATCCAATTAAAAAGCAGGCAAAGAATATGAACAGACACTTCACCAAAGACATTCAGGTGGCTAACAGACAAATGAGGAAATGCTCACAATCACTAGCCATTAGAGAAATGCAAGTTGAAACTAGAATGAGATACCATTTCATCCCAACATTATTGGCATGAAAATAATAAATGCTGGAGGGGTTAAAGAGAGACGAGAAATTGTACACCCTGCTGGCAGGAATGCAAAATGGCACAACCATTTTGGAAATCAATATGGCATTTCCTTAAAAAGCTAAAAATGGACATTTCATACACTCGAGCAATCCCACTCCTAGGAATATACCCTAGAAAGAAATAAAACTAATCACACAAATAGACACATGCACACTCATGCTCACTTCGGCACTATTCACAAGAGAAAAAGATGGAAATATCCTATTAACACATGAATGGCTAAACAAACTATGGTACATACACACAACATAATACCATGATGATAAAGAACAATGACAAATCTGCAAAATATCTCACAATGCAGATGAATCTGGAGGACATTATGCTGCATTAAATAAGTCAAACACAAAAGGTCAAATACTGTATGAGACCATTACTACAAAATCATTAAAAAGCTTACACAAAGAAACAGTCTTTGATGTTTAGAAGGGAATGGAAGAGTGAGAAAGGAAAAATATTGAGCAGACAGTAGATAAGTGCCAACTGTGGTGAAGGGCAATGTCTCAGTCAACTGGTGCTGCTAAAACAGAAATAACACAAGTAGATGGCTTTAAAAAGAGATATTTTATTGTCACAGTCTGAATTCAATATGAGAACAACTTGGTGCAGGAACTTCAGGTCCAAAGGATGGACACAGTTCTTCGTGCTGCTTTCTTGGCAGTGAGAGGTCCCAACACTCTGCTCACTTCCCTTTTTTTTTAATCTCTCAGGCGATGACCTCAACACAATCCAAACTTGTAGACTGAGTCCTGCCTCACTAGCATAGCTACTTTCCATTCTCTCTCATTAACATCATGGAGGTAGCATTCATAACACATAGGAAAAATCACACAATCCTGGGAATTACGGCTGAGCCAAACTGATGATACATTTTTGAGGGACACAATTCAATCCATGACAGGCAAGACAGTACAAGATACTGGGGAAGTGAGCCTAACTTGACCAAGGCAAAGTTACAGAAGCTTCAGTGGCATATCCAAACTCCCTGAGGGACTGATTACCGGGCTGAGGGCTAAGGAATCCTGGTCTCCAGGGTCATTTAGCTCAAACAGCATAACATAGTTGATAAAGAAAATGTTCTACATCTAACTTTAGTAAGCAGTCTGGCAATTTAAAAGCTTATGGTGGCTATGTAAGATATTCACTAGCACTACCCTGTCGGGAGCAAAGGAGAATGAAGAAAACCAAAGACACAAGGGAAAGATTAGTCTAAAAGACTAAAGGACCACAACTACCACAGCCTCCACCAGACTGAGTTCAGCACTACTAGATGATGCCCAGCTACCCTTGCCAATTGCTCTAACAGGATCACAAAAGGAGGCCCCAGATAGAGCTGGAAAAAAATGAATAGCAAAATTCAAACTCACCAAACAGGACCAGACTTACTAGTCTGAGATTGGAAAAACCCTGAGAGTATGGCCTGACACTCTTTTAAACTCAGTAGTGAGTCATTCCTGACGTTCACCTTTAGCCAAAGATTAAAGCAAGCAATAATAAATGTAGTGCAACAATGTATATGACAGTAAATGGGCATACCAGCCCAAGAGCAATAGACAGAAAAGCTGGACTAATGGAAATAGGGAATCCAAGGTCCAAAACAGGTGTGTTGACAGTGGCTGCTTGGCAAAACCAGTGTCACAAAGTAATATGTGTATTAATTGTTTAATGAGAAACTAATTGCTCTGAGCGACTCTGAAACTTGGTCTTAAACATCAAGCAGTGAAAGCAAAAAGAAGAAATGATGAAGAGAACTCAACAGATTTCAAAGGGCAGCTCGAGAAAACAAAGTATTATAATGACCTATGCAAAGAGCTGGAGATAGAAAACCAAAAAGAAAGCACACGCCCTGCATTTCTGAAACTGAAAGAGGTGAAGAGAAAGTTCAAGCCTCACGTTGCAATAGTGAAGGATTCTACAGTGAAAGTATTAAATGATGCGGGAAGCATCAAAAGAAGATGAAAGGAATACACAGAACACCAAAAAGAATTAGTCGACGTTCAACTATTTCAAGAGGTAACATGTGATCAGGAACCATGATACTGAAGGAAAAAGTCCAAGATGCACTAAAGGCATTGGTGAAAGAAAAACAAGCCTCCAGGAACTGAGAGAATATCAACTGAGATGTTTCAACAAATGGATGCAGTGCTGGAAGTGCTGACTTATCCAGACCAAGAAACCTGGAAGACAATTACCTGGCAAATCAACTGGAAGAAATCCATCTTTATGCCTATGCCTGAGAAACGTGATCTAAACTGAGTATGGAAATTATTAAACAATATCATTAATAACACACCCAAGTAAAATTTTGCTAAAAATCATTCAAAAGCAGCTTCAGCAGTATACTGACAGGGAATGGCTAGAAATTCAGGCCAGATTCAGAAGAGGATGTAAAACCACGGCTATCACTGCTGATGTCAGAAGATCTTGGCTGAAAGGAGATAACATCAGAAAGATGCTCACTTGTATTTTATTGACTATGCAAAGGCATTTGACTGACTGGATCATAACAAATTATGGACAACACTGCAGAGAATGAGAACACTCAAATACGCTCATGAGAAATCTACACACAGATCAAGAGACAGTCATGTGTGCACAACAATGGGACACTGCATGGTTTAATATTAGGAGAAGTGTGTGTCAGGGCTGTAGCCTTTCACCATACCTATTCAATATGTATGGCAAGCAAGTAATCTGAGAAACTAGACTATATGAAAAAGAACTGGCCATCAGGATTAAAGTAAGCCTCATTAATAATTTGCATTATGCAGATGAAACAATCTTTTTTGATAAATGTAAAGAAGACCTAAAACACCTACTGATGATCAAACATAACAGCCTTCAGTATGCATTACACCTCAACATCAAGAAAACAAAAATCCTCACCACTAGATCAAAAAGCAACATCGTGATAAACAGGGAAAAAACTGAGGTTAAGGATTTCATTGTATTTGGATCCACAGTCGACATCCATGGAAGCAGCAGTCAGGAAATCAAAAGATACACTGTTTGGGGCAAATGTGCTACAACAGACATTTTTTAAAGTGTTGAAGTGCACAGACGTCCTCTTGAAGACCAAGGTGCACCTGACCCAAGGTATTTTCAATTACATCATGTGTATGCAAAAGCTGGACAACAAATAAGGAAGACAGAAGAACCGACACCTTTGAATTTGTGGTGTCGGAGACGAATACTGAGTACAAGGTCTGACAAATCTGTGAACTTAACTGTTCTAAGTGTTACATACCTCACTGCTGAATATCACTACAGTCACCTTCAAAGTACTCCCCTTGGGAAGCTATGCACCAGCACCAGTGCCTAGTCCACACTTCAAAGTAATTTTGGAACTCTGTTTGGAATGGCCATTTGGCACAGCGGCAAGACGGCAAGTTCATGAACTTAACTGTATAGTTGTCTGCGAGGGAGTTTTTCACCAGTAAACAAATTATCAGAATACCCTCCCTACTCACTTGATCTGCCCCCAGTGACTTTTCTCTTTATCCAAAGATAAAGGACATATTGAAAGAAAGACAATTCAATGACATTCAGGATATCACAGGTAAGACAACAGCTCTGATGGCCATTCCAGAAAAAGAGTTCCAAAATTGCTTTCAAGAGTGGACTAGGTGCTGACATCAGGGCATAGCTTCTCAAGGGGAGTACGTCAAAGGTGACCATCACAATATTCAGCAGTGACACATGCAGCACTTTTTCTAGGATGGGTTCACAAATTTTCAGACCTCCTATGCCCAAGAGTACCAAAAGCAATAGATGTGTCTTGGAAGAATGCTCCCTGGCAACAAGGATGGCAAGACTATGTCTTACATACTTCGGACATATTGTCAAGAGGGATCAATTCCTGGAGAAGGGTATTGTGGTGACGACTGACACAGTAGCTATAACAATGTACTGAAGCCTAAGGTTGTGGGCATCGCACAGGACCACGCAATGTCTCATTTTGTTGTACTTAAGGACATTCTGAGTTGGAACTCAACAGCACCAAACAACATAATAACAATTTGTTCTGTAAACCTTCATAAACCTTCTGTAAACCTTCACCTTAAAATAGCTAAAAAAGTAATAAAAAAGAAGTCTTTAATCTGGGTGGAGTCTAACGTATCAAGCTTTTACTTTTATGGTTAGTGTTTCAAGTGTCATGTCTAAGAAATCTTTGCCTATCCCAAGCTGGTAAACATTTTCTCTCATTGTTTTCTAGATGTTACACTGTCTACCTTTTATACACAGAGAAATGATGCATCTCAAGTTAATTTCTGGGTTTGCTTATGAGGTAGGAGTCCATGATCGTTTCATTTCTCTAGCTGAATTCCATTCAACTCAGCAAAACTTGCTGAAAAGAGGATATTTTCCCCATTGAACTTCCTTGATACTTTCACTGAAAATTAACTGATGATACACATGTGGGTCCATTTTTGGATAATGTATTCCACTGCACTGCCTTACGTCTATCCTTATACCAATACTGTACTGTTTTGATCACTGTGACTTCTTATCAGTCTAAATATCAGGCAGTTTAAGTCTGCCAACTTTGTTCATCTTTCCCAAAATCATTTTTGCTACTCTAGGTAATTTGTTTTTGCTATTAAATTTTACAATCACTTTGTCAGTTCCCCTCAACACATCTCAAAAAAAAAAGGATGTTCAGATTTTAACTGGCATTGCATTGAATCTATACACGAAGTTAAGGAGAAGTCCCATCTAAATAAAACTGAGTCTTGCAATGTATTAATAAGAAGATTTTGACAACATATTTGAGTACTATTTTAGTGTAACAATATTTTGTGATTTTCAGTGTGTGGACCTTCCATATCTTTCTCTAAAATTAAACTTATCCCTAAGAATTTTATTGCTGTTGAAGCTACTGTAAATGTTATGTTTTAAATCTCATTTCTCAATTTTTTATAATGTAGAAATACAATTAATTTTTGTATATGAACTTGTATCCTACAACCTTGCCAAATTCAGTTATATTGTGAACATTTCTTAAGATTTTCTACAGGCATGATTATGCCTTAAGCAAACGATCACTGTTTTACGTCTACATGCTCTTTCTTTTTCTTGCCTTATGTCCCTGGCTAGGAACTCTGACACAATGCTGACAGAAGTGGTAAGAGCAATAACCCTTGACTTGCTCACAATCTTAAGAGGAAAAACACTGTCTTTCACCATTAACTATGATGCTATCTTTGGTTTTTATAATCTTTATCATCTTAAAGAAGTTTCATTGTATTCTTAGCTTGTTTACAATTTTTAACATGAGCAGACAGTAAATTTTTCAAATGCTTTCTCTACACTTAGAAATTTTTTTCTGTATTTTGTTAATGTGGTAAATGTGGATTTGCCATGCTAATATTGTTTTAAATGTTTGTATCTATATTTATGAAAGACACTGCTCTGTACTTTCCTTGTAATGTGTAACTTTGATATGGTAATATGGGCTCATAAATCCTCTTATTTGCAAAAAGAGCTTGTATAGAATTGGTTTAATTTCTTTCTTAAATGTTTGACAGAATTCACAGGTGAAGCTATTTGGTTCTGGAGTTTTCTTTCCAGTGAGGTTTTCAACTACAAAGTCAATTTATTTCACAGACATTACATAAAATCATTTCTCCAGACTTTGACAGTTTGTGTTCTTCAAAAGTACTTTCATCTAAGTAGTCAAATTTAGTGGCATGAAACATTTCACATTAGTTACTATCTTTTTGTTGGTTTTAGAATCTGTGAGGTGCCCTTTCATTCCTAATAGCAATATGTTTTTTATTTTCCTTGATCAGTCTTTTCAAAGAATAAACTTCTGGTATGACTGATCTACCCCATTAATTACCCATTTTGTATTACACTAATTTCCACTCTTTATAATTGCTTCCTTCTAATTGTTTTGGATTTAACTTGTTCTTCTTTTTCTAATTTCTTATGCTGGAAGTTTAAGATTTATCAATTATTTCAAACATTCTTTTCTAATATAAGAAGTTAATGTTATAAATTTCCCTTCACATGCTGCTTTAGCTGCATCCCACAAATTGCAGTATGTTATTTCCATTATCATTCAGTTCAAAATATTTTCTGATTTCCTTAAGATTTCTTCTTTTTTGTATGAGTTTTTAGAAACTGTTCCAGCTATCTTTTTCACCCCTGTAATTCCACTAAGGTCATAGAATATACCTTGTATGATTCCAATTTTCTTAAATTTATTGAGATTTATTTAATGACCTTGCATGTGGTCTATCTTGAGGGACATTCCATGTGTACTTGGTAACAATGTATATTCTGTACCTATTGGGTACCAAGCCAACCAAACCCACTGCCTTCAAGCAGATTCTAACTCATAGCAACTCTATAGGACAGAGAACAACTGCTCCACAGAGTTTCCATGGAGTGCCTGGTGGATTCCAACTACTGACATTTTGGTTAGCAGACACAGCACTTAACCACTAAGCCATCAGGGTTTCCCTATTGGGTACAGTACTCTACAAATGCCAAATTAGGCCACGTATGTTAATAAATCAAAAACAAAACAAAACCCAGCTGCCATTAAATTGATATTCCAACTCACAGTGACTATATAGAAGAAAGGGGAACTGCCCCACAGGGTTTCCAAGGAATGGCTGGTGGATGTGAACTGCTAACCTTTTGGTTAGCTGCCAAGCTCTTAGGAACTGAGCCACCAGGGCTCAAAGTTCATTAATATAGGTGTTTAAGTCTTCCACATCCGTACTGATTTTCTGTATTTGGTCTATCAATTACTAAAGGATAAGTAGTAAGTCTCCAACCAAAATTGTGACATGCCTGTTTCTCCTGTTAACTCTAACAAACATAGAAGTCTTGTGTTATTTGCATAAAAATACAGTATTTTCCCCAAAATCAGACACTGAAAACCCCTTGGTGCACAGTTCTACTCTGTTCTGTAAGCTTCTGTAACCCAACATCAGAACTCACCTAACTTCACCAGTGATAAGTCTCAGTATCAGCACAAAGCTGGTTCCTTGAAGCAGAGATCAGAAACACCTTCACTCTCCAACTTCTTTCCGTCCCAGCCGGTCAGGTGGTGACCACTCTGTTCCCCACTCTTCCCCCTCAAGGGCACTCTCTACTTCTCTGCTGGATTCCATACTTTGTTGCAATGGCTACATAAAACTTACACATCATACTCACAGTTAAGTGGTTTATTAGGGAACTAGTCAACTCACCACTGCTATATGGCCCAGCTCACTGATAAGCTTAGCTGCAACTTGAGATCAGGATCAACTTGGAAGTACAACTTAGGAGACAGGATCAACTTTGTCAATCCAGGCAGCATCCAACCAGGACAGCTCTCAGCTCCTTCTAGTCCATGTTAGCTGATGGCCCTTCTTGGCCATGCTAGACAAAGACCCTTTTTGGCTGTGCCCACCAACAATCCCTCTTGGCTGTGACTGCAGGCAAGTCCTTCTCTCAGCCATGCACATGCCCTTTTCTGCCTTTGGCCTCCCCGTTGCCAACTGGACCAACTCATGACCAGTATAGCCTGCTTGGCTGTTCCCCATTAGTGGCAGCCTTCTGCCGTCACCACCAGCTCTGCTGCTAGGCCCCTCTTCCAGCTCTTTTACTAACAGCTCTGCTAATGGGTCCTTTTATGGGTCATTCTGCTGCCAAGGCCGTCTCGGCTTTTATCCTGCTCAGACAAGTGTTACTGCTTTTGTAGCTCCACCAACAAATGCACTGAGGCTCAATTCTCTTTCTCCAGGGGCCATAACCTCATCATAGCCAGCCCCCTCCATAGGCCAGCAAACTCACCACAGCTGTCTCTAGGTGTCTCTTTCAGGTCTACCAGCTCCATCTCTCTGTCCTTAATGTTACAGCTTTCTTTCAGGTCTATGAGGTTCTCAGTGCAGGAACCCTGGGTCCAAAGGACATACTGCCCTCCTAACTCTTCTTTAGGTAGTGACAGTGACAAGTAAACTCCTTGTCAATTTCAAGACTTGGCTCTCTCAGCAGAATAATAAATTTACCAGTCTCTGCAAGTTGCTAAATCATTTGGGGTAGTTTTATACACAATTTACACAGCAAATTTGCCAATCCTTGCAATGTGCATTAAACAGACCAATTACAAGGCAGTCTGTGGCCCAACCAATCATTTTCTGCATAATTATAAATCTAAGGCAGGAAAAGCCATATATAAAGAGAAACCTACTGCACTGCACCAGAAAATGTCAATCAACCTGGACAAAAGTAACAAACCTTGTAGATCAGAAACAACCTTAGAGACCCCTCTCCACCGTTGCTTCTCCAAAGAAATAAGGCAAAGGTTAACTCCTCAGGGTTCAGAGGAAAATCTCCCAAGCTGTTTTTCCAAAGAGCACAGGCAAAAAGCCACATAAACTAATTTCACCTGCGCTATAATGATCTCCAAACCCTGGTGGTACAGTGGTGCAGTACTACGGCTGCTAACCAAAAAAAAAAGGTCAGCTGTTCAACTCTACCAGACGCCCCTGGAAACTCTATGGGGCAGTTCTATTCTGTCATTAAGGCTGCTATGAGTTGGATTTGACTCGACAGCAGCGGGTTTGATTTTTAGTATAATGATCTCAAATCCTATAAAGTATAAGTCACTACTATGCTTTCAAAGCACATATAAACTTAGAAATACATTACCTTTGTAAGGCTAACATTAACTACAAGTTATTAAGAAAAAAAACAAACCCTCTGCCCTCAAGTCGATTCCAACTCATAGAAACTCGTAATTATAAGTTGTTCAGAAAATTTTGGAACTTAGACACAGAAATATAGCAGTATGTGAAAAATGTGATAAACAGCCTTTAAATGAAATTGGCTTTGATCTAACATGCTGTGATTAAAGAATACATTTTAAAATAGTTAATCTCTGTAAATTAACCTTTGAGACATAAATCTAAATGACCTCGTAATCTAAAACACTGAACAAAAGATGCATCATTCTATTAATGTCTAACTGAAAAAAAAAAAATCAAACAAACCATTACTGTCCAGTTGATTCCAACTTACAGCAACCCTACGAGACACAGCTGAACTGCCCATAGGGTTTCCAAGGAGCAGCTGACGGATTCAAAGCGCCAACCTTAACCACTATGCCACTAGGACTCCAAAGATAAAACATACTAGTTTTTGAAGTCACACTGGCCCTTATCATGCGGAGCCAAGGTGACAAATTCATTATAAATAGAAGTTTCTGCTCACTCACTAAAAGAAAGCAGAGGCAAACAATGACAGCCCGCTGAGACTCTGCCCGCCAATGCCAAGTTCAGACCCCAGCTATAAGGGACCTCCGCCCCACATGAGCCATTGGTTAAGCCTTCCTCCAGAGACCTCTTGTTCAAGGTAAAAGCCTGAAGTCTAAAGTTTTGGACTCTAATCATTTTGTACTTGTAATTATTCTGATTATTCAGTTCTAAATGAATGCTGTAAGGTCTTCTATGCCTTGACAAGATTACCTTACAATAAACTAAACAAGTTTATAGTCAAACTTGAGTAATTTTCTAAGACAAAATCCTACATAACATACTCAAACACACATGGGGTCGCCGGGAGCCTGACTCAACTCAATGGCAAATGGTAACAATTATGGGCATTTTACCAAAAGGAAATTAAAGGGGAAAAAAAAAGTTGACCAAGGTCATATAGCCAGCAAAAGAACCAAGAATCCTCCTGGGGAGCCAGGTTCCAAAAATCCCTGCTTTTAACCACCCCTTTGTAGTTACTTTTAATACTACCATATGTAATACACATTCTGTCAAGGAACTGACTCACAAGAGAATTAAATAGCTCACCCAAGGCCCCAAAAGCAAGAAGGAAAAGGAACCTGGGATCTTGGGTCTATCTGATTGCAGAGCTGGAGCATGATCTTAAGCATTAAGCACTCTGCTCTTTCAGATGGATGATAGTCGTATTCGAGGTGAAGAGGAAGGGGCAGATACAAGAATACCTAGGAAATAGAATCAGAAGCACCCAGCCATTTGTGAAGAAAAAGAGTGGAAGCAGTTGAAGACACCCCATTTTCCCTAAGTGACTGGGTAGAAGATGCTGTCATCAGCTGAGATCGAAAACATAAAAGGCAGCACAATCCTAAAAAAATTACATCAGATCTCAAACACTAATCAGAATCATTGTTTCAAAAGTCTTTGTTCCTCTCTAAAAATCCAATAGATCATTTAATGCACTTCCAAAAACAAGAGAAAATTGAATCAACTCCTCTGTGAGTGAAAGGCTTGAAATTAACACCGAAAACGGAAATGAACAATCCTGAAAGAAATTTCTGAGCTTGGACAGAATCTGACACAACAAAGGAAGACAAGCGATGGTGTTCCAATCGCCTTAACTCAATCGTACATTCTGACCTCATAAACTACAAAAACGGTTCTCACACTTCAGTGTTCCACACATTCCCTAACTATCTAACAGTATCCCTATCCCACTCCAAATGCACACATTTTGCATCTAATTATAGGAGTAGGAAAGCATAAACCCCCTGAAGCTCAGGTTCTAAACCTCTGCTCTAAATTCTAAGCCCACTTAAACAGAAAACACCTCTGGCATCAATACATAATTCAGGTGACTTAACATGCGCAACTGACCTAAACCTGATTATCTTCGTCCACTGCCCCACCCACCAAATATCAGTTTTCTGTCTACACCTCCTCGTTTGTGTTAAGTGACCATCACTCCCCTCACTGGGGGCTCGCAGACCAGAAACCTTCAGCTATTCCCTCCCTTTTGCCTCTCACATTCAGTTTGTTGGCACCAAAGAGCAATGCCTCACGTTAGTTCCTGCCTTTCCAAAGTGCTCAGGTCCCTCGGTCTCACCCAAATACTGCAGCTACTGCTTAATCAGTAGGATATAAGTATGCAAACAACGCATTTGTGAATGAAAAGTGAGATTTAAATACCAGAGTTACAAAAGAAAAATTTCTACTTCTCAAAAAGCTCAAATATTAGGGTGACGAGTTATTACAATAGGAAATTAAACAGCTGCGCAAGACGCAAAGGAAGAATCCTTACGACTAAGACACTAGACAACGAACAAGGCGGCTCCTAAAATCTCATCCAAAGACCCATTTTCCACAAAACTCCAGTCCACCTCATAATCCCTATGGTTATTCTTATACAGTTAGTACTACCCGTCTTGCTTTGTCCTTCAACCATTTTGTGTGTTTATGCACTGTCTTCAGAAGTAGAAGCTAAATTTTCTGAGGGTGGACACCGAAAAGGATGTATCTCCCACAGCGCCACACTGTGCCTTACCCACAGCAGGAACGCAATACTTGTCAATGTGGCAAAATTAACAGACGAGACAGAAAGAAAAATACTCACTCAAGCTAACAGGGGTCGCTAGACTAGGCACACTTTGGTAATACACAAGTCAAAAGGGCAGAGATGCAATAGGAATTTCAGAAAAGCAAACCACATTTTTTCCTAAAGGCCACAAAGGTCTCCCACATGCAACCTAAGCGCTGCGGACGGCGTGCGGCCCAAGGAAAAGCTCACCTGGATAAAAACAAAAGGCTTTTACCAACCTCCTCAAAAACAGAGACGCCTCTGCCACCGGCCAGTCTCCGGAGAGAGGACCAGCATGACAAGAAGCCGCTTCTCTTACCCTTAAACTGACACACCAAAGGTCACATGCCGTGCGGGGACCGCCGGGATCTACCAGCGTTTTCCCTCTCCTCTTTCTTACCTGTTTGGTCAAGAACCTGCCCAGCTCACTGCGGCTCTTCTCGTTCTTAGCTGCAATTAACCTCAGCGGCGCGGCCGCCACCTCCAGCAAGAGGTGCTCCATGGCTCCTGGCACTCCGCCTCTGACGACCCCAACCCTCCCTGCTTCGTGCTCAGCTTCCCGAAACGTCCAGGGTCCGGGTACCCGAGCTTCCACGAACTACGTCCCGAAAGAAAACCGGCGCAGCCGCTCGGCGTACTCTGGACAAGCTACTGCACACGTGGGGGAAGCACACCGCGCTCTGCGTCATCAGCCCGCGACGGCGAAGGCGACGGCGGGGCGCCCGGGACCACCCCTGAGCAGTGGCGGAAACACTAACGTCACCGTCGCGCCAATTCCGGGAGGGGAAGCTAATTGGAAAAGGAAGCAGCCTGCGCTTCGGATTTCTGCAGTTACGGCTTCCGGAGACCGCTGGCTAGCCCTTGGCAGGAGACGAAGACAGAAGGTTCTGCTAGGCCCAAGAGGCACGCCTCTGCAGACACGCAGTCCTCAGCTCACCTGCCCTCTTCCACAACTCACACACGAAAAGATAGGAGGTGAAAGAAAAGCAAATCAAAGGAGCCTCTTTTGACTCAGTAATTCCACTTCTAAAACTCTGACTTAACGGAAATTAATTGTGATTAGCACACCCCTTGCATCACTCTTAATGTAAGCCACTCGTTGCCGTATATTTGGTTCCACGTCACAGCGACCCAATCGGACAGAGTAGAACTGCCCCAAAGGGTTTCCAACATCCAAGGAGCAAATGGTGGATTCTAACTGCCGACCTTTATGATAGCAGCTGAGCTCTTACCCATTGCTTCTACTAGAGTTCTGTTCTTTACGTAAATATTAGAAATAAATGCTTCATCCATTGAGAAACATTTAAATGAAGTATGGTGTATACATTATTGAATGTTCTTGAATCAGCCGTTAAAAAGAGAAAGAGAGTTGGGTACAATAGTAAAATTAAACTGTATGTGCCACAGGGTCGCTATGAGTCATAATTGTCTCAAAAGGCACTGGGTTTGGTTTGGTTTTGGTATGAAGTTTAAGAACAAACAAAGGTAATTAACGATAAAAGCAAACTAGTATTGACTTTGGGGAGTATTATTGACTTTGTAGGTGCATGAAGGACTCTCCTAAGGTGATGGAAATGTTTCTGAGCTTCACTGGGAGGTCGTTACCTGTATATCTACATGTAAAAAAAAAAATTTACACTTAAGATTTGCGCATTTTGTGTAAATTTGTACCTTTAGGTCTTTCAGTACTGACATGGACAGATCTCGAAAATGTATTAGAGTGAAAATGGCAAGCTGATGAACAATGCATATAGTTAAATTTAATATTTTTGAAAGCATGTTCCTCTATGTGTTGATATTCACCATTTCAAGAGGTAGCATGTGCTCAGGAACCAATGGTACTGAAGCAAGAAGTCTAAGCTGCATTGAAGGTATTAGCGACAAACAACGCCTCAGGAATTGACAGGGTTATCAACTGAGAAGTTTCAACAAAGGGATGCAATGCTGGAAGTGCTCACTCGTCCAGGCCAAGAAATTTGGGAGACTACCTGACAAACCGACTGGAAGTGATCCATATTTATGCCTATTCCCAAGAAAGGTGATACAACTGAATGTGGAAATTTTCAAATAATATCATTAATGTAACACACAAGTAAAATTTTGCTGAAAATCATTCAAAAGTGGCTGCTGTAGTACACTGACAGAAAACTGCCAGAAGTGCAGGCCAAAAAGAGGGCGTAAACCAGGGATTTCATCACTGATGTTAGATGGATCTTGGCTGAAAACCCCAAATATCAGAAAGACGTTTACTTGTGTTTTATTGACTATGCAAAGACATTTGACTGTGTGGATCATAATAAATTATGAATAACATTGAAGAGAATGGGCATTCCCAAACATTTAAATGTGCTCATTAGCCAGCCAAAAAGCCAAGTGCCGTCGAGCTAGGAACCTATAAATGGAGCAAGAGGCAGTCACTTGAACAGAAAAGACATGCATGGTTTAAAGTCAGGAAAGGTGGGTGTCAGATTTGTATCCTTTCACCACATGCATTTAATCTGTATAACTGAGCAAATAATCCAAGAAGCTGGACTATAAGAAGAAGAATGGGGCATTAGGACTGACAAAGATTCATTTACAACCTGCATTATGCAGATGACACTAACTACCTTGCTTGCTGAAAGGGAAGAGGATTTGAAACGCACACTGATGAAGCTCAAAGGTCATGGCCTTCAGTATGGATTGCAGGTGAACGTCAAGAAAACAAAAATCCTCATACCTGGACCAATAACTAACATCATGAAAAATGGAAAAAAGATTGAAGTTGTTAAAGATTTCATTTCACTTGTTTCCACCATCAACACCCATGGAAGCAGTAGTCCAAGAAATCAAAAGACACATTGCATTGGGCTAGTCTGCTGCAAAAACCTCTTTAAAGATGTTACCTTGAAGATTAAAGTGTAGCTGACCCAAGCCAAGGTATTTTCAGTCAAGTCACATGCATGCAAAGCTGGACAATGAATAAGAAAGACTAAAAAAGAACTGACACCTTTGAATTGTGCTGGAGAAGAATATTGAATACAAGACCTGACAATTAAGTTCACAAACTCATTCTGGAAAAAGTGCTGCATACCTCATTGCTGAATATCACTACAGTCACTTTCAAAGTACTCCCCTTGGGAAACTATGCACCAGTGCCAGCACCTTGTCCACCTTTCAGAGCAATTTTTGAACTCTTTCTGGAATGGCCACTAGAGCTGTCCTGAATGTCATCAAAAGGTCTTCCTTTTAATACTTAGTTTATCTTCAGGTAAAGAAAAAAGTGATCAGGGGCCAGATCAGGTGAGTAGGGAGGGTGTTCCAATACAGTTGTTTACTGGCTAAAAACTCCCTCACAGACAAGTATACAATTAAGTTCGTGAATTTGCCACCTTCCCACCATGCCCAGTGGCCATTCCAGAAGGAGTTCTAAAATTGCTTTGGGATGGATGAGGCAGTGGTGTCAGTGCATAGTTTCCCAAGGGGAGTACTTAGAAGGTGACCATAGTGATATTCAGCAGTGAGGTATGTAGCACTTAGAACAATTATGTTCACAGCCTTAACTGTCAGACCTCATAAACCATGGGCTGCCAGAAGAACAAACAGATCTGTCTTGGAAGAAGTACAACCAGAATGCTTCTTGGAAGCAAGGATGCTGAGACCACATCCTACATACTTTGGACACACAGTCAGAAAGGATCAGTCCTTGGAGAAGGTAAAGAAGAGGGTCAGCAAAAAAGAGAAAGACCCTCAGCGAGATGGATTGACACAGTGACTGCAACAATGGGCTCAGGCATAAAAATGATTGTGGGCATGGTGCAGGAGCAGGCAGTGTTTTGCTCTGTTGCACAAAGGGTCGCTCTGAGTTTGAACAGACTCTGATACCTACCAACAGCAACAACAAAAGCATATTTGAATTTGGAATTTTGTTTTAGAATTTGAATGTTTCCTTCCGAGAAATCTCACACTTAAGCAAGATCTTCCAAAAAAGCAAATTGGGAAATGATGCAAATAAATTTCCAAATAGATAATATAAGAATATGTCTAAAAAGATTAAGAGGATACAAGAGAAGGATCAAAAATCAGAGACCCCCATGGCCCTTAGGAAAAAATATGGTTTGCTTTTCTGCAATTCTGGGGTTCTTTGAATATATAGCAGCAAAATAGATGAAAGACTCACACCCAAGTATATTGTCATTAAAAAGTCATTTAAAAAAATGGAGACTAAGGGAACCTTCTAAGAATCTTCGAGAGAGAAATGGAGAGAGATTACAACAACCCCAAGAGTGTGGCCACCAGACATACTTTTTGTAATTTTTTTCATTGTGTTTTAAGTGAATGTTTACAATTACAGTTTCTCATAAAAAGACTTACACACACTTTGCCATGTAACCCTAGCTACTCTACCACACTGTGGCAGCACACTCCCCTCCAACCCATATTTCCCATGTCTATTTAACCTGCTGCTGTAGCTGTCATTTCCTGTCACCTCCCAACAGAAGCTGCCCAGTTAGTCTCCTGTATCTGCCTAAGCCAAGAAGCACACTCTTCACCAGTATCAGTTTATATTGTATACCGTTTCAGTATTTGCCTGAAGAGTTGGCTTCTACAATGATTGCAGTTCTGGGCTAACAGAGATTCCAGGGCCCACATCCAGACCCTCCAGTCTGTCAGACCATTAAGTCAGGTATTTTTACTACGGTTTAAGTTCTGCATCTCACACTTTTCCTGCCCCACCAGGGACTCTTCTTCAGTTCTCTATAAGGGCAATCTTTGGTGGTAGCTGGGCATCATGTACTTCTTCTGGTCTCATATTGATGTAGTCTGTGTTATAGGTAGCTCTTTTTGTATCTTGGGTTCACAGTTTCTTCATGTCTTTGATGCTCTTCTTTCTCCTTTGCTGCAGGTGGGCTGAGACCAATTAATGCTTCTGAGACAGCCAATTGCTAGATTTGAAGGCCCTACATACCAGTGACCAAAGTGGAGGGAGGAACATTTGCTTAAAAAACTTTGTTATGCTAATTGACCTAGACGTCCCCTGAAGACACAGGGTGCCCAGTCCCCTGTCCTTGGTACACTGTCCCTAGAAGTGTTTGGTTTTGTTAGGATACTTCTAAACCCTGGGTTTATCCATTTGTGCTGACTTCCGTGCTGTCTGTTGTCTCCCTGTCCACCTAAAGTAATTCTTGTTGGTTATATAATCAGTGAATATCCCTCTCCCTGTCCTCCTGGTAACTATCAAAGAATGTTTTCTTCTGTGTTTAAACCAATTCTTGAGTCCTTATAATGGTGGTCTCACACAGTATTTGTCCTTTTGTAATTAACTAATTTCACTCACCATAATGCCTTCCAAATTCTTCCATTTCATCAGATGTTTCACAAATTCATCATTGTTCTTTATCATTGCATAGTATTCCATTGTGTAAATATACCATAGTTTGTATATTCTTCTGTCAGTGGGCACCTAGGTTGATTCCAAATTTTTGCTATTGTCAGCAGTGCTGTGATGAATATTGGTGTGCATATACCTATTTGTTTGGCAGCTTTTATTTCTCTGGGATAAATTCCAAGAAGTGTGATTGCTGAATTGTATGCTATGAGGTCTGACAATTACATTTGTGAACTTGCCACTATGCACTTACATTGGCAGCACTGTACAAAGGACTCAGTAAGGTTTCATAACCTTGGTATATCAGTGTCTCACAGCTGTGTTCATGTCAATGTGTGGCAATGTCTTACTGAGTGGCACCAAACTTACTGTTGTTGCACATTGTTGCAAGAATGTCAAAGCTTGAATTAGAGCAATGAACAAACATTAAATTTCTTGTTAAACTTGGCAAGAGTAAAAGCAAAATCAGGGACATGTGAGCCCAAGTTGATGGGGGTAAGCCATGAAGAAAATTGCAGTCTATCAAATGAATTAAATGTTTTTCTGAGGGGAGAGAAAGCGTCACTGATGAAGAGAAGTCAGGGCAGCCAGTGATGAGCAGAACTGATGAAAGCACTGCAAAAATTCATCAAATTGTGTATCAAAATAGTTGGCTGACTGAGAGAAGCATAGCAGACTAAGTAAACATAGATAGAGAGACAGGAAAATCTTGTCATGGGAAAGGTGTCTGCAAAAATGGTCCTAAAGGAGCTCCCCAGTGAACAAAAACAAAGGAGAGTTGAAGTTTGCCAAGATCTTTGGAGAGGTAAGATGGTGTTTGGGGCCATGTTATCAGTGGTGACGAAACATATATGTACCAACATGACCCTGAGAAAGGGGTCAAAATGCACAATGGAAGTCAGCCACTTCTCCATAAGGAAGAAAGTTCCATCAGTCCAAATCAAAAGTCAAAAGGATGTTGCTAACCTTTTCTGATATCAGAAGGATTGTTCATTATGAATTTGAACCAAATGAACAGTTAACCAAGTTTACTGTTAGGAAATGCTGAAAAGACTATATGAAAAAGTTAGACAAAAATGACTTGAACTTTTCACCAACAACTCATGGCTCTGGCAACACAACAAACTGCTGGCTTTGTCTGTGAGGGAGTTTTTAGCCAGTTAACAAATAACTGCTGAAACACCTTCCCTCTTCACCTGATCTGGCTCCCAGTGACTTTTTCTCTACCCAAGGATAAAGAAAATATTGAAAGACATTTTGATTACACTCAGGACATCAAGGGTAATACAATGACAGCATTGATGGCTGTTCCAAAATCTCTTTGAAGGATGGACTAGGACCTAGCATCAGTGCATAGCATCCCAAGTAGAGTACTTTGAAGGTGACTGTAGTGATAGTGGGCTATGATGTATGTAGCACTTTTTCTAGGATGAATTCTTGAACTTAATTGTTAGAACTTGTATTTCTAATTTTAGTTTTTTAGGAAAGTAACAAATCTATTTCCAAAATACTTGTACTGTTTTACACTTCCACTAGCAGTATATAAGTGTTCTAGTCTCTCCACAGCCTCTGCAGCATTTATTATTTCATGTATTTTGGATTATTATTTTATTATTTTTGGATTATTATTATTATTATTTTGTATTATTTCATGTATTTTGGATTAATGCCAACCTTGCTGGGATGAAGTTCTATCTAATTGTAGTTTTAATTTGCATTTCTCTAATAGCTAATGATTGTGAGCATCTTCTCACATATCTGTTAGCTGCCTCTTTGGTGAAGTGCCTGTTTATATCCTTTGCATATTTTTAAATTGCATTATGTCTTCTTGTTGTTGAGGTTTTACAGTATCTTGTAGGTTCTAGAGATTAGACCCTGATCAGATTTTTCATAGCCAAACAATTTTTCCTTGTTTGTAGGTTATCTTATTACTCTTTTGGTGAAATCTTTGTATGAGCATAAATATTTGAGTTTTAGTAGTTTCCAATTGTCTATTTTCTCATCTGGTGTTTGTGCATTGTTATCAATATTTTGTAATCTGCCTTGTGTTAGGGCTAACAGCATTGTCTCTATTTTTTCTTTTGTGATCTAGGTTTTGTATTTAGATCTTTGATCCATTTTAAGCTTGCTTTTGTGCATGGTGTGAGTGAGGTAGGGTCTTGATAGAGTTTTCTGCAGATGGCTATCTAGTTATGTTAGAGAGATTGTCTTTACCCAGTTTCCAGACTTTGCATTTTTATCAAATATCAGCTCCTCACAGGTAGATGATTTTATGTACAGATTTTCAATTCTGTTCCATTGGTCTATGTGCCTTTGATACCAGTACCAGGCTGTTTTGATTACTATAGCAGTTTAATAGGCTCTAAAGTCAGGCAATATGAGGCTTCCCATTTTGTTCTTCTTCTTCAATAATGCTTGACTTATCTATCTATGAGAAGTATTCAGTGATATATTTATACTTTGTTAATTTATAGAGGTTTGACTAATGTTACAATATACTATCACCAAGCGCAGGTATACAGCCTAGTTTCAGAAAGTTATTGATGACATACTTCATCTATTTCTATGGTTAAAATAAATTTCTAATGACATAATTAATAGAGCATTGTAGACATACATGCTTCTGTTTCTAAATTCAGAAGTTCTCTGTTTCTAAATTTGCATTATAAATGATGAATACTTAGATGTATAAAAGCATTATAAAAACATTATAGCACATGAAGTTGGCAACCAATGTCACAAAACAATATGTATACTAGTTGTAATAATAAGCTAGCTTGTTCTGTAAACCTTTATATAAAGTATAGTAATAAATTAAAAAGGGAAAAAACAGTGTAAAAAGTTTTATAAAGCATATGTAATAGTGATTTACATATATATGTCTGAAGAAAATTTTAGAATCAAATGTAACTTGAGAGCATACACAAAAGATATGTAACAGGTACTATATTATATCCATTATAATTGCTGTAATAAAAAAAGAGAAATAACAAATACTGGTGAAAAGCTGGAGAAACTGGAACCAACATATATTCCAGCCTTATAATACACAAAATATATTTTCAGAATTACTGTTACAAACAACAAATTTACTAATTGGAGATTAAGATTTGTTTGTAGTTTTTGCTGTATTTTGTTTTGTCTTTAGATTGAGCCTATACATAGCAAAACCACAATGTTTCAAAATCAGTTGGATTAGCTCTCCCCCTCCAGACTTTTCTAAGTAGTTACATTATTATTTTGAAATGCAGGTTAGTTCATTGGTTTTTGCTTGTATTTACAGACTTTTGATTTAAGATCATAAAGTAAAAAATATTGACTACAGTTGCTAAAAGAATGTCTAAGAGGACTTGAGATTCACTGCATTTATTCATTTAGTTTATTAGAAACATAGGAGTTGCAGAGGTACTTAGGAAAGCTCTACTTGTCAGGGTTTTTGTTTGTCCTGTCAGTATTTGAAGCATTTAAAAAACATCAAATGTATCACATGTAGAAGTGAAGTTAAAAAATATTGAAAATAATGTAACTATAGTTTGTGAATCAGAGGCAGTGGTAGTTCAGTGGTAGAATTCTTGCCTTCCAGCAGAAGACTGTGGTTCATTCCCAGTCAATGCACTTCATGTGCAACCACCATTCATCTGTTGTTATCAACTTGAGTGTTGCTATGATGCTGAACAGGATTCATTGGAGCTTCCAGACTAAGATTAACTAAAATAGGCCTGGTGATCTACTTCTGAAACTCAGCCAATGAAAACTCTGTAGATCACAAAGGTTACCAATCATGGGGATTGCACAGAATCAGGCAGTGGGTTGAGGGCCAACTTGACAGCAGTTAATAAAAACAACATTTTTTAAATGGGCCTGATTTTAATGTATGTTAAGCAATCATTAATTAACATCCTCCTCTGGCTCTCTATTTTCACATTTCATGTAATAATTTTAATAAAACTCTACACGTTACATCATTGTTATTATTCCGTTATGCTGGGTAACAAATTATCTTAAATACCTTAAAACCATAGCCATTTTATATTTGACAATTTGGAGCATCAGGAATTTGACAGGTTCAGCTGGGCAATTCTGTTCTATGAGGTATTTAGTGAGATCATTCAGTGGTATTCAGCTAGTGTATGTACTGATCTACAGGGTCCAAAATACCTTCACTCGTGTCAGGTACCATGGTGAAGACAGGTAGAAGGCTGGGCTCAGCTATGGAGTTCTGTCATAAGACTTCCTTTGCCTGGTAGTCTCAGGGTAGTCAGATATATTAAAATGACAGCTCAGGATTCCCTGAGGGAGAGTGTGTTCTAGAAACCTGGCTAGAAACTGCAAGGTTTCTTATGGTCTAGTCTTGGAAGCCCTAGAACATCACTCTCATTCCATTCTATTGGTCTAGCAAGTCATTGAGGCCAGGCCAGATTCAAGGGGAGGAGATTCAGACTCCACTTCTCAACAGGGAGTATCAAAGAGGTTGCAATCATCTTTCTTTACTACAATTAGATCCACTTTTTTGACATTTTTTTGCTATATATATTTTTTCTTATATTATGATTGAATGAAAGTGTACATTCCCATATAAATTGCATGGCCACCTATATGCAGCTCCCACTGCTCTCCCTGCCTGGTAACAGCACACTCTTCCTCTCTACTCCATACATGTCTTATCCTCCCAACAATCTCCTAGCCCCTCCTCTCCACCCACTCCCCTTCCTTCAGTAAGAGGTCAGCAGGATGACTTCCTATAGATGCATAGAACCATAAAGTGCACACATGATATGGTCACTCTGTGTTGCTAAGTGCCATCCATTCCTGTCCAAGAGTTGACCTCCATTACGATGTATGGACAGAGGGAGCATCAGAGCCAGGGGCCATGCTCCCAGAGGAACCCCAAGGTCTGTGGACCATCAATTTCAGTCTTTTAATGGAACTCTCCGAGTGCACCCCTTTTTATTCTTGTGTTGGCACTGAGACTGAACTTTGTGATCTCTATCATGGCTATCACTTGGTGGTGGCCGGGCACCATCTGGTTCTTTCGGTCACAAGTTGATGTAGCACTTTTTGATATTTCTAACAGAATTTTCCAGAATGCTTTTGCCTAAATAATTTGAGTAAATGTTTTATTACGATGGTGATTAAGTGAAAGAATACAAACCAAGTCAATTTTGCATACATGCCTCTCTACAATTCTGCTTTCCCCACACTGTGATGACACACTCCTCCTTTTCACTCTTTACTACTAGTATCCTCCCAGAGAATACCTGTCCCCTCCTCTCCACACTCTCTAGAAAGAAACCCTTAGGGCAGCCTTCTGTAAATGTATTAAACCATAAAGTACACACACCACATGCTCACTCTGTGTCCCTGAGTCCAGTCCATTCTGAATCTAAAGTGTAGACCTTAGTACTGGTTTCAGTTCTGGGACATCAGGAAGTTTAGGCGCCATGTTCTCAGGGGACCCTCCAAGCTACTGGACCATCACGTCTGGTCTTTTAGTTGAGTTCTTGATTTGCACACCTCTTTTTCTTGTGTAATGTCAGGGACTTTACTTTGCAGAGTCCTGTCAAGGCTGAGTGAATGAAGTTTTTGAAATCATATATAATGCTGTCACAGGAAATGTTAATCCTAGCTACCAGTACCCACATTCATAATACTGGATATCTTACATTTGCTCCTCTTGGAGGCTATCTCTTTAATTAGTGAAGAATCCCAGTAGGTGACCTCCCTTTTAGTAAGATGTAGTATTTAGAAATCATGACCTAGTCTTAGGTGTGATGTTGGGATATTACTACTGGGGTATTAATGCTTCTAGACCCTTTCAGCAGGCAGAGCAAAGTATATGTATTTTTGCATGAGTTCATGTTGACATTTCTACTTCACAGTTGGTAGTATATAATTTTTCTCCTAACTTTTCAAGTTTGGATTTCTTTTCCCTTTCATTAAAAATCGTGGTATCTCCAAAGGAACCCCAGAAAACATGACACTTAGATTCTGTTAATCCAGAACTAAAACTATTCCTGAACCCAACTCTTCACAAATCAGACTGGAGTATAACACAAAAAATAATACTTGTGAAGAGCTCAAGTAGCTGTTTGAGACTAAATTGGCACCTCCTGTCTGGAAGGGGATGAGAAGGCAAAAAGGGACAGGAGCTGGTTGAACAGACACGGGAAATGTGGTGTGGAAAGGGAGAGTGTGTCACTGTATAGGGATTGCAACTAGGGTCAAATAATAATATGTGTCTAAATCTTTGTGTGAGAAGTTCACTTGAGCTGTAAATTATCACCTAAAGTGCACACACAGAAAAATCTTGGTTCCTAAAAATATTGACACATTATGTGTTTCTGTATCCTACAATATACGTTCTTGCAAAATTATAATACTAACAATAAATCTAAGTGCTGTACAAGTATCTTAAGGATTACCCCATACCAGAACACAAACGTCTTCATCAAGAATTCCTTTCAGGGGTGTAACATTTATAATTATGAGTTCAGATTACATGATAAAAAACAATGAACTGTTTTACATTTCTTTGCCTCCTTAAAAAAAATATGTATTATTTCAGTTGACCCTTCTAATATCCCAAACTGTTATTAAATGATGTCTTTCTTAACTGATCACTACCTTCTGTTAGATGTATTGAAGAAATTGTCAGTGAAATGAGAGGTTTTGTAAGGATTCAAAATTAAGGTTACTCTTTTCTAGGAGATAATTTTTGGGGAAATATAGTTATTTTGTGAAATATATGCTATATTCTGAGTAATTTGTTTAATGAATGCCACCATTATTCATCCATGCAGAAAACTAATATTCAATCAGTTCCTAAATTCTGTCTATTTTACCTCCTAAATATTCTATAATCTATTTATTTCTCTGTGTATGTAGTACCTGCTTCAGATCCTCATCACTTCTACTTAAAATCTTAAAATCCTCCTTCTCAAGACTAGTAGATCTTACAAATGTGACACGGATCATGACCACTCCAAGCTTAAAATCCTTCAGTAGTTTTCCACACGTTACCATGTAAAGGTTAATTTCAAGTTCTTTGACAAATTATTGACAATAGGGCCCTCCAGGGCCTGACTCTTACCTCCCTCCCCACTCTTATCTTATGACTTCTCACTTTAAGCTTCTGTAACAGTGGATGCCTTCTGGCTGCCCTGCACACTCCCTACTTTTTCCCAGTTCTTTCTACCGGGAATGCTTCCCCATTTAACTTGTCAGAAGTGAAGCTGGGAGGGAGAGAATTTAGGAAGACATACTCCCTAAAACATAGTCTCAAAAAAGGAAGAAAATTTAGAACTATGTATTTTAAATAACTTTAATTAGATTTAAATTTAATTTTCTAAATTAAAAATTTAGAACAATGAAAAAACATGTAACAAGTCATAATTAAGTGCACAGCTGCTAACCAAAAGTTAAGTGGTTTAACCCACCAGTAGCTGGGAGGGAGAAAAGGCCTCTTGATTTGCTCTGAATACAGGCTTGGAAATCCAAATGGGTAGTTGTAATATAGGGTCGCACTAAGTTGGAACTGTGTGGATCATAACAAATTATGGATAACATTAAGAAGAATGAATTCCAAAACAATTAATTGCACTTATGCAGAACTTGTACTGAGACCAAGAGGCAGTCCTTTGAACAGAAGAAAGGATACGGCATGGTTTAAAGTCTGGAAAGGTGTATGTTGGGGTTGCACCCTTTCACCATACTTATTCAGTCTGTATGTTGAGCAGATAATCCAAAAAGCTGAACTGTATGAAGAAGAACTCAACCTAAGGATTGCAGGAAGATTCATTAACTATCTGCAACATGAAGATGACAAACTTTGCTCTCTGAAAGTGAAAGGAATTTGAAGTACTTACTGAGAAAGATCAAACACCACAGCCTTCAGTATGGATTGCACCTCGACATAAAACAGAAAATATCTCAATTGGACCAAAAAAGTAGCATCATGATAAATGGAGAAAAGATTGAAGTTATCAAGAATTTCACTTTATTTGAACTCATGGTCAATGCTTATGGAAGCTGCAGTCAGGAAATCAAATAATGTGCTGTACTGGGAAAACTTGCTGCAAGACTTCTCTGAAGTGCTTTTAAAAAGCAAAAATGTCGCTTTGAGAACTGAGATGTGCCTGACCCGAGGACCCAAGTCATGGTGTTTTCAATAGCATCATATGCATGTGAAAGCTGGACAGTGATTAAGGCAGACTGCAGAAGGACTGATGCCTTTGAATCATAGTGATACTGAAGAATATTAAATATACCATGGACTGCCAAAAGAAAGAATATGTCTTTGAAGAAGTACAGCCAGAATGCTCCTTAGAAGCAAGAATGGCGAGACTTCCTCTCATGTACTTTGGTCATGTTGTCAGTACGGATCAGTCCCTGGAGAAGGACGTCATGCTTGGTAGAGGGTCAAGGAAGAGGAAGACCATCAACGAGACAGATTGGCCCAGTGGCTGGAACAATGTGTTCAAATACAGAAATGGTTTTGAGAATAGCGCAGGACTGGGCAGTGTTTCTGTTGTTCTGTTGTACACAGCGTCTCCACCAGCCCAATCCACTGAAGAGTACCTAACAACAACAGCAAACGGTGAGTGGTCCACTCCAGGGCAATCCACAACAGTATGATGGACAAATAGAAGGAAGAAAGCCAAGCCAAGTGCCAAAAAGTGGCTGGGAATTAAGAAGGAGACTGTAGAGGATGTAACTACGGAGTCACTTTATTTTACTTCCCAACAACCAAGGGGGCAGGCCTGACCTCCTACTTCCCACAAATTATGTGAGACCAATTCGGGTATACTATCCTCTAAAAAGTTTTTTACCTCCTACTCCATTAGACTGTTATTCCATTCTCAGAGCTCCCAACACCCCGCGCTAAATCGCTTGCCCATCGTCCAGAAAGGTAGCAGAAGGCGAGGAAAAATGCTTATTCGCAGTTATCAATCCAGCGCCCAGTACCAGTACACAGCTGACTCAACAGAATTTGTACAACAAACGACTGTGAGCTGTGATGCACTCCACCGCAACTGGTTTTGATTTCCATAGCTTACTTTCCCTTCTATTAGTGAGCTTCTCTCAGACTCCACCCCTACCCATTCAGGTCCCGCCCTTTCCGCTGCGAAGCCCCGCCCCATCCTTCGTCCCAGCCGGCTTGGGCCCCGCCCCTTCCCTGAATACTCACGGAGGGCTACGGAAGTTTGGCGCCAACTGTGTTTTTTTTCCTCCCTTCCAAAGGCGGGAACTAGTTCTGTGCGCCGGTACGCGCTTTGCGTCTGATCTGATTGGCCTTGGGCTCTCAGTCCCTCCTCCGCGCCTTGATTGGGCTCTGGCATTGGTGGCACTGCCAGGGAGCCCTCAGTGTCCAGAAAGGAGCCGGGCTATCGTGGGTAGGACCGGACGGGTAAGTCTGTGGGAGTTTCGTTCGAGCAAGGCTGCTAGTTAAAAGGCTGCATGGAGGGGTAATGCCTGCTGGGGGCCCAGCGTCCTCCGGAGAGCCATAGAGTCTGAAGGTGATCACCTGAGGCGGCGGAGTTGGTGGGGGAAGGGCTGCGCCTGACATCCGAAGGTCTCAGGTGGTCGCCTTGTCGCCTTCCCGCCTCTCCACGGTTGCGGCTTCTGAACTACCACTCCGCATCCCTCTGTGGTCTCCCGAGATGGCCTGGGCGCGAGGTGGGAGCCACCTCACGCAGGAATTGCCCTTTTGACCGCTACTACCGCTCTACACTCTAGAAACCAATATTGCTTTGGGGTGCAATCTTAAAAAGCCTTTGGAGGAATGAGTTTTTCTGAGCATCTGGTGGTCGTTGATGTTGGTTACATTCGAGACTTCACACCAGAAGTTATTTATTTGCATCTTTTCAGCGCCTAGAACCTTGCTCAACTTGCAGTAGGCCTCTAACTCGGATGGGAATGTGGATGAATTCACTGGCTCTGAGGGTTTGTGTGTTAGTGGGTCAGGTTGCTTCTGACTCGGCTTTTTTCCTGGTCTTTCCTCTGCTGCACAGCTCCTGCTCCAGACCTTTTGCCTCTCAAGGCCCCTCCCCCATCTCACTCAGCTCTTCTTTGGCTGGAGGATGAGGGGGGCTTTCAGACGAAGAATTGACTCGTCTTCCTCAAATTGTTGTCGCGTACCGTATTCTGCCGTTTTACGACAAAAGGTGATCAAAAGCAACAATAACAACAAGATTTCACTGTAATGAATATTCATAGTTTTGGTCGTTTGCTTTTGGAGATAGACGTTGGAATCTCACCTCTGCTATTCACCAGCCGTTTGATCTTCATGCTCAGTAATCGCCTGTGTCTGTTTCCTCATCTGTAAAATGGGGAATAGTAGTTACCTCACAGGATTTTGGGGAGAGTTTAAAGTTGGTATTGTGTTCATAGATTTAGGTCAGTGCCTGACATGTAGTGTATAGTATATATGGTACCTTTTAGTGTTATTTTCCCCATATATCTTCTTTCTGCATCTAACTGTTAGCCTTTCTCATGGCCTAAAAATACAGGGTTCTTGTTTTCCTGCTTTTATCTATGAATACTTGTTTCTTCCCTTCAGTTTTAAAAAAGAAAACTTATTTTAGATTGCCTTTTAACACACTGTCATATCATACAAGGCTGGGTTGTCCTTCCCTGATCTGCTTTACCTTCACATCCGAATCATTTGAAATAAAAAAATTATTAGTGACCTTGTCACACTTTTATTTTATTGTCATGGTTCATAACTTTTTAAATCCTGTCTGTATGCTTTTCATAGTGTAACACTCCTGTTAGTAGCAGCTCTGGTTACCACATACTAAGATCCTCATTTGGCGCAAGGTGAGAGCATGTGTGGAAAAGTGCCCCTGTTCCTAAAAGATTCTGATGAATACTCATTGCTCCTTTCCTCCTCTCCTGAAGAATCACTGACATTTGTGAGTTCAAGAGTGTGATTTCTAAAGGCATTGATGATCCCCAAATCACAATGCCTGTCAGTTGTCTTTTGTGCGGCATACTTAAGATTCCAATTTCTAACTGCCTGTTGTGACCACCATGTTATCAAAGCTATGAACTTTGGAGCCCTTAGCAAGCTAGAGATTTCAGTAATTCCGCAGGTTTAAAATATTTTTTTATTATCTCCTGTCTTATTTATCTAATGCTTGTAGCAGAAGTAATCAGAGTGGGTGTCTTAAACAGAAATTTATTGTCTAGGAGGCTAGAAGTCCAAATTCAGGATGCCAGCTCCAGGGACAGACTTTCCCTCTATCAGCTCTGGGATGGTCCTTGTCATTAATATTCCCCTGGTTTAGGAGTTACTTAGCACAGGACCCTCGGTCCAAAGGATATACTTGTTCCTGGTTCTTTCTTGGTGCTAATGAGACTTCTTTCTCTCTTTAACATCTCAAAAGAGATAGATGCAAGATATAACCTAATCCTGTAGACTGAGTCCTGCCTAACCCCTGGTGGCATGTTGGAAACCCTGATGGCATAGTGGTTAAGTGCTGTGGCTGCTAACTGAAAGGTCAGCAGTTCAAATCTGCCATGTGCTCTGTGCATAAAGTGGAGCAGATGTAGTCTGTTCTATAGGGTCACAATGAGTCAAAATCGACTTGATGGCAGTGAGGTTTTTTTTGGTCAGTCACATAACTGTCTTTAATTGTGCATCATTAACATCATAGAGATAAGATTTATAGCATATAGGAAAAAACCATATTAGATCACAAAATGGTGGACAACCACACAATACTGGGAATCATGGCCTAGCCAAGTTGACACGTATTATGGGGGAACACAGTTCAGTCTATAATACTGATATGCTGAGCCCTGTGCTGAGTGCTGGAAGTACGCTGGTGAACAGAATAGAGCTGGTCTGGGTTTTCATGTAGCTTACAGTTTAGTGGGTGACACAAACATTTCTCAAGGAACCTCACAAAAAATGTGATTGTGAATTGTGATTAAGAGCCCATGTAGAAAGAGAATTCAGTGGTATAAAAATATGTAACAGACGGCCTGTACTCGTGTGAAGGAGAGTGATCAGGGAAGGCACAAATATTACTTAAGCCAAAATATCAAGGTGAGTTAAAGTAAAGGGATAGTGTCCAGGAAGGAGCACTCTCTACAGAGGGTCTATAATAGGAAGAAACAAACAGCATGTTCAGGGAGTTGAAGGAAGGCCAATGCTGTCAAACCAGGCTGCTGGGGAATGGGGGAGAATAATGGAAGCCGAGGCTGGAGGGGTGGGCAGAGAGGCCAGGCCAAGTAGAATTGTGACAACATTTGGTCTTTATTCTAAGATCAACAGAATACACTGATTTTAAGGATAGGAGGGGACATTACCAGATTTTTAAAAGGCAGTTTATAGTCTGTGGTATGAAGAAAAAATTGAAATGGAGAAAGCTGGGAATTTGCACAACTTTTACAGTGTTAAAATCTTGTTGATTCTATTATAGAAATCTGTCAGATCTGTTCTTTGTCTTTATTTCCACTACTGCTAGCTTAGAATGATTCCTTATATTCTCCTAGACTGTTGTAATAATGTTTTGTAACTCTCACGCAACTATTTTATATGTTCTTCCTGCCAGTTAAATTTCTAAAAGTGCAGGTTTGATCATGATATTCCCTTGTTCCCTACTGGATGAAGTTGTAAGTATTTTAAAATTAAGTCTCTTAGTGAAGTAATAATATATCACCTGAGTTTCTGTACTTCATTCTTTGCTCCTTTCTTTCACAAATTCCAATCTGTGGGTATTCATATCTGCACTTGCTTGTGAGCTAATGGATAGTTTTAGTGGGGAACAAAAGTGAAGAGATGGTGTTAGGATATGTGCTTGACTGAATCTTGGGACTTTTTTTTTAATGATTGGATGAAAATGTACATTCCCATATAAATTTGCATGCTCACCTATGTGCAGCTCCCACTGTTCTCCCTGCCTGGTGACAGCAGTCTCTTCCTCTCTGCTTCATATGTGTCCTGTCCTCCCAACAGTCTCTTATCCTCTCCTCTCCACCCACTCCTCTTCCTCCTGTAAGATGTCAGTCAGCAGGATGGTATCCTATAGATGCATAGAACCATAAAGTGCCCAGAAAATATGGTCATTCTGCATCTCCACATCCAATCCATTGCTGTCCAAACAGTTGAACTTCATTATGATTTATGGACAGGGACAGCATCAGAGCCAGGGGCCATGCTCCCAGGGGAACCCCGAAATCCCTGTACCATCAATTTTGGTATTTTAGTGGAGATCTCAGGTTGCAGCCCTATATATTCTTGGGTTGCCAGTGAGACTCAACTTCGTGAGCTCCATCGTGGCTATTACTGGTGGTGGCCAGGCACCATCTGGTTCTTCTGGTCCCAAGTTGATGTAGGCACCAACTCATGTGGGTCTCTCTGTCTTCTGGGTTCCCTTTCCCTCATGTTGTTAAGGACCTCGGTGATCATCCATTCCTGCTGAGTTGGGATCATTTTGCTGTACCCTCAGATGGCAGCTTGGCAGCTTTTAAGGATGCCACTCACCAAAGTGGGATGTGGAGAGACCTCAGTAGCAAAGTGCTAATTGTGACAGCTGGCCTTGATTTTGCATGAGAGCATGGTCCCCGGCCCCACGCCCCAGCTACTCTGTCCTTACAGTATTAGGTTAAGATGAGAGGAGTACTCAAGTTGTGTTGAAGTCCAGTTAATATTGATCTTGTTACTGATGTGTGCTGTTACTGATTTCACACAACCAAATTTCTAACAGCTATCTAATCTAAACCCTCTTCACTCGCCCTCCTGCCCTCCCCACCCTTGCAGCTGTCAGAGATTCTTTTCTTCTGTGCGTGAGTCTGGTTTTAAGTTCTTATTGTAGGGGTCTCATACAATATTTGTCCTTTTGTCGCTGACTGCTTTCACTCAACATGATGTCCTCCAGTTGAAACCAGGTTATGAGATGTTTCCTGGAATCATCATTATTCTTTATCATTGCACAGTGTTCCGTTGAGTGTATATACCATAGCTTACCTATCTATTCCTCTGTTATTGGGCATCTGAGTTGATTACATCTTTTTGCTGTTGTGGACTGTATTGTGATACACATTTGTGTGCGTGTATCAATTAGTGTGAATGGCCTTGATTCTGTAGGATATATTCTGAGCAGTGGAATTACTGGGTCAAATGATATATCTATATCCAGTTTTTTAAGGGAGCACCAGATGGCTTTCCAAAGAGGTTGTACCATTTTGCAATCCCACCAACAGTGTAGGAGAGTTCCAGTTTCTCCAAAGCCTCTCCAGCATTTGTTGTTTTGGAATCTTGGGACTTTTTAAACCGTGTAGTAAGTGATGGGGCTAGAAAGGCAAGAACAGAAAATTTTTGAGCAGGAAGTAGTATCAGCAGGATTGCTTTAAAAGAAATAACAGTTGTGTAAGCATGTACTTGAAGTGGGGAGACATTAAGTAGTGTTATAGATTGAACTGTGTCCCCACAATATATGTGTTATAAATCTTACTCTTTTTATTGTAATCCCTGTGGAGGTAGGATTTTCTTTGTTACATTAATGAGACAGTATTAATGTAGTCTAAAAAAACCCTTTGTCATCAAGTTAATTCCAACCCATAGCAACCCTAGAGGTCAGAGTAGCACTTCTCCTTAGGGTTTCCAAGGAGCAGCTAGTAGATTTGAACTATGGGCCTTTGGTTAGCAGTCATATTACTTAACCCCTGTGCCACTAGGGCTCCAAATTACTGTAGGATGTGTGTTAAGCCAGTCTCTTGAGATTTAAGAGTAGATTCAACACAGATGGGGGGGCTATAGATGTCACACCACATGAAATCTCCAAGGAACCAAGAAGAGAGAAGGACCTTCTCACAGACAAAGAGCTAAGATCATGGTTTACCTTTTTTTTCTTTTCCAACAATTTGGTCTCTTGGCTCAGGGTCCTTGGTCTGTCATATGATGGTTGCTTTTTATTTGATATGTGACCTATGTACAATATTGGGTAGATTTTTTTAACTTGATTTCTGAGGTAAATTGTTATGTAGTTTTGTTAGCTGTGTCCACTGCCCATTTATTTGGTTAGAACACTCCGTCCGACTCCTGATGGAGTTTCCTGTTTTAAGGTTTTCAGGTTCTCACAGACAAGTTGGCCTTTTGTGTTTATGGCCTGCTGTGGTTAGGTTAGCACTTTATCGAAAGTATTCAAATGTTTTTTTAGTAGTGCCCTGTTGTTGTCATTGTTAGGTGCTTTTGGTTCCTAACTCATAGTGACCCTGTGTACAACTGCATGAAATTCTGCCCATTCTTGCCCCATCGTCACAATCATTGCTGTTTGAGCCGTGTTGTTGCAGCCACTGTGTGAGTCCCTTTCCTTGAGGGTTATCTTAGTCATCTAGTATTGCTGTAACAAATAAGTTTACCATAAGGGGATGATTTCAACAAAAAGAAGTCTGTTTCCTCACAGTAAAGAAGGCTGAATGTCTGAATTCAGGATGTCAACTCCAGAGGAAAGCTTTCTCTCTCTTTTGGCCTTCTTATCACTCTTCTCCCAGACTAGGAGCTTCTCTGCACAGAGACCCAGGGTCCAACAGATGTGCTGTGCTCCTGGCACTCTTTTCTTGGTACAGTGAGATTCCTCCTCTGCTTGCTTCCCTTTCGTGTCTTAAAAGAGATAAAGGTGGTGCAGGCCATATCACAGAAAAGCTCCCTTTTACATTGGATCAGGGATGTAACCTGAGTAAGGCTGTTACGGTCTCATCCTAATCCTTCTTAACATAAAATACAATCACAGAGTAGAGGACAACCACACAATACAGGGAATCATGGCCCAGCCAAACTGATGCATTTAAAAACACAAACCAACTGCCATCGAGTTGATTCTGACTCATAGGGACCCTATAGGTCAGAGCAGAACTGCCCTATAGAGTTTTTAATTTGGGGGGACCTAGTTCAGTCTATAACAGGTGTCTTCTTCTTTTTCACTGACCTACTACTTTACCAAGCATGATGAATGTCCTTCTTTATGAACTGGTCCTTCCTGATAACATGTCCTGAGTACATTTATAGCTAGTTACGTGTTTAAATTGTACTCACCATAGCTTTGTATCTGCACTTTTAGATTTGCACTTTTATTGGTAAATGTGACTAAGTGGGCCTATGGGACTTTTTAAATTGCTCTTTAAGTGGAACTTTACAGTGCAAATTAGTTTGTTATTCAAAAACTTGTACACAGATTGTTTTGTGATACTGGTTGTGATCCCAGCAGTATGTCAGCACTCTCCCCCTTTCCCTTTCCACTTTAGGTTCCCTGTATGTGTATTTCTTGTACCCACTTCTCATCTTTGCAGGTGTTGCCCACTTGGTTTTATATACTTGTTCATTTGGTTTTGTATTCTTTTGTTTTTTCAGATATGGTATTTGTTTTTAATATGACTGACTGAAAATGTACATTCCCATATAAATTTACATGCCCACCTATATGCAGCTTCCACTGCTCTCCCTGTCTGATGACAGCACACTATTCCTCTCGGCTCCATACATGTCTCATCCTCCCAACAGTCTCCTTTCCCTCTCCTCTCCACCCACTCTCCTTCCTCCAGCCAGAGGTCAGCAGCATGATATCCTATAGATATATAGAACCATGAAGTGCATCCAATATATGGTCATTCTGCATTGCCAAGTCCAATCCATTCCTGTCCAAGAGTGGACCTTCATTATGATTTATGGGCAAGGACAGCATTAGGGCCAGGGGCCATGCTCCCAGAGGAACCCCGAAACCACTGGACCATCAATTGAGGTCTTTTAGTGGCGATCTCAAGATGCACCCCTTTTTATTCTTGTGTTGCCAGTGAGACTCAACCTAGTGAGCTCCATCATGGCTATCACTGGTGGTGGCCGGGCACCATCCGGTTCTTCTGGTCCCAAGTCGATGTAGGCACCCATTTATGTGGGTCTCTCTATCTTCTAGGTTATCTTTTCCCCATGTCATTTTGGTCCTTGGTGAGCGTCCGTTCCTGCTGAGCGTACCCAACATGGCGTCCCGCACACTGATAGTGCAATTCCATACAAACCCCGCTGTGGCAGAGATAAAAAGACAGGCCCAAAGTGGCGAGATTAACAGACTCCTAAGCCTGGCTCTCAAAATATGGGAATTTCGCCTGCCTATCCCTGGAGCAATGTGTCTGAGTCTAGCAGCTAGGCAAGACCCAGCTCCGCACGCCCACCAAGACAGAGGAAAAAAAGTCAAAATGGTGCGTTTACCTTCAGTCTGTGAGAGCCAGGGTAACCAGGAGTGGGAGTCAGCGAAAGAGAGGAGGTTTTTCTCTCAGTGGTATGAAGTCCAAATTAACAGCCCTGTGCCGTGTCGTGGGGCTGATTAGGTGATCAGAAGGCTCCGTTTGATTATCAATTCAGGTCTTGGTTTCCAGAGGGATATAGGGAGACGTGTGCTTAGTCTGCCATCTTGACTCCATTCCTCCGATTTTATATTCTTGATTCATCTAAGAAGCACATTTTTGACGGGTGTTACTGTCTGATCTTTGGTAGAAAAGTGGACTTTGGGAGTGGCTTCAATTCTGAGTTATAGTGTCTGTGGGTTATAATCTGGGGTAAATGAATACTTGTATGAGGATCAGCACAGTGATGCTTCTTATCATACAGTGATCAAAGGTGTCCCAAATGTTCAACTTTTCCAAGCTCCTGTACCAATCCGCATCCAACATCATGTACTCCCTCTCCCCTTAGTATTCTTCCTTCTGTTTGGGGGTTCCATAGTTTATTGAAATGTCATATAGAACTCAAAAACTATAAAGGAAATGCTTATATGGTTGCAGAAGCTAGGATGTCCTAAATTCATGTGTCAGGTGTAGGCTTTTCCTGACATATGTGGCAACAGGGATTGCTGAACGTAAACTGGAAGTTTAGACCACAAGCTGCTGGCTCGCAAGACTGCAGAAGCAGGTCACATGATAGGTCCTTAGTCTGGGTAGCTGTGGAGGCCAGTGAAGGTTTGGTAGGCCAGACAGTAAGCTTTTGGCTTGAGTCCCTAGAACCCAAGGTCAGTGGATCACAAACTGGAGCCAGAGGGCAGAGAATGAACCTTGGCAGGACACACATTATGTCTTAGATGCAGACCACAACCCAGGGAAGGGTGTAACTTTAATGAGGGTGGGACTTTAGTCATACTTTCCTGCAAGGTTGCCACCCACACACCTTACACTAAGCCTGCTTTATGAACTTGTAGAGGTGAGGATCCATAACACATAAAATGAAAGACAATGGTACAATACTGGGAATCATGGCCAGGCCCAGTTGACATATAACCCAACCATTGTAGGTTCCATGTATTTTATTTGCATAGTCCGACTGAATCATTGTGTGTAAGTCGCAAAGACCATGGTTAGAGCAGCCATATTAAGTAATTCATTGCACCACACAGGATCTCCAGATTTTCATTTACTTATGTGGCATGACTCAAAATGAGAAGAAACAGCTATAAACATCCATTAATAATGTTGTTGTTGTTGTTACGTGCTGTCAAGTCAGTTCGGACTGATAGTGACTCTTTGAACAACAGAACGAAACACTGCCTGGTCTTGTACCTTGTCCACAGTTGTTTTTATGCTTAAGCCCATCGTTGTGGCCACTGTGTCAGTCTGTCTCATTGAGGGTCTTCGTCTTTTTCACTGGCCCTCCACTCTACCAAGCATGATGTCCTCCAGGGACTGATCTTTCCTGGCAGCATGTCCAAAGTATGTAAGATGCAGTCTTGCCATCTTTGCTTCCAAGGAGCACTCTGGTTGTTCTTCTTCCAGAATAGATTTGTTTGTCCTTTTGGTGGTCCATGGTACATTCAACATTCTTCTCCAACACCACAATTCAAAGATATCAATTCTTCTGTCTTCTTTGTTTATTGTCTAGTTTCACGTGCATATGATGCAATTGAAAACACCATGGGTTGGGCGAGGCGCATTTTAGTCATTGAGGTGACATCCTTAGTTTTGAATACTTTGAAGAGGTCTTTTGGAGCCAATTTTCCCAGTGCAGTGCATCTTTTGATTTGTTGGATATTGCTTGTGGACCCAAGTAAAATCAAATCCTTGACAACCTCAGTCATTTCTCCGTTTATGAGAGTGTTGCCTGCAGGTCCAGTTGTGAGGATTTTTGTTTCCCTGATGTTGAGGTGCAATCCCTACTGAAGGCTGTGATCTTTGATCTTCATCAGTAAGTGTCTCAAATGTTCTTCATTTCCAGCAAGTAAGGTGGTATCATCTGCATAATGCAGGTTGTTAATGAGTCATCCTCTAATCCTCAAGCCTCATTCTTCTTCGTATAATCCAGCTTCTTGGATTAGTTGCTCTGCATGCAGAGTAAAAGGGTATGGTGAAAGGATACAACCCTGACACACACCTTTCCTGACTTCAAACCATGTAGTGTCCTGTTGTTCTGTTCACATGACTGCCTCTTGATGCATATACAGATTCCTTAAGAGCACGTTTAGGTGTTCTGGAATTCCCACTGTGTGCAACATTAGCCATAATTTAGTATGATCCACACAGTTGAGGGCTTTTGCCTGGTCAATAAAACACAAGTAAATATCTTGCTGGTATTCTTTGCTTTCAGCCAAGATCCATCTGACATTAGCAATGATGTCCTTGATTCCATGCCCTCTTCAGGATCCAGCTTGAATTTCTGGCAGTTCCTTGCAGTTTACTATTGTAGTTGCTTTTGAATGATCTTGAGCAAAATTTTACTTGGCTGTGATATCAACGATATTGTTCGGTAGTTTCCACATTCAGTTGGATTGCCTTTTTTTGGCATGGGTGTAAATATGGATCTCTTCCAGTCCACTAATAATAATCATGTGAAATATACCAAGTGTAAGTCTAGGATATTGTCAGAAATTAAATGGAACACATGAAGATTGATATCCTAGGCATTAGTAAGCTGAGATGGACTGATGTTGGCCATTTTGAATTGGACAATCATATTAGGTACTCTGTAAAGAATGACAAATTGTGGAGGAACAATGTCACATTCATTGTCAAAATTAACATTTAGAAATTAATCTTGAAGTACAGTGCTGTCAGTGATAGGTTATGTCTATAAGGAAGACAAGGTAATGTAATTTTTATTCAAATTTATGCATTAACCACTAAAGCCAGAGATGAAAAATCTGAAGAGTTTACCAACTTCTGTAGTCTGAAATTGACCCAAATGTAATTAAGGAGCATTGATAATTACTTGTGGTTGAAATGCAAAAACTGAAAACAGAAGAAGGATCAGTAGATAGAAAATGGTGGTAGAAACATTGCTGGAGGTCGCATGGTAGAATTTTGCAGGAGTGACGACATAATCATTGCAAATGCCTTTTTTCCGACAGCGTAAGTGGTTATACATGTGAACCTTGGTAGATGAAACACACAGAAATCAAATTGACTACATCTGTGGAAAGAGACATAGAAAAGTTCAGTATTAGCAGTCAGAACAAGTCCAGGGACCAACTGTGAGACAGATCATCAATTGCTTATATGCAAGTTCAAGTTGAAACTGAAATTAGCAGTCACAAGAGTGAAAGTATGACCTTGAGTATATCCCATCTGATTTTAGACGGTTTCAAGAATGGATTTCACACGTTACACACTGCAGACAAGATGAATTGTAGAGTGACATTGTGGACATCATACATGAAGAAACAAGAGGTCATTCAAAAGATAGGAAAAAGAAAGAATAGATCAGAATAGATGTCAGAAGAGACTCTGAAACTTGTTGCTAAACATGGAGTAACTTAGGAGTTGGCATTGACTCAACAGCACTGGGTTTGGTTTGGGTTTTTTAGTGCAAGAGAAAGAAATGATGAAATAAAAGAGCTGAAGAGAATTTTTTAAGGAGCAGTTGGAGAATATGAAGTATTATAATGAAATATACAAAGACCTGGAGATAGAAAACCAAAAGAGAAGAACACACTTGATATTTCTCAAGCTGAGACAGCTCAAGAGGAAATTCAAGCCTTGAGTTGCAATAGTGAAGGTTTCTAGGGGAAAATATGAAATGACACAGTAAGCATCAAAGAAAGGTGGATGGAATACCAAATCTCCAGTCTTCTTAGGAAGTAGTATGTGATCAGAAACTGATGGTATTAAAAGAAGAGGTCCAAACTGCACTGAAGGCATTAGAGAAAACCAAGGCTGCAGGAATGAAGGTATACCGATTGAGATGTTTCAACAGATGGAGCTCTGGAAGTACTCACTCATCTATGCCAAGAAATTTGGAATACAGCTACCCAGCCAATCAACTGGAAGAGACTCGTGTTTATACCTATTCTTCAGAAAGATCATCCAACCCAACGTGGATATTATCAAACAATATCATACACAAATAACATTTTTGCCGAAGATCATCCTGAAGCAGTTGCAGCAAGTAAGTGATAGGAGACTGCCAGAAATTCAAGCCAATTCAGAAGAGGAGGGGAAACAATCTTGAACTGCTGATGTCTAATGGATCCCAGCTGAAAAGAGAAAATACTAGAAAGGTAATTACTTGTGTTTTATTGACTATATGCAAAGGCATTGACTGTGTGGATCGTAACAATTATGGATAACATTGTGAAGAATGTAAATTCTGATTGCTTAATTGTACTCATGTAGAACCTGTACGTGGACCAAGAGGCAGTCATTCAAAAAGAACAAGGGGATACTGTGTGTATTAAGTATGGAAAGGTTTGTGTCAGGGTTGTATCCTTTCACCATACCTATTCAGTCTGTATGCTCAGGAAATAATCCCAAACCTGGACTCTGTGATGAAGAACAGGGCATCAGCATTGGAGGAAGGTGCATTAACAACCTATGACACAGAGATGACATAACCTTGCTTGCTGAAAGTGAAGAGAACTTCAAGTACTTGCTGATGAAGATCAAAGCATCAAGAAAATAAAAATCCTCACAACTGGACCAATAAGCATTATCAAGGTAAATGTAAAAAAAGATTCAAGTTGTCAAGGATTTCATTTTACTTGGATCCACAATCAATACCCATGGAAGCAGCAGTCAGAAAATCAAATGATGAATTGCTTTGGGCACATCTGCTGCAAAAGATCTCTCTAAAGTGTTAAAAAGCAAGATACTGCTTTAAGAAACAAGGTACACCTTACCCAAGCCATGATATTTTCAGTCACATAATAATGCATGTGAAAGCTGGATGACGAATAAGGAAGAATGAAGAAGAATTGATGCCTTTGAATTATGGTATTGATGAGAAATATTGAATATACCATTGACTGCCAGAAGAAGGAAAAAATCTGTACTAGAAGAAATAACAGCCAGAATACTCCTAGAAGCAAGAATGATGAGACTTTGCCTCATATACTTTGAATGGGTTATCAGTAGGGATCAGTGTCTGGAGAAGGACCTTGTCATGTTATCTGTAGGGATCAGTGCCCAGAGAAGGATATTGTCATGGATTGAATTATGTATCCCCCAAAATGTGTGTCAGCATTTGGCTAGGCCATGATTCTTGGTATTGTGTGATGTTCTTGTATGTTGTAAATTCTGCCTCGGTGATGTTAAAGAGGGAGGATGGTGGCAGTTGTGTTGGTGTCAGATTGTATTGTGCCTTGAGGCAGTCTCTTGAGCTATAAACGAAGGGGATGGGGACCTCCTACAAACACGAGGCAATGCCGGGAGCAGAGTGCGTTTTTTCAAAAGAGTGCATCTTTTCAAAAGGACCTGGGGTCCCTGTGCCTCATAAGCTCCCAGCCCTGAAGATGGACAACAAGGGCCTCCTCCAGAGCCAACAGAGAAAGTTCCTCAGGAGCAGATGCCCTGAATTTGAACCTGTAGCCTACCAGACTGTGACAGAATAAAATTTCTTTTTAAAGCCATTCACTTGTGATATTTCTGTTACACCAGTACTAAATGACTGAGACAGACATCATGCATGATAAAGGAGACAGTCATCGAAAAAAAGGAAACACCTCAGTGAGATGGATTTGACCCAGTGTTTGCAGTAATGGGCTCAGACAGCAGCAATTGTAGGGATGGCACAGATCAGAGTTTCACTGTGTTGTATGAGTTGTCAGTATGAGTTGGAACCAAGTCGATGGCACCTAACAACAACAAACAGAAATGGTAGGGCCTTCTTAGGAGTAAAATAGAACTCTAAATGGTGGACCTGAATATGTATTTTGTCTAGTTAAGTATGTTTTAGCTGACTGTCTGGTTTATCCAGTGGATTTATTTTCATGTTTGTGTATTTGGTACTGGGAATAGAGATTTATAAAATCTGATCCCTGCCTTCAGATTGCCCTCAGTTGTAACTGTGCTGTCCAATATGGTAGCTGCTTACCACATGTGTCTTCTTTAATTGAAGTTTTGAAGTCACATGTTCAGTGTGATAGGCCAAATAGTGCTCGCTTCCCATGTTGATATTCTGATCAGCAGAACTTGTGAATATGTTCCCTTGCATGGCAAAGGGACTTTTTAGGTATGATCTTAGTGAGGGTTTTGAAATGGGAGGATTATTTGAGTAAATTCAGTATAATTACAAGGGTCCTTAAAAGAAGGAGGCAGGAGGTTAAGAGTTAGAAAAGGCAATCTGATAATGGAAGTAGGGATAGAGGAGATGTTACGGGGGAGGCAGAGGTTAAAGGGAGAAGATGTACTGTTGGCTTTGAAGGAATGTTGACAACTTTTAGAAGCAGGGAAACTGATTGTCCCATACAGCCTCCAGAAGAAAAGCAGCCCTGCTGATGTCTCGATTTTAGATGAGTGAGACTTCTTTGTTTTTGAAATTTAGAACAAATCTTATTTTTGTAAAATAGATATAACATTAAATTTCCCATTTTAATCATTTTTAAGTGTGAGTTCAGTGACATTAATTATGTTCACAGTGTTGTGGAACCATCTCACCATTATCCATTTCCATAATTTTCATAATTCTGAATAGAAATTCTATACTCATCAAACTGTATGTACCATTCGCCTCTTCACTTAACTCCTAATTAATAGTGACAATTCTGTGATAATTAGATTAACCTTTAATCTACTTTCTGAATTTGTCTTTTAGGTATTTCATGTAACTGCAATTATACAATATTTATCTTTTTGTGTCTGGTGTATTTCCCTGTTGTATGATGTTTTCAAGGTTCATCTATATGGTGGTATGTGTCAGAATTCTTTCTTATTTTTCTTTATAAAATCAGTCTTAGTGATAGTGATTCGATTCTGACTCATAGTAACCTTACAGGACAGAGTAGAACTGCCCCATTGAGTTTCCAAGGAGCACCTGGTGGATTTGAACTGCCAACCTTCTGGTTAGCAGCTGTATCATTTAACCACTATGCCACCAGTGTTTTTGTTTTTCTCTATAGCTGGATAGTATTTATTTATACTGGGTAGTCATGTGCTGCATAGTGTCCAACCTCTTTTATATCCATGATTTCATAAGGTTATAATGTTATTACGTGCTGTTGAGTTGGTTCCAACTCATAGCAACCCTCTGTACAATAGAAGGAAACACTGCGTGGTCCTGCATTGTTATCAAAATCATTATGCTTGAGCCCAATGAGCCGTTGTACAGTCACTGTGTCAGTCCATCTTTTTGAGGGTCTTTTGCTTTTTCATTGACCCTCTACCTAACATAATGTCCTTCTCTAGGGACTGATGCCTTCTGATAACATGACCAAAGTATGTGAGATGGAGTCTTGCCATCTTGGCTTTTAATGACCATTCTGTCTGTATTTCTTCCAAGTCAGATTTGTTCATTTTTTTTGACAGTCTATGGTATGTTGCTTGTGAAGTGATTGAAAACATCGTTACTTGAATCAGGTACACACTTTAGTCTTCAAGGTGACATCTTTGAGTTCTAATACTTTAAAGAGATATTTTGTAGCAGATTTGCCCAAGGCTTTGTGTCCTGATTTCCTGACTGCTGCTCTCTTTCATGGTTGTTGACTGTGGATCAAAGCAAAATGAAATCTTTGGCAACTTCAGTCTTTTTTCCATTTGTCATGATAGTGCTTATTGGTCCAATGTGAACATTATTTTATTTTATTTTGAGGCATAATCCATACTTATAAATCCATAGGGTTTTACAGGACTGTAAATCTTCGTGGAAGCAGACTTACACATCTTTCTCTTATGGAGTGGCTCGTGGGTTCGAACCTGTTGGTTAGCAGTTGGGCACTTAACCACTGTGGCACCAGGGCTTGCGTGCGTGCGTGCTTGCATGTGTGTGTGTAAACACTGGTGATATAGGAGTGTGTCCCATAGGGTCACTGTGAGTCAGAATGGACTCAAACAGCAATGGGTGGGTATACACACAGACATATTCATTTTTTTTTTAATGTCTCTGTCCTATGCCCATGTTTCTGTTAGGCCTCAGTCTTTTTTTTAATCAGTGTTTATGTGTTTGGTGGCAGTGGTGATGGTTTTTGGTTTATTTTAACACAAAGTTAGTGTATATTTTAGTGTAGTTTATAAAATCATATTTACTTTGTGAAATGGCTTAAACATGTTAGTAAGTTTAAAGTTTTCTTTTTATACTGTTGACGTTAGCCTAGAAAATGTTAGGCATTTTTTAGAAATCACAGGTCTGCTTTTAAGTATGTTAAAAGTTACCTTATTTAGTGTATTCTAATTTGAAAGTTGCTTTTTAACTTAAAACTGGCGTATTCTCTGAATTGTGAGGTTGATTTTAACAGTGAAAAATTTTTTATTTTAATATTTCAGATGGCAACTATCAAAAGAATATAGGATCATGGCAGCAGATGATGACAATGGTGATGGAACAAGTTTATTTGCTGTCTTTACTGGTAAGAGCTAGTATTTTCAGTCCTCTTTCTAAATTTCTTTATTTTTTAATGACTGGATTATTTCCTTCTTGTTACCAACTTTTCTCTCACACGTAAGTGAATTAATCCAGTGAAATTCCTGCTACATAGGGAGTGCCTTGTAAACCTGCACCTCTTAATATCATTTGGAACCTGTAATTGTATTCAAATTAGGAATTTCACCAATATACAAGTTAATGATTTTTATTATCATATCCGGAAAAATATCAGGTAGGTATTTGTTGGTCTGGAAGTTAATACTTCCAGTAAATGCTGCAGTTTTTATTGTTGCTTGGGGCAAATTTTGATAGGGAGCCACAATGGATAATTAGTTTGAAGTAGAATTCACCAAGATTTACTAGTGAGAGAAGTTTGTAAAATAGAAATATATATATATATATTCATTGATTCAGTGAAAGTATACAATCCAGTTTAAATTCTCATGCCTGCCTGTGTGCAGCTCCTAATGCTCTCCTTGCCTGGTGACAGCACGCTCCTCCTTTCTGTTCTATACAAGTCATATCCTCTTAACAATCTCATGTCCCCTCTTCTCCACCCTTTCTACTGCCCTCTAGTAAGAGGCCAGTAGGACGACATCCTGTAGAGACATAGAACCATAAAGTGCACACACAATATGGACACTCTGTGTTGCCGAGTCCAATCCGTTCCTCTCTGAGGAGTTGATCTCAGTAATGATTTATGATCGGGCAGCATCAGGTCTAGGGGCCATGCTCCCAAGGGAACCCCCAGGCCTTTGGGCCATCAATTGTGGTGTTTTAGTGGAGGTCTCAGTGTTCCCATTCTCATTCTCGGGTCGCCACTGGGACTCAACTTTGTGAGCCCCATCATAGCTATCAGTGGAGGTGGCTGGGCATCATCTGGTTTGTCTGGTCATACAGTGATGTAGTATCCATTCACGTGGGTCCTTCTGCCGTCTGGATTCCTTCTCCCATGTCGTTTTTGTCCTTGGTGATCATCTGTTCCTCTTGAGTTGGAATGACTTGAAAGACTTCGTGTACCTCAGATGGTAGCTTGCTAGATTTTTAGACTCCAGACGCCACTCACCAATGTAGTGTGGGGAAGACTCCCTTAGCAATAGGCCAGTTATGCCAGTTGGCCTCAATGTCCCCTGAGAGCATGGTTCCTAGACCCCAGACCTGCTACTCTGTCCTTGCCATACTGCATTAAGATTGGAAGAGTTTTCAGGTTATGTTGAAGTCCAGTTAAATTGATCTTCTTTTTAATGTGTGTTGTCACTGTTTCACCCAACCAAATTTCTATCAACTATCTAATCTGTAGTTAGCCCTCTCCCTCCTTCTCTTCCCCTCCTTTGCAGCCGTCAAGGAGTCGTTTCTTCTGTACATGAGTCCGTTTTCAAGTCCTTATACTAGGGGTCTCATACAATATTTGTCCTTGTGCCACTGACTAATTTCACTCAACATAATGACTTCCAACTGAAACCAGATTATGAGATGCTTCCTAAAATCATTTTTCTGTATGATTGCATAGTATTCCGTTGAGTATGTATACCATCATTTATCCATTCATCTACTGTTGGGCATCTGGGTTGATTCTGTCTTTGTGCTATTATGGACTGTGCTGCAATTAACATTTGTGTGCATGTATCTGTTCAAGTGACTGCCCTTGCATCTGTAGGATGTATTCCAAGCAGTGGAATTACTGGGTCAAATGGTATGTCTATTTCCAGGTTTTTAAGGAAGTGCCAGATTGCTTTCCAAAGAGGTTGTACCATTTTGCAATCCCACCAGCAGTGTAGGAGAGTTACAATTTCTCCACAGTCTCTCTAGCATTTGTTGTTTGGTGTTTTTTGGATCATGGCCAACCTTGCTGGGGTGGGATGATATCTCATCGTAGTTTTGATTTGGATTTCTTTAATAGCCTATGATCATGAGCATGTCTGCATGTGTATTTCGGCTGCTTGGATGTCCTCTTTAGAGAAGTGTCTGTCCATCTCCTTTGCCCATCACTTAATTGGATGATTTCCTTTTCTTGTTGATGTTTTGTAGTACCTTGTAGATTATGGAGATGAGATGTCAGACACATAGTTGCCAAATATTTTTTCCCATTCTGTAGGTGGCCTTTTAACTCTTGTGATAAAGTATTTGGATGACCAAAAGTGTTTGATTCTTAATAGTTCTCATTTTTCTCTTCTGTTGTTTGTGGTTTGATCAACAGACTTTGAAGTCTGTGTACGTTGTGTATTAAAACTTCCCTTGTTGTTCCTACTTTTTCTTGGATGAGCTTTATCGTTTTAGATTTGATATTTAGGTCTTTTATCCAATTTGAGTTGGTTTTTGTATAAGGTGTAAGATATGGATCTTGTTTCAATTTACTGCAGATGGATATCCAATTTTGCCAGTACCATTTGTTGAAGAGATTATTTTTACCCCAGTTTAATGTCTTAGGGCCTTTGTCGAATATCAGCTGTTCATAGGCAGATGGCATCATCTCTGGGGTCTTGATTCTGTTCCATTGATCGATCTGTCTGTTCTTGTACCAGTACCAGGCTGTTTTCACTACTGTGGCAGTGTAATAGTTTCTGAAGTCAGGTAATGAGAGGCTTCCCAGTGTGTACTTCTTCTTCAGTAGTGCTTTACTTATCCGGGGCTTCTTCCCTTTCCAAACAAAATTGGTGGTTTGTTTCTCCCTCTCATTAAAAAATGATGCTGGAACTTGTATTAGGATTACATTATCTAAGTAGATTGCTTTGGGTAAAATAGGCATTTTCACATTGTTAAGTCTTCCTATTCATGAGCAGGGTAGGTTTCTCCATTTATCTAAGTCTCTCTTAATTTCTTGTAGTAAGGGCTTGTAGTTCTCTTTGTAAAGGTCTGTTATTTCTCTGGTTAGATTAATTCCTAGCGAGTTTATCTTCTTAGGGGCTATAGTAAATAGTATTGATTTGATGATTTCTTCATTAACAGTCTCACTGTTGGTGTAAAGGAATCCTACTGATTTACTTAATGTTTATCTTGTATCCTGAGACTTTGCCGAAGTCTTGTATCAGTTTGAGTAGTTTACTTATAGATTCTTTGGGATTCTCTGTGTATACAATCGTATCATCAGCAAACAGGGAGATTTTGACTTCTTCTTTGCCGATGCAGATGCCGTTTATTTCTTGGTCTTGTCTAATTGCTCTGGCTAGAACTTCTGGTACTATGTTGAATAGGAGAGGTGAGAGTGGGAATCCTTGTCTAGTTCCTATTCTCAAAGGAAACTTCTTCACTCGCTCTCCATTCAGAATGATGCAGGCAGTTGGCTTTGTATAAATGGCCCTTATTGTGTTGAGAAATTTTCTATCTATGCCTATTTTGCCACGAGTTTTTAGCATGAATGGGTGTTGGACTTTATCAAATGCCTTTTCTGCATCAATGGTCAAAATCAGGTGATTCTTGTCTTTTGTGATATTTATGTGGCTAATCACATTAATTGTTTTCCTGATGTTGAACCAGCCTTGCATCCCTGGTATGAATCCAACTTGGTCATGATGAATTATTTTCTTGATATGTTGTTGTATTCTATTGGCAAGAATTTTGTTGAAGATTTTTGCATCTAGATTCATGAGTGATACTGGTCTGTAGTTCTCCTTCTTTGTTGGGTCTTTCCCTGGCTTTGGTATCAGGGTTATGCTGGCTTCATAGAATCAGTTTGGGAGTATTCCATCTGTTTCTAGACTGTGAAGTAGTCTCAGTAGTATTGGAGATAACTCTTCCCTAAAAGCTTGGTAGAATTCTGCAGTGAAGCCATCTGGGCCCGGGCTTTTCTTTGTTGGCAGTTTTTATTTTATTTTATTTCATTTAACATGACTGAGTGAAAATGTACATTCACGTATAAATTTACATGCCCACCTATATGCAGCTTCCACTGCTCTCCCTGTCCAGTGACAGCACACTATTCCTCTCTGCTCCATACATGTCTCATTCTCCCAACAGCTGTTGGCAGTTTTTTTGATGACCTTTTCAATCTCTTCTTTTCTATTGGGTTTATTAAGTTGTTCTGCTGTACATTGTGATAATTTGGGTAGGTGATATGAATCAACTAATTTGTTTCTTCTAGGTTTTCAAATGTGTTAGAGTACAGTCTTTCATAGTATTTTGTTATGATGTGTTTGATGTCTGTTGGATCTGTTGTGACCACTCCCCTCTCGTTTCTAATTTGGGTTATTTGTTTCCTTTCCTGCTTTTCTTTAGTAAGTTTAGCCAGTGGTTTGTCAAATTTGTTGATCTTTTCAAAAAGCCGGCTTTCAGTCTTTTCAATTTTTTCAACTGTTTTTCTATTCTCTAATTCATTTAGTTCTTCTCTAATCTTTACGGTCTGTTTTCTTCTGTTGCCTAAGAGGTTCCTTTGTTGTTCTTTCTCTACTTGTTGAAGCCGTAGAGTTAGTTCCTTGATTTGATTTCTTTCATTCCTTGATTAGGTTTCTTTCGTTCCTTGATTTGGTTTCTTTTGTTCCTTGATTTGGTTTCTTTCTTCCTTCCAGGTGTATGCATTTATGGAGATAAACAGACCTCTGAGTACTGCTTTGGCTATATCCCATGGGTTCTGATAGAAAGTGTTTTCATTCCCATTGGAATCCATGAATTTCTTTATTTCATCCTTGATTTCTTCTATAATCCATGTTTTTTTGAGCAAGATATTGTTCAGTTTCCATGAGTTCCACTTTCTATGTTATTTCTGCTATTGATTTCGACTTTTATGGCTTTATGATCTGAGAAGATGCTTTGCATTCAGTCAGTGGCATGGATTTTTGTTGAAAATTGCATTGTGTCCTAACACGTGGTCAATTCTGGAGAATGTTCCATGTGCACTGGAGAAGTAGATGTAGTTGTCCCCTGATGTGTAGAAAGTTCTGTATATGTCGATGAGGTCTAGTTGATTAATTGTGGCAGTGAGGTCTTCTGTATCTTTACTGAGCTTTTTTGTAGATGATCTGTCCAGTATTGAGAGTGGAGTGTTGAAGTCTCCCACTATTATTGTGGAGTGATCTAACTCTTTTTTGAGTGTAATCAGTGTTTCTTCGATGTATTTAGGTGCTCTGATATTAGGTGCATAAATATTTAATATAGTTAAGTCTTGCCTGTGTACTGAACCTTTGAGCAATAAATAATGTCCATCTTTGTCCACGATGGTAGATTTTACATTAGAATTGATTTTGTCTGAGATTAGAATTGCCACATCTGCTCTTCTTTGTTCATTGTTAGCTTGATATATATTCTTCCATCTGTTAATTTTCAGTTCCTATCTTTAAGTCTGAAGTGAGTTTCTTGTAGACAACATATGGATGGGTCATGTCTTTTGATCCAAGATGTCACTCAATGTCTCTTTACTGGAGCATTCAATCCATTCACATTCAATGTAATTATTGATAGGTGTGTGTTCACTGCTCCCATTGTGATATGTTTATTTTTGTGTTGATGTTTTCTCTGTTGTTCTTATTAGTCTATTCTGGGACATTCTTTTTTGTGACTTGATTTTTCACCTTTTTCAGAGCTGGTTTTGTAGTTGTTGAGACTCCTGTGTTACATTTGTTAATATGGTATGTTGCATCCTTGTTGTGCTTTATGGCTGCCCCTAAGATCCCCCTTAATAAACTATATATAAACCCAATTTTAATTACTACCAGTCTTGTCGACTTCCTCTCCATCTGGAAGGACTATAATGACTGTAGTACATACCTCTTTTTAATATGATGGCACCATAGTTTTCATGGTAACCACTGGATTGTTTCTTTCAGTACTAAAGCTGTGATTGAGTTTGGAGCCTTCCCTAACTGAGTAGAATTCTCAGTAATGTGTCATTCTAAAATAAAAAGTGGTTTTGTTCTTCTAAGCCAAAGCCAAGTACTTCTTTCAGTATTTCTTGTAGTTTTGGTTTGGTTTTGACAAAGTCTCTGAGTTTCTGTTCATCTGGAAATGTCTTAATTTCATTTTCATATTTGAGAGATAGTTTTGCAGGATATATAATTCTTAGTTGGAAGTTCTCCTTCAAGACTTTGAATGTGTCATGCCACTGTCTCCGTGCCAGCATGGTTTCAGCTGAGAAATGTGATAAAAGCCTGCAGAGTTTCCCTTAGAATGTTAGCTTTGCTTTGAGTCTTGCTGCCTTTAAGAGTTGCTGCTTATGTTTCATTTTGTTAAGCTTGATTATAATATGTCTTGGAGTCTTTTGAGAGCTATATTAAGTGGCATGATGATATACATCTGGGATATCTGTATTGTCTTCCTTCATGATTTCTGGGAAGTTTTCTGTCAGCAGCTCAGCAATGATACTGTCTGTGTTCTCAGGTATCTGATCCTGTTCAGGGACTCCAATTAATTGAAGGTTGTTCCTCTTAATAGAATCACACATGCTTCTTGTTACTTTTTTCTGATTTGTCCTCATAGATGCTGGTGTCAGTAGCTCTGTCTTCCAAGTCAGACATTCTTTCTTCCATTTGTTGCATTCTGTTTTCTTGGCTTTGAATGGAAGTTTCTATGTCTTTGATTTTGTTCTTGATCTGTTGGATTTCAGAGTACTGGTATTGCATCAGATCGAACAGCTTGCTTCAGTTTTCATTTTGTTGTGCTGCATTTTGTCTAAGGTCTAGAAGTGCTCTGTATATAATCCTTTTATATTCATCTTCTGATGATTTCAGTAAAGTTTCTTCATCTGGAAAACTCCTTCATTGTTTTGTTTGGGAGCCTTCTGAAGCTATGGGTGATTTCTTGTTTGCTACAAGTGTCTGTTGCTGTTTGGGTTTCATGTAAGTAGAGGCTGGGAGAGATACTGTGAGGATGGACTGCAGATGTTTCTCTAGGCTGTCTTAAAATGTAAAAGAAAAGGTATCTGACCACTTCCCAAGTCTGTCAGATTTTCAGATGTAGAGGTCCCTCTTCCCAACTGGCAAAGTAAGCACCTTTATATCCAACCCCAGATGATACATACTAGTTCAAAATACAACAGTGCTACTGCCCTGTTGGCCTGTGCTCACATGGCACAGCCTTAGGCGACACTGTATAAACTACTGCCTTTCTGGTAGAAAAGTGTTCTCCTGTGCGCAGGCTCTGGCTCGCAGACTAAGAATTAGGTCCCACTGCGGCCACCGTATCTAAGATGGCGCCCTCCACACAGTCGGTGGATAGAGGGGCTAAAGGTGCCAAGACATAGTGATTCCTCAGCCTCTGTTGCTGGGTCCCCACTGTAGGCGACACTGTGTAAACTACTGCTTTTCTGTCAGAGAAGTGCTGTCCTGTTTGCAGGTGCTGGCTCCCAGGCTAAGAATTGGGTCCCGCTAAAATCTGCGTATCCAACATGGCATCCCTCACATAGGCCCCGCAGTTCCGTATAAACCACGCTGTGACAGAGATAAAAGTAGAGACCCAAATTGTCTAGATGTACAGAGTCCTAAGCTAGGCTTTCAAAGTACGGCAATTTTGCCTGCCTATCCCACCAGCAGTGCGTCTGAGACTACCACTAGGGAAGACCCAGCTCCACCTGCTGGCCATGACAGAGAAAGAAAGGTCGCAGTGGTGCGTTACTTTCAGTCTGTGAGAGCCAGGGCTATCGAGGAGCGGGAGTCAGTGAAAGAGAGGTAGTTTTTTGTTCAGTGGTATGAAGTCCAAATTAACAGCTCTGTGCTGTGTCCTGGGGCTTACTACGTAACCAGAAAGCTCCACTTGATTATCAGTTCAGGTCTTGGTTTCCAGAGGGATATAAGGAGATGTATGCTTAGTCCATCATCTTGACTCCGCCCCCGAAATTTTTTTTTTAATTGAAAGTATATTTTTAAAGTTTAAATCTAAGGTAATAGCATCATGAATCTGTGTCCTGAAGTTCCCTTTTTTATTAGAATGTAGAAAAACTCTTGAAGTGAAAGAAAAGGTGTTGTCATGACCCTGCAAAGTGGAAATGCATAATGTCACTTTTAACCAGTCTTTGGTCTTGCAGCTTCTCCTCTTAATAATGATGAAGGCTCTTTGGACATATATGCTGGATTGGACAGTGCTGTTGCTGGTAGGTACATTCTATAGAACAGTTTTGTTTTGTGTGATGGGTCTATTACGAGTTACTCTCAGAATAACTCATAGCTCCTCAACAGTTTGCCCATTCTTTGACATGATCAAAAGTCTTATACTTATTTTCTTGCCTAGAGCTTGATCAGTAAAACAAATGAGTTACACAGGTTTGTTATTCATCTAGGTCTCAGATTTAATTGGAACTTGTGCAAAATATAACACTGAAGTGCAGCCAGTGGTAGGGTTTGTACTAGAATACTGCTCATACTGTCACAGGTTACATGATACTATAAAGTTTCAAAAGGATGGTTTTGTAAGTATTTTCAGATGAATCAGTTAGGTTGAGATGTGCAGTGTCTGGTGATGTATCCAAGCTTGAAACTCTTTTCATAATTAGATCTTTCAAAGCTTTGAACATCTCATTTGTTGATACAAGTATTTGAGGTTTCATTTCTCATCTATGAAATAATACAGGTTTGCATAAAATACTGGAGATGGATGAATGTATAGCCCTTTGAGATGAACACAGCATCAGAAAGCATAACACACTATAATGTGAGGGTTTTGTTTGGTTATTTTAGACACTGCTTCCAGATCCTGTGTACCATCCAGAAATTGTTTGGATTTATATGAAGAGATCCTGACTGAAGAAGGAACTGCAAAGGAGGCAACATATAGTGATGTATGTATCTGCTTACTAGACATTGTGTGTTTAAGAACTAGCTCTTAGGCTAAAAGAATATTTAAGTCAGTTTCTGCCTTCAGACCCTCTCTTTAAAAGAATGTTTGTCAAAATACAGTTGAGTCTTGCTTGATTAAATTTAAATGTTTTAATGTACAAAGATCTCAGCAGGTGAGCTATGTGAAGCATTTTAATATGTTCACGATTTGTATTATGTTGTATGTTACATCCTGCTACTTAAATCAGGCAAAATTTTTTCTGCTTTGGTTGAAGTTTAAAAATTGGAGATTGAATGTAAAACTAAGGAAAATACATTTTTAAGTAAGTCTAACTTTAAAAACCAGTAATCTGATTTTTAAATGCACAACTACTCTAGTGAATTTACGTGAAGACTTTTAAGTATTTCAAAATGTCATTCTAAGTAAGAAAATAATTTAGACTAATGATGAAGTTAACCCTTTTATGTTTCACAGTTGCAAGTAGAATATGAAAAATGTCAGCTGCAAATGAAAGAATTAACGAGAAAGTATAAGGAGATACAGACACAGGTATAATGAACATTTTATTTTTTGTGTTTTTAACTTTTAAAAAGAATATTTAAAAAATTTTGTTGTAAATAGAAATTAAAATACTAACATTGATGATATATAAGGGAACTTTTGTTTTATTACTAAATGAAATAGCTAATGTGGTAAAACATGTCTTATTTCCCGAGTTGATGAAATTGATATAGGGAAACTGCTTGCTTTGTTAAATGACACTGACATAAAAATTTGTTTAGACTTAGACTGTTAACAGTTAAATAATAGAAGGTTTATAGAGTTGATGACAAGTGTTTCAAAGAAAATAGTTGGAGAACTAAAGTTTTAGAGAGGCCTTTGGGGAAAAAAAATGACAGTGCCTTCAGTTTTTGTCACAGTGACTCTTTGTGTCATCTTGCTGCAAAAAATTAGGGATATCATGTCATGCTGTGATTACTGTTTATGTTTTGGTAAAGTTGTTTCTATCTTTCTTCATGCTCTGAAAGAATTAATCAGCCCTACATTCATTTTTCCTTCATTGTAGAATTAGTACATTGTTACAAGTTGAACTTGGTAGATATAATAACATTTTAACCATTTTTAATTTTAATTTTGAAGGTATTGCCTTGGGTGAAATTATTTTTACTGCTGTTTATTTATTTAAAATTTGATTATTGTTTTAGGTAGTTTTACCTGAACAATCTTTCTCTGATGCTAGTTATAGTCTCTCAGTTTTTACTTTGCTATCTGTGTAATGGGGATAATTGTACTTCTGATGGTACAGTTTGAGAATTACAGAAGCTAAAATGTGTGAGGCCTCATATTAGTTAGCAATCAGTAGTTTTTAACTACAATAGTAGTTGTATTAACAATTCTGTAGATGTAATTTATTAATATATTGCATGATGCTTTAGAATTTCAGCTTAAAAAATGAAAATCAGTCTCTTAAGAAGAATATTTCAGCACTTATCAAAACTGCCAGAGTCGAAATAAACCGCAAGGATGAAGAAATCAGTAGTCTTCACCAAAGGTATAATTGAACGGTGTAGATCTGTTTTTGAATTATATAGGTGTTGGGATGTATTTGGTATATGGGCATGGTGGTTAAGTGCTGCAGTTGTTAACCAAGACCTTAGCAGTTTAGATCAACCAGGCGCTCCTTGGAAGCTCTTTAGAGCAGTTCTGCTCTGTCCTCTAGGGTTGCTGTGAGTCAGAATTGACTCAACAGCAGTGGATTTGGCCGTATGTGGTATGTAGAATATATTTAACCTTGAGTGGAAAGGTTAAATGAAAACTATGCATTTTTTAAAATATTTCAGATTTTACAGTGAGCAGCAGTCCAGGTGGTACAGGAGTCCTGGCTGCTAACCAGAAAGTTGGCAGTTCAAATCCTATAGCCACTGCTTGAAAACCATATGAGACAGTTCAACTCTGTTGTATAGTGTGGCTATGAGTCGGAATCAATGGCAAAGGGTAGTGACTAATATTCTAGTGGTAGATTATCATAATGATGTATGCATGATAGTAATAACAGTGTCATATACCTTCTAAATGTATTCAGTTTCCCATTACAGAGGAATTTTCCTCTAGTACTGTCCATCCCAGAGAAGATGATAGTGTGTATGTTACAGGTTCTTCTTGGCTCCTACCAGAGTACCAAAACATCAAGAGAGCATTTGTGCTCATTTCCCTTGTTCTGATAGAAAATCCTTAAACTGTCTCTCAATTGCATCTTCTTTTTCATGTGGATTTTTTTTTCATTACTTTCCCTCATTTTTTGATAGTGGGCTGTATGTATATTTTACTGTGCTATATAGGTGAAAGTTTACAGTGCAAGTTAGTTTCTCCTTAAAAAATATATGCACAAATTTTTTTGTGATGTTTGTTACAATCCCTGCAATGTGTCAGCATTCTTGCCCTTTCCAGTCATGTTCCCTGTGTCCATTTGTCCAATTTTGCTGTCCTTTCCTCCCTCTTGTCTTGGCTTTTGGGCACGTGTTACCCACTTGGTCTTATATACTTAACTAAGAAGCATATTCTTTATGTGTGTTGTTTGTTTTATAGGTTTGTTTAAAGGTTTGACTGAAAGGTGAGTGTCTGTGGGCCATAGCCTTGGGGGTTCTTCCATTCTCTGTTAGACCCATTAAGACATCGTTTTTTTGGAAATTTGAATTTTGTTCTACATTTTTTCTTCTGCTCTATCTGGGACCCCATACTGTGATCCCTGTCAGACTGGTTGCTGGTGATAAGTGGATATCATATAGTTCTTCTGAGTTCAAGACTGTAGAGCATATGGTTCATGTGGTCCATTAGTCCTTTGGAGTAATACTTTTCTTGTGTCTTTAGTTTTCTTCATTCTCCTTTGCTCTGGATAGAATGGGACCAATAGGTATGACTTAGATGACTGATTACAAGGTTTAAGACCCCAGGAGCTACTTACTAAAGTAGTATATAGAACATTTCTTTATTAATTATGTGATGCCAGTTGACTTAGATGGTCCGTGAGACCATGGTCCCCAGCCACTGGTCCCAGTAACTTGAACTTTCAAGGGTTTTGGATGTGTCTAGAAAGCTTCTATGACTTGCTTTGGTAACGCTGTACTGCCTTCCCCTGTATTGTATGTTGTCTTTCCCTTTGCCAAAGTGAACTTGTCTACTGTCCATTTAGTGGTTTTTTTTCCTTCACTCTTAACCAACAACAATTTATTTTTCCCTTTGTGTAAACTTTTCTTTAGGTTTCTATACTGGTGGTCTTATAAAATATTTGTCCTTTCGCAGTTTACGTATTTCCCTTAGGATAACACCCTCCAGATTCATCCATGTTGTGAGATGTTTCACAGATTCATCATTGTTCTTGATCATTGTGTCATATTCTATTTTGGGCTATATTTTGACCAGGAAATTTCATGTCTGCTTCATAGCCAAACCTTAAAAAAGTTGTCTACACCTATCATTTCCATTTCCTCTCTTTCTACTCAATCTTGAACCTGTTCCAATCTAACTCTGGCCTCTATTGCTCCACCAAAACAACCTTTACTGATCAATAGTGACTACTATGAAATCCATCAAATGTTCTGACTTCTCATTTTAACTTATTCTGGCATACTGTTTGTCACAGTTGACCCTCCGTTCTTGAGATAGATCTTCTCTTTGGCTCTCATAATGTAATGTTTCTTAGTTTTCTTTCTGACTTACGTACTTGACTCTTTTAAGTTGGAATTCTTCAAAGCTCAAACCTGGGTTTCCCTTTTGTCAGTAAGTTATTTTGAGGTAATTTCCCTCAAGCTAAGTCAGTCCCATTTATATGTAGATAAGTACTTGAAATCTCTGTAGTAGACGTCTTCAAGGTTTCTCAAAATAACCTCATCCAACATGGAATTTATAATCAGACCTTTTCCATCATTTCCTAACTTAGTGTATTGCCTGTTTATTCAATTAGTACAGACTTACAGATGTAGGAGTGATTAATTCATTACTCAAACCAAGGAACTTTGGAGAGTGGAAGGGGATGCTATTCATAATTACACTAAGATTGTTGAGACAACTTGGGCACACAGTCACCCAGTTGTCACTGATGCCCTGAACTGTGTCAGTGATCATCCCTGAAATACAGTTCATCACTGTGTCTTGTTGATTTTAATGTTTTTATGATCTTTCAGATCAACCATTTCTCTCTGTCTGTACCATTGCTGCTCCTCAAGTCCCATCACTTCCCACCTGAACTGGCGGTAATTCTTGTGCAGCATCCACACTTGTCCTCTTCGGCTTCCAGTGTCTTCACACTATTACAGCCACAGAATACTTTTTCAAAGCACAATCTAGATATCTCATTGTCACAAGACAGACACTACCTCATTCTACTTCTGTTGTCTTCTTTTTCTTATTATTATGATTGAATGAAAATGTACATTCCCATATAAATTTGCATACTGACCTACATGCAGCTTCCACTGTTCTGCCTGCACAGTGACAGCTCACTCTTCCTCTCTGCTCCATATATGTCTTATCTTCCCAGCAGTCTCCTATCTTCTCTCCACCCATTCCCCTTCCTACAGTATGAGGTGAATAGGACAACCTCCTATAGATGCCCAGAACCATAAAGTGCCCACTCAATACGGTCACTCTGTGTCACCAAGTGCAATCCATTGCTATCTGAAAAGTTGACCTTCATTATGATTTACGGACAGGGGCAGCATCAGGGTCAGGAGCCCTGCTCTCAGGAGAACTCCGAGGCCCCTGGACTGTCAGTTGCGGTCTTTCAGTGGAGATCTCAGGGTGCACCCCTATTTATGCTTGTGTTGCCAGTGAGACTCAACTTTGTGAGCTCCATCGTGGCTATCGCTGGTGGTAGCTGGGCACCATCTGGTTCTTCCAATCGCAAGTCGATGTAGACGTCTACTCACGTGGGTCTCTCTGTCTTCTGGATTCTCTTTCCTCTTGTTGTTATGGACCTTGGTGATCGTCTGTTCCTGCTAAGTTGGGACAATTTGCTGTACCCTCAGATGGCAGTTTGGCAGCTTTTAAGACCCCAGACACCACTCACCAGTGTGGGATATGGAGAGACCTCATTAGCACAACTCTAGTTGTCCCAATTGGCTTCGATTTCACCTGAGGCCACGGTCCTCGGCCCCCTGCCCCAGCTACTCTGTCCTTGCAGTGTTGGGTTAAGATGAGAGGAGTACATAAGTTGTGTTGAGGTTGCGTTAATACTAATCTTCTTACTACTGTGTGCTGTCACCAATTTCACCCAACCAAATTTCTAACAGCTGTCTTATCTAAACCCTCCCCCCCACGCCTTCCCACCCTTCCTACCTTTGCAGCCGTCAGTCTTTTCTGTTACGCATGAGTCTGCTTTTAAGTTCTTATTGTGGGGGTCTCATACAATATTTGTCCTTCTGTCACTGACTACTTTCACTCAACATAATGTCCTCCAGTTGAAACCAGATTAAGCGATGTTTCCTGCTGTCATTGTTGTTCTTTATCATTGCATAGTGTTCGTTGAGTGTATGTACCATAGTTTACCTATCCATTTGTCTGGTGTTGGGCATCTGGATTGATTCCATCTTATTTGCTGTTGTGAACTGTACTGCTGTGAACATTCCTGTGCATGTATCAGTTGGTGTGAATTGCCTTGATTCTGTAGGATATATTCCAAACAGTGGAATTACTGGGTCAAATGGTATATCAAGATCCATTTTTTTAAGGGAGCACCAGATTGCTTTCCAAGGAGGCTGGGCCATTTTATAACCCCACCAACAGTGTAGGAGGGTTCCACTTTCTCCACAGCCTCTCCAGCATTTAGTGTTTTGCATTGTTTGGATCGTGGCCAAACTTGTTGGGGTGAGATGGTATCTCATTGTAGTTTTGATTTGAATTTCTTTAATAGCTAATGATCATGAGCATGTCCGCATGTGTTTTTGGGTTTTTTTTGGATTATGAACACTTTTTTTTTATGACTGATCGAAAATGTACATTCCTGTATAAATTTACATGCCCACCTATGTGCAGCTTCTACTGCTCTCCCTGCCCAGTGACAGCACACTATTCTTCTCTGCTCCATATATATCTCATCCTCCCTACAGTCTCCTTTCCCCTCCTTTCCACCTACTTTCCTCCCTCCAGCCAGAGGTCAGCAGGATGATATCCTATAGACGCATAGAACCATAAAGTGCATCCAATGTGGTCACTTTGCATTGCCAAGTCCAATCCATTCATGTCCGAAGAGTGGACCTTCGTTATGATTTATGGACAAGGGCAGCATCAGGGCCAGGGGTCATGCTCCCAGGGGAGCCCTGAAGCCGCTGGACCATCAATTGTGGTCTTTTAGTGGAGATCTCAGGATGCACCCCTTTTTATTCTTGTGTTGCCAGTGAGACTCAACTTGGTGAGCTCCATAGCGGCTATCACTGGTGGTGGCCGGGCACCATCTGGTTCTTCCGGTCCCAAGTCATCATCATTATCCGGTCCCAAGGAATCATCATTATTCTTTATCATTGCATAGTGCTCCATTAAGTATATATACCATAGTTTACCTATCCATTCCTCTGTTGTTGGGCATCTGAGTTGATTCCATTTTTTGATGTCATGGACTGTGCTGCAATAAACATTCTTGTGCATGTGTCTGTTGGTGTGGAAGGCCTTGATTCTGTAGGATGTATTCCAAGTAGTGGAATTACTGGGTCAAATGGTATATCTGTATCCATTTTTTTAAGGAAGTGCCAGTTTGCCTTCCAAAGAGGCTGGGCCATTTTGCAACTCCACCAACAGTGTAGGAGGGTTCCACTTTCTCCACAGCCTCTCCAGCATTTGTTGTTTTGTGTTTTTTGGATCATGGTCAACCTCGTTGGGGTGAGATGGTATCTCATTGTCATCTTGATTTGAATTTCTTTAATAACTAAAGATCATGAACATGTCCTCATGTGTTTTTTGGCTGCCTGGATCTCCTCTTTAGAGAAATGTCTGTCCATCTCCTTTGCTCATTGCTTAATTGGATGATTTATCTTCTTCTTATTGATATTTTGTAGTATCTTACAGATTATGGAGATCAGGCATCAGTCTGACATAGAGTTGCCAAAGATTTTTTCCGATTCTGTAGGTGGCCTTTTAATTCTATTAATAAAGTCTTTGGATGAGCAAAGGTATTTGATTCTTAATAGTTCCCGTTTATCTATTTTCTCTTCTGTTGATTGTGTTTTGTTTGACAGATTTTGAAGTCTGTCTACATTGTATATTAAAACTTCCATTGTTGTTCCTACCTTTTCTTGGATGAACTTTATCATTTTAGGTTTGATATTAAGGTCTTTTATCCAGTTGGAGTTTGTTTTTTGTATAAGGTGTAAGATATGGATCTTGTTTCAATTTATTGCAGATAGATACCCAATTTTGCCAACACCATTTGTTAAAGATACTGTTTTTACTCCGCATGTGTTTTTTGGCTGCCTAGATCTCCTCTTTAGAGAAGCGTCTTTCCATCTCCTTTGCCCTTCGCTTAATTGGATGAATTATCTTTTTCTTATTGATATTTTTGTAGTACCTTATAGAGTATGGAGATCAGGCGTCTGTTTTCTTTTTAATTAATTTTTTAATTGTGCTTTAGGTGAAAGGTTACAGCTCAAGTTAATTTCTTATACAAAAAGTTGTATACATACTGTTTTGTGACATTAGTTGCAGTCCCCATGATGTCCCACTCCTGCCTTCTTGATTAAAACACGTTAGTGGCTACTCATTGTTCTTAAAGAGAAGACCATAAATCTTATCTTGACCTATAAGGCCCTTTATGATATGGTCCTGAACAACTTCTCAGGTATTTCCTTCGGTCCTCTGTTTGCCCAAGATAGCACTGCTCTGGAGTTCTTTCGGTTCTTTTGATATGTCCTGTCTTTATATGGGCTGTTTCCACTGCATCAATGCCCCTTTTTGTTACTTGCTAATTACCTACTCATCTTTCAGGTCTCAGCTCAAACATGTTTTTCACATGGGATACTTGTATAGTCTCCATAACTGTGTCCTCTCTCTCTCAGCTGCATGTACTCTTATAAATTTTCAAATCATAAATGAAGTTATTTGATTAATATCTTGCTCTTGCATTACACTGTAAGTTTTGCGGGAACAAAACTTACCTGTCTTTGTGTCCTCACTTATTAAGCACCTGGCTGTGTCTGGCACATGATATGTACTCAGTAAATGGTTGAAGAGTAGATGAAAATAATCCTGTGGTGTGGGCCACATGGCATTGTACAGCAAGATTCCACTTTAGGCCTTTTGGTTGTGTGCTCTTAGTAAGAGTCCTGGTGGTACAGCTTTTAGTTGTTTGGCTGTTAACCAGAAGATTGGTGGTTTGAACCTATCAGCTTCTCCATGAGAGAAAGATGTGGCAGTGTCCTTCCATAAATGTTTACAGCCTTAGAAACCCTATGGGGTAGTTCAGGTCTGCCCTGTGGATCACTGTGATGCAGAATTGACTTAGTGGTAGTAGATTAGCATTTACCAACCTAACTCATGTCCCCCCAGTATAGTTAGTATCAGTTTGGTTCCTGAATGTGTCAGCATTCTGAGTTTTTTGTATTTATATCTATAGTGTTTATATAGAGAGTTTTTGGGGGAGGGGTGTGAGGTTTGTATAGTGTGAAAACAGAAACTGGATGAGTAAATAATGAAAGCTATGTCCTTTGATTATTTGATATGGTTCTCTGCATTATGTAATGTTTTGTCAAATATTTAGAATTTTATTGTGTGCTCTATCTAATGCTCTAATGGTAAATATTTACTATTTGGTTAAAGCCAAATGGTTTTTAAAAACTCATTAATAGAAAAATTGGAAATAGTATTAATATAAAGTGAAAATATATGGAAATTTTAAGAGTGTGAATTCTGCAAAGGGACTAATGTGAAGGTATATTTTAAAATACCTGATAACAGTGTTTTATTTAGTATGGGACTATATTAAATATATGTTATGAGCTCTGTGGACTAGATTGTTACCCTAAGGAGCTTACAGTTGAACAATTACAACATACATTACACGTAGACGTCCTTGCTGAATTTGAATAAGTGTGTTATGGATTGCATTGTGTCCCACCAAAAATGTGTATCCTTTTGGCTGGGCTGTGATTCCCAGTGTTGAGCCATTTTTCCCATGTGTTGTGAATTCTGCCTCTGCTCTTGATGAGGGAGAATGGGCGGCAGTTGTGTTGGTGAGGCAGGACTCAGTCTACAAGCTTTTGAGATACAAAAGACAGCAATAAGCAGAGAGAGTTGGGAACCTCATACCACCAAGAAAGCAGCACTGAGAGCAAGTGCGTCATTTGAACTTAAGGTTCCTGTGTCAAGATGCTTTTGTTGAATTTAGACTTTTGGCGTACCGGACTGTGATAATTTCTTATATTAAATGGATTTGTGGCTTACCAGACTATCACAATAGAATTTCTCTTCATGAAGTCTTCCACTCATGGTATTTTCTGTTGGAACAGTATCAACTGATGGAGACAAAGTGTATCGGAATATCTTTTTCTGTTCTGTTTATCTTGTGTTTTGATCAGTACAAGTTGTTAATATTAGTGAAATTTTCTTTTAGTGCTTTTTGTGTTCACCTGTCTTCTGTTACCTCAGAGTTAACACTTGATTTAGGTTGTTTGTCTTGTGAGTTTCCTTTTGTTGTAAACAACCTGTTTACTTTCTTCTCAACTTTCTTAATACCAGTGATTTGTTATAAAAATCAGGTCAGTTGTCCTGTAGAGTGTCACCGTCTGTGAATTTTGTGGTATTGCCTTGTGTCATTTGACTTACTCTTATCCCAGGTATTACATGTAAGCTGGTAGTTAAAAGTAGAGGTTTCATTAGATTCAAGTTTATGTGCTTGTGGTTTCTACAGGTAGGAACATTTCATACCTGATGCACTGTGTTCACACTGTACTTCATCTTGAGGGACATGGATGATTGTAATCTCCTTTTTGAAAATTAAAATTGAAATGATTTTGTTGTATACACCTCTTATACCTGTGTTTATCTAAGGTGGATTACTAGAGGTAGAATTGCCAGAATAAAAGATGTGAGCTTTTAAAATTTTGTTATCCACTGACAAATTATTTTCCAAAAATATTGCTCCTGTTCATATCCTCATCAACAGTCGTGAGTGTTTGTTTTCTCATACCTTATACTTTGCACTGAATGGTAAAAATCTTTTATAAACCTGAAAAAAAAAATACTATGTTAAAATTTTGAGTCCTGTGATTACCTGTGGAGTTGAGCATTATTTTGTATGTTTGACTATTTTTATATATATTTGTTTTTTGAGAATTGCCTTTTCATAGCCTTTGTTCATTTTTCAGTTGCGTTGTCTCTGTATTATGACAATTATTTGTTACAGATAGTGCAAATAGTTGTTCAGTCTGTCACTTAGAAAAGAAAATGAAGTTGAAGATTTGTCTCAGGTTATCATCGAGTACATAAATGTTAGTTATGAGTTCATTTTTAAAGACTTTATTTTGTTTTGCATTATACAGAGGTTTTTTAAAAATATTTTTTCATTGTGATTAAGTCAAAGTTTACAGTCCAAGTCAATTTGCCATATAAAACGCTGAGCATACGCCTCTCTGCAACTCTGTCTGCTGCTGTCACCCTGTAACAGCATACTCTTCCTCTCCACTCTTTACTTCCAGTATCCAGTCAACCAGTACTTGTCTCCTTCTCTCCACCCTCTTCCCTTCCTTGTGAAAAGAAACCAATAGGACAGCCTCATATATATATATATATATAAAACCATAAAGTACACACATCACTGCATCACTTTGTGTCCCCAAGTCCAGTCCATTCCTTGTCTGAAGTGTTGGCTTCAGTACTGGTTTCAGCTCTGAGGTAGCAGCAAGTCTAGAGCCATGTTTTCAGAGGACCCTCAATGTTGTTGGATCATCGATTATGGTCTTTTAATAGAGTTCTAGATCTGCATACCCCTTTATCTATCTCATGGTATGTCAGGGACTCTACGTTGTGTTCCCTGTCAGAGCTGTCTTTGGTGTTGGCCAGGCACCAAGTAGTTCTTCTGTTCTGCTTAATCATGGGTTCTTCTGTCTCCTGGGCTCATTTTTCTTCATGTCTTTGATGTTCTTGATTTTCATCTGTTCATCAGTTGGGTAGGGACCAATTGATGTTCCTTAGATGGCAGCTTGCTGGCTTTTAACAGAGTTTTTTTTTTTTTTTAAATAACTATTTTATTGTGTTTCACATGAAGTTTTATACAGCACATTAGGTTCCCATTTAACAGTTTTCATACAGATTGTTCCATGACACTGGTTACATGTTTTACAGTGTGTCAGCATTCTCATTATTTCCATCGTTTTCGCTGATTAGCTTTTCTGCCCCTCTTTGCCTTCTCATCTTTGATTTTGGGTAAATGTTGACTGCTTGGTTTGACATAGTTGTTTGTCTAAGAGAGCATGTTACTCACAGGTGATACTGTTTACAAGCCAATCTATTATTTGACTCAAAGGTGATGTCCAGGTGTAACTTCAGTTCCAAATTCTAAGAGTACCTTAGGGCGATAGTCTTGGACATTCCTGTAGTCTGGGTCAGTTGAGAAAGTCTGGGCTATTTTAGGAATTTGAATTTTATTCTGTGTTTTTCTCCTGTTCCACTGTATCCTCAGTAAGAACAATTGGTAGTGGAATCTTGTCTCCATCTAATTCTTCTGGTCTTAGGTTCAAAGAGGCCGGGGTTTATGTGGGCTGTTAGTTCTGTGGACTAGTTTCTTTTATGAGCCTTTGATTACCTTAATTCTCTTTTGCTCCAGACTGGTAGAGATGGCCGTTTGAAAGCTGTTAAGACCTCAGACATTACCCACCAAACTAGGATGTAGAACATCTTTATGACTTAGGTCATGCCATGCCAGCTGACTGGTTGTCCCATAAAACTATTATCCTAAGCCTATTAACCCAGTAAACCAATCTTGTGGGGTGTTTGTGTATGTCTAGAAAGTCTCTGTAACTGTGCCCCCCAAATGTTTTCTTATATATGTATGAATATATATGCAGAACACACAAGCATATGGTTACATGTCTGCAGATAAACCTATACACACACATGCATGCACTCATACATGCCTACATATATGCCGTGTAACTGGACTCAAGTTTTTTGGTTGTTATTACTGTTGTTGCGAAACTGTATATATTATGGCCTTTACCAAAATTGTCCCTTATCTTAATGTGTTCATTCACCTTGGTCCAGCTGTGCAGACGTCATCCGTGTTGGATATTGCCTTTCCCATCACCTAAAATAACAGGTGTCTGTTATCTAGAAAGTGATTCCCCCATCCCTCTTCCATCACTGGTAATGTCAGAGAACATTAATTTCTTGTGTTTACCTATTCTTGACTTTTTATAAAAATGAGATCATGCAGTACATGTCCTTTTGTGTTGACTTATTTAACTCAGTATAATGTATTCCAGATTGATCCATGTTGTATTTCGTGGACTACTCATTATTCTGTATAGCTGACTAGTATTCTACTATGTGTATGTACCACAATTTGTTTATCCATTTCACTACTGATGAGTACTTAAGTTGTTTCTGTCTTTTTGCTGTTTTGGATAATGCTGCAGTGAATATAGGTATACATATGTCTACATGTGTCACCTAGGAGTAAGGTTGCTGGATCATAAGGTATTTCTATTTCTAGCTTTTGGAGGATGTACCATGCCACCTTCTGTTATGGTTGCACCATTTTACAATTCTACCGGCAGTGTCTAAGAGTCCCAGCCTCTCTATAACCTCACCGTCATTTGTTTTGTTTCTTGATAGATTGTCTGAATTTCCACATTTTTGAAATAATCATAAAACTGCAAGGACTTAAGGTACAATGAAAAGATATTCATTCAAGATCTCCTCATTTGGATGATCCCTGCCCTACTGGGTCTTTCCATTTTCCTCTTTGTCTTTTCTAAGTATTGAAACATCATTATAGCTCTGAATCAGCAGTTATTTCTTGCTTGTTCTTTGTCTTTAATTTGTAGGTAATTTCAAAGGTACTAATTTTTCAGTACCTTGTGTCTTCTGTTCAGATATGGCGTTAACATACAAAACAATTCAGATAGTGATACAATTATGCCTGTTGCTTTGATTGTACTACAGCAATACCAGTAAGTTTTTGAGTATAGAATTAATTAAAATTACTAGTAAAGTATTCAGTAGCTCAGATCTGCCAGGCACTCTTTGGAAACTCAGTGGAGCAGTTCTACTCTGTCCTATAGGGTCACTATGAGTCGGAATTGACTCAGTGGCACTGTTTTTTTTTTTTTTTAATGAAGTATTGGTCACTATAGAATAATTATGTTACCAATTAATTTTGTCTGACTTCAGTAGGTTTTATTATGAGGTAAACCTAGATATTTTTTTGAAAATTTCTTTAGCTTCTGTATACAAATTTGTTTGTAGAATACTATTTCATTTTCTTCAGGTTTATTAAATTTTGGAGTTTTCCGTGTGTTTAATTTGAAAAAGGTTTAAGGAAAATTCAGGGAGGTTATGGAAGTTTAGAAAGATGCTGATGCTTATATTTTTAAAATAGTAAACACATGTCATTCCTCTGGAATAAAACCACAAATTGATATTCCTTTTCCGTTTTGCGTGGTGTATACTGCTGTAAAATGGCTGTTGATGCTTTGGGTTATGGGGGAATGTATATAAATGAGAAAACTAGAGGAGGTTTGTAGAGTTCTGCTTTGGTTGTCTGTGTTGTCTAGCAAGACTTTACTTTCAGTGCTTGTGGACAAGAAAATAAGGTAGGCACTTGCTCCAGAAAAGCAAACATGTTTAGTTTGGGAGTTGTTGGCCTATGTTCAAGGATGTTAGAATGATAGTAGGCGAGTGCTGGGACAGAGCTGAAAGGTCCTCCAGACTTCACTGAGTCAAAGCAAGTGAAAGAGTTTCTTGTTTGGAAAACTGATCCACTTAGCTGAAAGCTGGTAAATCACTTATATATTCCTTTATACAAAGAAAAATTTGTTTTGCTAAAATTTGTGCATATCCCGAACTTTAAAGTGTGTCTCATGTGAATAAAATTTGGAATGTTATTACATATTAGTAATTCTTCTGTTTTTTGTGATTTTTTGTTTTTCAATAGATTGTTGGAATTTCCACATTTTCGAAATAATCATAAAACTGCAAGGACATCAGATACAATTAAAACAAAAGATCTTAAATCCAGATCTCCTCATTTGGATGATTGTTCCAAGTCTGATCCCAGAGTGAAAAGTGATGTTTCTAGAGATGTGCATCAGAGTCCTTCACCACCAAACCTGGGAAAAGAAGGAAAATCACATTCTGAAAAAAGGAACACTTCAGCTCTGCCACCACCTGTTGAAAAACATTGTGCCAATGGCATTTGGTCACGTTCCCATTATCAGGTTGGTGAGGGTGGCTCAAGTGAGGATAATAGAAGAGAGAAAAAAGATACAAGACATAGCCATTGTAGTGAAGGAACTGATAGAATACGAAAAGACTTGAGCACTAACTGTGGTGAACTAAGGAACACAGAGGCTAATCAGAGGCTACAAGGACGTCCTGAGAAGTATGGTAAAGGTGAACCAAAGGCTGAAAGCAAAAATTCAAAGTTTAAAAATAGCACAAATTTGGATTATCAAAGTGAATACATTGGCTCCTCTTGGAAAAAACAGATGTCTAGAGAAAGGTCGCACAATCGAGTAGAATCTCAAAATGACAGAAGACTAGAGAGACAAAATGAGAGATCACAAAATATAAACAGAAAAGACCTTAAATCACAGGACAAAGAAGAAAGAAAGAATGATCAAAAACCAAAATCAGTAGTGAAGGACCAGGATCATCGGAGAAGATCTGAACAAACATTGCTTTCTCATTCTAGGAATGACATAACAAAATCTTCATATAATTCGAGTAAATACCATCTGGAAGAGAGAAGAGGAAGGGAAGAGTGTAAAAGAGACAGAAATGTAAACAGTTACAGTTTTCAAGATGGAAGATGTGCATCTTTTCTTTCAAGCAACAGAGCTTACAAACACATGGACTCCAAGGAGGTTGATGGTATACACCAGTGGGAAAATGCACCTTTAAAAGCGGAAAGTCATAGGACTGAAGATAAGCGGAAAAGAGAACAAGAAAGCAAAGAAGAAAATAGGCATATGAGAAGTGAAAAAAAACCGCCTACAGAACATTTGCAGAAGGCTAACAGAGAAGCTAAGAAAACCACTACTGATTTAAAGAGACAGAATGAGCCAAAAAATTATAAAAGTGAAATTTCTAAAAATGAAATTTCTGAAAGAGTGGATGACAAAGAACTTGCAGTTAAAGCTGAGCATGGTCCCACCGAAACAAAAAACAAAGACTTTAAGTTAAGTTTTATGGAAAAATTGAACTTAACTCTTTCTCCGGCAAAAAAGCAGCCTGTTTCTCAGGATAATCGGCATAACATAACTGATGCACCCAAATCCAGTGGTGTTTGTGACTTACAGTCCTTGGTGCAGGCTAAAACAGTGACATGTGTTCCATCTGTTAGTGAACATATCACAGAAGAAACCAAATCAAAGTCAGTAGAACCAAAGGATGCTCTTCCAGTGGCATCTGAACTGAGGATCAGTATTCCAGAAAGCAAAACAGAAAAAAAAAAAAAATTGTTAGTTAAATCTGTTGAGAATGTACCTTGTGATGTGCCCCTTTGTGGTACAGAGACTTTCTTTTCAGCACCTTTGGAACTGGACCAAACAGAATCCTTGTTTGCATCAACAGAAATGGAAAAAACCGTTGATAATGCAAAAGCTACTCCTGTGGTAATGGAAGTATTACAACCAGATATTTCTCAGAACTGTGGCTTAAAATTAGATACCAAAAGAAACACCAGTTTACATTCTTCTGATGTTCCTGAAAGTGTGGAAACAAAGGTGGATTTCTCAACCAAACGTGTGGAATCCACTGAGGGCATTTTGCAGCCGTCAGTTGAAGAAGTTGGTATTTTGCCAGTAATTCTTTCAGAAGATGGTAACTCAAAATTTGAGCCTTCTTTTATGCATACACCACTTGCTGAGAGTAAGACTTGTCACGTGGAGCCTGGCTCACCTAAAGAAACTGTAGAAGCCTCATTACAGAAGACGGAGTTAATGGACCACAAGATGGAAATTGGTGAAACAAACTCAGTATATCATGATGATGAGAACTCAGTTCTAAGCATTGACCTTAATCACCTGAGACCTATTCCAGAAGCCATTAGTCCTCTGAATAGTCCAGTGAGACCTGTGGCAAAAGTTCTTAGAATGGAAAGCCCATCCCAAGTTCCATTATATAATAACAACCATAAAGGTAATAATTTGTATTTTATGCCATAACTAATTTTTTTGTGAGACTGTAAAGTACATAGGCAAACCGAACTGATGCTTTCCCATTTCCTTTTTTGGTCACATAACTAATGGCTGTACTATTCAGACCCCATTGTTAAGCAGAAATGTAGATTGAGCCTTTAGGTGACACTGTAGAATAGAAAGTGGTAGGACAGATTGTCTCAAATATTGTTTGCTTGCTTTCAGATGCTTTTTTTTGTTCCAAAGTCATCATCAAAGTAAGGTGTAAAGTGATGCTACCTGACATAAAGTAAAGCTGTCCTCAACTGTTGACCGATAGTTATCTAGAGGACTGACCCTACACTATCACTATTGTCAGACATGTTTTGAGCGGATTATTTTAAATGTTATGTAAGATATACGTAATATAAAATTTATCATGTTAAATTTTTAAATGTATAGTTCAGTGGTGTTATGTTACATTAACAATGTTCTATTACCTATTTCCAGATCTTCTTTTTATCATTCCATACAGAAAGTATATTATATAGCAATTCCCTGTCCCCTACCCTGGCTTCTGTCTCAGTGACTGAGCAAATTGTAAGACCAGCAAACAGCTACATGAATAAGTATTAGGCATTAACATTCTGCTTTTAAAAAAATTACTTTTGTTTTTAATTTTGGGAGTTGTTTTGGCCTGGAAATGTCAAATGACTAAGGTGTAGTGGTATGTGACTTTAACATACTTTTCTCTTCCATAGATGTTTTCCCATTGAATTCAGCTCATTCTACCTCCAAGAGTCAGTCTGATGATCTCAACAAGGAAAATCAAAAGCCAATTTGCAAATCTGACAAATGTACCAATGCTGACTCCCATAAGCCTTCATGTACAGATGAATTAGAAGAAGGAGAAATTATAAGCGACAGTGAAACATCTAAACCACAAAGAAGCTTCGTAAAAAGTACCAAACCTAGAGCTTCTGCACAAGTGCGGGAAATGAAGACTAACCCAGGCAGACGGAATGAAGATAACAGGAAAAAATCTACTGTAAAAGTCCATCAGACCAATAACAAACACAGTAAGACACCTAGTGGCTCTCACACATCTTCAGAAACAGGGAAGAAAGATAAAACAATGAGCACTTCCAGCCTGGAAAAAATAGTTCAAATTATTGCTGTACCCTCTTCCATACGAGAGGTCATGCACATGTTACGAATGATAAGAAAACATGTAAGGAAAAACTACATGAAATTCAAGGTAAAGTTTTCATTAATACAGTTTCATAGAATTATTGAGTCAGCAGCTTTGAGTTTTACATCGCTGATTAAACACCTTGATTTATCCAAAATCTCTAAGTCAGTGTCCACTTTGCAGAAGAATCTCTGTGATATTATAGAATCCAAACTTAAGCAAGTTAAAAAGAACGGCATAGTTGATCGTTTATTTGAACAGCAGCTACCAGATATGAAAAAAAAACTGTGGAAATTTGTAGACGAGCAGCTTGATTATTTGTTTGCAAAGCTTAAAAAAATGTTAGTAAAGTTTTGTGATTCCATACACTTTGGAAGTGACAGTGATGAAGGAAAACTTGAAAAAATAAAGAAAGGAAAAGTACAACATTCAAACTGTCAGAAGGGTAATATGGAGAACTCCAACAACGAGACACTGAAAGTAACCTCTCCCAAATCAGAGGACTGTGTTCATTTTAAGCTTTTAGTGGGATGTAAAAAATCTGAGAAAAAACATGAAGACCAAAACAATTCTAGTATGAACACAGTTAACCATGGCATTAAAAAAAGTTTTAATACTTGCTTTAATAACATAAAGAACTCTCAATCCAAAGAGTCCCCATTAGAGCTAAACTGTCCACGCACCCCAAAGCCAGGAAAGACAGAAGGAAGCACTGTTGAAGATGCTCAGGTAGCCCAGCATACAACTTTGAAACCAGAACGAAGTTTTGAAATTCTTACTGAACAGCAAGCATCTAGCCTTACATTTAATTTAGTGAGTGATGCACAGATGGGTGAAATATTTAAGAGTTTGTTGCAAGGTTCTGATCTTTTGGACAGCAGTGTTAATGGTAATGAAAAAAGTGAGTGGGAGTTAAAAACCCCAGAGAAACAACTGCTAGAGAGTCTTAAGTGTGAATCTATAGCAGCATGTACGACTGAAGAGCTGGTTTCGGAGGTGGTTCCTCCAAGTCCTAAAATGATCAGTGATGACAATTGGTCCTTGTTGTCATCTGAAAAAGGGCCACCTCTGTCTTCAGGGCTTTCGTTGCCAGTCCATCCTGATGTGTTGGATGAAAGTTGCATGTTTGAAGTGTCCACTAATGCAGTTTTAAGTAAAGATAACGTATGTAGTTCAGAAAAGAGCAAGTCGTGCATTTCTTCTATACTTCTTGAAGACCTGGCAGTCTCTCTGACAGTACCATCACCTCTAAAGTCAGATGGTCATCTCAGTTTCTTAAAGCCTGAGGTTCTGTCTGTTTCAACCCCTGAAGAAGTTATTAGTGCTCATTTTAGTGAAGATGCCTTACTTGAGGAAGAGGATGCTTCTGAGCAAGATATTCATCTAGCTCTGGAGTCTGATAATTCAAGCAGTAAATCAAGCTGTTCTTCGTCATGGACAAGCCGATCTGTGGCTCCAGGTTTTCAGTACCACCCTAATCTGCCCATGCATGCTGTCATAATGGAGAAGTCCAACGATCATTTCATTGTGAAGATAAGGCGTGCGGCGCCGTCTGCCTCCCCTAGTCTTAAACAGAGTGCTGTGGCTGATGAATCGTTGACATCTTTGCCTGGGGTGGGAAAAGAAGCTGATGAAGCGACAGAGAAAGAATGTATTCCTGGTCAGGACTCAGCTTTTAAATCTGCGGATGAATTAGAAAAATCCAGCAAAACTGTTGATGGCAACAGATTGACTAATGAAGACCAGAATTCTCTGATACAAACACAGGTTCCTGATATATATGAATTTCTCAAGGATGCATCAGGTAAAGTGGGTGACACTAATGAAGTGGCTGATGAGTGTTTCAAATTGGATCAAGTATGGGAGCCCAAAGTGCCTGAGAGCATTGAGGAATTGCCTGCAGTGGAAGAAATGCCGCAGTCTGTTGAGGATAATCTTCCCAGCACATTCATAGACCTAACAAAAGATCCAGTCACTGAAACAAAAAACTTAGGAGAATACTTGGAAGTGACAGTTCTAAATATTGATCAGTTGGGATGTTCTGGAGGCAACCTGGATCAAAATGCTCAAATATTAGACAATTCTTTACAGCTGGATACTGTAGGTGCTTTTATTGACTTGACACAAGATGCTTCAAGTGAGAGTAAAAATGGAGGTAACCATTCTGCGGCTGATGGAGGTTTGGGGTGTCAGGTGATATGTATAGAGGAAGAGAACTGTAAGGAAGAAACAGTTCCTGTGGCAGTTACACCCTTGGAATGCATTGTTGCAGAAGCATGCATTGATTTGACTACAGAATCTCCCAGTCCATGTGAAGTAGAAAAGGATGATTTGAAATCAGCACCAAAATCAAATTCTGATAGCTCGGAGTTGTATGGGGCTTTGGCTAATGCTCACAAAAAAAGAAAAAACTTTTCTGACCTGAATCCTTCTTCTCAGAAGAAACAAAGAAAGGAAATAGACTTAACCAGTAGAAAAAAGGCAAGGAAAATCACTCAGGATTCTGGAGAGAATGAAGCTTGCCAAAGGAAAACCAATAAAAGAGTCCCTGCAGTAAATACAGATCCCTCATCATTAAAAGCAAGCCCAGGGATGCAGGAATCATCAGCAGCACCTGCCACTTCGCCTACGAGCCTTTCTGCAAAGAATGTTATTAAAAAGAAAGGAGAAATTATAGTTTCATGGACAAGGTAAGAATCCCTTTGTGAAACATTTAAATCACCAAGATATTTTGAGAGGCCAGAGGTATTCTGTCGTATCTTCATAATTTTACTTCATTTTAAACTGAGGAAAGTGATGCGTTCAAAAGTGGCCAGAATTAGTAGAAATACATTTCAGGTGCAGCCAGCTTTAGTCTAGAAGGGATTAGAGGAGTGACTTGTAACCAAGGCTGTGTGTTAATACCAGAGCAGCACTTTGCGTTCTGTTTTAACTTCAGTTTTTCAACTGAAAAGAAGAATTTTTCGTATGGAGGGGACAGATAAGAGCACATTTTAGAAAAGAAGAATGATAGATGGTTAACAAGGCAAAAACTTGGAATATTTATGATTTGCGTTTTTCCCCTGAAAGTTTCCAAAAGGTTGCATAAACAGGTTGTACTTTTGACTTTTGTGTGAACTTCTTAAGAAATGCAGATTTCTAGACCTGCTTCAGACATAGAAGTGATGGTTGGGAATTATTAGAATAGAGGTACGGCCTCCATAAGTGACTAGAGTGCTTTATATGTTTAAAAAAATGGTCATTTTTCTTGAATACAGCAATTCTCTGTGTCCATATTTTATAACTTGTGAATAGCAGAATAAAAGCTCAGAGACTGTAATAATACACATTGATTCAGACTATATAGAAAATGAGAAATTATAAGATATGGATTCTGGTTGATGCAATTCTGGTTCTTCTGCTTATTAAGTCTGGATTGTCTTTGGGCCTTGATTTTTAAAGTACTATATACAGTAGGAAACCTTGGTGGCATAATGGTTAAGTGCTACAGCTGCTAACCATGACCAAAAAGTCAGCAGTTGAAATCCACCAGGCTCTCTTTGGAGACTATGGGACAGTTCTGCCCTGTCCTGTAGGGTCACTATGAGTCGGAATCGACTCAGTGGCAGTGGATTTGGTTTTCTTTATTATATTCAGTGAAGTTTAAATAAAAAACACACTAATTTTGTCAGAAAAATAAGTATATTGTAGTAAATTTGGTAAATACAGGTGAACTCAAAGATTAAAATCATTCATAATATTTCTCAGAGATAAAAATTGTCAACAATATATACACCATTTTTTGTTGTGAGTTTTAATAAATAAGAGTGTCACCTATTTCTCGTTATTAAGACAGTAAAATTTTTGTTAGCCTTCTACTTTGATGTACAAAAGTTAAATAATATTCCTCTCCCCTCAGAAATGATGACCGAGAAATTTTATTGGAATGTCAAAAAAGAGGTCCGTCAGTGAAAACATTTACTAGTTTAGCTGCCAAGTTGAATAAAAATCCGAATCAGGTAACTACCGAATTTTTACATCTCTATTCAGTCATAAGAGCTCTGGTGGCTTAGTGGTTAAGACCTTGGCTGGTAACCAGAAGGTTGACAGTGGGAATCCACTAGCTGCTCCTTGGTAACCCTGTGGGGCAGATCTGCTCGATCCTCTAGGGTCACTGTGAGTTGGAGTCAACTCCATAGCAGTGACTTTGGTTTTTTGGTTTTTATATTGACTCATAAATCTAAATATTTAGATTTAATTATTTCTTTTATTGTGCTTTATGTAAAAGTATACATCTCAAGTTAATTTCTTGTAAAAAATTGTTATGTGACACTAGTTGCAATTGCTGTAACGTGACAGCACACTGCAGCTTTCCACCCTAGGTTTTGTGTGCCCATCCAGCTAGCTTCTGTCCCTTTTGCCTTCTCATCTTGCCTCCAGACAGGACCACCCATTTAGTCTCGTCTATCTGTTTGAACTAAGCAGCATGCTGTTCACCAGTACATTTTATAGTCTTTGACGAGTTGGCTTTAGGAGTGGTTTTAGTTCTGGGTTAACAGGATCTGGGGGCCATATCTTCAAGGGTTCTTCTAGTCTCAGATCATTAAGTCTTTTTTACATAAATTTGAATTCTGTGCTACACTTGCCTCCTTTTCTGTCAGAGCCTGTTATGTTCCCTGTCAGGGGCAGTCACTGGTGGTAGTAGGGGTACCATCTAGGTCTCAAGCTGGTGGATTCTCTGGTTTATATAGCCTTTTTTCTTTCCTGGGCACCTGTTTTCCTGGAGTCTTTGGTGGTCTTCAATTTTCTTTGTTCCAGGTGGGTTGGAACCAGTTAATGCATCTTAGATGGCTGGTTCCTGGCTTCTAAGACCCCAGATGCCACTCACCAAAGTGAGATGCAGAACATTATCCAATAACCTTTGTTATGCCAGTTGACTTACATGTCCCCCTGTCACTAGGTCCCTTGAAATACTTGATTTTGTTCAGGAAACTTCTTAGCTTTTGGTTTAGTCCAGTTATGCTGATTTCCCCTGCATTGTGTGTTGTCCTTCCCTCCACCTAAGATAATTCTTCTCTACTAGTAAATTTAATTTTTAAATGTCTGAAGTATCTAGGTATGGAAGAAGTTAAATGGAAAGATCAGATTTTTTTCTCTTGTTTTCTCATTTAGTCTCAAGCAATTTTATAATAGTATTTCCTTATTTAATATTCAGAAATTTAATTGCCAGTTACTTTTTATATGAAGATACTTTTCTTAAGTAGTGCTTCATCTGTTAACTAAGAGCGACTTTCTGTATTTAGGTGATTTATGAAAATATACATCAGTGATGACAAAATACTGAAATACTGATAACTAACACTCATTTTTTAAATTTTTTAGGTCTCAGAAAGATTCCAACAGCTAATGAAGCTTTTTGAGAAGTTAAAATGCAGGTAGTTAATGGTTACATTTCAAGACACTAGTAAATATTTGACACTGTAACTGCAGTTAATGGCCTGTGGGTCATTGAATATGTGAGTAGTGAATGAAACGACTGGTTGAATTCCTGCTTCAGTCAATGGTTGGAGGTGGTTGCTTGTGCTGGCATCTAAGGCCACCTCATCCCCAGGAAAGTGTTCAAAGTGAAGCCTGCTGCAATTCAGATCAGCTAGGCAGCTCTTCAACCTTCCAGTTGTTGATGAGTCTCAGGTGGGGGGAATCCATTTGATGGCTTAAAAAATACATTTATAGATGAAGAAAAGTTAAAGAGTACATCGTTAAAGAGAAATGTATTTTATAACCAGTAGAATCTGTGTAGTCATTTTAATTTGTCTCACATGCTTAATTACAAGTGCTAAAATATTTTACAGTGAATAAATGCAGAACAGGAATTCATAAAATGAAGTCCACTGTTACCTGGATAGATAAATGATTTACTGTGTTACATTATTACCAACATTCGCAGACATGTTTCTTTAAGTCGTTTTTGGTACAGGTTTATTAAGGCAGTAATACTTAAATTATTAGCAGGTTTTTCCTGTAGAGATGAGCCAGTTACTGAAATATTTTGTATTTTTACTTAAGGAAAATTTCAGTTGATTTGTTATCATAATTTGAACAAAAAGCACCTAATTTAAAATGGAATTAAATCTGAACAGAAGCCATATTAGAACGTAGATCTCAGTTGGAAGGGCTCTGAACATTTTGAAATGAATAGGTTCCTGTTTCTAGACTCAATCCAAATTACTGTCTTTAGATAACCTATTTACATATCTTGGTGAAGCAACTGGTTTGCTAATGAGATCTTCAAAAGATGTTTAGTAGTTCATTGTGAAGTTAAATTTCTAAATAAGTCAGAAATGCAAGATTGAATAATGAGGAAATTGGGGAGGAAGCTGCTTCTAAAGAACTTTTAAAAATATCTTAAACAGTGGCCTGGTTATTTTTCAGAGTCACTGTGCTTTAAACATTTCCTCTGCCTTTAAGAAAATTAACTGATTTTTTTGTTTGTTTGTTTGACTTTAATGTTGTCTCAAAATAGGGTTCCTGTTGACTTGTAAAGAAAATGTCAATTTATGAAAGAACTTGTGTCTGCTAGTGATATTAGTTTGAAATTTCCAAATTCCGTTACAAACCTGAAATTTCTTAATGAATTTGGTACTTGGTATTTCATTTGCTTGAGTGGTAACACTCATAATAGGTTATTTAATTCCTAGCTCATCTCGTAACTGATTTTTTTCAACTGCTGTAATTCTAATAAATTCTTGCAAAAATCAAAGTACAGTGATAAATGCTACTTCTTTAACATCAGTATAATTCAAGTAGAGCTCATTTAAAAGATCAGTGCTTCTGTGCAGTGATCTTACCAGAAAAATGGAATCATAAGTTTAGCATTTTCTTACATTACAGATAAGTTGCTGAATTCCGTGGAGTTTTAATATTGCATACTATACAGATGCCTGGAATTCCTCATGTTTTAAATGGGAAACTAGAAATTACTAGATGACCTATATCTGTTGTTGCTAGCTGACTCAAGTCAGTGTGTTCATCTTGTACCGGTCATCGATTTGATTGGCTTACCTGTTATTGGTCAGATATTTATTTTCACTATGTTAGAACATGGTATCAAAATGAAAGCAACAAAAGCATAATGTTGACAGCTTAGTTTTGATATTTCAAAGGACCTTTCTAGATTTTTAAAAATAGTTTTGCAATATTTTAAACCTAACAACTGTTTGGTTCAAGTTTTCATCCATTTTTATTTGCTTTTCTAATTGCCTCTCCTCGTTTTGGTACATTGTAAAATTGTTTAAAGAGTGTATTTGTAAATATGTGTAATTATAATGATGTAAGATATCTGAGAATGTATACACATAATTGGCTTTGTTAGCCAGTGGTTTTTTTATCTGTATAAAACTTTTTGTATAGAGTTTGGTTTCTATCACAGTAATGTATATTAATAAAACTATGTAAAGTTCTGTTATATTTTGGTTAGAATATTTCTTTTAGTGTGTTTGGCATATAATTAACTTTGATGTGGCTTATGCGTTTTGTATAACATAGATTTGAGTTATTTTTAAGCCCATTTAACAGCTAAAGTGACCGTTTAGCATAGGAAGCTGTTCCTTTGCCAAGAGCAGCCTCAGGAAAACTAAACAAAAGAAGGTAAACCTCATGGGGCAGATACGAGGGGGATGTGCTCTGTGGTGGTGATGACATGTCTGCCTGACAGAGGGTCAGATATGGTCACAGTGAACCAGACATTTGTTGCGGGTGTCCTCACAGATAAAATCACAAGCCTTTTGGGGTGAAGGTTTGGAGGAAATAGGTAAGAGTTGCCTAGCTTGAATGTTACTTCTCCAGACTAGTAGGATTGGTGGGTTAACAGCAAGGCCCTAGACTCTGGGAAATTCTGTCTCCCATTGCTTTTTCTCCAAGGGTCTCTGAAAGGGAACCCTCAGTGTGAAGGACTGCTTGGTAGAAAACAAACTGGAATAATTACCTGTTTTCTTAAGTAATGGAGTACCTTACCCTTGAGCTTGTCTCTTTGCCTCATCTCTTTCCCTGTCTTTGAAACGCCTGATGTAAAGGGTGAGCTCTTGACTCTCCCTGTTGTACACTGTCAGAAGAGCCCAGGCTGCCACATCGTTGAGTTCATGAGTCTCAGTAAAGAGATACCACTCATTCAAAAGAAAAGCTGGATTGCATAAACTATTGAATGTAAAATATAACTAACAAACACTAAGAGAAAAGGAAGAAAAGCAATGTGATATAAGAATAAGAAAGAACAAGTATTAAATAAGTATAATACTTAAAGAACTTATCAGAATGGAGTAAAAACAATGGCTATAACTGAGTAGATTGAAAAAAATCAGATTGAGAAACTCAGAAGCAAGAGAGATAAATATAAAATATGAAAAAGTTTGAGATGGAGAATAGAGGTAGATATGCCAACATCTGGATGAAAAAAAGCATTGAAGGAGGAAAAACGAAGATTGAAATGGCCATGTCACAGTACAGCTGTGACAGAAGGAAATACCTACATCTGGATGTAAGTGGATATTTAAGATTATCAAAAAGAAAACAGCTTTCAGACAAAGGGTTTAAACTGTCATTGACATGTGAGGGCTTAATAAAAATGTTACGGTCTACAACTCAAAAGATCCACATTAAAAACATTTTTAGGTAAAGTGCTAAAAGGTGAGATGCCTTAAGAGTTGGGGATATGAGTGATGATACTTTTGGTAAAGTATACTTGTATTTAGTGAGAGAAAAGAAGAAAGAGAGTTTGTTTGTGATGAGCTACAGTGTAACTCTCAGTAAAAACTTGACATTACCCAGTGGCTGTGTAGTTACCCAGCTGTGACATTACACAGAGATCACAGCATTTATTACATAGCAATTAGGACACAAATGGGTTAAGATTCATTGTGGGGGATGCCTGCCTCAGACTGCTGTCAGAGGGTGACTTGACATAGGAAACATCCTCTGTGCAGTAAGGTTCCAAGTTTGTGTTGCAGGTGAAAGGCTGTGAGGCATTTTGGCCTAGGGGTCCAAGTGTACCTTTGAGTAGGTGGGAAGGCAGAAGAGGAGACAGGAAAGGGACCTTTGTTCACTTGTGTCGGACATGATCATCCTGTTGCCAGGCTTTGTTCAGATTCAAGTAGCGTGACAGTCCTGTGACCAGAAAGAACATTGCATATACTAGCTATAAGATTAGTTAACTGTAGTAGAAGTAAGTAGCCATAGAGACAGAGAAAGTTATGGTGGGTTCTTGGACAAGCAGAAGAGACTGTGGGTGTGGGAGAGAGAGATCTAATACCCAGCCTCTGTCAGAGAATGCTCTGAGCCCAAGGCCTTAGCTTAGGTAAACCAGGTAGAAATTTTAAAGGTGGACTACCCCCTTGAAATATCTATCATGAGAATAATTTTAGATAATGTCAACATAGTGGAGAGATGGGTGAGATCAAGGGACAGAACTTGTTAAGATGAAAGTTTAAATGTAAAAATGCTGAATATTTTTTATTGAAGTATGACACTGATGCAGGAAAGTACACTAAGGAAATAGCTGATGTCAGTGTAACCACAGTGGAGGTCAAGAGTTAGAACTTTGCCAGCCTCTGAGTTCCTCCCCTCTGTGGCCTCTCCTAGTTTATATAATCTTCCTCCCCAGAGATAACCATTTGTTAAAAGACTGTTTCTACACTGGTTTATAACCTTTGGGCCTTTGTCAAATATCACCTGTTCGTAGGAGGATTTGGACTTAAATGAGTCCTGACAGTTAAGTTCACGAACTCATCCTAGAAAAAGTGTACATACCTCATGGCTGAATATTACTGCAGTCAACTTCAAAGAACTCCACTTAGGAAGCTATGTACCAACATTGGTGCTTAGTCCAGCCTTCAAAGCAATTTTGGAATTCGTTTTCTGGCATGGCCCATTAGAACTGTTGTATTAACCGTGATGTCCTGAATGTCATCAAAATGTCTTCCTTTCAATATTTCCCTTATCTTTGGGTAGAGGAAAAAGTCACTGGGGCCCAGATCAGGTGAGTAGGGAAGGTGTTCCAATACAGTTACTTGTTTGCTGTCTAAAAACTTGCTGACAGAGACAACTGTGACAGGGCTCACAAAGTTGAGTCCCAGTGGCAACCCGAGAATAGAAATGGGTGTACTCTGAGAACTTCACTAAAAGACCACAACTGATGGTCTGAAGGCCTGGGGGTTCCCCTGGGAGTATGACCTCTAGACCTATGCTGTCCCTGTTCATGAATCATTACTGAGGTCAATTCTTCAGACAGGAATGGATTGGACTCAGCAGCATGGAGTGACCATATCATGCGTACTTCATGGTTCTGTGCATCTATGGGATGTCATCCTACTGGACTTTACTGGAGGGGAGTGGAGAAGGTGGAGAAGAGGGGACAGGAGATTGTTAAGAGGGTATGACATGTATAGAACAGAAAACCAGAGTGTGCTGTCACCGGGCAAGGAGAGCAGTAGGAGCTACACATAGGCGAGCATGCAAATTTAAACTGGATTGTATACTTTACACTCAATTACAACTAATTAATTAATTAAAAAATAAAACTTGCTCACAGAAAGTGCCGTGTGAGCTGACATATTGTCGTGACGCAAGAGGCATGAGTCGTTGGTGAAAAGTACAAGCCATTTTGTTTTTTTTCATGCAGCCTTTTCAGCACTTCCAAACAGTAAACTTGCTTAACTATCCAGTTGGTACAAATTCGTAATGAACAATCCCTCTGATATCAAAAAGGATAGCAGCATTGTTTTGACTCTTGATTTGGACTTATGGAACTTTTTTGGTCATGGAGAATTGACCGACTTCCATTGCACACTTTGATGCTTTGTTTCAGGTTGTATTGGTACACCCATGTTTCATCACCAGTAATGACACAGCCCACAACAGTGTCTTGCTTCTCCAAAAAGTCTTGGCAAATGTTGACTCTCCTTTGCTTTTGTTCATCAGTGAGCTCATTCAGGACCATTTTTGTACGCACCTTTCTCATGCCAAGATTCTGAGTTAAGATTTTCCTGTTTCTTGCAGTGTATTTTTTAATGAGATGGAGAAACAAATCGTTAACTTTATTTGGAAAGAGAAGAACCTCTGGATAAGTGAAGCACGACTGAAGAAGAGGAACACAGTGGGAGGCTTCACATTACCTAACCTTAGAACCTACTACACTGCCATGGTGGTCAAAACAGCTTGGTACTGGTATAAAAACAGACGTATAGACCAATGGAACAGAAGAGAGAATCCAGAAGTATCACCATCCTCCTGTGAACAGCTGATCTTTCACAAAGACACAAAGGTTGTAAACTGGGATACAAACAGTCTCTTTAACAAATGGTGTTGGTGAAATTGGATATCCATCTGCAAAAAACTGGAGCAAGACCCATATCTCAACATGTTACACAAAAACTAACTCAAAATGGGTCAAAGATCTAAATATCAAACCTAAAATGATAAAAGATCAAAAAAATAGGGATGACAATGGAAGCTCTAATAATACATGGCTGAGACTATGAAATCTGACCAACAATGCACAATCAACAGAAGAGAAAATAGATAAATGGGAGCTACTAAAAATCAAACACTTATGCGCATCCAAAGACTATTAAGAGAGTTAAAAGACCACCTACAGAATGGAAAAAAATATTTGGCGACTACCTATGAGATTGATGTCTGAGCTCCATAATCAACAAGGTTCTGCAAAATGTCAACAAGAAAAAGTTAAATAACCCAGTTAAACAATGACCAAAGGAAACGAGCAGACACTCCAACAAAGACGACACCCAGGCAGCCAAAAGATACATGAGGAAGTGCTCATGGTCATTAGCTATTAGAGAAATCCAAGTCGAAACTACATGAGACATCATCTCATCCCAAAGAGGCTGGTACAGAAAACACAAATTCTGGAGAGCCTGTGGAGAGATTGGAACTCTCCTACATTGCTGGTGGGAATGCAAAATAGCACAACCTTTTTGGAAAGCAATTTGGCAGTTTCTTGAAAAGCTAGAAGTAGAAATACGATATAATTCAGCGATCCCAGTGATTGGAATATATCCTATGGAAATAAAGGTGGTCACATGAACAGACACCATGCACATGAATGTTTATTGTAGCACTGTCTACAAGAGGAGGAGTGTGCTGTCACAGTGAGAAGAGCAGATGAAGTTGCAGATAGGTGGGCATGCAGAATTGATTTGGATTGTATACTTCCACTTCATCAACCTAGGTGCCCATCAGCAAATGAATGAATAAACAAGCTATGGTATATGTACACAGTGGAGCACTATGCAATGATAAAGAACAATAGTGATGTTAGGAAGCATCTCAGAAGCTGGTTTAAACTAGAAGACATGCTGAGTGTAATCAGCTGCAAAAGGACAAGTATGAAACTTCTGCTATAAGGAGTTAAAAACAGATTTAAAGAAGAATAGACTGACAGCTACAAGGGTAGGGAGGGAGGGAGAGGGATGTTCATAGATTAGATAGTAAATAAGAATTTGGTTAGGTGAAGGGAGTGGCAGCACACAATAAAGGCTGATCAGCATAACTGGACTACACACTATGAACTCAACCCAAAATTTCAAATGAGTAGCAGGGACAGGGGTCTAGGGACCATGTTTTCAGGGAACATCGAGGTCATTTGGCATAACTATTCTTTTGCTAAGAGAGTCTTCTGCACCCCCTATTGGTGAGTGGCATCCGGGGTCTTAAAAGCTAGCAAGCTGCCATTTGAGAAACACCAAATGGTCCCAACCCATCTGGAACAGAAGACGACCGAGAACATCAAAGATGCAAGGCAAAAGGAGCTCAGGAGACAGAAGAACCCATATGAATGGTAGACTGCATCAGCATGAGACCAGAAAAACCAGATGGCCACCACCAAAGTCAGCTGTGATTAGGGCACACAATGTAGAGTCACTGATGTAGCATGAGGCAAAAAGTTGTACAGTTCAAGAACTCTACTAAAAGACCAGAATTGATGGTCTGACAGCCTGCAGGGTTCCCTGGGAACATGGCCCTGACCCGAAACCAGTACTGAGGTCTACTCTTCAGACAAGAACAGATTGGACTCGGGGACGTAGTGTGAGCATGCAGTGTGTGTGCTTTATGGTTTTATACATGTACAGGAAGCTGTCCTCCTGTTTTCTTTCTAGATGGGAGAGGAGAAAGGTAGAGAGAAGGGGACAGGTGATTGTTAAGAGGATATTAGAAGAGTACTGTCACAGGGTGAGGAAGCAGATGGAGTTGCAGATAGGCAGGCATGCAAAGTTGGTTTGGATTGTATACTTTCAGTTTATCATAATAATAAAAAAAGGTTTTCCTGTTCATTAGTGTTTACTTGGTCTGCTGTGCTTCTCACAGCCAATAGTTTTGATGCACATTTTGACGAATATTTGCAATGTTTTTGTCAGTTCTGCTTGTTACTGGCCACCCTGACCTGTCTTCATCAGTGATGCTTTCTTTCCCCACAGTAAAACGTTTAATCCATTTGTACACTGCCATTTTCTTCGTGGCATTATCTCCATCAACTTGGGCTAACATGTCTCTGATTTCACTTCCAGTATTGCAGAGTTTAACAAGAAATGTAGTGTTTGTTTGTTGCTGTAATTCCAGCTCCAACATTCTCACAATGGCACACAAAAACATGCAGCAACAATAAAGAATGCCACTCAGCAAGACACTGCTATACATCAACATGAACACAGCTGTGAGACACTGATACACCAAGGTTATGAAACCTAACTGAGTTGTTTATACAGTGCTACCAAGGTAAGCAAATGGTGGGAAGTTTGTGAACTTAATTGTCAGACCTCTTAGTATCATAGTGTTGCTGTTTTTCAACTTTGTATAACTGGAACCATATAGTATATTCTCTTATTTGATTTCTTTTGCTCAATATTGTGAGATTCATCATTGTGTTGAGTGCAGTAGTAGCACATTTTTTTCTCCTAGTATATATTTCAGCTGTACAAATATACCACATTTATCCATCCTGTTGTCAAATATGTACATATTGCTATTGGATTTGTACTTCAAAGTATAATTGGTTAGTCTTAATAGTATGCATATATTCAGCTTTAGTAGATAATTTAAAAGTTTTCCAAAGTGGTTTTATCAATTTACACTTCTGTGGGTATTGTAAAAGAGTACCCCTTGCTCTACATACTTGCGAATACTTGGTACTATAAGTATTTTGAAATTTAAATACTTTGTGGTTGTGATATGTGTGTGCTTCTTAAATTCCCTATTTTTCCTACCCAGGGGTAACTATTGGTAATAGTTTGTTATATTTCCTTCCCTGAAATTTTTCTTGCACAGGTGTGAGTGGGTGTGTGATACATTCTTTTTGTTTTATATGTTCTATTCTTTTATAAAAGTACACATTTGTGTTCATACTATAACATGGTACTTGGCAGTTTCCTCTGCTCACATGCAAGTTCAGATTGAAACTGAAGAAAATTAGAACAAGCCCATGAGAACCAAAGTACAACCTTGAGTGTATCCTGTCTGAGTTTGGAGACCATCTCAGGAATAGATTTGATGTGCTGAACACTAATGACCAAAGACCAGATCAATTGTGGAATGACATCAAAAACGTGAAAGAAATCAATAAAAAGACAGGAAAGAAAAGACCAGATCAGATGTCAGAAGAGACTCTGAAACTTGCTCTTGAACACTGAGTAGCTAAAGCAAATGGAAGAGATAATGAAGAACTGAACAGAAGATTTCAAAGGGTAGTTCAGGAGGACAAAATACTATAATGAAGTGTGCAAAGAGGCAAGCTGAAAGAACTGGAGAAAAATTCAAGCCTTGAGTTGTAATACTAAAGAACTCTACAGGGAAAGATATAAAATGACTCAGGAAGCATCAAAAGAAGATGTAAAGAATACACAGAGTCATTATACTGAAAAGAACTGGTCAATGTTCAACCACGTCAAGGGTTAGGAACCAAAGGTACTAAAGGAAAAAGTTGAAGCTGCATTGAAGGCATTGGCGGAAAACAAGACTCCAGGAATTAATGGAATATCAATTGAGATGTCTGAATAAAGGGGTGCTGAACTGCAAGTACTCACTTGTCTATGCCAAGAAATCTGGAGGACAGCTACCTGCTAACTTCCTGGAAGATACTCTTATTTATGCCTATTCCCAAGAAAGGTGATCCAACTGGATGTGGAAATTATGGAACAATATCAATATCACACGCAAGTAAAATTTTGATAAAGATTATTCAAAAGCAACTGCAGCAATATATTGATAAAGAACTGCCAGAATCCAAGCTGGATTCAGAAGAGGATGTGGAACCAGGGATATCATTGCTAATGTCAGATGGATCTTGGCTGAAAGAGAATACCAGACAGATATTTATCTGTGTTTTGTGGGTTATGCCAAGGCATTCAACTATGGGGACCGTAACGAATCGTGGATAACATGGCAGAGAACAGGATTTCCAGAACACTGGGTTGTGCTCATGAGGAATCCGTATGTGGATTGAGGCAGCTGTTCAAACATAACAGAGGGAGACATTGCATGGTTTAGAATCTGGAAAGGTGTGTATCTGTGTTGTATCCATTCACCATAGCTTTTCAGTCTGTAGGCTGAGCAAATGATCCAAGAAGCTAAAATATATGAAGAAAGTGGCATCAGGATTGAAGATTCATTAACAACCTGTGTTATACAGATGACACAATATTGCTTGCTGAAAGTGAAGAGGATCTGAAACACTGATGAAGATCAGAGACCACCACCATTAGTACGGATGGCACCTCAACATCAAGGAAACAAAAATCCTCACAACTAGACCAGTAAGCGACATCATGACAAATAGAGGAGGAGGTTGTCAAAGATTTTATTTTACTTGTTCCACAATCAATGCTTATGAAAGCAGCAGTAACAAAATCAAAAGACTCATTGCTTTGGGAAAAATCTGCTGCAAAAGGCCTCCTGAAAGTGTTGGAAAGTAAAGATGTCACCTTAAAGACTAAGGTGTGCCTGACTCAAGCCACGTATTTTCAGCTGCATCATACGAGGCCTGACAATTACGTTTGCAAACTGATCCTAGAAAAAGTGTTACATACTTCATTGCTGAGTATCACTATGGTCACCTTTGAAGTACTCCCCTTGGGAAACTGTGCCTTGACACCAGCACCTGGTCCATCTTTCAAAGCAATTTTGGAACTCTTTTTCTTGAATGGCTATCAGAGCTGTTGTCATGTTACTCTTGATGTCCTGAATGTCATCCAAATGTCTTCCTTTCAATATTTCCGTTATCTCCAGGTAAAGGAAACAGTCACTGGGGGCCAGATCAGCTGAGTAGGCAGGGTGTTCTTTGCTTACAGTCTTTGTTTACTGGCTTAAAACTCTGCCAGACAGCTATACAATTAAGCTTGCAAACTTGCCACCGTGCCACCATGCACAATGGCTATTTCACTTGGCCTTGCTTTGAAGGGTAGCCTAGCTTCCCAAGGGGAGTACTTCTAAGGTAGCTGTAGTGATATTCAGCAATGAGGTATATAGCACTTAGAACAATTAAGTTCACAGACTTAATTGTCAGACCTCATATTCATGTAAAGGCTAGACAGTGAATGAGGATGGTGGAAGAACAATTGATACGTTGAACTGTGTGGTACTGGAGAAGAATATTGTATATACCATGTATTTTAGTCAGCTAGGGCTGCTCTAACAGAAATACCACAGAGTGGATGCTTTAACAAGGAAGGTTTATTCTTACATAGTCCGGTAGGTTGCAAGTCCATATTCAGGGTGTCTGCTCCAGGGGAAGGCTTTCCCCTTGGCGCCTCTGGAGGAAAGTCTGGTATTGCATCAGTATTTGTCCAGGGAGTATCTTGGTGCAGGAACCTCAGGTCTGAAGGATGCTGTCTTCTGGTGCTGCTTTCTTGATAGTGTGAGTTTCCCAGTTCTCTGCCTGCTTCTCTGTCCTTTTATCTCTTGCAGGATGAAAGGATTAAGGGTGGGGCAAGCCCTACTCCAGGGAAACTCCCTTTACAGCGGAGCAGGGAGGTGCTCCTATGAAGGGATTTACAGTCCCACGCTAACCCTTTAATTTACAGCATAGGAAAACCACCAAATGGAGGACAGCCACAAGATACTGGGAATCATGGCCCAGCCACATGGCTACAGTGATTTTGTGGGGGACACGATTCAATCCATGACACCTTGGGTTGCCAAAAGAACAAAAAAAGTCTGTCCTGGAAGAAGTACAACCAGAGTGCTCCTTGGGAGTAAGGTTGACAAGACTGCCTCTTACATACTTTGCACACGTTGTCAGGAAGGATGAGTCCCTGGAGAAGGCCGTCATGCTTGTTAAAGTGGAGGGTCAGCGGAAAAGAGGAAGACCCTCCGGTTGGACTGACACAGTGGCTGGAGCAGTGGGCCTAGGGGTCAGAATGAGTGTGGGCATGGAGCAGGGCTGGGGATGTTTCACTGTGCTGTGCGTGGGGTCACTGTGAGTCAGAACTGACTCAGTGCACCTCACAAACCAGTAAAAATGTACACTAGCAGACTGCTGCATATAGAACCTCTTCATTGGGGTGGAGTTTTCATTATGGACATTTTTAAAGTATACAGAAATAGACTATTAAAAGGAACACTTGTATGCTGTCCAGTCTGCGGATTTCCCATTGTGGCTTTTTTTTTTTTTTAATTTATGAACCCCTACACTTTTTGAAAGGAAACCCCATACGTTATCTAAATTCTTACATACTTACATAAAAATACTGTGTTTAAAGCTTCTTAAATTTAAATGTAATATGAGCAAAGAAGAGGGCATCGATTATAAGTGAAAATTCATTGAGTTTTATTTTCACAAACAGCACATCTGTGTAACCACCACTAATGTCAAGAAAACGAATTTTATTATCATTTTGGAATCCCTTCTGTGCCCCTTCTAGGCCCTATTTTCCATCTTCCCCAAGACTGGAATAATGCATATAGCATGATACTTTTCATAGGCTTAAAGGCAGCAAAAACTGAACATATTGTTAGAGCACTCAGAGAATGTATATGATAAAGCAAGGGAATGATAAACATGTACAGGGAGGTAAAGGGAAGGACTAGTGGAGAAGTATCTAGAGAAACACCTAATGCTCTAGTTCTCAGTTTGGCGTGGATTCATGGATGTTCATTATACTGGTGAGGAATAAATTTTTAAAAAGAAATCTGTGCCTGAGTGTTCCAAGGATTAAGATTCATTCAAAACACTTAGGAGACATTTAAAAAAACACAGACACATGTTTTGAGGTGCTTAAGACTGGTGGTGTAGAAGTTAGGTGCTACGTCAGCTGAACAAAAGGTCAGCAGTTCAACTCACCAGGCACTCCTTGGAAACTCTATGAGGCAGTTCTACTCTGTCTATAAGGGTTACTATGAGTTGGAATCGACTCAATGGCACTGTGTTTTGTTGTTTTTTTTTTTTAAGCCTACATGGAGACCTAGTGGTTTAATGGTTAAGACCTCCCCTGCTAAGGAAATGATGGGCAGTTCTAATCCACTAGTCGCTCCTTGGTGAAAAAAGAGTATTTGCAGTGAAGAAGTCATTGGTCTTGTAAAACCCTATCATGTGATCTCTGAAATTGTTTCTATCACCAAGGCCATGTTTTCCAATTACTGATCCTTCTTCGTTCCCAACTTCAGCATCCCAATCACCAGTAGTTACCAATGCATCCTGATTACATGTTTGATCGATTTTGGAGTGTAGATGCTGGTAAAAGGCTTCAATTTCTTCATCTTTGGCCTTAGTGGTTGTTACATAAATTTGAATTATAATCCTATTAACTGGGCTTCCTTGTAGGCTTATGGATATTATCCCACTGATGGCATTTTACTTTAGAAGAGATCTTGAAATACTGTTTTTGAAGATGAATGCAACACCATTCCCCTTCAAGTTTTCATTCCCAGGATAGTGGACACATGCTTGTCTGATTCAGAATGGATAATGCTAATTCATTTCAGCTCAGGATATTGATGTTTATGTGTTCTATTGCATTTCTGACGATTTCCAAGTCTTCTAGATTTGTACTTTGTACATTCCACATTCCAATTATTAATGGATGTTTGCAGCTGCTTCTTTTCGTTTTGAGTCATGGCACATCAGCAAATGAAGGTCCCGAAAGCTTGACTCCATCCACATCATTAAAATCAACTCTACTGTGAGAAGGCAGCAATTCCCTGGTTGCCTTTTGAGTGCATTCCAAACTATATTCTGGCAGTATATCAGGCAGTATTCCATTGCTATTTGTAAGGTTTTCATAGGATGATTATTTTCAGAAATAGATTGCTGGGTCCTTCTTCCCAGCCTGTTAGTCTGGAAGCTCAGCTGACACCTTTTCACTTTGGTTCCCTATTAATGGGCACTCTGTGGTATTTCCCCTTGCAAGTGCAAGATATTCATAGTATAATAAAATTTTTATACATTATTTTATACATGTGAGGGCCTGCCTGCAGAATAAAGTCATGAGGATGTCATTGAAAGGCAAAGCTAATTAAATCAGTGATCACGCATCCTGAGTTTGAGGGAGAGGCCTGGTGAAAGATGATGAGAGAAAAGTGCCATCTTTTACTTAGTAACGTTTGCTAAATATGATGGATTGCATTGAGTAAATATGCTGCAGAAGACTTCTTTAAAAAGCAAAGATATCATTCCAAGAGCTAAGATGTGGCTGACCCATGCCATTGTATTTTCAGTTACCTCATCTGTGTATGAAAGCTGGACCATGAATAGGGAAAACTGAAGAACAACTGATACCTTTGAATTATGGTGTTGGTGAAGAACACTGAATATACCATGGACTGCCAGCAGAACAAACTAGTCTGTGTTGGAAGAAGTGCAGCCAGAATGCTCTTTAAAAGTGAGGATGGTGAGACTGTCTTACATACTTTGGACATGTAATCAGGAGGGACCAGTCCCTGAAGAAGCACATCATGCTTGGTGGAGCAGAGTGTCGGTGAAAAAGAGGAAAACCCTCATCGAGATGGATCCACACAGTGGCTTCAGCAACGGACACAAGTATGACAGTGATTGTGGGCATGGCACAGGACCAGGCATTAGAAAGTTTTTACAAGTGACAGGTAGGCTCCAATTTCATGTTCCATAGAATTCTTTTTGAAAAGCATCCAGAAAGGAAATGATGATAGAACTAGCAGCTGAGTATTATTACTTAATATTGTGAACTCCATACTAGCAAGATTTTTAGAAGTAATTTATGAACTAAATGACTTCATTTTCCCAGCAATGCTCTGGCATTGTAGCCAAATATATTTTCCTGACTCACATAGAATTAAAGTATTAAATATCATAGAGGATTCTTTATTTATCAAATTCAGTTAAGTTTCTTGAGTCTTTACACTTCATCACGGAAGCAAGACATATGAGATATGAAAATCGTAACACCCTCCTGTTAAAAAGGATTAAGGCTGCCCATTAAACCTTAACCTGTGATTGCTGTTTTAAATGCATTCCCAGAGCATCTTTGAGAAATTCACAATCTTTGAGCCTTCTTTTCCTCATCTGCAAAGTGAGAGGAGGACTCTAAGATTTCCAACTAGGTTCTTCAGGGAAATGTTTGGGTTTGGGGGTATAGCTATGGCACTGGGCTCTCTGCCCTGGATAGCTTCAACTACAGTGATTGTTTTTATCTGTTTTATAAACTGAAACTCAACACAATTGCTTGAGTTTTGATTCTGCTGCTAAAGTTTTTTTAAAATCTTGGAAGTTACTTGCAGTTCTATCTTCTATAATCAGTGTGGTTATTTTTTGCCATAATAACATATTTTAAGTGAGGAACTCCATATTCTTTTCTAGGGCCAAAATACGTTGAATCAATCTCTATGATTTCTCACACTTTCCCCTGGGAACTTCTTATATTCTCACAGTAGGTCCCTGAAATGAGGATATATGTACGTACACACACACACACACACACACACTCTCTATAATATAAAGTGGAGTCTTGTCATAAACATAAGAATTGGCTAAACTATGAATTGACTAAACTATTAAAACATAAAATGGCTTGCTCAAGCTAAGTAAGGTGGTGAGAAAATATAAAGTCATGATGACGGTGTAAAGTGAAGAAAAAAAATGAGACAAACAATCTCCGGATGGACATGACAGCAGACGTTCAGAGAGGTGATAAAGGTGGTAGCCATCCAGAAGGAAGTCAACAACTGAAGGCACCAGGAGACACGAGTGATGGACTGGACACTAGTGACCAGACTAAGTCAAAAACTTGCTTACATACTAGTATAAAAAATTCAGCACTCTGCATTTGGGGTACACAGTCTTCTCCTGAGAGTCTGTGCCAGCTGGTCTGTTGACGCCCTGTGACCTGACCTTAGACCCCATCTGCTTCATCCTCAAAGTTCTGGTTCGAGAGGCTGTGACAGTTTTCTGCTGGGGCCTGAGCCTCCCATGGTGTCTCTGCTGGATCCATCTCTGAGATACTTTGTCATCACAGAATCTTATTCTGGACTCTCCTGACCTTTGCGTGGTGTGAGTATAGCCAGTCCTCAAATTCATCAGAGTGAAACTGACTTTTAGGGAAGTGTGAGTGATGACGTAGTGACATTATGACTGACTGTGCAGTCTCTGTGGGACCTGGGGTAAGCTTGTGTGTGGTTTTAAATTAATATAGCTCATGGAACCTTTTTGGGTGTTTGGGGGTGCTAGCACCTTTCTCTGTTTGTGTTTAACTGAAAGGGTGTGTTAAGCCACTAATATGTATGTAAGTGTATGCTTCTAATCAAAATATATACACATGTGGGTTTTTAACTAAGACAGTAAATAAAGCTTATCACTAACCCCAAGCCTTGTGGTCATGTATTTTCCTCTTGTGACCCCTGACACTCTCCCGGGTGCTCATGACAGTCACTCTGGATCTCATTGGCTGGTGAAGGATGTGACACAAGTGAGCCTTCAGTGATCAAATTTCCCTCTTCTCTGTTGCCAGCCTGTATCATACATACTTTCTCATCATTTGGTATTATGCCAGTTTTCACAATCCTAGCTGGTTTACAGCTACAGTGAGAGAGACTATCGGTAACCCCTTTGTCTTAGTCATCTAGTGCTGCTATAATAGAAATGCCACAAGGGATAGCTTTAAAAAGATAAGATTTATTTTGTCATAGTCCAGTATGTTACAAGTCCACATTCAGGGCATCAGCTTCAGGGGAAGACTTGCTCTGTTGGTTCTGGAGAAAGTCCTTGCCTTCCCTTGGACTGCGAGCTTCTGAGGTGCAGGGACCCCAGGTTCTTTTCAACGACATACTCTTCTCGTGGCACAGCCTCTTTCTTGATGGTATGAGGTCCCCAACTGTCTCTGCTAGCTGCTTTGCTATCTCAAGAAATTGCCTCAAGGCATCATACAATCTTAAACATCACTGTCCATTCTCCCTCACTAACATCATAGAGGCGTTGTATACAGCACATAGGAACGTCACAGAATACTACCAATCATGGTGTAGCCAAATGACCACATCCATTTTTTGAGGGACACTATTCAATCCATGACACCCTTCTTCCTATAAGACAGTTTACATCGTCAGGTATGAACCAGCTGCCATGCTAAATACTGGTACCATTGACAAGCTCAAAGGCAGTAGCTAGGGTAATTCTCATGTGTACTTTATCTTCTGTCTCTCTTTATCCTGAGGCATTAGTTGTCGGCAACCTTTCTGTCCCCTCCTTTTTCTCAGTATCTTGGGCCTGCCAGTGATGCCACAGAGTCAGCATAACATGGGTGGGAATGGGAATGAGAGTAGGAAACGAGACAACAACTTCTCTTCCGCCAGCAGTGTTCCGAGTGTGCTAATCCCTGCCAAGCCTTTGGGTTAGCTCGGGTGAGGTAATGGGTGGTGCTCCTCTTTCCTAGTAGTGGTATGGCATGTTGTTACCCCATCAGGCCATTATTTGAAAGGATTGCTGTGACGTCATGCCCAAGTCCCGACCCTGTGCCCCTGTCATAAAAAGATATGATTGTGCTTACTTTTACTCGTTTTTCTAGTGATACGTTCACTGCACAGATGTTACACTAAGCTTCCCTCTTATTCACCAAGTTATTTCCTCTTGAGTTAACTGATACCAACAGCTTCTGGTGTACCCCATGATTCATTCTGTACATATAAAGGTATGGTTTTAATGTTTTCATTCTTCTGAAATGCATTAAGTGTATTGAATTCATTATTTTGCAGGTGAATTTTGTGACTAAATGCCCAGGGTTTTCTTTGGCAGTCTACCCAATGGATATACACATATTAATACTAGTGTTTTCACTTCTGTTAATTCTCTAAATTGTAATTAAGGTTAGCATGCCAGCCTGGTAACAATTTAACCCTATCATCTTTCCGTTAAAACTAAATGCCCAAAAGGCAGATGGTACTTACGAATGCTCAAGAGTTTTATGTACTTTGAAAGCTTTCTATGGAAAAGAACAGACTCGGAATAAGCCTAGGAGCTATGATTTGAATCTGTCATTGGGTTCTAGTGAAGCCTTTGCTGGCAACTCCTTGAAGATGATAGTAATATTGTGAACATCTGGAGACAGGACTAGTGAGATGCTGACGACCTCATCTCTGCTTGCTATTGGCTAAGTCCTTTGACCTATCTGCAACTTGGAGTCTTTCTCTACAGAAGTCTGATCTAGGTTTTAAAATCTGCTACTGGCTTTCAGAGTCTCTGGTGAAAAGGAGAAGTATCATTTTCTGAGCTGCATGTTTTAACCTAATAGAACATTGGGAGGACACGGGGTCTATTGGCACTGCCTCTCCGAAGGTCTAAAAGTGCTTGTCCTCTTTTTGAGGCAGTGTTTCCTTCAGCACTGCGTGATTTGCAAGAACACTTTGGGTGAAACTCACTTTGTTATTGTTTATTCACATTTGATGAGGCCAGCCTCCCCTCCCCTGCCCCAGGAGCTGCTGATGGAGTCTGACATGACCCATTGATCTGTTGTGAGCATTGATCTCCAGGCAAGCAGTGGGCTGAAACAAATGCACCAGAACACAAATCACTATCATCACCCAAAATCACCGTAATCAAATGAAAGAGGAAAATCAAATGAAATTCACTATATAAAAATTCCCGAATGTGATATGCCAGAAGGGGCCCCAGCTTCACGTAAATTAGAAAAAAACTTACAAGCAGAGTGAGAAACACCAAAGAACGTTTTGAACCTTGACAGAGGGTTAGGTTAGACCCCATTGATCCAAATTACTGCGGGGGTTCTGGATTGGAGCCCCACAGCCAGCTGATCAGAGCCTTTGTATCTGCACCCGAGGGCAGGCATACTACTAATTAGGAAGAAGGGCCCAGCAGTCTACTTCTGAGATAAATTCACCATGGAAAACCTTACGAGTAACGATGGAACAACTAGGCATACATAGTCCGACTTTAAGGTTCCGAGGTCCCAAGTGGATTTTTCTTTTTTCCACCCACAAGGTAAATGGTAAATGCGCACGCTCTGCTGTTTATGAGAAATATGGGAAATTTCGGTGGAGAGGTGAGATCTGAAATAAAATGAGGGCAGAGAGCACTGGTGTCTACATCATTGTCCTTCGTCGCTGTGAGCTGCCTCTGACTCCAGGTGACTTTCTGTAACTACAGAGTGAGCTCTGACTAGTCCTGCGCTGTCTTACTAACTGTTGCTGTGTTTGAGTCCATTGTTGTGGCTGTCATATCAGGCTATCTCGTTAGAGTGTCCCTCATTTTCTGTGACTTCCTACTTGACCAAGCATGATGTCCTTTTTTAGCTCTTGGTCTTTCCTGACGACGAGTCCAAAGAGTTTTGACATCTGTGCTTCTAAGGAACATTCTGGTTGTATTTCTTCTGAGACTAATTGGGAGGTGCAAAATTAGAAGTTGATAATTAAAGAACATCCGAGAATATTACTAGTATCTAAAGTAATTTAATGGTAAATAGTACTTATTTTTAGAAAATACAGGAACACTTGTGTAAAGCATTTGCTCTTGCATGCCAATATGTATGATTATATTTCTGTTTTTTCTTATAGGTGCAGTTTTTTTGACATTAAAAAAATTTTTATTTCCAGGTTTTAAAGAGACAGTGACAAAAAGAAACATTAAATAGCGTAGAATTTCTGAATGAAGAATGAGTTAATCATATGAAACCACCTTATGGTTTTCATATAAAATAGTAGTTCTAGAATTTTTTAAGTACTAAAGGAATTCTTTAAAATTATAAAGAAATAATTATGGGAAAGGGCCTAAACTCTTTTAAGAAAAGCCAACGCATAGAAAATTATTGCTTCGGTTGATGACATGTTGGTGTGTACATTTAAGATCTAATTTTTTATTTGCAGGTAATATATATGAGTAGATTCTCAATTTCTTGTTATTTATTTATTTATTTTTATTTAATATGACTGAGTGAAAACGTATATTCCCGTATAAATTTACATGCCCACCTATATGCAGCTTCCACTGCTCTCCCTGTCCGGTGACTGCACACTATTCCTCTCTGCTCCATACATGTCTCATCCTCCCAACAGTCCCCTTTCCCCTCCTCTCCATCCACTCCCCTTCCTCCAGCCAGAGGTCAGCAGGATGATATCCTATAGACGTATAGAACCATAAAGTGGTTCTATATATGGTCAATATATGGTCACTCTGCATCACCGGCACTTGGCTTGGCTCTGCATCACCAAGTCCAATCCATTTGTGTCTGAAGAGTGGACCTTTGTTATGATTTATGGGCAAGGGCAGCATCAGGGCCAGGGGCCATGCTCCCAGGGGAACCTCGAAACTGCTGGACCACATTTGAGGTCTTTTAGTGGAGATCTCAGGATGCACCCCTTTTTATTCTTGTGTTGCCAGTGAGACTCAACTTAGTGAACTCCATCGCGGCTATCACGGGTGGTGGTCAGGCACCATCCGGTTCTTCTAGTCCCAAGTCGATGTAGGCACCCACTCATGTGGGTCTCTCTATCTTCTGGGTTGTCATTTTGGTCCTCGGTGAGCATCCGTTCTTGCTGAGTTGGGACCATTGGCTGTGCCCTTGGATGGCAGCTTGGCAGCTTTGAAGACCCCAGACACCACTCACCAATGTGGGGTGCAGAGAGCCCTCTTAGCAAAATGCTAGTTGTGCCAGTTGGCCTCGATTTCACCTGAGAGCATAGCCCCTGCCCCCTGCCCCAGCTACTCTATCCTTGCAATATTGGGTTAAGATGGAAAGAGTCCTTAAGTTATGCTGAAGTCCATTTAATGTTGTTCTTGTTTCTAATGTGTGCTATCACCGATTTCACCCAACCAGATTTCTAGCAGCTATCTAATATAAACCCCCTCCCCCTCCCTCGCTCCCCTCACTTGCAGCTGTCAAAGAGTCTTTTCTTCTATACACAAGTCTGTTTTTGAGATCTTATCATAGAGGTCTCATACAATATTTGTCCTTTCATCACTGACTACTTTCACTCAACATAATGTCTTCTAGTTGAAACCAGGTTATGAGATGTTTCCTGGAATCATCGTTATTCTTTATCATTGCATAGTGCTCCATTGAGTACATGAGATTCTCACTTTTTTAATTCAAACAATTCACGAGCATATAAAAGTCTCATTAATACTTTCCCAAATTCTAAGAGGTAGCTACAGTTTATTTTATTCAAAAAATCTAAACATATGTATCCACATGCAAGTATAAATGTACATTTGTATAAATTTTATGTTTGTATAAACCAAAAAAAAAACCAAACCCACTGCCATTGAGTCGGGTCCAACTCATAGCGACCCTGTAGGTCCGAGTAATATACATTGACTAAAAATCAGTCACGTTTTCTTAGAAGAAAAGCCTTTTTCCCTTTTGGTACCTCTCCACCTTGATCATAGACCTCAGGTAACTTATATTAACTTCCTGGAGGTATCTCTCTCTATTTTTTCTCCATGCTTATACAGTCATATGCATACATACATTCCATACATGTGTGCATGCATGTATGCCCATATTTATAGAGTTTTGTTTTACTCAGTGGTTTATAAAAACAAGATATTATGCATATTTTTGATCAGTAATTCATTCAACAGTCCCTCCAACTCACTTGGTATGGCCCTATTTCTTTTCAGTGCTTCCCACTGTTCCATGATGTGGTGATGACATAACTTAGATAGCTTCTCTCCAAGTATGTTTATTTCACTTTAGTGCTTGTTTTTACATAGATTTGCGTGATTAGAGTGAAGACTTACATATATTTTTAATTTGAATAAATGCTTCTAGATTTCTTTCCAAAATAACTCGAGTAGTTCACATTTCTAAGGACTGACAATGAAGTCTGCGAACTCCTAGAAAAAGTGTTACATATCTCATTGCTGAATGTCACTATGATCATCTTTGAAGTACTTCCCTTGGGAAGCTATGTACCAATACCAGCGCCTAGTCTACCCTTCAAAGCAATTTTGGAACTCTTTTTCTGCAATGGCCATCAGAGCTGTTGTCATATTACCCTTGATGTGCTGAACATGTTCAAAATTTCTTCCTTTCAATATTTCCTTTACCTTGAGGTAAAGAATAAAGTCATTGGGGGCTGGATCAGGTGAGTAGGGTGGTGTTCCAATACAGTTCTTTGTTTACTGGCTAGAGACTCCATCACAGACAACTATACAATTAAGTTCATAAACTTGCCACTGTGCTCAATGGTCATTCCAGAAAGAGTTCCAAAATTGCTTTGAAGGGTTGACTAGGTGCTGGTGTCGGTGCTTAGCTTTCCAAGGGGAGTGCTTTGAAGGTGCTTATAGCGACAGTCAGCAACGAGGTATGTAGCACTTAGAACAATTAAGTTTGTGGACTTGTTTTTGTATATTTTGTGTATTGTTATATATATACATATATGTGCACACACAAAAACATATAAATACATATGTAAATACAGTACAGTATAAACACTTAAGCACCAGGCTGCTAACCGAGTTCATCCAGAGATGCCTTGAAAGAAAGGCCTGGCAATCTACTTAAAAATGAATCTTTGAAAACTATGCATAACCAGCTCTACTCGGACACACGTAGGGTTGCTGTCAGTTGGAACAGACTCCACGGCAACGGTGTCTTCATCAGTACTGTATTAGATGTCGTGGGCTTGGAATAGACAGTGGTGATTGTTCAGCATGATGAACACGAGCAATGTCACTGAGCTGCACATGTAAAAATTGTTGAGTTGGCAATAGTACCACAATACCTTCAATAAACAAAATAACAATCACCACAATAAACCTCAAAGGAGCATGCATTTTCTCCCAGTCTGGCGGCTGGCCGTCTCCAGTCAGAATTGTTGCTGGAACCACAGTCTCTCTGACGGCTCTAGGGAAGCGTCCCTCCTGGTCTCTTGGCTTCTGGTAGCCCTAGCTTTCCTTGGTGTGTGGGAGCATAACTCTAATCCCTGCCTCCGCTGTCACATAGCCACCTTCCCTCTGCACCTGTGTGTTTGTATGTCTCTGCCTTCTATTTTTTTTTTAAAGACACCAGTCAGATTGGATTAGGATCCTCTACATGTGGGGTTGCCCTGAGTCACCATGGATTTGAAGGCCACTGGCTTGGTCTTTACTGTTTGACTCAAGTATGACCTCATGTTAACCAATTACATCTGCAAACACTCATTTCCAAGTAAGATCACATTCACGATGTTTCAGTTAGCTAGGGCTGCTCTGATAGAAATACCACTGAGTGGCTGGCTTTAGCAAAGCAAGGTTTATTCTTACAGTCTGGTAGGGTATAAGACCAAATTCAGGATGTCTGCTCCAGGGGAAGGCTTTCCCTCTTGTCGGCTCTGGAGGAAAGTCCAATATTGCATCCGTCTTTGTCCAGGGAGCATCTTGGCACAGGAACCTCAGGTCTGAAGGACACTCTCTTCTCCAGGTGCTGCTTGCTTGCTTGATGCTTTCACGTTCCCAATTCTCTGCCTGCTTCTGTTTCCTTGTATCTCTTGCAGGATGAAAGGATTGAGGGTGGGGCAAGCCACAAGCCAGGGAAACTCCCTTTATAGTGGAGCAGGGAGGTGATCTTCTGCAGGGATTTGCAGTCCCACGCTAATCCTTTAACATACAGCACAGCAAAACCACACAATGGTTAAGAGATGGGGCTGTTAACAAAAATGTCAGCAGTTCAAAGCCACCAGTGCTCCTCAGAAAACATGAGGAAGTTCTACTCTGTCTTACAGGGTCACGTTGAGTTTGAGTCAACAGCAACAGGTTTTTTAGTGAGTTTGAAGGTTGTGACAGTTAACGATTGTGCATCAGCTTGACTGAGCAATAGTGCTCACTGTTTATGTGTGATCACCCCCATGATGGGATCTGCTGTGAGTAGTCAATCAGTTGTAGCTTGCATTCAGATATAAGCAGATGTTCTGGCTTTTGCCTGTTCTGGATCCTACAGCTGGCTTCTGTTTACCTGACCTCTGGTTTTGGGGACTTGAGCTAGCAGCTTCCCTGCCCATCATGGGATTTATTGATCTTTACAGCCTGTGAACAAGAGCCTTGCTTTCCCACCTTCTGATCTTGGGTTCACCAGCCCCTGCAGCCTATGTTAATCAGGAGAAGCTTCTATCCTGATCTTTGGACTTGGGATGTTCCAGCTTCTACCACTACATGAGCTGTTTTCTTGATATAAACCTCTCTTTCTCTGTATATTTATACATGATACTGATTTTGCTCCTCTAGAAAACCCAGCCTAAGACAAAGGTCTTATTTTTTTGTTGCTCGAGTTTGTTTTATCATGAGTTGACTATTAAATACTTCTCTAATTTTCTTTTATTTTTTTCCTTGTCAATTTAGAAAATCTCTTGGTGTATCACATGTATTAACCACTTGTCATCTATGTTACAAATGTTTTCCAATTCTAACACTTGTCTGTAGACTTTCTCTGTGGATCTTTGTGTTACAATAATTAAATAATTAAAATAATTTTAAAAAATTGTGATAAAATACATATAACAAAAAATTTGCCATGTTACCCATTTTTAAGTGTACAATTTGTAGACATTAATTACATTTCACTGTATTATGCAACAGTTACATAATATACACTGTATTATGTAACTTCTGGAACTTTTAAAATTGATTTGTAATTGCAAAATTTTGGAAATGGTTTTAATTCCCTGTGTAAAATATTGACACAATTGACCATGAAATAGCTACATAAAAGAATAGGTTTTATAATACTAAAATAGGGGAAGAATTTTTAAAGTATATCAAGGCCAGAAATTGTGATGGAAAATGAGGAGAAATAAGAAAATATCCACATACTGAAACCAAAAGCAAGAAGAAACCAGAAACCAAGGAGATTAGTTACAAAATTGAGATTACTTGCCTTTTCACAGAATAACTTAACCCATTCTAACTTATTATGATATCTATATATTTGGAGTAAATTACTGAAAGTTCTTGTATTGTCTCCCCATTTTTGTAAAAATTAAGCTTTCTATCTTAAGGTAATTAAAATTCACATGCAAATATAAAAAGTGCCTCAGTCATGGTGTGATTTTAGTAAATATTACTGAATGAATGATGGAAGGGGAAAATTTTTTCATTAACAATTTTCATTGAATGACACCTTCTTGATTTTCTTCCGTATGTCTTATATCTCTTCTATTTTAGAAGTTTTAAGTCTAGTATTTTAGCTGCATAGAACTCTGAAAAACATCTTTTCTTCAGTGTAAGCCAAGTAACCCATTTATGTCAGTTATGCCTTGCTTGCGACAGAAGCAGTGGATGTTCATGTTTTCCCCTGAGTTAGCAAAGCTTCCATTGAAACATGCTGGTCCTGATGTGTCTTTGTGGATCCAGTCATATGCCTTATTGCTGGTACCATTTCTGTGGCTACCTAATTTTTACTGCTCTTCTTATCTGAGCCATTTCCTCAGTATTTAATTGTTTGATTTCTGTTTTCTTTTAGTTTCACTCTTGAAGTGGGAGCCATATGTACTATAGAGTGAATACGTATTTTATTTTTGTTGATTATTCCAATGAAAGGAGCATCATCTTAAAATAGAAAAACAATTTAGTCTACTACTATTTATTGATGCCTTCTGTATGCAAAGACTAAGATTCTATAGAAAAAGTCTCCACCCACAGGAGTGAATCTTTCTAGGAAGAGGATATGTCTTCAGTCATCTAAGTGCTGCCATAACAGAGATACCACAAACGGAGAAATTTTATTTTGTCACAGTTTAGTAGGTATAAGTCTAAATTCAGGTCATCAGCTCCAGGGGAATTATTTCTCTATTGGTTCTGGAGGCAAGTGCTTGTTGTCAGCCTCCCCTGGACTGGAAGCTTCTGAGGTTCAAGGACATCACGTCCTTTCCAAAGGATGTGCTCTATTGCCAGCACTGTTTCTTAGTGCTATGAGGTCCCCAATTCTATGCTTGCTTCCTTTTCCTTTACGTCTCAGGAGATTTCCTTAGGGCACAATACAATCTTACACAATGAGTCCTGCTCTGCCAACATAACTGCTACTCATCCTCCCTCGTTTAGGTCATAAAAGCAGGATTTGCAACACGGAAGAGTGTCACATAATAACAGGGATCATGGCCTATTCAAACAGCTACATATATTTTGGGGGGAACAATATAATTCATGATAGATTATAAGATACAACTGTAACAAAACTCAGTTTAGCACAGTGCCAAATGAGTAATATATGCTTTAGTATTATGGATATTTAGGAAATGGCAAGATTATTGTGATTTGGGATTATTAGGGAAAACTTTCTGGAGGAATTGAGATTTGTTCAAGACCACAAAGGACATGTAGTGTTTAGTAAAACGAGACATCTCAGATAGGTAGAAAAATAAGCCAAATTTTTGTGTGGAAATACACTAAGCAAATATGGGAGCCAGTAAGTATACTAAATCACAGACATGGTCATTTTGCATAGAAGAGGAATAGGAAGGAGATTGGGTCAAGTTGTCTTTAGTGATTTTTTTTTAACTGATATTCCTTGGAAACATCCTATCTCATCATGCATAGACCATAAATGTTAGGGCTGGAAAGTCCTTCGCAGCTTGTGATATGAAAAATAACCTGCTATATTTGTGTGCTTTGTCTTTATGCATTATACAGGCAATCTCTGGGTTACAAATGTCCAACTTACACACAACATGAAGTTAGGAACCAATGCTTACAAAGTCTACTAAAATTTTGAAATACATACAATGGCTCCTAAGAACAATTAGGTGCTAATTTGGGATGTACATCTAAACATTATTATTATTGTATTATTATGCTAAGTGTGGAAGCCCCGGTGGTGTAGTGGTTAAATGCTATAGCTGGTAATCAAAAGGTTGCCTGTTCAAATCCTCCAGGTGCTCTTTGGAAACTCTATGGACAGTTCTACTCTGTCCCACAGGGCTGCTATGAGTTGGCATCAACTTGATGGCACTGTATTTTTTTTATGTTAAAGTGTATCTGAAAGTGTTTCTTCAATATATTTTATACATAGAAACATTCACTGTCTACTATATACTAAGACAAACATTTGACTAATTGACATAATATGTGACCCTTACCTAACTGTACTGACTTACATGCAAATTCATCTTATAGACAAATTTAGGAGTGAAATTCATTCTTAATCTGCAGACTGCCTGTATCCATGGGTGCTATTAACCATAGTATTTTCTGTGTATTTCAGCCATTAGTCTCTAACCATGGGGGACTGGAACTTACTGGGAAGTGTCCTAGAGGAAGTTCACTACCACTCAACCATCGTGGGGAAAATATGGCTAACTATCCTCTTCATTTTCCGAATGCTGGTACTTGGAGTGGCTGCTGAGGGTGTCTGGGATGATGAACAGTCAGCATTCACCTGCAACACCCAGCAGCCAGGATGCAACAATATCTGTTATGATGATGCTTTCCCTATCTCTTTGATCAGGTTTTGGGTTTTACAAATCATCTTTGTGTCTTCTCCTTCTCTTGTTTATATGGGCCATGCACTTTATAGACTGAGAGCCTTTGAGAAAGAAAGACAAAGAAAAAAATCACATCTTAGAGCCCAGATGGAGAATCCAGAGCTGGACTTGGCAGAGCAGCAAAGAATAAATAGGCAACTGAGGATGCTAGAGGAACAGAAGAGGATCCATAAAGTCCCTCTGAAAGGACGCTTGCTGCATACTTATGTCTTACACATTCTGACCAGGTCTGTGCTGGAAATAGGGTTCATGATAGGCCAGTATATTCTCTATGGGTTTCAAATGCATCCCCTTTACAAATGCACTCAACCTCCCTGTCCCAATGCAGTGGATTGCTTTGTATCCAGACCCACAGAGAAGACCATTTTCATGATCTTTATGCATAGTATTGCAGCCATCTCCTTGTTCCTGAATGTACTAGAAATATTTCATTTGGGTATCAAGAAAATCATGAAGATATTTCATGAGAAAACCAACAGTGAGGTCACCGAGGATGAAAGGGGCCCTTCATTCTGTTTGAAGAAATACTCAGTGGCCCAGCAGAGTATGCTTTGCTCTTCCTTGCCTGATAGAACCTCTCTACTTCAAGCCAACAATCAACAAAAAATCATCCAAGTTAATATGCCAAAATCTGAAACCATCTGGCAAGCTCCACAGGCCAAACAACATGAGGAAGTCCTTTGGTGTGGCAAAAAAGACTGGGCTCAGGATGACCAGCAGAGTGGGCAGCTCCTTGTCCACAATCTGTGCCCTTGCAATGTCAGTGTACAAAGGCAGAACCATGGACAGCAACCAGATCATCCTTCCTCTGGCTTGCAGAGTCTCTCCCAGTCGTTGCTAGAGAAAATGACTGGCTCTAGACACTGTCCATCCTATGCACCAGCAACCTGGGAGCAGTCCCAGGACCTGAAACCCACAGGTGAACCCCTCACAGATCTGAACGATCACTGCAGAGACAGTGATGACAGTGTAAGAGAGAGTGGGGCTTGGATGGACAAATCTCACCCAGGCAGTCGCAAATCCAGCTTTCTGTCTAGATTACTGTCTGAAAAGGGACAGTTACCAAATGATTCTGGAAGCTGCAGTTCTCGGAATAGCCCTTCTTTGGCCTTCCCTCGTCAGGAAAACAGCTCCTCCCCTCTGCCTTCAGCCACTGGGCACAGAACATCAATGGTACGTAAAGACAGTCACAGAACTGTCACTACAAGAGGTGTTCTACTCTAGCCACTTCTTATCCTTCCTTTGTTTTCCTGCCCAATGTGCATATTAGATGTAGAGACTGGAGAGGCAGAGAGTGAGAAGAGAAATCATGAGAGAGAGAGAGAAAACATTTTTTTTAAAGTTAAATTCATTCATTCAGTTAAATTCAATTTAAAGTAGATTCACACTGAAAACTTTATGTCAATCACTTTTATAAGTGCTGGGTATATAAAATAATGAAATACAGTCTGACATGTTTTGTAAGGATGGATCAGGAAAAGCCTCATAATTAAATTCACTTTTGAACTGAGTCTTGGAAGATGTGGTAAATTTCTCCAGACTTTCAAAGACTGGCGAATGAGTGTCTGTCTGCATTACTCATGCAGAGTGTGCTAAAAAATTCTGGCAGCAATGAGACTGTGGAAAATAACAACATTCCCCCCTCCATGGGTGCTACATTCACCCAGTAGGACCAAGCCATACACAAGACATGTATGCAGTGTTGGCAAAGTGAAAGCCATTATTGTTTATAGAAAACAGGTGGTAAGCCACAGGAACAAATTACTTATGGTGAATTGGTCCCAGCGCATTACATGTAACCCATTTTGTAGGAGAGGAACCTGTTTATGTCTCAGAGAGAAATAGCTTCCATTTCCCCCAACTTACTCATGTCCATTCTTACGCCATTGTGTAGGCATACTGTAGCTAAGATCACATAGTGAGTTCATGTCACTAGGGCCTCTGGCTCCCGACACACTGCCCAGGGCCATGTGGCTCTGCTGCACCATATTCTCTTCTGCTGCTGAGTCATGCTGGGCATTGCTGTGCTGGTTCTGTCACTGGTCCCTTCTAGACAACTTCCACCATGGTAGCCTGCCACTGGACCTCACTGAGCCTGTGTTGCCAGCTTTGCCCTTCTGTGGGAAGACCCCTGCACAAAGTCTCACAAGCCTCTGTCATAGATTTATCCTCAAGGATAGCTTCCTTCTGGCCTTTCGAAACAGCCTCTTCCCAGCCCTTCTGGGCTTCTGATTCTCTACAACTGGGCCCTGCCTGTGCCTTCGGTTTCTGCTGCTGCCTCTGCCCTTGTTTCCATCTTGAGTGCTGCCAGCTCAGTGTTATAGCCCTTGACCCATATTACAGCTCTATTATTTAGATCTAGGAGGTACTCAGCACAGGTATCCTGGGTCTAATGGGTATGCTACACTCCAGGCTCCTCTGGATTGAGAGGACCCTCAAAAACCTCTGCGAAACTGGCTGCTAAGATACTTTCTGTCGATCTCAACACCTGGCCCACCCAGGAGGACAGGGAACTGAGAAATACCATAAATGAATCACAAGCCGCCCAATTCTGTTGATTAGATTATAAGGTGCTTATGCAGCTAGTAGAACAACCAATCCCCACAAGTTACCTATACAAATAGTAAACACATCAATCACTTGTAAGACTGTAGCCTGACCAATCATTTTCAGAGAATTACAAATCCCAGCCAGAAAGGCCATGTGAGATCCATCCATTTCACCACAGTGTAGAAGAAGGTCATCCATGTGGAAGAAGCTACAGACCAAAGCGAGAGGCAAGACATAGCAGGGCCATGTGGGGAGCTGAGTGGGACTGGAGTACAGGGTAGGAGAAGGGCTGCAAAGATAAGGCAGGCTGGAAACCTGGGTGTTCAATCTTCATAGGGGAGTGTGGAGCCCTTAAGGGATGTGAAGCAGAGTACTGAGTGCATGACAGCTGTGCTTTAGAAAGCCGTTTTCTGCCTCATCGCAGATGGATCAGAGGAAGGGTCATTTGTAATCTTGAGCTGCCCTTGTCTCACCCAGGAACAAGGATGTGCTCCATTGTTTTAATATCTTTGACATTTAACAATCATAGCCCAATATTTGGTGATATAGTTCACAAAGACTGAAATCAATATTGTATTGATTTTAATTTTGTTCTCTGAAAAACTACTGTGGGATAAGCCTTCCCTGGCCATACTAAAGCATAGTGGATATTTACTGTGGATTCTTCTCAGTTCAGGGACAAAGGATGCCATTTGCTTAGACCACTGTCCCTAACAGTTTGCTTGCTTTTCCCATTAAGAAGAAAATTCCCTGTGTTATCTAGTGCTGCTGTGATAGAAATACCACAAGTGGATGGCTTTAACGAACAGAAATTTAAGCTTTTTCAGTCTAGGAGGCTAGCAGTTTGAATTCTGGGAGCCAACTCCAAGGGAAGGCTTTCTCTCTGTCAGTTCTGGGGGAAAGTCTTTATCATCAATCTTCCCTCGATCTAAGAGCCTCTCAGCAACAGGGACCCTAGGTATAAATGACACACTTCGTTTCTGACTCTTCTTGCTTGGTGGTAATGAAGTCCCTCTCCTCTCTGTTCACTTCTCTCTTTATATCTCAAAAGAGATTTATTCAATATATGACCTAATCCTGTGGATGATGTCCTGCCTTACTAATATAACTGCCTTTAATCCTGCCTCATGAACATCATAAACCAGAAAACAAAATGAAACCCATTTCTGTTGAGTCAACTCTGATACTTAACAATCTTACAATACAGAGCAGAATTGTTCCATGGGGTTTACAAGAGGTGGCTGGTGGATTTGAAGTGCTGACCTTTTGGTTAACATCTGAGCTTTTGACCACTGCACCTCCAAGACTCCTGTTAACATCACAGAGGTTAGGATTTATAAGACATAAGTTTATCAGATCACAAAATAAAAGACAACCACACAATACTAGCAATCATGTCTTAGCCAAGTTGACACAGATTTTGACATAAGCATTTCACATTTTGATGGATGCTGCCAACTCTTGCTCTGTAAGGGCTCTCCCAGCTTACACTCTAGCCAGTCTATGAGCACCTGGGGCTCCTGTTTCCCCATACTCTTACCAATACCAGACTTTTTTTCATCCCCAGTCTGATGGACTAAAAAATGTTTCCCTTTTTCTAATTTACATTTTCATGGTTACTACCCAGGTTGTTCATATATTTATTGTCCATCTCTGTTTCTACTGTGAATTGTCTTTGCCTGTTTTTCTGCTGGAATATTTGTCTTTCTTCTGAGTTTTAGAACCTCCTACAAGTTATTAACCTCTTGTCTTTATATAAATCAAAAATATTTTTCTCTAAGTCTTCTTGTCTTTTAACTTAGTTTACAGCATTCTTTGTCTTAAAAAAATTGTGCTTCAAGTGAAAAATTACAGTTCATATCAGTTTCCCATGTAAACCTCCTCCGTGCAACTCTGACTGCTCTCTGCCAACAGCATACATCTCCTTTCCACCCTGTACTTCCTGTATCCATTCATCTCAACTCCTGTTCCCCTCCACCTTCTCATCTCACTTCTAGACAAAAGCTGCTCAGACAGCTTCATGTTGTAGCATTCTTTAGGTCTTTAATATTATATTAAATCTGAGTACTTCATGACTTCTAGGATCTTCATGTTGTTTGGAAAGTTCTTTTCTGCTGAACATGATTAATGAAAGTTATTAGGTGGGTGTTTGGAGATGAATTGTTATAACTTAGTGAACGTCATGGCTGATAAGTTTTAAATAGCATATCAATTACCAAAGAATCTAAACAGGAGGAGAAGGACATCAACTTTATCAAGGGCCCAATCATGTTCCAGACACTGTTATAGGCATTCTCACTGTCACTCTACAATTATTGCCACCTTGTGGATAAAGAAATAGATGACTCAAAAAAAAACCCCAAATCAAAAAACAAACAAACAAACAAAAAAGAAATAGATGACTCGTCCAAAGTCATACAATTAGGATGTGGTGAAGACAGTCCTTGGGACATAAACCAAAATAATTTATTGCTGTCAAGTTGATTTTGACTTATCGTGACCCTATAGGACAGATTGGAACTGCCCCGTAGAGTTTGCTTGGGACATATCAGGTGTAAACTAACATTTATTGAATAAATGAATAAGCTGGAATTTGATCCAAAGGCCATCCAACTCAACCCAATATCCCAGTGCTGCTCCCTGCTCTCTCTGTACAAGGCAACCTCAGTTTAGTATATTTTTAGGAATATTCCACATTTAAATCAGTTTTTATTTTCCACATACAAAGCAAAAAACGTGGCTAACTATAGACAGGACTAAGATGAAACTGAAGAAAAAGTTGGGTTTTTAGTTTTAGACCTAGATTTTGGACAAAACAAGAGGAAGAGGCAGCAAGGGAGGAGATGGCAGGTGGGATTCAGGTGTTTCACAGACACCTGATGCTTGGGGGCACCATGGCCAGAGTTCTCTTCTGCAGCAGGTTTTGTTTAGATCACTGTATTTGTGGTATATATAAGGTGGGTGGACAGGGCTGATTTTTACAAGCTTTTGAATCACTTTTTTTTTTTTCCCTTTTGGTTTTCTCTTTCAGAACATGCTTCTGGAACTTTCATCTATCATGAAAAAATAACACAATTTTGGGGTCAGAAAATTATAGCCAGGAGCAGCCTGGCAGCTGTAGGAGAAAAAGTTGGGTCCTTGTCAGCTCCAATGGCTTGAAGAACTGTTTCTTCACACAGACGTCTTCCAGGTTAAGGGCTGTGGTGTGGACAGGGTACTCCCAGTCTGACTCACCTCTAAAGGTAAGCCTTCTCTCATGGGGGCTGGGATCAGCCTCTCACTGCCCCACTGGATGGCCCTGCTTGAGGTGGGTTTGATGCCCAGGCAGGAAGTTTGAACCGTCAGAGAATATCTAGGGGCAAACGCTACTGCTGCCCTGAAGAGGCAAAGGACTAGGCACTCTTTAAGCCTTCCAGACCCAGCAGCCTGGCAAACACTTTGGGAGCAGCCCGATTCTGAAGAGGCAACAGCAGCAGTTGGAGCCTTGCACATAGGATCTCTCTGTCCATCACCAGAGCAGGCTGGGAGCTTGGCCATCAGCTGGCGTTCAGATATGCTTCTTATCTGCAAAGCAGAGGCTGATGAGAAACTTTTCTTCTTATCAGTTCACTTCTTAGGGATGAGCCAGCTGGATTTGTAGTTCATAAATGTCAAGATATAAAATATCGATTAAACTTGGGAAAACACTGTCATCGCATGATCTTATTTTATTCTTCCACTGAAATTGCTTAGCATCAGTGGTCTGCCCTGCCCAGTGGTCTTAAGAAAAACCAGTTGCTGTCAAGTCGATTCCAATTCACCATGACCCCATGTGTGTCACTGCAGAGCTGTAGGGCTTGCAGTGGGTGATTTTTTTGGAAGTAGATCTCCAGGACTTTCTTCCAAGACACCTCTAGAATCTCCAGCCTTTCAGTTAGCAGCTAAGCACATTACCCACTTGTGACAGCCAGGGCTGCCAATTCATAAGAAGTGCATCTCAGAAATGCTTAACATGTTACAGAGCATAGAGACATGGGAGGCCACATGATGCAGTGTAATAAGCCAATTACATTGGTTGGCAGGTTGATTACTGTCTGGGAACCACAAAGATGGGCATAGTTCTCATGAGGAGTACTGTTTAGCTCCTCCTCCATCCTATGGCTAGACTGTCTGTTGATCCCTCAATCCTGGCCATGCACCTTGTTACGACGGCTTTAAGTTATTAAAGGCATCAATTTGGTACAAAGCCATAAAACTGCATCACTGATGTCCTGTGTGATAGAACCTAAATGCCTCAGCCTAGCAGACAAATCTTTCATGCTCTGGCCAGTGTTTCTCCGACATTGCTCCCTACTTCACAGCCCCTACCACCACCACTGACAGCTCTCACTCCTGTCTACAGAGTAGTGTGGTGCTGCACAACCTCCATCCACCTGAGACTTCTATTTATGGATTCAGTATTTTTTAAGAAGGCAGTTCCATCTTTTCCTACTCAGCCAACTCTTCACTTATCATGTGTATTTTGGTATCAGCCTTGTACTTAGAGTAACAAGTGCCATTCTAAGGGGCGTGCTACATTGTGAGTGCTTAAACTTTTTTTATTCTTTGTGCTAGTGTGTAAAGTTGTTACTGCTTACTGTAATTTTAAAGACTGAACACTGAAGCTGAAAGCAATTTAGAAAAGGCCTTGCTGTGGAGCTGGAATTCCAACTGAGGTCTAGCTACTGTAAGGCCAACAGTCCTTCTAGGAAGCTTTTGTCTCGTGTCCATAACAATCATCCATTGCTGGGAAATGATTTATTTGTACATCTGTCTACCTTGCTGGCTTGTGAGAGCTTTAGGGATGAGACTTGTGAATTTTCAGTTTCGGATGCTCAGCATGTAGCACGTTGCTAGTTGAATGCGTATATGTTTATGTATAGATGGCGTTTCCCATTGCTTCCAATTCTCCAGCCTCTATTTCTTATTCACTAGTGTTCTGTCATGTCTTGTCAATGAGTTTTTATGAGAGACCCTTCCAAAAGCTTGTACGGCAGGCTTTTTATTTTCATTTTTTGAAATTTAAATTTTCTTCATCCTGAAAAGCATGACAGGGTTGTCAACTGCACAGCACAAAGAAGTGCCAAAGACCCAGTGTAAATATAGTGCTTGCAGGGACTGCTGGTGGCAGCGTCTCTGAAGGGTTCCATCGATTGCTTTAGGATGAGGGTCACTGCCTTGGTGATGCACTTGTTTTCAAGAGGAAAGAGTGGAAACCAGCCATGGAGAACCAGCAATGCTTTTTCTGGTTTACTAGGCAGGCCTGTGGCAGATGTGTGTCAGGATCTGCAGGAGCCAGGGGTGGGTGAGCACAAAGAGGCCATGCTCCTGAGTGAGAAATGAAAGATGCTTGCAATAATGAGACGTGTGGCATCCTCTAACTCTCAGGGCCTTGATTCTTTGATACCAGGAAGTATCCTGTTCACTCTGACCAGCAAGACCAAGGTCCTCAGCGGGAGGAACTAGAAATTCATCTGGCTCTATCTACCATCACACATTTGTCTTCAACATCTTGTTGGGGGAAAGGGAGCAGAAAAGAGCAAAAAATTCTAGAGCCCCTTCATACAAGACCAGCTACCAGTTGTTGCTGAGTCGATTCAGACTCAGGGCTACCTCATGTGCTTCCAAGTAGCATGGTGCTCTATAGGGTTTTCAGTGGCTGGTTTTTGGGATGTAGATTGCCAGGCTTTTTTTTTTTTTCTTCCAGAGACACCTCTGGAGGACTTGAACTGCCAACTTTTTAGTTAGTGGCCGGACATGTTAACTGTTTACACCGTCCAGGGACTCCTCAAAGACTTCCTGCTCAGTTATTGCCAAATACACACAACAGACTACTGTCAGGCACTCAGTAGAGGGAGCCAGTCTGAAAACCCTCACATGCCTAGAAGTAGGTATGAATCACTTGGAACGAGCTCATTCAGGGTGTGAAAGAGAACTGCTGCCCTCAGAGTGTTGCTAGACAGAGCTGGAAGGCAGGCATCCCTTCCGCAGGACACAACAGCTGGTAGGTTTATTCTATTTCAAACCACAATTGTCATTCCTGACACAAGAGCAAACATCAGAGTTGAAAGTCTGAATGCGTACCCATTATAAATTATCAGCTCCTGAATTAGTGAGATTTTCCTACAGACAATTTTGAGACTATGCCCCCGCCCCTGCATTTCCCAGAAGGAATTTAGGCAGAGGAATGTCTTTTACCTCTCAGACGTAAAAAGCTTTGACTGTAATGTTTTCAGAACCTTGTACCTTTGTTAATCCCGTTAAATGCTCCCTGGAAGACCTCTTTGGCTGAACACTGTGCCCAGTAGATTGGCCGAGGCAGTGGAATTCAGCAGCTTCTAATTTCAGTTGTGCTGAGGGTGTGGCCTGACTCCAACCGTTCCTGAAGTACGGGTCTTGACCTTACAGCACACTGCCCTGAGGGTATGAAATCCTGGCTCCCTTCCTAGCTTCACTGACTTCTGGCTCCTAGCAACTTTTCTCTTGCCTTAGAGCTCCAGTGATTCAGAGTATTACTCATGGTCACTGAACCTGCCCACCATTCATGTCTTGTTTTCCTGCTTCAGCAAAATCCAAGACTCAAATTATTTAAGAAGTTTTTCTGGTTTAACTCCATTTCCTCCGTAACCACAATCCTGAATGCCCACTATAACTCTTTGTATCTTCTTGTTGATTTGCCTTTTTCCTTTTTTTTTCTTTTTTCTTTTTATTTTGAGATAACTAGATTTATATGCAGACCATACCCTCCACGTAGTGTCCCTCAATGGCAAGGCCTTGCTGTACTACATGATACTCTCTCACCCGGTGGACATGAAACCTGGGGTTTAATGCCTTTTACCTACTTGCATAGGCTCTCAGGAATTTTGAAATTCAGAGTTCAGGAAATAACCAGCATTATCAAATTTTTAAGACTTCTAATCAGATTAATCATGCAGCAGATAGGGTCCAAACTAGAAGAAGAGAAATTGCTTTTCTGTGTGAAAGAGATTTTCCTAGGCTTCCACCTCTGAAATTCATAGGACAAGGATCAGTGGCAGTGAAAAAATCAGTTTACAATGCATAATGATCTGTCTTTATTTCATCAACAGAAATGGTGTCTAGACAAAATTCAGTTAACACTAGCAATTCAGTTGAGTGGACTTTTTTTTGCACAATAGTGTATTTACAATGAGTAAATGAAGTTTCAATTCATTAGTTCATAGCAATGCTTTTTTTGTCTAAAAAGGTAAAAATTCATAGTTACAGAGAATAAGCATCAACAGCCATTTCATTTTTACAATAAAAACCACAAGGAAAACCACAATCACTTAGAAAAAAAATGAGAAGCCTAAGAACTAGTACAATAAAATGATGCATTGAATTAAGTTACATTAATCGCATAGAATCTGTGTAAAAAGTATGTAGAAAAACACCTGATGTAACCTGTTACAGTCGTTGACCAGTTATGAGAGGTACAGAGGGTTATACAGGTAGATATGTGTGAAAACTGTCCGTATTGTTCAACCTGGGGAGGAAGAGAAGAGGGGCTGCTGCCCCTTGCATACACTGAGAAGACCCTGTTTTGAATATGGCCTCTGGAGTCTGTAAGGCATATATCAGAGGTGCACTTGCATCCGACTGGTTCTGGAACAAATTGTCATTGGCTCTCCTGGCCTTAAAAGAAAAGGTGGTGCTTGCCTTGAATGGCTCACTGTGTCTACATGCACCCCAAACTCCTGAATGCATTTGGGATCTTCCTTATCATACACTAGAAGTGGCAGGGTTTTTATGTTGGAGAGCAACTGGGCTCTCTCTTACCAAATGCATTCTGTTTAGGACTCAGGTGGAGGTCACCCGTTGGCCTCCAGACATGGTTTGGTAGACTTAGCATCAATCTGTGAGAAAAACCCTCTTTGTCCATCCAAGTCCCTTCACTCTTTCCTGATATACATGTCCCATTGTCCCCAAGGGAGCATTTGGCACTGAATGTGAGTCTACCTGAAATGAACGGTCTTGGTGTACTTCTGCTTCTAAGAAGGGCCACTGTGTCATCTGAGGTCAATAACGTGGAATGAAAATGAAAGTCAGAGTTGTTTCGCTGTTGCTCGATAGCAAAATACTTACACCACATCACAACAGGAAATCAAAGCTACAAAAGTTGGCCTCTGCAACCAAGTGGATATTCTTCACAAAAGGGCAGCATCATTTTCATCTTATAATTAAAATGCACGGATACTCATTTGATATAAATATTATCTACCAGGATGGAGTGTAGGAAAATACTATACACTTATTTTTCTTTGCAAGTAAGGTTTTTGTGCCATCAGCTGAATAACTTATCCTCAATCTGCCACAATTGTCTTTTCTATGTACAGACACTATTGGCACATACCATGTGTGCACGAATATATTCCATGCTACAGCATCAGTGTTGGATGCCTGGGTCAGGAGATGGCTTGGGCAGTATTATAAACATACACCTTGTACACAGAGTGCCTCTATGCACACAGACTTCCTGTACGAATACCAGCTCCACACAGGGCACTGCACTGTGGACTGACTTGTCAGAAACTGGACCTACAACAGAAGTCTCCATTTGGGAAAGAAACACTTACTCACGAGACAACGAACGAACAACTTTATTGTTAAAAAACAAAAATCTCATCCCTCAGTCTATTTACAAATGATTTGAAAACAAAACTTGATTCTTGCTCCCCTGCAGACCTACAACTCTCCTACTGTAGCATTAGTGGAGCAATTTGAAGTGATTTATTAAATAGTTCCTAGTTTAAATGGGATGTAATTGAGAGAAGTAGGTAGCGAAATAGGGACTTGACCATGTTTGGCAGGCTTTTACTCATGTTGAGAAGATTATGTCACTCCACAGGATGTGAAGTAGATTCTAGGGGCAGGTCTTTGCAGTTTTTTAAAAGACTTGTAAGTTTCAAGACTTGCTGTGTTTCTTTTCTTCATTTCTAATGGCAATCGTAATGTATTCAAAGGGAACATGTAGGTTTCGGCCTCTGGACAACAGCACTGAACTTCACATCAGCATGCGAGGTGACCTTTTGGTCACTCACATGCAAGTCTTTCATCTAGTCCCTGCTCCCCTTTTCAAGGAGAAGTGACAATTGGAATTCATATTCACTACCCTTTTCTTTTTTTTACTTCCTTGGAAAAGCATGACAAGGATTAAATCCCAAATTATAGTGCATCTTAAAAGCAGCATACCTTTAGAAAGACAGTTAATAAATTACTTGTACATTATACAAAATACCATTTTATACTGCAGCATCACCTCTTGACGCCTGAGTCATTTGTTTATTGGGGAACCTGCAGAAGTAGCAGGATGGCCTAGTCACTTTGTCAGCATTTTTTTCTGCCTTTCTGCAACTATTTTGTTCCAGAATCAGTATGTAATAAACTTGATTTTATTCAAGGCACCCCCAGATAACGTAGAGAAACAAACACATACAGCAAAGCACTCACCTGCCCAAAGCCTGACAAACCTGAATGAAGCGAGTTTCCTGGAAACACAAGTAGAACAAAGGCAGATTCAAGGGGAGGACAACATTCAGCTGGGATGTTAACTAATCACAGAGCCACCTCCACCATCCCTGCTGTCACCAGGATCCTCCTAAGAAGTCTGTGGTTAGAGGGTCCTCTGTTTCATACGGAAAACCAAAAAAAAAAAAAAAAAAAAAAAAAACCCCATTGCTGTTGAGTTGTTTCCAACTCAAGGGAACCTTATAGCACAGAGTAGAACTGTCCACAGTGCTTCAGAGGAGCAGGTGGTGAATTTGAACTCCTCACTTTTGGGCAGAGGTCTTGTATGGAAGGACCCTTAAGGACACAACTAAATGTCACTATCCTGGGCAGACATTATTCTTTGCTGGCAACTTGCTTTTCCTTTTCACAAAAGACATGCGTTGACTAAAAGATGCCAGGGAAGGGAAACAGGCTGGGTTTTTCAATTTTACGTGAGGCAATTCAGATCATGGTCTCCAGTGAGTCATCCCTTTGAAGCAGCCCAGAGATTATTCTGACAAGCACCTATATGGTTCCAGGTGGTAAAAGACGCAGACATGTCACACAAGCAATTGCACAAAGCCAGTCACTGTTCGTGGTGGATAATGAACAAAAGAATAACTTCTAAGAAACTTCTAAGAACTCGAAAGACAGTTTTTAGAGCAGTGTTTTTAACCAGTTCCCACGGCAGAGGTGTGGTTGTGGATGAGGACGGAAGGTAAGGCAAGGGTTGAGAGGGGAGGATGTGGGCTGAGCCAGGGTGGAGAGAAATCAAGAGGTCCCTCCCCACTCGGAAATCGCAGCAGCACCAGGTCTCTGCAGACTGAACAACAGAAACTAGAGGAAATGGGCGGAATGTGGTCAAGACTACCAGTTGCACGTGAGTTGTTACCAGGGTAAATCATGCCCAAGAAGCTGGCTTGGACCTGGTTAATACATGAGCAGAAAATGTTCCTCATTAAAGAAGAGGAGAGGTCACTTAAAAAGGCAACAAAATAGTTAAAAAAACAAAATACTGTTGGCTGACTCCTCCACCAAAACACATGCCGATCATGTGATTCACATTGGATTTTACATCCTAGCTGTCACCAGTTTTCCACAAAGGCAAACCTCACGGTGAAGGCCAGAACTGTTCTTCTAGGCCAAGACATTCCAACAACTGTGATAAAAACGTTATCTTGAACACAGAGTTTTATCAAAATCTGTCTCAGACAAGCACATACACACATACATACACACAAGAGAAAAAGCAAAAACCCAGAGGCAGGTTTTAAAAGTGGAACCATTTCCAACAAAAAGCCTTTTAAAAAAAAAAAAATCCTATCGCACAAACCAACAAATTCCTAGCATTCATACCTATTTAAACATTTAGGCGCTAATATTTTGTACAGAAAAAAGTTAATAATACTAAAACATATGTTACTATGATTTCACTTTTTGCCTAAGTCATATACTAATTTTCACCTTTTTTTTGTTTTAAACATGCAGCTTTAATATTGCCCAAACAATGGCACAAATAAAGAAACAAAGTCAACCACCGAATCCCCACTACCCACCACCCCATCCCCACATCAAACTGTTCAAGACTCTTCTGCACAGTCAGGCTGGAGGGGCCCATGGGCTGCTCGGCCAGACAGACCACTGGAGGAAGGGAGCTGATTCCTCCTCCTTCTCTGCTGCAGAATCCTGGGGCACACCTTCCTGTAAACATGCCTGGGGCCAAGGGAAGTTGCTCTCCGTGAGTTGCAAGCCAACCAGGATTGCAGCAAGAGAAGAATATTACCAACAGGTGAGGGCAGGGTGTGTGTACGCGGGAAAGGGACTAGGAAGGCTCCCGGCCATATCTTGCCCAAAGCCTCAGAATGAAATCTGCTTACAGACAAGAGACTGGGGGGGGGGGGGGGGGGAGAAACCACCGAATTCAACTCAAAACATTTGGAGGAGGAAGGGAGAAAGAAACGCTTCTGCGTGTGTCAGGGACAGACCTCAGACTTGCATCTGTCCTACTCTCTCCTACTCTGGGTGATCCGTACCAGCCCCTAACCACCACTGAAAGGCAGCACCTGAGGAACCTCGATTTAAATCCCCAAGGCAAGATGTTCTGGAAAGTTGATTATGGGCAAGGAAGGTGGGTGGCTGGTCAGTTAAATCCTTCAAAGAAGGTCTTATTACACAACACTTCCAAGAGCCAGCAGGTGCCTGATGAAGTGTTGAGATGAATGAGATTACTCCCTGGATGAGAACCAGTTCTAACTTGATTTCTAGGAGCCAGTGCCTGCTGAGTTCTGGTATAAAATCATGGATTCCTGCTCTGTTGATGCACTTTTGAGTGAGATGTCCAAATTCTCTCCCCACTGTCGAATGTGGACATCTAGCACCAACGCTGAACTCTTCTGCACTTAAACTTTCTTAGGGAAAGGTGGGGAGGAGGTGAAATAGAAAAATATTCCAGCAGATTATTGTCTACACATCCTAGGATGAATTCCTTATTTGGCAAGATTGTTTTTTCCTACATAATTATCACCTGAGTGCTTTTTAATTAGCTAAAAACATTTTACTTTTTAACTAAAAGCAAAGAGTATACAGTATACTTGAGTTATACTGAAGTCACAACTTCGTTTAAGAAAATAGGTTTGACCCAAAACTCAGTGCAAGTGGCAAAGTTGACCATTACTGTACAGTATCTGCAAGAAAACAAAAACCCAACCCACAATGCTCAAATGACAGGCACCATTCGGCAGTGCCTAAACCAAACCAAAAAGTCTGAAATAACCCCCCCAATGTTTCTAACATTGAATTTTTTCCATAAGTAAGTACAAATTGAAATTGAACTGTGAAGCAAGAAAAAAATGACCATGTTAACAATTTACCAAACTAGTTTTAGCATCAAAGACAAAGGAAGAGGAATGTTGGAACCTGTTTATAAAGGAGAAATGAAGTTTCCAGTTTTAAGATGAGAAAATTGAGGCATGCAGGACTTTTGCATATGGAGATATATATGTTTTATATATATTATATATAATATGTACAGTCTAGCTATAAAACTTTGATGTGTATAGAAGCTGTCTTCAATGAAAAAAATTGAACATTCAGAAGAAATTCCTGAGATAGGGTTTGTGACATGGGCCACTGAGAAAAAAAATCCGTGGTTGGGTCCTAGAGGTGTTATAGTCTATCCCTGTTAAGACTGAAATTAACCCACAGACAGGCAGTGTGGCCACTGCCGTCTTTCCTTGCCTGAGCAAGGGGTAGCACCATTGTAAAGGTAACTATAAATCACTCCTGCTGGAAGAGAGGAGGGAATACTTAGAAACAGTATTGCTGCTAAGACTGCTGTAGTGTGCACCAAATGGTTCTTCGTTCTTGGAGACAACAGATGAACAGTGCCCAGGCTGATGGAAGACCAGCTGGGTGGGAGAGGCGTGAGAACTGGGGAGGCAGGTCCGAGTCACTAGGTGTAGTCTTTTCTGGGCTGTTCGTCAGTTGTACATTTGTCAGTCATTTCCTGGCAGAAGTCCACAGTCACCGTTTGGCTCCTGGGTTCAAGAGGAGGACCTCTCTCTGAGAAGGTCCCTGGTTCAGGGCCTTCCAGCCTCCTCCCAGAGGTGCAATTCTCTGAGGCATTGCTGGGTACCCAGGGGACACCAGGGGGCGCTGCACCCTGCTCCAAACAGCAGGCCACGTTTTCCCCCATTGTACACTGGGACACTGCCAGGTTCTGCTCAATGCCTATGGGCGCAGGGTTAATACTGGATGCGGTGGGGAGATCCACGGGTCTCAGGACAGGACAATACCGGTGCAGAGCCTGGATCTGCTCAGGGCTCTGGATATCTCGGCAGACTTCCTGGGAAAGGCAGGAGAAGTTGTCTAACAGTTCCCCCATGCATGCTTTCAGTTGGTTCCTCTCTGACAATAGTTTCTCTTTCTCACACACCTGGACAACAGAGACAACAGAGACAAAAGAGAAGGACTGATCAGGGCTGAACTGGAGGACCAAGACCTCACGGCTGGGGCTTTTCTAATATTTGTTTTCTCATCCAACATTGTAACACAACGAGTGAACGACTAGGTCAGGACCAACAAATTAAAAACAAAAAAGTTACATCTGGATGTATCTATATCTATATTGGAGCCCGAGTGGTGAAGTGGTTTCGAGCTCTGGAGCTAATCAAAAGATCAGCAGTTTGAATCTACCAGTTGGTCCTTTGAAATCTTACGGGGCATGTCTGCTCTGTCCTATAGAGTCAGAATAGACTTGAAGGCAGTTTACATAAATACATAAACCTTAGTGGTGTAGTGGTTAGGTGCTGTGGCTGCTAAACAAAAGATTAGCAGTTCGAATTTACCAGGTGCTGCTTGGAAACTCTATGGGGCAGTTCTACTCTTTTCTGCAGGGTTGCTATGAGTTGGAATTGACTCAAAGGCACCACAGTGGTTTTGGTTTGTCTCTCTCTTTACATCTCCATGAAGCCTGGGTACATGCCTCTGCCAAGTGTCACATCTGAGGAGCCCATCTGGATGTGCTGCTGACCTTGATACCTTCCCCATGGTATCTCTTCATCCCATTTGCAGGCCCAGATTACTGACCAGAAAATTCACCACTGACCAAAAAGCTGCAGAGTGCTCACATTTTGGTTTCCTGGAATTTGAAGTTTAAGAGAGAATCAAGTGGAAACCTTTTAGTCCCAAACCCTGTGGTATAAAATCTCTCTGATACGTTGCCATTTCTGAAGGTCAAAAATAATGGGCTGTTATCAAGTTCCTAGGGTCTGAGTTAGCAGCAGCCGGCTCTTTCACCTCTGCAGCGGAGCAGGTTAGATACTTTAGGACTTGCTTTAGGAGAGTCAAGTCAGCGCACCGTTTCATTCTGGAAACAGGCAGGGCAGACAGAAGAGACTGAGCCCTTACATTAACCCAAGGTCTAAGACTTGTTCTCTCTTAAACAAATCCCATGTATGTTTGTGTTACTAAAACTCATCACCCCACCTCAGAAATGAATTTAGCTACCAGAGAGGAGACTGATCAAAGCTGTGAGAAGACTAAAGGAAGCACTGAACTAAAGCCAGTCCACACCCTCCACATTCGAGTCAAGTGAGGAGATGAGGAGGTCCCAGGCAATAAGCTGAGTGGAGAGACCCGGCATCTGAAAGCAGTGTGAGCCAGGCCGGGCAAGAGGGGTGAGGAGAGGGCGGCAAGCAGAGCCAGCGCACAGACTCGCAGGAAGGCTGGGTCTCCCACACGGGAGCTGCACGTGCAGTGAAGCAAACGCAATCTGGCCGGCGGCGTGGGCATGTGTGTCTGCAAGAGAGATTTACACGGGAAAGGGCACCTGCTAAAATATTTATAAATTGATCAAGAAAACATGTTTTAAAAATGAAAAATAAACAGATGTACAAGTGCAACTCGAGAGAAATACATTATGCGAGTTTGCAGAAGCTGAGTGGCAGGCAGGAGACTGAGTGGGAGTGCGGAGTTAGCACGCTGCCGGCTGTGCAGAGCAGGACCCTGCCAACTGGGTGGAGAGTGACTCTGAGGACTGTCTGGGGCGAGACCCTGTGTGCCGTGGAGGGGGTGGACCCCGAGGGCTTGTGTGGGACGGGACCCTGTGGGCTGTTAGGGTGGGACCCTGAAAACTGTGGGGTGGCAACCCAGCCCAGTGGAGGTGGAAGCTGTCCTCACCTGCCAGCGCCATCCTAGCCACTTAGATCAGGAGTGTGTGTGTACACAGTCTCCTGCGAGGGAGTGCTGGATAAAAAACAAAACATATCCTGGGTGACCTCCTTGGGAAAAAGTCTTACACATGTAGCTATGCACTCCGGATATTTCCAACTTTTACGTGGCAATATGCAAAGCAGGGGGCAACACCTCTCAGCACCAGGAGTGGGATCCTAGACTCGATGCTGCCACGTCACCTTGGTCAAGGCACCAACCCCTCCATGTCTACTCATCTGTAAAACGTTCAGGGCCACTTGATAGGGGGAAAGCAATGGGGTGCCACATGTAAGAGTGTTTCCTATTCCTGCGGAAAATACGGGTGATTAATTATTCTGCCACCTGAAGAGGAGCGCGGGGGCAGTAACTAGCACTCCACGTGGGTTAAGACCCTGAAGACTCTCACCAGGTGCTTGGCTCAGTCTTGCCTGGCTGCCCACCCAAGCCCAGCAGGCTTTCAGAAGACCCACCCCCACCAGCAGGAACGTGTTACTTCCTTAGGAAGCTTCTGTTAATATGTTGTGAAAATAATGTTAAAGAAAAATTTGGAAGAAAAAAAGAAACTCATAATCCTGTCACCCAAATAATCACAATCTGCAGGCAACAAACATTTTCTGAGAGTCTCCAAGGGGCAGTGGATGTTCAGAGATGATCAAGACTGCTGTTATCCTTGAGGAAGTTATAGTTTAGGGATGAGGGGAGAGAGGAGGCAGACAGACAAAGATAATCCAGACTGAGGAGCCCTGGTGGAGCAGTGGGTAAGCGCTTGGCTGCTAGTGGAAAGGTCGGCGGTTTGAACCTACTAGTCTCTCTGGGGGAAAAAAAGACCTGGTGATCTGCATCTGTAAAGATTACAGGCTCCCAAACTCTATAGGGTAGTTCTAGTCTGTCCTACAGGGTTGCTGAGTTGGAATTGACTTGTCTGCAGCAGGAATGTGATAAGCATGACATCAGAGGTCAGGATAGGGCAGGGAAGGTAGTCTTCCTGGAGAGGTGACATTTGAACTGATTCTTAAAGGGGATGGATGGGAGAGAAAAAGATTGAGGAAACAATATAGGCACAATCACAGATTCTGAAACAGCAGGAGATGAGGCTGTTGTTTCAGACAGCTTGATTCCATTTGGGGAGGGGAGGGATGGGGATGCTGGAGGAAGAGCTACAGACGTTATTAGGGAGGGCATGCCACATTTTGCTAAGAAGCCTGTGTTTTATTTTGTAGGTGAGCCACTGACCATGGGTAGATTTTCTCTGCTTGGTTGGTGTTTAAAAAAAAAATTTTTTTTTGAAAAAAGATGTGTAGGTCCAGAAGTATCCTGATAATATGTACCATTTTTATAGGCCTTTCAAATATCTAATCCTTGCTCACAGGTTCTAACTGGGATAGTGGCTTACTATGAGGCAAAGAATAGCTGCAGTACTCTGAGGACCTAGGCTTAGATCATAACCACACTGTGTGGTCTTCCTCTTCTTTAGCCTGACACAGACATGGCACTCGAGCTGACTTTCCAGTATGTGGACAGCAGAAAGGTTGAGATGAATGAGGTGGATGTGGTTACCCTCAATACTGCAGTGTGGAGCCAGCGGCTGCCTGGATTTACCTCCTGTAGCTCAGGGTCACTTATCAACGTGAAGAGCTCCCAGTCTGAAGGAGTTTGGGAGCCAGGACAAAACATTCTCAGACATGGAAAGAGGTGAAAGCCATTTTGAGACAGAGTTGCAAAATCAGGGACCCTGGGGCTATGAAGGGCTTTAGCAGATCATGTGGCTGGACACTTGCCTTGCAGTAATAAGATGTCCAATCCCTATCCTACACTCTTATGCTGCAAGGCAGGAGAAAGTAGTGTTGAAAACACAGGATTTGGAATCACACAAATGGGTTTGTATTCAAGTTCTGCTGCATACCGGGAAATTACTAACCTCTGGGAAACCCTGGTGGCACAGTGGTTAAGTCCTATGTCTGCTAACCCGAAGGTCAGCAGTTCAAATCTGCCAGGTGCTCCTTGGAAACTCTACAGGCAGTTCTATTCTGACCTCTAAGGTGGCCCTGACTTGGGCAGTGGGTTTGGGTTTGGGTTTGGGTTTTGGTGCACTGTAGTTGCCTCCTCTGCAAAGGGAATTAAAATGGTACCTATCTCAGAAGGTTGATGTGAGGATTCAATGTGATGACCCACAAAAACAGTTAAGAATAATGTCTGGTTTATACATGCATGCAATCGTACCTGGTTAGCTATTATAACATATGGATTGCGAAATTAAAAAAAGGAGTGTTTCTATATATATAGCTGTAGAGTAGAAAATATTGACTCCACCTGCACACACACACACAAATAAACATAAAGCTATTACTGTTGTTGAGAAAGTTGTTTAAACAGAAACCCTAACTACCCGTGAAGGGTGACCCCTTTGTCTACCTCTATAGCCTCCACTAGAGGAACTTTACATTAGACCTGGTTGCTTCAGGTTGCTGATTGCAACAGGCTGGCCAACTCACCAATTTACGGATTTCACATTCTAAATTCTGAATACAGTCCAGTTTCCTCTTTCGGCAGCGCTGGGCCGCGATGCGGTTCTTGCTGCGCCGTCGGACATCATGAATGAACTCTAACTGTTCTGAGGTTAACTTGTGCATCTTAATCATCATCTGGAAATCGTTCCTTGGAAGATCTGTGATTTGATCTACAGGAAAGGGAAGTTTGACCTGAAACCAAGAATAACAGACTATGACTATGACAGCTGGGTTATGATTTTAATTCTGGCAGGTGGAATATCAAAAAATACTAAAACATCTTTTTTTTTTTTTTTAAAGAAGATGGATTACTATGGAAACCACTGAAAGCAAGCAATGATTACTTCTTTCCAACAAAAATAAGATGTAATCTTTGGGTAATCAAGCAAAACACAAATATAGATATCACAATGTGTTCTCATTCTTGAGATCTTTGAAGCAAATGGCATGGAAAATACTGGAAAATGAGTAATTTTTCATTGCTGTAGCAATTTTGTAACAAGGAGTCTGGACCTACATTTACTTGAAACTTAACTTCCAGAAGACATTAACTAAATAAAACTACAAGTTACAGACTTGAATGAAAGGAATATCCTACATCTTTAAGATACTGGAAAGATAAAACAAGATGATTCCTTGTTATAATAGGGTAAGGGAGATATGTGGAGATTGATCCCAGTAGACTATACCAGGGTGGACTAGGAGGCAGAAGAGCTGGGCTTTGGTCCTTCTTACCAGACCTGAGACTTCGGGCAAGACATTTTTCCTCTCTGAGTCTCAATTTCCTTAATCTGCAAAATGGGCAATCTGGTCCTCTGTTGTATCTAAGTATTAGAAATTATGGCAATTTTCCCCAAAATGGCCACCTCATTTCACACGTTCTTTTACGTGAAATTGAAATTCTTCTGTCAAGAGATGGGGTGCATGTTACCACTTCTTGACCAGTTGAATGGAGCAGAAGTAGTGGTGTGTAATTTCTGAGGCTTGGTACTAAATGGCCTGCAGCTTCCTCTTAGACCTCTCAGATTGTTCACTCTGGAGAAATCAGCTGTCATGCCTCGAGGACCCTCAAGCAGCCCTTTGGAGGGGCCCATGTGGGAAGGAACTGATGCCCCAGCCAACAACCAGCATTAACTTGCCAGCCACATCAATGAGTTACTTTTGAAGTGGATTCTCCAGCCCCACTCAAGCTTTCAGTGACTGTATCCCTAGTCAGAAACCCTGGTGGCACAGTGGTTAAGTGCTTTATCTGCTAAACAAAAGGTCAGCAGTTTGAATCCACCACGTGCTCCTTGGAAACTCTATGAAGCAGTTCCACTTTGTCCTATAAATTTGCTAGGAGACAGAATCAATTTGACAGCAGTGGGCTTGGTTTGGTTTGGTAGCCCTAGTCAACATCTGACTTCAGTTTCATGAGAGACTCCAAGTCAGAATTGCCTAGATAGTAATCCCCCAATTCCTGACCCACAGAAATCTGAGAGATGTCAAATGATTACTACTGTTTTAAGCCACTAAAGTTTTGGGTTTTTTGTTATGCAGCAATATCTAAAAAAAAAAAAAATGCAGGTAGAGTTTATGCTGGTGGAGTGGTAGTTAAGAACTATGGCTGATAACCAAAAGGCTGGTAGTCTGAATTTACCAGATGTTCCTTGGAAACTCTATAAGGCAGTTCTACTCTGTCCTATGGGGTTGCTATGCATTGGAATCAGCTTGACTACAACAAGAATATTTACACTGGTGGGTTAGTGGTTAAGAGCTAAGGCTGTTAATCAAAATCTCAGCAGTTCGAATCCACTGGGTGCTCCTTGGAGACTCTATGGGGCACTTCTAGTCTGTCATACATGGGCACCCATGAGTCAGAACTGGGCTGACAGGAACAGGTTTTGGATTTTTTTACTCTCAAGGAGATTCCTACTTTTAAACACTTGACACATCCATATTATCCAAAGACAGGACATAATCTCTATAGGGGTGGATCTGTGTTCTTCCTGAATTCTGATAAATTGTTGGTTATGACCTTGTGGCATGTTAGAAATATTAAGAATAGCAACTGATGAAAATGAGCACGTGTGACAGCTACTGGTGCCGACAGTGAGCAGTGGAGCCCACTGCTGCTCTCGGGCCCTTGCAGCCCTCATGAGGTACACAGCACCTTCCAGCAGTTTGTCTCTACTCATTCCAAGGTTTTTGCTGACAATGCAGCAACTTCTGAGGCTAGGTAATAAAAGGGTTCAGTTCTGGTCCTGCTGTAGAAGCTTCTAGAAAAAGGAAGATCATGTGTTGCTAGGTCAAGAGATGAAGTGTTTCCCAGGTCAGACTGCTTAGTTCTTCCTCATATTAGAGTCTAGACCGGAGCCCTGAGTAACAGCTCGGCTACTAACCAAAAGGTCAGCAGTTGGAATCCAGCAACTGCTTCTTGGAAACCCTACGGGGCTGTTCTTCTCTGTCCCGTAGGGTCACTATGAGTCAGAATTAACTCAACAACAGGTTTTCTTTTCTTTTTTTTTTTTTTTTTAGGTACACCAGCAGATGGCACTATAAATCTAAAAACTTCCTTCAAGGTCTAGCCCTGACCAGAAAAACCCAAGCCCGCTGATGTCGTCAACTCCTAGAGATGCTCCAGGACAGAACAAAAATGCCCTATAGAGTTTCTAAATCACAGCTGGTGTTTCAGTTAGTAGTCAAACTCTTAACCATTACACCATTAGGGTCTCCCTCGTGCTGATGGCACTGTCCAGTATCAATACGTGAGCCACAAATGTAGTGTAAAGCTTTCTGGTAGTCACACCACAAACGTAATGGAAAATTTTCTGGTAACCATATTTTAATAAGTACAAAAAATGATGAAGTTAATTGTAATATATTTTTGCTTAACCCAATATGTAACACAGATTTTCATGTTACCAATATAAAAACTTATATATATATATATATATATAAATATATGTTTGTGCTGACTGTTCAAAATGCAAAGCACATTTGGCATTCAGCACAGCACAGTTCAGACTGACCATGTTTCAGGTGTTCAACAGTTGCATGTGGCTGCTGGCTGCTGTGCTGGAGGGCACAGCTCTAGAAGACTGAGCAAACAGACCTGCATGAACCTGAGCAACACGAAAGATGGAAGAGCTGGATTTAGCTTATCAAAATACTTCTAGGGGGAAAGCAACTTCTCTTTAGCATTTCTGTAAGCTGCTTGCATGGCTGCAGTGTTAAATCTGTGTTTTTCCAGGGAGTGACCATGAAGATACTTCATCCTAAGCTAAGGCTTTTCCTTGGTTGCATCAGACGCAGGCAACATGAGTCCAGATCCTGACATTTGTGGCTAGTTAATACCCATGCACAAAGGCAGACATACTAAACAGTCATTTGACTTTTCTGTGGCTGAGTGTAACTTGTCAGATGACTTCATTGCCATGAGCCTGCATGATGTGGCATTTGCCGAAGCCTCCCATATGTGCTCTGATATAACTTCCACATGGTGAACTCTGCCCCAAATCACCTGTAAAATTCTGGCCCAAGGAAGCAAAATTGCAATAAGGCACTTTATACCACTCTCAGTTCAGCCCGACTCCAACTGCTAAAGACAGGAGCCAGCACAAACAGCTCCTTGTTATAGGCTCAGGAAAGGTTTCTGTCCATGGAGCTGTGTTTGCACAGGGCTTATAATGATATGAAAGAATGTTTGATTTCCCTTTTATACTCTGTGGATAACAGACACTCAGATCCTGGACAGAGCCTAAGTAACACAGAGGTCTGTCTGTTAAGAGACATGGATGTTTCAACATCAGGCAAGAGTCGTGTTTGCACAGCAGAGGTTGCAGCACTTCTGGGGGTTGTGAGCTCCCCCCTCTGTTGACAACAAAGGGATCTGCTTCAGCCCTAAACAGTGTTTACTTATTTTCAGAAAGAAAATATACCTATAGCTTGGGCCACAGGGGAAGTCAAAAGGGCTTCTACATCAAGAGCTACTGTATTTACAATCATCCAGACAGCAAATATAAAACACTAAGGAAGCAGGACAGAGAGCTGACAGAAACAATCAACAGTTAGTTTCAAAGTCCTCAAAGCAGAGGGCTATATAAAATTAGAGCAGAGCTGTTGCAACTGAAGCTGCTTTTTAAAGGTCAAAGAAAAACAGCCATAGACTTTCTTTTGTGTGAAAAACAAACAAACAAAAAAAACTCAAAAAACCCAGACCTTGTTTCTCTCTAAAAGATTTGGTTTCCCCTCTAGAAAGGGAGACATTATGTTGACTAATGAAAGGGGAGCCCCTGAAGTGTTCCTGGAAAGGCACAGTGACAGCTTTACCACTCCCATTTATTACTTTCAGAGTAAGTTCCACGTACATCGGTATGTTCCCTGGAGGTCAGAAGCAACCACTGACCCTTCAGTCCTCTCATGGAGCTTGAAGCAGATTCTACTCACAGGCTCCTGGGCACCCAAACATCACCACCCAAACAAAACAAAACAAAACACCATATCAGTTGCTGTCACATAGAGTCTGACTCATCACGGTCCCATGTGTATCAGAGTAGAAATGTACTCCACAGGGCTTTCAAAGACTGATTTTTGTACATAGCTCTCCAGGCCTTTCTTCACAGGCACATCTGAACAGACTTGCATCTCCTACCCTTTGTTTAGTAGCACCCAACAGGGACCTTGGAAAGCCCAAACACATCCCTTTCTTCCAGGGAATTATTTCAGCCTAAATAGGCCCCCAAAGGCTTAACATCTCACTTATGATCTCTGTACATGTTTATTCTTCCAGGATTTTGTTTCTCAGTATTGGCTTAACTTTTCATCCCCTACCTACCCACTGCTATACCCACTGCCATCGAGTCAACTCTGACTCACAGAGACCCTATAGGACAGAGTAGAGCTGCCCCATAACGTTTCCAAGGAGCACCTGACAGATTCGAACTGCCAGCCTCATGGTCAGCAGATGCAGTACTTAGCCACTACATCATCAAGGTTTCCTTTCATCCCCTGGACTCTCATAAATAGTGCAAAAACACCTCCCTTGACAAGACGACGAGTCCCGCCAATCATCAGCATCACTTGTCAGATTGGCTTCTGCTTATGTTCAGCCCACCACATGTGGCTCCAGTTGAGCAAGATGCAAACACAGGTAAGGGCACATGTGGTTTGCAGGTGCTGATTTCTCTGTTTGCCACGGGGCTGCTGCAGAGGTGCTGTTGGCCTGCCACTCTGGTTCTTAGGACAGCTTAGAGTCAAGGGCAGCCGTGAGTCAGCAGGCCGAAGGCCACACTGGGCACTTTAGGCCCACATCACAGGTTGTATAATATGCTCCTGTTGATTTTAAGAGCAGTCCTAGCAAAGTGCTGACTCTTCCCTTCCTTCTGGAGCATGGCAGGAGGAGGAGAACCAAAGGACAGTTTTTAGCACTGTAACTGCACCACATATACCTCCTTGGGTGCTGTACCCACCGGTGAGAGGCAGGGCTGAATGGAAGATGCCACAGGCCAGAACCGGGATGCCAGCTCTTTGCCAGCTTTCCTTTCTCACCAAGCAGAAACCATCATCCTCTTTCAGTTTTTTTTAAAAAAATTCAGAATTTAAGAAATGCAAATTTTCAGAAAATTTAAATATGAGAAAGGAAGGGAAAAAACATTCCCCACCCCTAAACCAGGACTCTATGGATTTCCCTGTGCTCTCTGTTCTCTGCATAGCTTCTGCAGAGCTGTCTTCAGACTGCGATTTTTATCTTGCCTGACTGTGGCCTCTTAACACATATTTCACTTGCCTGGTGTCTTTGATTTGCTGTTGTGTGGTTTGCTGGAGAAGCAGGATGGAGCTGCACAGTTTGCAGAAAGAGCTGAAAACAAGCATTGATGTCCTCCAGAAATCCCACTGGAAGGCTGATTTGTGAACATTTTTTCTTATCTTATGACCAGATGTTGGGCAGAAACCGCAGGAAAGAGAAGGGCAGGGTCAACCTAACACAACACCCTGAGGCAACCTCACAAGCCTTTAACACCTGTGCTCTTACAACGCCCTCAGAGCCTGGTGAGTTGTGAAGGAGGGACGGGGACCTCCTTGGACTGGTGCTGAACTGGAACAGCTGGAATGGGAACAGCTAGCTCAGGAAGATGCCAATGACAAAATCTTCCCATCCAGACTATGAAATATTTCCTGAACAATTCCTTCTGCCTTCTCTTCTCTGGAATAAACATAGGCCACCTGGGATCTAGTCATGATCCTGCAATTAATTAGCTGTGTGATCTCAGGCAGGTCCATTCATTCTCCCTGCTAAAGTTCTTTGAGGATCTGTGAGTCAGAGGAAGGTAATACCTGCCCTACTTAGCTTAGCCCCACCCTGATGGTGCAAGAGCTTCAGCTGCTAACCAAAAGGTCAGCAGTTCAAATCTACCAATCACTCCTTGGAAACCCCAGGGAAGTAGTTCTACCCTGTTCTATGAGGCTGCTATGAATTGGAATGGATTTGACAGCAATGGGTTTGTTTTGTTTTTGTTTTAGCTTACAGGGTTGTTACCAAGAACAAAATTGCATCATGGATAGAGAAAGTGCTTTGAAAAGTTTGCACTACCTTATAGACAAGAGATATTAATATTGTTATTTGCACTGATCAATCCTATCTTTCCTTGTCACATAGTTTCTTGTTCCCAATGTCAAGCATGCTTTGATGCTCCAGATGCTAAGAATTTTTTTTTTCCTATGAAACATGGAAACCCTGTTTTGATTAGAAATATGGCTGATTTCTATGCCACCCAGCATGATTTACCAGACCAATTTACCAGACCAATTACAGGCACTTCAAAAAGCATGTCTGATTCACCAAACTACAAAAGCAATTGTTAAAATTTTATATGTAGAAGTTTCTGGAAGTTAGCACTGGAGTGGGAAGTGCTAGACTTAGACACAACTCTTTCATTCTCTACCATTTCAGTTTTTGCTCTAGACATCATCTGTTTCTATCTTCTTTTTTCTCTCTCACATACACATACCCTAAAACAAGTTCAATTAATCAGTGCCTTTGTGTACGCAAATCAATTGCCTTTCTAGTGCTTCTTTACTAAAACCTGCAATTAATTAGAAATGCTTGAGTTTGAAACAGTCTAACCAAGAAGCTTACTACCTGGAAGATGCTTGTGACTTTTCTGTAATTTTCAAGTTTTGTAAATGAACCTGTAAACCACAGCAAGACCATTTTGTGCCCACTGTGATGGCAAGAATAAAAAAGACAAACAATAACCAGTGTTGATGAGAATGTGGAAAAATGAGGTCTCTCACGTCCTGTGGGTGAAACACAAAATGGTAAAGCCACACTGGAAAATATGGCAGTTTTGCAAAAGATGAAGCACAGAGTTACCACACAATTCAGCAATTCCACTCCTAGGTACATACCCAAGAGAATTAAAAATGCATTTCTATGCAAAAACTTGCTGACAGCAGCATTATTCATAAGAGCAAAAAAAAGTGGCAACAACCGAAATATACATCAAGCAATGAATGCATAAATAAAATAGGGTATATTCATAGAATGGAATATTGTTTGGAAAAACGAAAAAGACTGAAGCTTAAAAACACTATGCTAAGTGCACAAAGCCAGACATCAACATCACATATTACAGGATTCCATTTACAAGGAATGTGTAGCGTATGGGGATCTACAGACACAGAAAACGGATTAGTGATTGCCTGGGGCTGATGGGAGGCGGCAATGGAAAGTCACTGCTCGTGGGTATAGGGTTTCTTTTTGTGATAATGCTGATGTTCTGGTAATTGATAGTGGTGATAGTTACAGAACTAAAAACCATTGAATTGTATGCTTTAGAAATGTGAATTTTACGGTGAATGGACTATATCTCAATGAAAACATGAACTTGTGTTAGATATATCTGTTGTTATCAAGATGAATTTTGACTCACAACAGCCCTATAGGACAGGGTAAAAGTGTTCTATAGGGTTTCCAGGCCTGTAATCTCGAAACATGGAAGCAGACTGCCACATCTGTCTCCCGTGGAATGGGTGGTGGGTTGAAACCACCAACTTTTTGGTTAATAGCCAAGCGCTTAACTACTGTGCCACCAGGGGGCTCCCTGTATTTGACGTATGCATATGAAATTTAAACATTACAAATACGTAGCAATGAAACTTTCCCTGTTCTCATTCCCTTCAACTTTACCTCCATTTTATTTTCTATCCTACACTTTATTATTTTAACATGTATAGTTATGAAACTAGGGCCTTTTAAGGCATGTTGTTCTGTGACTTTTTCCATCTAATACGATCTATTCATTTTTCATCTGAAATAAAAAAATTCTCATGCTGATTGCTTAAGTAATACACTAAACCCAGAAGTTATAAAGAAAGATAATCTGACTGTGTAAAACTTAGTTTTTTTTTAACCATAAAACTAGAACATAGGCAACATTTATGAGACAGAGTTAATATTCCTGACATTAAGGGCTTCAAGTTTCTATAACAAACAAACAAACCAAAAGACAAACGGCACAGATATGGGAAATGTAGACAGTGACTAGACAGAAGAAAAGATGTCAACCTAATCAGCAGTCAGGGAGACGTACAGTGAGTCACCACTCTTTGCCTATCAGGCTGCAAAAATGATACAGACTGGTAACAACACTGGCAAGAGCAGGGGAGAATGGACACTCGTGATCTGCTGACAGAATACGTAAATTGCTACAACCTTTTGGAAGGGCAATCCTGAAGTATTTAATAAATGAGCACAACCTTTAACCCACTAACGGGACTCTATCCCACAGAAATAAAAGCATTATTACTAAAGGTTGCCAAGAATGTTTACTGCAGTAACATTTTGAAGAGAGGAAAAAAGTGAGAACAACTAGAAGGAACATTGATAGGTGATGGCTGGCTAAATTGTGATTTATGGAAATCATAATATTATAAAAGGCAGTCATTAGCCCTATAATGGTTAGCCTAGAGGCATGTACACAGTAGATATCTAGATGTAAAAAGCAAGTTGCTGAGTAACTGTATGGTATAATGCCATTAGAAAATAAACTACAAATCTCTATAATGTGATTACACTTATATATTATTGTAGGCACACAGAGAGAGTCTGTTAAGTGTGGTATGTCAGGGGTTGGGTATGCTGTGTGTTATTATTAAAAGAAATATTCTTAAGAAGCTGATTGTTTGATAAAGGAAAACACTGCGCATATAAGCTATCTTCAAAGCTAAGGAACAGTTAAAGAAAGATGGAGAAAAATTCAATGAAGTGTTACTTAACATGGCATAACAAGAACATCTTACAGAACACAAGGTATGCTGGCAGTTATTTGACCTGGTATTTGGCTCCTTATAGATGTGCAGGAAGACAGACTGGGAAGGAGGGTGGGCCTGACAGTTTGAGATTATCAGCCAGCAAGAGGTAGAAACTCTCGGTTTTCGACTCCAGTGTTTCTTTGGGAATTGCTTGAAAGAGAAAGGCACCTGGACTTCATATACAACAAGTTCAAGGCATAATTAGCTCTATTTCCTTTCTTCACTAATGCCGCACATAACTGAGTGTCTCTCCCAGACGCAAATGAAGAAACATGTTTTATTTAGTTTTGCTAACACCTAATGCTTTCAAGACTGTCACTGCTCTAGTTCACTGGTAGATATCTTGGTTCCGCGAGTTAAGCAGGCAATGGTAGCTAGCACAGAGCACACACTGAGTAGATATGGGTTTCTTCTGGATGGGTTCAGGAGATAAAGTGAGGACTCAAATCGCACAGGATCTGCCTATGTCATTTCTGGGAACATCAGTTCCACTAGGGCCAAAGTAACTCCCAAAGGCAAATCATTAACTCAAAGAGGAAAAGAGGAAGCTGTCTCTAAGGGACGTAGGCTGAGTCCCTGAGACAGTTCTTGGAAAACCTAAACATCTTTAGAAAATGTATAATGTCATACTGGGAACAATCTTAGCTTTACTGTAACTGTTGTAATTGTCACTAGGTGCCATTAAGTCAATTCTGACTCATAGTGACCCCATGTGAGAGCACAACTGCCTCATAGGGCTTTCTAGGGTGGTAATTTTTACAGGAATGGTCATCAGGCCTTCTTCTGCAGAGCTGCTGGGTGGATTTGAACTGACAGCCTTTCAGTTAGCAGCTGAGCACTTAAATGCTTGCACCACTCGAGCTCTTATCCAAAATGTACTACTGAGAGAGGCTAAAGGTGATTTCTGAAATGTGGAGAACTTTGGTGAATGTCAGTTCCTTTTTCACTGAGCTTTGGTGAATGTCATTTCCTTTTTCACTGTTTAGAAATATAAATGAAAGATTACTTTTGAAAAGTAAAAATAAAAACATTTTCAAAATCAGGAATATTTTTGCAGAGGAAACTAGTCCTGTTATTAACTATCATTTAGGCTGACTATGTCCTCCTTTTCACTGACTGAACTATTTTCGGTTCGGGCAGGCAAATGCTATGGCCTGAACACAGGAAAAACACATGTGCTTTTGGTCAGGCTTTTCATTCCAAGAAGTGACTTGACGCTCTCTTCTGTGATACAGAAGAGTAAAAGGAGAGTTATCCAATACTGACAGTTTCTGAAATGTATATGCAAATGTCATAAAAACACAGACCTCTGAAGCTGAATGGCGGGTCTCCCCTTTAAGAGACAAAAACATAGACGGGGAGGTATTTGTCCTGCTGACTCTGCTGAGGAACTGGACCCAGCGACTCGGCTTCTGCATTGGGCACGCTCATTAAGAGTTTCAAGAGATAAAAACAAACCTCACAAAGCTGTGGTCAGACAGAGTGAATGAGTGAGGACAGAATGTAACCTTTCACTGTGCAAAACCTCAATCTTCTGGAGTCAGGGACACAGATGTGAGTTTGGCTTGAGGCACTGGGCACAGCTCTCCATCCTTAGTCTCAGGGAACATGGTGTATGCAATTGGGAACAGTTCCCCTTCAAATTTCCTTTTTGTCTTTTTAGATAAATTAAATCATTTCACTATTTTTCTTTCTCTGTTTCTGCCAGGCAGTAACAGAGGAGCAGACTCCAGACTAGCCAGCAAAGAAGAGGAAGTGACCACAGGGTATTTTTGCAGCCGGCACAGTGAGCTTGAGAATCTATATTCAAAACACACCCAAACTAAAACCTCATGTGCTTCTTGTCAAATTTGCAAGAGGCTGAATAATCCACATGTGGCTCTGTGAGAAGCTACGCGCCCCACGTGGCATTCCCACTGTTTGGTTTGGCTAACAGCCTCTATCTTTCCAGGGACTGGTGCAAACGGTTAATGTGCACAGCTACTACCAGGGGTTTGGAAGTTCACATTGTCAGAGGCACCCCAGAAGAAAGGCTTGATGACTACTGAAAAACCAGCCACTGAAAACCCTATGGCGTCCAGTTCCATTCTACTCTGACACACATGAATCAGGGTTCACATGACAACTGGGTTAACTGGCTTAATATCCAGCAAGCATAGAAGACCAGTGAGGGCACTGGTTTTGGGAGGAACATGCTTCATTTCTTCCTATGTTTCGTGTGTCAACAGCTGTCAGGAGGGACTTCTGATGGAGTCGGCATGCTCCTGTTTCTGAGGCAGGTCTGAGACACTGGTGGCAGTCCTGTGTTATTTTCTTGCCAATCTTGACACAGGTCTCCCTTAGAATCTTTCTCTGGAGCTGTTATGTTACCATGGAAGGGAAAACATGGGGGCTTCCATTCTTTTCTCTCTTCAGTCAAATAAGCCTTGCTCAGGCTGTGGCCAGTATTGCTTCTGTTCCTTCTTCTCTAGTAATGAGAAGATGTGGAAGATCACTTGGGGATTTGTACCTGAAAGCACCTTGTTTTCAGTGTCAACAAAATCTGTTATGTAATCCCACGACTCCTCAAAATGACTTCCCATCATTTGTGAGGAGCCTGGGAAATGATCCACGATACAGAGATCTGTGACAGTTCTACAGTCACCCTGACCAGGACAGATGATGAGTTGGTTATAACCAGCCTTGTAAGAGAGATGGGACAGCCCTTGGGTCATCTGTTGACAAGGAAAATGTAAACGGTGCTGAGAAAGCACCTGTTTAGTGTTGACCTATCTCATTTCAATCAATCAGTTTTGACAGACATTCTACCTTTCCCTGTACACTGAGAGGGTGAAGAGCAGAATGAGAGTGTGGACAACAGCATCCCTGCAAAGCAGACGGAGGAGAAAGGAGTCAGGGAGAAGGCAGGGGTGGGGGTTCGAAGTACTTGAGCATGCTTTCATTTTCATGTATTATACTGACTTTTTTCCACTAAGTGGTCTGTCTCTGCTTGCTGAGCACTGAAATCTAGATCAAACATCAAGGCTTTCTAGGACAAAAGTGGTTCACTTGGAATTACCTTGAAGCATGCTACCTTGAGGAATGCAGGAGACAGTCTCTTTACTGTCACCTTTAGTTAAGAACAGTCTGGCAGTGGTTGGGTAGCAGGGAGAGGTTACATTGTCCACACAGAGGACTGAGAGACTGGGTCACATGCTTGAATTTACATGGGTTCCCTACCTCCTGGCCCCTGTCCTGCACAGGACACGACTCACTGTCTGCTTCCGAGAACGATCCGGATTCGTCACTGGAGTTGGTTCCATAAGACTGCTCACATTTAATTTGGGGCCGGACTTGGCTGTACATTCCATCTCCCATCAGACCTGGCTCCTGATGTTCTGTGGCAAGGAATCTTGCTCCCTGGGAACAGGGCGAGGAGGAGAACTCGCAGAGAGGCAGGCTGCAGGGAGAGCCCCCGCTCCCATCCTCTGCGTAGGAGTAGGAAGAACACGAGCTGGAAGTCCTGGTTCTGGTCTCCAAGGGGGGTGAGCGAGGGCAGACTTTGATTGGCACTGGGCAGCTGGTATTGGGTCGCATCCTTCCTGGCAAGTGGTCAGCCATCAGTCCACCATGGGCATACGCCTGGGAGCTGGGAAGGGACTGGCCAGCCCCTACCCACAGACCCTTTGGCACCGGCTCAGGGAGGTCTTTGTCCAAGCTGCTCACCCCAGAATATGAATGCACTGCAGTACTCACTTGGTCACAAGTGCTTGAGGAGAAGATGACACTTCTGCGGTCCACCTCTCCTTCCTGCTTACAGAGAGCTTCCAACCCAGGTCCCTTGAGGGGTGATCCCATGGTGAAATTGGATGCATCCTTCTGGCCCACATGGGACTGTCCGTAATTTCCCGTGAAAGGGGTATAGTCAGTTTTAAGGTCACCCTGAGTGATCCCTTTGTCAAAAGGGCATGCTGAACTCCTGGCAAAGTGCTGCTGAGATGTACTGGGTAAGCCAGACAGCTCCACACTTTTTGTTATATTGAATAGAGACCTTAGACAGGAGGGAGAGGTCACGCTTCTGGATCTATCCAGGCAGGCAGCCACGGCAGGGGTGGTGGGGGCAGGGGTGGGGGTGGGGGCAGGGCTGGCCTGTTTCTGGTCCATTTCTACATCCCCCCCTCTGTCCTTGACATCAGACTCATCTCCAGACAGGCAGAGCGTGATGTTCTCTTCCTCGTTCTCTTCACTGGGTGGCTCACTTTTAATCTGTCCTATGGCAAGGCCTGGCTTGAGGCTATTGCCAGAGTTATCTTCACTGAATGTGCTTGCAAAACCTGAGGTACTGTGTGACGATGCGTTATAGACATTCTTGGTACATGCAAGCTGGTATTTCTTGTATCTGGGGTACTGCGTTAACGCGTCCTTTTCTGAGCTCTCCTTGATGTCTGTGGGCACGTCAGATTCGGGCAGCAGGGTTTCTTCCTTTTCTGCTACTGGGGCAGCAGTGGTATCAAAGCTGATAGCGTCGGGAAGCATCTGGTCCCTGGAGCAAGCCATCTTAGCCATCTCTGAGTCCATCGTCTCCTCTTCTTCTTCCTCTTCCTCTCCTGCAGAGTTCTCATGGCCCTCGTGCGAGCGCTGGCACGCGGTGTCCTTTCGGCACACAAACAGGCCATCCTCATTGTTCAGGAGCTGAGTCTGTAGGAAGCTGAAGCAGGAGTCCTCCAGGTTGTGCATGCGCAGGAACTCAGCACAGCGGATGACCTCGCGGATGTTTTCTCTGCTGAGTAACAGCTTGGCAGTGTAGGCAAACTGCAACAGCGGCCCAAAGCCCCTGGCCGTGACCTGCAAAACAAACAGGGAAATTGCCAACATTACCATCAGCACGGCTTTTGTCCTGAATCCCTCAACTGAAGCACAGTGACCAGACAGTATTAATGTTTCAGAATAAAGACTGCAAAGGAGCAGTTAATCTCACACTGGGTCAGCAATGATTCTGTTTCCAATAATTAGTGCCTGTCTTTTGCACGCTACTGCTGTACTTGATCACAGCACAAGCAGAACGGAAAATAACCAGGGTCAAGTGGCTACACAGATGACAACAGGCTCAGTGTTTACACTAATGAAACATCCTGGCAAAAATGCACAGTAACAATGGGAAGCCTATTAATTTGCCTCTGGATCGGACATGTTGAGAGTTATTCTACATGAGGGGCGGGTGCTGTGACAAGTCTTGCAGTTCACTTGAGCCAAAGAAAGCATTATAGTTCTCTTGTCAAACACCACACTGCAATATGGCCTTGTTGAAGACTGAAAGGCCACGGGGTTTAAAAACAGTTTTTTATCAATTACCATTTTTAAACCAAAATCAAACCAAATTGCTGTCGAGCCAATTCCAACTCACAGTGACCCTACAGGACACGATGGAACTGCCCCATACAGTTTCCAAGGAGTGGCTGGTGGATCTGAACTGCTAGCCTTTGGGTTAGCAGGCAAGTTCTCAATCACTGTACCATCAGAGCTCCTCAATTTTTAAAGAGATGTTAAAAAAACTCCTGTTATGCTCACTCATCAAGGGATCTAGTTGGGACTTGGAGTAATTGTGCCATCCCTGATCTGTAATGCTACCAGAGATGATAAGAATTAAAAGTCATGTTCTAGAAAAACAAATGAACTCTCAGCTCATAAAGAATTGGGGGTGGGGAGAATACAGAGCTAAATACACCAGTTGTCATTTAACTGGTTGAAGCTGCTGAGTGGCCCAGGACATGCGCTATTCCCTTCCCTAATTATTAGCAGCAGCTTTGCCATGCAGCTGTCTTTTCTGGTAAATCTTCAGGGGCTAAGCCTACTGTCATGTGCTGCTCATCCATTACATTTTACACAGATTGAAAATGTGCTCTTTAGGCATGGCCTGCGCGCATGTGCGGGTGTGCACACACGGAATGACAGAGACAATTAAAGATATGTAGCCTAAGGCCAACTGTTTTTCAGATGGAAATGGATTAAGCTTGCTGGTGTTCAGGGCTGGCTTCCCTACCCTGCACACAAAAACATCCACCTTGGAGGTTCTTGCAAGTGGTGCTGACCCCATAGGAATGGGAGGCATGTCTACGAATCATGTGTGCAAGTCAGATGAAAATGCAATCAGAAGGTTCTTGCTGAAAGCTATTGCAGCAGTGATCAAAGATATCCACTGAAGGAATGAGTGCTGATGAGATGAACTGGCAGGCTTTGTAGCTGACTTCCATGCGTTTTAAACTTACTGTAGCACTCAAAGCCAAACGTTTTGCAATGACTTTATTCGTTCTTCCAAACTCAATGTGGACATCAACTCCTTTGGGGAGCCCTCCCCAGTTTTCTTACCGAGAGCATATGACACTATCCTCTTAGCAGTCATAACCAGGGAGGAAATGTCCTTGATTTTCCAGGATGGACCTGATTCTTATGTGTCTGCATTCTTTCCAGTAAGGGAAATTTCTTAAATTTGACTGAATGAGATTGCAGTTGTTAATGCTTTTGATGTATTTGAAATAAAATTTCAAATTAAAAAAAAAAAATTCTGACAGATGAATTGCTATACATGTGGTAAAAGAAAAACCCAAACTGAATGAAAACACGATTGCTGGACCCATATTATAGTTCACCAAGACAGTCACTGCTAACTCATTTTTATTATACTTGTGTCAGTTTGTATGTGAGAGAGTGAGCTCCTTTACTCCACAGAGGATTTCATCTATCTTTGTAACCCACATCCACGCTGGGATCTTTAATATGGTAAACACTTGATTGATGCTTGTATATGACTGAATGTCAAAAGTCTGACTGTGCCCCTAACACACAATTTTAGTGTACAGAAGGTGACAAACTGTTTGGTGGGGGTCATTTCAAACTACTTTTCGAGTAATGCATAGTGCAAACAACCAATCCGATCAATCAACCATTCAAAATCAAGCAAGAGTCTTTATCTTGTTCTCTAATACTAGAATTAACAGAGAGCTCTGGTCTTCTGTCTTACTAAACAGATATGATAATAGATTCAGTAAATATAGTACCCATTCTGTTTTCTCCCAGGAACTTTTAGAAAGGGGTACCAAGGCAAGTAAAACCCTGTTTATAATAACCAAAGAAGATAATGAGAATGCCACATGACCTATTTTCTCATGCAATACAGCCCCACCACCAAGAGATGAACGGTGGAGTGTCTTTCACTACGTTACTAGACCATTTTCTACAGAGTACACATGTTGAATTTTGACAAATGTGTTAACTATGTGGGAAATAGGGAAAACTCATTTCAATATTATTTATGTTTTTCATACAGTTGTTCTCAAGCTTTCATCCTTAGCATTATCACCGCTTCTTATTTTGATGCTGTGGATCTCAGTTCAGCCCTCCCGCTGTGGTGGCTTTTAAACAAAACTTCCAAAGAAGCCAGGGATGGACACAGAAATATTTGATAAGGAAAGAATGTGAAGAACTGCCATTTGCCACATGACTGGAAGAAGTTGGAGAAGGCTTCTCTAAGCAGGGAAGGGCTGGTACTTAAATGTATGAAATAGATTGAGAATGCTGATGAGAAGACACTGCATTCTGGATCAGTGGTGTTCTGACACCATTGATGCTTTCAGCCTTGGGTAGCATAACGATCTCAAAATGATTGTCATGTGGTCATGAAAAGGTCACAGATAAAAGTAGGTTTGAAAACTATCATTCAAGCCCAAGAACAGAGGAGAGGGCATCCACACCGTGAAATGTGAATAGTTCATAGCTAGCTTAGTTTAAATCCTGCTTTGTCATTGTCAATTCTGAAAAATGTTGTACAACTTCTGTGTAAACGCTTTGTCTTGTGAATCTGGACAACACTCCCCAAGTATCTATTAGCACTCAGCACTGTGCTAGCTGGCCCTTGTAACACTCTGCAAGGCAGGTAGTTAAAAGCAAAATCTAAAACCCCATTGCTTTTGAGTTGATTCAGACTTGGAGCGACCTTACTGGACAGGTTAGAACTGCCTCATAGGGTTTCTAAGGCTGTAATTTTTATTGGAGCAGGCTGCCACAACTTTTTCCTGTAAAGTGGCTGGTGGGTTTCAGTTAGCAGCTGAGCATTTAATCACTGTATCACCAGGGCTCCTGAAGGCAAGTATTACCACTCCTATTCTGTAGAAGAGGAAGTGGAGACACAGGGAATTGAAGGAACTTATCCAAGGTCACAGAGCTAGTAGGTGGAGATCTTGGATTCCAACCCATGTCCAGTCACCTGATTTTTCTTCCTGCTAAAGGTGCTATAGAGATGGATAGGTACAAGACTCAAACTTGTGCTCAAGATACCTACAACTTAGCTTTGTAGAAGAGGTGCAAATAAGAAAAGTTAATTATTAAGTAAACAACAATGAAGTGCCATTACAAGATTGCAGGAATAGTTGTCAGCTGGGAAATCTAGGTAATTTCAGGAAAGGAAGTGACCTCTAAAGTCCATGGAGATCACTGTGCAGTCATATCAGAGTATCTGGGATGCAGCAAAATGCTGAGTATGCCTGCTCTGGGTCAAGGGTTGCCTTACTACTCACAGGTACTTTCTGAACTGTCACCAGTGCTCTCACAGTAACCCACTCCGGGGCACTTCAGTCCAATGCTAATAGCTCCAAATATACAAATAGAAAGCAAGTGCCCGATACACCTGCTGGTTAGTGCTAAAACAGGCTGAAGCTCTTTAAATATTAGCTTACCCTCCATCTGGAATAGCTTGCAAAAACAATCTTTCCATTTGTAGAAACCGTTTAAACTCACTGTGAGCAAATATCCAGGTACCAAAGTGAAGCTGCATGTTTAGAAAACTGAGATCACATTGTTATTTACTTTTTTATTCTTAACAAGTTCTTACAATGGGAAAAAATGAGAGAGTGGGAGGTGGAGAATTACACACAAAACTAATGACCCATAAAAATGTTATTAAAAAAGTGATGATCAAAAAGTTAAAATCGAATGAAGTGGAGTAGAAACAGCAAACCAGTTCCATTTCGCTGATGTTAATGGGGCTGCATTCCACTGCATCCAGAGGAGCAGAAACATGCAGCTAAGGTCACTGGTCAGGGACAGTCTAAAGGCAACAAGAAACACATGCAAACTATGATGTCAGCCACAACCTGTGGTAATAGTTTTGCATTTAGAAGGAAATATTTGTATAAATCACTTTGAAGAGAATTTTTTCATCACGGTTAAATGTGGAAGCAGTTGATTTGATTATGTACAATAAACAGTGTGCCACAGGTGAGAGCACACCATACCCCTAAGGCAAAATGGAGCAAGCTGTGTGGGACGGAGGTCTGAGCAGTCAGGAAGTAACACCCACTTGCCCTCTGATTACCCCTGAGGAGCTAATGTCAATCAGCAGCTGACACACAGGGCAAATGGCATTGACTTTTTTAGCATTATGGCCTGAAAGAAATAAAGTCAGGCCAATAAACTCTCATGTTATGATGTAAGTCAACACGCCAACAATGTGTTGAAAATATGACCCATAACCCTAGCCCTTGGTTCTGAAGTATCACCTCTGTGCTGTTGATGAAGGAAATAAGTGATGAAACCTCAACTAGCAGTGGGCATGTTTGGGTGCTGTTTTGCCATGTTGGAGTTCAGTCTTCCATGAGATGTCCATTTTTCTGCTCAGCAGAGCTTATGATGGGAAACTGCTAACAGTTTCATTGCTTGATTGTTACAGGATCAGGTGGTTGGCCTTCAGACGTATACTGAAAACAGGGTTTGAAATTTTCCTGGGACTTTCAACATTATTCTCCACTTAAGTTCTGTGGTTAAGGTATCAGCAGTTGGTTTTGGCAGCACACACACATAGCTGTAGCACTGAAGACCGTCTGCAGGGTGATCAGATAAACTGGGAGACATGTCCCTGGAAAGGGTGGAATGCTTCTTAAAGTTCTTTAGTCGGAGCCTCATAATGGTGAAACTTATATCTTCAACAACACCATATCTGCCTTCCCATTGAATGTGCCATCTCATACACACTGCAGGGATTGGGAAGATGAAGGTAAAAAGCTATGACAATGGGCTTTCTGAAGCAAAGAAGCCATGGACGTTCCTGCCCTGGATTGTAGCTACAGAGCAAAGCACTTGTCAAAAATAGAAAACAACATTGGTGACAACTCATTCTTCCTTTCCACCCCCACACTCCACCACGTCCCACACTGTAGAATGAAGACTGATTTAGCAATGAAAGCATCACTTCTAATCTTAATTTCCTACAATTAACGCCCATATCATCACATTATTTTCTCCCCAAAGCAACATGCTATACAAACACACTACATTTAGGATGTTAAGTCAAATTTGTTAAATTAATTAACCTTGCTATTTCAACAAAGCTTCTGGTCATTTTAGGATTAATTTTAGTTAAAGCCAGAGAAGCTGATCTTATTTTCCATTTCTAAAATAACGAAATAAAAAAACAAGCATTCAAGTTTATTCATACATACAAACACATAACTTCTTTGTTTTTACTAAAGAAAATCACTATCTATGTTAGCAAACATGACTTAAAAACATAGAGGTAAGAGTCTTTTCTTTCCTGTATGGGTTTGAATTTGCATCTGCAACCACAACATAAAGGCCGTCTCATACTTGTTAATCTGCCCGACACTCTACCTGATCATTTAGTTACTTATAATGTTTCATTTATTCATTCACTCATTCATTCATTCAACACCAATGTACTGGGCATTCACTGTGACCCAGGCACTATTTGAGATCTCGGGGAGTCAGCTTTCTGGGATTCAAGTCCTAGTGCTAATCATGTACCAGCTGCATAACTTGGGTTGATTACTTAACCTTTCAGCAATTCATTTTCTTCAGTTGTAAGACTGGGTTACAAGCAGTGCACCTAGCTCTTAGTAAAACCACTGGAACAGGGTTTGGCATTAAGTAACAACTATTATTGCTGTTATTACAAAATGAATAAAACACGATCTTTTTCTCCAAGGAAATAATACGGCAGTGAGGGAAGCAGATGTATAATACAAATTATTACAATGTAATCTATGTATGTCAATGAAGGTTTTTGCAGTGTGCCCTGTTGGTGCAGCGGGTAAGCACTTGGCTGCTAACTGAAAGGTCAGCAGTTTGAATCTACCAGCCCACTCTGTTGAATAAAGATGTGGCAGTATACTTCTGCAAAGACAGAGCCTAGGAAATCATATATGGCAATTCTCCTCTGTCCCATATAGTCACTGGGAGTAGGAAATCAACTCCATGGCAATGGGTTTGGTTTTTAGAGCAGTAATGATAGGTGGATTTGGATTGTATACTTTACCTTATCACAACAAAAAAAAAGTACTTTAAGAGGCTGACCATGTGTTTCAATCCAAAATACCTATGATCCTGCCAGTCACCCTGACTGTCATTCCAGCCCACATAGCTGAGTCCAGTAGCCATGCCAGTGTGCCTTTGTTAACCTCTACCACCTTGGGATGCCATCACCCCCGCGGATCAGGCAGTAATTGCCTAAGGGCTTCTTAGAGGATGTGACATTTGTCTCAAGTGCTGTAAAAGTTGAACAAATAAAGACGGGCTTTTTTGCCCTTTTCACAGAGGGGCCTCTCTGATCCTCTACTCACTGTTGCCTTCCTCACTCAAAATCAGGACTAGTTACATGATTTGTAGGGCCCACTGCAAAGTGGGCCTTTTATTCAGAAATTATTAAGAATTTAAAGATGGTGACCCCAACCAGAAACCAGTTGCTGCTGAATCAATTCTGACTCATGGCAATCCCTTGTATGCAGAGTAGAACTGCACTCCATTGAGTTTTCAATGGCTTTTACTGAGGCCCCTCTAGGTGGGTTCCGACCACTAACCTTTAGGTTAGCGGCTGAGAGCTTACCTGCTGGGGCCCTTCTGAAAATAGGGGCTTGCATAACTGCACCGGTCATATGCTCTTACCTATCCCCTGCCGCTAAATGCTCTCCCTGATCCGCAGGGGTGATGGCATTCCAAGGTGGTAGAGGTTAACAAAGGCATGTTGGCATGTCTACTGGACTCAGCTATGTGGGCTGGAATGACAGTCAGGGTGACTGGCAGGATTATAGGGTATTTTGGATTGAAATACATGGTCAGCCTCTTAAAGAACTTTTTTTTTTATTGTGATAAGGTAAAGTATACAATCCAAATCCACCTATCGGCAGTTCCCTCTGCTCCCCCTACCTGGCTGACCCCGCCCCCCGCAGCATGCTTTTCGTTTCTATTCCATAATTCTAGTGTCCCCTCAACAAGCATGTGTCCCCTCCTCTCTACCCTCTTCTCCCTCATCTAGAAAGACAAGAGACCAGTAGGTCTGCCTCCTATAAATACATAGAACCATAAAGTATGCACATCATATGGTCACACTGTGTCCTTGAATCCAGTCCATTCTTGTCAGAAGAGTTGACCTTCAGAGTCTGAAGAGTTTCCATTTGGGGATAGCAGCAGGTCTAGGGACCATGTTACTAGGGGAGCATCCAGTTAAAGGACTCTTTGATTAGTTAAAAAATCATCTAGGTTGTGAACAAAGACTTGAGTCCATCACAGATGATCATGATCCCTGACTTGAGTTAGTTCAGATATCCAGAGCTCTCTGAAAGAAGTTCTGGGGAACCACTGAGAAGGACCCTATAATAACTTACATTTTTTCACTCAGATTTCTCTAGTCACAGGGTTTGGGACACCCTGTAATTTTTCCTAAATCATGAAATACAAACTTTTTAAAACAAGTAAAACTAAACTACAAAAATAGTTACTCAAATCTCTCTGTCCCTTAAATAATCTTGCTGTTGTTGCTAGTTGCTATTGAGTTGATTCTGACTCATGGCACTCCCATGTGTATAGAGGAGAAGTGCTTCACAGGGATTTCAAGGCTGTGACCTTTCAGAAGCAGATCACCAGACCTGTCTTCTGAGGCAAAACAACTTCAATAAAAAATGATAGGAAAATCTAAATAGTTCTAACAAAATACTAATGATGACTTCCAATATTTAATTTTGGACTGATATTACAAACAAAAGTGCTGGTTATTTGCAATTGTTTCTCAGTCTCATATCCACTCTTTTTATATTCCCTTCAATAATGCTGAGGTATGTATCAGTGTCATGGACTGAATTGTGTCCTCTACCAAAAACGTGTGTAACACTTTGGCTAGGCCATGATTTCTGGTACTGTGTGATGTTCCTATATGTTGTAAATCCTGCCTCTATGATGCTAATGAGGGAGGATGGGTGGCAGTTGTGTTGGTGGGGCAGGGGCAGGATTCAATGTATAAGACTGTGTTATGCCTTGAGGCAATTTCTTGGGATATAAAGGAAAGGGAAGCATACCATCAGGACAGAAGCAGTGCTAGGAACAGAGCATGTCCTTTAGACCTGGGGTTCCTGTGTCTCAGAAGCTCCCAGTCCAGGGAAAGACTGACTACCAGGACCTTCCTCCAGAACCAACAGAGAAAGGTTTCTGCTGGATTTGACACCGTGAATTTGAACTTTTAGTCTACTTTTCTGTGAGAAGTGTTTCTGTTATAGCAGCAATAGACAACTAAGACAGAATTTGGTACAGAATGAGTCAAGTGTTGTTCTAACAGATACCTAAAATGTGGAAGTGGTTTTGAAACTGCCAATGGATAGAAGACTCAGAAGGAATTGAGGAGAACCATTAACACCAAGGAAGGCACAGATGATGAGAAATAACAGTAGTGAACTGGCAACAGAGAACCAGGAGATCAACAACAGACAGTGCTGGAGCTTACCCACAGAGTTAGAGAGCTGAGTGCCTGTGGATCGGAGGCTTTCTGGCAGAGTAGGGGTACCTCCAGGTACTTATTGGGGGAGCTGCAGGTGTGGGTATGAGTCCTGGGCTGAGAGGCCTCAGAAAGCAGAAGCTGGGAGGAGACAAGGAACAAAAGAAGCTGAGCTGCCTCTGTCTGAAAAGGTAAGGCCAGTACCTCTGGGATTTCAAAGGGTGGAGTTATGGCCCCTGGTGCTTCTATTGTGGAATTCCACTCAGATGGGCTAGGAAAATGGTGTGCCTAAAGCTGAGAGAGAGACCTAGTGGGCCTGGAAGGCAGAGCTGTAGCCCATGGCCAACAGGCCTCCACTCATAAAGTGGGGAGGGTGGCCAATACTTAGATTCTTGAGGGCAGGGCCATTATGTAAAATGTTTCATAAAATGGAGAATTATTTTCAAAGCCCTGAGAACTAATGTAATTGTGTTCTACTGACTTGGCTGGTGCCTGTTACGCCTTCCTTACTCCCATTTATAATGGAAATGTCTAGCTTGTGCCTGTCCTGTCATTGTATTTTGGAAGCAGATAACTTGTATTTTAGATTTCACAGTTGAAGTGGAATTTCTGAATTTTGGTCTTGGACTTAAGACTTTTGCTATGATGGGGTGAATATATTTTGCATGTTTTAAGAATGTAATTTTTGGGGGGCCAAAGAGTGGGATATCTTGGATGGAAAGAAGTGTGTAGCAATTTCTCTAGGCCACAATTTCCAATGGTGTGTGATGTTTCTTTATGATGTATATTTTGCCTCCATGATGTTAATGAAGGAGGATAGATAGCGGTTGTGTTGGTGGGGCAGGACTCAATGTGTAAGACTCTACTGTGCCTTGAGGTAATCTTTTAGGATATAAAGGAAAGGGAAGCAAGCAAAGAGTTGGGAACCTCATACCATCAGGAAAGCAGCAGTGATGGAGCAGAGAAGCTCCTTTGGAAAGGACCCAGGGTCCATGTGCCTCAGAAGCTTCCAGTCCAGTGGAAAATTGACAGCAAGGTCCTTACTCCAGAGCCAACAGAGAAAGTCTTTCACTGGAGCTGATGCTCTGAATTTGGACTTATAGCTGACTGGACTGTGACAGAACAAAATTTCACTTTTTGTTTATTTATTTATTTTTATTATGATTGAATGAAAATATACATTCCCATATATAAAGTCTAGGAGGGCTCTATATATATTCCTTTTGTATTCACCTTCTGATAGTTTCCGAAAAGCTTCTTCATCTGTGAAGTTCTGAAGTGCTTTCTTTTGGAGGCTTTCTGAAGCCATGGGTGATTTCTTGGTTACTGTTTTCTCCAGAGTTTGTTGCTTTTGGGGCATCATGTGAGTCAATAGAGGATGGGAGAGATGCTGCGAGGATGGACTGCAGTTGTTTCTCTAGGTCGTCTTAAAATGAGAGGTAAAAAGTATCTTTGGTCCATGTAAGCCTGCACACACCAAGAGTGGGTCCGTGAAAGAGAAGAGGTTTTGTGTTCAGTGGTATGAAGTCCAAATTAACAGCCCTATGCTGTGTTCTAGGGCTCACTAGTGTCCAGAAGGCTCTTTTAAATTATCAATTCAGGTCTTGGTTTCCAGAGGGATTTATGGAGACATGTGTTTAGTCTGCCATCTTTACTCCGCCCCCCCATAAATCTCACTTTTTAAAGCCATCTGCTTGTGGTATTTCTGCTATAGCAGCAGTAGATGACTAAGACAGTAAGAATCACCTGGGATTTTGTTACAATTTAGATTCTGATTCAGTATACCTGGGATAGAAATGCAAATTCTCAGTTGGGGGTTGAACCGGAAAGAACTGGCTCAAAGCCCTGGTTCTACTCTGCATACATGGGGTCACCATGAGTAAGAATCAATTCCATGGCAACAAATGTTTCCTCCACAGGTGCAGCTCTTGAGGCAATGCCCCCTGGGTTCCTTTTTTGCCTCTAGTCACAGGAATGGTATAGCTTTGAGTGGTAGCTGCTTCCAGAGTCATTAATTACTGGTTTATCACTCCTTTTCCTTTCTGTTTCCCAGTTTTCCAATACGTGTGTAACTAATTTCCTGCTTTTTTATTTCCTCTGTTTAAAACACTTGGTATGATTTCCATTTCCCTGACTCAGTCCTCATTCAGTTTATAGATAAGGAAGCCAAAGCCTAGGAAGGTGAAAGGATTTGCCAAAAGTCACACAGCTGGTCAGCCAGGGCTTAACTGAAGTCTTCTGACCACAGAGTTCAACTCTTGAGTTTCTTTTTCACCTGTTGATGTATCTCTGACTCACACATACATGCATTCATGCACATGCGTGTGCACATGCATACACACACACACACACACACAGACACACACACCCTTGTGGAGTCAATCTTGACTCATAGAGACCCTATAGGAGATTGTAGAACTGCCCCCTAGAGTTTCCAAGGTGCAGCTGGTGGACTTGAACTGCTGACTTTTTGGTTAGCAGCTGTAGCTTGCCAGAGCTCTTAACCACTGTGTTACCAGGGCTTTGCTGTTTCTCTGAAGTGAACCAGAAATGAAATGCTATTGGAAACACATTACTGTAATTTTTATTACACTCTCTAAAATATTGTTTTACACAGCTCTGTCCAAAGGAGTCTGGTTGACTGTCTGTAATACTTCCCTGGACATGAAAAGGCCCACTCTTACACTTGATTCTATTGTTATTTACATTATTCAGATTCATATCTATGTTTCTCCTTCTTTAGATAACTGCCTGGAGCCCCCATTGCTCCATAAAACTCTGCAACAGGGCTTCAGATTAGTTTGTTCCAGTTTGAACTCCTGCTGAGAATTTGCATTTTGATCCCAGATATACTAAATCATACTCTATACTTTAACAAGATCCCCAGGTGGTTCTTATGTACAATAAATTTTGAGAACTGCTGCTCTACTAGTGATTCTCAGAATTGGTCCCTAACCAGCAGCTTAAACATCCCCTGGGAACTTAGCAGAAATGCAAATTGGAATGAACTGTTTCAAACCCTGGTATGAAAATCCTAGAAAAGTTCTTTTATCACAAGGGGGTTCAATACATAACTAGGCTAAGCTTATTATCAGCACTTGGAATCTGGAAGCCATCAAGACAGAAATGTGCTTCTGATGGGAAGCCATGTGGCATCAAACCTTAGTTCCAGATTAGAAGGACAGTCTGGTAAAGCTGAGTCAAGAGACAATAGAACCAATAGATAGTTCTAGTTCTATTTCCCAGGTAAGTGACAGGCAAAGCCATAATGTGCTATATTTATATTTACTCTACGAGCATACAGTGAAAACAGAAAATCTCCTTTTTGAAGGATTATATAATGAAGTTCTCGGAATAACTTTTAAAAGCCCAATTTCAGTATAAGTGTTGATCCTAAAATAGGTAGTAATTTTACATTTTTCAGGGTAAAATGGAAGTGAAAAGCATCCTACTCACTGGTAACAAAGTAGTAAAACCTGCATCAAGGTTTATAGTTTCATCTGAAAAAATACCTTCAACAGAAAATTATTTTAGAAAAAAAGATTTAAAAAGATAACCCAATTTTCATTTGAAATGACCCACTCCTTATTCTGGAAATCAGCAATCTTCCTAGACCAGAATTTTCTTGAGTCAAGGTCTGGTTTCACCTTCTAACTCTTCTAGTCATTTCAAACCAACCATCAACTACTTGATCTTCAACAAAAACAGTTTTGAAGACTTCAGTGATGAGAAACTCAGTCCTTCACTAGAGCCTTCTGGTGGTTCTTAAGTCAAAATTCCTATCCTGAAATGTAATCAGTTATAAGTCTCTATACCTTCCTTGTAGCCTTCCTCTGGACGGTCTTGAGCTTGACTACATCCCAAGGAGGATATCCTGGACTGAACAGATGCTCTAATCATCAGTACAGAGGACAGTTCATCACCTCCCTCAGTCTAAACCCTATTTTCTAGGAATGCTGAATAAGATTTATTTTGGTGTCACTTTTTACTTATGGTGTAGTCAATGAACATCTCTGAGCTTTTTTCCCATACACTATTGGTAAGCCATGTGTCCTCCATTTTAAACTTGTACAATTGATTTTCTGACCCAAGATGATAAATTTGTCCAGATATTCAGAAATCATTCTACTTATAGAAAATTGGTCCTCTAACTCTTCAATATCTAGTCTCTTCCTTTCTTTGAAAATGATGATACCTTTTTTCATCTCTAGTCTTCTGATGTTCTCCCGGGCTCCATAATTCCTGAAAGATTCTGACCACAGCAAATTATACCAGAGTCATGTCTATTTTTTTTTTTTCCTGTAATTTTACTTTATCTGGACTGGGAGCTTAGATGTTTTCTTGCTGTTTATCTACTTATGGTTTCCAATCTTCAAGTTTTTCTCACTTTTCCATCTGATGATCAATTCTCCTGGACACACAACACAGAAGAAACTTGGGCTTTTTTCCATCCTTCAGTACCACATGATCAGCTCCAAGAAGCAGCCATTGGTGTCTTCATTTTCCTTAAACCTTTTTGGAAGTTCTCCACTAACTCTCATCTTCCATGAGGGAGATACAGCTTTGATCCCCAATCCATGCATCTCATGTTTAGCCACCACCTGTCTGTCAGTGAAGTCTTGCATGTCACTATGACGATGAAGAGGTTTCAGCAGAGTTTCTGGACTAAGACCGAAGAAGAAGAAGGCTTGCTGACCTACTTTTGAAAATCAGCCAAAAAATCTTATGGCTGATAATAGTCAGATCTGCAACTGATCATGGGGATGGCGTGGGACTGAGCAACATGTCATTCCATTGTGCAAAGGACTGCTATGATTCTGGGGTTGACCAATGGTACCTCATGACCACTACTACCCTCATTAGTTTTCTCATATTTTTGTGCAGTTTGACATGCTTATAGTTATCTATGACTACAAAACATACAAAATAATCCTAAACCAAACAGAGAACTGCTACATTTTCCCTCTTTTGAGTAAAGAACAAAAAAGGCCTTCAAGGCTCCACCAGTCTGAGCCCCCAAGAACTAGATGTGCCTGACTACCATGGCTGACTGGTCTGAAGTGTATCATAGCAGAGGGTCTGGACACAGCAGGAGAGAAAGGCACAAAATTCACAAAAAAGACTAGACTTACTGATCTAAGAGAGACTGGAAGAACTCCCAAGACTATGGCCTCCAGACACCCTAACTCAGAAGTGAAGTCACTCCTGAAGTCCAATTTTTAGCCCAAGATTAGATGGGCTATAGAACAAACAATATACAAGTAAGGAACATTCTTTTTAGTTAAATCAAGTTTATGTGACCAAATGGGAAACACCTGCTCAAAAGCAAAGAAGAGAAGACTGGAAGGGACAAGAAAACTGGAGGAACAGACATTGTGGGGATTGAAACCAATGTCATGAAACAATTTGTGATAATGTTTTAAATAAGAAACAAACTTGCATTATAAACTTTCACCTAAAATACAGTAAAATTAGTTTCTAAAAAAAAAGTGTTCTCATCTGAACTTTGCTTTGGGTGTTTCCTAACATTCTGGAATCATCTTTCCCTAAACACGCCTAATTATACGTTTCTCTTATTTAAGGAAAATGTACTTTAAAAAGGTCTTGAAGTATCCTGGACTGTACAGAATCTCTTCTTTGACTATCCTGGTTCTCTATGGCGATACGGTCTCTTTCTTCTAGGGCATTTTCATGATCACTGTTGACATTAGGACTGAAATAAGAGTTCAAAATAGAATTCTCTACTCTTTGCTGGGTGAAACCATCAAGAAGGCAAATCAATAGCCACTCAGTTACTTTTCTATTAGTTGAGAATTCAGCAGCTATCCAGATATTTGAAGTTCTCTATCATGCCTCTTCGAGTTTTGTAAATCGAACAGGAGCATGGAACCTATAATCCCCGTGATTAGATGGCTCATAGACGCTCCTGCAACAATATAAATTTTGTTCCTTTCTCTTCTAATCTCCTTACAGTACTTTTCAGAGTGTCCTTGCCCTCTTACTTCCATATGTGTTTATATTTCAGTGTGATAGCCTTTTGCCCACCAGCTGCTTGGGTTACCTAAGAAATTTATATCACCTTGACAAGAATCTCTAATTCAATTTCATAATTATTCATGTTTTTTACTCACTGATGAATAGACACTGGAGACTTGTAGGTATTGCTTTTGTCTTTTCCTTCTCCTTGGTTTAACCACTGGTTCACCAAATATTTCATACTTTCATATCAATGCCAAACATGCTGGCTTCCATAGTAATTGGTGTCACCAGTTTAGCAGAATATTAACCTTCTTCCACTCAACTAACCACTTTCAATTTAAAGCATGACAAACTGAAAGTGCACTGCAGGTTTTCATTACCAGTTGAATTGAGCTGGTCCTAGTAATGCCTGCTGGGGCAAAGAGAATACTTTGAATTCCTCTTTCTCATGACAATTCATCACTTATTTGAAGGTGTCCGTCATGGCTGGTTAGGAAACTTTTTTTCATCAAGAACTGAAGTCACATTTTCCATCTGAAATTAAAACTGAAGAACTGACAGATCACATGTCTCTTATGGAAAATGTTGTTTTCTTCTAGACTTCTGGAAATATGTGCAGCACTGGCAGTCCACTAATCCTTCAAAAGCCATGAGAACCCAGTACCACTGAGGGAAGACCACTGTTCGTTCTCTAGTCAGAAGGCAACCTGATCCTGACATCTTGAGCAACTTGTTTGCTGCCTTTTCCCCCTTTCATTTGCAAAACAGGAATAAATAGAGACAAGCTGAGATAATGCAGATAATATAGTGAAAGGCTTTTGGGAGACAATGACTAAAAACTTTAAAAGGATGTGCATCTTCTCAAGCAGAGCACTTTTCCTTGCAATGGAAGTAGGTGTGTTACTACGGCTTACAGAAGGAACAAAGCTACAAATTTGCCTTTATAGGCACTGGTTATACAATATCAGTAATAGTATTTCTACATCTTCACTTTCCTGCATCTAAGTCTTTAATTGTCTGGCATGCAACAGAAGTTAACATGTGCTGAATGGGTTACCCAAGGTTTCTTAGTACATCAGGGTTAAAATCACATATAAAAGTCTAACTCTTTCCAGTGGGTTGTATATTTCTAATTCTCCTCCTTTCTCAAGCTTCCACAATGGCCTCTGCTGATGCTGGCATAATGCAAGCACCATTTGTTGTCTGTGAGAATTTAAACAGTGGCCATCCACACAAAATTTCCGTATGTGAATTATACAATGGTTGCCCTGGAGCTATAGTTCTAGGTAGGCAGACTAGACAGCTCCCTAGGACTCAGAGCTAAAGAAATTGTTATGATACAATCTCACATCCCTGGATCAGATCAGGAAGTCAGGTTTGTCATCAGCCACTTTCTCCTCTTCTTAACTGTGTCTAATCTTTTATATTTGATGCCTGCCAGTCAAGGAGGGAACGAAGAGAGCAGACTTCATCCATCAACAAGGTTATACCAGTGTGGGTTTTGCTGGGATCTGTTGGGCTCTTGCCCTGCAACTTTCCACAGCCTTCTCTGGGACACTACAGTGCCAGGCTTTCTCAGGACATCAGTGGGGACCGGACATAAACCTTTTAGTAGAAGAGCAGTGCATCCAGGATTTCAGATTGCTGGGGCATGGAATCAGAGTTCAGTTTTTGAAAATGATGTCATCCCTGGTAGCAGCAGAGCTGCCAAGGCAGGGGAGGTAAAAAAATCCAACTGGTTGATTCTGTCCAGTTTTTGTAGGGCTGAGACACACTTTACATACTAACCAGGGGGAATGGTAAGAAAAAGAAATCAGTCACAGGTGCATCCAGAACACACCTTAGAGGCTGCTTTGGGCTATCTATTTTGAATATGGCTTGGAACTGTCATGTTTCCCTAACTGGGAAAACACCTTTTCTACTATAAAAAGAGATAATCCAAACATCCCGAAAATGAAGTTTTGGTTTTTGACACATACCAAATCTCAAGAATGCCAGATGTTCTTATTTTGGGTGAACTGAACTATTACCAAGCACACCTTTAAGGAAGAGAAGTAAGCAGCCTATTAGGGTTGCTTTGAGTAGGAATCAGTTTGACAGCCCTGGGTTTTATAATACCTGAGAGAGTTTCAAAATTTTGAAAGAATTTTAGTCAATGAAAATGAAAACCAGAAACCCAAGAAACCATATGAAAAACAACCTCTCCAGTTTCCTCGCACTAGGCAGAAGGAAATACGTGGTTTACAGGAAGGATGGTCTGTACAGTTCATTCCCAGCAGTTTTCCAGACCAGTTTAGCTTTAAAAAGGTCAGTTTTGCTAGCAGGTGTCTGGGTAGTATCATAATTTCTTCCCTTAACAAGCATGGGGGCCTGGGGCTTCAGAATCTCCAGGCCCCCACCGTGGTAAAAATACAGTGAAGCAGGGCAAAAAGGAAACAAGAAAGCTGCGTTTACACCCACTTTTTTTTGCTCATAAACCTTCCTTTCTTTGATATCACCTGTTCTCACTCTTGGGCCTCTGTGATCTCTCTGAGTAATTAATCAAAGAGAAGCTGGAAGGTCTTTGGGGGAATGCTACTAACAAGGACTGTTTCCAGGAGCAACTCTACTTTAGAATCAAAACCAAAACCAAACCCACAGCTATCCAGCTGATACCAACTCATAGACACCCTACAGGACAGAATAAAACTGCCCTATAGAGTTTCCAAGGAGTGACTGGTGGATTCAAACTACCGATTTTTTGGTTAGCAGAAGTAGTACTTAACCACACTACCATCAGGGTTTCCCCTTACTTTAGAGAACAAACTAAATTCTCTTCTGTCTGACTTTTCCAGTTTTTTCCTAATTGATTCTTCTCAGTCTCTTCTCCAGTTAGCCTCTTAAGACAGATTCCCAGTCTTGCTCTTGCTTTTTAGCAGTTGCTCAAGCTGTTCCTATTGCTTGGGTATGTTCTTCACAATGCGTCACTACAGTATTCAAACTGTACATGTGAAAGCTGTGGGGATAAGGAGAGACTGCCCATAAATATAGATAAAAGGGTCAGGAGCAAACCTTACAAGGAGAAATGGCAATTAAAGTGGACCCCCATCCTGTGACCTGCACAATACTCATTGTGTATAGACCTTGGTCTTGGCATTCAATCACAGAAGTGCTGTTTTGCATTGTTATCTGAGTCTTCCATCATGCCTAAAGGTCAACGGGTGAGTCTTACACTCCTCATGTATCTACCACACATATTCTAATAAAATTTGTTAAATATCTACATTATAAAGACTTCATTTCTTTTAGAAGTCAATAATATTACATATTTAGAATCACCAAATGTGGGTAATTCATGTAAATGAGATGCTATAATATTCAAGAAAGGTTGGATACAGGAAATCAACAGATCATAGAGAAGTGCTAAGAGCACGAATATTTTTGTGAATATATCAGGGATTTTTGCCTAAACCAGATGTGACCAAATAATCAAAAAATATTTACTTGAGTATCTACTGTGTTGGGTGAATAAGCAAAAAGAGTTCTTCCCTGCACAAACTAACAGTATACTAATATTGTATAAAACAGTTGAAGATAATTTAATTAAGTGTTAAGCTACACCCTGTTAAAATTCCTGATACAAGAGAAGATGAGAGAAGAGGGACAAGGTTGGACTGACTGACAGCACTAGAGTTGAATGGGAGGTGACAGAAAGGCAGGAGGGCACAGAACCAAAACAAGTCAGGCTCTGTCCCCCAAATACCATGATCCTGATTGTTGCAAATGTTTAGAATAGCGTCATGGCTTTCTAGGGAAGGATCTGGTGGAAGTACCTAGAATTAACATTCTTCTTTGCCTGAGAAAAACTAGTGCCTTCCAACCCATGTAAACGAAATTTCAAATGTACCTCATAAATGAAAACAACATGATAGAAAAAAGAAACCATCCTTTGGAAAGAGATTGACAGTACACAGGAAATCAAGAGCCGAACAGATGGGGCTTGAGGAAAGGGCACATCTATAGTTCCTGTGGGAGCTGGAGGGCAGAGAGAAAAAGACTGCTGAGCTGCTTCTGGAAAGGAAGACTAGGAAGAGTTAAGTGGATGTGCGAAATTGCTTCTTCCTATAAACCTAATCCAATTGATCCAGACTCACTGCAGCCCTACAGGGCAGAGAAGAGGTGCCCCCTAGGGTTTTCAAGGCTGTAATCTTTCCAGAAGCACAGCAGAGTGTGAGGTGGGTTCAAATCACTGACCTTTCAGGTAGCTGCCAGGTCTCCTTGGTACTTCCTATAGGAGGCCAAAAAGATAAGACAAACACAATCTAGAATGGCCAAATAGCTAAGATAGAAAAACAGAATTTCATATTTGGGAGGGTTCTTGTAAGTCAGCTTTAAAAAAAAGCAAATGCAAAATCCTGCTCTACACTAAAGTAGGGAAAACAAACAATCTAGCAAGAAAGAGAGTTCAGAAAGCCAAATGGGAAACAAAAATGAGTCTAAGAAGCAGGAGAAAACAGGTGAAAGTAGGCAGGCAGGACCGGAGTTGAAAAGTCCAGTCCCAGAGTATGTCAGGAACTAGAGTTCCTTGAAGGCCCGGACTTCCTCTTGAGGAATAAGGATGATAGGGCTGGGGAGGGAGAAGGGGGTCCTGCTGGCTCCACAGCGGGGCCTCACACTGCCGTCCTGTCCAGTCTGTGTTGCTGAAGAGAAGTGCTGCCCCACTGAGCTGTGCAGACCATTCTGCATTCTTAGCTGTGGTGTAAAGAGAATAGGTATTACCCATCTCCATGGTCACAGACAGACAGTAGAACGCTTAATCTGGCATATGGAAGGAACAGAATGTCAAAGGTTTTTATTACAGCACCTGACCAGATAATTAGGTAATTAACACTATTAACAGGTAGGGCAAATTCACACATGCAACTGTGTATCTCTAGGGAAGCATATTTTTTAAAAATGAAATACCAAGTGCCTTTTATTATCATGGTATTTCTGGAGAGCATTTTATTTCTCAGAAATGGTGCCAGGCATGCTCCATTTTCTGTGTCAGTACAGCTCTTTTCCACTTAGCAAAGCTAGACTGCAAACAAGGAAGAAGTGGATTTGTTTCTGGTGCCTCCTGGGATTCTATGGACCAGTCCGGCTGTGCTGGGCTGCTGCTTTGTTGCCCACCCAGACCCTGCTTGGGGCTGCACACTTGGATGAGCATGGTCTTGCTGAGTGACAGAAACAGACCAGGAGAGGGAGTACAAGAACACAAGATGTTTATAGATTTGGGTTGCTGGGAAAGTTATACGAAGAGAGCAAGGCAAGAGAAGCAAAATAGCCATGCACATCTCAGAGGTGGAATTTTTAGGGTGAAAACAGGAATCTGGGATATGTTGTGTATTCATCACACAGAATAAATTTTTGGCTGGCTCTATCATCTGACTCGACGGCACTTGGCTTGGCTGGCTATCAAATGAGACCAAAAAGGCCATCTTATATCCTTTATCATTGCTTTATGAACTGCTAAACCTGTCAGTGATCAGTAACACTTTGTAGCTGGCTACCTTTCCCTAGTTATTTACGTTTGCCTTTACCACATCGTGACACTGGAGCGAGTGTGTCAGAACAGCAAATGATCAGCTTCATGCAGAGCCCAGTGGATCTCAGTTAACACGACAGTACTTACCTGAAGCAGGTTTATGCCGAGGAGAGAAATGTGTCACCCAGTAGAAGGCAGTGAGACCAAATATTCTCATCCAAAGGGAATTCACAATGTAGGCTGTTGCTAGGCACTGCTTTACAATGTAAGGTACCAACTACTCCATTACAAAATGCGTAATGACCACCTTCTGTGGTTCAACAGGGTCTTGGGTGATGGGGGATAAAAGAAGAAGATAAAAGATAGAAGATAAAAGAAGAAGAAGAGATGGGAGGTTCTGGGCTGGTGGGACAAAGCCAAGTAAACAGGTAATTACACCATGGCAAGATGAGAGCTGAAGGAGGTGAAGTACTGGTGCTGGCAGAAAGGCTTATCTAACTCTGAGGAAGTGACATGTAAGCTGAAGCCTAAGGAAGGATTAGTTAGATTTGGGGTGGGAACTGGTGCTGTAGGTGGAAGATAAGGAATGTGCAAGGACATGGACAGACATTGCACACAGGATTGTGGCAGGTGGGTAGCAGTGGGGGCATACCCACCACTGACTCAGGAAAGGTGAAGAGGGTGCAGGCCAAGAAGGCTTCTTTCTTTTTTAAAAATTGTAATTAAGTGAAAATATACAATCCAAATCAATTTTGCATGCCTGCCTATCTGCAGCTCCTTCTGATCTCCTTGCCCAGTGACAGCACACCCCTCCTTTTCATTCTATACTTGTCATATCCTCTTAACAAGTTCCTGTCCTCTCCTCTCCACCTTTTCTCTCCTTTCTAGAAAGAGAACAACAGGATAGCATCCTATAAATGCAAAGAACCAACAGTACACACCACTATATGGTCACATTGTGTCTCTGAATCCAGTCCACTTTTGTCCAGAGAGTTGACCACAGTAGTGCTTTCTGGACAGGGGCAGCAGTGGGTCTAGGGGCCCCACTTCCAGGAGACCTCCCCAGGCTCTCAGACCACCAATGGTGGTCTTTAGTAGAGTTCTTGAGCTGTACCCCTCTTTTTCTCATGTTGCCGCAAGGACTCAACACTGTAAGCCCCATCATGGCTGCCTCTGATGGTCAATACAGCTTTCTCATGCCACCTCAAGGCTGGGTGGCAGTGGGAAGACTTGAGTCTGTCAAGCCAGACAGGGTTAGGGATCCTCTCTGGTTTCACTTAGGGAAAAAACTGGAGAGAGGCAAGCTGGTCACATAATCCAGGCAAGTGCTTACTATGGCCTGAATGCAGGTAGTGGTAGTGGGAAGAGAGAAGTAGATGAATTAGAGAGGCCTTTGGGGTGAAAGAGATGCTCTGGCAGTGCAGTGGTTACAGCATTCAACTGCTAACTAAAAGTTCTGCCGTTTGAATCCACCAGCTGCTCTGTGGGAGAAAGATGTGGCAGTCTGCTTCTGTAAAGATTTACAGCCCAGAAAACCCTATGGGACAATTCTACTCTGTCCCATAGGTTAGCTATGAGTTGGAAACTTGACAGCAATAGGTTTGGTTTTGGATTTTGGGAGGAAGAGTTGGTGATGAGGGCACAGATCAATTCAAGACTAAGAATGATTAAAAATGGGTCAAGTTGTTTCTAAGCAATTAACCAAAGTGACAACCTGGACATGACATTGGTGAAAAGAAGGTTGCAGGCAGAAGCCATATAGTGGCACTTTACTGTGTGACTGTTGCAATAGAAAACATGCAAAGGTATTCACAGGAACAATCAAGGTAGCTTAGGACTCAGATCCATAAATTATTGAGGATATGGCTCAGAATTCTGTAGCCTAGAAGACAACCATCACTGCCAGTCAGTTGTTTTAACTACTGCATGAAGTCAGATTTAGAAAAATGACAAACGACCACTCAACAAATCATTCTGCTTTGGCAATGAGAAAAATGAGTAAATACTCACAGACTGCTGGCTTTATTTATTTGTAATCTGAGATAACTTGTTGAAAATATGCACAGTTATAGATAGGGTAAAACCTGTTGCTGCTGAGTTGATTCCAACTCATAGTGACCATACAGGAGAACAGAACTGCTCCATAGGGATTTTCAAGGAGCAGCTGGTGAATTTGAATTACCTATTCTACCTGTGGAAACCCTGGTGGCAACAGTGGGTTAAGTGCTACATTTGCTAACTGAAGGGTTGGCAGTTCAAATCCACCAGGTGCTCCTTGGAAACTCTATGGGGCAGTTGTACTCTGACTTCTAGTGTCGCTATGAGTTGGACCCAACTCAACGGCAGTGGGTTTGGTTTCTTTTTTTTTAATTCTTTCTGTACAGTGAGCAAATAATCTGAAAAGCTGGACTATATGAAGAAGAATGGCCAATCAGAACTAGAGGAAGACTTATTAACAACTTGCGTTATACCAGTGATGCAACCTTGCTTGCTGAAAGTGAAGAGGACTTGAAACACCTACTTATGAAGATCAAAGACCACAGACCTCAGTATGGATTACACCTCAGCATCAAGACAACAAATATCCCCACAGCTGGACCAGTAAGCAACACCATGATAAATGGACAAAGGATTGAGGTTGTCAAGGATTTCATTTTACTTGGATCCACAATCAACATTCATGGAAACGGCAGTCAAGAGATCAAAAGATGTACAGTTTTGGGGAAATCTGCTGCAAAGGATCTCTTTAAAGTGTCAAACAGCAAAGATGTCACCTCGAAGACTAAGGTGTGACTGACTCAAGCCATGGTATTTTTAATCACATCTGAAAATGAATAAGGACAATGAATAAAGAAGACAGAAGAACTGACACCTTTGAATTTGGTGTTGGAGAAGAATATTGAACATACCATGGACTGCCAAAGGAATGCACAGATCTGTCTTAGAAGAAGTACAACCAGAGTCCTCCTTAAAAGCAAAGATGGACAGCCTATGTCTTACATACTTGGACATGTTTTCAAGAGGGAGCAGTCATGCTTGGTAAAGTAGAAGGACATCATGCTTGGTAAAGCAGAAAGTCAGTGAAAAAGAGGAAGACCTCAAGGAGATGGACTGACATAGTAGTTCCAACAATGGGCTCAAACATAGCCAACAATTGTCGGCATGGGGCAGGGTGGGGCAGTGCTTTGTTCTGTTGTACATAGGATTGCTATGAGTCACAACCAACCTGACAGAAACTAACAACAACATCTTTTCGTTAGCAGCTGAGCTCTTTACCACTGTATCACCAGGGCTCCAGATAGGGTAAAGGCAGTGGAAAGACAACCCCCTCCCAAGCCCTGATGGTTGATTCTGATGATAACTGCAGAGTAACCAGCCAGCACTGTGGCCAGGGTCTCTACTTGTACCTCTGGAAGCTTCTTCCAGCATGACTTGGGTGAACCTCAAATGACCCATACTACTAAATGGACTGCCTGTGCACAGAGAGGGGGCAATAACAGTGTATTAGTTTCCAATGGCTGCTGTAACAAATCACAGAAATGTAGTGACTTAAAATACAGATTTATTATCTTACAGTTCAGTAAGTTAGAAGTCCAAAATAGGTCAGCACGGCTGTATTTCTTCTGGAGGCTCTAGGGAATATCTGTTTACATGTCTTTTTTTCTAGAGGTTATCTGCATTCCTTGACTTGTAGTCTGATTATCACTGACTCTGTTTTCCATAGTCACATTTCCTCTATCTGGCCCTCCTATCTCTCCCTTATAAGGACACTTGTGATTACACCAGTCCGTGTGGATAAACCAGGATGATCATCTCCTCTCAAGATCCCTAAATAATCACACCTGCAAAGCCTGTTTTGCAGTGTGAGGTAATGCGTTCCCAGGTTTCAGGGGCTGGGATGTGAACATCTTGGAGGGGTCATTATTCTGCATACCATACTGGGTTATTAGAAAATCTACATAACTGGCTTCTTAGAAGAGTTTTACACCTTTAATGAATCTAAACTGAGACCTGAGAGAAAGGCAGTTCCTTATGTAAATTAACGTGATGTAGACATTCAGGAAGTATGTGATAAGGAAATATGAATTGAGAAGTGTCATTAATGGGTAAAGTAAAACAAAAGTGATGAAAATTTACATGAGTTTATGTATTTTCTCCTCATCATTTTACATTTCAATTTCTCAGCATCTAGCTCATCACTTCCTGCATAAAGGCTTTATTTCTAATGCTGAGTTTACAGTGACTTCTGTGTGGCATAGGGAATCCTTGAACAACAGCTGGAGATACTCACAGTGACTCCAAATCTACAACTAACTGGTTTGTGACTCTGGACCTCTTTTTCTCACCTGTTACAAACGCAGACAGCTTCGTCTTTAGTGAGCATACTATTTTCATCACAGAGACATTAGGGTAAGGGGTTAAGAAGATAGGCTCTGAAGTCAGACTGCCTAAGCTTAGCTCCAGGCTCCCCCATGTAGGAGCTGACCCTTGGGAGAGTTAACTTCTCTTGCTTCAGTTTTCTCATCTGGCATAGGGAAGTAATAATAGTAGCAATCCCATAGGGTCAGTGAGTTAAACCTGTAAAGTGCTTTCTAATAGTGCCTGGCACACAGGGAATATTTAATAAAGGTTATTTTATCAACATCATCATCACTGTATTAGACACCAGTGATACACCAAAGATAACATATAACCCTTTTCCTCAACACTGGGTCAGATGGTTTTTAAGACCAAGGTTTTATGATTCTCAACATATCACAGAAGTAAAAAGGACCTTGTTGTTCCCCACTTCCCACACATCATGTTCTGTTAGCAAGATCTTTTAAGATTCCTCCTTGCTGCCAATTAAAGGAAACAAAATCAAACATGACATGTAAAAATTACTGTCCAGTTATCACCTGCTGGCCTAGCTAATAAAGCTGTTCTTAATTAAGCATATGTATCTTTTTAGTACAGCAGGGTATAACCAAATACAGAGGTGTATGAGTTTCAGCTTGTTTACACCTACTTCCTTTAAGAAAGCTGGGTGTATAATTGCAGGACCATAAATACAAACAAGCACTATAATTTTCTTGGATCAAAGATTATTTTCAAAAAGTAGATGCATGCACATCTATACTTGTGGTAGCTTTTAAAGCAAGTTCTACAAGGTCCGACAAGTCAGTCTTGAGAGCAGGCCTTCCAATAGCTCTCCTCCACTTGAAATTTGAAGTGCAGAGCGTGGAGTGGATATATGTTTTACTGGAAGAGTCAGCAATAGAAAAGAGAGTACACTCACAGCTGTAGCAAGCAGGATGAATTTATACAGTGAATTTTAAATTAGACTCAAAATTGGCCTCAGCTACTCATTGGAAAAAAAAAACTCCATTGATTCTGGGCTTTATGACGATGTTTTCTGGGAGATGCAGATCTTAAACTGAGAGCCAAGCAAAGCGGCAGATGTAGATTTTGTCTTTCTCTTCTGGAGAATTTGAAGAGGTGGAAACTGCAAACTGAATACAGGAACAAAAAGTAAATATTATAATTCTGGCTTGCAAGTAACTATTTTGGGATTAAACTTGAGTGATTTTGTTCTGTCCTAATAGATAAAATCCTTTCACCTTCTAATCTTCATTTTAGATAGATTTAAAAAATCTATTTCTTAATTTGTCTTTTTCCTTTTTCTTCTACTCAAAATATTTCTGCCCCATGCAGTGGTCCCATTAAAAAAAGCAAACAAACTGTTTAAGTCCATCAACCTTTTATTCTGTTCCTCTGATACTAAAATCCTCGTGATCTTGCATAAATTCTTTACAGATTCACTTGGCACACAGTAGACGCTCTATAAATGCCAGTTTCTTCCTTTTTTCTCTGTTTGGCCACTGTCTGGTGATGCACTTCTTCCTTTTGTCTTTTCATTGCAAGCTGTATGCTAAACAATTAGTTCCAGGATCCCACTTCAGCACCTACGTCATTACTGAGAAGCTTAATATACACTGAGATAACATTACAAAGATCTTGGCAATGAGAAGGTTTCAGAGAAAAATAAAGTTCCACTTTGGCTAGGCTAACAAACATGAACTGCTTTATCTGGTGACACAAGGGAAATACTGCTTTTCAAAGGTCCCATCGAAATATTGGACAAGATAGGTGAAAGGTTTTTCTTCATTAGGATGGCTTGCTTCATAATACGGTGTATGTGTTTCCAAGAGGAAAAACAAGGTCAAATTATTGATCAAACAGTTTCAGACACACACGCACACACACACAGACACACAGGCACACATAAATGCTCACTCTCTTCCTACTGTAACAACACTGAATCTAATTTAGAACCTTAAGAACTGGGAAATTAAGAGTTAATACTTGAACTCCATCCTTAATTCATCCTGTCATGCTTGAGTATCACTTCTCCTATAGCAAGCCACGATCCCCCACTGTTCTGAGGCCACCAGACAGAGAGTGAAATCAGCTATAACATTACTGTGTCACAATGAAGGGAATGTGGGGTGATCCTGGAGACTGAGCTTGGGTGCTCTTTGTATGCGAGAGGGGGAAGCAAGGGCAAGAAGGCTGGCAGAAATAACGAGAGTAAGAAAGAAGGCACATTAGCCTCAGGCAAGCTCCTTCTTGCCATCCATCCCTATTACTAGCACATCAGACTGCCTGGGAGGGCATCAGCAAGGCAGGCTGCCGGCTGCTGCTGTCATTACAGTAAAAATTCCCAAATAAACTTGAAAGAATGTATGACTTGCAGTTATTACAGCCTGATACAATGCAATGGTTTCATACCTTCTCCTGCAATTATATATGTGGGCAGGAAATGGGGCACTTTTCTTACACTCAACTCAAGTGCCCCTTGATTTGCTTATTTTAGGAATAGTTTGAATTACTGCTCCTTCAACAACATTACGGGTCACATACCAGCTAAAATTGCACAAGCCACTACTTCTTTATCATGAATCATTGTTCTAATTTTTAGCCTAACCCAGAAAGAAATCAGGTGTCTAATCCCGTGTAACTTTTATTTGATCATGGAATTAATGAAATCTGTTACCAAACAGAAGACCCCGTGCACTATCTCATGATAGTAACAGATTTAAAGATGGAATCAATCATCTCTTGCCACTGGTGTCTACTTGGCTTTGGTGTGGTAAAATCACAGAGAAAACCAGCGAAACGTAAATTATCATTGTGCCCGGGCTTTTCTCCTCTCCTTCCTACTACTTACTCCACCAGAGTGAAGTAGTTAAAAAAATAAATTTTTCTTCAAAGCTTATTGACTATATTCTAATGTCCTGTCAGCAACAAATAACACCTTCATTTGCCTTTTTAACAAAAATAAACTGTATGTTTTATTATTTTTTCATATTTGCAATTTGGAAAATTTTATCAGGCAATGAGGGATTACTCTCTTGATGCCATCTGCTAACAGGTACAGTGAATTTCCTCCTGATCCTGTTTAAAAATATAGTTCTCAAAGGGAAGAATGATGTAACAAAGTAAAATATCTTCCTGGGTTTATTCAGAAAATAAATATACACATTCACTATTGGGACTTATTAAGCTTAGGGAAAAAAGTACCCATTTGAATGTAGAAACATGTGCAGAAGTTTGGCTATTATCTGTTTCCTAAATTCTGCTATAATATTTGTATCACTGATAAACTGTACTGATAGAGAAGCCTCGGCTATTCAGATTTGCCAGCTTGGATTAATAACTACCCATCTCGAATCATAAGTGACACTGGTTCCAGTTCAGTGAGTAAACTGGTTAAAAAAAAAAGAAAATTATTTTATTCTTTCTTTGTGAAACAGCTGTCGGCTTTGCAATGCCTTTCTTCTGGAAAGATGTCCCTTTGAAAGGAAGAATACAAAAAATGGTGTAAGAATCACTGGAGAAGAATAGAGGTTCATTTTAAAGCAGTGTACCATGTACAAATGCTGTCTTACAAATAGGATTATTTAATTTAAACCTTAGATCTGTCAAGCTCCATTACTTCAAATGGAGCCTGTCACTTCTGGGTTCATTATAGATTGAGATTATATTACAATTTATGTTAGGCTAAGCCACTGCTGAGATACAAGGCAGTTAAAAAAAATTACACAGCAGTGTCAGTAAATAGAGCAAAGTCACTGCAGTGTTAGGAAAAGCAAAAAGTCATCTTGCTAAATGAGGATCCAAGCTGTCCTGTATCAAGACTGTTACTAATAAATAAAAGACCTCTGGGAAAAGTGCTGAGCGTACACTGGATCTATTTTCAGCTTGCATCAGCAGCTGCTGCCCCTGGGATCACATCTTTACGCATACTCTACACCATATGTAATCATTCCAGTGCTGCAACCAGTAAGATAATGAAAGAGCATGGCATAAATCTATACTTGAGTGGAATGCTAAATGAGAAAAATAATACAAAAAGGGGGAAAATAAACCACATTTTCAAGTCATTAGGAGGAAAGACTTTGACATATGAAGTGTTGCAACCATTAATAGCACTTATCATATAGAGTGGAGACAAAGAGACAAATTAATCAAACTGACAGAACTGGGACATTTTATGCTAATGCAGGCTCCTGGGTTTTAGTCTGTATTCCTCTGCGTCTGGAAAACTGATACCATTACAGGGCAGGAAATTGCATGAATAACATGCAACAGATCATAAAAATTCACACACCAACAGCAGAAACACTGCCAAAAGCTCTGTAAAAACAAGGATGGAGACCTCAACAGAGAAACTACCAGCAAGTAATGAATGCAAATAAGTCCAGGAATATCTCCCATTCATGCATCGTAATTAACTACAGGCTTCTTGCTTATAATTATAGAGGTAAAACCGAAGCCTTGAGAGAGGATTCTGCAGCCAGCCAGAAAATGGTGGCCTAGGCTCGCATTCAAGGCGATTTGCCATTAGCCGGGGCCAGGCCACTCTACCCTACATTTACTGACCTCGTCTGTATCAGTTAAAAAAAAAAAATGCAGGCAGGATAAACATAAAAACCTTACATCTCGAGACTTTAAAAGGGAGGGGACAGAGGGATATATTGACAATGCAAAGAAAAGATCAGCAAAAATGTTCACAAATATGTGCGCGGATGGTAGAAATAAAAATAATCTGAGGCCTGAAAGCATGTTTTAAAAGACACATGCTGGCCCTGACTTACAAACATCCTCTGTCTTATGAATAAGTTGTACTTAAAAGTGAATGGCCAGTCCTCGTGAAGGCTCATGGGAGCAACTGCCCTTTGTTCTTCAATTCTGAACTCCTGGGGCGGTGTGGATACAATTCACAGGCTCATTTATGTCAGTCTATACAGAGACAGTACAGAGGACCTGAGATCTTTGCCCCTCCTGAAGAAGCTTATCTCCTGGATACTGGGAGACGATGGGATCCTTAGCTGGAACTCTAAAGATATTTTTCTATTAAAAAAATACATGAGCAGAAGTTAGGTGTGAAAGAAGGGCATCACAGCCAGAATCTGATGACATCAGGTTTGCTGTCATCAAAGGGCTCTGGTCCTCAGTGATTTAGTTGTGATTCCTTCTTTCTCTCTCATCAGCTACAAACCACAGATTTTCCTGCCTCTTATCGGTTGCCATCAAGTCAGTTCTGACTCATGGTGACCACATGTGTCAGGGTAGAACACAGGGTTTCCAGTGGCTGAATTTTTGGAAACAGATTGCCAGGCTTTTCTTCTGAGGTGCCTCTGGATAGACTGAAACTTTCAACGTTTTAGTTAGCAGCTGAGTATGTTAACCATCTATAACCCCCCACAATTCTTTTCTGCCCTTACCCTTTGCTAAAGATATCCTTTATTTATTTGACAAATGTTAACCAATGTCTACCATATTTGCATGATCTTAGACAGTAGGTCTTCAGAGTGAAAACATTACTATAGCCACACAGAAATCTTGCACCAGCTTTTCAATGTCAAATGTGGAGATACACAAGCAATGCTTTATTATAGTATGATGCAATAGCTGCTAGGACAGAAATAATGTGTTACAGGTTCATGGAGCCCTGATGGCATAGTGGTTAAGGGCTCAGCTGTTAACCAAAATAACTAGCAGCCTGAATCCACTAGCAGCTCCTTATAAATCCTATGGGGCAGTTCTACCTTGTCCTATAGGTACGCTATGAGTCCAAATCAATTCAATGGGAATGGGTATAGGTGTACAGTAGAGGGACCCTGACTCATGGTGGCCCCATAGGAAAGAACAGAATTGTCCCATAGAAAAGCAACCGATAGATTCCAACTGCTGACCTCTTGGTTAGCAGCTAAGCTCTTAACTGCTGCACCAGGGCTCCAGAGGGACATCAAACCCAAGGCAGCCTTTCCCTGTGTACTGACAATTTTACCAACACCTCTGATCCTCTACAAAGTCTTGCCTTATTCTTTCAACAGAATTATCTACTTTCTTTGTACTCTCATATCCATTCACTTATACCTATACTACAGAGCTAATATCCTTTTCTCTCTGCATGATGATAAGTATCTGTTGACTGATCACAATTAAAAAATGAAAGACTATACAGATACAAGGTTTGGGAGCTTACTTAGGAAGCCAACTATTATTAATCTGTTCCCAAGAAAAAAAAACACACTCTGGGTCCAAACAACTAATTTTTTTTATTATGACTGAGTGAAAACGTACATTCCCGTATAAATTTACATGCCCATCTATATGCAGCTTCCACTGCTCTCTCTGCCTGGTGACAGCACATTATTCCTCTCTGCTCCATACATGTCTCAGTCTCCCAACAGTCTCCTTTCCCCTCCTCTCCACCCACTCCCCTTACTCCAGCCAGAGGTCAGCAGGATGATATCCTACAAATGCATAGAAACATAAAGTGCATCCAATATATGGTCACTCTGCATAATCAAGTCAAATTCATTCATGTCTTAAGAGTAGACCCTCATTATGACTTATGGGCAAAGGCAGGATCAAGGCCAGGGGCCATGCTCCCAGGGGAACCCCAAAGCTGCTGGACCATCACTTGTGGTCTTTTAGTGGAGATCTCAGGGTGCACCCCCAAACAACTAATTTCTACACAAACTTTTGGAATTCAGTTTATTCAAAGCGCCCATCCTAGCCTTTGTTCCTTAAGACACTGGGCTAACAAAAAAAATACAACCTGCATTTACACAGATGGATGTATGAGACAATAGAAACATTGTCAGGAGATGCAAACGTGAAGATTCTTCTTACAGTCATGTAACTTGCACATTAAAAAAACTGTTTTAGGGGAGAACCTCCACCACTTCACCAGCCTTAGTAAAATGAAAACTGAAAAACACACCTGGACATGCATCTGAACATGGGACTATGTTTGGCCATATACGCTAATATACACAAAAGTGCCTGAGACGAATCTTTTACAATGATTATTCCCATTATGATCATAATGGCCAAGATCGGCTATTCATAGTGGTGGATCCAAGGACACAGGTCGGCCACTGGGGCTAACCCTTACCACCGGGCACCACAGATGAGAGAAAAATAAAAGGGCTGGGTGTGGTCTTTTCCTTACCACTTTCTTGGTCTGAAGACACTTGCCTGAGAACTCAGATGTTGGGTGTACTATAAGTTAACAGCGCACCTGCAGGACTGTGTTGGCCTCCACTGCAAGGTGTTTCACAGTTACACTGCTGTGATTTCATTCTTTTTTTGGTCCATTTAAATGTTTAATATAAAATGAAAGCTAAACCGGTTGCCATCATGTCAATTTCAGTGCATACTGACCGACAGGACAGAGCAGAACTGCGCAATAGAGTGTCTAGGAAGTGCCTGGCAGATGTGAACTGAAGACCTTTTGGTTAGCAGCTGTAGTACTCAACTACTATGCCACTAGAGTTTCCTTTTAACATCACAGGACTTTAAAATACACAGTAAAAACTGCAAAAGCCGGGACCTGTGTAAGGTGAAAACCTTTCACAAAAAGAAAACACAAATATTTTCTGCTAAAACAAGGGACAGTCAAGTGGTAAGGCTGCACCCTCTTTTAGTTGAAAAACTTGCAAGTCCCAGAAATACAAGGCAGTCCTGTTGAGTTCCAGCTTATACAGGTTTCACTGAATTATTTTCATTCTGTTTATCTTTTTTTAAAGAATAATTTTAGCATATTAACTATTTAGCTCTTATTAGCATCATAATTGAGAGTGATACTATTGAGTATCAATGAGCCATTGCTTTTCATATTTTTACTGATGCCTGGGGTTAGAGTGGCCACAGTGGTTATATATTAACCACAGAAGAGATGTTTGAAGCAGAATTAAAGTTTGTTATTGTTGTTAACTTCTGTCAAATTGGTCCCCATCTCATGGGGGCCCCAAGCACAACAGAATGAAATGCTGATGGCTCCTGCTCCATCCTCCTAATCGGCTGCCAGTGGAACTGCTGTGATCCATAGGATTTTCACTGGCTGAGTTTCAGGAATAGACGGTTAGCTGTTCTTTTAAGTCCATCTTAGTCCAGAAGCTGTACTGAAGCCTGTTCAGGATCCCAGCAACACACAAGCCTTCACAGACAGATAGATGGCTTGTACTTGTGTATCAGCCTAGAAATCAAACCTAGGTCTTCTTAGGTCTCCTGAGGGAAAGGTCAGAATTCTACCAGTAAACCATGAATACCTCCATAGAATTAAAGTTTAATAGTGACAGATGGTCAACATTTTTATTAGGCTTAGTTATGTTTTAATACTTTGAGAAGAATCAGTTAACAAGCTTAGCAGCTAAATGAAAGGCTGGAGCTTCAAATCCACCCAGAAATGCCTGGAAACAAAGGCCTGGTGATCTAATCCAAAAAATCAGCCACTGAAAACTCTATGGAGCAAAGTTAACACACACAGGGTTGCCATAAGTTAGAATCCACTCAATGGCTTCTGGTAAACTGGTATGATAAGAAACAGTACGTTCCACAGTGACCTATGTCTTTAAGCAGAATTAGAGAATGAACACACTGTTTAGTGGTGAGACTATTTGGGCACTATGACAGCGACATCTTCAAGTAGGTGTTGGAGAGAACACAGTTCAGCTTCCCTAAACTGATAAATATTTATTTGACTTCCTTATAGCTCCTTATTTTGACAATTGTCTTAAATCCTAAAAATAAAATGGCAGGAAGTTCAGAAAGGACAGCCATATTTAAGAAAGTCTTGAAGAAATGGGATTATTTACTATGAGAAAACTATTCTGGAGGCAACTCAATAACTATTTTAAACTGGAATCCTTTTAAAAATCCTGGGTCTGATTATTGAACACTTTGACAGAAGACTTAAAGACAAACTCTGATCAAAAGGAGGGGGGGAAAGAAAGAACAAAATTTCAAATTCTCATGGAATTTAGACTTTCTGGAGCACTGAAGCTTTAAGAATCCCCCAAACTATTGTCCTGAGATCACCTATAAACCTTAAACCAAAAATATCCCCTGAAGTCTTCTTCAAACTAATAAAAATAAAAAATCAAACTTACTGCTGCTGAATAGATTCTGACTCATGGCAACCCTATAGGACAGAGCAGAACTGCGCCATAGTTTCTAAGGAGTGCCTGGTGGATTCGAACTGCTCACCTTTTGATTGATAGCCACAGCACTTAACCACTACACTGCCAGGGTTTTCAATCAAACAACAGTGTAGCTTAATTAATAAAGAATGTCCGTCTGGAGCATTGTGCTCTTTTAAAGAACTGCATGGGATCAAATTGACAATAGCAACTCAAAAGATTAGATAGAAACTTTAGGGGACAATGAATTTATGTTAATGGAGGGGGACCAACTCAGAAAAGGACGATGAGAATGGTTGCACAACTTGAAGCAAGTAATCAATGTTACTGAATTGTACATGCAGAAACTGTTGCATTGATGTACGTTCTGCTGTGCATATTTTCATCAGCAATAACAAAATAAATTCATTAAAAAAATCCTGAGTCTAGACAACAGCACAAGAACTTGACACAGGCTAAGTTTTGAGCCTTTCCTGTAGGTGGCTATTACCCAGAAGAAGCATGTGATCTGATACACTGGGATCAATGTGTTATTATTTGACAGAGCTACAGAGAACGCTGTCTTTGTGGATGGCTGGTACCAGGGAATTGATGCCCAACTGTGTGATAACCATGGGGGTATCACAACCCTGTGACGATCAAGTTAGGGAAATGCAGGTGGGGAAGTAGCAAATGAAGGTGGTGGTTCTGCAGTACTCAGGTTGCTCCTGGAAGAGATGTTTCTTAGTGAAAAGCTGCAGGTGTTGCAGCAGAAGGTGAGAGTGGGGAGGTCTGTTTCTAAGACAGTGACCAGGAAAGACAAGGGCATGAAGGGCTACAATAACAAGTGGGGTGGTGGTCTCGGGTCAATGGGACAGGGTAGCCAGCTGCATCTAAAGGGGCAGAGACGATGGGCAAACATACAGACGAACTTCCTGGTAGTTCTTGTCATAACAACCTGTTGAGGTCATGGTTTCAGCTTTCCTAGTAGGTGTATTTCATTTTTTAAAAAATACTGAGAGATAAAAGTCTTTCTTGGGTTGTTTAGGTTTTGTTTTGGATGCAGATGGTTAGAATTTGATGACTTATTGTTTTTTTGTGTTCCAAAAGGCATGCATCAGAATAACATTTTAAAATAGCTGGACCTTTCAGACATGTTCACATATAATTCCAGCTTGTGTGAATTATGATGAACATTTGAATGGTAGTTTACAGATCATAAAGCACAAATTTTCCTATTATTTTATCACTTGTACCTCCCAATAACTTGGTAAGTTAGGTATTATGATTCTTACTCTCATTTTCTAAGAAGATGATGGTTTGGAGGGATTCAGCAACTTGCCCAAAGACACCCAGGCCTGGTGGTAGAGGGCTGGACTTGCACTTTGGATTTTCTGTGCTCTCCCCCATATCTCTACAGCCAGCCTAACAAAGCAGGCCAAACACATTTTCTTTTTCCCATTCCTTCCAAAGTATGTTTTTCCATTTTGGTTATTACCTTTACATATTTCAAGAAGAAGCATGGGTGTTGTGCTTTGTAAAAGCCAGAGATGAAGAATGAGAAGTCAGGGACCACAGAAAAGACACTAGCCTCAGTCTTTCCCATCACATGGCCAGCTTTCATTTATCCCCTCTGGCTTGGGTTCACTCCACCCGCAGGTGCTGAGAACTTCAGTTTAAATATTTGGGAACTATCCTAACTGTGGCATGGGAAATCCTCATCCTCCTTTCTGCCTCCTCCTTTAGGTGGGGGATCAAAATTCTCCATAAAGAAATATGTTGATTTGAATGGGGCATAATCTCTATGATCTCTGTATTATAGGCTTTTAAAAATTTATTCATTCAAAAAATACTCACTGTGCACCTGCTATGTGCCAGGAACCATGCTGGGCTCTAGAAACACGATGGCAATAGGATGGGCAGGATGTTCACCTTTACTGACCTTGCACTCTGGTTCTGCCCTGTCTCTGACAGTGGCCATGAGCCAAATGTGGCTATTTAGGTTTAAATTAACTTAACAATGAAATAAAAAATTCAGTCCTCCAGTTACATTAGTCATATTGCAAGTGCGCAACAGCAACAGCTAACATACTAGCCAACACAGAACATTTTCATCAACATGGAAAATGCTGCTGGACAGTGTTGTTCTAGAGGAAGAATGAGTAATGACTCAATGAATGCATAATTAAAAATTAGGATAAAATTTTAGGGCTTTTCTGTTTTTAAAAGTCGCCTGATTTTTTCTTGCTTTCCAACAAAGATATCTCATTTCACGGCCTTATTACTCCTTGTTTAGACCATTGCAACAAGCTGGCAGTTGTCTTTTTTTGCTTTCCTCCAATTCTTCCTCTGTACTGTTGTATGATTAATCTTCTTAATGACAATTATTTCATCTCTTTGCTACCTACAGACCAAAACTCAAACCTCTTAGCACAGCATTCAAGGCTCTTTGTAACAGAGCGGAACTGACTTGTCTCTCTTCCTATCCTGCCATGCCTCTCCTTACCATACACTTAAGAAACAGAAAATAGTGCTGTTAATATCAGACCCATTACCTGCTATATCCATTCATTCATCTAAGTTATAAGCATGCCCACAACAGCCAAACAGGCCTGTTTTAGGTAGAGGTATGTTACTGTGAACTGAGATAACTGTAAATCATTTAATCTAGTCCTGAAGAACTTTTGGAACACAAAGCAGTAGCCAACTGGAGTGCACCACTCTCTATTTTTACCAGATCCACTGCCACTGAGTTAATGCTGACCCTAGTCTAGTGCCCCTAGAGGACACAGAACTGCCCCACAGAGTTTCCAAGGAATGTCTGGAGGATTAGAATTGCCAACTTTCTGGTTAGCAGCTGTAGCACTTAACCACTACACTCACCATAAAAGGGCTACACAAACAGGTAAAGAAGAAGCACAGACACATAGGGAACAAAGAGGAACGTCAGGATATTTTAGAAGAAATATACAAATCTAGTAGCTAAGAATGGCTGACTGAATGAAACACACACACAAAGCATCTTCCATCTAAATGTACTTACTACAAAATGCCTGTTTCTATAGTTTATACGAGGATCCCTGGTGCAGTAGTTAAACTCTTGGTTGTTAACCAAAAGGTTAGTGGTGTGAACCCACCACTGGCTCTGTGGGAGAAAAGACCAGGGCAGTTTTGCTCTGTCACATGGTGTCACTCTGAGTAGGAATCGACACAATGGCCTGCAACAACAACAACATTGTTTACACAAAACTTACGAAAACAGGCAAGACTTTGTGTTCCCAGTAATATGTTATCATAGCTTTCTTTGGGCAGAGGTTGCACAAGACAGACAGGGCTAGTGGATAGGAAAAGTTCTGGATTACAAAGTACTTCCCAAACTATGGACACTGTGACCCACTGTCACAGCTTTTAACAGTTTCTTTAATGCAACTCACTTTGTTTCTTTAAATAAATTTAATTTAAAGAGAACCTTGTCCTAAGCAATAATATCAGCGAAATATCAGGCTTCATATGTGAGTTACACTTTGTTGAATATATATAAACACAATGATTTTTAAAAACTTCTTCGTGTAACACCTGAAAACATTTCACTTTCATCTTGTGGTGTACTTATTCATATTCAGGGAAATACTGAAATTAGGGTCTTAAAAAAATTATTCTAGCTAAACCTTAAGAAAGAAGACACTGCCTCTCAAATTTTCCAGCCTGAAACACGGGGATAGGAGAGGGCAGTGCGTTACCCGCTGCAGTGGGAGCAGGTGCTCTGAGGAGTAAAACCAAAAGGTGGCCAAGTGTTGGTAGTTAGGAAGTGTTAATCACTGTTCAACAACAACAACAACATTACTACCCTGCTAGAACTAGTGACAACTGACGAATTAACGTTTACAAGGAACACAAAAACATTGCCACTGAGTCACTTCTGACTCATGGTGAATCCAAGTGGGTCAGGATGGAACTGGACTCCATAGGTTTTCAATGCCCAGTGTTTCAGAAGCAGATCACCAGACTAGTAAGGCACCTCTGAATGGACTTGAACTTCCAATCTCTCAGTCAGCAACTGAGTGCGCTATCAGTTTGCATTGCTCAGGGACTGCACAGTGAGCACAGAGATGTCTAAATGCACGGTGATCCTCAAACCATTTTAGGAAATAAACAGCTGAGAAGGCCTCCTGAGAGTCTCCTCTCAGAGGCAGCTGTGAGGTTCTGGAAAGCCTAATACAGGCCTGGGTTTGTAGTGGCCTTGGAGGGCTCTGGCGTTGTGTTTGGGCACCTGCAGTGATGGGTCACTTCTTCTTCATCCAGCCAGGAACTCCAGCTTCTTTAGCAAGAACGGTAAATGGGCAGAAACTCAGCGAGGGTGAGATGTTAAGCTTCTCGTATCAAAAGTGTACAGATGTCCAGCACTCCTTGATCTGGTCCCTTAGAACGACCCCAAGCTGGTCCTGGGCCAATACATGAGGTCATCTGAATTAGCTTCCAGAGGATCCTGGGTGGGCGGCACCTCTGCACTTTTTGGACTCTGTCAGAGGCTTAGTTTTCCCGCAAAGGAAGGAGGAAAACCTGACTCCCCAAATGAAGAAGGTTTTAAGTAACGTGTCTGCCATTTTCCTTTCACCTCTTACAGTGCAGCTGAGCTCTTAGAAAAACCTGTGTTAAAGTACTTTTGCAAGAAGCCAGGCAATTGAAAGCCCCATCTAACAGCTGTTAATGGTTGTCGATGAGCAGACAGACACCAGGGCTAGAAGGAAGGAAGCCAAAAATAACTTTGCGGCAGCATTTTTCAGGATTCAGTCATTTCTGATGCTGGAAAGAAGGTGCTGAAGGAATCTAAGTATGGATGATGATAACAGAAAAGGGGCTGGAGGGATGAGAGCCAGGGACTGCTGCCTGCCTGCCCCCCAGTTCTGTTACAGCAGGGCTCCCAGGGCCTTTTTCAGAAACCTTGCATGTGAAAAAGACTAAAACAGAATCTTGGAAAGATAAAGCAAGGGGGATGGATGTTGGAGGTAAACTGAACTCATACCCTACCTGGGGAAGGATGAGTTTTTATGGCCTAAGCCAGGTTTCAGGCGGACTCGTTGTAAAGGTTGATTTTTTGGTGTTTTTCTCTTTATTGTGCTTTAGGTGAAAGTTTACAGCTCAAGCTAACTTCTCATTCTAAAATTTATATACATGTTGTATTGTCACATTGGTTGTACTCCCACAATGTGACAGCATGATCCTCCTTTCCACTCCAGGTTCTCTGTGTCCATTAGTCCAGTGCCGGTCCCTCCCTTCTCACCTTACTTTTGAACAAAAGCTGCTCGCTTGGCTTTGTATATTTGATTAAACTAAGAAGCATGTTCCTTAAGCATGTTATTTTGTGTTTTACTTTGGTGAGTAGCATCTGGGGTCTGAAAGTCTGTGAGACACCATCTAAGATACACCTACTGGTCGCATTCCATCCAGATCAAAGGTAAATGAAGAAAATGAGCTACGAGGAAAATAGTAGACCAAAGGAATAAAGGATCACATGGACCAGAGGCTCTACCAGCCTGAGACCAGAAGAACTAGATGGTGCCCAGCTACCATCAGTGACCACTGTGGTGTATGTTCTTAACATGTGCTTTCTTCTATGGGATTTACAAGCTCATTCCATGGTCAAGAAAACACTATAGCCTCGCCTTTCTCAGGAGATCCCTAGACCTGTCTATCCTGATGGAGCTGCTTATGTGTTTTTAGTCACTGTGCCTCGAAGCACATGGTCTGTAACCGAGCTTCCACCGCTATCTAACATAGGCTTGTAGCACTGTGGACTTCAGAGACTGAAAAGAGGGTTTCCCCTCCACCCAACATTCAGCTTTCATTTATATTTTTAAAAATGTTATTCCATTCTTATCAACCATTCCCCCAATAATTTAGTGAGTGATTTTTAGTTTCTTTTAATTTTTACAATATATACACATAATAGAGAAATCTTTTTCCTGAAATTTTCCCTGTCACTCAATCCAAATGAACACATGGCACTTTTAAACTTTTCTACCTGCTCTCAGAATGTTCTCATGCGCTTTGTGAGTAAAACAAAATCTTTGAATAACATCTTCATCTGAATTGCAGGCTTGATCTTCCTAGGCTTGGCAAACAAATTATCACCCAGTCAAAAACAAGCTGAGAAAGTGGTAAATGACTTTAGTTTTATTAGGAACAAGTCATGCCAAAATAACCTTATTTCTGGCTTTTATGGGATTACTGCTTCAGAGAGTGCAGTATGAAATACTATGCCAAGGTTTCAGCAAGGCAGCTCACATCTCTTAGTCCACTCTGTGGGTAATATGGAAAACTGGGGTCTGAGTGACAGTAAAATGAAGCAATCAGCAGCTGGTTGATATATCAGTGTCAACTTTAACCCAAGGAGAAGGGCCTGGTGATATGATCCAGCCTTCTGTCATGCCTAGCTTATGTTTGAGACTTGCTAGAACCCCTGGTGGTATATTGGTTAAGTGCTACGTCTGTTAACCAAAACGTCAGCAGTTTGAATCCACCCAGCACTCCTTGGAAACTCGGAGCAATTCTATTCTGTCCTATAGGGTTGCTACGACTCAGATTCAACTCGACCGCAGTGGGTTTGGCATTTCTTTTTTCTTTTGGTGGTGAGGTACTCCAGAGGACAGACTCAAGACCCCAAATGAAGACCACAGGCTGACATTATGGAGTAAATGTATAATGGCAAAAATTAAAAAAAAAATAGATGTCAAATCCCATACTGGAATTAAAAAAAAAAAAAAAAAAATCAAATCCTAGTCTGTAAGAACAGGATGGAAGAATCTTGGCTTAATGTGGCAAGTCAGTACTGTGATATAAATTTACTTGCTAAGAAACTGAAGACAATCCTGGCTACATTAGGAAATGTATAAAGGAAAGAAAAGGAGTCATATTTGAATTCTATACTCTCAGGACACATTAAGAATCTTCAGTTTCATTCTAGTGCCATATTTTGAGATTAGCCTTCACAAATAGGGATGGTGATAATTAATGAATCCATCCCCCTTAAGCCCTGAGAAAAGAAACTTATGGGGCCTATACGTTGTTCTGCTGTCAAGTAATTTTTAACTCATAACAGCCCATGTGAAAGACAGAACAGCTCCATGTGAAAGATGTAACTGCCCCATGGGGTTTTCTTGGTTGCTAGCAAATCACCAGGTCCTTCTCCCACAGAACTGCTGTGTGGGTTCTAACTGCCAACTTTTTGCTTAGCACTTGAGCACGTAACTCTACACCACAAGGGTTCCTTATGTGACCTATGTAAGAGTTGCCTTAGCAAGTTAAAACCAAAGCAAAGCTGTTGACTTTTGAGTCATTTTCAACTCCTGGTGACCTGATGCGTTACACAATAGAACTGTTTCATAGGGTTTCCTAGGTTGTAATCTTTATGGAAGTAGATTGCCAGGCCTTTCCTTCCATGATTTGAATGGCAACTCTTTAGGTTAGCAACCAAGTACAAACAGTTTGTGCCACCCAGGGACCTTTACAAAGCTAAAGTGCTGTCATAAAAAGATAAGATGCGATTCTCTTCCAACCCAGAGGGCATTAAGTGGATCATAAGTAAAAATTTAAGGAAGGTGTATTTCCACTAAAAATAAGGAAACACTTTGTAATCATCTCAGTTGCATAAAGTGGAAGTGGCTCTCTTGAGCACAGTGAGCTCCTCACTGGTGCGAAAGTCCCAGTGGAGGCTGGGAAGCTACCTCTGTCCTTTTTATAAAAAGATTCCAGAACTGGATGAGAGATTGGACTAGATGACTTCTAACATGGCTTTTTTCTAACCTCCAGTTCTTGACTCTCCTCACTTCCTACTGCAATGCTCAGAGATGAGTTATGGCTTCTACAATTTCATAAAGGTTTTATAAAGAAACTGTCAAGGAAGAAAGACAAGGTTGACAGTACTTTTCATTTACTCTGGATGCCACTGGTAAAATATACAGGTTTGTGAGTTAGCAAAACAAACACAGCTCTGTTGAACTTCCCCAAGTCTCCTGCAGGTTGATGACACCTCCATTAAGCTGCTTTATTTTGGATCACTGGCCTCATCCAATCAGTCTGCTGAGGTCATGAACAATTTGCAGAGAACACAGGGAATCCTGATAGGATGTAATGGAAGCCAGCATTTAAAATAATGAAGAAGTAAATGATTTCCTATTAATGTAGGTTTTCAAAGGCCATCATGCTTTTCAACAAAAACTCAACCATACAGTTGCAGAAGCCTTAATGCTAAGCAAATGCAGACTCAGCAGTCTGAGTTTTAAGATATCTATATGGGCATTATTTCCAGGCATTATCTTGCCTCACTAAACAAGTAAGCTTCCTTTCTATTTAGACCTGTCAGGGGACCAAGTGCAGTCAAGTTACATGTACCCAGGGTTTTGCTGGAATGGATGGCAGCATGCTCCATCTTCTATTTTTCTGGGCTTGGCATAGTAACTGAGCCATTTAAAACTACCATAAAAGTTGCACACACTTGCCATTCTACATACCTTCAAATGGCAGGAGAAAATAGCCTAAAGCCTTTTCTCCTTAATAATTCCCTGGATGAGTTTTAGAACTGAACTAGGCTAGTATATAAATCTTTGCTAGTGAGTAGAAAAGAATCCAGAAGATCTGACCACATGCAGCAGTAACAGACACTGTAAGACAATGAAATAAGTGAGATGTGAGTGAAGGGTATCCTCTAAAACAATTATCATATCACAGCAATAGGCACTGTGTTATGGTTGACACACATGGTTGATATTCAACAGGTACGATACATCAAGAATGAACAGAAATTTGTGGGACGGAGATAATTCTGTACAAGCAACTTGAGGAAAATTTAAAAGAGGAGCACATTTAATGGCGGGGCCTCCTAGGCTCCTAGAGGTCAGCTATACTAGCTCCTGTTCAGCCATCTGCTTCTTGTATCAATGTGGTGGGCCTGACTCTAAGTTGAACTTGTCTTGGTAGTTCTCCCATGCCTGTGGCCTTGGTATTTTATTGGCAATTCTAAGTCACAGAGCTGACTGTGACTCCTCGTGTTGTGGAGTTGGTGGAGGAGGAAGCTGCTCCTGATACTTGCCTCTGATCATTGACGGCCAAGCTGTTGCAGAGGCTGCCCCTCCAGTTCTACTAGTCAAAGTCACAAAGAGATTCTTGTAGGGTAAGATAATTAGGATCTTTTCAGAAATCTTTAATTTGAAGCAAGTTAGTGTCATATATTTTATTTCTAAAAGGACTGAAATGAGTCCTAGGATCCAAAAGTAACCTAACATAGACTGAGAAACCAATAGGGGCCAAACTCCACAGGACTGCAGGATCCGAGTCAATAACTGGTTTGCAAAGGGGGCCAAGCATGCAGGAAATACAACAGAGGCCAAATCTCAGTGTCTTTTGGACTACAAAACACTTTTTTGAGAGTGCAGAGAACTAATATTTAATTTAAAAAGATAGTCTTTGCTGGTTTCAGTTGAGAACTTTTGCTTACTGTTTGTGACTTTTTTTTTAACATAAAACAATTACATTTTAAGACACAGCGGGAGCTGAAATAGAAACTTGTTCTCATATAGAATAGACCTACTGCTGCCTTGATATTTAAACCTAGTAGAGGACTGTTTGGTGGGCACACGATGATTTTGAAGGCTTTTTCCTCTGTGAGAGGAAGAATACACACATTCTAATGATAATAGCCATGTGTGGAAGGCCTGTGTGCCATGTGTCAAGTACTCATGCCAGTCCTGTACATAAGGTAGTATTATCCCCAGGAGGTAGGTTCAGAGGTATAGGGACTTACCCAAGGCTAAGCTGGTTGGCAGAGGAGCTGGGATCAGAACTGTAAATGCTGCTTTCAAGAGCTGCTCTCTACTCACTTTGCCATCTACTGCTTAATGAAATCCTTGCACTTTAAGAATAACTACACCCGGCCAGAGCAGAGGGATTGACTGAGATAAAAGAGTGATTCCCAGACTCAGCTCAAGACAGGCATAGGCATACTGGATCTCCTAGAAATATCATCCTGAGAAGTTTGCTTCTCCTTGGACTTTGTTTAAAAGACAACAGAGATGAGCCCCTCAGAGCAACTAACAGACATTTACAAACTGCTGAATGCTTTTATTGTGTGTGTGCATACTGCAAAAATCATGGAGAGATATGAATAAGATAAACATCTGTTGTTAACACCAAAATTCTCACCCTACGAACTCTGCTCATTTGCTGTATCCTAAGGCATTCTAAGGAATCCCTGGGTGATGTAAGTGGTTAACGTGCTCAGCTGCTACCCTAAAATGTTGGATATTCAAGTCCACCCAGAGGTGCCTTGGAAGAAAGTCCTGGTGATCTACTTCAAGGAAAGAAAAAGAAAGGAATCCTTGAAAACTCTATGGTGCAATTCCAGGATGACACACATGGGGTGGCCATAAGTTGGCAGAGATGGCATTCCAAGTGTTAGCATTTGTATGCTTTTCCTCTCACAGAAGCAATACTGTTAATGTGACTTTAAAAATAAACCCAGGGGGATGGAACAAGAAGGTATAAGTAAGAGGGAAAGGGCAACTCCACCTCCCTTCTGTTTCTGGTGTAGGCTAGAAAGCAAAGTTCTGTGGAGTGCTCCCTTGGGATCCAGCATAGTTGGCAGGATGTGTGACAGCTGCAGATAGATGGTCCTCCCAGCAGAGTGGGTTCAAAGCCCACCTTCTCCATCAATCAGAATCTACTGAGGGTCCAAGCTGTCACAGTGCCCATTTCAACTACACACTCTGAAGTCCAAAGGATGTCAGCAATTCTTGATGAATTCTCATACAAAGCTCTCAGCATCTTTCTAGGGGAGGAAGAATCTGAATAAATAACACCTCATTATTTTAAGTGCAGCCTCTGTAGAAATCTTGGAGGGAGCATAGAAGAGGGAATGGAATGTGAGTGAATAATCTCAAAGCTTCCAGACTATGCTCTAGAGGAATGAGCTATGCTTACAGTGCATGTCCCTCATGGACTCATGCATGGGTCACAGAAGGGAAATTTGGGTTCAAAACTCAGTCAGTTTGTGAAATTGAGTCACACGTCATGGAGGCCATTGGCAAAAAATGTCTGGGAACCACTGTTACAGTCCAGCTGAACCTTGCAGGATTGCTCCACCAATACCGTCACTGTGAATAGGGTCCCATCTTCAGCACAAATGACTACTTTCCTATCAAAACTTCTACTCAGTATCCAAGAACAAGAAAGGCCCCTACAGCAGATCTATGTGGAGAGCTTGGCCCTTAGATGCAGAGGTCAGTGCAAGCTGGGAGTTAACTTTTTAATCTGAGGTGATAGAGCTTAACTTTGTTGTTAGCTGCCACTGTGTTGACCCCTGACTCATGACAATACCATGCAAGATGGAATGGAACACTGTCTGATCCTGCACTGTCCTGATAACCAGTTACAGATTGTATTGGACTGCAGTGATTTAAAGGATTTTTATTGTTTAATTTTTGAAAGTTGACATCAGGTCTTTCTTCCGAGTCCATCTTAGCCTGGATGTTCTGTGGAAACCTGTTCAGCACGATAGCAACATGCAGTCCTCCACTGACAGATGATTGGTAGCTGCACATGTTAGGCACTAACTGAAACTCCATTGTGGGTCTCCGGGCAGGGAAGGTGAGAACTGTACCACTGAACCACCACTGCCCTCAGTGCTCAACTTACTGATAGGTTAATACATAAACAAAAAGAAGTCCTTTTAAAAGATTTATGCAAGGTGATTCTAATTATTCTTATGTAAGTCTGCTGTGGAATTCTCAATTACCCTACTTCTTTCTTCCTGATTGCTGATTACCCACCTCTCTGGGCATCCGTCTAGCCACTCTCTCATCCCTGCTTCCTATATCCGCTCCTCGTGCATTCTTCCCACCTTAGTTAACCACAGTTCCCACCCTTTTTGTTCTTCAGGTCAAAAGCCTCAGTCATACATCCCACTTCCAAACAGACAGCAAATACTGGCAGCTTTGCCTTCAAAATTGTCAGAATCCAAACCTTTACATTCCCTTCCTGCCACTACCCTTGTACAAACTTCCACTGTCTCTTGCTTGCATCATTGTGGTAGACTCTTAGCTCGCTGCGCTGCTTCTGTCCTTAGCCCATCTGCGGCTAATCTCAACCCAACATCTGATTTTAAAAAGATAAGTCAGATTATGTTACTCTGCTAGTAAGAACTCTCTGCAAAATTCCCGGATCACTGAGTAAAAGCCAAAGGCAGTGAAACAGTTCTACACGATCTATATCCTCTCAGCATCTCAGTTCCAGTTGCAGCCCACTCTGCTCCAGCCATGCTGGCCTCTTTGCCCATTCTTAGGAATCTTGTAGGGAGTGCAGAAGAAGAGCACATCCCTCTTGTTGCTACCAATACCAGTTACTATTGAGTTGACTCCAACTTATGGCAATTCAGGTGTGTCAAAGCAGACCTCTGCTCCATAAGGGATTTCAATGGACGGTTTTTTGGAAGTAGATTACCAGGCCTTTCTTCTGAAGTGCCTTTGGAAAAGCTTGAATCTCCAATTTTTTTAGTTAGCAGCCAAACTCGTTAACTACTGACACTGCCCAGTGACTTTCATAGCAAGGCTCCTGCATTTGCTGTTCTATCTGAAATACTCTTCCCTAAGGTATATCTCTCTCCCTCATCTCCTTTTGGTGTTTGTTCCTATGTCACCTGCTCGATGAGACCTTTCCTCACTGCTGCATTTAAAATCTCAACTCGTATTGTCAGCATCTACCTGCTTTCCCTGCTTTAATTTCCTCTTGTAAAAATGATCACCAACTTATGCATTTCCTGTTTACTATCTATCACCCTTAACTGGAATGTCAGCTTCATGAAGGCAGAAAGCTTTGTATATTTTGTTCAGAGTGCACATAGTATGTGTTCAAGACCAGTCTACTGAATGAATAAAAAGTTCCTTCTGGTCATTCAGGTCTCAGCTCAATGGTCTTTTCCTAATGTCACTTCTGCTTTGATTACTATATATCATACCATCTTGCTTTATTTTGCTTCTAGCTCTTATAACATTCTAAAATTATCTTGCTTTCTTGCCTGTATTCACCACTAAAATGAAGGTTGATGAGAACTCCAGCTTATTCTTTTATCCACTGTTATATCTGCAGCACTCAAAACAGGGCTTTACTCAAACTAGGTGTTCAGTAAATATTTCTTCATGAATGGAGCACCTTCATGTCAAAACCAATTTGAATTTGTTATTGATTTTCTCTAACTTTTTATCTTGAAAATTTAAACTCACAGGAAAGATGACAGAAACATACATTTACATACCTTTCATCTGGATTCACCAACTGCTAAATGTTGCTAAATCTGTGATAATTATTTGTGTGTCTGCATGGTTTAAAATCAGGACAGCTGTGTATCAGGGCTGTATCTTTTCACCATACTTATTCAATCTGTATGCTGAACAAATAGCTGGACTGTATGAAGAAGAATACTGTATAGGGATTGGAGAAAGACTCATTAACAACCTGGTCATGCAGATGACACAACCCTGCTTGTTGAAAGTGAAGAGGACTTGAAGTACTTACTGGTGAAGATCAAAGCCAGACTTTGCTATAGATTACAGCTCAACATAGAGAAAGTCAGAATCTTCACAACTGGGCCAATAAGCAACACCATGATAAATAGAGAGGACACTGAAATTGTCAAGGATTTCATTTCAGTTGTACCCAGAACCAATGCCCATGGAAGCAGCAGTTAAGAAATCAAATGATGTATTGCATTGGGAAAATATGCTGCAAAAGACCTCTTTGAAATATTAAAAAGCCAAGATTTCACTTATAGGAATCAGGTGCACCTCACCTAAGCCATCATATTTTCAGTTGCCTCATATACATCTGAAAGGTGGACGGCAAGTAAGGTAGACCATAGAAGAATTGATGCATTTGAATTATGGTGCTGGCAAAGACTACTGAATATACCATGGACCCCCAAAAGAATGAACAAAGCTGCTCTGGAACAAGTACAGCTACAATCCTCTGTAGAAGCAATGATCTCCAAACATACTTTGGACATGTTATCAGAAGGGGCCTTTCCCTGAGGAAGGATATCATGCTTGGTAAAGCAGAGGGTCAGGGAAAAAGAAGATCATCAACGAGACAAAATGACAACAGTACCTGCAACAATGGATTCAAACATAGCAAAGACTGTGCAGATGGTGCTGGAACAGGTAGGGTTTTGTTCTGCTGTTCATGGGGTTGCTATCAGTCAGAACCAACTTGATGGCACCTAACCTATTTAACTGTCTGTCTGTCCACCTGTCTGTCTACCCACATACCCACCCATACTCATACATACATACGTGTGTATGTGTATACATTTTATCTGGAATCATCTGAAAGTAAATTGTAGATATCACGACATTTCACCCCCAAATACTTCAGCATGTATCTCCTGACAATAGGACATCCAACCTAATGAAAACATCACATCAGAAAGTGGAGGAGTGCTCAAAGAGTAATGGGGACAAACAAAAAGGATTTATGCAATGCAATTTTGACACCATATTATAAACAAATACACAGTGTACCAAGGAACCATCAGAGCATTTTGTCTTACTAGTTTACTTTAATTTAGGACAGTCTCCTCTGTCATTTTGTCTTTTGTAGCACTGACATATTTGAAAAGCTAAGGCAAGTTTTCCTGATGAATGTCCCACAATTTGAATTTCTCAGATGATTTCTACATGATGAGATTCAAAGTAAACTTTTTTTTGGCAAGGATACATACTTGGTGGTAATGTACAGCACACTGCCCACTATATCCCACAAGGGATGACATGTCAGCTTGCTTGTTCCCGGTGATGGTAGGATAAGGTTGTGCCCACCAGATCACTCAATTGTGAAGGTGCCTCTTCTCTCTGTAAAATTAATAAGTAGCTATGGGGGATGTTTTGCAATCTTGGCCTGCTGGGTTACCCATCAATGTTTTACTTAGTGATTTTAACATCCATTGATGACTGCTGTCTAAATCAATTATATGAAACTTGTTGCCATCAAGTCAATTCTGACTCACAGTGACCCTATAGGGCTGAGCAGAACTGCTCCATAGGGTTTCTAAGGAGTGGCTGCTGGATTTGAACTGCTCACTTTTTGGTCAGCAGCCAAGCTCTTAACCATTGCACCATTAGGGCTCCAATTATTACACAGGTAGATGCAAACTGCTAATCCATTCATGTTTACTATAGTTAGAAGTGACACACTTCTGTAAAAAAAGAGTTTTCTCAAAACCCTACTATTTCTCTTTAAAATACACTGTGACTATGTATTATGGATGTAAGAATCTTTGTTCATTTAACATGATTCCTGATTTTTTTTGTTGCTCAAATTGTCTCAACTTTGGCCAGTGTCAGCACCTTCAGGATGGCTCTAGCACCCATTTGATTTGTCCTCATTAGTTTTTGAACACTTCCATACATTCTGCCACCACAGGATATTTTTAGCCCGTTTTGTATTTTCCTGTCCCAGAAACTGGAATCAGGAATTTCTCCAAGAAGAGATGTTTCCTTTATATTATAGTATTTAGATACTACGATCTAGGCACTCGGTGTGTTCAGTGCTACTCGAGAATTGTATCTTCTACATCCTTTGTGTGGATAATACCAAGAAATATATACATAATGCTTTAAAAATCATGAATTCATATTGATACTTCCAGTTCAGACTGAGTACTACAGAGTCCTTCCTAAACAAAAACAAAAACAAACAACAGCAGCAAAAAAACCACCTCTGCCGTTGAGTCATTTCTGACTTATAGCAACCCTATAGGACAGAGCAGAACTACCTCATAGCATTTCCAAGGAGCAGCTGGTCGATTTAAACTGATGACCTTTAGGTTAGTAGCTATAGCTCTTAATACTCTGCTACCAGGGTTTCTGAGTTTGCCCCAGCCTTCTCTTATTTTGTATTTGCTATTCTCTACTTCTGTAGCAAGAGCTCTGAAGAGCAAAATGTTTATTCATTTTTTGTATCCTACAATATACACAAAATAGTTACAGAATTGTCACACCAATAACACTACTGACAATAAATCTACTTAGTGAAGTTCAAAATTTCCTTGCAGTTATTCACATGCCTTATATCTCTACTTTTCCTTGTAGTTTTTATTGTCCTAAGAATATATACCCACAAAGAACATCTAGTCAAGTATTGTGCTAAAAAGCTAACTTAATTAATTCTTTTTTCATATGTGGTTAATTAACCAATTTAATGTACAGTGAGCTCATCTTTCTGTTTGCTTTAAATTGTAATGTTTGCTGCTTTTAATTTTTGTTATTAAATTTTAATTGTTTGCCTGTGTAAAACATTTACATGGTTCAAAAATCAAAAAGAAACAGAAAGATACATGGTCAGAGTCTCATTCCTATCTCTACCTGTTTCACTCTGTTTCCACCCACTTTACTGTAGAATTCTATTTTTCTTGTACTGTGCCCAAGACTTTACCTGAACTTCTCCCTTCAAATCTATCTACCTGTTCAAGTAACTCTTTTACTACTACAGAAATGTAATAATGTACACTGTAGGAAGTTAGAAAAGGTAGATAAGCCAAAAAAAAAAAAATCATATCCTCTTTTCCACAGATCACCAGTTTTAACACTTTAGTATGTATGCTTATGATCATTCTAATACACAGACTGTATGTGAATTTCTCCCCAAATGTCCTTTGTTCAAACTAGTAACCATTCTAGGACCATGTACTGTATGTTTTTCAAATCTCTTAAAGGTTGTTTAATTTAGCACAGGCCCATTTTTATGAAATGGACTTACTGAAGAAATTAGGCCATTCATTTATGTTATAGAATGTCTCATCTACTATATTTGTCCCATTGCTTCCTGATGGCATTGATAAAGCTTGTTCCTCTAATCCCTGATTGTCCTTTAAATGGGAAGTTATATCTAACAGCTTTTGGGGGCCAAGTTATACACTGAATACATCCTTTGTGATGGTGTGTATTTTATGAATATTCACATCAGGAGACTTCAAACACCAGACTGACCCATGAGGAGTAATGCTCAGATTGAACTGTGCCTGGGATAGCATGAAAACAGTCTGACTCTGTATTGTACAGTTGTGACATTTCCCTTGTGAATAGAAGTGTGTGTGTGTGTGCGCGCATGCACGTGTGTGCATGCTGTTACTCTGTGTTTGTGTGTACTGTCAAAGGAGATGGAATGAGAACCCCGTCTCTCCCCATCTGAAGATTTGTGGCACAAACACCAACACAGTCTGGCATCTAAAATGAATGTTCTTGAATTGTTCACTTTGATTTTTATGGTTTTGTCTTGATTCTTCAACTTTATTTTAGGTTTTTTTTTTTTGAAAGAGATTATCCTGTTTTACATTTCTAAGGTATCCCCCAAAGAAGTGACCTATAAAGGAATCATGTATTATATATATTTCATTCCTTTGTGTACAAGCAGTAGTGTCACTCAAGCCATTTTGTCTTGATGAAAACCTGCTGTTTAAAAACAAAAAACACCAAAAGAATAAAACTCCGTTGAGAGTTATTCTTGAGCTTTCAGTACCTTATTTCAGTGTCTAGTATTTTGCACTGTTAAAAATATTTCCCTGTAACATAGCTGAAATCCCTCACATGTAGCTGGGATGCTGTTTCTTCTTGTCATCAGTGCAGCAGAACTTCTTGTTGACATCTATGTAGCAGCCTCAACAGGAGAATGGAGATTTTTTTAAGCAGAACCTTGAAAGTCCACTGCATTTCTCTACATGAACATCACATAAATCTGATGGATTTAATGCATCCAAAAAATCTTCAGAAAGTTACAAATGGTGGGTGTCAAATATCTTCAACCTTAATAGTCTGCTGATTTCCCACATGAAATTCTTGTCTCCAGTACTGTGTTCCATGTTTTCATTCTTCTTATCTGTAGGGCAATATTCAACTGCTGGGCTACCTCAATAGCACTTGACAGATACATACAGCACAAGGAAATATTCCCACATCCTCTGAGGTATTCCATGGGAAGAAAGAATGACAGTTAAAACCCAGAAACACCTCTTATGCTGCTAGAGTGCTCACTGTTATATCGCCTAGGCCCTTGAGGGTCCCATTTTTAGTAGCTATGTTCTGGCCTTTTAATAATTTCCCTGTTTTCCCTATCCTTCTCTTTTAGTAACTAATGAAACAATCAAAATTTGACATAAAGTGTCCGAAATTTCTAAGTGACCAACATATGTCTTTCCATTCTGAGCTGCATTACTCAACACAGCTTGACACATCGAGTGTATGATCACTGCTTATGGATGTGCTTTGCTCTGCTTAGCTCTGGATGCTGATGTCACCTCTAGAAATGATGTCAATCTATTATTTGGGTTTGCATAATAAAAAAATCAATAGAACAAAAATGAAGGCTTAGAAATAAAGAATCAAGAACTCTCCTTTTTAAAGGCAAACGAGAACATGAAATAGTTGTTACTTCAACAAGCTGGAAGCCTGTGATTGTGACCTTCTGTATCCTTCCTTTGATTTTCTTCTAAACCCAAGCATCTTTTGTTGGCTAAATTCCAGTATTTTTTTCTCTCTACCAGGCCAACTTTTTGGCTTCCCTGAGAATAGCTTCCAGTATTTCATTTTGCTGCCAGTCAAGAAATGTGCTTATGGTGGAGGCCTGGCTCCATCCCACCCAGGGTGCTGAATATATTAACTTTTTCATACACAACCTTTGCCAAGCTGCACACTGAGGTCCATCTTGGAGAGTAAAGCTCGGTGCATCATTAGCTAGTGTGGAGGTGGTGCCAATGGAAGTTTGAGAGTCTGTCAACATATGTTAGGGGTCTGTGGCAAAGTGATGAATTTCACTATGTGAACCAAGTTAATGTGAATGGGGGAAAGAACTTCTGAGATATTAGGAAACCAGAAGTGCTTGTTTTACTCATGAAAGCAAAAACAGCCCAACCCTTTTATCTGGTCTGTGATCTGGTTAAGAACCTAAAACTCTGAGAATATAAATGTAAAACCAGTAATTGATTAGCACCCAGTTTTATTTTACTTTCTTTGTCCTTCTAGGAACAGTTCCCCACCCCCCTCCCCACACAGTGACAGCCACATAGCACTCCACTGCCTGGATATGACCCACTTTATTAAAAAATTCCTGAATCAATTTCCTGGCTTACAGTTAGTTCAACCAAGATCCCAGGTGTTCTTACGGTAAGAAGGGCCTCTTTGAAAAGCTGTCAGTTTTTACAACTGCACACCCACCTAAAACATCATGAACACCCCAACAATAGAGGTGAAACTTGAAGCAGTTTGGTGATTTTCCAGGTTTTTGAACAGAATGTGAGTCCATTAAGATTACTGGGTAACTTGACTGATACCCTCAAATTTGTGCCAAGTGTTAAATCTTGCAAAGAAAAGACAGAACAAAAGCTGATTCTTGGATTCCAACTCTTGAGTATTTCAGTGTGGAAACTGTATTTTCTTGTAATTCACTTAAAAAAACACATCATGCTTTTACAGTTTAATTGCAATCTCAGTTTTCAGGAAGCAAAGAGAAATGAGATATATAATCAATGTTTCTCTTCCGTTCAGCTTTCAGCCTAAATGGCTCTGTGCTTTTATTGGCAAAGTAGGGCAGGTAATAACAGTGAACAAGAAACCTATTCTAAGAAGTACTGGCTCAAGTGAAATACCACTACATCATGAGTGACTCAACCATCTACTCAAGTGTGATTACTCTGCAATGATGAAGCCATGCTAATTGGACAATGGCCTGCTGCCAGCTCATGCTGGCATGACCTACAATCTCCTTGGCTGACAGCCATATATATATATATATCTTTCTCTAGCATACCTTTTCTTTTCTTTTTTTTTTTTGGAGGGGAAGGGTAAATCAAGATGGGAAGTGGAAATCATAAAAAAAGAAAAAAAAAATCCTCCCAAGTACTATTTAACTTCTTATCATGAATTAAAAGTTTAATTAAGTACCTTGCTAAAGGCCTGAGTTCTATGATTAAATAAGGCAAAATAACAGTTATGATTACTGGTGAAGTAAGGAACTTTACAGCTCTGAACTTTGTCTTTAAAGCTGTTATTAATTTTAACTGAAACAGTTAAGACATTCCATAAGAGTGGGAAGGAAGAAACATAAAGGGCATTTGTTCATAAACAGAAAAGAGTTTTAAATGAATATGCTTGTAACTGATTTTATAAAATCTACCGCAAACAACTTTACTAAGGCCTTGTAAATCCATGTAAAAATTCTGATTATTGTGGTCATTTTATACCATCTGGTGATAAGTAGGTATAGTGAAATTTAAAACTAGCTTTGAAATCAGGTCACTTAAAAATAATTTTTAGTTATGTCTTCAGTTTTTTGTCTACTCAACTCCTACTACTATGCCAAAAGTGGAACACATTTCTGCAAAAGCTTCCTTAAATAGGACTTACTGGCCTCAGGATTTAAAAAATGTAAGGGGTCTGGAAACAGCTTATGTATTTCAGCTTTAAAATTAGCTATTGCTGTGGCTATTTTCACACCAAATTTCCCTCCCTCTGTCTCAGTACCATTCTGCAGCCTTCTGACACAAAATCACAATAGTATTAGCTCCCTTTTTCATGGCTTTGCTTTACTGCACCTCCATTTGAGATGAATGCCCAGATTTCAGGGCTGGAAGTCACCTTTGTATTACTATAAATAAATTCTGCCCTTAGGCAGTTTAAAATTATCAGCACAATTCCAGGACTTGAAAACTTCTTACTTGCCAGCAAGTAGTTACCTAGAATATTTTGACTTCTTATTATTTATTTGCCATTTTTCATCTGGTGCCAAGTCTCACTAATGCAACTTGGAAAATTGCACCACAGCTTTTAATGAGGATTCTGAGGTAAGAGCAATTTCATCAGGGAAGACTGTTTTCCTTTTAAGGCAAAAATCACGCCCACTGTTTATATGGCACCATCCTTCCAAGAAGTTTAACGTATCACATTTCATTAATCTGAACAGCAGCCCTGCAAGTCAAGTTCGTTAACTAATGTTGTTATTCCCTGCATACTCATAGAGAAACAGAGGTGATTAAGTCTACACTATTTTTCTGAAAAATCCTAAAACTGAAGTAGTTAATGAGACATGATCTGCCACTTCTAAAATGTGTGTATGTTCTAGGTAATCAAATAGTCCAGTGGTTCTCCAGTTTTACATGATCTCCTGATTGCACATGTAGTCTTTCTGTATGTATAGGAAAGAAATGGAAACTGAGTATAGATGAACACTGGTAGTCTTTACCACAGAAGGCAAACTTGCTGGAATTTCTCCGTAACAACCACCCAAAGCAAAAAAACCCAAAGAAAACCTCTTTTGACACCATTTCCCTCCAGGTACTAGCCCACTTCTCTGCTCCCTTTAACTGAGAAGGCTTTAAAAATTAGCTTTCTCCAAGTAGATCAACTTAACTGGACTTCACCATAAACTGAAAACTCTTCTAAACTCAGTCCAATACTGCAAAGATACAGTAGCAGGGGTGAGGTCTCGGGACTATGCTCTTAGGGGACACTGAGGCTAGTTGGCATAACTAGCCTACTGCTAAGACAGTCTTCTGCACCTCAAATTGGTGAGTGGTATCTGGATTCTTAAAAGCTAGCAAGCTGCCATGTGAGGTACACCAAATTGTCCCAACTTATCCGGAACAGATGATCACTGAGAACAACAAAGACATGGGGAAAAAGAGCTCATGAGATAGCAGGACACATCTGAGTGGGAGACTGTATCAATACATGACCAGAAGAAGCAGATAGTGCCCGGCCACCGCCACAGACAGCTGTGATGGGGCACACAATGTTGAGTCCCTGGGACAACATAAGAAAAAAGAGTGGTGTAGCTCAAGAGCTCTACTAAAAGTCCACAACTGATGGTCCGATGACCTGTGGGATCCCCTGGGAGTATCGGGCATAGACCTGCTGCTATCCCTGTCTAGAAAACACTACTGAGGCCAACTCTTTGGACAAAAATGGACTGGACTTGAAGATACAATGTGACTACATGGTGTGTGTACTTTATGGTTTTATGTGTTTATAGGATGATGTCCTACTGGTCTCTTTCTAGACGAAAGAGAAGAGTGGAGAGGAGGTGACAGGAGATTGTTATGAGGACACAGCACGTATAGAGTGAAAAGGAGAAGTGTGCTATCACTGGGCAAGGAGAACAGAAGGAACTGCAGACAGGCTGGCATGCAAAATCAATTTGGATTGTTTACTTTCACTTAATCACAATAAAAAAGAAAGAAAGAAAGTTAACTTTCTCCAATTCCTGTCCTATCAGTCTCTGGAAAACAACTGAACCACAACTTTGCTTCCCTTGAAGTGCTCAATGAAATCATGAATGGTCTCTGAATCAATGGATGGTCATTTTTCAACCTTCCTTTTAGCTATCACATAGCTGATTACTCCCTCCTCCTTGAAATACTTTTTCTTCACCTGGCTTTCAGCACACTACACTTTCTTGGTTTTTCTCCTACTTCAATGGCTGCTCTTTCTGAGAGTTTCCTGCTGACTCCTCTTTATCTCCCCAACATTCTGTGGTATCATATGCTGAAAAGATGCCACAAAAGGAATCCTGACTATCTTATTGCTTCTATTCCCTAAAATACAGGAACAATTTCCATACCAGAGACATTAATAGTTTTTATATCCTATAAAAGCTTCCATACTAGAAGAGTCCATACTTTCCTCGTTGGCAGTGATGATTTGCAGTATTGCTGCTAGAAGGTTCTTTGTTGTACCTTGTGGTTAGACTTAACAACAAATGCTGTTTCTTAAATATCTTCCTACATCAATTTTTCTTTGTTTATTGTTGTTGTTGTTAGGTGCCATCAAGTCAGTTCCAACTCATAGCAACCCTATGAACAACAGAATGAAACATTGCCTGGTCTTGCACCATGTCCACAATCATTTTTATGCTTAAACCCATTGTTGTGGCCACTGTGTCAATCCATCTTGTCGAGGGTCTTCCTCTTTTTCACTGACCCTCCTCCCTACTGATCATGATGTCCTTCTTCAGGGACTGATCCTTCCAGACAACATGTCCAAAATATGAAAGATGCAGTCTTGCCATCTTTGCTCCCAAGGAGCACTCTGGTTGTACTTCTTCCAGAACAGATCTGTTTGCTCTTTTGGTAGTCCATCGTACATTCAGCATTCTTCTCCAACACCACAATTCAAAGGCATTAATTCTTCTTCTGTGTTCTTTGTTCATAGTCCAGGTTTCACGTGCATATGATGCAACTGAAAATACCATGGCTTGGGTCAGGCACGTTTTAGTGACATCCTTACTTTTGAATACTTTGAAGAGGTCCTTTGCAGCAGATTTTCCCTGTGCAGTGTGTCTTTTGATTTCTTGACTGCTGCTTCCAAAAGCACTGACTGCGGAACCAAGTAAAATGAAATCTTTGACAACCTCAATCCTTTCTCCATTTGTTACAATGTTGCTTCCTGGTCCAGCTGTGAGGATTTTTGTTTTCCTGAAGTTGACCTGCAGTCCACACTGAAGGCTGTAGTCCTTAATCTTCATCAGTAAATGCCCCAAATCATCTTCACTTCCAGCAAGTACGGTGGTGTCATCGGCATAACGCACATTCACAGGTTGTTAATGAGTCATCCTCCAATCTTGATGCCTCATTCTTCTTCTTGTAATCCAGCTTCTTGGATTATTTGCTCGGCATACAGATTAAAAAGGTACAGTGAAAGGATACAACCCTGACACACACCTTTCCTGACTTTAAACCATGCAGTGTCCCCTTGTTCTGTTTGCACTACTGCATCTTGATCCATACACAGATTCCTCTTTTATGTTTACACTGGAGAAATGAGATTTCTACCAAAATGTTGAGAGAGAGAGAAAGAGAGAGAGGAAGAGAAAGAAAGAGAAAGAAAGAGAAAGAAAGAGAAAGAAAGAGAAAGAAAGAGAGAGAAACAAAATGTGAACAGAACTCTGAAATATACCTAAAAAAGCACAAGGTCCACCTGAAGTAGTCAAATTCCCTTTCATTCTTTAGCCAGTCCTTGGATGAACCCTTTATCTCCTCTGGAGCATAGCAGGACATAGGCAACCAGTCCAAGAAAAACAGTGGAGCCAAGCAGCCTCATTTAAGAAAGAAGTTGGTGTGCAAACCCACTGTCGACTGTATGTCTTTAAAAAGCATATCCCATTCCTGTACCCCATACTTGACACACCATGAGTCTAGGCTGTAGTGATGCCACTTCTGGCATGGCTGGCATCCAGCTTGAAATAGTCTCCATGATGATAGCTAAGTAGGTGCTTGCTGAGCCAACTTTAATCCTAATGAGCAGTGGGAGAACGGCTTTGCAATGCTTGGCATATGTAACATTTTGTCTACATGTCTGAGCACAAAATACACGTACTAATTATAAATTTAGGCTCCTGGGCAGTGCAAACAGTTTGTGCTTGACCACTAACTTAAAGGTTCATGGTTAGAATCCACCCAGCAGCAACACAGATGAAAGACTTTGTGACCTGCTTCTGTAAAAATTAGTCAAGAAAACCCTACGGAGCAGTTTTACTCTGTAACACATGAAGTCACTATGAGTCAGAATCAATTTGATGGCAATGAGTAATTTTAAATTAAGTGACATGTTCTATTATTTAGTGAAATATTATGTGCAATGCATGCTTTCCTATTTGCCAACATACGCCCAAATGTGTTTTCTACTGGAGAGTCAATGCTCAAGTCCTATAAATCCTGGGAATATCTGCTGTTCCATTTTAACCAAAAGCAAACTAATCCCATTGTCACTGAGCAGATTCTGACTTACAGTGACCCTAAAGGACAGAGTAGACTACAACACAGATTTTCCAAAGAATGCTGGTGAATTCAAACTGTGGAACTTTTGATTAGCAGCTAAAGTACCTAACTACCACACCACTAGGGTTTCCATTCTGTCTTAGGGAGGAGAAAAAAGAGGCCAGATATTTTAATTATTCTTTGCCTTATGGAAGGTAACCACTATTCTTGTCTGTCCCACTTCCAGTCTGGAGTCTACCTAGACACTATGAGTGGCTCTAATTTATTGGCACTTGTGTTGTCTATCAGTAGCTAGGATTTAAGGGTAGAACTCATGTCTAGATGACAGTGGACAGAAGAGTGACATCTGGCCTAAACTGTGTAGGGGTGTGGGAGTGGTGGCAGCTTGCTTTTAGAAGCTTCCTAGTCCACAGAGAAACTCTGAGAGTTGGCTATGTTGGTCCTCTAAGGAATATCATGGATAGCTGGCCATGGAGTATACAGGTGGACCAAGGAGTTCATCAAATGCTCTTTCTTATGTCATATGAAACAAATATCAGCTAGTTCTAGGCAGCTACTTTCTAAGGTAGTGTTTGGGTTTTTTGCTTATTTATCACTTAATTCACATTCTCTGAAGTCATTCACTGAGCAAAGTGGGATAACGACCCCAGAACCTACAAGGACATTTCAGTGGGACACAGCAAAGAGAAGACAATGCCTAGTGCATGGGGGTCACAGGCAGTGGCTGGAACAGAAAGAGGCCTCAATGACGATGAATTCAGAAAAGAAAATGCCACTGGGGTTGTTTTGCAGGCCCCATCTGTTGGAACACTTCCAATAGAAATTCATAATTCAGAGAAGAAAAAAAGCATAGCGTTACATTTGAAAGTTTCAGATACATAAACAACTAGAATGCTGTAATGGTTTGGAAGCAATGATCATTTACATGGCTAGGAAGAAAGAAAATCCATGCAAATTTTCATAATTTGCAAGCAATTAAAAAGGTGTAAGAGCAGACATTTGTGTGATGTCATACAATGTGCTTCTTCCTTTAAAGAGTACCAATGCTAAAGAAATTAGCAATTATTAGGAATCTGATACAAAAAGAAACTTTCAGGTTATGTCATATACATTTATAACCCAGTTTCCTTTAAACTTTACTGCCCTTGTGTTATGATAAATTATTCAAGGACTTCAGAATTTTAGTGGTTTCTGTAAGTAACAAGTGGGGCTCTGACAGATGAAGTGATCAGACTGGGATCCCAGTGCTAAATGGGTGCAGGCCTGGACTTAGGGCAAATGGTCCAAGGAGTTTCAGATGTCAATGAACTTGGCAGAGAGAAATTAACTTACATGAAATATAATTTTAATTTTGAAGTGTATTTTAATACAATGGAACTTTTTCAAAATAAGTAAAAAAATGTTATAAATGAAATAGTTCTCAAAGAGTAACAGTTAACAAGGTAATTATTATAAGCCCTGCTCCCTGACCAAGACCATTTAGGATAAATGGAAGTTTTCCAAGCATTTCCAGAGAATTCTAGAGGTTGAGTAAATAAGAAATAAATTCTTGTTGTTCATCTAGAGAAGAAGAGTCTTACATTTGACAAACACCCATTCTGGTACAGGTATCATAGTGAGAACTTCTATGTATCAGTGTACCTAGTCCTCACAGGTTGAGTGGGTTAAATATTCCCCTATTAGTGGAGGTGCAGAAAATCTGGCTCAGAGATTACCCAGTCACACCACAGCTGCCATTCCTCAGCCTTCCCACGGTACTGGGTACGCAACCCTTACTGCTCCTCTTCTGCCCGGATCACATCACCTTCAATGGACGTGTCATTTTGCTTCTAGTAATGTCTGTCTTTCTGGTTCTCTATTTGTTAGTGTTACTGGAGCATTTTATGGTGAGTACATAACAAGGATATTAATGTGAAAATGCAGAATGCCCGTGCAGTTCTCATGTTACCTGCTGGCCACTCTCCTGCTGTGGTGTGGTGCCAACAGCTGATGTTGCTCACAGAGGGACTAGCACCCGGTAGTCCCTGGGCCTGTGTTAGTTACCTGTTTGTTTTTCCTAGGTTGCATTTGGGTGCTTTTGGGGGGGCAGATGCTCTCCCCAGAACTTCTTACTGCCTTATTCACACATAGTTTTAGTCATTTACATGACTTTACATCTCTATACCACCTTACTCCATTACATTATTTGTCAGAGCCCTGAAGGAGCTGGATTTGTGGGCCCCAGGATTTGGTGAGAGCTATAATCATTAGCAGCTCTCACCATGGTGATGGTGCCTTTGTCTTCTCTTAAACTGCAGTGAAGAGTTGCTCAGTGGCACACTACACAAACCAGGGGCTATTCACATAGATAATGGGTGTAAGTTGTACTCCTGGAAGTTTTGCAAGTACAGGCTACACAACTGTTGATAGTGGCTCTGGAGTCAACTGGGTACGGCTCTGTTCTGAACACAGGCTTTGGACTGCTCAATATTACTATTAATCACATGAAAATGAAGGGAAGTCCAGATAATGGAAGAAGAGGAATTATACATATAGTTCAAAGGGTGACAATTTAATGGCTTGCCATTGTGAAGCCCATTCTTTGACTTCCCACAGCTTAAATGTCATCTCCAGACAGAAGGTCAACCCACCCTAAAGTACAGAAATGACCAAGTTCACTGAAATAATTAGGAAACCCAAGTAGGGTATTTTCAACAACGGTGAGTAAAGTAAGTTTACACTTCTCAGAATGCTACTATACTGACTGTGAAAATTACTGGCTGCTTTTCTATTTCCCCCAAGCAGGGAAGGTGCCGTGAATTCTTTCACTCTTTTACTCTCAAGGGAAGTCTAGCAATCCTTACACCATCTAAAAGAGCAAAATCATAGCAATAGTCACAGTGATTCAGATCCCACATCTAGGTCTGTATCCAACTTTGGCCGAACTACTCAAAACCTGAAGAGTAAGTGAACTAGAAACTGCAAGTGACTGTGAGCCACAGGTGAGGTTCAGTTCCCTTAAAGTAAGGTGCTCTGTTCAGACCTGTGATTGAGAATTTAATTGCAACAAATAGAAAGTGGTTACACCACAAACCTAATGTGTGGGTGACCTGGACATAAGTCCTTGAATGGGGACATGGCATTGGGTCTATGCTTCTAGCTCTCACTCAGTCCATTTTCTACCAGGCAATAAACCTCCATTACAACCACACAAATAAACCAAACAACTGTACCTCCTCAGGCAAGCTGACCACCAAATCATGTTTCGTCTGTCCAACCAGTGCCTGCCAGAAGTATTCACTGCATGCGGCCAGCACAGCCCGGTGGGCCCGGAACTCCTTCCTCTCCACGATCAAAGTCACATCACACAGAATATCTTTTTTCCGCTGGTCATTGAGGCCCAGGAGGATGTTGGTACAGTGGACTGTGGACTCATACACATACATGGGGGAGTTAGGCTTCTCATCCACAGACATGCCGTTCACAGCCTGAAAGAAAGAAAGGCCGAGTCACCATGTACATCAGAGTCAGAGAGAGGAGAGGACATTACAGTTCCTGTGTCACACTGCCATGAAACAGCAGAAAGGAGCAGAACTACCAATCAGCACATTCATGCTCAGCACAATGACCTCAGAAAACTTATCTGGAAAGTAATGGTTTATTGCTGACTTTTAGCCTTTCTACTTGATGTATCATTTACCCCATGGTAACAAAGCCAGATTTTTTAATGAACACCCCCAAAGTTTTAAGCACAAGGGTACTTTAAAACATTGTAATTTTAGTTTTACTATAAGGCTGAAAAGGAACTCCCACTATTTACAAATAGTCACAATTCAGGTACTAACTGAGATTTATGTAAAGAACAAATGGATCACTTGTGTTTGCAATATTCCTGAGCTGAATTTTGGCTAGCATGTCAAGCAAAGAATCTAATCACAATACACAATTTAACAGGTAAATTAAACTCTGTGTGTACCAGAAAAGAGATGGACCCAGCTATTGCAGCTACCCTCTTTTGCCACTTTGGACAAGACAAACCAACATAACGTGATTGTTGCTTGGCTCCTAAAGATAAGATATTGTACTGTCATTATCTCAGCTGCTTTTATGTATGTTCTCCTTAAGGAAATACTTTATACCATATTGGAGTCACAAAAAAGGTATATTTACGACCACATTTACAAAAGGGGTCTTTGGCTTTCAATAGTGTCCAGTGAGGAATTTTAAAACACAGCATCCTTGGAGCATTTATAAAAGACTTAATTTATGCAACACAGTTTTCTAATATTGCTTATTACTACCATGAGTCCCACTAATGAGTTTTTTTGGAGGGAAGGGCTTTATTATTTTTTAACAGTTTTAATTGCATATATTTGTATAGTGTACAATTTGATATGTTCTGACATATGTAGACAATTGTAAAATTATCATTACAATCAAGATCATGAACATATCAATCACTACCCAAAGTGAGTTCACATGGATTACCTGGTAGACACACTTGACTACTAACCAAAAGGTTGAAGGTTCAAACTCACCCAGAGTTGCCTCAAAAGAAAACCCTGGCAATCTGTTTCTGAAAGGTCACATCCTTGAAAACCCAGTTCTATTCTGCAACACATGTTCTATTCTGCAACACATGAGTCACCATGTGTCAGAATCATCTGAAAACCTTATCTTCAATGTGTTATCCAATTATATTCTGCTGCTTTTCAAATAAACAACTACAAAATTTCCTTAGCAGTCTCTCTCTCCTAGCTCTCTGTTTTCTACCCCTTGCAACTACTACTCTCCTTTCTGACACTATATGTTAGCTTGCATATTCTGGACTTTCACATAAATGGAATCATATAGTAAGTGTTCTGCTCTGTCTGGCCTCTTTTACTCAGCATAATTATTTTGTGATTCATCCATGTTGTTCTGTTTTTCAAGTTTGTTCCTTTCTTGCAAAGTAGTTACTCCACTGTTATGTTGTTGCTGTTGTTGTTAGGTGCCGTTGAGTCAGGTCCAACTCACAGCTACCCTATGAACAAAAGAATGAAACATTGTCCAGTTTTGTGTTATGTCCACAATCGTTTTTATGCTTAAGCCCATTGCTGTGGCCATTGTGTCAATCCGTCTCATTGAGGCTCCTCCTCTTTTTTGCTGATCTTCCACTCTACCAAGCATGATGTCCTTCTTCAGGGACTGATCCCTCCTGACAACACGGACAGGTATATAAGACACAGTCTTGCCATTGTTGCTTCCAAGGAGCACTCTGGCTGTACTTCTTCTAGAACAGATCTGTTTGTTCTTTTGGCAGTCCATTGTACATTCAACATCCTTCTCCAATATCACAATTCAAAGGCATCAACTCTTCTGTCTTCTTTGTTCATAGTCCAACTTTTGCTTGCATATGATGTGATTGACAATACCATGGTTTGGGTCGGGCACACTTTAGTCTTCAAGGTGATATCTTTACTTTTCAATACTTTAAAGAGATCCTTTGCAGCAGATTTTCCCAGTGCAATGCATCTTTTGATTTCTTGACTGCTGCTTCCATGGGCATTGATTGTGGACCCAAGTAACATGAAATCCTCGACAACCTCAATCCTCTCTCCATGCAACAAACAAGATATTCCTTACTGGTTCAGTTGTGAGGATTTTTGTTTCCTTGATGTTGAGATACAGCTCACACTGAAGACTGTGGTCCTTGATCTTCATTAGTAAGCATTTCAAATCTTCTTCACTTCCAGCAAGTAAGGTGGTGTCATCTGTGCAACACAGGTTGTTAAAGAATTGTCCTCCAATCCTGATGCCTTGTTCTTCTTTGTATAATCCAGCTTCTTGGATTATTTGTTCAGCATACAGATTGGAAAGGTAGAGTGAAAGGATACAACCCTGATGCACACCTTTCCTGATTTTAAACCATGCACTGTCCCCTTGTTCTGTTTGCATGACTTGGTTGATTGGGTTGATTGGGTACCTTAGCTGGTAGAAGACCATTCTGCCCTGCAGAGTTCCGGGCTGATTGTGTTGATTGGGTCCCTTAGCTGACAGGACACTGTTCCACCCTACAGAGTTCTAGACAGATTGCGTTGATTGGGTATCTTAGCTGACAGAAGAAGTAAAGATAGTGTGAGCATCCCCACTTGTCCGTCAGTGGAGGCTTGCTTGTTGCTATGATACTGGAAGCTATGCCACTGGTATTTAGGCACCAGTAGGGTCACCCATGGTAGGCAGGTTTCAGCTGAGCTTCCAGAATGAGACAGATCGGGAAGAAGGACCTGGCAGTCTACTTCTGAAAAGAATTAGTTAGGGAAAACCTTATAAATAGAAGAAGAACTCTGTATGGACATGCCAAAATTAGTTTATCCATTAAAGAGAGTTCCAATTCTTCCACATTCTTGCTAATACTTTAGATAGTCAGTCTTTCCAATTTTGGACATTCTAATAGATATATGGTGGTATCCCTTAGTGGTATTATTTTGCATTTCCCAAATAACATCTTTCATCTGCTTATTTGACATCTATATATCATCTTTGCTGAATATCTGTTCAAACATTTTTTCCAGTTTTCTTGGGTTGTTTACTTACTATTTAACGTTGAGAGCTTTCAGGAAAAGTTTTTTTATCTAATATGTAATTTGCAAGTGTTTTCTTCAAGTTTGCAGTTTGTCTTTCCATACTCTTTAGCACTGACTTTCAACAAGCAGAAAGTCTTCATTTTCATGAAGTATAATTTTTTCTTTTATGTTTTTGGTGTTATGTGTAAAGAGTCTTTGCCTAAACCAAGGTCTCAAAAGATTTTCCCCTGTTTCCTGTTAGAAATTTATTTATTTTGGCTCTTACATTTAGGTCTATGATTCTCTTTGAATTACTTTTCGTGTATGTTACAGGTATGGGTTAAAGTCAGTTTTTTTTTGTGTGTGTGCATATATATCCAATTGTTTCAGCATCATTTGTTGGAGAGAGTATATTTTTACCTTTGCTTGAAAATCAGTTGTCTACATATCTGTGGGTCTATTTCCGGACTCTGTTCCATTGATATTTATCTTTAGGCTAAAATCACACTATCTGGATTACTAAATCTTGATAATAAGTATTGAAATCATGTAATATTAGTACCTTTTTTCTGTTTCAAAGGTATTTAGATACTTTCGTTTTCATATGTATTTTAAAATCAGTTTGTCAGTTTCTACAAACTGTGGGGCTTTCATGGGGATTATATTGAACTGTTGATCAATTTGGTAAGAACTGCTATCTTAATAATATTAAATCTTCTGACTCATGAACATTGTATATCTCTCCATGTATTTAGCTCACCTTTATTTTTTCTCAGCAATGCTTTCTGGTAGTGTATAGGTCTTATACATCTTTTGTCAAAATTGTGCCTAAGCATTCTTATTTTTGATGTGATTGCAAACAGGACTTTTTTGTATTTTCAGTTTCCAATTTTATGTTGCTAGCATACAGAGATACAAGTGATTTTTTTTGCTATTGATCTTGTGTTCTACAACCTTCCTCAATTCAGTTATTAGTTCCTGTAGCTTAAAAAAAACACAGATTGCCAAATTCACTGTATGAAGCCAGTATAACCCTGATACCAAAGTCAGAGAAAGATCCCACAAAAAAAGAAAATTACAGACCAGTATCACTCATGAACCTAAGTACAAAAATCTTCAACAAAATTCTAGCCAATAGAATTCAACAGCATATTAAAAAAATCATTCATCATGATCAAGATGGTTTCCTTCCAGGGATGCAAGGCTGGTTCAATATCAGAAAAATAATTAATGTAATCAAACACATTAATAACACAAAAGACAAGAATCACCTGACTTTGTCAATTGATGCAGAAAAGGCATTTGGCAAAGTTCAACACCCATTCATGCCTAAAACTCTTGGAAAAATAGGAATAGAGGGGAAATTCCTTAACGCAATCAGTAGCATCTACACAAAGCCAACTGCTTTCATCACCCTGAACGGTGAAAGACTGAAAGAATTTCCTTTGAGAACAGGAACTGGACAAAGATGCGCACTCTCAACACTTCTATTCAAGATCATGTTAGAACTTCTAGCCAGAGCAATTAGACAAGACAAAGAAATAAAGGGCATCCGTATCAGCAATGAAGAAGTAAAAATCTCCCTATTTGCAGATGATATGATTGTTTATACAGAGAATCCAAAGGAATTCATAAGTAAACTACTGGAAAGAATGGAGGAGTTCAGCAAAGTATCGGGATACAAGATAAACAAAAATAAATCAGTAGGATTCCTTTATATCAACAGTGAGATTATTAAAGAAGAAATCACCAAATCAATTCCATTTACTATAGCCCCCAAGATAAAATATCTAGGAATAAATCTAACTAGAGAAAGAAGAGATATTTACAAGAGAACTACTAGAGCTTACTACAAGAAACTAAGAGAGGCTTACATAAATGTAGTAATCTACCCTGCTCATTAATAGGAAGACTCAGCATTGTGAAAATGTATATTTTACCCAAAGCAATCTACTTATATAATGCAATCTCAATACAAATTCCAGTGACATTTTTTAATGAGATGGAGAAACAAATTATCAACTTTGTTTGGAAAGAGAAGAAATCTTGGATAATAACGCACTACTGAAGAAGAAGAACACACTGGGAAGTCTCCATTACCCGACTTTAGAACCTATTACACTGCCACAGTAGTCAAAACAGCCTGGTACTGGTACAAAAAGAGACGTATAGACCAATGGAACAGAGTTGAGACCCCAGAGATGCCACCATCCTCCTTTGAACAGTTGATATTTGACAAAGGCCCCAAGATTTTAAACTGAGATAAGAATGGTCTCTTTAACAAATGGTGCTGGCAAAATTAGATATTCATCTGCAAAAAATTTAAACAAGACCCATATCTCACACCTTATACAAAAACCAACTCAAATTGGATAAAACACCTACATATCAAATCTATAACAATAACGCTCATCCAAGATAAAATAGGATCAACAATGGAAGTTTTAATACACAACGTAGACAGACTTCAAAATCTGAAAAACAAAGCATGATCTACAGAAGAGAAAATAGATAAATGGGAACTACTAAGAATCGAACACTTTTGTTCATCCAAAGACTTCATCAAAATAATTAAAAGACCACCTACAGAATGGGAAAAAACATCTGGCAGCTATATGTCAGACCAACATCTGATCTCTATAATCTATAAGTGATTACAAAATATCAACAAGAAAAGGATAAATAACCCAACTAAGTGATGGGTGAAGGAGATAGACATTTCTCTAAAGAGGATACCCAGGCAGCCAAAAGACATATGTGGAATTGCTCACAATCATTAGCTATTAAAGAAATTCAAATCAAAACTACAATCAGACGCCATCTCACCGCAACAAAGGTGGCCATGATTCAAAAAACACAAAACAACAAATGCTGGAGAGGCTGTGGAGAAATTGGAACTCTCCTACACTGCTGGTGGGATTGCAAAATGGTACAATCTTTTTGGAAAACAAGCTGGTGCTTCCTTAAAAAGCTGGAAATAGATATACCATTTGATCCTGTAATTCCACTGCTTGGAATTTATCCTTCAGAAACAAAGGTTGTCACACAAACAGACACATGCACATGAATGTGTGTTGCAGAACAGTCCACAACAGCAAAAATTTGGAATCAACCTTGATTCCCATAAGCATATGAATGGATAAGCAAACTATGGTACACATACTCAATGGAACACTATGCTGTGATAAAAAACGACAATTTTAGAAAACATCTCATAACATGGTCTCATTTGGAAGAGATCATGCTGAGTGAAATCAATCAGTGTCAAAAGGACAAATTTTGTATCAGACCCCTGTTATAAGGACTTAACAGGAGAAATTATCTACAGAAGAAAATGACTGTATTGGCTACATGGGTAGGTGGGGGGCTGAGGGTTTATCACAGATGAGAAAATTGATAGATGTTACAAATTTTATTCTTTTACCATAATTAATAAAAAAATACAATTAAAAAGAGTCATACATATAGTCTATAGAATTTTCTACATAGAAGGTTATGTTATACGGATTAAAGAGATCTTATTTTTTCCTTTCTAATATTGATGAGAGCAGACATCCTTGCATTGTGACTGACCTTACAGGAAAGTATTCAGTTTTTTACCATTACAGATAATGTTAACAGTAGGTATTTCACAGATGCCCTTACTGTTTCAAGGAAGTTTCCTTCTATTCATAGTTTGCTGAGAGTTTTTATCAGAAACAGATGTTGGCTTTTGTTAAATACTTCTTCTGCATCTACTGAGATGATCACAGTTTTATTTTTATGGTGAATAACACTAATTGATTTTTGAATGCTAAACCAACTTTGCTTTTCTAGGATGAATTCTATTTGATTATGATATATCTACCTTGATTTAATTGTTGGAACCAATTTACTAATATTTTGTTAAGGTTTTTTACATCTATATTCATGAGGGATATTAGTCTGAAATTCTCTTTTTTAGAAATAATTTTTAAATCTGATTTTAGTGTTAAGGTAATTCTGTTCTTGCAAAATAATGCAGGAAGTGTGTTTTCCTCTTCAATATTCAGGAGAGTGTGTGTAGAACTGGTATTATCTCTTTCTTATATGTTTGGTACATGTTTGGCCTTAACCAGTGTAAGGCCTTCTGTGTCTCAACTTTTCTTGAGGTATAAATTCATTAAAAAAATTATCTCATACACTGCATAAAGCTAAATATTCCCTAATTTTCCTTTTAATATTGGTAGACTTTATACTAATGTCACTTTCATATCCCAGATCCTGAGAAGTTGTGTTTCATTTGGACAGTTTCTATTGCTATGCCTTAATGTTCACTAGTCTTTTCTTCTGCAATGTCTAATCAACAATTAACCCCTCCTGGTATATAATTTTTATCTTATTCATGTTGCTTTCATCTCTAAAATTCTGTCTTGGGTCTTTTTTATATCTTCTGTGTTTCCACTTAACATGTTCAATCTTTGCTCTTTTTGGACACCTGAAATAGCTTCTCTTTAAAGAAAATTTTACTGTTTAAGGTGAAAGTTTATAACACAAATTAATTTTTCCTTAAAAAATTTGTACATGAATTGTTTTGTATCATTGGTTGCAATCCCCACCATGTGTCACCACTCTTCCCTTTCCCCTCTCCACCCTGGATTCTCTGGGTCCATTCAGTTGGTTTGCCTGCCCCTTCTCCTTTCCTGTCTTTGCTTTTGAGCAAGTGTTGCCCATTTGGTTTTGTATATTTTACTGAATTAAGAAACATGCTCCTTTTATGTATTAGTGTGTTTGTTTTATAAGCTCATACAATTTTTGGCTAAAAGGTGGAATTTGGGAGTGGCTTCATTTCTGAGTTAACAGGAGATCTTAGTCTCATATATTCCTCCAGTCTCGATCTGATTAGTAAGTTTGATCTTTTTTTGTCAATTGAATTCTGTTCTACATTTCTCTCTCTCTCCCTCTGACGCTCTCTAATGTGGTCCCTGTCTGACCAGTCAGTGGCGACAGCTGGGCACAGTCTAGTTCCTCTGGGCTAAGGCTGATGAAGGCTGTGGTTCCTCTGGCCTGTTAGTCCTCTGGGGCTCATATTTTCCTTGTGTCTTTGGTTTTCTTCATTTTCTCTTGCTCTGATAGTGATGAGACCAATAGATATATTTTAGATGGCTATAGCTGCTGTTTTAAAGTTCTCGTCTGTTAATTCTAGTATGTGTGTCAACTGTGGCCCAACTTTAATTGATTGGCATTTCTCCTCATTATGGATCATCTTTCCTGTTTCTTTGTATACATGTAAATTTTTAATTGGATACTAGACATTACAAATTTTACCTTATTGAACGTTGGATATTTTTGTATTCCTATAATCTTCAATTTTGTTGTAGCTCTCAGCCAAATCACTTGGAAAAATGGAGTCCTCTTAGGTCTTGCATTTGAGATTTGTTAAATGAAAACAGCAGCACACAGTCTAGGGCTAATTATTCTCCATTAATTATTCAAGATATTTCTGAGTACTTTATTCTACGCCTCTTGAATTATGTGGTCTTCTGACTAGTAGAAACAGGTATCATTTCTGGCCCTCTGTGAGCTCTGACTACTGTTCCTTCTACTCCTTTCGGGTGGTTCTGTTTCTTTCCTTGGGTAGTCTCCTTGCTTGCATGTGCTGATCAATTTCTCTGATGAATATTAAAGGAAGCCCTCTGCAGATATCTGAGGTTCTCTTTCTGTATAACTCCATATTCTCTCCTCTACTCTCTGAACTCTAGCCACCACAGTCTCCCCAGACTCTTTATCTCTTCAACTCAGGAGTCAGCCTGCCTCTGCCTTGGTTTCCCTTTCCCGTGGCATGGCCTAGAAATTCTCGAAGCAGTAAGGTAGGATCAGCTTATTTTACTTCTTTCAAGTATTGTCTATTGTTGCCTGGTATTCAGTGTCTTGAAAACCATTGTTTCATACATGTTATCTGATTTTATAGTTGTTTTAGACAGGAGGATAACTCTAACACCTGTTACTCTAACTTGGTTGGAAGCAGAAGTCCTGGATTTATTCTTTATATTACAATTACTGTAAACACTTTACAAACATTAATTTGTCACACTGCTAATCACACAGTATAAACTTAGCTATAAATGATAGTTTCTAAGACCTTGATACAACAGTGTTTCTGCAAAGAAGAGTTATTAATCCTTAGGGTATTTCCAATAAAAGATGAAACTTTGTTATACAGAATCACTTTTTGTGGAATCAGAATAACATTATAAATGATGCAATTCAGCTAAAATGAACACAACTCATAGGGTAAGATACAGTTTTCATGGCTTCTGCTTATGCCTAGGAAACTGCTGCTAAGTACTTTATTATGTAGCAAGAAGACAAAAATTTTTCTTCTCTGTCTTTGTGTTAAGTTTTCATTTCCTTGGACAGTTTTCAGGATTTTCTTATCTCTCATCTAGAGTGTCACTTTTGATTTTCTTTCTGATTCTTGGTTTTTCAAATATTACTTTTCCCCCGATCATGTTGAGTTTTCTCAGTCAGTCTGTAGAATTTATTTGAGTTTTTTTCTCATCATAATACCTTACATGCAGCAGGTACTCAAAACTGAGTGGAAACAAATTTCTAGGTCTTAGATGGTGTGCTTAACTAATAAGAAATGGAGATTTATAAAGAATGTCTCATTTTTCTGTCACATTTATGGAGCAATACATATTAATGCACCTGCACCAAGAGGAGGGAAACATGAAGGATACAGAGCCCTCAGTTCTTTAGTGAAACATGAAATGAAAGGCAAAAAGAGAGAAATGAAAGTGAGGTATAATAGAGAAAGGAGTAGAACAGAATTCTAGGGCTTTGTGGTCTACCTTTGGTATGGACCAGTTTGTGGATCTGGACAAATCACCTAAAATGAGAAACCTGGAATAGAAGACCAACAAAATTTTATGCATCTAGGAATATAAAAAGGAAATATACCTAGTTATGCATAAGGATTGCATACTATCATTTTAACTGAGAGAAGCAAGCTTACTTCGATGCTCTAAGGACAACTTCTGGACCTCATTTTTTGATGCTGCATGGCTTAGCAAAACTGTCTTCGTAGAGAGGAAATGGGGTGGACAATGTACATAAGGAAACTAAAGGCTTCGAAGAGAAAAGGAATCAGGACCTCAATCTCTGCTCCCCATAGGTTACAAGTTAGGGAGAACTGTCTGATGGACCAGACTGTCGCTGGTAAAGAAAGACAAGTTCTTTGAAATAAAATTGCCATTGGGAAATGGGGAAACTAAACCTAGGAGAACATTTCAGCACAATAGTGAAGCTGATCCTATTAACTCCTCCACTCTTTGCTTCTTAGCTTACAGATTTGTTCTGGGAACCATAGCTGAGCAAGGGAGTATGAACTAAAAGAATGTCATTTGGATCCCTATATAGGTAGGGTTCCACTGAAGTCAGAGTGGGGGCCCTGACTGCTTCAGAATAGCAATGGTATGCTCCCTCAGATAGGAACAATTATTAACAATGATAAAGCAAAAGCAGTGGGTGTATAGCCAGATTCTAGTTCACAATCAAGACTGGTGTCTCTTAGAACTCCAAGACAGCTGGGAAGTCTCAAAAAGAAACTCCATATTCTGCTAATAGGGTAGTTCTGGGAAAATAAAGGAGATGCAACAATATGTGCAACTCAAGATGATGAAGCAGGTCACACTAGCCACCTAAATATGGACATCTGTTTTGGGGGTTAAACCTCTCAGAGAGTCTTAAAAGACATCTAAGAAGTGTTAGATATATTGATCAAATGATATATGAGGTATGACAATTAAGTCCATGAACTTAATTGTTCTAAGTGCTACATACTTCACTGTTGAATATCACTACGGTCACCTTCTAAGCACTCCCGTCGCAAAGCTATGCACCAATGCCAGCACCTGGTCTACCCTTCAAAGCAATTTTGGAACTCTCTTTTAGGAATGGCCACTGTGGCACAATCTGTGAACTTCATTGTATACTTGTCTGTGAGGGAGTTTTTAGCCAGTAAAGAAATAACTATACCGGAACACCCTACCTACTCATCTGATCTGGTCCCAGTGACTTTTTTCTTTACCCAAAGATAAAGGAAATATTGAAAGGAAGACATTTTTACAACATTCAGGACATCAAGGATAATATGGCAACAGCTCTGACGGCCATTCTAGAAAAAGAGTTCCAAAATTGCTTTGAAGGATGGATTAGGAACCGGCATCTGTGCAGCTTCCCAATGGGAGTACTTCCAAGATGACTGTAGTGATATTCAGCAATGAGGTATGTAGCACTTTTTCTAGGATAAGTCTGTGAACTTAATTGTCAGTCCTCAGAAAAGCCATCATTCTTATGAGGCTGTTGCTAGACTTTAACCTGTCTAAAAATTTTCTTGATTTTATTATATTATTCATGGATAGTCCTTCCTCATGCCATGCCAGCATGTTATTATTAACAGCCAGCATACTATTATTTTCCTCTTCACCTTTCATTATATATTGAGTTTTATCACACCCTTCTCTGCTGGCCCTCTTCAAGTATAATGGAATATACAGTTTCTTCCTCTTCCTCTAAGCCCTTCTCATATTCCAACTATCATGAGTGTTCTTCTACAAAATCCTTCCAATTCATCTGTTTTGGTTGACCCATTTATCTAAACTGAATTTGACTTCTCCTATTGTTGCGTACTAAAGATTACAAAATTTCTCATTCAGTTTTCTTTTTTTTCCATTTATCCTACTATTATTAATTAAACAACATTTTTCCCCCAGTGCTATAAATAATGATATCTGCAGCAGGGTCCATGAGATCTAAGAATGAAATTCTTTGTAGTGAGTAACAGCACTCAGAATAGCATGCAGGAGTCTGACAGCCAGTCTTTAAGCACTAGACAATGTGTTAAAGTATGTAGACATTAACTGAAATCAGATTGTAAGGAAGCTTTCCAAAGGTTCTGATTTGGGTTTTGGCTAGATCTCAGTCTTCTCTTTGTAGGCCAAAAAACCCAGCTGCACGTGTACACACACACATACCCCAATTATCTTATCATATGGTTCAGCAGTAAAAGTTAATTACTATTATTTTGTCATAAGTGTGTTCATCCCTCAAAAAGCTACATAGACCACAACTCTGCCCTCAGAGGTGTAATACCATTTCACACAGACTCACTCACTCGCTTACTTGTTCACTCATTATTGGCTGAAGTTCAGAAATTAAAGTGTCTAAGTTAATTCTGAAGGAAAATGAAACTATAAATAAAAATACTAAACCTACAGCAATAAATCTGAAAAGCTGAAATTCACAAAAAGTAGAAAGGTAAGTTATTCAGACAAGCTGTCATGTCTAGAATGCTTCAGATGAAAAGAAAGGAATACGCCTTGCAGTTAATGAACAAGACCAAATTACAGACCTTTTCTTTTGAAATCCCAACCACATTTCCCCAAGAAACAGTGCATTAAATAATTCTGTGAATGAAACACTAAATCATTTAGTAATTGCTGAGTAAATTCCTACTCTTATCAACCATGCCTTTTTCTTCAAGATTTTTTTTTAACTATAAAACTGTAAGGATTATTTTTCATAAGAGAAAGTTATCAAGTCTATAGAAATTTTAGAGTACATAATGCTATTAAAATTACTAAGTTACTCTTTTGGATTGGAAACACTTTTAAACTCTATCACCACTGAAACTTCTTACTTAGAGCAGAAGGCAATACACCTTCAGTATTTTCTGACGGAAAACTGCAGTGCCTGTCACTGGGTGTCTAATTCCTCAGGAAGCAAAAGTAAAAAGGCCTGACACGGAGCAGCTAAAGCATTCTGTGTTCTTTATTTACTCAAACACTCCATCTACATGAGTACTACTTAGTGCAAAGGGAATTGAAATTTCAGGCTGTTGTTAGCAGGAAGCACTTGCAATTCTATCATCAAATCCTTAATAGCTTGAATGGTTCTTGTACGTCAATAAAAACTTCCATTTTCCCTGACCTGAAAAGGAGGAAGTCCAAGTTACTGAAATACTTTATAAAGCACAGATTAAATAACACATACACATACACACAAACTTGTTGCCACTGAGTTGATTCTGACTCATAGCAACCCTATAGGACTGAGTAGAACTGCCCCATAGGGTTACCAAGAAGCACTGCCTAGATTTAAACTGCTAACGTTTTGGTTGGCAGCTGTAGCTCTTGGCCACTTTGTCATCAGGGTTTCCATATATGTAAATACACACACACACACACACACACACACACACGTACACACACATAATTAAGGACAATCATCACAAGTTCTAATTTTTGGTTAACTTTTGTTACTAGTGCTTTTTCTAAAAAAAAAAAAATCATTCTTTTAAATACAAAAACTAAAAAAAGAAAATAACTCAACCTGGTATTTGGTAATAAAGTAGTGACAGCTATAGCACTTTTTCTACATTTAAACACAAAAAAGCAGAGAGGCAGAGTCTAATACAGAAGTTGATCAGGCAGAAATATTAGAAAGCTGGTAATAGACTGTCTACACCAGTCAAAGTGCAATAAAGTTTTAAAGATATGATATACATCCATTATACTAGAGAGAATTAGAAAGTTTGACAGTATCAAGGGTTTGTGATAATGTAAAGCAAGAACTCTTGTGTACTGATATTTGGTTCTGTGTCTTTGGAAGACACTTTGGCCTTATTTAGTAAAGCTGAAGATGTGTATAGATTATGACCTAGCTATTTCATTCTGGGGATACTATATGGTTTAGAATCAGAAACGGTTATGTGCTAGGGTTATATCCTTTCACCATACTTATTCAGTGTCTATGCTGAGTAAATAGTCCAAGAAGCTGGATTATATGAAGAAGAACATGGCATTAGGACTGGAGGAAGACTAGTTAATCTGTGATATGCAGATGACACAATCTTACTTGCGGAAAGTGAAGAGGACTTGATGCAGTTACTGATGAAGATCAAAGCCTTTAGTATGGATTATACTCAATACAAAGGAAACAAAAATCTTCAGGGAGAAATGACTGAAGTTGTCAAGGATTTCATTCTACTTGGATCCACAATCAGTGTTCATGGAAGCAGCAGTCAAGAAATCAAAAGGCACAGTGAATTTGGAAAATCTGCTGCAAAAGACCTCCTTGAAATATCATAAAGGAAAGATCTCACTTGGAGGATTAAGACATGCCTGACCTAAACCATGGTATTTTCAATCACCGCACGTGCATGTGAAAGCTGGACAACGAATAAGGAAAACTGAAGAACTGATGCCTTTGAATCATATTTGTGGTGAAGAACAGGGAATACACCATGGACTCCCAAAAGAAGGAACAAATCCATCTTGGAAGAAGTATAGTCAGGATGATCCTTAAAAGTGAAGCTGCTGAGACTTTATCTCACATACTGGGGACATCCTATTAGGAGGGACCAGTTCTGGGAGAAAGACATCATGTTTGCATAAAGCAGAGGAAAAGTGAAAAAGAGGAAGACCCTCAACAGGACTGATTGACACAGCAGCTGCAACAATGGGTTCAAACACAGGAACAACTGTGAGATGGCACAGAACAAGGAAGTGTTTTGTTCTGTTGCACATAGGGTGACTATGAGTTGGAACTGGCTTGATAGCACCTAACAACAATTCAATTCCTAGGTTATACCTAGAGAAATTCCACATGTCTGTATCAGGAACCCTGTACAGCAGAGTTGTTTGCAAAAACTCCCAACTGGCAATAACCTAATATCTGTCATGGATTGAGCTGTGTCCCCCTAAAAACTGTGTGTAGCCATTTGTCTGGGCCATCATTCCCAATATTTTGTGATTTTCTACTCTCTGCCTGTAGCTAATAGATAGGATGATTATATTAAAAGAAGATTAGAGTAGGACTGCAACACCTTTGCTAAAGGAGTTCCCCTGGAGTGTGGCTTGCACTATCTTTTATCTTTACATCCTACAGGAGATAAAAAGCAAGGGAAGCAAGCAGAGAATTGTGAACCTCATGCCACCTCAGACCTGAGGTTCCTGCACCAAGATGCTCCCTGACCAAAGACTGATGCAACACAAGGATCTTCCTCCAGAGCCAACAAAGAGGAAAAGCCTTTCCCTGGAGCAGACATCCTGAATTCAGACTTACAGCATCCACTTGTGGTATCTCTGTTACAGCAGTACCAGATGGCTAAAATAATGTCCATTAGTAGCAGAATGAATAAATACACTGAGGTATATTAACATATTCATGCAATAGAATTGTGCAAAGCAAATCAGAACTATATATAATAACATGGATGAATCTCACAACCCTAATACTGAATAATGAGTGACAGAAGAAAGATAAAATAGCAGCATACAATATAATTCCATTTAGATCAAGTTTACAATGGGTAGAACTTAAGTATCTAACGTTACATACATAGGTGGTAAAGCTGTAAAGAAAAGACTTGGAATAGAGGTTCCATTTGGGGAGAGGGAGTTGAATTTAGGCAGGAGTATGTGAGGAGTGGTACTTCAGCTGTGCTGTCAGTGCTGTATTTTTTTGACATGGGTGTTCACTCTATAGAGTTCAATTATACATTTATGTTTTATGTACTTTTTCTATGTCTATGTTATAGTTTGTAATTAACTCCCAGCCCCCCAAACCAAACCAAACCAAGTCAAACCAAACCGAACCAAGCCAAACCAAATCCACTGCCATCATGTTGATTCAAACTCACAGACCCCCAGCTTCCAGCCTCAGATTCTGTGTGTGGCTTAATCACAAAGGTCCCAGGGTGGACTTTGTGTTTCACATGAAAACACATACCCATACCTTATAGTGTGAACCCTCAGGTCAGAAGGGTCCTTAAAAGGTAACACATCTAAACAATCCCCACTTGTAAGTTTTAAAGAAGAATCTACAAGTGTTGACAGAATACACAGATGTGGCTTTTGGGACAGTGGTGAGAAATCTGAATCCAGGTGTTTCGCTTCTTAGCAAAACTCTTGTCAGAGCTCCTGTGGTTCATCTTCTTTCTTGTCAAAACCAGGTAACTTCAGTGAGCCTCCATTTTCTTAGCTATAAAAATGAGGAAATGGACCAGGCAACCTCTAAGGTATTCCTACTTTTAATCTCTATAGTTCTATGAAAGTACAGCAATTTTAGGAAAATCTCAAAACATGAGCTTCTCTACCTGCAGCTCTTGAGAAGACTGTTTAGGAAGTTGGAGAAGCTAAAAATAACATACCTGGGTAGAAGAGGAAATTGCTGTTACAACTTTTTGGAGAGTTGAGGAAGATCCCTTGAAAATGTCTGAACTCTTCCTTCATAATCAACTCAAAGAAAGAATGGATCAAGGGCTCATTTTTGCATATTATTGGAACATACTGCTCACTGGTATTGAGTAATAGTTCAACACTTTGCTTCCTCCCTACCTCTAAAACAGTGCTTGAGTGTGGAGGATGTGTTTTCAGAAGCTGTCTTAGCAATCAAAAGGGATGTCCTCTTTTTCTTCCAGTTTCTGTCTAGCCAGGCAAGATAACACCATTTACAGGGCTAGAGAGAAGGCTATGGCTTGAATTTGATAAGAAGAAGAGTCTGTTACTGTAGAGTCGATCCCACGGTGACCCCAGTGTTACAGAACACAACTGCTTCACCGGGTTTTCTTGGCTGTAATTCTTGTGGGAGCAAATTGTCAGGTCTTTTTCCCATGGTGCCACTAGCTGGGTTTGAACAGCTGACCTTTACGTTAGTAGTTGAGTTCAAACTATTTTTGCTACCTAGGGACCTTGGACTTGACAATGACATGGTACATAAAGTGGTTGCCTCAAAGAGCAGATGAAGTAATTCAATGCTCTGAAATCAATAGGTTAAAACAACTCCAATTCCTGCAGTCTAGGACACATGGTTATTGCTAGGGGTGGTTGGGTGACACCGGGGGTACAGGTGTTAGGAAAGGAGGTGTCACTAGAGTAGGGGGAAGTATGGAACTGGCAACTGCCAGATTTGAATATGCAGGTTTTTGATTCTCTACTCTGCTATTCTTTTCTGTATTTGGATGCTTGCTTATGGTTCATTTGTGGGTGCAAATGCCACCCTCGTCTCTCTAACTGCCCCCTCAGAGGTGCAGTTAAAACTTCTGTCTGTTCTGCTGGGATAAAGCTGGAGATTTTTTCACCCTTGGCAAGTTTTCTATATCGTCACTTCCAGTTTGTGTCTGGTATGACTTCTTTGTATCCGTCCTCTTCATTCATATTCATTTCTCATACATCGATCTCCACTTCCTATTAGCATTTGCCCCTAGCCTATTATGAGTTGGAGGACAGAGGTAAGTCATGTCTTTTGTATACTCTCTCTTTATCAGGGCATCTGTGTGAAATATTCTCTCCCAGTGTCCCCTTCCCTCCTCTTTTAGCCAGAGGAATATTACCCTAGAGCTTCATGTTGCTAATGTGAGAAGAAATTGTGAACAGTTGATTAGGAGGCTAAATGAGGATGGTGGAGCCTATTTACTTCATTAACGCTCCTTCAGGGAAAATGTGAGGATGCAGAACTGAGAGAGAAGGGTTAATACTGAAAGAATAAAAAATCCATTTGACTCAGAGCAATCTCCAGTTTGCCTGGATTCTATCAGACACCCTTCTCCATGGGGAAATCATCACAGAGAAATGACATGCAAAGTGCACCATAAAGCATCTGAATCAATCCAGAGGGAGGATGACTCAACGGATCATTTTACATCTTAATAGAAGGCACTGCAGATTTCTACCTAGTGCACACAGTTCAATACACAGTTTGCACTCCTTCCCCAAAACTGTTCTCCATCAGGCAGGAGGGGAGTTCCCAGAACCTGACAGAAATTATTCTGTCTTATAGAACAGAACCAAGTCAAAACTCACAACAGAGAATCAAAGACTAATAAAAGACAACACACATTCAAATGCAGAGTAAAAGGAAGATTGTGAGCCTGTCTAATTCCAGCTTTAGCATTTCTGTCAAACCTAAGACACAACCTGAGAAAACTGAGTGCTGTAATTAGTGGACTTCAAATCTGAGAGGGAGAGGGAGATGGGAAGGAAATGAATATGAGGAGAGGGAGGCAGGAGAGGAGAGAAAAGAAAAGAAAGAGGAGGACATTTAAGTGTGGCAATTAAAACATTTCTTGTTGTTTAAATTAGCTTCAAAAGACTTTCTTGCGGTAATTACCATCAGAAATACATATACCAGGTCAGTGACAATGTTCTGCTGAATTTCCATGGTAAGTCAAGAAATAATACTAGCAATGCCATTGTTCCTAGCACATTATCTGGACTAGAAACTGTAGGTGGTAACATGGATAGATTTAGCTGATCAGGAACTCTTATGCTAGAGACTGTGCTATCAAACTTGCTCCTAGAAACTTCTCATAGGAGTCACCTCCAGAGGCACTTTTGCTAGAAGGGTCTAACTAGACACAAAGAACACTTACAGTTACATGGCTGTTCATCCTCATGACCTATATCAATGCCTGCTCTGGCTTATGACAAGGTTTACTGCTTACAGGTAGGAAAGAAAACAGGTGAGTTATGGAGACTTGGCACAAATACCACTTTCACAGAGAACAGCCTTAATTTAACAAAGGATAACTTGCCTCTCTTGTGCACCAGGGTCTTTTAGACACCATGATTCTATTTTGAAATACTGTATTCTCTGCAGAGGTGTAAGCTGGGATGTATTAATTAAAAAATCAAAACTCAGCACCAAACCAAAGGTGATCAGCATCTAATTGGGTTAGGGAAGTCCTCTGGCTCAAGGGTCATTCTGGAAGTACTTTGGGAAGTTTGTCAGTTTCCACTGAAACCTTGGTTCTCCCTCCTGCTTCCACTTTGTGTTTTAAAACAATTAAAATCATGAAGCTAAGACCACTGGCTGACAGTTTATTAAATGCTGCATCAGGTAATAAAAGCACTTGAAACATCTGTCTTCATATAGGAGGTCAGATGGAGTTCGAATATTAACATACAGGTGAAATGCTCTCCTGAGAGCATGGAGAAAAGTCAAGTGACCAGTGAAGAGGAAAGGGGGAGAAAGAATGTGCGCTGAGCTTTCCCAGTCCCTGTCCTGTCATTGGCAGCTTCTCACTGATTCTTATTGTCCCCAAAAGGCAGGGGCACAGATGCTTCCAGACACTGAGTATGCTGTTTAAAATATAAATTGCACTATCTGCCTACACCACCACTACTCACACACCCTTTGTATGTCACAGAATCTTCATTTCAGATAAAAGAAGGTACATTAAAGAAGAGCTTATTTTCTAAGTCATTCATTATAAAAAGTCAAAATTGCAATGTCATGGGGGAGAAAACTACTTCAACAAATGGTCAGGAACAGGCATGACAAGGGCTGGCCCTTTGGCCTGGTAGTTCCTGAAAAGCAGAGAGAAGCATCAAGCGGGAACAGTCTTCTCAGCATTCTTAACTTTCCAGTGTACCCACATCACATGTCTCCTTCCATCCTTAGACAGAGAGGCCTCTGTTTGAGTCCCTGCCCTCCCACTTCCTACCTGTGGGCTTCGAGCATTTTAATGAAATTCTGTAATTCTTGGTCTTTTTGTCTGCAAAAAGCTTTGTGAAAATGAAATGAGATGAAGCAATAAAAGTATTTAAGATGGTCTTTATTTCACAGTAAATCTACAATTACGTAAAGTCATTATTACAAAAAGAAAATAAATTTCTTTGTGTGTTTTATGAATTTCTAATTCCGTATACATTTCTTATACTAGGAAACTCTGGTGGCACAGTGGTTAAGAGTTGTGGCTGCTAACCAAAAGTTTAGGTTTGAATCCACGAGGCACTCTTTGGAAACTCTATGGGATAGTTCTACTCAGTCCTACAGGGTTGCTATGAGTTGGAATTGACTCTGTGGCAGCTTTTTTTTCTTATATTAAGACACAGTCAAGTTTGCATAGAGAGTGGTGTATGCTTTCTAGATTTGCCTGCTTAAATTTGGGGAAATCTGTTTGATTTCCATCTGAGGGAATGGATAGAACGAGGCATGGGTTTTGGTACCACTTTCAGCAGCACTTTTCTGAGTGACTCTGGCTTTGACACCACCATAGCCTTCCCTCTGTATTACCCTAATATGACGATGAAGGTCAAATCAAGCAATGGATTAGAGAACTGTCTGAGAAGCATAAAGGACTCTGCTTACATCAGGAGTTATCCGTACTATCATTTAACTAATTCTACACATAATTATATCAAGGATGTCTGCTCTTGTGGGCACTTAACCCTGATATATTGCCCTCTCATGCCGAGAGTAAGCGTTTGGCAGATGGGGGACTTTTTATTGATTCTCACCTCATAACAGGTCCTAAAAGATGTCATCCTTTTTTCTTTACTGAGAGTCAGTGCTTTGAATATTCCACCTTGCTGTTACAGGCTTTCCTTCTCTTCTCTTTCTGCTACCTATTGAATGCACACTCTTCTTTCATCTGCGAGGCAATACGGTACCATAGTGAAGAGCCAGGCTCAGGAGCCAGCCTGCCTGTGTCTGAACATGACTTCTATGCTGCCTTGGACAAATGATAGGAATGCTCTCTAAAGATTGTTTATGTATTATCCAGTGTTACCACAAGCAAATAATTTAAAACTCATATTTATAAAGTATTGAGAACAACTTCTGGAAGGTAGTAAGCACCCAGTAAATCTTGCATACCTATACATTTTTATAGAAGCAGTGTTGCAGAACAGCTGTGAATGCAGGCTCTGGCCAGACTGCCTGGGTTTCAGTCCTGACTCTGTCAATCACTAGCTGCAAAACCTTGGGCAAGAATCTTACTTCTCTGTGCTTCAGTTCCTCCCTAATTTGTAAAATGGGTATGATAAAGAATATCTACCTCACAGGCTTTTGAGGATGTTAACAGTCCATCTGTTTGTTGATAAATTCATTTATCGACCCATCCAACATAAAGAAAATGGTCAATAAAATTAGCTATTCTTTCTTACTCATCCTAACTTTTCCCACTAACTTTTCATTCTCAGCTTGATTAAAGATTTATCTTTTTTTTTTCTTCACAACAGCACCTTCTGTTTCCAGCCCTGCTTACATAACTTAGACTCTCCCAGCAGCCTTCCTAACTCTTGACATGATACTGGGTCTTGAATTGCATGAGGCCGGAAATGTGCATTTTGATCCCTATGACAGGTGATTCAAGGTGGCCTGCAACATGGGAATTCTTGTCCTGCCACTTCCCAGAGCTAGGGACATGGACAGCTTATGTCAGCTCTCTGAGGCTCACTTCTTGATATGTGTATTGAAAATAACACCTGTCTTTTAAGGGTTTTCTGAGAATTAAATATGATGTCTTCATCTTTGGCATCCTTTAGTCTTAGCCCACATGTCACCTTCTCAGTGAAGCCTCCTTGGACATCCTCTTCAACCTACCACCCCAGCTTCTGCTTGCACCCTCTGTTCTCTTTCCCTGCTTTATGTTTCTCCACAACATTCATTACTACCTGACATATGCTTTGTTTTACCTACATTTTGTTTGTTGCTTATTTTTTCTTATAAGCACGGATTTTTTTTCTGTTTTGTTCGCTGTTGATTTCCCAGAGTCTCAGAAGTGCTAGACACAGAGTAGGCACTCAATATATGCCCAAGCTCACTGCTATCAAGCTGATTCCAACTCATAGCAACCCTAGAGAACAGAGTAGAATTGCTCAACGGAATTGCCAAGGAGCCCCTAGTGGATTTGAACTGCCGACTTTTTGGATAGCAGCCATAGCACTTAACCACTATGCCATCTGGGTTTTCATTCAATATATAGTACTCAAATAAATATATTCTTATTTATCTAATTTTATCATGTTTTAGGTAAAAGTCTACAGCTCAAGTTAGCTTCTTATTAAAAAACTGTTACATGTATGATTTTGTGACACTGGTTGCAATCCCAACAATATGTGGCAGCACTTTCTTCTCTTGGTTTCCAGTGCCTATTCATCCAATTCTTATCCCTCCTGCTTCTTGTCCTACTTTGGGGCAGGATTGTTCAGGTATGTTTGACTAACTCAGAAGCACATTCCTCACGTATGTTACTGTTTGTTTTAAAGCCTTCTAATCTTGGTCTGAAAAGTGGGCTTCAGGAGTAGTTTCACTTCTGCATTAGTAGAGTAGACAGGGCCATAGTCATGGGGCTCCTCTAATCTCTATCAGACCAGTTAAGCCTGGTCTTTTTTGTGAATTTGACTTTTGCTCTACATTTGTCTCCCACTCTGTCCAGGATTCTCTGTTGTGATCCTCGTTACAAAATGGTCAGTGGTAATACCTGGGCACCATTCTTTTCTTCTGGGTCAGTAAATATTTGATAGTATAACAGATAGAAAAGAGTTTTCATGGATCACAAGAGGCCCATGTGTTACTTGTTAAAGGTGAACAAGTAACTGGAATCTTCGTTCCAGCTCTTCTCTCCTTTAAATCTGCTTCCTGACACACCAGCCTATGCTCTCCAGAGTTGTCTGTCTGCTCTATGCCTCCAGGCCACCTTGCCTGTCCATTTATCCATAGAACATTCCGTCCATTCTAAACAATGCACATGTCAAGAGGAAACTAAAGATATAACTTCCCATATATAGAACTGAGATAATGGGGAGATCGAAAAGGTATAGAAGAAGCTTAGGTGGAAACAGTAGAGGAAAAGTAACATTTATGGAGTTTCTGACTGGAGAGGCTTTACGTTTGTTTCATTTCCAAGGCTCTCTGGGTGCAACTATCCACAAACAGTAAAACATATTCTTTATCCATTGATTCTGTGCAGTGTGGATCCCTGTAGAGTATAATTTAGCTGGTCTCTCCTAGTAAAATTCCCTGGTTCCTGCTTCTAATGATGGCTCTGACTCCTTCTCCCTTAAGCTTATGGCCTATCACCTTGAACAGCCAAACAGAGGAGTAATTACAGCTTCCCTTTCAGCAGCTCCTAGGCCTTCAAAGAGTCCCTGCGTGGTTCAAGTGGTTAACAAGCTTGGCTGCTAACTGACATGTTGGCAGTTCAAGTCCACCAGAGTCAACTCAGAGGAAAGGCTTGATGATTTACCTATAAAAACCAAGCTATGGAAAATCTTCTAGAGCACAGTTATAATCTGGCACGCACAGGGTCACTGTGAGTCAGTGTCAACTTGGCCAGCAACTGGTCAGGCCTCCAAGCCCTTGGAAGAAGCCTGGCATACAGCACTGGTGCACAGAGCCCTCAACTGCATCCTCAGGTTATGGTTTCAGGGTGTTAATGAGTTGGTGAGACCATTGCCAGACCTCTGCTGTCTTGTAACCATACAAGGCTCTTGAGCACCTGGGAGGAAAGGCAATGCTGAGTGGAAGGTTTGTGATCTTTATTCCAAAATCAGGCAAGCACTAAGGCCACCTTTTCCTCAGATGCCATAGGTGTGTGTTTAGTTCCACTCACAGTGGTCTGATGACAGCTTCCTCTTTAATAATTTAGAATTCGCCACTGTGAGACATCAGAGCCAATGCAACCAAGGCCAAAATAAACTTTCTGAGAGCATGGTGGTACATTTGCACAGTAATCTCCAGAAACTTTCCCCTGTGGATGCTTTTCTAACCAGCTTACAAAAGGACTGATTAAAACAGCACATACATCGTAAAGCTCCTTATCGCAAGGCCTCAAAAATTTTACAGAAAGAAAAATGATGCTCCCGTGTTAAAAAAATAAAAATAACCCAAACTTCTATGTTTCTAAAGGAGACACCTAAAAACCAGAAAGCAGCATCAACTTTAAAAAAAAAAATCAAATGAAATGGCACAGTAGAAGTTCATATAAAATGCTTGACAATGTTTCTTTTCAACAGAACTCAGGAAAGGTAAAAGACATTCTTGGATTCTGAACTTTTGATGGTTACCTAGGTTGCAAAAGATACTAAAAGAGGGTCATTCCAGGAACTCGCAGCTAGAATGCTAGTCAAGGGAAAGTTCATAATCCTATCAGATTTGAAATACTGTATGTCTTTGTGGGAGAAAGCCATTTAGCATTGTGGACAATGGGAAAAGAAGATTAGCCTAGTCTTTGTGCATAAAGATGTACTACACTAGAGGTTACACTCATCAAAACAGAGGGAAATGGATTTCACGATATGGCTGTTACTCTCTTTGAAACTGTGGTTACATGTAGACTGCTGTTTGTTTATTGACTGATACATAGAGAAGCAAATGAACTATATCTGGTGTATTAGCTTGCTAGTCATAATCAACATCTGATTACTGAAAATTAACCATATTTGGAATCTATTAAGATCTCTTAATTATATATCCATGTGCACTCACAGTTATTGCCTTCTTTTAAGAAAACATGAAAAGATTAATGATTAATATACCAGTTTCAAAAGCTTTCTTATATAGGCTGGACTGGACTTCATAGTCTTTACAGAATGATCATTACTTAGTTAATGAACTCAGCACAGTAACATTTTCCAGCCACCTGAAACTCTCAAGTATTGTGTGAATTTTTGGCCAATTAATTATCAATTACAACATCATAAAACATTAGCACAAAAATAGGAATAATGAAATTTAATTATATATTTTTCTTCTGAGTTGCTGCAAATACTATACAAGACTGATTCTGATTAATAATTCATTTAGCAATAAAGTATCAGGAAAGATAATTATGCAGCACCACAGTTCTCACACTGATTTCTATAATTACAGATTACAACAGTGGTAGCAATTTAAAAGGTTAGAGAGCTGTGGTAATTTGCTATGTCATCCTCAGCTACATTAATGCTTCTCTTTGAGCACCAAAGATAATTGAAAATACAATAATGGACCAAATCAGACGGTTTTCCCATGTTCTTCTCACCTAAAACATCTCCAACCTGAGCATATTAGTGAAGTCAAGGCTTTGGTAATTAGTCTCTTATACTATTTGAGTAGCCCCACAACACACATTAGGTTTACAGTTAATCAAAGAGAGAAAACACATAGCTATACATGCTGAAATATGCAGAGAAATATAATTTTTATACAAAAGATACATTCTCACTAATCTATTTGACACATAAGCTATCTTGTGTGCCTATGAACACACATACATGTCTACCCTCAGGCAATTAGACACCAAGTTAAAGGACACCCACAATGGAAACTGAGTCTCTGTCTTTGGCAATACAGTTGAGTAAATAGTACATGCAGAGATATAAAGCTTATCCATTTACTTTCTATGGGTTGTTTATATATTGTGACCCACCAAACTACTCTTGCCTTTGAGTTCCATTATACCCTGAGAATAAAAACAGACTCAGACTGCTAGGAATACTTACTCTGCCCTCCCTTCATTCTCTAGAATCAAACCTGGCTAACAACTGACGGAATCTTCCCATTATCAACGTTTGTGCAAGAATTTTCACCTGGGGAAAAGCCCAGGTGAACAGAACATACAGTTCACAAATGCAAAAATCACTTTCTCTCTGCTCTTTCTTGATATTTTTGGAAGAAATACATTGTGAGACATCTTGGCTTTATTCTCCAGGATGCTCTAAGTATCTAACTACTCACGTTCAACTAATATGGAGAAACACATGGAAAAGTCACTGGGACTGAAATCTTAAGCATTATTTAAATGAGCTCCTAGCAGAGTCTTCTGTGTGTCTTGCTGGGTCCAAAAGTCCTTTCTTCTGGAGCATGTCACTGAATTACATTCCAGGGTCTGGATTCAAGATTTCAGTATAGCTGGCCATCAAGAAGATGATAAAGGAAACAAGCTGAAGAAATAAGGTTTCATTCCAACTCTGGAAGGAAGCTGTAGATTAATCTGGTGGAATCTTCTCATTTTGTAAAAGAGGAATTTAGACTCAAAGGGATTAGCAATTTACTCAAGATCACAGAACCACTTGGTAAAATACAGAGGCAGAGGTTCTGATAATGTCTGACTCCCAGGTTACACAGAAAAATGCAGGAGGAGCAGGGGTGAACATATAGAGACAATTTTTCGTGATATTCTAAAATTAGTCCCTTTTTAAAATCTGTATTTAATTCCTATAAGGTAGTGAGCCTAAGATTGGGGGTGAGTGGAGGAAGAGAACGTCACAGAATTGTAGCTTTTCATGTCTTTCTTCAGATGAAAATGAAATGGATTTCCTTTGCATGACGAGCACAATTACAAATCAGGGCATTGTTTTTAATGGTGCCTAATAAGCGTTATTCCTGTGCCACATGTAGGCAACTGGCACAAGAACATATTGTAAGATACTACACTGAAATGGAAATGTCCCTCCATGCTTTTTCAACTACTTTCCTTTCAAGTAAGGCTTACTCCTTTCCTCAGTAAAACAGGTTCCTTGTAGTCTGTTGGTTGACTCATCATGACACCCCTACGAGGCAAAATTGTTGCATTTTAAGTAGTGAATATTCACGCTTTTGACAGAGGATGAAAATGGGAAGCAGATTTTGGTCCCAGATTTGTAAGACCCTAGATGATTTTGTATTTTGAATTTTGCCCAACACTTTATTATGAACTATTTCAAACTTACAAAAAAGCTTAAATAATTTTATAGTGAATGCATGTATACCCACCCTCTAGATTCTACGATTAACATTTTACTATGCTTCTCTCATTACAGGAGTCCTGGCAGCACAGCAGTTAGGAGTTAAGGCTGCTAACCGAGAGGCTGGCAGTTCAAATCTACCAAGCTGTTCCTTGGAAGCTCTGTGAGGCAGTTCTACTTTGTTCTATAGGGTCACTGCAAGTCAATAGCAAAAGGTATTTCATTACATGTCTATCCATCTATCCATCCATCTAACCTATCTTATTATTTAAATAAATATCAAAGTAAATTAAGGAGATCAGTACACTCTCCCCTGAACACTTTAGCAGGTACATCTCTCGCTTGATTTCAACACAACTTTTTCTTTTGAGATAAAATATACATTCAAAGAAATGCTCAGATCATAAGTGCAAATTTACTGAGTTTTGATAAATGCACATACCTGTATAATCCAAACATCATGATACAGAATATTCCCACCATCCTAGAATGACTTCCTATATTCCTTCCCAGTCAATCCTCCAGGCCAGAGGCAATCAGTGTTTTAATGTTTTTCTAACACGGGTGGGTACTGTTTGCTCTACAGTAGTTGAATTTTACAACTTTTAAATGGCAGTCAAGTGGCTAAATATTGTTCTGTTTTTCTTCCTTCAGTCAACAAGTAATTCGTTGAGCCCCTACAATGAACCACACACTGGAAGCCAGCAACAACAAAACCATTATTTCATTAAATTAGAAAAATAACTTCAATGGTGGTGAAAACCATGGGACTAATTACACCTAAGGGGTGATTTAGATGCACAACTAAAAGGGAAGCCACATACCACACCCTGTGCTTGTTACTCATTTGGAAACTTGCTGACTCTTTGATAGAAAAATAAAACACACACTCATGCCCAGTGAAAAATGAGGGCTCTGTAGGATCTTTGGAGCAAGTCCGAAAAATGAGGAGGCTTTTTAAAAATTCAGACTGACATTATTGCTCTATGACGAAGATGAACCATCAAAGCATCCCAAGCCCGTAACTGATAAAGACACAACTGCTAGTTTTTCAGAACTGTAAAATCATGGAGGCGGCTACCAAGGGAGCTGAAAGTTGTTTGTTTCCTTTTAACTTAACTATGGGTCATTAGCAGATGAATTACTGCCAAAAAGATGTCACCTTTAGTGGAAAAAGTGCTGGGTTATCCTCTCTGCGGTAGCTCAATGGTGGCACGCTTCACAAATCAGTCACTAAAACTGAATTAAAATGTTCTTCTATAGTCATCTAATAGTCTTGAAAAGTTTTATATTTCACTTTGAAAGATAATTTTTTTCTTCTTTATAATTTCTTAACCGGAAGGACAATTCACATGCAGAAGAGTGTTCTAACTACAAGGGTACACATGAAGGAAGTTTACTGAGTGCACACACTCATGAAACCACCACCCAGACCAAGAATGTTATCAGCACCCTGAAAGTCTGTTTCAGGCCCCATCCCAATCATTATCCTCACCAAGATAACCACCATTCTAACTTCTTTCACCATAGATCAGTTTGTCTCCTTTTGAGTTTCAAATACATGGACTCATAGAATTATATGCTCTTTGTGTTTCTGGTATCTTTTATTCAGCCTTATATTTGACAGATCCATTCACATTGTCATGTGTAACAGTAATTTTCTCTGAAGAAGATTTAAAAATATTATTTGATTAAAAATTCTTTTGGATAGATAATACACTTAGTTGGTTGAAATTTAAAAAGGTATAAAATGATGTATACTGAAAGACTTCAAAGCCTCCCCACTCCTGCTTCCTAGTCATCCAGCTCTACTTCCTGGAGGCATCTAATGTTTCTTGTGCATACTTATATGAGGATTTTATGCCTATCCAAGTTAGCATGCTACATTACTGTTAGGCACTTCGATCTTTTACTTAAAAATAAATCGTGTAGACCACCTATATCGATACAAAAAAATAAAATCACAAACAATTTCCTCATTCTTGTTTTATAGTTACAAAATGTTATGGACAGAGTTGTGTCTCCCCTGTTCCCTGCTCCCCCCCACCACGTGAACTGAAATCCTAACCACTGTACTTGTAAATATAACTCTGCTAGGAAATAGGAGTTTTGTTATGTTAATGAGGCATATAGGAGATCTCTGAATCCTACATCTAATTATTTCTGAGTTATAAAAAGAGCAGTACAAATACAGACACATGGGGGAAGATGCCATACAAAGACATACACTCACTCTATGCATCTACAAGCCTGGGAATACCAAGGATTGCTGGTAGCTTCTAGAGGCTGAAATAGACAAACAACTTCTCCCTTACAGCCACACCCTGAATCTGTACATCTAGCTTCCTAAACTGTAAGAAAATAAATTCTCATATTGTCAAATTGTTCTCCATTAAGATTATACCAGTTTATCCTCCCATTGGCAATGAACAAAACTATCTTTTTTCCTATAATCTTGCTACCAGATACAAAAACTTTAAAAAAATCTGTCAGTTTAATAAGAAACAGCATCTCATTCTAGTTTTAATTTGCATCCTTTTTTTTCTTAATAAATGAAGCTGGATCTATTTCATATGGTTATGAGTATATACTTATACACCCTCTTCTGTCTGTTAATATCTTATTGCTTTTTTTCATGCATCATTGGTCTTTAATTTAGCATCTTGTAGAAGCCCTTTGCATATTAGGGAACACAGTCCTTTCTTTTATATAAGTTGCAAAATATTTTTCCTGGTTTGTCACTGATTTCTGCCTTTGTTTACAGTGGTGTTTGCTCCTCAAATTTTTGACTTTCATGTAACTGAATGCATTTTATGGCATCTGGATTTTATGTCATACTTTGAGAGGTCTTCCCTGCTCATGGACATAAACAGTTCTTCTATGGATTTTCTAGTACTTTTAAGGTAACTTTTTTTTTTTTTCATTTTAAGTCTTTGATCTATTTAGAATTTCTCTTGGTGTAAAATATGAACTTCCAATAAATTTTATTTATTTTTCCAGGCAGCTACTAGTAGTTCCAGGAGCATTTACTGAGGACTCTAGCTGTAGTGCACTGACCTGAGATGCCGTGTTCAATTGGCACTAAAGTTCCAAACGTATTTGGGACTATTTCTGGAGTTCTGTGCTGTGCCACTGACTTGTTTATTAATGTATTTCTTTCAAATAAATAAATGTATTTGTAATGTATTTTAGTATCTAAAGAGCAAGTTCTTTACATTGTTTTCTTCTTGATTGTGAACTTCAGCATCAATTTGTTTGGTTACAAGAAAATTCTGTTGGTATCTTTACTGGATCATGTTACATTTGTGAGGTTGAGATTTCCTATCTAAGAATATGGACTGCCTTTCCATTTATTCCCATCCTACTTTCACCCCCTCCCCCCCAACTTAGGGGAATTAAAAAAAAAGTTCCATTCATGTATACAAATATTCATAGCTTACACTTTTGTTAAGTTCAATTCTTTATTTTTATTCACTATATAATATAAAGATGTTAATCTATATATTATCAATAAGCACTTACCCACCATACTGAGTTGTTACTTTTTTTTTTTTTTTTTAACAATTTTGCAGTTGATTCACAAAAATAATCATATAATCCTACTATCTGCAAATATGGGTAGTGGCTAAGTACTATGGCTACTAACCAAAGGGTCAGCAGTTCAAATCTGACAGGCACTCCTTAGAAACTCCGTGGGGCAGTTCTACTCTGTCATATAAGGTCACTATGAGTCTACGTCGACTCAATGGCAGTGGGTTTGGTTTCAGGTATCTGCAAATAACATTTGTTTAATCTTTTCCTTTTGTCATCTTATGCTTCTAATTTTCTCTCCCTTGTACCACATTGGCTAGTATATTCAGGAGACTTACAAAAGCAGTTTTAACAATGGACAATCCTTGTCACCACTGTTCCTGACATAACACAGCTGGCAGAATTTTCTTTATCAAGCATGAGCTCAATTTCAGGTAAGACGCATAGATTTTATGACGTTCAAGAGGAATCTGTCACTTCCTAGTTTATAAAATGTTTTTAAATGCAGAAAGGATATCGACTTTCTCAATATCTTTGCAGCATCTATGAAGTGATCAAATGAATTTTCTCTGAAGATCTATTAATGTGTGAATTATATTAATACATTTTCCAATATTGTCTCATCATTGAATCTCTGGAACAAATCTCATTTAGCCATGGCTCGTTCTTTCAAAATGCTGCTACATTCTGTTCAGTAAGACTTTATTTAGAATTTTTACATTCGTATTCTTCTGTGGTAATTGGTCTGATGGATTTTCTTTCTCTTCAGGAGCCAGACTGTGTAAATTATACGTATTTTTTTAGAAAATAATGCCTTGCATCTCCGTTTTCAAACTTATTTGTTAAACGTTAAGTAAGACAGACTTCTACTTTTTTTTTTTTTTACAACTGAAGATTTAAAATTTCATATATGACAAGTTTGCATTTTTTCTTTTGCTGGGTAGATGCCTTGGATAATCCAGTCAAGGAAGATCACTTAGTGCAACTCAGTGACGCATGTATTCTTTGCATACTGATGAAAGTGCTGGTGGTATACACTGAGACTGTGTTTCTGGATCTGACCTTGCAGTGTGAGCAGACTCAATGAGAGTGGGAACCCTGGTTAAATTTTCACAGATAGCTTCAGTGGAGCTTCTGGTGTATCATCCCATTAGGGAATGCAATGAGGTAAAAGGAAAGACCATTACTTTATAACCTACTTTATATTACCTTATTTTTATTGATTATTTCCCCTATTTTATTGATCAAGTCAGTTAAATTTTCCTTCATTTTACTAATGTTTTCAAGGAATGTGCTTTTGGATATATTCTATAATATTTTTGAATTCGTTATTTTTCTTGGCTTTTTTTTTAAATTCATGATTTTCTGCTTTTAACTTTATTAGTTCCTTCCTGGTATTTTTCTTAGGGTTGTTTTGTTATTCTTCTTTTTTTAACTTTTTCAGTTAGATACTGAATTAATTTATTTCCATTTCTCTTGTTTACTCCAATAATTACCTTGGACTATAACTTTCCTTCTGACCAATACTTTAGTTGTATTTCCTGGGTAAGATGGCTGTTACATAGACAGATCTTGTTCGCTTTAAGTAACAGACGTTCACCTAATCACTGCATATAAAATAAATGTTAAGAAATTGATCATTTTAAAAAGCAATATGGAAGTTGATTAAAGGAAGTCAGCAGTGAGTCTATTTGTAAAGTGAAGAATAATTCTTGCAACTGACATCCATGGTACACCATATGCCAGAAAAAGTGCTGGTTACTATGAGAATGAAGATAAATATGATGGGGTCTCAGTCTTCCCACTGTTAAGGGAAAAGAAATAAGGACAGTACTCCACACATGAACATATAATCACATACCATAAATAAGATAACATGAAAATAATTTATTTTTCCTACTGAAAACACACATATTAAAAATCTTTGTTTTACACACATTTTTTTTTAACATCCCCCCGATCCCCACAGATACTCAGCAGGCATCCCTTTAGTTGGTAGGGATCCAAATTGCTTTTTCACTTTTACCTTAAAAACAGTTCATAATTACCAGTTTGGGTGGAGAAAATCCACCACTGCAGGGTCAGACTGGAAGTAGGGAGGCTTGTTACGAAACTCTTGTAGCACCTATGTGAGCAGTGGTGGAAGCTCAGACTAGGTGGGAGCAGAAAAGGTGGAGAGAAGTGGCTGGATGTGTGGTATTTCTTTGGAAGGCAGAACTGACAAGTTTTGCTGGTGATCTGATGTAGGGCATGAGACGATGAAAAGTTAGTGCTCCAACATTTTCAGCTAGAGCAATAGGTGAGAGAGAGTATTGTTTGCTGCAGTGGCAAACCCTACGGTGGATCAGGTATGGAAGTGAGCATTGAAATAAACTATTTCTTACAGGCAGTTCACCTATCCAAACTCATCTCATATACCTTTTCCATAAGCTGGTATATCAGGAAAGTTGCCTGATCTTTTCCCTACATCTACATGCTTTTGTATATGCTGGTTTGACACATTAAGCACCCTTCCTATTCTTCTCTGTCTGGCAAATGCTGCTCACCCTTCAAGAATAATCTCAAATGTCGGTTCCTCTGGTTATCTTTCCAGCTTCTGCAGGCACAGTTGGGACACTCTTGCTGCAAGCTTTCCCATTACCTCATACATATTACTAACACACAATTGATTATGAGTCTGTTTCTACCACCAAGGGCAAACTCCCCAAGAGCAGAAACCACTTTTTCCCCGTGTAGTGAGTACCTGCTACAAAGATGGCTACTCAATAAGTTTTCTCATGTCTTCTGTCAATACTGACTGAGTGCCTACCATGTACGGTATGTGATGTCATATTTAGTTCAAGATGCCTGAGGATACAGCATGAGAAAGGAAATTTCTGCTGTCAGTGTACATTCCATTGGGGTAAACAGCAGCAAGTAGATCTGTAATAAAATGTGCTATGGTGAAGAAACTAAGACAAGGCAAGGTGATGTGGTAGGTGGGAGTCCTGTTTTAGACAGCATTGTCATAGAAGGTCTCACTTAAGCAGATCCTAAATGAAGTAATGCATCCACATTGCTATGATGCTTAACAGGTTTCAGTGGTGCTTCTATACTACGACAGGGATTTACTTCTAAAAGTTAGCCAGTGAAAACCCTACAGATCACAATGGTCCATCCCCAATGAATCATGATGATGTTGTAAGACTAGGCAGCACTTTGTTCCACTTTGTGCATGGGGTTACTATGAGTCTGGGGTTGTCCCAGTGGCAGATAACAACAACAGTGAGAGAATAAACCACACAGATATCTGGGAGAAGAGCCTTCACAGTGGGAATCTAAGTGCTACGGAAAGGTACAGTAGGTAAGCGGTAGGGTCTGATCTACATTTTTAAAAGATGACTTTGGCTTCTTTGTGGAAAATGGGTTGTTGCGTGATCAGATGGGAGACTTGTTAGGATTTTGCAGCATCCAGGTGAACAATGGTGGTGTCTTGGACTAGGGTGGGAGCAGAAAATGTGGCAACTAGAGGCTAGATTTGGGATATATTTGCAAAGTAGAACTGATGGAATTTGTTAGTGGAAAAGATACAGGGTCTGAGAGAGTTCAAAGACTAAGGATGGCTGTGAGAATTCCAACTTGAGCAACCAGATAATTAGGGGTAGTATTTAATGAAATGTGAAATCCCAGGAGAGGCTCAGGTGTGGCAAGTTGAGTGGATTATCCAGTGTCAGTTTAGAACGTGTTAGTTTGAGAAGCCTGTTAGACAGCCCTGTGGTGATACAGTCACGCATCATTCAACATACATGACGTGTTCTGTGAAATAGGATATTGTGTGATTTGGACATTGTGTAAACATGTGAGTCTGTGGGGTAAGGGCTCCTAGGCACATGGGTTGGGGGTTGCTGTGTGGATGGTGGCCCAGGCAGATGCCTCTGCAGACACCTCAAGTGAACAATGGGCTGGGTCCTGCCTGGTACACAGCCCCATGAAGGTCACAGAAGGTAGGCTCCAGGCACAGGCTGGGCATCAAAGGAGTGGTCTCAGTGATCTGGCAACCCCTCCTTGGCTGGGCCCAGTGATAGCTACTGACCTTGGATGCTTGGGAGCAGGATCAGGTACCCATTCCTCCTAGGAGCAGGGGTGCCTGTTTCTGCAAGTAGAGGGTGGTGGGCAAGTGTGCTGCCAAGTGGAGCTGTGGACAATCCCTGGAGGGTGTATGAGGGACTATGAACATTGCCCTACTGGACATTATGCAGCACGTGACTGTATTACGCCAGGAGCTGAAGACACTGCCTGAGATTCAAGGCAAGGATGAGGTTAGAGATATAAATTTGGGAGCTGTTAGTGTAGAGATGGCATTTAAAAGCCATGGGACTGGATGAGATTACTCAGAGAGTAAGCTCAGATGTGGGTTGAATGAACAAGCAAGTCTGTTCAGGAAGATGTTTAACAGGGTCATATAATCTGACTTCCTTAGAAACTGTACAAAGAGATAATACATACTGGGTTGAGCATGTGCAGAATGAATTTCTCTTTTTGTCTAGGTGATCGTAACTTTTTTCCTTAGATTCTCACAAAGGCCTATATGTGTATTGAACCATAGAACTCTGAAGCAAGTTTCCATTGCTCACCATGTGAACAAGTGCAGACTGGCTTCAGGAAGCTGGGTCTCCAGGTGCCTCTCTGTGTAAGTGCCCTATCACAGCATGTGGTACAGGCTGTAACCCAAACAGAGTGAGTCCTTCTGGAAAGAAAACAGATTAACGTATGCACACAATGTGTTTCAAATTAAGAAAGAGGGAGAAAGAGCACAATTAAATATCTGTAGATACATGTCATTTGCAGTGAAGAAGCAGTCAGGCAACCTTCCACAGTTCAAATAATCTTTGCCATAAGCCTAGTACATGTTCCATAGAATTTGAGATGGTTAAAGTGTATATTTTTAGAATTCAAAATAGGTAAGTGGGTCTAGCAAATCTTTTCGTAAATTCAAATGTCTTATTACCCAATATCAATAGCTTCCCAGACCCTACAATCACATTGCCAAGCCAAATACCATCGAGTCACTAAAAATCCTAAATGTCTGCTGTGAAAATTTTCATCTGCACTGTTGGAAAAATACAAAGATTAATATTTCCCAGTTCACAGAACTTTTATCTGTTATTATTTTGCTTTTTAATCATGAGGTATTAAAATTTGCCAAATTTTAAGACTCCAGCTTTTTCTTTCACTTTAAATCCCTATTCATTCTGACAGTGTTCCAGGCTACCAACCCCTAAAAATTATCAGCACTCTGCTCATATCAGCCCCTTCTCAAATGTCTCATTCATGTCCCAAAGAGATGAAGCTCAGCTCTAAAATTATTGCTGGCTGCCAATGAGAGCGAGTCAGGCTCTACAATTAGCTGCTCAAACTGTATAATCACTGTGTTGATTTCTGGGTGCCTGGATGTAGACACAGAATATTTGAAATAGGTATAAAATGGACATAGAAATAAAGCTCTGGTTTCTCAGTGGTTAAGGCCTTGGCTGCTAACCCAAAAGTTAACAATTTGAATTCACAAGCCACTCCTTGTAAACCCTATGGGGCCATTCTACTCTGTTCTACAGGGTCATGATAAGTCAGAATTGATTTGGCGGTAGTGGTTTGAAATAGACAAATCCAAACACGTTTGAAGAGGTGCAAAGTTGTGTGGGACTTTGGAAAGATAGAAAGATTTAGTCATAATTATTTATTCAGGAAAAATTTAGCGAGTTTCTACCACATGCCAACCATCTTGCTAGGTGCTAGGTCACAAACATGTATCAATGTCCAAAGCTTACAATATAACTGCTGACCAGCCAAACAGATACCTTGTCATGAGGGCTGTTGCAGGGGTATTTCAAGAACAGGCAGGTACCCTTCCCAGTACTGGTAATGTCTGACCTGAATTCTAAAGGACAAAGTAGGAGTTATTTAGGACAAGGAGGAGAGGAAGTTCAACTAATACTTGCAAGGAATATTCAACTAACATTTGTGGATTCCTAACTATATTCTAAACCCTTTTAAGTCTGATGCCAGGCATACAAAAATGAAAATGGTACATATTCTTGCAATAAGAAGACAAGCTATTTTCAACTTTCTAAGGAATGATCTTCTTTCAAAAATCAGCCATTGGAAACCATTTGGAGCATGACTCTGCTCTGATATACACTGGATCTTTATAAGTTGGAATCAACTCAGTGGCAACTGGCTTATGTGGAAATAGCATCAGACTTTCCTGGGTGGTTCCTTGAGTGACAGCAACTGTGGCTGGAGGCTGATGGAGAGTACATGACCTGTCTTTCAGATGCTTCTCCACTGAGATGCCTTTTTGAACAAGATTGATTTTATGAGCATTCAAAAGGTGACTGATTAGAAGTATTAGGATCTTACCAGCCCAATCTAAAATTTATCTTAGGCATGGTTATTAACGAGATTCAAGAGAATATGGCTAATAAATCTTTTAATATTAATGTCAAAATATGAACATGACCATTAGAATTCTATTGAGTGTTAATTAGCTACACACAAAGATGGTCTGTGCCATCAGCTGTACAATGATAGCCAGGGGTGTCCACCCCATTTTTATGGCTTGGTGCTTCCCCTTTGAAAACCAGAACTCCTTAAACCCCAGCAGGGATCCTATGAGACACTAAAGATCCCCCTGAAAAAAAGTATGTGTTAGTCATCCAGTCTTATATATATGTGCATATATAGATACGTGTGTGTGTGTGTGTGTGTGTGTGTGTGTATGTCATTGTCATCTAGTGGAAAGCCTGATGGTGTAGTGGTTAAGTGCTATATCTGCTAACTAAAAGGAAGGCAATTCAAATCTTTCAGGCACTCCTTGGAAACTCTATGGGGAAGTTCTACTTTGACCTATAGGGTTGAACTGACTTAACAGCAGTGGGTTTGTTTTTTTTGGTGGTCATCTAGTGTTGCTATAACAGAAATACCACAAGTGGACGGCTTTAACAAAGAGAAATTTGTTTTCTCACAGAAAGTCCCAATTCAGGGTGTCAGCTTCCAGGGAAGGCTTTCTCTGTTGGCTCTAGAGGAAGATCCATATCATCAATCTTCCTGTGGACTAGCAGTTTCTGAGGCACAGGGACGTGAGTTCTTTTCAGAGGATGTGTTCTGTTCCCAGTACTGCTTGCTTTCCTTTCGTTTATATCCCAAGGGGTAGAGTCCAGGCACAATACAACCTTACACATTGAATCCTATCCCACCAACACAACTGCTGCCCACCCTCCCTCATTAGTATCAGCAAGTAGGAATATCACATAATACCAGGAATTATGACTTAGCCAAACTGCGACACACATTTTATGGGGGACACAACTCAATCCATGACTATGTACACACACACACACACAAACAAAATCTCTACAATGGATCAAACATAGTTCTCAAGAGAAGGAAACAGTGTAGAGAGAAGACATTTATGATACACACCAGAGCAGTGACTCTTCACGGTGGGCACACAGTAGGGGTGGGGGACAGGTTAGTAGTCTGAAAATAATATCTTGACACATGTCTTGCTGATGGGTATGTGCACAACAAGAGTGAGAAAGCCCTCTAGGAAATGCGAATTAAAATGTGAAGAGAACACTATATTAGAATATTCATTTGCATATTTTACTGCTATTTCATCTACAGTGCTTAAGGAGCAATTATGACTTTTTTCAAATAACTTGATTGTATGAATTGACACTAAGCTATATCCTCAAGACTGAGCATATCATTCACCTAGGCCTTGACTAACTGGCCATGTGTTTACGAATCTTCATCCTTTTGATGATTTGAAGAATTACTGGGGAAAGCTGAGAGAGAAGGGCCTGCACAGAGCAGCTTGTATTGTGCTGTACAGGCAGGTTCCTTCACCATGGCTGGTGAGAACTCAATGTTAGCTAGAACTATATTGGCCCATTCAGGGTCAAAACAGGAAAGACAGAGACAGAAATTGTTTTCTACACATGTCCCCTTCCCTTCTTCTGTATCCTGGATGTTGGTACTACTCTGCTAATGGAACCCCCTAATTTGTGCCCTATTTTCCAAAATCACTTCTCCCTCCCCTCTCCTCTCCCTACTGTACCACTTGCTCGGTGACGATGAGCACCTTTGGGTGTTTGCAGTTCAAATTATTTCCAGAAAGCTATGACTGACTCATAGCTCTCCCAGTGTTCTTACCAGTACCAGTTTCCTTTGAATTCATTCCGAGTCATGGTGATCCTCTGTGTGTCAGAGTAGAACTGTGTTCCATAGAGTTTCCAACGGCTGTTGTTTTTGGAGGTAGATCTCCAGGACTTTCTTCCAAGGTGTTGTTGTTTGGTGCCACTGAGTTGATTATGAAGCAAAGTGACCCTATAGGACAATGTAGAACTGCCCCACAGGTTTACAAAGGAATAGCTGGTGGATCTGAACTATCAACTTTCTGGTTAGCAGCTGAGATCTTAACCACTATGCCACCAAGGCTCCTCCAAGGTACTAGGAATATTTACAGTCTCATTGTGAGTAAATTAAGTTAATACGTTATTGTAGACTTTCAGATGAGGTGGGATAAAAATGTTTTCTCAGTGCCTATTGTTGAGTCAAATTGCTAATGTCTGCAGGTAAGTTGGCCCTGAGTTCTCTCTGCCTGTTGCTATCAAGTCAATTCTGACTCATAGCGACGGTATAGGAAAGAGGAGAACTTGCCCCATAGAATTTCCAAAGAGCGTCCAACTGATTGAAACTGTTGACTTTTTATTTAATTTTTATTTAACAAAACTGAGTGAAAATGTACATTCACGTATAAATTTACATGCCCACCTATATGCAGCTTCCACTGCTCTCCCTGTCCGGTGACTGCACACTATTCCTCTCTGCTCCATACATGTCTCATCCTCCCAACAGTCTCCTTTCCCCTCCTCTCCGTCCACTCCCCTTCCTCCAGCCAGAGGTCAGCAAGATGATATCCTGTAGATGTATAGAACCATAAAGTGCTTCCAATATATGGTCATTCTGCATTGCCAAATCCAATCCATTCCTGTCCAAAGAGTGGACCTTTGTTATAATTTATGGGAAAGGGCAGCATCAGGGCCAGGGGCCACGCTCTCAGAGGAACCCCCAAACCACTGGACCATCAATTGAGGTCTTTTAGTGGAGATCTCATGATGCACCCCTTTTTATTATTGTGTTGCCAGTGAGACTCCTCTCTGTGAGCTCCATCGTGGCTATCACTGGTGGTGGCCGGGCACCATCCAGTTCTTTCAGTCCCAAGTCGATGTAGGCACCCACTCTTGTGGGTCTCTCTGTCTTCTCGGTTGTCTTTACCACATGCCATTTTGGTCCTTGGTGAGCATCCATTCCTGCTGAGTTGGGACCATTTGCTGTGTCCTCGGATGGCAGCTTGGCAGCTTTTAAGACCCCAGACACCACTCACCAATGTGGGGTGCAGAGAGCTCTCTTAGCAAAACGCTAGTTGTGCCAATTGGCCTGGAATTCGCCTAAGAGCATGGTCCCCCGCCCCCTGCCCCAGGTACTCTATCCTTGCAGTATTGAGTTAAGATAGAAGGAGTACTCAAGTTACGCTGAAGTCCACTTAATGTTGTTCTTGTTTCTAATGTGTGCTATCACCGCTTTCTCCCAACTAGATTTCTAGTAACTATCTAAACTAAACCCTCCCCCCTTATACTACCCACCTCCCTTGCAGCTGTCAAAGAGTCTTTTCTTCTATACGCAAGTCTGTTTTGGGGATCTTATCATAGAGGTCTCATACAGTATTTGTCCCTTTGTCGCTGACTACTTTCACTCAACATAATGTCTTCCAGTTGAAACTAGGTTAGGAGATGTTTCCTGGAATCATCATTATTCTTTATCATTGCATAGTGCTCCATTGAGTATATGTACCATAGTTTACCTATCCATTCTTCTATTGTTGGGCATCTGGGTTGATTCCATCTTTTTGCTATCGTGGACTGTGCTGCGGTAAACATTCTGGTGCATGTATCCATTGGTGTCAAAGGCCTTGATTCTGTAGGATATATTCCAAGTAGTGGAATTACTGGGTCAAATGGTATATCGATATCCGTTTTTTTAAGGAAGCGCCAGATTGCCTTCCAAAGAGGCTGGACCATTTTGCAACCCCACCAACAGTGTAGGAGGGTTCCACTTTCTCCACAGCCTCTCCAGCATTTGTTGTTTTGTGTTTTCTGGATCATGGCCAATCTTGTTGGGGTGAGATGGCATCTCATTGTTGTCTTGATTTGAATTTCTTTAATAACTAAAGATCGTGAACATGTCTGCATGTGTTTTTTGGCTGTCTGGATCTCCTCTTTAGTGAAGTGTGTGTCCATCTCCTTTGCCCATCGCTTAATTGGATGGTTTATCTTCTTCTTATTGATATTTTGTAGTATCTTATAGATTACGGAGATGAGGCGTCGGTCTGACCTAGAGTTGCCAAATATTTTTTCCCATTCTGTGGGTGTTCTTTTAATTCTATTAATAAAGTCTTTGGATGAGCAAAAGTGTTTGATTCTTAATAGGAACTGTTGACTTTTTAATTAGCAGCTATAGCACTAACCTGTTACACCACCAGGGTTCTCTCTAGCACACAGTAAAACAGAACTTAAGAAGGTGGAAACAACCCAAGTGCCCATCAAAACAAGAATGGATAAACAGAGTGTGGTATGTATGCATATGTACAATTAAATAGTATTTAGCTATAAAGAAAAATGAAGTTCTGATACATGCCACCATGGGGCGGGGGAATCTTAAAAAGTGCTAAGTGAAATATACCAGATATAAAGGACAAGTATTGTCAGATATCACTTACATGAAATATCTGTAGTAGAATCCATCAATACAAAAGATTAGTGGCTACCAAAGGGGAGAGAAGAAAGTGGAGTGTTAACCAAGCCAAACCAAATAAAACCAAACCATACCAAACCAAACCAAACCAAAACAACACAGAACTTGGGTGGAACACTGGCATTCCACTTTATTTTTTTAAGTTATAGTTTTCAGGGCTAACAGACACAATCCTAGAGAGCTGATTCCCAAAGGCTCTGCATTTCCTGGTGTGTAATGGGCTAGTATAGGATTGTGATGAGTTGGAATTGACTCAGTGGCAATAAGTTTGATTTTCTAGGGTTTAATGGGCTCTTGGTAAATCTTTCCTCAGTATAAGGTCTCAAAATCTGAAGCAAACAAAGCATCTGTCTAAATGATAAGAGACTTGACACCTGTTTCATGTCCTATTACTAACTTCTGTATGACCCCTAGAAAGCCAGTCACAGTTTCTTTGTGACAATCTATAAAATAAAGATATGACAGCTAAGATTAGGCTGAATAAGTCTTCATGCTGGCATGGCACGCTGTCACATGTCATTGTACATTTGTTCCAAGCAGGATTCAGAGTAAAGAAGAGAGCTTTGATGTAACTGTAAGATGAGACTTTCACAATCATTTGCCAGTGCTGCAGTTCCTACGAAAGATCCTAAGTACTTCTGGGCTAAACACTAAAGACATACACTGGTTTCTTGGGAAATGAAGGTTGGGGCAAACATTTCTAAAATGTGCAAAAACGTTAATTTTGAAAATCTGCTTTTCATTTGTTATAATTTCAGAGTTTCACTTTTAATTATTTAAAAAATTCCCTCTAACAAACACACTTTCTGAATGACTACTGTCTCACCATTTGGCAGTCAGTTCTTGAAATCTTGGCACTCTGAGTAACAGTTATGAGTGCGTCTTAACGTGCATCCATTGACTATCTCACCTAGGAGGAAGCTCAAGGGTAAGAGTTCACTTTCTGGCTCTAATGTTTACCAGCTCTTTAGACGTAGCACCCATTCTTGCTGATTCTCAGATGTTTCTCTGTATAAAGGAGCAAATGACACTCAACTGTTATCTTTTTGTTTTTTTATTATAGTTAAGTGAAAGTATACAATCCAATTCCGCATGTCCTCCTCTCTGCAAGTCCATCTGCTCTCCTCACTCAGTGTCAGCACATTCCTTGTTTTCACTCTATACTTCTAGTATCCTCTTAATGAGCACTGGTCCTCTCCTCTTTACCCCCTTCTCTCCCATCTAGAAAGAAACCAATAGAACAGCCTCCTATAAGTGTATAAGTCCATAAAGTACACATACCATATGCTCACACTGTGTTCCCGAGTCCACTCCATTGTCAGAAGAGTTGATTTCAGTACTGGTTTCAGGTCAGGGTCAGCAGCAAGTCTAGCAGACATGTTCACAGGGGAACCTCCAGGCTGTTGGGTCATCAATCCTGGTCTTTTGGAAGAGTTCTTAAACTCTACACCTCTTTTTCTCGTGTTGCCTGTACATTTGTGTCCCCCATCAAGGCTGCCTTCAGTGGTGGCAAGGCATCATCTGGTTTTTCTTGTCTCATGCTGATGCAGTCTCCCATTCATATGGGTCCTTCTGTGTCCTGGGCTCATTTTTTGTGTCTTTGATGTTCTTGGTTGTCATGTGTTGCAGATGGGTTGGGACTATTTGGTGTACCTCAGATAACAGCTTGCTAGCTTTTAAGACCCCAGACGCCACTCACCAATGTGGGATGCAGAAGACTCTCATAGCTAAAGACTAGCTATGCTAATTGACCTTGGTATCCCCCCAAAACACAGTCCCCAGAACCCCATCCCTGCTATTCAATCCTTTGAAATTCTTGTGAGTTTTTGTTTGGAAAATGCAGAACTCAAAAGTTTCCTATTATCCAGAGAATCCAGAGTGAGCATAAAGTAGCTTCTTAGAACTACTTTGATGACAAATGATGAAAATTTCTAGTTGCTATGTACCGTCTGAAGAGTCCTGGTGGCACAGTGGTTAAGTGCTTGACTGCTAACAGAAAGGTTGCTGTTTCAAACCCACCAGTTGCTCTGCAGGAGAAGATGTGGAAGTCCACTTCCAATAAGACTACAGCTTTGGAAACCATATAGGGCAGTTCTACTGTGTCTTACAGGGTTGCCATGAGTTGGGACCAACTTGAGGACAAAGGATTTCTTTCTTTTTTTCTTTTTGGTATGTACCATCTCAATCTAATTCAATCATTCTTCAAACACTTATTCAACACTTCCGTGCCCAGTGCTCAAGGGTCAAGCCTAGTGAAGAGAAAAACAAACAAACAAAAACCCAAACCCATTGCCATTGAGTCAACTCTGACTAATAGTGACCCTACAAGACAAAGGAGAACTGCCCCACGGGATTTCCGAGAAACAGCTGTAGATTTAAACTGCTGATTTTTTGGTTAGCAACTAAACTCTTTACTGCTACACCACCAAAAAACTATCAAGTCGTGGTGAGTACTATGATATAAACAAAATAGGGTAATCTGACAGTGAGTCAACGCGGCGCAGGCCATGTTGGCTGGGCCTTTCTGAGGTCATCAAATTTAACTGAATGACATGAGAGTTACATGAAAGTCTATGGCGATCAATCTCCACATGGTCTTTGGAACTACTGAGGGTCCCCAGGTCCCCTTTTGAGGGCCAATGAAGTCAAAACTATTTTCATAATAATATTGTTGCCGTTGTTCGGTGCCACTGAGTTGGTTTCAACACTGTCAGGTCCTGTACTATTCTTAAAATCATTGCTATGTTTGTACCCATTGTTCTAGATAATGTCAATCCATCATGTTGGGGGTCTTTCTCTTTTTGCTGACCCTCTATCCTTCATAATAATAATGGTAAAGTTTATGATAATTTAATTTCATAGTAATAATAAGATGCTATTTGCCTTCTTCACTATGATGATATTTGCACTGATGGTACAAATGTAATGGTGGGTAGAACAGCTAGTGCCTTTAGCATACAACCAAGCTGTGGCACCACACAGTGCCAGTTCCTCACCACCACTCAGAATAAAATAAAAATGCCAGCATCACTTAGCAATGTAATTGATCAAATAGTAAAAATTATTGTTTTAATTGAATCTCAACATTTGGGTAAGAGCATTTTAAACATTCTGTGTGATAAAATGAGATATATGCGTCAAGCATTTTTGCTGCATATCAAAGTATGATGGTTGTTTCAAGGAAAATCATTTGTGGGATTGTCTGAATTGCAAGTTGAACAAGCCACTTTTTTCAAAGACCACAATTTCTACTTGAAAGAGTGATTGACAAACTGCGGTTATTGAGACTTGGATACGTGGCAGATATTTTCTTGAAAATGAACAAGGTGAGCTGTCACTTCAAGGAAAACAACTGACAGTATTTGTTGTCAATGATAAAATTCAAGCTTTCAAATGAAAATCAGGTTTTTGAAAACATGTATCTGCTACCATGAGCTTGACAGCTTCCCAAAACTTGAAGAATTGTCTGATGAGACTGGTGGCAATGTTAACAAATAAGTTTTTAGATATAAAATGAAATGTGTCAACATTTAGAAGATGTGCATAACCTGGCAAACCATTATTTTCCAAATAATCAATGACGGTGTTACAAAAAAATGTATGGGTAAAGGATCTATTCTAAGAGCAACAGAGACCAATGAATTCTAATATAATGGCATATTAACAGTTCATTGACAAGGTTTTAGATTTCACACTGCAATTAAACATTAAGAAATCACCAACTGTCAACTTTTGATATGATATCAAAGAAGAATATCCACAATTACTTTAAAAGGACATTAAAACACTCTATCATTTGTTGGTCTGATAACAAGACAAAGTAAACAATGAAGAGTTATAGTTTTTTCTTTCAGGTCTTACAAATTATGTTAGCTTTATTCCTAGACACTTGTATTATTTTATTATTATAAACAAGTTTTAAAAAGTTACTTTTCTTTGCTACATATGTGTAAAAGGCAATTAATTTTTATATATTGATCTTATATCCATATTCAGCTACTTTGTTAAACTCTCTCATTAATTTCTCAAGGGCTAGCAAATTATGATCCATGGTTCAAATCTGGTCTGCCATCTGTTTTTGTAAATAAAGTTTTATTGGAACAAGGCCACATCAATGCATTTATGTATTGTCTATATCTCCCTCACACTCCAACGGCAACACTAAGAAACTGCAATGCAGGCTGTATGGCCCATAAAGTCAAAAAGATTTACTATCCAGCTCTTCACTGAAAAGTTTACCAATCCCTATGTCTTAGATATCTAGTGCTGCTGTAAGAGAAATATCACAAGTAGGTGGGTTTAACAAACAAAGTTATCCTCTTACCATCTAGAGGGCTAAAACTCCAAATTGAGAGTGTCAGTTCTAGGGGAAGTCTTTCTTTCTCCGTTCGCTCTGGAAGATAGTCTTTGTCATCAGTCTTTCCTGGTTGAGGAGTTCTTCAGTTCAGAGACTCCAGGTTCAAAGGATGTGCATACCTGGCTCTGTTTTTTTGATATTATCAGGTCCCTCTGTTTCTATACTTAATTCTCTCTTTCATGTCTCAAAAGAGGTTGGCTTAAGACACAACTTAATCTTGTACATTCAGTCTTACTTCATTAACATAACTTCCAGTAGTCACATCTCACTAATACCATAGACATAGGATTTACAACACATAGGAAAATCATATCAGATGACAAAATGGTACACAATCACAAAATACTGGGACTCATGGCCTAGCCAAATTAACAAATATTTTATGGGAACACAAATCAATCCATGACACTCTGTGTTAATCTATCCAAGGACCAATTCTGGGCTCTGTTGATGCTTCATATAGTTTTAATTTTTTCCTCAATTTTATTAATTTCTGCTCTCATATTGTACCATCCTCCCTCCCTCTTGCCTTCTTTTGTTGTTTTCTACTTTCTCAAAGTTAGCTTATTAGTTTTAATTCTTTTCTGATAAAAGCATTTGAGGTTATACAGTTTCTTCTAAGTATTGCTTTCACTGCATCCCACAAGTGTTGACAAGTAATATTTTCATTATCATTCAGTTCTAAGTATTTTTAAATTTCCATTATGATTTCTTCTTTGACCCATGAGTTATTAAGAAATGTTTTAAAATTTCCAAATATAAGGGGTTTTTTTGGGGGGTTATCTTTTAGTTATTGACTTCCAATTTAATTGTACGTAATCACAGAATGTGGTCATTATTATAGTGATTCTTTGAAATTTGTTGAGACTTGTTTTGTTACTTAGTATAACCATTCTATGTGAAGACTACACACATTTGAATTGTTTGGTGCAAGGTTCTTATGTCATGAACCAACCTATTTAATTGTGTTTCTTAAATTTTATGTACCTTTATGAATTATCTGTAAGGATTAATAATAATTCAACAAACTGGACTATATGAAGAAGAATAAAGAATCAGGATTGCAGGAAGACTCATTAACAACCTGCAATATTCAGAGAAAACAACTTGCTGGCTGAAAGTAAAGAGGTCTCAGAACACTTACTGATAAAGATCAAAGACTATAGCTTTCAGTATGGATTAAATATCAGCATAAAAAAACAAAAATCTTCACAACTGGACTCATAAGTAACATCATGATTTATGGAGAAAATATTGAAGTTGTCATGAATTTCATCTTTCTTGGGTGGAAGTAGCAGTCAATAAATCAAGTAGTGCAGCACACTGGGCAAATCTGCTGTACAAGACCTCTTTAAAGTCTTAAGAAGCAAAGACATCTACATCACTTTGATGACTAAAGTGCTCTTGACTCAGTCCATGGTAATTTCAATCACCTCACACATATGAGAAAGCTAGACAACAAAAAAGGACGACTGAAGTAGAATTTATGCACTTGTACTATGGTATTTACAAAGAACACTGACTATACCATATAGTGCCAGAAAATGAACAGCTCTCTCAGAAGAAGTACAACTAGAATTCTGCTTAAAAGTGAGGATTGCAAAACTTTGTCTCCTTTCCTTTCGACATGTTATTAGGAGGGACCAATCCCTGGAGAAGAACATCATGCTTAGTAGAGGGTCAGTGAAAAAGAGGAAGATACTCAGCAAGAAGAATTAACACAGTGGCTGCAACCATGGGCTCAAACATAGCAAAGTTCGTGAGGGTGATGCAGGAAAGAATACGCTGTTATGCATGTGGTCATCGTGAGCTGGGACTGATTCAACAACACTGAAGAACAACATTAACAGTTACTTGTTCCCTGCTTAACCAAGTACAAATGTAGAGAAACATAAGAAACTTCCTGATGGTTTTATCAATTTTTGTTTTACATATTTTGAGGCTAATTTAGAATTGTTATACTTAGAGGAAATGTGCTGCAAAAGACCGCTCTACAATGTTCAAATGCAAAGACTTCACTTTAAAGACTAAGGTGAGCCTGACCCAAGCCAGGATGTTTTCAATTGGTTCGTTTGCCCGTGAAAGGTGGACAACGAACAGAAGACTGCAGAAGAAATGACACTTTTGAATTATGGTATTGGCGAAGAATACCGAACAGATCGTGGACTACCAAAAGAATGAACAAATCTTCCTTGGAAGAAGCACAGCCAGAATGCTCCTCAGAAGTATGGTCAGACTTTACCTCACATGCTTTGAAGGTATTATTTCCTCCCTCAACTCCCACGGGTGATATTAGAGATTTTATATACAAATGGCCATCTACACAACTCACAGGACAGAAAGGTAGGACACCTACATTGCAGAAGACTTTGAAGACTGCATAGTCAAGTTTTCATGAGGTCTACTACTTTTTAGCTTCAAATTTACCCATGTCACAGTAACAGGGGTAGACACTAGGACATGATTTATAATTACGATCCAAAAGCTGCTGGGAGACATTAATGAATGTAGGTGATTACTCAGACATAGTGCTAAGGGCTTTAGGAGCCTGTCTAGTTCAGTCTCTGCCACTTCAGGCGAGTGTGCTCTGCAGGTCACAGAACGAGCATCCCAGTAGATTTTGGAAACCTGTTTTGGACCCTGTCACCAGGTGATGGAACCCCCACGAATGGAAGTCAGCTTCCTTTTGTTTAGCAGTCGTGGAGTACAGCTAAACTGTTACTTTTTTCACCCAAACACTGTTAAATATTTTAAGCCTGATATTAACTACACATTGTCTTCTCCAAGATCAACAATATTTACCTCTTAATTTTCCTTTATGAATCTTATTTTGTATCATTTGGCTACTTTTCCCAAGTCTTTTGGCCACTCTCCAACTGCTTTTTCTGAAGTGCAGTGACCAGAAATTGACAAGCTACTCAAATAAAGTCTGAGTAACCCTGAGAACAGTGGGAGGAATTTTAACACATCTCCCTTGGAGAGATGAAAGACTGAACTTACTCTGCCAGGACTTGAACACATTCCAGTTCCTGCTGACCTAGAGAGATACTTTCATTAGTGTTTTCCTTCTTGTACCTAGCAATTTGAATGAAATAAAAACACAGCTAGACATACATGGGAAAGACTCTTAGTGTGCCTGTTCTTGAAAATCAACTTGAAAACTATGTAAGTCTAAATATCTACATATACATTCCTTATAAGTGTAATGAGTATCTAAACTTACTAATAACTAAAGCTTTGTCTTTTACCTGTATATTCCAGAGAATCCTTCTTACAATCTTAAGCAAGCAATAATGCAAAGTGTTGAATGTGGAAAGTCATCTACTATTTTGAGGCTAATGGATGGTTGAGACACCCCTATGGATGTGTGTGAGACAGATTCTGCCTGCTAATTGCTATCCAAGAAACTATAAGCATTCACAATGATTCTGATTTTTGCTAAGCTGCATGAAATATCCTATTACATTATGTTATGTCAAGTAACAGGAAGTTACTGGGGTAACACAACAAAACAATGCAGCTGGGAAAAACAAATTGAAATAACAAGTGATGTGCATATAATTTTGGCTACTACTATGAAAACAAAAAAAGTACATGTTGATCATTAGACCTAGAGCTGACTCAAGGGTTTTGATACCAACGGATGATTTCAGTGAGGCAGCTATGTCTCAACCGTAAGATATGAGTCATAAGATTCAGTTCTCTTAGTTATGTTTGCTTTATTCTCAACAAGTATTAAAATCTCTTTGAGCTTTAATTTCTTCCTCTGTAAAATAGGAATATTCTTAGACATTGTAAATATTCAGTAGTGGGCACATTTAGACATTTCATAAATATCTAGATACCTCTATTTGTCTGAAGTGGATTTACTGTTTGTATTTCACTGACTCTAGGGTGTATATTTTAGAAATTAGGCTCTGTTTTATAACTGGTAGCTTATTATAGTTTAATTGGTATCCTTTTCTTTCTTCTACTGCCAAAAAAACCACTGCCATCGAGTCAGGTCCAACTCATAGAGAACTTAGAGGTCAGAGTTCAACTGCCCCATAGAGTTTCTGAGGAGCAGCTGGCGGATTTGAACTACCAACCTTTTGGTTAGTAATGTAGCACTTAACCATTAGAGGTACATAAAATAACCATGTAAATTAACATCAATGGTGTTTTACAAAACAATAAATAAAAGAGTTTGAAATTCAGAAGACACTATGCTGAGTGAAATTAGACAGTTGCAAAAGGACACATATTGTATGAGACCACTATTATAAGAACTCAAGAAAAAGTTCAAACACAGAAGAAAGCACTCTTTGATGGTTTAAGAGGGTGGAGAGAAAGGGAGAGAGAAATTCACTTACTAGACAATAGACATGAATCATCTTAGATAAACTGAAGGACATCACACAACAAGTACAGGAGAAGTCAGCATAACTGCACTAAATCAAAAACCAAGAAGTTTCCTAAACACAACCAAACACTTCAAGGAACACAGTAGCTGGGGGCAGGAGTCTGGGGACCATGGTTTCAGGGGATATCTAGGTAACTCGCATAGCAAAGTTTAGCAAGAAAATGTTCTAGTATCTCCTTTGGTAAGTACTGTCTGGGGATCTTAAAAGCTAGCAAGCAGCCATCTAAGAAGCATCAATTGGTTCCAACTTACCTCAAGCAGAGGAGAATGAAGAACATCAAAGACATGAGATGTATAAGCCCAAGAGATAGAAAGGGCCACATAAATCAGAGACTACATCTGCATGAGACCAGAAGAACTAGATGGTGCCTGGCTACAACCAATGATGGCCCATATAGGGAGCTCAACAAAGAGTCCCTGATGGAACAGAAGAAATGTGCAGTACAGAACCTGAACTCCAGTAGAAAGACCAGACTTGATGGTCTGACAGACTAGAGGGTCCCTGGAAGACATGGCCTTTGGATTCTCTGTTAGCCCAGAAGTGAAACCATTCCTGAAGCCAACTCCTCAGACAAAGATTAAACCGGTCTATGAGACATAAAATGATATTGGTAAAGAGTGTGCTTCTTGGCTTTAGTAGATACAAAAGACTAACTGGGAAGCTCCTGTCAAGAGGTAAGATGAGAAGGCTGAGGGGGAAAGGAGTTGGCTAAATGGACACAGAAAATACAGGGTGGAAAGGAGGAGTGTGCTGTCACAGTGAGGAGAGAACAGCTAGAGTTACATAACAAAGCATGTATAAGTTTTTATATGAGAAACTGACAAACTGCAAACGTTCTCTGAAAACACAATTAAAAAATAAAAGGGCTTGAAATGGTAAAAAGTGCTATGCAAATTTTAGTTATTCACTTATTCATAAAACAGATTTCTTTCTGAAAGTCTCCCTTGTGCAAAGTAATCAGAAGAAAACAAAAATGTGTTAGACTTGGTCCCTGATTCAGGGAGAATACAATCCATCTGGTGAGAAAGGATAACTCAAATCCCAAGCAGTATGTGTTGTGTGCCACTTGAGCTGCATTAACTTTTAATAGGGGCAACCAGGAAAGTACCATGGAGGAGGTAGCGCTGGATTAGGCTTGACAGGTAAATTTCAACAGGCGTATATGGGGTGGGGCAACACTCCACAGATAAAGGGCAAGGGAGGCATGGATACAGGATACACACTGTATATTCAGGGAAATGAAAGCAGTCCAAAGTAGGTGTGTAGGGAATGAGATGAGGTGCTTGGTCTAAGATATTAGAGAGTCTGTGCTTTATTTGGTGAGTGCCAAAGACTTTGGAGCAAGAAGCATCTGGACAAAACTGGGACATTCCATAAACCAACTCACAGAATGGTGAGAAATAACTTGTTTTAATCTACTAGGTTTGGGAGTACTTTCTGATAAAGCTAACATAAAACACATAAGGCATACATTTTGTTTCAAGACATCAAAATTTTTTTGTGAAAATAGGACACATGCAAGAAACATTTACATCGTAATCTAAGGCACTATGTGATTAACTGTCAAAATGCATGATGCACGATAATTAGTAAAATAAAGATTTATAAAAGAGAAAAACTTATTTGAGCCCACCCCCCCAAAAGCCCTTGGCAAACACTGTGTCCATGGCAGGTATACAAAAATATGTAATATGTAACCTTTTCCTCTCCAGTCCAGGGCAACAGAAGTCATTCACAAATAATTTCAATGGAGTGTAATAAAACCTGTGCAGAGACAGGTTACGTTAGGAGAGACTGCACAGGCGAGGTAGACTGCCAAGTGTGCCAGGTAGGTGGGTGGAGGAGGAAAGACAAAATTTGAGAGATTATCAAGAACACAAAACTGTGAAACCACAGGGTACACAGAGAAACCTCAAATAGTTTGGTATGGCCGAAGAGCAGGGTACATGTGCATGTATGTGTGTATAGGAGTGTGTGTGTACATGGGCCCAGCTGTATCTCCTCTTCCTCACACATTAAATCCACTCTCTGAACCGTTGGTTTCCTCTCTTGAAAACACTACATAGATTTCTACCTCTGCCTTTACCTGTGAAGTTTTCCATGTAAATGCCCTTCCTCCTCTCTAGCTCTGAGTTTACTGGCTCATTCCGTAGACAGATAACTGAACCCAGGTACTGTGTTAGGCTCAACAAAAGTAGAAATGAAGAGACTACAAGCTATGTTAAGGAGTTTAAATGTATCAAGTGGGCAATGGAAAATAACAAATAATTTTAAGTGAAGGAGTAAAAAGATTCTATTTGTGTTTTAGAGATCATGCTGGCATTTTTGTGCACGACAGATTAGAAAAGAAAGAAAAGGCTGGGGACAAAGTGGACTCTGCAGAGTGACATAATATCAGGGACTTACTTGTCATACTGATGGGATTTGGAGATTCCTTGGATGGAATGAAGGAAAGATAAACTGACTCATGGGCTTGTGTGATTGGTGGATATGGATGATTCATCTTGACAAGGGGAAGAAGAATGTGGAAAAAATGAGTTGTAGTCTGGGCACTGGAAACCCTGGTGGCATAGTGGTTAACAGCTAAGTCTGCTAACCTAAAGGTTGCCAGTTTGAATCCACCAGGTGTTCCTTGGAGACTCTATGGGGCAGTTCTACTCTCTGCTGTAGCTTCACTATGAGCTGGTGTCACAGAATGAACTATTTACCCCAAAAAAGGTGTGTAGCCATTTGGCTGGGCCATGATGCCCAATATTTTATGATTGTCCTCATTTTGTGATTTTTTCCTATGCTGTACATTAAAGAGGATTAGGGTAGGACTGTATTTCCCTTCATAAAGTTACCTCCTTCCTCCAATATAAAGGGAGTTTCCCTGGAGTCTGGCTTGCACCACCCTTTATCCTTTTATCTTACAAGAGATAAAAGGAAAGGGAAGCAAGCAGAAAATTGGGAACCTCACACCATCAAGAAAGTAGCACCAGGAGAAGAGTACATCTGAAGACCTGAGGTTCCAGTGCCAAGATGCTCCCAACCAAAGACTGATACAACACAAGGACTTTCCTCCAGAGCTGACAGAGGGAAAGCCTTCCCCTGGAGCAGATACCCTGAATTTGGACTTGTAGCCTACTGGACTGTGTAAGAATAAATTTTCCTTTGTTAAAGGCATCCACATTGTGGTATATCTGTTAGAGCAACACTAGATGACTAAAACAGATGGCAACAGGTTTATACATATATTGGTTTAGCCTGAGAAGTTTTACATTGAAATCTCAATGAGTGCTGAGGAGACAGTTTACTATAAAGTGGTGGAGAGAAGTTGGGTCTGGAGATAAGCAAATCCTCAGTACTTAGGTGGTAGCTGAAACTCTGGAAGTAGCTATGGAACTCCAACAAACATTTAAGAGGGAAGATGGAGGAACCACAAATGAAAATGGACTAGAAAGGATGCTGGAAAGAATAACCTCAAACCAGCAACACATTCTTAACGTGGTGACTATATCTCACCTGGAAGTCTGATGTTCACTTTGGTTCTCTATGCAGAGGTTGTGTTTTGGAGCTTACCATGAGTCTTTCTGAACCAGGAAACTGAAGAACTTAAGACACTGACTAGGAAAACTAAAGGATAGGACAAGTGGCAAAAGGTGATTATTCATTAATACTTCTTGTTTCAAGGTGACAACAATTCTGGAATAATAAATAGGAAATTTTCTGCACATTTTTATCACTGCTTTTCTACACTGTGTAAGTATTATTATTTCAGTATTTGTCTGCCCCATTATATGACAAAACTGCTAGGTGAAAAGGCTATACTTCATTTACTTTTGAAGCCTCCTACGTGTAACGTAAGACTTGATAACATGGTGGATGCTCAATAAATGTACATTGAATTTACTCATTCATTCAACAAACATGCATTAAGCACTCACTACATGCCAGATGCACTGCATTGAAAAAATCTGCTGCAAAGACCTCTTTTAAACTGTTAAAAAGCAAAGACATCACCTTTAAGGCTAATGTGTACCTGACTGAAGGAATGGTGTTTTCAATTGCTTTATACACACGTGAAAGCTGGACAATGAATAAGGTAGACCAAAGAAGAATCAATGCCTTTGAATTATGGTGAAGAATATTGAATATACCATGCAATGCCAAAACAATGAACAAATCTGACTTGGAAGAAGTGCAATCAGAATGCCCCTTAGAGGCGGGGGACCATGCTCTTAGGCGAATTCCAGGCCAATTGGCACAACTAGCGTTTTGCTAAGAGAGCTCTCTGCACCCCACATTGGTGAGTGGCGTCTGGGGTCTTAAAAGCTGCCAAGCTGCCATCCAAGGACACAGCAAATGGTCCCAACTCAACAGGAACAGATGCTCACTGAGGACCAAAATGGCATGTGGTAAAGACAACCGAGAAGACGGAGAGACCCACAAGAGTGGGTGCCTACATCGTCTTGGGATCAGAAGAACAGGATGGTGCCCGGCCACCACCAGTGATAGCCACGATGGAGCTCACAGAGAGGAGTCTCACTGGCAACACAAGAATAAAGAGGTGCATCATGAGATCTCCACTAAAAGACCTCAATTGATGGTCCAGTGGTTTTGGGGTTCCTCTGAGAGCATGGCCCCCTGCCCTGATGCTGCCCTTTCCCATAAATTATAACAAAGGTCCACTCTTTGGACAGGAATGGATTGGACTTGGCAAGGCAGAGTGACCACATATTGGAAGCACTTTATGGTTCTATACATCTATAGGATATCATCTTGCTGACCTCTGGCTGGAGGAAGGGGAGTGGACGGACAAGAGGGGAAAGGAGACTGTTGGGAGGATGAGACATGTATGGAGCAGAGAGGAACAGTGTGCTGTCACCGGACAGGGAGAGCAGTGGAAGCTGCATATAGGGGGGCATGTAAATTTATATGTGAATGTACATTTTCACTCAGTTATGTTAAATAAAAATTAAAAAAAAAAAGAAGAATGCCCCTTAGAAGCAAAGATGTTGGTATATGTCTCACATACTTTCTCCCTGTTATCACGAAGGATCCACTCTTGGAGAAGGACATCCGTGCTTGGTGAAGCAGAGAGTCTGCATAAAAAGAGGATCACCCTGAAGACTGACTGACACATGGATGCAGTGATGGGCTCAGGCACAACAATAGTGGTGAGCATGGCAAGACTGAGTAGTGTTTTGTTCTGTTCTACATAGGGTCACCATAGGTTGGAAGTAATTTGACAGCAGCCAGCAACAAGACATGTTAGCCACAGCTCTAGCAAGTGGGATACAACAGAGAATAAAACAAGTATTTCTGCACTAACAGAGCTTACATATTCTAGTAAAGAATGAAGGAACCTACTGAGCCTAGCATATGAGGTCTTACAATTAAGTCTGTGAACTTAATTGTTGTAAGAGCTACATACCTCATTGCTGAATATCACTATGGTCACCTAAGTATTCCCTTTAGGAAGCTATGCATCAGTGCCAATGAGTAATCCACCCTCCAAAATGTTTGGAACTCTTTCTGGAATGGCCGTTGCGCATGGTGGCATGGTAGCAGGTTTGAAAACTTAATTGTATAGTTGTCTGTGAGGGATTTTTTAGCCAGTAAGCAGTAGCAGATAACTGTATTGGAATACTGACCTTACTCACCTGATCTTGCCCTCAATGACTTTTTTCTTTACTCGAAGATAAAGGAAATACTGAAAGGAAGACATTTTGATAACATTCAGGGCATCAAGGGTAACACAATGACAGCTCTGATGGTCATTCCAGAAAAACAGTTCCAATGTTGCTTTGAAGGGTAGACTATGCACTGGTGTCACCACATAGCTTCTCCAGGGGAATACTTTGAAGGTGACCACAGTGATATTCAGCAATGAGGTATGTAGCACTTTTTCTAGGATGAGTTTGTGAACTTAATTGGCAGACCTCATAAACATAAACTTAGTGACTAAATTCCTGTATCATATAGATTGCTGGGTAAAAGGAGCTTCTGCAGCCTACATAAACCAGAGAGAAACTCAATTACACATGAAAACAGATTATCTGGAAGCTTATTACAGAGAAGATTCCTTGAAATCTCTCTACATCTGATTTGTATCCAAAGTATAAACAAAATCACTTTATTTACTTTGATTCTACTCTACAATTCTAGCTGAATCAGCACTTGCTTATTTTTTTTTTTTAGTCCACAAGGTAAAAAAAGAACAACAAACTTATTTTGAGAAAAGTCCAAAATGCCATTTATGTACAGAATTAAGTTAAAAAGTTTTTCTTTTCATTGTAGTGTTAATTTTTGAGCTCCTGTTTGTCAGTTTGTTGTACTGTCAGAGCTTGTGTGTTGCTGTGATGCTGGATGCTATGCCACCAGTATTCAGATACCAGCACGGTCATCCATGGCAGACAGGTTTCAGCTAAGCTTCCAGACTTAAGACAGACTAAGAAGGATCTGGCAGTCTGCTTCTGAAAAGAATTCACCAGTGAAAAACTTATGAATAGCCATGGAACACTGTCAGGTACAGTGCTGGAAAACAAGCCTCCCAGGTTGGAAGACGCTTGAAAGACGACTGGTGAAAAGCTGCCTCCTCAAAGTAAAGTTGACCTTAGTGATGTGGATGGTGTAAAGGCTTCAGGACTTTCATTTGCTGATTGGTGTGACTCAAAATGAGAAGAAACAGCTGCAAACATCCATTAATAATCAGGACACAGAATGCATGAAGTATGGATCTTGGAAAATTGGAAATTGTTAAAAATGAAATGGGATCTATAAACATCGATATCCTAGGCATTAGTGAGCTGACATGGATTGGTACTGGCCATTTTTAATTGGACAATGATATGGTCTACTACACCAGGAATAAAAACTTGAAGAGGAATGGTATTGCATTCACTATCAAAAAGCATTTCAAGATCTGCCCTTAAGTACAATGCTGTCAGTGATACATCTACAAGTAAGGCCAATTAATACAACTATTATTCAGATTTACACATCAACTACTAAGGTCAACGGTGAAGACAATGGAGATTTTTACCAGCTTCTGCAGTCCAAAATTGATCAAACATACAACCAGAAAGCACTGACAATTACCGGTGACTGGAATATAAAAGTTGGAAACAGAGAAGAATTGGTAGTTGGAAAATATGGCCTTGGTGATAGACATGATGTCAGAGATTACATGACAGAATTTTGTGTGACCAATGACTTCTCCATTACAAATACCCTTTTCCACCAACACAAGTGGTGATTATACATATGAACCTCACCAGATAAATACAAAGGAATCAAACTGACTACATCTGTGGAGAGAGATAATGGAAAAGCTCAATATCAGCAGTCAGAACAAGACCAGGCACTAACTGTGGCAGTGACCATTAATTGCCCATATCCAAGTTAATAATGAAACTGAAAAAAATTAGAATGACTCCACAACAGCCAAAGTACCACCTTCAGTATATCCCACCTGAGTTTAGAGACTATCTCAAGAACAGATTTGATGACCAAAGGCCAGATGAGTTATGGAATAACATCAAAGACACCATCCATGAAGAAAGCAAGAGGTCATTAAAAACAGGGAAGAAAGTAAAGACCAAAGTGGATGTCTGAAGAGACTCTGAAACTTGCTCTTGAACACTGAGTAGCTAAAACAAAAGGAAGGAATGATCAAGTGAAAGAACTGAACAGAAGACTTTAAAGGGCAGCTTGAGAAGACAAAGTATTATAACGACATGTGCAAAGAGCTAGAAATAGAAAACCAAAGGGGAAGAATATGCTCTTCATTTCTCTAGCTGAGAGAACTGAAGAAAAAAAAAATTAAAGCCTCAAGTAGCAATAGTAAAGGATTCTATAGGGAAAGTATTAAATGAGTCAGGAAGCATCAAAAGAAGAAGATGGAAAGTATATACAGAGTTATTATACCAGAAAGAACTACTAGTTGATATTCAACCACTTCAAGAGGTAGCATATGATCAAGAATCTATAGTACTGAAAGAAGACGTTGAAGCTGCACTGAACAGATTGGTGAAAAACAAGGCTCCAGGAAACGAAAGAATATCCATTAAGATGTTTCAGCAAACAGATGTAGCACTGGAAGTGCTCATTTGTCTATGCCAAGAAATTTGGAGGACAGCTACCTGGTCAACTGACTGGTAGAACCACATATTCCCAAGAAAGGCAATCAAACTAAATGTGGCAATCATCAAACAATATCATTAATATAAAAGTTCACGCAAAAGAAACTGCAACAGTATATTGACAAACAACTGCCAGAAATTCAAGCTGGATTCAGATGATAATGTAGAACCAGGGGTATCACTACTGATATGAGACAGATCTTGGTTAAAATCAGATAATACCAGAAAAATGTTTGACCACACAATAAAACAATGAAACAATGTGTGCACCATAACAAATTATGAGTAACATTGCAGAGAATGAGAATTCCAGACCATCTAATTTTACTCATGAAGAATCTGCATATGGATCAAGTAGAAGTTTTGTGTGAACAGAAGAAGGGGACAATGCATGGTTTAAAGTCAGGAAAGGTATGTGTCAGAGCTATATCCTTTTACCATACCTTTTTATTCTGTACGCCAAGCAAATAATCCAAGAAACTGGACTATATGAACACCGAAGCATCATGACTGAAGAAACACTCATTAACAACCTCCATTATGCAGATGACACAACTTCGCTTGCTGGAAGTGAAGAGGATTTGGAACACTGATGAACATCAAAGACGGTAGCCTTCAGTATGAAGTGCATCTCAATATCAAGAAAACAAAAATCCTCCCAACTGGACCAGTAAGCAACATCTTCATAAATGGAAAAAGTACTGAAGTTGTCAAGGATTTCATTTCACTTGGATCCACAGTCAATACTCACGGTAGCAGCAGTCAGGAAATCAAAAGATACATTGCTTTGGGAAAATCTGCTGCAAAGGACCTCTTCAAAGTGTTGAAAAGTAAAGATGTTACCCTGAAGAATAAGGTGTACTTGACTGAAGTCATGGTGTTTCAATTGCATCATATGCATGTGAAAGCTGGACAACAAATAAGAAAGACAGAAAAAGAACTGACATCTTTTAATTGTGCTGTTGGAGAAGAATACTGAATGTACTCTGGACTACCAAAAGAACAAACAGAAGTATTCTGGAAGTAGTATAAGAAGAGTGCTCTTTGGACATGTTATCAGAAGGGATCAATCTTGGAAAAAAATCATGCTTCGTAAAGTAGAGGATCAGTGAAAACGAGAATGACTCTCAACAAGCTGGATTGACACAGTGGCAGCAACAACGAGCTTAAGCAAAAAAATGACTGCGGGTATTGCCCAGGCTGGGCAGAGTTTTTTCTGTTGTGCAGAGGGTCACTATAAGCTGGAAGTGATGAGACGGCGCCTAACAATGACAACAATTAATTTTGAGATGGAAATCAAGTACGCCATATTCATTCAAGCAACCATTTACCAAGACCTATGATTTTGACCAATAAAGCAACTTTATGATAAATGGAGAAAGTACTGACATTGTCAAGGATTTCATTTAACTTGGATCCATAATCAACACCCACAGAAGCATCAAATGATTGGGCAAATCTGCTACAAAAGACCTCTTTAAAGCATTGAAAAGCAAAGATGTCACTTTAAGGACTAAGATTTACCTGACAAAGCCATGATGTTTTCTATCACCAGATATAGATGCGAAAGCTGGACAGTGAATAAGGAAGACCAACTGATGCCTCTGAGTTTACACTCATTGCCTAGTATCCCATGGTTTGAATATATCATAGTTTGTTTATTTATTCTTCTATTGAATAAACCATGGACTTTCTGAAGAATGAACAAATCTCTTCGAAGAAGCACAGCCAAAATGCTCATCAGAAGCCAGGATGGCAAGACTTCACCTCACATACTTTGGCCATGTTATCAGGTAGGACTAGTCCCTGGAGAAGGACACTGCACTTGGTAAAGTAGCAAAACCAAACCAAACCACTGTGATCAAACTGATTCTGACTCATAGTGACCCTGGTGGTATAGTGGTTAAGTGCTACATCTGCTAACCAAAAGATTAGTAGTGTGAATCTGCCTGGTGCTCCTTGGAAACTCTATGCAGCTGTTCTACTCTGTCCTAAAGAGTTGCTATGAGTTGGAATCAACTCCAAGGTAGTGGAGTTTGGATTTTTAGGCATAGAGACCCTATAGGACAGAGTAGAGCTATCCCACAGAGTTTCCAAAGAGTACCTGATGGATTTGAACTGCAGACATTTTGGTTAACAGCTGTAGCTCTTAATTACTACACTGCTAGGATTCCCAGGGCCAGTGAAATGGATTGACACAGTGGCTAGGACAATAAGCTCAAGCATAACAATGATTACGGGCGTGGCATAGGACAGGGTAGGGTTTCATTCTGTGGTACACAGGGCTGCTGTGATTTGGAACTGACTTGATGTCACCTAACAACCCAACTCGATGTCACTGGGTTTTTCACAACTATTTGCAAGCTCATATCAACCACTACAGAAATATAATAGTGATGAATCAGGAAATCCTTGTCCTCATGAATCCTGTGATATAATAAGAAGGATAAGACAAATACAAAATATTATATGGTAAGAGAATACTAACATTCTCATATGTGTCTTGTGATTTTTTTTTTTTAAATTTAGGTTTCTTATTAGGTTTGAAAGGTTACCATAACTAGAAATGTCTTTACTCCCAGTTCTACCGATTAAACAGGCACTTCTCACTAGCTACCTTATCTTTTACATCCTCTCCCAGACTGTGAGAGTGGGATCTGGTCTTTATACATCTCTGCAGAAACAGCATGGAAGGTACTAAAAATCAGAATGAAGTGCTGTGGAAACACCCAGGAAGGGAAGTTTAAAGGGTCAGATTTGGTAAAGTTCAAATATTTTTGCACTGGATGACACATTAGGAAGAAATATCTACTGTACATTTGTGCTAAGTCCACAGCATTTTCTTTTCTTTATTTAAATATTTTATTGTGCTTTAAGTAAGAGTTCACAATCCACATCAAATTGCCATATAAAACCTCATACGTATACCTCTGTGCAACCATAGCTGCTCTCCCCACACTCCCTACTCTCCTTTCTACCCTGTACTTCCCTTACCCATACAACCATTTCCTGTCCCCTCCTCTCCACTCTCCCATCCAGCCTCTAGATAAGAGCTGTTCTGACAGCTTCATTATTTAAGCCAAAAGCACATACTTCACTAGCATCACTCTAAGTCTTATAATTTAGTCCAATCTCGGTCTGAAGACTTGGCTTTAGTACTAGCTTAAGCTCTGGACTAACACTGAATGCAGGAGCCATGTCCTCAGGGGACCCTGGAGGATGTTGGACCATCAAGTTTGGTCTTTTTTTTTTTTTTTAGTATGTAGGGATTCTACGTTGTGTTCTCTGTCAGGCAGTCATTAGTGGTGGCTGGGCACCATCTAGGTTTGGTCTCATGCTGTTGTAGTCTCCTAATTATACGGCCCCTTCTGTCTCCTGGGCGCATATTTTCCTCATGTCTTTGATGTCCTTCTTTCTCCTCTGCTACAGGTGAACTGAGACCAACTGATGCTCCTTAGATTGCATCTTGTTAGCCTTCAAGAACTCAGACACCACTCACCAAAACTGGATGCAGAACACTTTCTTAAAGAAAAATTCATCTATGCCAATTGACTTAGATGTCCCCTGAAACCGTGGTCTCTAGACCCTTGCCCCTGCTCCTCTGACCTTTGAAATGTTGGTTGTATTTAGGGAACCTCTTAGCTTTTTGTGTAGTCAGCAGTTTTAATCTCTTTTTCTACTGCATGCTGCCACTTCCTTCACTTAAACAAATTCCTATCTACTATCTAATCTGTGTAGATCTGTTTCCCTCCCTCCCATCTCTTGTAATGATCAAAGATTATTTTTTTCTGTGCTTAAACTTTTCCTTGATTCCTTATAGCAGTGTTCTCATACAATATTTGTCCTTTAGCAACTGACCAATTTCACTCAGCATAATGTCTTCCAGATGACTCTGTGTTATCAGATATTTCCCAAGAAATATTGTTGTTGTTCTTTATCAGTGCACAGTATTTCATTGTGTGACTTTTCTACAGATCATTTATCCATTCATCTGTTGATGGACACCTAGATTAGTTCCATCTTTTTGTGGAGAGTATCACAATAATCACTGGTGTGATTGTATCTATTTGTACGACAGACCTTACTTCTCTAGGATATAGTCCAAGCACTGAGATCACTAGATCACATGGTATTTCTACCTCTAGCTTTTTAAAAAAGGGCCAAATCAATTCCCAAAGTGTTTGTACCATTTTACATTCCAACTAGCAGTACAGAAGAGCTCTAGTCTCTCTATGAGACTAGTCTCTCTATTGTTTTGTGTTTTTTGGATTAATGCCAGCCTTGTTGGGGTAAGATGATTTCTCATTGTAGTTCTGATTTGGATTTCTCTAATGGCTAACGATCATGAGCATTTCCTCATGTGTGTGTTAGCTGCCTGGATGCCTTCTTTGCTGAAATGCCTGTTCATATTCATATTTCTTATTCAGTTATTTGTCTTTCTTTTGTTGAGGTTTTGCAGTACCTTGTAGATTACAGAGATTACATGTGGTCAGATTCATGGATGCTCCCAATTTTTTCCCCAGTCTGTAGGTAGTCTTTTTGCTTTTTTGGTGAATTCTTTGGATGTACATAAGCGTTTGATTTTCAAGAGTTCCTAGTTACCTGTTTTTTCTTCCGGTGTTTCTCAATTTAGGATGATACTGGTTGTTGTCTTTGCATAGATGCACCTTATTATGTTGAAGAGTTTCCCTTCTATTCATATTCTGCTGAGAGTTTTTAACATGAATGGGTGTTGGACTTTGTCAAATGACTTTGCTGCATCAATTGATAAAATCAAATGATTCTTATCTTTGGTTTTATTTATGTGGCTGACGACATTAGTTGTTTTTCTAATACTGAATCATCCCTACACCCATAGTATGAACCCCACTTGGTCATGGTGAATTATTTTTTAATACACTGTTGAAGTCTATTGGCTAGAATTCTGTTGAGGATTTTTGCATCTAACTTCATGAGAGATATTGGTCTGTAGTTTTCTTTTTGTGCTATCTTTTATCTGGTTTTGGTATCAGGGTTATGCTGGCTTCATAGAATGAATTTCGAAGTATTCCACCCTCTTTTGTGCTGTGAAATACCTTTAGTAATAGTGGTATTAACTGTTCTCTAAAAGTTTGGTAGAATTCTCCAGTGATGCCATGTGGGCCAGGACCTCTTTTAGTCAAGAGTTTTTAAATTGCTTTTTCAATCTCTTCTTTTGTGATGGGTTTATTCAGTTGTTCTACCTCTGTTTGTGTTAGTTTTGGTAAGGTAGTGTGTTTTTAGAATCTGTCCGTTTTCTCGATGTTTTCAAATTTATTAGAGTACAATTTTTCACAATATATTCTATTATGATCGTTTTCATTTCAATTGGGTCTGTTGTGATATTGCCCATCTCATTTCTTATTCAAGTTATTTGCTTTCCCTTTTGTTTTTCTTTTGTCATTGTGGCCAATGGTTTACTGATTTTCCTGATCAGAAAAAAACATTGCCCAGTATCACTTTTATGATCACCAACACATTCAAGAGCATCATTGTGGCTACTGTGCCAAGCCATTTCACTGAAGTTTTCCCTCACCTTCATTGGCCCTCCACTTCATCAACCATTACGTCCTCTTCCAGCAGTTGATCTCTCTTGATGACATGTCTAAGGCAAGCAAGATGAGTAATGTTCTGTTGTGATCCACAAGGTTTTTTAATTTTTAAAAGTAGATCATCAGGTCTTCCTTTCTAGTTTGTTTCAATCTGGAGCTTTTCTGAAACCAGTTCACCTCAGGTGTTTCTGCTGGTATTTGAAATAATGGTGGCATATATTTCAGCATTGCAGCACTACGTAAGCCATTACAGTATGACAAACTGATGGACAGATGATAGGACTTTCACACAAATGGGAATAATTAGCATTGCTTCCCTGTAAACTTTATTCAGATCTCCACATGTATGATGTCCTCCTGAATTCAAATAGCAATCGTTAAATTACACTTATGGCAGGTACCAATTTGAACCGCTGGTACAGTATGTAATACAATTTCCTTTCTTTCCTTCATTATTTTTCCTTCCTTCTTTCTATTCTTTATTAGTCTGCTTTTATTGTTACTCCTTTAATTACTGAGCACAATCAGTGATGATAGCTAGGAATACACAGATGATAAGCTATGATTCTTGTTGCACAGTTTGCCAACTAGGATGGAGAAAGCCTGAGGGCAGGGATCATATCATAATATTCATTTGAGTATCAGCCCAGGTACTTATACTGGCCTAGAGAAGGACTTGCTTCCGGAAAGAGTGGTGGCTGATGGAAAGATGAGAGGTCTGGATCTGGATGGCAGTATTCCAATCTCTGACTCAGTAAAATGGCTGAGACTTCCCCTCCTCTACCCATTGCTTTCTCTGTTTCAGCAGCCCCTTTTCAATAGGAGACGATGTGAACAAGAGAATCAAATTGGCATTCTGAAGCTCTTTATGTAAAGGCGCACATTTAGCAATTTGCTATGTCTGAGTTAATATAGGGGTTAAGTTCCCCATGAATGGCACTCTCCTAACTCCAGCAACGTCATAAAGACAATCAGTTGCTGTGTGTCTGGCAAGTTAATGACTACAAGCTCAAAGGGTAAGTGAATGGGAAAACGATAATGTAAAAAAATAGAACTTTAAACAAATTCAGAGGGAAATGAGAAAGGATTCATTGTCCCTTCTCTCCTCTACCAAAAACTATGTAAGATCTCTTGTTATGAACAAAGACATTTCTGAAGATATTATTTTAAAATTATTGCTCCTGCAGAAACGAAAGTGGATAGGGAAATAAGCTGGAGAAAAATAAGAAAGAGAATTAGAAAGAGATGGAAGTAAAGAAGGTGATAAGAAGCAGGGGTGGTGTAGGGGGTGGTGGAGAGAGAGAAAAGGCTAAGAGAGAGGGTCTAGTGCAGAGATAATGGTGGAAGGACAGGGGGATGAGGATCACGCTAGGTCACAGAGGGCAGGTAAAAGTGACCTTAGAGGACTTCACCAGCAGAGGTGGGTAAGAGAGTGCACCTTCTATCCATTCCCTCAGCTCCAGAGGACGAAACAAGGCTAACAATCATGAACACCTATTTGTGGTAGCCCTTGTGCTGGGTGCTTTTATATATGACATGTCATTTAATCATCATAGCAACCCTGCAAGAATGGAAGTGATCTCCATTGTACAGGTGGACAAAAGTGAGTTCAGAGGTCATCAGTGGTAGAGCTTGGGCTCTGAAAAAGCACCCACCTCTGGATAGTAGATTACTATTCATGAAACATTCCTTTATCTTGCTTAACCCCTTAGTAACTCTATAAAATGAATAATGTAATTTCTATCTCACATGGCAAGTAATGGAAGCTTTGAGGGTGCCATTTCCAGTCACACAGCTAGCCTGGGGCCAGGAAGCATGTGAACTGGGACTTGATCTAGCGCTCTTTCTGTTTCACTGTACAGCCTCCTTAAGGAAGGACCTGGCTCCCTTTCCCCTCAACCCCACCCCTCAACTTCAGCCTGCTGCCTGTGACTAGATGAAAGCTGAGTACTAGACCAGCTAGGTACTGGATGGAGATTGATGCTGTCGCCCTACAATCTGGTCTGGCTATGAGATCCATGGACATTCTGACTGTGATTCTACATGGAATGCAATGTGAGCCTTAAAAATGATGTTACGGTTTTCTGGTTTGTGTTCCCACATAGTGCAGCAATCTTGTCTATCACAGCTCCCAAACATGGTCTGAGCTGTCAATCATTCTACCCTACTAACAGGGCTTCACTGTCACTAGATAAGGCCACTGATTCTTCTGTGGGCTAGCTCTAATTAAAAGAAAGTTCTTGTTCTGATCCTCAAATCTCTTTCTCTATAACCTCTATCTTTTGGTTCTGCCTTTTCTAGAATAACAAAGTCTTTCAGAGATCTAAATATAGCTATTGTCTCTCCCCTCCTTTTTCTCTTCTCCAGTCTGAACTTTCTCAGTTCCTTCAACAACTAGTCGTAAGACATACTTTCTGGTGGTTTCTCCATTACTGATGCCCTTTTCATGAAGCACCCAAATTTGCCTATCTCCCCCAACAAATTGTAACATCAAAAATTGATAGAAGTACTCTTAATGTGGTTGCAGCCATGGTAGCACAGTGGTAAAAATCTCAGCTGCTAACCAAAAGACTAGCAGTTCAAACCCACCACTGCTCCTTGGAAAACCTACAGGGCAGTTCTACTCTGTCCTACAGGATAACTGTCAGTCATAACTGACTTGACGGCAACAGGTGTGGTTTTTGGAGGGGGGAGAGCTAATGTGGTCTAAGTATGCAGAGTTTAAGGAAAGCATTTCTGCTGTTGCCTTGAATATGGGACCTCTCTACCTGTCAATTAAGGTAATGCTAGCTTGTTCCGCAACCACTTTATAGGGGAGAAAGATAAGGAAGCTCGTACAGTTCCGAGGGTTAAGTGCTCTGAAGGAGGTAGACATTATATTATGGGATCTCAGAGGAGGGCAGCTAATTTTGTGTGAAAGGATCAAAGAAAGGGTCTTGGAGAAGATAAGGCCTACTACAACTCAACGTCAACCAGATGGAGAGAGTGGGAGAGATTTCCAAGCAGATGGAAGAGGTTTTGCAAAGAGGGACTGGTATGAGAAAGCATGGCAGTACTACTTTTACTTTCCCGTGTTCCCTCTTTTCATTCCTTTCTTAAGCTTACCTCTGGCATAGCTTCACTTTCTGTTGTTCTTTTCTGCCAAAGAAATACTGTGTTTTCCTGTTTCAAGAGGTATCTTTTGTACAGAGTTGGAAGTTTACCATATAGCATCTGTTTAAGCATTAAGTAAATATTAAATAGATACAGGCAAGATTATCTTAACAGCATTTTCTGCCCCACTTATTTCCTCAGATGGTACTTTTACATCAGTGGGTTGTTCGTTTAGGGAAGAAAAGCAAATCATACCCCAGTATCGAAAGACTGCCATGAGCTGGACCACCCTGCTATGGTGGAACCACACAAGGGTCAGGATGTCCTGGCTCCTTTATCAGCTGACCTGTTTTTCTCTTCAATGCCTCTAGGCAGCAGTGTTTGAAATGAAGTATTTCAGGAATTTCAAACACTTATTTCTAAAGTTATTCTTCACAAATTCTCAGGGTGGAGAACAGACACACTAGAAGCCTAACCTTTGCAAGCAGAAGTCTGAAACAGCTCCACGTGATAACCTAAATACCTATTTCTTTCTGTCTGTCTGCCTTCAGCCTATCAATCATCCAACCCCACCCCTCTGAAGAGTGCACAATAACTCAAGGCTTCCCTTAAACCTCCCATAGGTGAATAAAGAGAAATACCTTTCACAAATCCATTCAATCAAAGGATGGAAGAGAACAGAACCTTCAATAAAGAACCCTAAACATCCCACCAGAAAGTCCCAAACAACCCTGAAAAGTGAGAATAAAACTACCAAAAGCTGACAGAGGGTAACAAGCATTATTTCCAACCCACATTTGTCCTTCTAAAAAAAGCCAAGCAACTACTGAAAAAAAAACCCCTGAAATATATCAAATCTAACTATCGTTAACATATTTCCTGTCCTCACATAGCTTATAAAAAATGTTTCTGAGCTTTCCCTGGCTCATTTACAACGATGGGAAGGAGCAAAAAGGAAATGCAACAGATGGGACTACCATCCTCTCTTGCAGTAATTTGTCTTCACTTGAGGTAGCCTGGGCGAGATTTCAAACATTTTTTTCACATGTACCAATAGTTTACTGCTGCTCAAGAACAATGCAGACAAGATTCCTAAAAAAGCTGCAGGTTACAAGTCATGTTTACTACTGTTTATTTGTGTTATTTCTAAAAGAGATCACCTAAGCTTCCCTCCAACCCATCCCAAACCTCCTCCACCAGACTCTAATATGGTACTGATTTAGAGCTGACAGGTGGTACATGCATAATTAAAGATGACCTAACACAGAATGTTCTCATTCCTGGCATATTATCAGACACTTAAGTGAAGCAATTATCAGTAGGCAATCTTTTCTGTCAACAGAGATAGAGATGAAACATTTCGTCAATTAAGAGGATTCTGTAAGGATGCTGTATATATATCCATCTGCAAATACTTGAACATCTTTAGAGTTGAATACTAAGCTCAGTGGAGCACCTTTGTGCAGTTAACAAATACGTGGGTTTTCCCCCTACTTTTTCTGGAAGGTCACATTTGAAACATCAAAATTACTAAAATAGGAACAATTTTGGGGTGTTTCCAGAGATCCTGACCCAAGTTGGCAAGGAAATATGTTCATTTTTCTGCCATAGTCCTGCTGGTATTTAATATACCAGCCCTTTTTTAATGGCTCAAAGCAAAAAGAATAGGGTTCAAATTAAATTCAATTACAGCATCGCTTCAAAGCAACGATTATTCCCCTCCCCATGCTCCACCAATGTCAGAAAGATTTAGAAAATTATTATTAAGCCCTAAAACTTCATTTTCCATCTCAGTGATTTAAAGGATTTTGTTTTTATTTTGGAAAACAATAAACATTATTTAAAGAAACAAAGGTCTTGACAAAACGGATGAATTTTCAGTTTCAGGTGAAGGACAGAAGAGGTAATGCATTTCTTAATAGAGTGTAGGTTTTTTTTTTTTAAATAAATTATAGTGCAAGGACTTTATATAGGTGAATACATTTTATCTTTCCTTAGAACTGAAATTGCTTTAATGTTATAGCAAGACAAGTGATTTTCTTTTCTCTTTTTAAAACATGGTTTTAAAAAGTTAATGAGTTTTTTGGAGCCCATGTAAAAATTGCCTTCCCATGACACAGGGAACTTCACAACATTTGTGGTGCATATTTTGCCACATTTCACAAGAGGTCTTGTTGTTTAAATTCTTACATCCTCATGTCATACGTGAACAAATGACATTTTTGTTCACTGAAACACGTCTTTATAAGATCTCTGGTGGTAGTTTGCATTTTTTTCCCTCATCAAATCAGAACAAAAGTCTCTTTTTCTGCAGTGCTGGGAACTCAAGGAACATGACAGTGTGTGGCAAGGACTGTCAGTTCCTCAGAAACACCACAGTGATCACGCAAGTGAAGTGCTAACGTTAACGGGTTGACTTCTGACCAGTAAATCAAAGTCTACAGGAAAGTTTCTTCTACGCACAGCAGACTTGAAGATAATGCAAAACAGAAGCACTGAATAAGACAATAAAGAATTATCCTGTAAACTATTAAAGAAGTGGGCTGCTGAGCAACAAGACCTAATTTCCTCAAGGTGTGTTTCACTTGAAAAGAGACTCCATTCAGAATAGCAGGAAAAAATACCCGCAGTCTTTTGGGACACAGGTGGAGAGGTGGCAGTGATGACAGCCTCATTAATGGGGGATTTAACAGAACTCACAGCTTAAGTTCATTGTATCTCTCAGTACTGTTGAGTAGCTTCTGAATGAGTATTCACAATTCTCCACAGACTTATTTCTCCTAAGGCACTCTCTATTTCCTCCTTTCCAATTTTAATGTAAGAAAAGGAAAATTCAGACACCGGTAAGGAGCAGGAACAAAGGAAGCTCTACAGAACAGAGGAGGAGGCTCTATACCAGTTCCACTGTAGATGCTGTTGAATCCCTTCTATTAGGATTCGATTCAGAAAAACTCAAAGATACACTTTGATAGAATTCTGCATCAAGAGGCCAGGAAAAGAAACATGCTGCATGTGGCAACCAACAAACACATATGATTTCCCAACTGATGTCAATGATGAGAAGAAAATATAAGATACAAGGCATGTACTACTATCAGAATGCCTCAGAATGAATGTAATAAAAAAGAAAAATATGCTAGTGAGTTTATTTAGGGAGCTCATTTGTCATCCAGCTATGAGTCCCTGACTTTTTGTAAAGCTTAGTGAACAAAGCCAAGTCCATTAGCACAATGTTTTGATTTTGAGGATGGCACATAGTACCAATACATTTTTCACGATGCCTTTCACATGTTGACGTTACTTAGAACCATTCACCAACACCATTTTTTTAAGGTGAAGTTACCTTATGGAAAGCTGCACCTGCTTGTAAACCAGTTTCTACTGTCTACCCTCAAATTTGGTTTTCCAAATATCTTGCCTATACTAAGTTATATGTTTACAAGATTAAAGTAACTATGTAACTTGACTACAAAATAAAGACTAAATTACAATGTCTGATACAGACAGTGTTATTTTGTAAAGAATAAACACCAAATTCAAGACACCACTGTTGTTACTGCTGTATCCATTTGTGTCCCCTATTTCAGATACATCCCCTGAAACTTGATATTTGGAAGCTTTATAGAGACATTCTGCAGAATACCATGTATTCTCCCTACTAACTGGTTATCAGAGATATTTTTCAGGTTTGGAGGTCTAGTGGTTTGGTGGTTAAACAAAAAGTCAGCAGTTTAAATCTCCTAAGTGCTCCTTGGAAACCCTATGGGGAAGTTCTACTATGCACTACAGGGTCACTACGAGTCAGAATCAACTCGACAGCAATTTTGTTTTCCTTTCTTTTAGGTTTAATTTGCAAAGGACAAAGCGTAACACATATTTAAGAAAGTCAGAATGGATGTTTTTCCAGCACCTATCCACTCAGGAAGAAGACATTTACTTTCTGGTTAAAAAAGTAACCACTACTCATTCCGGAACAGTTGGTAATGGGTTTTTCAAGAAATAATATTCAAGGTCAAACTGGATAAAGGTAATTAGCACCTACATCTTCAGTGACCTAGAAGGTAGCAGAACAATCAGTGCTCTTATTTTCTTCTACTAATGCTTTCCTAGAGATGGTATGGAGGATCAGCTAAAAAAGGGTTGCTTCATTTTGAAGCAGGGGGATAAAATATAAGATGTGAGAAAAACAGTCCAACTACTCCCCTCATCACATACTAGAATGAAATATTCTTTTCTCTGAATTCTTTCAAAGAATGAAACTGTTAAGTGCCAGTACAATTTGTTTCCCTTAGGGACAGAGGGGGGTGGAAACAAGTGATAGGACAGCAAAGAAACGTATGTTCTTATCAAGATAGGGGTTGACAGAACAAATATCAGCCAGCTACAAATAATAAGAAAAAGAACCCAACACTTGGCAGTTTACACAAATCAATTTACATTTATTCCCTTATGGTCCACTGTAACTTCACCTCAGTAGACAACAAGTGCTTCCACATGTACATGCTGCAGCTTCTATAAATTAATTAGCAAAGAAAATATAAGAAGAGCCAGATATAACAGAAACAAGTGACTTCCAACCCTGCAGCCAGTTGAACTGTAACATATCCTGCTTGGTGCTGACAGCTTTCTCTTCCCTCCTCTCATCCCGACACAACGCCTTCAGGTCTGTCTAAGTAATTTAGTGGAGTGGAATTCCCTGGGCATCCTGTGCAGCACTTGGTGACAGTATCATTTATACTCTGTACTGTCGTAGCTTGACACTGATACATCAGTCTTCATCCCTCATTCATAGCAGAGTGCAATTTTACCTTCCACTGTGCCTTTCTGTGGTGTGTATGTACAAATTTACTCCATTCAGCCCTAATTACAAACCTTGGTTGAAATGCTCTCATTAGATTTATATTTCTCACTCCAAATGTCAATCGTATTGAAAATTCCGATTTTCCCAAGGATTCATCCATTAGCAATAAACTCAAAAGCATTCTGTGACTGAGTGCATCAAACCAGCAATGCCAACATGCACTTGAAATACATCATTAGAGTAAATCTCCATTGCAAATGCTTTACATTATTCAACCAAAGGAATAATGAGCTCACCCCAGCCAGTCTCCTCAAATTGCACATGAAGCATAGGTTAAAACCAGCTGTTATGCAGGAAGAAGCACACAGTATGTCAATGGATGCATTTCAGAATCTCTGTCATTCCTTATGAAGGTGTGGGAGGGAATCAAAGCCAGAGTCTAATTTATCATCTTCTCTCACCTATGATTTTTTTTTTTAACAGAAAGTTTAGACTGTGAAAAAGTGCAAAAAGGTAGGCAAAGATAATGGGAAGTTAGAGAACAAATGTGTGTATGGGGGCGGGGAGGGAAAAGGAGTCTGAAGCCCTGTCTGTAATGCCAGGAACTATGTAAGTTACCTAGAATGCTTTGTTCCGCCTGACAAGCATTCTGCCATTTTGTGCTATAGGGAAAAATGGAAAAAGCAGCACTGTCCACTTGAAGAACCTAGATATCCTTTCAATAAAAGACAGATCTCTTCATGGAAGGGATGACCGAAGAAACATGCCCTAACAGTAGAAAACCTGAAACTCAATGACATATTTTTCAAGTCAGTACTCATGTCTGTGGCTGGGATGGTAGGAGTGACTATGAAAAGAAAAATTAGGAGAGAGATAGTAAAAAAACAGGAACCAAAAAACTAGCAAATCCATCGATTGATAAAACCAAGTAATCACCGCTTTAGATCTGTATGTTTTAATCCCTTAGCTTATTAGTGTAGTTTATCATCTCTTCTCAGATCCCAGATGAGGCAAAGTCAAGGTGTAGTCCTAGTTTCTTTTTTTAATTTGACAAATGAAAAAACCACATCCCAGGGAGGTCAGGGAAGAGGATGAAGGAAGAATCTAGTTTGAACTCTTAGCATCTGAATTCTAAAGGTTAACCAGAAATCACACAATTACGATCTTGTATTATGAAGTATACAATATATCTACTTTTTGATGAATGCTTTGGTGAGCAGAAAGGAATCCTAGAAGGGCAGGCATATATTAAACAGAAGATAATTTACAAACAAACAAAAACCCAACAAAACAGCAGTAATTGTCTCCTATTGTCAGCATCTGGGCATCTCTAGGATTGACTAGTATCCAGAATTATAACAGAGGCAATACTTTCTGTAGGGAATTATACCACCAAGGAAGCTAATTGCTCCTGAGGTTTTGCCCACTCCCATCTGAGATATTTAAAACTCTTTCTTGATTACAACATTAGCTCGCTCTCTTTCATAATACACACCAGCAGGTACTACAATTGACGCGCATGGATGTTAGAGCTGAAATATCCCTGTTCAAATAAAAGACATAAAGAAAAAGTAAAGACAACTGACTATGTTCAATACAGAGATAATCTTAAAAGGGAAAGAGGGACCTACACTGCATTAATGTAATGGGACCATTTAGGGAAAAACAACTTCCCAGATAGCATTAGTAATCTATGAATGACCAAACCACAGTGTAAATGCCTCCATCATTCCAAGTGACAAACATTTAACCAAACACTGAACCCGAAACTAATCTTCTTTTTCCCATTTAATTCCAAGATTTGTACTCTACGCATAGAGAGGAACCCTACGCATAGAGATGCCCTGAAATTTTCCAACCAATTCTTTTAATGTAATGGCACAAATAAGAATTACAAGAGCATCATTTTATTAAAAAGTGACTTTTCGCTTCATTATCTCATTTAATCAATCCTCGCAACCACTCTAGGAAATAGACACTGTTCTTGTTCCAGTTTTAAAATAAAATCATCCAGGCTTTGGAGGCAGCCAGCCAGCCAGCCAAGTGCCGTCGAGTCAGATCTGACTCATGGCTTTGGAGAGGTTAAGTAAATAGATCAAGTCAACAGGTAGCTAAGCTAAGCTTTGATACTGAGTTGTCACTGTCCTAAAGCCTTTATCTTGCTTTGTTTGACCACCACACTATCTGCTGCGGTTGGAGATACGAAGGAGGAATGTGATATGCAATCTTCATTTTCCAGAGTCTTCTGGAATGACTGCCCTCCTGACTCATCTATTTCACACATTACATCAAACCGAGAGGCTCATGACTCTTGCAGACGTTCTCATTCTTTGGAAATGCCACAGCCACTCAGTCAGTGGAATGGGGACAGCACCATCCCCGGGATTGTGAAGTTACAAATTTCCCTGTGAAGGCTGACACCACCTCTCTTTAGTGTTTCTTCTAGTCCTAAAGTGACACGTTATCACTTACTGTGGTTGCAGTAGACTCAGCAGCCAGATGAAGGGCAGTTTTTACTTGGTTAACTACAGGGCAAGCATGCGTTCATCCTTGTCCGTCCTCCCCTCCCTCCTATTCCTATGCAAACACAAGTTTTCTGGTGGCTCGGGCAACATCACTAAGAAATCCCTTCCTTGCTGTTTTATGAGTTTATAAGAAACAACTTTTTTTTAACAATGAATCCAAAAGATGGATGTTGTAAAACAGCATTTCAAACAAAACAACTACTTTTTAAAAAAGATTCCAGAATTTCGTCGCTTCTGCTTTTATCCTTCCAACAATCCAATTTGTTTATGTATGAGCTATGCCTTTCTTCCTTCAGAGGGGAAAATGCTGATAATTATCACATGTAGACAAACAGAGCAGAAACCTGGCTTCCTTTTGCTACTTTACACAGACACACATTTATTTCCCAAAGTACCACTTACCAGACAGATGCAAAGATGTGGGCAGGTCAGTCATCAGAATTAACAGAGTGATTTTGCTTGCACTACATATTCTGATTTGTATGAATCTTATTTTTAGCCATGCACAAAGGGCAATAAATGGAAAATCTTATTCTAACCGCTACTTTTTCTGGGCCACCCACACTGCTCCACCTACCACACAACTTCACAAATGTAAAAAAACCCAACTCAGAGTTCATCCTAACAAGGGATGCAAAGTGGCTAAAATGTGTGACATTTTTTCCAGTTAATGTTTGTACTTTCATTCTTTTTATGCATCAGGACTTTCAGGAAAAACAAAGTTGACTTATTGGTGGGCATCTTCATAGACTCCACCTTGGTATGTCATTCAGTGAACGGACAAGTATGCTCCGCCAGAAAACTGCACCACTGTGCCATAGACCACAGGACAGTCAACCTTGGGCCAAGAAATGTACCTCTGCTGTAAACCCAAAATCTTTTGTTTAGAATCAATGATAGTGTTTTTACACATTCTTCAAATTAACAAAAGTGGTATGAGAAACAAATGTCTGAAACAGAGGAGGCCATCGGGAATGATTTTGCCAATAGCACTTCACCAAAATCTAGCTTCAGTGTGCAGCAGAACCAAGGCACAGCACCCCCTTGTCCTCTCCCTCTCTTCTGTACATTTCTCTGTCTACATTAGCCATACTATACTACCAAACAGCCTGAAGCTTACAAAGCATTAACTCACATGCTTATCCCTACAGACTGACGCATCTGATACATAGAGACAACTACCATAAGAGCAAATAGAAAAAACAAACAAAAACCTGCTGAAAGCATGGAGAAGACAATATATTTTTCATGAAAAGTTAGAAAGGTCCCAGAGTGTCAATTAAAACATACCTTGCTCTCAGCCCTCAGTAAACCACAAGAACAAACACATACTGGTAGTGATTAATATTTAAAAGTCAGTTCAACAAAATCAATAAGACAAAAAAGGAGTCAACTCTGATAAATGCATCTTTACCTGTGTGCTTGCTCATTATCCAGAAGCTAGAGGAAGTGTTCTGTCATCCTCTGGCAGTTAACACACAGCCTGCAGACTAACACCTTCTCCGATAACACACCGTTACTAAAGCAGTGCTGAAGTGATAGAGGGACCAGTAAACCTCTTTGGGTGAGAGTCCACTACCGTCACAACTTCTGACTTGGGTTATAAAAACATGGGTGAATAAGTATCTTGAAAAAGTGGGTCATACCACTGAGATACAACCACACCGCCCCCAAATCAGACTCCAAATGACTGTGCTGTGACAAGGTGGGAGGGGTCTGAACACAGCGAAAGCAAAACTTTTATGTGGTGAGGAGCATTTTAGTTTTCACTAGTTTAGGTTAGAGAAAGTTAATCTCAATGCCAACTACAAAGCCAATTAGCTTTTAGTGTATTCTTGAAATTATATGACAAATGCTGGCTGTGAATGTAATGGGAAATTCAGATACCAATGTCATAAACAGTCCAAAAGGCAGTCTCAGGCTTAAATGACATACTCCACTACTGAACGGCAAAGCGAGCGCTCTGACTCAGTGAAGAGGGCAAACCGAAACTGAAGACAAAGAACCAAATTCTCATTATCCACATTAGCATCTCCTTCTCCAAAAGAGGATCAAAGTACTGTATACCACTTCCCCACACCTGTACTCAACACGGCACTAGATACAATTGCAAATATTCATCAAAGCACTCTTCAACTGCTGTAGGAAGAAGGCAAACTGAAGTTACCTGAATTCAGCACACTCACTCATCTGTCTCCTAAGAGCTATCAAAATATTAATTTAGGCCAAGACATACTTAGTTCCTTTATGCACAAAGACAAAAAGGATGTGAAGGGATGCAGACTAGCCCCTGCTTTCAAGGAACTTAGAGCCTTCTGACTCGACAACATTTGGCTTTTTTGGCATAGGTGATGATAAGACCTAACCATAACTATTGCCAGTTGCAGATAATTTTCAACAGAGAAAATCTCTTCCACTATTTCCTACTCTATTCACATAAGGTTTGTGAAAGACATTCCTACATTTCTCAAATGAATCCTTTAGCAATCCTTTTGTTTTTATCTTTCAGTGCTCAAAGCCCTTCTTAACCTCCTTGGCTAAGTCCCAAGTCCTAGCACTCCCAACAGGGAAGCACAGAGACACAAGCACAGCTCCAGGAGCCGTATCACCACATCACAGGAATCTGGAGAGAAGTTTCTGTGAAAGAGGACAGAGAATGTGAAGTTGAGAGACAATTTTCTGGTTTACAGAACAAGACGAGATGTATTTGAATCAAACTTTGTTACCATCGACTATAAAATGAGAATTATATTGGACTGTATATTGTTTGAACTGAGGATGAGGAGTGGGTGGAATCTGGTTAATCAGCCATTCCAGTTTCTGCCAAACTGTCATATATTATACTAGTTACTAATGGAAAATAGATGGGACATGATCAGTTCACTTAACAGGAAAACCAACTTGTACACACTTGAAACTTTCTTTTATGACTTCAGAGGGCGACTAGGATCTGGAATAATTATTTTTATTAACAAAATATATAAATGAAAATGCCAGTTACTATAGACTTCCACTTTAGAGACTGGTGAGTCCACACACACATACCTGCTCTCACACAAGTGATTAACATGACTGAAGGGAGAAAAATTAGCAACATGGAGATAACTGCCCTGTGAAATGGTATCTAAAATTAGTTTTCCTAAGCTTCCCCAAGTGTAGGATACGATCAGTTGAGAATACTACTTATAAATTTGGAATTAGTTGAGTCACTGAAAAGAAAACTTGGAAAAATACTTAAGAGTATGTGTTAACAGGTGGTTTTTTGTCTGGGTAGTTGGATTACTGGTAACTTATTTTCTTGTTAATGATCTTCTGTTATTTTATAAGCTATATGTATTACTTACATAATCAGGAAAATAAAGCTACTTCTCTTTTGATAGAAAAACAATTAATTGTTTTCTGATTTCTGTTCTTTCTAGTAATTTTGAAAACTTGATACATGGGATCCAGCATAATAATAATTTGGCCTGTTGACAAACATGCACAGAATGTAGGGAAAATTTGCTAGAAGCAACAGATTATAGCTTGTAGTTCAGTACTACCAAATCAAAAATCTGTTGTCATCACGTTGATTCAAACTCACAGCAACTCTATAGGACTCTATGCCTCACAGAGTTTCCAAGGAGTGGCTGGTGGATTTGAACTGCTGACCTTTTGGTTAACAGTCAAACACCTAACCATAGCACCACTAGGACTCCAGTTAAGCATACAAGGACTCTAAAAATCCTGCTACACTGTACACCTTTGCAAATAATGTTCTAAGCAGAAGAGCAGAAACTGTTTTCCTTGTCATGACACATGGTCTGTGCAGCAAAGCTCCAGGTTCCAAGGCTTTCCCAATGATCAGTTTTATGGGTGTCCTTGGAAGAGTGTGATGCCATCCCTTGAGTTAAACCATGACTCAACCAGAGACAGCCTTTCACTAGTGACAGGTGCATCAAAAAAGAGCTTACAGATAATTTATAAAACATCAAAAGATTGGACATTATTAGAGTAAGGTGGTAAACTGTGCTACAGCTGCTATCACTTCATACTCAGCTTTATAATATACATAGCTTAGTTTATGTGGAGCATCACAGAGAATTTTATATGAAACTTTTTATGTATACATTAATTTATATTACTACATTGCTAACCTCACTCATGTTTGCATCATTGATTAGTACATACCCAGAGAATACAAATTAATTTTGATAATGCCTTAAACAGAACATATTGTGAAGCTAAATCTCTTACACATAATTGTATCATACATTCTAAAGAAAAAACAATTGGCTTCCAAATTGTGTCAATGGTCCCCTAATAACTACATGAAATGATATAACAAAAAATATATATTTAACATAACACAAATATGAAATAACATAACAATATAACAAAAACCACCAAACCCACTGCTGTTGAGTTGATTCTGACTCACAGTGACCCTACAGAACAGAGTAGAACTGCCCTGTAGAGTTTCCAAGGAGCACTTTGCAGAACTGAACTGCCAATGTGGTTAGCAGCCATAGCACTTAACCACTACATCATCAGGGTTTCTGAAATGATGTCTATGTTTATGAAATTACGTTAAACTTTATGCTTCAAATCAATTAAAAAAATAATATGACAACTTTTAGAATGCATCTAAAACATTTATAGAATTTCTAAAATTTAAATGTTGGCACTGGAAAGGCAGAAAAGCCCAAACCTGCAGTTTCCCAAGAAGAATAATATGAATAGTATTATTTTCTATCCTAAATCAACATTTTTAGATTATTATCAAGGCATGACAATGGGTACAATAAGATGTCTGTTAATCAGACTATTTGTTTTATTGACAGATATCTTAAAAATGCCTTTTCTCAATCTCTGCAAAATCTTTTCTTTTTCTAATTATAAAATGTTTAGCCATCTTCAGTGATTCAGCAAGTCAATGTCATCAGCTACAAATATCCCCCAGGGTATGTTCTCTACCTTTGCTAACCTAAAGCTATCTTGTTTTCTAAACTTGTATCTCTGAAAAAGGGAAGTGGACTGTATGTGGTAGAGGTGGGTGTGTGGAAGTGGGTGTGGTTGGTGGGGGTGGGAAAGTAAGCAGTTAGTTAATTCAAGATTTTGGTTAGTTACATGGCAGGTAGCTAGAATATCACTAGGCATGTATTCAGGGTCTTGAACCAGGCACATCTGATTCCTAGGAAGCACGAGAATCAGCAAGTCCTCTACCTTCTTCCGTTTTGTTTAGATGATTGCTGGCTTACAGTCTTCTGCAGGGAAATCTGTGTCATGTATCTATCCCAAAGTTATGGTCTTTGAACTCATGGGGCTGAATTTTACTCTGATTAGCTTCTATGTGCAAGTTGTTGCAACCTAAGATTTTGGTGTTAGCAAAAACCTGTGAATGTTAAGGATCCTTAGACTTGCTGACCTAGACTATCTTTACCATAAACGCTTTTACATTCAATTTTCATTCTGGTATTTCAGCAGCTCTCCATGGCAACTGACTCAGAAAACTTAGTAACTTTGCCCTGTCTCCAGCCATAAGTGAAAAGCATGGAAAGATTATCTCTGAGTGGTTTGGAAAGCTAAGGGGGAAGGTGAGGGGATGGAGATCACATTTATATATCAACATATTTTTGGCTATACCTTTTCCTTAAGTATATGTGCGTGCATGTGTGTGTGTGTGTGTGTGTGCGTGTATCTGCTGGTGCCATCGAGTCAATTCTAATTCATAGTGACCCTATGTATAATCTAAAGTATTTTATTTCATCCTTAGTGTCCTGAAGAGGAAGTGGAATAACTTAGGAAAGGGCTCTTTCAACTTTTTTAAAACTATGGATCCTTAGAGACCACTCTTCACGAATCCCATTCCTTGGTGATAGGGCCTGAAAATAGTGAAGGAAGGAGACCTGATGAAAATATGGATCCTAGGCTCCATGAGAATTCATGGATCCATCTTCAAGGCTAGCTTTCTGGAAGCATAGAACAAAAAGCAATGCTCCCCCTGCAAACAAACCAAAAACAAAAATACAGGGACCAATAGCCTAACAGTTTCAATACTGAAAGATTCTTTGGGCAAAATGGTAACTCTTGTAGTGTAGTGGTTAAGAGTTATGGCTTCTAACCAAAAGATCAGCAGTTCAATTCCATAAGGCACTCCTACTCTGTTTTATACGGTAATTATGAGCTGGCATTGACTGACTGGCAATGGGTTTGGTTTGTTTTTTTAATGGGCAAATTATTAAACAACCCACAATGTATCAAAAGAAGATGGAAAGGATATACCGAGTCACTGCACCAAAAATAAATGATTGATATGCCATCACAAAGGAGACACCACATGATCAAGAACTAATGGCACGGAAAGACGAGATCTAAACCGCACTGAAGGCACTGGCATAAAACAAGATTCCAGAAATTGACAGAATACCCAATGAGATGCTTCAACAAGTGGATGCAGCACTGGAAGTGCTCATGGTCTATGCCAAGAAACTTGGAACACTGCCACCTGGCCAATCCATTGGAAGGGATCCATACTTATAGCTATTCCAAAGAAAGGAGATCCAGCAGAATGCGGGAACTGTTGAACAATATCATTAATATCACACACAAGTAAAATTTTGCTGAAAATTATTCAAAAGTGGTTTTAACAGTACATCAACAGGGGAACTGCCAGAAATTCAAGCCAGGTTCAGAAGAGGAAGCAGAACAAGAGATATCACTGCTGATGTCAGATGGAACTTGGCTGAAAGCAGAGAATACCAGAAAGATATTTACTTGTATTTTACTGACTACACAAAGGCATTCAACTGTGTGAATTATAGCAAATTACGGATAACACTGAAGAATGGTAATTTCAGAACACTTAATTGTGCTAGTGAGGAATGTGTACATATGAAGACTGTCAATTAAATTCTCAAGCTCATACTAGAAAAAAGTGCTACATACCTCATTGCAGAACATCACTGTGGTCACATCTGCAGTACTCCTCTTCAGAAGCTATGCACAGATGCTAGAGCCTAGTCCAGCCTTCAAACAATTTTGTAACTCTTTTTCTAGAAAGGCTATCAGAGCTGTCATCATATTATCCTTGATGTCCTGAATGTCATCAAAATGTCTTCCTTCCCACGTGTCCTTCATTGTGCGGTAAATAAAAAAGTCACTAGGGGTCATATCAGGTGAGTAGGGAGGGTGTTCCAATACAGTTATTTGTTTACTGGCTAAAAACTCCCTCAGACAGTTTGTGAAACTGCCATCATGCCACCTTGCACAGTGGCCATTCCAGAAAGAGTTCCAAAGTTGCTCTAAAGGGTGGACTAGGTGCTGGCATCAGTGCATAGCTTCCCAGGGTGAGTACTTTGAAAGTGATCATAGTTATATTCAGCAGTGAGGTACATAGCACTTAGAACAATTAAGTTCATGGACTTAAGTTGTCAGACATCATAGATCAAGAGGCAGTTGTTTGAAAAAAGAAAGGGGTACTGCATGGTTTAAAATCAAGAAAAGTGTGCATTAGGGTTATAGCCTTTCACCACAGTTAGTCAATCTATATGCTGAGAAAATAATCCAAGAAGCTGAACTATATGAAGAGTATGTGGCATCAGGATTAGAGGAAGACTCATTAACAACCTGCTATATGCAGATGATACAACTTTGCTCAATGAAAGTGAAGAGGACTTGAAGTGCTTACTGATGAAGATTGAAGATCATTCAGCTTTCAATATGGATTACATATTGAAAGTATGTTCTATGAAACACCCTCCCTACTCACCTGATATGACCCTTAGTGACTTTTTTATTTACCGCACAATGAAGGGCACATGGGAAGGAAGACATTTTGATGACATTCAGGACATCAAGGATAATATGATGACAGCTCTGATAGCCTTTCTACAAGAAGAGTTCCAAAATTGTTTGAAGTACATACGAAAGTACTACATGTTGAAAGTAGTTGTGAGCAGTCCTCACAACTAGACCAAGAGCAAAATCAGGAAAAGTAGAGGAAAGGCTGAAGTTGTCAAGGATTTCATTTACTTGTATCCACAATCAATGCCCATGGATGCAGTAGTCAAGAAATCAAAAGATGCATTTCATTAAGCAAATGTGTTGCAAAAAACTCCTTTAAAATGTCAAAAAGCAAAGATGTTACATTAAAGACTAAGATGGGTGTGACTCAAAGCCATGGTGTTTACAACTGCCCCATTTGCTCAAGATATCTGGATAATGAATAAGGAAGACCAAAGAAGAACTGACCATTTGAAATATGATGTTGGTGAAGAATATTGAACATGTCTTGGACTGCCAGAAAAACCAAATAAATTCGTTTTGGAAGAAGTACATCCAGAACGCTCATTAGAAGCAAGGATGGTGAGACTGTTTCATATACTGTGGACACGTTAGCAGAAGGAACGAGTTCCTGGAGAAGGATATCCTTCTTGGTAAAATAGAGAGTCAGCAAAAAAGAGGAAGACCCTCAATGACATGCACTGATGCAGTGGCTGCAACAATGGACTCAAGCATAACAATGATTGTGAAGATGATGCACGACCAGGTGGTGCTTTGTTTAGTTGTACACGAGGTGGCTATGAGTTAGAACTGACTTGAGAGCACCTAGCAACAATGGACTAACCTAATAGCTGCAATCTTGCATAGTCCTCAGAGGATCACAGGTTATACATTAAATTTTTACATGATTTATGTAAACAACCATAGCTCTTCCTCCCAGTATCATACACATTTAGTGATGGGAAATATTCTTCATGCAAAGTATGTAACGCAGGCATCATATTGATTAGAATCACTTAGCAGGAGAAATACTTGGTATGAATTTTCTCTCAAAGTTTTCATTTTAAACTATGTTTGAATTTGTGGCAAGTCTGTATTTCTTTGTTCCTGTATAAACTTCCATCTCCACTGATCAAGACTCAAGTTATCACAGCCATCCACACAGCTGCATGGCTCAGCACCCTCGAGCGGCTTTTACACACAGTCGGTCACAGAATATGACATTCAGTAGTGCTGAAGCAGCCCCACACTAGGAGCACAGGTGAGGCAGATTTCCGGTATGTGTCGATGCACTTTGGTTAATGCCACCGTTGTCTATGGCATCTGATAGGTTGCCTGGTAGGTTCTGACAAATCTGTCTTTACCTTGAGAGAATATCCAGTCCTAAGATGGAAATACAATATTCTTCAGACCCCCTGCCCTTGCCATCTTCTAGGGGCTGCCTAAAGTGCAAAAGGGATAGTATTAGGGCTGAGGGAGGTGTGAGTGACATATTCTGACTACACTTTCACAAACCAAAGCACCTCCGTCAAGTACTAACCAGTCATTCTGTGCAGCGTTCTTGGGAAGAAGGTGAGCACTGGTATTCAGCTTTATAGAGACCCTTTAGGTATTCACTACTGAGGGCACAGAGGGTGATCTTGGTAGTCTGGCAGGAGCCCGAAACCTTGATTTATCCTAGGAGTCACAGAAGCCTTCTTCCCTCCCTGACCACAGATAAGAAATGGACTGTTACGGATTGAACTGTGTACCCTCCCCCCCAAATATGTCTTGTAAATCCTAACCCCTATACTTGGAAACCCTGGTGGTGTAATGGTTAAATGCTACATCTGCTAACCAAAAGGCTGGCAGTTCAAATCCACCAGGTGCTCCTCGGAAATCATGGAGCAGTTCTACTCTGTCCTCTAGGGTTGCTATGTGTTGGATTTGACTTGATGGCAGTGGGCTTAGTTTTTTTTTTTTTCCTGGTAATACTTGTATTTATGATCTCATTTGGGAATGGGTTTTCTTTGTTATGTGAATTAAGAAGTATTAGGCTGGAAATCCTTGTGGCACAGTAGATTATGTGCTATGGCTTCTAAACAAAAAGTTAGCAGTTTGAATCTGCAAAGTACTCTTTTGAAAACTCTATGGGGCAGTTCTATTCTGATCCATAGGGTCGCCAAGAGTCGGAATCGACTTGACGGCAGTGTTTTAGTTTTTTTGGTTGGTGTAAGATATGTCTTAAGTCAATCTCTTGTGATACAAAAGAACAGATTAACCAAGCAAGTAAGTACAAACGAAGAGGAAAAAACATGCCACACGATTGCCAAGGAACTAGGAAAAGAAGCTTAAAGAGAAAAGGACCTTTCCTGAGAGTAGAGAGCTTTTATCCACAACTTTCCTTTCTGAATTCAGACTTCTAGCCTCCTAAACTGTGAGAATAAATTTCTGTTTGTTGAAGCCACATATTTGTGGGATTTCTGTTACAATAGCACTAGATAACTATGACAGACTGACATTAAGGTCACCCTATAGGAAAATCTGAAGTGTAAAAGTAGAGAACCACGAATGCCCAGGTTGGAAGGAACATTAAGGAGCATTTAATCAATCCCCTCATTTTTCTTTTTTTCACTTCACGGCAAACAGACTTCATAACCAATAACCTTCTTCCCAAGACTGCTATGCAGAATAACTAATTTGTGCTTGACAGAGGTGTGTGAGTTTGAGAGTATGGAGTATCAACAGCTAATTACATCACTCACAACTCTGTCAGCCCAAATACCAGCCATGCTCTCCTCTGGACAGCCCCAGAAGACTGCTGTGGGTTAATTCTACCATAGAACTCTTTCATTACCTATCACTTACACTCTTCTTTTTCTGATTTTGTGATCTTTATTTTAAACATATGTATTTAGATCTACTTCTGGTTCCATTCACGTTTAGGCAATAGATATGCTCCCTCATAATGTATCTGCTTGGCAACTGTTTTACTAATAGTGATTATTCTCAATTCCAGGGAATTACAAAAGAACTGTAAGTGCTAAGTGTTACTCTGAATGATAATATTTACCATATTCAAGTAAAATTTATAAAATCACTGTCCTTACCCACAGATTTAAAACACCCAGAAATTTCTCAAACACTTGATGGACATCACTCATGCTATTTTTACACTCACAGAAACTCAATAAAACAAAAGAAAAAAATGTTGAAAATTCTACAATAGCCTAGAAATATACAAAATGCATATATTCATAGGTGCACATGTATATTTGTATGTATGCTTACATGCATCAAAGTGTGTATGTGTTTAGCCAAAATCCTCTAGTTTTTTCAAGTAACATGGGATAAATTGTTCTTGTCCTCAGCAGGTCTGTAACTGGCTTATACCAAAGGTAACACTATAATTTGCTAATCTTCAAAATATATCAGTCCTGAGAACTTAAAATCCCACAAAAACCTGGGCTTCCTGACTTGGGTTATTTATTAGAGGTGTGCTTCTCTTCACAGCTGTGCTTTGTAGATCAGGTCACATTTAAGTGCGTTAGGGAAGGGACAATACTATGATGACTCACTTTGAAAGCGAACAATGTATTTTTCCAGCCCAAGGGAAAAATGATTTTTCTTTTGAGCATCTCTAAAAGCATGACGAGCTAACCTGTAAAAAGACTATAGATGCAATTTAGCCCGATTGCAATTTAGCCCGTAACAGCGGTATCAATCACACCTGGAGAGGACCAAGGGCAAAGAATGACTGGTACTAGGAACTCGGGAGCAAGACTTTCAACCACTTCATTCTGCTTCCAACAACTCCTGCTGAGAATCTGAATTTCTAAGTGCCCTGCTGAGGATTTACATTTCCACCCCAGATATACTGAATCAGAATCTACATTTTAACAATATCTTCAAGTAATTCTTATGCATAAACTTCTTGGAAACTTGTCAGAAATGCAAATTCTCAGCAGGAGTTAGAACTGGACTGGCTTGAAGAATTGCTCTGGAGCAAAGTTGGCACAGAATAATACCTCCATGGCTGAACTTTCAAATAGATAGGTGCTAAGGAAATCTTAAAAAGCTCTCTTCTTAGTCACAGGTCAGTGTATTTAGCATGGCATCAAACACTTAAAGGCTGATATTTAACACTGAATATACCCTTTTCTATCTTTATCACTTGTCCTTGAGTTTAAGCAGTGATTCTTAAAGTGAGGTCCCTGGATCAGCTATAACAGCACCACCTAGTAACTTGCCAAAAAAAGCAAATTCCTGGCTTCCCAGACCTACATATATAGAAATTTTGGCAGTGGGGCTCAGCAATCTGTATTGAGGTAAATTTGTTGGGGGTAAATTTGAAAACCACTGAGTTAAAGAAAAGAAGCCCTGGTGATGTTCAATGGTTAAGTGCTTGGTTAAGTGCAGTGGTTAAGGGTTTAAAAGATAGCTGGTTCAAACCCACCAGGCACTTCATGGGAGACAAATGTGGCAGGTCTTGAAAAACCTATGGGACAACTCTATTCTGTCCCACAGGATCAGTATGAGTCAGAATCTATTCAACTACAGTGGTCTTGGGAGTTAAGGAACCATCAGTGTGCAGATTTCACACCCCCTTCCTCCACTGTAGCTTTCAAGACATTTTGTTCAAAAGAGTAATGCACGTACATTTAGGTTATTTGTTCTTATTGTCTAAGATGATTCTTATGATACATTTATCATTGTTAGCCTTAGAAAAGAAACTGTAGCCAACACTTACATGTAATTTTTCCAGGTCCTGTGCTGGCTTTGAGTCCTAGGATGCAGGGAACTGGGCAAAGGGAGAAATGAGAAGGCTACAGCAATCCATTCAGACATGGACCCCAAAGCTTTGTGGGCCCTTGTGACAGGTCAGTGAGTGTCCACCTATTTGGAAAAGAAAAGTTGTCAATTAGTACAGTAAATGTTGCCCACCAAGGTTTTCTCCTCCCTCTTGTTATCCTTCTACTGCTACTCCCCACTCCCCTTCTGCTTTTCTGACCTGTAAACTAATTTATGATGCCTCTGGTTGTGCTCCCCTTGACTAATTCACACACACAGAATATAACAAACTATATTTTATTACATTAAAAGCTTCTTGCCCATGTGGAAGCCCTATTCTTTTAGGTAAGAACTCCTCACAGGATATTCTCCTGAACTTAAAAGCAGCTTGGAGATAGATTAGCATCCAATCAGGTACCCCCTTCTCTATTTCATCTTGGGAGTATTTTATTGCAACAAATCCAAACATCTTGGCTTAAGAGACATGGGACCATTTGTCACAAGGAGAGAAGTTCAGAGAAGCAAACTAATACAGTCTTACAGTAGATCATGTGGAAAATACAAAAAAAAAGACCATCTATAACTTTGCCACCGATAACATCACTAATGGTATTTTGTTGTACAGTTCCACAAGTTCTATAACCTCTTATTTAAAACTACTAGGGCCAGATGTGTTCCAGAATACAGAAGTTTTTGGATTTTAGAGGGCATTGTGATACATATCTCATACAATAGGTAACACCTCATCAGGGCCTGGAGCAACACCTTGCAATCAAACATGAAATAATTTGGCAGCAAAACATACAAATATTTTTATTACATATGATAAAACAGAGGCTATAAATAGCCTCACATCAGTTTAGCCCCCATGCTATTATTATTATTATTTAAAAAAAATCAAAAACAGTCTTCTGATTTTTGGACTCAGAACTGGGGATAAGGGATTGTGGAGCCATATTCTTTACAGAAGGGAACTCTGGTGGCACAATGGTTAAATGCTTGGCTGCTAACTGAAAGGTCAGTGGTTGGAACTCAGCAGCTACTCCATTCCTTGGGAGAAAGATGTGGCATCTGCTTCTGCAAACACTGTAGCCTTAGAAACCCTATGGGGCAATTCTACTCTGTCCTACAGGGTCTCTATGAGTCAGAATCAACTCCATGGCAATGGGTATTCTCCTTTCAGATTCACACACACAAAAAAAACTCAGAAGGTTTTATTGTTGATTTTTGATTCAGTGTTATACAGATGTAATCATTTTCCTAAGTTATTAAAAGTTCTTAAAAATATGCCTTTTAACGTTCATGTAGTGTTATATACTATAGAAATGAAGTTTAATTATTTTATCATTGTAAGAATTAGATTTTTATTGTTGCTATTGGAAATAACACTTTTACTACCAGACTATTTGGATTTCTGCATCTTTTTTAGGTAAAATTGTAGAAAAAGAATGACTAGGTCAAATGGTGTGAACTTTAAGTGTCTTGATGACTTTCCAGAAAGGCTGCACCAATGTGTGCATTTTCAGCAGCAAGAATGCCTGGGTAATTTGTTTAATAACCCCGTTTCTTAGAGACACAGTAAAAATGCACTTGCAGCTAACATATCTTAAATTCTAATCAGTAACAGCCAAACTTACAATTCTACTTTTGTTTTCTTACAGATAGTGAATATCTTCCTAGTTTTCACATAAAAAGAGAGAAACGGAATTTCTCAGTAGTTGTCCCTTGCTTATATGAGATCTACTAATCCTAGTTGCCTAGTGGTTAGATGCTACAGCTGCTAATCACAATGTCAGCAGTTCAAATCCATCAGGTGCTCTTTGCAAACTCTGTGGGGCAGTCCTACTCTGTCTATAGGGTCTCTGTGTGTTGGAAATGACTCAATGGCAGTGGGTTTGGGGTTTTTTTTTGGAACATGGAAAGGGGTGTTGGGGAGAATGCAAATAATTCACACATCTTCACAAGAGGAAAATCAATCAGCTGCTGATTATTTGTGGGCTGATAATTCAGCTTTTGGACTACCGACTGCAGACTTCTGTTTCCATTCCGTTTGATATTTTCTTATTTCTTCCATGCTCATCTGAGAGCAGGGAGAGAGGATGCAATGACAAAGTCAAATCAGATAAATAATGATGGCTAAAACTCAGAGGTGTTTATGATGTGTTAGCTATAGTGCCAGGTGCCTTGCATGTATTATCTCATTCAGTGCTAAGTGTCCTGGTATAAAGTCTGTGGCAGAGAAGGCTGAAAGCATGTGCTTGCTCATTAGCACCCCTCCCCTAATAAATTTGGAGGAATAAGGATTTGGCATTTCAAAGATTCACAACTAGTGTCTCATTACCTTGACGACTTAAGTCTGGTTATAAATCATAAACCTTGCTTTTACACTCTGTTTAGTGCCATCTACAGCATCTATATGAAGGAGGGAAAATGGTGTAAATAAAATCCAGGAAAACTCTAGGCAACAGCAATTCTCAGAAGGTCCTATATACTGATATAAAGGAGACTGCATCCCTTAGAGCACAATAGAGTGTTGACAGTCTATTTGACATATAATGCAAAACAGGTTTTACATGTTGCACACATGAAAACACACACATGATTTAAAGAAAAATCAACAACATACAAATGCATTTTTTCCAAGTGATTGGAATTTGTAATACTAAAGCAGGACTCTTAACCCAGTGTTTCTTGTAATTTGTAGCCTTTGCTGACAATTTTTCATTCTCTTTCCCCTTTATATATATTTAACCTTAGAGAATAATTTGTTAGAGAACACCACAATTTCCAAATGCTTAGAAAACTGAGGAGATATTTCTTCATTATATGCATTGAAATAATCTCACTCCTTCATTTGAAAGCTCAATTCCTGAGTCCAGTATGTACTATAAAATAGCTTATGTTTAAAGACAGGGAGACAGACAGAGAGAAAGGAAGAGAGGGAGAGAGAGGGGGAAGAGGGAGGAATAGGTAGAAAGAGAGGAAAAGAGAGGAAGAAAAAGAAGGAAGCAAGACAAGGAGTGTGTAAACATATTTCAGCGTAATTCTGGGAGTGAGTTAAATTTATTGTTTCCAATAATTTTATCTAAAAGTAGTGCTTGTTTCTATAATAATGATAGAGACATAGCCAAACTAAAACAACCAAAGAAATCCCACAAATGTATCAACAGGTAGACAATTTTCTGCACTGTGGCATCCCCTCGTAATTTAAGCAGCATTCTCCTAAATGGTTTATAAATGATTTTTCTTTGCCACAGTAAGATACATAGTTAATTTTGCAGGCACACCAGGGCTACAGGATGTGAAAAATAGGTGGCAATAGAGGAAATGATCCCTCAAAGAACACACTTTGTTTTTTTTTCAAGGGCTTAATTGCTTAGGAGAAAGAATACAAAAAACAAATCACCAACTACAGCACAAATGATTACCAGAAGCTCTGTAGATATTCAAACTGCACAACTAGCATTTGTAAAGCTAATTACAAATTCGGATTCTCTCATTTTAAAAATATACTTAGAAGCAGCCCATTTCTGTTTTAATGTTGAACTAAAGTCTGTGCAACTGGCATATTATCAAAGTAAGAAAAAAAAAGAAAGAAAGAAAACCTCCTGAACAAAGTTCCCACTTTCAATGTTACTAAATGCTGAACTGCGAAATAGCATAAGCTTAACCCTTTGTCATGCTGCGTGGTGATATTGTCTTACATTTACAGAAGAGTTTTCAAAGCCTCTGAGCTTAGACCTTCGCCACTGTTAGTAGCTCTGTCATCTCAGGCAGGCCACTTTGTGCCTCTAAGCTCAACATGGCCCATAGGTTTTTGTGAGAATTAAATGAGAATACCTATAAGCCCTTTTTTTCTTCCCAAACTGTAAAACATACATAAAATACTGAGTATCAGTATTATTTTTACTAACACTTTGTGAGGCATAAAGATGTTAATCCCCACTTCACAGTCAAGGAAACAGATACAGGAAGGCGAGCAAAAAAAAAAAGTACTGAGCAGATAGGGGTTTTATTTCTCAATTGGCAGCAATCTCTCTGTGTGGGACCTGATTCCTTCAGTGAAATGAGGGGGTTCAATGAGATGATTTTAAGGTCTTGAGGCCAATGGTTCTTTGATTTTGGACTCAGCCATGATAGGACGACCCAGTCTTAGAAAGACTCTCAGGGAGCAGTTGCCCTCCAGAGGCCAGGGCATAGCAAAGCCAAGGGCAGGAGCCACCAATCCAAGACCTGAAGTCCTAGGACAGGGTTCTTGAGCAGCCTCCCATCCAAGGAATGGCACAGGCATTAATTAAACTGTAGTTGCTTGATTGAGGGACAGTTGAGGGGCATTCTAGGTAAATGGCCAAGGCCTTTAGGGCAGAGTAGGGAGGTGCTGGAGGAGCTTGAACCAACAGCTCTTTACTAACTGATGCTGATATTTCACTACTTTAACAACTAGTGTAGTTTAACAAGTGTACCTAACCAAATGTCAGACTTGTTAACAGCCTCACTACTGTCTGAGTATCAGTTTTATAAAGATAATTACCTCTGTGGGTCACCTACCCTTTTTGTCTGAATTCCTACAGTGTAGAGGGAGATGTGTAAAAGGGTTTTCTTTTTTTCTGTTTTTGGTATTATGAGTATGCATCATGGTCACACAGGAATTTCACTTTAAAAAGACCAAGACCACTAATATAGGCCTGTGCTAATGACGCTTTACCAGAGCTGTCCAGTACAACTTTCTGTGACGGTGGAAATATTCAGTATCTTCACTCTCTGATATAGTAGCCACCAGCCACATGTAGCCACTGAACACTTGAAATGTGACTAATACATCCTAGGGCCTGCATTTTTATTTTTAATCCATTTAAAATTTACATTTAAAGAGCCACACGTGATTACTGGACAGTGCAGCTCTAGACTGTCTCACACACTAGTTTCTTAGATATATTTCAGACCCTAGAAGCCCACAGGCCAACATGCAACATACTCATTCAACAACTATTTACCGGATGCCTCTTGGAGTTAGGCACTAGCTAGGTGTCTTGAAACAATACTGAACGAAACAACACAGAACAGAAGAGCTCTGGGCCCTTCTTGTCTTCATGGAGTTTCTCAGCAAGATTGATTTCCAAAGACCTCATGAAACCCTGAAGCAGTTCCCCAGACTGCTCTTAGGAAAAGGTGGGTGAGGAGATATGGTAATGCTACACTAAGCATGAAAGCACTGCATTTTCATTTCTTCATATTTACTGTTAGAGAAGCTGGGGGAAAGTTCCAAAAGAGGTATCTGAATGGTTACACTTCATTCACTTACAAGTCAAGTAACATATCCAAGATGTGGGGAATTATCTGTAAGTCATTTTGTCTTGCACAAATGTAAATACACTTAGAGGACAAAGTCATTGGGACCCGTGTCCCTAACCCAAGAAAACATAAGCGGTATTTAATTACAGCTACGGCCACAAAAAGCATGTGTGTCTCCAGCGGCAAACAGTGGACAAGGGAACGTTTATACCAGTTAGTTGTGAAATGATCAAGTTTTCTAGGAGGTACTTCTTGTATAAGTAAGGCTGATTGCCTTCTTTATCCTTAGAACTCAATGGTTAGCTAAGATTTTCTTAGGAGCTTTAATGTGATCTGTTTTTTCCAGAAAATGACAGATAGCATTTTTTTTTAAAATCACAAACCTAATACCAACATAATTTCCAAGAGACACAAAAGTGGCTGAATGCTCTTCAGATATTCAACACTGCTCTTTTGCTCCTTGAGTCCTTATGCTGTCAGTTCTCCACTTTCCTAATCACCCATTGCCATCTGACTCAGATTTAGAGAGATGTAAAGGAATAAAACAGTCAGGACTGGCTTATACTCTTGTTTGAATCTTCACCCATGGGTTGCCTTGATCTTAAAAGACAAGGACATCATGATTTGGGATGTACAGTTTTGAAAGCCAATTCTCTCCATGATATTGATATTATCACTTGAGGTGAAAAAGTCATTAAGCACAAAACCTGATTTGGTCAGTATCCCAATGGGACTGTATGTGGATGATACCAGTGAATCAGCTGGCTTCCTGGCTTCAACATACCACTTCTGGTTTCCATACCCAAAGTCATAATACTGATTTTTAGGACTAACAAATGATTCTCTCACCTACTTACCTACACACACACACACACACACACACACACACACACACACACGCTCACTTACTTTTTCCGGATTGAGCGAAAAGCAGTAAAAAACAAAACAGAAGTCTAAAACTGAGTCCCCAAAATAGATTGCATTTATAGATGATCATTTGCTGAAAAAGGCCAACCTTCGAATGTTCTGCTTGTCCCATGCTGTATCAGAGTATTACTGAAAATTTGGTGACAGCTTTAGTGGTAATTACGTTAACTGCGTGCAAGTGGCCCTGAAGTCCTTATTCATGTTCAGAAACACTAAATGGTGCAGTCATACACCATTTTATAGCCAGAAGGGCTTCAAAAAAAAAAGAAAAGAAAGAAAGAAGGCTCAACTGTTACCAATTTTTTGGAAATTACAGAGATGATTTATTTTTTTTAAACTACATTTCTAACAGAGTTTAAACAGCTACTTGCATAAGGCAGAAGATCTTTGACTCACAGATCTTGTGGCTTTTGTGTTTTGTTCTACTGGCATGGGACGGTGATGCAAGGAAATGTTTTTTTTTCTGCAATAAAGAACGAAGAGGGGAGGAGATGCAGCCCTTTAAGGCAGGATGGAGAAATTTAATTAAGGTAAAACAACCTTGAAAGTTTCCACTTACACATTTCAGGTGCTGGGACCAAATTATTCTAGTTGGAGAACAACTGCTAGAAAATTCACTTCTCTGCTATTCCAGGTGTCTGCAACAGCAGAGCTTCTTCAGATCTTCACTTCTATCACTGTGGATGGGCCACCAGAGCTACTTGTCACTAACAATTCAGAAAAGAGAACAAGCTAAAAAGAAGCAAATGCTGAAAGTACATCATCTGATTTTGGGGTTCGTGGAGCACTGGTTAAGAGCTCGCTGCTAACCAAAAGGTCAGCAGCAGTTCGAATCCACCAGTTGCTCCTTGGAAATCTTACGGAGCAGCTCTATCCTGTCCTGCAGGGTCACTAAGAGTTGGAATCAACTTGGTAGCAACGGGTTTGGCTTTTCTTTCCTTTTTTTTTAAACAGACTTTATAAGGAGCCTGGTTGTACAGTAGTTAAGTACGTGGCTGCTAACTGAAAGGTGGATAGTACAAAGCCATGAGTGGCTAATCTGCCTAAAAAATTTTATGGGGCAGTTCTACTCTGTACTACAGGGTCTCTATGAGTCAGAATAGACTCAACAGCACAAGAGTTTTTTAGAGCTGAAATGGCCATACGTCATGAAGTACCTCATGATTCATTCTTTTTCTACAGCAGATTCTTGGAAAAAAAGTACTAGCAGGCATTAGAGATAATTTTTTAAATCAGACTATTCTCTAAAGATGCGTTACTAACATATGATGTTATCTCTCCTCCAGTACTGGACATGGCAGTGAAGCCATGTGGTATTGAGTATCTTACTCTAGATCCAGTCTTTGGAGATCATCACCGTGTCTGGCAATGCCCAAGCAGAAAATCCCTGGAGTGGGGAGTGGATGGTAGCCATTCTGATGTAGCATTCAGGGTTGTTTCTAAAGCTTAGGAACCATATTTTCCAGGACCACTTTCTTCCAGGATCATCCAAGAGATCGGGTAGCCAGTGGCTAAGTTCCTGCACCACTCTACCAGCAGGGTTGCAGAAGGGCACGCGTGTCAGGGTGCTGTCAACTGAGAAGGGTAGTTCCTTGGGAACACAGATGGCATCAACTGTGCCTTGACTCCTAGGTTTAACACTTGGTCCAAGTTGCTGAGAGCACTCTATCTCCTCTCCTCTGGAAACTCTGTCTCTACGCTTCATTTATTGGCCAGAAAAAATTGGCAAACTCATACCCCGTTCCGGGGAGCTGCACATGCCTGTGATCCTCTCACCTGCCAAAATCAGGTACCTCTTGACTTCCAGCTGTAGAAGCATGGGTACCAAGTGGGTCTACAGCATCTCACACAAGGCAAGATGCTGCTGGGCTGTCCCTAGGTGAGACTGTTAGAGTCCACAGACTTGATTGTTGCAGCAGGGGCAAGGGTTGCAACAAGTCTGGCCAAGGATCTTGAAGACAGGTAAGGTGAAGGGCACCTAGAAGATGTCGATGATTCAATTAAAGGATTTACCACTGACCCAGTTGTTCCTCTTTCTCCCTTATGTCTGATGTCTGTTTATTCTGTCCCCAAATCTGTCTACTCTTCTCCATCTCCACTGTCATCAGCACTATTTCACCTGGTATGCTGCCACTGTCATGATAATTGCCTCTTTTCAGGTCTAAGACCATGCCCACGTTAGGTGATTCACAAGAAGGACCCACTGGACTCAGCATGTAACTGCATTTATAGTTGTGAGTTATTTCAGGGAACGGATATGGAGAAAAATCAACCAGAAGAAAAGGGCCATGGTGCAAAATCTGGAGGAAACAAGGCACAAGATTCTCCCTCTCCCAGGGAAGTCATATGGGCTGCACTTAATTCCCTCAGCACTGAATTGCGACAACACATGCAAAGTACTGTCTACCAGAGAAACTCAGTAGAGACACAGAGCCCAGGGTTTTTACTGGGGACTCGTCATATAGGTATCCTCTGCTTAGCACACAAAACTGCAGGCTGAGAAGGAAAGGAGGTGTTCAGCATAAACCACACCATTTTACACAAAGAGCTTAGGCTTAGTACACCATCCTTAGCAGTCAGGGAATGGTGGAAACATTCCTGAAATTCAAGTTTTCCGATGCCAGCCAAGGCTCTATCTGGGAAGCAGGCTTTTTTAAGGATAGCAATCTCAGGCCTGCTATGTTAACTCTTCTCTGCATACCTACCTCTCTTCATCCCCACCCTGCCCCCTTCAATCCAGGTTCCCCAAAGGAACCATTCCAAATCATTGCTGTTGAGTGTATTTTAATTCCTGGTAACCCTACAGGACAGAGAAGAATTTCTCCATAGAGTTTCCAAGGAGCACTTGGTGGATCTGAACTGCCAGCCTTTTGGTTAGCACATGTAGGACTTAACTACTACACCACTAGGGTTTCCCACAAAGTGATCTTTTAAAATCATAACATTTTTGCCTAAAATCTCTTATTTTCCTTTGATGTTAGAACAAACTCTGCCCTCTTTGCTCTCACCCCCTCTCATACCACATTCTCTCACTGGATACACTTCAGGGTACTTTCTGCTCTTTCACTATGCAAAGCCCTTCTCTGACCTCCTTGACATTTACTTTTCTCTCTACTTGGAACTCCCTTTCCCCCCTCTTAGTCTAGTTGCTTAATTCTCCCCCTCTAGGTATAGTTCAGAATCCCTGGGTGGTGAAAAGGGTTAATGAGCTTGTTGGCTGTTAGCTGAAAAGTTAGAGGCTCAAGTCTCCCCTGGCACTCTACTTCTGAAAAATTAGACGTTGAAAATCCCATGGAGCAGAGTTCCACTCTGACACACATAAGGTTGTCATGAGTCAAAGTTGACTTACTGGCAACCAGTTACGTCTAGTTCCACTGTGTTACCTCCTCAGAGTCACCTTCCCTGTCCATCCTGGTCAACATGATATCTGTCCCCTCCCCAGCAGCTATACATCACCCTCTTTGGTTCCATTAGAATGTGTATTACAGTCTGCATATTAATTTATTATGTTATTACCTATTGTTCCTCCAGATCTATATAAGATCTATGTGATAGCTAATTTTAGGTGGCAAGACCTAGCCTTTCATGTTCACCACTAATCCCTAGCACTTAGAAAAGTACCCAGCACAAATCACCGCAGGGTGGAGTGGCAGAAACCTATACCAGGATTAGTGGAGGCACACTGCTCTGAGAACTGCTTGCCTTCACTGATCCTGAAGTCCTCACACCCAAATGTAATTTACTCCCAGCTCCAACCCTGTCTGGAGATGACCATGCAGCTGCTCTCACCTTCTTTCCAGCTGTCATCTTTTGATACAACCTATTTTTCCACCAGAGAGACTCTGCTCCTTGTTTCATCATCCTCAGTGACCTCAGTTTCTTGCTCTGGATTTACAGTCTCCACATTCGAGCCACCATCTGCTTGTATAACTATCAGTAGTGCTAAATCCTGTTGTGGAGCCATGGCCCTGAATCCTGTTATATCAATAACCACGTGGCACCACTAGGTCCAACTGCAGTCTTTCTGGAGTCCCTAACACAGCCTGACATCAATTCCTGATAGACCTCCTCCAGCCCTGTGTCTTGGGCGACTACCTTACTCCCTTCTCCTGTCTACCTTCTATTTCCGCTTTCAAGTTCATGGATGACTCTTGGCTGGTTGAGAAAGAGAAAAACTGTGGATCAGAGAGAATGAAAGTCAAAAGCCAAAGGAGCTCTATATGTACACACAGGGAGATGGTGGATTGTTTTTGTCCAAAAGGATTTTTACTCTTCTCTGCAGGTTTTTTTTTTCTTTTCTCCCTTAGTTAGTTTAAATTATGAAACAGCAGAGCTGAAAGGGACATTGGATGTCACTCAGTCCAACCTCCAAGAGTCCCTCCCACTCGAAGAGATTCAGGTGTGAGATAAGGATGGAAAGAGAAGGTATCATTTATTGAGGGCTTGCCATCTGCATACATATTCATGGTCCCCTTTCATTTATCACACAATTGTTTGCCTGCTATTCATATAGCCATATCACACATAGAAAAGGAGTTGGTGGTATCATGTGTTGTACAGATACTTGGCACTTCTGTTTCAAAGGCTTTCCCTCTGTATTACTGAATACAATTTGAGTATTTCCTGAGTAGTAAAATTCAAAATAAGACTGAAGGAAGAAACAAACCAAAAATGAAAGAAAGGGCAAGAGGAAAATAAACTCTGGGAGTTACATTTCATTTAACAAAACCTTTAACACATATTGGATTCTCTGACATATTCCTCATTCCTTTCCTAGTCTTGAAACTGCAACAGTGAGAACTCTGGGTACCAGGGGAAAAGGTAGCTTTTGTTGTTTCTCTAGGTTTCATAGCATCAAACCTATTTACAAAAACATTATGCAATTCAGGACACCACAGCCTTCTGTGCTGCTTCTGTAAAAGCATAGGTGAAATAGTATTTCTTGGAAGATAGGTGTTAACTAATGCCTTGCAACTATATGGCACCGTTTCTGCCACTCTAGTCTTTCTTGAAGCAGGGTTTCCTTTCCGGACCAACAGTATATATAGCTACCACTTACCTTCTCTACCTCTGGGGTCCACTGGGAAACTGTTATCCCACTGACAGTACATGCTGCCCGGTAGGGAGCGCACTTTCTAACAAGTTGAAAGGTGGGTGAAAAAAATAACAACAGGTGTACGATGCAAATTACTATTTTTACAGTACTGTATGAGGTGAAGATGAACTACTGAATTTTTGGTAGAAAAAATACAAATTTTGAAAATTTTTATTTGGTATACATATGTACTTTTGAACTCTGCAGATACGATTTGTGTTTGCTAGGAGTACACATATGTACCTCTGAACTCTGAGAGTATGATTTGTGGAATGAGGCATAAAACAAAAACATATTACCTACCAAAAATTCAGATACATTCAGTGATTCAGCATGCCATCTGTTACTGAAAACACACAGCATCAACAAAAAAATAAAAAGGAAAAAAAAATTGGGTCAAAAAAGGATTAAAAGTGTTGGCACACAGCACAAGAAAGTCCCTGAGCCACTCAACATTGAGTTCAACTGCACAATACACATAGGAAGATTTCTTTTTTTTTTTTCCCCCTTCCCTTCTTGGTTTAATGACCTCAAATGTACCAACATCCTGTCTTACCTAATCTCCTAACAAGTTCTATCAAATGCCAGGACAGAATCAGACAGCACTGCTGGCAGTGAGATCATTCACTAAGAATTCATTTTTATTCCAAAAATTAAGAGTGCCAGACCATTTAACACAATCTATCACACAGTCAGTAAATTAGCCTGGCACTTTAAGACAAATGTTAAAACCATTTTTAAGAAACCTCTCTCCTGTCATAGGCCCTTTAAAAACCTAATAATCTTCTCTCCAGAAAAAAAAAATATACATACAAAACATTTCCAAACACCTTCTAGAGTTCAAGGATCCTTTGAAGCCTCCCCAGTGATCCTCTAAGAATCTAGGTTAAAACCTCCAGCAGTAAATAAACTCCCCAAATTCATTTTGTCCATAAACCTCTGTATTGGATTCTAGTACCTAGAGTGTCACAGGATGTCTTCCGCTGGGGCCACTTTAGTCTCTCACTGAAACCCAACTGTTGTTTTGGTTTGTTTAGGCTTCAGGAGTATCCCTATCTGGTCTCTGGTCAAACTTACTGTCACCACAGCTGTGCCTCTCATCACATCAGCTTGCTGCTCTGGGGACACTCATAACATGACAGCTCTTCCTTGATGCTCTGAGGTTCTGCTCTTTAATTTGCCAGTCTGATCTGCCTGTCCCCCTTCTCTTTCCTTGTCTGTCATTTATAGCTCTTTGGAATATTTTAGACTATAAACTTAATTGTTTTCTTTACCTTAAAAGTAACAGCTTTCTCTTTATTCAACTTCATTTCCTCCAAAAGCATCCTTCAATCTTTCATATGTTTGCCTCTTGGGAATCATCCTAGCACACCACTCTAAGCAGAAGATCTCGTCAGTTCTCTATTCATCTTGTGATGGGGTTTTTCTTTCAGGGGCAGTGTGGTGTACTAGGAGGAGAATAAGCTTTGGTATCAGACAGACTTGCATCCAACTCCAATTTACTAGCTGAGTAACTCTGGCCAAGTAACAAAGTCTCAAGTTTCTAATATGGAAAAATGGGAATGATATTGAATTCCCATGATATTCATGTCTTCTTTGGAGAGATGACTATTCAAAGTCTGTCTATTTTGAACCAGGCTATTTGTCTTTTTACTGTTGAAATGTAATGATTCTTTTTAAAAATATACTTTCTTGTGCTTTAAGTGAAAGTTTACAACCCAAGTCAATTTGTCATACAAAAACTTGCACACACTGCTATGTAACTCTGGCTGCTTTCCCTATCCTGTGACACCACACTCTTCCATTCCACCTTATATTTCTTCTATCCATTCAATCAGCTCCTGTCCATCTCTTCCTTCTCATCTAGCTTCTGGACAGGAGCTGCCTAGTTAGCCTTATGTATATACTTAAGCCAAGAAGCACCATCTTCGCCAGTTATCATTTTGTCTTGTGGCCTAGTCTGATTTTTGTCTGAAGAATTGGCTGTGGGACTGGTTTTCATTCTGGGCTAACAGAGAATCCAGGGGCTGTGTCTTCCAGGGACTCTCTAGTCTGTCGGACCATTACGTCTGGTCTTTTTAATAGCGTTTTAGTTCTACACAACCATTTTTGTCCTGCTATGTCAGGGACTCCGTGTTGTGTTCCCTGTCCTGACAGTCATTGGTGGTTGCCAGGCACCATCTAGTTCTTCTGGCCCCCTGCTGATGTAGTCTTTGGATTATATGGCCCTTTCTGTCTCTTGGGCTCATGTTGTCCTTACGTCTTCAATGTCTTTCATTCTCCTCTGCTCTAGGTAGTTTGGTTCAATTGATGCTGAAATGTAGTAATTCTTTATATGTATTCTGGATACAAGTCCCTTATCACATAGATGGCTTGCAAATGCTTTCTGTTACTCTGTGGATTAACTTTTCACTTCCTTAACACTCTGTGAAGCACAGGAGTTTTCAATTTTGATATAGTCACATTCCTCTACTTCCTTTGGTCATTTGTGCTTTTGGTGTCCTATCTGAGAAGGCACTTTCTAATCCAAAATCTACTCTTATGTTTTCTTCTAACAGTTTTATAGTTTTTGCTCTTACATCTAGTTCTAGGATCCATTTAGAGTGAATTTTTATATACAGCATGAGGTAGAAGTCCAAGGTCATTCTTTCACATGTGGTATCCCACTGTCCTATCACCATTTGTTATTTGTTCTTTCTCCATTGAACTGTTATGGCACCCTTGTCAATTAATTTTTTTTTTTTACTATAAATGTAAGAATTTATTTCTGGACTCTCAGTTATATTCCACCAATTTACATTAGTGTATCCTATGCTAGTACTATACTGCCTTATTACTTCTGTATCTTTGTAGTATGTTTTAAATCAAGAAGGGTGAGTTCTCCAACTTTGTTCCACTTTTTCAAGATTGTTTTAGCTATTATGGGTCCCTAACATTTCCATATCAATTTTAGGATCATCTTGGAAATTTCTGGAAAAAATCCAGCTGGGATTCTGATAGAATTTGCATTAAATCTGTAACTCAGTTTGGGTAATACTGCTATTTGAACAATATTAAGTCTTCTGATCCATGAACACTGATGTGTTTCTAATTATTTAAGTCTTCTTTGCTGAAGTGGAAACCCTGATGACATAGTTGTTAAGTCCTATGTCTGCTAATCAAAAGGTCGGCAGTTCAAATCTCCCAGGTGCTCTTTGAAAACTCCATGGGGTGGTTCTGTTGTGACCCATAGGGTCGCTATGTGTTGAAATTGACTTGATGGCAGTGGTTTCTTTTTTCCTGAAGCCTTGGTGGCACAGTGGTTAATAGCTCAGAATGCTAATGAAAAGGCTGGCAGTTTGAATCTACCAGTCATTCCTTGGAAACCCTATGGGGCAGTTCTACTCTGTCCTATGAGGTCACTATGAGTCAGAACTAAGTGACATGTTTTTTTTGCTTTCCTGAAACATTTGACAGTTTCCAGTTTACAAGTCTTGCAATTCTTTGTTAAATTTATTTCTAATTATTTTAATGTCTTTGTTGTATGGTAAATGGCACTGTTTCATTTTCAGAGTGTTCACTGCTAATATATACAAATACAATTGATTTTTGTGTATTGATCTTGTATGCTATAACCTTACTGAACTTTACTTAAGTTTTTGTTTATCTGTTTTTGGTATGTGTGTGTACTGAAGTCTTAATTATTTTTATGTATTCTAAAGTAGAGGTAGATCCTGGCACACAACCTTACAACTTAAATTGCACTATAAATACTGAGAAGAACCCATATTGCCACTACCTCCTGCCAGGGTGCTCCTACAGGGTCACAGTCTTGGTGTCATTGCTGCTTTTACTGATAGCCCATTAAATTTTCTGGAGAAAGGAGTTCCTGGGATACCAGGAAGTGTCACACAACATGAACCTGTTTTTCATGGAAGTGGTTGTACAAGTAGAGGTTCAGTTCCTGGGCTACTCCTTTCAAGTCTAATTAAGCGGGCATCATTAGGAGACGATGCTACAGGCACTGGTCTCATCAGGCTCAAAGTAAAAGAATTAACAGTTTGGGAAAGCACATCCTTAAGGATTTTGAATCAAGCTTTACAAAATAACCTTCCTATAAGAGAGATTTCCTGTGGGTTTTAACACAGGCACTTCTCTTTACCTACCCACCCCATCTTCCTTCCAAATTGGGGCAGGCTCCCATTGCACATCACTTGAGGGGCAGCAGTGATATTTTTACAAAAATTGCTAACACTGGAACAAATTAAATTTTTTTTTTTATTAGACCGTATCTCACTTCAGGTTTAAAAGCTGATGCCAGCCAGCCAGCCAGCACTAAGAGACCTATTTTGCATTTTGATTCATGAGTCACTGACTTGAACATGCATTTGCCCAGAATACCCAGGCATGTGAAAGGATCAAAATACCACACTTTGATTGATTCAGAAAGTTATTTTCTACCACCACGCAGTCTGAGAGTTTCTATGCTGCATCTGATTAATTGGGGTGGTGAAAGGGCAGGGAGCCAGGAGTCACTCTGTGAAAGAACTTGTTCCTCCTCTCAGGCACCTAGATCCCAGGAAGTAAAAATCCCAGCTCTTCACAGTGGTGCGTGCCTCCATGATGCTCATCTGAGCATTATCTGGGTATCGGAGTCATCTTTTGAAGGGATCCTGGTATTTCAGTTTGACAAAAATCGAGAAACATTTGAGAAAGAAAATCGGATTTGTGTGTAAATGCAGAAATATTCCTGAAAAGAAAGTCTGTTACGAAACTGAAATCTGGAGACCGCGGTGGTGTTAAGTTGAGTCATCAGTTCCCCTTACACCCTAATAATTGACGGCACTTTGATCACAATGACTACTCCGGGTGATGCTTTCTTGTTTGCTTTTTTAAGTACTTCCTTGTGTAAACAGGTTGTCTCACTATCGTCTTGCAAACATGTTTACATTTGGAGAATCATGGGGAACATCTGTTAGAAACAGACTTCACACTTTTCTGTCAACTTTGGGAAATCTGAATCATATTTCTTGATAATATCAAAAAGCTCTTGGAGAATTTAATGAAGTTCTACAGGCAGGAGTTTTGATGGAATTTTTTTTTTTAATTTTGTTTCACTTTAAGTGAAACTTTACAATTTGTTAGTTTTTCATACAAAAATTTATACACACATTGTTAAATGACTCTAGTTATTCTCCCTATAACATGACGGCATATTCCTCCTTTCCACCCTGTATTTCCCAGGACAATTCAACCACCTCCTGTCCCTTTTTACCTTTTCATCTCATTTCTGGACAGGAACTGTCCATTTAAACTCTATCTACTTGAGTAAGAAGCGTACTCTTCATAAGCATTATTTTATGTCTTACATACCAGTCTAATCTTTGTCTGAAGAGTTAATTTTGGAAACGATTTTAGTTTGGGGCTAACAGATACTCTGGTGTCTATGTCTTCTCAGGCCCCTCCAGTCTCAGTTAGGCCATTAAGTCTGGTGTTTTTACTAGAATTTGAGTTCTACATCCCGCTTTTCTCCTGCTCCATCAGGAACTCTCTGTTCAGTTCCCTGTCAGGTTAGTCATTGGCGGTAGCTGGGCACCATTTAGTTCTTCTGGTCTCAAGCCCATGGAGTCTCTGGTTTATGTGGCCCTTTCTGTCTCTTGGGCTAATGTTTTCCTTGTGTCTTTGATTTTCTTCATTATCCTTTGCTCCAGATTGGTTAGGACCAATTGATGAATCTTAGATGTCTGCTTGCTAGCTTTTAGTACCCTAGATGCCACTCACCAAAGTGGGATTCTGAACCTTCTCTTAATATACCTTGTGATGCTCTAAGAGCTACATATCTCATCGCTGAATATCACTACAGTTACCTTGAAGTACTCCCCTTGGGAAGCTATGCACTGATGCTAGCACCTAGTCCACTCTTCAGAGCAATTTTGGAACTCTTTCTGGAATGGCCAATATACATGATAGCACAGTGGCAAGTTTGTGAATTTCATTTATAGTTGTCTGAAGGAGTTTTTAGCCAGTAAACAAATAGCTGTATTGGAACACTCCCCCTTATTACCTGATCTGGCCCCCAATGACTTTTTTTCTTTACCAGAAGATAAAGGAAATATTGGAAGGGATATATATATGTACATATAAATATTTATTGTGATTAAGTGAAAGTATACAATCCAAGTTAATATTGCATGCCCTCCTATCTGCAGCTCCATCTGTTCTCCTTGCCCAGTGATAGCACACTCCTCCTTTTCATTCTATACTTGTCATATCCTCTTAATAGTCCCCTGTCCCTTCCTCTCCAGCCTCTCATCTCCCATCTAGAAAGAGACCAGTAGGACAGCATCCTATAAATGCATAGAACTATAAAGTACGCATACCATATGGTCACACTGTGTCCCCAAGTCCACTCCATTTTTGTCCAAAGAGCTGACCTGAGTAGTGTTTTCTGGATAAGGGCAGGAGCAGGTCTAGGGGCCATGCTCCCAGGAGATCCCCATGCTGTCAGACCATCAACTGTGGTCTTTTAGTAGAGTTCTAAAGCTGCAGCCCTCTTTTTCTTGTGTTGCCACAGAGACTCAACATTGTGTCCACCATCACGGTTGTCTTTGGTGGCGGCCAGGCACCATCCTGTTTCTTCTAGTTCCATGCTGATACAGTCTCTCATTCACATGGATCCTTTGGTATCCTGAACTCTTTTTTCCTCATGTCTTTGTTGTTGAAAGGAACACATTTTGGTAACATTCAGGATATCCAGGGTAATACGATAACAGCTCTGATGGCCATTCCAGAAAAAAGAATTCCAAAATTGCTATGAAGGGTGGAGTAGGTACTGGAGTTGGTGCATAGCTTTCCAAGTGGAATACTTCAAAGGTGACCATAGTGATATTCAGCATTGAGGTATGTAGCACTTTTCTGTGGATGAGTTTGTGAACTTAATTGTCAGAACTCGTATACGTATATTTCTGAAAACTCCCATCCCAAGTAGTTAGAAACAGGTGTTAACTATTCACCATTTTTTCAGATGGTGACACTGAGGTACAGAGAAGTTAAGTGTTCTGGTCAGCAACTCAGACAGTGACCAGAGGGGGACGGGTGGGATGAGGCTGAGCAGAAGGTCACACAAATCACAACCCTTCTGATTTACATACAGACCCTTCTTTAGCACCAATGAAATTCTTACATGTAGAGAATACTGTGATATTATTTCTAAAAAACTTGAGAATCTCTCACAGTTTTATCAAGATCACTTACTCTGGAGAGCGTAAAATGTGGGCTTGAGTGGCATATGCTAAAGAAAAGCAGTTTCATGATCCAGGCCTTGTGTTAGATTCAGGTGTTTGTGGAGGTGAGGGGAATGTAGAATGGACAGGAATAAAGCTGGAAGGAGAGGATGGATCAACAAGAAGACTTCAGGCAAAATGTTCTCTTGAACCATCAGCACTGATCCTGTTCCTCTGATAAGAGAGTGCCAGTGTTCTCTGACTCCCAGTCTAGGCAGGAGTGAGCTCTCTGCAGAGAAATAACTTGGTATTATGAGAAGAGAAAGAGCAGCAGCAACAGATTTCACTGAGCTACTGCAGAGGCAACAATGCCCTCAGGCCAAGCAGAAAGGTCCTGACACCCAGGCCAAGGAACCCTGTCCCCACTCAGCCTCTTACTCACAATTTCCCTTCTTTGGTCCAGACTTCCCAATCCACATGGACCCAAATCAGCTTCTAGGATCAGTGGAAGCCTTTACCTTGGATCCATCCTCCCTTGGGTAGGCTACACTACCTGAAGGGTGATCAAATGGCCAAGGACGTGGCTGTATCTGAAATGCGCAGGATGGACGGGTTAGAGAGGATGAGAACGGGGATGAGAACGGACAGGTTGGCCACTGGTCTCCCCACATCCTGAGGCTCCAGTTTGGAACACTTAGCAGCCTGTAAATTCTAAATTAGAATCTGGCCTTCTAAAAGGTTACCATGTCAGGGTAGAAGGGGCAGTTTGTCAGCTTGATTTAAAACATTTCAATACTCAAATATTTAAAGATAAAGCATGTGGGACTCGATTGTACTTACGCCCTGAGCCCCACAAATGTCAGAGTCGGGCCTGGCTGGAGGCTATCTGAATCAGGACTGTGTAGTCACAGGCTGTGGCAGGTACCTGGATTATGCACATTCAGCTGTGTAGACACTGACTGTCCTGGTAAGGAACTGGAAGTGGTTCCAAGGAGCTTTTTACGCACTATCACTTTGTATGCTGAAGAGAGGTTATCTAACTCTTCCCCCATCTGGCTGCTATGCAGCCAAATATATCAGGGTCTTGCTATGGGCAAACTAAGCAAATTTTAAGCTTTTTAAAAAAATAATCACCTAATACTTTCATCTCTTGTAGTTTCTTTTTTCCCTGCATACTTCACCACATATTTATCAGGAGCTAGTTTAACAAATTGATGGTGCCAGTGAGAACCCAACTGCTAGCATAAGGACCAAAACACAGCCAGGAAAATAAAAATGCAAACGAATGTTAGGCTGAACTGTAAGAAACAGTTAAGTAGCTATACATCAAATGCATAAATACGATTCAATTTTAAAGGCCCATACATGTTACACCCTCTTTTAGGAGTTTCTCAGAGTAATTTAAAACTATTTGATGTTGTTTCCCGTTTTTCAGTCCTTGTCAAATGTTTATGAGGAGCCCTTGTGGTGCAGTGGTTAAGCACTTGGCTGCTAACCGAAAGGTCAGCAGTTTGAACCCATCAGCTTCTTGGCTGGAAAAAGATGTGGCAGTCTGTTTCCCTAAAGATTTATGGCCTTGGAAACTATGGGGGAAGTTCTATTCTAGTCTGTCCTACAGGGTTACTATGAGTCAGAATTCACTTGACAACAGTGGGTTTTTTGGGTTCATCTGGTTATGGGAGTGGCAATTCTATTGTTAAATCCTATGGGACAGTGCTACTCTGTCCCATAGGGTTGCTATGAGTTAGAATCTATCTAATGGCAATGGGTTTTGTTTTTTTTTTTTTTGGTTTTAAATCTATTGTTGCCACTACACAAGAACAGTGAAGGATGGGATGATTAGCCTGGTTGAAGTCACCCAAGTGTGCTTTAACAAGGCTTCATTTCTAAATTTCAAATTTCAAAATTTGAGACTCTAAGCTTCAAAGTGATAATTTAATGTTTACCTATTATAATAAAAGCCTACATAAACATTTTCTCTTGGAGCTGATGAACTTCTCACATCAATTCTGTGGTCCAAAGTTCCCTACTAAAGCAGCCAAACTTCAGAAAAAGAAGGAAACCAAGGGCAGAATCTTGTTCACCTCAGATTGTATTCAACATATTTTCCTTTTCTTTCTTGAGACAAAGGCTGACCAGAAGAAAGCCTTTTCTGTATTTTGAAGCTGAAGTTTTAGGAAAACTAGACCATTTCAAACTTAGTCCATAAAACTAGTCCCAGGAACAAGCAGGAGACCCAGAGAAATAGTCATTTCTTTTTTGACCTTAATAGCTTATTATTTTAATTAAGTACACAAGATAATGAAAAGCAATCTATGTTCGCAATGAACCAATAAATATGTTAGTAGGGTGAGAAGCGTATTTTAGGGCTGGCTAACACCGTGGTAGAGTAGTGGTTAAGTGCTACAACTGTCAATCACAAGATTGGCAGTTCCAATCTTTCAGGCACTCCTTGGAAACTCTATGGGGTGGTTCTACTCTGTTTATAGGGTCATTGTGAGTCAGAATAGACTCAATGGCAATGTACAGTACAATCTGCTATAGAAGGGTGGCCACAAAGTAGTTGATTTTTATTAAACACCTCCAGTGAGAAGGTACTACACCTCCTAACCAAGAGAGATGTATAGTATCATTGCATATATCATTATAGAGTTGTCTCTGAAACAAATAGCCTAGAAACACTACTCTTTGGTCTGCCTCCAGAGAAACCACGGCAAGGATTACCCCTTCACAAGGTTAGGGAGCAATCATTGCTCTACCTCCTTTTTTTGCCCCAAGTCTTTTCTTGAGATAACTGTGTCTAGTTTCTGCCAATGTCATGTACAACATGAGTGTATGTTCTTTCACTATCACTGTCTTGGACCACTTAATTTTTTTTGAAAAATAATATTAATTTCTAAATTTAAAAATAATCACTTAAATTTAACAGATTACAGCTAATGACCATTTGCCAATTTGGGCATTAAAATGGGAACTCAAATTTAACATAATTTTAACAATGGGCAGCAGAGTATCACTTTCTTAGTCTCATAATGCAGGTGACAATTTCTTTAACTTTTTGAGTAACCTCATCCAATTAAAAGCAGTCCTGGTGGTGCAGTGGTTAAAGTGTTTGGTTGCTAACTGAAAGGCAGGCAGTTCAAATCGACCAGTTGGCCTACAGGAGAAAGATGTGGCAGTTGGCTTCAGAAAAATCATGACTTTGGAAATCTTACAGTGTAGGTCTACTCTGTCCTATAGGATCACTATGAGTTGGAATTGACTTGACTGCAGTAGGTTTTGATCTCATCAAGGACTGGGATTGAGCTTGTAGGAATTAACCCCCTCAAAGACATTTCACATACTGCTACTGAGTGTTATTTGTTACATTCTTTATTTGTGAAGTTTACTTTTTTTTTTTGTAAATACAACTATAGGGCTTGACATTGGTTCCTACTGTTAAATGCCAATTCTTTCAGGTCTACTCTCCCTTTTTGGCTCCCTTTCTTCTTTGCTCAGTTTATTTACTCTAGCAGATAAAAAGAAATTGTGCTTAAGAAATTTTTTTATTATGAAATTGTACTGTGATTACAAAGCAGTGGACAGTCAGGGTGAAAATGAACTTAGTAAACAATGCCATTTAGGAACTGGCTCAGTGTGTATGCTGTGTGGAATCATGCCTGGTAAATTTTGGCAGGAAACGCTGAATAAATATTTATCTTATTTATTTATTTCTCCTACTGAGAACTATAACTATCTAAGACAAGTGGATGCTTAATAATGAAACAGATTTCAGGATTTCTGTTCTATGCAGTGTCCTGCCCATATGGCATGGGGACTGATACAAGTCCCAGCTTCATAATGAAACCAGACACAGTTCACTTCCTTTTTTTTCTTAAACCACCCCCTCACCTGGAGGATGTCTTGAGATGACACAGAGTTAGTCATGTATCACTAAACTGAGATACTGAAGAAAAGGACTGATATTCATTATCATTAACAATAACAGTATGTAAAATATCCTCCTGAGAAGACAGAGAGCATTTGCTTGGGATGTTAAATGTCCCAGTTCAAGCTACTGATCCCTACAGTCTCAAAAAGAGAAAGATGAATTCCAATTCTAGCCCTGTTTCCTATTCTAATCATCATAACAAGGAGAGGTCAAGAATTCCGTCAGAGATGAGTGGACATGGGGCTACACTTACGTGGCTTATTACTGAAAGTGAACAGTCAAAGAAATCACAAAGTACTCTTTGCCTAATCTCCACTCCTATACTTCTGGGAAACAGCTTGACTGTGAGATCACAGATAGAGGTGGCCAATACACACACTGCTTACCAGGTGAGCTCTCTCTTTCCCAAAGTCCAGGGAAGACAGCCAAATGGCTGGGGCAATGGAGAAAGTCCACCATCTTCCCAGCCTTGAACAGTGAAATAAAAAAAATCACAAAACCCACAGAGAAATGCAGAACCTAAGCCTTACGGTCTTAGAGGTATCTAGAACTTTCTTCAGGTTTAGCTATTTTCAACTATCAACCATTTCAATGAGAACACAGGGTTTACCTATCCCACTCTGGGGCTTTCCATAATGCTGCTACTTCTATCAGCAATCAATTACTTTTCTTGAGCTCTGGATCCCATCCTGGTTTTTCACTTAAGAAATTAATTCCTGATTTTGTCTTCACCCTCTTGTGACATCAACTTCTCTCTGTCTTGAACCTTTTCCACTGGCATAAAACATGTTTAATGTCTCCTTAAAATCCTTCTTTGACTCCACATGTTTCTCTAGATACCATCCTATTTCTCTGCCCATGTTTGGAAGGAAAACCCTTGTAAGAGTTGTCTATACTTGCTACCTTTATTTTGTCATTTTCTATTTTGTCCTTAGCCAGTTCTAAGTAGGTTTTTGTGGTACCCCAGAGAAATCACTTTTATCAAAGTCACCAGAAATCTACATCTTTCCAATTCTACACTCACTCCTCTCTTCTCATCTTACATGACTTCTTAGCATCATTTGACATTTTTGCCCATTTCCTCCATGAAGCAATGTCTAGTGACATCAGTGACATCACCCAGTCCTGGCTTGTCATCTGCCTTATCTGTTAATTCTTCTCAGTCTCCTTTGCTGGATCCTCTTGCTCTACATTACCCTGTAAATACCAGCATATCCCAGGGCTCAGTACTTGGGCTCTTCCTCTTCTCTACACTCACTCCTAGGCTTGTGGCTTCAAACACTATCTATATGCTAAACTGAGTTTATCTTGGTGCTGACCTCTCTGATTTCCATACCCAGTTATGTCCTCCATATCTTCATTTGCACACCTTATGTATGTCTCAGATATACTGCTGTTGGTACACGACACCAAGTCAGTTCCAACTCATAGCAAACCTATATACAACAGAACAAAATACTGCCTGGTCTTGTGCTGCCCTCACAATCATTTTTATGCTTGATCCATTGTAGTGGTCACTGTATTAATCCATTTTGTTGAGGGTCTTCCTCTTTTTTCTGACCTTCTACTTTGCCAAGCATGATGTCTTTCTCTAGGGACCGATCCTTCCTGAGAATACTTCAGAGTAAGTGAGATATAGCCTTGCCATCCTTACTTTTAAGAGCATTCTGGATGTACTTCTTCCAAGACCGATTTACCTGTTCTTTTGGCAATTCATGGTGTGTCATTATTTTTTGCCAATATTGTAATTCAAAGGCATCAATTCTTCTTGGGTTTTCCTTCTTCAGTACCCAGCTTTCACATGCATATTAGGTAACTGAAAACATCGTGCTTTGGGTCAGACATACTTTAGTCTTCAGGGTGCATCTTTGCTTTTTAACACTTAAAAAAGTTCTCTTGCAGCAGATTTGCCCAATGCAGTGCACTGACTTATTGACTGCAGTTTGTTTTCTTTATGTTGAGATGTAATCTCAAATGTTACATGGTCAAAATAGAATTCTTATTACCACTTTCTCTCCAACCCTTATTCTCTGCTATCTTTTTCATCACAGTCACTCAGGACAAAAATTTAAAGAGACTCAAAGGCAGTATTCGGACTTCTACTTGTCCTACTTCTAGAACATATTTCCAACTGAACCACTTTTCTTTTGCTCAGTGTTTCTCAAGCAGTTTGGTCCTATGGCTGATTCCTTTACATCTTTAAAAATTAATAAAGGCCCCAAAGAATTTTTGTTTATGGAAGGTATAGATACTACCACATTAGAAATTAAAACATGGGGGGTAGAGTCAAGGCAGTGGACTAAATGCATGTCTCCCTAAATCCCTCTGGAAACCAAGACTTGAAATGATAATTAAATGGAGGCTTCTGGACAACTAGTGAGCCCTGGGATGCAGCATAGGGCCATTAATTTGGACTTCACACCACTGAAGGCAAAACCTCCTCTCTTTCATAGACTCCACTCTTGGAGAGCACAGACTTGCACAGACCGAAGGTAACTCACCATTGTGATTTTTCTTTTTCCTCTGTCTTGCTGGGTGGGCAGAGCTGGGACTTGACTAGCTGCTGGTCTCAGATGCACTGCTGGTGGGACCAGCAAGCGTAACTGCCATGTTGTGACAGCTCAGCTTTGGACTCTATGCATTTCGGCTTCTCTAGCCTATCTTTCTGTCTCTGTTATGTGGTAGCCATACAGACGTGCTTCTGCAGGATGCCATCTTGATCCCCTGGAAAATGGAGAAGCCCAGGCAGAGGCCCCGGCTGGACTTGGTTCCTACGCTGGGAGGTGGTGTCTGCCGGAGGGAGAGTGCTTTTCCAGCAGGTAGGCAGTGTTTTGCCCAGTGTCACCTGGGGCTGGGGCCCAGTGGTGGAGGCTGTTCACTCTGGGCACTTTGGCACTCTTGGCCTCTCTTATCACTGGGAGCCTGGTCTCAGCTGGCTGGCGAGCCTGTGTGGGATGCTATCTTGTTTTGCTGGGAGGTGGAGTCATCCATACAGAAGCCTCAGCTGGACCTAATTCCTGGGCTGGGACGCAGGGCCTACCCAGAAGAGATCACTTTTCCTGCAGAAAAGCAGAATTCTACATGGTATTACCTACAGCTGGGGCCCAACAGCAGAGGCCAGTTGGCCAGTAGCCTTTCTGTATTTTTAGCTAGTTTATAACATCTGGGGTTCAATATAGAGAAGCTTACTTTGTCAGCTGGGAAGAGGGATGTATACACCTGAAAACCTGAATGACTTTGGAAGTTGTCAAATACTTTTTACTTCTCATTTTAAGAAGACCTAGAGAAACAACTGTGGTCCATCTTCACAGCATCTCTCCCAGCCTCTACTGACCCATAAGAAGCCCCAAAAGCAACAAACTTTGGAGAAGACAGTAACCTGGAATTCATTAATGGCTTCAGAAGGCCCCCAGAAGAAACCACCTAAGAACTTTCCAGACAAAGAAGTTTTTCTGAAACTGTCAGAAGGTGAATACAAAAGGGTTATACATAGAGCCCTCCTAGATTTTATACAAAATGCAGCAGAGCAAAATGAAAAAATTAAGCAAGCTGTTTGATCTGATGGAACATCAGTACTAGGAAATCCAACAGATCAAGAACAAAACCAAGGACATAGAAACTTCAATTCAAAGCCAAGGAAACAGAATGGAACAAATGGAAAAGAGAATTTCTGATTTGGAAGACAGAGCCACTGATTCCAGCATCTATGAGGAGAAATCAGAAAATAGAAACAAGAAAAATGAAGAAGCATTAAGAAGCATGTGGAACTCTATTAAGAAGAACAATCTATGATTAATTGGAGTTCCTGAACGGGGCAAGACACCTGATAACACAGAGAGTGTTGTTGCTGAGCTACTGACAGAAAACTTCCCAGAAATTAAGAAATAAGAGAATATAGATATCCAAGATATGTGTGGAACATCACTCAATATAGATTTCAATAGAAAGACTCCAAGACATATTATAATCAAGCTCAACAAAATGAAACATAAGCAGAAACTCTTAAAGGTAGCAAGATTCAAAGCAAAGCTAACATTTAGAGGGAAACCCCTCTAGGCTTTTGTCAGATTTCTCAGCTGAAACCATGCTGGCACTGACACAGTGGCATGACACATTCAAAGCCTTGAAGGAGAAGAACTTCCAACCAAGAATTATATATCCTGAAAAACTAACTTTCAAATATGGAAATGAAATTAAGACACTCGCAGATAAACAGAAATTCAGAGACTTTGTAAAAACGAAACCAAACCTACAAGAAATACTGAAAGAATCTCTTGGCTTGGAAGAACAAAACCGTTAACTTTATATTTTAGAAGGACACATTATCCAGAATCCTACTTAGTTAGGGAAGGCTCCAAACTCAATCAAAGCTGTAATAGTGAAAGAAATGATCTAGTGATCATATCACGTAAACTATGATATCATTGTATTAAAAAGAGGGATGTACTACAGTTGTTACAGTCCTTCCAGATGGAGAGGAAGTTGACAAGACTGGTAGCAATCAAATTTGAGTTTATATATGTTTATTAAGCAGGATCATAGGGCCAGCCATAAAGCACAATAAAGAAGCAACATACCATATCAAGAAATGTAAAACAGGAGTTCCAACAATCACAAAACTAACCCTGAAAAAGGTGAAAAATCAACTCATAAAGAAGGTTGCAGAACAGATTAATAAGAACAACAGAGAAAACATCAACACAAAAATAAAAATATCAATGGCAGCACTGCACACATACCTATCAATAATTACATTGAATGTGAATGGACTGAATGCTCCAGTAAAGAGACATCGAGTGACATCTTGGATCAAAAAACATGACCCATCTATATGTTGCCTGCAAGAAACTTACCTTAGACTTAAAGATAGGAACTGAAAATTAAACAAGGGAAGAATATGTATCAAGCTAACAATGAACAAAGAAGAGCAGGTATGGCAATTCTAATCTCAGATAAAATCAATTTTAATGTAAAATCCACCATCGTGGGCAAGGATGGACACTATTTCTTGCTGAAAACTTCAATACACAAACAGGACTTAACAATATTAAATATTTATGCACCTAATATTAGACCACCTAAATATGTCAAAGAAACACTGACTACCTCAAAAAGGAGACAGATCACTCAAGAATAATAGTAGGAGACTTCAACACTCCACTCTAGACACTCCAATATTGGACAGATCGTCTAGAAAAAAGCTCAATAAAGACACAGAAGACCTTATTGCCACAATTAACCAACTAGATCTCATAGACAAATACAGAACTTTCTACCCATCAGCAGACAACTACACCTTCTTCTCCAGTGCACATGGAACATTCTCCAGAATAGAACATGTGTTAGGACATAAAGAAATTCTCAGCAAAATCCATACCACTGAATTAATGCAAAGCATATTCTCACATCATAAAGCCATAAAAATAAAAATCAATAGCTGAAAAAACATAGATAGAAAGTAGAATTCATAGAAACCGAACAACACCTTGCTCAAAAAACCATGGGTTATAGAAGAAATCAAGGACGAAACAAATTTATGGATTCAAATGAGAACAAAAACACTTCCTACCAGAACCTAAGGGACACAGCCAAAACAGTGCTCAGAGATCTGTTTATCTCCATAAATGCACACATCTGGAAGGAAGAAAGAAACCAAATCAAAGAACTGACTCCACAGCTTGAACAAGCAGAGAGAGAACAACAGAGGAACTCCTCAGGCACCAGAAGGAAATAGATCATAAAGACTAGAGCAGAACTAAATGAATTAGAGAACAGAAGAACAATTGAAAAAATTGAAAAGACCAAAAGGTGGTTTTTTGAAAAGATCCACAAAATTGACAAACCATTGGCTAAACTTACTAAAGAAAAACAGGAAAGGAAACAAATAACCCAAATTAGAAATGAGAGGGGAGTGATCACAACAGATCCAACAGAAATAAAAACTATCATAGCCAAATACTATGGAAGACTGTATTCTAACAAATTTGAAAACCTAGAGGAAATGGACAAATTCCTGGATTCATGTCACCTACCTGAATTATCATAAGGTGAAGCAGAACAACTTAATAAACCTATCACAAAGGAAGAGATTGAAAAAGTCATAAAAAAAACTGCCAGCTTAAAAAAGCCTGGGTCCAGATAGCTTCACCACAGAAGTCTATCAAGCTTTTAGGGAAGAGTTATTTCCAATACTACTAAGACTATTTCACAGAACAGAAAGGGATGGAATACTCCCAAATTCATTGTACGAAGCCAGCATAACCCTGATACCAAAGCCAGGGAAGCCAGCCAAGTGCCGTCGAGTCGGATCCGACTCATGGCGACCCTAAAGACCCAACAAAAAAGAAGAACTACAGACTCCTATCACTCATGAATCTAGATGCAAAAATCTTCAACAGAATTCTTGCCAATACAATACAACAACATATCAAAAAATAATCCATCATGACCAAGTTGGATTCATACCAGGGATGCAAGGCTGGGTCAACATCAGAAAAACAATTAATGTGATCAACCATACAAATATCACAAAAGACAAGAATCACCTGATCTTGTCTATTGATGCATAAAAGGCATTTGATAAAGTCCAACACCCACTCATGCTAAAAACTCTCAGCAAAACAGGAATAGATGGCCAATTCCTCAATACAGGAAGGGCCATTTATACAAAGCCAACTGCCTACATCATCCTGAATGGTGAGAGACTGAAGGAGTTTCCCTTGAGAACAGGAACTAGACAAGGATGCCCACTCTCATCTCTCCTATTCAACATTGTGCTAGACGTTCTAGCCAGAGGAGTTAGATAAGACCAAGGAATAAAGGGCATCTTCATCGGCAAAGAAGGACTAAAAATCTTCCTATTTGCAGATGATATGATTGTATATACAGAGAATCCCAAAGAATCCATAAGGAAACTACTCCAATTGATAGAAGAGTTCGCCAAGTCTCAGAATACAAGATAAACATAAGTAAATCAGTAGGATTCCTTCATATCAGCAACAAGATTATTAAGGAAGCAATCCCCAAGTCTGTACAATTTACTATAGTTCCAAAGAAGATAAAGTACCCAGGAATAAATTTAACCAGAAAAATAACACACCTTTACAAAGAGAACTACAAACCCTTACTACAAGAAGCTAAGAGAGACTTACATAAGTGGAGAAACCTACCCTGCTCATGGATAGGAAGACTTAACATTGTGAAAATCTCTACTTTACCCAAAGCAGCCTACTTGTACAACGCAATCTCAATACAAGTTCCAGTGACATTTTTTTTATGAGATGGAGGAACAAATCACCAACTTTTGTCTGGAAAGGGAAGAAGCCCTGGATAAGTAAAGCACTACTGAAGAAGAACACACTGGGAGGCCTCTCATTACCTGACCTTAGAACCTATTATACTGTCACAGTAGTCAAAACAGCCTGACACTGGTACAAAAACAGATAGATGAGTGGAACAGAATCAAGACCCCAGAGATGACATCATCTGCCTATGAACAGTTGATATTTGACAAAGGCCCTAAGATATTAAACTGGGGTAAAAACAATCTCTTCCACAAATAGTACTGGCAAAATTGGATATCCATCTGCAATAAATTGAAACATGACCCATATCTTACACCTTATACAAAAACCAACTCCAGCTGGATAAAAGACCTAAATATCAAATCTAAAATGATAAAGCACATCCAAGAAAAAGTAGGAACAACAACGGAAGGTTTAATACACAATGTAGACAGACTTCAAAATGTGTTAAACAAACCACAATCATGAGAACAGAAAATAGATAAGAATCAAACACTTTTGCTCATCCAAAGACTGTATTAATAGAATTAAAAGGCCACCTACAGAATGGGAAAAAATATTTGGCAACTCTATGTCAGACCAACGCCTGATCTCCATAAGGTACTACAAAATATCAAAAAGAAAAAGATAAACCATCCAATTAAGTGATGCACAAAGGAGATAGACAGATACTTCTCTAAAGAGGAGATCCAGGCAGCCAAAAAACACATGCAGATATGCTTATGATCATTAGCTATTAAAGAAATTCACATCAAAACGACAAAGAGATATTATCTCACCAACAAGGTTGGCCATGGTCCAAAAAACACAAAACAACAAATGCTGGAAAGGCTGTGAGGAGACTGGAACTCTCCTACACTGTTGGTGGGATTGCAAAATGGTGCAGCCTCTTTGGAAAGCAATCTGGCATTTCCTTAGAAAGTTGGATCTATATATACCATTGGACCCAGTAATTTCACTGCTTGGAATATACTCTACAGAATCAAGGCCATTCACACCAACTGATACATGCATACGAATGTTCACTGCAGCACAGTCCACAAACAGCAAAAAGAAGGAATCAACCGAGATGCTCAACAATAGAGGTAGGGATAGCTAAACTACGGTATACATACTCAATGGAACACTACGCAATGATAAAGAACAACGATGATTGCAGGAAACACTTCTTAACCTGGTTTGAACTGGAGAACATTACACTGAGTGAAAGTAGTGAGCGACAAAAGGACAAATATTGTATGAGACCTCTACGATAAGAACTTAAAAAGACTCATGCATAGAAGAAAAGACTCTCTGACGGCTGCAAGAGTGGGGAGGGAGGGAGGGTGAGGAGGGAAGGTTTAGATTAGATAGTTAATAGAAATTTGGTTGGGTGAAATCGGTGACAGCACACATTAGAAATAAGATCAATAGTAACTGGACTTCAACACAACTTGAGTACTCCTCCCATCCTAACCCAATATTGCGAGGACAGAGTAGCTGGGGTGGGGAGCTGGGGACCATGCTCTCAGGCGAAACTGAGGCCAACTGGCACAGCTAGCGTTCTGCTGATGAGGACTCTCTGCACCCCACATCGGTGAGTGGCATCTGGGGTCTTAAAATCTGCCAAGCTGCCATCTGAGGGTACAGTAAATGGTCCCAACTCAACAGGAATGGATGATCATTGAGGACAAGAACGACATGGGGAAAAGAGAAACCAGAAGACAGAGAGACCTGTGTGAGTGGGTCTCCACATCAACTCGTGACCAGAAGAACCGGATGGTGCCCGGCCACCACCAGTGATAGCTACAATGGAGCTCACAAAGTGGAGTCTCACTGGCAACAAGAGAATAAATAGGGGTGCACCCTGAGATCTCCAATAAAAGACTGCTATTGATGGTCCAGGGGCTTCGGTGTTCCCCTGGGAGCATGGCACCTGGCCCTGATGCTGCCCTTGTTAATAAATCATAATGAAAGTCAAATTTTCGGACAGCAATGGATTGGACTTGGTGATGCAGAGTGACCGTATCTTGTGGGAATTTTATGGTTCTGTGGATCTACAGGATGTCATCCAGCTGACCTCTTGCTGGAGGAAGGGGAGTGGGTGGAGAGGAGGGGAAAGGAGACTGTTGGGAGGATAAGACATGTATGGAGCAGAGAGGAGGGCTGTGCTGTCACCGGGCAGGGAGAGCAGTGGGAGCTGCATACGGGTGGGCATGTGAATTTTTATGGGAATGTACATTTTCATTCAATCATAATAAGAAAAAGAAGAAATTAAAACACATTTAAAAATTATAAAATTCATTTTATTTAGAATAAAATGGTTCATGTTAATATATTTTATGAAAAATAACTATATCTCCTAAAGCGAGAGAGACAAATGACATGCTTTTTCATAAATCTCTTTAGTTTTACATTTTTGCAATCTCTTCAATGGTATAATAGAGTACCATTAAATTGTTGTATCTGCTTCACCATTCAATTGGTTACATTGGTCTATCTTGTCCTCTATCTTTTACCCATACATGACTTTCTAACAGCACACATTGGTTACCTGGAAATTATAAAAATCTTCTAAATGTTGACATACTTCATTTTTAATATCAAAAGATCTTTAAAGTTACCATTAATTTCATTAGTAAAAACTCTATAAGCATTATTAGAAAGCTATTAAGCTTATGGTGGCAGGTACATATTTTCCAAAGTTCTAATTTTTGTTTGAAGCTTAAACTTTATCATTGGTAATAAATCCTGTCAGTTGTTTTCCTTGAAGCGTCAGGCCCACTTCATTCATTTTTTGGGAAAAATGCCTGTTAAATAAATACATAAGTCTGAATATCTAGAGTTTGCCAGTTGTTGTTTCACGAAAAATGTGCTTCATGAAAAAAAGGCAACTATTTTAGTTGGTAATGCAAAGCATTGTACAAGTGCTTTCCCTTGAGACAACCGTCATGCTTTTGTAAACAGTGGAAGTGCTTTACCCTTACTTCTCATTTTGTCACAAAATATTAAAACATGTCAAAGGTTGAGATTTAATAAAAATAACTTTTACTGCATAATTAAAGACCTCCTTAAATGAAATTGGCATTTTGTTTTACTGGGAGTGTGGTGATGAATCATACAATGATTACTAGTGTAGCTGGGTGTCATTAAATTGGTTTAGGCTATGGCACCAGTAGTTTCATACCTCATTCCATGTGCACCAACAGTGCACACATCAGGACATTGTAAAAGGCAAACAGTATCTTGGTATTATTATGAAAGAAAAAAAGAGTTTTTACTGCATGTTCCTGAAATGGTCTTGGCAACTCACAAGAATCCACAGGCCACTCTTTGAGAGCTGTGGTACTAGCTCTACTTCTTTTCTTAGGCCACTTAAATCTCTCTTCTGGACTTGAAAAGTCTTCACACTGGTCTTTGTACTTTGATTTTTGTGTTTTCCAAAGCCCTTCTCCACAGAGCAGCCAGAGTAATCTTTTAAAAATATACATCATATCACATAGCTTTCTTGTTTGAAACCCTCTACTTTAGACTTCCCATGGCTCTTAGGACAGAATCTGGTATCTTTACCTAGGCCTCCAAGGCCCTTCCCCTCTGCTTGTTCAAACTTGTCCTCCCTTGTTCACCTTCTCCAGCCACTATGGCTTGCCTGCCATGCCTCAAAACATGTTCTTCTGCTTCAGCACTTTAATGTTTTCTTTTGTCTTAGTCTGGAAGGCTCTTCCCTTAGATTTTAGCATGGCAGCTTCCTTCTTGGCATTTAGGTCTTATCTCCCATGTCAAGCCTTCCCTGATCTCCTTATGCACAGTCACCAGCCTCTTTACTACGCTGCTCTATTTTATTCATCTTTCTCTGTAATTATCCTGTTTATTAACTTGGTTGCAAGTTTACAGCCTGTCTCCCTGAAACAGAAAGTAAATTCCACAAGCGGAGGAATTTTGTTTCTTGTGATATATCATTTCCTTATCACCTTGGATGATAATCATAATACAAGAGGTAATTAATATTAGTTGAATGGATGGAATGGGAGAATGCATGAATGACAGTGTGTGGTATGACATTATGTTGGACAGCACTCTGTTCACTGAAAGACATTATAAACACATAAGGTAAGAGAACTAACATGTCACAACTTAATTTCCTTTCCTAATATACATTATGCCCATTGAAACTAGCCATAGGGGGCCTTACTACTCCTTCTCTAGCCTCATCTTTGCCACTCTTTCCTCCCTGCTCTTTCCACTCTTCCTCCAGCCATCTCGAGCTTCAGTTTTCTGAAATCACCAGCACTTTCACTTCGGGAATTCAGAGAGGGTATTCTTCTTCTGTTCCCCATCACCTAGCTAGCCTATCCTTCAGGTACAGTTAGAGAGTGCTTCCCTCAGGAGCCTTTTCTGACTTACACATCTGGGTTCCAGTTGGCATTGAGTTGCTTCTGACTCACAGTGTATCAGAGTAGAAGTAAGCTCCATAAGGTTTTCAATAGCTGATTTTGCAGAATTAGATCACCAAGGCTTCCTCCCAAGGTGCCTCTGGGTAAACTTGAACCTCCAACCTTTCTATTAACAGACAATTTCATTAAGTATTTACACCACTCAGGCACTCCTGCATCTGAATTAGGTTGCTTCTTTAATCTGCAGCATCCTACACTTCCACTATAACAGCTTTTGTCATTTCTGTTAAGAATGCTCATTTTTCTATCTCCTTTACCTGCCTGTAAACTCATTAAAGATTCCCTACTCTCATGTCCATCAGTGTCTAGCACCTAGCATATTACTTAAGGCACCATAAATACTCAACAATAATTATTGAATTAAAAAAAATGAACTAATGCATGAATTCCATCAAAGACAAAAGAGATGTAATTGTACAGTGTATGTAGGTGTGTGTGCTTAGCTTTGATTTTTTTTCCCTTAATGTCTTTTTATTCTTCCAAATCTCTGAACTTGATTTTCAGCAGTCTTATTTTAGCTGTCTAGCCTTTATTTTTATTTTGAATCAGCACACATGTTAACTATAAAACCTCCTTTAACTTCAGAAGGGGGAAGGAGGAGAATCACCACCAGTGTTAGCGCAAGGTTAATTCCTATAGGAGGAGGTCAAACATACCTCCACCCTCCAATCTTTCCACCAGTTCTGACACACCAGCTTTTCCTCCCACAGCCCTCCCTATTAGGTTCAATATTTTTTTACAGTTGCCACGTGGAATTCAAAGATAATACTCATGATTATGGGGTTTATTAGAGAAATAGCACGTTATAACTCAGGATCAAGGATTTTAGTCAGGACAAAGGGTCATTGGTTAGGACAGCTTCTCAGCCATGCCTGCAGGTAAGCCCCTTTCTCAGCCCCTGTACCCCTTCCCTCTTCAGACAAGTGTTACAAAGATTTTTGGCTCTGCCTAGAGGTACCCTACTCCACCGATAAGACTTGGCCTGAAGGCACTCAGCTCTCGCACTCAGTGAAGGTGTGAGCCTAGCTCTCCAAGTGCCTTGGGGTATCCCACCCTGCCAGCAAGCATCCTGCCTAGAGGTGTTCAGTTCTCTTGCTCTGTAGGTTGGGAAACCCACTGTGCTGTCTCTTGCCAACTCCTGGTTTTGCTGCTGCTGTTTCTCTACGGCTGCTTCTTGCCATCTCTGGAGTTACAGCACTCTCTGGCTGTCTCTGGGTCTAAGAGGTTGGTAAGCACAGGGATCCTGGATCCAAAGGATATATTCCACTCCTAGCTCTCTTTTCTCGGTGGTAGTAAGGTCCCCACTTTCCACGTCTGAGATGGCTCATCTTAACCCAACTGCGGATGGCAAAACTGACCAATCCCCTCATAAGCATTCCATATGCCTTATTTGCATAGTCTTATACCCACAAATGTATGATGCACCTTCTTTACGATATTAGCAAGTTGTACAATCCTCCTGGTGGGCTATAACATCTTACTTGCATAGTCTCACCCAGTCATTTTGTGGAAGTTATAAGGCCATGGAGATAAAGGCTGTATAAAAGCCCTCCATCTCATTGCAATAAATCTCTCCCTTATTTTGTGTTTCATATATACCAAGTAAGAATAAACAACTGTTCTTTATCTTATCTATATCTAGACTCTTCTAAACTCTTTTTCACCTACACTTCATTCTCTTTCACTCCTTGTTTACAGCATCTAAAGTTATATATTAAGATATTCAATAGCATTTATACTGAATATAAATTTTATGATCGACTATAGTTTCATTTATTATGTGGTTATGTCTAAAGACATTTACACCTAAAAGACTGCAAGTTTCATTAGAGAGATTACAACTTAAGCTAATAAACTTTAAAACAAAGCATTGTCTGTGGATATTTTCCAGGAGTCATGCTAAACCAGAGAACCTGGAAAACCACCTACTGATTTTCCTAAGGGAATAGGGAAAGTGAATTCATACAGCTGACTTAGTAGCTGACTTTTTCTCCTATGGATAATACAGACAAGATGAAAAAATCATAATATTCAATGAATCAGTCACTCTTTCAAGCAATTGAATTTCAAGTTACAAAAATTTCTCTTCAGTTTTCTAGGATCCTACATCACAAGTACTTCACTTTCCACTGAAAGCATTTATGCCTTTGAAAGATCTAGCCCTGCAGCTGATTAAGAGTTTGATAAATAATTTCATTGTATTTGTATTTACCTAAGAGCTGGAGTTAGAAAACCAAAAGGGAAGAACACACTCAGCACTTTTCAAGCTAAAATAACTGAAGAAAAAATTCAAGTTGGAAACATTTGCTTGTCTATGCCAAGAAATTTGGAAGACTGTTACCTGGCCTGTTTTGTTCTGTTGTACACAGGGCTGCTATGAATCAAAATCAACATGATGGTATCTAACACCACCATCACCACTGTGTACACACACTTCCACACCCACACCCACACACCCACCAACAGTCTCTCCTTCTCAACTTTGTTTTCCCAATTAGTAGCTTTCCTATCAACTCTTTTCATCCTTGTTACTTGGCTGCTGTGCCAATTTAGTCTCATTTTGTTTTGTGGGCCTGTCTAATCTTTTGCTGAATGGTGAACCTCAGAAGTGACTTTGGTACACAGCTATAAGGGTGTCTGGAGGTCATATTCTCAGGGTTTCTGCAATCTCTGTCAGACCAGTAAATCCAATCCTTTTTTTTTTTTGGTCAGTTACAATTTTGTTCTGCATTTTTCTCTAGCTCTGTCTAGAATTCCCTATTGAGATCACTGCCAGAGAAATCAATAGTGGTAGCCTGGCACCATCTAGTTGTGCTGGACTTAGTCTGATGGAGGCTGTGGTAGCTGTGGTCTACTAGCCCTCTGGACTAATTTTTGTGTCTCAGTTTTCTTCATTCTCCTGTGCTCCAAATGGGATAAGACCAGTGGAGTATATTAGATGGCCACTCACATGCCAAAGTAGAAGGCAGAGTAGTCATGCTAATAGAGCAGGATGTTCCCCAAGACTATGGTTCTCATAGCCCCTGGCCTAGTAATTTGGTCCCTCAGGAAGTCTGAATGTGTCAAGAATAGTATCTTCAACTGTGCTAGGACAATTAGATCTCTACATGCAAAAGCATGTGATCCACACCTCTTACCACACATGAAGATTAATTCAAAATGCAAACCACATAAAAGAACTAAAACCATAAAACTTTTAGAAGAAAATATAGGGGTAAATATTCATTTGACAATGAATTCTTAGATATAGGCACCAAAAGCATGAGCAACAATAAAGGAAATAAAGTAGACATCAAAATTAAAATTGTCTGTGCTTCAAAGGAGTTTGTCAAGAAAGTGAAGAAATTGCCTACAAAATGGGAGAAATATTTGGTCACCATATATCTGATAAGGGTTTAATGTACAGAATATATAAAAAAAATCCTACAGGTTCACCCAGGAGCATGGCCCCTAGACCTGATGCTGCCCTTGTCCATAAATCATTACTGAGGTCAACTCTTTGGACAGAAATGGATTGGACTCGGGGAAACAGAGTGACCATACTGTGTGTGCACTTTATGGTTCTATGCATCTATAGGATGCCATCCTACTGGCCTCTTACTAGAGAAGAGAGGAGAGGATGGAGAGGAGACGACAGGAGATTGTTAAGAGGTTATGACATGTATAGAACAGAAAGGAGGAGTGTCTGTCACCAGGCAAGGACAGCAGAGGGAGCCGCAGATAGGTGGGCACACAAATTTAAATTGGATTGTACACTTTCACTCAATCACACACACACACACAAAATCCTACAATTCCACAACAAATACAACAGCTCAATTTAAAAATGGGTGAAGGACCGGAACAGACATTTTTCCAAAGAAGATATACAAATGGTCAATAAGCAAGTGAGAAGTTCTCAACATCAATTATTACCAAAAAAACTCCAAAAAACAAACAAATTAAAAAACTCAAACCCATTGCCATCAAGTTGATTTCAACTCACAGTGACCCTACACTACAGAGCAGAATGGCCCCAGTAGGGTTTCCAAGAAGCAGCCAGCAGATTCAACAGTGGATTCAAACTGCTGACATTTTGGTTAGCTGCTGTAGATCTTAACTGCTGCACTACCAGGGCTCCCAATTAATCACTAGGGAAACACAAATCAAAACCACAGTGAGGTACCAATTCACACCCACTAGCATGGCTCACATTCACGGGAACACTAGAAAATGAAAAAGAGAGTGTCATGGATTGAATTGTGTCCCTCTGAAAATGTGTGTAGCAATTTGGCCAGACCACGATTCTTGATATTACATGATGTTCTATATTCTGTAACGCTGCCTTTGTGATGTTAAAGAGGGATGATGGGTGGCAGCTGTGTAGGTAGGGCAGGATTCAATGTGTAAGAATGTATTATTTCTTGAGGCAGTTTCTTTAGATACACAAGAAAGAAGCTAGCAGAGAGCTGGGTACCACATATCACCAAGAAGTAGCGCCAGGAGCAGAATGTGTCCCTTGGAAAGGACTTGGGGTCCCTGTGCCTCAGAAGCTCCTAGTCCAGGGTAAGACTGATGACAAGAATCTTCCTCCAGAGCCAACAGAGAACAACTTCTGGAGCTGAATTTGGACTTTTAGCTTCCTGGACTGTGACAATAAAATGTTCTCTTTGTTAAAGCCATCCACTTGTGGCATTTCCATTATAGCAGCACTAGATGACTAAGACAGGGAGACTCCAGAAGAACTGATGGATTTGAATTACAGTATTGGCAAAGAAGACAGAACATACTATGGACTGCCAAACAAATGTGTCTTGGGAGAAGTACAGCCAGAATGCTCCTTAGAAGTGAGGATGATGAGATTTTATCTCACTTGTTTTGGACACATTATCAGGAAGAACAAATCCCTGGAAAAGGACACCATGCTTGGTAAAACAGAAGGTCAGTGAAAAAGAGGAAGACCTTTAACGAGACAGACTGACATAGCAGTTGCAACAATGGAATCAAACACACCAATGATTGTGACAGTGGAGCAGGAATGAGTAACATTTCATTCTCTTATATATCGAGTCACTATGGCTGAAATTAAAACAGTGTCCTGTTCTACCCTGGCCCCTAGGGTCGCCATGAGTCGGATCCAACTCGACGGCACTTGGCTTGGCTGTAACAACAGGGTGGCTATTATCAGAAACCAGAAAATAACAAGTATTCACAAGGATGTGGATAAACTGAAATATTCATTCATTGCTGGTTGGAATGTAAAATGGTACAGCCTCTGTGGAAAATAATTTGGCATTTCTTCAAAGAGCTTTACATAGACTCATCATATGATAATTACTATATGACCAAACAATTTCATTCCTATGAATATACCCCAAAGACTTGACGGCTGAAATACATACTGAAATACATACTTGTACGCCAGTGTTCATTGCAGCGTTATACACAATATCCAAAGGAAGGAAACAACCCAAGTGTTCATCAACAGACAAATTAGCAGTCACTAAATGTATAAATAAAAGGTGATAAATACATACAATAGAGTATTATTCAGCCATGATGAAACATGATGTTCTGACATATGCTACAACATGGATGGACTTCTCAGTAATTATGCTGAGTAAAATTAGACACAAAAGATCAAATATGTCATGATCCCCCGTATATGAAATATTTGGAACAGGCAACTGCATAGAGACCAGAGACAGTAGGGAGTGGGGATTTATTCCTTAAGGGGCATGGTGTTTCTATTTGGGGTAATAGACCACCTTTGGAAATGGACAGTGGTGATGGTTGCACAAGATGGTAAATGTAACTGATGTTACTGAATAGTAGACATACAATGGTTGAAATGGCAAATGCTTTATTACATGCATATATTATGACAATTAAGAAAACAAAAGAGTTAGAAGGTCTGGTTTTAAGTACAGCTCTCTTACTTCCTGTGTCGGCCATGACATGCATTCATCCATGTCTGCCAGGTGCCGGGGTATCAATGAACAAACAAGTATGACTCTCACAAGCTTATTCATTAAGGTCTCAATAATACCCTAAAAACGAGGGGAGAATCCCAAAGCTGCCAAGAAATTGAAACCATAAATCACAATAGAAAGTCCATAAAGGTTATTACTCTCATTGAACAAACGGTCTTTGGGTCTGTTTTTTAATCCATAGAATGGGAATTGAAATATCTGCTTTCCATGTGACTGACTACCTTTGTTTGGCCTTTGTTGCCATGGTCTTGTAACTCCCACCCAGGTGATGAAGCAGGACTGTGTGAAAGGGTTGCTATGAGTCAGAATTGACTTGACAGCAGTGGGTTGCTTTTTTTTTTTTTTTTTTAGGTGTGATAGAGTAAGTGCAGCCTACCAAGGGAACTGGTCAGTTTTGCCTTAAAAGATAGCACAGAGAAGGATTCTACCACCACCAAAGACGTAGTGGCAAGAGTGGAGAATGGATCCTTAGGACCCGGGATTCCTGCACTGAGAAGCTCCTGGAAGAAAAAGATCAAGCAGAAGACAGCAAGTTTTGAAGACAGTGAGCAGCAGTAGTAGAAGAGACTTGGTAGCACGCACCAAGCAGCAGGAGATGGCATATTTGGGATTCCCAGCTGCGGAGACAGAAAACTGAGTGCCTTTGGTGAGAGGTCTAGGGCTAGGAACAAGTGTGAATGTCAACGCAGTTGGGAAGGAGCTGTCCCGAGGGAAGAATGGCATCTTGAGTATCCTTATGCCTGAATTGTAACTGTTACTTCCCTAATAAATCCCATAATTGTTAAGTATGGCCTGCACATTCTGTGTGGCCACTGCAATGAATTATCAATCCCTAAAGAGAAGAGGAGAGTGCTGTGGGAGGGCTGTTGGTATCAGAATTAGGAAAGATGATGAAGACAGGAGGCCTGTCTGTTCTCTACTTCATGGGAATCAGCCTGGAAGTGTTGATCCTGATTCTCCTTTCCTTTTATGAAGTTAGAGGATGTCAGGCACTGCTCCTATGTCATTATTACAGGGCCAGACTCTGAGCACTCAATGATGTGTGAAAGCAGATTTCAAATAGAAAAACAAAAATCCAAAAAAATGTAAAAATCTACCTTACCAAAACAAACCTTACAGAAATGAGTTCTCTTACGCTTAAGGTTCTCAGAATGGAGCCCACCTATTTCACAAGTGTCTTCACTGATGAGCTTATTGGTCTTTTCAAAGAAACCAAATATTTTTACAAGTCTAAGCCTCCTTCAAATATCTTGTTAACAGATCTTAATGTCCCTAAGTAGGTCCCCATGTTTGGTAGAATCTTTGAAACCATTTAAGGCTATTTGCTCTTTTTTGTTGTTACTAGTTGCCACTGAGTTGATTCTGATTCACAGCAACCCCAAGTGTACATAGTAGAACTGTTCCACAGGGTTTTCAAGGTGGTGATCTTCCAGAAGCAGATCACTAGGCCTGTTTTGCAGGGCACATCTGCATGGTTTTAAACTACCTTTTGGGTAGTGGTCAAGTGCTTAACTGTTTGCACCACACAGGGACTGCTTTAAGATTATCTGCTTTCTGAACAGGTTTATTTACCTATCAGCTTCCTGGCTTGGTTCAGAACATATACAGTACCACATACACATTAACTGATAGCCCTTAATAGACTAGGTAGATCAATCATTTTCTTGTATCATCTCTATGAAATATCCTCACTGACATCCACGGTCAAATGAATAATGGAGGCTAGTAGGATACTCCCTGGTACCCATGCAGCACGTCTTTTCCCTCCGGATGAGCAGCATGTTGAAACAGCTCATGCCAAGTGTACTTACTATTGTAATCACATAATTTAATTAAATTTGTAATTTGTAATATTGGCTGATGAAATACAAGTGTGAAAATAATGTTATTTTTATAAAAAGTCAGCAAAATAGAAAACTTCTTTCGAAAGAAGCAACTCACTGTAGAAAATTTGCTATTAAATTAGGTATGAATAAGACAACTGTCAGTAGTTCAAATTCACCAGGTGCTCCTTGGATACTCATGGAGCAGTTCTACTCTGGCCTCTAGGGTCACCATAAGTCGGATCCGACTTGACAGCAAAACCACTGTGAAAGATTAGAGGAAAACTGTAAAAAACTTAGTGACTTTACTCTCATGTTATATTACAAGTGTCTTTAAAATGTTTACACTTTCCAGAGACTGAAAGTGGAAACCATGCAATAATGTGAATGAAAGATGATGCAGAAACTCATTCGGCAGTTCCAAACTCCAAGAAAAAGTGGTGCATTCACCTCAAAAGACAGGCAAATGACTGCTCATTTGTAGTTTTAAGTTAAAAACATTATTTAGGCTATGCTTGTATCTTTTTTCTTTTCTTTTAAAATGATTTTCTCTTTAACTGATTTTTCAACTAACCAGAAAACATCCAACTCTAGTTAGGTACCTTAATAACAACCAGCCATGAATCAGGGCACCTATAAGTAGCTGGGGTTACTTTTTTTGCTCTTTCTGATTTTTATTTTCTAACTCTTTTCACTAGTTATGAATTGATGGTGAGACTTTGTCTCACATACTTTGGACATGTTATCAGAAGGAATCAGTCTCCGGAGGAGGACATCATGCTTGGTAAAGCAGAGAGCTAGTGAAAAGAGGAAGATCCTCGACGAGATGGATTGACACAACATGGACTCAAACATAGCAATGATGGTGACAATGTTGCAGACCCAGGAAGCGCTGCATTCTGTTGCACATAAGGTCATTATGAGTAGGAACCAACTCAAGGCCATATAACAATAATATATAAATTTCAGGTATTCTGGAGCAACCTTTCTACATTTAAGGAAAGAGAGGTCAAATTATTTTACTCATGAGCTGCTTGAGTATTTAGTAATTTTGCCTTTTGTCCCCTATTTGTGATGTAAGTGTACATACTTATTTGTAAGGCTGGCTTATTTGGATTTCAATTAACATTGAACCCTCAACATAACAAAGGCTGGAGCTTTCCAGTGTAAAAGTTGATTAGGAGGTATCAGATCCCTACCCTATGAGAACAAGGTTTCTGTTTACTACTCTCCATGTTGGACTACACAATAAATAAGGTAAGCATGGTTTACTTTTGCTTAATTACTAATCAGTAGTGAATAATTTTACATTTTTTCCACCACATCAAAGATTCTGCTTCTAGGCATGGCTTGTACCTCTCTCCTTCCCAACCCCACAGTACCTTTATACAACACCTTCTTTTCAAATTTACAATCCCTGACAGGGACGAAGTACTTGTAAGCAAGATAAGCATGGGCTTACTTCTGCTAACTAATCTGTAGTGAGCAGTTTCACATATTTTTCACAACATGATATATGAAACTGTTCTTTAAAGATTAGTAAGTAAGCACAAGTATGCCTGTGCTTACCTTGATTATTGGATAATCTGCCCCTGACTAATCTGGTTCTCCTCCCATGTATTTTGGGAAATGACACAGTCCAGGCAAAGCACACCATGGGCCAAATGTACATCTCTGCCTGGGCCAAAGGGACTTCACTGGGGATGCCCGGAGGTTGTGCATGACCAGATATTAGCAAAAGCATTTTTGAGAAACCTCTTACTCAACTAAAAATACCCACTGTGAGAAACCTTTAACATGTACCAAACAAGTATCAGGCCACTAAAACACTAAAAAAGTTAGGTTTGTGTTAGTCTCAGTATCAAACACAGCTCTCCCTCTCTTACCACCACAATAAAAACAACCAAAAAAGTTTTACAGGAAAGTCCTGGCTGAAAGCAATAAGATGGATACACAGCTAGAATCTTTTTAGCCTTTATCTTTCTGCTGGCTGGGCCAGAAGGAAAGTAGTTCCGGAACCTGTTTAAGGTACAGCTGAATACAGTAAATAGGCTAGTCATATTTTCTGAAATTTCTACTGAGACATTAGTTGTCCTCCTCAGTAAACATGTGTATAATTTCCACATCCAGGAACAGCTTGGACAAGCAAAGAATATTATGACACAGTTACCTCAGAGCTCAGATGGATGAGAAGATTGTTTGACAAGCAGAGCTCCCACAGTGACAGAACCATTGGGCTCTATAGCATAGCTGTGTAACTGGTATACAGACTGCTCATTGCTACTGTTCAATATTTTCACAGAAGAACTTCCTATAGCTATATATAAAAAAGAGTAATCAAATCAACTAGTCAACTACAGAGAAAAATAAAAGGGAAAATATGGAATGTTTCACTTAATTTCAAAACTGTTGTTGAACTGCTTAGGTGGTATAAAAGATTGAAGTGTGACCCCTCATAAGACATGGCCATGTCCTAACGCTGGAACCTATCAATGGGATTTTATTTGGAAAAAGGTTGTTTCAGATGTTATTAAGTTATGGATCTTGAGATGAGATCATCTTGGATTACACAGGTAGACCTTAAATCAAATGACGAGGGTCCTTATAAGAGACAGAAAAGAAGATGAGAAATCATATAAAAATGGACACAGGGATTGGAATTATGCAGACACATGACAGGGAACACCTGGAGCTACCAGAAACTGTAAAAGGCAAGGAAGGGTGCTCCTCTGGAGTTTTCAGAAGAAGTGTGGCCCTGCTGATACCTTTACTTCATATTTCACAACTGTGACAGCAAAAATTCTGATGGTGGTAATTTGCATGTCAGCCATTGGAAATGAATGCAGAAGGCTGGGGTGGCTTATCAGGAGTCGGGTGGAAGAATCTCAAGGCATTTCTTTAGGAACAGATGTCCTAGTATGAACATCAGCATCTCCTTTCCACCCTCCAAAGGACAATGATTTCGAAAGGAGAAGGCACCAGGGGAATGGGTCTCCTCTAAAACATGCAAAATCTGATGTGTAAGAAACCTGAATCCAATGTCAATGGCCAAAACTACTGTACTTCAGAATCCCCTATACAGCTTTTATGAGAAGCTGATTCCTCCACTTCAGATGGATAAATCAGAATTTCTAGGGATCAGGTTTGAGAGTCAAAAGCTTTCCATGTGATTCTGATGACTCATCACCCTTAGAAATGACTAGCCAAGGTGGTCTGCCCTTCTCTTACATTTTTTTGAGAACTAGATTTGAAGTTAACTTCTTTTAAAAGATATGCTTTCAATGAACTAGTTATTATTTAAAAGCAAATTCTATTGTTTATACAGAGCCAATACAGATACACACATTATTAAGTATTAAACAATAAAGAAAAGCGCAAAGAAGAAAATAAAAATCACCCACATTCACCATCTTTCCGGTGTTTATCCTCCGAAAGATGTATGTGTACAGTTAACCTTGCTATTCAAAGTGTGGTCCTTGACCAGCAATATTGGTAATGCCAGGAAATTGTTTATTCAGAATCTCAGTCCTTACCTGAGTCTGAAGGGGAATCTTTATTTGCATATTAACATTTAAGAAGCATTGGATTAATGTGACTGAAAATACTAAATCCCTTATTCTGTAATCTGCTTTTTCCATACACGAAGGTGTTGTAAACCGCTGTCCTTGACAATAAATATGCTGTTCTTGTTGTTAGCTGCTGTCAAGTTAGCCTGATTCAGGGTGTCATGTATGATGGAATTGGACCATATATCCAAAGGGTTTTCACTGTCTGGTTTTTGGAACTAAATTGCCAGGCTTTTCTTCCTAGTCTTCCTAGTCTGGAAGCTCTGCTGAAACCTGATCTTTCTTAATGGATATACAGAATTCCTTTATGTGCAAGAATTTATCTAATCAGACTCCTCTGATGACAACTTATTGTTTCTTTCTTTTTCCAAATTACAAACAACACTGCCAATATGCATATTCTTCAGAAAATGTGCTTTTGTTTTGTCATTATTATCTTAAATCCCTAGAAGTATGTTTAGTAAGTCAGATGATATGCACTCTTATAATTCTGACATACAACGCCAAAAGGCCTTCCTTAAATACTGCACCAGCATAAAGAGCCCACAGACTCGGCACACAAATGCTAGTTCCCTCATCCCCTTGCCAACACTTGAGTTTTTCCAATAATTTTAATCTTTGCCTATCTGATGTTTAAAAATCATATGCATTTGGTTTTTTCCCCCTGCATTTTTTTAACTGCTATCCAAAAGCTGAATATCTTTCCATACATTTACTGGCCATCTGTATTTCTCCCTTTGTGAACTGTCCAGAATTACTTTGGTTGCTTGAAATAACCGTTATAGAAGAATCTGTGGAATGCAAGTTTAGAAATACAGTTTAATCACAATGAAAAGACACGAAGAAGAAAATGTGCCATAAAAAAGGATAATCAAAAGATTAGTTTGTGTGTTTATTTATAGCCACTGGTTACAGCAATCCAGTGATTAGGCAAATTAATGCAGCTGTGTATGATCAGCACCCTGGGATCAGCCCCTACATCCTTTTCAAACGATGCCACCTGTCATTTAAGCAGTTTGCATTTGCCTTTTATATTACACACATTTCATGATGATCCCGATTTTCAAAGCATCTTTATTTAACTCTTTGAAGGATGGCATAACATGGATTTATCTCTAGTTGGATGGCATAACATGGATTTCTCTCTAGTCTCTCCCATACAGTCAGGGGGAGGGGAGCCAACCATTCTCCAAGGGAGGCAAAAGAAACAATGTTTCTCTTTGAAAAAGAACACTTCACTAGATGTTCACCTCCTAGGAAAGACAACAGGAATATCCACATCAGGCAGCCCTAGTTGTGCGAACAGTTTATGCTTAACTACCAACAAAAAGGTTGGCAATTTGAACCCAACCAGTGGCTCCAGGGAAGAAAGGCCTGGCAATTTGCTCCTGTCAAGATGACAGACAGAAAGCCCACGGAGTATTTTTACTCTGTAATATACAGGGTCAGCAGGAGTCATAACTGATTCAATGGAAGCAGGTTTGGTTTTGGTTTTCACGTCCATTTCATCAGATGTAAAACTGGTTCCCTGCTCAGAACAACTGGAAAAGATGGGGGTCAGATGTGTGTGCTGCCTCAATGTTAGCAGGAGCATGTGCAGATCATAATCCCAACCATTCCCAGGGTACTCTCAAGTCATAGAGGCATCCACCAAAGGATCATACCTTAAGCCTGTACCCTCTCTACCTCCCAAGTACCAGGCTTTTCTTACGGGGCCCGTGCTAATCTCTTTCAACCACAAGATGATGCCCAGTGTGTGAAAAACCACCTTATCAACACTGCTGGCTTCTAGGTGTTCTGGCTTCACCTCTGAGGCAGTGACTAATGAGTCACTCTCATTTACTGAGTATTTTCCACATAAGAAAGGGCACACTGTACAGGTCTTGAGGAGAGAGGCCTGGGAGGAATGGAAAGAGGTGGCAAAGTCGCTAGACTCCACTCAGCAGTCTCAGGGATATGAACACATTGAACAAGGTTCTATTTAACACATTCTAGGACATGTAGAACAGGCGGGACCCATTCTGAAGCCCCCCGAAAGGAATTTTAGGATAAAAAGATAAGCATGACCTACTACAGCAGGTTCTATCTCAATACACGAAGCACACTGACCTTAGGGATTATGTAGACTAACATTTTTCAGTAGCTACTAGAATAGCAACATTATGCACAATAGATTTTTTAGAGGTTTGAAAGGGACTAGAGAGTCTAGAATACATCTCAAAAACTTGGGTGAGAGTCAAGGAAGTGTGTTGCTGTAGTGTCATGAAATTGTCCTTGGTGTTACTGTCAGGTCCAGCACATGTAGGGAAAGAAAGTCTATCAAAGCTCTGGAAAACTGTAGACTTTGATATCTAGATAGAGGACGAGAGGGAATGGAGACCATTAAACATAACATGCAAAAAGAAAACAAGGGAGTGAAAATGAATAAGGCTACTTGCATGAGTCAACCTGAGTGAAGTGTCAGTGACTCTTGTTTCGACCATGAGAATGAAGCTTCATTAAGTATTCAACATCACAGTAATACAGTTTAAATACCCGAGGTAATCCTCTCTCAAATTTGTATCTGGGACACGTGTGTCACTGTCTTGCTCTTAACGGTGATAGCTTCCTTCAAAATTTAAGGACAAAAATGATGTGAACCAGCAGTCATAAATTCTAGAATTAATTCTAAAATAGCAAGACCTGGCCAAAGGTCTGGTGGCTTAGGCACACTCTCACTTTAGCACATTTAGGTTACACTCTGGTCTTACTAAAAATCTGAAAGAAAAGAGGAATCTGGAAAGTGAGAGCAATAGTACATTTCTACCCCTCTTTCTCCAGCCAACTTAACATGTCAGGGAGGTGGCGTCTTCTACTTCGTTCCCCCTCCACCCCTTGTCATCAGTGAGCTGTTGACAACACCTACTGTACAAAGAGTTGTTCACACTGAACAAGTATTTACTGCTCACAAGTGACATTCAAAATTAATTCACAGCAGCAACACCAGCAGAAAGCTTTGACAGACTGTCTTACGTGTTGACATAGTTAGAAGTTGTTGGATAAAAAAAGTAACACACTTTTCTTCTTTTCCAGCCCATACATACCAACATTACTCCAAAGAAAGAACATGAACTGCATCTGAGATTGTAAATGTCATTCTGCAGGTGAGGATTTCCAGTTCAGAGGTTGATGCCTTTGGGCACAAGGAAAATATAGACCCAGTTTTTTTTGAGGTGAGACAAAGTGGCAAGCCTCTCACTCAGCCTTAGTTACAATAGGCCATGGTGGTTATTTTTCCTTCAAGGTTAGTTTCCTCGGGGGCAAGCCTGAGGCTTCAAGGTGGGAAGAGGGGTAGAGCTGTTTATTGTACCTTGTCAGCAGAAAAGGGTTGCCAGTAGAGGAACTTTCACAAGACAAATAATTCATCCCCTCTTTCCTTTAAAAAATAACAATTCTTTTCTCACAGTGGCTTCAGGGAAGCTGGAAAGATACTACTTGCTTACTCAAAAATGATTTACACTGGCAAATCAGAAAGAATGCCTTATTATTTAATTATCCCAAGTCACTTGAGATAATTAGAGTAAAAACAAAGAAAGAAAGAAAGAAAGCAGCAGCCAGGTGGGATGATAAATATTTGGCCTTCTCTCAAGGAAGTTTTACAGACTTCTTGGCTCAGCTCAGTTGTTTGCTGTGTGGTAGAGGTAGAGTGAAGATTTCCTGTTGTGTGGTACATCCTCTTTGTGAGGAGCCATATGTCGGGGAAAATGGAGACTCCTACTTAACAGTACACTCAGGCTTCCTGTGATCGACAGCTGTCATTCATGTAGAAAGCAGACTGTAAATGAGCTTCCTCTAGGTAGGATACTTGGCTTTTCACCATCCTTACCCCTTTCCCATATTCCATACCTCTGCCCACCCCACCCCCAATCCCAGACCTCAGGTTATCAAAGAGCTTCTGGCTTTGCCCTCATCTCCTCCCCTGAGCCATGCTGTTCTCTCCCTCCCATTCCTCATTATCACCAAACTCTCTTCCCTTTTTGTCTTAGGAAGAAAGTGGAGAAGAGCATCCATATCAAGATTTGAATGACTGGCAGTTTAAGGTACTCATCATCTCAATGTTTTGAGGAGTTTTGAAAGTATACCTTGAGTTAATGGAACTTCTGCTAGAGTGATTAGATGAAGTAAGAAGACTTCCAACACCAAGAACAGAAGAAGGGCTTGTAGGATGCCCTTTAGCCGAGCCGAGTGCCGTCGAGTCAGGATAAAGGAGGTCTATGTAAGTCTGAGGCCAGTATGCAGTTGTTAATCTGGAGCAGTTCAAGAGTGAACCCCACCAACAAAGTCACATTTTAGGAAACACTAGCCCTACCTGATGATGGTGATGCTGATACAGCACCTAATGGTTATGGACCATTTCCTCTGTGCTGGACACTTTGTTATGTGCTTTTACAAATGTGGTCTTACTCAATATTCACAATCATGTGCATGCGTACTTTTATGATTTCTATTTACCAAGGTGGAGCCTGAGGCTTACAGAGGTGAGGTCTGGAAACGAGCATGGCAAGGCTTCATTTTGGGCACTTCATCAGCGAAGACCACTAGCTACAAAAGGACAGTACATTTGGAAAGCAGAGGGCCAATGAAAATGAGGGAAATTCTCCATGAGATTGATTGACACAATAACCACAATGAATTCAAATATACTAATAATCATGAACAGGGCACAAGAATGCATAATGTTTTGGTTCTGTTATACATAAAGTCATCATGAGTCAGGGCCAATGAGAAGGCAACTAACAACAAGCATACTTAAGGCCACAGCAACTAACAAAAATGGCAGAACTGGCATGCAAAGAAAGCAAGTTGGGGACTGAGAGTCGACTGAGTCTGGAGTCATTGCCCTTCTGTCTGTCTCCAGTGGTTACGTCCCAGAATAAACCATTCATTGAGAAAAGGCAGTGTGTGCCAGGGCCCCTAAGTAACCACAGTGGAATAATAACAGAACTACGGGTCCTACTGCAGATCCATGAGTCTTTTCTCATATGAATGGGACAGAGAAAGGACAGCATGGAATTTGAATGTAGACAGATTTGGTTAAAATCCTGCCCCTCCAACTTGCTTATTGTATGACCTGGGGCAAATTTCTGAACCTTAGTTTCCTCATCCGTAAAATTAATCCAATACTATTTGTTTCACAGAGCTGTTTGTGAGGACCAAATACAGTAGTACACATGAACATGTCTTTTAAAACGTGCAGCCAGAATGACTCTTAGAAGCAAGGATGGAGTGACTGTCTCACAGACTCTGGACATGTTATCAGGAGGGATGAGGCCACAGAAAAGGATACCATGATTGGTAAACCAGAGAGTCAGTGAAAAAGAGGAAGATTCTCAAGGAGAAGGATTTACACAGTAGCTGGAATAATGAGCTCAAGCTTAACAATGATTGTAAGGATGGTGCAGGACTAGGCAGTGTTTCATTCTGTTGCAAACAAGGTCACTATGAGTCAGAACCAACTCAATGACAGCTTCCAACCACAACATTATTACTGTTAACATGGTCATTCAATGTGAAGAGCTATTCCTAAGAGTAAAAGGCTGCTTTTACGTAGGTACCCACTAGCCTGACCTGAAACATTCAAGACAGACACTGGGGAAAAGGGAGTAAAAGCAAGTTGCTGGAATCCATTACCAGCAATAACAAAGTTTGACTCTAAAAAGCAATACATGAAAATGAATTCTCTAAAATTTAGATGTAAACTCTGGTGATGTAGTGCTATAGCTGGTGATAGCACTACAGCTACTATCCAAAAGGTTGGCAGTTTGAGTATACCAGGTACTACCTAGAAAGTCTATTGGGCAGTTCTAGTCTGTCCTACAGGGTCATTGTAAGTCAGCATTAACTTGACAGCAATTTTTTTTTTTTTTTTTTAACATTTAGATGATGAATGCAACTTCCAATAAATTTGGAGTCGGTAACCTTTCCACACTCCACCTGCTCTGAGGCCTGTGTCAGCTGCTGAACATCATTTTCTTGTTGGTGATAATATTTATACCTTTGTACACTACAGACTGGGCTCAAAAGAAAAGGTCACCTTTGTGCAGTCAACTCCTCATTTTTAACAATTTCAAAGTACAGCAGCATGTCTAAAGTAGTTAAGAGACACCTATGTGCTGAGATCCAGGGGCAGCCATCGGGGTACCAAACTTTCTGCTTCTAATAGAAGAATAAGCAAGGGAGCTCAGGCAGGTCAGTCGTGGTTAGTAATCTAACCCTTTACTAGGGAAAATCTCAGTCACTTTCCTACACATGAGCTCACCCTCAATCATCACATTTGTGGCCAGACTTGAGAGGGTTGAACTGAAGTTTAAAGCCTTATGTCATTGTAAACAATCACATGTAGTGTTACTCTGGAAAATACAGCATTTAGCTTTTGTGGTGTTGGTTCCACCAGAAGAATAGGGAGCCCAAATGATGTGGCCAGCTGCCACAGAAAAGACAATGCCAAGTGCATATACACAGAGTGAGCTGCCTTTGCTCACAACTAAAAAAAGAAAAAAAAAAGCCCATAATTGTTAGGCCAGGAGATGAAAGTGATGAATTTCCTAAATTAAATGGAAAGAGACCTTCAAATACTGCTTTTCCTTGGCCTTGATGTCTCTAGAGAAGGACATCACGTTTGGTAAAACATAGAGTCAGCAAAAAAGAGAACGATCCTCAATGAGTGTCACTGACACAGTGGCTGCAACAATGGGTTCCAACGTAACAATGATGGTGAGGATGGCACAGGATCAGGCTGGAACTGACTCAACAGTACCGAACAACAGTCAAGCATTATAACAAGCCACATTTTGTACCTTCATATTTCCATCAGTCATTCTTCCAGTCATCCAGGCATGAAGCCACAAGGTCTTTGGTTTCTGTCTCTTGTATTTCTGTTACCCCAATCCCACCAATATTTACATTTACTATTCACCAAACTCCCACTGATGACACCTTTGATATGTGCCTCGACTCCATTTCCATCTCTCTGTTCTGTTATCACTATCATTCAGGTCCTCCTCCATTAAATGCTACATTATCACAATCTCCTGACTGATCTTGTACCTCTGGCTTCTACCTCCACCAATCTGTCAAAGCATGCCATCACCAAGTCATGTGAATGACTCTCTAGGGCTTCAGGAAGGCAACTCAAAATGCTGCAGCTTGATACTGATGTCCCTCAACAAGTTGGCATCAACCTGCCTTTCCAATCTTATTTGCCACTTCTATATAGAGTACGGAAACCCTGGTGGCATAGTGGTTAAGTGCTACATTTGCTAACCAAAAGGTCAGCAGTTCAACTATACCAAGTGCTCCTTGGAAACTTCATGGGGCAGTTCTACTCTGTCCTATAGGGTCACTATAGGTCAGAATTGACTCAACAGCTGTGGGTTTGGTTGTTGCTTTTTTTATATAGAGTGAACCACTACTGAGCCCTCCTCTTATCCCTAAGCATCTGGGCGAATTGGATGGTGCCCTGCTGCTACCAATAACTACCCAAATAGGGAACACAATAGAGAGTCCTTGAAAGAGCATGATAGAAGTGGGGTGCAGAACTCAAATTTCCATTGAAAATTCCCTTTCTTCTTTCTGTCTGGTGACCCACCAATGCCCAGTACAAGCCACAATTTCTCTGCATGACATCTCTGGAAACTCCACAAGAATGTGCAGCTTTCTCATCATTCACTAAGTGATAAGTAGTGTACTTATTGTGATGCCTTTTACTGTATTTATCTCATATTGGTATTCATATGAAAATGAAAATATGTATCTTCATCTAGATTTATCATGGTTCCTAGAAGATTGTTTCATACTTCTTTGTATCATCTTTGCCCACCTCATTCTTTGTCCTTCTGTTCTTCCTTCCCAATCCATGTAACAACTGCAATGAGAAGGTCTTTCTTTTTGTTTATGTCCAGGAAAGGAGCCTAAACCAAATGCAAGAGGAAACTCAGCAGAGATATAATTGCCCCATTTGGGTTGAACATAACAGAATTAAATAAATCCAGAATTAAGTATATCTACTATCAACAAGGAAACTCTGGTGGTGTAGTAGTTAAGTGCTACATTTGCTAACCAAAAGATCAGCAGGTCAAATCCTTCAGATGCTCCTTAGAAACACTATGGAGCAGTTCTGCTCTGTCCCATAGGGTTGTTGTGAGTCAGAACCTATTCGATGGCAGTGGGTTTTGGTTTGGACTATCAAAAAAATCTGCAACACAGGCAAATCACCTTCACCTATGTTAAACACCTAGTAAAAGCTCTGGTTTTGAGATACAATTTACTATGTAAGGGAGGGAAAAGAGGAAAGAAAATAAGAAAAAGCATTTTCTTTTAAATACCTTAAACATAAACTTGCATTCCTGAATATAACCAAATACCTCAAGGAACAGAGAAGCAGGGGTGGGGATCTGGGGACCATGGTTTCAGGGGATATCTAGGTCAACTGGCATAAGAAAGTTTATGAAGAAAATGTTCTGTATCTCATTTTGATGAATGGCATCTGGGTCTTAAAAGCTAGCCAGGGGCCATCTAAGATGCATCATGGTCCCAACCCATTTGGAGCAAAGGAAAAGGAAGAACACCAAAGACACAAGGAAAATATTAGCCCAATAGTTAAAAGGGCTACATAAACCACAGAGTCCATCAGCCTCAGATCAGAAGAAACAGATGGAGCTCCACTACCAGCAACGGCCACCTTGACAGGGAACTTAACAGAGAGTCCCTGATGGAGCAGGAGAAAAGTTGCAAAATCCAAATTCTAGTAAAAAGACCAGACCTAGTGGTCTGACTGCGACTGCAGGAATCTCATCAGGTATGGCCACTGGACTCTGTTAACCCAGAACTAAAACTGTTTTTTAAGCCAGCTCTTCAGACAAAAATAGACTGGACTATACGACATAAAATGATGCTAGTGAAGAGCATGCTTCTTAGTTCTGGTAGATACATAAGACTAAATGAGCAACTCCTGTCCAAAGGTCAGATGAGGAGGCAGAAAGGGATAGGAGCTGGTTAGAAATCCCAGGTGTGAAGGAGGAATGTGTGGTCACATTATAGGGAGATAGCTAGAGGGTCGCCATGAGTCGGATCTGACTTGACTGCACTTGGCTGCCTTGGCAGAGTCACATAAAAATGTGTATATAAACTTCTGTATGAGAAACTAACTTCAGCTGTAAACTTTCACCTAAAGCAAAATAAAAAAACAAACAAAAACAAAATACACCTTTAACATTTCTATGTGAAATATTTCTGTTATACTATATATATTTCTAATTATGGACATCATTATCCTATTTTGGGTTCTTATTAACCTGGGCATGGAGAGAGACTGTGGCCATCATTTTACAAAAGGATGGGTGAATAGGAAGGAGGTTGATAGGGTTCAACAATGCAGGAGTATCCTGGAGCAGTGTTGTGGACAGGATGGATTGTTGAGCTGGTCAGGGGTCTGAGGTTAAGCTAGGCTGGCAGAGCACAGGAGAACAATCTGAATGGCACTCACTTTCATAACTGTGGTCCCTAGAGTGAGGTTTCTAACAGAGTCTAACTGTTCTGGATGGAAAAGAAGGCACAGGTTGCTAGATAAGTCATTGTCTATGTGGAAATTGAGAACTGTATATATGGCTGAATTAAAGAATTGGCCTTTTCCCTGGTGAAGGCAGACAGCCTCTGAAGACGACAATCTGAGAAGAATAGAGAAGCTCCTTCTGATCCTATCAGGAGGGTGATGTGGAGAGATCTGGGGTCTTGGGTATACCCTGTATATTACAGACTATATGGTAGATGCAGACAGAACATGTGGTATGAGATACGTGATAAACTGATTGAGACCTTTGCACTGCTTCTGCAACTGACTCTCATAGAATAACTTTCAAAATTGTTTTTGACTAATATTTTGAATATCTGTACCCTTACTTTTGAATCATTCACCTCCTTCTCTCCAATGAAGCAATGGTCTTACAACAGTATCCCCTCCCAGGCAGCATGCTGTGGCCATCTTTCTGCAAAATTAGAGAATGAAATTAATAAATAAAAACCCAGTGCCATCGAGTTGATTGTGATTCATAATGACCCTATAGGACAGGGTAGAACTGCCCCATAGAGTTTCCAAGGTGCGCCTGGTGGATTTGAATTGCCGACCTTTTGGTTAGCAGCTAAAGCACTTAACCACTATGCCACTAGGGTTTCCTAATGAATAAAGACCACTAAATTAGCTTTCTTTCCTTCTTTTCCATCCAGAACAGTTAGACTCTGTTAGAAACCTCACTCTAGGGACCACAGTTATGAAAGTAGTTTTCTCATTCTACAAGAAGTTTCTTTATTGCTGTTATCCTTGTCCTTCAACTTAACAAAGCCAACTGAAAACATTATCTCTGGCTTCTTTGTTATAAACACAGTGAAGCTCTGGTCCCTCTTCATCACCTGTATCCTTCTGCCACATCTTGAGAATACACATTAGTTCAGAAAATAATGGTAAGTGGCCCTAGCCTACATTCCCCCCCCCCACAAAGTTTCACTGACTCCTTAAAACAGACCATGTAAGTACTATTTTCAAGATTACTGGAAGTCTTATATTCACTCCACATTACCTCTCCTCCTATTTGGTCCCTCATGAAGCACTTAACTGGGCACATGTCATGTTCTGACTCAGGTCTTGTGGCAGGCAGAGTGCTGACAACACAGAGTCTCCATCATAGGCTTGTTCCTTTCCCACTGTCTCTGGGTCCATGGCCCCCTTCACTGCTCATCATCATGTTTGCTCCCACCAGGAGGTCATCCTTATTTTTCATCTTGGCTGCTCTTTGCTTTACACATCTCTGTCCTTTCTCTTTCTTTTTTTTGACTCCTTTGTCTCTCCTCACTTCACCCAAGCTTTCTGAATTTCTCTAAGTCTAGTGACCCTCCCAGGAGCCCCTGGGTGATGCAAACTATTTCCACACTCAGTTACTCAGCCACTAACCAAAAGGTTGGAGATTTGAGTCCACTCACAGGCACCTTGGAATAAAGTCCTGACAATCTACTTCTGAAAGATCATAGCCATTGAAAATCCTGTAGAGGACAGCTCGGCTCTGATACACATAAGGTTGCTGTGAATGGACAGTACTTGGTAGTCACCCTTCTGCACATATCACCTTTAATAAGGACCTTCCTTTCCTCTGATCAGTCACTTCTGTAATTACTCTCCAGGCTAAAACTTTGCACTACATTTTGCTGTTACTCATTGCTCTGGCTGCATTTCTTTACCATCAGACGTACCTACCTTATTTTCTTGCCTTTTTTTTTTAACTTCCAGGGTCAGTTCTAACACAGATAAAAAGGACTGTTGATATAGGCAACTGCTATGTTACTGTTGTGGTGTGGATAGAGTTTGGTTCCAGAGCCAGAGAGACCTGGTTTCAAATTCTAGTCAATTGTAACACAATTGCAACTGCAACCTTTGTCAAGTTATTTAACATCTCCTAGTCGGATCCCACTCGACGGCACTTGGCTGGCTTTGGCTAGCTTCAGTTTCCACATCTGCAAAATGGTGATAACAATTCTTACCGCATATGTTTATTTGGATAAGGATTCAATACACAAAATGCCTTACATACAGAAGGCACTCCAACAATACTCCTCTCTTGACCCACTCTTTCCATCCCTCCTTACAGGTGTGGTATGGATGATGCCCACAGTAAACAGCTAGGGAGGAAGAGGACATCACTAGAAAAATTCAGCAAAGCTAGTGATAATTAAGAGATTAAATGGAAATGCCACTTAATATTAACAAGATTGATTTATTATAAAACAGACAGATTAAGAACTTAAAATGAGTTCCACAGGAACAGCAAAGCAGCAAAAGAAAGAAGAGGTTGAACACTAAAGCCAAAGGCTATCATGAGCACTAAACCATGTTACCATTATGTTTTATGTGTCCTGCAAAGAATAGGACATAAGGAAACCAGTGTGTGAGAAAGACTTGGCCTTACAAGTATAGCTGAAGATACACAGAAACCTAAAACAGACTTTCACTTTAAAAAGGAATTTGTAGAGTAACTGGGACCATTCTGAAAGTGAAATACTGCATGCATGCCAAGTCATCTTGTGACACTAGCATTGTGTACACACAGACAAAATGCTACTTGAATGAGAACATGAAGAGAACAATGTACCACAGACAGAAAGAAGGACAGGCTTGTCTTGCCTCCACTTGCCATTTTTTAAAATCCAAGATACAATGCTATCTGATGAATAGTCACACTAATCTTTTATTCCTCCACTGCAAAGCAAGTGAAGTAAGTGACCCAAGAGCAGTTCTGTGTACATTAGATGCTGCCTGAGAGGTGAACCAATGTTTTGGAAATTCCCAAGCAGAACTTTCAGATGTTTCTGCTGGAGCGAGAAAAAGCATATGCATTTGAGTGAAATGTGATGGTTTTCAACTGTTTAAAGATGCCATTAATCTATTAGCTCAGACTTCAAAGAAACAAATTCTGAGAAAATTGAAAATTAGGGTGGAGCAAGGACAACTGGCTCTAAACTATTTCTCTGTCTTTTCCCAGAAAAACAATGGGAACAAAGCCAGGTTTCAGATTCTTCTTTTTTTCAGTTTTTACTACTAGCTACACTTTTGAAACTGTCTTTCACATAGTTCTACCTCCGGACAAACAGATTCTTGCTTAGGGTTGTGGTTAAACACTACTCCACAAGCTTAGTTTTCTATGATTTGTTGGACATATTTATGTGGCTTTGACTGAGAACAGCTTAGAGTGAATTATCTTTGAGAAGCCTGTGGGATTCTATAATTTTCTGGTACTCTTCCCAATCAGAATGATTTATTCCAAGACAATTCTAAACTAGGAAGGACTCAATGCCCAGACTTCTAATAAGCTTTGGCTGCTGTCTTGCAAAGCCAGGCAGTGTAGGACAGCGGGAACAGTGAGTGAATCTAGGCTTACATCCACTCTGGCAAATTATTTCACCTCTGTGGGACCCAGTGAAAGTGATGCCTTCTCTTCTAGGCACTGATACACTGTAATATTATGACTTACACTCCTACTACATACAGGCAATGAAGTCCAGATTTAATCAAAGAGACAAATGAGAGAAACATAGGAGATGCACTGGGTAGTGAGAGTCAGTTTAAATCACCAGGGACTCACAGTAAATAAAACAATGGTGGAAAAAAGGCTCTGTTTGTCTTCCCCTTGAAAAATCCTTGAAAGACCACTACCATACCCTGGAGACTTCATGCCACTATGAATTATTAAGGTGAGTGTATTAAACATGCTAAAGGGCACCTCCTAGGAGCTGGCACATATTAAACTGAGGGAGCCATTTCCTGGCTCACCCCTCTACGTTTACCCACCCCTTGCCGCTAAATAACCCTTAACAGCTCTATTAGGAAATCAAACAAACAAGATGAAGCATGACTTAGTAAACACTATACACACAGCCTGCTCTGTGTGAAGTCATGCACCACATGGTTTAGTGAGAAGAAAGCAAGGGTGGAAGGGCACAATGGGAGGGTAAAGTCAACCTTGCTGACCTAAAGCTGGGGAGCAGCAACGAACTCCCAGGGGTTGTGTTTTTGAAGGAATACCCTTGGTACTGCATCAGCTTCCCCTACCCTACGCTAACAAGATGAATACACAGGATATGCCAACTCTATATCCTTGCTTCCTCTCAAGGTGACTTCACTGAAAAAACAGGCATCAAAGGCTGCCTTTTTTTTTTTTTTTTTGCTAAATCACCAGATTTTTTTTAAGTCCTGTTTACAGTGATTTTGTACATATACGTCCGCAATTTTCTGATCTTTCCTACCCTTCCTCTTCTTTCTCTCTGTCCTCTTTTATTTACTCCTTGCCAAGTGTCTCATGAATAAGTTTCATGATACTTAACATTCTTTCTGAAAAGCTGTGTGCCTTTAGCTGTTGGTGAAAGAACCAGATAGATACATGTAGCAAATAATCACAAATAACTTTAGTTAGGAACCAAACAAAACCCAAATCTGTTGTCCCTAAATCAATTCTGACTCATAGCAACCGTACAGGACAGAGAAGAACTTGCTGCTGAGGTTTCCAAGGAGCAGCCAGGGGATTTGAACTGCAGACCTTTTGGTTAGCAGCCTGAACTCTTAGCAGCTGTGCCACCAGGGCCCCAAGTAAGACAAGTGAGGAAATGGTAGAGAAGTACAGCCTGCAGCTTGTTTATATTCCCAGTGATACACTCTCTAAAGATACTCAGGCTTGCCTTGTGGAGCTGTCAGTTACAGACAAACTGCTGCCTCATGCCTTTGGGAGCCACTGCCTGACCTACTTTCCAATAGAACAGAATTTGTTTGTTACTTCTGTATACAAACCTCCTTCCCTTTTTATTCTGAGGAGGAAAGCTGGGGAGGGAGAAGGGTTGAGAAAGGGAGGAAATGTTCAACAAACCAACAGGCCTCAAACAGTATCTGTAAATGCACAGGGGAAACATGATTGCACAGCACAGGGTTCGGACGCTGTCCTTGTCTTCCATGTGAACATAACCAGTTGTACTTCGACACGGGTAGACAGTCCTCCAAATCAGTTAAGAAATTCCTTTTAGCTTGTAAATTGAGGGGAAGAAAAGGAATATAGGGAAGAGAACAGGAAGGTAGAAGCCATAAAATCAATAAAATCATTGTTTCAGAGAATGTTAAGCCACACTCGAGGTAATAGAGACTTCAAAAGTAAACGCTTCAATAACACAGAAGCTTATTTCTCTCTCATATGAACATCCAGCGCAAGTAGTTCAGGACCGATATGCAGGTTCCTCACTCATCAGGACCCAAGCTGCTCCTAGTTTTCCTTCCTGCCAATCCTAGAATACAGTCTTCATCTTCAAAATCCAAAATAATACTGGTGCTCCATTTACACCCAAGGAGCAAGGTGAAGGAAAGGGGCAGAGAAGAGTGCAGACCATCCATTTTAAGAATGTCTAGGTCTCCCACACAAACTTGTCTTCACATCTCATTGGCTGTAACTTAGTCCCATGGCCAGGCAGAGAGGGAAATACGCCTTTTTAGCTAGCAGCAATGTGGTCTTTTGGCTAGCTGCTTAACTAAAAAATGGATTCTGTTCATTGGTGAACAAAGAGAAGTAGGCTATGCTATGGCCAACTAGCAGCCTCTGTCACACGGAAGGCTTTGCAAACTTTATTTTCTGAGGCTGTAGGATGAAAATATTAGCAGCATTTGAAACAAAGGGGGGAAAAGGGCATTACTGTTGCAAACTACATTAATAGTGTTCTACTGAAATGAAGAAAAATCACATGGACCTTAAAAATCATAAGACTCAGTGATTTTTTAAAATGATTAATGCTGTTCACAGGGAAGGGGGCAATATATCACATGGAGCTGCAGTGACACCTTCACTAAGCCCAGCAGTAGCAAATATTTGTGATCAATAGTATGGATAATGAAACAGACATGATAGTCTCTAACCTGTATTTAACACAAAAATAAAGGATGAGGTAAAAGGAAGGAGGGAGACAGAACAAACATCTTGGACAGCAATAAAATGTTCTTGCTAAAGTGCTGCTCAGAATTAATAAAGACACTGTCATAGGGGGAAAATAATTGGATCATTCCTGAAGATGTAATGAAAGTATTGCTGTTTGCTGCAACCTAGAAATTCAGGTTCAATACTTTTGAATTCTACACGTCCCTGACCTAGAAGTTTTAGTTCTAAAAATTTAACTTAAGAAAAATATCTATGGATATACTTGGACAGCTATGCAGATGTTCACCAAGGTTATTTATAATAGTAAGTAAAGGAGAAAAACTTTCATTGTCTAACAAGAAGAGTCTGGTTAATGAGTGTTGATACACTCATTATAATGAGTATTCTAGCCTTTACAAATTATAAGGTTAAGAAAATTAAAGAATGGAAAATAGTCTAATTTTATTAAGTATAAAAAAGCAAAGGTGCAGTGTGATTGTATTTTTTGTTTAAAAACCAAAGCACGTGTGTATATATTTATATATATATGATTATGACTCAATATAAAATGAAAATCAAACTCACTGCCATCAAGCTGATTTTGACTCACAGTCCCTCTACAAAATAATCTCAAATGAAAGATCGTTCATTTTCCCATGGAGAACACACAGACACCTCCCCACATGCATAGTTTTTGCTAACTTGAATTCATAAACTTTTAGGAATGTTTAAGAATGGATGAAATAATTATTGATATTATGATACTGAATGCATTGATTTAATTACAAGTACATATTTAAATACAAAAATAATAGATTAATTCATAAATGTTTTAATCATATTTTATGAAAATTTATTCAATGATGCTTCCAATTTATCTCAATATCTTATCTTCATTGTCACTGGATCCCCTTTTGAGTCACCTAACACCTCACGCTAACTGAGACAGAACCTTTGAATCAGTATGTGATGCTGTCACTGGAAATTTGATCCCAAGTCAGAAACACACATTTGCATTATATTAAGAAAACTAGTATTATCTTTTGATCTGTGTAATCTCCACTGTGTTAACCACTTATTGTACTGCTCTTAAAAACTTGATTACATTGGCATTTAACCCTTGGCTGTGAGGTCATAACTTCAAGGGTGATGGCTAAACTTCTGTTAAATTCTTTCAACTACTTTTAAGTGACCTCTATAAGTACCCCCAACCAGCACTGAGTGAAGTCACTTCAGGATTGTGAGTCTTTGGCCTAATAATGCTTTGTTCTTCAAAACAGGATAATCAGAGAGGGGTAAAGAGGAAGAGAGAGTGTATGATCTCAGAGATTTTGTATGAACTTGATTATAAAATTAATACTCATGTTTTTGAGGGATAATTTTTAGCCAAACAAAACCCCCATATATCCTAGAGAATAAGAGCTGTCACACAAACAGACATATGAGTATGTACATTCATATTCACTGCAGCATTATTTTCAATGGCAAATATATGAGAACAGTCTAAGTGCCCATTAACAGATGAATGGGTAAACAAAATTATGGTACATACATACAAAGAAATACCATGCAAGGATAAAAAACAATGATGAATTCATGAAAAATATCACAGCATGGATGAATCTGGAGGGCCTTATGCTGAGAGAAACAAGTCAATCACAAAAGTGCAAATATTGTACGAGATCAGTAATATAAAAATCCAAAAAAAGTTTACACACACACACACACACACACACAAAGTCTTTGATGGTCACAGTGAAGGAGAGAAAATCAGTAGCTAGATAGTAGACAAATGTTAACTTTGTGAAGGGAAAGTCAACATACAAAATAGGGAAAGTCAGAACAACTTGACCAAGGCAGTCATAGATGCTTCCTAGACACATCCAAGCACCTTGAGGGACTGAGCTTACTGGGGCTGATGGCTGGGAACCCTGATCTTGGGGAACATCTAGGTCAACTGACATAATATGATTCATAAAGTAAATGTTTTACATCCTCGTTTGGTTGAGTAGTGTCTGATGTCTTAAAAGCTTGCAAGTAGCCATCCGAGAAACATCTATTGGTCTCATCTCCTCCAGAGCAAAGGGATATGAAGAAAACCAAAGACACATGGAAAATATTAGTCCAAAGGACTAATGGATCATATGATCCACAATCTCCACTAGCCTGAGCCCAGAAGAACTAGACGATATCCGGCTATTACCACTGACAACTCTGACGTGGATCACAAGAGAAGATCCCAGACAAAGCAGGAGAAAGATGTAGGAAAAAAATTCAAATTCACAGAAAAAGACCAGACTTACTGGTCTGACAGAGAGGAACCCCTGAGATTACAGCCTCTGGATACTGTGCTAACTCAGAATTGAAGCCACTCCAGAAGTCCGTCTTTCAGTTCATTACTGCCAAGTTGATTTCAACTTTTAGCAGCCCTATAGGATGGGGTATAACTGCCCAATAGTTTCCAAGGAAGGCCTAGTAGATTCCTACTGCCAACCTTTTGGTTAGTAGCCATAGCAGTTAACCACTACACTACCAGGATCTCCAGTTCAAGATTAGACGGTTTATATAACAAATAATAATACATGTGAGGAATTCAATTAAGTATACAAGACCAAATGGGCAACACCCGCTCAAAAGCAACACCAAGAAGGCAGGAAAGGACAGGAACCAGATGAACAGACACAGGGAACCTGCAGTGTAAAGAGAAACAAGGAGAGTGCTGACACACCCCAGGGATTCCAACCAATGTGACAAAATAATCTATGTATAAATTTCTGAGTGAGAAACTAATTCGCATTGTAAATTTTCACCTACAGCACAAAAAATCAAACCAAACTAAACCAAAACAAACTTATCTTTTATTCAGACATCTTATATACACACAGGAGTCAGTGGGAAGAGACTAGGGAGTCAATTTCTATAAAGACTACAGTGGTTACTACTTGGTGGGGAGATCATTGTAAGAGATTTAAATTTTCTTATCTTGCTTCTTCCTATTTTCAAAGTTTGTTCAATGAACAAGAATGACAGTCACAATTAGAAAAATGGTACAAAGAATAAAAAAGAAGTAAAACAAAAGACGTTCTATAAATAATGCATGAGTATGAGCAGAGGCAGTTGAAAGTGTGTGCTTTAAGGTATTACAGCTCAAAAGCAACTCTCACTGGCTTGCCATTTGTCACCTCTTTGGGTGAAGGATGAAAATTCATTAAGGTGTATGTTTTCTAGAAGGGGTAACTCATGCATCTACTACTGCCCCCATCAACAGCAGATTCACTTATACCTATGACTTAGGACCTTTTGAAAAAATCCATCTGATAATCATGTACAACACAAAGAAAAGTCTATCTATTGAGCTCTGAATCCTGGGTCTTTGTACAGTGCTGAGTATTCAGTAGGCACTCAATAAACATTTGTCAATGGGTGAAAGAAGGAAGGAAGGAGAAAAAAAGTTTGGGTACCAGTCTTGGTCTGCTCCCTATAGAAGTGTGAGAAACAGCTGTAAGTAAAAGACCACTACCCTTAAAACAACTAAGGTATAGGGCAGAGCTGCCAGAAAACATGGGTCTGGCCCCAAGGTAGGAAAGCAGAGGTTGAGCCAGGAAAGGGAGACCTGGGCTGGGCCTGCCTGACTGTAGGGTAGGTTTCCTTCCTCAGGTTGGGAAAAGTACCTCCAGAAACACCATTGTTCCAGAATAACAGTCCTGAGATACTTAAATGCTGACTAGATGAGTAAGCCCCATTTTCTTACAAAAACTCTAGAGCCAAGCCAAGTGCCGTCGAGTCGGAGCCAACTCATGGCGACCCTAGGGGCCAGAGTAGAACTGACCCCCAGAGTATTCAAGGAGCGCCTGGTGGATTTGAACTGCCGACCTTGTTGTTAGCAGTGGTGGGACTTAACCCATTACACCATAAAAATATCAATAATCCTTCCTGACACACTCTGTTTATTGAATTGAGTCTCCTATTTTTCAACAAAAGTTAAGCAAACACAGATTTTGGAAAGAAGGAGGAATACACTCATGTTAAGACTTCCCAGTGAGCTCCTGTCCTTGAGTGTAAAGCATTTCTGCCAATAACTGACCATGACTTTTATCAATCAGACAGAGGGGAGCAGCCACTTCCTTGTAGACTGAACTATCAACAATACTGTATATACAATACACAAATCATGACTTCTTTATTCTTTTCTATCAACTGACACCCCCTTCCCCTGTCACAACACATATGTACATTTAGAATATGGTTGCGGTTCCATGCACAGACTCAAGTCAATTGATAAGACAATGAACATGTGAGAGACTAGAGCATGCTGCCTGACAAATAGGGGGTCCTCTTGAAATACTTAAATAAAGCAACAAAGGAAAGACTGTCTCATCTAATCTGTACTTGGAATTTCTCAAATTACTCATAAGAGCACTTAAAAAATTCCAGAAAGACAGACAGTATGCACCCCTTGTCAAAATAGTATTAAGTGCTGAAACACAAATAAAGATAGATAATTAACTGCTACCAGGTTAGATGAAAATGTCTGCAATCTTGCTGAAGTGCTTGGGTGATATAAAGTATTTATAGATAAACCTCAGAAAATGCAGGGTTGCAGAGCAAAGGTGTTTACAAAACTAGGACAGAGAACAGTCAGCTATCATGTATGCAAACTCTCCAGAGCTTAGAACATCATCAAAACTTCTTCAGAATGATGAGGGAGGTGCGGGCGGAAAGCATGGCACAGTTCCCTGAAGGTTCCTAGAAAGTCCTTCTGTAAGTATGCCTCTAAAAACTGCATGGGGTTACACCCTCGCCCTTACAAAAAAAACTGACTGATGTATCTTTAAATCAAATCACCCACATTAAAATGCATAAATTTATCATTAAGTCCACCTCTGACTAGTAATTTAGCCCTCTGGATCCACAGATCTATATTCTCCAAGCAAGAAGTTATTTTCCAAAAGGAAATGATCAATGGATTTACAGAGAGGAAACACACGAGTTTAAGTAAGAAGCAAAGAGTGCAGAAGGCAGCTGGCAAGAAACTGGTAGAAAAGGACAATGTCCTTGTATAACCGGCTAAGTCACTTTGTATCCTTTCCTCTTTGACCTCCAACATTCTCTACATTTTCAACTGTGCAACCACGAACAAATGAAATCTGAATGAGTTAGAAGCTAAAGTTTTCAAGTTTTTCAATTAAATTTTGTGCTCAGAAAAAGAATTCCAAAGAGTTGAAACATGAACAATTTTTTTAAAAGACTGAAATGAGGGCTACTGAAATGTAGAGAATCAATATTCTCTTATTACCATGTTTGACCAAAAAAAAAAAAAAATCCATAGAAACACAGTAGCTATGTGACAGCACTGTTTTTCATTCTAAGCACAACGTACAAACCCAAGCCATGAATGTGTGTGTGTGTGTTGATTCTTGTGGTGTCTGTCTCCAGAAGTCAAGTTGATGGTTTCATACTGAGCCACGGACTCTGTCACTGATGTGGTGACAAAGTTTTCTAGAGAAATACAAAGACAGTACCTAACGTCCTTGACTACTCCATGACTCAGAACTGACAGTCAACACTTTGAGACTTTTTTCTAAACTAAGTGATCACACACACTTAAATAGACACCTGGTCTTAACAGGAAAAAATGAAAAATTGAAAAGTGAGTCTGAGTTATTTCCACTTGAATAATCAAATACCTTAGTATTTCCAGGTAGGTCATGTTTAATTTATTATTTTTTAATATATTTTTTTATTTGATATGATTGAGTGAAAATGTACATTCCTTAATTAATTGCTCTTTGAATACTCTGGGGGTCAATTCTACCCTGGTCCCTAGGGTCGCCGTGAATCGGATCCGACTTGATGGCACTTGGCTTGGACTTTAGCATTTTTTAAGTTATTTTAAAAACTCAGGATATATGTCCAAACAAAATCTGTTGCTGTTGAGTTGATTCCAACTCATAGCAATGCTATGGGATGTAGTAGAAAGGGCCCATATCGCTTCCAAGGAGCACATAGTGGATTTGAACTACTGACCTTTTGGTTAGCAGCCATAACATTTAACCACTATGCCACCAGGATGGATACCAAGCCAAAAAATCCAAACCCACTGCCATTGAGTCAATTCTGACTTATAGTGACCCTACAAGCAAAGCAGAAGTGCCCTGTAGAGTTTCCAAGGAGCAGCTGGTAGTTTGATTAACAGCCATAGCTCTTAATCATTACACCATCAGGGTTTTCCCAGAAAAGGCTAAAATTTACATACAAATAAAACAAATCAGGATGATATTAAACTCACCGCTTGTCCTGTAGTCTGAGAGTGAATGATAAGAAATGATATATAAAACCAACTCAAAAAAAAAACAACTATGAGAATAAAGATTAAAATTATTCATTACAGGATGCAGACCATTAGCCAATGACAGCAGAAGGAATAAAAGGCTTACTATTAATCTCCAAAAAATATAGGTTAAGTCAAAGAGAAAACACCATAGCTTAATTCCAGTTTCACAATTCTACTGCAGCTAAAATTTAAAAACATTTTAAAAAAAGAAAAATTTTCCAGAAACAGTAGACTGATGAAAATAGTAAATACCAAACACAAAGGAAAGAGGAAGTTATTCCCTTACATAGAAATGGGTGACTTGTTATATACGATACTATAAAATACCATAATACAAATAGGGCAGTAACAGGAATAAATTATTTCCCTTTTTGCAAAGCATGAGAAGGTAGGGAATGACCCAAACTGCCAGAGAAATGAGGAAGCACCGCCTTCACACTGCCCTCAGAATGCTATTTCATAATTTATCTGTTCCTCTGATGCCCTTTCTGTGCCACTTGGTTCCTCTCTGCTCTTCAGCTGTCCCCTCTCACCAGCTTCTCAATTAAATTATCTCACATTTTCCTCTGATCTGCTGTTCACAGCTTGTCACATTACTATACCATAAGCCTTCCCACATGCTGCTGAAACAGGACACGAAGGGAGACGCTCATTTCTGCCTTCCGAGGCAGCCACTAGCTGGTGTCACGGATGGCAGGCGAGAGGCAGCATTCTGACAGACGCTTTATTGTTCAGAAAGAACACACATATGTCTGAAGGGCAGACTCATGAAGCCTTCCTCTAAGGTCATGATTTATTCTGATCCTTAAAAAATTAAGAAATGTGGTACGATCCACCTGCTTAAACAACCACCTATGCTCCAGATAATCAATTAGGAAAAATACAAAAATCTCAAAACTGCTTGTCTTCATCTTGTTGTATAAAAAACAGGCATATTTTCTCCTGAGCACTTGAAATTAAAAGAATTAAAGTGGGTAGTTACCACAGCGCAGTTTTTTTAAATCTTTTTTTTTCCCCACAAAAGAAATATAATATTTAATCCTTTGGGTCTGTAAAGCATTTTTCACCAAATAATATTTCAAAAAAAGTTACAAAATAGTTCATCTGGAGTGGCATGAATTATCCTAAACAGTCATTCAAAGAATGTACACATCAAATAAAGCATTAAATCAAAAGGCCAATAACAGAGAAAAGAGAAAGTATTGTTACAGAATGAGATAAAAGAATGAGATAAAGATGAGCTTCTAGTGTTTGATGAGACAGAGGGGCAGAAAGGTTCCTCAGGGAGGGTCACAGGTCACAGGAATGGTTCACTGATAACGGTGGTGAGGTATAGCCTGGAGGAGGGTAAATGAGAATCAGGCCCTAGTCAGAGAGACACACAAACCAAGGAGAGCTGAAAAACAGTCAAGACTCAGAACTGGATCCAAGCTTGGAGATCAAAAGTGGCATTCTTTCTCTCCTGTTTTCTCTTTCTTCCATGTAGGACTAATGGTTCTATGAGAAACCAGGTGGGCAAAGCCTTGTGCACCCAGAAGGGAAAAGATGAATCAGTCCATCCTTTCAGTGGAGTTATCTGAAAATAGGATACTAAGAGCCTTAAAAAAGTACACACATTTTGACTTGATAATTCCATTTCAAAGATATGTGATAAAATATACATAGAAGGCCAAGCCAAGCCAAGTGCCGTCGAGTAGGATCCGACTCATGGATGCTATCTCTATATTGCACTTTTTATAATATCCTCTCTGGTTTATAATGTTTATAACTTACTGATGAAGATCAAGGACTACAGCTTTCTGTATGGATTGCACCTCAACCATAAGAAAACAAAAATCCTCACAACTGTACCAGTAAGCAACCTCATCATAAATGGTGAAAGGATTGAGGTTTCCAAGGATTTCATTTTGCTTGTGTCCACAATCAACACTTATGGAAACAGCAGTCAAGAAATCCAATGACACATTGTGTTGGGAAAATCCGCTGCAAAGGATATCTTTTAAAGTATTGAAAAGTAAAGATCTCTCACCTTGAAGACTAAAGTGCACCTGACCCAAGCCATGGTATTTTCAGTCACATCATATGCAAGTGAAAGCTAGACAATGAATAAAGAAGACAGAAGACTTGATGCCTTTGAATTGTGGTATTGGAGAAGAATGTTGACTGTATCATGGACCACCTAGAGAACAAACAGATTGGTTTTAGAAGTACAACCAGAGTGCTCCTTGGAAGCAAAGATGGCAAGACTGCATCTTACATATTTTGGACATGTTGTTGGGAAGGATCAGTCCTTGCAGAAGGACATCATGCTTAATAGAATGGAAGGTCAGTAAAAAAGAAGAAGACCCTCAACACGATGGACTGACACAGTGGTCGCAACAATGGCCTTAAGCATAAAAAGGACTGTGGACACGTTACAAAACAGCGCAGTGTTCTGTTGTATTGTGCATAGTGTCGCTGTGAGTCGGACCTGACTCAATAGCACCTAACAACAACAACATTTATAATCCTAATTTCCAGTAATAAGCTATAATACATTCATACATGGGCATTCTAGATAACACTGTGGAAGAATATACAGGGACATGGAAAAATATTCAAGAAATTTCAGAAGGTTACCAAACGATGGGAATAAAATGATCAAGCTTTTATTTTACACACACACACTCAGGATTGTAAATTACATTCAGGATATACACTGTTGTTTCTAGGAATGGTAAATTTATGAGTGTTTTAATTTTTTTTCTTATCTACTTAGTTTTGGAAGTGCCTTTAATAAAAAAAAAAGTATTGTTTTATGATAAAGAGAAAAACCAAAAGAAGTTTTCAAAAATGAAAGAAATCAGATGGTGGCCTTGTACCAAATGCCATAACGGGAAGGGATCTTGGAGCCCCTCAGTCACTTCCCTCATTGTAGACATAAGGAATCAACAGACAGTTTTGACTTCAGATATGCTCTGAAAAAGAATTAGGGCAGTCACAGCAAGAGAGGGAAAAAACCCACTAAAAGTCCTCCATCAGAGCTGAGTAAGTAAATGTGACATTGTATGATTTGGCAGTGTGAGTTCAACAGAGTTGAGAGTCCCACTGATGTTGGGTTTTGGAACAGTAACAAATGGGAACTTAAGAAAATTATAATATATATACAGTAAGGGACAGGGAACTAACTTTTTTTAGTGCCTCAGTGTAAAGGGCTGTACTTAACTCATTTAATCTTCTAAATTAAAAGACAGGATTAATCCTCTGAGGAAACACCAAAAACCAAAAACCAAACCCACTGCCGCTGAGCTGATTCCAACTCATTATGACTCTATAGGACAGGGTAGAACTGCTCCACAGAGTTTCCAAGGAGTGCTTGGAGGATTCAAACTGCCAGTGTTTTGGTTTGCAGATGTAGCACTTAACCACTACATAACACCAGGGTTTCCAATATGTTTGTTTTACAGATAAGGCCACTGACATCAAAATCATCAGCAGAGGTCACAGGTCTAGCCAGTAACAGAGACAGGAGTTGCTCCCAGGATGGACTCCTAAGTTCATCCTCTTTCTGTCATGCTACACATTGCCTCTTTTGTTTTGAGAGGATTAGCTTGATTCATACAGATTTCTTATCAGTGGAGGCATCTGGAGTTTCAATTGCATATATAAACTCCACTGGAGAGTCAATAATGTGGGGGATGCCCACAGTAAAGCACGGCAAAGATTAAACATTCAAAACGATGTAGTTATGGAACTTGACAATTCATCCTTAGCAGGCCAAGGTGTTGGAAAGAAACAGAAGAGTAGTATTTCAAAAATCCAGTTTCTGAATATGTGGGCAGATGAGTATCTTTTTTTTTCTTGCCCTTACTGACACCATGAAACAAATGTTTCTTTTCTTTTACTACATAGACCATGCCCCTCACTCACTTCCAGTTAATGAGGTCCTTCAACTACCAGAAACCTCCATTTATAGCATAAATAGTGACCCCTGTGCTGGGAAATATTTTGGCTGTTATTTGGAGGGGACACAACAGGAGACACTGCAATACTGCTTTCTTTAGGTCTGGGAAATAGACTGCTACACAGCCCAATCAAACCAAACCCACTGCAGTTGAATTGATTCCAACTCATAGAGACACTACAGGACAGAGTAGAACTGCTGCATAGTGTTTCTAAGCAGCACCTGGTGGATTCAAACTGCCAACCTTTTGGTTAGCAGACATAGCACTTAACCACTATACCACCAGGGTTTCTGTCATACAGCCCAGATCCCATTAAATGTGAGGTGTTAACCACCTATTAGCTACTTGCAAAAACCAAGGCATGACAATTCTCTCTCAAGACCTCAAGTACTCTTAGCGCAGAGTTAGTGAAAACACTAGATCTCCCTCTTGCCCATTTCCTGTTGCACAGCGATCCCTTCAGAAGCATCTGATTAGGACAAGGGACTTCTCTGCAGTTATCCCCATCTGTAACGATCTGCAACCAAGACTAACAGCTTCTAGGTAAGTCATATTAGTACAGCAGACTTTTTTGAGTAAAAGAATGAACTATAATTTTGCAATCCCCTTCATATTAGTTATTCTTGAATGCGATCCAGTAGGTTTAGATTTAGGCAATACTTTTAAATGGTAGTTACTAGTCACATGTGGCTATTTACATTAATTTAAATTAAATTAAACTGAAAATTGAGTTTCTCAGTTGTTCTAGTTCCATTTCAAATGATCAACTGTCATATGTGGTTAGTGGGTTTACACTGTATTGGACAGTGTAGATACAGCACATTTCCACAATCATAGAAAGTTCTACTAGACAATGCTACCATAGAGCAATGAGCAAACACTTCTTCCAAATAAACCAAATTAATAATTTACCTCAAATCTTCACTCTTGTAGTTTAGATCCGGGGTCAACAAACACTTACTGTAAAGTAATAGTTTAGGCTTTGTGCACTGTATAGTCTGTCACCATTAATCAACTCTGCTGTTACAGCACAAAAGCAGCTAAAGATGACACGTAAATGAATTGGGCTTGCAGTGTTCCAATAAATTTTATTTACAAAAACAGGCAGTAAGTTGGATTTGGCCTGTGGGTAGTATTTTGCCAAATGCTGGCTTAGATACATGCACATAAACACTGTTGTGCCTGCTTTATAACACTAACAGTACTTGAGTTCTTATTGTGAGCCAGGTACCTTGCTCTAAATTTTTTGAATATTCTCACTCATTTGATCCTACTATGGCTCCACGAGTAATGTAGAGTCTATTACTATCTCCTGTTTAAATATGAGGGAACTAGCATAGAGAGATTAAATAATCTGTAATTTCTCTCTCTCCATCCAAACCCAGAGATGTTACCTCTGCAGTATCTCTCATACCTGTACCAGCTGTTATAATCACATATGTATTCTAGTTTAGACTCTTGGTGAACAATTACTATAGTTTCCTAACTGGTTTCCTTGTTTCAATGCTCTTTCCTATCATCAGCAGGATCAGATCATTAATAATTATTTTACACTTGATAACCTTTCAGGGGAGCTGCACTGTCTGCTGAATTAAGGTGAAATTTCTCAATGTAGCTTTCAAAGTTGCTTACAATACGGTTTCAATTTTTCTCCTAGTCTTATCCTTATCTACTATCTAACACTTAACAATAACTATGGCTAATACATTAATTCAGGTTTGCTGAGATGCAGACATTAAAACCACATTAAATGTGAAAGAAATTTCCTAGGGGAGGGAGCAGGAGAAGGTATGGAAAGCCTCCAGACCAAGATGCAGGTCTGTGTCCTGAAAGATCAAGTGGAAGCCTCTTGGAGTGCAGCAAGGTTTCCACAAGAGGTTTAGTCAATCCAGTGGGGAATTCCTGAGCCACAGTTGCTCAGGAGAGATCTCTCCATGTCTCATCAGAATGGGTATGCTACAGTACTCTCACCATGCACTGTCATTGGCTGGGAGATGCCCACTGGAAGCCTGCATCAAGAGGACAGGTAGCTGGAGATGTCAGTCAATTATCCCCCTACAGCAGGAGAGCACATTTTCATAGCCACCACCAAACCAAACCCACTGCCACTGAGTCACGTCTGACTAATAGCAACCCTAGAGGTCAGAGTAAAATTGCCCTATAGAGTTTCCAAGGAGCACCTGGCGGATTTGAATTGCCTACCTTTTGGTTAGCAGACGTAGCACTTAACCCACTATGCCACCAGGGTTTACTCACAGCCACCACAGTCACAGTATAATTTATTGTCTACATTGCGATACTCTAAAGTAAAAGAGGGTGCTATTAAAATTACACAAGGAAAATAGGGGGAACCAGGGATCATCCTAGGCAAACTGGAATTTATGGTCACCCTACAATAACCAAAGTGATGCGATGACTGTTCATCAGCACAAACGTTTCCACTTTTGGCATTTCTTTGTTCTGACATTGCTTTATTACCCAAACCCATGATTGCAGAACTCTTGGGTATCCTTTAAAATTGAGCTCAGTTTAAAAATTTCACCTTTTCTGAATCCCATCTGTAATTTCTTAAAACCACTTCATGTGTCCCTATCCTGAAATACCTACCTTATCCTGTTAATGTTTTAGTTAATACTGTATTATCCTGCCACCAGATAGCAAGATTCTTAAGGGCAGGAACTGTGCTTTTTTCAGATTTGTTTCTCCTTCGGTAACTAACACAATGTCTTGCACACATGGTAGGCACCAGTAGAAGGTATACTATGAACTCTACACAATACTTCAACACCAACTTTCTTACAGTTTTTCTGTTTTAAACAAATAATTGTGCCATTTGTATTTCTTAAATGCAAACTTTTTTTTTTTACATCTTTATAGCTCAGACAGGGAATTTAACTATCAGCCAACCTTGCTGAATGAATTATTGTACAATTTGCTAATTACTTCGTCTTTTTTTTCTGATAAAAGCCTACACTGCATTACTTCAACCTCGCCTCAAAAGGGGACTAACAAATTGCTGAATATAATTTGCACTTTGAACAATAAAGCTATTAATAGCATTTCGGTAAGAACACCCATTATTTTCTTCACAGCCATAAATCAGCAGTTCATCTGTTATAAACTGCTTGGTCAGCTTCAAATGGCTTCAAAATAAATCTTTCTCCATTCTGCCTTTGCTGTTTATGGTAAGCAAAAGAGGCAGAAGGTAACCTGTGTTTTGAATTCACGGGCAAATTCTTTCCGTGTTGCACTCCTCTGTAATTATTCCTTGTGATAAATTTCTTGTATCCTACACTGACTGGGGCTCAAACATGCTCAAATCACCCAGGAAGACACGTATATCTATGATATTAGCATATTGTTAACAGGGCTTACAGGTACAATGTTCAAGGACCATGAACAATGCAATTCTGATGCCTACTGTGGTGCAGTGGTTAACAGCTTGACTGTTAATCAGAAAGGTCAGGAGTTCAAATTCATCAGTCTCTCCCTGGAAACTCAATGGGGGAGTTCCACCCTGTCCTGCTGGGTCACTAGGAGTCAGAATCCACGCAATGGCAAAGAAAATTACAGATTTTAGTAAGTATGCAGCTGTGTAAAATAGATGTTCTAGTAATTAGACTTTACTTTTCAGTCCCACCTCCAGAAATGGGTAAATACTACAGGGTATTTAGGTAAGATATAAAGTTGGACCCTTAAGATTAGTCTAGTTTACCTTCCTAAGAAACACGTCCAACAAGTTCTATAGTTCTTAATTATTTGCATCAAAAGAGTCCCAACTGTATGATTTATCCATTTTTGCACTTCTGAACCAAGCAAAATATTACAAAGTAGGTGCCTAATAAATTTAAGTGAATGGGTTAATAGACAAATGTTATTCCTGTACTTCCATGTCATCTACATTTACTACAAACAGTTCCCACTTTTTCTACTGTGAAATTTACTAATATCTGGAAGTTATGTTTATTGTAAGTTATAGGGCTAATATTTCCAATGTATGGAAGACTTTATGAACTATTATTATGGATAATGGTGATTAGCTTCTTTTATATCCTAGGCAGAGTGAGGGAAAATAGACTTAACCTACAGTATGGGAGGCTTAAGCTAGATAAGAGTGTGTTCTGGTATCAAATCTAATTAAACATTAGAGTTGATTAATGAAAGAAGTTATGAAATTTTCTGTCTTGGAAATCTTTATAAATAAACTGGAGTCTCAACAGTACATGCTCATCATTAAACATGTCTCTGTATGAAGACGGAGGAATTAGTTCAATGCTCTTTAAAAGACAGTATATTTATTAATGGTGTAGCTAAAATATGAAAATTTCACATAAAATACTGGTATCAATTCACAGTTAAAGATACGAATTGCATCTAACAACAAAAACAAAACTAGTTGTTATGAGATCTACTGTAACTCACAGAGACCCCATGTATGTCAGAATAGAAATGTGCTCCCTAGGGTTTTCAGTGGCTGATTTTTCAGAGGTAGATCACTAGGCCTTTCTTCCATGGAATCACTGACATTTTGGTTTGTAGCCAAACAGGCAAGCACTTAACTATCTGTGCCAACCAAGAACTGTATATCAAAAAGATGAGTTCTATTTACTAAGTGACTTTGGGCAAGTCATTTTACATCTAAGTTTCATACCTTTTTCCAATTAAATGGTTATATTCCTACTTCCAGGTCTCCACTCTTCAAGGTAAATTGCACCAATCTTGTTACATAAGAAATGTTACTCTGAATAAATAAGCAGTTCCAAACCCCAAACCAGCTTGTTGGTGTCAAGTTGATTTTGGCTCATAGCAACCCTGTAGAATACAGCAGAACTGTCCCATGGAGTTTCTAAGAAGTGCCTATCAGATTTGAACTGCTGACCTTTTGGCTAGCTGCTGAGCTCTTAAACCCTGCACCGCTACAACTCCAAATAAGCAGTAGAAATATCTTATTCCTATTATTTCAAGTCATTTAAATACTACTCCCTCACTTACTATCCTGAAGTAAATTATACTATTAAGAAGATATTTCAACATACTGGTAGCAATTAGAGAAGAGACGCTATTCAACAAATGTTAGACTGTGGCAGTTAAATGAATAACATGTTGGCAGTTATTGCATTTATCTTTAAAATCCAGGTGTTGTCATGTATTTACACCTATCTCTCTCCATATTGGTATTTTTACTGTGGAACTTTATTATTATACCACAGCTGAATCTATCATTTCAAAATTCTCAGAGACAAGGCATTGAGAAAATGAAACACACTCCCTAGTGTTAGTGTAATTTGTGTGTGTGTGGTGGGGGGAATCATGCTTTCCTGACCATTGAAACATATTTCTCTTCTCAAGGTTCATATGACAAGTTTGAAAAACTCATGGTGCAGACTAGACAGTTTATATCAGAAGCAATGTAACCACTTTTATGTTAGGATTCTTACGGCTACAAAATCCATATATTTCCTTTTGTTTCTGTTTGGATATAGATGTATTTTGATTGTGGCCATTGGAGCCTGTACAGCTTAAAAAGAACATATACTTCTGTTTCCTCTCTTTGAAAACAGAGACTTTGGGTTAGCACAGGTAGTGGCCAGAGATACAAACACAAAGGCAGTATTTTTGGTGGGAGTGTGAGAGCAAAAAAATCAGTTATTCAAAGCAGAAGCACAGGTCCGGTGTCAGAAATGTTCCAGAAGGAGGGAGAAAATGGGATACAAAGCACACAGAGGAAGAGTGACAACCAAATTAATTCATGGAAAGAATAAGACAAAGGACAAAACACAAAGATGTGCAGGAGCTCAATCATCCCCAAACAGTAAATGCTCAGGAGAAGGGCAGGTAATAGTTTCTTAAGAAAATAAGAAGTGGAAAAATATTGATGGTCCTTTGGAGACTTAGTCCCCTCCCTTTACAAAAGAGGAAATAGAAGCCTAAAAAGAACAAGTGACTGTCCCAAGGCCATTCTCTTGCCAGAGGTGAGACAAGTACAAGGTATAATTCAAAAGGTCTCACAATCAGCCAAGACATTCTAAGTACACCATCCTTATTCCCATGAACCACTGCAACTTCAGTAAGTGACAGAAAACAACAGGTGAGGAAGTGAAGGACATTTTCCAATTCTCAAAGTGTATTCATACCGTTTTTTTTTAAACTGTGATTAAGTGAAAGTATACAATCCAAATTAATTTTGCATGCCTGCCTGTCTGCAGCTCCCTCTATTCTTCTTGCCTAGTGATAGTACACTCCTCCTTTTCATTCTGTATTTGTTGTATCCTCTCAACAAGCTCCTGTTTCCTCCTCTCCACCCTCCCTTCTCCCATCCAGAAAGAGACCTTTAGGACAGCCTTCTATAAATGCTTATAACCATAAAGTACACACAGCATATGGTCACATTGTGTACCCAAGTCCAGTCCATTTTTGTCTTAAGAGTTGACCTCAGCAGTGTTTTCTGGTCAAGGGCAGCAGCAGGTCTAGGTGCCATGCTCCCAGAGGACTTCCCAGGACACTGGACCATCAGTTCTGATCCTTTAGTAGAGTTTTGAGCTGCACTCCTCTTTTTCTTGTATTGCCACAGGAACCCTACATTGTGTGTCCCATCATGGCTGTCTTTGGTGGTAGCCAGGCACCATCTGGTTCTTCTGGTCATGTGTTAATATAGTCTCCCATTCACACAGTTCCTTCTATCTCCTGAACTCTGTTTTCCTTGTGTCTTTGTTGTTCTTGGTCATCATCTGTTCCACATGAATTGGGATGATTTGGTATATCTCAGATGGCAGCTTGCTAGTTTTTAAGACTCCAGACACACCAATATGCGGTGCAGAAGACTCTCCTAGCAATAGGCTAATCATACCAACTGGCTCTGATGTCCCCCAAGAGCATGGCCCCCAGATCTTGCCCCTATTACTCTATCCTTGCAATATTGGGCTGAGATTAGAAGAGTTTTCAGTTTATGGTGAAGTCCATTTAAGTTGATCTACTTTCTACTGTGTGCTGCCACTGCTTTCACCTAACCAAATTTCTATCAACTCTCTAATCTGACCAACCCTATCCCTCCTTCCCCACCCTTGTAGCCATCCACGAGACTTTTCTTCTGTACATAAGTCTATTTTTAAGTCCTTATAGCAGGGGTTTCATACAGTATTTGTCCTTTTGCTACTGACTGATTTCATTCAGCATAAGGTCTTCCAGTTGAAACCAAGTTATGAGACACTTCCTAAAATCATCATTGCTCTTCACCATTACATAATGTTACGTTGAGTATATGTACCATAGTTTGTTTATCCATTCATCTGTTGATGGGTATCTAGCTTGATTCCATCTTTTTGCTATTGTAGATTGTGCTGCAATAAACATTCATGTTCATATATCTGTTCCTGTGACAGCCTTTGTGTCTGTAGGATATATTCCAAGCAGTGGGATTACTGAATCAAATGATACATCTATTTCCAGCTTTTTAAGGAAGCACCCGATTTCTTTCCAAAGAGATTGTATCATTTTGCAATTTCAAAGCATATTAATTCTAATGGTGTTAGTGCTCCTCTGTCTTTTGAATAGCACTGTACCAGACAATGGTTAATAAGTCAGTGGTTCAGTGCTATGGCTGCTAAGCAGAAGGTTGCCAGTTCAAATCTGCCAGGTACTCCTTGGAAACTCTATGGGGCAGTCCTACTCTGTCTACAGGGCCACTATGAGTCAGAATAAACTCGATGACAATGGGTTTCGTTTGACATTAGGTACCAGTCAACACAGGGAGGACAGTCATAGTTCAGAGGTAGAATTCTTGCCTTTTGTGCAAGAGATCCAGATTTGATTCCAACCAATACACCTCCTGCACCTGTGCGTTGGTGGAGGCTTGACTACTGCTATCATGCTAAACAGGTTTCACCGGAGCTGACAGACTCAGGCAAACTAAAAAGAAAGGTTTGGCAATCTACTTCTAAAAAGCAGCCACTGAAAACCCTACAACTGTCACCCCTCTGATCCTACTGTACATTGTGTCACCATGAGAAGGTGCCAACTATACAGCAGCTATCACCACCAACAACAGTAAATACCAGAGAGAAGGTAAAACTGGCCGTCTACATCTTGACATAGTCCTGCCTTGGAGAGAGGGTCACTTAGAGCCTCTCGTCTACAGGTTTAGATGATGGTCAGCTGGGTATGCACTGGTCTCTCCCATGCTTCACCTATTTCCGGGAGAAAATAAAGGAGGAGTAGAGAAAAAGGAGAACAGACAAACTGTCCAGGGAGAATGTACATATATAAAGAACTCCAGAATCTGAAGGAGGCTCATCCACATGCCAGTTCATGCCACAGATCTAGACAGGAGGGGTCTTGTACCAAGAGATCCTGAAATTATAAACACAATGCTATTTGGGGCAGGTGTCTGTGATTTGTAGTTTATATGGACATAATAAGTAGTACACCTAAGCCACAATATCAACAAACAACCACCACCAAAACATAAAGCATATGTTTAAAAAGGAGAATTACTCAGAGCTTGAGGTTTTTCCACATGCCTGGACTCTATGTGGAAGTGCAGGAGGACTGCAAAATCCATCATTGTTATGGGCTGGAAAGCCAACCAGGGAACCCTTCTTAGAGCTTTTAAAGGGAAACATTTTGGATGAACCTCTTGGTCTTGTATGAAAAAAAGCTAGTTATATTTAACTATAAACACATGGCAGTAGGTGTCAGAGATATGTTCCATTCAAAGGCTATATAATAAATACCATTTTCGGAAAAGGAAACTAAACTAAGAATAGATGACAGGAGAGTGCCAGTCAGGGTCAGTGATCTTTCCATGCTTTCTCAAGCACTGTGCAGCCTCCAGCATTCATAAGCCGCTTTACGTTTAATTTATACAGAGGTGATTCATTTTCCCTATTAAATCATCACAACATTGTACAAAAACAACAAAAGTCTAGGAATACAGGATGCCTACTCTGGCCATCTAACTGAAAATCACAACTTCTTTCCACCCTTTATTCTGCCTTTTTTAAATAGGAGTTACTACCTTCTAATATACTTAATTTGCTCATATGCTTATTGCTCATTTCCTGTCTCCCACACTCCACCACGAAATAATATTAGCTCCAAGAGGGCAGAGAGTTTTATCTGTTCACAGATGTACCCCATACAACCATAACACTATGTGGCACACAGTAGGTGTATAAAAATGCTGCCTGACCAAAGTAAGTATAGGACTTGGATGAGGTGTCTATTATACAAGGTTCTTTTCTTAGATAGCAATGAAGGTGCTTCATCACTAACTACAAGAAAAATTGTTTTCCATGGAAATAACCAAAACAAAAAACCAAGTATTCAGAATTTAGTGGTTAATGGAGGAGCTGTGATCTCAGAACAAGTAAGAAAATTAGTCTAAAACTCCAAGGGGAAACTGATCCTGGGTCTGTGTGAGGTCAAGCTGATGACCCATGTCTTCATGTCTTTGAGGGTTGGAAGGAAACTTAGGTAGGTACTGAGCAGTGTGAAAAGATACTTCCCAAGAGTTTGTCTTTGTCACACTTTTGATAGCACTTCCCTGTATATAAGAGGCACTTTAATAGTATCTCACTTGACCTCATAAAAACTCTGTGAGGGAAGTAGGATTACTTTCTGAATCTTGCTCAGTGTGGTGGGCCAAAGGACATGTTGTTCCTATCTAGGTGTACAAATGTACATCGGGGGTTCAGAATCCTTTTCTTTTTCTACACAGCACGGTCAAAAGAAATATTCTGAAAGAACCATTTCCCAGCTGTCCACTTCCTTCATGGTTTATTACCAGAGGGCCAAAAACAGATTTACTGCCTAGTTTTTCTTGCCAAAATGCTAGAAGATCAAGTCAATAATAAAGTGCTCGTTACCAAACAGGAATTTCAGATTGTACTTATTTAAGTCTTCATTTTTTAAGTTATGTTGTGGTATGTTGAGCCAAAATAGAGGTCTATGAAGAAAAAAAAGCTAGCACACTGGCAACCTAGATTTTTAAAAAACAATATTTATTGATTGTGCTTTAGGTGAAAGTTTACAGCTCAAGTTAATTTCTCAGACAAAAACTGACAAATTGTTACGTGATCCTAGTTGCCATTCCCTCTGACAGTACATGCCCACTTTCCATCCATGGTTTTCACTGTCTGTTCAACCAGAACCAACCCCTTTCTGCCTTCTCATTGTGCTCTTGGACAGGAGCTGCCCATTGAGTCTCCTGTATCTACTTGAACTAAGAAGCACATTCTTCATCAATATGATTTTTTGTTTTATAGTCTAGTCGAGTCTTTGTCCGAAGACTTGTTTTTGGGAATGATTTTAGTTCTGGGTTAACAGAGTACCGGGGCTATGTCTTCTGGGGTTCCTCTACTCTCAGTCAGACCATTAAGTTTGGTCTTCTAATGTGAATTTGAGTTCTATATCCCACTTTCTCCTACTCTGTCAGGGATGCTTGTGCTCTCTGTCAAGGTCATTGGTGGTGAAAAAAAAAAAAAAAAAAAAACCCACTGCTGTTGAGTGGGGTCCAACTTATAGCAACCCTAGGCCAGGCATTATTTAACTCTTCTGGTCTGGGGTTGATGGAGTCTCTGGCTAATGTAGCCCTTTTATCTCTTGGGCTAATGCTTGCCTCATGTCTTTGGTGTTCTTTATTCTTTGCTCCAGATGGGTTGAGGAAAATTAATGCATCCTAGGGGGCCACTTGTAAACTTTTAAGACCCCAGATGCCACTCACCAAAGTGGCATTCAGAACACTTTATTAATAAACGTTATTGTGCCAATTGACCTACATGTCCCCTGAAACCACAGTCCCCAGATCTCCATCCTTGCTACTTTGTCCCTCAAAGTGTTTGGTTGTGTTCAAAAAACTTCTTAGTTTTGGACTTAGTCCAGGTGTGCTTATTCCTCTGTATATTACCCATGAGTATTCTTGTCTACTACCTAATGAATATCCCCATTTCTCTCTTCACCCTCATAACCATCAAATATGTTTTCTCCTGTGTTTTGTCTTCTTATAATAGTGATGTTATATAATATTTGTTTTTTTGTAACTAATTTCACTCAGCATAATGCCTTCCAGATTCATCCATGTTGTGAGATGCATAGAAAATTCCTCAGTGTTCTTCATCATTGCATAGTATCCTATTGCATGTATGTACCATAATCTGATTATCGATTTGTCTGTTGATGGACACCTAGGTTGTTTCCATCTTTTTGCTGTTGTGAGCAGTGCTACAATGAACATGTGTGTGTATATATCTGTTTCTGTCACAGATCTTACTTCCAAGGCATGGGATTGCTGGATCATTTGGTACTTCTATTTCCAGAAGGATCAAATAGGTTCCTAAAGAGGTTGTACCATTTTAAATTCCTGCCAGTGGTATATGTGTTCCAGTCTTTCTACTACCTCTCCAACATTTATTACTATTATTATTTTTTAATGCTAGCCTTGTTGGGGGGAGATGATATCTCAGTGTAGTTCTAATTTGCATTTTTGTAATGGCTACTGATCATGAGTATTTCCTCTTGTATTTGTTAGCCACCTGAACGTCTTTTTCATGAAGTGCCTGTTCATATTGTTTGCCCATTTTTTTAACTGGGTTATTTGTCCTTTTGTTGTTGAGGTTTTGCAGTTTCTTACAGATTTTAGATATGGAAATTCTAATCAAATACATCATGGCCAATTTTTTTTGCCCCAGTCTGTAATTTTTTTTTTTATTCTTTTGATGCAGTCTCTGACTGAGCATAAGTATTTGATTTTTAGGAGCTTCCTCTTATCTAGTTTATTTTTTGATATTTGTGAATTGTTAGTTATGGTTTGTATTCTGTTTATCCTATGAATTAGGGCTCTTAGCATTGTCCCTATTTTTCCTCAATGATCTTTATCGTTCTGGGTTTTCTATTTAGGTCTTTGACCCATTTTGCATAAGTTTTTGTACATGGTGAGAGGTATGGGTCTTGCTTCAGTTTTTTGCACAGACATATTCAATTGTGCCAATACTATTTGTTAAAAAGAGGTTGTCTTTTCCCCCATCAAATGGACTATGGGCCTTTGTCAAGCATCATTTGCTTATAGGTGGGTGAATTTACATCTGGATTCTCAATGCTGTTCCACTGGTCTATGTATCTGTTGTACCAATACCAGGCTGTTTTGACCACTGTGGTGGCATAATAGGTTCTAAAATCAGGCAGCGTGAAGCCTCCCACTTTGTTCTTTACTAATGCTTTAGTTATCTGGAGCCTCTTCCTTTTCCATATGAAATTGCTGATCTGTTTCTCCATCTTGTTAAAAAATGCCATTAGAATCTGGATTGGGATTGTACTGTATCTGTAGATCATTTTGGGTAGAACTGACATTTTCACAACGTTGAGTTCCCCTATACATGAGCAAGGTATATTTTTCCACTCACATAGATCTGTTTTAGTTTTTAGCAGTAATGTCTTGGAAATTTTTCTGTATAAGTCTTTTACATCTCTAGCTAGATCTATTCCTAAGTATTTTATCTTTTTGGGAGTCACTGTAAATGGTATTAATTTGGTGTCTTCCTTGAAGTCCTCTGAATTGTTGTAGAGGAATCCAATTGATTTTTATATTGATACTTTACTAAGCTCTTCTATTAGTTCCAGTCGTTTTCTTGTAGACTGGGGTTTTCTGTGCATAAGATCATATTATCTGCAAATGGGGATACTTTTACTTCTACCTTGCCAACTTCGATGCTTTTTCTTTTTCTTGCCTTATTGCTCTGACTAGGATCTCAAGCACAGTGTTGAATAAGAGTGGTGGTAAAGGGCATACAGGTGTGGTTCCCATTCTCAAGGGAAATGCTTTCAGACTCTCCATTTTGGGTGATGTTAACTGTGGGTTTTGTATACCAATAATCAAACCTACCACTGGTGAGTCATTTCTGACTCAGAGCAACCCCACAGTACAGAGTAGAACTGCCCCATAGAGTTTCCAAGGAGGATAAGAACTGTCATCTTTTAGTTAGCAACTTATTTGTAGCCACTATGCCACAAAAGTTTCCTTAGCTTTGAATAAAACCAAAACCAAACCCACTGCCCTCGAGTCAATCCTGACTGGCCGTGACTCTACAGATGCCTCTTATTATGGTAAGGAATTTCCCTTCTATTTCTATTTTGCTAACAGTTTTTATCATCAGTGAGTGTTGGACTTTGTCAGATGCCTTTTCTGCATTAATTGATAAGATCATGTGGTTCTTACCTTATTCTGTTTTATATGATGGATTACACTGATTGTTTTTCTATCCTTGCATACCTGGTATGTATCCTACTTGGTCATGGTGAATTACTATTTTTTTTGTATGTTGTTGAATTCGAATGGCTAGAATTTTTTTGAGGACTTTTGTATTTGTGTTCATGAGGGATATGGGTCCATAATTTTCTTTCTTTCTTTTTTTTTTTCCCTGTATCTTTACCTGGTTTTAGTATCAAGAGTTTTTCTGGCTTCACAGAATGAGTTTTGGAGTATTCCTTCCTTTTCTATGCTATGGAAATATCTTCGGTAATACTGATGTTAACTCTTCTCTAGAATTCTGGTACATTTCTCCAGAAGGCTTTTTTTTTTTTTTTTAATTACCTGTTCAATCTTTCTTTTGTTATAAATCTACTTAGTTTTTCTACCTCAGGTTATGTTAGTTCATGTAAGTAGTGTACTTCTAGAAATTTGTCCCATTTCCTCTAGGTTTGCAAATTTGTTGAAGTATAATTTTCATAGTATTCTGTTATGATTCTGTACTTTCAGTTGAGTCTGTTGTGATATCATCCATCTAATTTCCTATTTGAGTTATTTGCTTCCTCTCTTGTTTTTCTTTTGTCAGTTTAGCCAGTGGTGTATTGATTTTATTGATCTTTTCAAAGAACCAGCTCTGGGTCTTGTTAATTCTTTGAACTGTTTTCCTATTTTCTGATTCACTTATTGCTGCTCTAATTTTTATTATGTGCTTTCTTCTGGGGCCTGGGCTTCTTTTGTTGCTCTTTCTATTTATTTACATTGTAGGGCTAATGTTTTTATTTTGGCTCCTCTTTTTAGATGTGTGAATTTAATGCTATAAATTGAACTCTTGAGTACCACTTTTCCTGTGTCCCAAAGGTTCTTGTAGGATGTATTTTCATTCTCATTTGATTATGTGAGTTTATTTACTCTGTCTTTGATTTCTTCAATAACCATGTAGTTTCTGAGCAAGGTATTGTTTGGTTTTCATGTATTTGATTTACTTTCTTTGCTTTCTCTCTCACTGATTTCTGCTTTTCTGGCTTTAGGGTCAGAAAAGATGCTTTGTAATATTTTGATGTTTTGTATTCTGTAAGGCCTTGCTTGTGGCTTGACATGTGGTCTATTCTAGAGAATGTTCCATGTGTGTTTGAAAAGAAAGTATACTTGGTTGCTCTTGGATACAGTGTTCTGTACATGTGCATGAGACCAAGTTGGCTGACAGTGGTATTTAGATCTTCTGTGTCTTTATTGAGCCTTTTTCTGGATATTTTCACCAAAAGTGGTGTATTGAATTCTCCTACCATTGTTGTGGTGCTGTCTATTTTTCTTTTCAATGCTGTTACAGTCTGCTTTATGTGTTTTGGAGCCCTGTCGTTGGGTGCATAAATATTTAGTACGGTTATGTGTATTGGTATACTGGTCTTTTAATTATTATATAGCATCCTTCATTATCTTTTGTGTTAGATTTTGCTTTAAAATCTATTTTGTCAGAGGTTAATACTGCCATTCCTGTTCTTTTTGATTGTTGTTTGCTTGATGTATTTTTTTCCTATCCTTTGGGTATTAGTTTGTGTCTTTAAGTCTAAGGTGTGTCTCTTCTGGGCAGCATATAGCTAGATTATGTATTTTTATCCATTATGCCACTTTCTGTCTCTTTATTGTTGCATTTATTTTATTTACATTCAGCATTATTAATAGGTAGGAGTTTAGTCCTGTCATTTTGATGTATTTTTTCCTTTGTTGACAGTTTCTTTGTTTCACTTAATTTTCTGTGCAGAGTCATTTTTCTTTACGTATTTTCTTTTCACCTTTTTCAGTTGTTGATTTTGTATTTGCTGAGTCTTTATGTTTTTCTTCTTTTTTATTATGTTATGTAGGATTGTTAGTTTCCTCTGTGGTTACTTTCATAATTACCTTTATTTTTCTAAGTTTAAGCCAGTGTTTTATTTCTTGATATTGCTTTGCTTTCTCTCCATATGAAAACTGTATGACTGTTATTTAGTCCCTCTTTTTTTGTTTTAATGTTGTCATCTTTTACATATTGACATCTGTGGCTGCTATTTTCAGTGTTTAAGCTTTAATTTATTTTTCTGATTTCCCCGTCTGTGTTGGATATCTTGTTGTTCTGTCCTGTGTTATAGTTTTGGGTCACCTGACATTACTGTTTTCTAACTGGAGGACTTCCTTTTGGCAGCCTACACTTACAAGGATTATTCAAACCTATGCTAAAACAAAACAAAAAATACAAAGAAAGAAACAAAACTCTTCTTCTATGTATAAGCCTCCATAATGATGGAGAAGGAGGGTTCTAAAATATACCTCAATAAAACTCAGAAAACACACAAACTGGGTGAGAATTGCACCCTCATAAAAAAGACAAATTGTGCAGTATCTAGAGAGAAGGCATGGTTCAGTATCAGGGTATACAGAAGCCTTTGGAGAATTAACTATCGAAGTGGATGAATTAGCTCAGCTTCTGAAAACACCTACAGGTTCTATCAAACCTGCCAGCACTCTTCAAGAGCTCCTAGCTCACAAACAGGAAATTGCTAGGTATGACTTAACCTGACTCTCAACCTCTGTAGAGAAGAATATATCCTAATTATGAAAAAAGTATGAAGCACAGGATGAAAGGTGAAGCAAACTTTAGTTTAAATTCAAGGTCCAAGGTTCAGGGCACTCAGTGAAAGGAAACTATTTCTAAAACATGGAGGAGTTATTTTGGAGTTAGCATCAGGCTCAGTACTGCTTGACATCTTCATTAATAGCCCAGCACTTCACAGAAATGAAGAGATAAAAGTGAATTACAAAGGGACTCCAAGGACTTGAAAAATGTTGGAGAGGTGAGATTATGTTGTTCCTCTTTTAATTTGTTCATTCACTCAGAACATTCTGTATCAGTTAGGATATTTTCAGAAATAGAAAATTCTAAATTCAATCCAACAAATAAGGGAATATATTATCTCACACAACAGAATCATCTAATTGGAGCTACCCCAGGACTCAGCAGCTCAATCTACATTCTCAGGATCCACATTCTTTTCATTCTTCTGTTCCATCTGATTTGCCTAGGTAACAAAAAATTCACTCTCTTGGGCAAGGATTGGGGCTAGGGCTTGCTGACCTAGAAGAGATAGCCATGATGAGGAGCCAAATCAAGGTTGTGGTAATGGAAAGACGCTAAAAGCTATAGGGTAGGGTCCCAGAGATATTTGTAGATAGTTGCTCAGGTAATTATTGAGTACCACTTATGTGTCTGTTTCTGTACTAGTCACTCGGGACATGAAGACACAGATGGCACTGTCTGACAGAGTTGCTTAGAGATTAATGGAGGAGATAGACATAGATCAAATAGCCATACAACAAAGATATAACTGCAACTGTAATATGTACTAGGTTGGATAGGTCATGGTATCATGCATCAGGGAGAAGTAAGGTCTTTCTGAAGAAATGACAAAGGGGCTGTTTGGGAGAAGCTGAGCAACGTTTCAGACAGGAGGGCATAGGAAGTGGCTATGTGGAAGGAAAGAATATTGCACATCCAAAAATTGTTCCCTAAACTTTCACCTAAAATAGAATAAAATTAATAATAACAATAATAAAAACTTAAGAAAAACAAATTGTCTCCTGGATAGAGAACAGGGAAGAAGGTAAGTAAGGCAGAGCAATAAGATGCTGATGAAGCTGAAGAGGTAGATAGAAGCCAGACTACAGTGATTTATGCATTGTATACAAAGGGGAAAAAATTAACTAACACTTTAAAAAACTTTTATAATAGTAGATTTTTTTTTCTCATATGAAGTTTTAAGCAATCCAAGGCTCTAAAACAACTAGATGCTTAAATGAGCTGAGTATATTACACAGTCAGTTCCTCACCTGTCAAAGGATATTCTCCTAGCTGGTTAGCTTAAAATATCTAATAAAGAAGAGTTTAGTGTGGAAGAATGGGGAGGCAAAGCACGGAATGATCTGGGAGCCTGGGCTCATACCACCTGGTTGTAACAGACTAGGGAATGAAGGAAATAATACGGAAGGGTGAGACACAGGATGTAGAAGAATACTGCAGCTTTGAGACAGGAGTTGAGTGGGATCAAAAGCCTAAGAGGAGGTTTACGGCATATAAAAACCAAACCAAACCCATGGCCACTGAGTAAACTCTGACTCATAGAGACCACATACAACAGAGTAGAACTGCCCCCCAAAAGTTTCCGAGGACTGCCTAGCAGATTTGAATTGCCAATCTTTTGGTTAGCAGCTGTAGCACTTAATCACCACGCCACCAGGGTTTCCTAATGGTGTATAGTAACAAGAAATGGGGGTTGAGCTGGAGGACATGGCAAGACCTAGGAGCACTATAGGGGATGCTGTCATATCTGCTCCCATTCGAGGTTGTTAGGTGCCTTTAAGTCAATTTCAACTCAAGTGACTTCATGTGGTAGGGTGGAACTGCCCTACAGGGTTTTCTAGTTTGTCACCTTTACGAGAGCTGACTGTCAGCTCTTTCTCTGATGATACCATCAGGTGAGTTTGAACCGCCTTTCAATTACCAGCCAAGTGTTTCACAGTTGTGCCACCAGGGTTCCTTTCCACATGTAGTGACTCTCTGTAGAAGAGAATGAAATGTTGCCCAGTTCAGTGTTGTCCCCATAATTATCTTGGTATTGTTTGAGTCCCCTATTATGGGTATTTTGTCAAGGCATCTCATTGAGGAATCCCCTCAGTTTTGCTGACCCTTCACTTTACCAATCATGATGTCTTTTTCCAGCAATTGGTCCCATCTGATAACACATCTAAAGTAAGAGAGTCAAAGTCTTGAACAATATTCTCTGATCTATAGGGCTTTCATTGGCTAATTTTCAGAAATAGATTGGCAGACCTTTCTTCCTATTCTTAGGCTGATTAGCTCTGTGGAAACCAGTCACCCCGGGTGATTTTGCTGGTTTTTAAAATGTTGGTGGCATAGCTTCCAGCATCACAGCAACACAAGCCACCACAGGACAACACACTGACTGACAGGTGATGGGAGGTTGGTCTACTTCTGCGCTTTCTGGGGTATGGTTGCTTAGCAAGAGGACTACACAAAAATTATTCAAGATAAAGGGCCAGAGGCCTTTCTTTTATAGCAAATAAAAATATTCTAGAAATAAATAAATAACAGTGCCCTTTCCTTCGCAGGGGCTAAGAAATAATATCTCTTACTCTGCTTTCTTATCACTATACATTAACTCATAATCTCTGAATTAAAAAATATCGAAACCAAGCCTATTGCTGTCAAGCTGATTCTAACTCATAGAGACCTTATATAGCTGAGAACAAATGGTGAGAGTGATCACTTTCTGCCTATCAAATACCTAAGAAGTGCCACAGTGACCAATTACCCATTTCTTCTACCACGCAGACGAGCAAGTAGCTAAATGGACCTCATCCTTCAAAGCAGACGTGTAAAGTGTGACAGTCACCTCAGAGAAAGAAAGCACTTTTGAAATGAGATAACTAATTACCTAGGGAAAAGGCAGAGTCTTTTCCCCACTGGGAAATCAACTATGTGGTCTAGTAGAATGCAAGGCATGAACCAGGACAAATCAGGTTGGCAAAAACAGTAAACGACACAAGCCACAGAACAATTAACACATGCGGATAACATAAGATGTTATCAGCTGCACTGTCGATTTGCTATTAAGAACACTGAGCATGTATCTCTGAGAGAAAGAATAGAAATACACACAAAGATTAAAAAAGAGTGAAGATAATAGAAGCAGAGTAAAATGCCTATAAAGGCAGATCTCGTAAGTGACACAGACTATCTAAACAATCTCAACCTTTAACAAACACAAAACATAGAACCATGGAGATGTAAAACAAAGATGTAACCTGTTTTCTCTGCATCAGATGTGGCTGGTTAACTGAGAACCCACAGATACTGGAGTAACGTGGAGAAAAGGGGATGTATGATGAAGGCAAATTCAATAAGTTAGTGACACTGTACCGTATAAAACTGGAGAGGAGAGAGAGGTGGAGATAGAACAACACAAAACTCCTTTTGAGTTTTATCAAATCATGAATATGAGAAGCATGGAAAACTGACAATGAGACAATCTGAATGAAACACTGGTCCATGGTAAATGTTAAACACAAGAAGAATCCTAATTTTTTTCAATGGGGGCTTTCAAACCTGTTACTGATAGGAGGCAGTTTCCTCCTCTGAAAACCTAAAGCTTCACTTAACACAAGCTTGTTTCCAGTATCTGTAAAATGCAAGTGGATAGAATTTGAAGTTTCAGAAAGGGAGTTGCCATAGAAACATATCACTCCTTAGATGAGGACTCCATTGGTGTCTTGAGGGGAACCTTTATCGTGATCATTTATTTAGTGCCTGTGTACATGTGGCACTACAGATAATACAAAAGGACAGCCAGCACGCACACACTGGACAAATACACAAATAAGTCAAGTACACTTCATTAATTAAGCAGGGGAGATGAGGCCCTATCTGCATGTGTGTGTGTGTAGGGGTGGTGGATCATGTGAGCTGAAGCATGTGATGCAGCTGAAAAGCAATCATCATAAAAAGATTGATTTAAAACACTATGGACTATTTTCTTTTAGAATTTGGATGTAAGTACTAGAAGCAGCACCTATAAAAATAACTATTTTTACTAGCAGAGCTGACTTAAGAAAAAATGAACTAAATGAAAATTTTATACTACAGTATAAACATTGTGTCAGTATACCTAAGACAAATAACACTTCATTAGAACTTCTGTGCAGCACTCCAAAAAGGATGTCTGATTTTCATCTGCCTACAGTTCTTTAGGTAATACTGGTGGCATAGCAGTTATGTGCTACAGCTGTTAACCAAAAGGCTGGCAGTTTGAATCCACCAGGTGCTCCTTGGAAACTATGGGACACTTCTAACCTGTCCTCTAGGGTTGGTATGAATTAGAAGTGACTCAGTGGCACTGGGTACAGTTTTTCAGATATGGTCTACCTTGAGACAAAGTCCATGGAGAGAACTTTTGCATCTGGAATCAAACTATGTAACTGTTTCTTAGGGAGAAATTTATGCTATAGCCTTTCAACAGAAGAATCCAACATCACATAGCCTTTTTACAACGAGCTAGTCCTAACTGGGAGGAAACAAAATAGACATTTTTGAGGGAGTGTACCCCCAGAATGACCTCTGGCGGCACAGTGGTTAAAGGTTTAACTGTTAATCCAGCTGCTCCATGGAAGAAAGATGTCGCAGTATGCTTCTGTAAAGATTACAACCTTGAAAATGCTACAGAGCAGTTTTACTCTGTCCTATAATGTCACTATGAGTCAGAATGGACTCAATATCAACTTTTTGGGGTACTCTAAAAAACCTTACAGTGAAAATTTATGATTTAAAAATAGTTATCTAATGCTGGATTTGTATGAAAATACAATCTTTTCTGCATTTATGCATCTGTTATCACTCATCTGTCAGTTTGGTGTACCATGGTGGCTTGCATGTTGCTATGATGCTAGAAGCTACGCTGTCAGTACTTTAAATAGCAACAGAATCTCAGCAGAATGTCCAGACTAAGAAGGAAGGGCCTGGCAATCTACTTCTGAAAACTGGCCAGTGAAAATCATATGGATCCTAGAATGCTATCTGAGACTTCAGCTTGCTTATGCTGGTTGCACTGTCAGGAAGGACTGATTGTTAGTGAAGGACCTGATGTTTGGCAAAGTGGACAGCTAGTGAAGACAAGAAGAACCTTTCAGTGAGATAGACTGACACAGTGCTGCAGCAGTAGACTCAGCCGTGCCAGTGATCGTGAAGATGGTCCAGGAGGACGGCGTTTCATTCTGTTTTACACAGGGTAAGAATCACAGCCAACCAGATGGCAACTAGCAACATTCATCTATGACGAGTACTAATGATATAAATCATATTAATAACCATAACAATATTTTATCTAACGTAACACAAGTACTCTACAAAAATGAAGTATTCCCTGTTTAGTAAATTACAGCTACTCTTAACCAGATTTTACAGATGGAAAAACCAAAACTACCATTCATGATTTGACTCAAATCACAGATGATTAACATATGACTCTATACTGAATAAGAATGAGCAATAAAGTACACAATATGTACTTACTTGTACATTTTACACACAAAGTATCACGATTAGGTATAATCAAGCAACTGCTTAAAAAGTCATTTGAGGGTCAACTTGAAAATCAATCAATTTAAATCTAGTTAACATGGGCCTGGTGTCATCAGTCGGAATTACACTGGAAAAAAATCAGAATATTTGATTTCTCTTATTTTCATTATGTATGTATAACAAACAAAAATTCAGTATTGGATACTGGACCACAATGTCACCTATGGACATGATGGATCATTCTGAAACCATGTAAAGGCACAGTGCAACTAGACAATGCTATCAATTAGCATCTGGGTGGCTTTGGAAATACAGTTTGGAGAAGTGGAGCTACAGGCTGGACATATCTATTTGGATTTCAAGGGTAGTAGTACTCTGGAGTGTGGTGGCACAGTGGGTAAGAGTACAGCAGCTAACTAAAAGCTGAGTGGTTTGAATATACTGCCCTCTCCTTGCAAACTCTGTGGAGCAGTTTTATTCTGTCCTATAATATAGCTATGAATCAGAACTAACTTTGGTGAGAGATTTAGTACTCTAATTTCTACTCAATCTTTAACATTCAACTGAGCAGCAGTTTCGTGGGGAAGTGTCTCTAAGCACTGGGCTGGGCTCAGGGACTCTGTTCTAAAGGATTCCCTCAAGCCTTCACTATAGATGGATTTCACCACTGATTTTCAGACACTGGCTTTTTGGAAAACTTCCTAGTTAGATCACTGACTTCTTAGAGGCACCAGCCACATCTGTCTTGCTCATTTCAGGAACCTAGAGTTAGTGGATCTCAATAAATGTTTACTTAATTGAAGAATGAGTGTCAAGATTGGCTTTATTTAAGATACTAATGATCTTCTCTATCAAATAATTCGGTTAACTTGATATCTAATTAAAAATAAACCAGAAAACCACTAAAAGACCTCAATTGATGGTCCAGCGGTTTTGGGGTTCCTCTGAGAGCATGGCCCCCGGCTCTGATGCAGCCCATTCCCATAAATTATAACAAAGGTCCACTCTTTGGACAGGAATGCAATGGACTTGGCAACGCTGAGTAACCATATGTTGGAAGCACTTTATGGTTCTATACATCCATAGGATATCATCTTGCTGACCTCTGGCTGGAGGAAGGGGAGTGGACGGAGAGGAGGGGAAAGGAGACTGTTGGGAGGATGAGACATGTATGGAGCAGAGAGGAATAGTGTGCAGTCACCGGACAGGGAGAGCAGTGGAAGCTGCATATAGGGGGGCATGTAAATTTACATGTGAATGTACATTTTTACTCAGTTATGTTAAATAATAAAAAAAAAAGAATCTATCAAAAAAAAATAAAAAAAAAACCCACTGCCATCGAGTCAATTCCAACTCATAGCAACCCTACAGGACAGAGGAGAACTACCCCATAGGGATTCCAAGGAGCACTTGGCAGATTCGAACTGCTGACCTTTTGTTTAGCAGACACAGCATGTAACCACTGAGCAACTAGGGTTTCCAATAAGAATAGTGTGAGCTAAAAGATAAAAGGTCCTGGTTACTTAAAAAAAAATCAGAAACCAACCGTCTGTCCATTAATATGGATTTTCATTTCCTAAGGTCAAGAAAACCAAAATATGATCACAACTTTCTCTACTTAAAATCTGCATGGTGAAGAAACCAGCCATACATACATCACTAACATGGCCTATTCATTTATCCTGAAGGAACACTGCTCTGGGGATGACAGATGGGGGTTATGTAATTACAGCACACTCCTGAGTATATGTCTTCAATCTGTAAACATGTCCAGTGCTCTGAAAGCAGACCTGTAATGTTTTTTTATTTTTTAATAACATAAGAGAATTATGCTAGTCAAAAATAACTGAAGGGCCTTCAAATCCTCCTAAATTCATGAAAAACTTATTTTTCATAAGTGTGCCAGTCACAAAGGAAGAAATTCACACAACTTTTAATATAATCAATGTCTATAAAGATGTCACACATGCAAACACATACAGGCTTTGGTGTAATTCTTTAGTGGGGTTTTAATAAGAAATATCTCGTGGCACTGGAATGTCACATGAGGACTTCTGTGACAGTTTGGACATTCTCCCTCCATACAGAGTGGGACAAGCTTTCTCTGCCACAATTGTCTGATAAATAGACCATAACACTCTTTTTGTTTCTCTTCTGAAATGAATGAAAATAGCACCTTGGTTCCATCTATATAATGGAAAGCATAGGTAAAAGCAATGAAATGTGAATATTTAAAACAGCTTTAATTTATATAAACCAGAATTTCTGAGGCGACTGCTTTAAGCAGGATCATCCTGCTTAACATCTTGTCCCATTGATTTTTACTTCAATTTGAAAAGTCAATGGTAGATCTCTAGAAGAATCTTTCATCTTTTTGGAATCAGATATGTACATATGTAGTTTTCAAAATATTTCCATGTAGAATGCTACATTTATGGGACTGTTTATAAAATTGAATGGCTTTTAAATTTTACAAATCAGGATCAGAAGTAGATGATGTTTTCACTTTAAAAAATTAATACACATTAACATCATGTGAAATTACAGCAAAATCTTAGCCATTTTGGATATTAGTATCTTAATTATTTAATGCTGGTATAACAGAAATAAATTTATAACAAGTGGATGGCTTCAACAAACAGAAGTTTATTCTTTCCCAGTCTAGTAGGCTAGAAGTCCAAATTCAAGGCATCAGCTCCAGAGCAAGGCATTCTGTCTCTGTTGGCTCTGAAGGAAGGTCCTTCTCATCAGTCTACCCATGGACTAGAAGCTTCTCAGCACAGAGACTCTGGGTCCAAAAGATATGTGCTTCTCTTGTCACTACTTTCTTGGTGATATGAGGTTCCCTTGTCCCTTTGCTTACTTCTCTCTTATATCTCAAAAGAGATTAACTTAGAACACAATGTAATCTTATAGACTTGAGTCCTGCATCATTAAAATAGCTGCCTTCAATCCTTCCTCATATGGGTGGGATTTACAACACATAAGAAACTCACATCAGGTGACAAAGTGGTGGATACTCACACAATATTGGGAATCACTGCCTAGTTAAGTTGACATGTACTTTGGGGAGACACAATTCAATCCACAACACTAGGAAATGAGTCTTTTGATTTAATAGCTTAGTTTCCCAGATAGCTTGAGTGCCCCAGAATTCTCTTAAGTTGGAAATATTTCCAAAATATACCACATATCTTTGTGCCTCCATGATTAGAGTATAAAATATATGGTATGATTTTTTTCCCTTAATATCTTTCAACTGAATATGCCAGCTCATGTGTATAAATTGAATGTAGTTAAAAATGTGATACATACGTGGCCACAGATAAAAGTACAGTGCCCTCTATGGAACAGCAAATCCTACTTGACCCTCGCTAAAAATAAGCCATGGCCAGTGAGTCCATTTCAACTCATAGCAACCCCATAGAACAGGGCAGAACTGCCCCATAGAGTTTCTAAGGAGCAGATGGTGGATTTGAACTACAATCTTTCGGTTAGCAGCTGCGTCGAAATCTAGTCTCTCAAAAAAATTTCTGACAAAGGCAGAGTGAAGATTGCATGGTGGAGCATGACCTTCTAGGGAGTATAATGTTCTAAAAATCAGTTAGTGAAACAAAGGCTGAAGAAGGTTCTTGTCAAATGTTTCTTCCATTTTCTAAGTGAGTGTCTGCTTAGCTATTGCTATCAGTCACCTTAGTCCTGTAGCTGGATCTTCAGGCTGTAGAGGCTTTCTCACTTGCACTAAATTTTATTCAGTGGTCTGAGGAGCACACTTTGACAGCTCACAAATGCTGAATTCCGATGACTGAGAATTCTCCTAAGCCTGTATCATTCACTGACTTCTGCTGAAGTGGTCTCATAAATCACTGGCATAAGTAAACTGATACAATTTTTCTGAAGGGATTAGTTTGGCATTCTCTTCTCTGTCTCTATCTATCTATCTGTTGCTAAATGCCATAGAGCCAGTTCTGACTCATAGTGAGCCTGTTTACAACAGAAAGAAACACTTCCCAGTCCTGTACCAATCTTATAGTCCTTGTTATACTTGAGGCTATTGTTGCAGCTACTGTGTCAATCCATCCTGTTGAGGGTCTTCCTCGTTTTCACTGGCCCTCTACTTTACCAAGCATGATGTCTTTCTCCAGGAACTGATCTCTCCTGATAACATGCCCAAAGTATGTGAGACATAGTCTCGCCATCCTTGATTAAAGGAGCATTATGGTTGTACTTCTTCCAAGACTGACTGTTTATTCTTTTGGCAGTCCATGTTGTATTCAATATTCTTCTCCAGCATCACATATCAATGGTTCTAATTCTTCTTCAGCCTTTCTTACTTACTGTCTAACATTCACATGCATGTGAAGTGGTAGAAAACACCATGACTTGGGTCAGGCATACAGTAGTCTTCAAGGTAATATCTTTGCACTTCAACACTTTACACTTTAAAGAGGTCTTCTGTAGCAGAGTTGCCCAATGCAATGCATTTTTCAATTTCTTGATTGCTACTTCCATGGATATTTACTGTGGAATCAAGTAACATGAAATCCTCGATAACTTCAATCTTTTCCCATTTATGATGATGTTACTTATTGGTCAAGCTGAAAAAAAAGCCTTTTGTTTTCTTTATGTTGAAGTGCAATCCATTCTGAAGGCTGTGGTCTTTGCATCAGTAAGTGCTTCAAGTCCTCTTCACTTTCAGCAAACAAGTTTGTATCATCTGTATGTCACAGGTTGTTAACAAGTTTTCCTCCCATCCTGATGTCCCATTCTTCTTCATATAGTCTACCTTCTCTAATTATTTGTTCAGCATATAGACTAAGTAAGTATGGTGAATGGAAACTCAGATACACACCTTTTCTGACTAAATCATGCAGTACTCCCTTACTCGATGTGAACAACTGCCTCTTGATATATGTACAGGTTCCTCATGAGCACAATCAAGTGGTCTGGAATTCCCAGTCTTCATAATGCTGCCCATAATTTGTTATGATCCACACAGTAGCATGCCTTTGCATAGCAAATAAAGCATAGGCCAAAATCCTTTTGGGGTTCTCTGCTTTCAGCCAGAATCCATATGATATCAACAATGATATCCCTCATTCCATGTCCTCTTCTGAATCTGGTCAAATTTCTGGCAGTTTCCAGTCAAAATAATGCTCCAGCTGCTTTTAAATGATCTTCAGCAAAATTTTACTTGTGCATGGATCTGACTCGACAATGGCACTTGGTGTGGCTTGGCTGATGTTAATGATATTGTTTAATAATTTTTGCATTGGGTTCAGATATTTTTCTTGGAAACAGGCATAAACAATCATCTTGTCCAGTTTGTTGACCAAGTAGCTATTTTACAAATTTCTTGGCAGAGATGAGTGAGCACTTTCTGTGCTACATCTGTTTACTGAAACATCTCAATTAGTATTCCATCAATTCCTGGAGCCTTGTTTTGGTCAGTGCTTTCTGTGCTGCTTAGACTTCTTCCTTCAGTACCATCTTTTCTTGCTCATATGCTACCTCTTGAAATAGTTGAACATTGACCACTTCTTTTTGGTATAATGACTCTGCATATTCCTTCCATCTTCTTCTCATGCTTCCTGTGTCATTTAGCACTTTTCCCATAGAATTCTTCTCTGTTGCTATTCAAGGCTTGAATTTTTTCTTCGATTCTTTCAGCTTGAGAAATGCAGAACATATTCTTCCATTCTAGTTTTCAGTCTTCAGCTCTTTTCCCATGTCATCATTCTACTTTACTTTGTCTTCCCCAGCTGTTTTTTTCACTCTTCTGTTCAGCTCTTTTACTTCAGCAATTCTTCCTTTTCTTTAGTTGCTCGATGTTCAAGTCTCAGAATCTCTTCTGACATACTTTTTGGTCTTTTCTTTCTTTCCTATCCTTTTAATGACCCCTTGCTTTCTTCATGTATGATGTCCTTGATGTCATTCCACAGCTCATCTGGTCTTTGGTCATTAATGTTCAACATGTCAGGTGTACTCTTGAGATGTTCCCTAAACTCAGGTGGGCTATGCTGAGGGTTGTACTCGACCTCTCACTGACTTGTTCTAATATTCTTCAGCTTCAGCTTGAACTTGCATAGGAGCAACTGATGGTCTGTTCCACTGTCAGCCCCTGGCCTTGTTGTAACTGATGCTCTTGAGCTTTTCTATTGTCACTTTCCACAGATGTAGTTGATTTTATTTCTGTATGTTCTGTCTGGCAAGGTCCAGGCCTTTTATGATGGTGACAAAAAGTATTTGCAGTGAAGTTGTCGGTCTTGCAAAACTCTATCATGTGATCTCTAGCACCATTTCTATCACCAGGATGGTATTTTCCAATGACCAATCCTTATTCATTTCAAACTTTTGCAATCCAATCATCAGTAATTAACTGTGCATCCCGAGTGCATGTTCAATCAATTCAGGTGCAGAAGCTGGTAACAGTCTTCAATTTCTTCATTTTTGTCATTTGTGGTTGGTAGGTAAATTTGAATAGTAGTCATATTAACTGGTCTTCCTTGAAAGCTTTTGGATATCATCCTATCACTGACAATATTGTGCTGGAACATAAATATTTATTAAGTTGTTTATACCTAATGACTTAACAACCAGAACTGTTAAATATTTATTTTGTCGTACAGTCACTGTGACAAAAGTACGGAGATTCTAAGTGCATTAAGAATTGGGCAAGTTTGGGAACCAGATGAGTTGTAGAATGACATCAAGTACATCACACATGAAGAAAGCAAGGGGTCATTAAAAGGATAGGAAAGAAAGAAAAGACCAAAAAGGATGTCAGAAGAGATTCTGAGACTTGAACATCGAGCAGCTAAAGAAAAGGAAGAATTGCTGAAGTAAAAGAACTGAATAGAAGAGTGCAAAAAACAGTTGGGGAAGACAAAGTAAAGTAGAATAATGACATGGGAAAAGAGCTGAAGACTAAAAACTAGAAGGGAAGAATATGTTCTGCACTTCTCAAACTGAAAGGATTGAAGAAAAAAATTCAAGCCTTGAGTAGCAATAGAGAAGAATTCTATGGGAAAAGTGCTAAATGACACAGGAAGCATGAAAAGAAGATGGAAGGAATATGCAGAGTCACTACACCAAAAAGAACTGGTCGATGTTCAACCATTTTAGGAGGTAGCATATGATCAGGAAATGATGGTCCTGAAGGAAAAAGTCTAAGCTTCACAAAAGGCACTAGCAAAAACAAATCTGCAGGAATTGATGGAGTACCAACTGAGATGTTTCAACAAACAGATGCAGTGCTGGAAATGTTCACTCGATTCTGTCAAGAAATTTAGAGGATAGCTATCCGGCCAACCAACCAGAAGAGATCCATAATGCCCATTCCCAAGAAAGGTGATCCAGCTGAAGCAGAAATTATCAAACAATATCATTAATATCACAAGAAAGTAAAATTTCTAAAGATCATACAAAAGTGGCTGCAGCAGTGGACTTGACAGGGAACTGTCAGAAATTCAGGCTGGATTCAGAGGAGGATGTATAATCACGGATATCACTGTTGCTATCATATGGATCCTAGCTGAAAGAAGAGCACACCAGAAGGATGTTTACCTATATTTTATTGACTACACAAAGATATTTTACTATGTGAATAATACCCAATTATGAATAATATTGAGGAGAAAGGGAGTTCCAGAACACTGACCTGCGTTCACGATGAACCGGTATTAGATCAAGACGCAATGTTCCAGAAAAACAAGGGGATATTGCATGGTTTACAGTCAGGAAAGACGTGCATCAGGCTGTATCCTTTCACCATACCTATTCAATTTTTATGCCAAGCAAATAATCCAAGAAGGTGGACTACATGAAGAATGGGGCATCAGGTTTGGTGGCAGACTCATTAACCACCTATGATATACAGATGACACAAACTTGCCTGCTGCAAGTAAAGAGAACTTGAAGCACTTACTGATGAGGATTAAGGACCACAGCCTTCAGTATGGATTGTACTTCAACATAAAGAAAACAAAAATTCTCACACCTAGACCAATAGGTAACATCATGATAAATATAGAAAAGATTGAGGTTGTCAAGGATTTCATTTTACTTGGATCCACAATTAGCACACATGGAAGCAGAAGTCAAGAGATCAAAAGATGTATTACATTGGGCAACTCTACTGCAAAAGTGTTGAAAAGTACAGCTGTCACTATGAAGATGAATATGTGCCTGGCCCAAGCCAGTGTTTTCTATTACTTCACATGCATATGAAGGTTGGACAGCAAGTAAGGAAGACTGAAGAGGAATCGATATCTTTGAATTATGGAGCTGGAGAAGAACTGAATACAACATGGACTGCCAAAACAATGAACAAATCCATTTTGGAAGAATGTACAGCCAGAATGCTCCTTGGTAGCAAGGATGGCAAGATTATGTCTTACATACTTCGGACATATTGTCAGCAGGAATTGGCCCTTGGAGAAGGGTATCTTGCTTGCTAAAGGTAAGTGTCAGCAAAAAAGAGGAAGATCCTCAGTGAAATGAATTGATGCAGTGGCTGCAATAATAGGCTCAAGCAAAATAATGATTGTGAAGGTGGTGCAGGACCAGGAAGTGTTTTCTTCTGCAGTACACAGGGTCACTCTGAGGTGGAACTGACTTGATGGCATCTAACTGCAACAATGAATGAGTAGGGGTTTGAAAAATAATACATATAAGTTAAAAAGATATTATTTTTATGTCCTTCTTAAACAGTCTTATGATAACTTAGAAGTAGAATGGATGTTCCTGTTGGGCACTGCATAGCCTCAGAGATCTTGGACGTAGACTGGACATGCCACAACTCTTATCTCCTGTTCCGCAGTCATTTTTCAGATCACGTTTGCTTTTTATCACTGAAAACTCAGCAATCAGTGAAAACCCAGTTTCACAGAAGTATGACATCAAGAAAAGGAATGTGGTGCAACCTAAGGTTGAAACTAACTACCTCTGGCTAATAATTGGAACTGTGTTTGACAGACATCACTGTGTGTTTCCCCTGATGACAGAAAATAGCCTGCAGCACCCTGTTAATTTGCTGCAGTGCCCCAGAGCACCCTGACATACAATTTGAGAACCAGACACAGAATAAAATGTTAATAGCTGCTTTTTCTGGGGTTATTGGTGGTTGGGGGTAGGGGGTTCCTGATCCTTTATTCAATAAACATCTTATTGTTTCAATTACAAAAAACCCCAGAAAAGTGACTTACATATTTTTCAAATTATTTTATCTTTTAAAGATGGATATTCTATCCTCCTCAATTTTTCTACCCTGAAAAACAGTCTAAGCACAATCAACATTAAAAACAGAAAATTTCAGATGACAATCTCTTGTGGGAAGTAAGCTGTAAATGGTCCTTCACCCCTTGTCTGTAGAGCTTTAGTCACTGTACTGATAGTACTTCTTCCAAAACAGTGCCTGGTGCCTTACACCCTGTGTCCACTGCTGCTGTCTTTGAAGGTCTCAGTGCTCTCTTTGTTTCATCTGGTAACTTCTGCCCTGGTTGCCAGAATGACTGCTAAAGAAATGATATTTTATAACTTCATCAACTGGAACTTTCAGATCCAATTTAATGATTTAAGTACATGAGATATTAAGCCTCTTCTGTATTTAGTCACTAATGAGTATTTTGTTTATTTTGTTTGAGGAGGTCTATGGAAAGGAAGAAACAGTTTAAGGATATTTCTGAAACTTTTAAAACCTGACGACTCAACATAATCTAACCTTGTAGATTGAGTCTACATTTCTTAGACTGAGTCTAACTTCTCAGTAAAGAATTGTCCAACTTATTTTTTTCCAATATAGGATGTTGCAGTAGCAGAATGCTTACAGTAACTTCCTGGATTAACTCTAATTGGCACAGCTCTTAACCATCTTAAATGTATTATGGGGAAAACAAAGAATCGTGAGAAAAACTCATGACCCTGCTTTATTTGTCCAGTTGTTCTCTATAGCACTTATCACCTGTTAACATGCTAGATACTTGACTTAGCCAAGCCAAGTGCCGTCCAGTCAGATCCGACTCATGGCGACCCTCGGGGCCAGGGTAGAACTGACCCCCAGAGTATTGACTTATTTACCCTTTAACTGTCTGTATCCTCCCACTATAGTATAAAGTTAACATGGACAGGAACTTTTATCTATTTTAATCACTGATGTATCTAGAACCCCTAAAACAGTCTAATGAAACCTAAGGGCTCAGATGTATTTGTTGATAAACAAGCAAATGAATGACGAATTCTTAAAGGCCTTTCAATAATTCCAGTTCAGAGAATTAAAGTACAGGAACTGTTTTTAAAAATAATGATTAATGTTTATGCAAACCAACCACTTCTATTTGTAGGTGAAAATATGATTGCTCTGTAATATAATGTCAACTTTTTTACTGCAGTAAAATTCACAAAGAAGATCTAACTAATTCATTCAACTTTTGCATATGAAAGTTGGATAATAAAAACAGAAAGACAGAACAAGAATTGATCAGGTTCAACTGTGGTGCTGGTGAAAAATACTGAATATACTGTAGACTGAAAAGAAGAAAAAGAACAAATCAGTCTTAGAAGAGATAAAACTGGAATGGTCCTTAGAAGCAACATGAGGCTTTGATTTGGTTTCTTTGGACACGACAACAGGAAAGACTGATCATTAGAAAAAAAAAATCACAGTTGGTAAAACAGAAGGTTAACAGCAACAACAAAAAGCAAACAAACAACAACAAGAAACAGGGAAACCCTCAGAGAGATGGACTGACACAATAGTCAAAATAATGCACTAAAAAATATCAAGAATCATGAAGATGATGCATGACTGGGCAACGTTTCTTTCTGTTATACATACTGTTGCCATGAAATGGAGTGGATTCAACTGCAACTAACAACAACTAATTTATTAACCCTCCTCTTTTGAGAAACATTTCCGCTTTCATGTAGAGAAGGCCTCAGATTGTCAACAAGTGGAAAATCCATACAGAATACCTAAAAATGCTGGAGAGAGCATTAAAAATATCTTTTTAAGTGCATGGCTAAGGACATGAAAGTAAAAGCAACTGTTGAAAATGACAAGAAAACTAGAGCCATTAGTGATGTCACTAGAGGGTTATAGGATTACAGACTGCACCAAGTGACAGTGTCAGAGGGGGTCACACCAAAATGGCTGTCTATAAAATTTCTGTGCAGTGCTTCAGCAGAAATTTATTATTTTTTATAAAAATATTCCTGTAGTTATAGTAACAAGATCATTTTTCGTAAACACAGCTTACAAGTATTAAAATATCTACAAGGTCAAAATTCTATGTTAATTTACTTTTTAGACCTTCTAATATACTCCAGTCAGATCTGTCACTGTAATCCAACTGCAGTGACACTTTGAATCATGTGATTTTTCACCTGCATGCATTACAAACTTGGGCTGTTGTTTTGCATTGTCGCTGGTGTTTTATAGTTGCTGATTTTGTCATATTTTCTGATGTTTTAGCTACAATATTGTGGTAATTACTATTTGTGAACCTATGTTGATAACTTTTTTGAGAACGAAGTAGTACTTAAAGGAAAAGTGGGAGTATGATATGGGAATTTTGATTTACAAGTAACCTTAGTACCAAGAACATTACATAGGACTCTCTGTGATTTGGTACAGGAGGAGGCTCACAGGAGAGGTGATACCAGGAGATTCTGCACTGGCTTATACCAACCCTAGTGATGCCACTGAGCTATCATGTGACCTGAGGACACAAGTCAATCTCTGATGTCCCAGAGTGTGGGTTTTAGGGAACTAGGAGTCTTAAAACTAGAAATAAGCCACCTAGGATACAAGAGTAGCAGCCAATACTTTGAAAAGTGAAATCCTCAGGAAATAAAACAAAGAAAAAGTCTCTCAGGAACTGAAGAAAAAAGGGATAATCCTTGGTGGTGGGAGAAGCAGAAAAAAGAAAGTCTTCCTGCAAAATTCCAAGCCCATCCTCACATTCTTTGGAATCAGAAATTACATTACCTGCATGCCTTCCTCCAAAACCAAATATTCATAATAAAAAGTACTGAATTAGCAATGCCACCAAGCACACTGAAGCAAATACAAAGTGTCTTTTAAAGAATGAGCATTAAGTCTAAATTTCAAAAGATTTTCACATCTAGAGTTCCAAGTAACTCAGTTCCTAACTAAAAATCACAAAACATTCAGTGAAGCAAGCTGCCATGAAAGAGTCAGGAAAAACAAACCAAACCAAACCAAAAAATCCTCACAGGATGAAGAAATTACATTTTTTCAGACTAGGAATATAAAACAAATTTGTTGAATTTGTGTGAAGAAAGAGCAAAGGTTCTCAAAACTTAAACAAACAAACAAAGAAAAATAACTAGGCAGATTGGAAAAAGAACCAAAAAATAATTTCTAGAAATAAAAAATAATTATAACTAGATATGAAAAAATTACACACAATCTTGTACAGAGGGGAAAAAAGATAAAAAATATGAAACAAAGGCCTGAGATGCAGAGGTATAGAGGGGAGAGTGTGAAGGAAAGAAGAGAGATTGGGGGAGAGGCAGCACTGGGCATGGATTATACTGGAGATTTTCCAAAACTGATTAAAAATATTTATCACCAAATTCAAGAAGTCAAATGAATGCCAAGAATGCTAAATAGAAAGAAGGTCTCACTGATATAGAACCTGGTAAAACTGTAGAACATCTACATCACATAAAAGACGTTGAGGACAGCCAGAGGGAAAAAGCAGATTACCTACAAAAGAGTGATAATTAGACTGACAACTGATTTTTCAACTGGAAGAGACAGACCTAAGGGAAAATTTCTTTAAAACAGCAAGAGAAAATAGTACTAAATATGGAACTGTATACCCAGCAAAATTACCTTTCAAAAATGAGAATAAAGATACTTTTAATTAAACAGAAAATAAGAAAGTTTACTTCTAGAAACATTCATTAAGAGAACTTATAAATAGCATATTTTAGGAAAGAAGCAATGTGATCTGAGATTAAAGAAGGAACTGTGTACAATGAAAATAATAAACATATTGTGAGTTGGAGTCAAGATGGCAGACTAAGCACGTCTCCCTATATCCCTCTGGAAACCAAGACCTGAACTGATAATCAAATGGAGCCTTCTCGTCACCTAGTGAGTCCCCAGGACACAGCACAGGGCTGTTAATTTGGACTTCATACCACTGAAAGAAAAACCTCCTCTTTTTTGCTGACTCCCGCTCCTCGATAGCCCTGGCTCTCATGGACTGAAGGTAAATGCACCATTTTGACTTTTTTTTTCTCTGTCTTCACCGGTGGGTGGAGCTGGTTCTTGCCTAGCGGCTAGACTCAGATGCACTGCTGGTGGGATAGGCAGGCAAAATTGCCATATTTTGAGAGCGAGGCTTAGGACTCTGTTCATGTGGCCACTTTGGGCCTGTCTTTTTATCACTGCCACAGTGTGGTTTCCACGGAACAGCACTGCCAGTGTGCGGGACACCATGTTGGATACGGAGATTTAGTGGGACCCAATTCTTAGTCTGGGAGCCAGCGCCTAACAACAGGACAGTGCTTCTCCAACAGAAAAGCAGTAGTTTACACAGTGTAGCCTATGGTGGGGGCCTGGCAACATTGGCGGAGGACTCAATACTTCTCGGCACCTTTAGCCCCGCTATCTGCCGACCATGTAGACGGGGCCATCTTAGATACTGTGGCCACAGCTGGACCTATTTCTTAGTTTGTGAGCCAGAGCCTGCCCACAGGAGAGTGCTTTTCTTCCAGAAAAGCAATAGTTTACACAGTGTCATCTAAGGCTGGGCTCCATAAGCAGAGGCCAACAGTGCAGTAGCACTGCTGTATTTTGAACTAGTTTGTATCATCTAGTTTTGAACTAGTTTGTATCATCTAGAGGTGCTTACTTTGCCAGTTGGGAAGAGGGGCCTCTACATCTGAAAACCTGACTTGGGATGTGTTCAGATATCTTTTGTTTTACATTTTAAGACAGCCTAGAGAAACATCTGCAATCCATCCTCACAGTATCTCTATCACCCTTTACTTGCTCCCATGAAACCCAAGAAGCAACAGACGCTTGTGGCATACAAGAAATCACCGATGGCTTCAGAAGATTCACAAACAAAACAACCAAGGAGTTTTCCAGATGAAGAAACTTTTCTGAAAGCATTAGAAGGTGAATACAAAAGGATTATATGCAGAGCCCTTCTAGACCTTAGACAAAATGCAGCAGAACAAAAGGAAAAATGAAACAAGCTGTTTGATCTGATGGAACACCAGTACTCTGAAATCCAACAGATCAAGAACAAAACCAAAGACATAGAAATTTCCATTCAAAGCCAAGAAAACAGAATGCAACAAATGGAAAAAACAATTTCTGACTTGGAAGACAGAGCTACTGACGCCAGTGTCTATGAGCAGAAGTAAGAAAAAAGAAGTGAGAAAAATGAGAAAGCATTAAGAAGCATGTGGGACTCTATTAAGAAGAACAACCTTTGATTAATTGGAGTCCCTGAACAGGACTCGACGGCACTTGGCTTCAAACAGGATGAGACACCTCAGAACACAGAGTATCGTTGCTGAGCTGCTGACAGAAAACTTCCCAGAAGTGATGAAGGAAGAAAATATAGATATCCCAGATGCATATCATACACCACCCAATATAGATCTCAAAAGAAAGACTCCAAGACATATTATAATCAAGCTTAACTAAATAAAAGATAAGGAGCAACTCTTAAAGGTAGCAAGACTCAAAGAAAAGCTAATATTCAGAGGGAAACCCTGTAGGCTTTCATCAGATTTCTCAGCAGAAACTATGCTGGCACAGAGACAGTTGCATGACACATTCAAAGCCTTGAAGGAGAAGAACCTTCAACCAAGAATTATATATCCTGCAAAACTATCTTTGAAATATGAAAATGAAATTAGGACATTCCCAGATAAACAGAAACTCAGAGACTTTGGGAAAACCAAACCAAAACTCCAAGAAATACTGAAAGAAGTTCTTGGCTTTGGCTTAGAAAAACAAAACTACGAACTTTATGTTTTAGAATGACACATTATTCAGAACTCTACTCAGTTAGAGAAGGCTCCAAACTCAATCACAGCTTTAATACTGAAAGAAACAATCCAGTGATTATCATGAAAACTATGGTGCTATCATATTAAAAAGAGGGATGTCTTACAGACGTTATAGTCCTTACAAATGGAGGAGAAGATAAGACTGGTGGTAATTAAAATTGAGTTTATATATAGTTTATCAAGGGGGATCATAAGGGCAGCCATAAAGCACAACAAAGATGTAACATACCATATCAAGAAATGTAACACAGGTGTCTCAACAACTACAAAATCAGCTCTGAAAAAAGTGAAAAATCAACTCACAAAAAAGAATGTCCCAGAACAGACTAATAAGAACAACAGAGAAAACATCAACACAAAAATAAACATATCACAATGGCAACAGTAAACACATACCTATCAATAATTACATTGAATGTGAACAGACTCAATGCTCCAGTAAAGAGACATCGAGTGACATCTTGGATCAAAAGACATGACTCATCCATATGTTGTCTACAAGAAACTCACTTGAGACTTAAAGATAGGAACAAACTGAAAATTAAAGGATCGAAGAATATGTATCAAGGTAACAATGAACAAAGAAGAGCAGGTGTGGCTATTCTAATCTAGACAAAATAGATTCTAATGTAAAATCCACCATCGTGGACAAAGATGGACACTATTTATTGCTGAAAGGTTCAGTACACAAGGCAAGCCAAGTAAGCCAAGTGCCGTCACAAGCAAGACTTAACTAAATTAAATATTTATGCACCTAATATCAGAGCACCTAAATACATTGAAGAAACACTGACTACACTCAAAAAAGTTAGAGGACTCCACAATAATAGTGAGAGACTTCAACACTCCACTTTCAATACTAGACAGATCATCTAGAAAAAAGCTCAGGAAAGATACAGAAGACCTTATTGCCACAATTTACCAATTAAACCTCATCGATATATACAGAACTTTCTACCCATCAGCAGACAACTCACCTTCTTCTCCAGTGCACATGGAACGTTCTCCAGAATTGACCATGTGTTAGCACATAATGTAATTCTCAACAAAATCCATACCACTGAATTAATGCAAAGAATCTTCTCAGATCATAAAGCCATAAAAGTCAAAATCAATAGCAGAAGAAACATAGATAGAAAGTGAAACTCACGGAAACTGAACATCTTGCTGAAAATCAGGTGATTCTTGTCTTTTGTTATAACTTGAGTTATAGAAGAAATCAGGATGAAATAAAGAAATTCATGGATTCCAACGAGAATGAAAATACTTCCTACTAGAAACTATGGGATACAGCCAAAGCAGTGCTCAGAGGTCTGTTTACCTCAATAAATGCACATATCTGGAAGGAAGAAAGAAACCAAATCACGGAACTAACCCTACAGCTTGAACAAGTAGAGAGAGAACAACAGAGGAACCCCTCAGGCAACAGAAGAAATCAGATCATAAAGATTAGAGCAGAACTAAATGAATTAGAGAACAGAAAAACAATTGAAAAAATTGAAAAGCCCCAAAGCTGGTTTTTTGAAAAGATCAACAAAATTGACAAACCACTGGCTAAACTTACTAAAGAAACAAAGGAAAGGAAACAAATAACCCACATTAGAAATGAGAGGGGAGTGGTCACAACAGATGCAACAGAAATCAAAAATATCATAACAGAATACTATGAAAGACTGTACTCTAACACATTTGAAAACCTAGAGGAAATGGACAAATTCCTTGATTCATATCACCTACTGGAATTATCACAAGGTGAAGCAGAACAACTTAATAAACCCATCACTCTAGAGATTGAAAAAGTCATCAAAAAACTGCCAACCAAAAAAAAGCCCGGGTCCAGATGGCTTTACTGCAGAATTCTACCAAGGTTTTAGGGAAGAGTTATCTCCAGTACTACTGAGACTATTTCACAGTATAGAAAGGGATACAGTACTCCCAAACTCATTCTATGAAGCCAGCATAATCCTGATTCCAAAGCCAGGGAAAGACCCAACAAAAAAGGAGAACTACAGACCGATATCACTCATGAATCTAGATGCAAAAATCTTCAACAAAATCCTTGCCAACAGAATACAACAACATATTAAAAAAATAATCCATCATGACCAAGTTGGAATGATACCAGGGATGCAAGGCTGATTCAACATCAGAAAAGCAATTAATGTGATTAACCACATAAATCTCACAAAAGACAAAAATTACCTGATTTTGTCCATTGATGCAGAAAAGGCATTTGATAAAGTCCAACACCCATTCTTGCTAAAAATTCGTAGCAAAATAGGCATAGATGGAAAATTCCTCAGAGCAATAACGGCTATTTATAGAAAGCCAACTGCCTACGTCATCCTCAGTGGAGAGAGACTGAAGGAGTTTCCCTTGAGAACAGGAACTAGACAAGGATGCCCACTCTCACCTCTCCTATTCAACATTGTACTAGAAGTTCTAGCCAGAGCAATTAGAGAAGACCAAGAAATAAAGGGCATCTGCAACAGCAAAGAAGTCAAAATCTCCCTGTTTGCCGATGATATGATTGTATATGCAGAAAATCCCAAAGAATCTATAAGTAAACTACTCAAACTGATAGAAGACTTCAGCAAAGTCTCAGGATACAAGGTAAACATAAGTAAATCAGTAGGATTCCCCTATACCAACAATGAGACTGTTGATGAAGAAATCAAATCAATACCATTCACTATAGCCCCTAAGAAGATAAAGTACCTAGGAATTAATCTAATCTGAGAAATAACAGACCTTTACAAAGAGAACTACAAGCCCTTACTACAAGAAACTAAGAGACTTAGATAAATGGAAAAATCTACCCTGTTGATGGATAGGAAGATTTAACATTGTGAAATGTCTATTTTACCCAAAGCAATCTATTTATATAATGCAATCCCAATACAAATTCCAGTGTCATTTTTTAATGAGATGGAGAAACAAATCACCAATTTTGTTTGGAAAGGGAATAAGCCCTGGATAAGCAAGGTACTACTAAAGAAGAACACACTGGGAGGCCTTTCATTACCCGACCTTAGAACATACTGCACTGCCACAGTGGTCAAAACAACCTGGTACTGGTACAGGAACAGACAGGTCAATCAATGGAACAGAATTCAGACCTCAGAGATGACACCATCTGCCTATGAGCAGCTGATATTTGACAGAGACCCCAAGACATTAAACTGGGGTAAAAACAGTATCTTCAACAAATGGTGCTGGCAAAATTGGATATCCATCTGCAGTAAATTGAAACAAGATTCATATCTTATACCTTCTACAAAAACCAACTCAAATTGGATAAAAGACCTAAATGTCTAATCTAAAACAATAAAGCTCATCCAAGAAAAGGTAGGAACAACACTGGAAATTTTAATACACAACGTAGACAGACTTCAAAATCTGGCAAACAAACCACAATCAACAGAAGAGAAAACAGATGAATGGGAACTATTAAGAATCACATCCAAAGACATTCTTAATAGAATTAAAAGGTCACCTACCAAATGGGGAAAAAATATTTGGCAACTTTATGTCAGACCGACGCCTGATCTCCATAATCTATAAGGTACTACAAAGTATCAATAATAAGAAGATAAATCATCCAATTAAGCAATCAGCAAAGGAGATGGACAGATGTTTCTCTAAAGAGGAGATCCAAGCAACCAAAAACACATGTGGACATGTTCATGATCTTTAGTTATTACAGAAATTCAAAACAACAATGAGATAGATACACCTCACCCCAACAAGGTTGGCCATGATCCAAAAAACACAAAACAACAAATGCTGGAGAGGCTTTGGCAAAATTGGAACTCTCCTACACTGTTGGTGGGGTTGGAAAATGGTCCACCCTCTTTGGAAAGCAATCCGGCACTTCCTTAAAAAAATGGATATAGATTTAGCATTTGACCCTGTGATTCCACTACTTGACTATATCCTACACAATCAAGGCTATTCACACCAATGGACACATGCACAAGAATGTTTATCGCAGCACAGTCCACAATAGCAAAAAGATGGAATCAACCCAGATACCCAACAACAGAGGAATGGACAGGTAAACTATGGTATATATACTCAATGGAGCACTATGCAATGATAAAGAATAATGATTCCAGGAAACATCTCATAACCTGTTTTCAACTGGAAGACACTATGTTTAGTGAAAATAGTCAGCAACTAAAGGACAAATATTGTATGAGACCTGTATGATACGATCTCAAAAACAGATTTATGTATAGAAGAAAAGACTCTTTCACGGCTGCAAGGGAGTGGGGGGGGGGCAAGGTGGGAAGCATTGGTTGAAATCGGTGATAGCACACAGTAGAAACAAGAACAATATTAAGTGGACTTCAACATAACTTGAATATTCCTTCCATCTTCACCCAATATTGCAAGGCCAGAGTAACTGGGGCAAGGGGCAGGGGACCATGCTGTTAGGTGAAATCAAGGCCAGTTGGCACAACTAGCATTTTGCCAAGCGGGCTCTCTGCAGCCCATACTGGTGAGCGGCATGTGGGGTCTTAAAGCTGCCAAGCTGCCATCTGAGGGCACAGCAAATGGTTCCAACTCAGCAGGAACGGATACTCACTGAGGACCAAAATGACATGGCATAAACACAACCTAGGAGATAGAGAGCCATATGAGTGGGTGCCTACGTAGACTTGGGACCGGAATAACCGGATGGTGCCTAGCCACCACCAGTGGTAGCCGCGATGGAGCTCACTAATTTCACTATCACTGGCAACACAAGAATAAAAAGGGGTGCACCTGAGATCTCCACGAAAAGACCACAGTTGATGGTCCAGCGGCTTCGGGGTTCCCCTGGGAGCATGGCCCCTGGCCCTGATGCTGCCCTTGCCCATAAATCATAATGAAGGTCCACTCTTCGGACACGAATGGACAGGACTTGGCGACGCAGGGTGACCACATATCGGATGCACTTTATGGTTCTATGCATCTATAGGATATCATCCTGCTGACCTCTGGCTGCAGGAAGGGGAGTGGGCAGAGAGGAGGGGAAAGAAGACTGTTGGGAAGATCAGACATGTATGGAGCAGAGAGGAATAGTGTACTGTCACTGGGCAGGGAGAGCAGTGGAAGCTGCATATAGGCGGGCATGTAAATTTATATGGGAATGTACATTTTTACTCAGTCATAACAAAAAATAAATAAATAAAAGAAATAATCGCTAAATTTGAATGAACATAAACCCAAACCAAACCCACTGCTGTCTAGTCAATTCTGACTCATAGCAACCCTAAAGGTCATTGTAGAACTGCCCCATAGAGTTTCCAAGGATCGTCTCATGGATGTGAACTGCTGACCTTACAGTTGGCAGATGTAGTGCATAACCACTATGCCATCAGGGTTTCATAAATAAACATAAAACCAAAAAACAAACAAACTCATTGCCGTCAAGTCAATTGCGACTCATAGCGACCTTACTGGACAGAGTAGAACTGTTTCACAGAATTTCCAAGGAGCACCAGTCAGACTTGAACTGCTGACCTTCTGGTTAGCAGACATAGCACTTATGTAAATAAACATAGATGGTATAAAACAAATGGTAAATGTATTTGTGAAAATATAATAATGTTTAATATTAAAAATAAATCAGATAAACTAAAAACTGGACAACAAGGCATATTAGGTTGAAAAAGGATTATCAGAATTCAAGAACTTTAAGATTCCTGAATTATTTGGGAGAGTAGTAAAGATACTACACAATGTAAGACTTTATTAAGTTAAGTAAGATGCTACCATCTTTAGGGAAAGCACTGAAAGAGAACAGTGTATGCCACTGCCAAACTACTAGATGAAAAAAAGGAATTATAAAAACAAAATCAAAGCTTACTATTCAATTCAAATGAAAGCCGGAAATAAAAAGCATAGAAAAAGCAGGACAAATAGAAAGCAAAATATAAGATAGTCACATTGAGTCTAAAGGCACTGGTATAATCAATGAAATCAAAACAATAGATATGGACTAAAATTTCTGGTTAAAAGACAAAAATAGTCTGATTGAATTAAAAAATGGAAAGTATATGTCCAGACAAAAGCTTGTGTGTGAATCCTCATATCAGCTTTATTCAAGTAGCCAAGACTGGAAACAACCTAAATGTCTATCAACTGGTGAATGACTAAACAAAATTACGATTCAGTTATACAGTGGAATGATAAATAAAAAATGACAAAATGCTGACACACAACAACATAAATGAATCTCAAAAGGATTATGCTAAAAGAAGGAAGCCAAACACCAAGGGCTACATAGTATATGCTTCCATTTATGTAACATTCTAGAAAATGGAAAACTCTAGTGATAGAAAGTCCATTAGTAGTTGCCTAGGTAAAGGCAGAGGTGAGGGAAGGAAATTAGCTGTGAAAGGGCACAAGAGAACCTTCTGGTGTAATGGAAGTGATTTATATCTTTACTGTGGTAGCGGTTACACAACTAAGTACATCTGTCAAAATTCATCAGACTGTACACTTAAAATGACAGAATTTTACTGTATGTAAATTATACATTAGTAAAGGTGATATAAAAAGACAAAGTCCAATTACACAGTTTAATGACAAATCTAAAAAGTTTTGGGTCCTTATTGAAAGGAGTTTGGAGCAAGATACATGCTGGTATATATTAACCTAGAAATTCAGTTTAGCTAAATTAAACCCATACAAAATTGATTTTAGTTAAAAAGTCTACCAGAGATAAAAAGGATCAGGACACATTAATAAAAATATTAACTTACCAGGAAGATATAATGTTATGTATCTAACAACATGTCTTCAAAACACACGAAACTAAAATACACAGGATCTCAAGCAGAAACAATGTTCTTTGTGAACACAGAAAAATCGTGAACAAAATATTGGCAATTCAAACTCATTTTTTGTAAAGAAAAATAATAAATATCTCAGTATGATTTATTCCTCTAAGGATGCTTCAGTATGTTATTTATTACATTAATAAATAAGGGAAGGGAAAAACATACAATCATCTCAAAGTATGCATAAAAAGTGTTCAATAAAATATAACATCTGCTGATGATTAAAACTTAGTAAATAAGGAAGAGAAGGAAACTCTTTCAGCTGGATAAAGGAATGACAAAACAATACTATAAAAAGAAATCATACTCAAAGGTGAAACTTTAGATCATTTTCAAAGGAAAAGTTTGTTATCATTACTTCTATTCAACACTGGAGATTCTACCCAGCTAAATAAGAAAACAGAATAAACATAATATGGATGAAAAAGGAAAAAAATCTAAAACTATTATTATTTTCAGATGCTCTGATCATCTACATAGAAAACTCCAAAGACTATAAAGAATATTTTTACTAATAAGAAGGCCAACAAGGTTACAATACACATGAGAAAATACACAGCCCTTAAATGGCGGAATAATTAAGGAAATTGTAGCATAATAATACAATAAAATTCTACACAGCAATGAAAATGAAAACTAAAGTTATATACATCAGTATGGATGACCTCAAAACAATTTCTGGGTGAAATAAGTCACAAAATAACATACTCTGCATATTCCACTTATGTAAAGGTTAAAACAATACAGTATATTATTTAGAGAAATACACGAGGTCTGACAATTAAGTCTGTGAACTTAAATTGTTCTAAGTGCTACATATCTCATTGTTGAATATTACAATGTCACCTTAGAAGTACTCTCCTTGGGGAGCTATGCACTGATGCCAGTGCCTAGTTCACCCTCAAAGCAATTTTGAAACTCTTTCTGAAATGGACATTGTGCACAGTGGCATGCTGGCAAGTTTGCAAACTCTGTTGTATAGTTGTCTGGGAAGGACTTTTTAGCCAGTAAACAAGTAACTGTATTGGAACACCCTCTGTATTCACCTGCTTTGGCCCCCAATGACTTTTTTCTTTACCCAAAGCCAAGGAAATATTGAAAGGAAGACATTTTGATGACACTCAGGACGTCAATGGTAATATGAGGACAGCTCTGATGGCCATTCCAGAAAGAGTTCCAAAATTGCTTTGAACGGTGGACTAGGCACTGGTGTTGGTGGACAACTTCCTAAGGGGAGTACTTTGAAGGTAACTGTAGTGCTATTCAGCAGTGATATTCAGCAATGAGTTACGTAGTACTTTTTCTAGGATGAGTTCATCAACTTAATTGGCAGTCCTTGTATGTGTATGGTAAAACTCTAAAGCAAGAGAGTAAGTAACACAAAATTCAGAAAAGCAGCTGAGGAGAGAGGGATGGGAGAAAGATACATAGGGTTTCAATAACAGTGATAATATTTATAAGATGGGCTGTAAAATATGCACATGTTCTGTTCTTTAAAGTATACCTATATGTCACATCTTCCCTTCACAGCTCCAACTCGACGATACTTGGCTTGGCTGGCTTCCTTCTATATGCATGATGTATCTCAGCATTTATAGGATTAAATGAACTTGGATAAAGTTTATCAGAATGTACATTTTAAAGTACTACAGTGTTACTTCACTCTGGAAAACACAGGCAGCTGGGAAGTTTTTCTCTATGTCTAAGGTTAGCAATTACTATTTACTATCTTATGCCTTATTCCAGGAAGGTTGAATTTCCTCATTTATATAAAGAGTTTTCTTAGTACACTGAAACCATAAAAAACTACTGACAGGTTCTAAAGGTAGACAAGAAATCACTACTTCTTCCTTACTGCTTTTAGAAGACAGGCAAAAAACAACAGATGAACAAATGAAATAATACAAAGAGAATACTCATTCATAAGAAATACCCAAAAGGCTTGAATCCTTATACTAAAAAACAACAAATTCTCAGTTTTCAGTGGAAAGTTCTGATCCCTTGTTTTGAATGAGCTGAGGAGGCATTAATAATGGGTTGACCAGTACTGGAAACAGTCAATATACCTACTCTTCTTATAATGTATTAAGAGTTCAATATAACCTAAAATCATATTGATGATTAATTATTCCTACTGAGTTTGGTTTCTGACAACACAAATATTTACATAAATAGTCTAAATCTGCACTTGTACCATGATGACATACTATCAGAGACTACATCCTCAAATAAGATAAAAATGCTTCTATTTATTTATACATTCTACATAAATGGAAATGAGAATAATTTAGAAATTCAGTGCAGATAATGTTAAAATGTTAATAGAACAAAACACAATCCATGCCCATATTATCTGAATCATGGTGCAGTTTGTTTGGTCCATTTAGGTACCTAAAAGAAGTTCAAATGGTAGTTTATCAAGTAGACAGTAGTACATTTTTTCAAACACATTCCTTTACGTGTGTGTGTGTCAGTATGTGTAGAATAGGTTTGGCTTTTCTGTTTTTGTTTTATACCCTATATGTAACCATACGTCTCAAAAAAATCATGAAACGGTCCTTAGCTATGTTCCTTCTTTCTACTTTCTGGCTTCCACTGTACTTCCAGCCTACATCACCCCAAATCTGCCCTCTACTAATAGCTTCCTAAATATTCTATCTATCTCTAGTCTTTCTATCATCTAATTCCCACTGCCAGCTAAATCTACACAAATTGTTCCCTCGAGCAAAATGTTTTAATGACTTTCCTCTGATTACCTGATCAAGTTTGCATAACTAAGGTTGACATTTTAAGATCCTCTAACTACTAGCCAAAAGGTTGGTGGTTCCAACTCACCTAGAGGCACCCTGGAAGACAGACTGACTGCGCATTCTGTTTCTGAAATGTTGCAGTCTTGAAAACCCTCTGAAGTAGTTCTACTCCACACTCACAGGACTGTCATCAGTTGGAACTGGCTCCATGACAACTAACAATAATGACTATCTAGACTCACTGTCTGAGTTATTAATACTCCAGGACACAGATCTTGGCTGCAGTAGGAGTAAAAATTTGGAGTACTAGGCGCATGTAAGATCTGGACTTGGCCTGACAGGTGAAAAATATCAGAGGTCAGATAAACAGGAAGGAGATGGGGCAAACCGTGAGTCTCCTATTTTAATAAAAGTCTCACGGCATGACACCTCTGGAACTCAGGGTCAGCAGTGTTGAGCAAAAAAGGGCTCAAGGTGACAGTGAACAAGAACACGCAAATGCTCAAGATTTGACAGGACAGGGATCAAAAACTAGGAGATAGCTAAGGAAAGTGTACTTCAGGAAGGAACAGATCTAAAGCTTCTAGCAACAGGACAATCTTAATGAGCAGTTAAAGATACCTAATATTCTTAATAAGCTTCTTGATAGTATGGGAACCCCTCCCCAGGTAAGGAGCCCCATGAATCTGCAGTTTGAAGGAGACCTGGGAAACCACATAGCCAGAAGAGAGTGGTGTAGGTCAGAAAAAGCAGAGCACTCACCCATCCACACTTACCTCCTTCCACATTGTCTACCACTTATCAGAAATATTTCAAACCAATACTGACCCTCCTGTATCTTCAGGGTCTTTGTCACCCACTGCTTCTTGCATCTTCCAAAACCCTCTCTTGACTCTACATTTCCAGTAGTCACTCTGACATTCAAATTTCCAAAAGTGCCTCACCTCAGCTCTCTTAAATCCACTGGAGTCTATTTGCTGTCTACTATCTTCAGTAAAACTGTTTGTTAAGGTCATCTATGATCTCCCAACTGCCACATCCAAGGGACGTCATTCACTCAGCCACCAGCCCTTTACCCAACTGTCCCCTCTAGCATTTTTCAGTTAATCTTCAATTGCATGGGCTTGAATTTATCTCATCACTGGTTCTTATCAGGTCCTCTTATGTATCCATGTATGTATTTACTTGAACATGAAGAATACCTATAGAAACTATCACCCAACATGAAGATTTTTCTTTATATTCCCTCTTTCCCTGTCTCCCATGCCTCCTTTTGTTCTGACAACCTCCTACTATTCATCTATTCTTTCCATTTCCCACTCAGATCTTCTTTTCCACTGCATCTTCGATGATGGGATCCTCCAGATTCTATCCTTGCCAATCTCAACTTACTTTGATGCTTTATTCCAGATAAGCTCAAATATTTCTCTGGTTTTATTCCAACCTTGCCCTAGATGTACACAATCATCTCAAATGGACCCAGCCTCCTAGAGAACCCACACAAAACATCCCAAACAATACTCATTACTGACTCTTCCAAATCAGCCTTAGATGACAGGGCCCAGTCCAAACCAGACCCAAATGCTCTTATCATCTCCTACTCCAGCTTCCTCCTCCTCCAACTCGTCCTCCCCTTGGCCACACAGTTATCTTTACCAAATACATTACATTATTCCCAGATTAAAATTCAGTATTGCCTGATCCCTGCTTAGAATTGCTTCTGAGCCACATAGAACATGTCCCTCTTCCTACTGGTTCTTTCTGGCTTCTCCATCTGCACACTTGAGATCACAGCGATAGTAGACCAGTGGCAGTACTCTGTATGGAGCACATTGAAAGATTATTTTATGACTATATATATTATCATACTATATGTTCTTTTCCTGAAAAATCCTTGCCTGCCTGAAAATTACTATCTGTCTTCAAAACTTTTAAAACATCTCCTTTCTGAAGGCTTCTTAAATTAGTCTGCACTATCATTACATAAAAGACATGCTATTTTATTTATCTGTACATCAGTCTTCCTAACTACACTGAAAACCAATTGAGTTCTGAGATGGTATCCTATTTATCTTTATAACCTCAGGGCCTAGCACAGTACCTGGCACATAGCAAGTGACCATCTATTTTAGCACCAACGTATAACAGGCTCTGTAATAAACCTTATCACACTGCGTTCCCCAAACAAGCAGGAAACTGAGATTCAGGAGTTAACTAATATCCCCAAGATCCTACAGGTAGTAAGGGGTAGAACTTCAGTTAGACTCTGTGTCTGTCTCACTTCATTGTCTATATTAGCTTCTTACTCTTGGTGAGACATATGTTCAAAATGTGAATCATATCATGTGAAATTCCACCCACTGACACTCTGGGTAGAAGACTGGGAAGTTTACACAGAGTTCTGGAGGAGGCATCAGGACCCCTGGGCTCTCTACTTCTGCCTCTGACCAATTACTCACAGCTCTAGGTTGGCCCAGGCTTTTTCTTTGTCTTACTTCCTTCATTAAGGAAATTTCTACAAGTAACAGATTCCAAGTCAGACTCTCACTCTTTAGACCCTCTAACACTCACAGGAAAGTCTTACAGATCATAAATTTGATGTGCTCCTTGTGGTTACTGGCATTAAAACATCCCTTCTTTTGCACAGAAATCATTTCTTAAGAAAATGCACTAGGTGCCATATCTGAGTAAGGTTAGGAATGTGCTCACTCGGTTCTCAGCTTACAGCAGGGACTTCACGTCTCCTGATACCCAAGCACTAAAAACCAGAATAGCAGCAAAAGAAGATGAAGCCTGTCAAAGACACACTTTCCGTAACCACTTCTCACAGGAGAGAAAATGAGCAACTCTGTGTTTAAAGAATGTGCAGGGTGTGATACCAATTGAACCTCCACCCTCCTTCCTGGGGAAATGCAAAGTTAGCCGTGGCCTTTTTACAAACCTAGGGGAGGATAAAATGTCAGCTGTAACTCTTGAACTATCTGGCCTCATTCCATCTACCTCACCACCTTATTACTATCTAAAAAGACATTTTGGGGATTAATATACTACATCTGAACATCATCTTTCACTCAGACATCCGATTACAAACAAACAGCTGAATTCTACAGCTGTTCCTCTTACAGGCAAAAAGATTATTCACATTTTTGAAGGGAAAAAATCTGTTTGTTCATAGATGTCTCCTGTGCCACATTTACAGAACATGTCTATTAGATGTAGCAAGTAAATGCTAACTATAACTTGTCGTTCCTATTTACACACACTATTGGTTTTAAGTAACCACTCCTTCCCAACTCCCAAAAAAGACAGCTAAGAAAACAATGTTCACTCAGAGGAAGAGAAACTAAAATTCTTTTTTGTTGTTCCTCTCAATCAAACCCTTGCAGGAACAAAAGTATTTACTGTGGTTTATACACTTGTCACTCAAAAAAGATGGTACTTAGAAATGCCATGAGCCTTCCTATAACTTCACTTCTATTTAAGAGGCTGCATGTTGCGAATTCTTTCTTAGGACACAAAATTGCAGAGCGGCTTAATAGCATTTTGGCAATGGTATAGAGGGAAACTACAGAGCTCTCCTGTGTGTTCCTGGAAGACACTATTGAACTTTGACATGTTTCTATCAGCTGAGAAAGCTTTGCTTTAGGACAGGAACACACACACACACACGACAGCATGAATGTACTATTTTGATGTGTGTTCTGCACTGTGCTAAGCAACTTACATTTATAAATCCTTAAAATAACCTAAGGAGGTAGTATATTTATCCACCATTTTACAGATGAGGAACCTGAGTGCTACGAGAACTGCCCCAAATCACATAGCCAGTAAGTTTGCAAGACTGGAATTTGAACTCAGGCCATCAGACTCAGAATGTGTGACACTGAAGTTCCATAAGAGAACCAAAGAAACAATTGTTCATTATTTCACATCCAATGTAGTATTTCATTATGTGCTTCTAATTTTTTCTTTTTCTGAACATTGGGGGAAATTGAACATTGACCAAATACATCAATCAAATCTTAGCAACGATTTCAATCATCAAATAAGTAGCCCCAAACTAAGTGATTACGAATGTCAAAGACATAAAGGTATGGTCCTTAAAGGAGGTTTGGGTGCTAATATTTAGGAAAATAAATGTATTTCAACTACTGCCCTCTCCTGGTGGCATAACCAAAGATATGCTTCCTTCTCTTAACTCCATGAATTTCTACAATTTTCTCACTTATGAGAACTGAAACTGCAGGGAAAGAAAGACCATATAAGGTTTCCTCAAGATAAGATATGGTCTACACTAGATTCAAGCACTCTCTAATTGGGTTACCATGAGCAACCCATTTAGCTTCCTTCTGCCTCAACTGCCTTATTAGTAAAGTTGGAATAGTAAAACTATCTATTTTGTCTATCTTAAAGGTCACCATGAATATTAAACACAATAATACATGTCAATGTCCTTTTCAAATCTTATAAAAACGAAGGCATTTTTGTTATTCAACTAAAGCCATTTATAGTAACAGCAAGTAAAAATTAAATTTACATATACTCTTCAGCCCTGGAAACTAACTCTGAAATCTTGAAATACAAGTACATGTAGAAATACATTTGTGACTACGGTGTTGTTGACAGGAAAACAAAAAAACTGGTACAAATATTTATCCACAGAATAATGGTTGGATAAAGTATAAGTACATTTTAGAATATTATGCACTCATGAAAAAGAACCAATTAGATCATTATCAGCTGAATGAAGTGATTTTCATTACAGTATTCTAAGAAAGCAAGGTAAAACAGGAATGTAATACAGTCTTAATGCAGTTTTAAGCTTTAATAATTCCAGAAGAATTAATGCTACATATAGATATGCATATAAATCAATACTTGAAAGAATAACCATTTAACACTGTACAATACTGGTAGTTGTTATTAAAATTAGACATAACAGAAACAGTTGCATACAATATATTTAAAGTAAAACTTACTATTGAAGTTCACAAAACTGAAAGAAACATAAATAAATGAACTTTCAAATGTTTCTTTTGTAAGTTTATAGCATTTATACTTCCAAAGTTATTAACTAAAAACTGCACTAATACTTTGGGGAGACCATCTATATTACAATTTCATTTTTTTGTAAAGCAATTCCCCTCTACTACACACATATGCAATGGTGTGTGTGTGTGTGTGTGTGCACGCACGCACGCATGCATGGTTGTACGTTTCTATGACTGATTATATGAATGTGAATTAACATATGGATGGCTACTTAGGGCCAGTAAAGAGGGACAATAGATGTAAGGGGAAGAGAAGGGTCCATGCAAAAAAGAAGTTAAAAATGGTGGGAAGAAACAAGAAAGCATGAAAGCCATTACTACACTTGTGCATTCACATAAAATCACTGCCATCACAGGAATATTTAAGTTTTTTAAAAAATAAAAAAACTCGCCTTATGTAACACATTACATGAACAGCCAAAGAGCCAAGACTTGTATCTAAGTACTTCTGATGCCAAATCTGAGCTTGGAACTACTCAGTGACCCAAGCAGTTACTAGAATGATTATACACTAAAGTGAAACGGTTGTGGATCTTGGTAGTGCAAGATTCTCCAGTCTTGCCTTCAGCACTTTTAGGACGGGCTTCAGATCTCATCGCTTGTGAATCTCAATTGTTTTCAAAACAACTGACCATCCTTCAAACTTCTGAATTTGAACAGAAGAGCATGGTAGATGTTCTCAGGCTTAGTCGTGGGGCCTGTTAATTGATGCTGACAGCATCTCTATGCTCTGTACATATGTTTTAATCATCACTGCTATAAAGTTCTTATTGATCAGTTTATCTTTGAATCAAAGACATCTTTTTCTCCCAATTTTCTCAAGTAAGTTAAAAACAGGAAAATCTTGCCCATTACTGAATACATAACGCTCTTTTTTCCTCTAGGGCCCTGCTGGTGCTGTGACTAAGAGTTCAGGCTGCTAACCAAACAAATGGCAGTTCAAACCCACCCGCACTTCATGTAAGCTCTATGAGGGCTCTACTACTCTGGCCTATAGGGTTTCTACACACTAGAATTAAGTAGACAGGAATGAGTTTGTTTTTTTACCACTATGCCTGTCACTCTGGAACACTCTGTCTCTGGAAAGCTCTTATTTATTCATTTTTCATGATACAGCTCAAACATTACCTTCTGTGTCAAGATTTCCTTACCTCTTTCAGGCACAAATGCTTCACCTTTTATACACTCACCATGATTATTCTAGGTCTTAATACTTCTCACCTGGATTTTGATGATGTGCTTAGGTGCTGATTTCTCAGCAGCACCATGCCTTACTAATCTCCATACTATTTGGGACCCTCCCCTTGACCCAGTGGTTAACATGGCACATCACAGGCCTTTGACAAAATACTGGCTCCATGAAACTGTGCAACTGAAAGCTTATTAATTCACAAGGTAAACAGGCAACAGATACAACACTCACACAAAGGAACATGCAATCTTCAAGCACAGGGTTAAGAATCTCTTGCTTTTAAATGGTGCAGTGGTTGAGATCTACAACTACTAACCAAAGGTTCAGAAGTTCAGATCCATCAGCTGCTCCCTGGGAACCCTATGGGAAAGATCTACTCTGTCCTATATGGTCACTGTGAGTCAGAATTGACTCAGCACCAACAGCTGAGTGTACAATTAAATCCTTAGCAGGAAAGATGATAAAACTTAAATAAGTGTATCTTCATCCTTGCAGTCTCCCAAATCAGCAACAGTAGGACAAGGTACAAAACATTCTAAAAACCCTTTAAATGCTGGCTGTAGATATGCAACCATACCTGGAGCATAAGGTGTCCATATGCGCATGTTTGCATGCACATACGGAAACCCTTTTCACTAATTCAGACCAACCTTTACCTCATAAATGTGAGATTACATACAGAAGTAATGGCTAGTATTTGTGCAGCACTTTGAACATACCGACTTTCAGTGGCATTATCTGATCTGTGCCATGGAGCAAACAGAAAATCAATCAACCTGATTTATGTTTGTGTTCACACTGATTTTGCAGTAGATAATCATTTGCTGAATTTGTGCCTCGATTACATGTCCATACCTGAAAATGCTGAGTAACTATTGGTTCCTGCTGTGAATGACTTGTGAAATTCAAAGCTACGTAATGAAATGCCTATTCTTAGGAAGGCAAAAATTTTTAATGAAAATGAATGCTTATTTTTGTCAATAACTACGAGCAGTACCCCAATTAAGAAAATCATTTATTTAGTCCTACTGCCATCAATGACAGCACAAAACAAATCTAGTAAATCCATTCCGTACTGTCCTTCAATTTCAGGAGCTCAAATAGATGAAACTGATTTTACTGGAGTAATTCTTTCTACTGTATGGTTGTTCCCAACCAAATTCTAGGGCTCCACAAGGTGCCTATAATCAAGGTTGTTTGACTGAGTTCTGTTAGCTGTCAAGATTTAACAAGCCATGCTATTCAATGAGGGATGGCTGCATTCCAGTCCAAGACTTCACACCATCCATGAAGCAATTAAGTATGTATCCCTTGGTCTCCCACAGGAGTTTGCAAGGTGTCTTAATCTCCTCAGAGACACAACACAGTGTAGACTGAAAGGACAGAACAGCAGTTAACCCTGCGCAGGGGCATTTGAGCACTACAGTATGGTAGATGCTCTCAAGCTCAGACATGAGAATTCAAACCCACTTCTCTCAGTGTTGGTGTTAAGAGAGAAACATAGCCAATATATTTTTTTGTCTGCCTTACTTGTATAGTTATTTCTTACCCTCTTGCCTGTCTTTCTCAAGTTATAAAGGGCTCTTCTGCACTGTTTATATGAAACCAAGTACCCTGACCCATAAGCAAGGTATTCCTGGAACTGCTGAAATAGCAAGCAAGATAATGATATCATTTTAGAAAATGCCAGGCAAGAAAGTTTTGATTAACTACTGAGACATGCTCAGTGGAGATATTTGTAAATACAATGCAAGCCATTTTAACCTCCCCTTTTTATCTAGGCTACTCCTGCCCCTCTGAGAAAAGACTATTGTTGTTCTATATTTTGAATATTTCCTCTTTAGATTTCCAAATATATGGAACATTGTCTGATAGAAGAAAGTAAAACTCTTTTCTTCTTCTTTTTTTTGTGAAGAAAAAAATTAAGCATCCCCAGATGTAACAGAGAAATTCTGAACTGAACTTCACCGAATATTTCCATGCAACCTTGCTATCCCACGAAATATCCCTACCCTAGTGCAGCCTCTCTGTCCCATTCCTCCCCACTAAGGTAGAATGGGTTTCCTACTCTTATGCTCATTCTCCAGAAGAAGAAGAAAAGGTAGTATGGAACATAGGCTCCAAGGGGGAAAGTGGGAAGGCCAGATGACATTTTCTGAAAGGGACGGCAACAGGACTTCAGCAATGATAGGCAGCAACTCAGCCTAGGGTGCTGGCCATCTTCTTAAAAGTCCGAGACTGGTCTTCGTCACTCCTCGGAAGCTATGCGTGATACGTCTAAGATGTTTCAAGAAACATCATTGGCAGCTTGAAGGAATATGAACTCAAGGAAGTTGCTGATGGTATGTGTAAAGGGATGGTAAACAGAGAACTGATAATTTTTACAAATTGCCCCAATCCTTTCTCAATGCTTGGGCCATAATGTCTCTTCATTTATGTTCATCAAAGAAAACACTCAGAGACTAAGTGTGTGAGCTCTGTGGCTGCTGAAACTGCAAGGTCAGCTCTTCAGAGACTGAAGGAGTTAAGAGTACTCAATTAGCTACCAGAAGTCGAATGTCAGCCAGTATGAATGGTATGTAGCTGGGCAGTTTTCCAAAACCCACTCTGCGGCTGCCTATCAGGAAGACTGTTCTAAACAAGCGTGCGTGTGTGCGAGGAGCCTGATAAGTCAATGTGGGAAGACAGACACAGAACAGCAACCCAGCCTGAGGAAATCTACAGAGCTGAGTGAATTTTTACTTTAGGTGAACAATAGCTCTGTCTCAGAAACAGGTCTGGAGGGGCTGGGGAAGAGTCAGAATGATCCCTTAACTTTTTATATATTGGGTAACTGTTTCAGGGGGCCAGAGGCTGGATTCTCCATTTAAAAATTATCCTGGTTTTATAAAGCCATTAAAATGGTGTCTTAAAGAATTCTGAATATGAGAAAGATAGGTGAAAATAATAACAAAACTGCATACACAGACCACAGTTACATAAAATATATAGATATATTTATAAAGGAGAGATACTGAAATATAACACTCACGATCCAACTCGACGGCACTTGGCTGGCACGGTATTCTCTGGGTGGTGGAATTATACGTTATTTGTTTTTTTTCTTCAGGCTTTATTTCCCAATTTTTCTAAAATGAGCATATATCACTTTCATAGCAAAGAAAACAAAATCATTGAAAAAAACTTATTCCAGGGATGAAATGACATCTGATGGGTGGTTTATCTGGGTTGAGAAAGGTGTGAAATAGAACCATCTATAATGCTAATAAAATGTTAAAATGAATTTGTCTTCATGTCTACACAAATTAGTATTTTCTGTCTTACACTGTAAACTCTGAGAGAGCAAAAGCTGTGTCTAATTCTGGCAATGTTTTGCTCAATTAAATATGCAGATAAAACATAATTTTTATGATGATTATGCAAATGCACCTAATTCTTGTTCAGTCTGGTAGCCAGCTTTAAAAAATCCTATAGTGTTCATTACACCTAGACAGGGATATAGAAAAACATACATATCCCTCCCGTTTAAACTATAGTATGATAATGGGCTACTTTTTAATGCAACAAGTATGTATCATCCACCATATTTAAAGCAGGAAAAAAAAAAAAACAAAGCTTTGTAATTTTCTCCATTCTGGCTCACTTCTGTGCTACATAATGAATCTAATCCTAAGGATGAGTTTATAGTTTGATTTCCATATTAATTCAACAGCTAGACTTACCACAACAGCTAGACTCAGCTCCCGAAATTAGTATAAAACAGAGACACAAAGGGTTTCCACAGTTAATGAAAAACAAAAAACAAAAAACCCAAACTACCCTAAGTCAAATCACTCTTGTAACACTGGGGTCCTACCCAACGATTCCCCAGGATATCAGCCAGGTTATTGGCAAGCTTGAAGCTACTCGCAAGATATATCTTGCTATTTGTAAACATTCACTTCTTATTTTCCTGTTGCAGTTGCTGAAAGAAAATCAAATGATTTATCAGTATTTCAAAGTTATATTCTTACTAGAAATTTAAAATACAGCATACCATATTTGGCCCAAATGAGTCGATTTCTTTCAAAGTTATCTGAAGCAGGCAGACAAATATAAAACCCCACGTGCTTACTAAGTTGAAACAGGGAAGTCAATTTGCTCAGAGAGAACTCTGCCGTCAGTCCCAGGCCCCACAAATATACACTCCTCTGTGGCCAACAGCTATCATTTGCCAAGTGCTCACCAGGTATTTACCAGTGTTAAGAGCAAGATCTAACATTATCCTCAAAATAATCCTGGGAGGTAAGTGTTACTGTTTGTATTTTTACAGATGATACTACTGAGGCTTAGGAAAAGTTCAAGGACCTTGCCCAAAGTCCCACAGTTGCTCTGTGGCAGAGCAGGGATTTGAACCTAGGTCTGATGACTCCCAGAGTGAAGATGCTTAACTATTAAGGCCATATTGACTTCAGGGGGCTACTGAGGTGTGAAATCAAAAGCAACGGATAAATACAAGTGGGCCACTTTCTAATCTCAGTCTGTTGTATATACATACTTGGTCCTACCTATATTAAACTTGATGTCCTAGTTAAAAAACAATGTCAAATTCTGCCGACGACAGTCTCCTGAGGGATGGTAAGATCATTTACTGAAATAATAACTCGAGTCTCTGATGGAGAACACAGCACTACTGAGGCTTGGGTGTGGTCACCTGAGAGATCTGGAGGAAACCCAGAGGCAAAATTTACCGAATTTTCTATTGCACAACAGAATCTATCTGTGGAAAGCACCCCCTAAACGGAAGTATCTGTCAAAGTAAAAATAAACTGGGTTAACAGCATCTGAAAAATACACTGGGAGTGGGATTCATTTGTTATGATGCATGCATGTATTTCAGTTTCTCAGCCCAACCTACAAAACTCTGACAAAGACTCACATTCACGTTACAATAATGACAGGCAGATGCCTGCTGAGAGCTTCAGGTGCTCTCCTCTGAGGAGTCTGCTCTGGTCAACTGACAGGTCACCAGGAGACCAGGCTCACTGTGGACTCCACTTTGCATCAAAGAGACATCATTGGTATCCTGTCACACAGAGATGGCTCATTCCACCAATTTCACAGGCATTAGGCTGACAGATAAATGTGAATGCTTACTTACAGAATTTTGCAAAAGAGCAGAGTACTGGCGTTGGGTGATTTATCTTCTAAAATTAAAACATTAACTGAGTACCTACTAGGTGTAAGCAAGGCTCTGTCATAGACACTCTCACATTAGGGCTTTCAATAAATCTCATAACCACTCTCTGAGGTATTTTTTGTGTACATTTTGGAAACAAGCAGGCTGAAGCTTGGATAGCCTGAGGGTCTCAGCTAAGGTCAGGCAGTTCTATGAATGGCAGTGCTTTGGAGACAGTCCTTGTTCTCCATCACAGAGGCCAGAGGTCTAGTTTCAAGAAGTGCAGGGCAAGAAAGCTGACTGATCCTAGGTCACTGTCATTTAGCCTATTGCTCTGTGCTGTCCAGTCAGTTCTGACTCATAGGGACCCTATGGGGCAGAGCAAATCCGCGCCCAAGGGTTTCCAAGGAGCATCTGGTAGATTAGAACCATCAACTTTTTGGTTAGCAGTCTGGGGTCTCAATCATTTTTCACCAGGGCTCATTCATCAAGCCTAGTCACTTCAAATGTATCTGATATCACACCCATTGCCATCAAGTCAATTCTGACTCACAGAGACCCTGGTAGCTGAGTGATTAAGTGCTACAGCTACTAACCAAAGAGTCAGCCTCTTAAATTTACCAGGTAGTCCTTGGGAACTCTAGGGGTCAGTTCTACTCTGTCCTACGGGGTTGCTGTGAGTTGGAGTACAAGTAATACCCACAGATGCCTCTAAAAATTCCAGGCTCCCTAACTCCTTTTTGTGGCTGCCATATAGACCACCACCAGCAGCTTCTGACATTAACACTGTGTAACTTCAAAAATGTGAAGTTTCATGAATATGATCTGCATTTATTTTGGTACGTGGGTATTTATATGTGTGTATACATATATTTATTTTTCTGATTGTATGACAGTAGACGTAACACTTCTGAATATGGGTTACCTTCTGGGAATTTTACACATAGTTAATTTCAGCCATTTTTACATTGATTTGTGATAGTTTCAGTTTCAGATGATTATATTTTCTGCCACTGTCCCTTGAAATTCAAATTCTGAGGGTACTTATTATTTGCCAATCTGGGCACTAATTTATTTTTATCTATTAAAAGTACATTTTTAAATATACATGGTACAAAACCATGTACCATACTGTGTATTCATTCATTCACGACTAAAAGAGTTACTAATAATTTGTAAACTTATCCTAGGAAACGAAGTCAACAATATTGTTAATAATATTTTATGTTGTTAGGTGTCATCATGTGGAGTTCAACTTATAGTGACCCCATGTGACAGAGAAGAACTGCCCCAAAGCATTATCTTTGCTGTAATTTTTACAGAAGCAGATTGCCAGGCCTCTCTCCCATGAAACAGCCGGGTGGATTTGAGCTGCCAACCATGTGGTTAGCAGTCAAGCACTTAGCTGTTTGTGTTAGCAGGGTTTCTTTAGTATTTTATTATTCTTACTGAAAAATTTGACGTAGCTACTAGCACTACCAATCCAGCTCAGTCAACTCTGAAAAGTGATTTATAACCATGAGCCGTTCTTCTTCAGTAGCTCTACTAAAGGCTTGTAGTCCTAAAATGAAAAAAATATATATAATCCAACAAAAGGAAGCTCTCTTAAGCATGTCGACGGCACTTGGCTGGCTGTGGCTTAAGTATGTATTTTTTAGCTTTGATTAGTTAACAATAAAACAAAATAAAAAGTTTCCAAAGCCAGTTCTGAACATTTTGTCTGCTTTTGACTTTGAACTGTGGGCTTCACTTAAAGGATACATTTTAATGGTGACTATGCATGTCCATCCAGTCCACAAAGACAAGTAACATTATTGTGACCTATCATGATTACATTTCTTTTACAAAGTTTCCAAAGGGTGCAGAGCCATGATGCTAGATTTTAAACAGAAATTGAGAGAGTCAGCTTGTTCCCAAAACACACATATACAGCCATTATATTACGGAGTCAAAGGAAATTTTGAAAGTCCACACACAGAACAAAAGAAATTCAGTTTTTTGAGAGAAGTAATAATATAGGTGTATATCATTGGATTTTTTGAAAGGCAAATGTCTAGCATCTGAGACCTGGTGTTTTTCATTTTAATTGAACTGGGATATCTCAGGATAGTGGTAAAATGTTTCAATACAGTGAATGCTTGAGTCATACTTCAAGAGTGGACTTCAATAGCTGGACAGGGGATGTTGCTTAATTTTCTTCCTTCTCTATAGAAAGGGGAGGTGCTAGAGTGCTTTTTTTATTCTCCCATCTGTTCTATCTGCTGAGCAATAGCACTCTTGCTTTAGGTTGGTTAATTTGCAGAGCCATGACACATATGAGAAGACTTTCTGGCAGGACAACATGCTCCTCACATGGAGAGCACAACAGCAAAAGAACTGAACAAAGAAGGAGTGACTCTGAACATGACCTCACCACCTCTGGGGTCTATTAACTCAGCTCCTTTCAGGTACTAACATTCCAAGCATCTGTGATTACAAACAAGAAAGCACTATTTCCAATGACCCTTTAAGCCACCATTGCAGATAATCACAAGAAAAGTTCAGGGGCAAAAAATATTCTTTCATCACCAAAAGGCAACTCACTTCTAACCAGTTTACTGCTTCTGCTCTTCTGCAAATAATAGAATATTGTCATTAACCACAAATATTTATTATACACAGGATACTTGTCATAGGGAAGAGAATCAGTTAGGCACAGTAAACACACTCCAAGTTCCCTTTATATGTCATACTGCAGAAAGAAGATAGACGTCAGTCATATTTTCACATGTACTGCCCATGATAACTTACTAAAACCAAACCTGTTGCCATTCAGTCAGTTTCAACTTATGGTGACCCTATAGGACCCAACCAAACTCCAATGCCATTGAGTCAGTTCTGACTCACAGTGACCCTCGAGGTCTGAGTAGAACTGCCCCATAGTTTCCAAGGTGCACCTGGCAGATTTGAACTGCTGATCTTTTGGCTAGCAGATGTAGCACTTTCCACTCTATAGGACAGAGTACCATATTTTTATACAAACAACATGTGCCTTCTGTGTTTGTTTGCTGGCCATGCCCTCCTACAACAAGACACTCTTATAAGTGCTACCATGCGAATACTCTTCCATATGTCATTATAAAAAAGTCAGCACAGCATGCTTACAAAGAAAAGTGCCTTGCAGGGGGAGGGTGCAACTGGCAAACAATGCAGAAGGTACATGTTATTTGAATAAAAATATGGTAGAGCTGTCCCATAGGGTTTCCAAGGCTGTAATTCTTATAGAAGCAGACTGTCACATCTTTTTCCCTCACAATGACTGGTGGGTTACAACTGCTGACCTTTCAGTTGGCAGCTGAATGCCTAACCACTGCATCACCAGGACTCCTTTTGTCCATGATTGCCTGTGCACAATAAAATTTATAGAAATAGAATGCTAGCGTGTCAATGGATCTCAGAGACAATGTGGCCTGTAGGTTTCTTTGATATTGAAGCCCCTTTGAGAATCTGATGTAATCTATGAATCATTCCCCCAGGAAAAAGCTCATATACACTGTCATGGATTGAACCGTGTCCCCCCAAAAACGTGTATAGACATGTGGCTGGGCCATGATTCCCAGTATTATTTATGATTATCCTCTGTTTTGTGATTTTCCTATGCTGTATGTTAGAGGACTAGAGTGGGACTATAAATCCCTTCATAAGATCAACTCCCTGCTCCACTGTAAGGGGAGTTTCCCTGGATTACGGCCTGCACCACCCTTTATCCTTTCATACTACAAGAGATAAAAGGAAAGGGAAGCAAGCAGAGAATTGGGAAGCTCACACCATCAAGAAAGCAGCACTGGGAGAACAGTGCATCCTTCAGATCTGAGGTTCCTTGTGCCAACATGCTCCCTGAAGAAAGAGTGATGCAACATAAGAATCTTCCTCCAGAGCTGACAGAGAGAAAGCCCTTCCCCTGGAATGGATATCCTGAATTTGGACTTGTAACCTACCTGACTGTGTAGGAATAAACTTTCCTTTGTTAAAGCCATTCACTCTTGGTATTTCTATTAGAGCAGTGTCAGATGACTAAAACATACACCATACCATATGCAATTACTAGCATTTTACAAACTATCCCCCACCTCCACTCTAAGCTAAGCTGGGCTGAGAAGCCAGACTAACAACTTCTGATCTAATCCCACTGCTTCATTTGGAGGCACCAAGTTTCGAGCAGGAAAAACTATGAGCTGTGTAAACTAGATGAAGTTAAAAATTACACAATCAGGAAAACTCTGTATCACCTTTCTCATCAGAAATCAGGCTTATTACATTGCTAGGAAAGGTGGAATGTTTTGAGAATAATGTGCCTGAGCTTCTGATTGAAAAATAGGCAAATTTCTTCCGCCTGACCCTCAGGCCAGGCCAACCCATGGCTCACTGATGCCATTGCCATTTCCTGTGACTGACTTGGCATATCAATAAAACTTCATGACCTGGACACATTCAGAGAGTATGAATTAGAAACCAGTTTTAAGATATACTGATTTGAATGCTAAAGAATTCCAATTTAGTCACATAATGAGTGATTAAGAAGTACTCTAAATCACAGACAGCTCATTTATTTAGGAAGACGTAGTATACTAAAGTTCTAGAAAGCAAAAGTCCTAAAGACCTTCTTTAATGATTGTTGTTAACTGCCATGAGTTGACCCCAACTTACAGAGACCCTATGCACAACCAGCCCTAACGCCACTTGGTCCTGTACCAACCCATGATTGCTTAGGGACTGGATCATTGTGACCCAAAGGGTTTTCATGGAGGGATTTTCAGAAGTAGTTTGCCCTGTTCAGGATCACAGCAAGATGCAAATTTCCACTGACAGATGAGTTTGTCACTGCCTGAGGTGCACTGACTGGGAACTGTACCTGGGTCTTCTGCATGAAAGCGAGGATTCTACCACTGAGTCACCAATGACTTTGCTTTAATGATTAGATGAAATTAATTTTCTACTACTACATCAATTTGTTCAAAGACATTTGCAAATGGCTAGTTCTTTCAAGCACTAAAACATTCATCCTGAGATCTAGCTTTTAATATATTTAATATATTTCAAATTAAATTCAACAAATATTCTTCCTAAGAAGTAATGTGACAGAATGGAAATGTGGGTGGGTTTTGGAGACAATGAAATCCCAATTCAAGCACTAGATCTGCTATATCTACATGTGTGATGCTGGTCCAATAACTTAAATGTCTCTGAGGCCTGCTGCAAAAGACTCAGTGTTAAAGGCAAAGATGTCACATTGAGAACTAAGGTATACCCAACTCAAACCATAGCACTTTCTTTCTTTCTTTTTTTTTTCTTAAAGGAAGGGACTGCTATAGTGTTTGAGAGAAGGGGTGTGTATGTGGATAGAATGAGCAGCAAAGAAGAACTCTACCAAAGAAGAACTCTACCTACACTCTTCTCAGTGTTCCATAAAATGCAGGTAAAGAGCTAAAGTTATTTTTTGAAATGACTTTTTAATTCCTGCATTAGATTTCCTCATTGTACCACTGGGCAATGCGTGTGGTTTCTGACTTTATAAGTAAGTATTCTAATAAGCCAGTATCTCCTCAAAGCATGAAATAACCCATGGTATTTTCAGTCACCTCATATTCCTGAGAAAGCTGGACAATGAATAAGTAGGGCTGAATTAGAATCGATGTCCTTGAGTTATGGTGTTGGCAAAGGACCCTGCATATACCAAGGAGTGCCAGAAGAATGAACAAACCATCTTGGCATAAGTACAGACAGAATGCTCCTTAGAAGCAAGGTTGGGGAGACTTTGTCTCACATACTTTGGACACATTATGAGCAGGGACCAGTCCTTGGAGAAGGGCATCATCCTTGCTAAAGCTGAGCATCTGCAAGAGGAAGACCTCAAAGAGATGGACTGACACAGTGGCTACAACAGTGAGTTCAAAAAACAATGATTTTGAAGACAGTGCAGAACCAAGAAGTGTTTTATTCACTGTGAGCTGGGACTGACTTGGTGGCACCTAACAACAACAACAACAACAACAAATGAATGAGTATCTAATTTATTCTAGAAATAACTCAAATAATTTATTTAGTTTATCATGTTAAACAAAAAACAATAATTGTTAAAAAATAAAATTAAAAAATCTTAAACTTTACATCAATAAGTTTCCCTGAAATCATCTTTAAACCAAGCAATAGTTTAATTTAATTAGTAAAGAATGTCTGTCTTAAGCATTTTAAAGAACTATTTATATGGGATTAAACTGGGATATAATGAATTTATGCAAACAGAGGAATGATTTGAAAAAAGAAGGTGAGAGTGGTTGCACAACTTGAAGAATGTAGCTAATGTCACTGACTTACCTATGTAGTAACTGTTGAATTGGCCTGTTTTGCTGTGTACACTACAGCAATAAAATAATTAAAAAGTAATAAGGAAGCAAAAAAGTCACTGCTTAAATGATTATTTTTAATATAAGGTACTACTGTCAAGTTTTTTTTTTTTTACCAAAGGAAACTTACAGTACCACTGATGGGTTTAAAGCCATTAGATGAAAAACAACATCTTAAAGTAATGATCAATATAATAGTAAGCTAAGAGTTTCTTAACACAGAATATTATGACTAAAATCTTAAATATTACAGTTGAACATTAATGTGTTTTCATACTGCCTACCAAGTTTTCAGACTGCACCTACTTATCCTTTTCAAATTGCCATCATTCTGTTTTTCATGGGAAATTTCTTACAAAATACTTCGAGCAGCCAAAAATTTACAGTGGAAAATTTTTTCCTGAGTCCTTTTTTTAGAATATACTATTCAACAGGCAAATCTAAATAATTTTAGCAGTTCTAAATGTAGAGAATTCATGAATTTTTACTGTAATTGAAAAGGAACATACAAAGCAATTACTTAGTCACTTACAAAACCCACGTACAACTTTAGAAATAATGACTAACCTGGAAGAAGAGACAAGACTTTTAATTAAATACTGAAGTCTAGCCACTTGAGATGAGCACAAGCAGGTTACGTAATAATGGCCTTCTGTGTTCACATTATCCTTTTTTCCCTCTTGGATACACATCAATTTTTGGTAATACTAGAACACTTAACAAAAGAGTTACCGTACTATAGAAAACCATGTCTATAGTATGATTAACTCTTACAGAATTTATTAATGAGGGCAAAACCACACTGATTTAGATTCTGCTAGTTCGTAAGGAAGAAACAATGCCAATTCGTAGTGCAAATAATATTCCCTTGTGAATACACTCAATTAAGACAATAAAATGGTATTCAACTTTAGGTATACCTAAAGTATTAATACCTGGAGTATTAATTGAAAAGTATTCCTGGCCTGGGCAGAACAGAATTCTCCAAGAGGCTGGAATGAGGTACTCTTACAATTTCTTTGACTGTCCCATAATGGCATGCCCAGGGAGGTTCAGGACACACACGATACATTCCTAGTGTTTACCTGACGATGGGGTGAGCTTCTAGGCACGTGTCTGTAGCCATGTAGCCCAGTCACTATTCAGCCAGGGACTGAACGAGTAGCCCCCTTGTATAAGGTTGGAACATCTAGTTCTCAACAATGGAATATGAGGTAAAGAGATGTTGAGTTACACTTAGAGTCATGGTGATTAACAAGTGAAAGTTTCTTCTTTGTGCACTCTTTCTCTTACCACAAATCTAGAAGATGGCAAGGTCAAAAGATTGAAGGAAGCTGAATTCGAGATTCCTGAATCACTGCTGAATGAAAAGACTTCACTGATCAGAAATAGCTACACTGGATGGTTACTTGAACAAGAAAATAAACTTTCATTGTGTTAAATCACTGAATGTTGACAATTTATTAGTCACAGTAGCTAGCATTATTTTAATCACATAATTTAACTGGCAAGTGGTTTTAAGCAACTTTATATGAAAAATGTACCACAGAGAACAATGAAACATCCATGTAAATTCTTAGGATGAAAAGAAACTTCAAAGAAAATTTGAGTTTACAGGAAGCTGTTTTACTTAGGGTAATTCCCCCAAATCCTTGCCAGGGTACAAGTTCATGGTCAGTAACTTCAGTTAAGTCAGTAGGAGTACCATTTCCTCAAGAATTATAAATAAGCCACAGTGTCAAAGTTGTATACCCAGTGCCGTCGAGTTGGATGCGACTCAAAATTATGCTATAATTTACTTTTCCACTCTCTACCCCCAGATTCAGAGGGGCATTTCTCACAAGTAGCCTCAATATTTGAAGCTTTATGTGAGTACTAAGGACCAGAACACTATAAAATGAAGTTTTGGTATTTTCTGGAGTTCTGTCAATAACTTTTTTTTTAAGTTGTGCCATAAAAATACAGATGCAAAACATTTGCCATTTCAAAATTTTATTCTTTTTTTGTTATGTACAATTCATTGATACTAGCTATGTTCATCATGTTGTGCAACCATCACCACTATGGTTTCCAAATTGCTCCATCACTCTTAACAGAAACTCCATGTCCATTAAACAACAAGTCCCACTCTCCCCAGCTGCCCATAGCCAGTACCACTAAATAAACTCTGGCCACTATTCACGTGCCAAATTCTAGCTATTTCATATAATGCAATGTTTATCCTCTTGTATTTCATATAATGCAATGTTTATCCTCTTGTATTTCCCTTAGCATAATGTTTCAAGGTTCATCCATGTTTAGCATGTGGCTGAGTTATGTATATACCATATTTTGTCTCTCCATTCATCTGCTGATGGACATTTACACTGTTTCCACCTTTTGACTATTGAGAATAATGTTGCAATGAATTGAGTGAACAAGTATCCATGTTTCTGCTTTTGACTCTTTTGGGCAGACACCAAGAAGTGGAATTGCTACGTCACATGGTAATTTTCTACTGAACTTTTCAAGGAACTGCTAAACTGTTCTCCACATCAAACACATCGTTTTACAATTTCGCCAGTAATAGATGAAGGTTATAATTTCTCCACATCCTCACCAACACCTGCTGTGTTCCATTCTTCTGATCATAGCAGTGAAATGGTATCTGATTGTAGTTTTGATTTATATTTTCAATTAACATTACTTTTAATCAAATCTGAAGAGAAACCATTATGTAGCATCTTCTAACCTTATATATGGATACAGAGGGTCACTTACCCCTTGTGATAGGATAACTAACTTGAAATAAAGACACTGTTTTCCATTTTTTGATTGTTCTTTTCTTACATGAAGAAAAAAGGAAGAGGAGAGATATCCTGATAAAGACTGTTATTAGTTGCTGTCAAAATGATTCTGACCCATAGTGACCTCACATGTGAAGAGCAGAACTAATTCATAGGGTCTTCGAGGCTGTGACCTTTCAAAAGCAGATCAGCAGGTCTGTCTTTCTAGGTGCCTCTGGTAGGTTTGGACCACCAACCTTTAGGCTAGTAGTCATGCTTAACTGTCTGCACTATTCGGGGACAGACAGAGAATTATAGTTCAAAATACCTCAAAAGCTGAGCTGGCAGCTGGATTCTTATGTTTATACAAAGGCTAGGATGATTCAGCATGAGCTCAGAGCTCAGTTTAAATCACAGCATGTGAATTTCAAACACCTGTGAGACGTGGCAACAGGATTCCAGGTCATGACCGATCCAAAACTGAGGCTGAAGACTACCCACCAGAATAAACACCAAATGGAGACAGCGCCTGGGGGAGAGACAAAGCTCAGAGGTATGCAGAAGACTTGGCAACAGTCAGCCCACTCCAAGCTGTTAGGAAATGGATAACTCCAGCATTCCCTGCATCTAGCATCCTGAAGTGGGTGCTGGAGAGGTAAAGAGGAAAATGGTAGGCGGATGATACTGAACAGTACCCTATTCAGCTTTCTCATGGTCCAAAACATCCCTTACCAACAACGTCTTTCCGTAGTGGCTACTGTTCAGGGAATCTGGTAATGAAATGGAAAAATCTATAGGACATACACCTCCTGCTATGATCTCTATTTAACTCTGCTTTGTTTCAAAGAAAAAAGCTGGGACAATGGAAAGTGGAGAAGAAAGAAATTTAAATGCTCTTTTCTTTTTGTGTGAGAAGAAATCACAGCAACAGTAATTATAATATAGATTATATGCTAAAATCTAACTGAAGAGGGGAAAAATAGTGGGACCAAATATTCGCAGCCCAATTTTAATCTCTACAAGAATTCACCTTGCTCCTGCCTTAATTTTCCTAGAATGTGATCTATCCAGAATGTGATTCTGCAGCTATGAATTTATGTACAATAAAAAATACTTTCCCTGCTGCTGTTCCTCATCTTCCCCTCCCCCATCTCTTCCTCTCCTTCTTGTCTCTTTGTTGTGAACGTCAGGGCCGTCAGTGTCACAGTCTGACATGATTAGTGTTTCTGACATTACACCAAGAAGCAGACAGAGCACAAGGAGAGCGGAAGGGAGTTAGGATGTGCAGCCATTTAAAGAAGTCAAAGGAAAAAGGAAGCCCAACTTCTTTTCTCTGAGGTTTCTTGATTACAGGGCATCTGAGCAGTTTATAAATCCCATTGGTATTTTCTCGTTTATCCAATTAGTCCACTTTTCTACTCTTCTAGAGATCCCTAAGGCGTGGTTCTGTTTCGTGAGATCAAAGCCAGTGGCTCTAATTCATGATTCAGCAGATTCTTAGGCTGTGAAGTATAACAACCCAGCGCACTTTGGGAAGATAGCAGCAGTCCATTTCAAGTATTGATTTGCTGCACTTTGTCACTCTAATGATGTTATCTCATTAAAAGAGATAAATGCCCCACTGTTCTTCCAAGAGCATCTGCTTCTTCCTCTTTTCTCTTTTTCAACAGCTCGGCTCTCAGCAGCCGCACATTAAAATCAAATTGAAATCTAACGAAAGGCTTGGCTACAGAGCTGCTTACTAAGGCTTCTTTTTAATTGCTTTTTCCTACACTGCACCCTCCTCTTCTTCCTCTTCTCTCACACAAGTCCTCCAGAGAAACAAGCAATATAGAGAGAAGCAGATGTAGAAAGTAATCAAAATAGAGAGCATGTATTGAATGCCTACTGTGTGCAGGCACCACTTTGTTAACATTTTTACTTATTCCTATCATAATCTTGAGAGACAAAAAGAAAAATTCCCAGTTTGCAGAGGAAGAAATGGAGTTCAACTGGCTCCACAGTGCTTTACATAGCTAACAAGAGCCTGAGCTGAAACACGAATAAGGGTCCATGTCTAATGCAAAGGTCTTTTTTTTTTCTAATCCTCATTTTTATTCATGGAACAAATTAGTAAATACGATTACAACTTGATTAAAAAAGACGAAAAAAAATGTAAAAAGGTGGCAATTATTCTTCAGCCTACTAACACCAGGAACACAATGCCATAGGCAGTGCAATGGTTTTGTTTCAACAGATTTCTTATTAGATAAAAAGGTAGCAATTTTCTATAATGAGTGTTTTATACATTATTCCTTTGTGTATCAGGACTCTAAAGTACACATTATTAAAGCCTATTAAAGTCTGTATTTAGTAGCATCACTAATGTGCCTTTGGGGAAATGATTACAATGAAACAGCATCAGTCTTTCACAAAATTTCAGTTGTTTAATATTCCTTTTCTGATCTTCACTACACATGTCTATTTTTAGCTATAATCAGACCTCATCCAAAACGCCATAGTCGCAGCCTAAAGCTGTCACAACAAATTGTTTATGGGTTGGATTTGAAGAAATACCAAGAGAAGCAGATATTGCTAATTTCAACCAACATGTTTCCCCTCCCATAACTTGGAGCATGTTCCCTACTGTTCTAATTAACAAGTGCTCCTTGACCACTATGACATGTGGTGACACTTTACCTCTCTGGCTAGGGCTGGTTACCTTAATTAATTGCTTACATTTGTATCTAATTGGGACTAGCTTCTCTAGCTAAACCAACTTATTAAAGTATAAATGTAGGTGGTAAGAAGCTAGGAAACTATTCTATAAAAGATAAGTCAAAAAACAAACAAGAAGAATACCTATTCTGTGATTAATCAAATTAAACATTTTCATTTAAACTTAAACACTGGTTGTTTCTGAGACTAAAAGCATGTGTTTCTGAACACTAACTGAAAACCTTTGGCAAATGATGTAGTTTTATATTCTCTAAATAAGCATCTCTCCTCTATATACTACACACACAAATTTCATAACCAAATATGAGATTTTAAAAACAAAAATCAATGATGAACACATATTTGAAAGCACAAGGTTCTCTGAAAGCATCTTAGAGAACTAAAGAATGTTAAGCTTATTTTAAGAGACAAAACAGAAAGCTGGAAAGAGTACCAGCAGCCACACTTTACAAGGCTTCTCCATCACAGAAAGGGAGAAGGGAAAAAAAAAAAAAACACTAAAGAATTAGATACTCAAATTAGTAAGTGGGTTGGAAACAATCTCTTGGTTATATATTTCTCCTCATACATAGTGATCCCACTGTTTAAGATGATAGGTTTGCAAAATCAGGCAATTTAAGTCTATTGTTCATATTCTAAAGATGGACAACTACAGATTAACTAAACAATCATGCCTCCAATCAGGATTAACTAATTAGGATGTAATTTAATTGTATCCATTAAGGTCTACTAATTGTGAGAGAAAGGGCAGAGTTGAGGACTTTTGAGAAGGAGGAAGATAGAAGCATTCCTCTGCAGGAATCACAAGGCTAGAATCCACTGCCCCCTTTGTTACAGGGACCAGAGACAAAGAAAGAGGCAGTAGCACACAGCCAAGTGTCCAGACGGCCCCTCTAATTATGCTGTTGTGTGGTGTGAGCTCAGTGCAATATTCTGATACAGAACAAGAACTCAACAGTTCTATCAACAGCTGATTAAAGTTCCACATGAAGGTCGGTACAGCGCAGCTTGTCAATTAAAAAAAAAAATCTTATTTTGATCAAGACAATCCTAGACACTCTTCTTTAAATTCTTAAGGAATAAGGATGAACAAGACTCTAAAACTGACAATCACTATGTGTGTGAAAGTGCCACTAAAAAGAACAAAAGAGGAACCCAGGTTCCTCTTGCTCAGCTGAAACCTGTTTTACGGTCAGTAGCTACAGACACATTTCAAACAGCTTATCACTCTTAGACTTGAAATTTTATTATAGTCATGTCAAAACACATCCAGCCTCCTTCTCTGGTGTGGTTATGGCATTAAAACAACCTAAAAGTCCAGCTTTTCTACTCTAAAGGCTTCATTTGCCTCCAACTAGTTTGTAATTTCCATCCTTTCTGATATAATCATGAGATATTTAGGCAGGTTATGTGACACTATCACCTATACCACACAGTTTGCGTGCACATGTGAATCATTCAATGTGTGCACAATCCCAGGGCATGAGCTTAGAGGTCCTCCAGCATGATTATTCATCTGATGTTCCTACTTCACACAGAAAGCCTCAGATTTTCAACTTGTGCCCTGGATCAAGCATATTAACCACTGCTCTAAAACATGATCCTCTGAGACGCAGAAGTGTGTCACACATCTGAGACCGACTGGAACATGTTTTTGAAAGAGAAGCCTTGGGACTGAAATAAACCCCAAACTAGGCCATCTGCCATCAAGTTGACCATGACTTAGTGATTCCATGTGTGTCAGAGCAGAAGAGCACTCCATAGGGTTTTCAATGGCTGATATTTGGGAAGCAGATCACTAGGCCAATCTTCTGAGGCATCTCTGCATGGATTCAAACTGTCAACCTTATGGCAGCTAAGCTGAGCACTTAACTGTTTGTGCCACCCCCAGTATAGTATCCAATATGGCCTGCCAAGTAAATCTCAATTTGTACCACCATTTGGCCAGGGCATCACCAGGAAGGCTAATAATAGCCTGTGTCTCCTTGGTCAGCTGTTTCAAAGCTTGGCTTATATTGTTATCGGCATCTAGAATGTAGGTACAACATTCTGTATGGAGGAGGGCACTAGTCCGCCCTTGGGCTGCAGTTAAGATATCCAGGGCCACGTGGTACTGCAGCACCGCCTTTTGGAGCTGGTACACTTCCTCATCTAGCAGGGTCTGAGCCTGGGGTGAGGCATTCAAAGCCCTGAAAGTGTGCAACACTAGCACTGTCACCTGGGTCTGGGTCACTAGTGGCAGCATGGGGCACAAACAAGGCCACTGGGTAATACAACCATGCCGTATGCTTTACCCAACAATCATTATCAAAAAGCATCCTAGTTGCTAGGCCTAACAAACAAAGACTTTAAGATATGGCCCGCCATGTATGTCCATCCCCACGTACATTGGCTAGTCCAATTAAAAGGCTGGTAGGGCCACCCATAGGAGCTATAAACCCACAGATTGCCCCAACATACTGAGTGGGCCCCAGCTCTCCTTTTTTCCCCAACTTTTACTCCCCCATTGTGTGGTATCATTCTGTGGGGCAAGTTTTTGACATAGACCCTCAGGGGTCCATCCAACACAGGCCTCCCCCCACCCCCAAGTCACTTGCTTTATGCAGATGGGGCCTTTGTCCACAGTTCAGCTGCTTCAGTCGTGAGCCTCCCCAGGCTGTCTCAAACAGCATATCCCATCCAAGATAGGGCATGGCCCACTTGTTCTCTCACCAGGAGCTTCACATGGTCCCAGGTGGCATTTTAGAGGGGAGTCACTACATCCTCATTTTTGCTAGAGCAGAGTTTGGACAAACCCACTTTATTTAACTCATGGTAGGAACCATCATATGTCAGAAGCCATCAAGCTTCTTCACTGGCCACACAGAGAGGTTAAAGGGGCTTCAGGCAAGCCTCAATATTTGTACTTAGTGCAACTCTTCAATAGTTTCCCTGATTTCCTTACATCCCCCTAGGATGTGGTACAGTCTAGCTTTTCTTGGCTGACATGTGCTGCCAGCAGGTCAGCCCACATTTGTGTCTGGATTACCTTGAGGAGTCCCTTTTCCCCCCAGGGTCCTTGTCCTCCACCAGATGCCTCGAAAGCCTATACCCCATGCTTCTGTCAAATTGCATCAGCCTCCCCCAAAATGGCTATCATCCGAGCGACTTTAGTAATAGGGTGATTAACATAGTGGGCCAGCACCACCATCAGGGACCCAAACATAGAAACAGTAACCATTTGCAAAAGAGTGTCCTGCACACCTAGAGTGAATATCTCCTCATCAGGGGATATCTACCTATGCAGTAGATGGCATTTTTCATGCCTAATTCCCATATGATGTTTTGCAGGTCTGCACATGACTACCATTTGTATAGTCCTCTGGACAGGTTGCCAGGATTAGCCTATTCAACACAGTTGCCACCATCAGCCTCTCTGTCAGAGAGTGTATGGCGTCATCTTCATCATGCAGATACTGCAAGCACTGGCGAAGGGAGGGCTAAACACTAATGGATGCTGATCTCTCCATTTCCCCCTGAGCCAGCATAACAGTATCTCTACCCATGTTCCATAGCCACAACACCCAGGCAGCTAGTGTCTCACACCCTTTTTGGTGAAACTCATGAGCTAAGCCCATCAGTTCTGATGGGGTATGTGCCCTAATGACTGAGTGGTCCACAATTTCTGCCAGGACACTGTCCCTTTGCAGGTGCTGAGTGTTGATCTTCTGGGTTACCAAGGGACAGGCATGTAACCCCCTCTCTCTCCTTGAGGACTTTTCCTCCTCTTCTGAGAATGAGTCCCACTAAGAGGTGTAGGAAGCCACTTTCTTATGGGAGGTGATGGGGAGGCTGGCTGAGAAGACTAGGTTTCCAGTGCAGCTGCTTGCTCCTGCAGCGGCTTCTGGAGGCTCTCCATATGAGCCTGCAGTGTCCATGCTGCAACTTATGCCTCTTCTGTAGCCACTTTCAAGGCTGTAAGAAAGATCAAGCCTACCACCCCATTGTTGGCACAGGTCCCTGTTTTCTCCAGAGTTTCCCCCAAAGCATGCAGGACTTTCTCAAAACTAGCTCATGTCCCATCCACCTCCGGCCAGTCCCTTGGCAGGACCAAGCTGCCAGGACTGTTGCCACTGGGTGCCATATACTAGAGGACACCCAGCCCTGTAGCTCCCCCTCCATTGCCATACTGGTCTGTGCCAAATCCTGCCAATGTCTCCAACTGTTAGGACACAGGTACTCAAGACCAGGAGTATAGATCTATGATTCAGGCAGACTCAGCAATGGAGGCACAGTAGGTGTAGTCATACCAACTTTATTGATGTAATGGCAGGAAGGAGATGTGGTATTCAGCAAGCAACAGCATTTTGTGGTACAGCGGCCTTACATACTGTTTTAACCAAATGTAGCTAGCAGCCAGATACATAGGCTTTGAAGTTGTGAACAAGTTATATAACTATTGCTGAATAAGCTGAATTATTTTCAGCTGGATGGCCTGTTCCTGGCTGGATGGACTTAGCTGGTGAGGCACTCTCAGCCAGAAGGCTGGAGCAAGACAACTTTCCACACTTTCTCCACAGCCAACAATATCCCTTTTAGCCTGAAAGACTCTATAAAAATGATGCTTTTTTTTAGAAGGACTAAGGAGCACTCCACTACCAGTTTGTTTGCTGTACTCTGGTGACTTCTGTGTTACTGTGAAGCTGGAAGCTATGACACTGGTATTTCAAATACCAGCAGGGTCACCCATGGTGGACAGGTTTCTAGATTAAGACAAACCAAGCTTAAGGACCCCACAATATCTTTCTAAAAAAGTTGGCCAGTGAAAAACTTATAAAACAGCAGAATATTTTCTAATGCAGTGTGAGTAGATGAGTTCCTCAGCTTTGAAGGCACTCAAAACACAACTGGGGAAGAACTGCCTCTTCAAAGTGGAGTCAACCTTAATGAGGTGGATGGAGTAGAGCTTTTGGGCCCTTCATTTGCTAATGTGGCACGATTCAAGTAAGGAGAAATAGCTGCAAACATCTATTAATAATTGGAATGTGGAATGTACAAAGCATGAATCTAGAAGTAGTGAAAGTTGTCAAAAATGAAATGGAACACATAAAGATCAATATCCTAGGCATTAGTGAGCTGAAATGGACTAGTACTGGCCACTCTGAATCAGAAAATCATATAGTCTACTATAGGGAGAATGACAAACTGAAGGGAATGGTACCCCATTCATCATCAAAAAGAACATTTCAAGATCTATTCTGAAGTACAATGGTGTCATTGATAGGATAATACTCCTACCTTCACAAGGAAGACCAGCTAAAATGACTATTTTTCAAATTTACACACTAGCCACCAGTAGCAAAGATGAAAAATTGAAGATTTTTATCAATTTCTGCAGTCCAACATTCAAACATGCAATCAAGATGGATTAATAATTATCGGTGACTGGAATGCAAAAGTTGGGGGGAAAAAATTGGTAGTTGGAAAATATGGCCTTGATGATAGGAATGATGCTGAAGAGCACATGACAGAACTCTGCAACACTTGCAAATACCTTTTTTCCACAACATAAATGTGACTATACACATGGCTATCACTGGATGGAATGCATAGGTATCAAACTGACAACATTTATGGAAAAGATGGTGGAGAAGCTCAGTACTATCAGTTAGAACAAGGGTAGGGGCCATTTGTGTAAGAGATTAACTCAAAAATAGATTTGACACACTTAACACTAACGGCAGAAGATCAGACGAGTTGTGCAATGGCATCAAGAACATTATACCCCAAAAAAGCAAGAGGTCATAAAAAAGACAAGAAAGAAAAGATTAAGATGGATATCAGAAAAAACTATGAAATTTTCCCTTGAATGTTGAGTACTAAAATGAGGGGATAAAATGATGAAGTAAAAGAGCTGAAAATTTCAAAGGGCAGCTCAAGATGACAAAGTACAATATAATGAAATGTGTAAAGACTTGGAGTTAGAAAACTAAAATGGAAGAACACACTCAACATTTCTCAACCTGGAAGACTGAAGAAAGAATTCAAACTCTGAACAGAAATAATGATGGATTTTACAGGCAAAACACAAAATGCTGCAGAAGCATCAAAAGAAGATAGAAGACATATGCAGACACACTATACCAAAAAGAATTGGTCAATATTCAACCATTACATGAGACAGCATATGCTCAAGAACCTATGGTATTAAAGAAAGAATTCCAAACTGTACTGAAAGCACTAGTTAAAAATAAACACCTGGGAATTGAAGGAATACCAATTGAGATGTTTCAACAAATAGATGAAATGATGAAAATGTTTATTCATCTACGCCAAGAAATTTGAAAGACAGCTACCTAGCCTACCAACTGAAGAGATATGTATTTGTCTATTTCAAAGAAAAGTGATCCAACAGCATGGGGAAATTATAAAAAAAAATCATTAATAATACACCCAAGTAAAATTTTTCTGAAGACAATTCAAAAATGGTTGCAGCAGTATCTTGATGGAAAAACTTCCAGAAATTCAGGCTGGATTCAGAAAAGGATATGAAACAAGGATACCATTACTGATGTCAGATGGATCCTGGCTGAAAGCAGAGAATATCAGAAAGATGTTTCTCTGTGTTTTACTGACTATGCAAAAGCTTTTGACTGTGTGTCATAACAAATTTTGGGTAACACTTCAAAGAACTAGAATTCCAAGACACTTAATTCTGTTTATTAGGAACCTGTATATAGACCAAGAGGCAGCTGTTTCAACAGAACAAAGGGATACTGCCTGGTTTAAAATCAGTAAAGGTGTCCAATGGAACAGAGTTGAGACCCCAGAGGTGCCACCATCCTCTTATGAACAATAGATATTCAACAAAGGCCCTAAGATTGTAAACTGGGGTAAAAACATTCTCTTTAACAAACAGTGTTGGCAAAACTGGATATACATCTGCAAAAAAACTGAAACAAGACCCATATTTCATACCTTCCACAAACACTAACTTAAAATGGGTCAAGACCTAAATAGCAAACCTAAAACGGTAAAGATCACGCAAGAAAAAATAGTGTCAACAATGGAAGTTCTAATGCACAGCTTAGACAGACTTCAAAATCTGACAAAGCACTATCAACAGAATGGAAAATAGATAAATGGGAACTGTTAAGAATCAAACACTTTTGCTCATCCAAAGACTTTATCAAAAGAGTTAAAAAACCACCTACAGAATGGGAAAAAAATATTTGGCAACTACATGTCAGACCAAGGTCTGATCTCCATAATCTACTAGGTAGTGCAAAATATAAACAAGAAAAAGGTAAATAACCCAATTAAATGATGGGCAAAGAAGACGGACAGTCACTTCACTAAGGAGGACATCCAGGCAGCGAAAAGACACATCAGGAAATGCTCATGATTATTAGCTATCAGAGAAATCCAAATGAAAACTACAATAAGATACCACCTCACCCCAACAAGGTTGGCCATCAACCAAAAAACATGAAACAACAAATGCTGGAGAGGCTGCGGAGAGATCAGAACTCTTCTACACTGCCGGTGGGACTGCAAAATGGTACAACCTCTTTGGAAAACAATTTGGTGCTTCCTTAAAAAGCTAGAAATAGATATACCATTTGCTCCATTAAGACCACTGCTTAGAATATATCCTACAGAAACAAAGGCTGTCACATGAATAGATACATGCACATGAATGTTTACTACAGCACAGTCCATGATAGTAAAAAGGTGCCCATCAACAGATGAATGGATACACAAACTATCGTATGTATACTCAATGGAACACTATGCAATCATAAAGAATAACGATGATTTTAGGAAACATCTCATAACCTAATTTCAATTGGAAGACATTATGCTGAGTGAAATCAGTCAGCTGCAAAAGGATAAATATTGAATGTGACCCCTGCTATGAGGACTTAAAAATAGACTATGTACAGAAGAAAAGACTTTGATGGCTACAAGCAGGGGAGGTAGGGGAAGGACTGGTCATAGACTAGATAGTTGACAGAAATTTGGTTAGGTGAAAGCAGTGACAGGACAGAGCAGAAAGTAGATCAACTTAACTGGACTTCATAAACTGAAAGGTCTTCTAATCTCAACCCAATATTGCAAGGAAAGAGTAGCAAGAGTGGGGGTCTGGGGACCACACTTCCAGGGAACACTGAGGCCAACTGGTATAACTAGCCTATTGTTAAGAGAGTTTTCTGCACCCCATATTGGTGAGTGGCATCTGGGGTCTTAGAAGCTAGCAAGCTGCCATCTGAGGTACACCAAATGGTCCCAACTCAGCCAGAACAGATGATGGCCAAGGACAACAAAGACATGAGGAAAAATGAGCTCAGGAGATGGAGGGACCCATGTGAATGGGAGACTGCATCAACATGTGATCAGAAGAACTAGATGGAGCAGACAATATACAGTCCCTGCGGGAACACGACGAAAAGAGGGGTACTGTTCACGTACTCCACTAAAAGACCACATTTGATGGTCCAACAGCCTGGAAGATTCCCTGGGAGCATGGCCCCTAGATCTGCTGCTGCCCTGATACGAAAACTCTTACTGTGGTCAACTCTTCAGACAAAAATGGACTGGACTTGGGGATACAATGTGACCATCTGGTGTGTGTACTTTATGGTTCTATGTGTTTATAGGAGGCTGTCCTACTGGTCTCTTTCTGAATGGGAGAGAAGAGGGTGGAGAGAAGAGGGTGGAGAGAAGAGGGTGGAGAGAAGGGGACAGGAGCTTGTTAAGAGAGTATAACAAGTATAAAATGAAAAGGAACAGTGTGTTGTTACCAGGCAAGGAGAGCAGAAGGAGCTGCAGATAGGCGGGCATGCAAAATTGATTTGGATTCTATACTTTCATTTTATCATAATAAAAAAGAATTAAGAAAGAAAAAAAATCAGTAAAGTTGTGCATCAGGGTTGTAAACTTTCAGCATACTTAGTCTGTAGGCTGAGCCAACAATACAAAAAGCTACACAACATGAAAAAGAATGAGGCATAGGATTGGGGGAAGCCTTATTATTACCTGTGAAATGTAGACATCAGCCTTGCTTGCTGAGTGTGAAGAGGACCTGAAGCAGTTATTCATGAAGAACAAAAATCATTTAGTTTTCAGAATGGGTTGCTTTTCAACATAAAGGAAACAAAATTCCTTACCACTAAACCAGTAAGTGACATATGATAAACAGAGAAAAGACTGAAGTTACCAAGGACTTCATTTCACTTGGATCTACAATCGATGCCTATGGAAGCAGCAGTCAAGAAACCAAATGACATAGTGCATTAGGAAAATATGCTGCAAAAAACTCCTTAAAGTATTAACAAGCAAAGATGTCACTTTGAGGACTAAGATGCCCATGATCTAAGCCATGGTATTTTTCACTTGCCTCATATGCATACAAGAGCTGGACAATGAATAAGCAAGACTGAAGGAGAATTAGTTCTTTCAATTATAGTTCTTGTAAAGAATATTGAACATGCCATGGACTGCCAGAAAAACAAACAAATGTCTCAGGGAAGAAGTATGGCCAGAATGCTTCTTAGAAACTAGGACAGGAAGACTTTGTCTTACATACTTTGGACATATTATTAGGAAGGATCAATTCTTGGGAATCAATCTTGATAGAGAGTCATCAAAAAAGAGGATGCTCTTCAACAAGATGGCCTGACACAGATTGCAACAGTGGTTGCAATAACGGGTTCGAACATATCAACAATTGTGAGGATAGTGCAGGACCAGGCAGTGATTCATTCTGTTTTATATACTACAGAACCTATCAACAACAATAACAATTTAGCCCAGTGGCTAAATACACAGTTGTTGACTGAAAGGCAGGTGGTTTGAACCCACCAACAGCTCTTCATGAGAAAAATGGGGCAGGCTGTTTCTCTAAAGATTACAGCCTTGGAAATCTTACAGGGCAGTTCTACTTCATCCCATGGGCTTGCTATGAGTTGGAATCAACCACAGCAATAGGGTAATGACAATTATTCCTTAAAGATACAGAAGGTGCACACAGACGTGCTCTAGCGTCTAGGAGCACTCACTGTTCAGAGCCCAGGGTCCAGCTTTTTGCTAGGTCTGTTGTTGCTGAGAAGTTGGTTCCAATTCATGATGACCCCATGTGTGCTAAAATGGAACTGTACTCTATAGGGTTTTCAATGGCTGATAGTTTGGAAGTAGATAAGCTAGCTTTCCTTCCATGGCACCTTGGATGGACTTAATACAACAATCTTTTGGTTAGTAGCTCAGTGTGTTAACTACTATACTACTAGAAGAAAAAACAAAACAAAACAACAAAAAAACACCTCATTGCCACTGAACTGATTCTGACTCACAATGACTCTATAGGACAGGGTGGAACTGCCCCATAGAGTTTCCAAGGAGCACCTGGTACATTCAAGCTGCTGACCTTTTTGGGGTTTGCAGCTGTAGCACTTAACTACTATGCAACCCAAGTTTCCTTGTTAGAACAAGGACTGCCAAATATAGAGTACAGAAGTCCAGCTCAGCAGATTGCAAACTGTTGTTTCAGGACCCCATTAGATTCTTAGAAATCATGGTTGATCCTAATGAGCTTTTATTTATAGGAATCATTTCTGTTAATATTTACCATGTTACAGATATTACAACAGAAAGTTTTAGAACATAAAACATAAGCACAAATCCCAATAGCCATCACTGGGACAATGTCATCAAATGGCAAGAAGCTTCTGGAAACACTGGACTGTATACAAGGACTAGCAATGAAGTTCATGAACTCATCCTAGAAAAAGTGCTACACACCTCATTGCTGAATATCACTACAGTCACCTTTCAAGTACTCCCCTTGGGACGCTATGCACTGATGACAGTGCTTAGTCCACCCTTCAAAGCAATTTGGGAATTCTTTCTGGAATGGCCATCGGAGCTGTCATCATATTGTTCTTGATGTCCTGAATGTCATCAAAATGTCTTCCTTTCAATATTTCTTTTAACTTCGGGTAAAGGACAAAGTCATTGGGGGCCAGATCAGGTGAGTTGGGAGGGTGTTCCAATACAGTTATTTGTTTACTGGCTAAAACTCCCTCACAGACAACTATACAATTAAGTTCACGAGCTTGCCACCTTGCCACTGTGTGCAATGGCCATTCCAGAAAGACTTCCAAAACTGCTTTGAGAGTGGACTAGGCACTGGGATCAGTGCATAGCTTTCCAAAGGAAGTATCTCAAAGGTGACTTCAGTGATATTCAGCAATGAGGTATGCAGTACTTCGAACAACTGAGCTTGTGGACATAATTGTCAGAGCTTGTTGTGTGTGTGTGAGTGTGTGTGAGAGAGAGAGAGAGGAACGGAGAGAGAGAAGCAGAGAGGAAAAATCATCTTTGCATCATTATGACAAAACTATTGACAGTGTGGTGGACCTCCTAAAAGGGTGTCAAATTCTTGCCTCACCATGAGTCCACAATCACAGTTTGAGAACTACTTGTCTAGCTCAAATTGTGTACATCAGCAGTGTCTTTGAATAGATGCACAACAGAAAACACATAATACTAGGAGAATGTAATGTCTATTTAAAATAATTTGAGCCACTGAATCAAAAGACAGCATCTGTCATGGATTGAATTGTGTCCCCCCCAAACATATGTGTAGCCATGTGGCTGGGCCATGATTGTCCTCTATTTTGTGATTTGCCTATGCTGCATGTTAAAAGAATTAGGGTGGGACTGTAAATCCCTTTGTAAGATCACCTCCCTGTTCCACTATAAAGGGAGTTTCCCTGGAGTATGGCTTGTACCACCCTTAATCCTTTCCTGCAAGAGATAAAAGGAAAGGGAAGCAAGCAGACATTTGGGAACCTCACACCATAAAGAAAGTAGCACTGGAAGAAAAGTGAGTCCTTCAGACCAGAGTTTCCTGTGCCAAGATGGTCCCTGGACAAAGACTGATACAATATAATACTGGACTTTCCTCCAGAGCTGACAAGGGGGAAAGACTTCCCCTGGAGGAGACATCCTGAATTTGGACTTATAGCCTACTGGACTGTGTAAGAACAACCGTTCCTTTGTTAAAGCCATCCATTCATGGCATTTCTGTTAGAGCAGCACTAGCTAACTAAAACAGCATCTTTTCTCAAGTATTTCCCAGTTACTACTGCCTCCAAATGATTACTACATTAAAACACTCCTTACGGGTAACGTGTCCAATAGGATGACTCTCAGATATAAATCTCTTACTTGACCAGTGGCTCTACTCTAATCTCATAGTTTCACACAACTGCACCTCAAACACAAAACAAGAAAACAGTATTCCAGTATTTACTTTAAAATGAATCACATATGTACTTATTGTAGGAATGTTAAAAACAACAGAAAAATATTTTAAAATTTTAAAAAGAAACAAATCCCATTGAGCCACCTTCTGAAAGAATCTTATTTCAACATTTTGGGCAATTTCATTCCAGTCTTTTTACCATGTGTATTTTAAAAATAAGTTAACTTTGTATCTTACATATGATTTTATATCTTTCACTTAAAACATTTTCTTTATTATAAAAGAAATACACATGGCTAAAGAAAGCTTAGAGTAAATAAATAAAAGTAATACTCTAAATACTTTATCTCCAATTTTGTTCTATCTTCATACATGTACCTTTAAAAATGAAATAATCAAATTATATATATTGTCATGTAACTTGCTTTTTTCACAATTTATTTGTATCTTTTCTTATGTCACTAAATATTCTTTCATTACTCCTGAGTATTTTTATCTAATGGCTGTACCATGATTATTTACAATTAAAAAGAACTAGTGTGGTTAACAATATGGTGATGAACATCTTAGCTAAATTTTTGCATACATCCATAGCTGTTTCTTTACAGTTAAATTCTAGAATTGGAATTTCTCGGTCAAAGGTGTGTGTACTTTTGAGGCTTTAATACACATTGTTTAAGTTTTTGAGAAACAAGGTTTTTTACTTGGTGTATATGAGAAAGGAGTCCTGGTGGAGCAGCAGTTAAGTGCTCGGCTGCTAACCAAAGGGCAGACAGGCTGAATCCACCACCTGCTTTGCAGAACAAAGATCTGGCAGTCTTTTTCTAGCCAAGATTCACAACCTCACAAACCCTATGAGGAAACCCAAGTGGTGTAGTGGTTAAGTGCTACAGCCGCTAACCAAAGAGTCGGCAGTTCAAATCTGCCAGGTGCTCCTGGGAAACTCTATGGAGGCAGTTCTACCCAGTCCTACAGGATCACTGTCAGTTGGAATCAACTTGATGGCAATGGTATGGTTTGGGGTTTTGAAACACTGTAGGGCATTCTATTGTGCCTATTGGAATTGACTCACTGGCAATAAGTTTTATGGATATGAGAGCAAACAACAAAAACTGTTGCTTTCAAGTCGATTCCAACTTGTAGTGACCCTATAGGACAGAGCAGAACTGCTCCATGTGGCTTCTAAGGAGTCCCTGGTGGATTCAAACTGCCAACATTTTGGTTAGTTGCTGTAGCTCTTAACCACTATGCCACAAGAGTTCCTGGATAGGAGAGTGAGAGAGCCTGATATTTCCAGAAAGTTTTACAAATCTTTGTTTATTTTATAGGTAGATAATACAATCTCATCATTTTAATTTGCATTTCTTTGATTACTAGAAAGTTGTACATTTTCTTTTATATTTCTTTTCTTGGTTTCTTCTTTCCCTTGCCCATTTTCTATCAGAGTACTCATCTTATTAATTAGTTAACCACTGCCATATATGTTGTAAGTATTTCTCCAAGCTGATCTTTCTTGTGTTTTAAAACAGAATACTGCTTGATGAAAAGAAATTTTGAGTTTTTACAGACAAATAAATTATCTTCCTTTTCAGTTTCTGCACCAGAAATTAATAAAACCAAAAAACCAAACATGTTACTCTTACTCTTGGAGACCACTCCTGTGCATCAGGGTAGAAGTGCACTCCACAAGGGTTTCAATGGTTGTAACCTTATGAAAGTAGAAATTAGTAAGGCCTTCCTTATTCTAAGATAATTTCATTTTTATTTATATTACCTTCCATGTCACTAGCTTTTAAACTCTGTAATAGTTCTTCCAAAGTTGCTGCAACAGCGATTTGGACATTGCCATCACAAAAAGGCAGAGGAGGCTCATTAAATATAGACTAGTCATTTGGTGTAACCACTGAGGGTGGTCCTAGACAAGGGATGAGAGAGATATATGTGTAAGTTACCAATTCTTCACCCTGTATCCCATGGCTCTATTAATTTGCCCTTAGAATGTCTGACATTTAAAACAGAAAAAAAATTAACACTAAGTTTCTGTTTAAAAATTCAGCCTCTGGGATGTGGTGATTGTCCTCACTTTTGACAGATCAGAAGCTTCATAAGGCAGAAAGATTTGTTTCATTCACTGACACACTGAAAGCACAGTGCAGGGCACATAATATTCACTTGATACACATGTTTGGAGGAGCTTCTGTTTTATCAGCAAGAGTTATTCATTTTAAGTCTACTGAAATTTCAAGCACCATAACCCAGTTAGGTCATGTGAGGGTGCTTGGGGTTATGAATTCTGAATGTCATTGCTTGGTGTCAAAGTGCAAGCAAGAAAAACTCTACATAGTAACAGAAACTAAATTTTAGTTTTACTTTTTAGTTGACTGTAGAGATTCTGATCTGAGAGTAAAGGTGAAACTGCCTCAAACTCAGCACAGTAGAATGTGGTACTAAATGCTGATGAATATTCAGAGAAAAAAATTCTGGTGGGCAGATATTAAGCAAAATTGTGGCATTCACCCACCAACAAAGATAAGAGACAAGATCCTACTTCATTTGATATTATGGCACATTTGTTCAAAGGACTAACAATCAGATCTGGCTTTATTTGAACATAACAAGGAAGAAACAGTTCTCCAGAAGATTAATTTTTCCCTGTAAGGGGGAAGAGCATTATGTTTAATAACTGAAAAATCAATTATTTTTCAATCAGATGCAGTGTGCTCATAAATTTAAGGCACAGAAAAGCACATAACATGTCTTTATCAAAACAATGATTATAAGGGAGAGAATTTAGGATCAGAATCCCAAAGTTGTTACTAAGGATTTAATTAACGGTATTTAACACTGTTCTTGTTAGCATGGTTTTATATAATTACATAGTAGGTATTTATTCAATGTACATCATTCTACACAATTTGCCTCCACAAAATCCTATCTTGTCAAATTTGTCTTTCATTTGGCTGTAAGTTTTTTCTTTTTAAGTAGCACACTAAAGTCCTCTCTTTGCAGCGTAAAGCACAGATAACACAAACCCAAAATGTTAATCTTTCTTTTTAGCACAAATTTATAATCTATTATTATATGTAACATACATTACATATGTAAACAGCCGAAGTAGAGAGCACAAACACTTTTGACAAAATTCTAAAGCTAACTCCCAATTGTAATTTTTTAATGTTACTTATTTTGTTGTTGAGAATATACACGGCGAAACATACACCAATTCTACAGTTTCTACATGCAGCATTTAGTGACACTAATTACACTCTTTGAGTTGTACAACAGTTCTCAGTATTCTTTTGACATAACGTGATGTCCTCTTCCATTAACATAAATTCATTGTCCTCTAAGATTCCTGTTTAATCTTTTGAGTTGCTGTTATCAATTTGATCCCACATAGACAGTTCTAAAAAGTGCATAATGCTCCAGGCAGACACTTTTTACTAGCTAAGATAAACTACTGTTTGATTTTAAGAAGATTTCAGACGATAATTTTAGTTTAGGGCTTAAAGATTATCTCAAGGCAACAGTTTCAGGAGTTCATCCAAACTTCACAGCTTCAGGAAGTCTAGAATCTATAGAAATTTTAAATTCTGTTCTACATTTTCCTCCTTTTGACCAGAATTCTTTTACAAAATCTTAGATCAAAATGTTCAGTGACACTAGCCACACATCATCCAGTGCTTCTGACTTTGTGGCAAAGGAGGCAGTTGTTCAAGGAGGCAATTGGCCACACATTCCATATCCTCTTTCTATCCCTGACTCTGCTCCTTCCAGTGTTGCTCCAGTTGAATAGACACCAATTGTTGTGCCTTGGATGGCTGCTTGCAAGCTTTTAAGACCCCGGGCACTAAGCATCAAACTAATAGGTAGAACAGAAGCACTGAACACATTATTAGGCCCACTAACTGGGATGTCCCATGAAAACATGACCCTAAATACCTAAACCAAGGAACCAAATTCCATGACACTTTGTACATAGGCATCCTCAGCAGCTACTCTTGTTTTTCATTAATTAATTTATTTATTTGGGGGGAGTGTCATTGTAGTGAATATACCTATCACATAACTTTTACCAATTGAACTTTTTACAGGTGTATAGCTTACTGACAGCACTTAATACAACTGGCTGGGGAATCGACCCTTACTCAATATGATATTTCCATCACTGTTAATTCCCCCTTTCCCCTGCCCTCTTGCCTCCAGTAACCACTAATAAACTTTGGTCTCTATACATTTACCTTTACTTGTCATTTTATATAAGTAAGGTTATATAATGTTTGTCTTTTTGTGACTTGCATTTCACTCAGCATGGTATCTTCAAGTCCTATGTAGCATGTATCAATACTTCATTTCTGTTACTGGCTGAGTAGTATTTCATTGTGTATATATTATACAGACATAGATATACACAGACACACCACAGTTTGTTTTATCCACTCATACGCTGATAAGCATTTAGGTTATTTTCACCTTTAGGCTGTTGTGAACAGTTTTACAGTGAACATTGGTGTATAATGTTCTCTGTTTCTGCTTTCAAGTTTTTGGGGTACATATCTAGGAGTAGAAATGTTGACTCATAAAGTGGTTCTATGTTTAGTTTTCTGAGATCCCCACACTATTGCCCATAACAGCTGCACCATTTCATATTCCCACCAGCAATGGATAAGAATTACAACTTCCCCCTTCACTGATATTCATTGTTTTCTGTTTAACTCTTAAAGGCTGCTTACAATATTTAAAAGGTTAATAAATGTGAGGGTGTCTTATCTGTATAAATCTTATTAGTCACCAAACTGACATATGCCACACACACTGGTCTCATCAAAGGGCTTCAGATTCATGACAAGCATCATGTCCAGGGATGCCCTCTGGTTTGTTGTCCAAAGCCAGACTCAGCCATTCTTGCTGAGTCTTCAGGCCTTGGTACAAGTAGGAATGTAAGGAACGAAAGACCTTTCTTGGGGACGGCAGTTCATCGGCAACCAGGTCACCCCTGTTAAATTAGTCAGAAAAATTGTCGAACACAGGTTGTTTCTCTGTGTTTTGTTTTCTACAGGTATCTTCTCTGACAGACTCACATGATAGCTATCAGTGCTTAATGTAATCTGTGCTGACCTTGCAATTCCCAGGAATAGCACAGAGCCCAAAGTCTTGGGGCCGCCTCCAATTCTGCCGCTTCTGTAATTCAAATGTTTAAATCAGCTGAAGAAGGTTTGGGAGGGAAGGAGAGTATTATACTGTACATACAAGGAAGAAGAGAGAACAATTCAAATGTCTCCAGCTTTCTAGGAACAAATCAACACAGAAAATCAGTCACACTCACAAAACTATTCCCAGTGTTCTAGCTGGGGAGATGATTTCCTAGTGTTATTTGTGTCAAGAAGATTGGTTTACTCCCAGAGGGTGGCCTATTGTTTGTCTTATGCCAAGAAAACCATAAGAAATACGTTGACCTATAATGGTTACACATCATGTGTAATCACTACTTAAAATAAAGTACTCCCTGGGCCACTCAACTAGAATATAACCTCCCAGACAACAGACATATCTACTGAGACACTTAAAATTTCTGAGCAGTCTGGTTCCCAGCTGTGTGTCAGGGGAGGCACTATGACATTAAGTCTTGAGTTGCCCTAGACAAACATAGGCAGAGGCCATCACAGCAAACAGTGCTTGCCAATGTGAAACTTTTTCAAGAGTTGCCTTTGCTTTTCAGTATACCATTTCTAAATAGCAGAAATCAGGGTTTGCAATGAGCCACCCTCCCCCTTCCCACCATGTTCCTGGTAGGAGTATGGTGGGAATATCCTGCCCACCTTCCATACCTATAAGAGTAGTTAAGGATAAGTATTTAAGTCAAAGGAAAGACAAATTCAACACAATGTTTCCTTCTCTTTAGTTTGGCTAAGCCAAATGGAAAGCTCTCCAAATTTTCTTTTTTTTTCCTGGGCTCCTCAGATGGAGTAAAGTAGTAATGGTCTATCACAAAACTTTGATTCAGGGAAATGGATAAAAGCAGGTATTTTCCAGCATCTCCCCACATCACTGAAGGAACATGTGGCCTTTCCCTCCTTTGAGAAGCAGAACAAATGGTCATGAGAAAAATCACCACTGGAAAGGGGGTCTCTACTAAAAGGATCTCAATAAATTAAATAGGTTTTCTAAACCTTAGGTATTCTATAATATTTTTTTAAGACCAAATTACCTAAGAGCACAGCCCACCGATAATGCAGTAACAAACCCATATTTGCAGGCTTCTGGAAATGACACCCTTTTGCTTAAAATCCACCAGGGGATCTCAGGATCTAGCCTTTGAGTTCCTTCTCTAACATCAATTCTATTCCTCCTCCACTCACACCCCACACACTAGTCCAGTGATTCTCAACCAGGGGTAACTTTTCCCCTCAAGGATATTAGGACATTTTTGGTTGTCATGGCTTGGAGGAGGGGAAGGGATGTTACTGAGCACCCTACAATGCATAGGACAGCCTCCTACAACAAAGAATTATCTGGTCCAAAAGCCACTAGTACACACATTGAGAAACCCTACCCAGCCATGCTAAAATTTGTTGTACTCCAAGCAGGCTCTATTTTTTTTATATGCCTTTATGCCTAAACATGGACTATTTCTTTTATCTAAAATGCCTTAGCCTGCCTTCGCTGTTCAGGAAATTACTACTTATCATCCAGACCCAACTAAAAATATCACCTCCTTTATACTGTCCTTTTCCAGAGCTGATACTCCTCGTTCTATGCTTCCAAAACTCTGTTACATACCTCATTAGAGCACTCACTGTGTTGACCCCAAATTGTCTGTAACCTGCCAAAGGCAAGGCCCAACCTTTATTCATCATTTATTCCCAGAGTGCCCATCTGGGAATCAATCACTTCTTACCTAATTTACCAGTATATAAATGTAAAAAATGCAGATGCACCTCTGACTCTCTTGCAAAAATGTCTAAGGAACAATAGTCTCCCCAACATAAAAAAACCAAAAAAAAACCTACCAGAGTAAATATTTCTCAAATTCTTATAATGTGGACACGTGTTATATTAGACACTGGTTGTAATCCTTATATTAGACACTGGTTGTAATCCTTACAACAGTACTATGATATGGGTACTAATATTATCAAGCATTTTACAAATGAGGAAATTGAGGCACAGAGAAGCTAAGCCATTTGAACAAGGTCACTGAAACTAGTAGCGGGGAGAAGTTGAGATTCAAATCCAGGCAGTCTGGTTCTACAGCCTAGATATGCCAATATTCATGCCAAGGCAGTGATATCAGTAATCAACATTTCAGTACTCAGAGCACTCAAGCAAACAAGTAATGTCTAAAGAGGATCATACAACCATAAAGTGGCCACTAGTTCCTGTGACCCTACCTGTAAACATAGCCCACCTGGATGTTTCTGGAAACAGAAGCATATTTCACACCATAAAAAGACATTATATAAACAGGAGAATCATGGTACCATAAAGAGAATACAAGCACTGATGCTCAAAATACCACTTACCTTGTTCATGCTGCAGAGAACGGAGCAAGAGATCAGATATGTCATGAAGCAAGGCAGCTCTTGAAGATTCTCTTTGCTCCTGGAGCCCTCACTTCTTGAAGTACACAGCTGCACAGAGAACACAAAAACAGAAGATATCCATCAACTGGTGCTCAGGAAGATACAGAGCCATCCTGTGTTCAGTGAACTTTTTACCATGATGTTAACGATCTGTATCTGCATTGTCCAATACAGTAGCCACTAACCACATGTGACCCTTAGTGAGATGGATTGACACAGTGGTTACAATGACTGGCTCAGTTATAGCAACAGTTGTGAGGATGGCACAAGATCAGGCAGTGCTTCCTTCTGTTATATGTAGGGTCGCTATGAGTCACAACCAATTTAGTGACATCTAATAACAACAACTATATGCAGCTATCGAGCATTTGAAATAGCTGAATAGTAATGAGCTGAATTTTTTACTGTATGCAATTTTAAATAAATTCAAATACTCATAGCTACGTGTGGCTAGTGGCTACCTACCATATTAGGCAGTGCAGATCTAGAGTCAAATCAAGAGTAGTAAGGTGGCGCACACACTGAGCACACTAGTGGGCAAGAGATAACTGGATATTACATGCTCCAAGTAGCTGCAGATACACAAAGACAAGGACATTCATCCATCGAACATTTATTTTCTGAGCACTTACTTGATGCTGTGTACTGAGGAAACAGTGATTAGTAAGCAAAATGGATCAATTACTCACAAGTTTCTAGTTGAGGCTTTTACCTCCCTGGAGAGGGAAAGGAATTAGCTACTTACTAAAACCTTCTATATGCTAGACCCAAAGAAATACACAAGTCTACGATGGAGCCTGACTGTATTACTGTGAGAGTTTAACAGAATCCTCCACAGCAATTCTTTAGACATATCATCAGGAAAGACCAATCACTAGAAATGGGTATCACGGTTGGTAAAGTCAAGGGTCTGTAAAAATGAAGGATTAACTGATGAGATGAACTGATGTAACAGTAGGGGCTCTAACATACTAATAATCATGAAGATGGCACAGAACCCAGCAAGGTTTTGTTCTGTTTTATGCAGAGTCACCATAAGACAAAGTCAATGTGATAGCAACTAACACAAGCTGGTTCTTGGATACACTTGAATTACTTCTTAAAGTAAAATAGTTTATTATATGGTTCCAGGGCTCTTAATTTGTCAAATACTCTAAAACAAAAGAAAGAAAGTATGTTCAACCAAGTCAGTAAATTTTTAACTTTTTCTTTTGAAAGATGTTTAGGGGTAGATTTGAGAGAAGGACAAAACAATGAAAGTTTCTTATTATTGCCTAAAGTGTCTGCAGCTTATTCAGGGTGTGCTCAGGAAGGCATCATGGACTAATCTCTATTGCCTTGAAAATATGTCTATCAATGTGTCTGGGCCATGATTCCCAGTGTTGCATAGTTGCCCAGCATTTTGTCCTTTTATGAGATTCTCCTATGTGTCGTAAATTCTATCAGTATGATTTAATAAGATGAATTAGCAGCAGTTATATTGATGAGATCTATAAGACTGAATAGTGCCTTAAGGCAATCTCTTTTGAGACATAAAAGAGAGAAGCAAACAGAGAGACATGGGGACCTCATATCACCAAGAAAGCAATACCAGGAGCACACTGCATCCTTTGGACCTGAGGCCCCTGGTCTGAGATTCTCCCAGACCAAGAGGAGACTGATGCATTATAAAGACTTTCCTGAAAAGCCAACAGAGAGAGAAAGCCTTTCCCTGGAGCTAATGCCCTGAATTTGGGCTTGTAGCCTACTAGACATTGAGAGAATAAAATTCTCTTTGCTAAAGCCATCCACTTGTGGTATTTCTGTTACAGCAGCACTAGATGACTAAGACAGAAGGATGTATAAATACAAACTTTCCTCTAAGACTGGAATGAAAGATTTAACTGAAACTGTAGTGTTTTTTCCTATTGAAAGTTCTTCTATATTGCTATTATTTTATAATCAACAATATTACATATTTTAAAAAAGCATTGTTATTCCACTAGCCCACCATACCATTCTTAGTAAATTAGGCTTTACTCACTAAAGAATGAGATGAGAACTCCAGCAAGCCCAAGGCTGTCAAAACCAAACCCACTGCCATCGAGTTGATTCAGACTCATATCGACCCTACGGGAGAGAGTAGAACAGCCCTATAGAGTTTCCAAGGAGCACCTGGCAGATGTGAACTGCTGACCCTTTGGTTAGCAAACACAGCACTTAACCACTGTACCAACGGGGTTTTGCCAAGGCTGCAGTCCCCCTATTAACATCTTTCACTGTAAAGAAAATAATTTAGCAATGTATTTTATGTTTTTAAAGGATAAACTCCTACTACTCCAAACATACTGTTACTATCCTATGAATATAATATTATTAAACTCCTTATACAGATCAGAAGATAGAGAGAGGAAATTGCAGATCACACCTTGGCTATTTGAATTTCATAGATTCTGAAGGAAATAGCACATTCAGTCACAGCAATAACATATTTTAACTATGATGTACAACATGGGAAAATTCTGGCTTTGCAGCATAAATAAATCCAAACATTCCCATTGTACAGGATGCCTGGGTAATCATTACTCAAAGTTAGAATATTCAACATCTAACTCCAATTTATTTTGAAGTAACTAAAAAGAGATTAAAGATATAAATTTCACTCTGAATTCCAGAAGCAGATGCTAATCAATTTCAGAGTTTTAGTGTAATGCTCTGTGCATGTTTTTTCCTTCTGAACATAATGCATTTGCTTCACTTAAAACTAAATGCCTATTTCACTCAACTAGGGAGCTTGTCCAAATGCCTTGTGAGGATGGCTAACATTACTATTCCACTCAAATATACACAGTGGTAATAACACAGGAAAGGTGGGTACAGAAGATAACACACAGACAAGGATTTCTGAAGGCAGTTTCTCTAAGAAACCCCACCCAGCAGCTTCCATCATGCCACAGTTCCCATGCCCTCAGAATCTGGATGTATAGTTTGCATCAGATTAGTTATGGTTCTTCCTCTTTACATCATTTTCAGGTATTTCAGTCCTACAATCCACTCAGCCTACAAATTCTTTCAGGGAAACATGGGTTACACAGAAAGTTTTTAATAAATACAAGGACTGCCAATTAATTTTGAGTACTCATCCGAGAAAAAATGCTACATACCTCAGGGTTGAATATCACTATGGTCACCTTTGAAGTACTCCCCCTGGGAAGCTATGCACTGATGCCAGTACCTAGACCACCCTTCAATGCAACTTTGGAACTCTTTCTTCTAGAATGGCCATCAGAGTTGTCATATTACCCTTGATTTTCTGAATGTCATCAAAATGTCTTTTGTTCAATATTTCTTTTATTTTCAGGTTAAGAAAAAAGTCATTGGGGGTAGAGAGGGTCTTCCAATACAGTTATTTGTTTACTGGTTAAAAACTGCCTCACAGACAACTATACAGTTAAGTTTGCGAACTTGCCACCTTGCAACCATATGCAATGGCCACTCCAGAAAGAGTTCCAAAACTGCTTTGAAGGGTGGACTAGGTGCCGGCATCAGTGCACAGCTTCCCAAGGGGAGTTACTTCAAAGATGCCCATAGTGAAGATATTCAGCAATGATCTGTGTAGCACTTAGAACAATTAAGCTCACACACTTAACTGTCAGACCTCCTAGTCTGAATAGATTTTTTTTTCCTTTGCTCTCACACAAACTGAGATGATGTAGGCTGTCAATGTAGAAGCTTAGCTGTATGTACTCAAAACTGTGCAATAAAATTTTATATGAATACACTTCATTTAGTGCTGATATCAGTCTGGGTGGCAGTTTTCCTAACTAGGAAGCAAGACTAAGAGAGATAAAAGAATTCTTGATTATGCTACAGTAACCATTAGAGCCTGGAATCTATTCTAAGATGCTTCTAATTAAAACACATGTAAAGACCACAGATAAAGAGTAACTCTTCCATCAAAAAAAGTAAAATGAAAAATACACCTCAAAGACAGCCATTAACTGAGAAACAGCTGGCAGTTTTAGAACTTGGGGTTAGTTCACTTCTGGACAGCAGCTGAAAAGATTAATTTTACTCTATCAAGAACTTTCAGTTTCTTTCAATCAGGGATACTACCTGGTTCTCTGGTTACCAATTTTAGTTCATTAAGAAGCTTACAGAAAGTCACAACATAAAAAGGAAACTGCTTCTCAACTGAAGCATTAGGAGAAGGTATCTATGTTACCATAATGGAATTAAGGATGTCTCCTGTTTTATTTTTCTATGTTCTACAATAGGATTCTATTATTTACTTAACTTTTTAATCACTTAAGAAGCTGGATTATTCAAACATTGAACACATGAAAAGTATAGATGCCTTAAAAGGATAACTTTGGAAAGCTAATCCATAATCCATAAAGTGACAATGTGTGACTTCCACCACCCAGGGATTCTAGAGTTGTTTCAACTGATAGCTAAGACTGTGGCAAATCTTAGACTTCCAAAGGGTTAAGGAAATGGAAGTCACCTTTCCAGGTGGATAGAAGAAGAGCTGATAAACAGAAGGTGGAGACAAGGTAAGTGTAGGAAGAAGCAATAAAAGAGCAAACAGAGAAGAAGTCTAAAGAGCTAGCGAGCCAATAGGCAAAGGTTCAGCAATTCAGCCACAAGATCCTTACCAGCCATGCTATCACTGCAGAAGAGAGCAGAAGATTACAGGTTCCATGTCCTGCAGCTTATCCAGGATCATATACACTCTCTTGGCCTGGGTGTCAGCAAGTAGGAGTTGAATTAAAGTTAAGACCGAGCCTACCTGTTTCACCACTATTTATTTATTGTCAACCTCCACCTACCTCTGCAAAAAGTCTATTATACCTGGATCCTTGCTAATGCAGTATAGAAGTATGGTGACAACAGCATAAGTAAAATTTATTTTGTTTTCCTTACTCCAAGGAGAAGATTTAAAATTATCAGTGGCAGTATTTCTGTGTGTATATATTCTGCTCTTTGTTGACCCCTGAAAATGCAATTAATACTTATTTGTGAATACAGACTGACATATGAGATGGGGTTTCTCTTGACTCCAACTCCAACCCTAACCAAAATCCTCCTTCTACTATGAATTACTGGATTCCTTTAATAGAACTCAAAGCTGTGTAGCTCAAATGCTTCTGTGGGAGACTGACCAGCAGGAATGTGCAGGTGATAGTTCATAGTGTGAAAGGCTTTTAGATATTATCTATTCTGAGGTTAGTGGATAGAATGACCTCTTGTCCTTCCCCTCCCCATCAACTTATGCAGAAGCTCAAACACAGATCTGGAGAACAATGACCCACACCAGACCTGCATGTTTGTGAGGAAGGGACAAATGATGCAATTAAAGGACCAACAGACTCTGGAAGACAAAAGATATAGAAAGCAAGAGGCAAGAACCTAGAGAAAATTCTTAAAAGCTAGGATTTAGGAGCTTGGGTCATCAGATGAACGTGTGAGAGAAATCTCCTCTAGTTTCTTCTACTCTGTGGACTTTTTACGTGGTGATAAAGTTCACATGACTCTCTGAAGTTAAGTCCTGACTGAATCTTCACTTGACGCCCTTGTACAAGACTGGCTAAATGTAAGGTCACTTCATTACAGACATATAATTCCTACCTTCCACAATATAGGGCATGATGCTAGGATTAAAGGAACCAATTGGCAAAGGAGCAAGGAAGCCCCTGCCTCCCCTACACATGCACACATAAGCATATACACACCTGTCAAGTAACTGGCTTATTCCTTCTTCATGAAAGAGAGGCACAGGAGACCAGAGCAAAGCTCTCTGAGTAACTTCTTGCAAGTCCTACTCTATCCTTCAAGTTACAGCAGACATGTGGCTCTGGTTGTTCAGGACTTAGGTGTCTTTGCAGCCCCCACATTTAGGCATCAAACATGCCCTAACATAGTTCTGCTTCAAGAGACTAGACAATGTTTGCCATCCTACCTTGCTAGCCTGTGCCTGCCTTCACAGCACAAGGATGAGAACATCTTCCTATCAAGAATCATCAAAAGCTTTCTTCCATGAAGAAAGGCTTGTTGTTGTTGTTAGCTTCTGTTGAGTCAATTCTGATTCACTGCCACCACATTTATGTGCAGAATGCAACTGCTCCATAGGATTTCAAGGCTATGACCTTTCAAAACCACAGTGCCAAGCCTGTCTTCTGAGGTGCCTCTAGGTGGGTTCGAATTACCAATCTTTTGGCTAGTAGTTCAGTGCTTCATCATTTGTGCTACCAGGAGACTCCTAAAGATAGGGTTTCCATTCCCAGTGCTGTCAAGTTGACTCTGATTTACAGTGACCCTAGAGCTCAGAGTAGAACTGCTCCATAAAGTTGCCAAGGAGTGTCCAGTGGATTAGAAATTCTGACCTTAGCAGATGCAGCACTTAACCACCATGCCACCAGGGTTTCCAAAGATAGGGTAGGTAATTTGAAAATAATATACACACTGAGATTTTTTTTCTGGCCTTTATTTATTTATTTTATTTAATATGATTGAGTGAAAATGTACATTCCCGTATAAATTTACATGCCCACCTACATGCAGCTTCCACTGCTCTTCCTGTCTGGTGACAGCACACTATTCCTCTCTGCTCCATACATGTCTCATCCTCCCAACAGTCTCCGTTCCCCTCCTCTCCACCCATTCTCCTTCCTCCAACCAGAGGTCGGCAGGATGATATCCTATAGATGTATAGCATCATAAAGTGCATCCAATATATGGTCACTCTGCATCACCAAGTCTAATCCATTCCTGTCCAAAGAGTGGACCTTCGTTATGATTTATGGGCAAGGGCAGCATCAGGGCCAGGGGCCATGCTCCCAGGGAAACCCGGAAACCGCTGGACCATCAGTTGAGGTCTTTTAGTGGAGATCTCAGGATGCACCCCTTTTTATTCTTGTGTTGCCAGTGAGACTCAACTTAGTGAGCTCCATCGTGGCTATCACTGGTGGTGGCCGGGCATCATCCAGTTCTTCTGGTCCCAAGTCAGTGTAGGCACCCACTTATGTGGGTCTCTCTATCTTCTGGGTTGTCTTTATCCCATGTCATTTTGGTCCTCGGTGAGCATCTGTTCCTGCTGAGTTGGGACCATTTGCTGTGCCCTCGATGGCAGCTTGGCAGCTTTTAAGACCCCAGATGCCACTCACCAATGTGGGGTGCAAAGAGCCCTCTTAGCAAAATGCTAGTTGTGCCAATTGGCCTCGATTTTGCCTAAGAGCATGATCCCCTGCCCCCTGCCCCAGCTACTCTATCCTTGCAATATTGGGTTAGACAGAAGGAGTACTCAAGTTATGCTGAAGTCCACTTAATGTTGTTCTTGTTTCTAATGTACACACTGAAATTTTAACTAGCATACAAATTCATCAGGAAATTATGACAAGAATGATGAAATTACAAATTAGGAAGAAGAAGAACATGCTCTGGTAACACAAGTAGTTCTGAGAGCCAGATGAGAAGGAACAGGGGCAGGTGAAGGATCACCAGTTCCAGGCAGTACTGTCCACTGCTTTCATAGGACCACTTCTGGTATATGTGCTAGGGGTTTCCTGTACTTACTCAATTATAAAGGAATTAAATCAGAAGTCAAGATATCTAACGTACAGTTTCAGATGGCCACCCACTGACATATGAGTATCTCAAGTTAAAGACAGAAACAGAAAGACACAAATCTCAAAAGGTGGCCTTGCCCAGCCTATTTTTGTTACTGGAGTGACTAAAGTCCCTTCATGGAAAAACAAACAAAAATACACTGCCATAGAGCTCATGCTGACTCAAGGCAACCCTACAGGACAGAGTAGATGTGCTCCACAAGTTGTTCAGGGCTGTAATCTTTATTGGAACACGCTGCCACATCTTTCTCCCATGGAGCAGCTGGCAGGTCTGAACCACAAGCCTTTTTGTTAGCAGCCAAGCACTTAAAACACTGTGACAGAGCTTCCCATCTAAAGCAGCGGTTGCAAATTCAGGTGCTTACTGGAGTCAAGAAATGAGATGAGTGAACAGTTGAGCCCAAAAGACAAGGAGGAGTGGCAGGGATGTGGGATCTGGCACTCAGCTCTAGCTCCAGCAAAGAAGGAACAAAGCACAGATTCCCCAAGCTCCTAATGCTCAAGAAAGCCAGAAATTGAGAAATAATGTAAAATCTCTTGCTTCTTCTACTATACGCCATCAATGTCAGTCAAGGGATTCTGTGTTCCCCTAAATCTCCCAGCGTGGCAAATTGCCACTTGCCTCATGGCCCTCTAGGGTTCTTTCATGGTGGCTTCCCCAGGCACAACAAGCGTAGGTGATAGACTCAGTTTTATCAACTGTGCTTCTTGGCAAGTTACTGACTCTCTCTGAGTCTGTTTCTTCATCTATAAAATTTGGAAAATGCTTTATACTTCCTTAATCCTTTTGAGGATTAAGTGGCATAACATGAAAAAAGGTACCTGAAATGAGGTGCTCAAAGAAGGTTCCTCCTCTGTTATCATCCAGCTGTACCGCATGGAGCTTTAAAGCTCAGGTAGGGGTTTACCTGCCAATCCACAGACCACTGGATTATAGGGGTTTCAAGAGAAGGGATCTTGTCTGTTTGATGCTAGTACTCAGATAACCTAGTACCTAACTCATTGCTTTACTCAGAGTAGGCCTCCAATTGTGCCACATGTAATTACAACGTTTAGGCATGTCTTCCTTACATTCAGCACCCATGGAGCCTATTTCCGCTCACTCCACCGTTTCCTAATCTTTTAATGTAACATCTATATCTACATCGCAGTTGGCCACAATTCTTTGAGACTAACTTATAAAATATGTTAAATTAAAAATACTCAGGAGCTTTTTCTTGAGAAGCATGTCATCATTTTCAGGTCCCCATACTGCCATGATGTCTATTCCAACTCACAGCAACCCAAATGGACAGAGTAGAACTGCCCCAGAGGATTTCTGAGGCTGTAATCTTTACAGGAGCAGATTGCCACATCTTTCCCCTGCAGATTGGCTGGTGGATTCCAATTGCTGACCTTTTGGTTAGCAGCCAAATGCTTTAATCACTGTGCCACCAAAGTTCCTACGTACAGGTTGGGGGCACTATTTGGATAATACCAGGGACACCACATTTTGCATTCCTCAGAAGCAAAGAATTAAACACAAGAGATTTCATCATCCTATTTCTTTAGTTTTTGGAAACCCTGGTGGTGTAGTGGATAAGTGCTATGGCTGCTAACCAAAAGGATGGTAGTTTGCGTCCACCAAGTGCTCTTTGAGAACTCTATGGAACACTTTTACTCTGTCTTATAGAGTTACTATGAATCAACTTCATAGCAGTGGGTTTGGTTTTTTTGGTTTTCTTTAATTTTAGCATCTTCAATTTATGTTTGCTAACAGCTCCTGTCACAGCATTGTGCTTACTTAGTGGCTGCCATCCAGAGGTCTGGGCAACACTCTGACCCCTGTGGCCATTTAGGATTGAGAGAGCTGAACTGTATTATTCATCTAGCACAAAAGCTTACCGATCATGCATGACTTAGCCAGGTTTCTTTAGTTTTCCACTGAAAGAATTCCAGGGTCCTCCAAACACTTTCAGCTTCCGTCTCCCTTGGGGGGTTCGCTGAACAATTCAGATAAACATTTCCTGTGCCTTGGTAGGAAGCTAAAACAACTCAACACAAAGCTTAGTGGGTTGCTTCAAAATGACCCTCTGAAAAGACAGCTGAGTCAAGGGAAATCTCTAGGAAGGTGTCTCTTCAAAGCAGCTGATGGGGGATACCATTCTCTTAACAAAATTCTAATTTGGGAATTTAAATACTCTCAAGAATACCTTGAGGACCAGCTGTAAGGAGGGACTAGGGCTTGCAACAGAAACTCAGATGTCTAGTAAGCTAGCATGGGTCTGATGCCTCATTCCTCTGGGAAGAAATGTTCCTTAATCTCCAGAAGAAAGCCCTAGTTGGCATGATGGGCCCCAGTTGAAAGTAATCTCAGGGATTCCCTGTTAATCTCTGCTTTTGCTGAGGCTTGGATTCTGTCTCTTTCATTACTAGCTTCTTTTTAGTGTGGCTTATTCTTTTTTATGAGGAGGCAAGACACTTTTTCACAGGAATCTGGCATTTGCCTCTACCAGAGCCCTATAGTTTTCAATGCCCTCAAACCAGTTTCTATGCCGAAATGCAATGGGAGTTCCTACATTAAACAAGGAGTGCAACAACAGACCCCAAAATGTAAACCTGGATTTTCATTTCTCCGGTCCTGTGCCCCAAAGATGCACACAAAGTTCCAGACTCTGGGGAAGTTTTTCTTGCCCCCTTTTCACAAAATGCTATGTATTAATACCCCAACACCTAGATCCTAGGGCCAGCAATGTCTGAAACACTGCAGCCAGCGGTGTCAATGTACTCTAAAAACTAGCTATTGCTGAGCTGACTCTAAGTCATGGCGATCCCCTGTGTGTTAGAGTGGAACTGTATTCCACGGTGTTTTCAATTGCTGATTTTTCAGAAGTAAATGGTCACTTCTTTCTTCCAAAGGGTGTCTGGATGGACTCAAACCTCCAACTTTCGGTCAGTAACTGAGCGTGTTGATCGTTAGCACCACCCAGAAATTCCTTATCCTGTCTTCAAGCTTGACTCTGTACTTGAAGAGATTTTAGATTTTATCCAACATGCCCATTGATTTTTTGATGGGAGGTCAGATGTAAGCCAGGCTGCACCAGCTCAGTATACTATTCTACCAGAAAAGTCCAGTCTTGGCTTCCCTGAACTCAATTCTGCCCTATTTAGGGTCCTATGTGTGATCATTTAGCTGTTAATTGAAGCTGACACCAGAAACACGTTCTTTGTAGCATACATTACATTGTTATGATTCATACCCTAAATATTCTACGTAACAGAGTGACATTGGGTAAGAAAGAACTTAACGGCAGTGAATCGTTGAGGAATCTACCTTCAGACATCATCAGCAGTCCAGGCACTTTCCCCTGCACAAGGCTGCACTTCTGTGCATAACTCAGTCTGTCCTCTGCTCCCTGGAAAGGAATTTGCCTTACATTAACTTTTTCCATGATTGAGAATGGGATGACTGCACACTGATGTTTGGCAGAATTAGAAAGGCCAAGACGGCAAGAAATGAGAGGAAAGGCACAACCACCTCACCACATCCCAACTATGGTTTGGCGAGAGTCCCTGCATTCCACTACAGCAGCCAAGAGAACAGCCACAGAAAGCCATCCCAGCAGCCAACCTGGAGGCCTTGTCCCTAGGGTATCCTCTGATCTCATTACAGCAGTCTACACTAGTCCTCACAAAACAAACAGAGGAAATTTATGCTTGCCTTAGCGTGTGGAAAGCGCCACATTCCTTGTTAACGAGAGTTCCAGTTTCTGAGACCATGGCCACTGAGACTAGGGTGATGTCTGCTTTGCTCCAAAGAAAGACCTGTCATCACTGCTTTTCACTCCTTCTGAGGCTAGATATAAAGGCAGTGAGCCTGGAAAGAGTCACTGAACTTGTGGCCCAGGCCTTTTGCCTGGGTCCCTGATGAGACATTCCCTTTCTGCTTATGTCAACATGCGCAGGTTCAGAGAGTGGAGCCATTTCCTCTTGAACAACTCTGGGAAAGTTGCTACATTACAGCTTTGAAGGGTTCCACCTGCTAAGGCCAGAATTCTAAGACAGAGATTGTTCTGTGTAATGAAACCCCAAGTCTTCTGGTGGGAAAACCTTCTCCATAAGACATCCTTGTCTGAGCCATGGAAACGTGACCTAACTTGAGATTCTTCCTTTTAGGAAAAATGGAAGGAAGGAAAACATCATGTTACATTCTTTAATCTCAGAAATAATTTAGCACCTAGCTTACAAGGTTGAGAGAGAACTTCTAAGCAGGAACAAGAATGCAGATCAGTGGTTCTCAATTGGGGGTGACTTCTGCTCCCAGTGGACATTTGTCAATGTCTGGAGACAGTTTTGGTTGTTACACTGGGAAGGGTGCTATTGAGATTTAGTGGTAGAAGCTAGTGATGCCACTAAAGGTCCTACAATGCACAGGAGAACCTTACAACAAATAATCATCTGGATCAAAATGTCAATAGTGCCCAATCTGGAAAACCTTAATGTCCTGGGAACACTTAAAGACAGGGCCAGGTTTAAAACAATGCCAACATAATCAAATCGAATCAAATAAATAATGCCAATGCTATGCAGTCTGGAGCTCCAAAATGTACAAAATGAACCACCACAAAAATTTACCAGTCCTCACTCAAGTAAAATAAATGAAAGCTGCCCCTTAACCACATAGAGTAAGACCATTAGAGTTGCCTCGAAGAATGAAGTGACTTCAGTGTTATCTGCATAGTGCTGTGTTTAGTCCAGGTCAAGGGGTGATCTGGGTGCCTACTATCATAATTCGAGAGTGATAAGGAACAGAGGAATTTCTAAGCCAAGCAAAACAGCTGCTGTGGAGTTGATTCTGACTCATGGAGACCCCATGTGTGTCAGAGTAGAACTGTGCAGCACAGGGTTTTCAATGGTTAATTTCTTGGAAATAGATCCAAACATCTTCCTTGTGTGGTGCCCCAGGTGATTTTGAACCTCTAACTTTTCTGTTAGCAACTGAGAACAATAATCATTTGCACCATCTCAGGCTAATCAAACCTTATATGTAACTTTAGTATATCCAGCTTTGTGGGGAAAATGGCAAAATACTTCAATTTTTAAAATGCCAATAAATAAGAAGAAATGCAGTGAGGTTACTTAACATTCCAGGGTTACTAAGAAGAAATAACTGCATGGTAGGTCCCTAACTAAATACAGAAATGCATCATAATGAAATAATCACGGTGTATATTTTGAAATGCTCCCATTTCTAACATTCTGTTCTGTCTCCAAAATACTGCCTTTCCTCTATATATGGCATACTTTCAGTACATTGGGGGTGAAAATGTACATTTAGATAACCCCGTCACTATTTTCTCATTAATTCTTTTACTCCTGCAAAAGGCAGAAAAACCTCATTCAAGCACAACTAAAGAATGTGAGCAATTTGAAGGAACAAAAAAAAAAGTTCATGAATGAGCAGAAGGTAATTTTTTAAAGCTTGTGGTATAAACAGTAACAAAATTGATTCACTAAAATGTTAATACTGTTGTAAGAGTCTGACTTTTTTTAATGCCCCAGAAGCTAAAGGCAAATGAACACCGTGGTAGGGAAAAATGATACTTTCCTTGGCATTTCAAAAATCATTGCTCAATTCCTCTTGAGCAAAGAAACCACCATAATGACTTTATTTTACCTACTGCAATTATGGTACACTTCACAGTAATGCACAATGTCCCACTTTCTTTCCTCTACTCAAGTCCTGCTAAATAATCTCTGGAAACCATTAACCAAGCGTCATGTTCCAATTTTACTCTTCTCTCTCCCTGCTGCCTCAGTCATGCTGGCGTCAGGACAAAGCAAACTCGTGTTACATCACAGAGCAAACTCATTTTCTATAAACCATCCTGTTGGTAGTTTACCGCTACTGGAACAGAATACTGTCAACAGTGTGTTCTTTGTTTGGCGAGTGTTGCTTTAAACATAAAAAAAAAATGTTTCCCCACACCTCCTTCCTCTTTTAAATATAGGCGATTTGTTTCAGGCGCCTCTCGCCTCTGGCTCCACCCGCTCTGTAAACTAGACATTACCTTATACACAAATGAATCTACGGCATTTCTCAGTCTAGCTGCCTCGCTGCAAAATTCCTACGCTCTCAGCAGCCACAGCAGCAGCACACGCTCCCTCTGGCTTCCCCTCCTCTTTCCTCTTCCCCCACCCTCCCTTTCTTTTTTTTTTTTTCTTTTTTTGAAATTTCCACTGCCTCACTGTGTTTTTGTGTAAATGATCTCACATGACTCAACAAATCCATCTGCCTGAAGCAGGCCAAGTCTGGAGCCCTCCCAGGAGGGAAGAGAAGAATTGCTTTGTGGAAAGGACCTGGAGCTCTGCCCTTTCTCTGGCTCAAATTACCCGCCTGTCAGGCCTGACGGATTTGGCTAAAAATAAAAGGAAGCGGGCCGTGAAAAGCAGATGAATGGGCTCAGCAGTTCCTTAGCTAACACAGGCCTGCTGTTGCCCAAAGCTCCCCAAACAGAAACTTCAAATGCTGGGCATGTGAGTACAGTGCAGTGGCTTCCAGGTGACCAGAGCTGTCAAATCAACCTGTGTAAGGGAACATGGCCTGTGTTTTGGATTTCGTTTTGAGAAGTTCTCTGTGTGTCTAGCATACAAAAGCTTCTCAGAAAAGGATAAATTTAATGGAAAGAAGACTTGTAGTTTTTTAAAAAATCTCCCCCCAAGACTACCCTTCTTCCTACTTCCCAATACCGGAGACATTTCAAACACTCCCAGCACTCCGCTGCCCCCAATGATGTCATCTCTCCATTCAGAGCCAGCAAAGAGCTAAAAGTCCTTCTTGTAATTGTATGCCCAGCACCCGCAGTGGGTATTAAGCACTTAGGTTGGCAATGTAATGACATACTGTAATAATCTGTAATACGAAGCAGTCAGCAAAACCCTGGCTCTGAAAGCTATTTCTCCTGACCATTAACCATATGTTTGGCTCCTCGGATAGCCAAGCGAGTGTTCCTGCTTACCATCTGGTTTCTATCCACACAAGCAACTGCAAAGCACAGACCATCTCCCTCTGGAGCTGTGTGTTTCTTTTTCTTTCTCTTCTCTGCTCTTCTCTTCCCCTTTCCTCCTCCCATCTCCTTTCGTTCCGTCTGCAAAAGAATTCTCTGCCATTCATCAACTGCAAAGAAAACTTTACCTGATGTGGCAGCAGCAGAGCCATTAAGAATGCACAGCTGTATTGTAAACATGCCAGAGGGCCGTTTACCATCCACAGGATCTTTACAGCACGGTCTCTACCCCCTTTCTCATCTCCTATTGAGGGCTGACACTTGATACAGCATGTTAAAAATAGGTACATTCTTGACAGATCCAGGGGTTGCTGTGGTGCCCTTCATATTCACTTCATATTCTGGGAATTGACTTACACACACACACACACACACACAAGCCTCCTGAGGTTGTCTTTGCATTTAATCTGCATGATGTCAGTCTCACACAATATGACATCCTGACTACAAATACCCAAATTAACAACAGGATTATACTCCTTTTTGTCCATAAAAAGGATTCAATCTCAAGTTCATATTTTTCTGCGTTTTGTTCCCCCCTATAGCTCCCAAACTGAAAGAGATGGCAGTTAGAAGAATAAGTACATGCAGCTATTTGCAAGTAACTGATAATCTGCAAGACTTAGGCTGATTTGCACCTGAACATTATATGATAATTATGTAGAACACACTAAAACAAACTTCAGTGATTTCTCAAAATGTTTCTCAAGTATTTATCCTAGATAGTACTCTTTATAGGAGTTGAGGTATTTTTTAAAAGTAACATTTAAAAATTTTATGAAGAGATATTTGAGAAACAGAAATTAGGTAATTTTTTTCTCTGCCTGCCCAAGAATAATTTCTGCCTTACCAGCCCATCTTACTGAATTAGGACATTAAAGTTCATTCTTTCCCATACCTTAAAAAAAGAAAAAAGAAAGAAAGGGGAAAAATAAAAAAGCTCATTTTTTTACATACCGGGAATAAAAGAAGAATATCATTAAAAAGTTACTAACTGTAACGTCAGGTTTTGTGTCACGGTGGCAGAGTTACTGAGGCTTTGTCAGGAGAGTACTGTTTATTCAAGCTAACAAGGATGTGTGGAAGGCTCCTGGCTACCTGTGCAAACTTCTTAAGCGACTGCCCTTGCAAGTCCTCGTCTTCATGCTCTGAAATAGGTCTTTTGTTAGCTATTTCTACCAATAAGGGACATTAAAATTCTGCTGCATGTAGGTTCTAAAGAATGACAGTAAAAGGGAACTTTCAATTTCAGAAGTCTATGGAAATTATCCATAGATGACAGGTTCTACTAAATGCTGCCTTTAGCCCCCAAATCACAGCACAAATGTAAGACTGCATTAGCTTTACTCCCAAGAAAGATGACACAATGTAATTAATAAAAAGAAAAGAAGATCAATTCAAAACACCAACATTTTCAAAGTTAACTACCTGATTCTTTAAGGACTGCAGAATCAGTCTATTACAAAGTATTTACACCTTTTGTGGAGCCCTTCCATGATGCAAATGGTTTACGTGTTTGCCTACTAACCAGAAGGTTAGAGGTTCAAGTTCACACAGAGGTGCCTTGGAAGAAAGGCCTAGTAATGCATTGCTGAAAAATCAACTACTGAAAACACTATGAAGCACAGTTGTACTCTGACACTCACAGGATTGTCACCAAGAGGAACTTAAAGTCAATAGCAACAGGTTTTATGTTTCTCATAAATACTGATGCTTGGGCTCCCTTTCACCAGTCCAATGCCTAAGCATCAGTAATTTCGAAAGCTTTTAAAAAGTGGCAGTCAGAGTTGAAAAATCTTTCTCTATGTGAATCAGCATGATACTAGAAATTACTTTATAAAAACTCAAATGAAACCTCCGGAATGGCTATGTGAATGAAATATGTAACTAGATCAGTGCCTTTCAAGCTTGTTTCAAAGTAGAACCTTCAACTAAACAAAATCTTATATGAAATTGTAGTAAAATAAAATAGGTATGAAGCATTTGTTTTATACTTTATACTTTCGGTCCATGCCATATCCATAAATTTTATAAATACATATTTTTTTAAAGTTTTATAAGTAAATCAGTATAAACTAAGACTATTTTGAGGAACACAAAAATCTAACATCAGGCTTAGAGAGTTTCAGTCATGTTTGCCTCAGCATTTTTTTTTTCTATGGCCAATGACTAAGATGATCAAGCCTGGTACATGTAAAAATAGCAGTGTGTGGCAGCAGGACAAAATTAATTCAATAAATGTCAGTTAGATGTCTACTACACACCAGGTACTCCCTTCTGGAGTCACTAGAGGGATAAATTGCAACCTTTCCCCCAGTTAAAAAGACATCTCATAATAGACAACAGAGGTACCAAGAGCTTCATCCATGAGGAGAGCTAACTAATTCTGTCTGAGGAAACAGGACATAACTTCACCAGTATAGGACAATGCACTTGGACTTGGAGGCCCTAGGTGTTAAAAGCAGTTAATGCACTTAGCCGCTAACCAAAAGGTTGGAAGTTCAAATTCACTCAGAGATGTCTTGGGAGAAAGACTTGGCAATCCACTTCTGAAAAATCAGCCACTGAAAGCCCTATGGAGCACAGTTCTTCTCTGACACACACAGGGTCAGGTCTTTGTGAATCAGACATGACTCCATGGCCACTGGTTAAAGGTCTGAGTAGGGTTTTGACAGTCAAGGTAGCAAGGGGAGAGAACTTTATGGGGTAGGAACAGAATGTGAAAAAAAAAGAAGTATAAATAATCTGGGGATTATGAGAAATTGTGTGGTGCACAGAGGCTAAAGAGATAAAGGAGGCCAGATCGTAAGAAATTTTAAATGTCATGATACAGCTCAGACCAGCACTGACCAACAGAAATATATGGTTAAATTTTAATGGTTATAAATTATAAATTTTAATGGTTAACCATATTTTAATGACGTCTTATTTAATCCTACATATCTAAAATGTCATTTCAATATATGAAAAAACCTATTGCTCTCAAATCAGTTTCAACTCAGTGCCCCTATATGTGATCAATATAAAACTATTGAGATATTTTACATATTTTTTGTCTTTGAAATAGGACGTGAGTTTTTTATATACAAGAAGGAACAAAACAAAAAAACTTGTTGCATCAAATTGATTCCACATCATAGCAATACTATAGTACGGGGTAGAATTACTCCATAGGGTTCCCAAGGAGCACCTGGTACATTTGAACTGTCAGCCTTTTGGGTAGCAGCTGTAGCTCTTAACCACTTCGTGATCAGGGCTCTTTACAAGTACAGCACAGTCTAATTCAGACCTGCCACACTTCAAGTGCTCAAAAGCCACCTCTGTGACTAGTACTAGACAGCACAGGTTTAGACTTTATCCTCTAGGCAACCAGTTAGCAGCTGTCATTAAGCTGACTGAGAACTAGACCTGGGAGAGGGATTATAAGGCTGCTTCCACAGTTCAGGAAAACAATGAAAAGAGGCTCAGAACCAAGAGCTGGGGCAAGGTAGATCACAGGAGATAAGAGTTGAAGTCATTTCTAGACAGAATTCACCAGACTTTAAATAAGTGTATGTGAAGGATGAAGGAAAAGCAATCACAAAATGATCAAATATGTTTTTATGCCTAAATTTGTCCTTAGCGTGAAAAGTTACCGATTATGCATTTAATATAAGTTGTCATTGTTCCTTTCAAGCCTGGTTCCCTTTGCTTTGCACTAAAATGTTCTTTAACAAACACGTACTGAACACTTCCATGTGCTACAATGCCAGGGCACAGGGAAGCAAGGCTAAATGAGACACGATTCTTACTTTCTAGGAGCTCAGATATAGTGCAGGAGACATACCAACAAATTACAATAAAATGTAATTTTTATTGTATAATAAATAGAAATAAATAATAGAAAGACTGCAAGGAGGGCAACCAAGTGTTCCACAAAGTATACAAATGTTTCTTAAACCATTTTACATAATGTATTCAGTGTCATTTTTCAGATAGTAGGAAGTGGGTTTTGAGATAGTAGGGTACTCACTGACATTTAAAACGGACTTCCTTCTGTGTTGCATTTGGTTGCACTACATTAAGAAAATCCAGATACTCACAGGTAACTCCAGGCATCACTCACTATCTGAATCCCTGCTGTCTACACTCAGGAACTGAAGAGATTCAGACAAATTTAGAGAGAAATCTCTTGCTTCTCTCACTACTTACTATCTGAAACTCAGAAACTAAATTGACACAAGTAATTCTGCATCCTTTGCTAATGGAAGGTACTATGGGTACTCTCAGCATTTCAGTTCTGGGAATGAGTGGACTGGAACAGCAAAATATACTTGTATAGGAAATGTAGATGCTATTAAAAATGCATTTTCTAATCTCAGTGATCTTGGCTTGATATGCCTCAATTAAATTAACCCAAAAGCTTGGGAAAAAAAAGCAGTAGATTTTTTTTTTAACTTAAAATTTTAATCAGTGACAATAGTAAGACCATTACTTAATTTCCTTAAAAGTCATTCAAGGAGCACCCAAAATGCAGAGCAGGTATACACAATCCTATAACAGAATACCAGCTGCTAAATGATGTGTGCTGTGTTCCCTTATTATTGTATGACTGGCCATTAATCCATGTATAAGCCTATACCTCATTGAGGCTCCCAAGCCCTGTCTGGCATGCAACTGAGTGTGCTGTATGTATGCAGCAAGAGGAATTCACTCATTCAATTTATGAGTAGACCTGAATCTGAAAAGGACTGGTATAGAACTTCCTGGTTGATCATTCATTTGTAAGAAGTTGAAATGTATACATCAAAACAGAAGGGAAAAAAAGCCTTTATTTAAAGGTTAACTTGATAGGCCAATTGAATGCTTTGGTGGTCCCAGTGGGTTAACATTTGGTAAAAAATAGTCTAAATTATACTAAAAATGAAATGCAAATTAAATGCTTGCAGAGTATTTCCAGAGAATGTCTATAGATCAGAGTTTGAACACCACTGGCTTAAGGCTTGTGAGGATAAAAATGTAAATCAAAAAGCAATAATTTCATATATCTACTACTAAGGATCATCAAACCTTCTCCAGACTTTAAGACAGACACCATCCTCATTATTCTAAAAGCGTGAAGCGGAAAACAAAACAGCAGAAAGTCGCATAATATTCTCCAGCAAGGTGAAATTAAAAGTGCTAGAACCAAAATCTGGGATATATTACTCATTTCTCTATGTTGTCCATTCATTAACTTAATGGGATTTACTGAGTACCTACGATGCCCCAAGCACTATTGTAGAGACTTGGAATATATAGTGAGGAAAACAGACAAAATCCCCTACTTTTGTGGAGTTTTGCATCTAATAGAGATAGTGGGACAGACAGTAAAACACAAAGAAAAAGCCTAACAAATCAGTTATTTCTGTTATAAGTGCCATTAAGAAAAACATATTGACTATGGTGAGGGGATGAGAAATGGGGTATAGGAGGAAGGCTCCCATGTTCAGTCAGGTGAAGTCTCACTGAGAAGATGAAACTGGAAGGAGATGATGGGTAAAACAATAAAGATGTCAGTTAGTCAGTTAGAGCAGTGGTTCTCAAACTGAGACCACATGAGAACTTGCTACTGGCTCAGCAGCAGTGAGGTGGAACCCAGAAATGTGTTTTGTAACAAACTCTCCAGGTGACTCTGTTGTGCACTGAAGTTTGAGAACCACTGCCCAAGAGCAAAGTCTCTAAAACAGGAGCAAGCCTAGGGTGTTCTCAGCACATAGGGATGAGACCAGGTATCTGGAGGCGAGAGCTAGGAGGAAGTGCAGATGATAAAAAAAGAGGTCTAAGGCAGCCAGATCTTGAATAGCTTTAAGGCCACAGGGAGTCATTTACTTTGAGTGAAAAATGGGGAGCCACTGGAGAGTTTTAGACAGTAGAGCCCCACGACCTGAAGTATATTTTAAAAGGTTCTCTCTGGCTGCTGTGTTAAGTGAAAGCACTGCATTAGTTGCCTCAAGGGAAGATATCTTAACTTTCAATTCCACTTTGGGCCATGAAGTACTGCAAAATGTTTAACAAAAGACCCTGGGAGTAGGGGGGGTCTGATTTGTAGTGCTTGTTGATTTCCATGGAGTAAATATGCCCACTGTGGTAGATATCAAGCTGCCAACATAACTCTCTACACATTGAGTTGTAAAGACATACACCCAAACAACGAACAACACTGATTTTCGGTCCCAGTGTCACTGCTATCATGGAGAATATTTTCAAAATGATGAAGACAAAGGAGTACTATCTAGCCATCAAAAGAAATGGTACTGATAAATGCCACAACATGAACGAACCTTGAAAACATTATGCTAAGTCAAAGACGCCAGTCTCAAAAGACCACACAGTGTATGATTCCATTTATACAAAATACCCAGAACAGGCAAATCCAGAGACAGAACATAGATCGGTTGGTTGCCTAGGGCTGAGCGGCAGGTTGGAGGGATCTAGGGAGAGACTATTAAGGGTCATACAGCTCCTCATGGGCTGCATAGCTTTGTGAATATATTAAAAACCACTTAATTTTATAATTTAAATGGAGAAATTGAAAGTTATATGACTTCTATCTCAATAAAGCTATAATTGAAAAACAATGAGGATTTCTGTAAATCTGGCTGAAAATGTTTATGTGACGACATCAAAAGTCTTATATAAATGCTTCTCTATTGTTAAATAAAGAACCTAATTCCTTACATGTTAATATAAAGGCAATACATTAACTTCACTATAGCACCTAAAGAAAGCCTTATTAATATTAAATTCTGATTTGTTTCACTAAAAAAAATCTCTTGCAGGTTTTAGCTGGAGTTCCTCTGTTATAGTGTTTTTCTTCCTTCTGTAATTAATAGCTTGCACCCTCAGAGAGTACAAACTGACTGGAATTTGCCACGTGGAATATGTAAAGCTGTTACTCAAAGAGCTCGTATAAACCTTGAGCACGCCTTCAAGGAATGTGTGTGTTTTAGAAGAACAAAAGGCAGTATTTATCTGAAGATGAAGTAAGGTTTGGATACAGCATTGCTCTACTTGCTATGCCATTAAGAAATTCCTTAGCCCAATGCAAAGCCCTTATTTCTGTTCGTCAGGGTAGATGGCAGATTGTGAGTAATGTTTTTAAAAATACAACATCTTCTATCAAGAAAAAAGACACTCTATGAATGTCTTCAGATGGGAAGTGTTTGCCACTATCAGGAATTCGACCCACACGTCCCCAGCCTACATTTTCCCTCAGCATGTACCACCCACACTCAGACCCCAACCGCCCAGATCGACAAGTGTGTGCTAGCTCACACTCCCGTAAAACAATGGGGTCTTTCAAGGCCTTACCATCTTGTGAAGAAACAGACTGAAACGTCATGGGAAAAATTAGGAAATACTGGGGGAAAACAACTCACAAAATGAAGGGTGGAACGACTGGCTCACATGTTCTAATTCCTGAACAAAGAGAAACAACCGTGACAGCCCCCTGTTTGCTCTGACCCTTCCATTTCAAAGGAGAGGCATCCTACCCTCCTTTTCTTTTCTTGGAGGTTACAGCAGCAAGATGTAGGAAGGACATCAGAACGAAGAAATTTTAAACCTAAAGAACAGAGTTAATTTCAAAAGCTTTACCTGCAAGAAAAGTGTAATAACCATTCCAAACTATCAGCCTTGTTCAATGATCCAAAATATTAACACAATGATGGACCAACTGGACTTTAACTACCACATAAAGGGAAACAGAAATTCTTTCTAATATACCTTTTCCTTTTTAAGCTCTTCCAAAATATTCTTGCTATTAAATCTCACACAGCAGCTCATTCACCTAGCAATTCTTCCTCACTATTGGCCATACCCCACTTATACTTATTCAGCAGCCTAGCTGGCTGGCCTAGAGGCCTGCAACATTCCATTCTCCAGCTACCAGCCTTTACCAAGAGCTGTCCTACTTGCAAATTACTCATCTCCTCCTAGCCATCAAGCAGCATCTCTCTCACAATAAAAAAATCTCAACTTAAGATCCACTTACTGAAAAAAACACCTGTAGGCCAATCAAGGCCAGCTGCAAACTTGTCAACAAAATTACCCTTCCACTTTAGTATGCTTTTGCAATCTAACTGTACTTTCCAACTGAATATTTTATCGTAACTTATCCTTGAGGATAAAGTCTCCACAAATCCTTCATTACATGATCTCCAGCTTTCCATCATGTTGCCATCTATAAGATTTGATAAACTGGTAATCACTATAAAAGTGTTAGCTGTGACTCATGACAGTGAAGCTGACGGTCAGTCCTTTTGAGAAAAGAAGCAAGAGTAGTTTATCATTATAAAGCATTACGTGGAAGGAAAGAAACAACATTAAAACCATAAAATATTTTAAAAGGTAAAAAAACTTGAAATATGTGACAGAATGAAAATAAGTAAGAGTCAAATGAGACTCAGACCTTTATAAAGACATCTCACAGACAGGTCACAAGTATCCTTCCAAGAGCCACAGTATAAGAACAACTTCTGGGGGGAAAATCAACATTTGACAGCAAGGAGAAACTCTAAGTCAAGTAGTGAACTGAGCAGAATGAAATGCAAATTAATTATGCCAGATAAAAGGTGAAAGAGATTGCATCATATAAGTAGATTGCTTTGGGCAAAATAGACGTTTTTCACAATATTGAGTCTTTCTATCCATGAGCAGGGCAGATTACTCTCACTCCCTGACGTTAAAACCTATTACACTGCCACAGTAGTCAAAACAGCCTGGTACTGGTACAAAGAGAGACATATAGACCAATGGAACAAAGTAGAGACCCCAGAGATGCCAGCATCCTCCTACAAACAGCTGATATTTGACAAAGGTCCTTAGATTTTAAACTGGGGTAAAAACAGTCTCTTTAACAAATAGTGCTGGCATAATTGTATATCCATCTGCAAAAAATTGAAACAAGACCCATATCTCACACCTTATACAAAAATCAACTCAAATTGGATAAAAGACCTAAATATAAAAGCTAAAACGATAAAGCTCATCCAAGATAAAATAGGAATAACAATGGAAGTTTTAATACACAATATAGACTTCAAAATCCAACAAACAAAACACATTCATCAGAAGAGAAAATAGATAAATGCAAATTAATAAGAATCAAACACTTCTGCTCATCCAAAGACTTCATCAAAAGAATTAAAAGACCACCTACAGAATGGGAAAAAATATTTGGCAACTTTATGTCAGACCGACACCTGATCTCCATAATCTATAAGGTACTACAAAATATCAATAAGAAAAAGACAAATAATCCAATTAAGCAATGGGCAAAGGAGATGGACAGACACTTCTCTAAAGAGGAGGTCCAGGCAGCCAAAAAACACATGTGGACATGCTGACGATCATTAATTATTAAAGAAATTCAAATCAAAATGACAATGAGATACCACCTCATCCCAACAAGATTGGTCATGATACAAAAAATGCAAAATACTAAATGTTGGAGAGGCTACGGAGAGACTGGAACTCTCCTACACTGTTAGTGGGATTGCAGAATGGTGCAACCTCTTTGCAAAGCAATCTGGCGTTACCTTAAAATAATGGATATAGATATACCATTTGACGCAGCAATTCCTCTGCTTGGAAGATATCCTACAGAATCAAGGCCATTCACACCAACAGATACATGCACAAGAGTGTTTATCACAGCACCATCCATGGTAGCAAAAAGATGAATTGACCCAGATGCCCAACAACAGAGGGATGGATGGGTAAACTTTGGTATATGTACTCAATGGAGTACTATGCAATGATAAAGAACAATGATGGTAACAGGAAACATCTCTCAATTTGGTCTCAGCTGGAGGATATTATGTTGAGTGAAACTAGTCAGTGACAGAAGAACAGTTATTATATGAGATCCCTACAATAAAAACTTAAAAGTAGACTCATACATAACAGTAAAGACTCTGTGATGGCTACAAGGGTGGAGACGGTGGGAGGGCAGAAGGGCGAGGGGCGAGGGTTTAGATTAGATAGTGTTAGAAATTTGGTTGGGTGAAATTGAGGACAATACATGTTAGTAAGAAGATCAATATTAATGGGACTTCAACACAACTTGTGTACTCCTCCCATCTTCACCCAATATTGTAAGCACAGAGTATGCACACTTTTATTTTTTATTTAATAAAAAAAGGGGGGGGCCAAAACAGAGCTGGTGACGAGACACTGTCAGAAAACTGACTAGTTAGTTCTGTTGTCAGAGGCGATTCCATAGTCTTCTCAAGTTCTCCACACACCTATGAACATTCCAGACCAAGATTTTAAACCACAGATTCAAACTCCACTGCACATTAGAATTACCTAGAGAAGATTTTAAAATTTCAAATGCCCAGACAGATTATGCTGCATGCTAAAAAAGCAGAGTGTCTGTGATGGGTGCCAGGCATCAATAGTTTAAAGATCTCTTGGTGATTAAAATGTTCATCAAAGTTTGGGAACCACTGTCTTAGCCTCTTTTGGTAGAAAGTTTAACTCGATGAAGAAAGAGCAAAAAGAGCTATATAGTACAGTTGGTGACAGTGATGGTACAGGTTTAATACTTCAAAGTGGCAAATCACTGCTTTGATTTGAAAAAGAACTATATTCTCTGATACCCATAATATGGTATATTACACATAGTCTTTGAAGGGCTATAAAGAATTTACAGCTTTGAAATCTAGAGTAGGAAGAGGGAACTGGGCATGAAGTAGGTTCTAGCCCATGATAACAACAGTAGTAATTATAATGTTAATTCCCTGTGACGTCAAGGCACTCAGCTTGAGCACAAGCAGCTCTGTATGCAAGTCCTAGGTCAGTCATCTGCTGGCTGTGGGGCTACAATCAACTTGCCCAGCCACTTAGCCACCAGTGTTACGTTAAGAGGCTACTTCAGAGTGCAGGAGTGCAGGCTACGACCTTAGAGATTCTGACTGGTCTGGAGTGTGCTCCCTTCATCTGGTGTATTTTAAAAACTCCTCAACTTAATTATAAATGGAAAACCATAGGCAAAAAGTTTATGAGAAAGGTTCTGATGTCATACCACTTGTATCAAATCCCTGTTCCAGTAGTTACTAATTATAGCTCAGTTTCTCTTTTTTTATGAAAGTGGAGATACTTAGTAATATTTACTTTTGTTGGGTTTTGCTCCTACTTATTGATCTTTATTGGACATTGTTTTTTAGAACTAGATCACCAGATTCTTCTTCCCAGTCTGTCTCAGTCCGGAAACTCCACTGAAACCTGTCCACCACAGGTGATCCTTGGTATTTAAAATAGAAATGGCATTATCAGTGGCCAGCCACCATGTGTCTGTCAGTTAGTTGTACTGTGGTGGCTTGTGTGTATGCTGCTGTGACAGTGGATGCTTCGCCACCAGTGTTCCAAATACAAGCAAGGTCACTCTTGGTGAACAGGTTTGAGCAGAGCTTCCAGACTAAGACAGACTAGAAAGAAAGACTTAGCAATCTAAATTTACTTCTGAAAAAAATGGCCAGCAAAAACCTTGTGAATAGTGGTAGAACACTGTCTGCTATACTGGCAGAAAATGAGTCCCACAATATAACAGGGGAAAGAGCTGTCTCCTCAAAACAGAGTCAACCTTAATAATATGGATGGAGTCAAGCTTTTGGGACTTCCATTTGCTGATGTGGCATGATTCAAAATGAGAAAGAACAGCTGCAAACATCCATTATAACTGGAATGTGGAATGTATGAAGTACAAATCCAGGACAACTGGAAGTCATCAAAAATGAAACAGAACACATAAAGATTGATATCCTAGGCCTTAGTGAACTGAAATGGACTGCCATTGGCTATTCTGAATCAGACAAACACATGGTCTACTATGCCAGGAATGAGAATTTCAAGAGGAACAGTATTGCATTCACTGTTTAAAAAAAAAAAAAAAAATTCAAGATCTACCTTGCAGTAAAATACTGTCCGTGGCAGGATAATACCCATACACCTATGAGAAAAATCAATTAACATGACTATTCTTTAAATTTAAGCACTAACTACTAAGGTCAAAGATGAAGAAACTGAAGATCTTCACCAGCTTCTATAGTCTGAAATTGATAATGCATGAATTAAGACGTAGTAATAATTACTGGCAACAGAAATTTGAAAGTCCCAAATAAAGAAGGATTGGTAGTTAGAAAATATGTCTGTGATGACAGAAATGTCACTAGAGATTGCATGACAGAACTGTGAAATACAAATGACTTCTTCATTACAAATATGCTTTTTCAATAACATAAATGGCAACTGTACACATGGACCTAACCAGACAGAATATACAGTAATCAAACTGACTACATCGTGGAAAGAGATGATCAAACGCTCAATATCATGAGTCACAACAAGGCTAGGGGCCAATTGTGGACCAGACCATCAGCTGTTCATCTGCATACTGAAGCTGAAGAAAATTAGAACAAGTCCATCAGAGCCAAAGTACAACCTTGAATACACCCCACTTGGCTCTAGATATCATCTCAAAAATAGATTTTATGCATTCAACACTAATAACCAAAGATCAGATGAGTTGTGGGATGGCATCAAGGCCATCATACATGAAGAAAGTAAGAGGTTATTAAGAAGACAAATGTATAGCAATTTAGCAAGGCCACGATTTCTGGTATTGTGTGATGTCCTCTGTCATGGATCGAACTGTGTCCCTCCAAAAATATGGGTGGTCATGTGGCTGGGCCACGACTCCCAGTATCTTGTGACTGTCCTCCATTTTGTGGTTTTCCTATGCTGTATGTTAAAGGATTAGGGTGGGACTGTAAATCCCTTTACAAGATCACCTCCCTGCTCCTGTGTAAAGGGAGTTTCCCTGGAGCATGGCTTGCCCCACACTTAATCCTTTCAGCTGGCAAGAGATAAAAGAGAAGCAAGCAGAGAATGGCGAAGCTCATACCATCAAACAAGCAGCACCCAGGAGAAGAGCACATCCTTCAGACCTGAGGTTCCTGCGCCAAGACGCTCCCTGGACCAAGACTGATGCAATACTGGACCTTCCTCCAGAGGCGACAAGGGGAAAGCCTTCCCCTGGAGCAGACACCCTGAATATGGACTTGTAGCCTACTGGATTATGTAAGAATAAACCTTCCTTTGTTAAAGCCATCCATTCTGTGGTATTTCTGTTTCAGCACCCCTAGATGACTAAAACATCCTCCATGTTGTAAATCCTGTCTTTATAATGTTAATTAGGATGGCTGGGCAGCAGTTGTGTTGGTAGTGCAGGACTCACTGTGTAGAATTGTTTTGTGCCTTGAAGAAGTTTCTTGAGACATAGAGGAAAGACGCTAGCAGAAACATTTGGGGACCTCATGCCACCGAGAAGCTGTGCCAGAAGTTGAGTATGTCCTTTGGAAAGGTCCAAAATCCCTGTGCCTCAAAAATTTCCAGTCCAGGGTAAGACTGATGACCAAGACCTTCCTCCAGAGCCAGTAGAGAAAGCCTTCCCCTGGAGTTCACATCCTGAATTTTAACTTTTAGCCTATTGAACTACGACAAAATCAAGTTTTTTCTGTTAAAGCCATCTACTTGTGGCATTTCTGTTAAAGCAGCACTAGATGACTAAGATAGTAGAAAAGAAATAAAAGATCAAAATAGATGCCAGAAGAGATTCTGAAACTTGCTCTTAAATATCCAATAGTTAAAGCAAAAGGAGGAAATACATAGCTGAATGGAAGAACTGAAAGGATGCCTCAAGAAGACAAATGAAATATTATAATGAAATGTGCAAAGACATGAGATAGACAACCAAAAGAGAAGAACATTTCTTGAGCTACAAGAAATAAGGAGAAAATTCAAGCTTCACGTTGCAGTGTTAAAAGATTATATGGGGGAAGCATCAAAAAGAAGGTGGAAGGAGTACGAAGTACAAAGATTTACTGTCCCAAAAAGAAATGGTCCAAAATCAACCATTTCAGGATGTAACGTGTGATCACAAACTGATGGTATTGAAGGAAGGGGATCAAGCTTTACTGAAAGCATTTGGGAAAAACAAGGATACAGGAATTGATGGATGACAGATTGAGATGTTTCAACAAATGAGATGCAGCGCTGGAGGTGTTCACTCATCTCTGTTAAGGTATTTTGAAGACAGGTACCTGGCCAACTGACTAGATGGGATCCATATTTGTGCCCAATCCAAAGAAAGGTGATCCAACAAAATGTGGAAATTACAGAACAGTATCACCAATATCCTATATAAGCAAAATTTTGCTCAAGATCATTTAAAAGTAGTTGTTTCAGTGCATTGGCAGGTAACTACACCAGAATTCAAGCCAGATTCAAGAGGATGTGGAATAAGGATGTCATTGTTGATGTCAGATGTCAAATGGATTGTGGTTGTAGGCAAACAACACCAGAAAAATGTTGATGTGTGTTTTATTGACTTTGTGAAGACACATGTGGATCATAACAGACTATGGCTAGCACTGTGAAGAATGAGAATTCTAGAATGCTCAATTGTGCTCATGAAGAACCTGTACATAGACCAAGAGGCAGCAGTTCAAACAGAACAAAGGGCTACTATGTGGTTTAAAGTCAAGAAAGGTGTGTATCAGGGTTGTATGCTTTCACTACATTTATTAAATCTGTATGCTGACAAATAAGAAGCTGGACCGTATGAAGAAGAAAATGGCATCAGGACGTCGATTCGGATCCAACTCATGGTGACCCTAGGGGCCAGGGTAGAACTGATCCCCAGAGTATTCAAGGAGCGCCTGGTGGATTTGAACTGCCTACCTTGTAATTAGATATACAGACAGCACAATCATGCTTTGTGAAAATTAAGAGGACTTGAAGCACTTACTGGTGAAGATCAAAGACCACAGGTTTCAGTGTGGATTATACGTCAACATAAAACAAAAGTCCTCACAACTGGACCAATAAGTAAATCATGAAAAATGGAGAAAAGACTGATGTTGTAAAGGATTTCACTTTACTTGGATCCACAATCAATGTGGAAGCAGTAGTCAAGAAATCAAAAGATGCACTGCATTGGGAGAATCTGCTGCAAGATCTCTTCAAAATGTTAAAAAGTAAAGATGTTACTTTAAGGACTAATGTGCACCTAACCCAAGTCATGGTGTTTATAATTGTCGCATACATATGTGAAAGCTGGACAATGAATAAGGAAGATAGAAAAAAGAATTGATGCTTTTGAATTATGATCCTGGTGAAGAACATTTAATATATAACATACTGCCAGAAGAATGAACAAATCTGTTTTGGAAGAGGTACAGCTGTAATGTTCATTAGAAACAAGGATGGTGAGAACTTCATCTCATATACTTTGGACATGTTATCAGGAGAGACCAGTCCCTGGAAAACATCATGCATGGTAAAGTAGAGGATCAGCAAAAAGACCCTAACAACATGGATGGACACAGTGGGTGCAACAGTGGACTCAAACATAACAATGAACAAAGCAGCGTTTCCTTCTGCTTTACATACAGCTGCTATTAGTAGGAAACAACTCGATGGAATCTAATAATAACAAAGCTTCTATCATCTCAGAGCAACACACAAGCTACCACAGTACCACAAACTGACGAGTAATATGCAACAAGGATGCACTCTTTCATCAAACTTTATCTGTACGCTGAGCAAATAATCTGAAAAACCAAACTGTCTGAACAAGAATGTGGCTTCAGGATTGGAGGAAGACTCATTAATAACCTGTCTTATGGGCATGACACAACCTTGCTTACTGAAAGCAAAGAAAACTTGAAGCACTGACTGATGAATGTCAAAGATTACAGCCTTCAGAATGGATTACATGTTAACATAAAGGAAAAAATCATCAAAACTGGACCAATAAACAACATTATGAAAATACTGAAGTTGTAAAGAGTTTCATTTTACTTACAGCCACAAGCGTTGTTTATGGAAGCAGCTGTCAAGAAAACAATCATCTTACAGCATTGAGCAAATTAGCTACAAGTGACCTCTTTAAAGTGTTAAAAAGCAAAGATGTCATTCTGAGGAGCAAGGGGAGCCTGACCTAAGCTACGGTATTTTCAATTGCTCCATGTGCATACAAAAGCTAGACAATGAATGAAGAAGACGGAAGAAGAATTAATGTCTTTGAGTCATGGTTTTGGTGAAGAACACTGAATATGCCACAGATTGCCAGAAGAATGCACAGATTCATCTTGGAAGAAGTACAACCAGAATGCTTCTCAGAAGTGAGGATGGTGAGACTTTGTGTTTACACACGGGGACATGTTATTATGAAGAACCAGTCCATGGAGAAGAACATCATGCTTGGCGAAACAGTGAGTCAGTCAAAAAGAGGAAGACCCTCATTGAGATGGACTGACACAGTGGCTACAACAATGGGCTCAAACATAGCAATGACTGTGAGGATGGCACAGGATTGTGCCGTTGTTTCATTCTGTTGTATATATGAGTAGGGTGGTGACCCATGAGTAAGAACTAACTCAACAGCACCTAACAACAATAACAACTTTTGTTGTTAGGGCTAAGTTAATTTACTTATTTGCCTCATTGGATTATTTTGAGGACTTACTATCTAATACTTGGAGCACAGTCAATAGTCAATTAACTAATTTTCTATATTTAATATTCAAATGTTTGCTCTAAGGACTAAAGGACAGAGGGTACATTGGTCTCTATCCACATGGAAAATGGTCAGTAAATATTAGGTAAGTTGATGACTGTGGTAGTGGTTGTGGGAGCACTTAATGAAACTGGCTATATTTTGACTGGGGTTTCACCCTTTCCTTATTGTATGGCAGTCTTTGCTTCAGATAAACCACAACTACAGAACCTAAAATTTTGGGATCTGGGAGGAATCTTTTTGCTCTGTCCTTTCATTGGAAACCCTGGCAGTGCAGTGATTAAGTGCTGTGGCTGCTAATCAGAAGGTTGGCAGTTCAGATCCACCAGTTACTCATTGGAAATGCTGTGTGGCAGTTCTACTCTGTCTATCGGGTCACTATGAGTTGGAAACAACTTGAGGCCATGGGTTTGGTTTTGGTTGTTTTTTAATTATTACAATAACCTACTAACCATGAAGGGGCAGGTGTACTGTAAAGTAATAATGAAAATATGGGTTTCTGGAAAAGAAGAGAATTACAGAGCCCTGGCCCTGCTCCACATCATGATAAACAGCACAACCTGACAGCTAGAGGAAGCTCAACTGCCTCATTTCCTACGAGGATCCCAGAGTTGATATATATCTTGTCCAAGATCACACTGCTATTTGCAGAACTAGGATCAGACTTAGTAAGCTTTTTAGTTTGCAGGTTGCATCCATCTATCGGCCCAGGTAAGAAGCATGTTTGAGACATATATTATCATATGGGAAATTCCAAGGTAATGTGATAGGTGAAGAATGTGGTACTCCACTCTCCAACCCTTTCCTTCCTAATTCTGTCGAGTTCCCTTCCCTGATCCAAATTCCACATCATGCAGGCCATTTCCAGTGAAGATAGAGGACACAGAGCACTAAAAATCAGCTGTGATTTGCTTTGCTGACAAATTCCCTTGTTAAGGATGTTCAGTTTCAATTTTATAATGTATTACAAGTACAAAGAGGATTTACTTTACCAAATTGTCATTTACATATTATTATTCATGGATGCACATATTTTAAGGATACTTGTGTATGTTTTATCCATTCACCAGGGACAGGAAATCCTCTTTCAGGTCCTGAGTCTCATACCACTCCATGCAAGTATTCTCTCTGCAAATGTGACCTTGTGTGGGCTCTTCAGTATTTAAATATATCTTCAGTGTCATTTCTACCTGACCTTACAATGTGAACAAACTGCAAACTCAAATACCATTTTGTAGAGATACAGTAATATTTACATTGTCTTACCAGCTACTCCCACCCAATTCCAATCCAAGAGCCCTGAGGCAGAACTAATCTGAAAGATTATAAAGTGACATCCTGATGAGTTGTTATGGCAACTCCTAGATGTCAGATATCCCATGTCCCAGGCCTGTAAATTACCATTTTTAGTCTACTGATATCCTACTATTCCATGTATAACAACCAACTACTTGATATCTGAGCTGCCAAATACAATAAGAGACTCCACTTGCCATTATAGCCAATAATAAAAGATTTCTAGTTGCTTCTGTTTTCAAGGACACAGCAAATCACTTGTGCATTCTAAATCCAATGGGCTGGTCCTCAAAGAAAGGATATGTAGGCAGAGTTCTTCCATTTCTATTTAATTAACCAATATTTAAGAGCCTTAGTGATGAAAGGAACCCCAGTGAAAGCTAGGCTTTCCTATTTTCTGAAAGACAGGAAATGTGCTGATCTTCAAACTTTCAATATATACAACATATCTGATCCAAAAAAGGAAAAAAAAAAAAATAAAACTTGCCTGTGATCCAGGCCTTTAAGGGCACAAATACATAACAAAAGCACCTTTCAAAGACTATCAATTCTTTATAACTGGAGGGAAGAGAGATAAGTATAACTGAAATCCAGGTAATCAAAACACCTAATTTTAATCAGCAGTTCAGCAGTTCCTACCCTTCTCCCAGTCTGTATCAACTCACCAGGTGAAGCTTATATCTTGGGTATAGTGGTATCAAACCTACTTCTGCTAGCGTAGCTCCCTTTCTGCTTAAACTGAGGCCCACATAGGGATGGTCTGTGCCTTGAGACAGCCAAGAACACTATTATAAGTAGGCTGATGAAGAGAGATCCTTACTCAAATTCTCATTCGCTAAAAAGTATTAAAACCATCTCTGTAAATAGCAAACGTGACTGCTCAAGTGTGTGTTTATTTTTATTTACCCTGCTTATCATTTAGCAGAGCTAATAAAAAAGAAATGTCCAGGTGATGAACAATGGCTCTATAAGGAAGAGAAATGAAGAAAGACAACACACAAACAAGATTAGCAGCCCAGAAATAATCCAGACATAGTCATATGCTAGATCATACCATACCTACATATGTATACCTCAGGCACACACACACACACATCTATGCATATGTATCTTAAAATTCAGTGGAGTACAGAGAAGTGTGCAGAACAGCTGCATACCAACAACTTTAAACCAGCATTAATACACACTTGTGTAGCACTGCCCACTGTTTTTCTGCTAAATTTTTAAGAGACTTTCTCTACCTTTGGGTTTTGAAATCATCTTCCATGACACTTCTCTTTCCTTCCTTACAACAGCTGTCAGAAACCTGAAACCATATTTAGGGACATTTCTAACAAGTCTATAAATGATCTTGACATACTTTATTGAGTCCTAGCCACATATATCTTACCTTTTGTTATCTGCTTTATTAGTGTGTATCTTTAAACCAAATTAAATCTTTTTTTTATAATAATGTGGGATATTCATAAATAAATAGCCCTCATTAAGTCTTAAATATTTATTATAGATATTTCTGGTGGTGTCACTACTCTTAATGGTAACATTAACAGCCTGGCCATTAACCAAAATGTCAGCAATTCGAATCTACAAGCCACTCCTTGAAAATCCTACAGGACAGCTTAATCCTGTCTCATAGGGTTACTGTGAGTCAGGATCAACTCGATGGCAATAGGCTTTGTTTTGCTTTTCCCTTTCAGAACATCTCTTTTTGATACATAAGATGGGATATTTCAGGCTTACACAAAAATCTGCTTCAGTTCACAGAGAAGCTCAAATAACATCAATTTCTCATACTTATATTAATCATAATTTGAATTTACAAGGTAAAATACAGAATAGAGCATTCTAGGAAGCTGAGATCATGATGAGGTGAGAAACTGTATTTTCACTCCTTTGGTCTGGACCAGCACCCAGAAAAGGCATTAATTTTATGTGGTAAAGTACTTATTGGAGCATCACCTGATCCTTCCCTCCATGTGAGAACATCACTAAGACAGATCTGCACCAAAGCCTTCTCTGGGAACAAGTCTCCAGCCTGCTTGGATGGATCTTGTCTGCTTCCATCTGCTTGAGCACACAGGCTGCCAGCCAATAAAATTTACTTGACTATTTACAGTGCTGGCTTCGGTGCTGGCTTAGAATTAGAAAGATCTAGGTTTGAATTTTATATTTTCTACTGGTTCTGTGGAGGACATTTGTGGCTCAGTGACAGAATTCTTACCTTCCATGTGGGAGACCAGAGTTCAATTCCTGGTCAATGCACTTTATGCACAGCTACCATCTGTCTGTCAGTGGTGGTTTGTATATTGCTATATACGCTGAACATGTTTCAGCACAGCTTCAGACTAAGATGGACTACAAGGACAGGACTGGCTATGTACTTCCAAAACTCATCCAATGAAAACCCTACAGACACGGTCATGGAGATAAAAAGGACCGGGCAGCATTTTGTTCTGTTATGTATGGGGTTGCCACGAGTCAGGGGCCAACTTGACAACAGCTAACAACATCTGGCTGTGTGATCCTGGACAAGGTATTAAACTCTGAGTCTCAGTTGCCTCACTTGAAACCTGGTGATAATAAAGAAAATCCTCTTTGAATTTATGTGAGGGTTAAATTACTTACCATACAGGGTCATCAGCAAGTGCCTGGCACAGTAAGCACTCAATAAATGTTAGCTGTAATTAATACTACAATCACTCTTAAAGAATCGTCAGTGGGCAGTGTAATCTCATGCTCTTTACAACCTTCTACTCAAATGTTCTTGCTGTTGTTAGGTGCTGTCTAGTCAGTTCTGACTCACAGCAACCCTATGTACAACAGAGCAAATCACTGCCTGGTCTTAAGCGATGTCCACCATCATTTCTACGCTTCAACCCATTGCTGCAACCACTGTATTGATCCATCTTGTCGAGGGTCTTCCTCTTTTTCGCTGACCCTCCACTTTACCAACCACGATGTCCGTCTCCAGGGACTGATCCTTCCTCACAACATGTCCAAAGTATGTAAGATGCAGTCTTGCCATCTTTGCTTCCAAGGAGCACTCTGGTTGTACATCTTCCAGAATAGATCTGCTTGTTCTTTCGGCATTCCATAATGCATTCAACATTCTTCTCCAACACCAGAATTCTAAATGCATCAATTCTTCTGTCTTTTTTGTTCACTGTCTAACTTTCACACGTGCGTGATGTGACTGAAAATACCACAGCTTGGTTCAGGCACACTTTAGTCTTCATGGTGACATCTTTACTTTGCAATACTTGAAAGAGATTCTTCACAGCAGATTTTCCCAATGCAATGCATCTTTTGATTTCTTATTTTTTTAATTAATTTATTTCTTTATTATGACTGAGTGAAAATATATATTCCCATACAAATTTGTATGCCCATTTATGTGCAGCTTCCACTGTTCTCCCTGCCTGGCGACAGCATACTATTCCTCTCTGCTCCATATATGTCTCATCCTCCCCCAAAGTCTCCTTTCCCCTCCTCTCTACCCACTCCCCTTACTCCAGTCAGAGGTCAGCAGGATGATATCCTATAGATGCATAGAACCATAAAGTGCACCCAATATATAGTCAGTCTGCATCACCTTGCTGTCTGAAGAGTGGACCTTCATTAAGATTTATGGGCATGGGCAGCATCAGGGCCAGGGGCCGTGCTACCAGAAGAACCCCTGAGCCACTGGACCATCAATTGCAGTCTTTTAGTGTAGACCTCAGGGTGTACCCCTTTTTATTCTTGTGTTGCCAGTGAGACTCAACTTTGTGAGCTCTATCGTGGCTATCACTGGTGGTGGCTCGGCACCATCTGGTTCTACCAGTCCCTAATCGATGTAGGCACCCGCTCACATGGGTCTCTCTGTCTTCTGGGTTGTCATTTTGGTCCTCGGTGAGCATCTGCACCTGCTGAGTTGGGACCATTTGCTGTGCCCTCAGATGGCAGCTTGGCAGCTTCTAAGACTCCAGACGCCACTCACCAATGTGGGGTGCAGAGAGTCCTCTTAGCAAAACGCTAGTTGTGCCAACTGGCCTAGATTTCACCTAAAAGCATGGCCCCCTGCCCCCTGCCCCAGCTACTCTGTCCTTGCATTATTGGGTTAAGATGGGAGGAGTACTCAAGTAATGTTGAAGCCCACTTAATGTTGCTCTTGTTTCTAATGTGTGCTGTCACCTATTTCACCCAACCAAATTTCTACTGTCTAATCTAAACCTTCCCCCCCTCATCCTCCCATCCTCCCCTGCCTTGCAGCAGTCAGAGTCTTTCCTTCTATGCATAAGTCTGTTTTTGAGTTCTTATCGTAGGCATCTCATACAATATTTGTCCTTTTGTCTCTGACTGCTTTCACTCAACATAAGGTCTTCCAGTTGAAACCAGGTTAGGAGATGTTTCCTGGAATCACCATTGTTCTTTATCATTGCATAGTGCTCCATTGAGTATATATACCATAGTTTACCTATTCATTCCTCTGTTATTGGGCATCTGGGTTGATTCCATCTTTTTGCTATCATGACCTGTGCTGTGATAAACATTCTTGTGCATGTATCTGTTGGTGTGAATGGTCTTCATTCAGTAGGATATATTCCAAGTAGTGGAATTACTGGGTCAAATGGTATATCTGTATCCATTTTTTTAAGGAAGTGCCAGATTGCTTTCCAAAGAGGTCAGACAATTTTGCAACTCCACCAACAATGTAGGAGAGTTCCGCTTTCTCCACAACCTCTCCAGCATTTGTTGTTTTGTGTTTTTTGGATCATGGCCAACCTTGTTGAGGTGAGATGGTATCTCATTGTTGTTTTGATTTGAATTTCTTTAATAACTAAAGATCGTGAACATGTCCTCATGTGGTTTTTGGCTGCCTGGATCTCCTCTTTAGAGAAATGTCTGTCCATCTCCTTTGCCTGTCGCTTAATTAGATGATTTATCTTCTTCTTATTGATGTTTTGTACTACCTTATAGATTATGGAGATCAGGCGTCGGTCTGACATAGAGTTGCCAAATATTTTTTCCCATTTTGTAGGTGGCCTTTTAACTCTTGTGACAAAGTCTTTGGATGAGCAAAAGCGTTTGATTCTTAATACTTCCCATTTATCTATTTTCTTTTCTGCTGATTGTGGTTTGTTTGACAGACTTTGAAGTCTGTCTACGTTTTGTATTAAAACTTCCATTGTTCTTCCTACTTTTTCTTGGATGAGCTTTATCGTTTTAGATTTGATATTTAGGTCTTTTATCCAATTTGAGTTGGTTTTTGTATAAGATGTAAGATATGGACCTTGTTTCAATTTATTGCAGATGGATATCCAATTATGCCGCACCATTTGTGGAAGAGATTGTTTTTACCCCAGTTTAATGTCTTAGGGCCTTTGTCGAATATCAGCTGTTCATAGACAGATGGTGTCATCTCTGGGGTCTCGACTCTGTTCCACTGATCAATCTGTCTGTTCTTGTACCAGTATCAGGCTGTTTTGACCACTGTGGCAGTGTAATAGGCTCTGAAGTCGGGTAATGAGAGGCCACCCAGTGTGTTCTTCTTGAGCAGTGCTTTACTTATGCGGGGTTTCTTCCCTTTCAAAACAAAATTGGTGATTTACTTCTCCATCTCATTAAAAAAATGATGCTGGAACTTGTATTGGGACTGCATTATATAAGTAGATTGCTTTGGGTAAAACAGACATTTTCACAATGTTAAGTCTTCCTATCCATGAGCAGGGTAGGTTTCTCCATTTATCTAAGTCTCTGTTAGTTCCTTATAGTAAGGGCTTGTAGTTCTCTTTGTAAAGGTCTGTTATTTCTCTGGTTAGATTAATCCCTAGGTATTTTATGTTCTTAGGGGCTATAGTAAATGGTATTGATTTGATGATTTCTTCATTAGCAGTCTCACTGTCTGTATAAAGGAATCCTACTGACTTACTTATGTCTTATATCTTGTACCCTGAGACTTTGCTGAAGTCTTCTATCAGTTTGAGTACTTTATTTACAGATTCCTTGGGATTCTCTGCATATACAATCATATCATCAGCAAACAGGGAGATTTTGACTTCTTTGTTGATGCAGATGCCCTTTATTTCTTGGTCTTGTCTAATTGCTCTGGCTAGAACTTGTAGTACTATGTTGAATAGAAGAGGTGAGAGTAGGCAACCTTGTCTAGTTCCTGTTCTCAAGAGAAACACCTTCTCTCTCTCTCCATTCAAGATGATGTAGGCAGTTTTGAATAAATGGCCCTTATTGCATTAAGGAATTTGCCATCTATTCCTACTTTGCCAGGAATTTTTAGCATGAATGGGTGTTGGACTTTATCAAATGCCTTTTCTGCATCAATGGACAAAATCAGGTTATTCTTGTCTTTTGTGAGATTTATGTGGTTAGTCACATTAGTTGTTTTTCTGATGTTGAACCAGCCTTGCATCCCTGGTATGATTCCAACTTGGTCATGATGGATTATTTTTTTTAATATGTTGTTGTATTCTATTGGCAAGAATTTTGTTGAAGATTTTTGCATCTAGATTCATCAGTGATATTGGTCTGTAGTTCTACTTTTTTGTTGGGTCTTTCCCTGGCTTTGGAATCAGGGTTATGCTGGCTTCATAGAATGAGTTTGGGAGTACTCCATCCCTTTCTATACTGTGAAATAGTCTCAGTAATTGGAGATAACTCTTCTCTAAAAGCTTGGTAGAATTCTGCAGTGAAGCCATCTGGATCCGGGCTTTTTTGGGTTGGCAGTGTTTTGATGGCTTTTTCAATCTCTTCCTTTGTGATGGGTTTATTAAGTTGTTCTGCTTCACCTTGGGTAGATGATATGAATCAAGGAATTTGTCCATTTCCTCTAGGTTTTCAAATTTGTTAGAGTACAGTCTGTCATAGTATTCTGTTATGATATTTTTGATTTCTGTTGAATCTGTTGTGACCACTCCCCTCTCATTTCTAATGTGGGTTATTTGTTTCCTTTCCTGTATTTCTTTAGTAAGTTTAGCCAGTGGTTTGTCAATTTTGTTGATCTTTTCAAAATATCAGCTTTTGGGCTTTTCAATTTTTTCAATTGTTTTTCTGTTCTCTACTCATTTAGTTCTGCTCTAATCTTTATGATCTGATTTCTTCTGTTGCCTTAGGGGTTCCTCTGTTCTCTCTCTACTTGTTCAAGCTGCAGGGTTAGTTTCCGTGATTTGGTTTCTTTCTTCCTTCCAGATGTGTGCATTTATGGAAATAAACAGACCTCTGCGCACTGTTTTGGCCGCATACCATAGGTTCTGCTAGGAAGTGTTTTCATTCTCATTGGAATCCATGAATTTCTTTATTTAATCCTTGATTTCTTCTATAACCCATGGTTTTTTGAGCAAGATGTTGTTCAGTTTCCATGAGTTCCACTTTCTATCTATGTTTTTTCTGCTATTGATTTCAACTTTTATGGCTTTATGATCTGAGAAGATGCTATGCAGTACTTCAATGGTATGGATTTTGTTGAGCATTGCATTATGTCCTAACACATGGTCAATTCTGTAGAACGTTCCATGTGCACTGGAGAAGAAGGTGTAGTTGTCTGCTGATGGGTAGAAAGTTCTGTATATATCGATGAGTTTAGTTGGTTAATTTTGTCAATGAGGTCTTCTGTATCTTTACTGAGCTTTCTTCTAGATCATATGTCCAGCATTGAGGGTCGAGTGTTAAAGTCTCCCATTATTATTGTGGAGTGATCTAACTCTTTTTTGAGTGTAGTCAGTGTTGCTTTGATGTATTTAGGCGCTCTGATACTGGGTGCATAAATATTTAATATAGTTAAGTCTTACTTGTGTACTGAACCTTTCAGCAATAGTGTCCATCTTTGTCCACAATGGTGGACTTGACATTAAAATTGATTTTGTGAGATCAGAATTGCCACACCTGCTCTTCTTTGTTCATTGTTAGCTTGATATATATTCTTCCATACTTTAATTTTCAGTTTGTTCCTATCTTTAAGTCTCAAGTGAGTTTCTTGTAGACAACATATAAACGGGTCATGTCTTTTGATCCAAGATGTCACTCGATGTCTCTTTACTGCAGCATTCAGTCCATGAACATTCAATGTAATTATTGAGGCATGTGTTTACTGTTGCCATTGTGATATGTTTATTTTTGTGTTGATGTTTTCTCTACTGTTCTTATTAGTCTGTTCCGGGACATTCTTTTTTGTGAGTTGATTTTTCACCTTTTACAGAGCTGGTTTTGTAGTTGTTCCGGCTCCTGTGTTACATTTCTTGAAATGGTATGATACATCTTTGTTGGGCTTTACAGCTGCCCCTAAGATCCCCCTTAATGAACTATATATAAACCCAATTTTAATTACTACCAGTCTTGTCGACTTCCTCTCCAGACTATAATGACTGTAGTACAACCCTCTTTTTAATACGATGGCACCATAGTTTTCATGATGATCACTGGATTATTTCTTTCAGTATTAAAGCCGTGATTGAGTTTGGAGCCTTCCCTAACTGAGTAGAATTCTGGATGATGTGTCATTCTAAAGTAAAAAGTTAGTGGTTTTGTTCTTCTAAGCCAAAGCCAAGAACTTCTTTCAGTATTTCTTGTAGTTTTGGTTTGGTTTTTACAAAGTCTCTGAGTTTCTGTTTATCTCAGAATGTCTTTATTTCATTTTCATATTTGAAAGATAGTTTTGCAGGATATATAATTCTTGGTTGGAAGTTCTACTCCTTCAAAGCTTTGAATGTGTCATGCCACTGTCTCCGTGCCAGCATGGTTTCTGCTGAGAAATCTGAAGAGAGCCTACAAGGTTTCCCTCTGAATGTTAGCTTTGATTTGAGTCTTGCTGCCTTTAAGAGTTGCTGCTTATGTTTCGTTTTGTTAAGCTTGATAATAACATGCCTTGGAGTCTTTCTTTTGAGATCTATATTGGATGGCATACAATATGCATCTGGGATATCTATATTCTCTTCCTTCATGATTTCTGGGAAGTTTTCTGTCAGCAGCTCAGCAATGATATTCTCTGTGTTCTCAGGTGTCTCATCCTGTTCAGGGACTCCAATTAATCGAAGGTTGTTTCTCTTAATAGAGTCCCACATGCTTCTTAATGCGTCTTCATTTTTCTTGTTTCTTTTTTCTGATTTGTCCTCATAGATGCTGGTGTCAGTAGCTCTGTCTTCCAAGTCAGACATTCTTTTTTCCATTTGTTCCATTCTGTTTTCTTGGCTCTGAATGGAAGTTTCTATATCTTTGATTTTCTTCTTGATCTGTTGGATTTCAGAGTACTGGTGTTGCATCAGATTGAACAGCTTGCTTCATTTTTCATTTTGTTGTGCTGCATTTTGTATAAGGTATAGGAGGGCTCTGTATATAATCCTTTTGTATTCATCTTCCGATGATTTCAGAAAAGTTTCTTTATCTGGAAAACTCCTTGGCTGTTTTGTTTGGGAGCCTTCTGAAGCCATGGGTGATTTCTTGTTTGCCACAAGTGTCTGTTGCTTTTCGTGTTCCATGTGAGTAAGTAGAGGCTGGGAAAGACACTGTGAGGATGGATTGCAGATGCTTCTCTAGGCTGTCTTAAAATGTAAAACAAAAGGTATCTGACCACTTCCCAAGATAGTCAGGTTTTCAGGTGTAGAGGTCCCTCATCCCAGGGGGTAAGGTAAGCAATATTAAACCCCAGATGATATGAACTAGTTCAAAATACAGCAATGTTACTGCCCTGTTGGCCTCTGCCGACAGGGCCCAGCCTTAGGCAGTACTGTGTAAACTACTGCTTTTCTGGTAGAAAAGCACTCTCCTGTGGGCAAGCTCTGGCTCCTAAGCTAAGAATTAGATTCAGTTGGGGCCAACATATCTAAAATGGCACCCTCCACACAATCGACAGTTAGAGAGGCTAAAGGTGCCAAGACATAGTAAGTCCTCAGCCTCTGTTGCCAGGCCCCTAGTATAGGCGACACTGTGCAAACTACTGCTTTTCTGTTGGAGAAGCGCTGTCCTGTTTGCAGGCACTGGCTCCCAGGCTAAGAATTAGGTCTCACTAAAATCTCTGTATCCAACATGGCATCCAGCACGTAGGCCCTGTGGTTCTGTATAAACCACGCTGTGGCAGAGATAAAAGAGAGGCCCAAATTGGCTACGTATACAGAGTCCTAAGCTAGGCTCTCAAAATATGGCAATTTCCGCTGCCTATCCCACCAGCAGTGTGTCTGAGACTAGCTGCTAGGCAAGACCCAGCTCTGCCTGCCAGCCAAGACAGAGAAAAAAAGTCACAGTGGTGTGTTACCTTCAGTCTGAGAGAGTCAGGGCTAGCTAGGAGCAGGAGTCAGCGAAAGAGAGCTGGTTTTTTGTCTAGTGGTATGAAGTCCACATTAACAACCCTGTGTCATGTCCTGGGGCTCACCAGGTGACCATAAGGCTCCATTTGATTATCAGTTCCAGTCTTTGTTTCCAGAGGGATATAAGGAGACATGTGCTTAGTCTGCCATCTTGACTGTGCCTCCCCCTTTCGATTTCTTGACTGCTGCTTTCATGGGCATTGATTGTGGACCTAAGTAAAATGAAATCCTTGACAACCTTGATCCTTTCTCCATTTATGATGATGTTGCTTACTGGTTCAGTTGTGAGCATTTTTGTTTTCTTGATTTTGAGGTGCAGTCCACATTGAAGGCTGTGGTCCTTGATCTTCATCAGTAAATGTTTCACAGCTCCTTCACTTCCAGCAAGTAAGGTGGTTTCGTCTACGTAATGCAGGTTGTTAATGAGTCATTCTCCAATCCTGATGCCTCATTCTTCTTTGTATAATCTATTGTCTTGGATTACTTGCTTGGCATACAGATTGAAAAGGTATGGTGAAAAGATACAACCCTGACGGACACCTTTCCTGACTTTAATCCATGCAGTGTCCCCTTGTTCCATTTACATGTGTGCCTCTTGATCCATACACAGATTCCTTAAGAGAACAATTAAGTGTTCTGGAATTCCCATTCTCCACAATGTTAGTCATAATTTATTATGACCCACACACTTGAATGCCTTTGCATAGTCAATGAAACACAGGTAAACATCTTTCTGGTATTCTCTGCTTTCAGCCAAGTTCCATCTGACATCAGCAGTGATACCCCTGGTTCCATGTTCTCTTCTGAATCCAGCTTGAACTTCTGGCAGTTCCTTGGCAATATATTGTCACAGTCACTTTTGAATGATCTTGAGCAAAATTTTATCTGCTTGTGATAGCAATGATATTGTCCAGTAATCTTGCATTTGGTTGGATCACCTTTCTTTGGAATGGGCATTAATACGGATCTCTTCCCATCAGTTGGCCAGGTAGCTGTCCTCCAAATTTCTTGGCATAGATGACTGAGCACTTCCAATGCTGTATCTGTTTGTGGAAATACCTCAACTGATATTCTACCTATTCCTGAAGCCTTGTTTTTCGCCAAATGTCTTCAGTTCAGCTTTGACTACTTCCTTCATTACCATCAGCTCCTGATCATATGCTGTCTCTTCACATGGTGGAATACCAACCAGTTCTTTCTTGTATGACTCTTTGTATTCCTTCCATATTTTTTTGATGCTTCCTGAGTTTTTTTAAAATATATATTTTTACTATTGAATCATTCACTATTGCAACTCGAGGTTTGAATTTTTTCTGCAGTTCTTTCAGTTTGAGAAATGTAGAATGTGTCCCTCCCTTCTGGTTTTCCATTTTCAGCTCTTTACATGTCATTATAATACTTTATTTTGCCTTTTCAAGCGGCTCTTTGAAATCTTCTGTTTAGGTCTTTTACTTGGTCATTCCTTCCTTTTGACTCAGCTGCTGGATGTTTGACAGCCAGTTTCAGAGTTTCTTCGTACATCCTATTTGGTCTTTTCTTTCTTTCCTGTCTTTTTAATGATCTCTTGCTTTCTTCATGGATGATGTCTTTGATATCACTCCACAATTCATCTGATCTTTGGTCAAATCTGTTCTCTAGATGGTCTTTAAACTCACTATATTAATGTAAAAGCCTTCCCAATCTCATTTCAATTCCACGTGATCAGAGAGGGTACCAGTTACAGCCCTGTGGACCAGGCACAAGATACCAAACCTAGCAGAACAAGTAAGAGTCCTCAACTCTTTCATCTACAATTATACTTCATTTCACATACCCATTACCACCACCAGCTGCCATCACATTGACTCCAACTCATGATGATCCCAGGTGTGTCAGAGTGGAACTGTGCTCCAAAGAGTTTTCAATGGCTATGACCTTTTCGAAGTACATTAACAGGCTGTTCTTTGAAGATGCCTCTGGGTGAATTTAAACCTCCAACCCTTTAGTTATCAGCCAACATATTATGTATGTGTAAAGGTCAGTATTTACCTTTTCAGGGACTAAATATTTTACGAATCGGACTTAGAGCTTTCCTCTAAACCTGAAGAGTCTATATTCTTTGGGTTCTCACTGGCAAGCAAGGAATGAGAATACTCCCCTGCTCCTTATCACCACCTTCATCAATGGTGCTGATACCCACACAGGGTCTTCTGGCTGTGCAAATACAGGAGCCAGTGATGTAGTTAGTTTCCTGGAAATACAGGCAGCAATTTCCTGTGGCTGCCTCTGTGCTTGATGTAGAGATGAGCACATGTCAAAACTAAACACATCAAGGATCGGGGGCACAGTCCATGGTGATGCAAATGCTAAAAAAATACCATCATTTCCTCATAAACAGATTCAGAACTGCAAGGCACAGGCACCTTCAGAAAGCATTCTCCAAGGAAGACTATGCAGTACGGTTGTGGAGTGACAGCAACAGCACAAACCAGTTTTTCATGCCTGTATGTATATCTATAACTTGCTACTTGAACTTTTAAACATTTCCATGAACTGAGACTCAAGAGACCAAGAATCAAATTTCCCTTGAAGAACAATGTTTTGCATAAACCTTAGCCCAAAAAAGCACTGGTCTGCTCAAAGGGCTGTAGAAACAATTTCTACAGAATTTGGAAGCCAGGTCAGAAAAAGGTCAGCCTCAAAGTGCAAAGTAGTAAAAACAGATACATTTTTGACAAACTTAACTGTTTACATAAATACCCTTCCCTAAAAGGTAATACAGGATTCAACAAAGTAATGTATACTACATTTAGACGACAGCCAGGTTCATGAAATGTGACCAGTGAATCCTCAACTAGAATGAAAAAGAGAAAATGATCTCTTGGCTACTGATAACAAAGGCCACTGGAGACAGAGTGGTAGAAGAAGGATATATGTGCAGTCTACAGCGAGTTCCTAAAAAACAGAGCAAACATGGAGTGGTTTTAGAAGCAGGTAGCCTACTCTGAATCCTACCTTTGCAGTTTGGCAGCTGAGTGACTGTGATCTTAACCTCTCTAAACAAACCTACATTTCCTCATTTGACTTATGTTTGTCCACGGCTCAACCTCTTCCTTTGTGAAGAGCTGCTCCACCACAGCAACAAGGCACTCATCACAGTAGCCAGCAATTCAGCCCACAAAAATGGATCAGTTATAGGGCAGCTCCATATTTTCTTAAGTTAGTCGGCTACTTGTAACCAAAAAAGTCTTAATATACCTCATTTGCTGTGATGATTAAATGAAGTAATACAGGTCAAACATGTAGTAAGTGGTGGCTGCATTCTTAGAAAGGTAGGTCAGTGTGTAGTTAACTGTACAGGCATTAGAGTCTGCATGGGTTCCTTCTGAAGGAAGCTGGGTACTCTTACAGACATCATTTAATATCCTTATTCTCGGCCTCCTCATTTTAACATAGTAATTACATCACAGGGTTTCACAGATTGAGTTAATATAAATAAAGCATTTAGAATAGTTCCTGGCACAGTGTAAACATTCAATAAATGTTATTAATATTACAAAGGTAAAACTGTTTTGATTGCTGTTAAGGACTGGTCTAGAAAGATACACCCTTCTACAGGAAAAAAAAAAAAAATCATTCTTCCAGATAATCCTGCTTGATGGAAAACCCCTTAAGGACAACAAGAATGGATTAAATTATTTAACACACTAAAACTTAGCAAGCTGTAACATGTGTTCTCCTGAGTGGACTTACAGACCAAGAAGATGTGACCTGAGCTAATGACTCACGTCAGCCTTGTTGCTGTACAGCTCTCTTGTAAGTGAGTACCAGAACATCTCAGTTATAAACTAATCTTTCATAAATTTACAAGTCAATTCCTACAAGACTCATCTTTCTAAAAGAACCAGTAAAACCAGTTTTGGTGTTGTGACTACCCACTAGGGCCACATCCTTGTGATGACAACCTTGAGCAACCACTCATCCTCACTATTTTTGAAATCTCTATATAAATGCAACTTAAATCTATTTTTAGTAATTAAAAGCAGCTTCTCCTTCACCTTTGCTTTCTGTGTGATACAACCCCTCATTCATTCATATAATAAGTATTTATATTGAGCACTAACTATATATCCCACCACCTGTCAGTCTGTCATATTCTGGTGGTCCATGTGTTGCTACGAGGCTGGAAGCTATGCCACCAGTATTTCAATTATCATCAGGGTCACCCATGGTGAACATGTTTCAGGAACTTTTAGACGAAGACAAACTAGAAAGGCAAGCCTGGTAATCTACTTCTGAAAACTAGCTGATGGAAAACCCTGTGGATCACAACATAATACTAATATAGTGATGGAAGGTGAGATACCTCAGTTGGAAGGTTTTATACAACAGCAACAACAAAGAATTCAAACATACCAATGATCATGAAGACAGTACGGGAGTAGGCAAGGTTCCATTCTGTTGTACACAAGGTTGCCATAAATTGAAGTCAACTCAAGGTCAACTAACAACCACAATTGTATGTAAGATGCTAAACTAACAAACACGAGCAAGAAATACTCCTCAAGATGCTTACAGTCTAGCAAGGAAGGTAAGTCAATTAACTGTTGCAAAACAGAGCACTAGGATAGAGATGTGATTGAGGCAGGAGGGGCCTACAGGGTGTGGCTGAGAAAGAATTCATGTATTTGGTACAAAGCTTTTGGAAAACCAAAGATCTGTTTAGAGCACTGAAGAGGTAAGTGTGACGGAAAGGCAAGTAGGTCTTACACACTCTGGATATTAGGCATCTTGCAAAGGAGTGTGCTGTTAGGGGAAGGTTTTAAGAGATTTTAAGGTAAGTTATGACATAACTTTTGGTTCCACCTTTAGAAACATCATTCTGGTTGGCAACAAGGACAATGAATGAAGAGGCCATATGTGGAAGCTGGGAGGCTAGTAAGGAGTTCATTGTGACTGCCCAGGCAAGAAACTGTAGAACTTGAACATAGGAGAAATAGACAGCAAAATAGGAAAGATTTGGGGATACAAGAAAAAGGGAGAACACGGATTCTTCGAGCTATTATACTTTAGACCACTGGACACTGAAGTGGGTTACTATTTCTTGAACGCATTGAAACAACATACTAAAATTAAAGACTACAGGTTTTTCCTTACAGTATGCCAACAGGATATTATTAAGACTACAGGTTCTTAAACTATGCCAAGGGTGACAATACACTTATTTTAGGAGACTAGGTTGTTACTGTTATCAGGTGCCACCGAAACGAGAACTTGAAAACATAGAGAAGGAGCCCTTAAGTTAAATACTCGGTTTTCCTTAGCAAGTAAGTGTTACTGTGACCAACCATGTCTAATAAAAGCAGGTTCCGAGACATCCTGGTTTCTTTGTCATCCTTGCAGACTAAAGCAGACTAAATGTAATTCTTTGGTTACTGGGCCAAAGCATAACTTTATTTCCTCAGTTGGTCTCTATTTCCTGCCACTTTACAAAATGTTCGTTCTTGAACTTGATGAAATACTTGGAGTTCTGCCATAACATTAATACGCTCAGTGAGTGTACATCTGTATCACAAGAGGACTATCTGACCCCATCTCTTGGTTCTGTAAGACCTCAAGAGAGGTGGGCAAATTCTCAAACAAATGATTTACTTTATCTGAAATATTAAATGCAGTGGAATCCCGTATGTATCACTGATCACGTTGCAGCCCATTATTTTGAATGAAGCTGTTGGAAAATACTGAGCTCTCTCAATATGTAAGTTGAGACTTCCTCTGTATTTACTAGATACAACTTTTGACAAGGAGGAAGGACCACAAGAAGGATTTGTAAATACAGGTCAAAATCATATCAAAGCAGAGACTCGTGACCCTGTTGAGTAACAAAGACAACTGTGCAGTGGAATTAAAGAAAACATCCAACATCCTCTCCTGCAGGGTCTTACAGGAACAATCAAGTGAATTTTAATGACTTTTGCCATTCTGGAAATCAACATGTGCTGAATCTAATAGTTCCATGTATAAATACAAAAAAACTTTGAAGTAAGATCAATCTCTTTTTTGAGAAATCAGTACTTACCTGGTTCCATTACTGGCTTAAATTACATTTATAAAAAAGAAAGGAAAAAAAAAAAAAAGGACTTGTCCCTTCACCGAATATATTCATGCATAAGAAGGAAGTCATACTTTACTTGAATCCATGGGAATTTTACAGTAGTCTCACATCCTTATCGAACAAATATATCTATATATCTCTATCTCCCTACGTCTATATCTATCCATCCATCCATCTGTCTGCCAGGAAAACAAATTTAACGAACTCCCTAAAACTCTCAGAGAAAAATTATGGGAAGACACATGCTAGCTAGACACATTTCAATAGTTGTTATCACAGAAACAAGTTAGTACATCTTATTTTTTGGCGTTGTACCTTTTGATAAAATATTACATTTCTTAAAGTATTTCCATATACATAAAACAAGCACAACTGATGATGTCTATCTGAAATTAGCATTTATTTTAAAAATTATTTAAGCTAGTTCTATTTCTAGATTACTAAGATATACAAAGAAAAATATATAATCTTTTTTTTTATTTTTTATTTTTATTTAACATAACTGAGTGAAAATGTACATTCACATGTAAATTCACAAGCCCCCCTATATGCAGCTTCCACTGCTCTCCCTGTCCGGTGACTGCACACTATTCCTCTCTGCTCCATACATGTCCCATCCTCCCAACAATCTCCTTTCCCCTCCTCTCCGTCCACTCCCCTTCCTCCAGCCAGAGGTCAGCAAGATGATATGCTATAGATGTATAGAACCATAAATTGCTTCCAATATATGGTTACTCTGCATTGCCAAGTCCAATCCATTCCTGTCCAAACAGTGGACCTTTGTTATACTTTATGGGAAAGGGCAGCATCAGGGCCGGGGGTCATGCTCTCAGAGGAACCCCAAAACCGCTGGACAATCAATTGAGGTCTTTTAGTGGAGATCTCATGATGCACCTCTTTTTATTCTTGTGTTGCCAGTGAGGCTCCACTCTGTGAGCTCTGTCATGGCTATCACTGGTGGTGGCCGGGCACCATCCGGTTCTTCCGGTCCCAAGTCGATGTAGGCACCCACTCTTGTGGGTCTGTCTCTCTTCTCGGTTGTCTTTACCGCATGCCATTTTGGCCCTCCGTGAGCATCCATTCCTGCTGAGTTGGGACCATTTGCTGTGTCATCGGATGGCAGCTTGGCAGCTTTTAAGAACCCAGACGCCACTGACCAATGTGGGGTGCAGAGAGCTCTCTTAGCAAAACGCTAGTTGTGCCAATTGGCCTGGAATTTGCCTAAGAGCATGGTTCCCCGCCCCCCGCCCCAGCTACTCTATCCTTGCAGTATTGAGTTAAGATGGAAGGAGTACTCAAGTTATGCTGAAGTCCACTTAATGTTGCTCTTGTTCCTAATGTGTGCTGTCACCGCTTTCTCCCAACTAGATTTCTAGTAACTACCTAAACTAAACCCTCCCCCCTCGCCCTCCCTCCCTCCCTCCCCTCTCTTGCTGCTGTCAAAGAGTCTTTTCTTCTATACACAAGTCTGTTTTTGAGATCTTATCGTAGAGGTCTCATACAGTATTTGTCCCTCTGTCGCTGACTACTCTCACTCAACATAATGTCTTCCAGTTGAAACCAGGTTAGGAGATGTTTCCTGGAATCATCGTTATTCTTTATCATTGCGTAGTGCTCCATTGAGTATATGTACCACAGTTTACCTATCCATTCTTCTATTGTTGGGCATCTGGGTTGATTCCACCTTTTTGCTATCGTGGACTGTGCCACGATAAACATTCTGCTGCATGTGTCCGTTGGTGTGAAAGGCCTTGAATCTGTAGGATATATTCCAAGTAGTGGAATTACTGGGTCAAATGGTATATCAATATCCATTTTTTTAAGGAAGCGCCAGACTGCCTTCCAAAGAGGCTGGACCATTTTGCAACCCCACCAACAGTGTAGGAGGGTTCCACTTTCTCCACAGCCTCTCCAGCATTTGTTGTTTTGTGTTTTCTGGATCATGGCCAATCTTGTTGGGGTCAGATGGTATCTCATTGTTGTCTTGATTTGAATTTCTTTAATAACTAAAGATCGTGAACATGTCCGCATGTGTTTTTTGGATGCCTGGATCTCCTCTTTAGTGAAGTATCTGTCCATCTCCTTTGCCCATCGCTTAACTGGATGGTTTATCTTCTTCCTATTGATATTTTGTAGTATCTTATAGATTATGGCGATCAGGCGTCGATCTGACATAGAGTTGCCAAATATTTTTTCCCACTCTGTGGGTGTTCTTTTAATTCTATTAATAAAGTCTTTGGATGAGCAAAAGTGTTTGATTCTTAATAGTTCCCATTTATCTACTTTCTCTTCTGTTGATTTAGGTTTCTTTGACAGATTTTGGAGTCTGTCCTCATTGTGTATTAAAACTTCCATTGTTGTTCCTACCTTTCCTTGGATGAGCTTTATCGTTTTAGGTTTGATATTTAGGTCTTTTATCCAGTTGGAGTTGGTTTTTGTATAAGGTGTAAGATATGGATCTTGATTCAGTTTATTGCAGATGGATAACCAATTTTGCCAGCACCATTTGTTGAAGATACTGTTTTTACCCCAGTTTAATGTCTTAGGGCCTTTGTCGAATATCAACTGTTCATAGGCAGATGGTGTCATCTCTGGAGTCTCAATTCTGTTCCATTGATCGATCTGTCGGTTCTTATACCAGTACCAGGCTGTTTTGACCACTGTGGCAGTGTAGTATGTTCTAAGGTCGGGTAATGAAAGGCCTCCCAGTGTGTTCTTCTTCTTTAGTAGTACCTTACTTATCCGGGGCTTCTTCCCTTTCCAAACAAAATTGGTGATTTGTTTCTCCATCTCATTAAAAAATGATGCTGAAACTTGTATTGGGATTACATTATATAAATAAATTGCTTTGGATAAAATATACATTTTCACAATGTTAAGTCTTCCTATCCATGAGCAGGGTAGGTTTTTCCATTTATCTAAGTCTCTCTTAGTTTCTTCTAGTAAGGGCTTGTAGTTCTCTTTGTAAAGGTCTGTTGTTTCTCTGGTTAGATTAATTCCTAGGTACTTTATCTTCTTAGGGGCTATCGCAAATGGTATTGATTTAATAATTTCCTCCTTAACAGTCTCGTTGATGGTATAAAGGAAACCTACTGATTTACTTATGTTTATCTTGTATCCTGAGACTTTGCTGAACTCTTCTATCAGTTTGAGCAGCTTACTTATAGATTCCTTGGGGTTCTCTGCATATACAATCATATCATCTGCGAACAGGGAGATTTTAACTTCCTCTTTGCCGATGCAGATGCCCTTTATTTGTTCATCTTGTCTAATTGCTCTGGCTAGAACTTTTAGCACAATGTTGAATAGGAGAGGTGACAGTGGGCATCCTTGTCTAGTTCCTGATCTCAGGGGAAAGTCTTTCAGTCTCTCTCCATTCAGGATGATGTGGGCAATTGGCTTTGTATAAATGGCCCTTATTGTGTTGAGGAATTTGCCGTCCATGCCCATGTTGCTAAGAGTTTTTAGCATGAATGGGTGTTGGACTTTATCAAATGCCTTTTCAGCTTCAATGGACAAAATCAGGTGATCTTTGTCTTTTGTGTTATTTATGTGGTTAATCACATTAATTGTTTTCCTGATGTTGAACCAGCCTTGCATCCCTGGTATGAATCTCACTTGGTCATGATGGATTATTTTCTTGATATGTTGTTGTATTCTGTTGGCAAGAATTTTGTTGAAGATTTCTGCATCTAAGTTCATGAGTGATATCGGTCTGTAGTTCTCTGTCTTTGTTGGATCTTTCCCGGGCTTAGGCATCAGGGTTATGCTGGCCTCATAGGATGAGTTTGGGAGTACTCCATCCCTTTCTATAGTGTGAAATAGTTTCAATAGTATTGGGGATAACTCTTCTCTAAATGCTTGGTAGAATTCTGCCGTGAAGCCCTCTGGGCCCGGACTTTTTTGGGTTGGCAGTGTTTTGATGACCTTTTCCATCTCTTCCTTTGTAATGGGTTTATTAAGTTGTTCTGCTTCACGTTGTTATAATTTGCATAGGTGGTATGAGTCAAGGAATTTGTCCATTTCCCGTAGGTTTTCAAATCTGTTAGAGTACAGTCTTTCATAGTATTCTGTTATGATGTTTTTGATTTCTGTTGCATCTGTGGTGACAACTCCCTTCTCATTTCTAATTTGGGTTATTTGTTTCCTTTCCTGCTTTTCTTTAGTAAGTTTAGCCAGTGGTTTATCAATTTTGTTGATCTTTTCAAAAAACCAGCTTTTGGTCTTTTCAATTTTTTCAATTGTTTTTCTATTCTCTAATTCATTTAGCTCTGCTCTAATCTTTATGATCTCCTTTCTTCCGGTGCCCGAGGGGTTCCTCTGTTGTTCTCTTTCTACTTGTTCAAGCTGTAGAGTTAGTTCCTTGATTTGGTTTCTTTCTTCCCTCCAGATGTGTGCATTTATGGAGATAAACAGACCTCTAAGCACTGCTTTGGCTGTATCCCATAGGTTCTGGTAGGAAGTGTTTTCGTGCTCATTGGAATCCATGAATTTCTTTAATTCATCCCTGATTTCCTCTATAACCCATGTTTTTTTGAGCAAGATGTTGTTCAGTTTCCAAGAGTTCCACTTTCTATCTCTGTTTTTTCTGCTACTGATTTCAACTTTGATGGCTTTATGATCTGAGAAGATGCTTTGCAATAATTCAGTGGTATGGATTTTGTTGAGCATTGCATTATGTCCTAACACATGGTCAATTCTGGAGAATGTTCCATGTGCACTGGAGAAGAAGGTGTAGTTGTCTGCTGATGGGTGGAAAGTTCTGTATATATCAATGAGGTTTAGTTGGTTAATTGTGTCAATGAGGTCTTCTGTATCTTTACTGAGCTTTTTTCCAGATCATCTGTCTAGTAATGACAGTGGAGTGTTAAAGTCTCCCACTATTATTGTGGAGTCATCTAACTCTCTTTTGAGCGTAGTCAGTGTTTTCTCGACATATTTAGGTGCTCTGACATTAGGTGCATAAATGTTTAATTTAGTTAAGTCTTGCTTGTGTACTGAACCTTTCAGCAATAAATAGTGCCCATTTTTGTCCACGATGGTGGATTTGACATTAAAGTTGATTTTGTCTGAGATTAGAATTGCCACCCCTGCTCTTCTTTGTTCCTTGTTAGCTTGATATATATTCTTCCATCCTTTAATTTTCAGTTTGTTCCTGTCTTTAGGTCTCAAGTGAGTTTCTTGTAGACAACATATGGATGGATCATGTCTTTTGATCCAAGATGACACTCGGTGTCTCTTTACTGGAGCATTCAGTCCATTCACATTCACTGTAATTATTGATAGGTATGTGTTCACTGCTGCCATTGTGATATGTTTATTTTTATGTTGATGTTTTCTCTGTTGTTCTTATTAGTCTGTTCTGAGACACTCTTTTTTGTGAGTTGATTTTTCACCTTTTTCAGAGCTGGTTTTATAGCTGTTGAGACTCGTGTGTTAGAGTTCTTGAAATGGTATGATATATCTTTGTTGTGCTTTACAGCTGCCCATATGAACCCCCTTAATAAACTATTTATAAACCCAATTTTAATTACTACCAGTCTGGTCATCTTCGTCTCCATCTGGAAGGACTATAACGACTGTAGAACATCCCTCTTTTATTATGATGACACCATAGTTTTCATGATGATCACTGGATTGCTTCTTTCCAAATCAAAGCTGTGATTTACTTTGCAGCCTTCCCTAATTGAGTATTGAGTAATGTGTCGTTCTAAAATATAAAGTTAGTGGTTTCGTTCTTCTAAGCCAAAGCCAAGAACTTCTTTCAGTATTTCTTGTAGTTTGGGTTTGGTTTTTACAAAGTCTCTGAGTTTCTGTTTATCTGGGAATGTCTTAATTTCATTTTCGTCTTTGAAAGACAGTTTTGCAGGATATATAATTCTTGGTTGGAAGTTCTTCTCCTTCAAGACTTTGAATGTGTCATGCCACTGTCTCCGTGCCAGCATGGTTTCTGCTGAGAAATCTGACCAGAGCCTACAGGGTTTCCCTCTGAATGTTAGCTTTGCCTTGAGTCTTGCTGCCTTTAAGAGTTGCTGCTTATGTTTCATTTTGTTAAGGTTGTTTATAATATGTCTTGGAGTCTTTCTTTTGAGATCGATATTGGGTGGCGTACGATATGCATCTGAGATGTCTACATTCTCTTCCTTCATGATTTCTGGGAAGTTTTCTTTCAGCAGCTCAGCAACAATACTCTCTGTGTTCTCAGATGTCTCACCCTGTTCAGGGACTCCAATTAATCGAAGGTTGTTCCTCTTAATAGAGTCCCACATGCTTCTTAATGTTTCTTGTTTCTTTTTCTGATTCCTGCTCATGGACACTGGCATCAGTAGCTCTGTCTTCCAAGTCAGAAATTCTTTTTTCCATTTGTTCCATTCTCTTTTCTTGGGTTTGCATGGAAGTTTCTATGTCTTTGATTTTCTTCTTGATCTATTGGATTTCAGAGTACTGGTGTTCCATCAGATCGAACAACTTGCTTAATTTTTCATTTTGTTCTGCTGCATTTTGCATAAGGTCTAGAAGGACCCTGTATATAATCAATTTGTATTCACGACGGCACTTGGCTTGGCTCCTGATGCTTTCATAAAAGTTTCTTCATCTGGAAAACTCCTTGGTTGCTTTGTTTGGGAGCCTTCTGAAGCCATGAGTGATTGCTTGTATGCCACAATTGTCTGTTGCTTGTGAGTATGTAGAGGCTGGAAGAGGTACTGTGAGGATGGATTGCAAATGTTTCTCTAGGCTGTCTTCAAATGTAAAGCAAAAGGTATCTGAGCAGTTCACAAGTCAGTTAGGTTTTCAAGTGTAGAGGTCCCTCTTCCCATCTGACAAAGTAAGCGCCACTGTATCCAACCCCAGATGATAACAAACTAGTTCAGAATACAGCACTGCTACTGTCCTGGTGGCCTCTGCTGACAGGGCCTAGCCTTATCCAACACTGAGTCAAGTACTGGTTTTGTGATAGAAATGCGCTCTCTTGTGGGCAGGCTCTGGCTCCCAAGCTAAGAATTAGGTCCAGTTGCGGCCACTGTACCCAAGATGGCGTCCTCCACACAGGCAGCAGACAGGGGGGCCAAAGGTGCCCAGAGGCAGCGATTCCCCTGCTTCTGTTTCAGGGCCCCCAACGTAGGCAGCACTGTACCAAATCACTACTTTTCTGTTGGAGAAGCCCTGTCCCGTTTGCAGGCGCTGGCTCCCAGGCTAAGAACGAGGTCCCGCTAAAATCTCGGTACCAACATGGCGTCCCGCACCCTGACCGCGGAGTTCCGCACAAACCCCACTGAGGCAGCTACAAAACGAAAGGCTCAAAGTGTCTAGATTAACAGAGTCCCCAGCCTGGCTCTCAGAATATGGGAATTTCGCCTGCCTATCCCCCCAGCAGCGCGTCTGAGTCCAGCCGCCAGGCAAGGCCCAGCTCCGCCTGCCAGCCGAGACTGAGGAATAAAAAGTCAAAACGGTGCATTTACCTTCCGTCCGTGAGAGCCGGGGCTAGCCAGGCCAGGAGCGGGAGTCAGCAAAAGAGAGGAGATTTTTCGCTGAGTGGTATGAAGTCCCAATTAACAGCTCTGTGCTGTGTCCTGAGGCTGATTAGGTGCTCAGAAGGCTCTGTTTGATTGTCAGTTCAGGTCTTGGTTTCCAGAGGGATAGAAGGAGATGTGTGCTTAGTCAGCCATCTTGACTCCGCCCCCCAAATATATAATCTTAATAAGCTAAGTTTGAAAATTCTTCCTCTGCCTTCCCACTGTTTCACACACGGAAGCAGCTAAGGCCAGGATGGAAACAGTACAAAACAGGAATTCAAGGAAGCTAGCTTGATCTTGCTCGAGAGACTCACAATCTCTTGCAAACCACTAGTGCTAGTGTTCCCCAGGCCAACAGGGTAACCAGATGACAATAGCAAATTATTTTTAATTCAAATAATACTTGCATCTTGTTTTTCTACAAGATGGAGATTTCTCACAATGTAAGAAACAATGACATGTTTCATCCTTAGGGGTTTAAGAGTTGTAATACGCCATTGCGTGGAGCTCATCAGATATCTCCCTTCCATTTACATTTAATACTGTATGAGCTGTGAGCCTTAGAACCCTTAAAAAGACATATTGCACCTTCATGTTAGAAAATTAAGAATTATACATTTTATAATTTTTATAAGATTTTACATTTTATAAATTATACATTTTGCCACAGGATCAAAACTGCAAAGTTAAAAAACAGCTAACCAAAACTAAAGTAAAATAATCAAAATCCAAAAAAAACCCACAGCTAACTCATTCAAATGTTGTCTTTAAGGAATAACAAAAAGAAATTTAGTTGCTACATAAAATTTTTCAGATAATTTTTCTGATAAGCCTTTGGGATATTTGTTGATCAATGCAACAATGATACTAAATTACAATCAACAGACAATGCAATACGTGTGGAGTGTGCCAACACTGCCCTGACCTGCCATCTTAAATGTCCATGAGCCACAAATTTGGTAATCTTTAAAACTGGGGCTGGTGGCTGTAGTTTTCTTTCAGCTGGGAATATCCTGGCATTAAACCAAGAAACTTAATCTCCTTAAACAATGAATTCAGCAACAATCCTAACTTCCCAGACATAAGAAATAAACTACATTAACAGCTGAGAAGAGGCTATGAACTTTCTGTTTGAAGGTTAGCTTGGGAAGAAAATGAGACAAAGATCAAATGAAAGTATCATGGGTGAGTCTGAGCCAGGTGCTAGCTCCAGAATTACAGCAAGGTCCCAATGAGACATTAAAAAAGCACAGCCACTTAGTAAAGTACTATGATTTCCTTTTTGCTCTAAAGAATATATATGTATGCGTGTGTGGATACAGTGGAATCTGTGAAAGCTGAAACTCAATGGGACTGCTTTCTAGAAAGTTTTTCACTACTGACAGCGTGCATCTTACAAAATTTCTATTAGTGGCAAATACTTGAGTTTTCTTTCTCTGACAGGTTTCTGCCTTACACAGCTTCCAGCTCTCATAGGTTTTACAGTGTATGTCTATGTGTGCTTGTTGTATATTTTATAATAAAGTCTTTAGCTGTATGCACATTATTTGTATCTATATCTATAGATGACTAAGATATAAATCATACCTAATATGACTAAGAGATGAATTTTCACATGACTAAGAAATGATGATTATCTCTGGTGGGATCAAAGGTCATGTTTATTTTCCTGTTTTCACCAGGCTTTCAGCATAGACATACATTGTGTCTGTGTGTGAGTGCGTGTATTTGCTGACTATTTTTAAAAATTCAAAGCAATACCATAAAAGATCAAAGAGTGGAACTACTAGAAATAAATAAAGATACGAATTCAAACTCAGAGTAAATTTCTACCACTATTCCACATTTGTCAAATAAAACAAAGACATAAATTTAATCTTACAGGTCACAGGTATATTTTAATATTAAATTTATACTTAAAAATATAGTTCTACTTAGTTACGTGCTACATCAAAAAAAGTGTGGTTAAAAACATTTAGATGTTTTTAATGGAGGATATAATGGCAGGGTAGTCAGCTGCGTCCTGTGATCCTTCAAACAACAAAGCCCCCATAACGTTAACAAATCAATTATATAAGACATTCTAGGATCTCTGGACTTCAAATGGGAAGATGAGAAATCGGAATGAGTGCTGGGGGAGGGAGTAGGTTTAGAAGTACCTAGGACTGGCCAGACCTGACCTTGTGGGAATTGGAGCTCTATAGGTGGATAAGCAGCAATGAGCATGATGAAGGAAGAAGTGGTGTTTGCAAGCCATCTTTGACAGGTAAGACAGCAAGTGGCAGGCCATAAATGTCTCTAGAGTCAGTGAAAAACGGTATTCAATTGTCATAAGCAAAGTGGCTTGTGTCTATCCCAACATGCTCAGATCCAAAATCTTCCTTTAAGATAAACCTGTCTCGCTTTTCCCAGTGCTTCTCCCTCCCTTTTTGCACCAGTGCCAACATGGCTTCACAGATCAATGTATTCCTTGGGCCAGAAGTAAGACCCCTTACCTGTGCCCTGAGACATTAAGCACTGGAGGGGGAACAATTTAACAAACAGGGGGTAGGAAGAGGAATCTGCCAGCTCCTCAGAGCCAAAAACTCAGGGCAGAAACAGTTTCTTTGCCTAGGCACTGGCATAAGGCATTCATTAATTTGAATACCTCCTAGCTCTACAAACAATCCAGCACCCACAGTCCAGCTGCAAAACCTGTCCACTCATATAACTTAACGATCAGGGAGATGCTTTCCTCTCAGAGATGGCTGTCAGCCCTCTGCTTTTCACAGTACATACAGCCAGATACTGGTACCCATGCTAAACACCACTGCCCACCTAAGATTGTAGGGGAGAATCTGCAATGTGTACTTGGTGAATGACTACTTGGACACCTGAACTTAATATATTCAAGAAAAGTAAGTGAACTCCTGGGCTCCAATGCCTAGTAATGGGTCTAAGCACCTGGTGACAGGATGTTAGAGCTTCAAAGGTGCCAATAATCAAACTGGCTCACATGGCCAGACTATTTAGTCATTTAAAAACAAAACAAGAAGCTAAAATACAATAAGGGAACATAAAATAGGTGAATACAATGAATTACTGATGGCTCAGAGGCAATAGCTAATATCAAATTGCATAAAGACACAGACCATGATGGCTTCAGAAAGTTTCCACAACAAGGAAGAAATTTTCCAAACGAAAACTTCCTGGAATTATTGGAGGTAGAATACAAAAGATTGATATTTAGAATTCTCTAGGAGATCAGACAAAATGACGCAGAACATAATGACAAACTGAACAAGCTGCAAGAAAGCATACAGAGACATCAAGCAGAAATTCAGAAGATTAATAAAATTATAGAATTAGGCAACTCAATAGAAAGTCAAAGGAACAGAACTGAGACAACAGAAGCCAGAATTTCTAAGAATGAAGATAAAGTACTTGACAGCAACGTATCTGAGGAAAAAGCGGATAAAATAATTGAAAAAAAAAAAAAAAAGAAACACCGAGAATTATGTGGGACTCTTTCAAAAGAAATACTCTATGAATGATTGGAGTACCATACCCGTGGGGAATAACAGAAAATACTGAAAGAAATGTTGAAAATTTATTGACAGAAAACTTCCCTGATATTATGAAAGATGAGATGGTATTCATCTAAGACACTCATCAAATTCCACACAAGATAGATTCCAAAAAGAAAGACACCAAGACATATTACAATGAAATACGTCAAAACTAAAGATAAGGAGAGAATTTTAAAAGTGGCTAGGTATAAAAAAAAAAAAATCTACAAAGGTGAGTCAACAAGACTAAGCTTGGACTACTCATCAGAAACCACACAGGCAAGAAGGCAAAGGTATGACACATGCAAAGCCTTGAAAGAAAACAACTGCCAAGAATTATATGTATTTAGCAAAACTGTCTTTCGAGTGTGATGGTGAAATTAGGACATTTCCAGATAAAAAGAAATTTACAGAATTTGCAAAAACGAAAGCAAACTTAAAAGAAATACTAAAGGGAGTCCTTTGGTTAAAAAATCAGTAACATCAGGTAACAACACAAGACTAGAATGCAACAGAACAACCAGGTATCAATCTAGAAAGGGAAATCACAAAATAAATCAAAGACAGAACACTGAAAATGGGGAAACAGAGATGTCACTATGTAAAAGATGGCAACATTATAACAAAAAATGTAGTCATAGATCTTTCACATGGAGAGCAAGACAAGGTACAAAGAAAAAAGAGACTAGTTTAAATTAAAAAAAAAAAAAAAAGGTAAATACTAGGTAGCCACAAAGGAAACTAACAACCCTACACATTAAAACAAAAAAAAAGAAAAACATGAAGTCTCAGCAAGTAAAAAACCACCAACAATGAAAACACATGAAGAAAAACAACTCAGCTCAGAAAATTAAGTGGAACAAAGACTTTCAGCAATTTACAAATAAGACATCAAAATGACAGTATTAAATTCCCACCTGCCAATAATTATGCATTAAAGAAATTAAATGCATTAAAGAAATAGAAAGTGGCAGGATGGAAACTTGATCTATAGCCTGCCTACAAGAGACACATCATCAACTTAAAGACATAAACAAACTAAAACTCAAAAGATAGAAAAAAAATCAAGTAAACAAAATTCAGAAAAGATCAGGAATGATCATACTAATTACTTATAAAAACAGACTTTAAAGTAAAATCCACCATGTTGGATAAGGAAGGAAACTATAATGATTAAAGGGTCAATATACCATGAGGATATAACCACTTATGCATAAATATTTATGCACTCAGTGATAGAGCTCCCAAATACATAAAACAAATGAACAGAATTGAAAAGAAAAATAAACAGCTCCACAATAATAGTACAAGACTTCAACACACCACTTTCAGTGAAAGACAGAACATCTAGAAAGAAGCCCAGTAAAGACACAGAAAATCTAATGCCACAATCAACTAACTTGATCTCACAGTCATATACAGAACACTCCACCCAACAGCAGCAGCCAAGTATACTTTCTTTTCCAGTGTATGTGGAACATTCTCCAGAAAAGATCACATGTTAGGACATAAAGCAAACCTTAAGAAAGTCTAAAGCATTGAAACACCACAAACCATCTTTTCAGATCATAGAGCCATAAAAGTAGAAATCAATAAGAAAAAAACAAGGAAAAAAGTCAAACACATGAAAACTGAATAACACCTTGCTCAAAAATTATTGGGTTATGGAAGAAAGCAAAGACAGAATAAAGACATTCACAAAATCAAATGAGAACAAAAACACTTCCTGCTGGAACCTATGGGATGCAGCAAGAGCAGTACTCAGAGGTCAGTTTATCTCAATACATGTACACATTCAAAAAGAAGAAAGGGCTCAAATCAAAGAATTAACCTTACAATTCAAACATGCAGAAAGAGAGCAGCAAAAGATCCCCTTGGGCACCAGAAGAAAACATATAATAAACATTAGAGCAGAACTAAGTGAATTAGAGAATAGAAAAATGATTGAAAGAATTAACAAGAACAAAAGCTGATTCTTTGAAAAGATCAACAATATTGCTAACCCACTGGACAAACTGACAAAGGAATAACAGGAGAGTATGAAAAACATCCAAATAAGAAATAAGATGTGTGATATCACTACCAAAAAAAACTGAAATTTAAAAAATCTTAACAGAATACTATGAAAAATCATACTCCAACAAATTTGAATACCCAGAGGAAATGGACAAATTTCTAGAAACACTACCTACCTAAACTAACACAAACCAATGGAGAAAACCCAAATAAGCCCATAACAAGAAAAGGTTACAAAGGCAATTAAAACACTCCCGACCAAAAAAGCCCTAATCCTGATGGCTTCACAGGAGAATTCTGCCAAACTTTCACAGAAGAGGTAATATCATTACTAAATGTATTTCAAAGCATAGAAAAGGATGGAATACTCCCAGACTCATTTTATGAATCCAGCATAACTCTGATACCAAAAGCAGGTAAAGAAACAACAAAAAAGGGAAAATTATAGTCCAGTATCTCTCATGAACTTAGATGTAAAAATCCTCAACAAAATTCTGGCCAACAGAATTCAAAAATATATTTAAAAAGACCCATTATGACCAATTGGTATTCACACCAGGGATGGTTCAATATTTGAAAAACAATCAATTTAACCAACAACACAAATAAAATCAAAGAAAATAACTCCTTGATTTCATCAATTGATACAGAAAAGGCATTTGACAAAGTAACATCCATTCATGTTAAAAACTCTCAGCAAAATAAGAATAGAAGAGAAATTGCTCAGTATAATACAGGGCATCTATACAAAGCGGACAGCTAACATCCTTCTAAATGGAGAAAGTCAAAGAACAAGGATGCTCTTTGTCACCATTTTTACTCAGTGTTTTGCTGGAGGTCCCAGCCAGAGCAATCAGGCTAGAAAAAGAGACAAAAGGCATTAAAATTAGTAAGGAAGAAGTGAATCTCTCTACCTGCAAAGGATATGATTTTATACACAGAAAACTCTTAAGAATCCACACAAAAAACTACTGGAACTAATAAAAAAGTTCAGCAAAGTATCAGGATAAAAGACAAACATGCAAAAATCAGTTGGATTCCTCTACACAAACAAAGAGAACATCAAAGGGGAAATCACTGCATCAATACCATTTATAATAGCTCCCAAGAAGATGAAATACTTAGGAATAAATCTAACTAGACATGTAAAGGACCTATACAAATAAAACTACAAGACAGTACTGCAAGAAACCAAGAGACCTACATAAGTGGAGAAACCTACCTTGCTCATGGATAGGAAGACTCAACATTGTGAAAATGACTACTCTACCCAAAGCTATCTACAGACACAATGCAACAGCTATCCAAATTCCAATGGCAATTTTTAATGAGATGGAGAAACAAATCACCAACTTCATACAGAAAGAAGCCCCAGACAAGTAAAGCATTACTGAAAAAGAAGAAAAAGATGGGAGGTCTTATACTATCTGACTTGAGAATCTATTACACTGCCACAGTAGTCAAAACAAGTCTGGTACTGATACAACAAAAAGACCCAAAGTCTGTTAATTGGGGAAAAGGTAGTCTTTTTAACAAACAATACTGGCATAACTGAATATGTGTCTGCAAAAAAATGAAAAAAGACCCATATCTCATACCATGCACAAAAGCTGACTTAAAATGGATCGAAGACCTAAATATCAAATCTAACATGATAAATATCATGGAAGAAAAAATAAGGACAATGCTGGGAGCCCTAAAACATAGAATAAGACTACAAAACATTAATAACAATGCACAAACACTGGAAGAGAAGAAAGAGAACTCCTAAAACTCAAACATTTATGCTCATCCAAAGACTTTACCAAAGGAGTAAAAAGACAACTTACAAACTGGGAAAAAATATTTGGCTATGACAAATCTGATCAGCATCTAATCTCCATAATCTACAAGATACTGCAAAACCTCAACAACAAAAAGACAACTTAACTAAAAAATGGGCAAGGATATAAATAAGCACTTCACCAAAGAAGACATTTAGGCTGCTAACAGACACATGACGAAATGCTCATGATTGTTAGCCATCACCAAAATCCAAATCAAAACTACACTGAGGTACCGTCTCACCTCAACAATAACAACAACAAAAAACCCCACTGCCATTGAGTCAATGCTGACTCAGTGACCCTACAGGACAGAGCAGAACTGCCCTGGAGAGTTTCCAAGGAACACCTGGAGGATATGAACTGCCCATCTTTTGGTTAGCAGCCATAGCACTTAACCACCACACCACCAGGCTGCTATTAATTCAAAAAAATGCAAAATAAGAAATGTTGGAGAGGCTATGGAGAGACTGGAACACTTATACAGTGCTGGTGGGAATGCAAATTGGTACAACCATTTTGAAAATAGATCTTGTGCTTTCTTAAAAGCTAGAAGTAGAAATACCATATGATTCAGCAATCCCAGTTTGGACTATATCCTAGAGAAATAAAGGCTGCCATAAGAACAGATACATGCACACGAATGTTTACTGAAGTACTGTCCACAACAGCAAAAAGATGGACTCAACCTAGGTGCCCATCAACAGAGCGGGTAAACAAGCTATTGTATATTCACGCAATGGAACACTATGTTATAATAAAGAACAAGGATGATCTTGGGAAACATCTCATAACACAGAGGAATCTGGAAGGAGTTATGCTGAGTGAAATTAGTCAGCCTCAAAAGGATAAATATTTTATGAAGCCACTACTATAGGGACTCGAGAGAAGGTTTAAACACAGGAGAGTCTATGATGGTTCCAGGGGTGGGGGAGGGAGGAAAATAGGTATTCATTGATTAGTTAGTAGGTAGGAATTGTGTTAGGTGAAGGAAGGGACAGCTGAACTAAACCAAAAGCTAAGAAGTTTCCTAAATATAACCCAGTACTTCAAAGGACAGAGTAGCAGGGGCAGGAGTCTAGGAACCACAGTTTCAGGGGACATCTAGGTCAATTGGCACAACAAACTCTTTTTTTAAGAAAATGTCCTGCATCCTACTCGGGTGAGTTGCATCTGAGGTCTTAAAAGCTAGCAAGTGGCCATTTAAATAGCATCAATTGGTCCCAACCTACCTGAAGCAGAGAAGAATAAAAGACATCAAAGACATAAGGAAGACATGAGCCAAAGAGACAGGGTCATATAATCCAGTGCCACATCAGCATGAGACCAGAACAACTAGAAGGTGTCCTGCTACCACCAATGACTGCCCACACAGGAATTCAACAAAGAGTTCCTGATGGAGCAGGAGAAATGTGGGATGTAGAATTCAAACTCTAGTAAAAAGACCAGACTTGATGGTCTGACAGACTGGACAGTCCCCAGAAGACACAGCCTCCAGACTCTATTAGCCCAGACCTGAAACCATTCGTGTAGCCAACTTCTCAAGACTGGTCTGTAGGACATAAAATGATACTGGTGAGGGGTTTGCATCTTGGCTTAGGTAGATACAGGAGACTAACGGGGCAGCTCCTGTCCAGAGGCAAGAAGAGAAGGCAGAGGGGGGCAGGAGCAGATTGAATGGGCATAGAAAATACAAGGTGAAGAGAAGGATCCTGCTGTCACAGCGTGTGAAGAGCAGCTAGGGTCACAAAGCAGAGTGTGTATGAGTTTTTGTATGAGAAACTGACTTGAATTGTAAACTTTCACTTAGAACACAATGTCAAAGGAAGAAAAAAAAGACTTGGGAGAAAAAACACTGGAGTAAATGAAAGTGCATTGCATTTTTCAACATATTTTTAATTAAATACTGAGTTCAACACAAAATTAAGTTTTAAAAAACTTATTTTGCCTTTTATAAAGAGTATAAAATTGGTTGTAATTTTAGTATCAATGGAGAATGTTTTATACTTCAAGGATGTAAACTAACTTTACTGAAAAATCTTTATTTAAAATATAAATTTTAGCTACAATTAATGTGACAACGAATTTTCCAAATACTTTGCTTTGATCTAAGACTTAAATCAAACCTTCTGCCATTGAGTCAACCCCACCTCATTGTATTCCCATGTGTTAAAGAGTAGGATTGCTCCATAGGACTGTCTTAGCTATAATCTTAACAACAACAGATCACCACAACTTTCTTCCATGGTACCACTGGGTAGGTTCAAACCGCTGGCTTTTTGGTTAGTAGATAAGTACAAACTGTTTGCACCATTGTAATATTTAGACAGCCTTTTAAAATACCTTGGAGACCCTGGTGGTGTAGTGATTAAGTGCTACAGCTGCTAACCAAAACCAGTTTAAATCCACCATGTGTTCTGGTAGGGCAGCTCCATGGGGCAGCTCTACTGTGTCCTATAGGGTTGGTATGAATTGGAATCAACTTGACAGCTGCAGGTTTGATTTTGGTTTTGTTTAAATACTCCACTACTGTCTGGTTTATAAAATTCTTACATGGAGGAACGAACACAAAGGAAACTAATAGTTGTTCCCACTGTAATGTAAGAGAACCTTACAACAATTAACAAATTAAATAAGATGCAGTCCAAAAAATCTTAAACATTATAATCAAAAAACCCCAAACCAAACCCACTGCCGCTGAGTCAATTCTGACTCACAGCAACCTTATGGGGCAGAGTAGAACTAACTGCCCCACAGAGTTTCCAAAAAGCACCTGGTCGATTGGAATTGCTGTGACTAGTAGACACAGCTCCTTACACTCAATAGACAACCCAAATTAAGAAAGCAAAGTTATTTTCAAAAACCATGGTCTACACAAAACCAACTATTAACCCATGGCACGTACATTATCTACTTTGTGGGTTAGCTAGAGTCAACTTTGACTCCTACATTAGCTTTACCCTGTCAGGAACCAAGTTTCTACTTCATGCATCACAAACATCTGCAGGTTAGGAGATTCCAAGCAAATGTTAATACTTTCTGCAGCCAAACACAATTGAGAAGCTAAATCCAGTAACTCATAGTAAAGCAATATAATGATATTTCCAGAGCCAAAGAAATATTGTATTTGGGTACTGTCTATCATTCTTCTGTATGAGATTGGAAATTAAGAGGACTAAATGCATATAGTCCACATATAATATATACATTAATAACTTATAGGCATAAGTGATAATGATTTAACAAAGGAGAAAAGACACACAGAAAGCACTTCTCAATAGTTTCACTGATCTGTGGGATGACTTTATCTAGCAGAGCTAAAATCAGCTAAGTCTTGCTGTTTGATGACTTAAATGGCACCCAAGATGGGACCAACTTCCCCTAATACACTCCACCTTCCTCCCACTCACAAAGTAGGGTGAGGGGTAGGTTAGGAAGGAGAGTCACACACACGCTATTAGTCTGTCAGTCAGCAGATCAAAATGGAATTCGAGTGCCTGGATATGATGGTCTATCCTTCAGTGGTCTTGTTTTGTCATTTATAAAATGGAAATTACTGAGAGGATTGAAATATACATAAAAATGAAATACCACAAGCTACTTGTACAATAGCTACTAGCCTCATTTCCCTGCTCAGTTCCTGTAGGCTGTCAAAAGCTGGGTGGGCTGCAGCTAAAGCCAGAGTGGGTGGAAGAGGGGAGAGTTGTGGGCAGGAAGAAGGAAGTCTGTCAGCCACATGCACAGAAAACTCTCCTGTCCCCAACCAGTCCCTCACAACTTGAAATGCTTGACACAAGGAATCATCAATGTTACCTGTTATCCTTTTTAACTATTTATTACTAGAGACTGATACTGTAAAACTCTCAAACATAAATGTAAACTTTTCAAAAAACAACTTGTGGAGGAAATTGTGTAATGAGGTATAATCAAGGGTGTTTTGTTGTGGGGAGTATTTTAGTTTTTAAAAAAAACTACCTTCTAAATATTTAAAAATCTACCTACTAAGTACATCTGTAATATGGACACAATACTATCAGGAGTGCCCCCTGGTGTATTATTGATGGTCTATCTAAATTTCCTCCCCCAAAACCCCAAATCTGTTGCTTTTGAGTCAATTCCAACTCATACCAACCCTATGAGGACAGAGTAGAACTGTCACCTTCTTGGTTAGCAGCCACAACTCTTAACCACAGATCTTACCAAATAAAGATAATCCAACAATGCAGAAGTTATTGAATAATACCATTAGTATCACATATAAGTAAAATTTTGCTGAAGATGACTTAAAAATGCTTGTGGCAGTACATTGACAGAGAATTGCCAGAAATTCAAGCTGGATTAAGAAGAGGATGTATCACTAGGGATATTACTACTGGGTCAAGATGAATCTTGACTGAAAGCAAAAAATATCAGAAAGTTACTTAATTGTGCTCATGTGTAACCTGTACACAGGCCAAGAGGCAATGATTCAAACAGAAGGGGATATTACATGGTTTAAAATCAGAAAGGGTGTATCCTTTCACCATACTTAATTGATATTCTGAGCAAATAATCCAAGAAGGTGAACTACGTGAAGAAGAATGCAGCGTTGGGAATGGTGGAAGATTTATTACCAACCTGCAACAAGCAAATGACATATTCTTGCTGAAATCCAAGAGGACTTGAAGCATTCCCTGATGAAGATAAAGACAATAGCCTTCAGTTTGGATTATACCTCAACACAAAGAAAACAAAATCAGCACAAATGGACCAATAAACAACACTATGATTAATGGAGACAAGACCGAAATTGTCACAGATTTCACTTTACTGGGATCCACAATCAATGTCCATGGAAGTAGCAGTTACAAAATTAGAGAAAGCATTGCATTGGGCAAATCCACTGCAAAAGACCTCTTTCAAGCACTAAAAATCAAAGCTAAAATCTTGAGGACTAAGTTGCATGTCACCCATGCCATGGTATTTTCAATTACCCCATACAGATGTGAAAGCTAGATAATGAATAAGGAAGACCAAAGAAGAATTGATGTCTTTGAATTATGATATTACGGCAAAGAGTACTAAATCTATCACAGAAGAAAGAACAAATCTGTTCTAGAAGTACAACCAGAATGCTTCCTAGAAGTACAAATCAAACAAAGAAAGAAAAAAAAAAAAAACACTGCCTTAGGAGTAAAGATGGCCATATTCATCTCATAGAGTTTGGACATGTTACCAGGAAGGATCAGTCTTTGGAGCAGGACATCATGCTTGGTAGAGGAGGGTCAGTGAAAAAGAGAAAGACTTTCAAAGAGATGGACTGACACAGTGGCTTCAACAATAAATTTCAAACACAGCAATGATTGTAAGAAGGGTCCCGGACTGGGTAGGGTTTTGTTTGTTGTACATGAGGCCACTGTAAGTTAGAACTGACTCTACGGCACCTAACAACAACAACAACGACAACACCTGAGTGAAAGACTGTTAACTTTCATGGTATGTTCAAACTTAAAGGACAATTTGACTAAAAAATTTCAGAAGTTCTAGCTGTTGAACTTGGGCAAATCACCTGACTATTAAGACCTTAAAAAATGTAGCTAGTCATGAAAATTAACTTTAAAGTCCTTTACTGTTAATTAAATTTTATGCAGTTCTGAAGGTGATCATGATGTTGTTATGTCAGTAATGCCAGAAGTATTGACTAAAAAATTTAAAGTAAGCAAACTAATTTGCTTTGATATTATTTTCAATGAAATCTTACCAAACACTAGACAAAGCTTTGGACAAAATGTTTAATGATCAAAATAGGGAAAACCACTTGGATTATTCAACTGATTTCTGTGATGTTTTTTTAGATCATAACAGTTTTGTCATAGTAACAGAAGAACACATTATCTTTCCATTGGAGACATTTTCTGACTAGCATTACGGTTTTTACATAATGTTCCTTCACACCTTCCCTAATGTTATGAAGTAATTATTGTATCCTCTTTCCTTCAAAGAAATTTAAAGTTTAGAACTAATGACAAAAACAAATCTATGAATTTAGCAAAAATGGTGATTGGTCTAAAAATATCATGTTTATTTACTCATCTTTTAAATCATTTTCTTTCTGATGAACAGATTGCTACCGAACAGCCATCCCCCCCGAATAAAAATAATAACAATAAAAAAAAAGAAACTTCTGGGAGTCATCTATCTAAAATACAGTAAAATTTCATTGATTAGAATAACCAAATTGAAGAATAATAAAACTCAAGTTATAGGGTGTTTAAAAAGAAATACTGTTTTCCTGGGACTGGGAACAGGCAAAGAGGAAATGGGGAATGACTGCTTAACGGGTATGGATCTCCTCTGGAGGTGATGAAATGTTTTCCAACTAGACAGAAGTGATGATTGTACAACACTGTGAATATACTAAATGTCACTGAATTGTATGCTTTAAAATGGTTAGTTTTATGTTATATGAATTTCACCTGAATAAAAAAAATTATATTTTATTACTTCCACATAAATATAACAATAGCTATCACTTACTATTTGCTATGCACTAGATATTCTAAGGGCTTCACCTATATTCCTTCAATTAGCCCTCAAAATAACCTCATGAGGTAGTTACTATTTTTACTCCCATTTTATAGATGTAGGAATTACAAAGCTGAAGACAATCAAGTGGGGCTTTGCCATGATCTCCGCAACTTCCCTCCCAGGAACTAGAGCCCTGATCCAGAACCCCAACATAATAGCTGAGCCAAAACTTCTTGTCAATACATTGCTGCCTATTTAGATGGACCAGTGGTGATGGTTTCTTGAGTCTCCATTCATGTGCGCTGTCCATCTGTCATGTACACCCATTGTTACCTGTGCTGTACAGACAATTGTCTGATGCCATACTTGGCATACCCTATGATTGCCTGCTGAACTTGATTCCTCTCTTGAAGCTGCTGTTGAGTGTCTTCCCTGAGCCTTCATCCACCATCATGGTCCCACTAAACTCCAAGTAAAACACCATGAAGGATATATATTACCTAAAATCTTCCTTTAAAAATATGTTTTAGTGATTTTTAATAAACTGGTAAGAATCTTCTAGGCATTGTAACTCCTCCTTAAAATATAATTCCACTTTTAAAGTGGGCATTTTGAAACTGTCTGAAAGCAATTTCTTAAATGTTTGAATATAATCCTTTCTATGTTCATTTATATCACTCACTGGTTTAGTTAGCTCCATTCTGACAAAGATGAACTTTACACCTGGCTGTGAGGTGACCTGAAATAATTTGAAACAAAGCCTGAATTTTTAGAATTTTTAATATCTGGACTAAACAAAACAAAATGGGAGTAGGGAATAAAAAGAGTTGGACAAAAGCCTGCGAGGACCTGCTCTCCAGGAATCTGTTTCAAAGGTCTCTAGGCCCAGATCTTCATTCCATGACAGGAGGCTGCCAGTGACAGAATAACGAGGCATAAAAAGGTAGAATGGATGACAGCTAAAGAAGCTATCAAGATAACAGAAGTGGGAAGTAAGTGGCAGAAGTCAGATTAGAAGTTAATCACTGGTGGGATGAGTCTGAATGATTATTGTTGGAACAAAATGAACTGAAGATATTTTATTCAACCCAGAATAGTAAGAGCCAGGAACCACTAAATCAAAATTAACCTTAAATGCCATGTGCAGAAACCCTAGGGTCCTAATTTCACTCTATCATTCCGTGTCTCTGCCATATTCTCTTGCCCTTTAAAAATTTACATAAAACAGGTACAAGCAGAGCAAATTACCACGTTTTTCTAAGCATAGTGTACACAATGGAGATGACCAACTTCTAAAAGTTGTAACACAATATCTATTTTAAATACAATTTTTTACTTTTCTTCTTATTGTTATCTACCAAAAGCAACTTCATCGAAATAATCTGAAAAACTAAGGCTAGTTGTTCTATTCCTGCTCAGAACTCTTTAAGACAGGCTTCAACAAGTTTCCACACAGCCTCCCCCAATTCCTTCATATTGACTGTCTGATGCAGTGAAGTATATAAACTAATACAGCTTCCCTTGGATAAAATATAAGTGCTACGGCTGATAACCAGAAAGTTTGCAGTTAAAATCCACAAGGTGCTCCTTGGAAACTCTATGGGGCAGTTCTACTCTGTCCTAAAGGGTCACTGTGAGTTGCAATAGAAGGCAATAGGTTTGTTTTTGGTTTTGGAAACAATCTAAAACATTCTTTAAAAAAACAAAGAAAAAAGATCTATTAGTTGGGTTTTTGTTTACAGGGTTACCTCTAATTCAAGCAAAATCGATAATAAAATTCAGAATTATAAGAGATTAGGGGAAGATATGCTGTAAATGGATAACAGAATTTAAAAACATTATCAGTAGGTATAGCAAAAGCTGATTTACAAAACTGTATTTCATAGCAAACTGTCTAAACCAAGTCAAACCCATTGCCACTGAGCTGATTCTGACTCATAGAAACCCTATAGGACAGAGGAGAACTGTTTGTTCCATAGAGTTTCCAAGGAGTAGCTGGTGGATTTGAACCATCAACCTCTCAGTTAGCAGCCAACTACTTAACCACTGTGCCACCAGGGCTCCAATAAACTGTTCAGGAACACACATATTCCAGAAAGTGTTTCTAGATCCCTGGTGGTACAGTGGTTAAGTGCTCAGTTGCTAACTGAAAAGTTGGCAGTTGGAACCCATCAGCCACTCTGTGGCAGAATGATGTGAAATGATCACAGCCTTGAAAACTCTACGGGGCAGTTCTACTCTATCAGAATCCACTCAGTGGTAACAGATTGCCTCTATTCTTAATCTCATTGCAACAATTAAACATAATTTGATCAGGAAGATTAAAATTTAGATGAAAATTCATATCGTATGTGACAGTATTCAAAAGAAATCTAACACCAAAATTCTGTGGAAGTTTCCTTTAACTTCCCATAAGAAGTGTATCTGTCAATTTTGACTCTTCAGATACGTTACAAATGTGAAAAATATTTCAGATTTAAAAAATACTGCAAAAATATTCACTGAGTCTGCTCTTATAATAAAGAATAAACTAAAAGATCATGCATAAATTATTGACCTTCACGCTGCAGTTCTAACAAGAACATGGAGCGTAAAACTCTGTCTAAAAAACTGTCTAAATTGTGTAGTGCTGCTATAACAAAAATAACACAAGTGGTTGTATTTAACAAAGAGAAATTTATTTTCTCAAGAAAAGTAAACTAAAAGCCCAAATTCAGGGCATCTGCTCCAAGGGAAGACTTTCTCTGTTGCTTCTGTAGGAAGATCTTTGTCACCAATTTTCCCCTAGATTATGAGGTAGCAGGGATCTTGGGGTTTAAATGATGTGCTCTGCTCCCAGCACTTGCTTCTTTCTTGATGGTATGAATTTTTCAACCCTCTGCTTCCTGCCCTCTCCTCTTTCCCTCAAGGCACAATACGACCTTATAGAATCCTACCTCACTAGTACACAACTACCACTGATCTTCCTTCATTAACATCATAGAGGCAGGATTTACAACATATAGGAACATCACACAACGCTGGGAATCAAGGCCTAATCAGACTGACACATTTGGGGGGACACAATTCAATCCATGCAAAAACTCTGTATTCCTGATTGGAGAGGGCTGTTATAGGGTACATTAGGCACACACTGTATTAAGCCAAATATTAATTTATCAAGGACTATCAAAGAGAAGCATTAACACTACTACAGCTTTATTTTAGGTGATTAAAATTACTATTTATGAACTTAAAGCAGTCCTTCATACCTTTCAAAAATAGTCTCCACCAACCTTTCAGTCATTTCTTATTTTCCATCACCTATCCTATGACTTAATGACAGCTTTAACTGCTGCTCCTGGAGGGTTTTCCCATGCATTTAGTCCCTCACCTAGGATTTCCTCCTCCAGAGCCTTACTGCTAAAATTCTACCCATTCTTTGAGAACATTTCAATCTCTACTTTTTTTTCTTTCAATTTAAAATTTTTAATTGAATATGACTATATTGGAAACCTAATATAGTGCTTAAGTGCTATGGCTGCAAACCAGAAGGTTGGCAGTTCAAAACAGGTGTACTTCAGAAACGCTATGGGGCAGTTCTACTCTGTCTATAGGGATGTTATGAGTCAGAATCAACTTGACACCAGTGTGTTGGGTTTGGTGGATTTATGACTACATTGAGGGTATGAAAATGAACAGGGTTTCACAGATTCTGCTTATTAGAAATTCATAGGCCAGCCAGAGAAGATGGATACTGAAAACACACAATTTCCAATTTCCTGGTGTTGGCAGTGCACATAGAAGGTACATCTATCTATACTGGACTTGACGGATCACAAAGCTTCCTTGATGGATCATAAAGCAGGAATTAAGCTACATGAAGACAGGATAGAATGCAGGAAGGGAGTTCCCAGCAGAAAGAAGGAATGGAGACAAGAAAAAGCACAGCAGATTAAAAATTTGAATGAAGTTAAATGTAACTAGAGTGCAGAGTGTCAGGGATGGAACAGAGACTGGGCAAGGGAGACCAAACAGTGGAAGACCTTGGGTTAAAAAAATAAATTTAAACTTGAGTGAAACAGATTAGAGCTGCCTGCAGTAATCTATTTTAAATCTGTGTCTTAATCGTAAGTGAAGATTGTGTTACTGTTAGCTGCCTTCCAGTTGCTTCCAATTCATGGCAACTTTATGAATAACAGAAGGAAATATTGCGGGTCTTGTGCCAGTTTCATAATCTTTTGATATGTTTGAACCCACTGTTGTGGCTATTGTATCAATCCATCTTATAGAGGGTTTCTCTCATTTTTACTTACCTCCTACTTTATATGATGCCCTTTTCTAGTGTCCGGTCTTTCCTGATGACGTGTTCAAAGTAAGTAACACAAAGTCTCACAATTCTTGCTTCTAAGGATTAGTTTTCTGGTAGCCAACGATATATTCACTATTCTTCCCCAACACCACAATTCAAATTCTTCAGTTCTTCTGTGTTCTTTTTTCATCATCCAGCTTTCACTTGCATATGAGGTGATTGAAAAAGCCACGGCTTATATCAGGAGCACCTTAGTAAAAGTGACATCTTTGCTTTTTAGAACTTTAAAGCAGTCTTTTGCTGAAGATTTGTCCAAATGTTTAATATCCTTCTTTTTAAAAAAAAAAAAATACGTGTTTTAGTTGAAAGTTTACACTGCAAATTAGGTTGTCATTTAACAATTTTTATACAGACTGTTCCACGACACTGGTTACAATTTTCACAGTGTGTCAAGATTCTCATTATTTCCATTCTGTTTGTTCTATTTCCATTTATCTAGTTCTCTTCCCCTTCTTACTGTCTCATCTTTGCTATTGGGTGAATGTTTACTGTTTGGTCTCATATAGTTGATTAAGGTAGCACATTACTCACAGGTGTTATAAATGCCCAGTGCTGTTGAGTCAGATACGACTCATGGTGTTATCAGCCAATCTATTATTTGGCCTAAAGGTAGCCTCCAGAAACAGCTTCAGTTCTAAGTTCAAAAAGTATTTTAGGGCTCTCTAGTATGCCTGCCTGTATTTAGGGATTTGCATTCTGTTGTACATTTGCCTCCCATTCTGTTTAGGGCCTTCTATCGTGTCCCTGGTCAGAATGGCCAGTTCTTCCTGTCTTGGGTTAGAAGACGCCATGGTTTATGTGGGCTATTAGTCTTGTGAATTAGTTCTTCTTTGAGTCTTTGATGCCAGACAAGTAGAGAGCAACAGTTGTATCTTACATGGTTGCTTGCATTCAGGGTGTTTTGGAAGTCATTAGGCATTCCTTTATCTGTACCCTTATGACATTCTGTACCTTCCCTGGGGAGCCTTTTTACTCTTTTTTATAATATATTGATTACATTCAAGTATACATTTGTCTTAATCTACAAACTAGATTCTAGTATAGAGCATATCATACATGCTCAGCAAACATTTGTTACATGAATGAATGAATATGCTTCCTGAAAAAAAAGAACCAATTTTATTCCTCTTTGTATCCCATTGCAGTATACAGTATATGTGATTTATGCTCAATAAATATTTCACAAACTAAATAATCTTATGTGACTCAAATGTGGCCAAACTGTTTGACAATTAGGAACATAATTTGCAAGCGAGATCTCCCTTTGATGACAGTTCTGCAAAGCCAGGGATCATCTACTCCAGAGGCATAGGGAAGGTGTTGAGTGCCTGGTGGAATCGCTACGTTTGTAACCTTGCTCCCTTCCCACCCCCATCTCATCAGTCAGGATGGGATGAAGTGGAGGGTGTGAGTCACCAACAGCCTCATTGGGCACCCACCCTGTGCTTTTGCGTATAGGGGCAAATGGCCTCCTCTAGCCCTCCTCGCTAGGCCTCTGATCCAGACCCAACGTATTCAGCATCTAATGCAGCCCATCAGAGGGCACTGTCAGCTCTCAATGAATGTTTGTGAAATCAATGATATCAATTAATCCACTGCTGCTCTCTCAGTGCTAACACTTCTGATAAAATTGCACATCCTTTGTAGTGTCACTATGAGTTGGAATCCACTCAACGGTAATGTGTTTGTTTTTAGAACTGGATGCTTTGCATTTAATAAAAACTATGAATAAATAAATAAATGCACTCAATGACTCTTTCTTGAGTGCTTTCTGTTTGCTAGGCACTGGATGTACATGCCACAAATAAATTAACCAGGATCCCTGATGGAGCTCAGATTGTTAACAAGAAAGAAAAATATTAAAGAAACAAAGCTACAGCTGTGTTTACTCTAATAGCAGCTAAGGAATATGAGCAGGAAATAGTAAGAGCAGGCAAAACACAAACATCTTAGAGTTGTTCATTATAGGTAGGAATGAGGGAAGGCTTCTCAGAAGAAGTGACATTAAAAAGCTACAAAATGGATGAACGTTGAAAACACTATGCTGAGTGAAGTAAATCAATCACGAAAAGACAAATACTGTATGATCCCACTTAAATGAAATGACTAGGATAGGCAATACGTACAGATCACAGTTTAATAGTGGTTACTAGGAGCAAAAGGGAATGGAAGAAGTCAAGAGGTTGTTTAGGAAGCATTCAGTTTCTGTCTACAGCAATAAAAATTTGTTAACAGATACTGGTAATGGCTGCATAACATGATTTATGTGATTGGTGACTCTGAATTACACAGGTAAAAAAATATTGAATTGGTAAATGTTGTGCTATATATGCAGCCCTGGTGGTACAGTGATGAAGAGCTTGGCTGATAACCCAAAGGTCAGCAGTTCAAATCTAGTGGTTGTTCCATGGAAACCCTATGAAGTTTCTCCTCTGTCCTATAGGGTCACTATGGACCAGGATCAATTCAACAGCAACAGGTTTTTTAGTTTGGTGCTATATATGTTTTCACAACAAAGTTTTTTGAAAAGAAAAAATGAAACTGATGCATAACATGAGCTAAAAATAAATAGTAGGGCATGCGGTAAGCAGCCTTCCAGAAAGCCTAGCCCTGGCCACAGCGACTTGCACCAGGTAAATAAAGGGAAGAGTCTAGATGAGGCTGGAAAGCTTGGCTGGGGCCAGGTCAGCAGAGCCCTGTACGCTCTGAGGATACTGTAAGCTCTGAGGATGAGGCTGGATCTAACTCTTTGTGTCATAGGAAGCACAGTAGAGCCAGTGAGGAATGGAACCAGCCCGGTGCTTCACTATTAACATGTTTTCAGTATCCAGACCATGGAACTGCCTTTTATTTGGTTTCTGCTCCTGTGAAAATCGTTTGGGGATTTTGTCTGACCTCCTCCAACTTCACAAGGGAGAAGGAAAATCAAGATCAAGAGTGCAATGCTGATTCGTGTAAGGTAGGGGTTAGATAGGCCTCCTTTTTCTGTCATCTTTACCAACTGTGATACCCTCTTCTCTCACAGAACTCTACTCTGCTGAGTTTTGCAGTTCACTAAAGTGGCCACAGAACACTCACAGACCATGCTCACTATTACAGGGTTTATTATAAGAGGATAAACAGTTACATTTCAGACTCAGGAACACTTACAATGCAGTGCTTTCATCAAGATAGCCTCTTCCTAACCATGCTCACAGGCACGCCTCTTCCTGGCGCTAGGCCTCTCCCAAAAGGCACTGAATTTTCTCGCTTCATGGGCCTGGAAGGAAGCCCTCTGTACTTTCGTCTGCTGCTGGGTCTCTCCTGCCAACAGTTTACACCATCCTCAGGGTTACAACTTTCTCTCTCTGTCTGTTTCCTGCTTCCAGGAGCTTCTCAGTGCAGGGATCCTGGGTCCAGAGGACAAGCTTTCCACTCCCGGGTGTTCTTCCTTGCTGGTGGAAGGATCTTCCTCTCTGCTACAGAAGTGGCTCTGATCAATTCCCTTGGTAAGCCACACCTATTAACACCCATTACCCACTGCTGTCCAGTTGATTCTGATTCATAGCAACCCTATAGGATAGAGTAGAACCGCCCCACAGAGTTTCCAAGGAGTGCCTGGCAGATTTGAACTCTTGATCTTTTGGTTAACTACTATGCAACCATGCCCTACCAAACAGTCCTGCCCAATCACCCGGATGGGAGTTACAAGACTATGTCTAGAAAGGCTACAAACAAGTAATTGTACTGCAGCACCCTTTCAAGCATAGGATCAAAATAGAGTCACACAATTTAGAAAGACTTTATGTACTTTCTTGCCACCAGAGAATTCAAACATAAAAATACTAACATCGCAGGGAAATAATGGCAGTCTTTCCGAAGATTTGTCATCTCTGATTCAGAGGTAAGTTCTGTCTTGTGGTACGGGAAACAGTGACTAGGTAAGGTCATGTTCTCTACTACTTTTCAGAAGACAGGTCAGAATCATAAAGGAAATGACTCAAGATGCCACGTTCTGGAAGACAGACAGCTGTCTTTGCTGTGGGAGCAGACTGAGAATTTGTTAAATGCTAGTTAAAAAGGTGACAAGTTCATGCTTTTGGTCACAACCAACAGCTATGCTACACTGTAGTCCAATAAAAGTCTTCGCAGGAGATAAAGCTTTCTATGTCTTTCTACCAGAGGTGCAAAGCCCATAGGTCCCCTTTCTTTAGCAGAAGAAAGTAAACCTCTGTCTATACCATATTTTAAGCCTAATACCTAAAAATAACCACCACTCTTCTGCCAGTTTGCTGTACTGTGGTGGGTTACATGTTGCTATCATACTAGAAGCTATGACACCAGTATTTCAAATACCAGCATGGTTCCCACAGTGGGCAGGTCTCTGTGGAGCTTCCAGACTGAAGAGAGGCCTGATGATTTACTTCCAAAAATTAGCCAATGAAAACCTTATGGATCATAAAAGAACACTATTTGGGTCATTTGCTTAGGACATATCATTAGGAGAAATCAATTCACTAGGAAAAGACACTATATATAGTGAAATAGAAAGTGCAGAGGCTCTCAGTTCAACAAGGCTGAAGAGTGCCATGGATGGTCTATAACTTCGTGTTTTGCATGTGTCACTACACTGTGACACACTGTCAGATATCACCAGACCAAAGAACCTGAGGATTTGGTCACTCCGTGGTCATTGTTCCCAGGGAGCCAGTGAGCTTCAGAATGGGGGTCAGTAACTCCCAGTCTGTAAAATCCTTGGATGTTACTTATTTCCATGCCCTGAATCATTATGAATGTTATTAGGTCTTATTCAGAATTCTTCTTAATCACTCAGTGGTGGCCGGTCTGCTGTTGTACAACAGCTGCAATGACAGACACAAACATACACTATTAATCATGACAACAATTGCCCAGATGGACTGGGCAACATTTCATTTTGCTGTGCATAACACTGCAATGAGTCAGAGTCAACTGGGCATCATCTATTTATATATCTGCTGATACTTAACTAAAAAATAAAATGCTCATTGGAGCATCTTAGTATATGTCATAAAAACAAAACTAAAGTTGAGCAAGAAAAGGTAACACTAAAACCTCGGGACTATGGCCCAAAGAGACACCCTTCTGAAGAGGTACTGAAGCCATTCCCAGAGACAGTCCTACAACATAAATAATAACACCCAAGAGGAAAGTATTCCTTAAAACAGTCAATTATATGAGATCAAAAGGACAACATAAGCCCAAGAGCAAAGATGAAAAAGCAGGAAGGGTAGAAAATCCAGATGAAAGGAACTAGAGAAGCCAGGGAGGAAATGGGGACAGTGTTGTTACATCTACGGGAATGCAACCAATGTTACGGAACACTTTACGTACAAACTACCAAACGGGAAACAAATATGCTCTGTAACCTTCAGCTAAAGCACAATAAAAATTAAAAACAACAACAAAAAAGCAACACTGTATTTTATCCCAAAGCAAATAAACCCTGTAAAACATTTATATTTTCCTCAGAGAATAGATAACTTAAATGCAAACTTCACAGGATATGGACTATAAGTTATTTCACAGGTAGTAGGTTTTTAAGTGAAAGACATATTCTTCCTTTTTTTCTCTCCACTCACAGATTTTCTGACCATTTCCAGGCCAAGTTCAACTGACATTCTTTTAAAAGACTCAAAAAGAGGTGATGCGCACCCTCAATGAAAAGTGCTTCACCAACCTTGCAAATACTGCCCTAAACCTGAACTTCTGATTTCTGAAAGAGACCACAAGATGATTCACATATGCCTTAAGGGAAAAGTGGGTCTGGCAGCCAGATCTGAATGCCAACAAAAAGGTCTGAACTTCAAGTCAACCTCTGTTACATTTTGGGTAAAACATCTGGCATGTGTAGATACCTCTTTTGCCATCTACACTAAATATACTAGCTTTTTGCGGTTTTAAAAACAAATTTACCTACCAAAATCAGAATTTACAAACAATCAAGGAATAGTTATTTGTTTTACAAATCAATTCACATTTTCATAAAGATGTCCCAGGGTGGCACAAGCAGTATGTGCTCAACTATTAATCAAAAGATGGGTGGTTCAAGCCCACCCGCTGGCACCAGAGAAAGGCCTGGTGACTTGCTTCCATAAAGATCACAGCCAAGAAAACCCTAGGGAGCCCAGTTCTACTCTGCAACGCATGGAACTGGCTCAGAAGCAATGAGTCTGGTTTCTTGGGTTTACCTTATAAAAGCCATCAGCTTTCCACACATATTTAAAATCTTTTAAAATGGATTTGCTACATAAGAAATAATTTTTCAAGAACATATCAACTATACAAACAAAGCCTTGCAGTTTGTTCCTTTATTCATTCAACAGATACTGACTCAGCTCCTACTCTGGGCCAGGCACTACTCTTGGCACCGGGGATATACCAACGAATTGAAAAGTCTAAAATCCCTGCCCCAGTAGAGCTCATGTTTTGGTGTCACGTTGCTAGAGCTGTGCAACTGATTGTGAGGGAAAATAAGTTTTTAAAAAGCCATAAACATAGCCAATGTTTCTTGAGTACTTACCACGTGCCAGGTTCTACTCTACACATTCTGTATGTATCATATATTTAATCATCACAACATCGAGAGACAGGTACCATCATCCTGTTTTACAGATACGTACACTGAGGCACAGAGAGATTAAACAATCTGCTCAGAATCATACATTCAAAGGATACAGCTGAGACAAAACCCCAAGCAATCTGACACCAGCTTACTGCTCTTTTGATGGTTATTTTTGTCTAAAATGAAAGAATTAAACAGACTACTTTCAACTGTTTCTCTCTAAGGCATAATGTGTATTTCCTACAAACGGAAAAAAAAAAAAAAAACCTGACATGGGATGGTTTCTTTTAAAACAGACATTACTGAAACTGTAAATATTTTTAGCCCTTTGTACTTTTCATCCAGCAGCTTGGCTGAGAGTAACATAGAAACACTTAAAAATAGCCATTCAGTACTCTAAAAACCATTAGATAGTTTAGCACATACCCAGCACCTGCTTAACTCTTCTTAATCAACACTTCTTTGCTAGTCATATTTTTAAAAAAGAAAGACAGAAAACTCTTTCAGTTTCAGAATTTTTTTTCCCTTGGAAACCCAGTGTTTCACTAGGGCACTTGGTGCTAGGTTACCCTCTCTCCTCCTAACTTTAGAAAGTAACACCTGGACTAAGTCATGAGTAACTAATGAAGACACCCAACCTTTTCTAGTACAATATACCTCAGTGGATGTGAGAAAAAATATCCTTGAACATGAGCTTTTACAATAATTGTTAGGACTGTAATGGAAAGTGAATTTCGTCCCATAATTTATAGAAGTCATTCAAAATGATAAGGGAACATCTGGTGTACATCTACACTAACATGAAGACAGCATTAGTGACAAGAATGCATCCTCTGAGTTGTTTTTCCAGGTATGGCAAAGTATAATCCATAAGCCTCAGAAAGAGGAAGGAAGGAAGGAAGGAAGGAGAGAACACAGGAAACAATTTAAGTAGACTCTACAATAATCACATACTTTGTGCTTGGCATCATCAGCAGCATTATGTTCTAACATAACGGAACTAGTTATCTTGGACAAACATAGACATTACAGTATTTTAATATGCAAATAATACTAAACACTGATTTTAAGACTGTCCAGATATTTTTATTTAACAATACAAAGATTCATACAAGTTGGTGCCAGACAGATTTTTCCCCCCAAAAAAATCTGATGAAAAATTTATCACCGATACAATCAAAATGTCTTGGGATCTGGAAAGGTCTGGAACCGAAACCAAAGGCAGGCAGTTAAAATGCTGCTGTTACATGCCATGGAGTTGGTTCTGATTCACTGTAACCCTATGCACAAAAGAACAAAACACTATCCTGTCCTGTACCATCCTCACGATCATTGCTATGCTTGAGCCCATTGTTGCAGCTTCTGTGTCAATCCATCTTCTTGAGGGTCTTCCTCTTTTTCACTGACCCTCCACTTTGCATGTTAAAAGCCTCATCTACTGCACAGCCTTGCTTATAATTAGGATAATCATATAATAGAGGTCTGACGACTACATTCATGAACTCATTCTAGAAAAGTGCTACATAACTCACTGCTGAATATCACTGTGGTCAGCTTTGAACTACTCCCCTTGGGAAACTATGCACCAATGTCAATGCCTAGTCTGGTGTTCAAACCAATTTTGGAACTCTTTTTCTGGAATGGCCATGAGAGCTGTCATTGTTATTACCCTTAATGTTCCGAATGTCACCAAAATGTCTTCCTTTCAATATTTCCTTTATCTTTAGGTAAAGAATAAAGTCATTGCTCACATCAGGTCAGGAGAGAGGATGCTCCAACACAGTTATTTGTTTACTGGCTAAGAACTCCCTCAGAGAATTATACAATTAGGTTTGTGAATTTGCCACCTTGCCAGCATGCACAATAGCCATTCCTCAAAAAGTTCCGAAACTGCTTTCAAAGGTGGACTAGCCCCGGCATTGATGCATAGCTTCCCAAGGGGAGTACTTCAAAGGTGACTGTTGTGATATTCAGCTATGAGGTATGTAGCACTTAGAACAATTAATCTCACAGATTTAACTGCCAGACCTCATATTTTGTCCTAAGCAGTACACTTTCAAACTGAAAGGGGGGTGTTAGTAACATTTGCCTCAGGACTAGGAATAAATTGGGGCAGTTTGAGGCAAGCCGAGACATAACAGTCACTCACCCTTAACCTCCATCCCACGGTGATGGGCCCCCAGAGAAAATGCAGGACACAACAGAATATGCAAGACCAATAACCAGGCTCCTAAGTCCATCTGGAAAACCAATGACATAGTCAGTGGTTAAGAGCTATGGCTGATGACAAAAAGTTAGCAGTGTGACTCTACCAGATGCTCCTTGGAAATCCTCTGTCTGTCTCTTAGAATTGGTATAAGCGGGAATTGACTGGATGGTAATGCGTTTGGTTATTTTTTAAATCTCTCTAGGTATAAATCAGTGTTTACAGAATCTAAATTTCCTATCTAGCTTTTTCTTTGCAAGTAAAATTTGAAACAATCAGGAATATGCCTTCTTATAGCTTTATCATTCAACTTAATCAGGCACAGATGAACAAGAATAAAATGTTTTAAAGAGCAAAAAGAAGCAGATTTTATACTGAACAGAAGGATGATATATTTGGCCCACTTTCATCAATGATTGAAACAAAGATCTAGAAGACAAATTAGCATGAAAATGCAAAAACTACAGGAGCAGAGATACTAGAAGAGGATTCCAAAACAATCCCTACAAGGTTAAAACCTGTGTCAAAATGAATACAATCAAATTTATGAGACTTAAATGTGAAACCCTGAAGAGTTGGTTTATACAAAAAAGATTCCAGGGTTTGGTTACCATATGATTTCACACAGGTTGTGTGACAGGGTAGCTGAGTTACCCTCTTGCATTAATAAAGGCATTATTAATAAAGGTTGCATTATAAAGGGATCATTCTCAATGTAAGAGAAGTCAAAGTTCACTGTCCTTGGCTCTAATCAAGATATTCATGAAAATAGTTTTAAATTCTGCCCACCACATTCTAAGGTGGCCTCTAATTAACTGGAGAAAGTAAAGAAAGAGGTAGTTCAGAATGGTGAAAGAAATAAACCCTGAGGAATATTTTAGGGAATTGAGCAGAAATAGCTGGAAAAAGAGAAGCCGTAGTGCTATCTTTAAATAATTGAAGATTTGCCATGTGAATTGGTATCTAAGACTTATTTTCTGTGGAAAAATCGTATGTTTAATGCCAAAGATGAAAAAATTGAGGATTTTTTGAAAATACCTATTTCTGCAGTCTGAAATTGACCAAGCATACCATTAAGTTGCATTGATAATTACTGGTGATTGGAATGCTAAAGCTAAAACAAAGAACAAGGATCAGCTGTTGGAAAACATGACTTTATAAAAGAAACAATGTAAGAGAGCCCCTGATAGAATAGGAAAGATCATCCACTTATTCATTGGAAATGTCTTTCTCAATAACATAAAAAGTAACTAAACTAGTGGACATTGCTAGCTGGAATACATAGGAATCACATCCATTACATCTGTGGAAAGAGATGATGGAGAAGCTCAATATCATCAGACAGAACAAGGCCACAGGCCAAGAGTGGGACAAACCATCAATTGCTCAAAAGTAAATTAAAGGTTGAAAAATGAAAAGAAGTTCACAAGAGCCAAGCACAACCTTAACCACATCCCACCAGAACTTAGAGGCTATCTTGAGAATAGATCTGACACACTGAAACTAATCACCAAAGACCAGACAAGTTGTGAAATGACATCAAGGATATACCTAAAGAAAGAAACAGGTAATTAAAAAGATAGGAAAGAAAGAAAAGACTGAAGTGTGTGTCAGAAGAGACAGTGAAGTTTGCTTTTGAATGTAAAGTACGTAAAGGGAATGGAAGAAATAATAAGTGAGCTAACTAGGAGATTTCAAAGTGAGGCTTGAGAAGACAAAGTATTAAAATAAAATGTTCAAAGACCTAAAGTTACACAGTGAAAAAGAAAGAACATGTTTGGCATTTGTCACACTGAAAGAACTCAAGGGGGTGGGGAGGCGGGAATCAGGCCTCAAGTTGCAATATTGAAGGACTCTATGGGCACAATAATTGAATGACTTTGGAAGCATCTAAATAAGATAGAAGGCATATACAAAGTTACTTTACCAAAAAAAAAAAGTCATGGTTTCATCATTTCAGGAGGGAGCATACAATCAAGAACCCATGGTCTTGAAGGAAGTAGTTCAAGATCTAGAGAAGGCACTGGTGAAAAATAAAGCTCTAGTAACTTGTAAAACACCAAGTGAAACATATGAACATATGCAACGCTGGACGCACTCGCTCATCTATGCTAAGAAATTTGTCAGGTAGCAACCTGACCAATTGACTGGAAGAGATCTGTATACATGTCCACTCCAAAGAAAGGTGATCCAACAGAAGGAGGAAATTGTGAAACAACATCATTAATATTGCAGCCAACTGTAACTTCACTGAAAATAATTTAAAAATGACTACAGCAGTATATCAGCAAGGAACTGACAGAAACTCAAGCCACACTCAGACAACATGGAATGAAAGATACCACTGCAGTCACCAGATGGATTGAGGCTGAAGGCAGAAAATGCCAGAAAGATGCTTACCTGTGTTTTATTGTCCATGCAAAAGCATTTGACTGTCTAGATCATAACAGACTATGACTTGCACTGTAAAGAATGGGAATTTCAGAACACTTCATTGTGCTCATGCAGAACCTGTACACAGACCAAGAGGCAATCATTTGAACAAAACAAGGGAATACTGCCCAGTTTAAAATCAGAAAAGGTGTGCATCAGAATTGTATCTTTTTACCATACTCATTAAGCCTGTACGTTAAGCAAATAATCTGAGAAGCTGAGCTATCTGAAGAACACGCCCTCAGAATTGGCAGAAGACTTGTCAACATCTGAGATACGCAGATGATACAATCTTGCTTGCTGAAAGTGAAGAGGACTTGAAGCACATACTGATGCACAAAGAAAGCAATAATCCTCACAAATGCACCAATTAGCAACATCACAATAAACAGAGAAAATATTGAAGCTGTCCCAAAGCTGTCAAATATTTCATTTTACTTGGATCCACAACGAACACTCATGGGAACAGCAGTCAAGAAATCAAATCTGATCTTCATCAGAATAGCACTTTGTTTATCTGCAGCAAAAGACTTTTTTCAAGTGTTGAAAAAAGCAAAAGTGTCCCATTGAGGAATAAGGCTTGCCTGACCCAAGCTATGGTATTTTCATTCACCTTACATATGCAAGGGAAAGCTGGACAATGAACAACGAACACTGAAGAACTGATACCTTTGAATTACTGTGTTGATGAGAAATATTGAATATATTGTGGACTGTACAAAGAACAAACGTGTGTAGGAAGAAACACACCTAGAATGCTTCTTCTCATGTACTTTGGACATACTGAGACAAGGAATTAGTCTCTGGAGAAAGGTATCATGCTTGCTAAACTTTCTCCATTTATAGAGATGCTGCTTATTGGTATAGTTGGAATGGTTACTGTTCTTTGTGTTAAAAGGTGGAATCCACACTGATCTTTGATCTTCATCAGCAAGTGCTTCAAGTCCTCTTGGCTTTCAGCAAGCAAGGTTGTACAATCTGCATAACTTAGGCTACTGACTTTCACTTTCTTCAGGTATAATGTCCTTGATGTCCTCCCACAACTCATCTGGTCTTTAATCATTACTGTTCAATCCATCAAATCTATCTTGAGATAGTTTCCAGATTCAGGTGGGATATACTTGAGTTTGTATTGTGACTTTTGTGGACTTGTTAATTTTCTTTGGCGTCAACTTGAACTTGTATATAAGCAATTGATGGTCTGTTCTGCAGTCAGCCCCTGGCCTTGTTCTGACAGACAATATCAAGCTTGTTCATCACCTCCTTCCACAGATATAGTTGATTTCATTTCTGTGATAGTGACATCTACATGTATAAGCCCCTGTTCCTGTTGTTGAAAAAGGTATTTGCAACGAATAAGCTGTTGGTCTTGCAAGAGTCTTTTTATCACCAATGCTATACTTTCCAACTGCTGATCCTTCCTCTTTGTTTCCAACTTTTGCATTCTAATGATCAGAATTATCAGTGCATCTTGACTGGAAGTTTGATCTATTTCAGACAGCAAAATTTGGTAAAAATCTTCCATTTCCTTATCTTTGGCATAAGTGGTCAGTGAATAAATTTGAATAATAGTTGTACAAATTGGTCTTCTTTGTAGGCATACGGATATTATTCTATCTCTGACAGCATCATACTTCAGGATAGATCGCAAAATGTTCTTTTTGATGATGAATGCCATGCTATTACTCTTCTAATCTAACAATGTGTAACTACAAAGGGAAGAAGCAGTGCCATAGTCCTCACACAGTGAAACACTAAATACATGAACAGATTCCCTTCATCAAGTTTTCTCTTCATTAAGGGTTCCTCTTTTCTAGTCAAGCTAGGGAATGAAAAAGATAATCCAGTTGACATAAGAAATGCAAAGCATTTTTCATGTCTCATGGAAGAATTCAAGTACATTTGAAACACAGAAAACAGCAGTAGATATACCATATAAATTTCGTATTTAACCTGAAATTGGCATACAGAAGTCCTAAAGGATTTCTTGGCAGTCAAATGCAGTATATATATATATATATATATATATATATATATATACACACACACACAGAAATAAGTAAAAGTGTCATTGCCAAACTATTTTTTAAAGCTATCACTGCATAACTTTTAACTGCATGCCTTTTAACATACAAAGAATTATTGTTCCAAAACACCTTTTGTACACAGTTATGCAATATAACTTTATTTCTGTCTTACTGTTTAGCACCCTAAAAAATATCTTTTTCCCTTGAGACTACTGCTTTAACAGACTTTTTTTTTAGCCTGGAACTGAAGCAACTCCTGGAGGTTATCTTTCAGCCAAATAATAGACCAGCCTATAAAACAAACAATAACAATTCTGAGAAATGAGCTTCTTGGAATAATCAACTATATGAGACCAAAGGGCAATATTTGCCCAAAACAAAGATGAGAACACAAGCAGGGACAGAGGAAATGGAGGGCTAGAAATGAGGAAAAAATTCATTTTAACAAAACTCATTGCCATTGAGTCCCTTCTGACTCATAGTGGCCCTATAGGATAGAGTAGAACTGCCCCATAGAGCTTCCAAGGAGTTACTGGTGGATTTGAACCACTAATCTTTTGGCTAGCAGCCAAGCACTTGGCAGGGTAGAAATAAGCAGAGTGCCAACACAATGTGGGGTTAGCAACCAATGTCATGGAACAATGTGTATATAAATTGTTGAGTAGGAAACTAATTTGCTATGTAAACTTACGCCCAAAACACAATGGTAAAAAAAAAAGTTTCTAAAACATCTATATCCATTGATAAAAATTTATATGCAGGTAACTTAGGAACAAACCACAGCCAGCTAAATGAGTTTATGCAAAAGAATGAAGTCCAGAGCTAGAAATAATGCCAACAGGATAAGACGTATCTGAAAAATATACAGAAACAAATGAAGGGATTAAAATCTCAACATTTAGTATGGAGCTTGGCCAAGGTAGTGATCAAAAAATAGCTGATGAATAGAAAGAAATGCTCTCTATAGATAACAGGTAAGTACAGACTCTATTAAGACAGAGCATAATTTATTCATTAAAACCAGATGAGTATCTGACTTTCCCTATATGTTTTCCAAATTACTTCAAAATACTCACTAAACAGTTTTTTAAAATATATGTATTAAGTCATGCTAAAAAAAAAAAAAAACACCTAAAAACAGAATTTAGAAAAGTAGCAGTCTGGTTGCCATAAAAGAATAGTGGTGAGATAATCTGCTATGCATGATCCCTGGACCACTCAATGGTATGGGGTCCTTCAAACTAAATAGAGGAAGGTGATTTCAGTCCATTTTTTAATAAATTGTTCTCTGTCTTTTTGAATTCACAATATTTTTGGTTTCAGGAAAATAAAAAGGACCTACAACAGTAAAGAAAACCCTGGTGGTGTAGTGGCTAAGTGTTACAGCAGCTAACCAAAAGGTCAGTAGGTCAATCCACCAGGTGCTCTGTGGAAAACCTATGGAGCAGTTCTACTCTGCCTTATAGAGCTGCTATGAGTCAGTATTAACTTGACGACAATGGGTTGTTTTTTTTTTAGAGTAGAAAAAGAGTATCTTATGTTCAGGGTAGGCATCTTTATACTTCAGAATTATTTCCTCTTAGACTTTCATTATATAATAAACAACAACCATGAAAACAATAAAAAATAGTAATAACAAAAAACAATTTGACAGACTTATACAAAAGTAACAACTTGATATATTCTCTTCATAAAGAGATTCCTCATTGATTCATTATGTCTCACAAATATTTTGCATATATTTTTAAAAAGCTAATTAGCCTGAAGCATTTACTGTAATATTTCAAACTATAAACTATTTTCCTAAGATTAAGATCCCTTAAACTCCTCTACAGCCAAGCTAACAATAGTAGCTAACCAAAATCTCAATTTTCCTCCAATAACAGTCCAAAATAAACTAACATTGTAAAAAGCCTGGGTTTCCAACCTGCTGGCTGATCCTTTTAACACTACATGGGTTTAATATCAGAGCTCAAATAGACACTCTGGTCTGATCCCCATAAATAATACAAATTATATCCCTATTATCATTAGAGACTCAAGAAATCACCACAGACCATTTCCCCCCATAACATATTACCTGCAGTTTTGGCTCTTTTATTTTTTCAAATTGTATAGCCTTATGTGACTGTGGCCACAAAAGACTTATTTTCCAAACTGAAATGCATTCTTGTCAACTACTGCCCCTGCACAACCAGCAAGATTTGTTCGTTCTCAGTCAATAAAGCTTTATACAAATTTTACTATATGCACAACAGTGTACTATGGCAGAGGTTACAAGAAATTCACAGATCTTATCATCAGAGTTTTAAACATAGTAGGTGAAAGACTCATACAAAAATATCTTTTCTACACAACAGCCATGCACCACCTAAATGAATCTACATTCAGCTTTGTAAGACAGAGAGAAATAGTGGAAGAGGTTGACATATGAGTTAGGTCAGAGAGGAGACAATGCCCAGGACTTGAACTGACAAAGATTCAAGAGAAGACAGGAGAGGAAAGAAGACAGGAAGCAAAGAAAGCACAATGGCAAAAAATACAGAAATTAAATTATTGCATAGCACCAGACCAGCAGGTGAGTAAGGTAACTAGCTGGAATTAGGGTTGATTCACCCATGTTGGGGAAGTTGTAGGACAAGGCTGAACAAATATGTTTTAAATGGTCCCTCTGAACCATCTGGTAATTTCACAGGGATTGAAAACAGTCTTACTCTGCGAATTGTACTGAGTGCTCAGTTTCAGAAGGGTCCAACATGAAGGAAGAGAGCAAAAAACAAAAAGCCACTGCCATTCAGTAGATTCCAACTCATAGCAACCCTATAGGTCAGAGTAGAACTGCCCTATAGAGTTTCCAAGGAGCCCCCAGCAGGTTTGAACTGCTGACCTTTTAGTTAGCAGACAAAGCACTTAACCACTATGCCACCAACATTTCTAGAGCCTGGCTGATTGTTCAGGTACAGCACCTAAAGCCCATAGCTCAACAGACCATGTTGCGGCCTTTCTCACATCAATCCAAAACACACAGAAAATTTGAAAAGATGCTCTCAACAAAAATTTTTCTTCCTCTTCCTTTTTAAACTGTTCAAGTTTAGAAATAATAATAGAACCTTCTAATCCTGAATTAACTCAACCACCTGCTTTCTCTGTTCCTTCATAGGTCACTAAATGTTGAAGCTGCCAGGAAAAGAAATTCACGCAATTCTAAAATTTAGTATATCCAAGTCTCAGAGCATTACACCCCCCTGCTCAGCTGGTCCTCCTATCTCTGACAAGGCCTATTCTACCAAATTCATATTCTCCTTTTCCTGATAGCCAAGCCATACTGCACAGCGTCCTTTGCAGTTAGTTGGTGCCATGTGACTAAACTCTACGAATGAAGTATAAACAACAATGAACATGCTAACTTTCAGGTCTCATACATCAAAATCTGCAGTGTATGATACTCCGTGTTGTCTCCTTCTTTGTTGGTGTGATGTAAACAAACTTAGTACTTTGGAAGCCATGCAATGAAGGTGAAGAAATGACAATGGAAGACATTTGGGTTACTGAACAACCACCAGGAAGAATGTCACTTATCACTTACTAACACCCATTTTGTAACTTACACAAATAAGGATGAAATGTTTATTGTGTTAAATTAGTGAGCTAGCACTTTTGTTGTTAGGTGCCATTGAGTCTGCTCCAGCTCACAGCAATCCAATGTATAAAAGAAGGAAACACTGCCTGGTCTTGTGCCATCCTCACAACTGTTGCTATGTCTGAGCCCACTGTTACAACCCCTCTGTCTCAATTCATCTAAGTCCCATCTTCTTTCCTTCTAAGGAACATTCCATCTGTACATCTTCCAAGACAGAGTTGTTCTTTCCCATGGTAGTCCACCCAGTATTCTTTGCCTGGAACACCATAATTCAAACTCATCAATTATTTGATTTTCCTTATTCATTTTCCAGCTTTCAGATGCATATGACGTAATCGGGTCAGACATTCCTTAGTCCTCAATGTGACATCTTTGCTTTTTAACACTTCAATTTGTCCAGTGCAATACGTCCTTTGATTTCTTGACTGCTGCTTCCATGGGTATTGGTTATGAATCCCAGTAAAGCAAAATTCTTGACAACTTCAATCTTTTCTGTTTATTTATCATGATATCGCTTATTGGTCCAATTATGAGGATTTCTATTTGCTTCATGTTGAGATGCAATCCATACTGATCTTCATCAGTGAGTGCTTTAAATTCCTCTTCCCTTTCAGCAAGCAAGTTGTTAATAAGCCTTCCTCCAATCCTGATGCCTCATTTTTCTTCATATAGTTTATCTTCTCAGATTCGCTCAACATACAGACTAAATAAGTACAGTGAAAAAACTCAACCTTGATGTACGCCTTTTCTGATTTTAAACCATACATTAGCCACTTGTTCTGTATAAATGAATGCTTCTTGGTCTATGTGCAGGTTCTGCGTAAACATAATTAAGTGTCCTGGAATTCCAATTCTTTGTGATGTTATCCATAATTTGTTATGATTCACACAATCAAATACCTTTGCATAGTCAATAAAATACAGCATTGTCTTAATAATATACAAATTTTATCCATGCTTTTCACATTAATTCAGTCTACTGAGAAGCAGGCACCAAGACAGGATGAGTTATAAAAAAAGATTTACTAGAGAAGAAAGCTAGAGAAGGCAGAAAAGCCTTCAGACCATGTCTATAGACAGATAGTAAAGGAAGGAGGAAAGAAATAAGGTAGTTTCACACTGCAAGAAGATTTTAAGAAAGGTTTGGTCAAACCAGTGGGAGTTCTCAAGTCAATGTTACCCACTGGAGGAATCCCATATCCTGCAGGAAACAACCAGCACTTGGAGCCCCAATGTGCTCAATTCACAGAAGCCTGGGGCAAATGGGGCCTCAGTACCAATACAAAGATGGCTCTAAAAGGCCAGCATCTGGGCCAACAGTCAACTATTCCCAAGCTGAAAAGCTGAGAAGCTCATGGTCATGGACATCAACTTCTTTAAGCTTCCAACTTTCAAGTCCTACACTCATTTTCTTCCTTCCATGTATCCATATTCATACCTAGTAAACTCTGCTTCTTTGTTCCCACCTACTGCAAAAAGTGTTCATGTGTTCCAGAGAACACGCCCTCATAATCTTCTTTAATTCCTTGTTCTATGAATTGCCTCTTTCATCTTCCTCTCTACCAGATTCTATCCTCTAGTGTGTAAACCTGCTCAAAATTTTTTTAATCTTGGAAAAAAACACAAAAAATGTTCCTTGATTTTTTTGCTCTTTTTCTCTGTACATTCAAGCTTCTTGCAAGAGCTATATAAATTGACTGTACTCTTCAAAAAAAATTTTTTCACTGCTCACAAACTGCTCTCACTGAGATTACATGAACCTACTAGATGACAACTCCAAGGGACCCTACTTGACTGTCTGAAACACTTTTGATCACTCTCTTCTTGAAATTCCTAGGGCACCTGCTCCTTGGATTTTCTCCCTTATTCTAGATAATTTCTTCTAACACTTCATAATCTTGTCTTTTTCTGTTTCCTCAAGCATCAGTCCCTAGGGTACCTATCATTGAGTCTCTCCATTCTCTGTCTCTCACATTAATCTCACAACCAATTCCATGATTTAATTGAGCACTCATACACAATGACATCACTCATGCAGTCACCTAAAGCAGAAACCTAGGAGTAAGCCTCATTTTTTTCTTCTCTTTCAGCATAAACATCAAGTTCTGAGGATTCTATCTCTTGTCTGGTTTTCAGCATCATCTGATATTCATCCTTACTATTACAGCTCTGTTATTTCTCACATGGTGCATTTGAACTAATCTCTGGCTTTGGATTCCATTCTTCTTTAGCTGAATCTTAGCACAGCAGTAAGAACAATTAGTTCTAAAGCACATATTTGAGCATGAAACTCTGTCATTTAAATTCCTTGTATGGTTCCTCCATTGCTTATAGGATCAAAGCCATCCTCCTTGGAATAGTATAAAGAGTCTTCATAAACAGGCTCCTACCTGTTTTGGCTTTATCTTACTCCGCCATTCTTCATGTCCCCAAACTCTAAATAGGCTGAAATGTGGATGTATTTCATGCTTTATGGCTTTGTACATACCCTTTGCCTTGAACGTTTTCTCTACCTTACTAGTCCTCTTATAAGAGCCTTGGTAAGTAAAGCTCTCACCTGCTAACCAAAAAGTCAGCAGGTTTGAACACATTAGCCACTCTGTGGGAGACAGATGTGGCAGTCTGCTTCCGTAAAGATTTATTTAGCCTTGGAAACCCCACTGGGCAGTTCTGTTTCATCCCATGGAGTCATTATGAGTTGGAATTGATTTGACAGTGGCGAGTTCGGTTTTACAGTACCATTGTGGGGATCTACTACACATTCTTTCAATATTCAGTTCAGGATTCATTTGTTCAGTGACGTTTTTACTGACCAATGTACTTTCCTGTTGGATCCCTTCCTATCCTCATTTGCCCATCCTTGGACAATTCAAGTGGCTCTTGACTGATATCTACTGATGGTATCTACCACATGATTACAGTACAGTTGATGGTATCTACCACATGATTACAGTACAGTTATTCTATGTTGTTCCTCTTTGAACAGCACTGATACAAAGCAGGCACTTAATAAATGTTTACTGACACAAAGAACAAATGAAAAAATCCAGCCTCCCCTCCTGAGTTTGGCCTAACTTAAATTTGCCTCTTAAAAATAAAATTCTCACAGAGTGGCCCAAACCCAGCATGACACCAACCAACAACATTCTATGTACATACTGGGGCCAAGCTCAAATAGTGACATCTCCAATTTACATGTGAAAAGTAAGCACTTGGCATTAAAAGAGAAAGATTCAAATATGCTACATAATATTGCCACACAGATAGCTCAGGGGCTACTGTCCCAAGGGATGTGCATTCACTCTTGGTAACTGTCTAAACTGGAGTTCACATTCACACAGAACATTTTAACACAAATTGGAAACAGGAGACCATTAAGTTAGGCAAAGGGAAAACAAGGCTTTGATACACAAAAACTACATGCATTTTGCATTATATGGTTTGGTTTTCTTTTTAAATGTGCTCACAGAACAACAGGGTACAAAACATTTTAAATCATGTCTTGAAAATTTGATATGGGCAAAAAGAATTTAAAATTAGAAATCTCTGGCCACTGAATACTAAAAGAGTAAAAAGAAAAAGGAAATGAAAGATAACATACATAGTTTCCAACTCTCTAGGATGCATCTCACCCCTGCCTGATCAGTGGGACGTCAGTTATCATATTCAGTGCACCCGGTAAACACATGAATTTGCTGAAATTGGACCTTTTATGAAAAATCACAGGTCAAACATCTCTAAGACATACACAACTGCTAAAGGAAACATCTTTTTTCTCATCTTGATGTGATGATGCATGACGTACTTATTCAGACAGACAACTTAATATGGTTTCTGTCCCAAAGCTTAGTGAAAATAGCTTTTTCAAATTTGAAAAATAAATTCCGAAACACATTTCTTCTCATAAAATATGAAATCCTGCTAAAGATGGATGTTTTCAGGGAAACAATCAAAGAAAGCTTTTATTTAATGTCTTACGAACAACGGTATCAAGAAAACAAATGTCTTTATGTTAAGATACACAAATTAATAATGTCTGTGTAAACTCTTCACTTGACTTTGTCCCTCTGTTCAGCTTTCTAACAGTGGCATTTTCCCTTGAACTGACTCCTGAAGCCTAATGTGGCAAGAGATTTGTGATGGCAATGAATTTAACACTTTGCTAGGTCAGTAAAATTACTTCTCAAAATAGTGTGCTAATACATCAGCCTTTACTCAAACCTAAATAAAACAAAGGAGAGGACATTCATGTTTCCTACAATTATCCATTAATAAATATTTCTGATGGTATTACAGTCAGAAATACCGCACATCCGTATATCTCAGTTTTCAGTGCAATAACCAACCAACCAACCTAATACTGTGGAGTTAATTCCAACTCATAGAGACCCTACAGGGCAGAGTAGAACTGCCCCATGGGTTTTCCAAGGAGCAGCTGATGGATCTGAACTGCTGACCTTCTGGTTAGCAGTCAAGATCTTAACCAGTGTACCACCAATGGCACCAACAAATTTCCTTGAACATTTGCTCATAATCACAATTCCAACGTGGATGTGAACTCTCAGGTTTTATCTGGCGATGCTCAAGAAATGTACTTACAAGCTAAAAAGTTTATAGCCTTAGCCAAAACACTAAATTGCTTCAAAGCACCAGAAGAAACTCCTTGAACTAAACAAAGTAAATACTCTCAAAAAAAAATCTGAATCAACTGGGTGGTACACTGGTGTATACAAAAATTTATCTTTGAAGGGACCAAACAGGAATTCTAATTATCTCCCAATACTTGTCCTCCTGACATTTCAAGTTCAATCTGAGCCCTATTCAGTCTCTACCTTCCCACTCTCCTAAACTGTCTGAAGTTTTCAATTAAGTTACTTTCTAACTGCATTGCGGTTAGATAGGAGTCTGTTTCTATTCTTCAGAGATGCATGCTGAAGTATTTAAGGGTAGTGACAGAAAGTCTGAAACTTAAGTTTTGAATGGTTCTACCAAATAATGACCTCACCCGTGTTACACATATACATATGCACGAAACTATAAAATAACTAGAAACAAACAAATTAAAAAACTCATTGCCGTCAAGTCTATTTGGACTCATAGTGACCCTATAGGACAGAGTATAAATGTTCTGTGGGGTTTCCAAGGAGTGACTGGTTGACTCAACCTGTCAACCTTTCTTTGGTTGCCAGTCAATCTCTTTTAAGAACTGGCAAATGTAAGTGAAGGGTCTACAAATGTTTGACTACTTTTTCGTTTTGTTTCTAGGTTTCCATTTTTAAAGAAAGAAAGAAAGAATGTTCTAAAATAATTACTTAACAAGCACCAGCTTTTAAACTGTAAATGTATTGCTTCAGCATCACAAATCTAAAACTCGAGGGGCCTTGTGCTAAAGAAATGCCGTGAACCAATAAACCAGTACCAGTTGCTGCTGAGTCAGTTCTGACTCATGACAACTTCACATGTGTCAGAGTTGAACTGTGCTCAATAGTGTTTTCAGTCGCTGATATTTTGGAAGCACAGGCCTTTTTTTCAAGGTGCTCTCAGGTAGGCTCAAACCTTTGATCTTTTGGTTAGCAGCTGAGTGTATTAACTGTTGGTTATCACCCAAGAATTTTAACCAAGACACGTTTTATTGTCTTTTACAGAAATAATGGCATAGTGGTTATGTGCTATGACTGCTAACAAAAGACCAGCATTTCGAGTCCACCAGACACTCCCTGGAAGCCCTACAGGGCAGTTCTACTCTGTCTTTTAGGGTCACTATGAGTCAGAATTGACTGGATAGCAATGGGTTTGGTTTTATACACATGATGTTGATTCAATTTGCATGTCCTGCAACAGGCTGTGATCTGAGTGTGAGATGGAGGTGGAGACGCATGATGACCATATCTTGAATCCTGGCAGTCTCCTCCAGAAGGCCCCAGAAAGCTGACCCCCCGAGGTTTCCAGGCTCTAGCTCTCAGTGCAACCCAGGCTCACTGGTCCTCTCTCCAGTTATACATCACAACTCCTGGGAAATGTATGTGTGACCAGTAAGGGGCATCCATGGAGTGAATTCACCAAACAATGGTGTGTTCAACCCACTAATTTAAATATGTAAGTGCTATAAATATTCTTAAATGCTTTCAAAATTTCACCTAATGCCTTCTCAAATATTTACATGCCCACCACGTGCAAGTGATTTGCTATTGTAGTCTGTATAGATTTGGTCAGAGAAATAGAAAATTGCTTCATGTCTGTCAAAAGACAAACTATCTCCTTCACTTATACTGGTACTTACAACAAGAAAATATCTTGAACATTTCCTTGCACCAAGAACGTGGGATAATCTGCTTTATTTCCATAGAGATACACTTATTACATAGTTGAGAGAAGGATGGCAGAGGCTAGTTTCTTCTCCTTTCCACTATTTTTTATTTCCCATTGCACTTAATCAGAGTTTCTATATAAAAGTATTGAAAGAGTTCAAAGAGCTGACAGAAGTCTGCATTAGCTTCTACAACAGGGATGGTTTTACACTGTCCATGTGATAATTTTCTTTGGGCACAGTAATTTAATATAAACGTAATTTTCTTAACTGCATTTGCACTAAGATGATGCTAAATTGCTAATTCATGGAACAGCATCTCAGCTACAGCCCAGATATCCTGAACATGGCTATCTTTTAATTAGCTGGATTTGTCTACTGGTAATAAACATGAAGCTTCAGAACAACTCAATATACCCAGGCAAAATCTTTACCACCTAAGGAGCATGGATGGCTTATAACCAAGGGATAGTGTTTTCCCTAAGAGAAATACTAAGGCACCTATCTTTCTATCTACACTTAATGTTTACTTATGTGGAAGACATGCTGTTAGGTACCCAGATGTGTGTTACCTCATATTATACCACTATACTGTAAAGTGGAAACTCTGGTGGCATAGTGGTTAAGTGCTACAACTGGATAACCAGAAAGTGGACAGTTCAAATTCACCAGGTAGTCCTTGGGAACTCTACAGGGCAGTTCTACTCTGGCTACAGTGTCACTATGAGCCAGAATTGACTCGATGGCAATGAATTTTTTGGTTTTGGTATACTGAAAGCAAGCAATGTTGTAGGCATTGAACAGAGAAGGGTAAAGAAGTTCCATCACAGGAGAAATGCAACATTTATCAAGTACTGTTGCATTGTAACAGGTGCTCTACATACATTATCCCATTTAACTCTCCTTAAAGTCCTATGATATAAGCATTTATCACCCCATTTTACACAGGCAAAATTGAGGGGTACACACTTCAACCAAGACTGCAGAGCCAGGAACTAAGCCCATATTGTCTTATACCAAGTACAACATGGGTCGAATGCTCCACTCTGATTTCCACATTCCACAAGCTCCAAGCCAGATACTGGATAGGGAGGCAGTTTTCACAGAGGGAACATCCTGTGAATACAGCCTCCTGGTCACTAAGGCTAGAGTAGACTTACTTCTCAGAGAATGGAAAATAAATTCCTTTTGAAATCCAGAGGACAGATTCCAAGGCTCTGTGTTTTGGTTTAACACAAATTTTGAAGTCAAATGGGCACAAACCCCTAATATGGTCTCAAGACTTACCCAGCCTTTTAAAAATCCTATAAATGACCAATCACCAAGAAAGAAGAAAGTTCTGAAGACTTTAAATGATCACTAGAAGGTGTTTCTCAGGTGTTTATACTCTTATCCTTTATACCAACCTCTGTGTATGACTAACTTGGATCACTGTAACTTTACATGTTCAGTTAAAGGCAAAATGTGGAAACAATTCAAATGTTCACCAAGTGGTAAACCAATCAACAACATGTGTATTTATACAATGAAATATTACTCAGTCATAAAAAGAAATGAAGTACCAGTATGTGCTGCAATGTGGATGAACCTTTAAAAAGTCATGCTAAGTTAGAAAAACAACTGAAAAAATTGAAAAGACCAAAAGCTGGTTTTTTGAAAAGATCAACAAAATTGATAAACCACTGGCTAAACTACTAAAGAAAAGCAGGAAAGGAAACAAATAACCCAAATTAGAAATGAGAAGGGAGTTGTCACCACAGATGCAACAGAAATCAAAAACATCATAACAGAATACTATAAAAGACTGTACTCTAACAAATTTGAAAACCTACGGGAAATGGACAAATTCCTTGACTCATACCACCTACCCAAATTATCACAACGTGAAGCAGAACAACTTAATAAACCCATCACAAAGGAAGAGATGGAAAAGGTCATCAAAACACTGCCAACCCAAAAAAGTCCGGGCCCAGATGGCTTCACGGCAGAATTCTACCAAGCATTTAGAGAAGAGTTATCCCCAATACTATTGAAACTATTTCACAGCTATACTGTGAAAGGGATGGAGTACTCCCAAACTCATTCTATGAAGCCAGCATAACCCTGATACCTAAGCCCGGGAAAGATCCAACAAAGACAGAGAACTATAGACCGATATCACTCATGAACTTAGATGCAAAAATCTTCAACAAAATTCTTGCCAACAGAATACAACAACATATCAAGAAAATAATCCATCATAACCAAGTGGGATTCATACCAGGGATGCAAGGCTGGTTCAACATCAGGAAAACAATTAATGTGATTAACCACATAAATAACACAAAAGACAAAGATCACCTGATTTTGTCCATTGAAGCCGAAAAGGCATTTGATAAAGTCCAACACCCATTCATACTAAAAACTCTTAGCAAAATGGGCATAGATGGCAAATTCCTCAACAAAATAAGGGCCATTTATACAAAGCGAATTGCCCACATCATCCTGAATGGAGAGAGACTGAAAGACTTTCCCCTGAGATCAGGAACTAGACAAGGATGCCCACTGTCACCTCTCCTATTCAACATTGGGCTAGAAGTTCTAGCCAGAGCAATTAGACAAGACGAACAAATAAAGGGCATCTGCATCGGCAAACAGGAAGTTAAAATCTCCCTGTTCGCAGATGATATGATTGTATATGCAGAGAACCCCAAGGAATCTATAAGTAAGTTACTCAAACTGATAGAAGAGTTCAGCAAAGTCTCAGGATACAAGATAAACATAAGTAAATCAGTAGGATTCCTTTATACCAACAACGAGACTGTTAAGGAGGAAATTATCAAATCTATACCATTTGTGATAGCCCCTAAGAAGATAAAGTACCTAGGAATTAATCTAACCAGAGAAACAACAGACCTTTTCAAAGAGAACTACAAGCCCTTGCTACAAGAAACTAAGAGAGACTTAGATAAATGGAAAAACCTACCCTGCTCATGGATAGGAAGACTTAACATTGTGAAAATGTCTATTTTACCCAAAGCAATTTATTTATATAATGCAATCCCAATACAAGTTCCAGCATCATTTTTTAATGAGATGGAGAAACAAATCACCAATTTTGTTTGGAAAGGGAAGAAGCCCCGGATAAGTAAGGTACTACTAAAGAAGAAGAACACACTGGGAGGTCTTTCATTACCTGACCTTAGAACATACTACACTGCCACAGTGGTCAAAACAGCCTGGTACTGGTACAAGAACAGACAGATTGATCAATGGAACAGAATTGAGACCCCAGAGATGGCACCATCTGCCTATGAACAGTTGATATTCGACAAAGGCCCTAAGACATTAAACTGGGGTAAAAACAGTATCTTCAACAAATGGTGCTGGCAAAATTGGTTATCCATCTGCAATAAACTAAATCAAGATCCATATCTTACACCTTATACAAAAACCAACTCCAACTGGATAAAAGACCTAAATATCAAACCTAAAACGATAAAGCTCATCCAAGAAAAGGTAGGAACAACAATGGAAGTTTTAATACACAATGAGGACAGACTCCAAAATCTGTCAAAGAAACCTAAATCAACAGAAGAGAAAGTAGATAAATGGGAACTATTAAGAATCAAACACTTTTGCTCATCCAAAGACTTTATTAATAGAATTAAAAGAACACCCACAGAGTGGGAAAAAATATTTGGCAACTCTATGTCAGATCGACGCCTGATCTCCATAATCTATAAGATACTATAAAATATCAATAAGAAGAAGACAAACCATCCAATTAAGCGATGGGCAAAGGAGATGGACAGATACTTCACTAAAGAGGAGATCCAGGCAGCCAAAAAACACATGCGGGTATGTTCACGATCTTTAGTTATTAAAGAGATTCAAATCAAGACAACAATGAGATACTATCTCACCCCAACAAGATTGGCCATGATCCAGAGAACACAAAACAACAAATGCTGGAGAGGCTGTGGAGAAAGTGGAACCCTCCTACACTGTTGGTGGGGTTGCAAGGTGATCCAGCCTCTTTGGAAGGCAATTTGGCGCTTCCTTAAAAAAATGGATGTTGATATACCATTTGACCCAGTAATTCCACTACTTGGAATATATCCTACAGATTCAAGGCCTTTCACACCAACGGACACATGCACCAGAATGTTTATCGCAGCACAGTCCACAATAGCAAAAGGGTGGAATCAACCCAGATGCCCAACAATAGAAGAATGGATAGGTAAACTGTGGTACATATACTCAATGGAGCACTATGCAATGATAAAGAATAACGATGATTCCAGGAAACATCTCCTAACCTGTTGACATTATGTTGAGTGAGAGTAGTCAGCGACAGAGGGACAAATACTGCATGAGACCTCTACGATAAGATCTCAAAAACAGACTGTGTATAGAAGAAAAGACTCTTTGACAGCTGCAAGAGAGGGGAGGGAGGGAGGGAGGGCGAGGGGGGAGGGTTTAGTTTAGGTAGTTACTAGAAATCTAGTTGGGAGAAAGCGGTGACAGCACACATTAGGAACAAGAGCAACATTAAGTGGACTTCAGCATAACTTGAGTACTCCTTCCATCTTAATACTGCAAGGATAGAGTAGCTGGGGCGGGGGGCGGGCAACCATGCTCTTAGGCAAATTCCAGGCCAATTGGCACAACTAGCGTTTTGCTAAGAGAGCTCTCTGCACCCCACATTGGTCAGTGGCGTCTGGGTTCTTAAAAGCTGCCAAGCTGCCATCCGATGACACAGCAAATGGTCCCAACTCAGCAGGAACGGATGCTCACCGAGGGCCAAAATGGCATGCGGTAAAGACAACCGAGAAGACAGAGAGACCCACAAGAGTGGGTGCCTACATCGACCAGGGACCGGAAGAACCGGATGGTGCCCGGCCACCACCAGTGATAGCCATGACAGAGCTCACAGAGAGGAGCCTCACTGGCAACACAAAAATAAAAAGAGGTGCATCATGAGATCTCCACTAAAAGACCTCAATTGATGGTCCAGCGGTTTTGGGGTTCCTCTGAGAGCATGGCCCCTGGCCCTGATGCTGCCCATCCCCATAAATTATAACAAAGGTCCACTCTTTGGACTGGAATGGATTGGACTTGGCAATGCAGAGTAACCACATATTGGAAGCACTTTATGGTTCTATATATTTATAGGATATCATCTTGCTGACCTCTGGCTGGAGGAAGGGGAGTGGATGGAGAGGAGGGGAAAGGAGACTGTTGGGAGGATGAGACATGTATGGAGCAGAGAGGAATGGTGTGCAGTCACCGGACAGGGAGAGTAGTGGAAGATGCATATAGGGGGGCATGTGAATGTACATTTTCACTCAGTTATGTTAAATAAAAAAAAAAAGTCATGCTAAGTGAGGGGCCAGATAAAAATGAGCACACACTGTATGATTCTGTTTATATGAAACATCCAGAAAAGGTAATTCCATAGAAGCAGAAAGCAAACTGATGGCTGCTAGTGGCTGGGGAGAAGAGAAAGTGAGGACGACTGCTGAAAGGGTATGGTATTTTCTTCTGGGGTAATGAATATGTTTTGGAACTAGACAGAGGCTGTGGTCACTCGACTCTCTGAAAGTACTAAATGCCACTGAACCGTACACTTCAAAAGTGTGAACTTTATGGTATCTGAGTTTTACCTCAGCAAAAAAACATGTATGTGTGACTGCACGGTCCTTACACAGTCCTGAGAAATGACATACAGTACGCCAAGCCATGAAGATGCCCCACCCTGGGCTCTTTTTACATTACATGCAAATAAATGAGGGAGATTTCCTGTAAGTAAGCTGATCTTGATGAAAAAAAAAGCTACAGAAAGAAAATGAGAACTAAACCATCTCAAAAAAAAAAAAGAAAAGAAAACACAAACAAACCCTCAACACTTTATCACTGGCAACTTCCCATCTCCTCTCCCAACTAAAACAAATATAAACTTCAATCACTGGGTACACTCATGTGCACGAATTTTGTACTTAAAAGGTCTAATAAAATCTGTTGCAGTTTGTTTCCCCAAGATGAAGAAGAAAGAGCAAAAAGGCCCTCAAACATGTGGAAAAAGGTGCCATCTTGTTGGTAATCAGAAAATTAAAATGGAAACAATCAGGAATGGCTTTTCAGCTCTCAGATTGGAAAATTTTTTTTTAAATCATAACACTTGCCAGTGATGAGGCAAATAGGTAGTCTCCCATTTTTCTGGTGGGACTCTACACATTTGGAACTTTTTGGAATGTCATCTGGATTTTTATGACTCTGATCCAGCTTTCAGGAACACATCAAAAAGCAAAGTAGAAATACAAGGATGTTTATACAACAATTTTAACTTTAGTGCTATTGTTGTTGTTAAGTGTCACAAAGTTATTTCCAACTCATAGTGACCCTATGTACAACAGAACAAAGCATTGTCCAGTTCTGTGCCGTCTTCACAACTGTTGCTGTGTTTGAGCCCATTGTTGGAGCCACTGTGTGTAAGGTAGTGCATATTGCAGGCTGTTATGGACTCTCCCTCCAGTTGTGATAGCATCTTTTTCATATTGTCCAGCTTCTTGGATTATCTGCTCAGAATACAGACTGGATAAGTAAGGTGAAAGGATACAACCCTGAGGCATATCTTTCCTGATTTTAAACAATTGCCATATCCCTTCTTCTGTCTGAACATCTGCCTTCTGGTCTACATACAGGTTCTTGCATGAGCACAATGAAGTGTTCTAGAATTTTCACTCTTCACAATGTCATTCATAATTTGCTATGATCCACACGGCTGAACATCTTTGCACAGTCAATAAAACACAGGTGTACTGGTGTACTCTGCTTTCAGCCAAGATCCGTCTGACATCAACAATGATACCCCTGGTTGCACGTCCTCTTCTAAATCCAGCCTGAACTTCTGTGGTTCCTTGTCAACCTACTGCTACAACTGCTTTGGAATGATCTTCAGCAAAATTTTACTTGCCGGTGATATTAGTGACACCGTTTGGCAAGTTCTGCTTCTTCTCAATTATTTTTATTTGGAATGGGCACAAATAATGGATCTCTTCCAATCAGGTGGCCAGGTAGCTGTCTTCCAAATTTCTTGGCATAGACTAGAGGGCACTTCCAGCATTGCATTCAATTCCTCAAGTCTTATTTTTCACCAATGCCCTCAGTGCAGCTTGGACTTCTTCCTTCAGTGCCATTGGTTCTAGATGACATGCTGTCTCCTGAAATGGCTGAATGTCAACCAATTGTTTTTGGTATAGTGACTCTGGGTATTTCTTCTATCTTCTTTTGATACTCCCTGTATTGTTTAATATTTTGTCCACAGAATTCCTCAACATTGCAACTCAGTGCTTGAATTTTTTCCTTCAGTTCTTTCACTTTGAGAAATATGGAGCAGGTTATTCTCTTTTGGTTTCTAACTCCAGGTCATTATATAGATCATTATAATATTTCACTTTGCCTTCCGGAGGTGCCCTCTGAAGTCTTCTGTTTAGCTCTTTTACTTCATAATCTGTTCCATTTCTTCAGCAATTCAATATTTAAGAGTAAGTTTCAGAGTCTCTTCTAACATTCACTTTGGTCCTTTCTTTCCTGTCTTGTTAATGACTGTTTCCTTTCTTCATGTGTGGTGTACTTAATGTCATCCCACAACTCATCTGGTCTTTGGTCATTAGTGTTCACTGTATCAAACCTATTCTTTAGATGGTCTCTTAAGTTCAAGAACACACTCAAGGTCACACTCTGGCAAGGAATCGTGTTGCATTCATCAACAAAAAGAGCATTTCAAGATCCATACTGAAATACAACACTGTCAGTCACAGGACAACATTCATAAGCCTAGAAGGAAGACCAGTTAATGTGACTACCATTCAAATTGATGCACCAACCACTAAAGACATAGATGAAGAAACTGAAGATGTTTTACCAGCTTCTGCAGTCTGAAATTAATCAAACATGTAAGTAAGATGCATTCATAATCACTGGTGACCGGAATGTGAAAGTTGGAAATGAAGAAGGATAGGTAGTTAGAAAACTACTTTCATGACTGAAACAACACTGGTGATGGCAAGACAGAATTTTGCAAGAGCAACGACTTCTTTACTGGATGTATCTTTTGCAACAGAAACTATACACAGAGATCTCTCCAGATCAAATATACAGGAATCAAAGTGACTGTATCTGTGAAAAGAGACAATGGAGAAGCTTGATATCATCAGTCAGAACAAGGCCTGAGGCTGACTGAGGAACAGACCATCAGTAGCAGTATTGCTAGGAATGATAAAAACCTAAAACATACTTGACTGTCCATTAATTGGGAAATACTTGAATAAACTATGGTACAACCATAATACAGCAAGGCCCGTAGGTGATGGAAATTGTTTGTGTTTAACTACTAAACTAAAAGTTAGCAGTTTAAACTTACCTAGCAGTGCCAAGGAAGAAAGGCCTGGCAATCTGTGTTCATAAAGATTTACAGCCAAAAAACCCTATGAAGCAATTCTACTTTGTAACCAATGATACCATGATGCATTAGTATTAACTCAATAGCAACAGGTTCTGTTTTCTGGGTTTTTGTTTGTTTTCTAGTAACACAGGATATTATCCAGCTGTTAATAAGAGGCATTAGATTCATACTTGTTCATAGGAAAGGTGTAACAAAATACTAAGTGAAGAAAATGAGAGTATTGTTTGTGATTTCATTTTTATGGAAGAAGAGAAATAAAAAAACTCTCACCCCCATCAGAAAGGAAATGAAACACTCCAAGAGTGGAGAAAAAACGTAGTTCACTTTTCTATACTCACACTTACATTGTTTGAAACATTACAGCAATCACATACTATCCTGTAACTTTTTAGAAGTAGAAACAGTTTAAATGAAACAAGATATTTTTCTGCACCTGATTTTTATGAGTTTCAGTAATATATGTGCAAGACAATACGAAAACTTCCTCCAATTTGGATTTTACTTCCTCATTCCATCAAGCTGTACTGTACAGGTCAGAAATGACCTTCATTTTTGTTATATCACATGCCACATTTTTTTTTTCATTGCCCTTGACCTTTGTAGCATCTGACATTGCACAGGAGCTTCTTTTCCCACTTGAATTCTCTCTTCCTTCCCGAATTAGTGCTTCTCCCATTTTATTCATGGTCTTTTGCTCCTTTTCTCCTGCATCTGGACTAGAGGTACTTTTAAAGTCTAAGTTTTCTAAGCAAACATCTATTTCCAGGGCTTCAATTCTCTCCTTGCAGACAATCCACATATCATCACTATTCCTTCCCTTGGCCTCCTCTCCACTATGTTCAACTTACCAGTGAACCGCTTTCCTGGCACATGGTATCCCTCTTGCAGATTGAACTCATTTGAAAGCCTCATTTCTTGCCCCGGCACTACCGCCATAGACAAAAGAGCTTTTCTCTTGACCTCATTCATTTCCTCAACAGCAGAACTGTCCTTCCAGTCACTCAAGCCCTGAGTCTTAGAGTTATTTTTGCATACTCCCTCTTCTTCACCTTCAGCTCCAATTTTCACCCAAACGTGCTGATTCTTTTTACTTCTCACTCTTGTTCTACCCATTTGCAGTGACATATCCTAGACCAGGGCTCACAGAACTGCTTTTCCTGGTTCTTCCTCATGTTTCCTGTTTTCAAATTGACCAGCTACTTCTGCCATTTTGAGTTTTCTGTCACCAGCCCAGCAACACATGAACCCTCAGCACCACCATCTAAAGTCACTGTGTCTCCTAGAAGGGTAGGGGTATCCACAGCAGAGTAGCCAAGAGCTCAGGCTCAAGGGCCTGACAGCTTGTCTGTGAGTGATACTGCTGTGTGCCTCAGTCTCCTCAGCCCTAAAATAGAACTGATATTAGTATCTCCTTCAGAAAGGTGCTGTGAAGATCAAAGCCATCAAAAGAGACAGGGACTTGGAATAATGCCTAGCCCAGTATGTCCTCTCTATTGCTCGATCTGAATGACTCCCAGGTAGATTAGTACACACAGTGTTCCCTGAACCTGTGTGCTCATACTTCCTTTGTTATAAAACTGGTTGCCGATGAACCACTTCTAACTTGCGGTGACCCTTGTATGTCACAGTACAACTGTACTTCACAGGGTTTTCAAGGACGGATTTTCCAGAAGTCCTCAGGTTTTTCTTCTGAGGTGGCTCTAGGTAGGTGCGAACCTTTAATTTAGCAGCAAAGACTGTTAACTGTTTGTACCACCCAAGGACTCCAGAAGTGGTTACTGGACTTTCTCCCGTTCAGGTTGTATACCATGTAGCAGACCCTTGGTCTCCCCGGGCACTGCATACAAATTCTACCACCATCAAGGCTCAAGTAGTCCTACCCAACCACTGAGTCTTCTTGTATTATTATATCCACAGCCTATGTTTCTTGCTTTAAAGTTCTATAATACTTACTGGCTATCCTTAAATTATTTTTTTAAGTAAATAACTGTGGGAGGCAGCCCCCACACTGGAAAGAGTGTTGGTGTGGAAGCTAGAGGACCTAATTTTGTATATGTTGTCTGTCAATACCGGTTTTTTTCTCTGTAAAAGACTTCTAATATCCGATGTAGGGCATTTTCTCAAAGGCTGAATGAGATCATGCAAAGCTTCTATCATGTCATCAGACATATTAATAAACATTGGTTCCCTTCCAGTGAGACTGTAAACTCTCTAAGGGTAGCTTATATTCCTCCCAGTCCCAAGGACAGTACTTAGCAGAAGTTAAACAGACATGTAGGGTGAATGGCAGTCCAAAAAAAAAAAAAAAAAGAACCAGCCTCCAGTGATTCTATGACAATATGCTGAAATGGGCTGTTCATACTATTCTAATAATTGACAGTGCTTTCATCACACAGTGCATTTTAACATATTCAACTGCCAAGAACATAAATAATTTTATTTTTTGCTCTAACAAGAGAATACATTATCTATATAACCCTTATCCCACTCTTAAATGCTACAAAAATGTCTTTTAGTGCTAGTGGTTGCAAATCAGGTAAAACACAAAAGCCAGAAAGAATATGCAAACAAAATTTTTAAAAAACACAAAAAAGAAATGGCAACACAAAGTAACTTGAAAGATTTTTTATACCTAAAAAGGGAATTTGCAACCACAGCCTTAGTCATAAACCTTCAACAGGCAAATCAGAAGCAGCAAAAGATGAAGTACCAACTAGAGAATCCGGTTCAAGTGTGACTCGGGCTCAGGCAGTGGGTTGCAGGACTCACAACACATGCTGACGGAAGTGGGTGCTGTACCTTTATCACGGCCGCCCCCACCTGACCACCTGGAGCAGCCTCAGAGGAAGCACACAACCCCCACACACTTTCCAGCTGCATCTTGGCAGCCACAAAGTACGCACACACAATCAGCCAATGTATAAAATTATATCAGAAGCATCAACATGAAAAGGGAAAAAATTTGTACTCATGATGAGTAACTTGCGTTATTTAGATACTGTCACAGGGACCTGGAGCTGAGCTAAGGGGAGAACCCTCTACACACACCCACACAGCCCTGGTTAACTGCTCTGCACCTATACATCTTGGTGTATCAAGTATTCAAGCTGGAGCCTGGCATTTAAAAGGCTGAAGCAGCAAATCCTCTTGGAGGGTGAGGGCCAAATGAGGCACTGTGGGGGCTGTAGACCTCCTCCCAAAGTGTTCGATGACAAATGAAAATACATCACTGGGTCCGAAAGCCAGGAGGGCTATTCCCTGCCTTATATTCAGGCTAGACAAAGATAAGACCCTCAGCTTCCTGGCTCAATTGTCCTACAAATGAGAAGGTTGGGTCCTATTGAATGTAATGTTTCACACGGTTGTAGCAGTGTTCTCCCAGTAGGCTTCTTCAAAAATCCACACTACTTAAGTAATGTGAAGTATTACAGAAGAAAAACATAAGAGCAACTGTTTGTAAGTCATTTATAAAAGTTTATTTCACTTGAATAATTTTATAATTGTCATTTAAAGCAGTTAAATTAAAATGCACCTGCTCTGTAAATTAGGAGAGAACACACCTGTTCCTCAAATAGGACCTGAAAATAATTTGGGGTGCTCTTCCCCAGAGATGCTCCCATTTTATATTTAGTAGAAAGCAAGAAAAAAGTTGAACAAACTCAAATTCTGACCATAATTTATCTCCCTAAAGATATCAATAGGCATTAAAGAAAAATGGACTTTCTACATATCCATATAGTTCAAAATGCACCCAGTATGTATCAGGGAAGTCACACTTCATTACTGTCATAATAACAAGGGAAAAAAGCAGACAGCATAAACTCATATGATGTCTACCACAGCATAAATGTACACAACTTATAGCCTTTAAGAGACATGTCCTAAATTAATGTCATGTTCTCCACTCTAAAATAATGTTAGTTTACCACCATTAACAGCGACAATTCTTTGGCCACTACTGAGGCCAGAGAACATGGGGAGTATTGATCCACATGTTCCCATTTTCCACAAAACTTGTCCAGGTCCATTCAGTCAGAACATAAAAAAAAGCAGAAGGATTTCTTCCTTTTCCCAGTCTGCTTGGCTCAAGAATTCTTGTAAGTATAAATATAAAATGCACATCTTTAAGTGATTGTCATTAACATTAATAACTGCACAATGAATGAGGAAGACTGAAGAAGAATTTATGCCTTTGAATTACGACACTGGCGAAGAATACTGAATATACCATGGGCTGCCAGAGTTATGAACAAAACTGTCTTGGAGGAGGTACAGCCAGAATGTTCTTTAGAAACAAGGATGGCAAGGCTGCATCTCCCATACTTTGGACACGCTATCAAGTGGAGCCACTCCTTGGAGAAAGACTCCATGCTTGGTAGAGTGTCCATGAGATAGACTGACACAGTGGCTGCAAAAATGGGCTGAAATCTAGCAATCACTGTGAGGATAGCACAGGACTGGGCAGTGTTTCTGCTCTGTTGCACATAGAGTTTCTATTTGGAATTGACTAGACAGTACCTAACAATAACAACAGCAATGTTAATATGCTTTAAGGTAGATACCAAAGTTTTTTGTGTTGGCAAATCCTAGATCTTCCTTCTGACAGGACGCCACTGGATAAATATGTCTTAATTTTTTTTTTTTTTCCTAAAAACAGGCTTGGGAATCTATAATTGCCTTTTTCTCAAGAATACAAATTCTACTGCCTGTAGAGGAAGAGATGGAGGACATTTCATTAAGATTTTGAGAACTGTGGCTTTCATTACAGATTTTCAAATGTAATTTCCTTCAATTTACCTACACCTCCATTTCTTTATTTCCCAAGTAAATATAGTACCAGTTACTCATTTCTTATCATACCCTGGTATAATGGCCATCCTAGTAACACTTTCATCTTAATTTTCAACTATCGTCTACCAGAACTTCTCTTGGAAAAAACATGTATAACCATAAGGCAAATCTCAGTGATACAAATTCAGTATTTCAATAGCTTAACCCTTTCAAATTACCTAGACAAAAGATTTACCAATTCCCTGTCATCCTCCTTTCCAAATATGTGTAGGGCATTAAAATTCCTTCTACCACTTTCATGATGGCTGCCTAAATATGTATTTTGATACAGTATTTAAGGTATTAAAAGTTAGAAGTAGTTACTTTCTTCAAAAGACTATCACAAAGTCAAGTTTCAGCTCTATCTACGAAAGAATTTTAAAGTTAATCTGCTTTTGTAAGTACTGCTACACACATGCCCAATAAAAATGCATGTCTATCATCCAGAAACATGTCTACAATGTTCAGCAACAGTACTATCTGTAATGGCTCCAAACTGGAAACTACACAAATGTATAATAAACTGTGGAAGAGTCACACAATGGAATACTATACACCATTGAGAATCAACAATCAACTTCTATATGCAAAGGATTTGAAGAACACATTACTGAGCAAAAGAAGCTAGACACAAAACAGTGTATTCTGTTTAGATAAAGGTCAAGAACAAGCAGAACAAATACATGTTTTTAGAGGTTAGAGTAGTGATTACAAGGAGTAATCAGTAGGAGGCAACATAACAGGTTTCTGGGTGTACTGGTGATGCTCTGTATCTTAATCTGGGAGCTGATTGTATGGGTGTGTTTAGTTTGTGGAAATTTAGCAGTATGATGAATGTACGTGATACACGAGGTCTGACAATTAAGTCTGTAAACTTAATTGTTCTAAGGGCTACATACCTTATTGCTGAAAATCACTACAGTTACTTTTGAAGTACTCCCCTTGGGAAGCTATGCACCAATGCCAGTGTCTAGTTTACCCTTCAAAGTAATTTTGGAACTCTGTCTGGAATGGCCATTGCACACAGTGGCAAGGTGGCAAGTTTGCAAACTTAATTGTATAGTTGTCCATGAGGGAGTTTTTAGCCAGTAAACGAATAACTATATTGGAATACCCTCCCAAACCACCTGATCTGGCCTCCAGTGACTTTTTTCTTCACCAAAGATAAACGAAATATTGAAAGGAAGACATTTTGATGACATTCAGGACATCAGGGGTAATACAATGATAGCTCTGATGGTCATTCCAGAAAATGTTCCAAAATTGCTTTGAAGGGTGGACTATATGCTGGCATCAGTGCATACCTTCCCAAAGGGAGTACTTCAAAGGTGACCACAGTGATATTCAGCAACATGGTATGTAGCACTTTTTTCTAGGATGAGTTCATAAACGTAACTGGGAGGCCTCGTAATACTTTCTCTTTATATATTATAATTCAAATGAAAAAGCTGCATAAAACATAATAAAATTAACTCCTTTTTTTTCAAGAATTAGATTACAGATGTGAAAACTCCAGTGGGTCAGCATAGTACAACATAGCTGAAAAGCTGATTTAAACTCAAGACTGTACCACTGACTGCAATCTGGAGTATTTGTGAGCTTTCTGTTTTATAAAATGTAGTCAACAGCAAAGGGCAAATGAGGTAATACTTAGGTGCCCTTTAAGAAAAAAAGACACAGCAGTTTATGACTCTTGCCTGAAATACCAAACAGTATTGTAAATACCTAAGAATTCAGTAACTTACAAGATTCTACAGCAATGTAAGGTAATACATTACCACTTTTGCTATTTAAAGTACTACCTAATAATCAAAGGCATGCAACATTTATTGTATCCAAAGTAAAACTTTCTTGCCCAAAGCTTCTGTAATTTGAGACATTAGTTCAGCCTTATTAACAGAAGTTATGGAAAACTGTTGCATGGTGAACAGGAGATGATATAAAAGATTAAACTTTAAATGAGCTAGAGAATGATGCTACACCTTACACTCTCTGATCCTTTGGCTCAGCAATTTCTTCTCACTGACCTCTCAACCGTTTCGTGCTTTTGCCGCTTTTCATTCTGTTCTCACTTCACCACCCACCCTGTCCTGGCATTCACCTGTTCTGCCAACTGAAATCCTACCTACTTCAAGTCACTCTTCCTGTGGGATGCCCCTCCATACCATGGTGACTTTTCCTTTCTTTGATGCCTTTAGTGCCTTGAGCAGCTATTTGTAATATGTCATTGATCAGAGTGTTAAACAGCTATTTACCTCCCAAACCAGGTCTTAACAAGTCACATGCTCATATTTTACATCCTCAGCAGTCTCTATTTTCTTCCAAAAGGCTGGGATCTGCATGACATTTATTTTAATCCCTCCAGTGCCCTGTACATTCTAGATATTAAATAATAACAAGTTGCAGTCAGGTCAATTAGTCCAACTCGTGGCAACCTCATGTGGGCCAGCATAACCTGTGCTCCACAGGATTTTCAATGGCATGCTTTTTCAGAAGTAGATCCCCAGCATGTTTCGCTGAGGCACATCTGAGTGGCTGCAAACCACCAGAACCACCATCCTTTCAGATAGTAGCCAAGTAAGTTAATTGTTGGCATGACCCAGGGCCTCTGTGGCTATGTGAAGTTTGAAGACACCAAGGTAAGCTATACAAATACGAAGTGAGAAGACTGAGCAGAGAAAATGGACTTGAACCATTTGCATCACCCAGAGACTCCAGGTATTAAATAAGTGCTTGCTAGACTGAGGTTGCTTTTGTGGGTTCCAGAAAGCAGGCATCTCTGAAAGTGGGCCAAAAGTGCATACTGGGACTTCTTTAAATGAGTGGATTCCCTTGGTGGCATCTTGTCTCTAACGCTCTCATTCAGCTCTGATCTTTTTTTCTCTGAGAGCTCTTAATCACTCTCAGCTTCAGCATCTAGACCATAACTTTCCAACAGAAATAATATGAGCCACTAATACATGCCAGATAGTTCATTTTAAATTTTTAATAACTCCATAAAAAAATTAAAAGGTAAAATTAACTTTAATATTTTTATTTAAACACACAGAACAAAAAAATCATGTCAACATGTCATCAACATAAAAATTATGTAAGAAATATTCCATATTCCTTTTTTCATACTAAATCTTCAAAGTACGGTATGTATTCAGATAAAGAATGGATGGGACTTGGAGACACAGAGTGAGATATGATATGTGTACTTCGTGGTTTTATACATATATAAAAGGCTGTCCTACGGGTTTCTTTCTAGAGGGAGAGGAGGGGAGGTGCTCATCGGGAGGATACTGGAAGTCAAGAGTGAAGAGGAGTGTGCTGTCACAGGGTGGGGAGATCAGACAGAGTTGTAGAGATGCAGGTATGCAAAATTGACTTGGATTGTATACTTTACCTTAATCATAACAAAAAACTTCTTAAAAAACACAGTGTGTACTTTATATTTACAGCATATCTCGGTTTGGCTAGTCACATTTCAAGAGCTTGAAAGTCACATGCGGCTAGTGGCTGCCATGTTGTTCAGTAAAGGTTACAGTCTAGTTTAGAGTATGTGATTTCAAACCATTAGGAAAAATATAAGACCTGGTGAAGCCTATAGGGATATAGTGATCTTCCTAAATCTTAAGGGATATGCTTCAAGCGACTGTATCTTTAACAACTATTATGTTCAACATCAATCTCATAAGGCCGATAATTCAATAATGTAAAAGCTGTTATGCTATATTTCAAGTTCTTTTATTAGGACCAAAGCCACCTGTATCCTGTTACCACTGAGTCAATTCCAACTTACAGAGGCCCAATAGGACAGAACAGAACTGTCCCAGAGAGTTTTCAAGGACCACCTGGTGGATTTGAACTACCAATCTTTTGAATAGCAGCCATAGCACTTGACCTGTACACCACCAGTGTTTTCTATAAGTAGCCATACAACTACAAGCTCTTTGGAAGCTGGGATTTTAATATATTTTCCAAAGCACCTAGCCCTGAGCTTTGTATATACTCACAGTGAGTAAACAAAATGAATGAATGAAGCAAGCATGCAACCTGCTAGAAAAGCCTTGCCTACCACAGCCCAGCCAGTCACTAATGTGGTGGAATGTGCAGATGTTTGTTCACAACCAGTTATGGATTAAGAAGTAAGGCAGTATTCAGATTTAAAAGTTCATGCTCTAAAAAGGAGGGAAACCCTGTTAACTGAAAATGCATGACTAAAAGTCATAAAAATTATTAAAATCTGTCTAGTACTTTACCATTTTATCAAGCCCTCTGTCATACAGTCTCATCCAGATAAGACAGATACACAAAATATTACCTACATCAACTGCCATGAAAGTAATTTCATTGTCCTGTATCCCTAAAGAAAACAGATCTGGAAATATGAATTGCTAACCTGTGCTTAAACCAAACAACTCATGATTACAAATCCTTAAAGGACATCTTCTATTCATGAGACATTTTCTCCACTCATTTTTGCCATACAGTGAAGCAAATTTTTTCTCTGATTTTAAGTCATTTAAGAACTTCTTTATTTTGGAATTTTATGACTCTCACGTTAAGTATCAGTTGAGGTATGGACATCAAATGGCAAATGACTAATTAGAGAGAGGAAAAGATGAAATGAATCACAGATTCCACCTAAACCTCATCAGTTAAAAAGATAAGTACTAATATACAAGGAAAAAAGAGATAAGCTTAAGTTAGTCATTGTCTTTTGAGGGGAAAAAAGTAAAACTATTTTATTTGTCTGATCTCAGATCTAGAATTTTAGAGATAAAGGGTATAAAATACTTGGACTTCAAAGGCTCTCCACAGGGTCAAAACATGGAATATAAATGGGGGCAGGGAGCTAAACATAAAATCAATGTATTTTAAGATGTTTTTATTATTTAAGTATCTCTTTTGAGTGTTCTTAACAGGCATTTAGGCCTGTAGCTACTCTGGAAGTTTAAAAGCAAGAATTTAGTCTATATCAAAAGAAAGAGAATGCTATAATGTTATCATTTAATTCCTATAGCTACTCAAATATATAAGTAGCCTAACATTACTCTGTAAACCCTGGTGGCGTAGAGGTTACATGCTAGAGTTGCTAACCAAACAGTCAGCAATTCAGATCTACCAGGAGCCCCTTGAAATGTCATGAGGCAGTTTTACTCTGTTCTGTAGGGTCACTAGAGGTTGGAATCAACTCAGTGGCAACACTTTTTTTTTTCTTTTGGTTGCTGTTATTGTTTGTTTTTTAATGTAACTTTACTTTTGGGGAAAAGGGACAAGCACATTTCTAACTAATTCAGCAACAAATACTTGTTTGGCTTTATGTACATATAACATACCAGGGCATTTTAAACTAATAATGCCACCATATGAACTGGTAATTTTCAGTTGAGTATTCAGCTTGCTAAATGAAATAACAATCTTAAGAATTATGAGGAATCTTAGAACCGTTTAGCCCAGTGTCTCTCTAATTTGAATGCACATGCAGGTCTCCCAGGGGGACCATGGTGAAACACACATTCTGATTCAACAGATGTGGGCTGGGCCTGAGACTCCACATTTCTAACAAGCTCCAGCGTGATGCCACTAGTGGTCTGAGGACCACATTGTATAGCATTCAGACCCTCTGCCATTTCCCTAGTGGAGGTCCTGCAGCTTCTGCATGGGTTTCTCCAGTGAACCTACCTCCACATTAGAGGTTACAGGAATCTGTCTGCTGGTGCAGCAGAGTCCACTTCTTTCTCTATTGACAAACATTCAAATGTTTGAAGATACCCTTTTTCTCTCCTGCATCTCCTCTTCTCCAGGGTAAACATTCCTACTTTCTCTTGCCTGATCTTAGAGCTGGCTGGTTTCCAGATCCCTAAATGTCCAGCTCACAGGGGACACTCCCTCTGTGGTTGAGATCTTCCCTAATACTAAGCCCCATGCAACCCTGAACAGTTCTTGGGTCTGGGCAACCAGACCCAAGAACAGCTGAGCCAGACCATCACATTCCCAGATGGAAATGGGACAGCTTTCTTAACCGCCAACCAGAAGCAGGTATTACCTTCTGAAAGAACCAGCTGCACTAGAGGCTCACAATGTTGTGGAGGGGAGAGTACTTAACACGTGTCCAAATTCCATGCTCGCACAATTTACTCTCTTAATCCAAATGTGGGAATTCACATTTATTCTGTTAAATGTCACCTTTCTGCTTTGAGTCTGGCATTCACTGAGGTAATTTTAAAATAACAGATCAGAGCAAAAATAATTCCACAAAATATTCAACACATACACAAGTCCTTTTAAAAATGCATTAACTAATATGTCAGACACAGACACAGATACAAAAAGCATACACAGTTTTTAAAAGTTATAAAAGAACATCCTTGAGATCATTTCCCCTAGGTTGGGAAATAAAACACTGCCAGTACCTCAGAAGTCTCCAATGAGTCCCTACTCCATCACATCCCATCCTATCCCATACAGACCTCAAAACCCACTGCTGTCGAGTTGATTACAACTCATAGAGATCTTATAGACAGAGTACAACTGCCCCATGGTTTCCAAGGAGTGCCTAGCAGATTTGAACTGCTGACCTAGATGGTTAGCAGCCATTACACTTAACCACTATACCACCAGGGTTTTCAATCCCTGCTAGTGGTGATTGCTGTTCTTGTTTTCTTGGCAATCATCTTCCCTTGATTTTCCTTATTTGATAGAATGTATTCCTCTGTGGATGTATCCCGAAACAATATATTTAGCTTTTCAAGCTTTTGAACTTTACATAAATGGAATCATACCATACGCATCCTTCTGTGACTTGCTTCTTTCATTCAACATTATGCTTGTAAGAATGGTCTAATACTGATACATGTATTTCATTTAACACTTACATGTCACTTACTGTGTGGCAATCACTGTCCTAAGCATGCTATATTAACTCATTTAATCCTCCTAATAACCTGATGAGATAGACACTATTTTTCCCCCAGTTTACAGATAATGAAACTGAGGTACACTGAGGTTAATAAACTTTCTCAAGATCATTACATAAGCAGCAGAACAGAAATATGGACTCACGCGGTATCCCTGCACTTAATTATCAAGTGATGCTGCCTCTCTACATCTTCCTCTATGTGTGTTATTGGTTCACTTTTCACTGACAAATAGAATCTCAATGTATAAATACACCAAAATGTATTGATTCAATCTAATATTGACGGATATTTGGGTTGTTTCCAGCTTTGGCTCTTATGAACAATGCTTCTTCAAACATTCTTGTCTGTGTAAGAGTTGTTCTTGGATACATACTTTATGTGTAAGATTTTTGGAGTATAAGGGTCACTGGTGGGTTATTTGTAGGTCTAACCTATTTGCAGATAAGAACAAACTATTTCCAGTACAACCACACCACATTATACCCCTGCCAGTTATATACAAGAATTCCTATTCATCCACATCCTCACCAACACATGATATTATAAGATTTTAAAATGTTTGCCAATCTAGAAAGTATGTAATGCTATGTAACTGTAATTTTAATTTGTATGTGCTTGACCACTAATTATTGGGACATAGCATCTTTTTATATACTTAATAACCATGTAGGTTTTCTCTTTTGTTGAAGTATATGTTTAAGTATATGAATAAACAGTATCATTTTTCCATTGGTTTGTCTGTTTTTTTCTTATTTACTCATATGTACTCTTTACATATGCTGGATATATGGCCTATACATATGCCCCAAGTATCATTTATCACTTTGGGCTTGTTTTTCCCTTTCTTCATGGTGTCATTTCATGAAAATAAGCTCTATTCATACAGTTTTTCAAACAATGAAAGTGAAATACTCCTCAAGTGTTTTTTAAACTAATGTTTTATTATGTTTTCAGTGAAGGTTTACAGAATAGTTGAGGTTCCCATTCAACAATCTCTACATAAATGGTACAGTAACACTGGTTACATTCTTCACAATGTGTGAATGTCCTCAATATTTCCACTCTTGTTGCTTCATTCCCATTCATCTAGTTTCCCTGCACCTTACATTCTTATCTTTGGTTTAAAGTAATTGTTGACCATTTGGTCTCATACAGGAGTTTTTTTTTTTTAAAGGAACATAGTGCTAATGGGAAATACTATTTATTTTGTGAGCCAATATGTTATCCGGCTACAGGAGAATTTAGGGGTTAGTTTTGGTTCAAAGTTTAAAGACTATCTCTGGGCAATAGGCTCAGGTAGTCCTCCAGTTTCTAACAGGCAGTAAACCTGTTTTTTTGTTTGTTTTTTAGTATTGTTTTAAGTTGGTTACAAATTTGAGCTTCTTTTCCATGTTTTTCTTTCAATTCTCATGCACTTTTAACTTGTTTTGCGCTATTATACAAAGATTTAGTAGGTCTGTACTTAGAATTCGTCATATCCTTTCACTTACTATATCTTCACAAGATCTAATTTGAGAATAGTCAAGAAAAGGGCATTATTCTGATGATGATCAGAAGGGAACAGTAAAACTGATGAACCCGACAACTATGAAATCACAAAGGGTATGGTCTAGGCAATTAAGGATCATTTTAGCAAATCCCACAATACCCTGAGGACATGTTAGCTATCAACACCTCTGTTTAATGCTTTCCCAGTCCTTCCATCTTTATTGTTGTGTGCCATCAAGGCAACTTCGACTCATAGCAACCCTACAGGACAGAGTAGAATTATCCCATTGGATTCCTAGGCTACAATCTTTCCCAGAGAAGATTTCCCGGTCTTTTCTCCCACAGAGCTGCTAGTGGGGTTAAATCATAGACCTTTCTGTTTGCAGCTGTGTTCTTAAATGACATTGTACTACCTGGCCTCCCTACACACTCTCTTTTCTTTCAGCTCCTATACCACACTTACCATTCTGGCCCTTGACCACATACTGCCATGCACTCTACTCCATATGCTTCAAGTATATCTATGTCATCTCAAGATAAAACAACTTCTCCATACATGGGGCCATACTTTATCCTGTGACCATATTCCCTAGAGGGCACTATGTCTCTGTTAGTCATCTAGTGCTACTATAATGGAAATACCACAGGTAGATGGCTTTAAAAGGAAAAATGTTATTCTAACACAGTCCAGTAGGTTCCAAGTCCCAATTCAGGGTATCAGCTCCAGGGGAAAGCTTTCTCTCTTGGTTCTGGAGGAAGGTCCTTGTTGTGTGCACATGGGCATGCACACATGCTCACACATAGGTCAGCACACATATGTACCCAAGTGCTCACGTGTGCATATTTGTGGACAAGTCCCTCCCAATTCTGCCCAAGAATGATGTGAGATGGTGTAGGCATCCAAGCAGGAGCAAAGAGAATCAAAAGGAGAAAAATGAGAAGAGGAGAGCATTGTCAGAGAGAAAGAAGTAGGAAAACTTGCCAAGAGAAGAAAAGAAAGGCAGGTCCAGGAAAGTGACTCTCACAAGTTACAAGACTTTAAGGTAAAAAGAGTGATAGGAAAGTAGGTGTATTAGAAAATCCAAAATGCTGAGAAGATGGCAGGAGACCAAAGCAACTCATCCATCTAAACTGGTGTGAGAGAGGCAAGACAAATACAAAATTCCACCTAACAAATTTATAATTTTGTGCCTCACTCTAAAGGGTTGATTTTGCAGATCAAGGATAAGGTAGCAAGCCAGGCACAAAGGCCTCTAGTGCTAGTAGCCAGAAAACAAATAATGGAATCACTTCTAAAGGTGAACTTTAGAAAGAAAAAGAAAAACAAATAAATGGAAAACTACATGTTGGTCTTTTATTACAGAAACTGTGCTACTTTAACTACAGAATACCAAAAGTAAAGGCTCTTGGGTAAGACCACAGAACTACAATAGGGATCTCTGATGTCTGGTCAAACTGCAGGGGAAACAAACAAAACAAAACAAAAAACAAGAATGCTGCCATAAACAGCCTCAAGGAAGTGGGCTGCCCACCAGCCACCTATCAATTTTACAGTACAGTGGTGGCTTAAGTATTGTTAAGATAACTTATCAGTATTCAAATGCCAGCAGGGTCTCCCACTGTGGACAAGTTTCAGCACAACTTTCAAACTAAGACAGACTAGGGAAAAACTGCTGGCAATTTACTTCTAAACATGGCATGGTGGTTAAGAGCTGCAACTGCTAACCACAGAGTTGGCATTTCGAGTCCCCCAGGCACTCCTTGGAAACTCCAAAAATTAGCCAAGGAAAATCCTATGGATCACAACACAATATTGTCTGATCCAGTGCTGGCAGATGAGCCCCCAAGTTTGGAAGGCACCAATGGCCTCAAGCGTGGAGGTGACCATGAAGATGCTACCGTAACAGACAGCACTTCACTCTGCTATACATGAGGTTGCCAGAAGTTGGAGCTGAGTTGATGGCAACTAAGAACAGCATTGCATTAGGCAAATCTGCTGCGAAAGAACTCCTTAAAGTGTTACAAAGCAAAGATGCCACTTTAAGGCTCAGGTGCACCTGATTCAAACCATGGTGTTTTCAGTCTTCTCACACGCATGTAAAAACTGGGCAATGAATAAAGAAAACTGAAGAAGAACTGGTGTCTTTGAATTATGGTGTTGGCAAAGAATACCAAATAACCATGGACTGCCAGAAGAACAAACAAGTCTGTTTTGGGAGAAGCACAGCCAGAACTCTCCTTAGAAACCAGGATAATGAAAGTTCATCTTGCTTACTCTGGATCCGTTATGAGGAAGGACCAGTCCCTAGAGAAGGACACCATGCTTGGTAAAGCAGAAAGTCAGCAAAAATAAAAGATCCTCAAGAATATAGACCGACACAGTGGCAGAAATGGGGTCATGAACAACAATGATTTGAGGGTGGCACAGGACCAGGCAGTGTTCCTTCTGTTGTATACCAGGGTTGCTATGAGTTGGAACCAACTTGACAGCATATAACAACAACAACAAATGCCAAAGCCAAGTGCCACTGAGTCAACAACAAATAAGCTGTAAAATTATGGATATACACCTAAACTCTCCATGATGCAGGGATCGCTAGTCAGCCTCTCAGCCATGGGAACAATGCTGTGCACGTCTTCCTATGATAACCGCCTCTTCTCCATTCTGTTTCCTCTGAATCGCATTTTCTATCAACCTTCCTTGTGGAATCCTTTGCTAATGACTCACATGGCAATAGGGCTACTCAGTAAGCCCACAGCCCACCACAATGGCCACTGTGTAGGACGCAAGCTGTGCCGAGGGATGTGTGTGTACCAGTTTTTTCCTTTCTGTGTTCAGGGAGGATTTGCTTTTTAGCCACATTTCCCTCAAAACACAGCTCTGATGGGAGATGCTTAGTGCACAGATTTCTAAACGATGAAGAGATCTGAGTCTGGTTACTTGCTCATAACGAAACTAAAAACAGTAACACGAAAAACAATAGTGTGATAATCACATGTACGAAAAACAGCTTATACTTGGGTGAAATCAGGAGATCAGAGAAAGAGAAAAAAAAGAAAGGCTCAAACTAATATTTTCCAACCTTTCACTAAGCAAAGGCTAAAACCACATGTTGTGAAGGTCTTGCACTGTGTTATTATTAGAAGTCACAATTCTATTGATACTGATGAGTCATTTCTATCAGCGGAAACCAAGAACTTCCATCAACATCATGTTATACACAGTCACTGTGGTTTTTTTCTTTATTACTGGTCAAAGCAGCTTCAGAATGTGTACTGAAGCTAAAAGAAAGAACTCAATAGTGTACAAAAGTTACTTTTTACCAGCTGATCTCACTTTAATCATCTTTCTCAAGATAACTTAGGAGAATCAGATTAACTTGCATCTATAAAAGCAGGTTTACTACAAAACCTCAGAAAAGCAGTATTTCACACTTTCTGGTGAAAATAAGGGAACTGTAGCCCAAAAGCAAACAGTGAAACCATCTTTGAAAGCACATACTAACTTTAAAACAACCTCAGGTCAGGTTTTTTTTGTTTGCTTTATTTTTGACCTCACCAACATGCAATGGATATAAATAAAGACCATCATCATTTAAGGACTTGAGCCACTGAAAACAAAGTCAGGCTGGCAAGTCAGCACTCACTGCCATGCTTCCGGGCTCAGGACACACTGCTCAGTATGCAGGGAGAAGTGGGTCAGGTTTCGGTCACACCAAGAAAGCCTAAGTTAAAAGGTTCATAAAGTTGCTTCTGGTGCTAAGAAAAAAAAGCATATTTCTTTTCCACTAATATCATTCCTTTCTCTACTCCTCTTCAAGATTTCCAGAAAACAAAAATGAAGTAAAAATCCATTTTCCCAAGACATTTCCAGAAATGCTGTGATTTGCATGCAGTCTCTACCAAGGTAGAAATCAGCCCAGTTTTCTACTTTGTAACCAGAAGAGTGTTCGGCTGCTGGAAGAAGGGAACCCAGCTCAGCAGTGACCACAGATCTATAAATAGCCTCTGAGCAGCTAGACTCCTTGGTGCTCCTCAGGCGGCACTTGTACTGTGGGCAGTTTACAGTGAGGCCAGCTGAGCGCTGCAACAGCTGCGTGAGTCAGCAAGTGCTTCTGGTAGGAAATTGCTGATATGCTAAAGCACTCTTGCATACATACGGTCCACACACCTACCCCAGTGAAAACAAAAACAAGGGTACATGCAAATAAACAAATAGGAACCTCTCTACTCTTACAGTTTCTATTTTCCAGGTTAGACCAAAACTAAAAACAATCCATCCCACAGCTCAAAAAGTAGCCACAACAACTAAAAATAATTGAGAGGGTAATAAACAAACAACTCACTCTGAGTGTTGTGACATGTGGGACAGCTGCATTCAAATTTCACAGGCCAGTTAATTTTAACTGGTTTTAATTTTAACTGGATTTAACTGATTTTCCTCCCTTCTGAAAAATCAAAATAGTTGCCGTATAGACCACAAGAACTGGTAACAGGCGAGCACAGTTCCTGTTTTTCAGAGCGGACTTACTTTCAAACCCACAATATCAAGATGCTTAACATAGTGGAAATTTAAAATGTATTGTTTGATGGGGGAGTCTTAAACCTATATACTCACTCATATCCCACAAAATCATGGGTAATCATATAGCCAGCTTTGTCCTACACATCTTTCACCTCTGTTCTCTCACTTAATACCAGCAGTCCGCTGCTGAAAACTGTGTGCCAAAAATCCACAGGCAAACTGGCTGGCTGCAAACTCAGAACACATGTTCCCATAGAAACAGTGCTAGGCCAAGGGGACAGTGTTCCAGGGCATTCCTAAAAACGTCTCAAATTTAAACCATTAGTGAAAGGTGAAATTTGCACTTTAAAAGGCAGACACCAACACAAATTGTGCTGACAGCAATGTGAACTGAAGAAAAGATTCTTCATTGACTGTATGTGAGGAAGCATTTAATTAGAGGAGGATGAGAAGACAGAGGCGTCCAAAATAGACTTTGAGACTCATTTCACTCTGCTTCTTGAATAGGATTAAAATGGTTAATTTCAAGTCAAAATACATGGTGTTCTCATACTTTGACATAAAGTGTCATCAACAAAGCTTTAATCTTATCAATTGTAAATACTGATTTTTTTCTTCAAACAAAGGAAAGAAAGAAAATTAACCAAGATCTTAAAGAGAAAGATGAAGGGCTACGAGGGAGGGAAACTGGGGAGAAGGGAGCAGAAAAAAACAGTGACTGGGAAAAAGGAAAGCATGGAGGCATAACTAAAATGCAAAGACAGAGAAAAGTAGGCACTGGAGAGATCCTCCTACTAACAGTGAGATCCCAAGAGGACTCTCAACCTACCCACCTTAAAATGAGACCCACAGCTAGTGGAAAAAGTCTTGCAACACAGTTCTACACACGGGCACTAGATGGCGCCATCAACTCAACATAGCATGGTTGCTGGAGCAGTTTGTGGCGAGGGATGGGTGCATTTATCTGGCAATATTTCTATTTAAAATAAGCACTGCTTCATTAATCAACCCCCAAATTCTCCTAATGTCCACGATATCACAGTGTGCTAAAACCATGGCACATACTAACTTTGAAAACAACGTATCAACTCAATTTATCAATAAAAACTGTAGAGAAGATGCTAAACATGCTTTTTTTCTTTTAAAATTCAACATTGAAGGACACTAATGAATTTAAGGTTCATTGCTATTGACTAACAAAAATACCTAATTATAGATCAAGAAAGGCGCCCTGGTGGCTAAGTGGTTAAATGCTCAGCTGCTAATCAAAAGGTCTGCAGATAGAACCTAACAGCTGGTCCATGGGAGAAAGATGAGGCAGCCTGCTTCCATGACTAATTTACAGCCTTGGAAACTCTATGGGGCGGTTCTACTCTGCCCATAGGGTCACTATGAGTCATGATCCACTCAACAGTGACGGGTTTACAGACCAAGTGACTTTTCCCTGAAGCTCTGTTTAAATGTCAAATACTACACCATCTTGCTATACAGGTTTGTATGATTAAATTCGTGTTTGTAAGAGAAAGAGGATGCCCCCAACAAAATGTATCTTAACACTAAAAATCAGCTATTCTTTATGTTCTTAATATTAGAGTGGTTTATAACCTCTAATCTGCTTGACTATATTCTCTGCTCAGGATTGAGTTGATAAGCAGCCCTCTCTCTCTCCACAAACAAGTTAAGCCCCATCACTAGGTTACCAGTGTGTGAAATTCTTCTGTTTACATCTTTAGAGTTTTATATCTCTGTCCTTGTCTTCCATTAACAGGCTGACTCCTCAGAAAGAAGTAACACACTTAGTATGCTCTGTCATTTCTTTATACCCTAATAAGACTGTGTTCATAAAATCTTTACCGAGATGGGTTCATAGTGAAGAAGAGGAACTAGATAAAGGCAATGGGTGGCCAAAAGGCAGCAAAAGCACAGAGTAAAGGACACAAAAAGGATAGTAGCAGAATTGCCCTGCCTGTCTTCTGTACAACTGAGTCAAGGGCCATCATCCCTGACATTGATCTTGACAAAGAAATACATGAAAAGGAAGGTTTAATTCTAAGTATGCTTACATTTTGCTCCTGCTGAATAGGAAATAATATCTGACATAGTTAATTTCATTTTTTTTTCACAGTTGACTTGTCAGGGCTTATTTGCATAATATGGAATCTTGAACCCATGTATGATATTCTACAAATCAATGCAAGCAATTCTCATACTAAATCAGTAGCTTTAAATTAAGCTCATCTTTGTTTGCATAGAAATCTTTATGCACTCATCTGCTTGATTTTTTTAATCACTTTAAACCTCCAACAGTGACACATTAAGCCTCTCCCCACTTAGCCATCTCCAAAATTTGAACTAAATGCAGAAAAATAAGTACAGTGCATTCTTACATTTGATCATTCCTAAACTGAGCTTCGAACGTGTGCTTAATGGTCATGCAGCGCCCAAGAAAAATTCTTTTTGACTAAAGAGAATAAGCTGAGTGTCCAGTACAGGGCACAGCTGAGTCAGCATTCTAAACAGTGACCTGCAAACCCAAGGTAACTGAGGGCACTGCCAATCCAAGTGGGCCCTTCAAAGTCATTCACATCTCTGGTAGAGAGTTACAACATGCTAATCTGGCAAGATAATCTCTTCCTGAAATTGACTAGAACGAGAACAAAGGTTACCTGCTTTTATCTGTTACTGGAAACTAATATTTCTAATTAGGAATTAGTTCTGAATTAAGTTCTTCCTCTTCAGTAGATTAATCTATTACAGGAATAGTTTCTTTCAACTTCTACTCCTCCAAAAAAACATGAAAAAAATCTGCATACACAAGAGAGAAAAAGTGTTGAGTGCAGGCAAATTCTAGGGACAGCGCTATGGGGCTCACATTCATGCCTAGTTCTTCTTTTGCATTTGTGTATCACCACTTTCACTCTCTGATTCCCCAAATGGACACTTAGATCTGAAGGATGCAACTATTACAAAATGAGTTGTGTGAAACCCAAAAGATCTAATTACTTGGGTTCACTGAGAAATTTTCAATTGTGTCTTTCAAACAGAATTCAGTGAAATAGTCAGCTTTTCAAAGTCAGTTGGCTAATGTTTCCACTTGTGAGAACTACTAGGGCATGTTGCAGCTCAGCCTCAGAGGAAGAAGGAAAGGAGGAGGCAGAAGAGTACTGTGGTTAAGAGAGCTGGACCTAGCATAAGACCTAGTTTCCAATCTCAGTTCTACAATTTATTACTTGAGTGAGCTCTCTGCCTCAGTTTCCTTTTCCATAAAATAATAATCATGACCACACCTAACTCTTGAGTAGTTGTTAAGAATTAAGTAAGGTAATACAAGCAACACACACAGGAAGCTCTGGATACAGAGTAGCTATTGAAAGAAAAAAAATGAAATTGACTACAATATAGTCAATTTGTTACAAATTGATACTGTGGGCACTCATAAATTGTGCCAAAAAAGTTCTAAATAATCATCCTTGTCCTGCAGAGGCTGGAAATCTCCCTACTCAGGGACATGGGTAGGGTGATGCTTCAGATAGAAGCTGGAATCACTTTTTCATTAGAGATCCTTGCCTAAGTCCTACACGTATCAGACAACTGGCAAAGAATGATGTAGCTTCTGACCATTCAAATATTGTCAAAATGACCCTAAATATGCTCAAAATCAGAACATTAACTTACATTTCTTTTCCAAGTATGGAAGCAAACAGTACACTTGCGATGAACCATTCTGCTTTTGTCAGATTCTAAAGACACAGGTAAATAAATCAATTTTGGACTCTATACAGAAACTATTACCTGCCAAAATGGCTCCAGGGATTATACCATGGCTTATGCGATACTCCAGAGAGCCAATGACGGGAGTAAATTAACAGGATTAGGAATCTAGAGGGAGAGACCAAACCCCAAATTTCAGACTGACCTTGTGTGCAGCTCACTCTGTATTTCTAAGGGAGGGCTTTCCCAGCCTTCTGACCAGGTCAAATTCCCCCAGTAAACACTGGTGCAGAGAATACTTTCCTTCCACCAAACTAGTCATGGGTTATATGTTACTATCTGATTAATGTCATCTCTTCCAGTAGAGCAGCAGCTTCATGAGGGAGGAACCAGGACTGGGTTTGCTTCCCACTAATATCACGGCAGAAACATGGGTGGTGCAATGGTTATGAGTTATGGCTGCTATCCAAAAGGTTGGCAGTTTGAATCCAACATATGCTCCTTGTAAACTTCATGACAGCAGTTCCACCCTATCCTATAGGGTTGCTATGAGTCAGAATTGGCTGGACAACAGTGGATAGTAGCATGGTAGTCCAGCATCATGCTTATGTAAGGGATATTTAGTAAAAGCCTTATTAAATGAATAAAGGAATGAATGAATGAGACATCTGACTCTTAAAAATTGGTATTTTTGGACATCTGGCCCATGTTGGAAAACCCTGGTGGCATAGTAGTTAAGTGCTACGGCTGCTAACCAAAAGGCTGGTAGTTTGAACCCACCAGGCACGCCCCGGAAACTCTATGGAGCAGGTCTATGCTGTCCTATAGGATTGCTATGAGCTGGAGTTGATGGGATGGCAGTGGGTTTTGGGGGGGTTGGCCGACATTGTGAGATCCATGAGCTTCTTTCTGTTACTCATTCTAACCCATGAACATCCATGAGAAGAAAATTAAAATTGCAAATAACACATGGATCCACCCCCTCTCCCCTAGGTGTTACTAAGTCAGTTCTGACTTCTGGCAACCCCACGTGTATCAGAATAGAATTGCCCTCCACAAGGTTTTCAAAGGCTGACTTCTTGGAAGTAGACCGCCAGGTCCTTTTTCTGAGGTGCCCGTGGGTGAAATGGAACTTCCAACCTTTTGGTTAGCAGCTAAGCATCCCATCTGCACTAACCAGGGCCTCCACGGATACTGGGATACCAAGAAAAGCTGCTGAATATGCTCACTGAGTTTTCCTACTTGCAAAATGGAAATAAACACAGTGGGCCCCCCAACTTTAGAGAGGTATGATAAAGACTACAGAGTGAAAGCCTATGCCTCCTATGGGTTAGAATCATGGAGAGAACTGAAGAAATTCTGGAGAACCTGTAAAAAGTTACGAGGAGAGGGAAGGATGGTGCAAGACCAAGTGTTGGCTGATTTAGACATTCCAAAAGATTTATGGGAACTTGTCCACATGCCAGCTAAAGGTTTTAGGAACAACTGAAAACAATAACAAAAAGGAAGGAAGGGTTGGAAGGCGGAGGATTTAAATGTTTAAGAAAGAAGAAGGTGAAAGCTGATCAAGAACAGGTAGGACCCAACAACCAAGCATGCCTGCTGTCAAGGCTGTCAGCAGTATGTTCTACAACCTTCAGGAGAAGAACAAAAAGGTCAGGAAGGGAAAATGACAAATCTCAGAACCAAAAGTCAACTTATTATCAGATGAAGAAACAAAAGAAAAGTTAGCCAGGGGAATGTGCTAGAGAAATGGTGATGTGAAGTCACTGGGGAAGACAGAGAGGTATTTTGGCTGTAATTCTAATGGATCAATTGAACCAGTACATGAAACGCTTTCAGATCGAAGAGATTTATTACGGGGGGGGGCGCGGGGGAGATAGCTCAAAAAAAAAGCAAAATTCCTGCCTGATTTTTGAAGTAGTGTCACTAGTAGGAGATGGCTGAATTTACATATTCTTTAGAAAGCACATGGTAATTAAAAAAGACAAGACAGTGAGATTCTAAGGATACTTTCACCTTTACAGTAGTTGAGTAGAATGCAGATAGCAAGATTAAGTTTCTGTTTTAGGGAAATTGGCACTTGAAATTATCAAAAATAAAAACAAAAGGTGAAGGAAAAAAAGGAAAAGATTGACTTGACATAGAGTGAACTACTTTATTTTCTATTAAATAATCATCCCAGACCCCTACCCCCAAAAGTAAATGGCATTAGCTATGATCTCACTAAGTTTATAAAATGTGTAATTCACCGCAGGTGTCATTTTGGACTTGAACAATTTGTAGATATTTACATAAAATTTAAAGATGAGACACAAACAAATCCTATGCTGCCAATAGGAAGAGAGAATCTGCTTTTCCTCACTATCCAGGCCTGGGGGCTGCTCCCCCTAGGGAGCACCAGCTCTGCCACAGGCTTCTTACCTTCTTCACTAAAGAAATTCCAGTTTTTCTAATCAACTCTGACCTCTGAATGGCTAGTATGTTTGCAAAGGTCATATGTCACTTGAGTTTCTTCAACATTCAGACAGGGAAAGAAGATGAACAGGGAGTCAGATATCCAGCATCTGAATCACGTCACATTTTTTATTGTTCTCTGGTCTACATATGTTCTGTATGCCACACCCCCAATCCCACATGCTGGTTCATGTATACCAAGCCCAACCCCATTGCCGTCAAAATGATTCCAACTATTGCAACCTACAGGGCAGAGCAGAACTGCTCCATGGGTCTTCAAGGCTGTACATCTTTACAGAAACAGACTGTCACATCTTTCTCCCATGGGATGACTGGTGGATTTGAACCATCAAACTTTCAGGTAGCAGTTTAACCAATGTGCCACCAGAGCTCCTATACATGAGGTCTGACAATTAAGTCCACAAACTTAATTATTCTAAGTGCCACATACCTCACTGCTGAATATCACTACAGTCACCTTGAAAGTACTCCCCTTGGGAAGCTATGCATAGATGCCAGCACCTAGTCCACCCTTCAAAGCAATTTTGGAACTCTTTCTGGAATGGTCATCATGCATCGTGGCAAGATCATAAACTTTACTGTATGGTCATCTGTGAGGGAGTTTTTAGCCAGGAAACAAATAACTGTATTGGAACACCCTCCCTACTCTGATCTGTCCCCCAATGACTTTTTTTCTTTATCCAGAAATAAAGGAAATATTGAAAGGAGGACATTTAGATGACACTCAGGACATCAAGGGTAATATGAGATGACAGCTCTGATGACCATTCCAGAAAAAGAGTTCCAAAATTGCTTTAAGATGTGGAGTAACATTGGTGCATGACTTCCCAAGAGGAGTACTTTGAAGGCGACCATAGTGATATTTAGCAATGAGGTATGTAGCACTTTTTCTAGGATGAGTTCATGAACACAATTGTCAGCCCTTGTATACAGGAGGGGGAAATGACCTTTCCAACATTTAAAAACACATACACTGCATTCAGACAAAATTAGCTCCAACATAAGGTCAAAACATTCCTATTCTGCAGAATGGGCACAATATCTACTTCACAGAGCTGCTTTGCAGAGTCCGTCAAAGATATATATACAGATAAAGAGCTCTGTCTGGGACATGGTGAACATTCAATAAACGAAAGCTATTGTTTTAACGTGTGATCTTAAATGATAAGTTCCCATGAAGGTCCCAGACACTAAATAACCAAGTTACCCCATCTAGTCAGTAACAACTAAAAAGAGGGCAGTGTGGTACAGAAGCAATAGCCTATTATCTGCAGAGGATTTCACTGCTGCCCATGGTGTTCATTATTTGATTTTTCATGTTGGATTCTCTGTTGTTGTTTTTAAAGGAAGCTATCAATCGCTGAGTGGGACTCAAGTGTTAATGTGGTTTAATTCAGAGTTTTGTTTGTCTTGCATCTTTCAATTTTCCTGGTAGCTATCACCATTCACTTGGCACACACTCATGAATCATCTGCTATGTTCCTGGCCTTTGGAAAACAGCTAAATACAAAAATATCAAACACTAAGACATTCAGTGGTGGAAGACAGGAAGCCTACAGGGCAGCTCTAGCTCTCACACATGTTCTTACTAGCATTTCAAAAACATAAATAAGTCATTTAAAAACTGGATGAGCCCACATAAAAATGGAGGATATCTGTCTTCCTATGGAAAACTCGGGTAATATGGCAATATAAAACCAGAATGCCCATCAATTTCTGCCCTGCAACCATCATCAGCAATAATATGACAGTAGCGGTCGCCTGTCAATCCAAAATACACCCTTGTCCTCACAAGGGCTGGCTACGTAATTCGTAGGGCCCAGGGCAAAACGAAAAGGAGGGGACCCATGTTCAAGAATCATGAAGAATTTCAAGAGAGTGACACAAGAACACGAAACCCAGTGTGAGGTCTTGGGTGAGGAGGGGTGCCAGGGGTGGAGGGAGTCCTGCACAACTGCACAGACTGCACACCCATGAAGCAATCCCTACCACCTCTGCCCAACAAGACAGGTCTTTATATAAGTATTCTGCCATGCACTCAAAAATCAACATCGACAACCAGCCAGATACCATACCCACCCTGGAACCTGAGGATTAAGAAGTAGGGCAGTAGAGCCCTGTACAGCTAAGCTGGACAGCCACTAGGATAGCTGTCCTCCTTGTAAAAGGTGGATCCACACGGGGTCACTAAGTGGGGAGAATTAATCCAGGTAAAATTAAACCGCTGGCAACAATGCAGACTGGCCTCAGCCCTTTTGCTGGCATCACAGGAGCCTCATGCGCCAATTCTGAGGACAGGCTAGTGAATAACCAAGTTCCCTCAGCGGTCATGCAGACAGCGGGCCCAGAAGAGAAGGGCTGGCCTCTGAGAGATGTGAACACAACCTGACCATCTGGCTTTTTGAGGCTCACTTTGATCACAAAATGAATTGCAACAAATTGAAGAGCACATGGCTAGAGTTAATTGTCTCATCTGTAATTTGAATCTACTTTTAAGCAGTTATTATTGCCCTCTATCAGGTAGAAATGTTTTGACCAGCACTGTGAAGTGCATTTTCCCAAAGAACAGTAATGGATCATTAAATTCCATATCTGAATAACAATACTTTGTACTTATTCCTTGCCTTTCATCCAGGGATTTCAGGGCAGTTTGAAAATAATTAAGCCTTTCACACAGCAGCCAGAGGTGAGGGACTGGAAGGGAACCGACTGAAGACACTGAGGCAAAGAGCACAATTCAATAGAAAGAGAAAAGATGGTTTCCTCCCTGTCACCGGTAGCCTGAAAACTGAATTGGGGGTGCTGATTCCCTCCCTCCCTTCTACATAGCAGATCCTGAGATACAGCGTACAAAAGGACTGAAAGGCAACTAAGAGGAGTGTTCATAATCTGTCTGAATTCAGACCCACAAGAATGCTGACAATGTGTTTCTTCACATAATCCTGACATATATACAATATGAAGTGCCATTTCAATCCACCTGCAGAACAGGCAGCTATCAGAAAAATTAACCCACCCCATTTATGATTACCAAATGGTTATGCTAAAGCCATTCAAAATAAAAAAAACAAAAATACTGCTTTTCACAAATAGGGCATATCTTAACAAAAGTACTCTATTCTATGGTTGTGTATTTCATTTCTGGGACCGTCATTTGAACAGTACTCATGTATTAGGAACAACAAATAGGATGGAAGTGGGCAATCAGTGCATTTTATAAAATCAGAATACTAGAAGGGAAAAACATTTCAGCCACTCCAAGTTCTGTGGTGAGATTATAAACTCCTGAAACACTGAATTTATAATGGAAATGCTGACAGACCCTTCACTGGAGCAGTTTGAATGCAACACTGTAATTTAGCAATCTCTCTTGCAGACTAAAGATTAATTCTAACAAGATGTCATTTTGACTCACGTTTATTATTACCTGCAAGAATGAAAAATGCCTTTTACTTGGGAGCTGCCCGAGAACAAGGTGGAGTGATGGCACATTCTAAGAGCCTGACCAAAATAGCCCTCTCTACCAAAAGAGAGGCAGGCTTTCACGCTCAGTTCCTTTCCTGTCAGCCAGAGCCTTCGCAGCTCGACATGCTTTTCCTACATGTTACATTTTAATGATCTAAGAGAACTGTTATCAAAGTTAACATCTCTAATTTTACCCTAAACAGACAAAAGCAAAATATCTCATTAGGCATCATTTTCGCCAAGGCTCCTACTAGGCAGGAAAGGATTTTTATCTGAAGTAATTACCCTTTTTAGTTAAATACACTCAACAGATGACATTTACACAGAGAGTGAGAGACGAAGCACTAGACAACGAAGGTGAAAGCAGAGGAACGCCGCGTCTCACCAACCGGGGGCCCGTTGGGAGCCTGTGGCTCCGTCTCGGGGTTGGGGAGCCTTGTCCCTCTCGTTTCTCAGCAGCCACGGTAACTGTGAGGGAAAGAGGCAAGGCTTTGGGGCGCGTCTTCCCAGACACAGACAAAACCACCCAGGCAGCGGCCGCGCCAAAACTTCCCCCAACTTGCCAAACTCGCTTACCGGGCAAAGGGTGCCCGAGACACCCTGAGCGCGCCTAAGACCCCCGAAACCAGAGGTGTGCAGTCCCTACACACACACACACACACACACACACACACACACACACACACACACGAGCGCATCACTGCCCACTTCCTCCCCACAATAGGAGGTTCTGCAAATCCTCGGCCAGTCTGAGGTGGCCGGGATGCTAGCTCGACACCTGGGACATTCAGTGAGCTCTACCCACCGCCCGTTTCACCGGCGCTCGGCAAAGAAAGGAGAATTGTGAGGCTCACAGATCGCCTCGGCATGGGGAGATGGGGAGTGGTACCTCCTGAATAAACTCTTCTCCTGGCTGGGGCTTCTAAGGCTGAAAGACTGGCGCGTGGGGAATGAAAACTGTGTGTGCGTGCGTTGTGTTGTGCTGTGCTGTGGTTTCACACAAATCTTGGGAAAAGGAGCAAGATTTCCGTTTCACAAGCCACAAGACCCTTCATATGATCTCCCCAGGACACATTCTGACAGCCTGGGCATCTGCTGATTGGCACCTACCCTAGGCGAAGCCGAGGTCTGCGCTGAGGGATCCCCTGCCTACTTCTCCCCCGGACCCTAAACTTGAGCTTTGATTCCCGGACGGCCGCGGTGGTCCCGGCCACCCGGCTGCGCCTGACAGCTGAGCGCAGAGGCGCGGCAGCCGGGGCTCCCGCAGGCAGCCCCGACGCGGGCGCCGCGGACCGGGAGAAGGCCCCTGGCCCGGCGCCGGGACCTCGCGAGTCTGGGAGCCGAGCCGTGGGTCTGACAGCTGCTCCCGGCTCTCGCGGACGCGCGCCTCCCTAAGCCCGCCCTTCCCACGCCTGACTTATTACCCTCCGCTCCTCCTCCCCCTGCTGTTCCAAAACACCCGTCGACGCGAGCAAAATACAATGCCGCCTCGCCTGCCGTAAACAGCCGGGCGAGAAAGCACAGAGTTGCCGCGGCGCGCCGGCGGGCTTGGCTCCCACCCCCTTCCCGTTCCTAGAAAAAGCCATACACGCCAGCTGGGCGCCCGGCGAGAGGCAGATCGCGGGGCGCCGCAGGTCCCTTCCCGCGCCGCTGCCCCACGTCTCCCGCCCGCCCGCTGCACTACCTCCCCTCACAAACTTGCCCAGCCGCCGCCGGGCCCCGGACGGGGACTCACCTCTCCACAGAACTTTGCGTCCTTTTCCGTCTCCTTTTCCTCTCTTCTTCCCAGCCCTCAGCCCCCTCCCGGCAGCGGCCCGGTGGGCGGTTCAGGGGTCACCAAAGACTCGCTGAGGGCGCACGCATCACATGGCAGCTCGTTCCCAGGACCCCGAAGGTGGTAGATAGGGGGAGGGGAAGGGACGAGGGCAGCGGTGGAGAAAGCGAGAGCCGGGCGGCGGCGGTGGCGGCGGCGGGAGTGGGCAGGGGGGTGACGCGGGCGGCGGCGGGCGCTCACGTTGGCGCTGCTGCGACCGCAGCCAGGCGTGCACGGGCCGCTGCTGCCGCGGCTGCTGAGGCGGCTGCTGAGGCGGCTGCTGTGGCTGCTGCTGAGGCGGCGGCGGCGGCGGCGGCTCGGTGCTGTTTGCTCCTTGCCGCACGGCTCGCGCTCTCCCCGGAACGCCCACACTCTCAATCGCTACATTGTTGACATTCGGCGCTGACGTCACCCGCTCCCCATTCACAATAACTTTACGGGAGCCGGGCAGCGCACCTCCCCGGCCGCTGGGGCGCCGTACGCCCGGCGACTAGCGTAAGTCGCTCCGCGAACGGCGCTCCGGGGGCGGGGGCGGGGGCGGGGGCGGGGCGGGGGCGCGCTCCGCCGGCTCGCTGGAGGGGGCGCGCCTCACGCCGTCGCCGCAGCCGCTCGCCCGCTTTGTGCGGCCGCGAGAGCCCCCTTGTCTTGGCCTGGCTGACCGCGCTGCCTGACACGGCGGACTGCAACAAATGAGAGAGCTGGTGGCCCTGTGAGGTGGGAAGTGGTGAGGGATAGTGCGCCATGTGGGACGTGGGGGTAGAACCCAAGGCGCTACACTCCAGAGAGGGGAGCCAGAACCTCTCAATCTGGGATTCCTAAGTTGTCCAGCGTTTTCCAGGAGGAGCCGGCCGAGATGCTCCTTGAGACACCAGAAAGCTGGTCAGGGCCCCTCTTGGGTGTGGAAAGAGCGAGAAAGCCTCTCTGACTCAAGCTCCCAATAGTGATGCTGGCATTGGAATCCGTTTCGGGAGGGCCTGGACCTACCTCCGTAAGGAAGCCTTTTCCCACGCCAAGGCTGTGAGAGGGGCACGATAGGTCGGGCAGCAGAAATGACAGGCTCACCTTCCCAGCGACAGCCCCAGCTGCTACTGAGTCCGCAGCACTTTTCCTGCTTCTCTGGAGACTGCCAGGGTGTTGATGCTGCACCTTAAGGCCATCGTGTGGCTGCACCGTCAGAAGAAACCTTGGTGGTGGTTGTGATTTTAAAGAGTAGTTAGGACTTAGGACTTAGGCTGAAAGCACGTTGGCAATAAAAGAAGATTGTGTTACCGTAGTGCTGGTGCCTGCAACTTTACCCCACTGCCAAGGCCGGGAAATTCTGCCACGTTTCCCTAAACGCCTATAACTGGGTCCTCTTGTGTGCAGGCAGTATTCCATATTATTACATGTGGTGTTGATTTTTAATGAATATTATAAAACTTTAGCTCACTCTACTGAGAGAAGGGTCATAAATCCCCCTGTAAAATGGGCACCTGCGTATGCTGAGGAAGCAGTGAAGCGTCACCCTGGGAGTCTCGTGATATCAGACCAAGTGTTGCTCTGAACCACCTTGTTTGAGCGCAGAGCTTTTACAGGCCCCATTTTGAGTGTCTGTATAGAAATGCAACAGATAGCTGAAAACAAGCTGCAGGGGCCCCGCTATTTTTTCCAATAGCACCACAGAGCGACAGTGTGCAGTTCTGGCACAGGACTGGGAGACACTCTCTGCTAATGTCTTTGGATTTCCAGTAAGAAAAAAGTCTCTGAGCCAGGGATGGTTCCTTGGTCTCCTGACTTCGGGGGTCTGGTGGCCCTTCCCTTATGCCACCCTGCTTCTCCCTGCATGCCCTCCTTCGCAAGGACAGCATGAATACTGACCCCCGGTCTGCCCTGGCCCAGTGGTTTCTTGTGTTTTTATGGATAGTTATGTTTCTGCATTCCTCATTCTTTTAAGTGTGTGAGTGTTGGTTGAGATAACTATGAATGTTAATAGAAACAATAAATGTTTTTCTTACCAGTGCCAGGCTTGAGAACATCTGTATAAAAGTCGGGTGAATTCCTTTCTTTCCAAGCAGGCTGTGGGGAGTGGAGTTGAGCACATCAGTGTGGGAGAGCGAGGAAGGCCTCCAAGCTGATTTGACCACCTCGCCAAAACCAAACTCATTGCCATCAACTCTGACTCAGGTGCTCCCATGTGTTACAGAATTAAACTTTTCCAAAGGAGTCTTCTGGTGGCATAGCAGTTAAGCGCTTGGCTGCTAACTAAAAGGCTCGAAATTCATATCCACCAGGAAACTCCACTGGGCAGTTCTATTCTGTCCTCTAGGGTCACTATACATAGGTCAGAATCAACTCAATGGAAATGGACTTTACAGAAGCAGATTGTCAAACTCTTTTTTCAAGATGCCCATAGGTGGATTCAAACCTAGAGATTGGTTGATTTTTCTTTTTTTCAGTGGTTAGAGGTGGGCTATCTGAACTAAAGTCTATTAAATATATTTAGCCAAGCCAAGCCAAGTGCTAGAGTCATATGAAATTAGGATAATGAGTCAAGTTTTTGGAACTTGTTTTTGACAATACTGCTGCAGACTTAGGCTGTGAATGGCCTTAACTCCTTCACTGTGACTATTTGCTGGCCACTCTCTAGTTTTATGGTGCTGCTCTGGGCACTATTAAAAGAAGAAAAAAATCACCACTGCCGTCAAGTCAATTCCACCTCACAGTGACCCTATAGCACAATGTAGAACTGCTCTATAGAGTTTCCAAAGGAGCACCTGATAGGTTTGTACTGTCAACCTTTGGGTTAGCACCTATAGCACTTAATCACTAAACCACCAGGATTTCTGCTAGGCCTCAAGTTGCTGCTGTCGTTGTTGCTAGGTGCCATTGAGTCGGTTCCAACTCATAGTGACTAATACACAAAACCAAACCCACTGCTGTCGAGTTGATTCTTACTCATAATGACCCTATGGGGCACAGTAGAACTCCCCCATAGAGTTTCTAAGAAGCACCTGGTGGATCTTAACCATTTGGTTAGTAGACATAGCACTTAATTACTATACTACTAGGGTTTCCTCTGGGCACTGTAGGTATTTACAACGTGAAGGGATGCAGGTCTTCCCTCTGTATATTCATGGCAGTAATTTGAGTAGAGGTCAATATATTTCCTATGCCTGGAATAGTCAACTCTTTCTGATACATTTTTCCCCTTATATAATTACATGTGTGTGATAGTCAAGAATTAGATGGGCTTCATCTGTGATGCGTTTCTCAGCAGAATATGGTTTCCAGGGACAATAATTTTATACCATAGCATTCAAGTTAGTAAACCTAATTTCTAGAGATTGCATTGGTTTTACAACATGAAATAGAAAACACAACAAAGCCTAAAGTATCCAGGAACCAAAAAGATGAGGAAAGGAAGACAGATGAGAGAAATGCATACTTCTCAAGTCTGATTTTCTTTCTCCCCAGAGTACTCTATACAGGATCGGATGGTGCTAAGAAGATGTAATGATTTTTCTGAGGCAGACGAGTAGGCAGAATTTTAAATGTGGTTCCTTGAACAAGACACAGCAGAGCACAGTGAACCTTCAGTGAAAACTGACAAAAGGGAATCGGATGGGATCTTTAGTGGGAGAGTGACAAAGCAGGAGAAGCCAGCTCACTGGAGGAAGTTCTACTGAGAAAGAACTGAGTTCTACTCATTGGGGCAAAGTATGACTAACAGTTATTACTTCAAAACCAAATGTTTTGAAGGATGTCTAAACCATAAAAATCTCAGCTCAGTGCTGTTCAGGTGATTCTTTGAAGAGCTGATATAATTTGAATAACTTTGAGTGGTGACTTGTTCATTTGTTGAGCCACCTAGTATACAGCAGGCAATGTTCTAGGAGCTGGGAGATACTGGTGAACAGAAGAAAGCTTCTACTCTGGTGGAATTCACTCACTAGTGATAACATAGTAATTGGGGTAGAAACAATGAGTCAAAAATATATATAATGTATGAGTTGTATGATATAATGCTGGGGGGTGAAGAGTGCCATTAAGGAAAATCAAGTTGTTAAAGGAGCTCAGGAATGATAAGACGGTGTTATTATTAGAGGTCTGGTCAAGGAGGGCTTCCCCAACCAGGAGATATTTCAGCAGGGGTCTGAATGAAGTGTGGGGGTAAGCTCAATGACTTTCCTTCTTTCAACCCTTTCAATCAGGGAGAAGAGCAAATGCAAAGACCCTGAGGTATCAGTGGACTTGGCATGCTCCAGAAACAATGAAGAAGCCATTGTGACTGATGAATAGCAGGAAGGAGAGTAACAGGAGATAATGCCAGTGGAATAGCCACTGGACTTTTCTTTGAGTCAAAACAAGAAAATAAATAGGGGTTTCTGCAGAGAAAGGACACATTCTGGTCTCCTCTCCTAAAGTGCTAAGTAGAGGAATGGAGGCAGAGAAACTAGGTAGGAGGCTAAAAAGAGGTGGTGATCATTTGGACTCACAACTAGACCAGTAAGCAACATTGTCATAAATGGAGAAAGGACTGAGATTGTCAAGGATTTCATTTTACTTGGTTCCACAATCAACACCCATGGAAGCAGCAGTCAAGAAATCAAAAGACACATTGCACTGGAAAACTCTGCTGCAAAGGACTTCTTTAAAGTATTTGAAAGTAAGGATGTCACCTTGAAGACTAAAATGCACCTGGCCCAAACCATGGTATTTTCATTCACATCATATGCATGCAAAAGCTGGACCATGAACAAAGAAGGCAGAAGAAGAATTGATGCCTTTGAATTGTGGTGTTGGAGAAAAATGTCAAATGTACCATGTACTGCCAAAAGAAGAAACAGATCTGTTCTGGAAGAAATACAACCAGGGTGCTCCGTGGAAGCAAGGATGGCAAGACTGCATCTTACATACTTTGGACATGTTGTCAGGAAAGATCAGTCCCTGGAAAAAGACATCATGCTTGGTAGAGTGGAGGGTCAGCAAAAAAGAAGAAGACCCTTGACAAGATGGATTGACACAGTGGTTGCAACAACAGGCTTAAACAGAAAAATGATTGTGGGCAGTGTTTTGTTCTGTCTCTATGAGTCAGAACCGACTCAACGGCACCTAACAACAACATAGTAGCTATAAAAAGCAAAGTAAAACAGGCAGGATTTACCAATAATTCAATTGCGGAATATGAGAAAAGAATCAAAAAGAAAACCTGGATTCCAGCCTAAGCAGGTAACTAGTGAGATGGAGAGGGCTGTAGAAGGAGGAAGTTTGAGTCTGGGTATAGTAAATTTGAGTTACCTATGAGATGCCCAAGTAGGAAAGCTAAACAAGCAATTGAGTATGTGAATCCAGAATCCAGGAGAATGGTCCAGTCTAGAAAGAGAAATCCATGTGTCATCGACATACAGCATTGAGGAAGATGAGTGGAGTAGGAAAAGGAAGAGAAGAGAATGTTGAGAATTAAGACCTGGGTTACTCCAACAACATTTAGAAGTCAGAAAGATATAGAAAATTAAGAAAATCAACCAAGAAGACAGAAGCAGCAGGCAGTGAGAGAGAGGCAGAACCAGGGAAGAGAGATGTCCTGGAAGCCAAGAAAAGAGAACATTTTGAGAATGAGAGTGATCAGCTGCATCAGTACTCCTGATTGGTCAAATAAGAGGACAACACATCACTAACCTTTTAAATTTTGGTGACATCATTGCTGTTCTTGAGAGGGGAGTGGTGGGGAAAACTTGATGGGAAGGTAGTTGAGGAGTGAGAGGAAAGGAAGTGGAGGCAACCTGTGTAGTCTTCTCTTTAGGACCTTGGCTATGAAAGAAAGCAGAAATGGAGGAAGAGGTAGAGGGTTATGTACAGTCGAGACAGGAGAAATTACAGTCATTGATAGAAATAATCCTGTCAAGAGGTTAACCTTGATGCAGACAGAAGAGATAATTTCTGGGTGAAGTTCCAGAGTTTGGAGAGTAGGGACTTCGGTAGGAAGAGAGACAGTTTATCCCTAGCAACAGAAAGGAAGTCTACAGCACACATGGGGAAGTGTTGAGAAGCTGGAAATACAGACCTCTTCTCAGCAATTCTGGTTTCTTAGTGGACTCCGAAGAAAGGTCACTCACTAGTTTTGGAGGAAGCGAGGTATGGAAATTGGGGGAGAGAAAAAACATGGGGACTAGTACTGAGAGATGTAGCAGGATTGCTGGACAGCACAGAGGGTATTGGAGAGTCACAACTTGGATTTCCTGGGTGGTACAAAGAGTTAATGTTTTTTGGTTGCTAAGCATGTTCACCTAGATGCACCTTGAAGAAAGAGCTGGTAGTTCACTTCCAAAAACTCAACCACTGAACACTCTACAGAGCATGGTTCTACTCTTGACACAATGTGGCATTGTCATGAGTCAGAGCTGACTCCACAGAACTGGTTTACAGAAATTCTTCACAGACAAACCACTGCCAAGAAGCTTCTTCTTCTTCTTCTTTTTTGTAAATAATTTTATTTATTTATTTATTACAGTAAATGAATATTTCTAACATCTATCAACTATTTCATCTATGATAAACCCTCACACCACCACCCTGTAGCCATCAAAGAGTTTTTTATTTCTTCTGTAGATAATTCTATTTTTAAGTCCTTATAAGAGGGGTCTCATACAATGTTTGTCCTTTTGCCACTGACTGCTTAAAATTATTTTATATACAAGTTCCACTTATTGAAATTTACACATGAAAAAACTAAGAATATAGACAAGTTTATGTGTATGTAAAAGTAAAAGAAAATGGAAGTAATTTTGAATACCTTATAATAGAAAATTGACTGTAAATATGAAATATATATAATGATGGTTTTCATATAAAACTAAATACCATGGATTCAACAAAAATGATATTAAAGAAATACATAGCTGCATGTTCATGTTTTCTTAGTACATTTTTAAAGCAATTTACAGTATTTACTGTATGATCCCATTTGTTGAAGAATTGCATATACATGATAGAAAAAATCTAGAAGGATATATTCACAGTGTTAAATTGTTCTCTTATGATGAAGAGCTTATAACTGCTTTTTGTTTTTACTTGACTGTATTTTTAAATTTTTCTGTAATACAAATGTATTACTTCTACACTAAAGAAAGCCAATAAAAGTTATAAAATTCAAGATGTGTGTAATTAAATTCTAATAAGCACTTAAGTGTTGTAGGTGTTAAAAGGAAAAAAAAATTTATGGGGGGTGAAACAGCCAGGAAAAGTTTCACTGCGATGGTGGAATTTGAGTTAAACCTCAAGGCTGGGAAGGGCTCAGAGAAGAAGAAAAACCAACCAAAAAAACTCCACAGTTGTCAAGTTGATTCTGACTCATAGCAACCCTATAGAACAGAGTAGAATTGCTCCACAGAGTTTCCAAGGAATGCCTGGCAGATTGAAATTGCTGACCATACAGTTAGCGGACACAGTGCTTAACCACTACGCCACCAGGGTTTCAAGTGACTGAATATTGAAAACTAAAGATAAAGTAGGTAAAGAGTGGGATATTATGACATAAAAAGGTGGCAAAGTCTGTGAGATCAAGCCTGCTTACGATGGCTAGCCAAGAACACTGAGTACCACGGTGAAAAAGGGCCATGTGGAGGTAACTCAGTTTTTCAAAATACAGTATCTTAGATTTTTCTTTCCTTAGGTCTGGTAGTGTAGTGGTTAAGTGTTTGGGTGTTAAACAAAAGGCTGGCTGTTTGAATCTACCAGCTGCTCCCTAGAAACCCCACGGGACAGTTTTACTCTATTCTACAGGGTCACTATGAGTCAGAATCCACTTGATGGCAACCGGTCAGATTTTTGTTGTTGTTGTTGTTTTCCCCTCCTGTTGGCCAAGACCTTAGACCCATTAAAAAACAATTGGCTGCCTACCTGCCTTCTTCGTCTTTTCTCCCATACATTCCTTGAGCACACAAAGACTATATGGAAGCACTATTGTAGTCTCTTAAGATGAAATGGTGCATGAGTCAGGGTCTGTGCACTCCAGGAACTTACAGCCTAATTCAGAAGATGAACACCAAAGAAGTCATCAAAGCACATCCATGACTAGAAGGACAAAGGGCATCTGGCAGCTGAGTCTGCTAAAGGAGAAATAAGGTGACAGCTTGAACTGGATTCTGAAGGACAGGTAGATTTGTTCCAAAGGAGAGATTGGAAGGGCATTCCAGACAGGAGAATTGGAGCAGTGAAAGAGCAGTGTGGGGGAGTACAGTGGCCAAACCTGAAGTCCCCTAAAGGTTTTGCTTATGCCAATACCTCGTGAGGCTTGGAGCAAGAGAATAATCCTCTTGGTTAAATTTTATCAGAGGCTAGAAAGTGTGAACACAAGATGAACTGTTAGAGAGCCTGACCAAATCAGATGGACATGTGCAGCAGACCTGAACGGCCGGTACCTGAGTAAGTTCACCCTGTGGACTCTTTGCCCTATTGATAGGCTAATTGTTAATGACTATTCTGGACTGGTAAAATGATTGGGAGAGGGAAGTTATCCTCCTAATATGAAAACATCATGACCAGAAAAGTGGGGGGCAGGTGGGGTAGAAATGCTCCATGGTATGATTATTTGTGTGGCCTTTCTAGCTGTGGGCTGATAACCCCCACCCAGGTGATTGTGTGATAGGGTAATTATGGCTTTCCATGGGGATTGGTCAATTTTTCATTAAAGAGAGCCAATTCCAGAGCAGAGGAGAGGAGCTCACCACCAAGGAAGGAGAAACCAGAAGGAGAGACCCAGCAGCAGAGATGTAACAGCAAGAGACAACATGTTGAGTGTCTTTGGGCCGTGACTGAAGGCCAGGGAAGGGTGTGCCTTTGGGTATGGCTGTGGAGAGACTGTCTTGATTGAAGAACTGTATCCCGAGTGTTCTTAAGCCTGAATTGTAACTATTACTTCCCTGATAATAAACTCCATAATTGTTTAAGTACGGTCTTTTTCTGTGTGGCCATTGCAATGAAATATCAAACCCAGCAGAAAAGCGAAGAGTGTGGTGTGAGGGACGGCTGACGTCAGCATTAGTCAAAAGGTGGCAGAGAGAAGAGGCATGTCTGATCTCCACCTCACTGGAATAAGCCTTGGGCTGTTGATCTCAGTTTTTCTTTCCCCTGGTGAGGTAGGAAGAGGTCAGACACTGTCCCCAAATTATAGGCAGGAATTTTAGATGGTTACAAATGAAAGTGTTGACATTTTAAATACACAGTGGACTGCCAAAAGAACAAATTAGTCTGAGAAGAAATACAGCCAGAATGTTCCTTAGAAAAGAGGATAGCAAGATCTGAATTTGCTTGCTTTGGACTCATCATCAGGAAAGAGCAGTCACCAGAAAAGGACATCATGCTGGTAGAAATCGAAGGCCAATTAAAACAAGAGAAATCCTGGATGAGATGAATCGACACAACAGCTACAACAATGGACCCAAACATGATCAGGAAGATGGCAGGATTCCCTTCTGTTACACATAATGACATCTTGAGTTGGAGCTGACTTGATAATAACTAACAGCAACAAGTGACCAAAAATTAAAAAAAAACAAAAAACAAACAAACAAACAAACAAAAAAACGCTGCTGTCAAATCAATTCCAACCCATACAGATGCTATAGGACAGGGTAGAACTGCCCCATAGAGTTTCCAAGGACCTGGTAGATTCAAACTGCTGACCTTTTGATTAGCAGTGGTAGCCGTTAACCACTACGCCACCAGGGCTTCTGCAACAGGTGACAGCAAATGTAGGGCTGGAAACATAGACACGGACCAGAAGCATTTGGGATTGTTGATTCTACACTGATATTTAATTTTATTCATAGAGCAAATTGCTCCTCAAAATTTTCCAATAATATGCTCATAATAGCAGTGGAGAAACCTTGGTGGTATCATGGTTAAAAGCTATGGCTGCTAACCAAAAGGTCAGCAGTTCCAATCCATCAGGCATTCCTCAGAAACTCTATGGAGCATTTAATTCTACTATGTCTTGTAGGATCACTATGAGTCAAAATCGACTCAGTCGTTAGTTTTGTTTTGTGTAATGACAGAGGAAATGGAATGAGTAACCTTCTAGGGATCCTGGCACATGACCTCAAATAAACTTCTCTAAGCACAAAATGTCTCTGAAGTCTCCTTTCACATCTTAACAATTCACTTAAATTTGGGCTGTTCTCTGTGAAGCATATAGGTGTTGTGATTTTGTTACAGTTTGTTACCATCAGGGATCAAAATTCTCTTTCACACTCAAAAATCTTTGATTCAAGTTGACACGACACTGGAAAATGCTCTGATTTTATCCTGTTTTCAAAGTTCCCCAGGAATGCTCAAAGCCTACCTGGGTGGCTTGAAAGCTAATAACTTACTTCCAATTGTCTAACAGGCATAAGCAGATTTAGTTTTAGAAAGAACACTGCCTTAAAGGCATGAAAGAGCCTAAAGAGGCTGGAGACAACAGCTAAAGTCCAGGGAAGATGGAAGCATAAAACAAGAAAATGAGTAGAGCTGAGAAGTGAAGAAATCAAATAGAGAGATGTTCCTGATTTTATGGCCATTTACACGTAGGAGGTGAATGAGAGGGAGGAACATGGGTGATTTTTAGATTTCTAGCTCAAGTGATGACAAGAAAGCCAATGGGGATACAGGAGAAGGGAAGATCATTCCAGAAAGGGGTTGTAAAAAGGAAGGAGGACCAAGGGTGGATCTCAGGCACAGCTGTTTTAGGGCTAGGCATGCACAGAGGAATAGAAGTTAATGAAGAAGAGAGGAGTGGAGCAACCAGGGAAGGAGAAGATCTGAAGATTCGGGGTATTGAGGAAAGCAAGGAAGAGGACTTGTAATGAGACACCTAAGGGCATTGTCTTGTGACAAAGTTCTGGTGGGAAGAGGACTGGCCCATATGACAGCAGGAAGGTTCTAAATCCACTGGGTGTGTGTAGGGAATGAATGAGAGAAAGGCAGGAAAACAGGAACCTGAGTAGAAAGAGTTTGGAGATCAGGGAACTCTGATAATGGCAGGAGCACCAGATGTGAACAGGGAATCAGAGTGAGAATCCAAACTCTAGGGCAGTAGGTAACCATGGGTAGGAAAGAAAAAGATGTGCCCTCCTCTCAGCCCAGAAGAATGTGAAAATTAAAATTATTTGGAAGGCTGAGGAAGGATCGTTCAGAACTCTGCTCTGAACAATGGAGCTTGGAGACTGACTGGAGTACAGGAAGATCAAAGAAAAGAATTACACTAAGATTTTGAAGCTTCAGAATAAGAGGGATAAGAGACAGGGAATTTGGGAATGAGAACTAGATTTTTTTCCCCCCATTTAGTACCTGGGAAACCAGGAAGGAAGTGATGAGTTCAAGGTTCAGGTAAGCAAAAAGAAAATGGATTTTCTTTTTAAGAAAATAGCTCTTACAATTCTTTTTATCCCCAAGCCTTGTTGTGACGCCTCACTTTTTCATAAATAAATAAACAAACCTTATTTTAAAAGTCTGTCTCCTCATTCCACCGACCTAGAAAAATTTGTTTTTGATCAGTACACTGATTATTTTCGGTCAACATCATGTCTTAACTTAAAGAAACTTGAAAAAGTTTCGCTGTAGAGAGAAATAACCTTGTGTGAAATTGCTGTGAAAACAAAGACTTGATGCTGGTATTCTGACAAAAATATACTTGAAAATATACTTGAAATGAAATTCTTTCTCTCAGCCCAACTTGTGGTTTTTGAGGGGCACAGATAGTTGAATTTACTATGGCAATTTCCCCAAAGAAAATGTAAGACCGTATTTATAGTTTCTAGTCTATTTTTTAAAAAAAACTGTTTATGTGATATAATTACACAAACGCATCCAACCTGAACACTGCTCACAGATATGTGTTGGTCAGCACAGCTGTCTTGTGCCTTCATGTGTATCCTGCTCCCACGTGTGTGCATTAGGCACAGTGCCTGCATGAATGACAGAGATGCAGCCTCATGTGTCTCTCCATCTCCCCAGGGAACCCCTACCTACATCTCCCACAGTATCACACACCGAGGAGCTCACTTCACTGTGTTTCAGGTGTTAGATGCATGTGGAAACGCGGTGATGCGTTGCTAGACTTGACTCTGTCCTTTCGTGATTCTACAGATGGATGAAAACATCAAGATGTAGTGTGTTTGTTCCAGTTTCACTTCAGCACCTCTGGATTCACAGCTTTGCCCAGTTTTGTCATTATTGCAGACAAGATCCTTGTGAGGTATCCTCCATCCTCAGTCTTCTCAGGCTGTAAAGGACAGCTTTCAGGGAGCTGGGCTCATGTACAAGGTGTCTCAGTCTTCGTGCTAAGCCACAATTAAAAGAAAGGACCTGTGGGCTCTGAGATTCCCATGATCCACTCATGCTAACTAAACCAAAAAACTCACAAGCAGATGTTAAATCAGAATGCTTGCCTATTAACTTATTCTAACTGTAAGTGGGCTATTTGTCAGCTTGTCAGGATAGCCTCCTTGCTCTGGAGAAAACCAAATGAACTCTAAGAATTCTTTTTTCTCAATCTCTCCTTTTTCAAATTCAATAATAGATAAAATGTTTATTTCTCATCTCACCTCCATTACCTAGTACTTCCCCTGTGGGCCTATGTTCATTTCAACCACAGATAATATCTTTTAAACATAATTTACCAGATATAATTTCAAACTTTTAGAAAAGATGTAGAGAGATACAAAGAACTCCCATATCTCGTACGCCCAAATTTCCCAGCAATTAACATTTTAATACATATACTCTGCCTCTCCTCTCTCTCTCCCTCTCCTCCTTTACATATATGCCAAGCATGCACACACGTGTGCACACACACAAACCCATTATTATCTATCTTTTTCTGAATAATTTGAAAGCAAATTGCTGACAGAATGCCCCAGAACCTGTACCCATCGCCTTTGAGTCAGTTCCTACTCATGGCGACCCTATAAGACAGGCTAGAACTGTCTCCTTGAGGTTTCCAAGGAGAGGTTGGTGGATTCCAACTGCTGACCTTTCTGGTTAGTGGCTAAACTCTTACTCACTGTGTCACCAGGGCTCCCAGGATGCCCCACGAACTCCTGTATACATCAGTGCCTATTTTTGAAAGACAATGACACTCTCCTACATAACCACGGTAAACATCCAAATCAGGAAATAAGCACTGATTCGACACTACCATCCAATTCACCCACCCTATTCACTAGAGTCACTGCGAATCAGAATCTATTAGATGACAGTGGGTTTGAGCTTGGTTTTATTTAAATTTCAAGACCCCTGGTGGCACAGTGGTTAAGAGTACACTGCAAACCAAAATGTCAGTGGTTCGAATCCACTAGCTGCTCTGTGGGAGATAGATATCATAGTCTGTTTCTGTAAAGATCACCACCTTGGAAACCCTGTGGAGCAGTTCTGCCCCATCCTATAGGGTTGCTGTGAGTCGAACTGACTTGGTGGCAATAGATTTAGTTTTGGGTTTTAATTTCAATTTCACCAAGTATCCCAACAAGATTTCTTATCCCTTTGTGGTCTAGGATACAATTCAGGATCACAGATTACATTTAATTGTCATATCTCACTTGTCTTCTTCAAGTTGGAACACTCCCCACTGATGTTTCCTCTAGCTGCAGCCCCGCTACTGGCTCCAGGAGAAGGGAAAGCAAAGGTGAAAGAAAGGGTGACAGTATCTTTTATTTATTTATCTAAACCTTAAAAACAATTATAGCAGTAAGATGTATATAACAAAAAACTGATACATTAACCATTTTGTAAGTATACAGTTGAGTGACATTGATTATATCCACCATACTGTGAAACCATTATAACTATTTGTTTCCAGAAGATTTTGGTCACCTCAAACAGAAACTCGGTACCCCTTCAGCAAAAACTCACAGTACCCTCACCAGTCCCTGATAACCACAAATAGACTTTTGTATGCTTGTATCTGCCTAATCTAGATATTTTATAACTGTGGTCATACAATATCTGACCTTCCATGTCTGACTTAGTGTACTCAGCATAGTGTTTAAAGATTTCTCCATGTTATAGCTTAGCATGTATCAGAATTTCATTTCTCTTTGGTTGAATAATATTTGTATATATTATACAGACACACATGCACATACAATCACAGACATATATACCACATTGTATTTTTTCATTCAGCTATGATAAACACTTGGGTTGCTTCCACCTTTTATTAATGTACATAATTCTGCAATGAACATTGGTGTACAAGTATCTGTTTGAATTCCTGCTTTCAAGTTTTCTGGGTTTATATACTTAGGTATGTATGGTACCACTGCATCATGTCATAATTCTACATTTGTGTGTGTGTGCAAGTGTACTTGGGTAAAAGTTTACAACTCAAGATAGTTTCTCATACAAAATTTATATACGTGTTGTTACATGACATTCGTTGCAATTCCTCCAATGTGACAGCACACTACCCCTTTCTGCTCTGGTTTCTTGCGTCTGTTCTACCAAGTCCGGTTCCTTCCTGTCTTCTAATTTTGCCTTCAGACAGGAGCCAACCATTTCGTCTCACATATCTGCTTGTACTAAGAAGCACACACTTCAAGGGTATTGTTTTTTGTTTTACAGTCCTCTGTAATCTTTGCCTGAAGAGTGGTCTACAGGAATGGTTTTAGTTCTGGGATAATAGCATCAGGGGTTAGTCCAGTCTCTGTTACACCATTAAGTCTGGCCTTTTTATGTAAATTTGAGTTCTGCTCCACCCTTTCCTCTCATTGCATCTGTGATGCTCTCTTGACTGTTACTTGATTTGAAGTGTTTGCATTAAATTTATTGAGCTGTACACCAGAATTTTTGCATTCTAGCGTATGTTAGGAGTCCCGGGGTATGCAAATAGTCAAGTGCTTGGCTACTAACTGAAAGGTTGGCTGTTCAAATCCACCCAGGCATAATTCAGAAGAAACCCCTGGCAATCTGCTTTCAAAAGATCACAGCCATTGAAAACTGTGTGGAACACAGTTCTGTTCCGGAACATGAGGTCGTCATGAGTTGGAATTGCCTCAGTTTCCACTGAGTCAATGGTTTAATGTGTGTGCAAGCAGTGTCTCAAAAAATAAAGAGATAATGGGGTGAATACACGTATTCACACTTAGTACATCCCCAGTAAAGGGTCCCAAATGAAAGTCCCTTAGTTCACAAGGACTTCTCACTTACTGCTCACTCTCTTTTCTTCCCCCAGAAAACTCCTCCGCATCCTGCTCTCTGCTCCAGTGGAGCTTCTCTCACCACCTCTAGATCAGAGCCCTTTGTATATGAGTCTTCCACAGAAAGCCTTGTTACAATATTAAGTTCCCCTTTGTCCAGAGGAACCATTTGTTCAATTTGTATCACTTGTTCTGAGCTGTAAACTTCAGGTGAGGAGAAATAGTATCTGGAGATCTTTTCAGACCTCCTCTCTTAAGAAAACTGTACTTACAGAGTACATACTAAGTGTTTTTATATGTGTTACTGTATTTCTAACAACACCTGAGTGAGGTGGGCATAGAGTCAATATATATTTTGTTGAAGATTTGAGTTCTGGAGCTCTAGTTTCTGAGTTTGAATCTGCTACTTTGAACAAATTACTAACCTCTCTGCCTCAGACTCTTGTAATACGGAATTTCTATAATGCACATTGATAACTAGAAAAGGACAACATGTTTGGTAAAATATGTGGTGAGTGACAATGAAAATAGATGAACTGATACAATAGCTGCAACAGTGGGCTCAAACAAAGCAATGATTTTGAGACTGGCATGCAGACTGAGCAATGCTTTGTTCTGTTATACAAAAGGTTGCCAGGTGTTGGAGCAGACTCAATGGCAACTAACAACATAATACATATTTCTTTGGTTTGTCCTGAGGATTAATTAACATACTGTATGTTAAGTGTTTAGTAAATACTTGTCACTTGCCACTGAGTCAGCTTTCACTCAAGGCAACCTTAGGTATAGTAGAACAAAACATTGCCTGATCCTGTGTCATCCTCATAATCATAGGCATGTTTCAGTTTATTGTTGGAACTACTGTGTATTTTGAGTGCCTTCCAACCCAGGGGGCTCATCTTTCAGCACTATGTCAGACAATACTGTGCTGTGATCTGCAAGTTTACATTGGTTAATTTTCTAAAGTAGCCCTCCAGGCCTTTCTTCCTATTCTATCTCACTGTGGAAGTTCCACCAAAACTTGTCCATAACAGGTGCCCTTGCTGGTATTTGAGATACAAATTTCATAGATTCCAGCACACAAGTCCCTTGGGAATAAAGAAATCTACAAGACATGGAACCTCCCAGGCTATCAGATTGTACTATGTAGCTGGCCTGACTTCACCAGCCCTTTTCATTTTTCAGAAAGCCACTTAAATACCAGATGATCTAGCTATCCCACTTCTTGGAATATATCCAAGAGAAATAAGGACTGTCACATGAATAGATATATGTACACCAATGTTTATTGCAGCACTGTCCACAACAGCAAAAAGATGGAATCAACGTAGGTCCCAGCAACAGATGAAGGGATAAACAAACTATGGTGTATTTACACAATGGAATGTTATTCAACAACGAAGAACAACAATGATCTTGGGAAACATCTGATAACATGAAGTCATCTGGAAGACATTATGCTGAGTGAAATCAGTCAGTTACAAAAGGACAAATATCATATGAGACCACTATTACAAGGACCCCAAAAAGGCTTAAGCACAGAAGAAAATAATCTTTGATGGTTACAGGGGAGGAAGGAAAGAAGAGGGTTATTCAAAGATGACATAGCAGGTAGAAATCGAGTTAGGTGAAGGGAAGGACAGCATGCAACAGAAGGGAGGTTAATACTGCTGGACTATACAAAAAGCTAAGAGGTTTCCTAAATACAACCCAACATTTTGAAGGACAGAGCAGCAGGGACAGGGGTCTGCAGACCATGGTTTCAGGGGAAATCTAGGTCAACTGGCATAACTAAGATTTTTTTTTAAAGAAAATATTCTCCATCCCACTTCGGTGAATGGTGTCTGGGGTCTTAAAAGCTAGCAAGTGGCTATCGAAGTGGCATCAGTTGGTCCCAACTGATCTGGAGCACAGGAGAATGAAAGACATCAAAGACATGTGGAAAACATGAGCCTAAGAGACAGAAAGGGCCACATACAAGGTCTGACAACTAAGTCTACACACTTAATTGTTCTCAGTGCTACATACCTCGTTGCTGAATATCACTGTGGTCACCCTTGAAGTACTCCCTTGGGAAGCTATGCACCAACTCCGGCACCTAGTCCACCCTTCAAAGCAATTCTGGAACGTTTTCTGGAATGGCCTTTGTGAATGGTGGCAAGTTTGTGAACTTAATGGTATAGCTGTCTGTGAGGGAGTTTTTAGACAGTAAACAAATAACTGTACTAGAACAACCTCCTTACACACCTGATATGACCCCCAGTGACTTTTTTCTTCACCCAAAGATAAAGGAAATGTTGAAAGGAAGACATTTTGATGACAGTCAGGACATCAAGGGTAATACAATGATAGCTGTGATGGCCATTCCAGAAAGAGTTCCAACACTGCTTTGAAGGGTGGACTAGGTGTTGGCATTGGTGCATAGGTTCCCAAGAGGAGTACTTCAAAGGTGACCATAGTGATGTCTGGCAGTGAGGTATGTAGCACTTTTTCTAGGATGAGTTTGCGAACGTAACTGTCAGACCTCCTAATCCAGAGACTACATCTGTATGAGACCAGAAGACCTAAACGGTGCCTGTCCACCACCAATGACTGCCTGGACAGGAAACACAACAAAGTGTCCCTGATAAAGTGGGAAAAAAGGAGTGTGGAACTCAAACCTTATTAAAAAGACCAGTGTGGAACTCAAACCTTATTAAAAACACCAGACTTGATAGCCTGACAGACTACAGGGTCCCCAGAAGATGTGGCCTCTGGAATCTCTGTTAGCCTAGAATTGAAACCATTCCTAAGCCAACTCTTCAGACAAATATTGATCTGGACTATAAGGCATAAAATGAAACTGGCAAAGAGGTTCTTCTTGGCTTAAGTGGACACAGAAGACTAACTGGGCCACTCCTGTCCAGGGGTGAGATGAGAGAGTGGAGGCAGACAGGAGTTAACTGAAAGGACACACAAAGTACAAGGCAGAAAGGATGAATGTGCTGTCAGTGTGGGAGAGCCACTAGGGTTATATAGCAGTGTGTGTACAAGTTTTTGTATGAAAAACTGACTTGGATTGTACGCTTTCACTTAAAGCACAGTAAAATATTAAGGAAGGAAGGAGCGGGGAGGGAGGGAGAGAGGAAAAGAAAGAAAGAAAGAGAGAGAGAGAGAGAGAAAAAGCCACTTGCTCATCCCACATGGAGTCCGGTTGTCCTGAGGGACAATATAACTCCCAAAACCAGAAGTCTTGACTGGGGAGAGCAATTGACCTATCGTTCTCCAGTGCTGACCTGCTAATTGGCCAGAATGGCTGGGACTGACCACCAGAGGTGGAGAGGACATCAGTGAGTGGGAAAACGTTTGGCATTATTCTGAGCCAAAGAAGAGTCTGACGTCCTGCTCCCCTCCTCTGCTCACAGATTTCACTGCCAGCACAGGCACACCCATCCTCATGTTTCTCCTGTTCCATGATTTCAGGGTTGTGGTGAAATAGACACAGCCCTCCCCTTTGTAAAAGACTGCTGCCCTATTCCTAGACGTCTAAGTTCAGAGGAAACAATGACCATTCCAGTGGTTGTGTTAGCAGTTGATTCATGCAATATCAATGGCTAACATTTGTAGACCATGCTCAGCTGACAAATGAAAAGTTGGAGGTTTGAGTCTACGCAGAAGTAGTGCCTGAGAAAAAAGTCCAGGAAATCCACTTTTAAAACAATCAGCCATTAAAAATTGTATGAAGTTGTTCTATCCTGACACACGTGAGTCACCGTGAATTGGAATCAATGCTATGGCATCTGGTTTACACGTTTATTGACCACTCACTGGTCTAGTGCTTTAACTGAGTTATTCTACCTTGGGTGAACAAGTCACTCCATTTGGTCTGGGAGATTCCCAGCATTAGCACTGAAAGTTTCACATCCCAGGAATGCCCTACACTGCCAATATATCAGGGAGGCTGGTCACATGATTTCATCCTCACAGCTTCTGGCAAGCAGAAACCAGACACAGAGTAGTGAAGTCACTTTTTAAAGACGTAGTACCCCCACTGTAGGTTAGAGGCAGAACTTGAACCCAAGCAGTCTGGCTCCAGGGTCCATTCTTTTAACCACCACGCAATTCTGCTTCAGTCAGACATTCCCTTGGGACAGTAGTTAAAAGCAGTCTCTGCCAGCACATGCTTGGTTTTGGTCCAGATACAAATGGGTGGCCAATAAAGCACTGGCTGCTGTGGGTAAAACAGTAAACAGTTCAATAGGAAATTTCCAAAACTGAAACTTTATTGCTGACAAAATGCTAAAGACCACTTTCTAGATGTGCCTGGCTCTTAGATTTGGTGCCCCTCTTTAATTTGGGTTATGCCTTTCCTTTTGGTGAGCACAAGACAGCCTGGAAAATACAGAGCACACTGACATGGTTGATAGACAGCTTTGAGGTGGGGTGGTGCAAGGTGGGATTCCAGTTCTCTCTGAAGGATTTTCATATCCAACATTTGCTTAGACTGTCACTCATATTTGCCAGTCTTATTGTTGCATCACATTTTTTTCTTCTTTGTTTCTCCTTCTCTGTCTAGTTTTTCTTTGCTCTGTTTCTGCATCTTTTTCTCCTCTTCTCTCTGACTCCAAGAGTGATCCTCACTTTGGTAGTGTTACTTACAACCCAGGACTAATTACCGAATGATCAACTCATATCCCTTCATTTTCAAAGCTGGGGGGTAGCCTGGTCAAGCTAGCTTTGGCATTAGGGAGTCTTGCATTCTAATTCTTGCTCTACATCTTTCTATGTACGACATCATCTAACTTCCAAGAACTTCAGTTTCCTCGTTTATAAAGACACTAATTATGACTCTGTCCTGGATGGTCATAGAATTATGACAAGCGTGAGAGCAACCAGCAAAATGTCTTGTACACTCTTAGTGCTTGATGAAATAATGCTTCCCTTTTTTCTTCTCCTGGCTCCAGCATCCATCTGTAAACTTGATTCAGACTAAAGATGAACAGACTGGTACGTACCAGTATCAGAGAAGAGCATTACCATGAATTAAGTTGTGCCTTTCCTCCCCCCAAATGTGTCAGCTTGGCTTGGCCATGATTCCCAGTGCTGCAATTGTCCCCCACTTTATCATCTGATGTGATTTTCCTATGTATTGTAAATCCCACCTTTATGATGTTAGCAGGGTAGGATTAGCAACAGGTTAATGAGGCAGGATTCAATCCACAAGATTAGGTTGTATCTTAAATCAATTTCTTTCGAGAAATAAAAGAGAGAAGTGAGCATAGAAACATAGGACCTTTATACCACCAAGACAATAGTGCTAGGAGCAGAGTATGTCCTTTGGGCCAAGGGTCCCTTCACTGAGAAGCTCCTAGATCAGGGCAAGATCAATGACAGGGACCTTCCTCCAGAGCCAACAGAAATAGAATGAATGCCTCTGGAGCTAGTGCCTGAATCAAGACTTCGAACCTCCCAGACTGTGAGAGAGCAAACTTCTGTTTGATGAAGCTATCCACTTGTGGTATTTCTGTTATAGCAGCACTAGATAACTAAGACAAGCGTGAATCAGCTAGTTTTCAGGATAGGCCAAAGATGGGGATGAGGGTGACCACAGGGAAGAAAAAGGAGAGAAGCATCAGCCACAGGTGCAAATACCAGCAACTTGGTGATTTGCTAGAAGTTAAAAAATCCGTCATGTTATTTCTACCTTCTGTATTTTGATTTTATTGTTTAATTAGATCTGCTTTCTCAGTTGCAAGGTACTGCAAGAATGAAGGTGAAAGTTACCATAAAGAAACATTTGGACTCAATTTGAAACTGTAATTTCAAAGCTGCCAACAGTTCTAGGGTCAGTCTCTGAAAGACTGCCAGGTCTCTGCTTTTCTCAGAGTATCTCTGCTCTATTCTACCCATTACTGGCCAATTTTCTCTCTTTACTCAGAAAATCCTGCTATTCCTTCCACACAACTAGTTGGAGTACCAAAGTGTCCTTGACTAATTTGTTCCTGGATCCATTGGATTAATAGCTTCCACTTGTTAAGTGGTGAAACCTCAACACAGCCACTTCTCAAGGTGTGTGTGGGGACAGGTCTCACTTAACTCCCATAACTCTGCACCCCTGCTTTGGCTGCAGCTATAGCCTTACTGACCTTTCTTGATGGCGTGTTATCCCAATGTCCCCAAGTGGTGCTGACCAACCCTGGCCTTTGGTATACCCCAGGATATTTGCTTTCTTATTTGTAAGCTTCTGTCTCCTGGCTTCTCCTCTGGCCTAGGAGATTAGGGGTGTGTGCTTAACATGGAACATGCTATCACCCTTTCAGCTATGTCACATACCTTCCTCCTCCCCGGAGTTGAAGCTGTGAAGCAGGGCTTGTGGCTGTTCAGTGGGGACTCAGACTGTATCCAGAACTACTTTCCTTTCCCTGTACTTGAGTCCTTGGTGTTTTCTCTGGGACACCCTCATGAATTTCTTTGTTGTCTTGGACTCTCTTCCCCTCAGGAGTTTGGAGGTTGCTCCTTGCAAAGTGGCATCTATTGCTCTCTTTCTCCTCTTTTCCCAGTATATTAAACATGCTTCTGCAAGTGCCATCTGGAAATCAGGGAAGGGAAATTGGAAGCTTATTGAAGTTTAAAATTCCTTGTACATTCTGCGACCATGTGTAATTCTCAAGGGGGACCCTCAACCTCACATACAAACCTGTTTCTATTTGAGACTCACTCCTTCATGTCCATAATTCCTGTTTCCTAATAATCTCAGAAACTAATGTGGCTCCCTTTTCTTCCTGGAGTCATCTTTTCAGCTTTGGCTCCCATTGCTGATTTGCTTGTTCACTACTCTTGGTCAGTTCACATTTGTAAGAGAAGAAATCTGATTGGCTCAGCTTACCTCTTAGCACAGGTTGATAACCAGACAAAGGCAGGCTGCCTTGAGCAGGAAAGAGGCCCACTGCAGTCCAATCAACTGTCTCCACGGGGAGAGGGTCTACAGGGAGAGGAGAAAGGAGGTCACAAAGAACACTTGCCACAGTCACCCAGGCCTCCTCCTTAGTTGTTGTTGTGTGTAGGTCATTCTCCATATAGAAGTGCCATTTGTGGGTAGATTCAGTAAATGATATCCTGAGCATGTGTATACTTCAAAAATTAGCAGTTATCTGAAATTACAGCTTGAGACCTCCCATATTGAATCTTCCACTTCCGGTATGTTTGATTTTTTTCTTCTCAGGATTTGAAAGGTAATGTAGAGTAGAAGAGGATTTAGGGTACATTTGTTATTGTTGTCATCATCTAAGTCTATTTCTTTCTTGGTAGGGATATAATTGTTTCAATGATCCACATGTAGATTGCCATCAGATTTCACGCAAATAATGACTCACAGCTTCAGAAGAAAATTGCTGTGTGCTTTCCTGCTGCCTCTCATAATAAGACTTGAGATGCTCTTAAAACACTAACTAAATCTCATTAACATTATCTCTAACCTATTAATAGGAAAAACAGGTCTGTAGAACAGTGACATATTATAATTAAAAACACATTTATTTAAAAGGTTGAGTTGCCTCCATTTGAATATTGCCCACTCTTTCCATGATAAAGCAGAACTTTTCCACAGATGCTTTTTAATGGGTAACCCCTGCTGTAATTCTACTAACCATATAAAAACTTGAATAATATGCCTTCACTTGATACATGCTCATTGCTTATCAGAAATTACTCAGTTGTAGCCTGTCACTTCTAAAATTACTTCCAAGGAGAAAACTAGGCATTTCTGGAAGGTGTGCTAGTGCCACTAGACCACTAATGTCACATTTTTGTATTCCAAAACAATAACCATAATGGCCTGAAACACTCAGAACCCATCCTATGTTCCTTCGATGAGGGGGACACAGGGAGCATCTGGCTCCCAATGTACAACTGAACACAATAAAATTGTTTCCACCTATGATTACTTTATTCAAAATCATAACTCATAGCAATTACTGTTCTCCTGCTGAATAGACACAATTTATTATCCCACTGTAAAAGTATCAGATAACCCAAACTTGACTAATTCAAAGTTTTCTGCGTATGTGTATGTATATCACACACTTGAGATCTCAAATAATTGAGGTTACATTTTGTATCCAACTATGTTCTGTAATGGTGCTATATTTTGTCTTGAACAAAGCTCAAAATGTTTTACAGATAATTAGTTCTATTTAAGGTTGAAATAACCTACCAGAGAACACTATGTGGGTGTCAGTTTGATGACTGGGAAGGTGAAGGCAGCATAGTAGCCACGTGTGCTTCCCTGAAATCAGGTAGGCCGGGAGGAGTCATGAAAGTTGGGAGTTGTAAGGAGACTACTGAACAGCCACCTCTGGCTTGAGTACAGCAATAGAGCTGAGATGTATAGATAACATGGGACAAGGAGTATCTCAAAGGCAAGAGAAAAGACCGAGGCAAAATGAAACATTGATTCACTATGATAAGGACAGTGGGTTGGAGTGTTTTACCTTTCCTTTCTTTGCCATCATTCTTATGTTATGCAGTTGGCTTACGTACCTGGAAAGTTCAGGGCACTACTAGGCCGAGGAATAGGTTATATGGTTTCTGACTCTCTCTCAACTCCTTTTCCTCTTTGTTGGTCTCATACTTATGCAGGTACACACTATGTTGGGGGGCTGATGGGACACCAGCGTCTTCATGTTTATGTGGTTCTTACTGCTCAGCATCTCTGGGGAGGAGATAGCAACACTTTGTCTTTGGGGACCCATGTGTCAAACCTCTGGCAGGACTTTGATTGACCTTGCTTGGTTGTGTGGCCATGCCATAAGCTGATCACTAGGGAAAGAGAATAGAAGCTGTGATTGGCATATTTCCATCCTGAAAGAAAAAAGAGTCCTGAGCAGTCAAAAACAGCTAAGGTCTGTTACAGGCTCCATTAGGCATTTATCCTGATCTGGCATGGGTCTAGTTCTGAGATGAACTAAGTTTTTGTGCAAGGCCTTCTCAAAGAGAAGCAGCTCTTCATTTATATAAATGATCTAGGAACAACTCTTGGCTTGGCTAGGAACAACTTTTTCACCAATCTTCTCATGTCCAAACCAAGTACTTGCCCACTTTCACCTGTTCTTTACCACTGCTCACAATATCATGCCACCTCTGTGGACAATACTCCTGAAAAATGCTGGTGTTTATGTGACAGAGGAACTTTAAGGCCAAACATAGATGTTTGCACTTAATCTCTTTCTGAGTAGTGAGGCACTGATAGTTTCTGAGCACTTGGTTGAGATGACTAGATTTATTTATTTGTTTTACTGTGGGGCAATCAGGCTGGAAGCAGCACATAGGATGGCTTGAGATACTAGAGACAGCTGGTGAGAGAACAAGGTACGACGCTATGACAGTGGTCTAGGCAAGAAGGGAGCAAGCCACAAGGAGGATAAGGGTAAACTGGTGTCCGTTTGGGAAGAAGTCTCCCAGTTCTTTGAAACTGATTTGATATTGGGAAGCAAAGAAGAGGGAAGTAAAAACAAAAACAAAATCATTGTGTTTTAAGTGAAAGGTTAGAATTCGAGTCAGTTTCTCATATATAAACTTACACATACTTTGTTATGTGACCCTAGCTGCTCTCCCTATACTGTGACAGCATACTTTTCCCTCTATCCCATATTTCCCATGTCCATTATACCAGCTTCTGCTCTCCCTGACTTCTCATCTCACCTACAGACAGAAGCTGCCCTGTTAGGCTCATGTATCTGCTTAAGCCAAGAAGCATACTCTTCACAAATATCATTTTATATTTTATAGACCAGTCTTTGAGGAGTTGGCTGCCAGAATAGTTTCACTTGTAGGCTAATAAAGTCTGGAGGACATATTATCCAGGATCTCCCCAGTCTATCAGATCATTGTTTCTGGTCTTTTTACTAGAGTTCAAGTTCTGTACCCTGTGAGGGAAATAAATTTTAAAAAGAACTTAAATTCTTAAATCTGGGGATTGAGGGAGAAAAGGAAGATGATACTGAGTTTGTTGTGCAGTAGGCACTTGACAGTATGGATCTGTAACTTAGGAGAGAGGTTAGTGGAGGAAGAATGGTGAAGACAATTATAGCTTAAGTAATTGGAACAATTAAATAGTAGCCAAAAGACTGTAGAGAGAAATAAGGGCCAGCAAATGGCACGTGGTTATTTATTTCAGAACCCTGGCTGCCATCTGTGATTTCTCCCTCTACCTTCCTTCTCCATACTAATTCTGTCAACCTTACCTGACAATTCTGGCTTCAGATTTTATTTTGAACCCATTTTTATCCAATTCCCTTTTCTTCACCTTAGTCTGGGTTGTCGACTCTCCTGCCTGGACTCCTGAAACTGCGACAGCTCCCCAGCAGTTTTTGCTTTTGCTCTTGTTGACTTCTAATCCATCCTCACGTGGAAACAAAGTGATTTTCTTAAAATGTGAATTGTATTGTGTCACCTCTTTGTTAAAATCCTTTGATGACTTGCTACTGAGGTTAGAATAAAATACTCAAAGACTAATTCCAATAACTTCCTCTCACAGTCTAGTCTCAACTCCTGACATTCTTTTCCAATACCTGAAATAGACTTGAGTATAAAAATCTTGACCATCTTTTTATACAGCTCTAGTAGAGGATTCCCAGATATGGGTTATTTTGCTCCTTTGAGTTTTCCTCAGCCAGCCTAATAGTTGTGCCAAGTTACTTGCACCGAGACTATTTCTGATCATGTATTTGTGTTTTATCCTGTGAGCAGCCAGGCAGAGAGGCAGCACTGTGACAGTGATTTTGAATTTTAGTGTAATTCAAAAATGTGAATAACAAGTTCTTTTTTTAAATAAAAAAGGAAATGAAATTAAAAACAAGACCTCAGTGTAATACAAGGGACTTGAAATGGTAAGCTTTCCCCTTGTGAATTTGGTTCCAGTTCACCAAGCTTCACCTATCACAGCAGCAGGTCAAATAAGGGAAGGAGGGTTAAGCGACCCCAGAACTTCCTTGCATTTGCGGGCTTAATCTGGGTTTCAGTGTTACTTTAAAGGGTTTTGATGGTAACAGATTTCTGCTCATATTAACAAGCTTTTTGTAGGTATGGATCTATTTGACATGAATCAAATAGCTTATGATAATAGTAAAGATAATTTACAGGGGAAAATATCCAAAGACTTATTTAGACACATGTACACAAGCATTGACATCTAGAACCAAATCCTGTCCAAATACAGCTTTGTCATATTTTGATTTGAGTGAGAAAATGCTCAAAACATTTTCACATCAGTACAGTATAACTAGTTTAACTGTTCTTTTTACCTTGCCTATCCTCTGGAGTGCATCAGGACAAGGGTGATAAATCCTACTCAGGCATCTGTTATAAAGTAAATTGAAAACCATGTAAATCTAAGGTTTATATTAACTGATAAGAGCCAAAGTATCAACAGCTAGTACCTACTTAGAAGCCTTCTAGCTACATGCCCCACACCTTACTCAAAATCTGGCAGAAGAAATGTCAAATCATATTCTTCTAGTGTGTAGAAACCAATTATTGTCATGAAAATATTTTCAGGGGTTCTGTGGAAAAAGAAAAGGGTTTCTGACCCAAACATTCTGTGTTGAATTTAAACAAGTTTAATTCCAAATGGAAATACACTATATTCTCAGTTTTTTCACAGACACAGAAAAAAAATAATCATAATTACTATTGGTTGAGCTAGACATTGGGTCAGCACTTTGTATATGTTGTTTTGTTAATCTTCACAACAACCCTAAGAGCAGGTTTTATTATCTTCCTGATACAGCTAAATCAACCATGTCTGGTGAATCTGAACTGCTGACCTTTGGGTTAGCAGCCATAGCAGTTAAGCGACACCAGCATTTCCAAACTAAACCAAAAACCAAACTTATTGCCGCCAGGTTGATTCTGACTCAGCAGCCCTATAGGACAGGGTAGAACTGCTCTATGAGTTTCCAAAGGGCGCTTGGCAGATTTGAACTGCAGACCTTTTGGTTAGCAGACATAGCATTTATGCCACTGCACCACTAGGGTTTCCTTCAAACTAAGGCAACCAAAAAACCAAACCAAACACACTGCCATCAAGTTGATTCTGACTATAGCAACCCTACAGGACAGAGTAGAAATACCCCATAGTGTTTCCAAGGAGTGCCTTGTGAATTTGAACTACTGATCTTTTGGTTAGCAGCCATAGCACTTAGACACTACACCACCAGGATTTCCAAACACTGAAACTGTAGAGGTTAAGTGTCACACAGCTCATTCGTGGTGGCTTCAGCATTCAAATCCTAGCTTCTGTGATTTCACACTACGTTTTTTGGAAATAGAGTTCCACCTTTTCAGCAAGAGAAATCACATTGCTTTTATTTCTACCTTCTTGGTTCAGATCCGTATTTTTACCAAGGAAGACTACTGAACCATAACAGTCAGCTCTGACACTTGCTTTTACCCGCAGAATGGCTATGTTAATTGCTCATGTCATCTTGTTAACACTAGGTTACCCTTTTCCTTAGCTTCATTCTTCCTTTTGACTTCTTTCCTTGTATTTTAGAAACTGGTTCTAGTCTGTTCCTTTTTTCCTTTTTTTGATTAGTTTTCTAACATGTCATTGCTGAAAGGTATAGCAGATCTTATTTCCTTGAAAATCTGCATGACAGTGGGTTATCAGTCTAATAAATTTTCATGTAAACTTTTTACTAAAATCTAACATATTGTTATAAAGTGCACAAATCATAAGATCATCACTCAATGAGTTTTCACTAAGTGAGCATACCCATAACCAGCATTCAGGTAAGAAACAAAACAGTATTAGTATATCTAATGGCATTTTCAATGCCAGAGAAAATATTCCTATTTAAAAATGTCTATAATCACTTTTGTAAAGATAAGAATTCATTTAAGAAGTGTTTCAATAACTTGAGTACTCCTTCCATCTTAACTCAATACTGCAAGGATAGAGTAGCTGGGGCGGGGGGCGGGGGACCATGCTCTTAGGTGAATTCCAGGCCAATTGGCACAACTAGCGTTTTGAGCTCTCTGCACCCTACATTGGTGAGTGGCGTCTGGGGTCTTAAAAGCTGCCAAGCTGCCATCCGAGGACACAGCAAATGGTCCCAACTCAGCAGGAACGGATGCTCACCGAGGACCAAAGTGACATGCGGTAAAGACAACCGAGAAGACAGAGAGACCCACAAGAGTGGGTGCCTACATCGACTTGGGACTGGAAGAACCGGATGGTGCCCAGCCACCACCACCGATAGCCACGATGGAGCTCACAGAGAGGAGTCTCACTGGCAACACAAGAATAAAAAGGGGTGCATCATGAGATCTCCACTAAAAGACCTCAATTGATGGTCCAGCGGTTTTGGGGTTCCTCTGAGAGCATGGCCCCCGGCCCTGATGCTGCCCTTTCCCATAAATTGTAACAAAGGTCCACTCTTTGGACAGGAATGGATTGGACTTGGCAATGCAGAATGACCATTATATTGGAAGCACTTTATGGTTCTATACATCTACAGGATATCATCTTGCTGACCTCTAGCTGGAGGAAGTGGAGTGGACGGAGAGGAGGGGAAAGGAGGCTGTTGGGAGGATGAGACATGTATGAAGCAGAGAGGAATAGTGTGCAGTCACCGGACAGGGAGAGCAGTGGAAGCTGCATATAGGTGGGCATGTAAATTTATATGTGAATGTACGTTTTCACTCAGTCATGTTAAATAAAAAAAAAAAAAAAGAAGTATTTCACTCTCCTCTCTTTATGTCTCATGTATTTTTATTTTCATATCTGGTATTTTCTAAAACTACAACACATTTAAAGAGACCCTATTTTGAACAGCACAATTACCTAGATATGAACACTTCTCCCACCCCTTCCCTACATCAAAATTCAGTGCCATACAATTTTTGGACTGCTTTCTTCTAGTTATTAAATTAAATAACTATCTTTGAAGGATAAAATACCTAGCAAAATCATTTTTGCTTGGAATTTTAAAAATTGTACTTATCTTCAAGAAAAGGGTCATCTATGGGTTCTTTTTCTCTTTGTCTGTGTCTTTGTTAGCTAGTGCTGCTATAACAGAAATACCACCAGTGGGTGGCTTTAAATAGAGTAATTCTATTTGTCATAGTCCAGAGTCCAGTAAACTAAAAGTCCACATTCACAGTGCCAGCTCTATAGGAAAGCTGTCTCTGCTGGCTCTGGAGGAAGGTTCTTGTCATCAGTCTTCCTCTAGACAGGAAGCTTCTGAGGTGCAGGAACCCAGGTCCCTTTCTAAAGTTTCCGCTCAGCTCTAGGCACTGCTTCTTGGTGGTATGAAGTCCCCAATTCCTGTTTACTTCCCTTTCTTTTATATCTGAAGAAGCTGCCCCAAGCCCCAATTCAATCCCACACATTAAGTCCTGTCCCACCAACTCAACTGCCACCCATCCTCCCTCATTAACACCACAAGGCAGAGTTTATAGCACACAGGAACTTCACACAATACGGGGAATCATGGCTCAGCCAAGTTTGTACACGTGTGTTTTGGGGAACACAACTCAATCTATAACAGCCTGTTTATTTTGTTTTCTGATTTGTCAACACAAAGGACATTTATTTATGGCTGAGTATGGGCTATCAAATATAACACACGAACTGTTTGACTTTTACTTCCACCTTTTCTTGTTAGCTTTCATATTGCTGATGGAAAATCCACTGTTGTCATGCATGGCAAAGCAAGCAGCATCTCTACCAGGGAATGAGAAGCAGGCCTGGATCCAGTGCTTGTAAGAGAAGAATACGCACATTTCGGATGCCAAAAGGGAGTCTGCTATGTCTCAGGGATGAGTCACATAGTCTGTTACAGATGGTACAGAGTGATGCTTCAAAGATGTGAGAAAATACTGACGGAGCTGAGATTGAAGACAATGTAACAACGGGACAGGGCTGCATAGATGAGTCTGAGTTCAAACATGTTAGATCGAAAACTGCCACAAGTTGTAATTGTACCAATTAGTTCTAGACAGTCTCAAGAAAGAACTATTGTCTTGTTTCAAATGTTTTTTTTCTATTAGATCACTTTTGGGTCTTCAAGACTTGTAGACAGAATGTGACACCACAGTATCTCCCAATGCGGTTTGCATTAGAATCTCTTGTGAGCAATAATAGGAATACAGATTTCTGGGTCCCACTCCAACCTACTAACTGAAACTCTAGAAGGTTACAGCCTAGGCATCTGTGTTTTTACAAAGCTCCCCTGGTGATATTCATGCTCTCCAAAGTTTGAGAGCAACTATAATATTGGGTAAATTCCCTACATATAATTATTACTGGTAGGAAAAATTATAGAATCTTTGAACTTGGCTTGGCTCGCTTTGAACTTTAGAGTTCAGAAAATGAATCAATAAAACCTTAGACATGACTTTTCCTGCAAAGAGCCTGAGAGTATGTTCTATATGATTTATGCCCTTTCACGTCTTTTCTAGCCACAAAACCTGAGTGCCAATTTAGGGTCTACTGTACTATTATATGTGAGCTGGACCAGATTTAACAGCAGTAGGTTTGGTTTTTTCATTTGGTACTGTTGTATACTCCCCTCTCTATTTTAGAATCTTACTCTGTTGAGTTTGGAGTTTTCTTTTTCACACTGCAGTTATTTTATGCACAAACAAATTTAGAAAATATGGCCATAAAGACAGAGTTCATATTTTACCTTATTTCTTTGAAGTGTGTGTCCTACATAAGTTATCTTTTACATAGTTACCAAAATTGATGTAGTTTTGTAACTTGCATGGATTTTTATTTTTGCTATACTTTAATTTTATAGTAACAGTAAGATCTCACTGAGAGCGATTTTATGCTGAAGCCAAGTTTATCAATGTTGTAAAAGCTGCAGTGGTTGCTAAGAGAAGCTGATACTTTGTTCCCATAGGAACCGTTGTTTTGTAAAAGAAGAAATGTGGAAATTCTAGCTTTAAGGAGATTTTATCTTACTGGGATCTACAATCAACGTCCACAGAAATGGCAGTCAAGAAATCAAGTAACAGTATGTTGGACAAATCTACTGCAAAAAGACTTCTCTAAAGTGTTAAAAAGCAAAGATGTCACTTTGGGGACTAAGGTGCACCTGACCTAAGCTGCGGTATTTTCAATGGCCTCATATGCATGCAACACCTGTACAAGTAAAGAAGAATTATTTTACCTTATTTGTCAAAGAACATTGAATGCAACATAGACTGCTGAAAGAATGAGCAAGTCTCTTTGAAGAAGTACAGTCAGAATGTTTTTTGGAGGCAAGGATGGCAAGACTTATATACTTTGGACATGTTATCCGAAGGGACCAGTCCCTGGAAATAGACATCGTACTTGGTAAAGTAGACAGACAGTGTAAAGAGGAAGACCAAAAAGATCAAAGAGTTTAACTGATGCAGTGGCTGGGACAACGGGCTGAAACAAAAATGATTGTAAAGATGACACGCTACCGGGCTTCTGTTCTTCACATGGTCTCTATGAATTGGAGTAGTACCTAACAACAGCTTCAGCTTCAAGGGATAAAACAGCTTCCACTTCAAGGGATAAAACCCTTTGTTTTCAATGGGAGGTATTTCATGTTTCCAAAAAAAAAAGCAAAAATCAGTATCTCTGAATGGAAAAGCATGAGCACGTGGTTACAACCTTTTGAGTAAGTAGAAATGTTTTAGGTGGTGTTTTAGTCAGCTAGTGCTGCTCAAACAGAAATTCCACAAAGTGGATGGCTTTAACAAAAGAAAGTTTATTCTTATACAGTCCAGTAGACCACAAGTCTGAATTCAGGGTGCCCACTCCAGGGGAAGGTTTTCCCTCTGTTGGCTCTAGAGGGAAGTCCTTGTGTTGTATCAGTCTTTGGTCAGGAAGCATCTTGGCACAGGAACCTCAGATCTGAAGGACATGATCTTCTCCTGGTACTGCTTTCTTGATGGCATGAGGTTCCCATCTGTCTGCTTGCTACTCTTTCCTTTTATCCATTGTAGGACAGGAGGATAAAAGATGGTGCAAGCCACACTCCAGGGAAACTCCTTTTACAATAGAGCAGGGAGACCTTAAGAAGGGATTTACAGTCCCACCCTGAGCTTCTATAACATAATCCACTCTGTTAACCACAGGCAGAGAATAGGATTTACAGTATCAGAAAATCAGAAAATGGAGGGCAATCACAGAAGATGGGGAATCCTGGCCCAGCTGAATTACTACGTGTATTTTTGGGGGGACACAATTCAATCCATGACAGGTGGCTATTTCGTTTATCTTTCTGCTTCCATTTGTGGGTGGTGATGTGGGAGTAGTACTGGAAAGATTAACCTAACCTGCTAGACCACCCTTATAGCAGAGACGTTAGGAAAGGCAAATCTACATGTGCCACTGAATAATACCAAATCTGGAAATGAAGTTCCTGGGTGGTACAACAGTTGACATACTTGGCTCTAACTGAAAGGGTGTAGATTTGAGTTCACCAAGAGGCACTTTGGAAGAAAGTCCTGGTGATCTACTTCAAAAAACCAGCCATGAAATCCTATGGAGTACAGTTCTACCCTGACACGCATGAGGCTGCTGTGAGTCTTGGTCAACTCAGAGGCAACTGGTTAAGCTGGTGACTAAGTTTTTATCTTAATAGAGAAGTGAACAAAGGAAAGGGCTTTTGCCGCTAAGATAGTGTGAAATTCTTAAATACCAGCATAGTTTTTCCATGCTGAGCACTGACTCTTAACTTGAAGTTAAAAGTTAATGATAAGGTACCCATTGTTGGTAGGAGTGCTAAATGGCACAGCCATTATGGAAAGCAGTGTGACAGTTCCTTAAAAAACTACAAATAGAACTACCATGTGATCCAGCAATTCCATATACCCCAAAAACTCAAAATCAAAGACTCTGAGACTTGTTTACTAACACTCACTGCAGCACTACTCACAACAGCCAAAAGATAGAAACAACCTAAATGTCCAACAATAGATGAATGGATAAACAAAATGTGGTACATACCATTAACGGAATACTACTCAGCCACCAGAAGACATGAAGTCTTTATACATGCTTCAGTGTGGATGGAGCTTGAAGAGAGCTTGCTGAATGAAATAAGCCAACGACAAAAAGATAAATACTGTATGACATCATTGATATAAAAAACAAGAAAAGGCATTAAATGTGTACAGACTAAAGTTCATTAGTAGTTACCAGGAGTGGAGAGAAGAAGCAAATGGGACTTAACAGTGATGGAAAAATTACACTGATTAAGAGTAGGGTTTCATAACGAGTTATTATAATTGTTGTCAGTAAGTTTTACACCTGTACAAACCAAACTGGCAAAAGTTGTAAGAGAGAGATATTTACAACAACCACAGAAAAAAAAAGAGCATCTGCTGAAGCTGATTATGTAACAACTAAATGCTCATGGGATTTGTTCCTTGGTTTCAAGGTTTGGGGTCATGGTTTCATGGAACATCCCAGTTAATTGGACTACTAACAAGTTTAGTGCTATCATTCTACCTCCAGGTACATTGCTTAGTGCCTGGAGTCTTAAAAGCTTGCAAGTGGCCATCCAAGGCAAGCAAATTGCTTCTTTTCACCTGGGACAACAGAAGAAGTGTTGTCAGGAATAGGAGGAAATTACAGAATGTGTGGTTAATTACCTCTATGAACAACAGCCTCCTTTGCCATGAGATCAACAGAAGTGGATGGTGCATGGCTATGATTACTACAGAGTTTGATTCAAGATTCCAGAGAGGAATCCTGATCAAAAATATAGAACAGAAATTCAAATTCTCATGGACTCCATACTTCCTGGAGCTTGGAAGGTGGGTGAACCCCTGAAACTATTGTTCTGAGATAATCTTTAAGTATTAAGCTAAAAATATCCCCTGAAGTCTTTTTAAAACCATCAACAGGTTTGCTTAACTAGCTCAAAAGGTGTGCCTGGAGCATTACACTGTTTTAAAAACTGTCTCTATGGGATTACACTGACAGCAGCAACTTGAAAGACTAGATAGGAATTTTAGGTGGCTAAGGGTTTATTTTAATGAGAGAAGAACAACCCAACAGAGAAGGGGGCCAAAGGTAGCACAATCCAAAGAATATTATCAATGTCACTAATTTGTACATGTAGAAATCACTTAAAATAGAGAGGAGGAGAATGCTGACAGATTGTGATAAGCATAAATAATGTCACAAAAATTTGTGTAGAAATTGTCAAATAGGAACCTAACTTGTATAAAATTTCATCAAAAACTTAGTATTATTTTCAAAACATATATATAGAAGCTAATGATTTGGTATGAGTGATGAGTTTTTTGCGTGTGTGTTCAATTCTCTGATCAGAAACAGTATCAGAAGCAGGTGTGCTGCTGATAATAGATACAGCTGTAAATTCAGTGGCACCAGGAATCATGTTTATTATTGTTTCTGGTACCAGGCTCATAAAATGTGCTCAAGTATTTGTGGGATAAATGAATGAATAAGGTTTATTAATAAATTCACATAAAGAGAGTTTGCCAAAAGGCAGAGAGAGTTCAGGTGCATTTTTTTTTTAACCTTTGTGTGCTCTAATTGTGTATTATTTAAATGTAGTGATAAGTAACATAGGTTAATAGTCAGGTTAACTCAAGACACACATATTTCTTATGCCAGGGACTATGCATTTGATGAGGAGATGAAGGAGATAAGGTTCTTCCTGTTGAGAGGTATGGTTGGAGAGAAAGACTCACAGCATTATAAGAGTTATGGTTGAGGGTCTTAAAAGCTAGCAAGCTGCCATCTGAGGTACACCAAATGGTCCCAACTCAGCTGGAACAGACGATCACCTAGGGCAACAATGACATAAGGGCAGAAGAGCCCTGAAGACAGAAGGACCCACGTGAATAGGTAGGTCAACAGTTGGCCAGAAGAACCAGATGGTGCCTGGCCACCACCAATGACAGCAGTGATGGGCTCACAATGTAGAGTCCCAGTGGCAACACAAGAAAAAGAGGGGTGCACCCTAAGAACTCCACTAAAAGACGGCAATCGATCATCCAGCAGCCTGGGGGTTCCCCTGGGAGCATGCCCCTAGACCTGATGCTGCCCCTGATCATAAATCATCACTGAGGTCAACTCTTCAGACAGGAATGGATTTGATTCAGGGACAAAGAGTGACCATATCATGTGTGCACTTCATGGTTCTATGCATCTATAGCATGTTGTCTGACTGGCTTCTTACTAGAGGGGAGTGGCGAGGGTGGAGAGGAGGTGACAGGAGATTGTTAAGAGGCTATGACATGTATAGTACAGAAAGGAGGATTATGCTGTCACTGGGCAAGGAGAGCAGAAGTTGCTTCAGATAGGCGGGAATGCAAATTTAAATTGAATTGCACACTTTCACTCAATCACAGTAAAAAAAAAAGAGTTGTGGTTGAAAGGTATATAAAATATTTCAGGATCACAGAGAGGGAAAGCCATCAGGAAACGCAAGACGGTGGTTGGAGAAGACTACTCGGAGAAAAGAACGTCTGAGCTGAAGAACAAATGGCAGTATAAAGGAAAAGAAATTCCTTGCAGAAGGGCCAGAATATGAAAAGATAGAGAAGCTTTCATGTTTTAAGATAAATTTGCTCATTTTAAAGCAGAACCTTCTTCAGCTCATCATCTGACAGGAAGTGAATGGTGAGGCCATTCCTCCCTGGGCTGGTGGCCAAGGACATGTTCCAGGGGCAGGCAGAGTCTCTGCTCAGCTTGGGCTGGGTGCTCCAGAAAAGCTCTCCAAGAACAGGGCTCTGGAATGTGTTTATAAATTCAGTACAGAAATAACCCCCCACCCAACCTCTTTTCACTCTCCTGTCTGCTATTCCCTTCAGATCTTTGCTTCTTTCCCCTGGAGGTGATGACTTGGTTTTCAAAATCTCTCACTTTTGACTCAGTCATTTTTCTCACTCAGTCGTTTTCTCACTCCAGCTTGTAGGCTTTCTCCTTCTTAGTATAGCACTTTCTGTGCCTGACTTCTCACTCCAGGACCTTACTGTGTACCACCTGGACCGGACTTACCAGTCTGTACCTTAGCTAGGCTCCAACTGCTGACCAGACAGTACATGAGAGGAAATCCAGCCATACACTGGGGCAATAGCTCCTGTGTGTTAGCTCTCATCTGTGAGTATTACAAGCAGGCACGCTGAGGCAGGTGTTCTCCCGACCCACATCCATGGGCCTTGCTGCTTCAGAGCCCTCAGGATAAGTTCCCCTGGCCTAGATCTGTATCTCTATGCCTAGGGGCTGAGCAACGAACAAGGGCAGGGCCCTATGCTCAGAGATTTAATGCCTCTCCTACCAGTCTCAACCAAGGATTGATGGGAGTTGGTATATAAATACTTAGTTCCCTCACCTCATCGAGTGGGATAACTCAGTGCTACATCAGTGATAGTCACAGACACAAGCAGTTCAGGGATGTGTACCATTCTCCAAGTGCCACTTGGCAGCTCTATTCCACATTGCCTACGGGTGGTGGGGTTGATGGCCTCACTTTCCCTGTCTGATGTCTCCATTATGCTGCTGATGCTCCCTACATCTCAGAAAAACAGACTTGTGCTCTCGTCATTGTCTCAGAGTCTGCTTCCAAGGGAACACAAACAAAGACACACACTGATGTCCAAGAGATTATGAGAATAAAATCTGCTGAATGGTGCTGCCAAGCCAAAGCCAAGTGCCCTCGAGTTGGCAGCCTCTCTTCAGGAGTTGTCTTGACTGTGGAGAGCTGCTTCTCCAGAGATCATACCTCCTTCCTGGGTGATCCCCATTCAACGACAGATCTAAGTGGGAGTATAGAATCCCAGACCTCTCAGCCTAAGTCACACAGCTCTGGGAACTCCCTCCCCATCCCACCAGGTCAGGGAAGACATTCTGTTAAGACAACGCCCTCACCTAATCCTGCTTCCTTCCTTTCCTTTCCTAAAGTGTTAATCTCAGGAGCACTCCCTGATAAACCTTCTCCACACTAATGTCCATCTCAGAATTTGTTTCCTTGGGAACCCAACTTCTAATAGCAATTATTGAGCACTTATCATGGGCTGGAAACACAGGAGGCATAGTAGTTAAGTGCTACCGCTGGTAACCAGAAGGTTGGCAGTTTGAATCCACCAGACACTCCTTGGAAACTCTACGGGGCAGTTCTACTCTGTCCTATAGGGTCACTATGAGTCAGAACTGACTTGACAGCAGTGGGTTTGGGTTTTTTGGTACTATGGGCTACACCCTATTCTAACAGTCAAGCACTCAGCTGTTAACTGAAAGGTTAGTGGCTTGAACCCACTAAATGACTGTGTAGAAGAAAGACTTGGTGATCTGTTTCTTGTAAAGATTGCAGCCTAGAAAACCCTATAGGGCAGTTCTAAGAAGTAGCACAGGGTCACTACGAGTTGAAATCTACTCCACTACAACTAACAACAAATCAGGTAACCCTTACATTTTAGTAGGAAGGAAATCACAGTTTAGAGCAATTGTCAACATATTTTTTCTGTAAAGGGTCAGATAGTTTAGGCTTTTTGAGTCATATGGTCTCTGTCACAACTACTCAACTCTGCTATTGTTGTGATGAAAATAATCCTAGATTTATGTAAATAAGTGAATGTGTTCAAGACAGCCTTATTTCAAAACAAGAGGCAGACCCATGGGCCACAATATGCTAACTTTCCTTTTTTTTTATTATGACTGAGTGAAAATGTACACTCCCATATAAATTTACATGCCCACCTATATGCAGCTTCCACTGCTCTCCCTGCCTGGTGACAGCACACTATTCCTCTCTGCTCCATGCATGTCTCATCCTCCCAACAGAGAGGAGGGGAAAGGAGACTGTTGGGAGGATGCTAACTTTCAAAAATAAATAAATAAATAAATATTGATAAGTGCCATAAAGGAAATAAAGGTGATGTGATGAATGGACCCTATTATTTACTTTTTAAAATTTTAAATAAGTAATTTATTCACATGATTCAGAAACCAAAAGGACTTCAAAAATATTCATTGACAAGTACACTTCCTGGTTAACTTCAACACTTATTAGATAGCAATGATTTTTACTATACTTGTGTTTTGCCAATGTGTATGAATACACATGTAAATAATTGCAGAAATATATTCTTCTCCCCCCATTGTACACAAAGGTTTACATACAATACATTCTGTTGTGTACTTTACTGTTACTCAGAGTTCTATCTGTGTCAATACATAGTGATATTCCTCAATTTTTTTCTACAGCTCTGCTCTGTTTCTTATATGTATATAAGATAGTTTATTCAATCTGTTTCCTATTAACTGCGCTCCTGGGTTGTTTCCAAACTTCTACTCCACAAATAATGGGGCAGTGACTAAACTTGTACCTATGACATTTTATAAGTATGCAGGTGTATCTCTAGAATACATTCCAGAAATGGCATTTTTGGGTCAAAAATAGTAATTTTTATAAGAATTGCTGTATTTCCATCTGAAGATTTACTCAATTCTGCAGTCCCATCTGCATATGCAAGTGATTATTTACCCAAAGTCCTGCTAACAATTATATTATTAAATTTTGGGAGTATTTTACCAATTTGATAACTGAGAAAGGTATCATCATGAGCCTTTAATCGAATCTCTATATAACTGAGGTTACACATCTTCTGGTATGCTTAAAAATCATTTACATTTCTTTTTCTGTGAATTATCTGTTTATATCCTTTTCAGTTTACGTGGGATTACTTTTCTCAATTTTGAAGACTTTTCAAGCTTTAGAGAAACTGGCCCTTTGTGATACAAGTTGTAAACACAGCTTCTCAATTTGTTACTTGTCTTTTGTGCTTACATTGCTTTTTTAAGTTTATGCAGTTGCATTTATCTATCTTTTCTCTCACGGCTTTGGATTGCCTAGGCCTTTGAGGGACACATTATAGGTGTGTCCAGGGCTCAGAGGCAGATACCCGCTCCTGTCTTGTGCTCTAAGACGCGTATGTGGAGGGGGCACTAACCATACTGAGGTAGTTCCAGTGGAAATGCAGAATGTTCTTAGCCAAACCTAAATGAGAAAGGGAACTAAAAATGAGTGTTAACTCAGTGTAGACATTCAAAATGAAGGAAAGTAAATGATATTAGAGAATTACAGTAATGAAATTGTACTGATTTTGAATGTAAGAAATAGAATCTTTAGGGGGAAAATATGGTTTGTCATAGTTCTTCCATCTGAACTAGAAATACATAGGTTTAATGTAAGTTTGATAAATACAATTTGACTATATTGAAAACTGGTTTAAAAATCCTGCTGTTTCATCTTCATAAATTGAAAAGCAGGTTTGCTTGTGCTAGTCGCTTTTCATGGTACTCCCGTAGTGGTCGGACTACTTTTAGAAATGAATAATAGATTAAAAATACACTTTGCAGCTTACATTAGTTACTTTTGTAATGCAAAGTAGAAGCATGATAATGTACTATTCAGCATGCTTTAATATGATTTATACATACACTACACAGCATAAGTAATTCATTATGCCCTTCACAGTACATTTCCTGGGTACATAAGCTCATGTTTAACAGTATTTCATCTCATATTCAGGTTGTCTAATGGAGGAGGTCTGGGACCATGAGTGAGGAGGCTGCATTACAGTCACCCCTGACTCATCCAGTGACCTTAGGCAAAACTCTTCTGGGTCTGGGGTTGTGAAAGTGGGCAGATACCACTTTATGGATCCAACTCAGAAGAAGGGACTGTGGACTAATTACTTTAGGATTGTAAACAACTTTGAAGTCTGGAATTAAACCGGCTTCACAGTATAATTATTATTATTATTACAGAGCATTTATCCTACTTTGGAAATAACATTCTATGTGAAGGCCATTTATACAAGGTGACAGTTCATTTCTATGCAGTAAGGAAGGAACCACCTACTGTGTCGTAAATAACACCTTGACACATATATGTATTCTTCTATTTGCAAAATGTAGTTTTGCTGAAAGGCATAGTTGATGATCCTTCAAATTAATTGCCTTTAAAGCCAGTTTCAACCCATCTTCAGAATGAGCCTGTACAGATTCGATTGAAGGTTGTAAGTTGGAAGTGGGGGTGCTTCTAGGACGTCAACCTACTGCTAATATATACAGGGCCTGGGATAAGAGCACAGAGACCCACACATCATACGTTTAAATATTGGATGGTATAGATCAGGCTCACAGGCTATTAAATAAAATACATTCTATCGTTTTACCTTGACAGGTATGTCTTCATAATGACTTGGAAGGCTAGGTTTGAATTTTAGATTCCTCTGAAGGTCCTGGAAAATTTAAAAACCACATTTATCTTTTTAATTGCCTGGTGTAAGTAGGATAATGACACTATCCTTCTCTAAGCCAAAATTTGAACACAAACACACTGTTCAGGTATGTTTCGAACTCTGCACTGATTTATAATATGCAAATCATATTTTTCTGCTTTGATAATGCTGATGACTGTCTCTACGAAAATGGGAATCCATTTGAATAACTGAAACTGCTAAAATAGTGAAATCTGTGCCTAGGATAAATGCTTTGACACAATCTGATACCGCTGACAATAAGCATTGTGACCTGATTTATTTAGATTCTGCTGGGAACATAATTTTCACATCAAACTTCCATTGTAAATTGCACAATGAGGGAAATATGCAGATTTTGCATGTAAACTTATTTTTTTTCCTGACACACAAATTGTTATTTTAGATTTAAAGGAATCCTATTGGTCAAATAGATCTAATAATGGAGCAACATAAAATTTATATCCTGAAAGAATGCACCTTAAGCACTTTTATTTTATAGCTGATTTTTAAATTTTTGCTTGGGTATAGGATTCTTGTTTGTCAAGACTCCACTTTCTTTGTTGAAACGCAAAACGCATATTGGGCAAATGCTCCAGGGCAATTTGCATAAAAAGTGATGACAAAGAGCAATTAGTAGTTCATTATTATGCAGTGAGATGCTACTTTGCTCAAAAGTGACTGTAGTTTTTAACCCCCCCTTATAAATCCAGTGCAGCATTGTTCTAAAAATAGTACTTACAAAACCTCTGTGAATCAGGGTCTTTGACTTCCCACTAGCAATCCAGAGGGTGAAAAGGATCCAAGAGCTAAATGAAGTTATTACTCCAGATCTTTATAATGAAAAACAAGAGCCAGAATTCTGCTAGGTAAGACAGGTCAGAAGATTTCAATGTCTCATCAAATTAGATCCTTATCTTCTTTTTCCTCCTGAGACCAGCTTTCAAAGCAGACTCAAATCACACACTGATTAGCAACATGCTCCCTCCCCGCAACACACACAAAATCTCTCACCCCACGCACTCAGAAACAGGGTCATGCCACACACAGCTATACGGCAGACAACAAACAGTCCCAACGTATCTCTAGTTAGGAAGGCTTGATTTTAAGTACAGATTTCATTACCATGAAATTCCTTCAGGGCAAAAAAAGAACTGCATCAAAGAAGCAATGTTGGGAGGCCAGCTTTGTAAATATTGGCCAGTTACCTGCAGTTGCCAGACTCGGCCTGTCTTTAATTTGTCAGGAAATGCTTGTTTCTTTTCGATGTCTCTTGTTGAGCCAATGTATTATCTAAAATTTCGCAAGACAAAAAATATGCCAGCACTGTGTGTGTGTGTGTGTGTGTGTATGTGTTTCACATCTACATGTGATAATGGAATAACTGGACATTGGCAGGACAAGAAGGAAAACACAAGAGACTATACAACCTCTGGAAAATGGCATCATGAAGCTAGATGGGCTTGGACTGAAGTAACAGTCTATGGAAATTTTAAAGCTCTAAGCCTTCTGCAAAGAGGGGAGGAGGTGTGGAGGTAAGATAGTAGTAAAGAATACTTTGTTCTTGGTTACCCTTCTGCTCACCGTCTGTGGTTCATGCCAGACCAGTGCAAATCCTGGCTGGCCACATACCTGACCACATCCCCTACCACAGTCAGGGCATGGTTTCAACCCAGACAGCCTAAACCTGGCTTTGCTTACATCCTAAGGAATCTCTCAGTTCTAGGAGGCTGGATGGGTTCAAGGAATTTATGTCATCTGTAATCTAGCCTCTGAGATCCAAAGCTGTGTGGCATGTTTTAGGCAGAAGGGGTGGGGTGAGCCCTTAGTCACACTGCTTTATAAGCATAGGTAACTTGAGCAGCTGGATGCTCTTCATACAGCCCAGATTTTAATTGTTTCTTGCTTCGTTCTTATTTTCTTCAGTCAACCACTGAAAAGACTATAAGGTCACACAGCCCGTACAATTTCAAAATGCATTGTCTAACCTGGAAATAATGTACGCTCATTTTATATAACACCATAGATTCATTATTCATACAATTTTCCATTACTTTTTAATTTAGTCAAGTTCCTACTTATTTAACATACAATGCAGTTGACCAGATGTGTTTATAAAGCTATGAAGAGTGGCTCTGAAGTACTTTTCCATAGTATCCCATACTACTAGCCAGATGATGATAGGCTGGCATGAGAAATTTGTTATTTTTCAAAGTGCATTTGTCATTAAAGCTAAATTCATGTGCAGTTATACTGCCTAGCCATCAGCTAGTGTGGTCATAGCATCGTGGGATTATTTATGTATTGATTGGCAAATATGCACAATAAAAATTTTTTAAGTGAAAAGGTAAACTGATAAATCCACTTGTCAACGAAGACTTGTTTTATAGTTCTGAGAGCAACTCTAGCTTCACAGCACTAAAAATCCTTCTCACAGCACACCTTTCATTGATTTGTGTGTGACTGTTTTCAATCATTCATTCATCACATATTTATTGAAATCTTTCTTGTATAAGACCCTTAGCTAGTTGTAGAGATAGTAAGGGGAATAATACAACCAGTATCCCAGTTCTATTGGAGCATATGTTCTAAGCAGGGAGACAGGCAAAAAAAAAAAAAAAAAAGGCAACAAATAGGCAAATACACAAACAATATAACTGCTAGAGAAATAAACAGAAAGAATGAGAGAGCTGTAGAAGTCAACACTAGAAAAGGAGTCAGAGAAAGCCTTTCTTGTGTGGTGATCTTTTAAGTTGAGAACTATTGTTAGATACTGTAGAGTTGATTTTGACTCATAGTGACTCCAAGTGACAGAACAAAACTGTCCCATAGCATTTGCTAGGCTGGAATCTTAATAAGGGAGTAGGAGACAGATCACCAGCTGTATGCTGTTTACAAGAAACATACCTTAAACTCAAGGATGTAAGTGGGTTAGTAGTGAAAGGATGAGAAAAAATATTCCATGAGTGTAACAACCAGAAGAGAGCTGGGGAGGCAATGTTAATGTCACACAGTAGATTTTAACACAAAAACTTGTTAGCAAAGATGATGATGGCCATTGTATAACATAAAAATGTTCAATTAATCAAGAAGATTTTACAGTCATAAATATATATTCATCCAAAACCAGGGCACCTAAATTTATAAACACTGATAGAATTGAAGGGAGAAATAGTTAGCACTACAATACTAGTTGAAGACTTCAATACATCACTTTCAATATTGGACAGACCATCTACAAAGAAGACCAACGAGGAAAAAGAGGACATAAAGGACATTGCTTAACAGATTTACAGAACGTACCACTTGAAAACAACACAACGTGCACTCTATTTTAGTACACATGGACCATTCTCCAGGATAAACCATATGTTAGGTCACAAATCAGGTCTTGACAATTTTAAAAAGATTGAAACCACACCAAGTATTTTCTATGAATGCAATGGATTGAAGTTGGAAATCAGTAACAGGAAGAAGAAAACAACTAGAAAATACACAAACATATGCACAATTAAACTACTAATGAGTCAAGAATGAAACCAAAAGAGAAAACACAAATTTTCTAGAGTCAAATGAGAATGAAAGCACAACATGCCAAAATTTAAGGGGTGCAATGAAGGCAGGACTCAGAAACTTAGAGAAATAAACACTACAAGAAGAAAGAAGAAAAATCTCAAATCAACAACTTACCTCAGCAACTTCAGGAACTATAAACAAAAGAATAAACTAAGCCTAAAGCCACCAGAAGAAAAGAAATAACAAAGACCAGAGCAGGAAAAAACTCACAATAACAATAGAGAGAATAAAACTAGAAGTTGGTTCTATAAAAAGATCAATAAAATTGACACAACTTTAGCTAGCCTGACAACAAAAAAATGAAAATAACCCACGTGAAAAATGGAAGAAGGGACATTACAACTGATTTAGTAGAAATAAACAGAATTATGACAGAGTATTATGAACAACTATATGGCAACAAACTGGATAACCTAAATGAAATGGGCAAATTCTTAGAAACACACAACATACCCAAGGTGAATCAGAAGGAAATATCAAGTCTCAACAGATTCATAACAAGATATTGAAATATCAAGACTCAACAGATTCATAACAAGAGGTTGAATCAGTGATCTAAAACCTCCCAAACAAAAAAAAAAGTCCTAGATCAGATAGCTTTACTAGGGAATTCTACCACCATTCAGAGAAAAATTGACACCAATACTGCTTAACCTCTCTGAAATGCAAACAAGGAATAAATATCCCCTAAATTATTCTATAAAGCAAACATAACCCTGAAAGTCAAACTAGATGAAAGTACCACAAGAAAACTAGCAGCCAATATCTCTTATGAATATAGGTGCAAAAATGCTCAACAAAGTACTAACAAGCAGAATTCAACAGCATTTTAAAAGAACCACACATCATGATCAAGTGAGCTTTATTCCAGGAATGCTGTGATGGTTCAACATTAGAAATACCAATCAACGTAATATACCACATCAATAGAAAAAGGAACCACATGATCATCTCTACGGATGCAGAAAAAGCACTTGATAAAATCCAACACACTTTCTTGATAAAAACTGTAACGAATATTAAAATAGAAGGGAAATTCCTCAGTATGATTCAGGGCATATATGAAAAGACAACCACCAGCATTATCCTTATGTGGAGAAAGACTGAAAGCTTGCCCTTTGAAGTTGGAAATGAGCCATTTCCTTGAAACATATCTTGAAATATAGATGCGTCACTGGTTTGGCTTCTCTAGAGAATCTAGCCTAAGATAGACATGTTATTAGGAGGGACTATTCCTTGGAGAAGAACATCACATTTGGCAAGGTAGAGGGGTCACCGAAAAGGAGAAAGAGCCTTGATGAGGTGAACTGACACAGTGGCTACCGTGATGTGCTCAAGCATGGCAATAATTGTGAGGATGCTATGGGACCAAGCATTGTTTCATTCTGTTGTAAGTGGTGTTGCTATGAGTTAGAACTGACTTGATGGCGTCTAACAACAAGGATAGCTAGGATGAAAAAACAGAAATGAACAGATGTTGGCAAGGATGTGGGAAAATTGTAATGTTTATCTATGGCTGGTGGGAATGCAAAATGGTACAGCCATCATGGAAAATAGTGTGATGGTTCCTCAAAAATCTAAAAATAGAACTATCATATGAAACCGGCAATTCTTTGGGTATATACCCAAAAGACTTGAAAGCAGAGACTCAAAAAGAGGCTTGTACACCAAAGTTCATTGTAGCGCTATCCACAATAGTTAAAAAGTGGAAACAACCTAAATGGCCATCGATAGATGAATAAAGTAAGGTATATTTATACAGTGGAATACTGCTTAGCCAGTATGAAAAAAAAAGTCTTGACACATGCTACAGTACGGGTGAAGACTGAAGACATTATGCTGAGCAAAATAAACCATTACAAAAGAATAAATATTATATGACCTCACTTACATAAAAATATAAGAAAAGGCATTAAATGTACAGAGACCAAATTTTGTTAGCAGTTACTGTGTGGGAAAGAAGGGAAAAAGGGGAAGGTTAATGGAAAAGAGACATTGTTTAAGGGTTAGTCTGCACAGCCAGTTATTGTTTTTGCTGTCCGTAAGTTTTACACCTGTAAAAAGTTGAATTCTTTTTCAAAAGTTGTGAGATAGGCATAGTAACATGACCCCCAAATACAATAGATAATAGATTATGTACAACTAAACACCTTGTGGGACTTGCTTTCTTGGTTTGGAGGTTTGGGGCCATGGTTCCATGGGAGATCCCAGTTAACTGGCCTAATAACTAGCTTAGTGCTTTAGTCCTGTCTCTTAGTTTGTTGAGTAGTGCCTAGGGTCTTCAAAGCTTGTAAGCAGTCACCTAAGGCACAATAGTTGGTCTCTATTTACCTGAAGCAACAGAGGAAGCAGAGTCAGGAAGAGAAGGAGGATATGGAAGGTTTGACTAATTGCTCCCATGAACAACTGTCTCTTTTGTCACAAGACTAGAAGAACTGGATGGTTCCTGGCCACTATTACTGAACATTTGACCAAAGATTCCACAGAAAAACCTTGATCAAAGAGTGGAAATTCAAAACAGAAATTCAAATTCTCACAACATCCAGACTTCCTGGAGCCATGGTAGATGGATGAACCCCTGGAACCATTTCCTTGAGATAATCTTTAAACTTTAAACCAAAAATACCCCCTGAAAATTTCTTAAAACCAAACAATAGTTTAGCTTAACTAGTAAAAAACGTCGCATTGAGTGAGCATTAGGCTGTATTAAGAACTATCTATAAGGGATCAGAGCGACAACACTAACTCAAAAGACTAGATAGGAAGATTAGATGCAGAGGATGCATGTTAATGAAGGAATAATGACTCAGAAAATGTGGATGAGAATAGTGTACAACTGAAAGAATATAATCAATGTCACTAAATTATACATGCAGAAATTACTGAATATGTGTGTATTTTGCTGTCTGTATTCTTAACAATGGAACCCCTGGTAATGTATTGATTAAGTGCTATGACTGCTAACCAAAAAAAGTCAGCAGTTCAAATCTGCTAGGTGCTACTTGGAAACACTATGGCACTGTTCTACTCTGATCTACAGGGTTGCAACAAGTTAAAACTGACTAGATGGCAGTGGATTTTTTTCTTAGCTTTTAAATTCCCAACAATAATAACAAAACCCAACCAAACCCACTGTTATCCGACTCATAGCAACCCTAGAGGCAAGACTAGAACTGTCCCATAGAACTTTCAAGGAACTCCTGGTGGATTTGAACTGCTGACCTTTTGGTTAGCAGACGTAGCACTTAACCCACTGCATCACCAGAGTTTCCGTACAGTAATAACGAAACAAATAAAATTTGAAAAAAAATAAAGAAGGAAGGGTTTTGCTCCTTTGCCCAGGAGTTGGGGAAAGCCCTAGAAGTCTCTTGCAAGTAGTTATTCCCAATACTATTTTTGGTTTCAATTAGGAAAGTGAGGGCTAAGGCTTAAAGAATTTCCTGTTTTCTTTCTAAGCCCCAAGAGGTTATGGTATTTCAACAGGTAAATTAAATCAATTTGGAAGGCAGAATAGTGTAGTTGGAGAGAGTGGGGGTTTAGTAGTCCTATGTCTGTTACTTACTAATGACTTTTCTTAGCCGCCATTTTCTCTTCAGCAAAATGGGAACAGTAAAACACTTACTATTCACTTTTTGACTGTCATGCAATCAGACTCTTCATGTTTACCACAATAACAAAAGATCAACTATGCAACTATTTTGCACATTAATGATATACATCTGACAATAATGAACATTGAATTGCGACGTGAGAGTAATCTTAGCTGTGATGGTTAAGGTTATGTGTCCACTTGAATGAGCCATGCCTCTAAGTGATTTAGAAGTTACAGAATGATGTAGTTTGGCAGGTGTATGATGATATAATTTGGCAATTATGTAATAATGTAATTTGATAGCTATATAATGATATTGTCATCTTGTTTTTGTGATTTGCGGGGGTCAACCTCCACTTTTGCGTAACACTGAGTTTTGTAGAACAAACCTGGTCTTTGGAATCTGTGTTGTTGAGTGAGAAGTGAGTATAATTCCTACACAGTAGAGTTCTTTTGTATATTAAATGCAATGACATGTTAAGTGTTTGTACAGTGCATGACCCATCATACATGTTCAACAAATGTAAGCCAGGATTATTAATTTGCATTTTAAGACATTAACATGCTACTTTGTGGTCTTTAGAAATACAAAAAAATAGATGACAAGCACTTTGAGGAACTTACAGTTTTACCGGGAAGGAGTAATATTCATACATGAAGCAATCAGAGAAGAGCGAAGTATAGAGAGAGGTCTTCAAATTACATACTGCCCCTTGGCCTTTGGACAGTATCACTCCTTGCTCCAGGCAAGGGCTCTTATGTTGGGCCTCCACACCTTAGTAGCTTCCACACTTTGGACAACATTCTTTGAAGGAAGTGCCATCCTTCAATGCTACCTTAGTGAGGTACCCAGGCTGGATGCCATTTCTCTCCTTCAGGATACTATCTGACACTACCCAGCCTGTAAGGTTGACCAGATATCCAGAGGAGTTCCAGCATTCACGTCTAAGAAATTGTCCCAGGACTAAACTGAAGCTACTTTAGTAAGGTAGTCAGGCGAGTTTATGCTTCCAATGACCAGCAAGACATCCAGAATGGTACTGACATGCTGATTTTAGAAAACTCTCCTTCATAAGGAATATATGAGATGAAGAAGATGTAATTTTCATCTGTACTCATTGGGCAATAAATAAGTACCCATTATTCTATATCTTCATCAGGAAATCACTGTGCCTTACCTGGCATGGATCCATTTTCTAATCAAATTGTTTATTTATACATAGCTCTGCAAAATTTATTTGCCTAGGACTCACACCACCCAGGGATTGCCCTGCCCTGGGGGACCACTGTTGGTTCTTTAACAGAGGCTAATATAGACTCATTGGTTAGAGTAGGAGATGCTAGAGGTGAAGAACAATGGGTAGAGGTCTATGGCATCAATAGGGCTAAGCCAAGCCAGAGCAGTGAAGTGCAAAGTGCTCTACATTGAGAATCACAAGATCTGGGTTCTTGTCCTGGCTCTACTACTATCCACCTCTGTGTCTTTGATCAAGTCTCTTAATCTCTTGCTTTGCCTCAGTTTCTTTACCTATAAAATGAGAGAATTCAATATGATTTAGACAGTGATTCCTAAACCCTTAGTGTGCATAACTGGCCCAAGGTTAAACACTAATATTGAGAGCAAATTAAGTAGAAAAGTTGGAAAAATGACAAGAATTTCAGTGGGAAGAATTGCATGTATCTCCATGTTTCCATGGCTGATGAACTGGGGACAAAATTGGAATGGCTTACTTGTTTGCTTGCTTTGTTTTTCTTTCTTTAATTGTTTTGTTAATGAGGGCTTTGGGGACAATGAGTATCTAATTAGTTATGACAGTGAGTCACCTGAGTATAATTGCCCCAGTGAGACTTAGAAAGACCTCCTTGGAGATCAGATGAGAGGTTGAATCTGAGGTTATAGATTTGGGAATCATAGCAGAGAAGAGAGGTGCCATGATGTGATTGAAAGAATCTTCAAACCTCTGGGATAGAGTGCAGAATTTCCTTAAGAGAACCAGCTGGGAGGGACTGCTCTGTGGGCAAGACTCCAGCAGCAACTCAGCAACTAAAATCCCCAGCCACTTTTGAGGACCTGTTCTATTATACAGTTTGGTCAGCAGCTCAGTGTCATATTTTCATCCACCAGAATGTTCAGATCAATATTCTCAGTCTTCATGATTTACTGAACCTGAATTTCTGTAACTGCTCCATTAACTCTTTGGAAAGGTTTCTTCTCTGTTAGCACTGGATCATGATTTTTCATAAAATTTGCCCTTGAGCAAGCAATTCTCTCATCCTTCTTACCAGAGAAGTTGTCTTACTTTTCTCCCCGCTAATCTCCCCATCCTTCCTCACTTTCTTAAGAGCACTGTTTCCTGAACCTACAGTTTGCCTGCTAATTAATGTTTTTGAATAAACACTTGCTCTTTAGCTTGAAATCTATGGGGTTTTTGCTCATGGCAACTTGTGAATTTCTAATCCTTTGTATCAGTTAATACTTTCCCAAGCTGGTTATTACATTTAGTACTGGGTTCTCACTCTGTTGCTACAGATGAGAGACTGAACTTGCAGTTATAGATCTTGGCACTGATGAGCTTGGTGCTGTGGTCCTGGTCCCTATGTTCCTGGCCCTGTGTTCATGTTCATGGTGTTGTTTCCTTTAATCTGGGCACAAAGGGGTCTGGTGGCCAGGAGACCCTTTCTGAAAGGTGAAGTCTTTCAAAATGTACCCCTTTGTTCTAGGGAATGTTATATTTCCTTGTTCCTTAGTTTCAGCATCATGTCAAGCCCTAACTATTCTGAGTCTTGCACTAAGCACGCCATAAAGAGAGTTACACCGTCATATCCAGACTAAGTACAACAGAGCTGAGGTGAGCATGAGAGACAACTGTATGGCCCTAGCCTTTGTCCACAGAGTCCTACAATTTGGCAGAAAAATAAGGTCTGTCTAAGCATCCCCAGTGATTCTAGGATGCCAAGGAGCAATGAACATGGGAGCAGTGGACATCCAGCAGTGATGGTGGCCTAGACAGAGTTCCCAGAGAAGCGCAAGGGAGACACAAGCTGTCTCTTTTTCTCAAGTAGCATGAAAGATATTCTCCTGAGAGGAAACAACATTAGCCAGTGGTGTACTGTTCAACAGTTTGCCAGAGGGGAAACAAACATAGAAGTCCATGGAAGTCACACACTTGTATATAAGAGCCACCACTGACAATCCTTGCTTATTGTCATTGTTAGCTACCGGTAAACTAGCCCTTACTTATGGTGAACCCACGCACAAGGGGATGAAATGTTGTCCTGCACCGTCAATGATGTGTTGTGGATCTGACCATTGGGATCCATAGATTTTAAATGGGTGATTTTCAGAAGTACATCACCAGGTCTTTCTTCTTAGTCTGTTTCCAAGACGTAGCTGATAGATTTGAACTGTTGGCCTTCTGGTTAGTAGCCAATGCTGTAACTCTGTCTTAGTCACCTAGTGTTGCCATAAACAAACTACCACAAATGAACGGTTTTAACAAAGAGAAATTTATTTGGGGGCATTCCAGTAGATGACAAGTCCAAATTCAGGGCATCACTACAGGGAAAGACTTTCTCTGTTGGATATGGAGAAGGTCCTTATTGTCAGTCTTCCCCTGGACTGGTAGCTTCTGAAGTGCAGAAACTTCAGGTAGGTTCTTTCCAAAGGTTGCGCTCTGCACCAGCACTGCTTCTTTCCTAATGGTAAGAGGTCCCCAACTCTGAGCTTGTTTCCCTTTCCTTTGTATTCCAAGAGATTGCCTCAAGGTACTACACAGTCTTATAATTGAGTCCTGCCTCACTAACAACTGTCATGCATCCTGCCTTTCTTTCCTAATGGTAAGAGGTCCCCAACTCTGAGCTTGTTTCCCTTTCCTTTGTATTCCAAGAGATTGCCTCAAGGTACTACACAGTCTTATAATTGAGTCCTGCCTCACTAACAACTGTCATGCATCCTGCCTCATTAATATCATAGACACAGGACTGGAACATATAGGAACATCAGACAACATCAGGAATCATGGCCTAGCCAAACTGATATGCACATTTTGGGGAGGACACAATTCAATTCATGACAAGCTGTTAACCACTAAACAACCAGGGTTCCAAGTGTTAAATTAAGAAATACAGAATCAAGTTCAAGTTAGGAAAGCTAGCAGAGTGAGTGGATTTCTCCTTCTTCCAGTGCCAGATTGAGTGGAGCAGCCCCAAAGGAGCAGCTCAGGATTAGAGAATATCCAGGTACTAGAATTGCCCCTAAAGTCTGACCCAGACCAGCCTGATGCATTGACATGATTTGTCAGCAGGTATGTGCTCCTGGGCTGTGCAGCACACAGAACAAAGATAAAACTTCAAAGACAAGTCTTTAAATCTATAGGAAATGGAAAATGCTCTTTTTGTTTGCTTTGTTCCAGGCCCTGGAAACTTAACCCTAAAGCCAGGTAAGCACTACTGGGTCTGAGCATGCTTAGATAATGATAACCTAAAAGGATGTGTTCACCTAGGAATTTTATGAAGACCAAAGAATTTGTTGAAGAAACTTGAATTTTATCTGCCCTAAGATTGTAAGAAAGGTGTGGATTTTGATGTCAGACTGTCTCACCTCATGCAGGAACTGCTGGAAGCTTCAGTCATTTGGACCACAGAAGGAGAGCTGATCCAGTCCAATAATTAGACGTGCCTGTGTTGTTCTTGTCCTGGGTTTGTCTGCCTATACAAACACTTGCTTCTTGGCTCAAATCCTCCTTGCAGCCAAAGAGTTCTTAATCTTTGCTTGCAGGAGCAGGATGCTTAGTGCTCTGAATTTCTAACCTGAACTTTTGTGGTGTGTGGTTTCTCTGGCGTCCATATTCTTTCCTATACTACGGCCACAGAAGGGCAGTTATAAAGTCCCTCAGGACCTTGGAGTCAAATTTCTAGGCTGAGCAGCATTGAAATACTTTCTGCATAGCATTAGGAAAGGTTCCTCCAGGCAACAGGAATGCAGGGAATTACCACTTATTGCTCAGTGTCCAGCGACAGATGGCTTCCCAGACCTGAAGCTCTCCTCAAATGGGTGAGAGCACTGCTGTGGTTCAAAGTGGTCCCTGATGTCTCTAGTAACTCTGGTCATCCTGCTTGAAGAAACGTTGAAGAGGTTCACAGATGAGTGGTTCCTGTTCAGCCCTGTGACAGGCACTTTACAGGCATCTATCTATCAGGTGCACTGATTAGGTTTTTTCCCTCTACAAACATGAGATCTGGAAAGGCAGGCGTGTGTGTGTGTGTGTGTGTGTGTGTGCGTGTGCGCCTGTGTGTGCGCCCGCGTGTTAGTTGACCAGGTAACTGTCTTCCAAATTTTTTGGCATTATGAGCACTTCCAGCACTGTGTGCATTTATTGAAACATCTCAACTGACATTTCATCACTTCTTGGACCCTAGTTTGTTTGTTTTTTTTTTTTAACATAACTGAGTGAAAATGTACATTCACATGTAAATTTACATGCCCCCCTATATGCAGCTTCCACTGCTCTCCCTGTCCGGTGACTGCACACTATTCCTCTCTGCTCCATACATGTCTCATCCTCCCAACAGTCTCCTTTCCCCTCCTCTCCGTCCACTCCCCTTCCTCCAGCCAGAGGTCAGCAAGATGATATCCTATAGATGTATAGAACCATAAAGTGCTTCCAATATATGGTTACTCTGCATTGCCAAGTCCAATCCATTCCTGTCCAAAGAGTGGACCTTTGTTATAATTTATGGGAACGGGCAGCATCAGGGCTGGGGGCCATGCTCTCAGAGGAACCCCAAAACCGCTGGACCATCAATTGAGGTCTTTTAGTGGAGATCTCATGATGCACCTCTTTTTATTCTTGTGTTGCCAGTGAGGCTCCTCTCTGTGAGCTCCGTCATGGCTATCACTGGTGGTGGCCAGGCACCATACGGTTCTTCCGGTCCCAAGTCGATGTAGGCACCCACTCTTGTGGGTCTCTGTCTTCTCGGTTGTCTTTACCATGGACCCTAGTTTTTTGCCAGTGCCTTCAGTGCAGCTTTGATTCTTCCTTCAGTATCACTGGTTCCTGATCACATATTAACCTCCTGAAATGGGTGAATATTGACCAATTCTTTCTGGTACAGGGATCCTGTATATTCCTTCCATCTTTGTTTGATACCTCCTGTTTTGTTTAATATTTTCCTCATAGATTCTTTCAGTACTGCAGCTTGAGGCTTGAATACTTTCTTCCGTTCCTTACCCTTGAGAAATGCCAAGTGTGCTCTTCTCTTTTGGTTTTCTATCTTCAGCTCTTTCACATGTCATCATAACACCTTTCTTGTCTTCTCAAACTGCCCTTTGAAATCTTGTTCAGCTTTTTTGCTTTATGATTTTTTCATTTTGCTTAGCTACTCAATATTCAAGAGCAAGTTTTAGAGCCTCTTCTGACATCCATTTAGGTGTTTTCTTTCTCTCCTGTCTTTTCAATGACCTTTTGGTTTCCGCATATGTAATGTCCTTGGTGTCATTCCACAACTCACGTGGTCTTCAGTCATTAGTGTTCAGTGCATGAAATCTATTCGTGTGATGGCCTCTAAATTCAGAGGGATATACTTTGGCCCTTGTAGACTTGTTCTACTTTTCTTCAGTTTCAACTTGAACTTGCATATGAGTAATTGACAGTCTGACTCACAGTTGGCCCTGGGCCTTGTTCTGACTGATGACATTGAGCTTTTTCATTGTCTCTTTTCCCAGATGTAGTCAATTTGATTCTTGTGTATTCCATCTGGCAAGGTCTATGTGTATAGTTATTATTTATGTTGCTGAAAAAAGCTAATTGCAGTGAAGAAGTTACTGGTCTTCAAAATTCTATCATGCAATCTCCAGCATCTGTTATATCACCAGAGACATATTTTCCAACTATTGATCTTACTTTTTTGTATTCAACTTTCTGTTCCAATCACCAGTAATTATCAGTGCACACTGGCTTCACGTCTAATCAATTTCGGATTTCAGAAGCTGGTAAAAATCTTCAACTTCTTCATCTCTGGCCTGAGTAGTTGATGTAGAAATTTCAATAATAGTCATCTTAACTGATCTTCCTTATAGGTGTATGGAAATTATTCTATTACTGACAGCATTGTACTTCAGGACAGATCTTGAAATGTTCTGTTTAACTATGAACATGATGCTATTCCTCTTTAGGATGTCTTTCTGGCATAGCAGATCATATGACTGCTAATTCAAGATGACCAATACCAGTCTATTTCAGCTCACTGATGCTTAGAATACCAATGTTTGTGTGTTTTATTTCATTTTTGATGATTTTCAGTCTTCCTGGATTTGTACATCACCTGTTCCAGGTCCTATAAACTAAGGGATGTTTGAAACTGCTTCTTCTCATTTTGAGTTACGCCACATCAACAAACGAAGGCCCCCAAAGCTTGACTCCATCCCCATCATTAAAGTTGCCTCTGCTTTTTGAGGAAGCAGTTCTTCCCCAGTCATCTTTTGAGTGCCTTCCAACTTCAGGCATGCATCTTCCCATACTATTTCAGATAATGTTCTGCTGCTAAGTAAAAGGTTTTCACTGGCTAATTCTTTTCAGAATTAGACCTCTAGTTTTCTTACTAATCTGTTGAAGTTCCACTAAAACCTGTCTGCTATGGGTGACCCTGCTTGTATTTCGATACTTGTAGCATATCTTCCGGCATCACAGTCACATACAAGCCACTGCAATAAGACAAACTGACAGATGCATGGGGGTTTAACATAGTACATACCTAGAAATCGATACTTATAGGGTTATCGCAGTAATTTTTGTGGGAAAAAAAAAGAAACTATAGCATCTGCTATGTCCTTCCTTTGGCATCCTCTCTCATGCTCTACTATAAAATATGTATCTCTTTTAAGCTTTTACTAATCTGAAAGGAAGCTTCATGCTTAGTGAATGAAGACATTTACTAACAACAGTTGCTTGGGAATAAATGTGAGATAAGAAGATATGCCAAAAAGTCTATGATTCACCTCTGTGAAAGGCTGGTTTTAGTCAACCTCTGGGAGGCACAGTGATTATAATTGTTTGGGGGGTAGAAGGTGGTCATGAGAAATTGTCGTCTTACTTATATCTGGAGGGCCAGCTCCCAGCCCAAGGCTTTGCTCGGAGACTGCATTCAGATGTCTATTGAGAAAATGATTGGGTATATTAAATAGCTTAAATATCATTAATGTCATATTAAAAAAAATTCTCATTTACAACAGAAGAGAATGATTAAGCCACAATCAGTTTTGTTCATTCCTTTTAAAAATGCTGTAATTTAGCCCTGCAAGCAGAAAACATTTCAAATTTATGATCTTTTTTGGGGGTAAAAATAGTGTAGCAATATTAGCACAAATATATGTGTAGCACTTACAGGTTAGGCACTGATTTTAACAGCATTAGTTTAAAAAAAAAACGGGACAGCAATAACAGTACTTGCTCTTTTTATGTATCAGGTACCACTTTTAATTGAGTTATTTCTAATAGTAATCCTATTAGTAGATACCCTGATTTTATAGAGGGAGATGCTGGATGCAGAAAGATTGTGATTTTCCCTAGTTCACAGAGCTAGTAACTGGCAGAGCTGGGATTTGAAGCCAGGCAATCCAGTTCAAGGGTTCATGCTATTAACCAATAATTTATACAGCCTCACACTCTGGTGAGAATCTCCCTGTAATGAGTAAAGATAGAGACTAGCTTAATACACAGGCATAAAAGAAATTGTTATTCATCTACAGCACCACAGAGCTAAGTTGGAAAAGACCAGAGATACTCAAAGTACTTGCTAAAATAATTTTTAAAAATCTGGAGAACATCAAAAAAATGAAAGGAATGATAGTTATTTTTAATGTGCGAGACCATTAACGTAGGACAGTGTGTATTTCTCCCCCTGGTTGAAGATAAAATTCCTAGCAAATGGACAAAGAGGACTTTGAACATCCAGGAAAAGCTTAAACGGTGATCCTCTGAAGAGATAATAACCTGGGCACCTTGTCCATTAGAGGTGAACTAAAGTCACAGAATATCATCTTTGAATTAACCAGGAAGTTAATACATCTTCTCAAACTGATAAATTTCTGAACTAAAGAAATCACAGAGAAGGGACAACAAACAGAACACCATTTGGGATTTCAGGAGGTGACAGAGAATGCCTTGTCTTAGGACTTACAAGAAAAATATAGATTTGATAGATAGCAAGACAAGCTTTCTTAGCACCATATTTTAGTAAATGTTACGAAGAACGAATATTTATAAAAGTTCAAGGAAAACCTAGAAGGATTTCATCCTGTGTAGATAAGTTGGAGCATGCACTATCATTTTAACAGGGAGAAATACAAGTATTCTGGATTTTTTTTTAATCCTTGAAGTTAATTTTCAGTTAAATAGTCCTGGATTGTTTTTGAAATGATGCCATCAACTTTCTGGTTTATATGCTAAAGGAGATGGTTAGATTTAAAAACCAGAGAAATTCTTTTACTGGAATTAGGGCTGAGATCTCACTGTTGGAGTTAAGAAACCGAGAAAACATGCACGTTCATTGTTTAAGGCCAGCAGTGCAGTGCATTTCTGGGCTCAGACTGCAGGTGCTGGTGGTGTCTGGGGCTTTCTTGTTCAGGGCCACAAATTCTTCCGAGACTGTATCTACAGGTAGTTCCATGTGTTTTCCATCCCCTGAACAGTATGCCAGTGGAATGACAATATTGATCTGAAGAGTGCATTTTCCTCGAGATCCTTACTAGTCACTTAATTTCATTGTCACACAAAAAAACAAAATGGCAAATCTGGTCTGGTGTAGTAGATGCTGCACTGTACCACAAATCCTCAGAGTCCTTGCTTCAGGATAGAGGGACCCATTCTCCCAGGTACTGGAATTTCTGAAGGCTGACAGCTCAACTTTCTCAGCAGCTATTTTCTGTTGCAGAGAGCCATTAGGCTCCTTCCTGGGGACAGCCTGTACCCGGTGTCTGAGACATGGTGATGTAGAGGTCTTGCCTCTCAACTCCTCTTGGGACAACTCTTTAGGGTTGTTCTAACTTTAGGACACCCCTATGGGATCTGTTGAGGTTTTTGTCATGATGGACTGCAGTTTACCTTTTCCTCCTTTTGAATTCTGCTCCTTGACCACCCCCCTACCCACCCTTCCCCAGATATGGTTCCCAAGAGCACTTCCCCAAGCTTCATACTACTTTGCTTCTGGGCAAGCTAACCTGTAACTTCTGGCAATACATGAGGTCTGACAATTAAGTTTGGGAACTCATCCTAGAAAATGTGCTACATACCTCATTGCTGAATCTCACTATGGTCACCTTCAAAGTACTCCCGTTGGGAAACTATGCACCAATTTCAATGCCTAGTCTACCCGTCAAAGGAATTTTGGAACTCGTTTTCTGGAATGGGCATCAGAGCTGTTGTCGTATTACACCTGATGTCCTGGATGTCTTCCTCTCAATATTTCCTGGATCTTTGGGTAAAGAAAAAAGTCATTGGGGGCCAGATCAGGTGAGTAGGAGGGTGCTCCAATGCAGTGATTTGTTTACTGGCTAAAAACTCCCTCACAGACAGGGCCAAGTGAACTGACGCATTGTCATGATGCAAAAGCCATGAGTTGGTAAAAAAGTCAGGTCATTTTCATCTAAGTTTTTCATGCAACCTTTTCAGCTCTTTCAAATAGCAAACTTGGTTAACTGGCCAGTTGGTACAAATTCATAATGAACAATCCCTCTGATATCAAAAAACTTTAGCACCATCATTTTGACTCTTGCTTTGAATTGATAGAACATCTTTGTTTGTGGAGAACTGGGTGAGTTCCATTCTGCACTTTGACGCTTTGTTTCAGGGTCGTATTGGTATACCCATGTTTCATCACCAGTGATAACATGGTCCAAAACATCATCTTGCCTCTCCAAAAGGTCTTGGCAAACTTCGACTCTCCTCCGCTTTTGTTCACTGGTGAGTTCCTTCAGGATCATTTTTACGCACACCTTTCTCATGACAAGATTTTTAGATAAGATTTTCTTATTTCTCTGTCGATGTTTACTTGATCTGCTATGTTTCTCACAGTCAACTGACAAGTTTGAGGCACAATTTGAGGAATTTTTGCAGTGTTTTCATTAGTTTTGCTAGTTACTGGCTGCCCTGACTTCTCTTCATCACTGATGCTTTCTCTCCCCTCAGAAAAGCATTTAATTTGTTTGTACACTGCTGTTTTCTTCATGGCATTATCCCCATAAACTTGGACTAACATGTCCTTGATTTTACTTCTGTTCTTGCCAAGTTTAACAAGAAGTTTAACGTTTGTTCATTGCTCTAATTCAAGTTCTGACACTCTGGAGATGGCACACAAAAAACATTCAACAATAGTGAATGTCACTCAGCAAGACACTGTCACACATTGACATGAACACACCTGTGTGACACATATACCAAGGTTGTGAAACTTCACTGAGTTGTGTGTACAGTGCTGCCAATATAAGTGCATAGTGGCAAGTTTGTGCCTTCATAAGTTCTTCGGGTAAGAGTGGTATTCTCATTTGCTTAGACTCTTTCCTTAATCCATTCCCTCCCCAAATACCATGCCCTTGATTAAAATCACACACAGGGTTAAAACAAAAAAAAAAAGAAAAATTTCATGGATTCTTGCTTGTTTGTTTTATGACAGGAGACATAGTTCGTGTTTAATTGGACATTTCAAATATTAGAGAAATATGTCTACATGTTGCCCATGGCTACCAAATGGTTGCCTATCATTTGCTAGAAGACCCAAAGTAGTCTCCTATAGCTTTGCACACCAGTGTGTTGGATAGTTCTCCTTTTTGCATTCCATTTATGCCTTGAATAATGTATTCAAAGATAAATGAGCATGGACAATAAGAATAACAATTCTCTTTCGAATTTGTTTACAAAGCACTATGTATCCATTACTTGATTATTGATTAAGAGCTGTGGTGGCTAACCAAAAGTTCAGCAGTTCAAATCCACCAGCCACTCTTTGGAAATGTTATGGGGCAGTTCTACTCTGTCCTACAGAGTCAGAATGAGTCAGAATCAACTTGATGTCAATAGGTTTAATTTTTTGGTTTGTGAAAGCCTAGCCAAGAGTTAGTCCCACTTTAAAGATGGATAGTAATGTTGGGTAATAGGAAATTTTGGCTTCTGACAAGCTCCAATTTCTAGGATCAACCAATGGGCTCAAGCCCTTCATTTAAGGAAAATACCAGAAGAGAGTTGGTATTTTGTGAAACGGCACATTGTGAAGTGTCTGTCATTGAGGGGAAGATGTAAGCTCAGGATCAAAGTGTCTTCTTCAAAGAAAGGTGAGGTACTTGTTAAATAACACCTGGCAACTGCTTAAGCACTAAGCATTGTAATTTCAGAGAGCAGGAGCAGAACTAAAAATAGAAAAGTAGATAGGTGCAGGACCAGAGACGTTATTGTCACTCAAACTTGAATGTCACTTTTTGACAGGATTTTAGCAACTGACTTCTGGTTCTCTAGGCTAGGAATTCAGTGTTCATATTTTGCTCTGACAGCCCTAGGAGAAACAGACAAGGTAGGACCCTCTTAGGGATCCTGGGAGGAGGGTAAGAATAGAGGGTGAGAGTTATTATCAGTGTGTGCTACCTCTTTGGTCGTCAGGCTTTCTTTGGTGGCAAAACACAGAAAGCCAACCATTCAAGCTGGCTCTGATTCACTGAGAAGTTAAAGGGAAGTCCCTCTGCTGAGAACCAGAAAGCCACCAAGGAGCTGAAGCCACTCTTCCCCTTTCCAAGAGCTGCACAGTCTCTGAGTATCTTCCCCTTTGTCTCCTAAGCCTGTTTCCTATGTGTACTCATCTTATTTCTTCTAGCACAGTGGCCAGATCAACTCTATATCATCATCTCCAAGCTCCAGTAACCAGTTAGCAGCAGTCTTTACATCTTAGGGAAAATTCTCATGTGGAAGGGACTGATGAGGCGAGTTCATACATTGTCTCACATATGGAGCAACTGAGCTAATTTAGGGTCAGATATCCAATCCTGGTTCAATCAGCCATGGTCAAGGGGTAGTCATATGACAGAGAGGGATGATCCTTCCAGGAACCGTGGATGATACAGGCAATAAGATCTGTGTATTGTCTCCTCACCTACTTTTCCTTCCTTTCTCTGCACCATGACCCATGATCTCTAGCATAGGAAGAAGTCTTGCACTAGTTAACAGTGTACCACTATGTGGAGTATGGTTTCTGTTCTAAATGGATTATAATCTGGTTGATGGGATAAAAACAAGCCTAAGGAAAGGAAGCAAGTTATACCAGGCAGTGTATGGTAGGAATCAGATAGTTAGCACTGACCTAAAGGGTTTTAACACTTTCGAGGAAGGAAAGATCATTGTGGATAAGGAATTTCAGGGAAAATTTCCCTAAAGAGGTAGAAATGGAAGTGGGCCTTGAAGGACAGAAAGGATTTGCAGAGAAGCGGGCAGGCGAAGCATTCCCAATTAGCGTGGAGAAGAGGAGAGTGGGAATCATGACTCATGTGCAAGACACAATGAACAGGCCAACCTATTGCAAGCACAGTGTGTGTGTTAGAAAGTACGAGAAGGAAAGTTAGAAAAAATAGGTAAAAGGGAAATTGTGTAGGACCTGAAATACCAAACTAAAGAACTAAAGAATTTGAATTATATTCTGGACATGTCTGAGTGGAACACGGTGTGATTAAGGTAGTCATTTAGGATGACCTCCTGTGGTGGAAGAAGCCAGGGACAGAAATTATCAAAAGATCCTTTCATTGTTTACCGGTGAGGTGGGGCAGTGGACTCAAAGACACTGTGACGGAGTCAAAAGACACTGGAAAGAAAATGGGACTTCTATTACTTAAAGTCTCGGTTGCCTGTTGACTGTATACCCAGAGACTTAAGTCCAGGGAAGCAACTACCTGAAACTGTTGTGGTTAGCCACCTGCTGTCTATGAGTACAAATGCCACCACATCAAAATTAGTAGCCAGATAGCAAGAGCTCTGAGCCCTTATGTACACAAAGGAAGTCCAGTCTTTGCAGAGCTCTCTGCTTGACCAGACATATCTTGGTTAACTTAGGCAGCAAAAGAGCATATCTTGTTATACCTAAATGGCTGGGGAAAGGTAGGAAAACCGGCTGGGAATACAGCTCAGCTAAACTCATGTCAGTGGTGCAGCTGGATTGAGATGCTGTCCCTGAATCCTCACCTTTCTCCTCAGTGAATCCTTAATTCCTCTGTCACAGCCATAAACTTTATCTAAATCCAAAGTCCTCTGAAGGTTTGTTTGGCTGAAGCTAGGTCTTGTTCCTATGCCCTGAATAACAGAAATTCTCAAGAGAGAAATCAATCCTCCTTTGACTTCTATAGAGGGATATGGGCTGTGTCTCTCATTAAGACTCATACACTAGAAGATATCCTGAATTAGGAAAAGTGTAGAGATTCTTGGCAGCCAAGGTAACATTCTTTCATGCCTACTAAGATGAAGGCTTACCTATATCCACCATTACTCTGAGTTGTCCCCTTTGTCTAGTGGCTGGTTCAAGGCTATGGCTTTGATAGTGATGCTGTGACCTAGAATGCCCATCACTGAGGCTGCTGTAGTCTCAGTGAAGGTCCTTATCAGTCACTCCAACTAACTGTGCATTAAGAAAATGAAAAGAATGTATAGCTGAGGAATGTGAGTGGGGGCCCAGAGTAGGGTTACATGACTCTGTACAGTGTTACAGTTTAATCAACAAGCACAGAGCCCTTTTCCTTCCTAGGACACTCATATACCTTGAGAAGGGCTGGTTCAAGATGGTGCGCCAGTTCAGTTGCTCACCTGTCCTAGAAATAATTTTTTCTTCCAATTCTTCCTCCCTTCTGTAGAAGTCTGTCAGGAGTCCCTTTGTCTTATCCTTCATGTTCAAATGTATTACCAGGTTCTACCTTCAAAATCATCTCCACTGCAGTTCACTTCTCACCTTCTCTGTTTTGATATCTGTAGCCTAGTGGTTTTCAAACTTCAGCATGCACCAGAATCATCTGGAAGAGTTAACACACATATTCCCGGATCTACTTCCAGAGTTTCTGATAAAGTGGGTGCCGAGTAGGCTTGAGGATTTACATTTCTCACAAATTTCTAGGTGATGCTGATGACGTTGTTCCAGGGGCTACACTTTGAGAACCACTGCCCCAATCAAAGCCATCATCATGACACTTTTGGATTATCCTACACAAAATGCACTGCCATCAAGTCAGTTCTGACTTACAGTGAACTTACAGGATACAGTAGAGTTGCCCCATAGAGTTTCCAAGGAGTATCTGGTGGATTTGAACTGCTGCCCATTTGGTTAGCAGCTATAGCACTTAACCACTACAACCCCAGGGTTTCCTTAGCTTATCATACTGGCTTCCTAATTCATGTTCTACTTTTATCTTCATTCTCCTCACAGTGGCCATAGTGATTTTTTAAAAATATATAAATTAAATCACGTCTTTGTATAGTTTAAATCTCTTCAATGGCTTTGGACAACCCCTCGCCATGGTTATCTTAGGTATCTAGTGCTTCTGTGACACAAATAGCACAGATAGATGTCTTTAACAAACAGAGATTTATTCTCACACAGTCTAGGTGGCTGCAAGTCTGAATTCAGGGCACCAACTCCAGGGGAAGGCTTTCTTTTTCTGTCAGCCCTTGGGGAAAGCTCTTTGTCCCATATTTTCCCCTGGGTCTAGACATTGCTTAGTGCAGGAACCCCAAGTCTGAAGGACTTGTTTCACCCCTGGATATTTCTTCTTGGTGGTAAGTGGTCCCTCTCTTCTCTACTTGTTTATCTCTTTTGTATCTCCAAAGAGATTGACTCAAGATACGGCCTAATCCTGTAGACTGTGTCTTGCCTTATTAGCATAACTGTCTCTAATCCTGCCTTATTAATATCATAGAGATTAGGATTTACAACACGTAGGATAATTACGTCAGATCAAAAAATAGAGAACAATCATACCATACTGGGATTCCTGGCCTACCCAAGTTGACACATATTTTGGGAGTACACAGTTCAATCCATAACAATGATCTACAAGGCCTTGCAAAGCTCTAGCTTCTGCCAGCTCTGCAAACCTATTTTGTGTCACAGCCACCACCTAGTGTACTCTACCTTGAATAGTGTCCCGTGTATTTGCATTTGAGTTCTCCTAGGATGCTCTCCCCTAGGGAAAACTGGTTGGCTCTTTCTCATCCTTGATGATTCAGCTTATATGTTACTTTCTTCCAAGATCTTCCCTGCATACTACATTTGGAGTTACCTTCTGCAGTTTCTCTCTACTTCTACCTTTCCCCCTTTTTATTGTAGTTAACAAAATCATTAATTATTGTGTTTGTTATTTTATTTACTGCTGACACCCTGCTAAGATTGCAAGCTCCTTTAGGGCAGGGACTTTGTTGTCACAGCTCTATTTCCAGCCTTTGCAGTATCCAGTAGAGTAGTATACACACAGTGAATGTTTGTGGGATAAGTGAATATGTCTGAACTCCAAAAGTGGATGAGACTTGAGAATTTTTCCTATGAGACCTCCAAACTTTCATGTAGGTCAATGGATGCAAATATACACTTTGGGAAAGAAATGTCGCTCTCATCTCTTGCAATAAGATTTGTCTCAGCTGATTCAGCCTAGCTAGTGTTTTCCTTATATACGCAACGCACGTACCGATCAAAGCTAACGTGATGTTTAATAACCTTCATCCTTCATGTCATCTCCAAACACCCTCATTCTCTTTTCTCTTTGTCTTTCTGCTTCTGCTGCCTGTTTGTAACCTCTCATTGCTGCACTGAACCAGGCTGATCTCTTAAGAGTGACCTAGCGCAGTGCTAGACCTCTCCTTCCTTGTCATCAAAACTTGTCTCCCTCTTCGTCCAGTCCTTGTAGACCCTAGTGTACTACTACATGGTGTCGGGTAGGGACATAATAGATGCACTGTATGTGGTTCAGTGGTAGAATTCTGGCCTTCCATGCTGGACACACAGGTTCAATTTCTGGCCAAAGCATCTCATAGGTTAACCACTTTAACCTCATTTGTGGTTAAGAGACACTAGGCTTCTTTGATAATAAAACACATGTAAGGTAATAGTAGAGCCCTAGTGGTACAGTGGTTAAGCATTCAGCTGCTAACTAAAAGGCTGATAGTTAGAATCTATTAGCTGTTACTTGGAAACTCTATGGGGCAATTCTGCTCTGTCCTATAGAGTCTCTATCAGTGGGAACTGACTCACTGGGAATGGGATTTAGGTTTTTGGTATGATGGTAGTGGTTCAGTGGCAGAATTCTGGCCTTCCATGCTGGGGAAGCAGGTTTGATTTCTGACCAATGCATCTCAGACTAAGCCACCATCCTTTCTCAGTGGACGCTTGATGTTGCTATGATGCTAAACAGGTTTCAGCAGAGCTTCCAGACTAACATGGACTAGGAAGAAGGGCATAATGATCTACTTAAAAAATCATCCAGTGAAAACCCTACAGATCACAGTGGTCCAATCCCCAACCAATGATGGGGACAGTGCAGGATCAGACAGTGTTTTGTTCTATTGTGCATGAGATCTCCAGGAGTTGGGGGTTGACTACAAGAGCCAGCAACAACAAGAAGCTCTGTCTAAGGGTTATGGATGGCAGCAACTGGTTCGAAACTAAGAATTTTAAAACTGTAGGTTTTCCATGGTATATGCTTGGTTTGCGATTTTGTATAAGAATTTAAAATAAGTTGAAATAAAGATATTACTGAAATAGTACAGCTATGAAAACATAAAAAATGAGGTTTAGAAGATCTGGAAAAACGGGTTGTAAAGCAGTTTTTACGCTGATCAGCTGAGAGCCTGACATTTGCTCCTTTGACAAAGCATACATGATAGGAAGCACTACTATTTAAAAAGGAAAAAAAAAAGTAAGTTTGGAGTTCTCAGAGTTGTATTAAATAACATTCTCGGTCAAGATCAGAACATGGAATGTTTTTTCCATGCAGAAAAATGAAGTCACTTTCCCTTAGTCATGACTGCCCATTTTTTTTCCATATGGTTGAGTACTGTTTATTGGCTGGGGCTGACAGTTTCCTAAAGACTTTGTGGTTGATTAATTCTACTTAAGGTTGTAATTGAGAAAGGTAAAATTAGGTAATACAAGGGAGAAAATAGCTTGTGAAAAAGTAGAAATCAAACATTGTAGGAAATGTTTATAAGGAATAAAAGCTGAAATTATGGGAAATGCTTGGCTTCTTCAATATCTCTCTCACAAATTCCTGATTCCTTCTTTGTCTGGCACTTAGAGTCACTCTGTCCTCTCTTCCAAAATTTCATACTCTAGCCTGGCATGTGGCATTGGCCCAAGCTCTGCTACCTCACGGCTGTCTTCTTAGAACAACATTTTAAATGGCCTTTCCTTCTGATCAAGACTCTCCAGAATGCAGAGGCTGTGAACTTCTGGAAGAGAGACCCATCTGGGGATAGTAGATGTCCAAGCAATCTAGTGGCTATAGAGGAAATGCCACAAGTAGATGGCTTTAAAAGAAACAGAAATTTGTTCTCTCACTGTTTTAGTCAGCTAGGGCTGCTCTAACAGAAATACCACAGAGTGGATGGCTTTAACAAAGGAAGGTTTATTCATACACAGTCCAGTAGGCTACAAGTTCAAATTCAGGATGTCCACTCCAGGGGAAAGTTTTCCCCCTTGTCGGCTCTGGAGGAAAGTCTGGTATTACATCAGTTTTTGTCCAGGAGCATCTTGGCGCAAGAACCTCAGTTCTGAAGGACGCTCTCTTCTCCCAGTGCTACTTTCTTAATGGTATGAGGTTCCCAAATCTCTGCTTGCTTCTCTTTCCTTTTATCTCTTGCAGAATGAAAGGATTAAGGGTGGGGCAAGCCACACTCCAGGGAAACTCCCTTTACAGAAGAGCAGGGAGGTGATCTTATTAAAGAGATTTACAGTCCCACCCTAATCCTTTAACATACAGCATAGGAAAACCACAAAATGGAGGACAGTCACAAGATACTGTGAGTCATGACCCAGCCACGTGGCTACACCTATTTTTTGGGGGGACACAATTCAATCCACAACATCCCACCTATTGGTACCCCAAAAATTACACCACAGAAACATGTAACACATTCATCCCATATGATAGAAGTCTTAAGCCAGTTCCAAGTCCAAAATACAAAAATTCTTCTATATCTGTGAAGCCTAGAAGGTAAGCTATCTGCTTCTAAAGGTACAATGGCAGAATAGGTGCAAGTTAGACATTCCATTGTAAATAGGAGAAATTGCAGGGAAAGAAGGCATTAACAAGAGAGTCAGCAGAACACATTACATCAGCCTTCAGAGCACTGAAAAGACTCTCACATTTTTCTGAGACATTTTACGCAATGGCCCTGACCTCCAGACTCAAGGTATTGGCCACACCCTCTGGATTCTGAGTGGAGACTCCCAGTCCTGTGCTACAACTCTGCCTTCAAGGCCCACTTGGACAGAAACTCTGCCCCATCAACTTTAGGAGCACTCTAAGCCCAAATGAGTGGCAATTCCACCCTTGTGAACACAGGATATCACGGTTCCACCCTTTCAAACCCCTGAGGTCATGGCCATATCTTTTGAGACTGAGGCAGCTTAACTTCTCGTGCTGTTTGCCTCTTCAGCTTCAGCTTCCTAGAAGGGCCTCCTGGCCCAGGCCTCAGGCCCACATCTGCCCTGTGGGACAAGTTCCAAAGCTCTGTAGCTCCACTGATTCAAGTGCCCAGAGGCACCCCACTCTTGCTGGGAAATGTTCTGCCCAAAGGCACTCAGCTTTCTCACTCTGTGGGTCGGAAAGGCTAAGTCCACCGATACAAGTGCCCAAAGTCACACCATTCTGCGAGGACGGGCACTTAGCTCTCTTGCTCCCTGGGTGGACTCCAGCGCTGCCTCTGGTTCTGTTGCTGCCACTGCTGCTGCCACCAGTCCTCTGTTGTTTCTCACCATCTGCACCTTCTAGTTCCTTCTGAATCTCCTATCCACTCACGGTTTCAAAACAGCTCCCATATTTTAGGTATTTGCTAGAGCAGCACCCTACTCTCATGGTACCAAATTCTGTTTTAGTCAGCTAGGGCTGCTCTAACAGAAATACCACAGAGTGGATGGCTTTAACAAAGGAAGGTTAATTCTTACACAGTCCGGTAGGCTACAAGTTCAAATTCAGGATGTCTGCTCCAGGGGAAGGCTTTCCCCGGTGTCGGCTCTGGAGGAAAGTCTGGTATTGCATCAGTCTTTGTCCAGGGAGCATCTTGGCGCAGGAATCTCAGGTCTGAAGGATGCACTCTTCTCCCAGCGCTGCTTTCTTGATGGTATGAGGTTCCCAAATCTCTGCTTGCTTCTCTTTCCTTTTATCTCTTGCAGAATGAAAGGATTAACGGTGGGGCAAGCCATACTCCAGGGAAACTCCCTTACAGTGGAGCAGGGAGGTGATTTTGTAAAGTGATTTACAGCCCTAATCCTTTAACATACAGCATAGGAAAACCACAAAATAGAGGACAGTCACAAGACACTGAGAGTCATGTCCCAGCCACGTGGCTACACCTGTTTTGGGGAGGGGGAGCCACAATTCAATCCATGACACTCACTGTCTGGGAGGTTAGAAGTCCAAATTCAGAGTGCCAACTCCAAGGGAAGGCTTTCTCTCTGTCATCAATCTCCCCTAGTCGAAAAACTTCTTCTCAACACAGGGACCCCAGGATCACAGGAGGGGCTATTCTCCTGGCTCTACTTTCTTGGTTGTATGAGGTCCCCCTATTTCTCTGCTTCCTGTTCTCTTTTATATTTCCAAAGAGATAGACTTAAAACACCACCTAATCTTGTAGATTGATTCCTGCCTCATCAACATATTAAAAGAAAACAACCAGACCCGTGGGAAAGAGTAGAACTGCCTCATGGAGTTCCCAAGGAACACCTAGTGGATTTGGGTTGCTGACCCACTGGTTAGCAGCTGTAGCTCTTAACCACTGTGCCCCCAGGGTTGTGTCATTACCGTAAGTGCCTCTAATCCTGCCTCATTAACATCATGGAGGTAGGATTTACAACACATTGGAAAATCCTATCCGATGACAGATTGCTGGTCAATCACACATTACTGGGAATCATTGTCTAGCCAAGTTGACACACGTTTTAGGGGGACACTATTCAACCCATAACAGCAGACAACCCCCTACTCCTAGGGTACCATCAATAACCCCATATCACACAACTTTGCCATACCTGCACCTTTTGTTCTTACTTTTATATCTTGGTGCCTGTGCTTGAGGTAGGCTGGTTCCCAGCACATTTCCTGTGCAGACCTGTCCTGCTTCTTCCTTCAAGATGAACACAGTATGCTTCTCCTCTTTGCCTCCATCAAGCCAGTAATGCTTTTCTTTAAGTCTCAACTCAGGATCTTCCCCCCAGTGCTCCAGTTGAGTGTTGCAACCAAAGAAACACAATCTGCAAGTGAAAAAGTAATTGGGAGGATGGGATGAAAATCTTTGCATTTTCTCTCAAGAAAATACACAATACCACATCCTAAAATCTTTTTCCTGTTCACTCTCAGTTTTCTCCACATGCATGGCAACAGCTCTCTAAAATCTCTCCTTTCCTTCTCAAATTTTAACTCCTCAAGCTCTAACACTCAGTCATTTCATCTCTGTCCCTAGCCTTCCATTTAACTTCTTTTAAAATATAGATCAGCTTATTTTCTCAGACTTTCAAAGGTTTTCTCTGTTTTGCCCATTACTTGGACTCTGCACAAATTGAGGGCACTTGGCTGCTGACCCAAAAGGAAGTGTCACTGTCTATAAAAGCTATGGCTTTGGGGCAAAAATTGTGAATGCTGATATATTAATAATTTCTTCCCTCTTCTATAGTTGCCTTGGAAATAACCTGCACTTCCTAGCATTTTAAGAATTTTCTCCCCAGATAAGTTTAAGCTATGTCAGAGTAGATTTCAGGTCTTGTAGTTCTTCGCTTAAAAAAAAACCTCATTGCTAATAGTGCTTGCCTTGGCATTCCAAGTTCTCAGGGACTTGATCTCAGTCTGCCTTTCCTATCATATTCTCCATTGCTGTCCTTTGCATTCCCCCATGTGTTAATTAAGCTCTTAATTTATAGGAACCCTGAATATTTCCTGAACTGTCCCTGTGTTTTCCAGGCTCCATTTGCCCCTTATTCCAATTACCTTCTTTTCACACCTGTCTGGTATTTACCCATCTCTCAAGTTCAGAGTCCAATACTACTATTGCCATAAAAGCAGTTGTTGTGAAGATTAAATAATGTGTGCAAAGAGCCTAGCACAGTGTCTAGCATGTAGTAAGCACTAGATAACTGGTATATGACACAAATTTTGCCCTATGTTACTGTTGTAAACATCATATAATCCTAAAACTTACAATTTTTTTTTTGGTCTTATTCACTTTTTATGACCTAGGCTATATCAGTATGGGCTCTTTAGCAAGAAAAAGTAGAACTCAAACTGGCTTAAAGAGTGGAATTCATTGGGCCACATATCTGAAAAGCCTAGAGGTTGATCTGCCTTCTCCATTGTTTCTAAACTCGGCTCTGTTTCCTATATATTAACTTTATCTCCATATTCTCTGAGCAGGTGAGATGGCAGTACCATATAACTCCAGCCTGCCAGTCTCTCAAGTTCAGATTTAGGAGCAAGGAGAGCTCAGCCTCCAGAAACCTTCACAAACCCCCGAGCTTCACTGGTTGTGACAGGGTCGTACGTCCATGCCAAACCAATCACTCTTAAAGCACTAGGACACTTTGGTTGGACAGGACTGAGTCTAACCTATCAACCAATAAGTCCACCAAAACCACAGCTGAGAGGTAGGGAGCATGGAGTGGACCTCTACACAAATACTGGATGCTTATACTAGAAGTATATTGCATGTTTACTAGGGAGCCCTCAAATGTCAAATATCCATGCGTGTGCCTCACATAGAGCAGATGCTCAGCAAATCTTTAGTGAGTGGAACTGAATTTGTATTCTCTTACAGGTCAAAAGGTATACAAATGATAGTTGAAAAGGAAGAGGAAGCTAACATTCGCTGAACACCAGCTATGTAGGAGGTACTGTGTTAGGTGATACAAATACAGGTTGTTACTTTGATTTAATCCAAAAAATATCCTGTGATACGTTGCTATTATCCCCATTTCACAGATGCAGAAACTAAGAGTGGGGAGGTTAAGTCACCTTTGTGAGGGTGTGCAGAGCTGGGATTCCAGCCAGGGTCTCTTTTCCAGTAGTTCACAGCCTCAAGAGCTGCTTATCTCTCTGGTCCTAAGATCACTGGGGATGGAAATGCTACACTCTCCCCCTCAAGACTGTTCCATGCTTTATAAATCAGAGGGTTAAGACATTCTCCTTTGTCTTTCCCATTGTGTATATATACATATATATATACACATATATATATGTATACATATATCTACATGTATACATATATATATGTATATACACAATTGGTATTGTTGAGAATATTCACAGCAAAACATACATATTCAACAGTTTCTACATGTAACATTTAGTGATATTGATTACATTCTTCCAGTTGCATAACCATCCTTATCCTCCTTTTCTGAGTTATTCTTCCCTCATTAACATAAATTCATTGCCCTCTAAGGTTTCTATCTAATCTTGTGAATGCTGATATCAGTTTGATCCCATGTAGATAGTTCTTAAAAGAGTATAATGCCCAAAGTAGGCTTTTTCTCTTTTCTTTTCATTTAATTAGTTAAGACAAACTATTGTTTGATTTTAAGAAGACTTTAGGAGATATTTTTGGTTTAAGGTTTAATGGTTGTCTCAGGGCAATAATTTCAGGCAGCCATATACCTTCCATGGCTTCAGGAATCTGGAGTCTTCGGGAATCTGAAACTCTGTTCTGAATTTTCCCCCTTTTGATCCGGATTCTTTTATGGAATCTTTGGTCAAAATGTACCGTAACAGCGGCTGAGCACCATCCAATCTATCTGATTTCATTGTGAAGGAGGTGATTGCTCACGAACACAATTAGCCGCGCATTCCATACCCTCCTATTCCTGACTCACCTTTTTTCTCTGTGTTCCAGGTGAACAGAGACCGATTATTGTTCCTTGGATGGCCACTTGCAAGTTTTTAAGACCCCAGACACTATGCATGGAAGTAGAAGGTAGAACAGAAGCACTAAACGTGTTATTAGGCTGATTAACTGGGATGTTTCATGAAACCATGACCCCAGACCTCCAAACCAAGAAACAAAAACTCATGAGGTTTTTTAGTCATGCACAGTCAGCCTCAGCAGTACTCTTTCCTTCTTTTTTTGTTATTATATTTGTCTAACATAGAAATCTGCCGATTCAACTTTTCACAGGCATACAACTTACTTACAGCAATTACAATAATCAGCTGTGCACTCCTACCCTGACTCAGTTTGTTATTTCCATCACTGTTAACCCCCTCTTTCCCGTCCCTCCTGCCCCTAATAACCACTAACAAAATTTGTCTCTATACATTTATCTTTTCTTCTCTTTTTATGTTGTAGCATGTATCAAAACCCATAGTTTTAAGTGATGATATTTCACTGTCTTCTAAAGAACATGGAAAACCTCTGAGCACACTCTTTCAGAAAATCTTTGTGGATAGATGGTGGTAACTAAGTAGCCACGTAGTCTTTTCTTCTTTTATGTTCAATCCCTTTGACCTTTCCTTGTAGAACCTATTTTCAAATCCTTTGATACAGGACAAATTTTTGTGAAATCTCTGGACCTCACTCTTCAGTCAGACCATGACTTGACCTACCCTGTCTCGGAGCTTTCTGGAAGAAAACATACTCAGCTGTTTTGACTGTCTACTTACTCTCGGCAGGACCTCTTGGTGGCTGCCAATTCTTCTGCTATGGCCTCTTGGCTTGCCCTCTTCCTACACATACATACACTGACCCACACCCAGGCGTGTGCTGAAGCTGCATGGAGTTTGGACTTCTCAGGGGCAGCTGTTGGAATCACCTTCTCTGAACTCTGCACAGGGGAGGGCCTGGGCTTCCTCCTCTAACTACAGCAGATCCATGTCATCCTGGCTTTGTGTCCTTAATGATCTGAACACTTTATTTCTGTGCTCCCACAGTAGACAAGTCAGGAAGTCAATTTGCTGTTTGGGGATTTCAAGGAATGAAAGAGAAACAACGACTGTTTTCCTGAAGAGTTTGTCCTGCTGTGTTCTGTTCCGTGGAATGATGCAGTTTCTTTTCTAAATGACCTGTGAACTTCAGGTCCCAGAGTAGCATCTTCAGACTTTGTTTGACCATATCAAAGAAAATTTTAAATGATGATGAAGGAAAAGGAGAAAAATCTGGGCATTGGCAGTAATGGATGAATTTTTGGGATATGTGGCAGAATTTCTGCAATGAACGTGATGCCCTTTTGACCTCAGGAAAAATACCAATAAATGTTAAAATTAATTCTAACTAGAGTTACAAGAGCAAAATGATGGCTGAATAGTCATCAAGTAAATGATAATAAAAAGAAAACCAGAATGCCAGTAATAATTTGATAAAGTAAAATTTGTCATAAAGCAATAATACATGGGACAAAACAGCCATTTCTGGCACTTCATACTGATAAAAGGTACACTGCAGAATGAAGATGTCATAGTGATTGAAGTCACATGATGAAAAGTACAGTATTAAATATAAGAAAACCAAACTTTAGAAACGCAAACAGAAAGCAACAGTAAAAATCAATTGCTATAGGGCACCTAAATGCCAGACTGACAGACAAAAAAGTAGAGAAGAATGCACAAGTTCTTTGGGATACTGTAGTTAAGTCTCACAACAGGCAAATATCAAATTTTGTACACTAACAACTAAGAAACAGCCTTTTTAAAAGTATTATTTGAAATTCTGAGCAAAATAAATACATAAGGCCACAAAGAAAACCTTTCACCAAAATGCAACAAAACAAACAGAAAAATACAAAATTTTATATAAACACCAAAAAATTCAAACTCTCAATCATTTAGAAATTTCCAATAAATTCTTTATGATTGCTTAAAAAGAAAATCAAAACCACAGTTGCAAGCTGCTTAGAAAGTAATAAAAATCAGCATATTATATATAAAAATTCAAGAATGTGGCCACTTCAGTACAAGGAGATACGCCGATGAACTAAGCTCACTCGTTATCATTGTTAGCGTTCAAGAAGGTTAATTTTCTTAAAGACTAAAAGAATAGAAATACCTTCCACCAAATGAATCCAGGAAAAGAAGAAATATAAACAATATTATTAGAAATGAGACAAGGGTATGAACATATCTCAGAGAAGATTAAAATAGAGCACAATAATATTCTGTTAATACACTTGAAAATATTAATGAAATGGGGGGAATTCTAAAATTGACTTTTAAAGTTATACATATGAAAAGATCAATAACCTTAAGAGGGAATTGACAAAATTGTCCAAAAATTCCTTTCAAAACTCCATGTCCAGGTATCTTACTAAAGAATTCTTTCAAAGTTTTGTATGATTTCTGTTATATAAGTCACTTAGGTATATAACTGAAGTTTGAAATCTACCAAATTTTGTCTGTCAGTGTACCAGTTGATGGACATTTGAAAACCCAGAGGACCCAGCAATTTCACTCTTATGAATCTTCCAAGAGAAATGAAAATATATGTCTATGAAAAGAGCTATGTGAGAATCTTCATAGTAGCATTATTCACACAGGCTCAAACTGGAAGGAGTCTAAATGTCCATTCATTAGTTAACAGATAAACAAAATGTGTTGTATTTATATTAAAGAATACCATGTGGCAATAAAAATGAGTGACATATAGACACAAGCTACAATGTACTACAACATGCATAAACCTTAAAACTATGCAAAATGAAAAAAGCTGGAAAGAGAATACTACTTGTTGTATTATTTTATTTCTGTGAAATACTCGGCAAAGCCTGATTTATAGAGACAGAAAGCAGATGAATGGTTGCCAGGGGATAAGAATGGGAATAGGGATTGACTGCAAATGTTTGAAGAAATTTTCTGGGATAATGGTGACTGTATGAAAATGGAAACTTTCTAAAATTGGTAATGATTTCACAACTTTATAAATTTATTAAAAAATCTTTGAATTATACACTTACAATGGGTGAGTTTATGCTATGTAAATTATACCTTAATAAAGCTATTTAAGAAGGATCCCTGGTGTCAGAACGGTTAAGTATTTGGCTACTATCTGAAAGGTCAGTGGTTCAAAACCACCAGCTGCTTTGTGCAGAAAAGACCTGGTGATCTTGGGAGCTCTATGGGGGCAGTAGTGCTCTGTCTTATGGGATCACTATGAGTCAGAATGGATAACAAAAGCTACAAAACAGCTAGTTATTAAAGAAGTAAAAATTACAAATTGACATCAATAAGTTGTCATTTATAGATGTAAACATCTTGCAATTGGTAGGATTAAAAACAATTTATGTGGCAGAGATTCCATTCAACTAATAATATTATACATAGTTACTGAGATAGAAATTGGTACAACACTTTTAGAAAACAAACTGAAAATAGATACAAAGGATTTTTAAAACATTAACAGGCTTTGACTATTAGCTCCACTTGAGGAACGGATCCCCTCAAAAGCAGACATATGAACAACGATTGTTATAAAGGAAGGTGTATTACAGAATTCTTTACAAATTAAATGATATCTACAAGTCAGAACAGCCAGAAAGTCCAACATTAGGGAGATGGTTACAAAAATCTTAGTACATCATACAGTGAAATTTATGCAGTTGATAAAATCATATTTTTAAAGACTGTGTAATGACACAGGCGAGTTCTTCAGAAATAACAGTGAATGAGAAAGAAAAGCAGGATTTAAATGGTATATGGAGCCCTGGAGGCATAATGGTTAAGAACTTAGCTGCTAACCAAAAGGTGAACAGTTTGAATCCATGAGCTGCTCCTTGGAAACCCTATGGGACAGTTCTACTCTTCCCTATAAGGTTGCTATGAGTTAGAACTGACTCAATGGTAACAAACCATATATACATACTAATCCTAAATGAATTGAAAGTACTTGTTCATGACTGGCAGCGCTTACACCAAATGTTACCATTTATTATCTTTGAGTGATGTGATTATGGACAATTTTCTTCCTAATACTTTTTATCTGATGGTTGTAAAAGTATAGGTAATACAACATTTACCAACCTAGTAGTTTCTGTTTTTACTTCTTAAAAACTTCTTGACAGTGAGCATGTGTTATCATTTGCAAGTTGGAAATTTAGTTGGAAATCTGTAAATATTAAAAACATGAAAAAAGATAGATTGGAATAAATTGTATCTCTCTCTATGGGTACCAAATGCAGCTTTCACATGGGAAGCTGACTGTCTATAGAACAATCCTGATGAGTTGAGCTCCATTAGGCAAGGCAATCAATAGTGAAGCTTTCCCTACTTTGCCTTCTTCCCACTGTGACTGAGTTTCAGAGGGCAGCTGAGCCACTGGGCATGGGAAAGTACTTGGGTGGCAGTGGTGATATATGACAGATCTTTAGGACTGATAAGTGCATTCCTACTTCGAGTGAGTAATCCTTTTGACACTTTAGCTGCACGTTAATCCAAAGTCTGGCTACAAGTTTTGGGTGGTGCTGTCTTGTAAATAACTAAAGTGCCTATATTTGAAAATATCACAGGGCAGATAAACTCCACCAACAAATGACCATCCATGGTGTCACCCAGTCACACAAATACCCAGAAGCCCTGGGCTTGGAAGCATAAATCCCTCCTTCTGGATTCCTTTGAAAATGGAGTCTTTTGTATAAATAATTGTGTGAGTTGAGGCAGGAAGGTATCAGAAGGGAAAACAGCACAATTACAAGGAAGGAAAATTAGGAGACAGCAACTAAATGAGGAAAGTCTAACTTCAAGCAGCCTTCTAATGAGTAGGATGTGCCAAACCATCGCCCTCTGAAGTCACATTATTAAGCGGCTCCACAAACATTTTCCAGCCTAACTTTTTAAATAATTAAACAAATGAAAAAAGAAACCAGATACCGGTATAAAAGCTTGTAGTGCTTTGGTCTTTATTACTAATAAACTTCCCCCATCTCCACCCCCCTCCTTGACAAAGTGTGGGAGAAGCTGGCTGGTAACAAGAGTTTGCCACTCTGATGAGTCTGCTCATTAGGGAAGCCACTCAGTTTGAAGACCCACCCAGCCAATCTGATTGTGGATTTTATTGAAATAATTTTATAAACAAGTCTTCAGACAAGATTTAGTCTTGAGGAATCCTCCCAGCTCATTACCACCCTCAGAAAGAAACTTGAAGAGATAAAAAGTCTCGGATTAAAACAACACTTTCACCTTAGGCCAAGCAGTCTCCCTTTGCCTCAGATTTCTCCGTCTGTAAAACAAGGATGATGATACTTGCCTCTCTAGCTCATGAGATGAGTGAATGCTGTAATCTGGAGGGCGAGCATTCTCAGCAGTTGGGAAAGAAGATCAGACATAAACCTGATTTATTTTTAATCACACAAAGAAAATAGCAGTGATAAACAGGTATCTGATCTCTCTTGAGGAAACCCTGGTGGGATAGTGATTAAATGCTGCAGCTGCTAATAAAAAGGTTGACACAGGTGAAATCCTCCAGACATTCCTCGGTAACTTCATGGGGGCAGTTTTACTCTGTCCGATAGTGTTGTTGAGTCAGAATCTACTGGATGACAATGAGTTTGGTTGGTCTGGATCTCTCTTGAGACAGGATAAAAAGACAAGGTAAAGGAGGGCTCATGTAGTGTGAGTGGTAAGTCCGTTGAGGGTTTTGGAAATTCACATGTCTTGAATTAGAAAACTGCTCTCAACCTAGGATTTTCTTTGTTATATATGGGGAGTTTTAATTGTAGGGGGAAATTCTACTCTGCCCTGCAGGGTCACTATGGGTCACAATCAACTCAATAGCAGTGGATTTTTTGGGTTTAGCCTAGTGACATTTCACCATGAAATAATTAGATGTATTTGTTATGACTGTTCCTGTAGAATCAGTATGATCTTAGAAAGTTTTTGATTAGGAAAACACTCAGATCACGATATGGAGTCTCCAAGTGGTGTAAATGGTTAATATGCTCAGTGACTAATCTAAAGGTTGGAGGCTCGAGTTCATCCAAAGGCACTTAGGAAGAAAGTTCTGGTGATCTATTTCAAAACAATGAGTTATTAAAAACCCAGTGGAGCATGGTTCTGCTCTGATACACATGGCATCCTTTTAGGGATTTCTTTAGCCATCATATGAGGTTTAAATCCACTCAGTGGCTCCACGGGAGAAAGATCTATAAAGATTACAGCCTAGATATTCCTACAAAGCAAGTTCGACTTTGTCACTGTGGGGCTGCTATGACTCAAAATTGACTTGATGGCACCTAACAACACAACCCTAGATGGTAGGAATAATTTCAAAGCAGCCCGGCTCTTCCACAACGCGCCTAGTCAGTGGCAGAAACTTTAAAATTCCTATTGACCATAAAGTGCACAAGCTCAATGAGGAAGATGTGCCTGAATTTTAAGATGATTTCACAGAGCCAAGCTCAAGAGCCTGCACAGAACCATCGTGTTTAAAATGTGCAAAAGAGCTGGATGAAGCTCAAGAGTGATCGACATATCCCTTTCAGAAGTAAGTGACAGCATCTTCTGTTTCTACCCAGTTTTTTATTTTTGCATCAAACATAAATAGTTAGTAAAGAAATGTAATTCAGTAGCAGAGTTTCGGGTCCTTGTTATTAGATGAAAGGGATCCTTAGTGCAGAGGCACAAAGGCTTGAAAAAAAATAAACAAACAAACAAAAAAAAACGGCCAAGACTAAAAGAAAGGTACAAAGCAAACTTCACCTGGAAAATCTCATGCAACCAAGTAGCTAATCTGAGCTTCACAGAGTCGCCTTGAGCATACATTAAACTAAATTCAGCTGCTCTATGTACTCTTAGATATTTCACATAAATAATTAAAAAGTCACTGACTGCCAGGGCCAGGTTCAAATGGATTGAACAAGAGTCTGGGTCACTTATATTGGGGCTTTGAAGCTTACTGAGAGGGTGGCTTCTATGACTGTGAGAGACGGTACTTCTCTAGTGGAGGATGAAGGGCAGCATCCATCCTGAAGCTTTTCCCAGTCCCATCTTTCTGGCTCACAGTCTCTGATTGCTTCTTTTTATTCCCTCTTCATTTTTTAATTTTCAATATTCTTCTTGTATTTTTTAAGGGGAGATTTTTGTTATTATTATGGTAAATATGTATATAACAAATCATTTGCTTTTAAACATTCTTCACACAACCAGTTTAATGACATTATTTATCATGTTGTTCAACCACAGCTATTATCCATTCCACACTTTCCCATCTCTCTTAACAGAAGCTCAGTGTCCCCCTAAGTAGTGAGTCTGCCCCCCTTTTCCCTTCCCTCGCAACCGCCCGTGGTAACCATCAATAAACTTTGATCTTTATACACTAGATATTTTATTCTCCTTTTTCATTCCCAGCTGCTATGTGCACATTTTAAGAGGCCTGAATGTGTCTTCCAGAAAGTGGAGAGCCTTGCCTTGCTCTACAATGTGGCCTTCCCTTGGACACAAGCAGGCAGGGAGGGAGTATTTAAGATAACAGCATCACAGAGTGCAAACGGCCCCCAAAGTGGAGCCAGAGGAACCTATGAGATCATTTGGAAAAGCTTGTGAATTCGCTGCCATTTGCCTACTTGGCTTTGGATGAAAAGCAAATCTTAAAGCTGCTCAAAACGTGTCTGATTCATCTGTAACTGAGAATGAGACCAATCAGTGATAAGAAGTGAGTAAAATCCTTGTGATCACAGAGCCAAGAGAGCCTATTTTAAAGCATTTAATGTATTTTTTTTCTTAAAGATATATACACCAACTGTAATTAAGCTCTCCTTCTCCTTATGATCTTGGCAAGATGTTAAAAAAGAGATAGAAGGAAGGAGCCTACTTGCCAAGTGGATTTTTCTAAGCTTTCTCAGCCCTAATTAAAAGTCCTTTGTGTAAGGCCAACCAGCAATCAAATTCCTAATTAGAGTTGAGCAAACTCTCTTGGTGAACTGTGGGTTTTTGTGAACCCAGGAATCTGGGGAGAAAGTCTGTCCATCTCCATAGGGCACTGTTTTGATGCACACATACTCCTGAGTCCTGAGAGGCATGTATACATGACAGCAATGTGACACCCCTGACAGCTGTTAAGGTCAAATCCCTTTTTGCCTTGAAATGGCCTGGTGCAGTCCTCCACATTGCTGCTTTTGTTTTTTGTTTTGTTTGTTGATGACAGTATCGAAACCAAAAATCTAAGCCCACTTCCGTCGAGTCAATTCCAACTTATAGCAACCCTACAGGACAGAGTAGGACTGCCCCCATAGAGTTTGTAAAGAACACCTTGTGGATTTGAACTGCTGACCAAAAGACGCAGCACTTAACTGCTATGCCACTAGGGTTGCTGCTAGAAAAGCAATGCCTTTTTAAAAATCTGTTTTAAGAGTCTGAGATTATGTTACTAGACACTTAAGTACATTCAGTGTTGTTATTTCACAGATTATGATTTATGTCCAGATAAAGGAGACCACCTTCCATGAACTGAATTGCCACCGGAGTCTCAGGAATCGTAATAAGAGTAACAATGTATGCAGTGCTGCTTTACTTCAGAAAAAAACCCAAACTCATTGTCATCAAGTCAATTTTGACTCACGGTAACTCTACAGAACATGCTCTAGGGGCTCTGTAAGTAGTCCCCTAACCTTCGTCGAGTCAGAATTGACCCCATGGCAATGGCTTCTTTTTTTTTTGGTAACTCTCCTAAGGATCCCAGGAGGCAGGATCTGTTGTTATGTCTTTTTCACAGGAAGGAAAGTGAGATCGAGAAAGTTAAGCAATTGACACAAAGTACATTAGTAAGTGACAGAGTCAGGGTCCTACACAGCCAGTCAAGTTCCAGAGTTTTGCTGTTACTTCACCATTCTGTCCTCACACAAACGAGGACCTGGACTCCCTGGCCTTGTCCGGAGCATCAGCCCAGCAGTACAGCTGGGGACACAGCTCCACCTTTTAGGTCTTTCTGGGTTTCCTCTTGATCACTAGGCTGTGCTTTCCAAGGTCCGCATTTCAAATTTTAGCTTTTTAAAATGTAGGCCTCGAATGAAGAGATTATACCAGGATATAAAGATAAAGAATATTGCTATTCTTCATTCTCAGAACTATGGTAAGAGCAACAATGGCGTTCTTGTCTCACTCAGAGGCAAAGTGCCCTAAAGCCACAGCTCCCGAGAGGGCTGCCACAAAGAATGATGCACACCCTTGGCTTAGCTCATCTCATACATAACTCTCCATTTCTTGATTTTTCCAGAAATGTACAAATCCTAACACAGGGAGGATTCTCGTAATTATATGATTTTCTTTTCTTCATGCTTTCATTTGAGTCAGATTCTTGAGTATAAGCTGCTAAAGACTATGTGATTTTTTTAAAAAAATTACTGTTTAATAATTTTAAGAGGAGACACTATTTGTCTATAGGTTTTTGCTTTGAATTAAAAATATTAAGTGTAAATTAAATGTACCATTTTATTTAAATTTTAAAAAGTTTAAAATTTTAATTCTTTAGATTTTATAATACATAGCAGACTTACCAGTGTTGCAAGAGAAATGCTTTCATGTGTTCTCGGTTGTTGACAAGTACAAGGCACTGTTTAGGGAAGGCTCAAATGGTGTGTACAGTTAATGCGGTTTGCCAGTTGAAAGGCTGGAGGTTTGAGTCTACTCAGAGGCATCATGGAAGAAAGGGCTGGTAATCTATTTGTGAAAACCCAGCCACTGAAAACCTTATGGAGCACAGTTGTATTCTGACACACTTGGAGTCACCATGAATCAGAGTCAATTTAACAGCAGCTGGTTTGGTTGCTCAACACGGGCAGGGAATGACAGCTTGGGAACAATGGAAAAGTCAGGACCTCAAAGACACCAACACACCTGAGAAGATGAGGAAACAGAAGGAAAAACAGGACTAGAAAGAAATAAAGGAAAAACGAGAGACCCCAGCAAAAGGCTTTTCTTTGAAGAGCCACAGGAAAATTCTATGTTTCTTCTGAGAAAAGAAGTAAAACTTGGCTCTCTGGGAATTTAGATTTGTAGCTTACCAGACTGTGACAACAAAATTTCTCTTTGTGATGCCATCAAAACAAAACAAAACAGAAAACAAATCACCAAACCCAGTGCTGTTGCATCTATTCTGACTCAGAGAGACCCTACAGATACTCTAGTTACAGAAAAACATAATTACCTGATTAAGAAGTAGCGTTCATAACTAGAAACTGATGAGATTTTAAGGTTACTTTTTGCTGGTCTTTAGTCTCTTTTTCTTGTTAAATCATTCTTACAAACTGGGCTTAGACACCCGTCTAGTTGGGAAATTACTGTGGTACTTGTCTATCCCAGCTTGTCAGAAATGCCAACTATCTGTCAGGATCTTTGCTGGTCATCTACATTCCTTAATTCACTGACAACTGGCCTTTACTGTTGTTGCTGTTAGGTGTCCATAAACACAAAAGCGCAAACCAAACCCACTGCCATTGAGTTGGGTCTGACTCATAGAGGTCAGAATAGAACTGCCCCATAGAGTTTCCAAGGAGCTCCTGGTGGATTTGAACTGCTGAAGTTTTGGTTAGCAGACATAGCCCTTAACCTGCTATGCTACCAGGGTTCCCAGGTATACATAGCAACCTTATATACAGCAGACTAAAATATTGCCCAGTCTTGTGCCATCCTCACAATTGTCATTATGCTTTAATCCCATTGCTGTAGCCACTGTGTCATTGCATCTCCTTGAGGGTCTTCCTGTTTTTCAGTGACCCTCTACTTAACCAAACATGATATCCTTCTCCAGGGACTGGTCTCTCCTGAGACTGTGTCCAAAGTAAGAACGATAAAAATCTCACTATTCACAATTCTAAGGAACATTCTGGCTATTTGCTTCCATGACAGACTTGTTCATTCTCCTATCAGTCAAAGGTACAGTCAATATTATTCACCAATACCATGATATACAGTTTTCTTCTATCTTTCTTACTCATTGTCCAGTTTCACACGCTTATGATGTGGTGAAAAATACCATGGCTTGGATCAGGTGCACCTTAGTCCTCAAAGTAACATCTTTGCTTTTTAACATTTCAAAGAGGTCTTTCACAGCAGATTTGCCCTCTGCATTGTGTTCTTTGATTTACTGACTATAGCTTCATAGGCATTGACTGTGGGCTGGAGTAAAAGGAAATCCTTGACAGCCTCAATATTATCTCTGTTTATCATGATGTGGCTTACTGGTTCCAATTGCAAGGACTTTTGATTTCTTGATGTTCAGGTGTCACTCATATGATGGCTGTCATCTTTGATCTTCATCTGTAAGTGCTTTGAGTCCCACTTTCAGTAAGCAAAAACAACTATAGGTAGCTTTTATTAGTTAGTACATACAAAAAAAAATCAGTTTTATGTGTATTCAAAAACTTGGTTCTGTAGCTGCTAAATCTCTCGTGAAGTGGCATTGTCTCATCACTGCTGTTTTGGAAGGAGTACTGAAGCATGGAGTAGGTCGGTTTTGTTCCTTGGATATCAGTGCCAGGACAAGTGTAAATATTTTCTAAACAAGTCCTGCATTCTAGTGAAATAAGAATAAAGGGAGGGTGACCATTGTTCAGTGCTGGATATTTGCAAGGGACCAAAAAACGTTAATTTTTCAAAATAGAGTATAAGTGGAACTCTTTCAAAAATGTCTTTTGCAAGTATAAAGTTGAACGGAGGCCAAAAGCCTGGACAGAGAAGATTGTGATACGGAGTCCCTAGACTCCTTTGGGCTTTGCTCTTCTGCTTATACTTGTGTTGGTATGGTGATCAAAGGGGAAAGGCTTGACTAGTAATGTTGCTGCTGTTAACTGCTATGAAGTTGTCTCCTAATGCAGGGCAACCCCATACACAATGGAATAAACTGCTGCCCACACCTGGGCCATCCTGTGATTGGTTACAGATTGGGCCATTGTGATCCACAGGGTTTTCACTGGCTGATTTCTCAGCATGAGATCTTTCTTTCTAGACTGTTTTAGTCTATAAGCTCTGTTGAAACCTGTCTGACATCATAGCGATACACAAGTCTGCACTGGCAGAGAAGTAGTGCCTGTACATGAGGGGCATTGGCCTTGAACCATACCTGTATCTACCTCATGAACCACCAGTGCCCTAACTTATGCTCAGTCAACATTTGTGTGTAATTTTTACGCACCAGCTAAGTGCACGGCATGGATTGTCTCCTTCACTCTTAAACAATCATGTTACGAAAAAGGATCTAGTATTATTGTGTTATCCCTATCTTACTGATAAGAAAACTGAGACTTAAGAGATGTTAAGACAGTTCCCTACAGTTAAACAGCAAATGAGTGTTCTTATTCACTCTGCAAGGAGCCCCAGTGGTGCAAAAATTCAGCACTTTTGAAGGCATAAAGTTGAACTGAGGGCAAAAGCCTGGACTGAAGGGTTGGCGGTTCAATTGCACCAACACTCTGCTGGAGAAAGGCCTGATGATCTGCTGCCATAAAGATTATAGTCTAGGAAGCCCTGTGGGGCAATTCTACTCTGTCACATCGGGTCACTATGAGTAGAAAATCAATTTGACAGCACCTAACAATAATAACGGAAACCCTGCTGGTGTAGTGGTTAAGTGCTACATCAGCTAACCCAAAGGTTGGTGGTTTTTTTTTTCTAATGATCGAATGAAAATGTACATTCCCATATAAATTTACATGCCCACCTGTATGCAGCTTCCACTGCTCTCCCTGCTCCATGAAAACACACTCTTCCTCTCTGCTCCATATGTGTCCCCTCCTCCCAGCAGTCTCCTTTCCCCTCCTGTCCACCCACTCGCCTTCCTCCAGTAACAGGTAGCGGGATGATATCCTACAGATGCATAGAACCACAAGATATGGTCACTCTGCTTCACCAAGTCCAATCCATTCCTGTCGAAAAGTGGGCCTTCCTTATGGTGTATGGGCAGAGGCAGCATCGGGGCCAGGGTCCATTCTCCCAGGGGAACCCTGAAGACCCAGGACCATCAATTGCAGTCTTTTAGTAGAGATCTGAGGGAGCACCCCTTTTTACTTTTGTGTTGCCAGTGAGATTCAGCTTTGTGAGCTCCTTTGTAGCTAATACTGGTGGTGGCCAGGCACCATGTGGTTCTTCTGGTCATGAGTCGATGTAGACACCCATTCATGTGGGTCTCTCTGTCCTCTGGGTCCTATTCCCCCATGTTGTTTTGGTCCTTGGTGATCATCCATTCCTGCTGAGTTGGCACCATTTGCTGCACCGTCATATGGCAGCTTGGCAGGTTTTAAGACCCATATGAAGGTTGGCGGTTCTAATTTGTCAGGTGCTCCTTGGAAACTCTACAGCGCAGTTCTACTCTATCTAATAGAGTTGCTATGATTCCACATTGACTCAACATTAGTGCGTCCTTTGGTTGTAACAATAATATGCGTTCTGCAATATAGTTTCTATTGAAAAAGGTGTGTAATGTATATGATATTCTATGACTTATTGAACTTCTCTCACTAAATCAAACCCATTGCCATGGAGTTGACTCTGACATATAGTCACCCTACAGGAAGGAGTAGAACTGCCCCATTGGGTTCCCAAGAAGCATATAGTGGATTCGAACTGTTGACCCTTTTGTTAGCAGCTGTAGCTCTTAAACACTATGTTACCAGGGTTTCCCTTTTCTTGCTAGCATTGTTTAATTTTACTCTCACTGTATCCTTCAGGGGTGAGTGGTCTTATTCTCATCGGCAGGCAAGAAAACAGAAGCTCAGGGAATTCCTAGCTCCCTTTGCTGTCCTCAGGCAGAAAGGATGCTGATGGTAAGTTAACTACTGAATTCACTGTAATGGCTGGCTGAGCTTTCTGTCCAGGGTAAGTTGTTTAGCAGGGTGGAGAATAAAGAGCACTGAGCCAAGGGTCCTTGGCCCATCAACTTTCATATAACACTGAGTTTGGTATTTTCTCATCTGTATTATGCCTAGTTATCAGGGCTGTTCTGTGAGTGAAGTGAGTTTTGTGAGTGAGTGTGGTAGGTTACCCATACAATAAGTTATGAATAACACTTTTAAGCAGCCATTCTTCTTGAAACCTGTCTAATATCATAGCAATGCACAAATCTTCACTGTAAGGTGAGTGGTACCCATACATGAGGTGCATCCCTGGTTAGGACACAAACACAAGGTGTGTATTTCTCCTTCTTTACTCACTAAGATGAGGAACTAGGGTGGGATAGCTGAAATGAATCTGAAAATCTTTTCTTGTGTTCCTCCAATTTCTATTTCCATAATATTTGCACCCACTCATGGAAGAATAAAAATTAGGTAAGTGATTGAAAGCAGAGGGAAGAGAAAGAACTCCAGATACATTGGCCAAAAATGCAAACAAAATCATCCTCAGATAAAAAAATGTGACAAATATTCAAAATGCTTTACTCTATCCACCTTGGCAAAGAAAGTATTTGCTGTTAAAGAACAAAAAATCTTGTTTTAATATTTTGATGGGAAAAATATTTTTAAGCTACACATTAAAAAAAAAAAAGCCTCCTGCAAAAATAAGTTCAGACATTTTATTTGCTTTAATCTTCATTGACAGAAATAACCTCTTGGTGGCAGTTTTTTTATATCCTTCCTGAAGACTTTCACAATGTCCCCGGTGATGCAAGCTGAGTCCCTGACTGTTGACATGGGCTGGGCTCCATCCACAGCCCTCCTTGTCTGGACACCATTCTGCTTTTTTCCTTTTGTTTTTTCCCTAGTTTCTTTAGCTAAAGGCTTTCAGCTTGGGCAGGGGAAAAAAAGAGAAAGAATGCTTCTCACCGACATTTGCTGCTTTTTTGCAGTAACAAGACCACATGAAGCTGAGCTCAAGGTAAGAAGAAGCTTAATAAAACTTAATGCTTTAGTTCTTGATGACCAGCCAGTTCACAAGCTGCTGAGTAAGCAAGATTAGTCCTCTCTGAAGATTCATAGTGAACCCTTAACCCTATCCTTAAGGAATTATTAAGGAAGACCCAGAGTATGGGGCAGAAGAAAATCTACAGCTGAAGACATCGTGTGCCGTAAGCAGCAGGCATGTACTGGTCAAGGAATTAAATTACTCAAGGTGATGACTCATTCAGCAACTATGTAGTGTTTGCGGTTGAAGCAAAAGCTGCCAGAGGATGACTAAAATCTATTGGCAGCATCTTTAAAGGAATCATGACTGGGCCTAAACCAGTGAATACGCAAGTGTGCTTTTTTTTGTCGTCTTTTACTGATTCAAGACTGAGAGTAAGAAAACACCATCCCCTTTGACGTCTGCTATTACAGCACGGTCTCTGAGGCATTCCCAGCCAACACTTTCAGTGGGGCTGAGTCTAGACACAGATCTCTGTACTGGGGCGTGGCCTCACTAGTCTCTCTCTGTATCCGTATCTGTACTTTGCAGAAGGACAGATGAGGCACATATATAAATTGTTAGAGGGCATTTGGTCTTGGCACTTCAAGGAAAATCTTAGAGGAGAAAATTTCCAAATTTGGTTTCCTTTGTATCATCCAGGGAAACCTTGGTGGCATAATGATTAAGTGCTGTCTGCTAACCACGAGGTTGGCAGTTCAAATCTGTCATGTGCTCCTTGGAAACTCTGTAGGGCAGCTCTACCAGGATTGCTATGAGTCAGAATTGACTCAATGGCAATGGGTTTGGTTCTTGGTGGGTTATGTCACCCAGCGATTATTTTTTATGTTTGGAATTCCGTGGTAGTCTATGTTAGTCTTTTTATTAGAAAAGTTTAGAGCTTTCAGAAAGTCAAATACATTTCACATATAGAAGAAATAACTATTTAAAAATGAGATCATGCTCTATAATCCAAAAGAGAGTAATTTAAGCCAACAAATATTCTTTTGAATTGTCTGGTACACACCACCATCACCAGTTGCTGCTGAGTCACTTTGAACTTATGGAGACCCCACCTCTGTCAAAGTGGAACTGTTCTACATTGGGTTTTCAGTGGCTTGTCTTTTAGACGTAGATTTCCAGGCTCTTCTTTCAAGATGCCTCTCTTAATGGACTCAAACTGTCAAATTACAGCTCAGTGCAATAACTGCTTGCCCCACCTAAGGACTGCCCTGTAAATATATTTGCATCTGTGGATGCAAATATCCACACAGGCATTTGCTGTAAACAACTATGTAAAACATGAAGCCTAAATGTAATACAGCTGATAAAGTGGGAGATAAACCTGTATCTAAAACTTCAAGACTCAGTTTAACTTTTGCGGTTGCTGAAGGGACTTATTTTGGGGTTAGCAATTCTTGTAAAGAAACACATGAACCATACACCTGCCACCCCAATACCTATGAGCACTGTGTATATATTTACATCAGTCCTATTTCCACCACTTATATATCCATCAAGTAAACTAACAAAAGATGGCCATAGCCTGTTAGAGAGAGAGAGAGACACTTGGGTCACCTAGTCAAAAGTAAGATAAACAGAAACATCAACCCAAGAAGAAATGGGGTTCTGGGTCATAGAAAGAACTTCCAAAGTTAGGCTCTGTATCTCTGACTTCAACCATTTAAAGAAGTGCATTTTGACCTTGAGAACATCTGACCAGCTAGTGTAATAACCCACCCCTTTAATAGGGACGATTTCTATCCAGGCATGAGCTCTGCATGTCCATGTCTGAATCCAGTTGGATTAAAAGATCAGTATGGGCAAGTCAGCATTTTCGGGCATCCAGCGGGTAAAATCACTGGAGGAAGTGAGACCAAGCACCAGATTTGAGGCTCTGAACTTGCTTTGCGTGAGTTCTTTCAATGGGGCCCAGGCCCTACAGTCTATCACTGCTGTGCTAACAGTAAGACCACCAGTGCAGTGACTGTCCTTACATGGAAATGCATTATGAGAAAACTCACTAATTAGGATCATGGTTACCCCTTTTTTGTCAGTTATAACTGCTTGTAGCTCATAGTGATCCTACAAAACAGAGTAAATCTGCTTCATAGGGTTTCCTAGGCTGTAGTCTTTATGAAGGAAACCTTGGTTGCAGAGTGGTTAAGTGCTATGGCTGCTAACCAAAAGGTCAGTAGTTCAAATCCACCAGGCACTCCTTGGAAACTCTATGGGGCAGTGCTACTCCATCATATAGGGTTGCTCTGAGTTAGACTCTACTCAGCAGCAGTGGAATCTTTATGCCAGGATCAGTTCGGTCTATTCTGCCACAGACTGCTGGTGGGTTCCAACTGTCAATCTTTTGGTTGACTGTTGTGCCACCAATGCTCCCCTTGTAATGTTAGGGTTTCTTAAACTCATTATAGCACAAAGTATAGCAAGTTCATACAGGCACAGCTATGTGTGTTTTTTTTCCCAGGAGGGCCAGAGACTTGGAATTGTAAATTTTTATAGCAACAACTGACCTTGGAAGTCAAATCATAGTTCAGTCCCCTCATTTTAGAGATAAGGAAATGAAAGTCTATAGAGGTCAAGTGACTTGTTGAAGGCCAGCAACCAACCAAGACATATCACAACCCAGGCTTAAGCCCATTTCCCGACCCTCCTGTCTCTTCTGAAGTACTATATATGATAATCCCGGGTTGTGAACTAACCAAGGACTATCCTGTAAGAGGTGCTTCAAATAAAACCCCTTCTAATGAAGTAGCTATTTGTTATTCTTTCTCTATGTGCATTAGTCTTTGGTAGATATTGTCAAAGCAGATGCTCATGATGTCTTTTTAATTCTTGAACAATTCTAAATTTTCAAAGAATTAAAGGGACTGCCTAAAGGACATGGAAAAAGCAAATGTGGACAATTTATGAGATGAGAAAAGGTAGGTCCTTTCCTGTCTTGAGGCAGTAAGCCTCAAACAAAGGACATTAGCAGATATTAATGTAATATGAACAGCTCCTAATATCAACAAGCCACAGAGTTCATGCTCCATTAAGATTTAATTTCCCACTAAAAGAAATATGGAACTTATTTTGGATTCCCATCACCCTCCAGAAAACAGTTTCATGTTTTTCTTTATTTGAGTAGTTCTCTTGGATTCATTCTGAGATCCTCAAAGCCTATGTCCCAAATATTTCTCATCATCTGAAAAGAAACTGTATTTCCTGCTGTAGAGATGCAGTGCTGCATCTGTGAGAAGCCCATGAAGAGTTCCATTGGCAAGCATCATAGGGCTGGGGTCTAAAAGAAATCAATTTGAGTGTCTTTGGCTGATTTTAATAGCTTGACCTCTGAGTGTGTGAGCACAAGGCTGGGAGGCAGTGGCAGGCCATACAGAACTGAATTAAAATGAAGCCCTGGCATCGCTCAGGGAAGCCTTCCCACACCTGCTTCTCATTTCCTCTAGTTATTTCTGGTAATGAAAATTGGAACCGTTGCTATATATTTTGGGGTCTAGAAGGTCTATACATTTTTCTTTCACACAATATGCTTGTGATTAAGAGTATGTCTCTGTCTACAAAAAGACAAGACCTAAGTGTTCCTGGAAGAATAAGGAAAAAAAAATCTTAGAGACTACTCCTTAAAAAAGAAAAAGAAAAAAAAGATGCTTCTTTTTGGTTGTTTTCATCCCTGATTCAGCCTGGAAGGCTCTGACATGCTGCAGCCTTCCTATCTGTCTGCTAAGGTTTTCATCTCTAATTCTCTTTACCTTTCTGCATGCTGGCTTTGCCCCTCATTAGGGACCTGAATGGCAAGGCGGAATAATAACATAGGCTTGTTTTAAAGAAGCTAAGGGAGTTTCTCTGGAAAGTTGAAAGCATTTGGATCGGGAGGGCAGCCCTTTTCGAAGTGGTTCCTTGCTTCATTTTTTTATTCTCCCATGTCTCCCAGGCAGTCCTGATGTCTGTATCAGAAGATTGGGGAGTGTGGCCCAAGAATGCCAGTCAGAGCCTAGGAGGCTCTCAGTATAATTCGTGATGAATTTAAGGACTGCAGTTTGGCCCAGGCCCTAATCAATCCTTAGGTGGTCCTGGCTCTTATTTTTATGTTGCTGAGGGCAGCTTGCCCATTTTCTTCCCATTGTCTGTCTTCAGTTGAAATTCAGAAGTACAGATGTATCGATTGTGACTTTGCCCTCCCCTCTCTGGTAGCTACTTGGAGTTTCATGGCTGCGTGGTAATAACATGACATATATTCACATGCACATATGCACGAGCTGCCGTGTTCAAAATTTGCATTTGCCTACACATCTGCTGTGCAAGGGTATGCGATGCGAGAGGCAGCCTCTGCTGCCTCCCGCCACGTGATGTCTATATACTGATGACTAGGAGACAGGAGCTCTTGGATGTATGAATCTGCTTACAATTTCCTAATGGAATCTGGCAGAAGAGCTTTGCAATAGGACAAGTTCCAGTAACAAATGTTTTCATGGAAGCGCTTTCTCCTTGCGCCTGTCACCTATTTGCCCTTCCAGAGCATTGAAAAGATTAATCATGTAATGAGCTGGGTTCTTTTTGGCTAGCAAAGAATAACACTTTATTGAGGAAGGACAGAATATTACTTTTTTTTTGGACAGGAGAAATTCATGGGGGAAGAGTCCAGGTGAGCGAGATCGCAAATAGGAAAACTACCTTATCATCAACGGTCAAGGCTTCCCTAGCTAAACGGCTTTAGTACGGCCATTTGGGAGGCAAGGGATGGGAATACCCTTTAAGGAGAAAACATGGAAGTTACCAGTGGGTTTAGAGGTGATGGGGCTTGAAAAGTAGCAGGCTCTGACCTCAGGAGTCGCCACCATGTAGGGAAGCCTGGAAGCCTTCACAATGCAGAAATGACTTCTCTGTCTCTGTTAAGGCCATGAGCTTCTGTTGTTCTGCCTTGTGCCTGAACAGGCCCTGTGGTGTAAATTTAAATCATGGATCTTAAAGAAAATTATTAAAGATCTCCAGCTGCCTCACGTTCTAGATGCTCCTGAGAGAGTGTCTGCCCCGCCCTACGGCCTCACCAAGGCAAAGGCTGTTGGGATAAACGGAGTGCTGGAGAAGGGATTTATTGTGGTTAGCAGTGCCAGCAAATGGAATCCACAACCCTTGGCAATGTCTATTTCTCTACGTGAAAACCTTTTACCTGGAACTGTATGTAGTCTAGGTCCATGCGCTCAAATGAAAAAGAAGTTACTTATTTGGCAAAATTGTTGCACAATTTCCCTGGCATAATAAGACCTCTTGATCACACAGATCTCATCCTCCAGACACCTCAGAGAATGGGATGAACGCTGAAACATAGTTATGTAGCTCTGAGCAAAAAAAGGTCTAGGAGCAACCTCATCTCTCATGTTCTTCAAAAACGCAGTCTTCACTTAGACCTGAGTAACTGATAATAAAGAGAAATGAGGACTGTATTTGTTTATAATTCACCTGAGAGACAAGGCCAAAATAAAAATTCCTTTGCTATCGGATCCGACTCGATGGCACTTGGCTTGGCTTTGCTATAGATTTTTTAAAGGCTTTTAATATCCTACCCTGACCTTCACTGTCCTCTTCACACAGAGGTCTTGCCCTAGGCAACATTATAAAATGTAATGCTTCAGCATCTGCCGTGGGACATCTCAGAGAAGGATTCAAAGAACTCCTACATGGCTATCAAGCCCAGGAGACGGCAAATAGCTGTGGAAACAGACTGCTAATTCTAGTCAGTTCATACACAGCCAGGCTCTGGAGGGGGAGAAGAAATAGCCACACGACTGGTAGCATTCAACCGTCTCTCCACAGACTGAGCTCTCAAAGTCTCCTCCAGTGGGTTACTAGCCGCGTCTGTGCCCTCTAAAGCAGCCAAGGCCAAGTGGTTTCCTGGCTGGGTTTAGGGTTGCAGACAGAACTAAGAGCTTAGCACGTGCCTGAAGATGTTAGTCCAAGTCAAATGTGAGGCAAAAACAGATTATGACAGCTGATATTTAGTAATAATGTTGCTCAGATCCTCTGCAGCCTTAAGGGCTTTTCTTTGGTTCAATTGTTCTATCAATTGCTGAAAAGGGAGTATGATAATTTCCAACTATGATTGTACAGTTATCTTTTTTGTCCTTTAATTCTCAATTTTTGCTTCCTGTGTTTTGAAGCTCTGTTATTAGATACATACACATTTATGATCATGTCTTTCTGAGGAATTATGAAAATGTCCTCTTTTTCGCTGGGAAAACTCTTGGTATTGAAATCACCCTTATCTGTTATTGTTACATCTCCTCTATCATTCTCATTCTTATTTTTACTGTTTGCATAGCATAGATATATCTATATCCATTCAGTTGATTTTAACTTATCTGTATCTTATACTTAATATGTGATGTTTATAGGCAGTGTATTGTTGGGCTTTGCCTCTGTCTATTCTCTTAATCCACTTACAAGGAGCCCTGGACGTGCAATAGTTTGAAGCTACAAACAGTTCTTTAGCAGAAAGATGTGGCAATCTGCTTCCGTAAGATTAGATCTAGAAACTCAGTGGAGCAATTCTGCTCTATCTTATAGGGTCGCTGTGAATCAGAACTGACTTGGTGGTACTAGATTTAGTTTTATTTTAAAGCCAGTTATGTTTACTGCAATTATGGATGTACATAGATTTAGGTCTATCATTCTTCTACTCACTTTCTACTCGCCCAAGCTAATATTTATTACATGCTTTTAAGAAAAGTTATCAATAATCTGAAAATAAGGGAAAATGATTGCATGACCTCAAAATTGTTCTGAAGCATCATCTAACAAGCCCACCTAAGATTCAGCTAAAGGTCAAGGGAAGACAGTTTTGTTTGACTTACTGTTTACTATCAATAAAACTAATGTACAAAAAGGTTAATTAACTTACTCAAGGTCACCCAGCAGTAGTGTTGGAGTTGGAATTGAGACCTCTAAGCCTGCCTATTGGATTACTTTACTGTACTGTCTCCCACAGATAACTGATGCGTTACTAAGCCTATGGACAACTACCTGAAGGAGGTGTTGTTACCTGCTACTGCATTGGCCCCAACTTGTGCCAATCCAATGAACAGCAGGATTGGATTGTTGTGAGCCATAGAGTTTTCATTAGCTGATTTTGGGAAGTGGATCAAGCCTTAGTCTGGAAAACACCCTGAAACCTGTTCAGCATCACAGTAACACATAAGCCTCCACTGACAGAGAGGTTGTGGCTGTGCTTGAGGTGCACTGGCCAGGTTTCCTGAATGGAAAGTGAGAATTTCACCACCGATTCACGATTGCCCCCACCAGAAGGAGTAGGGAGGGCTATCACGTCCGGGTGCTAGCTGCGCTCCCTGCAGATGGTGTTTTCCGTTAGAGAGAGAGGCAGCTGTCCAGCAGCACTTCAAGGCACATGTGAACTGGGCTGAGCCCAGGAGACCCAGGGCAGTGAAGCTCAGCCTGAATGCCCTGGGAGCTAAGCTCACCCACAGATGTTTATTCACCCTGTTGATTGGAACCTGTCATGCGTACCACCGCCTAACACATGGTTAGGTGCATATAAAAGAAATGCTGTTTTCAGGAAATAATTGCTGAGCATTCTGGTGACGTGCATTTGTTCATTTATTTCGATAGCGGTGTGGGGCTGAGGTGGCGGGGGAGGAGAAATGTGACCAGTCAGGGAAACATCTGATGTAGCAAATGTCAGCAACGCTTTAGCACTTCCCCATGTAGCAGTGTGACCTCCTGCCTCCCAGACAGGCTCACTCTTTAGATTTTTCTTGTTCACTTGCCACAGCTGTTTGTTGTTTTCTTAAGTGCTAGGCTTTTTATAGCTCTTCAGTTACCTATAAAAAGTATCAGTTATTCAGGCCTTAGAGTACTGGCTCAGTGCTAGTCTAATGAGCTGTGAGACAACTGAAAGCGTATTTTTGTTTCTGCTATTTTCTGGTTGTGCTCCCGCCCTCCACACTCACAGATTTCCTCTTTGGACTCAGATGACTCCAGAATTTTGAAATTCACCAAAAAGGTGAACTACCAGTTTATCTTTGCTGCTTAAGAATAATTCATTGCTGATTTACCTTCCTGCCTATATTAACACGATTGGCTTTCCAGGGTTCGGTGAGGAGGAGGAGAATGGGTAGGACTTCACTAAATAAGCCACAGATGCTCCAAGAGGTTCAGAAGGAACTCAGACCTGTACAGATGCACCTCTAATTTCCATGGGAAAGAAGCCTCAAAGTTTATTATGCGGGGGGGTGGGGGTGCTTTAAAACCCAGAACTTGAAAGGACTTTGCTGAGTAAGTAGGTAGGAACCTTCTCCCCAGACAACCTCTATCATGAAAAGCAGTTAGGGCCAGCTACACAAAGTATCCTGACAAAAGTACCAGGACGATGCTGGAAACCATAGTCAAAAACCTAGAGTGTATATATTTGAAGTTCTTGGATAATGCAAAGCCCTTGGCTACTAACTGAAAGCTTGGCAGTCCGAGTCCACTTGGAGTGACCTCAGAAGAAGGCTTTGGCAGTCTATTTCTGGAAATCAGACGTGAAAAACTATAGAAAAACAGAAAACAACAACTGTTAGTGAGGTTATGGGGAGATTGGAACCCTGACACACTGATGGTGGGATTGACACACTGATAGTGTTATTACCAGGGAAAGTGGTATGGCACTTCCTCAAAAAGCTAGAAATATGAATACCTTCTGATCCAGCAATCCCATCCCTATGTTTATTAGCCTATGTATATAGATCTCTAGACCTACCAACAGTGACATGAGTAGATGTACACATACCTGTGCTCATTGCTACATTGTTCACAAAAGCAAAAAGATAAAAGCAACCTAAGTGCACAAACAAATGCATAAACAAATTGTAGTGCATACATACAATGGAATACTACACAGCCATCAAGAATAATGATGAATTCTTAGAACAGCTTATAACATGGACTAATCTGAACAGTATTATGCTGAGTGAAATACAAAATATGTCAAGCACAAAAGACCAAAATTTGTATGATCCCACTTACATAACAAGAATAGAATAGGTATACATTTAGAAATAATGTACTTCGGTGATTACTAGGAACGGGAGGTGGAGAGAAGGAAAATAACTTTCTAGATAGTAAGACACTTGGTATTGGGAAGGGCAAGGGTTTGGTCATATCAAGAAAACTTCTAAGCTTTTGGTTTGGTCCAGTTGTGCTGACTTTCCTTGTATTGCGTGTTGTCCTGCCTTTCACCTAAAATAATTCTTATGTATTATATCTAGTCAGTGAATTCCCCTCTTCCTCCATCCCCATCCTCCTAACCATCAAAAAATGTTTTTTTTTTTTTTGAATCAGACAACTATATGGTCTACTATGCTGGGAACAACAACTTAGAAGAGGAATGGTGCTGCATTCATCATCAAAGAGGTCATTTCAAGAACTATCCTGAAGTACAATGCTGTAGGTGATAGTATTTATATGCCTGCAAAGAAGATCAGTTAGCACGACTATTATTGAAATTTATGCTCCAACCACTGAGGTCAAAGACAAAGAAACTGAAGTTTTTACCAGTTTCTGCAGTCTCAAATTGATTGAACATGCAATCAGGATACATTGATAATTACTGGTGATTACAATACCAAAGTTGGAAACAAAGAAGAAGGATCAGTAGTTGGAAAATATGGCCTTGGAGATAGAAATGATGCAGGAGAGCACATGACAGAAGTTTGCAAGACAACTGAATTCATTGCAAATACCTTTTCCATCAATATAAAGGACAACTACAAACATGTACCTTGCCAGATGGAATACACAGGAATCAAATCAACATATCTGTGGAAAGAAGCATTAATGAAGAACAAAGTGGGAGGCCTCACATTACCTGATTTTAGAACCTATTAATACCATTACAGTAATCAAAACAACCTGATACTAGTACAACAGAAACAAACCAGTGGAACAGAATTGAGAATTCAGAATAAATTCATCCATCTATGAGCAGATGATATTTCACAAAGGTCTGAAGTCTGCTAAATGGGAAACGGACAGTCTCTTTAACAAACTGGTGCTAGCATAATTGGCTATCCATCTGCAAAAAAATGAAAAAAGGTTCATACCTCACACGATGCACAAAAATTAACTCAGAATGGATCAAAGATCTAAATATAAAATCTAAAATGAATAAGATTATGGAAGAAAACTAGTGTAAATGTTGTTGTTTTTATGTGCTGTTGAGTCACTTATCTGATGTCTCTTTCCTTTCCATATGAGATTGGAATGTCATTGGAATGTAGATTGGAATACATTGTATCTATAGATTGATTTGGGTAAAATTGTTATATTCACTATGACAAGTCTTCCTATCCAAGAGCAAGGTATATTTTTCCACTTATGAAGATCTCTTTGGGTTGCTTGCAGTAGTGGTCTTTCTTTCTTTCTTGCAGTAGTTTTCTTTCTATAGGACTTTCATCTCTGGTTAGATTTACTCCCAGATATTTTACATTCTTGGGAGTTATTATAAATGGTTGATTTGGCGATTGCTCTTTGAAGTTCTCTTTGTTGGTGTAGAGAAATCCAACTGATGTTTGTATGTTTATCTCTTATCCTGATGCTTGAATGAACTCTTCCGTTAGTTCCAATAGTTCTATTGTGAATTCTTCTGTGTATGAGATCATATCACCTGCAAATAGGGATGTTTTTATGACTTTCATAGCAATCTAGATGCCTTTTGTTTCTTTCTCTTGCATTATTGCTGTAAGACCTCCAGCACAGTGTTGAAGGAGAGTGATGATAAAGGGCATCCTTATATGATTCCCGTCCTGAAGAGGAATGCTTTCAGACTCTGTCCATTTAGGATGATTTTAGATGTTGGCTTTATACAAATGCCCTTTATTACCTTGAGGAATTAATTTCCCTTCTATTCTTAGTTCTGAGAGTTTTTATCATGAATGAGTATGGGACTTGGTCAAATGCCTTTTCTGTAATTGACTAATAAGATCGAATGGTTCTTGTCTTTTGTTTTATCTATGTAGTTGATTACATTGATTGTTTTCTTAATGTTGAGCCATCCCTGCATCCCTAGTATGAATCCCTCTTGGTCATGTTGAATTCTATTGGCTAGAATTTTGTTGAAGATTTTTACATGTATGTTCATGAGGGATACGGGTCAGCAATTTTCTTCTTGGTTATATCATTACCTGGTTTTGGTATCAGGGTTATGCTGGTTTCATAGAGTACACTCAGGAGTATCCCATCTTTTTCTATGTTCTGATGTACCTCAAATAGTATTGGTGTTAACTTTTCTCTGAAAGTTGGTAGAACTCTGCAGTGAAGCTGTCAGGGCCACAGCTTCTTTTTGGTTGGGAGTTTTTTAGTCACCTCTTCAACATCTTGTTATGGGTTTACTTAGCTTTTCAACCTCGGTTTGTATTAGTTTAGGTAGGTAGTGTGTTTCTAGAAATTTGTCCATTGCCTCTAGGTTTTCAAATTTGTTGGAGTATGATTTTTCACGTTATTCTGTTACGATTCTTTCAATTTCAGTTGAGTTTGTTGTGATGTTGCACATCTCATTTCTCACCACAGTTGCTTTCTCCCTCTTATGTTTTTCTTTTGTCAGTTTAGCCAAGCATTTTTTTACTTTTGTTGATCTTTTCGAAGAATCAGGTTTTGGTCTTGTTAACTTTTTTTTATTGTTTTTCTAGTCTCCATTTCATTTATTCCTGCTCTAATTTTTATTATTTCCTTTGTTCTGGTTCCTGGGAGCTTCTTTTGCTACTCTCTATTTGTTTGAGTTGTAGGTTACTGTTTTGGTTTTGACCCTTCTTTTTGGATGTGTGCATTTAGTGCTATAAATTGAGTTCTGAGCACTGTTTTTGCTATGTTCCCAAAGCTCTGGTAGGATGTATTTTCATTCTGATTTGATTCTGTGAACTGCTTTATTCTCTCCTTGATTGCTTTAGTAATCCAGTAGCTTGAGTAAGGTATTGTTCCGTTTCCATGTATTTAATTTTTTCCTTGCTTTTTTTCCTGTTATTGACTTCTACTTATGACTTTATGGTCAGAAAAGATGCTTTGTAATATTTTGATGTTTTGGATTCTGTTAAGGCCTATTATGTGCTCTATTCTGAAGAATGTTTCAAGTGTGTTGGAAAAGAAAGTATACTTGGCTGCTGTTGCATGGAGTGGCTTGTGTATGTCTATGTCAGCAAGTTGGTTGATTGTGGCATTTAGATCTTCCCTGTCCTTTTTAAGCTTCTTTCTGGATGTTTTGTTCTTTGCTGAAATTAGTGTGTTGGAGTCTCCTACAGTGGTAGAGCTGTCTTTTTCTCTTTTTGATTCAAGTTAGAGTTTGTTTTCCTGTATTTGGGACCCTTGTGATTAAGTGCATAAATGTTTATTATGATTATGTCCTCTCATTGTATTGCCCTTTTAATCAATTTATAGTATCCTTCCATATTCTTTGTAGTAGATTTTGCTTTAAACTGTATTTTGTCAGAAGTTAATATTGCCTCTTCTGTTATTTTTTGAGAGTTGCTTGCTTGACATAGTTTTTCTGTCCATGGAGGTTTAGTGTGTGTCTTTGAGTCTAAGATGTGTCTCTTATAGGCAGCTTGTAGAAGGATTGTAGTATGTGTTTTTTTTTTTAAAATCCATCCTGCCACTTTCTCTCTCTCTCTCTTTTTTTTTTTTATTTAACATGACTGAGTGAAAATGTATATTCCCATATAAATTTACGTGCTCACCTATATGCAGCTTCCACCACTCTCCCTGTCCGGTGACAGCACACTATTCCTCTCTGCTCCATACATGTCTCATCCTCCCAACAGCTCCTTTCCCCTCCTCTCCACCCACTCTCCTTCCTCCAGCCAGAGGTCAGCAGGATGATATCCTATAGATGTATAGAACCATAAAGTGCAACCAATATATGATCACTCTGCCTTGCCAAGTCCAATCCATTCCTGTCCAAAGAGTGGACCTCTATTATAATTTTTTATGCATAAGGGCAGCATCAGGGCTGGGGGCCATGCTCTCGGTGGAACCTCAAAACCGCTGGACCATCAATTGAGGTCTTTTAGCGGAGATCTCAGGATGCACCCCTTTTTATTCTTGTGTTGCCAGTGAGACTCAACCTAGTGAGCTCCATCGTGGCTATCACTGGTGGTGGCCAGGCACCATCCAGTTCTTCTGGTCCCAAGTCAATGTAGGCACCCACTCTTGTGGGTCTCTCTGTCTTCTCGGTTGTCTTTATTGAATGTCATTTTGGTCCTCGGTGAGCATCCGTTCCTGCTGAGTTGGGACCATTTGCTGTCTCCTCGGAAGGCAGCTTGGCAGCTTTTAAGACCCCAGATGCCACTCACCAATGTGGGGTGCAGAGAACTCTCTTAGCAAAACGCTAGTTGTGCCAATTGGCCTGGAATTCGCCTAAGAGCATGGTCCCCCGCCCCCACCGCGCCAGCTACTCTATCTTTGCAGTATTGAGTTAAGATGGAAGGAGTACTCGTTATGTTGAAGTCCACTTAATGTTGTTCTTGTTTCTAATGTGTGCTATCACCGCTTTCTCCCAACTAGATTTCTAGTAACTATCTAACCTAAACCCTCCCCCCTCACCCTCCCTCCCTCCCCTCCCTTGCAGCTGTCAGAGTCTTTTCTTCTATACACAAGTCTGTTTTTGAGATCTTATCGTAGAGGTCTCATACAGTATTTGTCCCTTTGTCGCTGACTACTTTCACTCAACATAATGTCTTCCAGTTGAAACCAGGTTAGGAGATGTTTCCTGGAATCATCGTTATTCTTTATCATTGCGTAGTGCTCCATTGAGTATATGTACCACAGTTTACCTATCCATTCTTCTATTGTTGGGCATCTGGGTTGATTCCATCTTTTTGCTATCGTGGACTGTGCTGCGATAAACATTCTGGTGTATGTGTCCGTTGGTGTGAAACGCCTTGATTCTGTAGGATATATTCCAAGTAGTCTAATTACTGGGTCAAATGGTATATCGATATCTATTTTTTTAAGGAAGCGTCAGATTGCCTTCCAAAGAGGCTGGACCATTTTGCAACCCCACCAACAGTGTAAGACGGTTCCACTTTCTCCACAGCCTCTCCAGCATTTGTTGTTTTGTGTTTTCTGGATCATGGCCAATCTTGTTGGGGTGAGATGGTATCTCATTGTTGTCTTGATTTGAATTTCTTTAATAACTAAAGATCGTGAACATGTCTGCATGTGTTTTTTGGCTGCCTGGATCACCTCTTTAGTGAAGTGTCTGTCCATCTCCTTTGCCCATCACTTAATTGGATGGTTTATATTCTTCAGGCGTCAGTCTGACATAGAGTTGCCAAATATTTTTTCCCATTCTGTGGGTGTTCTTTTAATTCTATTAATAAAGTCTTTGGATGAGCAAAAGTGTTTGATTCTTAATAGTTCCCATTTATCTATTTTCTCTTCTTTTGATTGAGGTTTCTTTGACAGATTATGGAGTCTGTCCTCACTGTGTATTAAAACTTCCATTGTTGTTTCTACCTTTTCTTGGATGAGCTTTGTCGTTTTAGGTTTGATATTTAGGTCTTTTATCCAGTTGGAGTTGGTTTTTGTATAAGGTGTAAGATATGGATCTTGTTTCAGTTTATTGCAGATGGATAACCAATTTTGCCAGCACCATTTGTTGAAGAGACTGTTTTTATCCCAGTTTAATGTCTTAGGGCCTTTGTCGAATATCAACTGTTCATAGGCAGATGGTGTCATCTCTGGGGTCTCAATTCTGTTCCATTGATCCATCTGTCTGTTCTTGTACAAGTACCAGGCTGTATTGACCACTGTGGCAGTGTAGTATGTTCTAAGGTCGGAAAACGAGAGGCCTCCCAGTGTGTTCTTCTTTTTTAGTAGTACCTTACTTATCCGGGGCTTCTTCCCTTTCCAAACAAAATTGGTGATTTGTTTCTCCATCTCATTAAAAAATGATGCTGGAACTTGTATTGGGATTGCATTATATAAATAAATTGCTTTGGGTAAAATAGACATTTTCACAATGTTAAGTCTTCCTATCCATGAGCAGGTAGGGTTTTCCATTTCTCTAAGTCTCTCTTAGTTGTAGTAAGGGCTTGTAGTTCTCGTTGTAAAGGTCTGTTGTTTCTCTGGTTAGATTAATTCCTAGGTACTTTATCTTCTTAGGGGCTATCATAAATGGTATTGATTTGATAATTTCCTCCTTAACAGTCTCGTTGTTGGTATAAAGGAATCCTACTGATTTACTTATGTTTATGTTGTATCCTGAGACTTTGCTGAACTCTTCTATCAGTTTGAGTAGCTTACTTATAGATTCCTTGGGGTTCTCTGCATGTACAATCATATCATCTGCGAACAGGGAGATTTTAACTTCCTCTTTCCCGATGCAGATGCCCTTTATTTGTTCGTCTTGTCTAATTTCTCTGGCTAGAACTTCTAGCACAATGTTGAATAGGAGAGGTGACAGTGGGCATCCTTGTCTAGTTCCTGATCTCAGGGGAAAGTCTTTCAGTCTCTCTCCATTCAGGATGACATGGGCAATTGGCTTTGTATAAATGGCCCTTATTTTGTTGAGAAATTTGCCATCTATGCCCATTTTGCTAAGAGTTTTTAGCATGAACAGTTGTTGGACTTTATCAAATGCCTTTTCTGCATCAATGGACAAAATCAGGTGATCCTTGTCTTTTGTGTTATTTATGTGGTTAATTACATTAATTGTTTTCCTGATGTTGAACTAGCCTGCATCCCTGGTATGAATCCCACTTGGTCATGATGGATTATTTTCTTGATATGTTGTTGTATTCTGTTGGCAAGAATTTTGTTGAAGATTTTTGCATCTAAGTTCATGAGTGATATCGGTCTGTAGTTCTCTGTCTTTGTTGGATCTTTCCCTGGCTTAGGATATGCTGGGGTTATGCTGGCTTCATAGAATGAGTTTGGGAGTACTTCATCCCTTTCTATACTGTGAAATAGTCTCAGTAGTATTGGGGATAACTCTTCCCTAGAGGCTTGGTAGAATTCTGCCGTGAAGCCATCTGGGTTGGCAGTGTTTTGATGACCTTTTCCATCTCTTCCTTTGTGATGGGTTTATTAAGTTGTTCTGCTTCACGTTGTGATAATTTGGGTAGGTGGTATGAGTCCAAGAATTTGTCCGTTTCCCCTAGGTTTTCAAATTTGTTAAAGTACAGTCTTTCATAGTATTCTGTTATGATATGTTTGATTTCTGTTGCATCTGTGGTGACAACTCCCCTCTCATTTCTAATTTGGGTTATTTGTTTCCTTTCCTGCTTTTCTTTAGTAAGTCTAGCCAGTGGTTTATCAATTTTGTTGATCTTTTCAAAAAACCAGCTTTTGGTCTTTTCAATTTTTTCAATTGTTTTTCTATTCTCTAATTCATTTAGCTCTGCTCTAATCTTTATGATCTCATTTCTTCTGGTGCCCGAGGGGTTCCTCTGTTGTTCTCTTTCTACTTGTTCAAGCTGTAGAGTTAATTCCTTGATTTGGTTTCTTTCTTCCCTCCAGATGTGTGCATTTATGGAGATAATCAGATCTCTGAGCACTGCTTTGGCTGTATCCCATAGGTTCTGGTAGGAAGTGTTTTCGTTCTCATTGGAATCCATCAATTTCTTTAATTCATCCTTGATTTCCTCTATAACCCATGTTTTTTTGAGCAAGATGTTGTTCAGTTTCTAAGAGTTCCACTTTCTATGTATGTTTTTTCTGCTATTGATTTCAACTTTGATGGCTTTATGATCTGAGAAGATGCTTTGCAGTAATTCAATGGTATGGATTTTGTTGAGCATTGCATTATGGCCTATCATGTGGTCAATTCTGGAGAATGTTCCATGCACACTGGAGAAGGTGTAGTTGTCTGCTGATGGGTGGAAAGTTCTGTATATATCAATGAGGTTTAGTTGGTTAATTGTGTCAATGAGGTCTTCTGTATCTTTACTGAGCTTTTTTCTAGATCATCTGTCTAGTAATGAGAGTGGAGCGTTAAAAGTCTCCCACTATTATTGTGGAGTCATCTAACTCTCTTTTGAGCATAGTCAGTGTTTCTTTGACATATTTAGGGGCTGTGACATTAGGTGCGTAAATATTTAATATAGTGAAGTCTTGCTTGTGTACTGAACCTTTCAGCAATAAATAGTGTCCGTCTTTGTCCACGATGGTGGATTTGACATTAAAATTGATTTTGTCTGAGATTAGAATTGTCACCCCTGCTCTTCTTTGTTCATTGTTAACTTGATATATATTCTTCCATCCTTTAATTTTCAGTTTGTTCCTGTCTTTAGGTCTCAAGTGAGTTTCTTGTAGACAACATATGGATGAGTCGTGTCTTTTGATCCAAGATGACACTCGGTGTCTCTTTACTGGAGCATTCAGTCCATTCACATTCACTGTAATTATTGATAGGTATGTGTTCACTGCTGCCATTGTGATATGTTTATTTTTATGTTGCTGTTTTCTCTGTTGTTCTTATTAGTCTGTTCTGAGACACTCTTCTTTGTGAGTTGATTTTTCACCTTTTTCAGAGCTGGTTTTATAGTTGTTGAGACTCGTGTGTTAGATTTCTTGAAATGGTATGATACATCTTTGTTGTGCTTTACAGCTGCCCCTATGAACCCCCTTAATAAACTATTTATAAACCCAATTTTAATTACTACCACTCTGGTCATCTTCCTCTCCATCTGGAAGGACTATAACGACTGTAGAACATCCCTCTTTTATTATGATGACACCATAGTTTTCATGATGATCACTGGATTGCTTCTTTCCAAATCAAAGCTGTGATTTACTTTGCAGCCTTCCCTAATTGAGTATTGAGTAGTGTGTCATTCTAAAATATAAAGTTAGTGGTTTCGTTCTTCTAAGCCAAAGCCAAGAACTTCTTTCAGTATTTCTTGTAGTTTGGGTTTGGTTTTTACAAAGTCTCTGAGTTTCTGTTTATCTGGGAATGTATTAATTTCATTATCATATTTGAAAGATACTTTTGCAGGATATATAATTCTTGGTTGGAAGTTCTTCTCCTTCAAGACTTTTAATGTGTTGTGCCACTGTCTGCGTGCCAGCATGGTTTCTGCTGAGAAATCTGACGAGATCCTACAGGGTTTCCCTCTGAATGTTAGCTTTGCCTTGAGTCTAGCTGCCTTTAAGAGTTGCTGCTTATGTTTCAATTTGTTAAGCTTGATTATAATATGTCTTGGAGTCTTTCTTTTGAGATCGATATTGGGTGGCATATGATATGCATCTGAGATGTCTATATTCTCTTCCTTCATGATTTCTGGGAAGTTTTCTTTCAGCAGCTCAACAAAAATACTCTCTGTGTTCTCAGATGTCTCACCCTGTTCAGGGACTCCAATTAATCGAAGGTTGTTCCTCTTAATAGAGTCCCACATGCTTCTTAATGTTTCTTCATTTTTCTTGTTTCTTTTTTCTCATTTCTGCTTATAGATGCTGGCATCAGTAGCTCTGTCTTCCAAGTCAGAAATTCTTTTTTCCATTTGTTCCATTCTGTTTTCTTGGCTTTGCACGGAAGTTTCTAGGTCTTTGATTTTCTTCTTGATCTGTTGGATTTCAGATTACTGGTGTTCCATCAGATCGAACAACTTGCTTCATTTTTCATTTTGTTCTGCTGCATTTTGTATAAGGTCTAGAAGGGCTCTGTATATAATCAATTTGTATTCACTTCCTCATGCTTTCATAAAAGTTTCTTCATCTGGAAAACTCCTTGGTTGATTTGTTTCGGAGCCTCCTGAAGCCATGAGTGATTGCTTGTATGCCACAATTGTCTGTTGCTTTTTGGGTCCCATGTGAGTATATAGAGGCTGGAAGAGGTACTGTGAGGATGGATTGCAAATGTTTCTCTAGGCTGTCTTCAAATGTAAAGCAAAAGGTATCTGAGCAGTTCACAAGTCAGTTAGATTTTCAGGTGTAGAGGTCCCTTTTCTCATCTGACAAAGTAAGCGCCACTATATCCAACTCCAGATGATAACAAAGTAGTTCAGAATACAGCAATGCTACTGCCCTGTTAGCCTCTGCTGACAGGGCCTAGCCTTAGCCAACACTGCATCAAGTACTGGTTTTGTGATAGAAAAGTGCTCTCCTGTGAGCAGGCTCTGGCTCCCAAGCTAAGAATTAGGTCCAGCTGCGGCCACCGTATCCAAGATGGCGTCCTCCATACAGGTAGTAGACAGAGGGGCTAAAGGTGCCGAGAGCTAGTGATTCCTCTGCTTCTGTTGCAGGTCCCCCAACGTAGGCAGCACTGTACAAAATCACTACTTTTCTGTCAGAGAAGTGCTGTCCCATTTGCAGGCGCTGGCTCCCAGGCTAAGAATGAGGTCCCGCTAAAATCTCGGTACCAACATGGTGTCCTGCACACTGACCGTGAAGCTCCACAGAAACCCCGCTGAGGCAGCTACAAAACCAAAGACTCAAAATGGCTAGATTAACAGAGTCCTGAGCCTGGCTCTCAGAATATGGGAATTTCGCTGGCCTATCCCCCCAGCAGCATGTCTGAGTCCAGCTGCCAGGCAAGACCCAGCTCCGCCCGCCAGCCGAGACAGAGAAAAAAAATGTGAAAATGGTGCGTTTACCTTCCGTCAGTGAGAGCCGGGGCTAGCCAGGAGCGGGAGTCAGCGAAAGAGAGGAGATTTTTCGCTGAGTAGTATGAAGTCCCAAATAACAGCTCTGTGCCGTGTCCTGAGGCTGACTAGGTGATCAGAAGGCTCTGTTTGATTGTCAATTCAGGTCTTGGTTTCCAGAGGGATAGAAGGAGACGGGGGCTCAGTCCGCCATCTTGACTCCGCCCCCCTACTTTTTCTCTTTATTGATGCACTTCATCCATTTACATTCAGAGTAATTATCAATAGGAATGAATTTAATTTTGTAATTTTGATGTATTTGTGTGTGTGTGTGTATGTGTTGTTGTTGTTAACAGTTTCTTTGTTCCACCTAATTTTCTTTGCCAAGTTGTTTTTCTTTATATGTTTTATTTTCATCTCCTTCATTGTTCTTGATTTTGTATTCTCTCAGTCTTCATGTTTTTCTTGTTTTTTATTTTGATACGTAGGGTTATTAGTTTATTTTGTGGTTGCCTTAAAATTTACATATATTTTTATAAGTTTAAATGAATCTTTTATTTTCTGATACTGTTTTAATTTCCTCTCCATACAAAATTTCACAGAATTATTAGTCCTTCCAGAAGCGGGAAAGGTTATTTTGATCCTGCATGATAGATTAGACACTTGCGCTTAACTTTCAGAGTCAGCTTTCCCCTGGCTCCAGAGAATTGTGCAGACTCTCCACTGCTTGGTTTCTCCTGATGTGGAAAATGTGTACTGAGTGCTTCAGCCCATGTGAGACAGCTAATCCAGCTTCTCACAGATTCAGCAGTGCTTCCTCCTAGCTGTTGCAGACTCTCTGCCATTCAGTGTCCCCCAATGTGGAAAATGCACCCAAAATGCTACTGCTTGCCTCAGGCAAAGTGCACCCACCAATCTAGCCTTCCAGACGCTGGCCAGGTAAGGTCTTGCAAATCCTCACTGCTTCTAAACAGTCTCTCCCTTCTTCTGCCACTCAATCCAACTCCTCAACTTTGTCTTTGGTGTTTAGGGCTCCTAGATTGTCATATATAATCAATTCACTTTTCTCTTTCAAGTCTTTGTTGCAACAGGAACACAGAAAGCTTCTGACTACTCCACTACCTTGGACCCTTCTCCAGAACTGAAATTCTAAAAAAATAAAAAAGCCAGACTTACTGGAATGGAAGAGACTAGAGGAACCTCTGAGACTCTTAACCTGAGATATCCTTTAAACTTAGAATTGAAACCACTCCTGGAAGTCACCTTTCAGTTAAATAATATATTGGCTCATAAAAGAAGCAGTATCAACTATGAGTACTATACTCTTTTCAAAAAGTCATCTATATGAGAACAAAAATTAGAAGGGAAGGGAAGGGGATGGAAGCTATTCTAACAGAAATAGAAACAGAAGTAATGAGAACGTTGACACATTAAAAAAAATGTAACCAATGGTACTGACCAATATTTTATAAAAATTATTAAATGAGAACCTAATTTGCTGTGTAGACTTTTACCCCAAACAGTAAAATATTATTTAAAAGGAAAAGAAAACCCTATGGAACACCATTCCACTCTGATACATGTGGAGTTACCAGAAGTTGGAGTGGATTCTACGGCAACTGGTTATATTTTTGAAGAACTCTCATAATCTCCTCTGGATTTGCAGGCCTTCATGAGGGCATCTGTGGATTGTACACACATTCGACAGCTGCATCTTTTAATAAACACAAAATACTTGGGAATTTGCTATGATCCTATTGTAGAAGGATGCCATTGAACAGAATCAGCAAACATCCGTTAATCAGAAGGTGGAAACTATGCAGTATGAATCTAGGAAAATTAGAAATTATAAATCAAAATGCAATTAAATGCATAAATATTGGTATCCTAGGCTTTAGTGAGTTGAAATGTATTGATACGGGTCATTTTGAATCAGATATTCATATGGTCTACTATGTTGGGAATAACACATTGAAGAAATGGCATGCCATTCATTGTCAAAAGAACATTTCAAGATCTATCCTAAAGTACAGTGCAATCAGTTATAGGATAGTGTCCACACATGTCCAAGGAAACACGAGTTAAGAGGACTATTATTCAAATTTACACACCCACTACTAACGCCAAAAATGAAGAAACTGAAGATGGTTTACTACTTTCCGCAGTCTAAAATTGATGAAACACGCAATCATGATGCATTGATAATTATTGGTGATTGGAATGAGAGAGCTGGAAACAAAGAAGAATTGGTAGTTAGAAAATATATGGCCTTTGTGATAGAAATGAATCAGGAAATCACATTATATAATCTTGCAAGACCATTGACTTATTTACTGCAAATACCTTTATGACAACAAAAATGATGATGATGATTATACACATAAATGTTACCAGATGAATACACAAGAACAAACAGACTACATCTGTGAAAAATACCATGAAAAATATTGATGTTATCTGTTAGATCAAGGCCAGGGGCCAACTTCAGAAGAGACCATCAAAGCGTCGTATGCAAGTTCAAGGTGAAGGTGAAGAAAATTAAAGCAAGTCCACAAAAAACAAAATATAAACTTAAGGGTATATCACTTGAATTTAGAGACCATCTCTGTAATAGATTTGACACAGCGGACATGAATGACTGAAGACTAATGAGCTGTGAAGTGGTACCAAAGATACCAAACATGAAGAAAGCAAAAGGTCATTAAAAAGCCATGAGAGAAAGAAAAGACACAAACTGGTGTCAGAAGAGACTCTGAAACTTACACTGGAAAGTAGAACAGCTAAAATGAATCAAAGAAATCATGGAGTAAAGGGTCAAAGAAGATTTCATATGGTGGCTGGAGAAGACAAAGCATTATAACGAAACGTGCAAGCCTCTGGAGTTAGAAAAGTCAAAAAGGAAGAACATACTCAGCTTTTCTTGAGCTGAAAAAACTAAAGAAAAAAATTCAAGCTTTGAGTTGAAATAGTGAAGGATTCTATGGGCGAAATACTGAATGACACAGAAAGTATCAAAAGATGAAACGAATACGCACAGTTAATGTACCAAAAAGAAATGACAGTGTTCAGCCATTTCAGGAGGCAGCATATGATCAAGAAACAATGGCACTAATGGAAGAAGTTCAAGCTATACCGAAAACATTTGTGGAAAACAAGGCTCCAGGAATTGATGGAATACCAAGAAATTTGGAAAACAGCTACCTGGCCACCTGACTGGACGAGATCTATATTTGAACCTATGTCAAAGAAAGACGATTCAACAGAGAAGAAATTATCAAACAATATCATTAATATCACACACAGGTAAAATTCTGCTGTAGATAATTCAAAAGTGGTTGCAGCAGTACATCAACAGGGAACTGCTGAAAATTCAAGCTGCATTCAAAAGAGGACATGGAAGGAGGGATATCATTTTGATGTCAGATGGATCCTGGCTGAAAGCAGAAAGATACTTACTTGTGTTTTATTGACTATGCTAAGGCATTCTAATGTATGGATCATAACAAGTTGTGGATAACATTGGGAAGGATGGGAATTCCAGACTACTTAACTGTGCTCTTGCAGAACCTGTACATAGATCAAGAGACAGTCATTCGAATAGAAGAAAGAGATACTACACGGTTTAAAATCAGGAAATGTGTGCATCAAGGTTGTAACCTTCTACCATACCTATTCAGTCTGTATACTGAGCAAATAATCTAAAAGCTGAATTATACAAAGAAGAACTGGGTATCAGGCTTGAAGGGAGACTCATTAACAGACTGCAATAGGCAGATGATACAACATTGATAACCTTGCTTTCTGAATGTGATAAGGCCTTGAAGAACTTACTGGTAAGATCAAAGGTCACAGCCTTCAGTATGGATTACACCTTAACATACAGATGAGAAAAATCCTTACAGGGAGACCAAAAAGCAACATCATGATAAACAGAAAATACTGAATTTATCAATGATTTAGTTTTACTTGGATCCAAAGTCAATGGCCATGGAAGCAAAAACAAACAAATAGGACAAAAGAGACAAATCTGTTCCTGTCAAGTCAATTCTGACTCAGAGAAAAAGTCAAGAAATCAAAGAATGCATTGCACTGGACAAATCTGCTACGAAAGTCCTCTTTAATGTGTTAAGAAGCAAATATGTCACTTTAAGGACTAAGGCGTACCTGACCCAAGCCATGGTGTTTTCAATTGCCTCATATTCACATGAGACCTGGACAGTGAATAAGGAAAAACTAAGAACTGACACATTTGAATTATAGTGTTGATGAGGAAGAGTGAATGTACCACGGACTACCAGAACAATGAACAAACAAATCTGTCTTGAAAGAAGTGTAATAAGTATTCTCCTAAGAAGGGGTAGTGGGGAGATGTCATCTCATGTACTCTGGATATGTTATTAGGGTGGGGTCAGTCCCTAGAGGGAGACATCATGCTTGGTAGAGTAGAGGGTTAGCAAAAAAGAGGAAGACACTCGATGAGAACCTTAACACAGTAGTTATAATGATAGCAGTGACTGGGATGATGACACAGGACTGGGCAGTGTTTAACTCTGTTGTGCATAGGGTAGTGTGAGTTGAAACTGACTTGACAGCACCTAACAACATGACAACAGTATGTTGGCATGGATTTTCCACATTTGTAAGGCTTGGATTTGTGGGCAGTTGAAGTAATTAGAAGAGGTTCTCACTGAGCATTTTTTGTTGATTTAATGAATAACTGTCCAACAGGTGTGTGTACTATTTTTTACAAGTATATAGATAATGAAATGATTGCTAAACTGTTAATTTAATTACAACACCAAATTATTGGTGCTTAAAGAATATTCTTTTTAATCTTAAATAGGAGATCTCATACACCTTCAGTTTAGAAACAACTACAGCCAGTTCTTCAGACTGAAGAGGATCAAACTACAGGTTTGTTCGCCAGTAACCATATCCTCAGCCCTGTTTACCTGATGCTGGGATAGGTGAAGTTCGTGTTGTAGAAAATGGGGAAATCCACCTACCTTATTACCTGGGGTAATTTTGTATGAAGAAGCTCTAATTAAACATATTTTGAGGTAGAAAATTGATCTCATTCTAATTGGAGATAACCTGTATTGACCTCATGTCAGACTTTTAAAAGTTTATTTATAGAGTAAATTGCGTGTATTGTATTTGTTATCTTAGAATTTTATATTTATCTATTGTAATCTCATGCTTTTAAGTGTTTATAATGTTAATATAATACTAACACTGACTAATATGTAAATACTTTACATGCCTCAACTGAATAAGCTTATGCAGTAGCAATAATCGTTATTTTGATTTTATAGGTCAAGCTGACTCTGACACAGAGACCCCATGTGACAGAGTAGAACCGTTCTATCAAGTTTTCTTCACCGTAATCTTAACAGAGGCAGACTGCCAAACCTTTTCTTCCTTGTTACCGCTGGGATCTTATAGGTAGAGACACAGAGATTCCGAAGCCTCGATGACTTACTCTGACTCATAGTCCATCTGTGGCAGAGCCAGGATTTGAATCCAGACTGTCGACTCTTGGGGCAGCCCTTTTAAACTACTACGCTGTATTCCCTTCTTGTCTAAAATCTGACCCAAATCTGCAATTTTTGTTTTGAATTCAGATATTACCTTTTCTTCAATTTCATTTAGGATTTAAAGATCCTTTCTCATTTGGAAATTATTTTATCATATTAAAAATATCTACCAGGCTATCAAATATATCAATGTATTGGAATTTGCTTGCATCAGCTTTCCTAACTGTTAACAAAGCCTCTCATTTCTTCCCTCAAGCTGTTCTGAGGGGTCCCATTGCATAAATGTGCCATATCTGAGAATTCATATTTTCTTCTCTTGGTCTTAGGTCACCAATTTTTAAAATGGGGGACACCTTTGTCCTAAAACCATTATAAACAATTGAGAATTAAAGAAAAAGGCCAATAAGCATAGATGGTCAACCTCATTTGTCAGCAGGGAAATAAAAATTAAAACAATAATGAGATAATACTACACATCCACTAGAACAGCTTGCATGGAAATTTGGACAATGCATAAGGAAGACTGAAAAAGAATTGATGCTTTTGAATTATGGTGTTGGCAAAGAGTGTTGACTATATCACAGACTGCCAAAAGAATGAACAAATATATTTTGGAGGAAGCACAGCCAGGGTGCTCCTTAGAAATAAGTATGGTGAGACTATATCTCACATACTTTCGACATGTTATCAAGGAGGACAGTCCCTCAAGAAGGACACCATGACTGGTAAAGTAGAGAGTCAACAAAAAAGAGGAACATACTTAGAGATAGGGATTGACACAGTTACTACACCAATAGGCTGAAGCTCAACAATGATTGGGTAGTACAGGACTAGGCAGTCTTGTTTTACTGTATATGGGATTGCCATGAGTCAGAACTGACTCAACAGCACCTAACAACCAAAACAACTAGAACAGCTAAAGTTAAAAGATCTGACAATATGAAATGTTGGTGAAAATGTAGAGGAACTAGAACTCTCAGACATTGTTAGTGAAAGTTCAAAACAGCGTACGTACTTTGGAAAAAGAGATTGGCAAATTCTTACCTTGGAAAAAGAGATTGGAAAAGTCAGACATGTGCTTCCCATATGACTTAGCAGTCCCACTCCTACATATTTATTCATGAGAAATAAAAACATACATCCACACAAAGACCTTTGTATGAATTTTAATAGTTCTATTCATAATAGTTCCATACCAGAAATGACTCAAAATGCCCATCAACTGATAAGTGGATAAAGAAATTGTGATCTATCCACACAATGAAAAGTATTTAGCAATTAAAAAAAAAGAATTATTGGTAAATACAATAACATGAATGACTCAAAAACATACTAAAGAAAAGAAGCTGAACCAAAAAAGGCTATATATACTGCATAATTCTATTTATATGAAATGCTACAGAAGGGAAACTAGAGTGATACAAAGCAGATCTGTAGTTGCCAGGTGGCTGGATGTGGTGGGGAGGGGAAAGATTGACCACAAAAGACATGATGATGATTTGGGGAATGGTGGAAATGTTCCATATCTTAGAAGTGGTGGCAGTCACATTGGCTATACATTTTTCACATTATTGAGCTGTACACTTTAAGTTACTCCTCACTGAAGCTGATCTGAAAAAAATATGTCTAGATTCTCTGTGACTAAGCTATATGAGAAAATTACATTATGAAAACTCTGAGGTTGGGCCCAGGTAGAATGAGAAGAAAAGCTCAAATTCCTAGAAAAGGCCAGACTTAATGGGCCAATAGTCTCAAAGCTCCTTTCAGTCTCTATCGTCCTAAGGTATGCTTTGTACTTGTAACTGAAGCTACTCTCAGATGTCAACTTTTATCCAAATAACAGGCTGGCTTACAAAATAAGCAATATCACCCCCAAGTACTGTGCTTCCTGAAATAATCATCTGAGACCAAATAGTCAACATTTAACCTACAACAAATATGAGAAGCTAAAGTGGGGCAGGGAAGCTAGAGGAACAACACAGATCAAACAGAAATAACGAGCACGGTGACACACTGCGAAAAATGTAACCAATGCCATGGAACAGTCTGTATAAAAATTGTTAAATAGGAATCTAATTTGCTATGTAAACTTTCATCTAAAACACAATAAAATACTTTTAAAAAAGATCCAGGTTTAGCTTCTGTTGATTTCAACAAAATCTGTTTCATGGGATGTTTAATAAATACAATTTAAAAAATCAGTTTTTAAATGTCATCTTGCAACTAAAGTTATTTCTTCATTGAAAAAAAGTATTTTGAATTTATTGTGTAACAAATATTCAGTTAAGAAAGGGAAAATCAACACAGACATGTTCATAATGAAAATAACTCAATAGCATCTACCTGGTGATTGTGCAGTTTTCAAAGTTTCAGCCCGTTTTTCTATTTTTTGATCCACTGTCACACTGGAGAGGCTGTCTTGTAAATAACTTTAGAGCACTGCAATATTGATGCTTCCAGGTAATCGACTCAATGGCAGTGGGCTGGGTAGGTGACCTATAGGCTCTACAGGGTCACTATGAGTCAGAATCAATGCAACAGCATTGGGTTGGGTTTTTGTTTGGTGGGTGATGGGCTGGTAGCCATGTAAGAGTTGTCATGCTAGAAATTCTCCATGTAAAACAGGGGCTGAATAGCAATACCTACTGGGTGCAATCTAAGGCTGTTAATTACATGAAATAAACTGGTGGTTGACAGGTAGAAAAAAATAAATTATCTAATTTATTCTGTAATAATGCCTATGAGAACAATTTTTTAAAAAATAGCAACTTTTCTAACCTTCAAATCCCTGAGAGATACGAACAACTATGTATCTTCTCCATCAGTCAAAATATGTGTATTAGGGGTTTATTTGAGGAAGGCGTTTTGCTAAATACAATGGGGGATGGAATATCCTATAGTGTCTAGTACTTGGTTTTTGTATTTGAGTTACAGAACTCAAAGACATATACACTGAAGTCAGAATACGTGACTGTGGCTGTTAGAAAGAGTTAAAGAAAAAGTTGTTACCAAGGTGAGGCAGACTCATAGTGACCTCCAGATAAATCTCCCACCAACCTGTCCTTCTTGTCTTAAATGTCACAGTTAAGGAAATAGTGGGTTATATATTCTCTTTTTCCTCCAGCCCTTATTTAAAAACAGATAGCCTTGGAGAAAGTGACACATTAAGTTGCAACTTCCTTAATATTAAGTAGGCTTTTCAGATACCTCTTTCAGATGATAGAGCTCAGATCAATTCACATTTTTTGCTGAATGCCAGCCCACAAAGGCTTCAAAGACTATCCAATAATAGGTAAGGACAGGTGCGTACAGAATGCAGTTGCCGCTTGCATTGTAGTCTTTGGACAAGCATCTGCATGAGGTGGATACTTACTAGAAGTGCAAGATCTCAGCATACTCCAACCCACACTCTACCGAACCTACAGACTGTATTTTAACAAGACTCCCAGGAATCCAGACCAAATCATAATGTTTCTTCCAACCCTGAGGCTTTCCCTCTCTCAGACTACCAGTAGCATGAATATGTGCGAAGTTAATTCCTTCCCCTGAAATTTCTGGGATTCATCAAAGCCCAGGTATCTGATCTCTTCTACCAGGGAGAGTCCTTGATCCATTTAAAAGGTTTCTTCTGAGATCTCTTGTGATGTTTACTTTCCTTTTGCATTTCAATAAGCATCTTTATAAGTAAGAGGAAAAAAATGGCAGGTACCTGAAAAGTTTACCCATACTGCCAAGAAGGGCTCAACTTATGACAGTCTGCTGGGCACACTCTTGATTTAATAAATGTTAAATAAAAATAATAAATTCCTTTCCTGTTGGCTGGAAAATAGCTTTTATAGGGCCCCAGTGCAAACACATTTTGTAATCCTTTCAAAGAGCCTGTTGTTTTGTTCTTACCTGGTTCCTATGTGGATGACTGTATTTACTCACTGAGGTGTGTATGGATTACTTTATTGGATGAATCTATTTCTTCCAGGCTATGGCTGACATCTAAACATCAATGCTTCTCTATTATACAGAGAACACAACTGAGGTACAAGCTGACTAATACCCTGAAATGGTGCCCACTTTCCCTCCACCCATTCAGAAGCCTGTTGTTGGGTGTCTTTGAGTTGATTTCAACTTATAACAACACCGTGAGGCAGAGTAGAACTGACCCCATAGAATTTTCTTGGCTGTAACCATTTACTGAAGCAGATCACAAGGAAACAGGACAGAAGGTTAGACTGTGGAACCACACCACTTCATAAAGCCCTTTCACAGTCATTCCTGTATGCAAACATCACCCCTCCAATAGGGAGCTCATGTTTTACAGATGAAGACAGTGAGACCCTCAAAGGATAAGTGACTTTTTCAGTTTCACACACTTTGGATGGCAGAACCTAAACTCAGGGTGCAAGCTGAGGTGTCCAGACTTCAGTCCTGAGTCCTTTCCACTACATCTCAATTGTCACCAGTGTGGACTGTTTGCTTTGTTTTATAATGTTATTTAATACTTTGCAAAGATCAAACTTTCCACACGTATCTGCTGTGTCAGTAGGCTAAAAGAAACTAGCTTAAAAATAGTCCTATGCAGATATACAATAGCAGAAAATCATGCAACAAATTTGGAGCATATTTGGATTTTACACTATGAACAAGAAAAAGCACTTTCCTAAGCATTCTTTCTTTAGTCTGAAAACTCTCTTCATGCTGGCGCAGAGACAAGTATTGCTAATACGATTTCATAAAGAAAAGCTGAGACAGAAAACTAAATAACAATAAAATGGAGAAAAATTGAAGTTGTCAATAATTTCATTGCATTTGGATCAACCATCACTGTCGATGGAAGCAGCAGTCAAGAAAGCAAATGTAAACTTCTTTAAAGTTTTAAGAAGCAAAGATGTCACTTTGATGACTAAGTTGCCCTGACCCGAGCCATGGTCTTTTCAGTTGCATGCCAAAACTGACAATGAAAAAGGAAGACAGAGGAGAATTAATTCATTTGAATAATAGTATTGGCAAGGAATACTGAATACACCACAGACTGCTAGAAGAACAAACAAATCAGTTTTAGAAGAAATACAACCAGAATTCTCCTTACAAGCAAAGATGGCAAGTCTGGTTTGTTTACTTTGGACAAGTTATCAGAAAAGACTAGTCCCTAGAAAAGGACTTCCTGTTGGGTAAAGCAGAGGATCAGCAAAAATAAGGGAAAGTCTCAATTACATGGATTGACATAATAGCCACTACAAGGGATTCAAACATTTCAATGATTCAGAAGATGGCTTGGGAGAGGGCCAAGTTTTGTTCTGTTACATACCAAGTCAACATGAGTCAGAGACAACTTGAGAACAATTAATGAGATTTTGCAGTTAGAAGTGGACAATAACTCCAACTGCCTGATTTTTTAGTTATCTTTATGTTCTCACTGAATTGCATGTTTTGCACACAACTATCAGATTCCATGTCCTCATACCCAGTTGTAGCTATTTCTAACCAGTGGCCCCAGAATCTGAACAGTCTGTAAAGAAACAATCAGAGCAGTACAGAATGAAATGATTGTCTGGATACCTGTAGATTTTGATAACCTAGGAAAGTATCTTTACACTCCATCCAGAACTCTAATAGATGTAAATATTTTATCAGCTTCAGCTAAACCTTCTCAAATTATTGACCCTGCCCAACAGCAGGCGTTTATTTATATGGAGTTTAATTACAAATATAGCTTTGTTCTGCATGGATAAAATACAAAAAAAAAAAAAAAAAAACGGAAGAAGAAGTTTAGAACAGTTAGAGTCACAACAAGTGATAAAAACAGCTGCTTCCTTTTTTGTAATTTTTGTTTTTATTAGTCCTAACAGCCAAGTACAAGAAGACTAAGAGGGTAATTTAGTGTTATGGTTATGAGTGTGGGCATCAACCTGGTTTGTATCTTCGCTCTGCCACTTCCTAACTCTGACTCTGAGGAAGTTCTCAGGTTGGTTCTCTCATCTGTAAGATGTGGAAAGTAATGGAAGCCAGCTTCTAGGGTAGTTGGGAGGGTTAAGCGAGTTGATACCTGCAAAGTTTTTATAACAGTACCCGGGGCATAGTAGGCTCCGATTTTCACTAGTCCCTGAAAATCAAATCCACTTTCCAGAAGTTAAAAATTTGCTGTGCTGAAGAGTCAAGGGAATGTGGCACAGGGTCTGAGGGCAATTCCAAAGGGAATGTCCCTTTTAAAGGCTAAGTGGCAGTGGCATTAGAATAAAGGCAGAGCCTCTCAGGTGGCTGCTCTGTAAATATTTTATCAGCTTCAGCTAAACCTTCTCAAATTATTGACCCTGCCCAACAGCAGGCATTTATTTATATGGAGTTTAATTACAAATATAGCTTTGTTCTGCATGGATAAAATACTCAGCTGAGTAAGTCCTGGTGTGTTCGAGACGGAGGACACTTCATGCTAAGTGCGTGGGTTTTCTAAGTCAGGCTCTGTTGTTAGCTGGCTGCATGACCACGGTCAAGTTATTTATCCTCTTTGTATCATAATTTCCTCATCTCAAAATGGGATTAAGCCTTTTGAGGATTAGTGGAGTTAACACAAGCAGAGTACCTGGCACATAGTAAGCACTGGAGTTGTTAAATAATCAGCCACTTGAGTCCTATCTTGTGAGAACCCATGACTGCTTCAGCCCTCCTGGAGACGAGATGGGGACAGGGCTTCCCACACCAACCAGCGCTGGCTTTCGATGGCAGGGCACCACTCTGATACCCCAGTGGTTGAATTTTCCCCCTCTTCTCTGTCTCTATTACTCTTATTTCTGTATTAGTTTCAGAGGGCAGTGGTGGTTCATGATAGCGTTCTCACCTTCCATGCAGGAGACCCACGTCTGACTCCTGTTCAATGTACCTCACGTGGAGGCTGGCTTGTTTTGAGGATGCTAAACAGGTTTCAGTGAAACCGACAGAGATGGATGGGCTAGGTAAAAAGAACTGGTAGTCTACTTAAAAACTGGCCAAAGAAAACATGATGGGCGACAATGGTCTGATCTGTAATTCATCAGATGATGGTGCAGGATCAGGCAGCTTTCTGTTCCGTTGTACATGGAGTTGACACTGAGGTGGGAGATGATGTGAAGACACCTAACAATAATTCTTATCTATCTCTCTAGGGGTATAGTTGGGAATTAATAGTGAATTTGACCTATATCTTTTCATTTCTATGGGTTCAGTGATTGATATGTGTGCTCATTTGTCTACTTGGTTTTGTAATTTAGATGAATACAAGAATCAGGAAACATTTTCTATTTGTTTTAGTGTTACAGTGATAGATAGCACAGCACTTTGTGCTGTGTGAATATTTGCATCTTAGAAATACTAGTATTTGGAGCACGTGAAAGATGGTATTTGAAAAAAACTATTTTGAGTGAAATTTACCATTTGAAAACACCTTCCAAATTTTGAGGAAGAAAGCAACTTCTGAAACTCAGCAATTTAAAAATTTTCTTTGTGTTATTTATAAGCACCTAGAGAAAAAGTAATTTTTAAATAAAATATTAGTGACAAAAGGCCACATTTCCAAAAAGCCACTATAAAGGTTGTCACAAGGAGTGAAATAGGTATAATTTCTTAGAGCTAAAATTAAAATTGGTCTGTTCTCCTTTAGCCAGATGTTGATGTTGGAACAATATAATGCATTGCTTAACAGTATGAGGCATCCATCAGGCTAATTTATGGAATTTGGAATGTTAAGGCCAATCAAGTGATCTAATTGTTTCAACAGTGCAAAAGGATTTATAATAATCTTCAAGATCAGGGCTGTGCTAGTCTGAACTTCCCATTTCCCACCTCTACCCCCTGCTTCTTTCTCTTCCCTTTAAGCAGTTACATTGTATTGTGCTTGCAAGATTTAAGTTATAGAGCAAAAAAGTTGAAGTGGGGGCCTGGGTTCAAGTCCTTGGGTAAGAGTATATATGGAAATTAGTTGGAGGTCTTTCTGTAATTACTCTTTGTGCATTTTTTAAAATCACTGCTGGAGTTAAGAATCACTGACAGTCTTGACTCCAGGGAGGTCTGGTGTGAAGGTGTGTGCTGCAAGGTTTTGTAATGTTGGTGTGAGATTTCTCAGGGGAAGAGTTCCAAGGGAACGTGGCACTGATTTGGCTGATCCTCCATCCACTGCAGCACCTTCATTAGCCCCTCAGACTCGTTCTCTGAGGTTAACCTCAAGAATATACTAAAAACCCATTTAAACAATATGCTGTGAAATGGACTTCAGCAACAAGAAGGTATACAACCCTCCAAATGTGCTTTTTTCAAAGCCCTGTGAGTGCACAGAGGGCAGTGTGATAGATGAGGGATGTTAAGCTCTACATGAAAATTACTTAAACAAAGCAGATGGCTATGTCTCAAAAACACTGCACTGTTCAGTTACATAGAAAAAGCAATGCAGATATGAGAAGCTCGATTTTTTTCTCCCCCAGTGCATCCAAGTTACTGATTTTTACAATTATTGTAAAGAAAACATTAGCTTTCTACTAAGGAGTAAGGTTTTGAGTTGAGTGTAAAAAAAGAAAGAAAGAAAGAACATAAAGTGAAGACAATGTTTTATCTCTTAGCCTTTATAAACCGAAAAGAAAAAGAAATCAAACCTGTTGTCAAGTCTATTTCAACTCATAGCAACCCTAAGGGCCAGAGTAGAACTGTCTCGCAGAGTTTCTAAGGAGTGCCTGGTGGATACGAACTGCTAACCTTTTGGTTAGCAACTGGAGCACTTAACTACCACACCACCAAAAGATCAGCAGTACTAGCACACCAGTCACTCCACAAAGGAAAGATGTGACAGTCTGCCTCCTTAAAGATTTCAGCCTTGGAAACCTTATGGGAGAGATTCTGCTCGGCTCATGAGGTCATTAGCAGCTAGAATCAACTTGATGGCCACGGTTTCTTAATGTTTGTTAAACATTTCACAACCATCATGAATTAATATTCAAAGTACCTAGTTGTGAGGATTATTGTCATGGCTTTATGGATTGCAGTGGAGAGCACTTAAAAGCTGCATGCCAGGTAAATGAACCAAATGAGGATTGGATTTCACAGGGTATTGTGGATTGAATTGTGTCCCCAAAAATGTGTATCAGCATGGCGAGGGTATGATTCTCAGCACTCTGCAGTTGTTCACCACTTTGTGGTCTGATGTGATTTTTCCTGTGTTGTAAATCCTACCTCTATGATGTTAATGAGGCAGGATTAGAGATTTATGAGGTAGGACTCAATCTATAGGATTAGGTTGTACAGTGAGTCAATCTCTTTCAAGATATAAAGGAAAGAATCAAGCAGAGAAGAGGAAGACTTCATATTGCAAAGAAAGAAGAGTCAAGAGTAGAGCTCATCCTTTGGACCTGAGAAATGCTTACACCCAAGGGGAGACTGGTGACAAAGACCTTCCCCGAGAGCCGATGGAGAGAGAAAGTCTTACTTGGAACTGGCACCCAAAATTCAGATTTCTACCCTCCTAGACTGTGAGAGAGTAAGTTTCTGTTTGTTCAAGCCGTCAACTTGTGGTATTTCTGTTAAAATAGCACTTGATAACTAAGACAGGGCATGAGGGACCCTCTCTTTCTCTCTCTCTCTAATGGTGTGATTAAGAAGAGAAACAAAGCAGACAAATCACCTAAGAGCAGGTATAAAGAAACAAGACTGGTGACAGCCAAACCACATGGAATATGCCAATGTCGTAGGCTCTTTTTAGGATTAGAACCTACCAAGCAAAGGGCAGGGAAAAGATTCATTACTTTTGGGACAGTATTTGACATCTTCCAGGCTTCCTTGGTACTATCGCAAAAACATAGAATCTTTGATCTGTTAGTTGCTTGGACCTCACAGTTTTTAAGTTTGTTGATTTTTGTCTATTTTTCCTAACCCATTTTAATTCTCTGTAAGCCTCAGTTCCCCATCTGGTAAGTAATATAATAGTTTGGGAAAAATTAAACGAGGCACTGTCCAGCCTTCTCCACAGAGAAGGCATTAACTAAGAATCCCGTTCCCTCTTTCTCCGTTCAAAACCACCATCATTAGAAAAACCTACAGGGATTTTTTAGTGACGTATCGTCTGGAGTCATTAGCAAAGATGTCAAAACACACAGTTTCTCTGGTGGGCTTTGGTGCTCAGGGGAACTTTTCAACTGGGCACAGCAACAGATTATCCAATCAGCAAGGTATGCACAGGCTTACTTGTGCTTTCCTAATAATCTGTAGTGTACCATTTCATGTGTTTCACATCAGATGTAGAAATTGTGCACCACCAGTGAGTGAGTAAGCACAAGTAAAGTTGTGCATGTCGTGCTTACTGGTCAATCCATTCCTGGAGACTGGGCACCTTGACTGCTACAGAACGGGGTGGGGGAGCAATAGCTTCAGCTTTCATTCCTAGCTCACCGGACCACTCCAGCAGGCTTCGAACCACCTCCACAAAGTGGAGTCAAACCAGCTTATTAGTGCCCACACAATGTTTTGCAAAACAAACACCAGATAAGGCATGAGACAGTTGTAATCTTATTTTGCTTTCCAGTACGAGACCACCTATTTTGCAGATAACAGGTAAACCAATTTTGGGGGTTCATAAACATCAACACAGTAAGCAGAAAGATCTGGCTAGGGCTGTTATATTTTAAAACCTGGGTTCCGGCACCTGTTTTCAGCCGTAATTTTTACTCCCTTCTTTTCCCCTAGGGAGTTGGAGTAGGGTAGGGTAGGTATCTCCAACAAACTGTGAACTTGGGGGGGTTCCACACTCAAATCCACCATTTCCCGTCCCCCACCTCTGAGGAGTATGGTGGTGGTGTTCTTAATAAACCTCAGCCATAGAATTCACAAGGTGAGGATGCTTGACTCTGAGACCTTTATCTTGGCCATTTGCTACATAGTAAACCAAATCCAAACCCACTGCCGTTGAGTTGGGTCTGACTCATAGCGACCCTATAGAATAGTTTCCATTAAAAGATAGCTTGGATGACTGCCTCAGATAAGATGACTTGAGAAACTCAGTTTTAAAAGTGTATAAATGTTGAGTGGGCTGAAATATATTTAGGTGACAAGTGATTTGAAATCATGAAATTTTTAGTTTAAGACTTCACATTTGACAAGAGCTTGTTTGTTCTAATCTGCTACCATTTGATACTGGTATGAAAGTGGGTATGTGCTATTTTGTGCGTGATGCCAGTCTGTGTGGGAAGAGTGGAAGCTGGGGGTTGGGTGGATGAACTGTGTCAAATGAAAGGGATTGTGCCCTGATTGACTTAATTATTTGCAAGTTTGGTTCAGGAAAGTCATTTCCTTCAATCATTCAGATCAAAAAGCAATTATCTCCCGCACATCCATCCTCCCATTCATGAAAGCACAGCCTTCTTCATCTAGTCACACAGAAGCCTACCTTCTCTTTTGCCCTTCACACACATCCTTTCTTCACCCTTTACATCCAGCAAGATGCCTGAAAAAAACAGAAGTTTCCAGACTTGTGGCAGATTAAAATCAGTTTAAAAAAAAGAATGGCTTTTGTCCTTCATTGATTGGTAAGCATTTATTTTGGGGTTGGGCTATGGCTTGGTATGAGGAAAGGAACATTAATTAAAAAAAACTCAAAGCAAATGCATTGGAATTTGATTCAAATATAAGATGAAACCTTCACTGAAAAATCAGTGCTCCGTTTCAAAAGTAACTTGAGAAAGTTTTGGAAATAGCTAGTGATGATGGTTGTACAGTGTTGTGAGTGTAATTAATGCCACTGAATGATAGACTTAAAATTCGTTAAGCTGACGAATTTTATGTTACACGTATTGTACCTATTACCTGTTGCTGTCGAGTCAATTCTGATTCTCAGTGACCCTATAGACAGAGTGGAACTGCCCCATGGAGCTTCCAAGGAGTACCCGGTGGATTCAAATTGCCAACCCTTTCGTTGCTGTTAGCAACCACAGCTCTTAACCACTGCACTACTAGTGTTGCCTGCATGTATTTCAGCACAATAAAATTAAAACTGAACAAATAAACAATATAGGAATTTAAAACCCTCCATCTGTCCAGGAGTGATAGTATTTGAACTAAAACCCAAGACTTTTTTTTTTTTTTTTTCAAAATAAGATTCTCACATACCACCTTGCACTGAGATTGCCTGCTTCTCCATTAATCAGTAAAACCTGCTGGTGTCCTAATGCTGTAATTGAAAATAAAGCCAAGTGCCATCGAATAAACACATTTTTAAACTCTTACTCTGAGCCAAGGCCTATGACAAGTCTTTCTGGTAAGCACAGTCTCTTTTTCAGCTTGGGGCATCACAGTTGGTAAATTCAGGGTCACTTTAATCCAGCACACCTTAGTAAAGCCATTTAAAAAAATAAACAGTGAGGTCCGACAATTTTGTGGACTTGACACAGTGTGCTTACTTTAGCAGCACTGTACAAACAACTCGGTAAGGTTTCATGACCTTGACAAATCAGTATCTCACAACCGTGTTCATGTCAATGTGTGGCAGTGTCTTGCTGAGTGGGATTCATTATTGCTGTTGAGTGTTTTTGTGAGCTATCACAAGAATGTCAGAGCTTGAATCAGAACAATGAACAAACATCAAATTTCTTGTCAAACTTGGCAAGAGTGGAAGTGAAAGCAGGGACATGTTAGGTGAAGTTTATGGGATAATGCCATGAAGGAAAAAACAGCATACAAACGGACTAAATGTTTTTCTGAGGGGAGAGAAAGCATCACTGATAAAGAGAGGTTAGGGTGGCTGGTAACTAGCAGAATTGATGAAAACATTGCAAAAATTCACTGAACTGTGCTTCAAAATCATCAGCCATTATGACAATCTTAACTGAAAGTCTTGGCACGAGAAAGGGGTGTGCAAAAATGGTCTTGAAGGAGCTTACCAATGAACAAAACCAAAGGAGAGCCTAAGTTTGCCAAGACCTTTCGGAGAGGCAAGATGATGTTTTGGTCTGTCTTATCACTGGCGATGAAACATTGATGTACCAATACAACTCTGAAACAAAGCATCAAAGTGCACAATGGAAGTCAGTCAATTCTCCAAGACCAAAACATTCCTTCAGTCCAAATCAGGAGTCATAATGATGTTGCTAACCTTTTTCAATATCAGGGAGAATTTTTCATTATGAATTTGTACAAATTGGACACAAGTTAACTGAGTTTACTGTTTGAAAGCTCTGAAAAGGCTGCATGAAAAAGTTAGACAAATACAACCCAAACTTTTGACCAAGAACTCATGCCTCTTCCATCACAATGCACCAGCTCACATACTGACTGACAGGGAGTTTTTAGCCAATAAACAAATAACCGTATCGGAACACCCTGCCTACTCACCTCATCTGGCCTCCAGTGACTTGTTTCTTTACCCAAAGATAAAGGAAATATTGACACAAAGACATTTTGATGACATTCAGGACTTCAAGGGTAATATGATGATAGCTTTGATGGCTAGTCCAGAAAAAGTGTTCAAAAAATTGCTTTGAAGGGCAGACTACGCACTTGCATTGGTGCATAGCTTTCCAAGGGGAAGTATACTTTGAAGGTGATCATAGTTATATTCAACAATGAGGTATGTAGCACTTTTTCTAGGGTGAGTTCCCGAACTTAATTTTCAGACCTCATAGTCATTGAAAAATATTGTAATATTTCCCCATTGCCTAGTAAAGAAGCTGTGATCCGAGCAAGGCTTCAAACCAGGTCCTTCCGATGTGAATGTCAGCTGAGAATTCGCATTTCTAACAAGTTTTCACGTGATGCTAGTACTGCTGGCTAGGGACCGATTTTGAGAACCACTAGAAGAGCAGTGGGTTTCAAAGCTTATTATATATAAGAATCACCTGGCAATCTTATTAAAATGTAAACTCTGATTCAGTATATCTGGGTGGAAATTCAAATTCTCGGAGAGGGTTTGAACCAGACCTATCAAGTTCAACGTCCTCGATCTGAGCCCCTTTTGCGGTGCTTCCTCCGGGTTCACCCGGGCCATCTCCATGATGTAGCAACTAAAGGGTTAACACCCCTCACGGTTGGGGGCCTTCAGGGAAACTGGTCTAATTGCTTAGCATTCTCCCACCTTGTTAATTAATTTGAGAACACCTCTGAATTGCATTCTTCATGTTAAAAATAACTGGTTATATATCTACCTTCTTTACTGCTTCATCCAAATTCTTAAACTTTGTGTAATACCTTTGCTGCTTCACTAAAGAGACATTAATTATACATTACAACTAGGAATTTGTCTCTTTGTTGAAACAGTCGATACACTTACCTTCTTTTCTGTTATTTAACTGGGGTTTGATCCCAAGGGACTCAGGCATTTACTCAATAATTTAGATCAGTTAATTAAAACTTCAAGACCCCTGGTAAATACAATTCTTCTTCTGCAGGCCCCAGCAGAACTCTCTGCATTGTAGGAGAGGAAGAGGTAAACACAAAGATAAAGTAAAAAAATGGAGGTGGCCCATGATTTTATATCATCAGGAGCCTTCAAGTGTGGAGCCAAACCATAGGCATAAAATAAAACCAAGAGTGGCCATAACCTTGAACTTGTTACTACAGCCAAATTGGCTGCATACTCATATATCACTCGAAACTAAATGTAAAATTTGTTCAGGTGTCTTCCTAACTGAACTCTTCTTATGAAAAGTTAAGGAGCTGCTGAGTGTGTAGGCTGTTTTAATTTTTTGAGGACCATGCTCTATAATACTGCTATTTTATTTGTGTAACTTTGCATATTTCAGTGGATATACAGTGTGGAAGAAAAGCTAGTCTAAGTGATGGAAACATTTTCAAAAGTTAACTGGCTTTGAAGTTAAATAAGTAATGGTAGTAAGAAAATGGGCATGATGTATTAGTGGGGTGATACATGATCCAACTCAGGATATATATGATTCATATTCAACATGAATAGAAGAAAATGTCATTGGCAGAGTAAAACTCGGGTCTAACTTTTCGGAAAGCACGTTGGGTCACTAGTGATCTAACAACCCAACCAAAGAGAAAAGCAGTAGCAATTGGTATAATGCTTTTACATTTGAGTAACTTAGGGATCCTTTAGTGAAAAAAATCATCAGGATCGCCAATGTTAATCTAAAATAACATTACTTAAGTATGGAAAACAAAGACAAAATGTAAACTCTTTATGCTTAAAGCTCTTATACAATTCTAAAAAGAGGTTTACAAATTTAAAAATAAAAATATTAAATCTACAATGTAAATTAATATTAACAGGTGAGGTTTTGCTAGTAATAAATTGTTTTGTAAGGGGAATGTGGTGTGCCTGCTACCACACAGATTCTGTTTGAGTTCGGTGTTTCTCTACCACTGTGAGCTTTTGGGAATGACTCAATTCTCCTACCCATCTTCTCCACTGAAACTCCTGAACTATCACCAAGAGTACGTTACAATAGCATTTGGACTTCACGTGGTGTAAACACATCATGTATATATCCAAGTTTCTTCTGATTCAGCTTTGAAGTTCAAGTAGAATTTTCTGATGATGATGCTGTGATTACACATAGACAAACATGAACCTTGAAATCTTATGGCATTTCTTGGCAGTCATAAAAATAATCATTAATGTTTACATGTGTTTACTGCAGGTCAGACACTATTTCAAGTGCTATATGTGTTTTACGCCATTGAGTTCTCACTACTACCCTATTTGAACCCACCAACCATCTCATAGAAGAAAGATGTGGCAGTCTGCTTCTGTAAAGATTTCAGCCTTGGAACCTCAATGGGACAGTTCTACTCTGTCCTATAGGTTTGCAGTGAATCAGAATCAACTCAGCGGCAACAGGTTTTGGTTACTACCCTATTAATATGCCTATTTTACAGATGAGAAAATTGAGACTCAATTTCTAAGATCATAGAGTTAGTAAGGGATAAAACCTGGATGTAAACCCACGCAAACTGTTCCAGAACCAGATTGTTGACCACTATACAACCTTTTACAGATAGTCATATCTAGAATATGTTTATATTAACTTTCATGACTTATAATAAAAACATAGAATTAAAATTTCTCTTACAGAGTTCTAGGACCCCTGAGAAACCATCTATAAATCCCAGTTTGAGAAATTCTTTACCCTTGAATCCATTATTTTCAGACAGTATTACAACACAGTTATTTAATTAATTAAAGTATAAAAGTATGTCTTGATTCTATCCATGATTATCTTATTTAACCACCAGGTATTTTTTAAGTGCATAGCACCCTATTAGATAATTGGTATAAAAGCCCTTTTAGTATAGAGATGATAAGAGATATGATGTGTAGACACACTGAACGTAAATATTTATGTGGTCTTACAAAGGCTAATGAAGTATAAACAGGCATGGAGTCAGACTTATTGACTTTGATAGGAATGGATATGAGAGTAAGTGCTCTGAGTGAGTGGCATTAAGCTCTGAGAGACAGCAGGAGTAGGGTGGTTGGCTGGAATTTTGAAAGGAAGACTAAGTATAAGAATCTACTGAAGTCTACCCTGTACTGGGGTGGCCATGGTAGAAAATGCTATAATTATCAGAAATTATCTAGAAATTATCCCAATTTGAGACTAATCTGGATTTCAGTGGAAGGTCTAAAAAAATCTTGAAGTGGTAGGGTAGGAAAGCTAAAGGAGCAGGCATAAAAAATCATTTTAGTCTATTGCCCTTGGCTTACACAGAACCTAACTGATGCCATTTAAATATTTGTTAAAATTTATGTCTGTGTCTTCAGTTGGTTCATTTGTATCATTGCTGTATAAGATCTGACAATTAAGTTCCCAAACTCATCCAAGAAAAAGTGCTACATGTCAGGCACTATTTCAAGTGCAATATAATACTTATTGCTAAATATCGCTGTGGTCACCTTTGAAGTACTCCCCATGGGAAGCTATGCACCAGTGCTAGTGCCTTTTCCACCCTCCAAAGCAATTTTGGAACACTTTTTCTGGACTTCCTGTCAGATCTATCATCATATTATCCTTGATGTCCTGAATGTCATCAAAATGCCTTTCTTTCAATACTTTCTTTGTCTTCAGGTAAAGAAAAAAGTCATTGCGGGCCAGATTAGGCGAGTAGGGAGGGTGTTCCGATACAGTCCTTTACTGGCTAACCCCTCTTCACAGACAACTATACCATTAAGTTCCTGAACTTGCCACCATGTGCAACAGTCATTCCAGAAAAGTTCCAAAGTTGTTTTGAAGGGTGGACCAGGCACTGGTGTCAATGCATAGCTTCCTAATGGGAGAACTTTGAAGGTGACCATACTGATATTTAGCAATGTGGTATGTAGCACGTAGAACAGTTAAGTTGCTTGTCTAAGAATGTAAGTGATGACAAAGTGGGGACCTTGTTGAATCCACTTCACATATTATAATATCTGTAAAAAGATACACTGAAACATTTTTGAATGATACATCAATCTAATTTATTATGTATAGTGAGTCAGAATCTACTCAACGGCAGTGAGTTTGGGCTTGAGATTCTACTATCTGGAAATCCCTTTGCTAGCTACAGAGAGATCAAAGAGTAACTTAAGAGTTCCTGTTGTGTAGAAATTCATAGGTAAGACAGAATATTATATCAAAATAGAACAGATAGTAAAGCCTGCCACTGATAGAATAATGATTAAGTTCTTGGGTTACAGAATTGAGCTGACTCCAGTCTTAGGTCTACTGACCCCTGGCTGAATGACTTTGAGTGAGTTAACCTCATTTTTTCTCATCTGTAAACAGTAGTGATCATGATAATAATGGTAACCACATGCAGGGCTGCTGTGAAAACTACGTTCTATGATCCATGAATAATGCTGAGCATGTTGGTTATGTAAGAGCCAGCTCACCACATGTGGACCTGCAGCCACTGAGGCTCTGCTAACAATGATTCCATTTTGCCAGAGTCATCAGCATCAAGCAGGCCCTAACCTTCTCTTTTGTGGTGTAAGTATGGACAGTCGGCTGGATGGAGCAGAAAGAAATCCTGGAAAAGGGTCAGTGTATCCATGTTACACTGCCCTCTACTGGACACAGTTCTCACAGCCGTCTAAGAAATGCCCGTCCAATTTCAATATTCCCTTACCCCAATACAGTGGTTATAAAGAAAATTTCCTCTGTAGAGAGCTTTACAGCTGATCTGAGGTCATCTTCCCCTCCTTTTAAATACTTGGGAGCCAGAGGAAATCCTATTGTCTGCCATGCTCAGCTCCTCACCTGCTTTTAACTAATATGGAGTCTGGACAGGTATTGATTTTTCCGCTTTGCTTTGGCTGCACTCATAAGTCGTTTTATATTACTGGAGAGTCCATTAGCAATAAAAATAAAGGATGGAGGATACAAAGCCCATTAGAGAAACTTACTGTCTGTATCTTGGGGGCAAGGGAAACAATTAAAAGCACGTCATCTTATAAACATTCTAATAGAGTTATTAGAAGAGTGAATAAACCCAAGATGTGATTATCAAGGGTGAGATGAAATCCTCCTTACTAGTCAAGCAGAATGGAGTGCCCTGATGTTCCACAACATTGTAGTAGGCATGGAGCTCAAATGCTGTACGTGGGTGAGATGAAACGAAGACTAAATACAAGAATAAAGGAACATTACACAACAGAGATTCAGCTGTAGGCTCACACATGAATGAATTTCAGAATGATGACGGCAGAGCTAAGATTAGAGAAAGCCAAGATTAGAGAAAAGAGGCATTTAAACATAAAAGAGAGAGATGGCACTGCAGCCATGATGTGGAAATTTGATTAAGTCTGGGAAGCAAAGTCACATCCCCCGTTAGATTAGGCAGATTTGCTCAGTTGTACAGACTGTCACCAAAATTTTCCTAATTATCCTGTTGGGAAGATGAGTAGGGGAGAGCAAAGTTGGGACCCACTCTGTGGGATTTAGTACATGGTAACTGGAGAATGTAACAGTTGATGAAGAGGCTCCCACCCTGCCCTGGGTGGTATGAGCTACTGTGTGCGCTGACCAGCATCATTCTTGGCATGTGCTGACACTCAGAAAGTGTTAATTTCCTTTCACCTCCCCTGTAAGTGGACAATATAGAAGCTATGATTTTGAGAAGTCTATATTTCCAGTGGATGTGATGCTACATTTAAATTAATTTCATTTTCACAGCTTGCAAGAGTATACAGGTTCCATGCTGAAGGCTATTTGGACATTTACTCTCTTTGGATAAGCACTGAGTATAGATTAAGTTGTCTGACCCTCTTTGGCTCAGAAAGCAATAAATACTTTCACAAAACCCTGTTACAGGTGGCAAGACTTATGTTTTATTCTCTCATCTTTACACAGATGGCAAGTTGTTTGGCACTGTGCTAGGTTTTTCTACCTGTTTTAAAGTTGCTACCTGGTATATTGTTTTCTCCTGATTGAAATTTATCACCTGTAAGTTGTTCTTGCTGTTAGGTGTCGTCAAGTCAGTTGCATCTCGTAACAACCCTGTGCACAACGGAATGAAACACTGCCCCATCTTGCACCATGTCCACAATAGTTTTTATGCTTAAGCCCATCGTTGTAGCCACTGTGTCAATTCATCTCGTCAAGGGTCTTCCTCTTTTTTGCTGATCTTCCACTCTACCAAGAATGATGTCCTTCTCCACGGTCTCATCCTTCCTGACTACGTGTCCAAAGGTATGCAAGAGGCAGTCTTGCCATCTTTGCTTTCAATGAGCACTCTGGTCATACTTCTTCCAGAACAGATCTGTTTGTTCTTGGCGGTCCATGGTACATGATACATTCAACATTCTTCTCTAACATCACAATTCAAAGACATTAGTTCTTCTTCAAGAATCCAGGGAATAATTTTAAAATTTATCATTCCGCTTATCTAACATTTAAAGTATTTACATTTTCCATGTTTCTTCTACTCTTTATCCATACGCATATTTACTTTGTATGTAGAATTTAACAGTTTGATATTTTACTTGATGTTATTTTACATACATTTTAATGTTACTTCATGGTATTCATAATTATAACTTTTACTGGCTGCAAATGATTTCATTAAATTTATGGTTTCTAACTTAGTTCTCTGTCAGAGGCATTAATGATTTTTACCATATAGAATTTTTTTGCCATTATAAATAATATCAGTTACATGAATTGCTTTTCTTCTCTCCTCTAGAATTATTTCCTATGAATAAACTCTGAGTCATCAGGTAATGGTTCTTGACATGCATGACCAATTGCTTTCCAAAAGGTTGTGTCATTTCATTCTGCCAGGAGCAATGGATGAGGCTTCTCTTGCTTAACTCTTTAACAGAATTTGATGGGGCTTACTGTTCTATCCTTCTCCAAATACTCTCTTCCCTAGGGTTCTCTAGGTGTCACCCTGTTCTAGCTTTTCTACTGGCTATTCTTCCTTGTCTTCTTTGTTCTCCTCTCTGCCTTGACATTTTTCTTCCATGTGTATGTCCATTAAGGCTCTGGCTCAGGTTCTGTGCACTTCCCATGCTTTTATATTCCCTTTAGAACATTTCATTCCCTTCTACAGTGGACTTTAGTTCCTATATCTTTAGTCCCCTGCACAGAAATATTTCCAAATGCCAAGTGGACATCCTTTCTGGGTATTTTTCAGATACCACAAAATAAACTAATTAATTAAAGCAAAGCAAAACAAAACAACACAATTACTCCTCTTAGCCTTCTCTATCTCAGCAGATGGCACCATCATCCCCATAGTTGCCTGAACGAGATATCTATGGTATTTTCCTGCACTCCTCTCTGTTATCTGCATATCCGTCTAACCATGGACACCTATCACTTCTATTTCTTAGTATATGTCACATCTGTCCACCTCTAGGGTCTCCACGAGTCGGATCCGACTCGACAGCACTTGGCTTGGCTTGCTGGTCCACCTCTCTCTACATAGACCTAGCTGCCATCATGGCTTTCTTACCTGGCATTTCATTAGTTTATAACATACAAAATTTTTGCTAAAATAGGCTTTTAGGAAACAGTGACTGAGTTTAGTGGCTGAATAGGCATACTTTGTGGCGAGAATCATCATGGAAACACGAGCAAAATTTGATGCAGGTAGTTAGATTTTATTTATTTTCAGACATGAATGGCTTCCTGGAGTAGACAGCATGTGAAGAGAACTTTGAATTAATTACAAAGAAAAACCCACAAGTAGGATGAACACAGAATTAAGTAGGTTAGGCAGAAGAAAGAGTTTGGTATTCAGCATAAAAATTAGAAACAAAAGCAGAGAAATTGAGGGCATGTGACGTAGTCCATTTGAGTGAACTCGGATTACCCAGGGAGAGACAGAAGCAAAGGAAGGAGCGGTAAACGGCTCCTGAGCCAAAGGAAATTAGTTTGAACCATAATACATTGGCATATCATTTCTTACAGACTATATCAATCTACCTAATCTACCTCATTTTATGGAAGGTGAAAATGTTCTTTGGTAAGTTTCCCAAAGGCACAAGGCTATAGGAAGTCATGACAAGGCTAGGAGTCAGAGCAGCACTTTGCCAAGGGATTTGTTCTTTGCAGATTAAGGATGATGAGAGCTTACAGCAACAGAGTGATGAGACCAACACACAGAAGTGGCTGGTTTGGGTAGCAGCCTCCCTGCTTTCCTTCTGCTAATTACTCTCTCTTCACATTTTAACCAGCTGACAATAAGCATGCAGAAACACATGTTAATAAGATGTCTCTCATGATCCTTTATCACAAACTAGATGCTCTTATTTCCTGTTTTCTCTCTAAAGGTATTTTTCCAGAATATGCTTGGACTCCCAATTGAACATATCACTTTGTACTTCAAAGAGGCTGCAACTGACAACTTGGGTCAAAGTGAAACAAAAATGATAATCTGGGGGAAAAGTGGGAGATCTGGGAAGAAAAGGCTGACACAGGGGGCGGTGGGGGTGAGGCAGCTGCCCAGGAGCCTAACTCTGTTTAATCACTACTCTGCCCTAACCATTATCTTTGAAAATCCATTTTGTGAACAAGCAATTAGCTCTCCTAGATTTCCATCTTGGAGTGGTTGTGTAATGGTTTGGAGTTGTGAGGATAGGAAAATGTCTTATTCCCACCCCGATTCCGCACATATTGTCAATGTTTGACCCAGTGTCCTGCTCAAGGTCCTGAACAAATATACATTTGTTGAATGAATGAGTGGATGAACAAACGAATGAATGACATTTTGATAGTTCAAGGAAGCCCAATAGGAATCATTCCAACAGCAAGCTTCCCCAATACGTTTAACACGAGATTTGATTTGCAGAACTCCTTTTAGGCACAACATTTCAAGGGCACATTTTCTGATAAAGGGCGATGGGGCTATAGATGAGTAATGCCTCTTCACAGTGTCTGAGTCACCTCACACCTCTCCACCTCATCTGATAATAAGGCTTTGCAGCATTTTGCCCTTTTGCCGGGGATTCCCCCAGGTTATCACCCCTCGCCTGCACCTATGGGTGCTACCATATCATGCATAGCGTTGCCAGGCACCAGAATGTAAGCAGAGAGCCGGGGGACACAGGGGAATGGGAGGTAAGTTTATGGCAGTAAAACCTCCTGACAGTATGCATTTATGTGGATATCAGGCATATTGTACCTCATGATGCTGCTTTTTATGCTGACAGGAAGATAAAGCTGGGCAATGATGGAAAAGTTGACTCTTATGATAGTGCTGAAAGGAAACAGTTTGTTTCGATGAGGCATTTTCATTATACATTAGCCCAAGCAGCTGCCTCCTCTTCCCACCCATAGGAGTTATCTTCTTCTAATACATGTGGTGGGGTGGGGGCTGTACTAATGCAAGCTGTAGCTGTCTCTCCCATGATGCCTGCTTCTAGCAGGCTCCCAGAGAAGACAACAGGGGTGTGATGAACAGAGCTTAACACAAACACAACACCTAGCATGCTTGGCTTTGCCTTCAGCCAGACCGAATGCTTAGCTAGGGCTTTCTCCCACAGGAATCTCTGTTAACGAAGCAAAAGCAGTAGAGGACCAATAGGAAGTCATTTGAAGATTGCTAAATAAAAGATAAGCAAACATCAGTAAATCCTCCCTAAAAAGATATGAAGGAAATCAAAGACCCTGGGCATGTTTGGTCAAACAGAGACGCTAACGTTGGTATGCGACAGAAAGTCCACTGTAAGAAGGTCACCAATGCTTCCAGTTCTTTCTCTGTGAAGCTATGTGAGCCCAGTAATTCTCGTGGCCTTCCCATATCCTTTTCAGCCAGAAGGACCAAGAGTTTCTGAATACCCATTTTAGCTGGTTTTCTAAATATTGCTGTATAAATTATTATGAGAAATGCTAACTTGGGTCCAGAATCTCTATCCTTTAAAGGACCCCTGTAAAGGGATTCTCAACTGAAGAGAAAAAAGACATGCTGTTTACCTTCGTAATGTAGCTGACTCAATATCTAGCATTTCTCTGTACAAATTCATTCCTGAGATACTCTCAAAACAAAAGAGAGAGACAAACCACCGTAGGAGGGAAAATTTCCTTCAGGAACATTTGAGGAGATTTCTAGGCCCATTACAGGCACCTTCTACCTTGCTAGGAGAAAACACCTACCCAGTTCTAAGGCACAGCTTCTCACCAGCGAACCAGTGCACCAACCCCTCGGGTCCCCAGGAGGCGGGCTCCATAGTCTCCGGTTTATCCCAGTGTTTTGTCCAAATACAACAGCTGCCTGCAACCAGTGGACTTGGAAAAATATTGTAAGTGCTGCCCTTGAAGGGCAGTAGCCCCAAATCCAAATTTTTATACCTTGACAAAAAATATGAGAATCCCCCTAGCATCCAGCACAGTGCCTGGTATGTGCTCACTGCTGCTGAGTTGATTTCAACTCATAGCCACCCCATGGAGTTTCCAAGGCTGGAACTCTCTGCTGAGACAGACTACCACAACTCTCTCCTTCGTGGAGACTCTGGCTTCCAACTGCTGACCTTTTGGCTAATAGTCAACTGTTTTTACCATTAGGAACTCTTTGCCTGGTATACAGTAAACTAAGAAGAAAACAAAACCAAACCCTTTGCTACACAGTCAATTCTAACTCACAGTGACCCTACAGGACAGAGCAAAACTCTCCTGCAGATTCACGTTGCTGACCTTTTGGGTAGCAGTCCTATAGTAGACAATAAATATTTGCCAAGCCAATGAAAGGATGAATGAATGAAATCCCTCATTTCTGTACCTGTTTTTGAAGTCATGCTGGTGAAAACCCAGTTCAGAACATCTTTTAGATTTATTCAGGTGAGTTATGAAAAAGGAGAAAAAAGTGACAGTAGAAATGAAGTCAGGAGCTGCCACAGAACATGTGATCCGATTCTGCTTCCACAATAACAAAGGGGACTCGACAGCCGGCTACTGGGGCGAGGATGACTGCACGTGGCTTGCCTGCTCTCCCTGGGAGCGTGGGAGGGTGGCCAGCCCTCAGAAGCGAGCGTGCAACTTTATCAAGATTTCCACAGCCACCGGAAGGTTTCTCACCCCGCCGGTGGGGGCATCCCCCAGCCCGCTGGAGCCACGGCCACACCTCTGCAAGCTGCCTGGCGCTGCTGGCCTTCTTGGGGCCCACAGCATGGACTCTTGGGGGAGTTCAGCATCTTCCCTGTGTCTCTTTTGGTGTTTCAACAGCAGCACTACCCCCACCCCCTCAGAGTGGGAAAGTGACAAGGGAGGTCCCCAGTGGAAATATTACCCTATCTCTAGGGCAAATGTGGCCTTAACTGAACCCAGTTACTGTCACTAAGCCAACAGCTCAGTGTTAAGTTGTTCCTGACGCAGCAGTGAGTCTGTGCCGGGAGCAGCCGCAGTGGAGGACCTGCTTTTGCTTGGGCAGTGGAGGGGAAGCTGGTGTCAGAAATCTTTATTGACTCATTACTATTCCTGCTTTCTGGCCTCAACTCCGTGGCCTCTGTTGGTTCTGCAGGTTCCAGAAGGATCAAGAGCCTGAACAGAACAGAGCTATATCTTTTCATGGAACAAATACAAAAGGAAAAAAAGCTAGACAGAAGTACTTGGTTCGACTCTTTCACTGTCTACATCAGAAATTAGATGGAACATAATTTGATGGTTGTAACAAGTCTAGGTCTAGTATTTACTCAGCTTGTCCTCCCTCTTTCATCAGCTTAGCAAGAGTCAGCATACTGGCCAGCCCCTGTGTCACCTCTTCTTTCTACAGAGCTGCTTTTCACCTCTCTCCCTGTCACTTCCTTGCATTATGGGTTAGTCCAGGGGCGTAATTCTCAGGTCAAGGGCCGTATTGGTCTTCTTCTTGATTCTGATTGCCTGCAACCTAGTGTTTTTTGTTTTTGTTTTTGAAATTCAGAGAAACTGAAACATGAGGTTTATTCTATATGCGTATAAGGAGACCATTCAGAGTCTACCAAAAAAAAAAAAAAAAAGAAAAAGAAAAAACAGGCCTCAAGTAGACTGTTACAATGAAACTTATAAAGAGAAGAATGAGAAAAGAAGATCAAACACTGGCTAATCTTGATATGATTTTACTGGTATCAGATCACGAGGTGGTTTCTAACCTGGTTACTAAAAATTGGCCCCCTACCCACCTGCAGCCTTGAGATCTTGAAATTTAAACCAAGACTACTATCTTTTTCATTAAATAACTAGGTAATGGTTTTGCTATTGATTGCTCTTCAAACAGAAAACTCAATTAGCAATTTTGGGTGAATCAAAACAGGCCCAGGAAGCATAAGGGATGGTTAACTTGGGGTCAGGAATTTTTAGGTTTGTGGATAAGTCTCTTGAAATAAAAATAAAATGTATGGTTGTAATAGAAAGTATATATTTCACATTAGGAGGTCATACACCTCTGACTAGCTTTTGAATATGAACATTTGTTAAATAACAAATCAGCCTTTCAAAGAGCCAGAAGACTTTGAAATACAAAATGGTAATAGCAGTCTATCTCTAACACCTTCATCTCACATCGTTTCTTCATCTCACCCTCTCTTTCCATATTCTTTTTTCCTCCACAGCTGATCTTGCCCGCTCTCTACAGCCTTCCTCTTCTGCTTGAAGTGTTTCTGTCTGGCTCCCCCCTTTTTCCTTTTTCCCCTGTCTGCTGACTCCTCCTCCTCAAATCCCATCATACCAAGTAAGAGAAGTGCCAGTTTTGTTATAGACATTGTTATAAACAACGTTGCTCAGGTACTAAAATGAGGTAAGGAAAGGCACATGCGTATATCAGTATATATACATCTGCACACACACACACATACATCCTAGGTTAACAAAGATGGTAAAATGCTCAGCTATTAACCAGAAGGTTGGTGGTTTGAATCTACCCAGTGGCACTTCAAAAGAAAGACTTGGCAGTCTACTTCTGAAACGTCACAATGATTGAAAACCCAGTGGAGCACCATTCTATGTTCTACGCTGAGATACATGAGGTTACCACGAGTCAGAATAAGTTCAGAGGTGCTTTAGTTACCTAGTGGTTCTGTAACAGAAACAACACAAGTAGATGGTTTTAACAGAAAAGTTTACTCTTACACAGGCCCAGTAGGTTACAAGGCCGCAATCAGGGTGTCTGCTCCAAGGCTTTCCCTCTCAGCTCTGGAGGAAAGTCTTTGTGTTGCGTCAGTCTATGGTCAGGGAGCATCTTGGGACAGGAACCTTGGGTCTGACGGACATGCTCTATCCCCATGGCTGCTTTCTTGATGGTATGAGGTTCCCAACTCTCTGCTTGCTTCTCTCTTCTTTTATCACTCTTAGGATGGAAGGATGAAAGGTAGTGGTAGCCACACTCCAGGTAAACTCCCTTTACAAGGGAGCAGGGAGGTGATCTTATGAAGCGATTTACAGTCCCACCCTAATCCTCTCTGACATAATCCACTCTGTTAACCACAGGCAGAGATTAGGATTTACAGCATCAGTAAATCACAAAATGGAGCGCAATCACAGACTACAGGGAATCACAGCTCAGCCAAATTTCTACGTGTATTTTCAGGAGGACACAATGCAATCCATGACAAGTGGCAACCGGCTTGGTTTTATATGTATTTGTTGATATATTAAAGAAGACAAAGTCTCAAACCAGTTACTTTGTTGCAGTTGCTGATTTCACTGCTGCCTCCCAGTCTATCTGTAACAGTCTGCTATGGAGAAGATGACCCTGCCCCTGGCTGAGATTTCTGCAGGAAACCAGGCGCTGCCTCGACACTGTTCATCATCTTCAGAGAGCTCAGATGGAAGAATAGATGAAATCTCTTCAATACGGAAGTATCAATCCAGGGACTCCATCAGATCTGACTTGACTAGAAAGCACCTCCAGCCTTCTGGGTTAGGTCACTGCTTACTTCCTCAAGGGAAGGTTTCCAGTATATGAGGACCACGGTCTACAGATTAATGAACTCACACCTCTAAGTCTGAGTTCCGCACTGGGGTCTTTGTTTCCAGCTCTCTTGCTTCCTAGCCTGTGATAGAATTGTATCCCTGGACCTCTTGTGTCTGTATGGGACCAAGTCACTCTTCTGGCTAATGACTATGTATGACTAGTGCTGCCTCAGGGTTACAGATTCCCTTTCCTTCCTGCCTTCTTTCATTTTCTAATTCAAGAAATATTAATTAAGCAAATGCTATACCCGAGGCATTGTACTGGGTCCTGGAAAGATAGTGATGAGTAAAAATGTCATGATCTTAACCACCATGTAACCTACATTCTCACAGCCACGAGGCCAAATAACCCTGGGAGCAGATGGACCCATTCCCATTTCCACTAGTGGCTAAGGAATGCTGTCCAATTATCTGGTCAATATGTGGTATCAGAACCACATCACGTACAAGCAGAATCCATGTCCAGGCAGTATTTTGTTCTTCCTTCAAGGAAATCACTTCCTGTGATCCTTGCATATCTGTTTACTGTTTTCTTCATAACGCCTTACCTAGCATTTCCCTATTGCTGAGGGTTCCCCTAGTCTCTTGGCATCTGCCTCACCCTGTGCCACAGTGTTCTTTAGCCTTGCTGTCTCTTTGGACATCCTGCCTCATTGCATCCTACTGGAATCCACAGTCCATCCTCTTGGCAGCCAGCTGCCTCCCACTTCTCTGCCATCTTAAATATCTTATTGTCATCCATCCTCAGCATGCGGTGAGCCAGGGGAATTGGGCCACGGCAAGCATCCCTTCAAAACTGACATCCTGCCTATGTTGCAAGTCTGCATTATTAACAAGAGTTCCTTGACATTTAACGTTCAATGCAAGACTGTTAGAAGATAGATTGGCAGCTTCTGGGTCTGACCCAAGTCTCACAGCTAGAAACAAGAATAGAATATTATCTTTGCTCGTTGAATTTGGCCTATAGTTGGATGCAGTGTGTAATAGTGGCCTCCAGGTCTACCTACCTACTCTAGAAGGTTGTATGAGTTAAAATTGACTCAATAGCAAAGTGTTTTTTTGTTTTGTTTTGTTTTTCAAAATACCAGCTCCACAAAGGCTATATGGACCTTGCTCATTTCTCTCTGCCACTACCAGGCCGCTAACACTAGAGGCTAGTGACTATGTAGAGACTATGACAAACAGGTAGATGGCTACTGCTTGAGTACTGGTCCTAGCATTTACTAGCTGTGTGATCTTGGGGATTGTCATAGTTAACAAAAATCGAATTAAATTTTAAGAAAATGATTGACGTTCATTCTTATCATGATTTGCAAACTGGAGAAGCACTCTCAGTCAAAGTATAGAATGTCCCTGAAAAGAGGGTTTGCATAGGTTTTTATAATCAAAGTTATTACACAGGTGGGTTATAAATAACTAGGTACAGAACAAGAAGTTACATATTTCTCTTGGGAGAGCAATTCATTTTTGATCAGAGTGAACCCTTTTACACCATTAAATGATTACTTTGTGAGAAAGAACTGCTTCATCTATTGTCCTAGTTTACTAGTCAACCACCTGAGAACAGGTTCTATGATTTGGTTACAGAAAATTTTTGAAAGTTTTGAGTCCCAAGGTTAAGGCAAGTGAGGGTAATGATTCATGGACTATTGTTCTCTGAGGTTGCAGCAAGTATAAAATCCATTAAGAAGTTTTATTTTGCTCTTACCTTCCCCTCTTTTGATCAGGGTTCTGCTATAGTATCTTTGATCAAAAAGTTCTCTAATGTATGTAATTGGGCACCATCTAGTTCTTCTGGTCTATGATGTTTTATATTTCTGGTTATACAAATTGTCTAACTCTTCTTTTGAATAAAATTCTTGTCTACTTTTTTATTATTTCAGATGAATAGAGACAAATTGTTTTATCTTAGATGGTCACTTACAAGTTTTTTAAGACTCTAGGCACTATAAAATAAACAGCAGGCAAAGCAAATATACTAAAGAAATGTCAAGCCAATCATTTTATCTGGAAAGCTCCACAAAACCAGGACCCCATCTTTCCAAACTGAGAAAAACAAATGCCATGCAGTTTCAGACTTCACATTGTCAACATCAGCAGTGGCTCTTGTGTGAACTTCAGCTGCCACGACATCTCAGAAAACCTCGTACTGAGTGTCATCAATATAAATACAACAAGGTTCTTTGATTAAGACACAGATACCACCTTGAGAAGTTAATAAGTAATCTAAAGCAAGCCTATTCTGTAAAGTCGTTGTAGTAGTTTCAGACCTTCAGATATTGATCTTATAACAAATCCTAGATCTATTGATTTTTCTAACTCTAAGGCTACCTTGTCCCCAAACCATTTGTAATCTAATAATTTTTTTCCAACATAGTTATCCCAGAAACTATAGCAGCTATGAAATATCTAGTTAATGTTTCTTCACTGAAGAGACTTTTAAAATAATTATTTAATGCCTCTAACATTTTATCTTGGTTTTGAATTCTGTTGTTCTTATGTTACAGACTATTCCTTGTGGTAATTTAGCATGAAAGGAAACATGAGGTCCTACATATGCAACGTAACAGATACTTGTTCAATTAGGGAGTAGTGCTTTATAAATATTTCAGCCACAGATAAAATAATGTCCTTTAACCTTGAATAAACACCAGGAAGAATTATATTAGATAACATAATCAGTGTGTAAACTCTAAAAAGAGAACTAAATCCTTCCCAACAAATTTCTAGTCCTATCACCTTTTATAATTTAACCAGCATCTTTCCCTGTGTGAGTGTATTTGAGTTAAATTAAAATCAACTGTTGTGCCCTTGAAAAGTCTGGTGGAGTCACGGTGAAGTGCTATAGTTTGAATCCACTAGACACTCCTTGGAAACTCTATGGGGCAATTCTATTCTGTCCTAAAGGATAGCTAAGAGCTGGAACTGAATCAGTGCAACAGGTTTTTCTTTTTGTTGTTGTTGTTGTTTTTATAATGCCTCTTCAGTCCTCTTGGCACAGTGGTTATATATTTGGCTGCTAACCAAAAGGTCAGTGTCATGGATTGAAATGAGTCCCCCCCAAAAATACGTGTAGCGATTTGGCTAGGCTATGATTCCTGGTATTGTGCGATGTTCCTAATATTGTAAATCCTGCCTCTTTAATGTTAATGAGGGAGGATGGGCATCATTTGTGTTGGTGGGGCAGGACTCAAGACACAATACGGTCTTACATGATATGTATTGTATGTATTGTATGATATGTATTGTGTCTTGAGGCAGCCTCTTAGAATATAAAGGAAAAGAAAGCAAGCAAAGAGTTGGGGACCTTATACCACCAGGAAAGCAGCAGTGCTAGGAGCAGGGTGTGTCCTTTGGATACAGGGTCCATGAACCATAGAAGCTCTCAGTCCAAGGGAAAACTGATGACAAGGACTTTCCTCCAGAGCCAACAGAGAAAATGATGCCCTGAATTTGTAGCCAATTTTTCTGTGAGAAAAGAATTTCTTTTTGTTAGATACCACTTGTGGTATTTCTGTTATGGCAACACTAGACGACTAAGACACAATGTGGTACCAAGTGAGTCGGGTACTGCTTTAATACATACCTAAAATGTGGGAATGGCTTTGAAACTGTAAATGGATGGAAGACTCAGAAGGAAATGAGGAGGACTATTAACACTGAAGAAGGCTCAGATGGTGATAAAATGATGCCAACGACTAGCAGCAACAGTGAACCAGAAGACCAGCATGAAACAGTGCTACAGCCAAACCACAGAACATGAGAGCTGAAGGCTTGTGTACAGAAGGCATCCTCGCAAAGTAGGGTACCTCTGGGCCCTTATTAGTGGAACCACAGAGCTTTGGAACACTTGTCCCTGCAAGAAAAATGGAGGTGTGAAGCCCAGGCCAAGAGGCCATGTGAGGCAGAAGCTGAAGAGACAAGCAGCCCAAGAAGCTGAGCTGCCTCAGTCTTAAAAGGTAAGGCCATGCTCTCAGGGGTTTCAAAGGGTGGAGCTATGGCCTCTGGTGTTTCTGAGGGTGGAGGTGTCACTCAGATAGACTAGAAAAATGGTACACCTAACACTGAGAGAGAAGAGTTGCTGTCCCAGTGGGCCTAGAAGGCAAAGCTGAAGCCCAGGGCTTAAGGCACTCCATTAAGAATCCGGAGAGTGTAGCCAGTAACTTGAGTCTGCAGGGCAGGGCCATTGTGTAAATGTCTGAGAGAACTGAAGATTATTTTCAAAGCCCTGAGGGCTAATGTGAGGTGTTCTGCTAATTTGCTCAGTGCCTTTTTTCTCTGCTATTTCTTCCATTGGTAATGGAAATGTCTAACTTGTGCCTGTTCTTCCATTATATAAGTATTTTGGAAGCAGGTAACTCGTGTTCTAGATTTCACAGTTGAAGAGGAATTTCTGGATTTTGGACTTGGACTGAAGACTTCTACTATGTTGGAGTGAATATGCTTGTTGTAAGGAAGTGATTTTGGGGGAGGGGGGTGCCAAAGTGTGGAATGTCATAAATTGAATTGTGTCCTCCCAAAAATGTGTGTAACAATTTGGCTACATCATGATTTCTGGTATTGTGTCATGTTCCGTGTTGTAAATCCTGCCTTTATGATGTTAACGAGGGAGGTGGGGCAGGACCCAATGTATAAGACTCTATTGTGCTTTGAGGAAATCTTATGGGATATAAAGGAAAGGAAAGTAAGCAGAGATTTGGGGATGTGGGAACACCAGGAAAGAATCAATGCTAGGAGCATAGCAAATTCTTTGGAACCAGGGTCCCTGCACCTCAGAAGCTCCCAGTTCAGCAGATTAACTACAAGGACCTTCCTCCAGAGCCAACAGAAAAAGCCTTCACCTGGAGCTGACGTGAATTTGGAGTTTTAGCCTATTTTTCTGTGAAAAAATAGATTTCTCTTTGTTAAAGCCATCCACTTGTGATATTTCTATTATGCCAGCACTAGATGACTAAGACAGTGGTTAGAATCAAACAGCTGCTTCTTGGAAACCATGTGGGGCCTTTCTATCCTATCCTATGGGGTTGCTAGGAGTCAGAATTGACTCAATGGCAATGGGTTTGGTTTTTTTAGTAATATCTTTGGGAGGCATTGTTCCTTCACATATTATGCCCATATCGTGATAGTAAAAAGAATTTTCCCATACAGAAATTGAACAAATGCTTTTCCACATAAGGTATGCATCTGTTTGATTTCTGGGAGAACTTCAGATTCCTTCTGTCTCCACAGCTATTTCATATTTCCAATCAGAAATTTTAGTTGTTACAGAAGAATCATTCGAAAAGGGGATTTGGTGTTCATGCTTTAGATGAGCATGGAAAGATAATTCTTGTATAGTTAATGGAAAAATCATTAAATGTTTTCCTACTTGAGGAGTTATGGGAGTATGAACACATGCCAACAGTTAATTTTGTTTACAGCTTCACTCATTTTTCCTGCTAATATTACAATGAAATTATCATCATTAAGGATTTAAAAACAAAAAGTTAAAGATAAAAAGGCTAAAAATCATTATTGTTTTGTAAATTTAACCTTTAAGTTATTTCAGAGTCCCAAAGTTCAGTTCAGTCCCTTCTAAGTTGTGATATGTGAATCCAAGGGTCCATCCCTGGCAATTTTGCTGCAGTCTGTGTTGTTAGCATTACTTGTAAGGCTCTTTCCAGTAAGGCTCCAATGCAGTGTTCTGTTGAAACCACTTCCAGTCAACACTATTTCCCGGTCCTAAGTGTAAATTCACTGTTCTGGTAGAGTTGATTTCACCAAAGACATCCCTAACCTGTTCGGAATATTTTGTGGTATAGTTCATTAGAGATTTACAGTATAATATCAAAATTTCTGAAACCAGCTTAATGGAGAAATAAGTAAAGACACAGGACATTCAGTTATAATTTCATAGGAGATTAATGTATGCTTTCCTGTAGGGGTTGATCTCATAACTCTAAGGGCCGGAGGCAATGTTCTGAGCCAAAGGAAGTCTTGTGGCTTCTGTCAGGTTGGCAATTTTTAATTTTAATATTCTATTAGCCCTTTCAACTTCTCCTAAAGATTGCGGAGGTTAAGGACAATGATAATACCAATTGGTTTTTAGTATTTTCATTAAGTGTTGGATAATTTTTCCAGTAAAATGATTTCCTCTATTACTTGATATTTCTTTGGGAATTCCCCAAAGGGTAAAAATATTTTCTAAGAATTTTTTTACCACCATAATTGCAGCTTTTCTACAGGGACACATTTCTATCCAGCTGGAGAATTTACAAATCATAATCAGAAAAGTGATATCAAATAAAGGGAGGTAATTATATAAAAACTCCACTTGCCAATACTCAAAAGGTCCTTTTGGTGGAGGATGCTGCCCAGAATCTGTCATGATAGCTTTTCCTGTATCATGTGTTAAAAAAGTATCACATTGTTTATAGATCTTTTTTTTCTAAAAGATTCCTAAGAAAAATCACTCCACCAGTATTTTCTCATAATTTGTATCATTCCCTTAATTCCATGATAAGTTAGAGAATGTAAAGTTCTAATTAAAAACCCTTTGAAGATCAAGTAGAACAAATTGTTTTAATCAGTCCTTCTATCAATCCAGTGTTTTCATTTAATTTACACCAGGACTGATCCAAGTTTAGTTTTCCTCTTCTGGGGCATCCTGTCATTTTTGTTTCATGATTCTTAAAAAGTTTTTAGATTTTGACATTTCTTTAAAGATCATAGGGCAGTTTCTAACAATTAATGAAGTTGCAACTATTTTGCATAATAATCAGATAAAGCATTTCCATGGTGTTCTGGCTCAAGTTTTTTGTATGTACTTCAATTTTGATAATTTTTTTTTTTTTTAGGTAATTGGATAACTTTCATTATAAGGGGCCCTTTTTAAACTGGAGTTCTAGATGAAGTAAAAAAAATATCTGTTTTTATAGCATGCCAAAATTCTTGGATACTCCAAAAAATACATCTACTCTCAGTATAAATGCTTATACTTCTGTCTTTTTCTATTTGACATGCTCAGCTTGCTGTATATAAGTAGGAAACCATGTTGGTGTACTGGTTAAAAGATATGTCTGCTAACCAGAAGATTGGTGGTTTGAATCCACTAGGCACCCCTTGGAAACTCTATGGGAGAGTTCTACTGTGTTCTACAGGGTTGCTATGAGTTGGAATTGACTCAGTGGCAACCAGTTTGATTTTTTGGTTGGTGCAGAAGTAAATTCTCTATTAATTCAAGTTGATTGGCAATAGCATAGCCATCTAGATCATTGATTTTTTTTCATGTGATCCATCAACAAAAACTACACAGTCAGGATTTTCTAATTAAGTCTCATTTAGATGTACTCCAGGAGTAGTTAACTGTATGCAATCACATTGGTCACCATCCTCAGGTAGGGGCAGCAGAGAAGCTGGACTTAACAAATTATATCATTTAATCTGGATATTGGAAGGAGTTAACAATGACAATTTATATGAAGTCAGTCTTGCTGCTGACAAATGTTGAATCAGAAATTTTAGTAGTTACTCTACTGCATGAAGGACTTGTGAAATCAGTGGGATACCTAAGACTAAGCTGAAGGAGTCCTATACAGTCAAAGCAGCTTCTACAATAGCCTTTAGAGGCAGCACAGTGGTTAAGTGCTATGTTTACTAACCAAAAGTTTGGCAGTTCACATCTGCTAGGCACTCCTTGGAAATTCTAAGGGGCAGTTCTACTCTGATATGCTCTGGTCTATCTACTCCGTGTAGTAGATCTACACAGATCTTTTAGTGATTGCCACGGGTCAGAATTTAATTGACGACAGTGGCCTTAAGCTACCGAATCTGATTTCTGACAGTATTAAGCAACAGGCCTCTGATTTCCTCCATGTTCCTGAGCTAAAATTTCTAGTGCTTGTCTGCCTTTTTCATGTATGAAAAGGTAGAAAGGTTTATCATAATTTGGAAGACTCAAGGTAATTGCATTACTTAAATGATTCTTTATGTCTTGAAAGTATTGTTCAGCTATTTCATCCCAAGGGAAAGGTTTAAGAGTGAAATTTTTAGTTAGATTATAAAGTGGAGAAGCTATATCAAAGAAAAATTTGTTAAACAATTTCAACAATGCCTTGCTAATTCTCGTAGTGACCCTATAGAACAGAGTAGAACTGCTCCATAGGGTTTCCAAGGAGTGCCTGGCAGATTTGAACTACCGACCTTTTTTGGTTAGCAGATGTAGATAGCACTTAATTACCACACCACATTAGGGTCACTATGAGTCAGAACTGACTTGACAGCACTGGGTTGGGTTTGGTTTTTGTTCTTGCCAGTTCTGAAAATCCACACAACTATTTCTTTCCTTTTAAATTGTGATTAAGTGAAAGTTTACAGTCCAAGTCAATTTGCCATATAAAACCCCAAGCACCTGCCTCTATGCAACTCTCTCTGCTCTCCTCACCCTATGACAGCACACTCTTCTTTGCCACTCTTTACTTCCAGTATCTACTCACCCAACACTTGTGCCCCTCATCTCCGCTTTCTCCTTTCCCCTCTAGAAAGAAACCAGTTGGACAGCCTCATATATGCATTAAACTGTAAAGTACATAGGCTACCTGCATCACTCTATGTCCCATTGTCCAATCCAATCTTTGTCTGAAGTGTTGGCTTCAGTACTGGTTTCAGCTGTGAAAAATTCACATAGCTATTTCTTAACAGTGGGTCTAGGGAAATTTCTAATAGTGATCAATCATTTTGAAGAATATTGTCTTCATTATCTAGTGCTGCTATAACAGAAATACCACAAGTGAATGGTTTCAACAAACGAGTTTATTCTCCGACAGTCCACTGGGCTAGAAGTTCAAATTCAGAGTGCCAGTTCCAGGGGAAGGCTTTCTCTGTCTAACGTGTGGAAAGGTCCTTGTCATCAGTCTTCCCCTGACAAGCTAATTCTCAGGGCAGGGACCCTGGCTCCAAAGGACACAATATTCTCCACACTCCTCTCTCTTAGTGATATGAGATCCTTATGTCCTGCTGCTCACTTCTGTCTTTCAGACCTCATGGGGGATTAATTTTATAAATTGAGTCTACATAACTGCTGCTAATCTCATTTCATTAACATCATAGGGATAACATTTACAGCACATAGGAAAATTAGAGCAGTTGACAAAATGGTGGACAATCACACAATACTGGGAATCATGACCTAGCCAAGTTTACAGATATTTTGGGGGACATGACTCAATCCATGGTAAAATCTTATTTCATTTTTAGATAAAGTGTGTCCTAAACAGGCAACACGTTCCTGTACTAACTGCAATTTCTCCTTTTATTGCTGTTTCAACAGATGTATTGAATTTTTTAAGGTGCTTAATTGAATGTCTGAACATAAAAATAAGTCATTCACATATAGCTTTAAAGTTAAGCCTTCAGAAACATCTGTATTACTAAGATGTGGATGTAAAATTTGGGAAAAATAAGAGAATATTTTAGTAAAACCTTGAGTCACAATAGTCTAAATATATTGTAAGTTTTCCCAAGTAAATGCAAAAAGATATGGACTAGCTTCACCTAAGGTATACAAAAATAAATACATAAATAAAACAGAATATAAATCTCTTATTATAAACCTACTAGAATCTGAGGCAACTTTGGAAAGTAAAGTGTGGGATTCGAAACTACTGGGAACTTAGAAATAACACTTTTGTTGATGTCTGTAAGATCTTGTATAAATCTCCATCTTCTGTCATTTAGTTCTATTACTGTCAGCCGAGGAATATTGCAAGGATTAATGCAGTACATAACTAATCTGTTACTAATAAAAATATCCACTTTTGGTTCCAGACCTTCAATCGTCTCTAATTTAGGAAGAGACTGAGGAATTCTACACAAGAGTTTAATAGGATTGATCTCAATTTTAATTGATTCTGTGCTTCAAATGTGCCCATAATTACCTGAAAATAACATTGTTTAATTGTTTAATTAACATTGTTTAATTTTGTCATTTTTGACCAGAGAGTAAGATTCTATTTCACTCTGCAGTAAGCAAAGTCATTCAGGTTCTGAAGAATTAGAAATTTCTAAAACATCATCTCACCTTCAGGAGTGGAAGTGATTTGATGCCTTAGTTTTGCTAAAATATCTCTCCTAAATAAATTTATTGGGGTAGTTTCACAAAGGAAGAAGGAGTGTTGGTTAATAAAATTCAGAATATTATTGTTCCTGTTCAAAGTAAGATATTCTCTGAACTTTATTTGCAATTGCCGCCACCAAAACTATTTTACTGCTCTGAGGAACAGACTGATGAAAACGGTGAGGTTTAATGGTAAGACAGTTGTGCCAATGTCTCCTAAAGCTTCACTGGTTTCCCCATTAAGTTATTGTGTTTCTGCTTTGTATTTAAAGAAATCAAAGAGTGGGTTATGTTATTTAGTTCCTCAGAGCAACCGCAGGTAGCACATCCACAGAAAACGTCTCTCAGGAGGCTTCAGGTATTTAGCTTGATTCCATTTTTGTTGAAGTTTAACACAATCCTTTTCAATTCTCCATATTGCCTGTGCTGCATTGATTTTTCTTAACTGGACATTTCTGTGACTGAGACATAGGGCAGGACAATTAGTAGTATTTGCCACAGTGGGGACAAAGGGCATTGAAGGCCCTGCTTGCTGAAGGCCACATTAGCTGTGAGACCAGGCCCCGTGCTGAGGCTCTGCCAGGGCATCAGGATCTTGCCTTCTGGTTCCTTCAGGGTCAGACTCTGAGGAGTTACAGCCTTGCACCAGCAGGAGTGCCCCTTCCTGATTCCGATCATTGAGACCATGTAGGTTTGCTCTTCGGTCATCTCCGTCCTGGTGCCGGTGGTTATCAGGGTCCCGTCATTCCTCTCTCACTGTACCCACCACACTGTATTCTCATCTTCTAACACCTCAACTTGGTTCTGCCTCATGGCCTTTGAACTTGCTGTGCCTTTGGCCTAGAAAGCTCTTGCCAGCCTTCTTTGTGTGGCTAGATTTGCACCATCATTCAGATCTCGACTCAGCTGTACTCTCTTCAGAGAGGCCTTTCCTGACTGCCCTTTTGAAAGCGGCCTCCGCCTCCAGGCACTTTCTACCTTATCACTTTCTTTGCATTTCTCCCTCTCTGAAATGATCACGTGTCCTAGTTTATTCACTAATTTATTTTCCAGTGTAACAGAAATACAAATTTGTGCAGGCAAATCTTACCTATTTTGTTCACAACAGTAACCTCGGCTCCTAGAAAGGACCCAGTATGCATGGTAATAAAATTTTAAAAAGCAAGTACAACTATCAACTTTTGTTTATACTGTACCAAGCACTATCTTTAAGGTATTAGCTCATTTAATCCTTCTAAGAAACTTTATAATTCAAATTTTACTGAGACACAGAAAACTTGAATGAGGTCACAGGCTTAGGAAATGGCCAAAGTGGTATAAAGTAGTACTCAATAAATATGTATTCACTTTTTTAAAAAACAAAAATCTTATTTTTTGTTCCTAACTTCTTTGTTCAGTGTTACTTCTACTGTCTGATGACACATAAACACCTCCTGGCACAGGTAGCTTACAGAGTTATGCTTCTTGAACCCTGTCTTACTAGTTTTCTAGAAGAGTTAGTTCAAATTTTTCTTTCAAGTTTTAACATGCAACAACATAGACTTCAGGCATCTTAAGACTATATAATAAACTTATCCACAACAAGCTTAAACCACATCTTATTCTTGAGTTTTTTACATGATATACACCACACTCATGTAAGAAGCTCTTTGACTAGATTATAAATGCTTCTCCTCAAAATTCATCTGTGTTAGAAAAGATCACCTGGGATTTCCACTCCACTCTCAACTAAACAGCCCAGCCAAGCAAATACCTATCTACAAAGACATTGGCCCATAATTGGGTCTCATCCTCCTACAGTGTTACCTTAATTTGGATGTGGTCTCATAGTACTGCTTTCCTAGGCACCTGTCTACCCACTGGGGCTCTCTTTTTCTTGGAAGTTCCCTTTTCCATTCTTTTGCCTCATTACTGGCAGCCCTGCCCTGATGCTGCCTTCCCTACACGTCCACCCATTTCCACATCCCCATGAGAGCTTATCTGCTAGGAGGAAAGATCAAATATTCATTGTTTAATTCTACAAATATTAATCGATATCCACTGCCCATTATACAGCAAGCCTAAGTGGTAAGGAAACAGTCATGAAAAAGACAAACTTGTCTGTGCTCACTGAAGCTTACAGTCTCATGGGGGACACAGTTACTAATCAAAGAATCACACTGACGAGGTAAATTTACTGGATGCTATGAGAGCCCTGGTAGGATACCATTTAGGCACTTGTTTGCTAACTGAAAGACTGGCAGTTTGAACCAACCCAACCACTCTGTGAGAGAAAAACAGTGATTTTTTTTTTCTCTAAAAATTATAGCCAAGAAAACCCTATGGAGCAGTTCTACTCTGACAAATGATGTTACTGTGAGTGTGAGTTGACTGGACCATGTATAACAGCAGCAACAAAAAAGAATGTATTATGTTGGCCTGATTTAGTCTGGAAGAGTAAGGTGAGGATTCTGGGACCTTTTAGCTAAGATCTGAGAATGATTTATGGTTAGCTAGGTGAAGATGCAGGAGAAAATGTGGCAGTCTCCTTCCACAGTGATTACAGCCTAGGAAACCCTGTGGGGCATTCTACTGTGTCCTATAGGATTGCTATGAGTTGGTATTGTCTTGCTGGAAATAGGTAGGTGAAGATAGTGGACATCTCAAGCAAAAGAAAAAGTATAAAGATAGGGAGGTAAGGGAAAGCATGCCACCTTTGAGGAAGTGGTGAGGGACAGTATAACTGAACTTAGGAAGCTAGGTGAAAAGCACTGAAAGATGAAGGCAGGAAATACACTGGGCAAGGCCTTAGGGCCCGTGTTTCTGATTCTGGTCCTTATCCCATGAGCAATGAAAATGTTTTGGAAGCACTTAGGCTGAAGAGATATTGTTATCGATTGAATTGTGTCCCCCCTAAAAATGTATTGGTATTGGCTTGATTAGGCTGCGATTCCCATATTTGTGTTATTGTCCACCACTTTTTCATTTAACGATGTTTCCCAATGTGTTGTAAGTTTTATCTGTATGACTGAATAAGATGGATCAGGGGTAGTTATGTTGATGAGGTCTACAACATTTGATAGTGTCTTAAGCCAATCTTTTTGGGGATACAAAAGAGAGAAGGAAGCAGAGAGGCACGGAGACCTCACACCATAAAGAAAGTAGCACCAGGAGAAGAGGGTACCCTTTGGATCTGAGGTGCCTGTGCTGAGATGCTCTCAGACCAAAGGAAGACAGATGAAGCACAGTGATCTTCCTCCAGAGCTGTCAGAGAGAGAAAGCCCTCCCCAGGAGCTGGTACCCTGAATTTGGGCTTGTAGCCTATGGGAACGTGCCAGAATAAACTTCTTTTTGTTAAAAATCATCCATTTATGGTATTTCTGTTACAGCAGCACTAGATGACTGAGACAGATATGATCACTGCAGTTACAGTGTGGTGAACAGAATAGATGACTCTAGGTTTTTAGCTTCTGCTATTTGTTGGAGGAGGAGACCTGTTTGGGGAGGCAACATTGTAATTCAGAATTGGATGTGATCACTCTGAGGTGTCTTTCAGGCATTCAAGTAGACACACTGAGTAGGCAGATGAATATACTTACCTGGAGATCTAAGAGAAGTCTGGCTTGGAGCTATAAACTTGAGATGGCAAGTGAAAGCATGAGTGTGGCTGGGGTGCCCAAAGTGACAGCAAAGAGTAAGGAGAGAAAGAGAACCAGGACTAGTCCTGGTGAGCAGAGGAGAATCAGTCAGAGAAAAAGACTGAGAAGGAGCAACCAGGTAGGAAGAAAGCAACATAAGGGTATAGTATTCTAGAGGTTGGATTAGGGTTTTCTAAATTGCATCTTACTGAAATCCATCTTCAACTGATTTATGTCAAAAAGAGTAATACATTGGCTCTTAAAAATTAAAATCAGCACTAGTCAGACATGGCTGGATCCAAGTGTTCAAACAAGTCCTCGGGAAATGTCTTTCTTTCTGCCTCTTGGTTCTGCCCTCTGAGTGGGCTTCTTTGATAGTTAGCTCTTCATATGTGGTGGCTTCATCAAGTTCCCAAGAGAAGCTCCAGATTTACATCCTACCCAAGGTAAAGAAAATATTTCTTTTCTACTGGTTCCAACAAAACATCAGGTATCGCTATCATTCACATAGCTTAGGTTATATGATTATCTCTGAGCTAGGTGTTAGTATTACCCCTCCCTAGACCATGGGAACACAAAGTTAGAGGTGGGATGGTTCCTCAAAAAATAATCATAGTGTTGTTACCTGAAGAAGGAAAAGAAGTATCCATGCAAGCAACACCCAGATGTCTATCTGTCTGTTGTCGTTAAGTGCTGTTGAGTCAGTTCTGACTCATAGCGACTCTGTGCACAATAGAATGAAACACTGCCCCATCTTGCACCATGTCCACAATCATTTTTATGCTTAAGTCCATTGTTGTGGCCACTATGTCAATCCATTTCATCAATGGTCTTCCTCTTTTTTGCTGACCCTCCACTCTACCAAGCATGGTGCCCTTCTCCAGGGACTGATCCCTTTCGATATGTCCAAAGTATGAGAAATGCAGTCTTGCCATCTTTGCTTCCAAAGAGCACTCTGGTTGTACTTCCAGAACAGATCTGTTTGTTCTTTTGGCAGTCCACGGTACATTCATCATTCTCCTCCAACACCAAATTCAAAGGCAACAATTCTTCTGTTTTCTTTGTTCATGGCATAACAGATAACAATTTGTTATCTATACAGATAACAAACAGACAAGTGTTTCAGGAATGGGAATGTATTCTTAAGTATTGATTGAATTCTATTAAGAGATCAAGTAAAATGGGAACTAAAAATGTCTGTGATATATTTAGCCACATAGGAGTTACTGGTAATCATAAACACCCATACAAATAGCTCCATCACAAAGTGTAGTATGATAGGAATCATAATCCAAGTTGAAGTGGTAATGGGAACTCCCCCCAAAAAACCACTGACATCAAGTCGTGTCGAACTCACAGAGACACTAGAAGTCAGAGTAGAACTGCCCCATAGAGTTTCTAAGGAGTGCCTGGCGAATTTGAACTGCAGAACTTTCAGTTAGCAGACATAGCATTTAACCCACTACACCACCAGGGTTTCCAACGTAAACCCAGAAGAGAAAAATCACTTAGAACTGAGGCAATCAGGGAATGCTTTCTATAAACACCACTTAAGTTGAGCTCTGAAAGATGGGTTCTATCTAAAAATCTAAAGCCAGAGAGGCAGAAAGAAGTACCCCAGCTAAATACAGCACAGACAAAAGCATGAGGGCAGTGTTTACCTGAGGATGTTCATGGACAGTTGTGATTTCATGGTTAGGGACCAAATATGAATCGAATGGAATTTCTTCAGTTTACAAGATATTCAACTATGTTCAATACTCTCTTGGGTTATTAGCATGAATATATAACTAAAGGATAAGATTTTTAAAAAAAGAAACCAAAAGCCTTTGCCTTAGAGTCAATTCTGACTTTCAGGGACTCTATAGGATAGCTGTCATAGTAGAACCACTATTTCTGACTCAGATCCCATTTGGAAATGTGCCTTGCCATATAATCTTGTCTTTCCATTTAAGGAGTTCCTGAGGTATTTCACATATAAAGTCAACAGCAACCTCTTTCGTCTCTTTTTCCTTTGAGTCTTTGTCTTGCCTTTGACTCCCTGAGTGGTTTGGACTTGTGGTGCTGCTGTCACTACTCGTGCTGCCTCTGCTGCACTGGCCCCCACCTCCGCTGTGCGAATCGGGCCACTCTGCCCTCATGTTGACAGGCTGTAACAGAGCAATAACTGACTTCGACAATTTCTTCAGTTTGCAAAAGATCTTGAGTGTACCTCATTTTTTATCTGACTCATTTCATAGTTCATCTTCCTTTCACTTTTTATCCCAAGAGGAGAGAACTAGAAGAGATAGTAGGGAATGGGATTAGGGTCAGAAGACACTTTAAATGACTACGCTGTATTACCTTTGAAATTTCCCCAACCACCGTTCCCAGAAAAGCTTGCACATTCTTCTCCTGCCATAATACTCTACCTAGGAGTGATTATTGTCTACCAGTAGCTCAGGGGTCTCAGAATTTATGACCAAAAGCCAGCACCTGTGCAGCTTTGTACAGCTGGGATACCTATGGGCCAAGTCCACTTGCCTAGACAGAAAATATGACTGCATAAATTGGAATTCAACATTAATACTTAAGCTTTGTACAGCTGGGGTACCTATGGGCCAAGTCCACTTGCCTAGACAGAAAATATGACTGCATAAATTGGAATTCAACATTAATACTTAGGTTAGATTCTGTCTCTTTGGGGTCATTGACATAGCATGAAGTCTTAAATGGGAGTCATTGAAGGCATATGAGCAAGGGAGTGCAACGAACCAAGACATCCATGGGAATGATTATGCTTGGTAGCAGTTTCCAGATAGACTGGAGAGATCAGAGGTGGAAAATGGTGAACTGGTAAGGGCCTGTTTCAGAAGGGTCCCTGATCTACCTCATCCACTAAGGATGGACCCTATCTCCTTGACCCAACCTCCTCAGAGAGCCCCACTTCTGAGACCCACCTTAAGGGCACCCTGACCTGCCATTCAGCATCATCTGATTTTTCTCCTTCTCGGAGCTAAGGGAGGCTTTGCTGTAGCCCCTTGTAGTATAGAGAGTGGCCTCATTTCTTCTGTCTTAGGGTCCAATATTTTACATCAGTAAGGTGACCAAGTCTTTCTGGTTGTGCTAACTCTCCTTTGAAATGCCTGAGAAAGGCCCTTCTTGTTTTGTACCAGCACGGGAAGGATGATGTCTTGCCCTAGGTAATGAGGACCCTTTTTCACAGCCCTGCTTTCCAGTAAAGTGAGGAAGTCTACTGAGTGAAAGCCGCTGACTTGGTACAGAGCACAAGGATGGGGTCCAGGGTGCAGGGAAATGGGATTGTTCCTTTAGTGCTGGAGGGATGATAGGACCGCAGAATTCCTACTCCAGGTCCTAGGACACAGCTCTGGGAGAGTTCCCCTGTAATGGTTTTCTGAATCACTGCAACAAACAAGCACATCCATAGACAGTCTGTGGTAATTAGAAGGAAAACATAATGATAGTGAAGTTACCTTTCTCCATTCATTCCATTAGCATTTTTCTGAGTGTTTGCTTTTGGCACCAAGCTACTTTAGGGGTGGGAGAGCCTTTGGGGGAAGAGGAAAGGGAATTGGTCCAGTGTACCATGTTGTGGGGGGTGAGGGGGAAAGGATGATGGGGGATGGGCAGTATCAGTGTTTGGTCTGTGAAAGATGAAACAGCTCTGCTCTGTGGGCGGTTCTTTGATCTTCCAGTAACTGCTAGAGTAGCAATTAGCATCGTTAATGCTGGAGGGAGTCTCTGAGAAACCCTTTAGTCTACCGATTTAGGTTAACAGATCCGGAAGCTTGGGGATCTGGGAGTGGGTGTGCGTGTGGGTGTTCGTGTGTGTGTACGCGCACGCGTGAGTGAGAGAGAGACAGAGAAAGACAGAAATAGGTTTATTAGATATTTATTCCATAATATAATTTTCTGTATCTGAGGGAGACGAGCCCTTTTATAACAACATTCAATTTGTTATTCAAACTTTAGTCATCTGAGCACTTATATTGACAGGTCACAAAATCCTAAATTTTCAGGGAAACAAGCAATCCTACAACTTACAACACTGAATGAAATAACATGTGTAAGAGTCTTTTCCAGATGGTTTGTGAGGGACAATTTTTCCCTCATAGTTTAGTGGTTAGAGACAAGTTCTGGAAGTTAACTGGATTTGAATGTCCTCTTGGACATTCTCCAGAATTTATCTGTTACTTCACTTCTTTAAACTTTAGTTTTCACAGCTATGAGGTGGTGATAATCTGTAACATGAAGACCCTACCTTGTTTTTTCTTAATGAAGCTTAAACGAAATAATTCATGACAAGCATTGAGCTCACGTTGTGAATTACTACTAGAAAATAAAAGTAGACACTTAGAGGAAATCTTTTTTCATTCAAGGCCCACTGAGCAAGGATAGGTGAGGCAACACCTCTTGGAAGCCACAAATTTTAACAGATATACTTAAAAAATGATAGACATTTTAATTTCAATTTCTAATAGTATAAGAATAATTGAGCTAATTCATTTTTAAGTTATTATTAAGGACCTTAGCATCTTACTAAACAGATTAAGTTAATAAATGTAGACATCTAACTATATTGCAGACAAGCTAAACCAAAAAACCCATTCCTGTGAAGGTGATTCCAATTCACAGAGGCCACATAGGACAGAATAGAACTGCCCCCATAAAGTTTCCAAGGAGTGCCTTGTGGATTTCAACTGCTGAATTCTTGGTTAGCAGCTGTAGCTTTTAACCACTATACCACTAGGGTTTCCATCAGACAAGATAGACGTGCCCATGACAGATAGCTGGAGAAAGAAGAGAATTCCTGAGTGAGGAAGAGGATCGAAGGAGAGGATGCAGGAAAGCAAAGCAAGAGGAAGAGGTTATAGAGGGAATGGTGCTAGGGTCAGCCCTAAAATCTTCCCCATGCCAATTTTGACCAAGAAACTGAGCCCAGATGTCTTCCGCACCCACCTGGCTTGGATGGGTCCAGAGAGCTCAAGACACTAGGCCAAGTCTCTTCACCTCCATCCCAGTCCTACGTGGCCTAGCCCAAGTACATCACTCCCTAGCAGCTTACCCACTCTCTGTGGCCTATATCATTTCCACAGGCATAGTTCCTCAACTGACATAAGGAAAAGGCCCTGGTGCCTTTCCTAGACTGCACCTGTTTCCTCTGGCCCAGAATTCCACAGCCACGTGGATGTAGGCCTGGGGTTCCCCTCCATTTCATCTCATCTTATATTTTAATTTAATAGTTAATAAAATTATTTTTTATTTTGGATCTTTAAATGACAAAAAAATTCAAACATGTATAAAAGTACCCTACCCTAAGTTTAAGAAATGTAGTGTTTTGTCATTTTGTCTCAAATCTTCAAGCCAAGCCAAGCCAAGTGCCGCCGAGTCGGAAAAAAGACTAAAATATAAAGAACTTACAAGTACAATTGAAATCTCTTTCTTCCTCCCTAGAGCTAACCACTCTTGCAATTTGGTGTGGACCCTTCTTTTCATGTTTCTCCACCTTATAGCATAAACATGGGGCCACATGCAGGACTATTTTCCATGGGTAGCATTTTGCTCTTTTTCACTTAACGTTGAGTTTCCAAGATCTATCTACATTTTGCTTATAGAGCTATTCATTCATATGTATAACTGCCATGTAGATTTCCATTCTAGGACTACGCCACAGTTGTGTTTCTGTTCCCCAGTTGGTGGGTGTTTTAGCGCTTCCTATCAACTTGATGGCACTGGGAGGGGATTTAGTTTATAATATGTCAACAATGTGACTAAAATATTAACATATATGTCTTGTGCACTTGTGTGATAATATTTCTAGTGTATGTAGGGTATGCATATCTTCTAACTTTCTGACTATTCTACGTTGCTCTTCAAAGAGATTACAGTCCTACCAACAATGTATGTGAGTCCCCACTCCCCCAAAACTTTGTCAATATTCAGTAGTGTGTGAAGGACTTCAATGTTTTGCCATTGTTTTGATTCGCATTTCTCTTTAATGTTTTTGTCTATTCAGGTTTTCCTCTGCTGTGAACTGTTTGCTAATTTTTTATTTTGGTTTTTCTTTATCCTGCTTATTTCTAAGAGTTCTCCAAGTACTCTGGGCGGTGAGACCTTGTTGGTTGTGTGGATATTTCAGAAATGTTTAGCAAGAGCCGGGATGCTGCCCTTCTCTGTGCTAGGCACAAATGACTTGGTTCTTTTAGAAAGCAATGAACTGTAAACTGAAACAGGAAATGAAAAGCAACTGTAAGTTTTTTCAGGTAAGTTTCTTGTTTGCCAAACAACCTAATATTTGTGTATAATCAATGATTAACTACAGTGTTTTGTCAGCTTCTGATGATGAAAAACCAGTCCCTCCCTTCCCATCTTAGTGGACTCAATGAAAGGTTTGTTGTTCTATGGACATGACCTTATGTGACCTTTCACAGATAGGCAGGGCAGTGGTCCTGACTCCCTTTTCTTCTTCTTTTTTTTATTGTGATTAAGTGAAAGTGTACACTCCAGTATAAATTTGCATGCCTGCCTATCTGCAGCTCCTTCTGCTCTCCTTGCCTGGTGACAGCATACTCCTCCTTTCCATTATATACATGTTATATCCTCTTAACAATCTCCTGTCCCCTCTTCTCCACTCTCTCCACTTTCCTCTAGTAAGAGGCCAATAGGACAACATCCTATAGATGCATAGAACCATAAAGTGCACACACGGTATGGTTACTCTGTGTCCCTGAGTCCAGTCCATTGCTGTCTGAAGAGCTGACCTCAGTAATGATTTATGATCAGGGGCAGCATCAGGTCCAGGGACCATGCTCCCCGGAGAACCCCTGGGCCTTCAGATCATCAATTGTGGTCTTTTAGTGGCTGAATCCCTTCTTATAAGCTAGAATGATGGACAAAGATGAAACCTGCTTGTAATTTTTTTTTTCCTATTATTAGCACTGAAAAGTGCTAATTAGCACTTTCTAATAGTAGGAACCTTATAAAGAAACAACATGCCATTTTTTTATGTAGAGTAAGATGTGGCAATTATATGCCCCTAGTCCTTCCTGAGAGCCCTAGTGGCACAATGGTTAAGAACTCAGGCTACTAACCAAAAGATCAGCAGTTTCAGTCTACCTCCTGCTCCTTGGAAACCCTGTGGGGCAGTTTTACTCTGCCCTATAGAGTCTTTATGAGTTGGACTCAACTCTATGGCAATGGATTTGGTTTTTTGCTTTTTGAAGTGTTTCCTAAAGAGCCCTGGTGATATTGTTTGTGATGGTTAAGATTGTATGTCAACTTGGCTGGGCCATGAATCTCAGTGTTTTTATGTGATCACTCCCATGATGAGTTATTTTGTGAGTAACCAGTCGGTTGAAAGGGAATTTCCTTGCAGGTATGGCCTGCATCCTAATATAAGTAGATGTTCTGCCTTTTTCCTTGCTCTGGATCTTGCAGCTGCCTCCTGCTCACCTGACCTCCAGTTATTAGGATTCTTACTATGAGATTACCTGCTGATCTTGGGATTCCTTGATCTTCACTGCCTGGGAACAAGAGCCCTACTAACTGATCTGCCAATCATGAGTTTGCCAGCCTCTGAAGCTATGTAATTGGGAAAAGATTCCATCCTAATCCATGGATTTGGGATGTTCCAGACTCTACAACTGCATCAGCTGTTTCTTTGATAAAATCTCTCTCTCTCTCTCTCTCTACGTATTTATATACCTTAATGGTTTTGCTTCTTTAGGGAACCCAGCCTAAAACACAGTGATTAAGTACTCAAAAGTCAGCAGTTTGAACCTATCAGCTGCTTTGTGGTAGAAAAGACCTGACAGTCTGGTCCTGAAGGATGACAGCATAGGAAACTCTATGGGCAGCTTTACTCTGTTATATAGTGTTGCTATGAGTCAGAATCAACACAACAGTTTTTCCTTGCTTATGTTCTATATGAATTATCCCCTGGGATGAAATGTTCAGAGCTTTGGGTGTGACTTTGTATAGAAATGTATCAGCATTCCATGTCTTCCCATGGGAAGGAAGAACTGTAAAGCAGCAAATTTCTGACAGCTTTGGCTGCAAGCAGGATTTTCCAAGAGCATTTAGCATACTGATTTACAAATACCTTCTCCAGCCTGTTGATTGCCTCTTATTTTGTTTTTGGTACACTTAGTCGTACCGAAGTAGACAATCTCAGGCTTTGCATGTATTCACGTAAGTCTAGCCACATGTCTCTTCCCTAGACTTGCTAGCCATTATTTCAATCTTACTCATTCCAAGCCCCTGAACAATCATCCAAGACATTTGTCACTACTCTTCGGTTCATGTATACCCTTGTTTTGAGTCACATCTCTTTTCAAAGTGGATGATGAAGCGCATCATCTGAAACAATTCATCAGGCTATTGCCTCTCACCACTGTCTTTTAAAGGCACCCTGAATAGGGCTGTAGCACTGAAGCATCCCATTTTCATCTGCTACCCACTTATAAAGCCAATTCACCCATGAACCAATTTCAGACTTTCCCTTTTCCATCAGTTGATCATAAGGAGCTCCCTGTGATACATAGGTGTGAGACAGGGAGAGGCATGTAACAAAGTCATAGGATGTCATGAGAGTGTCTGGGTCACCTGATTTTGTAGCTAATTTGTGCCCTCTGGACCTTCTTGAGCCTAATCCGAGATATGCCACTTGCATTCTACAGTAGATTGTTCAGTGCCATCTAACTCTAGGACTTACTGAGTCTGACATTACCCAACTTCTAGATACATAGTGAGACATCACTTTCTTCCATGGCCTAATAGCATGTCAGGAGCTGCTCTTCAAATGGTATATAGCTGTCTCCTGGAGACTGCATGATCTTGCACCAGTGAAAGAATTTTCTGTTAATATCTGCCAAAGGCTGTCTTCTTCTATTACAGACACCTCTTCTGAGTTGCATGGTCCAAGTGTCAAGGCTGTTTGTACTGCAGCCTGGACCTCCTGCTGCTGAGATCTTTTTGCCCTCAAAATTAACAGCCTTCCACACCATTTAATACAGTACCTTTAGCCTATATTACAGCAGAAAGCAGGAGAATCAACATATCACTGGGAAAAAAAGACCATGAATGTACACTGTTGTCTGTCCTTTGTGCATGCAAACTACTTTGACACTTCTTCCTGTCAGACCAGTGGCTTCTTTCCATCATGTACCTGAAGTTTTCTTCATCTGCAGTAGCAAAGAAATCACATTTGGCACAGCAGCTGCAGTCAGGGTCACTCCTTGGTTAAGCTGTAATAGTTCACTGTCATGTGCACTCACCATCCAATTTAATTAAATGAGAATATATAACAAGGCTCACCATCCATGAATCTTTTAAATCTCTGAAGGTGACAGTAATCTCTGCAATCCCCTACAGTGGTGACATTATTTTGATTTACTATCTTGGGAGTAGAGGGGCAGGTGTAAGGAACTATGCTTTGTTTTCACTGCCTTAATAGCTGTTGTCCTGCAAGTCAGGAAACGAATTTGAGGTTTCTGCTGACTCCTCAGTATGTCCATTTCAGATAATTTGTGAACCAAGAAAATAACCACTAGGTGGATTTGTGGCCCTAGTAACTCACTGTCAGATGGATATGGGCCAGGATTCCACTTACCACCTGATGCCCGTTTGTCCCTACTCTAATGGGAGGGCCATGATGGCACTTAGAGTATTCCCCTTTCCTAGGAAAGGCTGGGGAGAAGACTGGGGAGATCACTATGTGTACTTGCCATGCTGGGACAAAATCCTTCCTCATGGAGAGCCAGCCTCTCTTCTTTGGTCTGTGAGTTCTGGGCCAGAGAACTAGTGCAGGTCTGGACACTAGGCTAAGGATCCTGCCTCTTTACCAGGCTGGCTGACCTCAGTCTATTCTTGATCACTTGTGAACACACCTTGCTTGTCATCCCACGGTTTTGCCAGAGGAACACCATGCTCCATTAGACAACTTCAGAAATCTTTAGAGATTAGGCTCCCCTAGGTGCTATTCCAACTGTGCTTGCTGTTAAGGAAATTACACCCATTTCACATTTTTGTTTAGATGTTGCATTTGGCCTCTCCTATTCTGTATCCCTAGAAACTCTAGTGGTGTAGTGGTTAAGTGCTATGTCTGCTAACCAAAAGATAGGCAGTTTGAATCTACCAGATGCTCCTGGGAAACTCTATGGGGCAGTTCTACTCTGTCCTGCAGGGTCGCTATGAGTCAGAATCAGTTCAATGGCAGTGGGTAATTCTGTAATCCTGTATTGTCCTTGTTACTGGGGAGCCAGCATCTGAAATGTCATCCACTTTCTATCATCTGCTCTGTCCTACAGAGCATGTCCAGTTTACGCCTTTCAATGACGCTGGTGTCCCGCCACCAGAGAGTCCATGTCCACCTTGGAAAACGGACTGTTATGTAGGTGACAACTGATACCACAGTGGTCAGGAAGTGGTCTTGGGTCTTTTCAAATATTTCTCTTCCTCTGGGTTTTTTTGATCCCTTTCTCCACAATTTGCCTCTTCAGCTCTAATGCCTCTTCTTTATTTAATGTGAGCGGTACATTTTTTAAAGATTTTAAGAGGCATTTAAGCAGAGTATGGGTCACCATGAGTCGGATCTGACTCAACAGCACTTGGCTGGCTTTGGCAAGAGCATGAGTGCTCTCATCTGGGGCCTTTGCTGGGGTGTTACATTCCTCTCAAGGTGACGGTCTCCATATCAGTACACTCTCCATTATACAACTATATGTTTTGACCACTTTGACTATGTGGGATGAGGACTCCTCCCTTACATACCCCCTAGTTCCTGTCATTTCTGTCCTATGGCACGACTTGCCATTTTACCCAGGTCCTATGGCAGATTTGCCATATTACCCCTGTCTTTTCTTAGCAGGCCCAACAAGTTCCTAGTTTGGTTATGCTGAGATTTGACCTTAACTGTGGATTGAAAACCTTGGTGGCACAACTAGTTAAATGCTATGGCTGCTAACTAAAAGGTCAGCAGTTTTAATCCACTAAGCACTCCTTGGAAACTATATGGGGCAGTTCTACTCTGTCCTCTAAGGTTGTTATGAGTTGGAATCAACTCCATGGGCAATGGTTTTGGTTTTGGCGGGGTAGGAGGGAGCTCCATAGTTTTTAAGAAAGTGGCGAGCGGGTGTGAAGGTGTGAGGAGATTGGCAGGGTATCTTTCTTTCTGCAATCCCAAAGGTTTCAGGAGAATCTGGAGATTTAAGGTTCCCAGCTGAATCCCAATCAAATATACCTTTCCAACTCTCTGGATCCTCCTCATTCCCCATCAGGGCTTTAGTGTAGGAGACTGGCCTCGGCAGAGTATTTAGCCTTCTCTGAAGTTCTGCCACTCTTATGATGAAATCCTGTGCCCAGGTTTTGGTTGTGTCTACCTTCAGGCTGCAGGAGTAAAGAGTGTGTTTAAAGGCTGGAAAGGAAGCCCTCACTGTCACATTTTGCTTTAAGTTGTTAATTAATACATCTGAATTTGACTTTTTCTTTCTTTAATGAACCAAGACTGCCTGGTCCTTCCTTCCCACTGCTCATATCTCTCAAATGACTGCAATATTACACCACTGAGTGTACCCCTTATGTATTATCATCTCATCCTCCTTCATCACAGGTGAAGGTCTTAGCTTATAGCTTTCGACATCAATCTCAAAATGTATTTAAATATTTTAAATGTATTTGTTTTATAGCTTTTCCAGATTGTTTTATTACTTGAAGTTCCGGGGGTGCTCCTTCTGTTTGCTGTGCTTCCTGGCTTTTCCTTACAGAAGCTTTTCTGTAAACACAGTATTTTCCTGTGAACTCAGCTGCTATCAAGTTCTTTTCTGTGGAAGCCTTTTTGAACTTGGCTTTATATCTTCCTTCACAGAGACTCTAGGATTTTTACCTGTTCTATGCCAGTTTTTGTTAATTCCTTTATCATGCTGATATTATTATGAATTCGGACACCATAGCCATCGGTACAGGCTTAGGTTCTGACTATTCAGACAATTCTCTTCACCTAGGGTCTAGGATGCTTTCTCAGGTTTACAGGTAGAGCCGGTCAGAATGTTACAATAGATAACTTTTAGAATGGTACTCTCTGTTCCCATGACTTGCCTTTCAGTAGTCCAAAATCTCTTGTGTTCCAGTTATTGTTGCTGTTAATTGCTGTCAAGGTGGTCCCCAAGTCATGATAACCCCATACACAGTAGAACAAAACATGCCTGGGCCTGGCCATTCCTATGATCAGTTGCTGATTGGACTGTTGTGATCTATAGGGTTTTCTTGGCTTGCATCTGGAAGTAGACTGCCAAGTCTTTTTTCCTGGCCTATGTTAGTTTGGAAGCTCCACTACAACCTGTTCAGCATGAGAGCAATACAAAATCTTCTACCAGTGGGTGGGTGGTGACTGCATGTGAGATACATTGACTGAGAATCGAACCTGTGTCTCTGTTATTGACTAAATTGGGTTCCCCAAAAAGTGTGTCAATTTGTCTAGGCCATGATTCCCATTTGTGATTGTCTGGAATTTTGTCACTGGTGTGATCATCCTATGTGTTATGAACTCTATCTTTATGGTGTGAATGAGGCAGGATTGGAGGCAGTTCTGTTAATGAGGCAGGATTCAGTCTCCAAGACTAGGTATCTTGAGTCAGTCTCTTTTGAAACATAAAAGAAAGAATCTAGCTGAGAGACAGCAAGCACCACCTACTCCCTACAAAGCAGAGCTGGAAGCAGAGCACATCCTTTGGACCCCAGGGTCCCTATGCTGAGACACTCATAGACTAGACTAGGGGAAGATTGATGACAGGGATCTTCCCCCAGCACCAACAGAAAGAAAACCTTCTCCTGAAGGTAGAGCCTTCAGTTCAAATTTATAGCATCCCAAGTGTGACAGAATAAATGTCTCTTTGTTAAAACCATCCATTTGCTGGATTTCTAAAATAGCAGTAGCAGGTAACTTTCATGGATTGAATTGTGTTCCCTGAAAAATCTATACCAATTTGGCTGGGTCATAATTCCTAGTATTGTGTGATGTTCCTCCATGTTGGAATTCCAGCCTCTATGATGTTAGTGGAGTGGCAGGGTGGCAGTTGGGTTACTAGAGGAAGATTCAATGTGTAAGTTCATTTTGTGCCTTGAGGTGGTCTCTTGAGATACAAGGGAGAGGAGCTAGCAGATACATTTGGGGACCTCATACCATCAAAGTAGCGCTGGGAGCTGAGCATGTCCTTTGGAAAGGACCAGGGTCCCTGAGCCTCAGAAGCTTCCACTCCAGGGGAAGATTGATGACAAGGACCTTCCTCCAGTGCCGGCAGAGAAAGCCTTCCCCTGGTGCTAACACCCTGAATTTGGACTTAGAGTTTACTGGACTGTGACCAATAAAATTTCTGTTTTTAAAGCCATCCACTTTTTGCATTTCTGTTAGAGCTGCACTAGCTAACCAAAAGAATAACTAAGATAGTCTCTTATATGAAAGGTGAGAATTCTACTACAAAACAAGCACTGCCCACTCCATTCCTGTAAAAACATCAGAATGTTAGCTACAAGCCTAGAACTCCCATGTCTGGGACAAACGGCTGTCATTCCCTACGCTTCAGTTCTCACCACTGTGGATTTTGATGCCTGCTTCTCTTCCAGCACCTAGAAATTTCCTTTTCAGATATTTTAAGTTCAACTATGTGCTAAATAGTTTTTGCTTTGTTTCATCCCATTTTTAAGGGTGTTTAGCAGGAAGGTGGCCTGAACACCAGAGGTAAATCTATCCCATTTACTGGAAATTAGATCAGTCTCTTTTCAAAAAGCATGCTGGTTGTGCAGTGGCTCACCACTGCAAGCACAGAGAATTTTATGGATCAATTGAACTGATAACTTCAGACATTCTAACCACAAATGCAGGGCAATTTCTCTCTAAGCTTAGAATGAGGTTTCTGTTACTCTGCACTCAATAGGTGAGCATTATATTTTCCTCATAGTGGAAGGAAACACTATGTCTAATGGAAACAGTTGGTGTTTGTGTATTCTTTATTCCTAAAGGTCATAGGATCATTAATATGACTACATCATCTTGCTAGAAGCAACTGTTCAAGCAACAGCAACATCATGTTGAGCTGTTGCCTGGTGACCAGGGGAAACTTCTAAATGATAAAATACAGAGGTAGGATATATAAATAGAAACTGCTGAAAATTTCCAGATAATCTTGATAAATATAGAAAAAGGGTGCAAGGAGACAGATGCATTTCACTTCAATTTCACAGACATGATTTCTGGTTAAATTTGAGTACTGGACTTAACTCTGCCCCTAGACACTAGAATGTGGTGGCACTGACATTTACACAGCAGATCACAATGGAATTGGCTGCCTGACAGGGTGACAGAGGTCATATATATACACACGTATATATTGTTTTCTTTTCCATCAGAGAGATTCCCAGTATATAAGGCAAGTGTAGGTGCATTTTCACTCCTCTGCTGGTAGACATGCTACAATTGCCATCCTTTCAAAACCTACCTTCCACACAAAATAATTATAGAGTTTTAGAGGGAAAGACTGGACCACATGTATGCCCAGAGGGGTCCAGAGAGGCAGTGCAAGTAGGTGACACTAGCAAGCAGGAAGGCAAAACTGTCATTTGATTTAGGAAATAACATCAGACTCATTATTTCTTGTCCTGGAGCATGCAGTGTGGCCAAACAAGCTGGGCTCCAAGGCACTCACAAGGACACATCAGCTGGGCCCTGAGGTACAAAGACAATAGCTACCATAATCTTCAAAAATATCTCTTAGGGAACCCTTCACATGAGCCAGTCAAACAGAACACAAAAGATATTCTACTGTTATTGTTTTCTATTAGCATTTAGTGAATAAGCAGTTTGCTGAACCAGGGGTGACCTTCCTGACTCTGTTACTGAAACTTGAACTAATGATTGTTATAAGAAAGACAATTCAGAATGTAGGATCACAATTGCTAGCCAGCGTATGAAAGGGCGATGCTTTCGTTGGTTTTGCCTATCTGCGATGTTAACATGTACTGAAGATTCTGTAATGTTCCTTGGACTCCTGCAGACATGGCTCTAGTAGCATGCTAGTCTGCTTTCTACTTTTGCCTTTTTGAACATAGGTTGAAAAACACTTTCTTTTTGTTTTACTAAACTTTGTGACGTTTTTTACCTAATAACAGTAAATAATGTCCTTATCAAGGATTTTTAAATTTGGATTTTGACCACAAACAGACCTGGACTGCAGAGTAGAAGCCAGCAAAGAGAGGTTCTACCTTCTGGACTCAAGCATTCACTTTGACACATGTAAAGAAACGCTGAGAGCAGAGCTGTGGCCAAAATAATTACTTATAAGGCAGGAGCTGAGGCATGCATCCAAGAGAATTGTGTTTGATTTTCATTTTTAAATATCATGTGTAGCTTTAGGGTTGAGAAGTTATAAATAGGCACTACTGCATATAATCCACTCCCTTTAATTTCTTGTAATTAATTCCCAAACAGCTTGTATTTCTGTATCACCATGTTAGAGGTACACTAAGGACAGTACTTGAAAATGCCCCCAAAAGAAAACAAAATGGAAAGTTAAATGGGTAATATGCTAATATTTGTTCTGTATATGCCAAACAAAGAGTATTCTTTGTTGCTTTTGAAAAGCATTTGAATGCAGTCTTCCAGATGCCTCTGTCAGGGAACATTATTGATTGTAAGTAAAATACAATAAACATTTATTAGAAGACAGTATATATTTTATTTAGTTTTATATGCAGTGTGTAAATTACAATTGCATGTGTTTGATATTTTAGCTGGACACCTTCATATTAAGCAAAGTGATAAAAACCATACCCTATGTCATCTGTATATTTTTTTTCTTCTCCAACTTCCTTTATTGCATTTTCTCCTTGTCAAACTGGGTTAGTTTAAATGGTTTGGTCTATTTTCTAGCTTTCATTTATTTTTAAGTTTCCATTTATATGCCTACTTACTATATTCCTGGAATCCTAGTTTTCTATGTCTTCATAGAAAACTTTGCTTGCTCCCCAATAAGCAATCCATTCCCATCCAGACTGATGTAAATGGTTATTTTTTTTGTTAAATGGTGATTCAGGGCAACAGTGCACAACAGAAGAAAAGCAGCTTTACTCAAATATGCCATCAGGGATGTTGTCTGATGCAAGTGAACTCAACTATCTTAAAACTGAAGTCTCCTTGTCACCTAATGACCTGGCAGCATCCTGGATGTGCTTCTCTGTTCAAAGAATTCATAAACCATGGTTCATTAGATCGTCATAACTGTCATTCCGGAAAATCTACCAAGTGCAGATCATAGCACTAATGAGACAACTGTTAGCCTCTATACCTGTACCTTTCTCTTTCTTTCTGTTATGTGACACCATCTGCTTTCCCTATACTGTGGCGACACCCTCCTCCCCTCCACCCCACATTTCCCATGTCCATTCAAACAGCTCCTGCCTCCGTCTATCTTTTTCATCTCGGCTATGGATAGGAGCTGTCCAGTATGTCTCCCGTGTCTACCCAAGCCAAGAAGCACACTCTTCACTAGTTCAGTCTTTAAGGAATTGTCTTTGCTAATGGTTTCAGTTCTGGCCTAACAGAGTCTCGGGACCACGTCTTCTAGGGTCCCTACATTCTGTCTGATTATCAAGTCTGGTTTTTCACTAGAGTTCAAATTCTATACCCCACCTTTCTCCCACTCCATCGGAGACTCTTTGTTGGGTTCTCTGTAAGGGTGGTCATTGGTGGTAGCTGGGCACCAGCAAGTTCTTTTGGTCTGATGTTGATATAGTCTCTGGTTTATGCCTTCCTGTCTCTCGGGTTTGTGCTTTCCTAATGTCTTTGAGGTTCCTCATTCACTTTTGCTCCAGGTGGATTGAGACTAATCAATGCTTCTTAGCTGGCCACTGGCTAGCTTTTAAGATAGCAGAAGCTACTCACCAAAGTGGGATGCAGAACATTTTCTTAATAAATTTTGTTATGCCAATTGACCTAGATGTCCCCTGAAATCACAGCACCCAGACCTCTGTCCATGCCACTCTGTCCCTCAAAGTGTTTGGTTGTATTCAGAGAACTTCTTAGCTTTTGCTTTGGTCCAGAGAAATTTTTCATAATTTAATTGAGCAATTTTTTCTATATGAAATTTCTCAGTTAAACATGACATAGATACTAAATTGGTGGGGGAGGAGAGGGAGAGAGAAGAATTAAGGATGATTCTAGGGTTCTGGCTAGACAGAGAATGCTGGTATTCATCAGTGAAGGAATATAAAAATAAGACTAAGTTTTAAGGAAGGATAAATAACGTCAGTTTTACTTACAATTAACTGGAGTATGATCAACAGACAATGACTACACGTATTTAAAATGTAAACCTTGATGACTTTTGACAGATGTGTATATATCCAGCCACGAAACCACCACTACCCACAGTATAACGAACATTTCCAACATCCCCCCAAAGCTTCCCTGTATCCCTGTGTAACCCGTTCCTCTATCCTTCCCCAGCCCACAGAACTGGTGCTCTGTTTTCTATCACTATAGTAGTATGAATTTTATACAATTGTAATGTATGTATAACATCAAGCCCTTTTTGTCTGGCTTCTTCTGTTCAGCAAAATTACTTTGAGAGTCATCTATACTGTTGTACATATCAATAATTTCTTTCCTTTTATTGCTAAGTAGTGTTCCGTCGGATGTATGAACTATAATTTTTTTGTCCGTTTACCTATTGACCTGCATTTGGATTGTTGCCAGTTAGGTGCTATTAAAATAAAACTGCTGTCAATATTGAGTGTGTTTTAGTTAGCTAGTGCTGTCCTAATAGAGATACCACCAGTGGATGGCTTTAACAAAAGAAAGTTTATTCTTACACAGCCCAGTAGGCTACAAGTCCAAATTCAGGATGTCTGCTCACGACCCCAACACCAAACCAAACTATCATCATTGAGTCAATTCCTATTCCTAACCATATTATAGGACAGAGTAGAACTGCCCTATAGGTTTTCCAAGGAACAGCTGGTAAATTTGAAGTGCCAAGCTTTTGGCTAGCTGCTGAGCTCTTAACCAGTATGCCACAGCTCTTAACCAATATACAGTGTTAGATAATTGCCTCACTCTGCTGGATCAACTTTCTTTGGAATGGATACAAACACAGACCTTTTCCAGTCGACTGGCCAGATAGCTGTCTTTCAAATTTCTTGGCATAGGTGAGTGAACACTTCCAGTGATGTATTCTGTCATGAAAACATCTGAAGCGGTGTTCCATAAATTCCTGGAGCCTTGTTTTCTGCCAGTGCTTTCAATGCAGCTGGACTTCTTCCTTTAGTACCATTAGTTCTTGATCATATGCTACCTCCTGAAATGGCTGAACATCAAAGAGTTCTTTTTCGTTTTTTTCATTCGGTGACTCTGTGTATTCCTCCTATCTTCTTTTGATGGTTTCTGCACTGTTGGGTATTTTTCCCTTCAAATCTTTCAGTATCGAAATTCAAGGATTGAATTTTCTTGTCAGTTCTTTGAACTTGAAAAATGCTTAAGCGCGTTCTTCCCTTTTGGTTTTCTAGCTAGATCTTTGCACATTTCATTATATTACTTTGTCTTCTCAAGCCACCCTTTGAAATCTTCTGTTAAGCTTTTTCACCCCATCTTTTTTTCCTTTTACTTTAGCAAGTGGATGTTCAAGAGCAAGTTTCAGAGTCTCTTCTGACATCCATTTTGGCCATTTTCTTTTTTAGTGATTTATTTCTCCCTTCATGCATGATGGCCTTGAAGTAATTCCACAGTCCTCTGGGCTTCAATTATTAGTGTTTAATGAGTCAAAATCTATTTTTGAAATAGTCTCTAAATTTATGTGGAATATAGATGATTGCTGATGTGGCATAACTCAAAATGAGAAGAAACAGCTACAAATAGGCATTAATAACAAGAATGTATGAATCTAGGAAAATTGGAATTTGTCAGAAATGAAGTGGAATGCATAAAGATTGATATCTTAGGCATTAGTGAGCTGAAATGGACTGATTTGGTCATTTTGAACTGGACAATCATATGGTGTACTATGTTGTAACTAACAAATTGAAGAGCAGCGGTGTTGCATTCCTTGTCAGAAGAACATTTCAAGATCTATCCGGAAGTGCAGTGCTGTCAGTCATAGGATAATATCCACATGCCTACAAGTAAGATCAGTTAATATAACTATTATTCAAATATATGTACCAATGACTAATGCCAAAGATTATGAGAATTGAAGATTTTTACCAATTTTGCGGTCTGAAATTGATCAAAGGTGCAATCAAGATTCATTGATAATTTCTGATAACTGGAATTTAAAAGTTGGAAACAAAGCAGAAACAGTAGCTGGAAAATATGGCTTTGTTGATAGAAATGACACTGGAGATGGTATGATAGAATATTGTAAGACCAATGACTTCTTCCTTGCAAATACCTTTTTTTCAACAACCTGAGCAGTGGCTGTACATGTGGACCTCTCCAGATGGAATACACAAGAATTGAATTGACTACGTCTGTGGGAAGAGACTGTGGAAAATCTCAACAGCATCATTCAGAACAAGGACAGGGACTGACTACAGAACAGACCATCAGTTGCTCATAAGCAAATTCAAGTTAAAGCTGAAGAAAATTGGCACAAGTCTACAAGAGCCAAAGTATGACTTTCAGTATATCCCACCTGAATTTAGAGAACATCTCAACTAAGTGCACCGTAAATCTTATGAAATTTGGGGGAATACATATGACTGTTTTTCTAGTGTGGGGGGTAGTTTCTACAATGACTTCAGGGCTATGAATTGGTTGAACAATGCGTAACTCCTTTTGGCCTACCTTTCAAGGTCTTTTTTGGTGTTGGTAAATGATAGCTTTGTTTTGTGTTTTGTAAAAGCAATATGTGTGTGGTTTAAAAAGTCAAACAGTGTTCACTGTTTTATAACGAAGTACTGCCACCTACATACACAGACCATCCCGCTCTCTGGAAGCGACTACGATAAATACTTTTGGCTGATTACTTTGCATCTACCTATGTATTTTCTTTAAATAATATATGCATTATTGTTTAGTTTTTATATCATTTATGCCCTCTCACTCCCCCATATATTTGGATAGCTAAATCCACATTCAGTCTTTTCATTTTGTAATTACATAACTATTGTTTACTGCTGAACCATAAGCTTCATATCCCGTTATTTGGAGATAATTGTCTCGATTTTTTACTTGCTTTATTTGCTTTGAATTTCTAAGTTTGTTTCCCTAAAACCTTTTATGGTTCAAAAGAGTTTTGCATATGGTCAAATTATTTGAGCAAACTTGTATTTCCATTCTTTACCTGAAAACATCTTTTATGTTTCTACCTTCTTGCTGCTCCAGCGGGACCAGTTACTCTTCCTATGCATCGCTCATCCTGGAAATTTGCCTGCTTTTTCGTCATTCTAGAGCTTCACTTGTCCTTTCCCTTGTATTGAGTTTTCATGTTGCCTAGATCTCATAGCTTATTCTTTGTGAGTTTACTGCCGCATTTTACCAGAATCCAGTAGTTTCCCTCTGCAGTGCCCTTCATTGCTTTCTTGCACTTCTGTGCTTAAATCTGAGATCATTTTCTTTTAGCCTGAAGAACTCCATTTCCTTTAGTAATTAGTACAAATTTCCAGACAGTAAGTTATCTCAGTTTTTGTTTTCTGAGAGTATCTTTATATTTTCTTCATTTTGAAGGATTATTTTCACTGAATATGTAATTGTGGCTGGCATATCTTTTGCTTTTGTTTGTTTGTCTTATTTTAATTTCTCAGCAATTTAAAGTCATCATCCTGTTTCCTACAGCTTATATATTTTCTGTTGAGAAGTCAGTCATAATTTTTTTAACGTTTTTTGACATCTTCTAAGATTTATATCATTGCATGTCAGCAGTTTGACTACGATCATGTTTAGCTGCAGTTTTCTTTGTATTCATCCTTCTTGAATGATGATGAAGTTAATGTCTTGAAAGTTGTAACATTTCTTAACAGTTATTTATTCAAATATTTTTTCTGTTTTGCTTTCTCCTTCCTTTCCTTCTGGAATTGCAATTGCATATATATCAGATCTTTGGCTATGTTCTGCATCTCTGGTATACCCTGTATTATTTTTATTATTATTATCATCATTCTCTTTTCCACTTTGTGCTTCAGTTTGAATATTTTCTATTGGCTTGGTTTCAAGTTCAATAACCTTCTTTTGCTGAGTTAAATCTGCTGTCAAATCTATCCGATAGATTTTCATTTCAGACATGTATCTTGCAGTTCTGAAACGTCTTTTATTTTTTAATGGGTTATAACACTCTATTAAAATGTTTTAGTTTTTCTCCCATTTTATTCATCTTTTCTCCTTAACATGTTAATCACAGTTATTTTTAAAGTCCTTATCTGCTAATTTCGACATCTGAATCTACTCCTATTGAGGATTTTTTCTTTTGATTATGACTTCTTGTGTGTTTTTCACCATGTGCACTAGTTTTTGTTTTTTTTTAAATTGAATGCTAAACATTAAGGATAGTAAACTGTAGCAACTCTGAGTTATATTAAGGGTCGACTTTTTTCTAGCAGACTGTTAAATTACTGATGGATCACCTTTATCCTGTTGAAGACTGGTTTGCGGGCTCTTTCCAGAAGCCCTGGTGGTTTAGTAGTTAAGTGCTATGACTGCTAACCTAAAAGGCCAACAATGTATATCTACCAAGTGCTCCTTGCAAACTCTATAAGGCAGCTCTACTCTGTCCTATAGGGTCACTGTGAGTCAGAATCCCCTCACTGGCAATGAGTTAGATTTTTTTTTTAAACCATAAATTTTTGTCTTAAGGGCATCGTGCTTACACCCAGGACATGATCTTTATGGAATCTAAACTAAATATCTATGCTGGCAGGATCAGAACACCAACATCTCTTCCACACTATATGAATTTCTAAGTTTAGCTTTCAACCTCTTAGGAGTTTTTCTTTACTAGGACTCTTAGAGCCTGTGCATGGGTAACTTAAGAGGAATTGGCTACCCCAATTTTAAGTACTCTTTTAGGTTTGAGTATTCTCTTCCCAGTACCTATCCCTCAAATTCTAGCTATTTGAACCCATTGCCACTGAGTCAATTCCAACTCATAGTTACCCTATAGGATTTCCAAGGATTTAAATCTCTATGGAGCCACTGCTGGTTTCAGTTAGCAGTTGATCACTTAAACCACTGTACCACCAGGGCTTATAACCAAAAACCAAATCCAATGCCACTGAGTCAGTTCTGACTAATAGTGACTCTAGAAGACAGAGTAGAACTGCCCCATAGAGTTTCCAACAAGTGCCTAATGGATCTAAACTGCTGACCTTTTGGTTAGCAGCCACAGAGCTTAACCACTACATCACTAGAGTTTCCCCAGGGCTCATACTAAACCAACCCAGTGCCACCGAGTCAATTCTGACTCATGGCAACCCTATAGGACATAATAGAACTGCTCCATAGAGTTTCCAAGAAGTGTCTGATGGATTGGAACTGCCTATCTTCTGGTTAACAGACATAGAGCATAACCAGAACACCAGCAAAGTTTCCCCAGGGCTCATAGCGGCTCTGAATTTCCCATTCTGTTTCCTCTGCCCAGTGAGACCACCATTTGCTAATTGGACTCTATTTCCCTGTGCCAATTTAGAAAATTCCTTTATGAAAAAAGACATGATGAATGTTGGGCACACCGTGTGTGCTTTCTGCATTGATTACTGTCCAATATCTGTAAAGAGTTGTTTTAGTTATTTGTCCAGTGTTTATAGTTATTTAGTAGAATTATAAATAGCTTATAGTAGGATAAGCACAACACCAGCTGTTCTTTCATAGACAGAACCAGGAGCCCATGTGGGCTTATTAACAAGTATAAGTGGTCTTATTGCCCCTCAAATCCATTCTCCCCTCAGAACTCAGTGAAGACTTATAAAAATGTAACTTAGAAGATGGAATCAACCTAGGCACCCATCAGCAGATGAATGGATAAAAAAAACTGTTATGGTTACACAGTGGAACAAACACTATGCAGTGATAAAGAACAACGATTTTATGAAACGTCTCATAACCTGAAATCATCTGGAAGATATTACACTAAGTGAAATCAGTCAACTGCAAAAGGATAAACACAGTATGAGACCACTATTACAAGGACTTAAAAAGGCTTATGCACAGAAGAGAATACTCTTTGATGGCTATGAGGGTAGGGAGGGAGGGGGAAGGTTACTCATAGATTAGATAGTCATTTGGAACTCTGTTAGGAGAAGGGAGTGACAGCACGCAGTAGCAGGGAGGTCGGCACAACTGGACTACACCATAAGCTAAAAGGTTTTCTAAATACAACCCAATATATTAAAGGACAGAGTAGCCACGACAAGGGTCTGGGAGCCATGGTTTCAGGGGATATTGAGGTCAACTGGCATAACTAGTTTATTTCTAAGAAATTGTGCTGCATCCCATATTGGTGAGTGGCACCTGGGGTCTTAAAAGCCAGCAAGCTGTCATCTAAGGAACATCAACTGGTCACAGCCCACCTGGAGCAGACCCAAACTAAGCACATCAAAGACATGAGGAAAAAATGAGACCATGAGACAGAAGGGCCCGTATGATTGGGAGACTACATCAGCATGAAACCAGAAGAACTAGGTGGTGCCCAGCCACCACCTAAGACAGCCCTGTCAGAGAATATAATGCAGAATCCCTGACAAAGCACGAGAAAAAGGGGTGCACAGATCTAGAACTCTATAAAAATACTGATTTGATGGTCTGACAACCTGGAGGGTCCCCTGAAAACATGGCTCCTGGCCTTGCTGCTAGCCCAGAGCTGAAACCAGTACCGAGGCCAACACTTCAGACAAGGAGTGTACTGGACTATAGGAAACCCTGGTGGTGTAGTGGTTAAGTGCCATGACTGCTAACCAAAAGGCTGGCCGTTCAAATCTACCAGGCGCTCCTTGAAAACTGTATAGGGCAGTTCTACTCTGTGTTATAGAGTCGGAATTGACTCAGCAGCAGTGGGTTTATGGAACATAGAGTGCTGTAGGTGACATGTGCACTTTATGGTTTAACATGCATTTAAGGCTGTCCAGCTGGTTCCTCTCTAAAGGAGAAAGGTGATGGTGGAGAGGCGGGGACAAGCGCTGGGTGAGCGGACACTGAAGTACAGGGTGGAAAGAATGATTGCGCTGTCACAGGGTGAGGAGAGCAGACAGAACTGCATAGAGGCGAGTGCTCAGGGTTTTATGTGGCACGTTCACTTGGATTGTAAACTTCCACTTAGTCACAGTAAAAATAAAATAAAATTTAAGGTGTAAGTTAGATCATAATACTCCCTTGGCAAAAACCCTTCGATAGCATCTTATCACAAACTAGGAAGAAACCCAAGCTCCTTAGCCTAGTACGCGAAGTCCAGTGTAACCTGAACCCTGCTTTTCTACTTTTATCTGACGGTATTGGATTTCTCCTCAGTTCTTCTCAGCCAACCATTCTTCACTGAGTTCCTTGAATATGCCAAGCTGACTGCTACCTCCGGACTTTACGTGATCCATTCCCTCACAGGATGTGCCTTCTGCCTCATTATCGTCCCGTTGACTCCTTCTTGTCATTCAAGTTTCAGCACAAACAATATCTCCTTAGACACTTTTTGCCTTAACAGTCCATTCAAGCAGCCTGCAGAGCGCATCCCATCTCCATTTTATTTATCTCGTAGGGTTTTACAAGGTTCTATTCAGAAAATTGTCCTTTTTACTTTTCTGTATATGTTCAGTCCTTCCCACATGTAAACCCATGGAAGCAGGAAACTTGCAGGAATTGTTCATTTCCGTATCCTCAGCATTTAGAACAGCGCCTGCCACATAACAGATTCTCGACCAAAAATTTTTTTTTTGGTTCAAATAATTTTTTTTTAATTTTTTATTTAATATAACTGAGTGAAAATGTACATTCCCGTACAAATTTACATACCCACCTATATGCAGCTTCCACTGCTCTCCCTGAACGGTGACAGCACACTATTCCTCTCTGCTCCATACATGTCTCATCCTCCCAACAGTCTCCTTTCCCCTCCTCTCCACCCACTCTCCTTCCTCCAGCCAGAGGTCAGCAGGATGACATCCTATAGATGTATAGAACCATAAAGTACATCCAATATATGGTCACTCTGCATCGCCAAGTCCAATCCATTCCTGTCCGAAGCGTGGACCTTCGTTATGATTTATGGTCAAGGGCAGCATCAGGGCGAGGGGCCATGCTCCCAGGGGAACCCCGAAACCACTGGACCATCAATTGAGGTCTTTTAGTGGGGATCTCAGGGTGCACCCCATTTTATTCTTGTGTTGCCAGTGAGACTCAACTTAGTGAGCTCCATTGCGGCTATCACTGGTGGTGGCCGGGCACCATTCGGTTCTTCCGGTTCCAAGTCAATGTAGGCACCCATTGCTGTGGGTCTCTTTGTCTTCTGAGTTGTCTTTCCCCGTGTCATTTTGGTCCTCGGTGAGCATCTGTTCCTGCTGAGTTGGGACCATTTGCTGCACCCTCGGATGGCAGCTTGGCAGCTTTTAAGACCCCAGACGCCACTCACCAACGTGTCGACCAAAATTTTTTAATAAGTGAGTAAACCTAAGTGGATCAAGGGCTTAAGGCTACCTCTCATAAGAAGCACATTAATTAACAGAAATTTGTTTTAGGTGTCAATCAAGTGGCTTTCAATTTGGAAAAACAAATCTGCAAGCAATGTCACCTTTTTTGGTTCAGTATAGAAAAACCAGTCTTTGAGTGTCTGTCATGTATTGTTAATATAAAAGACGTAAAGTGCACAGCCTTTGGAGTCAAACAGGCCCAGGTAGCAATCTTGTTTCGCCACATTCTGACTATTACATCCTGGATCTTTGAATTAATCTTTGAACACCAGTTTCCTCATCTGCGAAAGATAATAATCTTTATCTCATAACAAAAAAAAAAAAAAACAAAACTAGTACTGCCGAGTCAATTCTGACTTATAGTGACCTGTAGAACAGAGCAGAACTGCCCCACAGAGTTTCAAAGGAGTACCTGTTGGATTTGAACTGCTGACTTCTGGGTCAGCAGTGGTAGCACTTAGTCACTACACCACCAAGGTTTCCTCGTAGGAAGTTAAATACTCAATGCAAATTACTTAGAATTATTTTTGGCACTAAGTGAATGTTCAAAATATGCTTAGTGTTTTAGTTATGTGATAGCTATAGATATTTTGTGAGATTAATAGAAATGTTAGCGTGGATAGCACTGCGTGAGGGTTAAGGTACTGTGTCTACTATTCACGTTTTTAAAGGAAGATTTCCCCAGTAAAATACCCTCTTGACCTCATGCACTCATCAAGACATATTGTTACTTGGATTTGTTTACAAGTTAATTTTTTTCTTTTCCTTGAGACTCATCACCGATGCCACGGTTGTTGTCAGGTACTGTCGAGTTGGTCCCGACTCACAGAGACCCCACATGTCAGAGCAGAACTGCCCCATAGAGTTTCCAAGGAGCTCCTGGTGGTTTTGTACTGCCAACCTCTTGGTTAGCAGCTGTAGCCACTTCACCACTCCACCACCAGGCTTCCTGTTGATGCTGTGAGGCCCCTCTTTTTCTTTTATTAAAAACAAAAACAACAACTTTATTAATGTTTAACTAAATGACATACTCTCTTTTATCCTACTTCTTTTCTAGTAACAACTATTCTACAGTAGTTAATGTGTACCATTTAGTGTTCTTATAAAATGTGTACTAGGGTCTCATATGCATGTTTCTAACTTCCATAAATGCTGTTGCATTATTGTCACTGCTCCTAACATTTTTTTCATCAAGTACTAGTTTTTTGGGTTTTTTTAAGCTCCATTCATGTTGCTATAGGGCTGCTATGAGTCAGAACTGACCTGACTACAGTGGGTTATTCACATTGCTATGCACATGTCTGTCCTGTATTTCTTAAGGACACAAAGTACTTCACGGTAGGTGCTGACCGCATCTTACATAGTCACCTCTCCACTGACTCCCAGATTACCCTTAATTCCCTAGCAATACAAACTGCAAAGAAAGTCTTTGTACATGTGACGTTACAGCTTGTGTTTAGAGTATCTCTAGGATGTATTCCAAGGTATAAAACTGCTGAGACAAAGAATATGAAACTGTATTGTCCTTAATAATTTTTCTCCAGTTTATCTTTTTCCAGGTATATCTTGTACAACCCCAATTAACTTGCTAACTGTGGGGTCAATTCTCAGCTCTTTAAAGAAAAAGAGAGAGAGAGAAATTTGGTTTCACATTGCTACAAGACTTAAAAGTGGCAGGTAGAACATGAGAAGAATCTTTCAGTCTCTGAGTGATAATAGAAACACAAGTAGGAAACTTTGCCATTTATCTGCTACTTTTACAGCCCATCCACAAGATTTTCTGGCATTGCTTGTGGAGCAAAAAAAAAAAAAAAAAAGAGAAGAAGAAGAAATTAATACCAATAAGTTTATTGAAACTGATGGGTATGTCTGGTTGGTATATACTCTCTACAAGGCAAAGAATTCATAACCTTTTCTTATTTGAATATTTCATTCAAATGTGCTATCTTCTGAAGTTATAAAGTGACAAGGGTCCAAAAACTGCAAAGAAGGTCAAGAAGGAATTGAGCTCTAATGGTAGATTCATTTTTTTTTCCTTTGGACAAACCTTAAACTTTAGGAAAGTTGCAGAACTAACGCAATGAACTTCTTTCTACCCTTTGCCAAGATCCAGTGTGTTACCCTGTTGCCACCTTTTTTGTTTTGTTCTTGTTTTTTGTCTACATATCTCTTTTCTCTCTACCAACTGAGAGTTGCCTCAGATTCTTCAGCACTTCTCTGCCGAGAGCACGGGTGTTCTCACTGATAACCACAATACAATTCCATACTAGATTAATTTAACATTGATACAGTACCGTTAAGTAATACACAGTCCATATATCAATGTCTAGAACAGGGCTCAGCAGCCTCTGCAAAGGGAAAAAGAGTAAACATTTTAGATTTTGCAAGTTAGACAGTCTTTGCCACAAGTGTTCAACTACTCAACTCTGCCACTGCAGTAGGAGCAGCCATACATAACACACAACACAAATGGGTGTGGTTGGGTTCCAACAAAACTTTATGTACAAAAAGGTGGTAGACAGGTCTAGACTCATTCTTTTTTTTTTTTTTTTTTGTCTTTAAAGAGCAGAATTTATTTTCTCACAGCTCTTGAGGCTAAAAATTTCAATTTAGCCACTCAGTCATATTAAATAAAGAAGATTTCCAATTTAGGACACTAGACTTAGAGGAGGAAGATCCTTCTCTCTTTCAGCTCTGTAGGCCAAGTGTTTCTCAGCTGCTTGGCAGTTTTCACAAGGCATCTGTATCACCCCATTTGTGCCTGCTTCTCTGTCTGATCTTTTTGTTTTTTTTTTTTAAATCTATTTTGTTGTTATGAGTCAGAATCGACTCAGTGGCACTGGGTTTGTTTTTTTTTGGTATTTTGTTGTTGTTAAGTACGCAGCAAAGTATAGACCAGTTGGGCAGTTCTGTATGCACGACTCAATGACATTGATTATATGCTTCAGATGTGCAACTATTTTTACTTACTGCCCACTAGGGATATCTAATCTCTCTAATCTTTCAGACCGCTACTGTCAATTTGTTTCCATACAGATACTCGTAGTTCTTAAAAGAGCACTAAACTATTGTTTGGTTTTAAGAAGACTTAAGAGGATATTTTTGGTTTAACATTTAAAGATTACCTCAGGTAAATAGTTTCAGGGGTTCATCTTGCCTCCATGGCTACAGAAAATCTAAATTCCATGAGAAATTGAGATTCTGTTTGATAGATCCAATTTTCTTTTCATCTAGGGATTAGAATGGGGGGCATAGTTTAAAAACAAATATGAGTTTAACATCTATAGCATAAGCTAACTTCCTTAGAAGTTAGCTCGTAAGAAGATATCTATGCAATCAAGTCAACTCCCCCATCATCTCCTTCCTTCAGGGCTTCAGCATTTTTTGCCTGGGTTGGAAACCCTGGTGGTGTAGTGGTTAAGAGCTATGAGCTGCTAACCAAAATGTCAGCAGTTTGAATCTACCAGGTGTTTCTTGAGAACCCTATGCGGCAGTTCTACTTTGTCCTATAGCGTTGCTAATGAGTCACAACTCCTTGCCTCCAGATTTGTCATGTCCTACACTGCAACTAGAGTGATCTATGCAAAATTGCTCAAATAACCTCCGTACTTGAAGCTTTTCCAGAGTTCCCCACTTACTACAACACAAAGTCTAGTGGTCTCAGCCTGGCACACCAGACACCCAGTGTCTTGGTTCTTGCCTATCTCCTTATCCTTACCTACTGCCATTTCCAGCCCCTAATTTCTCGTTTCAGTAATACCAAGCTGCTTTTACTCATCAACTCTCTAAAAGAAACAAAAGCAATAAACAGTGCTGTTTAGTGTGATTTCAGAAAACAATGTTGGAGTCATCTTTTCCTGTCCTTGATTAAATACAGAGAATGTGACCCAGCTTGGCTCACAAAGCCTCACTGGGACACATCACCTGGGCCCTGAGGTATAAAAACAACAGATAGAATAATCTTGGAAAATATCATTTAGGGAACACAAAGTAGAACACAATGCTTTCTGCTCATCTTTCTCTATTAGCATTGAGTGAACAGAAAATATGGATTAATGAGGACCCTCCCAACTGTCATTATAGAAACCTGTACCAGTGATTGTTAAGAAAGACAATTTGAACTGTACTGTCACAGTTCCAGCCAATCTGTGAAAAGGTGAAGCTTTCAAGGGTTTTTGCCCAGTTGTAACATCAGCATGTACTGATAGTTCTGTATCTTTCTTTGGACTCGGGCAGACATGGCTGTGGCAGCATGCTTGTGTATTTTCCCACTTCCATCTAACTCTGTACTGTCCTTGGATTGGGGAAGACATGGCTTTAGCAGCACGCTTTTTGAATTTCCTATTTTTGCCCTTTGGAATATATGCTGAATAAAACTTTTTTGCTTTACCACATTTCGAGATGTTTTTCCCCTATAACTGGTGTCCCTGTGCCTTTGCTCACCGTGTCTGTTCCCTCTGCCTTGAAAGTTATTCCTCCCTTATCTTTGCTAGGTTATGTCCACTCATCCTCTAAGACTAAACTCAGTATTAGTGATTCCTGGAAGCCATGGAGATTTGCCCCCACTCCTCCCTTGAGGCTATGTGCCTGGAAATACCCTGTTTGTCTTCCTGTCACACCATCATATTGAAATTGTGTACCGAACTCTCTAAGCTTAACCTCCTCAAGGATAAGGACATGCTTCTGTCTTCGTTCCATCTCCAGTAATCAGTAGAATACCGGTTGCTGAATTGAACTAAATCACAGATTCATAAAAGGGCATGCTAGGCTTTTTGTGAACTGCTTCAATCTATCTGACCTATTGCATTTCCCACCATTCCAGTGTCTTCTTAGCCCATGTGATACCAGCCACCTCATTTCAAAGCTTCCCTGTGTAAGCAGTCAACATCCATGACTCTGGGCCAACGCTCTTTAGCTTCTCTCTCCAGAATTCCTTATGAGTTTCCTCCCTAAGGCACTTTTACCCATCTTTTTATGCCCAGTCCTAACATCCTTCACTCTGAGATGTCCCAGCTTTGAGTTTTCTTATCCATGAAACTGAATATTCACTTTAATCAACTCAGTAACCAAAATTACTCCATCAGGCTTAATAAATTGAATTACAAAAGATGGCTGGATGAAGGGGCAGAGACCACTTTGTTACCTGATATCCTTTGATCTCAGTAAATGGGGAGGGTAGGTTGGTCTTCTGTATTTCTTCCTCTTCTTCTCTATGTACGAGGACTGCCAGTTAAGTTCACAAACTCATCCTAGAAAAACTGCTGCATACCTCATTGCTGAGTATCACTATGGTCACTTTCAAAGCACTCCCCTTGGGAGGTTATGCACTGACACCAACACCTACCTAGTCCACCCACCCCTTTAAAGCAATTTTGGAACTCTTCTTCTGCAATGGCCATCAGAGCTGTCACTGTATTACCCTTGATGTCCTGAATGTCATTAAAATGTCTTCCTTTCAATATTTCCTTTATCCTCAGGTAAAGAAAAAAGTCACTGGGAGCCAGATTAGGTAAGAAGGGAAAATGTTCCAATACAGTTAGTTATTTGTTTACTGGCTAAAAACTTTCTCACATGCAATTATACAATTAAGTTTGCAAACTTACCACTGTGCCGCTGTGCAGAGTGGTTATTACGTAAAGAGTTTTAAAATTGCTTTGAAGGGTAGGTTAGGTGCTGACATTGACATATGGCTTTCCAAGGGAGTACTTCCAAGTTGACCATCGTGACATTCAGCAATGAGATATATAGTACTTAGAAAAATTAAATTCACAGACTTAACCGTCAGACCTTGTAAGCCTCATTGTACCTAGCTTCTCTGATGCACTTTCTTTTCCTAAAATCAAAATGATCTCCCTATACAAATATAGAATAACTATTTATAATAGACATGTTCAAATTCCATTGAATATTGATTAATTTTAAAAAACTATTAACTAATATACAATCCATATTCAAATATTAAAATAAGGCTCAGTGACCTTTTTCTGCAAGGGACAAAGAGCAAATATTTTAGATTTTGTAGACAAGATGGTCTCTGCCACAGTGACTTAACTACTCTACTCTGGTGCTGAACCCACAGAAAATGTGTAACACAAATGAGTGTGGCTACCAATAAAACTTTATTTGCAAAAACAGGCGATAGGCTGGTTTGGACTCACATATACAGCAGTTTTCTTTCTGTCCAGGAACTAGAATGGGGATTTAGTTTAACTACAGAGAGAAGCTCTCTGTGTTCCACAGCATAGAAAGCACTATTAAGACACCACATTATACTGTAAATAATTATTGACATATATGGTTTTATGCCCCAAAGGAGAAATGATGACAGAAAAGCATGTCTGAAGGCATGAGGTATCCCAGACCAAGTTTGAGGGAGAGTACAGTAAGGTCTCTGGTAAGAATCTTCCCCTAAGCGAGGGTGAAATCTGGAAAGGTGAGCTAAACTCTATGCTGTGGTCTCCAGCTTTGCTGTAAAGTACTACTCTAAGGCAACCCTTCTGAGTGAGGGGACTCTGTCCCTGCATTTCAGAAAGGGTTAATATAAGTCATTCTCTCCTGCCGTGTCCTTGGATTTCAGAGAGGCTTTAACATAAGCTATCCCCCCCACCATTACCCAAAAACAGCCCACAGGAATTTCACCACAAACAAAACTTTATGCCTACACCTTCCTAGGCAAAGATCTTCCTTTATCAGACTGTGAAACATAAACAAACGTTGCTCTCTCCCCCTACTGAGCAACACTTCTTCCTTATCAAACCATAAATCCCCTTACCGGGACTTCTCGAAACCTTCTCTCTTCTCTTAATTAACATTCTTCCCTTAACAGACCTTAAACCCCCTCACCCCACACTACCTCACGGAAACTTTAAAAAAACGTGCCCTACTGGCCAGGGACAGGCTGAGTCACCTTCAGCTCACACCCCACTCTCTTTCTGTTTGAATAATCTTCACTGGACCCTCAAAATGGTGTGTCTCTGCCTCTGATTTGTACCATTCTCTACACAACACTGAGGTAGTCACTGGCTGCCACAGGAGAACTTTAGGGTAATGGCTGCAAATACGACAATTGAAAAGCTGTGATATCTTGGGCCCAAACAGGATTGCTGTGGGTCATCCCTGGGGGGAAGAATGAGAAAGAACATAGACATCCTTAACTCACAGCTTGGGTATATCATCAAAAGTCTACCATGGGACTGGTGAGGTGAGTGGTTTCACGCTGTTGGAGGTGGGGACAGTGGTGACAACAAGCATGAGGATCTACGGATGGGTGTATCGGTCATAGGCAAACAGCTGGACCACTAGGGCTCTCAGCATGGCACTCAGTAATAGTTAGCTTCTGGATTCACTTCCCACAGAGTGCTGGCAGAGCAGGTGGCCTGATAAGGCCAGTGGTTGGGGAATCAGGGCCTAGATGGCTCCATCTTGGTGTTTGCAGCCTGTGAACAGAATGAGTCATGGATTGAATTATATCCCCTCTAAAATATAGATATCATTTGTCTAGGTCATGGTTCCCAGTATTGAGTGAAGTTACTATATGCTGTGAATCCTGCTCTAGGATGGTAGTTAGGGAGGATGAGTGGTGGTTGTGTTAGTGGAGGTGGATTCAATCTAATAAGATTATTTTGCCTTAAGGCAATCTCTCAGGATAAAAAGGAAGAAAAAGTCAGCAGAGAGCTGGGGACCTCATACCACCAGGAAAGAAGCAGTACTGGGAGCAGAGTGTGTTTTTGGACCCAAGGTCCCTGTGCCTCAGAAGCTCTCAGTCCAGGGGAAGGTTGATGACAAGGATCTTCCTCCAGAGCCAACAGAGAAAGACTTCCCTTGGAGCTGATGCCCTTAATTGGGACTTTTAGCCTACTTTGTCTGTGAGAAAATACATTTTTTCTTTATTAACGCCACTCACTTGTGGGATTTCTTCTAGAGTAGCACTAGATGACTAAGAATTATAATGAAGGTTAGTTCACAGATACCTGTAAACAGAGTAGTTGGGAGACAGCTACTCTAGAAAAGATTGGACTTCTCACTAAAAGCAGTATGGGCTTGAAGCTCTTGTAATTTAGGCCTCATTATAAATGTAACCTCTTTCCTATGCATAAATATGAGGTCACAGTCCATTCAGCTGAAAGGAGCCCTGGCGGCCAAGCTGTTAACAGCTATGGCAAACTACAGCTGCTAACCAAAAGGTGGGCAGGTCTCATCCACCAGCTGCTCCTTGGACACCCTATGGGGCAGTACTACTCCACCCTATAGGGTACTTTGAGGGTCACTATGAGTCAGAATTGACTCAGCAGCACTGGATTTGGTTTTTGGTTTGCTTATTTAAAAGTTGATGGTTCTAGCCCATTCAATAGTGCTTGGTGATTTGCCTCTTGAAAAATTACAGCCAAGAAAATTTTATGGAAAATCTGCTGTATCACAGTGGGTTTGATTTTTGTAGACACCGGTTCGTGAATACAGCGGTTGCACAGGTAAATAGAAACTTTGGCTATCCAGCAAAAAGATGCAATACAGGATGCTAGGGTGTGCTCATCAGTGTGGATCTTTTCACCCAACACGATAGGAGGTTACCCCTTTCTCCTGTGGTTGGTAAGTTACATTTACTCCCGCCAATGCCAACTGTAAAAAAGACCTCTCATTTATAGCTCCTCGGTCTGATGGCTTACCTACTGGTGGTCGCATCCCAAAGGCTACACTCAGGGTGATAATCTCTTGGGAGCCTTGGTATTGCTCTCTCCTCCAAGCTCCCAGCACATGTGGTTCTGTGAATGGCCATTCCCTTCCACCCACCTTTCCTCTCACCGGCAGCTTGGCTTGGAGATTACCTTCTCACTCTCTGTTTCCCTCACACACAGCCCCATGAACTTCAATTGCAAGTGAGTTTGAACCACAGACCAGAAGTCTAGCTGTTCTGACCACAAGATCTCATAAACTGTGGACTCAGCTTCTTGGAAAGTGGTGGGCATGACTATTTTCACCATATTTAGGACTTGATGGAATTAATCCCCAAAGAAGATTGAAGAAGATGGAAACTGAAACAGCCAGAAACTTAATAAATTGTTTCCCTCTCCAATTACTGGGATTTTTTACAATGAATCATGTTCAGCAAGTAAACAAAGGAAAGAAACAGAAGGTTATTTCCCTTTGTCTTCTGTTGTGGGGATTGCCTCATTTGCAGAGAACTGAGTTATTTTAAACCTCAAGCATGCACTTGGGAATCTGCACCTCTGGGACATTTTTAGCTTTTCCCATAATGTGCTGCAAGGGACTGTGACTCGAGACAGTCTCCCCAACCATTGAACACCTGGGACTGAATGAACTGAAAGAGATGCCTTTTTTTGCTTTAATTCTCTCTGCCTCCTCCACCACCTCTACCTTTTACAACGAAAAAAAAAAAAGGTGTCTCTTTTTTTTTTTTTTTTTTTTGAGCCACCAGTCTAGCTAACAGAACACGATAATTCTGGATACAAGTCTGTGCAAAATAAAAAAAAAGTATAAAACAGCTAATGAGAGGCATTTGAATGAATGTCATTGTCTTTCACAAAGCATCTTTTTGTCTCATTGTTTTCACCTAAGACTTCTTCCAAAACAACCGGCTTTGAAAGTACAAGATACGCTGCTGAACTCTTGAAGAGCTGAGCTGACATACATCACACATCTGCCAGGAGGGTTGTGACTTGAGCTTCAGTCATTTTTTTCAGAGTTTCTGTGCAGTAGGTGTAACAATTAGAGAGAACTGTTAGCTGACTATCCTGCACCTAGTTCCAGTAGCGTCAGAGGAATTAAAAATACTCTGTGGTCAAACCAGAGAGAGACAGAGTCCTGCTTCTCACGAGCTTAGGCTGAAAGTAGTGAGGGGGATGGGGTACCACACACAGAAACAAAGACGAGACCACATAAAACCATTGCAAGATATTTCCTTCATCTGGAAATGCTGAGACCTTTGTATGATACTGCACTTTGGGTGAAAGGACAACAAAAAAGACCATTTCAAAATATAGCCAGTTTTTGTAGGGCTACCTTTACTCACATGTCTAGCTAGTAAAAATATCAGAATCCATTTTACCCCCAAGTTTTCACTATGATGTTGGGTTCCATTTGACTTCACCATATTTAACGTCCCGGTGACATAAAAATCAAGGGCTACAGCTAGAAAACTCTAGGAAGTGTTCTCAGGTCATGTGGTTATTCATTCGACAATAATTTATAGAGAGCCGGAATAAAGGGTAGTTCCAAGGCTCTGCTTCAGGTCAGTCCCATGATGGCTACAGTGTCTTCTGTTCTTCTTTACATATTATCAGTGTTGCTAATTTTCTACTTGCTGAATCTTTGTTTTTCTTGCTTTTTATTTCGATGCGCAGGATTGTTAGTTACCTTAATACTCCTGTTTTACTAAGTTTAAGTCACTCTTTTATCTCTTTATATAGCCTTGACTTTTCTACATTTGAAAGGTCTGTGACTCCATTTTTTAGTTCCTCTTTTTTGTTACATTGTCATCTTTTACAAAACAACATCTCAGTTTCCCTATTTTCAGTGCTTTCGCCATGATTTATTTTTGTGATTCCCCTATCTGGGTTGATATCCGGTTGTCCTGGCCTGCATTCTAGTCTTGGGTTGCTATCTGATGTTATTGAGTTTCTAACTGAGGGGCTCCCTGTAGTATTTCTTATAATTTTGGTTTACTTTTTGCAAATTCACTAAATTTATGTTTCTCTGGAAATGTCCTAATTTCACTATCATATTTGAGAGACATTTTTGCTGGACATATAAGTCTCGGCAGGCAATTTTGGGCTCCTATCACCAGGTGGATAGAGCTGTTCCTAGGTATGTGAGCTCAGCAGTCCATTTACTTTATTTGTATGGAGTCAGCTCAGATACCTAGGTAACTGGTCACCAAGTGTGTGGTGGAAGCTCTCACCTACAGTCGCAGACAGGCAAGGGGGATTGATGTAGGCACAGGTATCATGCACTGAGCAAGGCAGGGGCCTGACAGCTGACTCGGAGTGTCTGTGAGGAAAGGGTGTCCCTGTTCCCTTAAAGTGGGGTGGGGGGTAGGTTTTTACAGCCAGACTGTGGGTGCTGATGTTGTTGACTGTAAGGACTAGGAGGTACCACTATTCTTGGGCCCCTATTGAGGGTGCTTAGGCGGCATGGGTGGAGCCACCTGCCCACAGGCCCTGTTACAGATAGGTAAAGCCTTTGCTTAACAGACAGCTCAGTGTCAAATGCCAGGAGCCTACCTTTTCCCCATACAGCAGATACAGTGACACTAGGGTTCAGGTATATACCCTGTTGTACTGCATTAATGAAGGCCTGTTGTATGGGCCCTCACAGGTCTATGCATGGGCGAAAGACATTCAAAGTCTGTGGAAGATTTATGACTGTGCCTAGGCAAAGGAGCTGTTTCTCCCCTGAGTTCCTGGGTTAGGGGAGCTGGCAGATTATTTTTTCCCTGTTAACTTATTCCCTCTCCAAGGCTGGGAATATGGCTCAGTGTGCACAAAGGGTCCCTTCTGGCCCTGGGATATGTCAGTCTCTGGAGCCAGCTTGGGCCTAGTGCCAGGAAGCGGGAGGGCGGGCAGTTTAGGTAAAAGGGAGAAAGATTTATCCTGAAGGCAACTTTGTGATCCGTAAGTAGTAGGTTAGTTGCAAATTACTTATCTTTCGAGGCTCTAGTGCTGCTTTTCACTGACTCTGAAGGTATGAGCAGACTCTGCTGCAAGGTCTCTCCTGATGTGGAAAACGCATTTCAGACATCTCTGCTGCATCAGCACACTGGCATCAGCGGACCCAGCCTGTGCAGAGTGCCAATTCCACTGAGTCCTGTCTGGCCACTCCAAGCTGCTTCTGAAACCTCTCTCCTTCTCATACCATTGGTCTGATTTCTCAACTTCGCCATTGATGTTCATGTCTCTTAGAATGTCACATACAATTGATTCATCTGTTTTTTTCAAGTCTTGTTAGTAAGAAAGATCACAGGAAGCATCCCGCTACTCCACCATGCTGGCCCTGCCTCAGGCTCTACTGTTCTTGAAACTAGCTGGGAGAGGCAACAGATGCAAAAAATACAACCTCACTCTAATGTGTGTATGTGTTATGTTGTGGTGTTGTGTGCCATCAACCCAATTCCAACTCATAGAGACTGTGTATAACAAAGCAGAGCTGCTTCCTAGAGTTGTCTGTGTGTGGGAGATCACCAAGTTTTAGTCTCTCAAGAGTGGCCAATGAGTTCAACCAACTCACCTTTCAGTTAGCAGCCAAGTGCTTAACCTTTGAAGCAGCAGAAGTTTTTGTGTGTGTTACAGGAGAATGGCCATGAAACAAACAGAAATCAGCAAAGTCCCTGTTTTGTCGGTCTCTGGTGAGGTGTGAATGCATTAAGGCATGTACAACATTTAGAATCTGATTCAAAGTGAGTGCTCAACAAACACTACCTACCTCTATTATTATTCTTCTACCCATACACACTTTATATCATAGGGGAATAGACTTGAAACAATAATCTTTCAGCACTGAGATCTCCAACAATATTTATGATTAGGCACATCCAAATTAAAGCAGGAGCCTTCATTTTAAAATTGAGACATTTTGGAAAAATCATATGGCTATGGTTTACAGAATCAATTACTTCCAGTCCTCTCCCTAAGTCTCAGTGTAGGAACATTCTAATGGAATTTGTTGATGGTTAAGGCTCCCTGGAGTATTTCTTCCTTTGCCCATGAGTTTGGGTTTTGGAGTCATTCTAACGTCTGCATCTGTGTCTTGCCTCTGAAGAAGTTTGTTGTCTTGGGTGTGCAGTTAGGGTGAACCATAAGATATTGCTGACAGTTTGTAATCTTTCATCTACAAAATCAGCAATTCTTTACTACTCTACTCATTGGCTATTTTTTGTAGAACACAGAATTAACTACAGTACTTGCCTCATACAGTTGCTGTAAAAATCAAACGACATAAGATGCATGAAGTATTTAGCGTAAGCTTGGTCAAGAGTGCAGTACGTATGTGTTCTATTATGTTGCCACCACAGACAGGGAGAGGAGCTGTCTCTTCCCCAGAAGTACAGGGTTTCAGCCTTTCTCACTACTTTTGCCACCTCTCCCTCATCTTATTCATTGTACCTTCACCTGCAGTTCAAGTCAATTTGGGAAGAGAACAATTTTCCTGACACTTAATTTTAGAGGAAATTTTCTATGTGGATCCTTATATGAGGGATACTGGGTAACAATTCAAGGAAAGATCTATGAATGCATATATCTTCTACCAGTGGGTGTTGAGGGCCTATCTTTACATCTTAACTGAAAAGATGCTTCTATAGAAAAATAAAATAATTTGGTCCAGGGATCCCAGTCACTTTGGAGTCGACTCATCTCATGGGTACTTCATGTATGTCAACATAGAACAGTGCTACACAGGCCTTTCAATGACTGGTTTTCTGGAAGCACATCACCAGGCATTTCTTCTGAGGTCCCTCAAGGTCTATTTGAACCTTCAAATTGTTTGGTTTGCAGCTAAGTAGGTTATCTGGTTACATTACCCAGGGACCTTGGTTCATAGATCTCAGGAAAACCTTAATGAATGTACAGTTAACATGACTTTTTCTCTCAAACATAAGATTACAAAACAGTTTTTGGCAAGTGCTCGGCTCATGGCTAAAGGGTTTGGCTGCTAACTAAAATGCAAATAATTAGACTGGATAAAGAAAATGTTAGTCATATATCATTATTTCCTCAGTAAGGAAATAACTAATAATTACTTCCTCAATGACTGTGAAACCCTAACTGATTTAATAGCATCCTTTTGGGGATGTAAAGTGAAACAAAACACTAGCATATTGAACGTATATTATGTCCATAAGATTTATCTTGATTTCATCAATGTTCAAATGTGGGGGTGGAAGGTGTTTCTTAGAATAAAGGAAAGAGGAGGCGGAGTCAAGATGGCCGACTAAACGCACGTTTCTCCAAATCCCTCTGGAAACCAAGACCTGAAATGATAATTAAACGGAGCCTTCTGGACACCTAGTGAGCCCTGGGATGTGGCATAGGGCTGTTAATTTGGACTTCATACCACTGAACACAAAACCTCTTTTTCACTGACCCCACTCACAGTGACCAACAAGCCTGAACAGACTGAAGATAACTCACACTTTCGATTTTTTTTTCCTCTGTCTTGGCCAGCGGGCAGAACTGGGATTTGACTGGCTGCTGGTCTTGGATGCACTGCTGGTGGGACTGGCAAGCATAATTGCCAGGTTCTGAAAGCCCGGGTTTGGACTCTATACACCTCGGCTACTCTGGCCTATCGGGAAATGGAGAATCCTGGGCAGAGGCCCCAGGCAGCCTTGGTTCTTAGGCTGGGAGGTGGCTCCTGGGGGCGGGGAGAGTGCTTTCCTAGCAGGGAGGTGGTGTTTTGCACAGTGTCACCTGGGGCTGGGGCCCAAGGGTGGAGGCTGTGGACTCTGGACAGTTTGACACTCGTGGCCTCTCTTTCTGCCGGGAGCCTGGTCCCAGCCCTCTGGTGAGCTTCTGTGGGACGCCATCTTGTTTTGCTGGGAGGCAGAGTCATCTATGCAGAAGCCTCAGCAGGACCTAATTCCTGGGCTGGGAGGCAGTGCCTACCCAGAAGAGGCTGCTTTTCCAGCAGAATTCTACACAGTATTGCCTACAGCTGGGGCCTGACAGCAGAGGCCAGTAGGCCAGTAGACTTTCTGTATTTTGAGCTAGTTTATAACATCTGGGATTGGTTATAGAGGTGCTTACTTTGCCAGCTGGGAAGAGGGACATATACACCTGGAAACCTGACTGACTTTGGAAGTTGTCTAATACTTTTTACTTCTCATTTTAAGATGGCCTAGAGAAACAACTGTGATCCATCTTCACAGCATCTCTCCCAGCCTCTATTGACCCACATGAAGCCCCAAAAGCAACAAAGATGGTAACCTGGAAGTCACCCATGGCATCATAAGGCCCCCCAAAGGAACCACCTCAGAACTTCCCAGATGCAGAAGCTTTTCTGAAACTATCAGAAGGTGAATACAAAAGGATTATACATAGAGACCTTCTAGACCTTATACAAAATGCAGCAGAGCAAAATGAAAAATTAAACAAGCTGTTTGATCTGATGGAACATCAGTACTCAGAAATCCAGCAGATCAAGAACAAGATCAAAGACATAGAAACTTCCATTGAGAGCCAAGAAAACATAATGGAACAAATGGAAAAGAGAATTTCTGATCTGGAAGACAGAGCCACTGACTCCAGCATCTGTGAGGAGAAATCAGAAAAAAGAAACCAGAAAAATGAAGAAGCATTAAGAAGCACATGGGACTCTATTAAGAAGAACGATCTACCGTTAACTGGAGTTCCTGAATAGAGGGAGACACCTGAGAACACAGAGAGTGTTGTTGCTGAGCTGCTGACAGAAAACTTCCCAGAAATTATGAAGAGAATATAGATATCCAAGACACGTATCAAACATCACTCAATATAGATCTCAATAGACAGACTCCAAGTCATATTATAATCAAGCTCAACAAAAGCTGGCACAGATACAGTGGCATGACACATTCAAAGCCTTGAAGGAGAAGAACTTCCAACCAAGAATTATATACCCTGCAAAACTATCTTTCAAATATGAAAATGAAATGAAGACATTCACAGATAAACAGAAACTCAGAGACTTTGTAAAAACCAAACCAAAGCTACAAGAAATACTGAAAGAATCTCTTGGCTTGGAAGAACAAAACCGCTAACTTTGTACTTTAGAAGGACACATTATCTAGAATCCTACTTAGTCAGGGAAGGCTCCAAACACAATCAAAATTATAATAGTGAAAGAAGCGATCTAGTGATGATACCATGTAAACTATGATATAATTATACTAAAAAGAGGGCTATACTACAGTCGTTATAGTCCTTCCAGATGGAGAGAAAGTTGATAAGACTGGTAACAATCAAAACTGAGTTTATATATACTTTATTAAGTGGGATTATAGGGGCAGCTGTAAAGCACAATAAAGAAGCAACATACCATATCAAGAAATCTAATACAAGAGTCTCAACAACCACAAAACCAACCCTGAAAAAGGTGAAAAATCAACTCACAAAGAAGAAGGTCACAGAACAGATTAATAAGAACAACAGAGAAAACATCAATGCAAAAATAAATGTATCACAATGGGAGCACTGAACACATACCTATCAATAATTACATTGAATGTGAATGGACTGAATGCTCCAGTAAAGAGACAATGAGCGACATCTTGGATCAAAAGATATGACCCATCTATATGTTGCCTATAAGAAACTCACCTTAGACTTAAATATGGGAACAAACTGAAAATCAAAGGATGGAAGACTATATATCAAGCTAACAATGAACAAAGAAGAGCAGGTGTTGCAATTCTAATTTCACATAAAATCAATTTTAATGTAAAATCCACCATCGTGGACAAGGATGGACACTACTGCTGAAAGGTTCAATACACAAACAGGCCTTAAAAATATTATTTATACACCTAATATTAGAGCACTGAAATATGTCAAAGAAACACTGACTACACTCAAAAAAGTGATAGATCACTCTACAATAATAGTAGGAGACTTCAACACTCCACCCTCAGTACTGGACAGATTGTCTAAAAAAAGCTCAATAAAGACACAGAAGATCTTATTGCCACAATTAACCAACTAGACCTCATAGACATATAGAGAACTTTTTCATCTACCTGTGGACAACTACACCTCCTTCTCCAGTGCCCATGGAACATTCTCCAGAATAGACCATGTGTTATGACATAAAGCAATTCCCAACAAAATCCATACCACTGAATTAATGGAAAGTATCTTCTCGGATCATAAAGCCATAAAAGTTGAAATCAATAGCAGAAAAAACATAGATAGAAAGTGGAACTTGTGGAAACTGAAAAACATCTTGCTCAAAAAACCATGGGTTGTAGAAGAAATCAAGGATGAAATAAAGAAATTCATGGATTCTAATGAGAATGAAAACACTTCCTACCAGAACCTATGGGATACAGCCAAAGCAGTGCTCAGAGGTCTGTTTATCTCCATAAATGCACACATCTGGAAGGAAAAAAGAAACCAAATCAAGGAACTAACCCTGCAGCTTGAACAAGTAGAGAGAGAACAACAGAGGAACCCCTCAGGCACCAGAAGAAATGAGATCATAAAGATTAGAGCAGAGCTAAATGAATTAGAGAATAGAAAAACAATTGAAAAAATCGAAAAGACCAAAAGCTGGTTTTTTGAAAAGATCAACAAAATTGACAAACCACTGGCCAAACTTACTAAAGAAAAGCAGGAAAGGAAACAAATAACCCAAATTAGAAATGAGAGGGGAGTTGTCACAACAGATCCAACAGAAATCAAAAATATCATAACAGAATACTATGAAAGATATACTCTAACAAATTTGAAAATTTAGAGGAAACGCACAAATTCCTTGATTCGTACCACCTACCCAAATTATCACAACATGAAGCAGAACAACTTAATAAACCCATCACAAAAGAAGAGATGGAAAATGTCATCAAAATGCCAACCAAAAAAATTCCTGGGCCAGATGGCTTCACGGTAGAATTCTACCAATCTTTCAGAGAAGAGTTATCTACAATACTACTGAGCCTATTTCCAAGTATAGAAAGGGATGGAATACTCCCAAATTCATTCTATGAAGCCAGCATAATCCTGATACCAATGCCAGAGAAAGACCCAACAAAAAAGAACTACAGACCGATATCACTCATGAATCTAGATGCAAAAATCTTCAACAAAATTCTTACCAATAGAATTTAACAACATACCAAAAAAAATAATCCATCATGACCAAGCTGGATTCTTAGCAGGGATGTAAGTCTGGTTCCACATCAGAAAAACAATTAGCGTGATCATCCACATAAATATCACAAAAGACAAGAATCACCTGATTTGATAAAGTCCAACATGCATTCATGCTAAAAACTCTCAGCAAAATAGGAATAGCTGGCAAATTCCTCAATACAACAAGGACCAGTTATACAAAGCCGATTGCCTACGACATCCTGAATGGAGAGAGACTGAAGGAGTTTCCCTGGAGAACAGGAACTAGACAAGGATGCCCACTCTCACCTCTCTTATTCAACATTGTACCAGAAGTTCTAGCCAGAGCAATTAGACAAGACCAAGAAATAAAGAGCATCTACATCAGCAAAGAAGAACTAAAAAATCACCCTATTTGCAGATGATATGATTGTATATGCAGAGAATCCCAAAGAATCCATAAGGAAACTACTCAGACTGATAGAAGAGTTCAGCAAAGTCTCAGGATACAAAATAAACATAAGTAAATCAGTAGGATTCCTTTATGCCAACAATGAGATTATTAAGGAAGAAATCATCAAGTCAATACCATTTACTATAGCCCCTAGGAAGATAAACTACACGGGAATAAATCTAACCAGAGAAATAACAAACCTTTACAAAGAGAACCACAAACCCTTACTACAACAAACTAAGAGAGAATTACATAAATAGAGAAACCTACCCTGTTCATGGATGGGAAGACTTAACATTGTGAAAATGTCTATTTTACCCAAAGCAGTCTAGTTATATAACACAATCTCAGTACAAATTCCAGTGACATTCTTTAATGAAATGGAGGAACAAATCACCAACTTTGTATGGAAAGGGGAGAAGCCCCAGATAAGTAAAGCATTACTAAAGAAGAACACACTGGGAGGCCTCTCATTACCCGATGTTAGAACATACTACACTGCCGCTGATACTGGTACAAAAACACACAGATAGATCAGTGGAACAGAATTGAGAGCCCAGAGATGACGTCATCTGCCTATGAACCGTTGATATTCGACAAAGCCCCTAAGACATTAAACTGGGGTAAAAACAATCTCTTCAACAAATGGTGCTGGCAAAATTGGATATCCATCTGCAATAAATTGAAACAAGACCCATATCTTACATCTTATACAAAAACCAACTCCAAACAGATAAAAGACCTAAATATCAAACCTAAAATGATAAAGCTCATCAAAGAAAAAATAGGAACAACAATGGAAGGTTTAATACACAACGTAGACAGACTTCAAAATCTGTCAAACAAACCACAAACAGAAGAAAAAATAGATAAATGGGAACTACTAAGAATCAATTGCTTTTGCTCATCCAAACACTTTATTAATAGAATTAAAAGGCCACCTACAGAATGGGAAAAAATATTTGGCAACTATACATCACACTGACACCTGCCCTCCATAATCTATAAGGTACTACAAAATATCAATAAGAAAAAGATAAATCATCCAATTAAGCGATGGGCAAAGGAGATGGACAGACACATCTCTAAAGAGGAGATCCAGGCAGCCAAAAAACACATGCAGACATGCTCACAACCATTAGCTATTAAAGAAATTCAAATCAAAACGACAATGAGATACCATCTCACCCCAACAACGTTGGCCATGATCCAAAAGATTCAAAATAACAAATGCTGGAGAGGCTGTGGAGAGATTGGAACTCTCCTACACTGTTGGTGGGATTGCAAAATGGTGCAAACTCCTTGGAAAGCAATCTGATGCTACCTTAAAATAATGGATATAGATATACCATTTGTCCCAGTAATTCCACTGCTTGGAATATATCCTACAGAATGAAGGCCATTCACACCAACTGATACATGCACACGAATATTCATCGCAGCACAGTCCACAATAGCAAAAAGATGGAGTCAACCCAGATACCCAACAACAGAGGAATGGATAGGTAAACTATGGTATATATACTCAATGGAACACTATGCAATGATAAAGAACAATGATGACAGTAGGAAACATCTCTTAACCTGGTTTCAACTGGAGGACATTATGCTGAGTGAAAGTACTCAGAGACAAAAGGACAAATATTGTATGAGATCCATATGATAAGAACCTAAAAACAGACTCATGCACAGAAGAAAAGAGTCTTTGATGGCTGTAAGGGGGGAGGGAGGGAGGCTGAGGGGTGCTTGGTTTAGGTTAGATAGTTAATAGAAATTTGCTTGGGTGAAATCAGTGACAGCACATGTTAGAAAGAAGATCCATAATAACTGGATTTCAACACAATTTTAGTACTCTTCCCATCTTAACCCAATATTGCAAGGACAGAGTAGCTGGCAGGGACCATGCTCTCAGGAGAAATCAAGACCAATTGGCACAGCTAGCATTTTGCTAATGAGGACTCTCTGTACCCCTCATCAGTGAGTGGTGTCTGGGATCTTAAAAGCTACCGAGGTGCCATCTGAGGGTACAGCAAATGGTCCCAACTCAACAGGAACAGATGATCACCAAGGACAAGAATGACATGGGGAAAAGAGAAACCAGAAGGCAGAGAGACCCACATGAGTGGATCTCTGCATTGACTCATGACTAGAAGAACTGGATAGTGCCTGGCCACCATCAGTGATAGCCATGATGGAGCTCACAAAGTTGTGTCTCACTGGCAACAAGAGAATAAATAGGGACGTACCCTGAGATCTCCAATAAAAGGCCACCATTGATGGTCCAGGGGCTTCGGTGTTCCCCTGGGAGCATGGCATCTGGCCCTGATGCTGCCCCTTCCATAAATCATAATGAAGGTCAACTTTTTGGACAGGAATGGCTTGGACTTAGCTATGCAGAGTGACCGTATCTTGTGGGAATTTTATGGTTCTGGCATGCATCTATAGGATGTCATCCTGCTGACCTCTTGCTGAAGGAAGGGGAGTGGGTGGAAAGGAGTGGATAGGAGACTGTTGGGAAGATAGGACATGTGTGGAGCAGAGAAGAGGGGTGTGCTGTCACCAGACAGGGAGAGCAGTGGGAGGTGCATACAGGTGAACATGCGAATTTATATGGGAATGTAAATTTTCATTCAATCATAATTGAAAAAAAAGAGAGAATAGAGAAAAAGGAAACACAATACTTTAGCTGATCCTGGGGTTGATTTGAAATCTGATCTTGAGAAGCCTGACCTAACTCTACTTAGAGGAGATTTTCATAGCTGTTTGTGGATAGGAGGTGGGTAGATCTCTCTCAGTGAGGGACATGGGTTGGTCCCTTATATCTGGAGCTCTGCATAGGGGCCTGGAGCCCCTAATTTTGGTAAATAGCTGGGCATCTTCCTCCGGGGACTACTTGTTTGGATCCTGGGTGCATATGAGGTAGGCCAGGATGCAGAAGAGTCTCTGGTAGCCTCTGGCCTCCTGTTTAGGGCATGGTTTATCAGAGAGAGGTGATAATGGTAAGTGTCTTAGTCATCTAGAGCTGCTTTAACAGAAATATCACAAGTAGACAGTTTAAAAAGAAAAATTTTATTTTGTCACAGTCAAGTAGGCTAAAATCAAATTCAAGGTGTCAGTTCCAGGGGAAGTCTTTCTGTGCTGGATCTAGAGGAAGGTCCTTGTCATCAGTCTTCCCTTGGACTGGGAGCTTCTGATGCTCAGAGACCCTGAGTCTTTTCTAAATGATGCTCTCTGTTTCCAGCACTGCTTCTTGGTGGAATGAGGTCCCCAACTCTCTGCTAGCTTCTTTCCTTATATCTCAAGAGATTGCTTCAAGTCACAATACAATATTATACACTGAGTCCTGCCTCACCAATACAACTGCTACCCATCTGTCTTAGGCTGGGTTTTCTAGGGAAGCAAAACGAGTAACACGTGTAGGTACAAGGAAAGATTTATAATATATAGATAGATAGATAGATACAAATATAGGAAATGGCTCACGTAATCACAGAAGCTGAATGTCCCAAGCTCTGGCACAAGCCTCATGTGGCCACGGAAGCTGAGAAACCCAAAGTCAGCAAGTCAGAGAGCAGAGTTCTAGATCACTGGTTGTGTAGGTCAGTGGATCCCAAGCTGGTGGTGAGACGAAACGACAGAGGCTGGCAAAACCAGGATCAGCAGGTCAGGGAGCAGGAGCGGCAGAGGCTCGTGAACCCAGGATCGGCAGGTCAGGGAGCAGGACTCTCAAGTGCCGACTGTAAGAACTGATGAGTCCGACAGCTCCTAGCTCCAGTCCCGGAACCAGACGCTGGACGCAGAGAGCAGGACCTCCTGGCCACGTGAGCGACCAGCCTCCGTAGTCAAAGGTCACGAGATGAGAACCGAGGGGCAGGGAGCCACCACAAACCCCGCCCTGCCACTTAATATAGCAGCCAAATATGTAGTAGCCAAGTTGACATAATCCTGACCACCACACTATCCTCCCTCATTAAAATCATAGAGGCAAGGTTTACAGGGCACAAGAATATCACACAATACCAAGAATCATGGCCTAGCCTAATTGCTGCACACATTTTTGAGTGGACACATTCAATCTATGAAAGCAAGTTAAAACTCTGCTTGTGGCAGGGAGCTTGGCACAGAGTAGGAACTCAATAAACTGCTGATAAAAGGAGATAGAATGGAATTGCTGTTCCTTTTTAGAAGTGAGGGGAGTAAAATTTTAAGTGCTAACAAACAAGTTTAAGATAAATAAGAAAAACAAGACACAATGAACTTAAATGTGAAAGTAGACAGCATAGTAAAAAATCTGATATAGTAAAAGAATCACTGAAGACCCGAGAGGGCTAAAAGCATCTCACCAAAGCACAGTGAGAGCCAAGAAAAAAAATCCAAGGGTTGGGGCTCTTCTGAGGACATCCTGCTGGCTGATTCGAGGCCTCTAGGTGGCCTTGGGTGGGTGAGTACCATTACCAGATCCCCAAGTTAAGCTTGCCCTTGTCAAAACCAGAAATGAACATGTGCTGTGTCACCACCCTGAGCAGCACCCAAGTTGGGTCAGAAAACTCCCAGGGCTCCCGGGGCATTGCTATAGGCTCCAGGCAGAGCACAGATTGCAAAACAATGCTATTCTCTGACCTCATAGAGCTAATACTGTAGTCAGGCAGGAAGAAAACAAGTAAGAAAAACTTAAACTTAGGAAACTTAAGCAGGCAAAGGGGACATGAGGTATTGGGTGACATTTTGGACGCGGGGGTTTATGATGCCCCTCCTTCTCTTGCAAAGAAGGTTTGAGTAGTGACCTCATTTCCAGGCCTCCCCAGGCTCCCTCTCTAATCCCTCCTGACTAGTTCTCCCTGCTGTCACCCTAGCCTGGGGTAAATTCTCTGCAGCCTCTTTTAATTCAATTTGCCTCTTCTCCAGGAAACAATTCAACATTAGCTTTGTATCAGCCACCATGTCGGTGTTCAACTCTTCAGTTAGTTCAGGTTTCTGTCAAAAACATCCCTTGTCAATTTACAGGTATTCCCAGAGTAACAACTGTACAACTTCCATACAACTAATAGCTACTAACTGACTCCCACAAAACCCATTACATTAAATATTTGAGATACAGATAATGTCTCATAATAACAAAAGGGAGTCACTTTGCAACACCATCAAAACATCATTATTACTACTGTGTTACCATGTTAAAAATGCGTCAGTGTATTTGGATATGTTTCTTTTTTGCATAGAAAGATACAATATATGCAAAACAAACACGTGACTGACATTAGATATGAACAGTACCTAACTATTCCACCTTGTATACAAATCTGACTTAAAGACACAGTAACAAAACTTGTTTGCAACTTGTCTGTATCTAAAATAATCCCCTTTCCTCCCATTTCCACAGCTGGTCTCAACCCTTTCACCCTGTTTATTTTTAATGATTCTCCCCTACTTTTGGAGCCCTAGTGGTACAGTGGGTAAATGATGAGACTGCTTGCTAACGAAGAGACTGGCAGTTTGGATCCATCAGCCTTTCCTTGGCAACCCCATGGGGCAGGTCTGTTCTGAACCACAGAATCACTATGTGTTGGAATCAACTCGATGACAACAGATTTGGTATTTTTTGAAATGGGTTCCCTATTTTCAGGACCCCTGGTGGCACAATGGTTATCAGTTAAGCACTCAGCTGCTAACTGAAAAGTTGGTGGTTTAAACCCACTCAGCAGTTCCACGGGAGAAAGACCTGACAGTCTGCCCCCATAAAGATTATAGCCTAGAAAACCCTACACGACAGTTATACTCTGCCACATGGGATTGATATGAGGCAGAATCAACTAAACAGTAAACAATAACCCCCCCCCCGACTTTTTATAGATTATCTATTTGTTTGTTATCTATCCCTCTGCAGCAATGTTTCTCAAACTTGAGTGTACATGCAAATCATTTGGGGAACTTATTAAAATGTACCTTCAGTTTCTACAGGTCTAGGAAGGGATTGAGATCTGCATTTCTAAACCACTCCAGGACCCCATTTTGAGCACATCTCAAGTGTAAGCTGTATAAGACAGGGATTGATCTTTCTTGTCCATCACTTCCATCCTAGCAGCTGACACTGTCCTTACATATAGACAGGACTCAATATGTATTGGTGAAATGAATGAATTCTTCAAGGGTCAAAAACACCTGGCTTGAATGAGAAGGCATTTATACACATCACTCTGAGAAAACGGATGCAGGAGAGAAGAACCAAGTAAGTGGAGAGAGAGCTGAGAAGAAAGAGATTAATTTTAACTTAAGGCATCTAGGAGGTGTTCTAGAAGAAGGGAATATGGAACTGGGTCCTGATGGATGGTCAAGGTTTGTGGGGAGATCTTCCGGGAAATGAGGTGGGGACAAACGCATAGACTGGGAAAGGGCATGACTTGCCTGGTCTGAGTGAGTAAGGAGTGTACAGAACTTAGAACGCTAAGTTGCTTTTTCAATTCCGTGTTTTTTTTTTTTTTCAGTTCTGGTTCTAGGCAGCTCTCTTGACTTAGCTGAAACTGCTTTTCAAGGGTGACCGCACGCTGACTCTGCAGAGTCCTCAGCTTGTGCCCTTTAGATCTCCGTGGGAAGGCGCCCCTCTTCCCAGGCCTGTTATGATAGGCTACATCCAGCCACTCTGCCTCAGCATCTGTCACTAATCAGACTGTCCTGGGCTTTCCCAACATTTTCTCTGCAGTCTACTCTTTCATACCGTAGGGTCTCCAAACGGTTCCTCATTTTCCCCTACCTGAGGCCCTTGATCTTGCAAATCCATTCTGCCTCCTGAATCTCAGGGAATTACATGGCTGCACCACTAGCAAAGCAATAGTGTTTTTTTCATCTTAACTGTCTGTTTCCCTTGTCTCCTGCCAAGTTGGTTGCAGCCCAGTCCAGAGTAATTTATGGGAAAAATATTCTGCCTTTTCCCTCTAACGTACATTAGACTCCCCAGGGCCTAGAAACTGCCTTGGAGAAAACACAAAAAGACTCACAAATATTAATCTATTAACACACGTACAGTTCAATGCTGCTTTTCAAATCATATGTGTTTTGTTCTTCTGTCTGTTGACGCTTACACTCTAGGCAGTGAAATGTGTCTGTGGGCCTGTGGGGAGAATAGGTGTTGGTGGCAGAAGAGATTGACGATCCTCTACTATCAATCCGTCTTAGTCATCTAATGCTGCTATAACAAAAATACCAGAAATGTGTCTTTAACAAACAGAAATTTATTTTTTCACAGTTCAGGTGTCTAGAAGTCTCAATTCAGGGTGCACACTCCAGTGGAAGATTTTCTCTCTCTGTGAACCCTGAATGAAGATCCTAGTCTCTTTTGAGCTGCCACTCCAGTGATCTTCATGTGCTTGGTTTATCTCCTACCCCATCTCTCCTCTGCTCATTTATTTATCTTCTTTTTTGTCTCAAAAGAGGTTGACTTAAGACACACTAATCCTGCCTTATGAATATAAAGACAACCCATTCTCAAGTGGAATTACAACCACAGACATAGAGGTTAGGATTTACAACAGATGCTTTTGGAAGAGAGCCCGGGTGGCATGGTGCCGAAGAGCTTGACTGCTAACAGAAAAGTCAGCAGTTTGAATCCACTACTCGATCCTTGGAAACTCGCTGTGACAATTCTACTCTGACCTATATGGTTGCTGTCAATCAGAAGTGACTAGACAGCAAAAGTTCTTTTATTGGGGGGAATAAAATTCAATCCATAACAGCATCAGACCCCTTGGACAGGTGAATGGTTCTTAGGTTTGAGATGTGCCATGGTAAGTGGTGGCTGCTGCTGTCGTTACTACCTCTTCGATACACCCCAACTCTCTTTTCCTGAGAAAATGCTGCCTCATCCCTAATGGCTGCTCAATCAGGAAAATATTATTTTCAGATGTTTTAAATTTGTGCAGCAAGAAACATATGTCCTACCATATGGAGCACAATAGGAGCTAGTTAAGGCCAAAGTGGAAACCAGAATTGGGAGTTCTCTTTTTTTTTCCTGTTTTTGAAGTCAGATCCTGCAGGCCAGATTTCTCCAGCTGGCAGAGTGAGTTGGGCTCTAAATGAGAGCACGTGTGCATCCTGGAGAAAACTGTGTACACAAAGCAGGCAACTGCAAGCCCTGCTCTCTCACAGTCCATCCAATTAGAAGACCTACCACAGTGCCACTACAGCCCCATCTGGAAATCAAGTCACAGGCAACCTTGAAAACACTCCAAAGTCATATGCACTGTGATACAGAAGGTTAAAATATGTCTGCACACCAAGATAGTGGCACTAAAGCTACATATGTGAAAATTCAATCGGTATCAGTTTAACTGTTAGTTTTAAAATAAAGCTTTTACAGTAACAGTAATAACTTTGCTGGACATTCATATTCAAACTGGAAAGGACACAAAAGGGCTGCTAGAATATGAAAATGGCATTAGCTGATCAGCCACTCATGGTCTCGCTCAGCAGCTATCTGCTGAGCCTCTACTTTGTGTACACCAACTTAAACAGATGCTTGTACACCAGTTGTTCATTGCAGCACCTCTCACAGTAGCCAAAAGGCAGCCACAACCCAAATGCCCATCAACAGAGGAGTGGGTGAGCAGAATGTGGCATGTGCATACACTGCATTGTTTCTGAGACACAAAGAAAAATGAAGTCCTGATACTTGTTATGAAATGAATGAACCTTGAAAACATTACACTTAAGTGAAGTCAATCAGTCATAAAAGGACAAATTTTGTATGATTCCACTTATATGAAATATCCAGACTTTCGCAAATGTACAGAGGCTAAAGCTTATTAGTGGTTTTTAGGAGTGAGCAGGAGCGGGGAAGGGAGAGCCATTGCTTAGCGGGCACTGAGCTTCTGTCAAGGGTGATGGAAAAATTCAGAAATGAATAGTGTGGTGGTTACAGAAAATGTGGATGTAATTAATGTCAACGAACTATACATGTAAAAATACTGTACAGAATTTTTTTTCTGTCTATATTATTACCATAATAAAAACAAAACAAGAAAAGAAGTAGAAAGAGTTGGCAGGGTGATTGGAGAGCATGTAATGGAGAAACCACTCACCACTCTTTGCTGTTGAGTCAATTCAGACTCACAGAGACCTGTAGGGTAGACTAGAACTGCCCCATAGAGGTTCCCAGGAGCAGCAGGTGGATTCCAACTGCTGACCACTTGGTTAGCAGCCATAGCTCTTAAATGCTACACCACTAGGTCTCCATAGTAGAGGAAAACAGCAACCAATGATGACTTCATGGAAAAACTTGGTCTGAGTTAGTATGAGAGAAGGGGTTGCCATTATCTACCTACAGTAATGCCAGTTTAATGATTATTTTAAAGCCTTGTTTTAAAAATAAGGCCTACAAATTCAGTATGACCATAAACTCTAAGACTGAGCATTTATCTTTCCCAGTTTTCTTTTATTCTCTATCTGATGTTTCCCAGCCTTGGATGGCAGTTCCTATGTCCTCTGCACAAAGATCTAGTGAACAGGCACTAAGAGCTTGGCACCCAGAAGCAATTAGACAAGCAAAAGCAGATTATGCCTGTATACAAGGTTTGAATTTGGGATTGTCTTGATTATATATATTTTAATAAAACATCTGGCTTTATTTTAGTGTCAAGCTTGAAGGGTAAATTTTTAAATCTAAGATTACTGTTCATTGAAAACTGGAATGGAATGAAAAATATTTTCAAGTGGAGTTGTGGAGAAAGCAGTGCTAAATTCTGTTTTAGTCATTGGGTGCTGCTCTAACAGAAAGACCACAGGTAGATGGCGTTAACAAAAAGAAATTTATTTTCTCACAGTGAAGTAGGCTAAGAGGCCAAATTCAGAGCATCAGCTCCAGTGGAAGTCTTTCTCTGTTGGCTCTAGAGGAAGGTCTTTGCCATCAATCTTCCCAGGACTGGGAGCTTCTGAGGCACAATGTCCCTGGGTACAAAGGACACACTTTGCTCCTGACACTGCTTCTTTCCTGATGATATGAGGTGCCCAAATCTTTGCTTGCTTCCCTTTCCTTTATATCGCAAGAGATTGCCTCAAGTCAATACACTCTTACAGATAAAGTCCTGCTTCGCTAATACAACCACTGCCCATCCTCCTGCATTCATCTCACAGAGGCAGGATTTATAACATACAGGAACATCACACAACACTGGGAAGTGTGGCCTAGCCAAATTGCTACACACCTTTTTGGGTGGACACAGTTCAATCCATGACAAAGTTTAAATCTACCAACAGCTTGTACTGAATGGTGGGGTTATTAGGCATGTGTGTTGGTATCTATGGTCAGGATTTTCTGGCCTCCAAATTGTTTGACCCTGGGGTTTCTAACATTTCCTTATTCTAAAACAAGAAGAGGGCTTCTTGATGTTCTTGAGGCCATTTTAAATTTCTTCCCTGACATGCTTTGGACAAAGTTCTTTTAGAGCACAGAGACAAACACTCCAAGATCTCTGACCCCAGTTGTATTTTGAAAGGTAAAGCTTCTTGAGGCCTGTCTGCTTCAACAACACAGGCCCTGCACAGATGCTTTGAGGTATTATTGCATTACATTCTGAAGCCGTAAAAGCCCTCAAGTGGAAAACTTAGATCAGCCTCAAAGAATCAGCCGTTTGCTGATAGCCAATTTCTCTATGCAATTTCTGTTCTTTACTGCTAGACCAGCATGAAGTCAGTGTTAGAAAAAAAATAAGTTTTGCCTCTGCTGCTTTTTCAGTTTCCGTTGGGGCCTTGGTGCTGTGTTAATCAGAGATTCATTGGAAATGTAATGTCTGTGCTGGTTCCTGAGTGGAAGAGCTACAGTTGGTTAGAACATGGAGGGCTTCTTATAAATGTTATAAACTGTATTGTTGGGTTAGTGTGAAATTATGAAAATAATACCTAAGTCTGTTTCCTCAACAATTCAGAGCTAATATCCCTTACACAGAGATGGAAAAACTGAGGAGAAGAAGGAAGGAAGGCAATGAATGTTAGCTGGAACAAGAATTAGAATAAACAACTCTGAATAACAAGTCCTCGGTGACACCTACGTACTCTTAGCAGGCTTGGCTGCTAAGCTGTAAGGGTGACAGTTCAAATTCACTCAGAAACACCTCAAAAGAAAGGCCTAGGGATCTATTCTCCAAATTCAGCTATTGATAACCCAGTGGAGTTACTCTGTGAATTGAAGTCAGCTCTACACTTGTGTTTTTGTTTTCCCACTCTAAGTAAGCAGGTGCTTCTTGTCCCTCTTCTGCAGGACCTATTTGGCTTAATATTATGTTTCAAGCTTTTAATGATAAATTATAAGTGAATAGCAATTTGAAAACATTTATTAAATAGGATTTTCATTCAATATGGCAGAATGAACTAATTAGAACACATATTGTTATTGCTCTTATACACCGAATTTGAGATATTTTATAAATCCCTTTGAAAGTTAGAATAGGAAGAATGAAAGAAACAATAGCAAAGTTCCAAGAGGCAGAATTAAAGCAGTGAACTCATTTTGCCTGGTCAACTGTTTGAGGGCAAAAATAAGACTCTTCGTTAAGAACTGGAATCATAAAAAAAATACTTTGAGGAAATTAAAGAAGAAAAAAGGAAGGGAAAATAGAAACTGAGGGCTGTGAAAAAGATTTCTAAATTTTTTTTTTTATCATTCACTTCATTTCCTGGAAAGGAATGGCTACCCACTAGCAAATCAGTTTGGTTTAATGTTTACCTCAAAGTACACTTTTACTGCCTATGTTTCATTAGGAAACCCTGGTGGCATAGTGGTTATGAGCTAAGTCTGCTAACCAAAGATCGGCAGTTTGAATTGACCAGGTGCTCCTCGGAGATGCTATGGGGCAGTTCTACTCTGTCCTCTAGGGTCGTTATGAGTTGGCTTGGTTTTCTTAGGTTTCATTAAGACAGTAAAAATTAGTGAGGAAGCAAATGGACAGTTTCATTAAGAGAGTAAAAATTAGTGAAGAAGTGAGTGGACATTGGAAAAATTTGGACTCATTGATAGTGGCTGTGATAAGGAAAGAAGATAGTGTTTAATTTTTCTCATCACTTGTTTCTGAGTAATAAGAGGTTGACTGGAATAGGTAACACTAAGAAACAAAAACAGAAAAATCAAGTGGGGCCAGAAACAGATCAGGTGCTATTTTTTTTTTCTTTCGCATTTAAGAAAGTTGAGCTGAGACATACTTAAGAAATAAATGATATGCTCAAAACTTGACTCCTCCCCACACACTTATTTTCATGGTTCTTCCTATAATCATTTCTGTAGGTCAGACAAGAAGAGTGAACACTTTTGCTCATAGCCACCTTCTTGAAGATCTTAACCCAATGGCACAGGTATATATATATATGTATAGTCAGTTTCTGAGTACTCAAGAGTGGGAAAGGGGAAATTTCCATTTGACCTTTTAGTGCATCCTTTTTCTGAAAGTGACTTTTTCAGTGTGAAATCTGTGACGTGGTTGCACTTGACTGAGTTATTCATATTTTTAGCCCATTTTGCAGTGAACCCGAATGTAATGTCACTGTGTGTGGGTAGAGGAGGAGGAGAGAGTGTTTTGACTGACTGAACTATTACTGTGGTCAATCACGATCACCATGTCATTAGTCTGACTGTCCTACATGACCATTAATATCTGGCAACAATATTTACAGTACAACTTGAACTTCTGGGACATGGATGCTATGGATGCTATGCTAAAGAAATTATTGTTATTTCTTTTGTTATTGTTACTACTACTACTTCTAGACTGCATACAGAATTAAGATTAAGAAATCTGTGGCTCTAATTGCAGTTTGGAGCAACATATTTAACCTTTTCTGGAAACATCTTTATGCAACAAATACAAGTCCTTAACTTTGGCTTATAATATATCATTCTATGAACCATCAAACTGCAAGTACAGGACAAAATTTAGCATCATTTGCAAGAAAACATCAGAATTAGGCAGGAAAAGCCAATGGTGTAACTACCTGCTTGCTACGCCTACTTCCTAAATAGAAGCCACCATATTCTCCTATCCTAGTATGATATACTGATTTCATATATACGTATGACATATTGTTCTATAATAAAGTCCTGAAAAACACTTGGCTGCTAACTGAAAGGTTAGCAGTGTGAACCCACCCAGCAGTTTTGCAGGAGAAAGACCTGGCAATTCCTTCCATAAAGATTGGGGTTGTGGTGGTTAGATGCCCCCAAGTCAGTTCCAACTCATAATAAGCCTATGTACAATAGAACAAAACACTCTTTGGTACTGTGCCATTCCCACAGTGGTTGCTGTGTTTGAGCCCACTGTTGCTGCCACTGTGTCAGTACATCTTGTTTAGGGTTTTCCTCTTTATCAGTGACCTACTTTACCAAGCATGATCTCCTTCTCCAGGGATTGATCCCTCCTTGTAACATGTCCAGCATATGTGAGGCAGTCTCACTATCCCTGCTTCCAAGGAGTACTCTATCTGTACTTCTTCCAAGACAGATTCATCTCTTCTTCTGGCAACCCATGGTATAGTCAATATTTTTGGCCAACATCTAATTCAAAGGCATCAATTCCTTGGTCTTATTCATTGTCCAGCTTTTGCATGCATATGAAGCGATTGAAAACATCTTGGTTCAAGTAAGGCATACCTTAGTCCTTAAAGTGATTATCTTTGCTTTTCAACACTAGAAAGAAGTCTTTTGCAGTAGATTTGACTAATGCAGTGTGTTATTTGGTTTCTTGATTGCTGTTTTCATGGATATTGATTTTATATCCAAGTAAAATGAAATCCTTGACAAGTTCAATATTTTCTCTATTTGTCATGATATTCCTTACTGGCCCAGTTGTGAGAATTTTTGTTTTCTTTATGCTGAAGTGTAATCCATATTGAAGACTGTAGTTTTTGTTCTTCTTCACTAAATGTTTCAAGTCTTCTGCACTTTTAGCAAGCACGGTTGTGTTACCTGCATAGTGCTGGTTCCTAAAAAGTCTTTTTCCAGTCCTGATGCTGCATTGTTTTTCACATTATCTAGTTTCTCAGATTACTGCCTAGAAAACATGAGGCAGTTCTACTCTGTCACATGTGGCCTCTGGAGTCAGAATTGGCTTAACAGTACCCAACAACAACAATAACATTGTATAATAACAATGAGATACCATGACTAGGGATGTCAACAGACAGGTGAATAAACACTCTTAAATCCATAAGGGAGGCCTGTCATCTTTCTTTTGCTCTTGTACATAAAACCCAGTTAATTATCTCTATGCTGAAATATTGAGCTCATGAGGGAAGCAGCACAGGCCAGGTGGAGATCCTAAAAATGCTTATTTGGATAGTTTGGGGCAGATATTCTGAATGTAAGGGGCTGGAAACTCAGAATGATATATACAGTGGGATTAATTTGTTCACTTTGGTTTATTTTTGTGATTTCCCTATCTGGGTTGTATTTAGTTGCTCTGTCCTGTGGCTTAGTCTTGGGTTGCTATTTGATGTTATTGATTTCCTAAGCAAAGGACTCCTTTTAGTATTTCTCGTAATTTTGGCTTGGTTTGTACAAATTCCCTAAAATTCTATTTATCTCAAATTGTCTTAACTTCATCATAATATCTAAGAGATAGTTTTGTTGGTATATAATTTTTGGCTGGCTATTTTTTTTTCCTTCAAAACTTTGTATTGTATGTCACCCCATTACCTTCTTGTCTGCATGGTTTCTACTGAGTAGTCTGAGATTAGCCTTATTGACTCTCTTTGTAGATTATTTTTTATTTATCCCTAGCCACTCTTAAAATCCCCTCTTTGTCTTAGGTTTTAGCATTTCAGTCTCACTAATTCTGACTTTCATTGCTTCAATTCTGCTCCTTTGACTTTCTATTGAGTTTTCTAAGTCTAAAAGTTTATTATCAATCTTCTTAATGTCTATGTGCTGTGTCCCTATGAATTCTTGTGGCTTGTTCAATTTGTCATCATGCTTTGCTCTAACTTCCTCAATTGCCGTGTCAGTATCTTTGTTGCCTTGTTTTGCATTTTGCCTGATCTCTTGAAGAGTACTCTTTATTAATATTTTGTATTCTACATCTGATAATTCCAGGACATTCTCTTCATCTGGAAAATTTTTTGATTCTTTGTTTTCAGAGATTGCTGAAGCCATCGTGGTCTGTGTGTTTACATGATTTGATATTGACTCTTGTCTCTGAACAATCTATTTAAGTTATTTTATTTATTTGTTTTATGTTTGCTTGCTGTGTCCTAGTTTCTTACTTTGTCTCATTTTGATATTCCCAAATAGGCTAGTTGTTGAGCTAGTCAGATTATTTGTAGCTTTGAAGACCTGATGTCCTGTTAGCAGGTGGTCAGAACTATTACCAGATATGTGAGCTTAGGAGTTCATTTACTTTTCTTGTATGGATTCAGCTCAGGTGTCTATGTAGTTGGTCACTATGTGTGTGATGCAGGCTCTCACCTACAGTCCTATATAGGCAGTGGTGGTTGCTGTAGGCACAAGTATAAGGCTGCTACAGGGGATCACATGCTGAGCAAGGCAGGGGGTTGAAAGCTACACCAGAATGCCCATGAAGAAAGTATATTCATATTTCTGTAGGTAAGTGGGTTTTGCAGCTAGTTTGTAGGTACTCATTGCTGTTGGCTGTAAGGACTGGGGAGCATGACTTATTTGTAAATCCCTGTCATGGTTGTCTAAGTGGCATGGATGGAGGTACACCCCCGATAGAAGTAGGTGAGGACCCTGCTTCATAGGCAGAGTGGTGTCAGATATAACAAATGTGCCTCTCCACAAAATAGCTGAAACAAGCAAGGTTAGACTTCAGTATATACCCTGTTGTGCTGTGCTAATGAAGGCCTACACTGTTGAAATGGGCCCCGACACTACTAGGCAGGGGTGAAAAGCATTCAAAGTCTCATGCCTGTGCCTAGGCAAAGGGACTGTTATTCTTTTGTATTCCTGGTTTAGGGGAACTGCTAGATTACTTTTCTCTATTTGTTGATTGGTTCCTTCCAAGGCCAGGAAATGGATCAAGGTGTGTAGTGGGTCTTACATCTGGCCCAGAGGATGTGTCAGTCTCTGAAACCAGCTCAGACCCAGTGCAGAGTAGGTAGGGGGCATGTAAATGTGAAAGAGGTTATATCCCCCCAAGGGGTATTTTTTATCACATGGTAGGATAGATGCTAGTTACTTATTTTTGTGAACTGAGTGCTACTTTTCACCGATTCTGGAGAAATGAGTATATTCTCAGCCCCACATTCAGTCCCGATGCGTGAAACATGTCCTGACTGCCACTGCTTACCTCACTATGTTCACGCCAGCAGATCTACTTTCACGGTGCCAATTCCCACTTTGTCAGGTCTGGCAATTTCTCACTGCTTCTAAATTGTCTCTCCTTCTTCCTGCCACTTAGTTTGATCCTTCAAATTTGCCTGTGATGTTCAGGGATCCTAGATTGTTACATATAACTGACTCACTTGTTTTTCAGGTCTTTGGTATAAGAGGGATGACAGGAAGCATCTGACTACCCTGGCATCTGGACCCTGCCTCTGAATTTGTTAACTGTGAAATTAATGGATACTTTAGGCATCACGAAATGGGCAAGACTGGTGCTTCTCCATTATCACGGCATGGTAACCTTCATTTGCTGATGCAACACAACAAAATGAAAAGAAGAAGCTAAAAATATCCATTAAAAATCAGAATATAGAATGTACAAAGTTTGCATCTAGGAAAACTGGAAGTCTTCAAAATTTAAGTGGACTGCATAAACATCCTAGAAATTAGTGAACCAAAAGGGACTGATATTGGCCATTTTGAATCAAATATTTATATGGTCTACTATGCTGAGAATGACAACTTGAAGAAAAATGGTGGTGTATTCATCTTCATAAAGAACATTTCAAAATCCATCCTGAAGTACAATACTGCCAGTGATAATATCCACACTCTTACAAGGAAGACCACTTAATAACTATTATTCAAATTTTCACACCAACCACAAAGGCCAAAGATGAAGAAACTGAAGATTTTTACCAGGGTCTGCAGCTTGAAATTGATGAAACATGCTACTAAGATGCATTGACAGTTACTAGCGGTTGGAATGCAAAAGTTGGAAACAAAGAAGAAGGATCAATAGGTGGAAAATATAGCGCAGGTGACAGAAATGATGCCAGAGACTGCATGATAGAATTTTGCAAGACCAGTGATTTCTTTGTTGCAAATACCTTTTTTCACCAACATAAATGGCAGTTATACCTATGGATCTCACAAGACAGAATACATAGGAATCAAATTGACTGCATCTGTGGAAAGAGATGATGGAAAAGCTCAATATCTGCATTCAGAAGAAGGTGAGCAACTGACTGAGGAACAGATCATCAGTTGTTAATATACAAGTTGAAGTTGAAAAAAATTAGAACAAGTCCACAAGAGCTAAAGTACGTCCTTGAGTGTATTCTGCCTGAATTTAGATAACATCTCATCAATTGGTTTCATGCATTGCTCTTGAATGTTGAGCAGCTAAAGTGAAAGGAAGACATTATAAAGTAGAAGAATTGAACCGAAGATTTCAAAGGACAGCTTGAAAAGACAAAGCAAAATACTGTGAGTTATAAAAAGCCTAGAGATAGAAAACCGAACAGTAAGAACACATTCAGACTCTCAAACTGAAAAAAACTAAAGAAAAACTCAAGCCTTGAGTTTCAATATTGAAGGATTCCACAAGGAAAATGTTAAATGATACAGAAAGCACCAAAAGAAGATGGGAGGAATACACAGAACCACTATACCAAAAAGAATTGGGTGCTATGCAGTCATTTCAGAAGATAGCATAGGATGAAGAACTGATGGTACCGGAGGAAGAGTCCCAAGACACACTAAAAGCCTTGGCTAAAAACAGGGCCCCAGAAATTGACAAACTACCAACTGAGATGTTTCAACAAACAGGTGCAAAGCAGGAAACACTGATTTGCCTATGCCAAGAAATTTGGAAGATGTGCCTGGATCACATCTGTGATGTCGTTTTTTAGCATGTAAGGAAATACGTTTACAGGTTCCCAGCATTAAGATGTGGATGCTCTGTTGAAGCAGTGATCACTATCACGGCTTCTAGGTAGACTGAATTAAAAAAAACCAAACCTACTATTGTCGAATGGACTCAAGAGGTCCATATTTGTACCCATTTCAAAGAAAGGTGATCCAACAGAATGCAGAAATTATCAAACAATGTCATTAATATCATACACGAGTAAAATTTTGCAGAAGATCATTCAAAAGCAGTTGTAGCAGTACATTGATGAGGAACAGTCAGAAATTCATTCTGGATTGAGAGGAGGGCATGAAACAAGTGATATTGTTATGGATGTCAGAAGGTTCCTGACTGAAAACAGAGAAAACAAGAAACATGTTTACCTGTGTTTTATTAACTATATGAAAGCACTTGACTTTGTAGATCATAACACAGTATGGATTAACACTGTGACAAATAGAAATTCCAGAACACTTAACTGTGGTCATGAGGAACCTGTACATAGACCAAGTGGTAGTTTTTCAAACAGAACTAGGGGATATTACACAGCTTAAAGTTAAGAAAGATATGTTTCCGGTTTGTATCCTTGCACCATACTTACTCAATCTAGATACTAACCAAATAGATTGAAGAGGAATGTGGCGTTGGGATTGGAGGAAGGCTCCTTAACAGCGTGCATTACACAAATGACCCAACCTTGTCTGCTGAAAGTGAGAAGGACTCAAAGAACTTACTATAGCCTTCAGTATGAATTTCACCTCAACATAAAACAAAAAATCCTCACAACTGGATTAGCAATAAAAGCAAAACCATGATAAATGGAGAAAATACTGACGTTGTCAAAGATTTCATTTTACTTGGATCCACAATCAACACCCATGGAAGCAGCAGTCAAGAAATTAAAGCACACATTGCACTGGCAAATCTGCTGCAGAAGATCTCTTTCAAGTGTTAAAAAGCGAAGACGTCACCTTGAGGACTAAGGTGTACCTGACCCAAGCCATGGTGTTTTCAGTAACTTCATAGGCATATGAAAACTGGATAATAAATAAGCAAGACTGAAGGAGAATTGATTCCTTTGAATTACAGTGTTGGTACAGAATACTGAATATACCGTGGACTTCCAGAAGAACAAACAAATCTGTCTCGCAGGAAGTACAACAATTGCTCTTTGGAGGCAAACGTGACAAGACTTCCTCTCTCACGCTTTGGACATATTATCAGCAGGGACCAGTCCCTGGAGAAAGGCATCATGCCTGGTAAGGTAGAGGATCAACAAGAAAGAGGAAGACTGTCAGTGAGATGCACTGAGACAGTGGCTGCAACAATGGGTGCAAGCACAACAATTATGAGGACAGTACAGGACAATGCATTCTTTTATCCTGTAGTGCACAGGGACATCATGAGTCAGAAGTGACTCTACAGCACCTAACAACAACAAAGTCATGATCCTGCTGGTTGGCCAGTTGCAAAGGTTTTCACTTCCTTTATGCTGAGGTATAATACATACTTACAACTGTAATCATTGATCCTCAACAGTGTTTTAAGTCCTCTTTACTTTCAGCAAGTAGGGTTATGTCATTGGCATATTGTAGTTTGTGAATCAGTCTTCTAGCAATCCTGATGCCAAATTCTTCTTCACATCATCCAGCTTGTCAGCTTATCTGAGTTTGAACCCACCCGTAGGAGAAAGATGTGGGCATCAGCCTCTGTAAATTATAGCCTTGGAAATGTTACGGTTCAGTTCTACTCTGTCCTATAGGTTTGCTATCAGTCAGAGTCCACTTGACAGCAGTAGGTTGCTTTTTTTAATTTAGCCTACCTAGAAGCCCTGATAGTAATCATTGCTCTGCCAGGGCCCCCACAACCTTAATCCTGGAAACATGTAAATATATTTCCTTACATGATAAAAAAGGACATAGCAGATGTGATGAAGTAAATCATTTTGAAATGACAGTAGCTTGAGTTACCCTGATGGGCCCAGTGAAATCATAAGAGTCTTTGTAAGAGGGAGGCAGGAAGGTCAATGTTGAAAGAAGGCGATGTTATGATGGCTGCAGAGATTGAAGCTATGCAATCACTAGAAACCGGAAAATGCAAGGAAACAAATTTTGCACTGAGCCTCCAGAAGCAACTGGCCTTGCCAACATTTTTGATTTTAACTCTTTGTCTCATTTGTACTTCTGACCTTCAGAACTGTAAGATAATGAATTTGTGTTTCTTTGAGCCACTAGGTTTGTGACGATTTGGTGTATCAGCAATAGAAAACTAATACAACATCTAACATTGTTTAAAGGCTTACCCTGTACCAGGCATGGTGCTAATAGTTTGAACCCTCACATTAACCATATAAGGTACTGTTGCTACTTCAATTTTATAAATGATAAAGTTGAGGATTAGGAGGTTAATTAAAATGCCCAAGGTCACTCAGGTGGTAATTAATGGAAGCAAGACAGTACCACACTGTACCCCTTCTAAATCTTCTTCATTCTATTCGCTTTCATTGTTTCAGTGTTGCTGGTGTTTTTGTTGTGTGTCCTTCAGTTGATTCCACCTCAGCTCAGAGTGACCCTATAGAACAGAATAGTATTGTCCCATAGAATTTCCTAGGCCCTGATTTTGATAGGAACAGATCATCAGGTCTTTTCTTTTACTGAGCTGCTGGTGCATTTGAGTCACCAACATTTTGGTTAGCAGCCAAGTGCTTCACCAAGACACCACCAGGGCTCCCACTGTTTCAGTGCAAGTTTCTTTAATTTGGATTTCCTGGGTGGTGATAAATAAATAGACAGTTAAACTCTTTGTGACCTGTGTGTGCCCAGAGGGACATTTGTAAGAGACGCAGGACTGAACCCATAGTGTTCTTTTCTAGGGTAACATCATATAGGTCCTTTTTTTTTTTTTTCAGGGTCCTTTTATGTATATGGAATCCCTGGGTGGTACAAGAAGTTAACATGCTTAGCTACTAACTGAAAAGTTATTGGTTCTAATGTACTTAGAGGCATCTTGGGAGTGATGCTTCTAAGGCCTGGCAATCTACTTCTGAAAACTCAGCCAATAAAAACCCAGTCAAGTGCAGTTCTATTCCAACAGATGTGGGGTCACCATGAGGGCAAATTGACTCCACGACAACTGGTTTCTTTAATTTGTAAAGATTATTGATGGCTATGGCAATTTGAGTCTTCTGGACAGTGAATGTGGATGAGACCTTGGTGTGGTGGGCCTTTGTCGGCAGCCCTGAGATGAGAAGCAAGAGCATGTTCTTACCTGGACTGTGACATCATTTCTCAATCTGCACATCTTGAAGTATATACGTGTCCAAGTTCATACATCTTCTTCGTGTTCTCCCTTTTTTCCATCACGCCACAGTGAATCACTGCTTTTCATTAGGTAGTGTAATTAACCCATCTGCCCACTGGTGCCTCTGGGCAGGATCCCCTTACTTGGCACATCTGCTCCTGAGAATCAGCAGCATGCAGGACCAACCTCTTAGGAATCGTTGGCTGCGAGATACTTGTTTTTTTCTGTCAGCACACATCTCTCCCATTCTCCCTGGGGTCACTCTCTTTATGTTGCTTAATGGGGAGACTCAATACTCCTGAGCATTTGGGGAGCCATTTTGAAGAGAGTTCTTATTGACAGGCCTCCTGGAGTGGATAAAAGATGTAGACAGGTATGAATTTTATGGACCAGACCAAGCAAACTTTTACAACACATTGTCCTTAGAGTTTCACAGCTGCTTACGAATACAACTCGTACAGGAAATTGTGGAGATCAGTTACCAGCAGGAAGGAGGCCCAGATTTCTGATTCCACAGGCCTGGTATCTCATTCACAAAGTTGAAAGAGTCATTCTAAATTTAAAGGGAAGCAGCTGCCACAGAGGACTCAAATGGCAATTCTGAGTCCCCACTCAGGGCTGGCAGAAGAGAGCAGGATCAAACTTCTCTTGCAATCCTCTACTGAACAACAACTATTGCTATTGTGTGGCTCTTAGTAACTGGCATATGAGGATCTTTCATCAGCAGTGTCAAAACAATGGGGATAAAAATAATCACTGCATACTGCCACCCTGCCATTTATGAGATGCAGGCGTCATTTCTGGAAAGTGTAGGAGCACATAAAGCCCATTGTCCTCTGACTAATTGCCTTGGTCCCCCAGGGTTCTAATGGGGAAAGAGCTTAATGATTTCTGGCTCCCTAGAAAAAAGGAACTGGAACAAAATATTGTTCTGATTACAGCCAGTGGCATGTATTGAATTGTGTCCCCCCCAAAATGTGTGTAGCAGTTTGGGCAATAATTCCCACTATTACGTGATTTCCATCCATTTTGTGATTTTCCAATGCTGTAAATCCTAACCTGTGCCTGTGGTTAATAGACTGGATTATGTCAAAGAGGATTACGGTGGGACTGCAATACCCTTACTAAGGAATATGGAGTGAGGCTTGCACCACTGTTTATCCTACAGGAGATAAAAGGGAAGGGAAGCAACCAGAAAGTTGGGGGCCTTGTACCATCAAGAAAGCAGCTGTAAGAGCAGAATGCGTCCTTCAGACGAGAGGTTCCTGTGCCAAGATGCTGTTAGACAAAAGAAAGACTGATGTAACACAGGACATTCCTCCAGAGCTGACAGAGTACATTCCTCTGGAGCTGGCAGCCTGAATTCAGATTTCTAGCCTACTGGGCTGTGTAAGAATAAACTTTTCTCTGCTAAAGCCATCCACTGATGGTATTTCTGTTAGAGTAGTGGCAGATAACTAAGACAGAATTTGGTACTGAAAGAGTAGGGGCACTGCTCTAACAGATACCTAAAATGTGGAAGTGTTTTTGAAATTGAATGGATAGAAACCTCAGAAGGTACTGAAAACTGTTAACACCAAGGAAGACATAGATGGTGAGAAAAAGCAGCAGTGAACCAGCAATGTGGAACCAGATTAGCAGGAGACAGCACTGGAACCAAACCACTTAGTGAGGGAGCTAAGTGCCTATGTGCAGGAGGTTTCTTGGTGGAGTGAGGGGAAGGGCTCTGAGCCCTTAAATCAGTGGAGCTACAGACTTTTGAAATACTTGCCCCCACAGGACAGATGCAGGTCTGATGATTGAGCTGTGAGTCTATAGGAAGCAGAAGTGGAAGAGACAGGAAGCATGAGAAGCTGAACTGCTCCAGTCTCAAAACCTCATAGGTTTCTAGGGTGGAGCCATGGCCCCTGATGTTTCTAAGTGTGGAGCTGCCACTCACATGGACTTGAAAAATGGTGTGCCTGAAGCTGAAGGAAGCAGAGTTGCTATCCCAGTGGGCCTGGAAGGCAGAGCTGTAGTACACAGCAGAGGGGTCTCTACTCAGAATCTGGAGAGTGTGGCCAATATCTAGAGTCTGGAGGGCAGCAGCATTGTGTAAAATGTCTCACAGAATGGAAAATTATTTTCATAACTTTGAGAGCTAACATAAAATGTTCTGTCGACTTGCTTGTTGCCTGTTTTGCCGTCTTTCTCCCACTGTAATGGAAATGTCTAGCTTATGCCTCCCAGTTCTGCCATTGTGTTTTGGAAACAGATATATTGTAGTCTAGATTTCGTAGCTGAAGAGAAATTTCTGGATTTTGGACTTGGACTTAAGAGTTTTGGTATGATGGGATGAATATGTCTTTGCGTGTTGCAAGGTATGATTTTTTAGGAAACAAAAGGTGCACTGTCATGGATTGAATTGTGTTCCCCCAAAACTGTAGGGCAGTTCATCTGGGCCATGATTCCTTGGATTGTGTGATGTTCCTCCACATCTCTGTGATGTTAATGAGGGTAAGTGTGTGGCAGTTGTGTTGGCGGGGCAGGGCTCAATGTGTAAAATTATTTATGCCTTGAGGCAGTCTCTTGAGATACAAAGCAAAAGAAGCTGACAAGGAGACTGGGGACTTTATACCACTAAGAAGTAGTGCCAAGAGCAGTGTCCTTTGGAAAGGACCCAGTGTCCCTGCTCCTCAGAAGTTCCTAGTCTAGGGGAAGACTGACGACAAAGGTCTTTTTCCGGAGCCAGTAGAGAAAGCCACCCTGTTGAGATGGCACCCTGTATTTGGACTTTGAGTCTACTAGACTATAATAAACAAAATTTCTCTTTTTAAAGCCATCCACTTGTGGTATTTCTGTTAAAACAGTGCTAGATGACTAAAATGGTCAGAATGATCCTCAGGACTGAAAACCCTGTAGTTACACAGGAAAAAAACTTGTGTGTGAAGAGAGAAAGTTTCTATCTTTTGCTGTCAGACATTTCAGTATGGTAATAACGCACTGTTATCAAAATACGTAAAAAACACCCAGTTTCATTCAACACTATTCCGGTCACAAATAATCGAATAAAGCCAAACCCATTGCCGTAAAGTCCATTCTGACTTATAGCAACCCTGTAAGACAGAGTAGAACTGCCCCATAGAGTTTCTAACACAGAAGATACCACCGTGAATAGGACAGGCCAACAGATGGGGGGGAGGGGGAGACACAAAGTAATAAACTAATAGGTAAATAAGAAAAAAACAGAATAATATGTATTCTACAGAGAGTGAATATAGGATGAGATGAGACAGTGTTGGGTTGATCAAGGAAGGCTTCTCAGAGGAGGTAACCTTGAGGCTGATATCTGAATGTCAAGGAAGAGCCCCAGTTTGTAACATTGAGGAGAAGGGTATTCCAGATATAGAAACAGCTTCCAGAGACTAAGAATGAGTTTGCTGTGTTCCAGGAACATATAAACCCACTGCTGTTGAATTGATTCTGACTCATAGCGACCCTGTAGGGCAGAGTGAAATGGCCACATAGGATTTCCAAGAAGCAGCTATTGGATTCAAACTACTGACCTTTGATGAGCAGCTGTTAGTCACTGCACTACTAGGGTTGGTTCCCTCTAACATTTAGAAGGAGTTTGTGATTAGAATGGAAACCTTGATGGTGTAGGGGTTAAGTGTTATGTCTGCTCAGCAAAAGGCCAGCAATTCAGATTTACCAGATGCTCCTTGGAAACTCTGTGAAGCAGTTCTATTCTATCCTATAGGGTCACTATGAGTCAGAATCAACTTGAGGGCATTGAGTTTGTTTGTTTGTTTGTTTGTTTTGGGGGGGACTTCAGTTAAAAAAGGGTAAGTAAGAGTGATATGGTATGAGATCTGAGAGGCAGGCAAGGCTGAGATCATTTATAACTAAGGAAGATGTGGGAAAGATTTGAATTTTACTACAATTATGCTGGGAAGCAATTGGAGCAGCTGAAGCAGGAAAATGACATGATCATACACGTATATCATTTTGGAAACTTTTTATCTTAATGTGAATTCAAATGTGCAGAAAACTTGCAAGAAGAGCATAAGGAGCTCCTATAAACCCTTTATCCAGGTTTACCTGTTGCTCACGTTTCTGTCCTATTTGTTTATCATTCTGTTTCTCTCTGTCTTTCTTTCCCTCGCTCTACATGTTTAACACGTGCATGTTGCCCCAAGCTGTTTGAGAGTAGAGACATCATGCTCCTTTACCACTAAAAGGTTAAAAAATATATTTCCCATGAAAAAAGACATTTCTTCTATAGCTGCAACACACTAAACATAAATCAGGAAAATTAATATTTATACATTACTATTACTCTGAACTAGAGTATATGCTGAAATTTCATCTACTGTCCAAGTAATTTCCTTTATAGATCTTTTTTACAGGACCTACTATGCAATCCAAGATCACATATTGCATGTGATTGTCACATCTTTAGTCTCCTTACACCTAGAATAGTCCTCAGTCTTTCCCTTGATAGTTTTGAAGAAGACAGGCTAATCATTTTGTAGACTATCCTTCTACTTGGATGGTCTGGTTTTTGTTCATTATTAGATTCATACCTCACGTTTTTGAAAGGAGTTATCACAGGAGTACTGCTATGATCATCTTGGTGCATTGTATCAAGAGACCTATAATTTGGTTTGTCCCAGTACTGATGATATAAGCTTTGCTCACTTGGTTAAGGCGTTATCTCCCATGCCTTTCCTCTATAATGTTGCTATTTATCCCTTGCTAATATATAAGCAATTTATGGGGAGTTTCTTTGAGCCTATGTAGATATCCTGTGGCTCATCAAATTTTTACCCACTTGTCATAGGTTGAATTGTGTCCCCCCCAAAATATGTGTAGCCATGTGGCTGGGCCCTGATTCCTGGTATCTTGTGACTGTCCTCCATTTTGTGGTTTCCCTAAACTGTATGTTAAAGGATTAGGGTGGGGCTGTAAATTCCTTTATAGGATTACTTCCCTGCCCTGCTGTAAAGGGAGTTTCCCTGGAGTATGGCTTGCCCCACACTTAATCCTTTCATCCTATGCGAGATAAAAGGACAGAGAAGCAGGCTGACAGTTGGGAACCTCGCATCATCAAGAAATCTGCACCGCGTCCTTCAGACCTGAGGTTCCTGCGTCAAGATGCTCCCTGTCCAAAGACTGATGCAATACCGGACTTTCCTCCAGAGCCGACAAGGGGGAAAGCATTCCCCTGGAGCAGACACCCTGAATATGGACTTGTAGCCTACCGGACTGTGTAAGAACAAACCTTCCTTTGTTAAAGCCATCCACTGTGTGGTATTTCTGTTAGAGCAGCCTAGCTGACTAAAACACCATTAATTTTAGTCTCCATTGATGAATTTCTAGATTCATTACTCCTTCCATATTTATTATTTGGGATTTAACTGTAAGAAGAGATTCCCTTTCTCAGGTTGCTTGTGTTTTTAGAAAAGAATTGATAGGTGAGGTGAGAGCAAAGCAAGGAGATTTATTAGGATGCTGCTGCTGAAGTATTCCATGAGAGTTGGTGATGGTTTCTACCAGTGTGTGTTAGCAAAGAAACATAGACAGATTCAGACTGTATTCCAAAGGTGATGCTGGGAAGTTTTGCTGTTGGTTTAGATGTGGGGTTATACCAAATATATATATGTGTGTGTATATATATATATATACAGCATAATTCCTAGGTTTTTGTCACAAGCAAACAGTACCATGAAATGGTATCAACTGGTAGTACCAGTCTGGTGCCATTTATTGAAATGGTGAAGCCTGGCAGAAAAATCTTGGAAGGGGCAATCAAGAAATGTGACTGGCTGTAAGTTTGAGACAGTTAATAGCTATATGGCAATGCCAAGTAGTCCAAATAGTTGATTTAATGGAGAAAGAGTGACTGGTATGCAGATGATCTTTGAAGCCATAACACTGGATGAGATTGGAGCACTTGCTAAGCACTTGGCTGCTAACTGAACAGTTAGTGGTTCACATTCACGCAGTACCTCTGCAGGAGAAAGATCTGGCAATCTGCTGCCAGAAAGATTACAGCCTAGGAAACCTATGGGGTAGTTCTACTCTGTCACATGGGGTAGTTGTAAATTGAAATCAACTGGACAGCATTTAGCAGAACAACCTGCACAATGGGTATAGGTATAGAACAGAACTCAAAGTACAAATCCTGGCCCACTCTAGGATTTAAATTCATTGCAGTCGAGTCAGTTCAGACTCATAGCCATACTACAGGACAAAATAGAATGGCCACATAGGATTTTCAAGGAGCAGATGTTGGATTCAAACTACTGCCCTTTTGTTAAGCAGCCCAGTTCTTAACTACTGTAGCACTAGGGTTCCCTCTAATATTTAGAGTTCAGGAAAATGAAGTACCTTTGACACAGTTGCCTAAGGAGCGGCAATGCCAAGTAGTCCAAATAGTTGATTTAATGGAAAGAGAGTGACCGGTATGCAGATGTTGGATTCAACGTATAGTGAGAGCTAAAACAGAGTGTTAATAGGCAGGAGGAAAAAGTGTTTTGAAGAAGACATTGTTGACTTCTGCTGAGACGTTGAGCACGAAGACAGAGAACATGCACTGTGTTCTACAATATGAAGAGCAGTGGAGCCAGAACCCAGCCTGAGTGGGTTGAACAGAGAACGTGAGGTGAGGAAGTGAAGGCAACGGCAATAAGCGATGTTTCAAAGTTTTGCTGTGAAGGAGAGCACAGAAATGGGGCAGCAGCTGGGTGGGAAGGGCACTAAGAGAGTTTGTGTTTATGTTTTTTTTTAATACAGGAGATACAAGAGCACACTTGTACACTGATAATAATGTGGGGTTGAGAGAGTGAAATGGAGGATGTTGAAAAGAGATAATGCTCAAGGAATACTGGAGGAAGCAAGCCCTTGAAAGGGACAAGTGGAGATGAAAGCTGCAGGGTGGCTGGTCTTCGGAGAGGGGAACTCTTGATCTTTTGTGATGGGAAAGAAGTCAGAAGGAACACAGGGCGATAGTCATGGTGTTGACATGATGAGAAAGATCTTTTGAGGCTGCTTCTACTTCCTTGATGAAGTGTGAGGCAAGGTCATCAGCTAAAGTTGGGGTGGGAACGGCATGAATGGTCTGAGAAGCAAGAAAGTATGAAACATTCTGAAGAATGGGCAGCCTAAAAGACTTAGGAGTGTGGTAGGATCACCAGGCAGTACTCAAGACCAATCTGAGCTTTGTGAAGCAAGTCAGGAAAGTTGTCTTAGTCATCTAGTACTGTGTTGCACAGTTCCCTGAGCTGGTAGTCCCAATACAGGATGTCAGCAGGACCATGTAAATTTATTCACAACAAAGTAGGCTAAAAGCCCAAAGTTAAGGTGTCCGCTCCAGGGGAAGCCTTTCCCTTTCTATTGGCCTTCTCATCAGTCTTCCCCTAGACTGGGAACTTCTCTGCATAGGTGCCCTGGGTCCAAAGACCCACTGTGCTCCCAGAACTACTTTCTTCATGGTAGGAAATCACCACTCTCCACTTCCTTCCTTTTCCTTTTTATCTCATAAAAAATAAAATGTTGTGCAGGCCACATCCCAGGGAAACTCTCTTTACGTTGGATCAGGAATGTGACCTAGGTAAAGGTGTTACAATTCCAACATAATCTTTGTCATAAAATTACCATCATAGAATATAGGACAACCACACGATATGGGGAACTGTGGCCTAATCAAGTTGACACATATTTTGTGGGGATACAATTCAGTCTATGACAGTTGTATTGAAAAGAAAGTTATAAAATAATATGTGTATAACACACCATCATTCAAACAGCATTAGTTTATTTAGCCATCAGCATAACTCCAAGATTAGGCAGGTAGCATTGATGATATCTCACCCTTATATGTAGGGAGCTCTGGTGCTACAGTGGTTAAGAGCATGGATGCTAACCAAAAAGTCAGAGTTTCCACTCATTGGAAATTCTATGCTGTCCTATAGGGTCACTTAGAGTTGGAATCAACTCCCTGGCAACAGGTTTGGTTTGTTTTTACATGTGCAAAATATAGCTTAAATAGATTAAAGATACAGTCTGGCCCACTTAAGCCAAAACCAGTGCTTGTTCCATGACATCAACACTTATGTAAGTGCAACCATAGAAACAAAGTGTTACCCAAGTCCCTAGCCATTTGTGCTTAAAAAGTTTCTAGAGATGAAGCTGTAGCAAAATATGATTGAAGAGTTTGTTGACAGTGATCCAAGATAGAATAATTGTTAAAAAAATTTTCCCACAATTATACTCCCCCAATATATGGGTTGTAACCATGTATGATAAGTGTGCTAACATAGTATGTTGGTTAAGAGGGTGGACTTTGGAATCAAAGTCTAGCTCTACTAGTTTTGTGACTTCAGACAAGCAATTTAACCTCCCAAACTCAGTTTACTCGTCTATAAAATAGTCACAACGATACTATCCTCCTTCATTAGGTACTTCTTGTTAGTTTCCACCAAGTCAGTTCTGATTTATGGTGACACCATTTGTGTAGAGTGGAACTAACTCCTCCATAGTGTTTTCAAGGCTGTAAACTTTCATAAGCAGATCAACAGGACTGTCTTCCCAGTTGCCTCTAAGTGGGTTTAAACTGCCAGTCTTTTGGCTAATAGTTGAGCACTTAATCATTTGCAACAACCAGGGACTCCATTTTCCACATAGGAACCTAAGATTATTTAGTAATAACTGCTACAAAGATTTCTAGGATAGAAGCTTAATTGACAAGTGTTACGAATTGACTTGTGTCCCCCCCCAAATGCTTATCAGCTTGACTAGGCCATGATTCCCATACTGAATGGCTGTCTACTCTGTGATCTGATGTTATTATCCTGTGTATCATAAATCCTAACCATTATGCTGTTAATGAAGCAGGATTAGAGGCACTAGTGTTAATGATGCAAGACTCAACCTACAGGATTAGGTTGTATCTTGAGTCAATATTTTTTGAGATACAAAACAGAGAACAGAGAGTAGAGGCACTTTTCTAGCACCAAGGAAGTAGACCCAGAAGCTCACGGGTCTGTAGGACCTGGGGTTCCTGAGCCAGAAAAGCTGCTGGACTGGGGAATGGTTGATGACGAGGATCTTTCCCAAGAGCCAACAGAGGGAGATAAAGCATTCCTCTGGAGCTGGCACCCTGAATTGGACTTCTAGCCTCCTAATCTGTGAAACAATAAACTTCTGTTTCTTAAAGCCATTAACCTGAGGTATTTCTGTTATAGCAGCACTAGATGACTAAGTCGAAAACAAAACAGATTTGAGGCTACAAAACAAATGTTTTGCTACTGCTATAAAAAACCAAACTCTCCAAATGTCATGCATATTTATTTATGAATATAAATATACCATTTAAAATCTTTTTTGGAAGTATAAACAATTATGTAACTCTGACAAAGAAATTAGGATAGTGTAAAAAATTTAAAAATTCAAAATAAACATGTTGGTTCAACAGCATGAGTGATTCTGCTTTTGCCATGTGGACAAAGTACATCATGAGAAACAGATCATATTCTGGCAACATTTCAATGGCAAGGAGTTAGCTGCCTGCCTTTTCCTCAGAATTTCTCTAATCACCCATATTTAAGTATGTTGGGCTTAGCTAATGGGTCCTGTCCTACTATACTGAGTTTCTGTCAAAGTCACCTAAGTTAATTAAATAAGACAACAATATGGCAATTCTATTATTTCTTTCTGGTATGCAAGTTATTCCTCCACGTGCCTCTCAGTTTGTCATACTGTGGGGGCTTGTATATTGCTGTAATGTTGGTATTCAAATACTAGCAGGGTCACCCCAGGCAGACAGGGTTCAGTTGATCTTCCACACTAAGACAGACTAGGGAGAGGACCCAGCAGTCTACTCTTGAAAAGATTCAGCCAATGAAAACCTTACAAATAGCAGAGGAACCCTGTCTGACATAGCGCTGAAAGATTAGCCCTTCAGTGGAAGACACCCAAAATACAACTGAGGAAGCGCTGTTTCCTTAAAACAGAGTCGACTTTTAATTATGTGGTTGGAATCACTCTTTCAGGACCCTCTTTTGCTTATGTGGCATGTCTCAGAATGAGAAGAAAAAGCTGCAAACCTCCATTAATAGTCAGAACATGGAATGTACAAAGTATGACTTAGAAAATTGGAAATTGTCAAAAATGGTACGAAACAAAGATTAATAAATATTCTAGGCATTAGTGTGCTGAAATGGACTTACTTTTGGCCATTTTGGACAATTGTATGGTCTTCTGTGCTGACAGTGACAGCTTCAAGAGGAATGACATTGCATTTAACATCACAAAAAAATTTCAAAATCTATCCTGAAGTACAAAACTATCGATCATAGGATAATATCCATATGCCTATTGGAAAGATGAGTTAATCTGACTATTATTAAAATTTATGCAACAACTACTAAGTTCAAGTACGAAGAAACTGAAGATTTTTTACTAATTTCTGCAGTCTAAAATTGATTGAACATGCAGTCAGGATTCACTGATAATTACTGGTGACTGGAATGCTAAAGTTGGAAACAAAGAAGAATCAGTGGTTGGAAAATACATCCTTGGTAATAGAAATGATGCCAGCGATCAGATGGTAGACTTCGCAAGACAAATGACTTCTTCGCTGCAAGTACCTGTTCTTACCAATGTAAACAACAACTATACACACAGACCTCACAGAAACACACAGGAATAAAACTTACTACATCTGTGGATAGAAAAGATGGAAAAAATAACAACAGTCAGAACAAGGCCAGGAGCCAGCTGCAGAAGAGACTATCAGTTATTCATACGCCAGTTCAAGTTCAAAGTGAGGAAAATTACAAGACCATGAGAACCAAAGTATGACCTTGACTATATCCCACCTGAATTTAAAAATCATCTCAAGAAGAGACTTGATACACTGAACACTCATGACCAAAGACAGGATGAGTCGTGGGATGACAGCAAGGACATCACACATGAAGAACGCAGGAGGTCATTAAAAAGACAGGAGAGAAAAAAAGGCAAAACAGATGTCAGAAGAGACTCTGAAATTTGCTCTTGAACATCAAGCCGCCAAAGCAAAAGTAGGTAAAAGAGATGAACAATGTCAACGGGTGACTCAAGAAGACAAAAGAAGGTGTTACAATGACATATGCAAAGACCTGGAGACAGAAAACCAAAAGAGAAGAACATACTCAACATTCCTCAAGCTGAAAGAAGTAAAGAAAATTTCAGAATTGAAGTATTCTACAAGGAGAATATTAAACAATGCAAAAGCATCAGAAGAGGGAAGAAATACAGTCATTGTACTAAAAACAAGTGGTTGACATGCAACCTTTTCAGGAGGTAACATGTGATCAAGAAGCCACAGAACTGAAGGAAGAAGTCCAATCTGAACCGCAGGCATTGGCAAAAAAAAAAAAAAAAAATACGACTCCAGGAATTCATGGGATGTCAACTGAGGCGTTTCAACAAATGGATACAGCTATGGAGGTGCTCACTTATCTATATCAAGAAATTTGAAAGACAGCTGACTGGTCAATCAGGTGTAAGAGATCCATATTTTTGCCCATTCCAAAAAAAGGTGATCCAATAGAATGTGGAAATCACCACACAATATTATTAATCTTATACACAAGTGAAATTTTGCTGAAGATCACTGAAAAGCAGCTGTAGCAACATATTAACAGGTTAATTGCCAAAAATTCAAGCTGGATTCAGAAGAGGACGTGGAAGGAGGGATATCATTCCTGATGTCAGATGGATCCTGGCTGAAAGCAGAGAATACCAGAAACATGTGTATCTGTGTTTTATTGACTGTGCAAAGCATAATAAATTATGGATCACATTTGGAAGAATGAGAATTCCAGAACATTTCATTGTGCTCACAAGGACCATGTACAAGGCCCATGAGAACAGAACATTTAAACAGAACAAGGGGCTTCTGTGTGGTTTAGATAGGAAAGGTGTGCAACAGGTTTTTATCCTTTCATCATACCTATCCAATCTGTATGCTGAGCAAATAATCTGAGAAACTGGACTGTATGAAGAAGAACTCAACACCAGGACTGGAGGAAGACTCATCAGCTTCCTGTCATATGCGATGACATAACCTTGCTTACTGAAAGCTAAGGGGACTTGAAGCACCTAACGAGGAAGATCAAAGTCTACAGTCCTTGGTATGGGTTACATTTCAACATAGACAAAAGAAAAATCCTCACAATTGGACCAATAAGCAACATTATGACAAACTGAGAAAATAATGAAGTTGTCAAGGATTTTACTTTACTTGAACCCACAAGCAATGCCCATGAAAACAGCAGTCAGGAAATCAAATGATATGGTTCATTGGGCAGATCTGCTGCAAAAGAGCTCTTTCAAGCTCTTAACAAAAGCGAAGATATAACTTGAAGAACTAAGCTGCGCCTGACTTAAGCCATGATATTATCAATCACCTCATACGCATGGGAAAGCTGGACGATGAATAAGAAAGATTGAAGAATTAACTCCTTTGAGTTATGGTACTGGCAAGGAATACTGAATATACCATGGGCTTCCAGAAGAATGAACAAGTCTGTCTTGAAAGAAGTACAGCCAACATGCTCTTTGGAAGCAAAGATGGTAAGACTTTATGTGACGTACTTTGGACATATTATCAGGAAGGACCAGTTCCTGGAGAAGGACATCATTCCTGGTAAGGTAGAAGGTCAGCAAAACAACAAGAAGACCCTCAAGAAGATGATTTGACACAGCGTTTGCAACAACGGGCTCAAATACTGTAAGGACTGTAAGGATTGCGCAGACCTGGGAAGTGTTTCATTCCTTTGTACATAGGGTTGCTGTGAACCAACTTTGAATCAACTCAGCATTGCCTAACAACAACAATACAGGTTGAATGCAGATTTATTCAGACTATGTGCTCTGCAAAATTACAGAAGAAGCTTGTGTTACTTACAGCAGAGTTGCATATAAAGCCTATTTTTTATGAAGCCTGATAATTTTATAGTTATATATAATAATTCTATTAAGCTAAAATCGTATGACTATACACAAACTGCCCATAAAGCCATATTGTACCATTCCAGTCTGATTCTTGAAGGGTTAGTTACCTAGAAGACAGGATTTCTTGAACTCCGGTTGCTGTTAAGGAAGCCTCTGGTGTAGTTCTCATTGAGAACTCACAGATAGCTGTGGAACTTTAAACATTTAGGATGCTTCGGCCTCATCTGGGAGCCCTGTGACACAGTGGTTAAGAGCTTGGCTACTAACCAAAAGGTTGGCAGTTCTAATTTACCGGCTGCTCCTTAGAAACGCTACACAGCAGTTCTGCTCTGTCCTGTGGTGTCACTACGTGCTGGAGTGGACTCATTGGCAATGGGGTTTGGTTTGGCCTCATCTAAGACTTATGGGGCCAGAAACCCCTGAGTTGGGGCTCAGGCATGGGTATGTTTAAAAAGTTCCACTAGGATTATGATTCACAGGTGCACACTAAAATTACATCTAAATCAAATCCCTGAGATTTCATAAATTACTACATAAATAATGTGTGTGGATGTGTGTATACAGACACACATAGATAGATGTTCATTTTAATAAAAATACTTAGGATTATTTAATGCCTGCTAAGTTTATCCTCCTAAGAGGTTGATTTGGAAGTCAAAGTGACTGGGTATGTCTGCTACATCAACAAAGTATTTGAGAAGCTTATCACAGAGCACTTGATCAGATAAGGATGTTTTAAGCTGTAAGCAACAGAAAACCTATCTGAGATTAAACAAACAGAGGGATATTTTTCTTACAAAATTAAGAAATCTGGAGGTAAACAACTCAGAACTGGTACAGTAGCACAATAACATCTGCAAGAGCCTAAGCTCTTTTTCTTTCTCATCTCTGATATCATCACCACGTTGGCTTGTTTATTCTTGGTTGCAACATGGCTGCCTTGGCTCCAGGCATCATGTCCACTTATAAGGCAGAAAGAAGGAATGGAGGAGTGACACTAGCCGTGTCTTTAATTAGGAAAAGAAGTTTTTCTTGCATTACTTGGCCGGAACTGTCTTATGGCAGTATCTTGCTGCCAGGAGAGTCATAAAGTGATTTGTTTTTCTGACCTCCATGGTGGAGAAGAAACTATTACCAGGGGTCTCTGAAGACCTGTCCGACCTGCGAGAGTTACTCAGGGAGACCTGGATGGCCCATGAGAGAAATCTTTATTGGAAAATGAGAGCACTTCAGAAGTGGGGCAACAGCAGAGTGTATACCGCTCCAGCAGGGGGCTCCACTCAGCAAGTCCAGGAATGGGTTTTTGTAGACCCTCTAGACCCAGGGTATAGCTGGGGACAACAAATCTGCTATGGGGATCTGAAGTTCCTTACTTGGCTTGTCCCTCGGTTGCATGCACATGCAGACTTCCAGATGCTTCCTGCCACGGGGACTGCTGGGACTGGTAGCAGGAGTTACTGTGGCGTGTTGCGCATGCGCAGTTTCTTGCTGCAGTGGTTCAAGTCGCCGGTCCTGACTGTAGCTCTCTGGTACCGTCAGTTGGAAGGACATGTAGCAGTAGAAGCGGAAATTCCTCTGCATGTCCCTGGAGTTGATTCCATCTGGTTCCTTTTGAAAAGCAACTTTTAAGAAGTTTACACAGTCGTTAGGGGACTTATCTCAGTGTTCCACTATGTGGTCAGTGGCTGGATCTTTTTATCTCCCAGTGCTTGTTGGTAGTTTTGGTCACGCTGTTTATAGACGCCCTCAATTGTCCTACTCTCAATTGTTGACTCAAAAGAGGTACTGTATTTTCCATAGGGTTTCCATTGAATGTTTTCCACAGACTATTCTGCCTGCCTCAAAACGAGGAGGAAACAAGATTACGAATGGCTATCCAGCACTGACTGCTATGTTTTGTACATCTATCTGTCCTGGTGGTGCAATGGTTAAGAACGTGGCTGCTAACCAAAAGGTAGGCAGTTTGAATCCAACAGCTGCTCTTTGGAAACTCTATGCGGCAGTTCTTCTCGGTCCTATAGGGTTGCTATGAGTTGGAATCAACTCAACACCAATAGGTTTTTGTGCTTAAACTATTCATTTGCTTCCCTGCCATCAGAGAAGGTATGCTAATACTCTTCTCTGAATCATTCAGTTTTTCTTATTAGTTTTACTGTCATTATTATTATTATTTTAATGACAACTGCTCTGCAACTACCATCCAATGACTTCTTACTGTGCACCAGCTGATTTCTCTATCTTGCCTCCAATCCAAATACAACTATCCTTTCTGCAAGGTGAATGTCACTGCCCCTACTTCACAGATAAGGAAACTGAGCCCAGAGAGAATAAATAATTTGAAAAAGACTGCCTACTGGGAAGTAACAACTTAGGGTTTGAACTTAAGTTTACTTGGCTCCAGAGTCAGTGCTGGAAACCCTGGTGACGTAGTAGTTAAGTGTTATGGCTGCTAACTATAAGATCACAGTTCAAATCCACCAGATGCTCCCTGGAAACTCAATGGGGCAGTTCTACCCTATCTACAGGGTCACTATGGGTATGAATTGACTCGACAGCAGTGGGTTTGACTTTTTAAAAGTTCATGCTCTTCCCAACACAGTCACTGCCTCTGCATCTTCAAAACTTACGTACAAGTTCTGAAATCTAGGTACCTAGGAATGCAACCTTGTTTAGATGTTTAGGGTCCTTGATGGTGTTATCAGTCAAGTAAACATGAGGGCAGTCTGGAATAGGGTGAGCTCAAACCCTATGGAAGTGGTATCCTTATAAAAGGGAAGACGGATAAAAGATGGTCCCATAAAGATCCCCTACAAACTTACGAATGACGGGGGCTGCCCACGGCTCAGAAAAACTAAAAACAATTTTCCACTAGAGCTTTCCTGAAGACCCTGGCCTGTCCAAATTGTTGTTTTAGATTACCAGACAATAAACTTCTGCAGTTTAAAGTCACCTACTTTGTGGTATCTAGTTACTAGAAAACTAAGACTGGTGGCTCAGGAAGCAGCCCCTATAAAAAGCCCCAGAAGCTGAGAGCTGCAGACATACATTGTCCTTCAGTTGTGGCAAAGTTCTTGGGTTCCACCATCTTTGTCTCTTAACTGTGACATTTCCATATGTTGACAAGGAGTCCCACATACAAGGGCCTCAATCCCCACCGCCTTCAAATGCTGGTGGAATGAGGAGCTTGGTGAGGGAATAGCTAACTCAAAGGTCAACCTGGAGTTCTGCTGTGTCTTCACAGCTAAGGGTGGACTACACTCTGCATTTAAATTCTGGCAGAGGCCTACATTAATTTGGAACCATGGTGATATAGTGGTTAAGTGCTACAGTTGCTAACCAAAAGGTCAGCAGTTCAAATTCACCAGGCACTCCTTGGAAACACTATGGGGAGGGACAGTTCTACTCTGTCCTATAGTGTCATTATGAGTCAGAATCAACTTGACTGCAATGGGTTGGTGTTTTTTTGGTTTAATCAATGGGACCTTGAGATTTCTAAATTCATAGGCTTATAAATATCACTTGTATCCTTACTAAAGGAGTCAGATAAAGCTCTAGATATTTGCAGGTCCCCAGTGCTAGTCCTCCTGACTCAAAATTCTCCTAGGTTTGTTTTCCTGCAGAGCAGTAGATGATTTAAGGCTTATCAGATGTTTCATTTCTCTTTTTATCTCCCTTAGAAGGAAATAACCTGGAACCTCATGGCTTCTGCCATTATATACTCCAGTATGTCTCATGTCTTATTCTCTCTAGCTCCGTACATTCCGTACCTTTTTGCTCTTTCAGGGAGCAGATTCCTAGGGTTCAGAACAGAAACTGGTCTGCTTATCCTAACAACGGGCAGCCCTTCCCCAGAAGGCAGAAATCAGCCTGTGAGTTTGGCATGTGGTGCATTATTTTCAGTCATTCCGAGTCGGTTTGTGCTTAGCAAGTTTCTCGGTGATATCACCATCTCTGTCCTCTTGTCTTCAGCAACTCAGCAGGAAATTAGCAGCACCACGCCTTCCACGAATGTGGCAGGATAGGGGGAGGGGATGCGTTTACCACAAAGACTCTCCACAAGTGAGGTCATCTTAACAGTTGGATTGCTACTTCCTCTTTTTAAATTATAAAATCAACAAAGACACTTCAGTGGCAAGAACAGAGGGTCCTTGAATCCCGCTGGTGGCAGATACATTTGGAAGTGTCTTTCCAGTTTAAGACAACTTTCCCTTCTCTGGGAATAGCCTTCATTCCTACCTGTCCATAGGAGCCACGCTTGTTCTTTGTAACCCTGCAGTCTTGACTAGGAGTCTCTGGGTGGTGTCGATGGTAAAAGTCAGGGTTGCTGACTCAAAGGTTAGCAATTCAGATCCACCTCGAGAGTCATCAGAAGAAAAGCCTGGTGACCTGCTTCTACAAAGTCACAGTCTTGAAAACACAATGGAGCACAGTTGTGCTCTGCACACATGGGTCACCAAGAGTTACAATTGACTCAACAGCACCTAACAACAACAAAGGTAGAAAACATTGCAGGTTCTGAGCAGCAGGTTCTGTGTCAGGACAGCCTGGGCGGTATGGTGAGCAAGGGTAGAAACGGGAACCCCAGTAAGAAGCCACTGGGAGAGATGGTAGCCAAGAACAGGGTAGTGGTGAAACAGGTGTGAGAATGCCGACCAGTTCTTCATAGATGAAGCAGACCGACATCTCCAACACCTGAGCTTTGATTCCTTGGAAATAAGAGATGTGCTCTTCCCTGGGCAAGCATGTCTCTGTGTTAGAGCAGCCAGTCTGTTGTCTCTGCTGTATTCTGTTGGCCTCTCTATCCTGCCAAGTCCTCAGGCGCAGCCTCTCCTCTCACTAGGTGACTCTGAGTGGATGAACCTCTCACCAAGAAAGGATCAGTGCAGCCCTCATTAAACAACCCCCTTGACAAAGCTGTATGCCCTTTTCCATCCCAAGTCCTCCAGAGGGCTGTTTGCTCAACAAGAAGGTCTCTCTTACTTGTGGTTGCTGTGCAGGGAAAAGCACATGGGGACAGGTGGCACTGTGTCTACCCCTGCGTTTGGGTTTGACTCAGACCTCAGTTTGCTGCTCTGTGAAATGAATGGCCTGGCCTCCAGGATCACTTAGGGTCCCTTCTAGGTCTAACGGGCTATGAATCCGGAGATCTAAGGACTGAGTGAGTCCGCCATGGAGTCCAGTTTAAACCTTTGCTGTATCCTAAGTCATCAAGTCATAAATGACTCTGGTCATTACTGAGTGATGAAATGTCCTGTCTCATACCCACAGCGATTTGTCATGAAAATGGTCAGTGATGTTACTAACTGAAGGAAAGGCAGATCATAAAACTGAAAAGTTAGATTCCATTTATGTAAAAACAAATACAAATGATTGCATTATAATTGTTAGCAAGGGTTCTGTCTAGGAAGTGAACTGATAGATTTTATTTTTTTCCTTGAACCTTTCTCCATGTTCTAAGCATCTTTTACTACGGTTTGGTACATTCTTAGTTGTGGTTGTTAGTTGCCACTGAGTCAGTTCCATCTCATGACAACCTCATTTTTAAGAGTCAAACTGTTCCATAGTGTTTTCAAGACTGTGACCTGTTGGAAGCAGATTGCCAGGCCTCTCTTTGGAGGTGCCTATCAGTGGATTTGAATCACCAACATTTCAGCTAGCAGTCAAGTGCTTCAGCATTTGCAGTACACGGGGACTCCGTAGTATATGTGTATATACATATATACACAAGTTTGTATGATTCATAAATGTTGTCTGTGTATTCCCTTCCTGTTTTGATTGTTCCCCTCTACCCCTTCTCTCCTGCGCCCTACTGTTGTCCTGGTACACCTCCTCGTAGCCCAGAAGCCCGTTTATACAATGAATAACAGTATACCTTTGGTAGTTACACAGCCATCAATCATTCATTTATTCTTAAAATAACTACACTATGCAGCATCTGGACTTTTAAAAGCCTGGGAGCAGCCATCTAGCATACTCCACTGGTCTCGCCCCTTTGGGAGCAAAGAAGAATGAAAAAAACCAAAGACATGGGGAAAGATTAGTCAAAGGACTAGTGGACCATGTCTACAACAGCCTCCAACAGGATGAGCCCAGTATTGCTAGACAGTACCGAGCTGCCACCATTGACTGCTGTGACAGGGATCACAACAGAGGGTCCTGGGCAGAGATGGAGAAACATGTGAAACAAAATTCTAACTCAGAAAGTCTAAACCTGCTGGCCTGAAAGAGACTGAAGAAACCCTGAGGGTATGGCCTGCAGATAGCCTTTCGGCTTGGTAATGAAGCCACTCCCCAGGTTCACCCTTTAGCCAAAGATTGGTCAGGTCCATAGAGCAAAATGAGACTAAAGGGGCACACCAGCCCACGGTCAAAGACTAGAAGGCAGAAGCGGATGGGAAAGATGGTAATAGGGAACCCAAGGTTGAGAAGGGAAAGTGCTGACATATCGTGGGGGTAGTAACCAATGTCATAGAACAGTAGGTGTGCTGATTGCTTAAGGAAGAACTACTGCATTCTGTAAACCTTCATCGGAAGTACAATTAAAAAACATTTTTTTTAATGACACCAAGTCACAGCCTTGGAGCCCCTATCTCATGTTGGAATCAGCCAAGCTCTGACTTTTTTCTAATGAACAGAGAAAAGTGTCAGTGACAAGCTAGAGAAGAGCATGGAAAGACTTCCACTTCTTGTGTTCCAAATGAGTGTTAATGACCACAGGAGTAACAGGGGTTCTCGTCCTTTGTAATGTGACTAGCCAGCTTTGCGAATAGAATAGCTTCACACACTCCTGCCAGATTTTCACTTGGGCAAGTGACCAGTGGACATTCAAGGTTGTTTTTAGTTGTAGTGAAATGTATATAACAAAACATTTGCCTTTTCAATCACGTGTGTATTATAGTGACATCAGATATGTACATCATGTCATGCAACCATCACCGCTAGCTGTTTCCCAAAACTCCCGTCATCCTTCACAGGAAATCAGTCCACCCTGAACACTAACTCACCCTTTCCCACTCTCCCTCACTTCTGGTAACCTCAACTAAACTTTGGTCTCTGTGCATTTACTTCTTTCAAATATTTCATCTAAGTGGAATCACATTTGCCTTTTTGTTTCTGACTTCTTTCACTCACTATAATGTTTTCAAGGTTTGTCCATGTCACAGCATCAGTCAGAACTTCATTTCTCTTTATGGCTGAATAGTATCCCATTGAATGTATACACCACATTGTGTTTATCCATTCATCTGTTGGTGGACACTTGAACTGTTGCCATCCTTTGGCTGTTATGAAGAACGTTGTAACAAGTATTGGTGTACAGGTATCTGCTTGCATTCCTACTTTCAGTTCTTTCGAGTGTATACCTAGGAGTGGAGTTGCTGGTCATAGAGTAAATGCTATGGTTAACTTTTTAGAGAACCACCCAACTTGTATATACAGATTTCCCATGAGTAGTTCTCACAAAGAGTCTAGGGAAGCTGTTAGATTGAGGAGAGGTTGGGGAGCAAAGTAGAATGACAATTTCTGTAGTAAACTGTCCTGTATCTATAACTTACACAGAAACTGCTAAAAGCTAGCCTAGAAAGCAGACAAGCCTTCACAAGACAGGAACAGGATGGATGACGGCCCCACATGACTGAGCAAGATGCTAACTGGGTTACTTCCTGCCAAGGAAAATCACCTTGGTGAGGTTCAGAGCCCTAGACACTGGGCTGCCTCACTTCTTTGAGACTTTCCTAGAACACATACTTATATACGTGTGCATATTTTTAAATATGTCTTTCTGTGTGTTTTTGCCTTCTTCCCTTTGGCCCCTGTGAACCAGATGTTGGTGCTAGTGAAGAGAAAGGCTCATGGGAACTGGAATGCAGAAGCGATGTGTGTGAGGGCTCCTGGGCTTCCAGAGAAGGAAAGAGCTCTTGGAAGCAGATCTGGGAGGCTGAGCAGGCCAGCTGCAAACCAGAAAGAAGCAGATCTACATAAACACAGCTGATGGTCGTAGAGGGGCCTAGAAGGCCATTCATCCTACCCTGTCTCTTTGCAGTCAAGGAAACTGACACACACAGACATTAGGGAGAAAAACGTCTTTCTTCCAGCAGCTCATAACAACTGATTAGACCAAAACACATTTGCTGGCCCATGTCTAGAGATGACATTTCTTGTTGAGAACAGAGGAATTAAAGAGACCTTTAGTCTTCCTTTGTTATAATAAAACAAAATGTTATGGATTCCTCCAACTCAAATTGTTATGACTATCTTTACCCTTTCTTAACTAAAATATAACTAGGTTTTCATCTTTTGCTGTATTGGGGAAAGTTAGACAGTGTTTACGTTTAGGCAGTGGTTAAGAGTTTGGCCACTAACCAAAAAAGTTCAGCAATGCAAACTCGCTAGCTGCTCCTTAGAAACCCTAAGGGGCAGTTCTGCTGTGTCCTGTAGGGTCACCATAAGTCAGAATCAACTCAGTGGCAATGGGTTTGGTCGTAGCTTTGGTTTATGTTTGGTAAATCACCTGCAAATCTCATTTTCAAAGTCTTCTGAGTGGAATAAGAAACTTAACGTGCTGTTTGAATTTTTTATTCTTGATAAATAAACAACCAACCAACTGCCACTGAGTCAGCTCTGATCCACTGAGACCTCATTTGTGCCAGAATAGAATTGTGGCTGCCTTTTTAGAAGTAGCTTCCCAGGCCTTTCTTCCAAGGTGGGTCTAAGGAGAGTCAAACCTCCACCTTTTTGGTTACCAGCTATAATCTTAACCTCTTGCACCACCCAGGAACCACTCATTCTTGGTAACTTAGTATTATTAAGGGAGTGGAAGGTCCTCCAACACAGACTTTCAGAACATGATTGTTCCAAGATGGGTTTGGAGGCATTCATGCCACAGCACTGAAATTCACAGCACTAGGAGCACATGTTGTACATCATGAGCCTTTTTCTTTGCAGGTTATAAAAGACAGCAGAGGATTTCCTACCATGTTACAAGCGCACTGGCTCAATAGCTGCTGTGCTAACTGATTTTTAATTAACTTACGTACATGGCAATCTCTTTAATTTGGACCAGTATCAAGGAAGACTTGCCTGAATTAAGAATAGAACTGTTTGGAAGGAAACATTAAAATAAAAGGAGTTTAAAAACCCAAACTGCAAATGTATGTATATATATTAAAATAAGTTAGCTATCTAATTTATCAATATTCCTAACACCTAGTGCACAAGGCTGTACTCAGTGAAGACTCATTAAAGGTACTTATTATCAGTTGTTTAAGATATAGGTGCTATTCTGAAATACTAAAAGGCCATTATGTACCCACATAGCTATAAAACATGTCTTCACTCTTCTTAGTTTATAAAAGGCTGCCAGAACATTAGTGATTTTATTCCTCTAGAGGGGTCTCTGTAGCAGAATTATCTCAAACTCCAAATTCTTCTCTAGGTGTTGAGGAAATATTTTCTGGAGGGCATTCACTTGAGCATTACCCTCTGAGATGCCCTTGTTTCTCAGTGTCACATGTCCCTGAGTGGACAAGTGGTTTGTACTCTACTACTAATCTAAAGGTTGGTAGTTCAATCTATCCAGTGCATCGTGGAAGAACACCTACCAATCTATCTCCATAAAGACTGCAGCTAAGGAAACCTCTTGGAGTTCAGCTCTACTTTGTAACACCTGAGATTGCTGTGAATCGGAATCAACTCCAGTGACAAGGTTTTTAAAACACACACACACACACACACACACACACACACACACACACACACACACACACACACACACACACACACACACACACACACACACACACACACACACACACACACTCTCTCTCCCAGAAGGAATTGGATGGGAAAACGGGAAATCTGGAATAGTTCATATGCAAAAGCAGTGTCTTTATTCCTTCTTCGGCAGGAGTTTCACAGGATTGCTCCTGGCTGATATAATTCTCTCTTTTCCCTTGTCCAATTACTTCTGTGACCCCTGACACCAGGGGCCAGGAGGAGAGAAGCAAGTATGTGGCTGCAAACTCCCTTCTGTCCGCGTGAGCTAAGTAAACCAGAGAGGCATAGTATCCTCAGCTTTCTCTCCATTCTCATCTTTATCTGAAAAAAATGCTGTACTTTGTTTGAATATTGTTTTTAAAATAGTTTGCTCTAAAAGCAACATTGGCCTTTTCAGAAAGCAGCTTTTGGCATAAACTGAGATATTTTGTGACTCTAAGCTCTTTGAGAAGGCAGCATGCATCGGAAAGCCGGCAGTAAAAGCGATGGTTGCTAAGGGAACAATTGAATTGCTGACACAGAGACATATGATGTGACTGAAAACTCTTTTTTCTTCTCCTGCCACATGGAAGAGAAAGCAGGGAAGTCAGAGGGAATGGCTGTGGTCCTTCCTGGCTGTTAAAAAGCTACAAGGCCAAACCAGCCTATTGGTAGTTAGCCTAAAGGTGGAGAGTTGGTGGTAGTTAAAGCTGAGAAAAGCTGAGAGTAGCTGGAAAGTTGAGGACAAGCTGGTGAAGGCTGAGCCTGAAATTTTGATTCAGAGTGAGCTGAAACAAAAGCCACCTACGAATCAGACTGACAATAGGCCACAGCAGATGACACAGTAAGGCTCTGAATCATATGTAGGTATGTTTCTTTGAGCACCATCTCTTAAATATGTACAAGATGTTTTGTAATTGTTGACTTGTTCATTCATTTACCAATCAACTGCCATTTTTGAGAGCCCATTGTTCTCTTAAATATATTTTTTCAGGTATAATTTACACATTCTGTAATTCATCCATTGCAAGTATACAAATTACTGCTTAATGATTTTTTTAAAAGCAAATGTGTGGAATCCTGCAATCATTCCCACAATACAGTTTTAAAACATTTTTGTCTAGCCCAAAAATTCATTTTTGCCCTTTCACAGCCAATCCCTGTTGACACCCTCCGCCTCAGGCAAACACTGCTGAACTGCTTTCTGTCTTTACAGATTTGCTTTTTCTAGAAATTTCATATAAGTAGAATTATGCAAAAGGTAGTCTTTTGTGTCTGGCTTATTTTCTTTCACATGTTTTTGTGGTTCATCCACGTTATGTGTTAGTAATGCATTGTTTCTTAATGCCAAATAGTATCCCGTTGTATTATTATATCACATTTTGTTTATCTATTTACCAGTAGGTGGACATTTGGGTTTTTCCATCTTGGGCTATTGTGAATAATGCTGCCACAAACATTCATGTATGAGTCTTTGTGTAGACTTACACTTCTGTTGTCTTGTTTGGCGTGAGTTGGAATTATGTTGTGGTAAGCATATATTTAACTTTTAAGAAACTGCAAATTGTTTTCCACAGTGTTTGTGCCGTTTTGCATTTCCATCAGCAATGTGTGAAGACTTCATTGTTTCCTTATCCTCCATCAATATTTGGTATTATCAAGTCTTTTTTGATTATTGCCATTCTAATATGTATGACTGTTAACCAAAAGGTCAACAGTTTGATACCACCTGGGAAACCATATGTGGCAGTTCTACTTTGTCTTACAGGGTCCCCATAGGGTCACTCTGACTTGGAATTGACTCAACAGCAAAGAGTTTAGTTTCTGGTAAAATGTGTGGTGGTATCTCATTATAGGTTTTATTTACATTTCCCTATGACTAAGAATGTTGAACACCTTTTCATTTCCTAAGTGTTTTTAGATTATGAAAAATCTTTGCAAGATAAAATTTTTAGTGGAAAATCTGAAAACCAAAAAACTATGAATTATGGCAAATGTAAATATTCTCCATCAGAATTTATAGAATAGCATTTCTCACTGTAGACAGTTTGCATCAGAGTCACCTGGAGTATTTATTCCAAATGCAAAGCCCCCTAGCTGCAGAATCAACTCATTGATAGTGAAAATGTGCTTGGCTGCTAACTGAAAGACCAGAGGTTTGAGTCCATCCACAGGCACCTCAGAAGAAAGAAGATTTCCAAAAAAAAAAGCACCTGTTGAAAAACCCTAAGGAGCACAGCTCTACTCTGACACAAATGGGTCACCAAGAATTGGGTTGATTCTGTGACAACTAATGATTCTAATGCACAGTGGAGTTTGACAGCTGCCATCCTTAAAAAACAATGCTCGTTACAGTCTGGTTCATTCTGACACATAGCGACTTGTAAGACAGAGTAGAACTATCCTCTAGGGTTTCCAAGGAGTTAAAACTGCTGACCTTTTGGTTAGCAGCCATTATTCTTAACCCTCACCACGAGGGCTCCAGATGACCTTAAAATCAAGGTACTTTTGCCTACCTGGTGACCATTATACTGACTGTACCTTCAGAAATCACTAACCAAGGGCCCTAAGAAACAAAACCAAAAACCCCACTGTGGTTGAGTCAATTCTAACGCACAGTAACCCTAGAAGACAGAATAGAACCACCCCATAGAGTTTCCAAGGAGTACCTGGTGGATTTGAACTTCCAACTTTTGGTTAGCAGCCGTAACACTTAATTACTATGCCATCAAGGTTTCTAAATAGCCCTTTGAGAGACCTCTTTGCCATAGCATCACGAATTTGGTGTGTGAGCTTTCGGGAAACCATCTTTCTAACTCTCAATTTCTTTCTCCGGAAATAGACAAGCTAGAATTCATCAGATACAGTGTATGTAATGCTGTGTGCTATCACTCTACAAAAGATTGAAGGAAACTGCTGTCTGCCCCTTTATAATGGGGGGACTAGAGGAAATCCTACGGGTTAGTTTTACCCCATCGCATAGGGTCACTGTGAATCAGAGTTGACCCCAAAGCAACAGGATGTTGGCTGTAGTTTTAGAGGTATACAAAGGAGCCCCAGAGGCTGAACCACTAGGTATTCAGCTGATATTATAGGTTGAAATGCATCTCCATAAAGTGTGTGTCCATTTGGCTAGGCCATGACTCCCTATATTGCGTGATTGCCCACCATTTTGTCATCTGATGTGATTTCCTATGTGTTGGCAATCCTACCCATGTGATGTTAATGAAGTATGGTTAAAGGCAGCTCAGCTATTGATGCAAAGCTCAGTCTACAAGATTAGGCTTTGTTTTAAGTCAATCTCTTTTAATATATAGAAAAGAAGCTAGCAGAGAGACAGAGGGACCTCATAACACCAAGAAACAAAATGCATCCTTGCAATCCAGGGTGTCTGTGCAGAGAAGCTCCTAGCACAGGGGAAGATTGATGACAAGGATCTTCCTCCAGAGCCAACAGAGAGAAAAAGCCTTCCCCTGGAGGTGGCACTCTGGATTTGGATTTCTAACCTCCTAGACTGTGGGAGAATAGATTTCTCTTCATCACATCCACATGTGATGTCTGTCTTATAGTACAAAGATAACTAAGAGAGCTGCAAACCAGAAGGTTGGCAATTCAAACCTACCTACCTGTTCTGTGGAATAAAGGACAAGATTACAGCCAAGGAAACCCTATGGGATAGTATTACTCTGTCACATTGGGTTGCTGTAAATTGGAATAGACTCAATAGAACCCAACAATAACAACAGAGGAACACAGATCCAAGAACACATGGCATGATGTAGGGGAATACACAAAGTTCAAATATGAAAACAGTCTCAGCCAAACCTGTGAAGACATCAGCCATTTTTAACAAGGACAACTGTGTTTTAATATCATTTCCAGAAGGAAGTCTTCAACTCCATTGTCAAGTCAGCTAAAAGCTCAGCAGTAGCAAATGGCTGCAATCCTTCCTTGGCAGGATCACTAGTCTAGTGGTGTCCAGATGAATGCAAGCATCTTAGTCACCGTCACTGGGTCCTCAGATACTTACCTCTTGAGGTTGACCACCCCCAAATGATTCAGAAACCGCTCTTGGACTCAGTTTTGTCCCCAAGAGTAGGTCACGCTTTTTTATGCATACATTTGTAAGTACTACTGTTGTTACCAAGTCTTTGAGAAGGAGTATAACTTTAAAAGGAAGGTTTGGGATGCAAAGGGACACATCCTTTGCACCCCAGGACGATGGCTCAGAGCAGGAAATACTAAATGGGCAGAAAAGATTTCAGAGGATTTTAAAGTGGAGGTGAAGCTGAGGGCTTGGGATCTTACTGAAAAATTGCTTTTCTAAGTTCTTCTTTCCATAAGAAGTCAGGCTAAAAAGGGAGTCTTCCCATTTGTACTTCAAACTAGTTTTAAATATATTAGGAAAAAATATACATATACATAACAACAAACCTCCCACCCAGACATCCTCCCACTGGCTGTTAATTCTGTTTGAATGGCTGTGGGTGGCATCTTGTGTAGTCAACACATCTTGGTGCTACTCTCTGTGTCTCCAGGGGCATGCAAAGTACGCATACATGATGACATGACAGAATACTGACTCTGCCCATGCTCTTTGTGGGATCCTTGCCCTACAAATGGCTACTTAGAGGCAATGTGAAGTAAAACTGCACTGTAAGAACCCAGAGCTGCAAACGTGTATAATTACTAGGCACAAATTACTTGGCAGTAAAAGCTGGAACAATTAGCCAACCTTTGTGGGAAAGGAATGCTGAACATGAAACAACATGAAAATAGATTAAAAATGAACCTATTATTCTTAAACTCAATTAAGTGCATGTAATATATTCAATATACTTTTGCCAAATCATGTATTTATCTACCCTGCATGAAAACTGGGGGGATGGAATTACTCCTAGGCAAGACCCATTAGCAGCAGCCCTGCCCCACCAACCTTGGAATGAGAAGAACAAACAGTTCCTTCAAATGACTGAGAGCTAGCTTGGTTGCACAGTCTTCTATACACCAGTAAAGTGATGTCAACATCATCGAGTTAATTTTTATAATGGTCACACATTTTTATGGAAATTAACACCACAGAAATGGCATGTTCGAAATAATGCCATTTAGTAATGTGATTTTATTTTTTTCTGTAGAGAAGTCCAAATTATGGACATACTGTTCCCCATATTTGCCCAGATGGTAAACTAGACACTTTGGTTTGAAGTAAGCTTTAAACTTGGCACAAAATGAGAATTTCTGTCCTACTAAAATAAAAATATCAAGTGTCCTGTTAATAGTTTCACATTTTTAAGGAACCATGAAAGCCTTCTCTGGTTTGTCTCTATTCATAATATTTTTAAAATGCAATTGATGTAGTTATTACGTATTGATGACCACTCTCTGGGGAAGGTGTCAGCAGAGACTCAAGGCCACCATCAGAGCTCAAGGGGACTAAAGATGAGGCGGCCTCACAGCTGCCTGCAGGCAAGGTGAACTCTGTGTCCTGTGTCCTTGTCTAGGCCTCACCCTAAGTCACTCGGTCTTCACGCAGAAAACGGTACTACGAGCTGCACTAGCTGTCTACGCCCTGTGCTGGTTCTGCGGCAAGGACTTCTGTCTGCTGTTACTTTCTTCTATGGCTTCTATCACCTCTCTCTCTGCTTTTGTTTATTCCCTTTTATCCTTCAGATCAACTTTTTGATTCATGGAATACACCAGTTGACAATTTTTTCCTGGCATTTATTTTTATAAACTTGTTTCAGTTTCAACTTTGTCTGTTTTCCATGCTAGAATCCCCCTCTCCTCTATTTTCTTGGGTAACTTTTTATTTTGAAATAATTTCAGAATTACTGGAAAGTGACAAGACGAGAACGCCCACATATGCTACCCAACTTCGCTGCTGGTTCCTGTGCTACCTGTTTGCTTGATCATTTTCTTTCAGTGGATGTCCATGTTGTTACTTTTTGTTGGAGCCATTGGAGAATGAGTTGCAAATCTGATGCCCCCTTACCTTCAGTGTATATTATTACTCTAAAAAGTATTGCATTTCAATGCAGGAAAGAAGGAAGGGAGCAGATAAGCAAAAAGACAGAAATAAAAATCCATCTGGAATCTCACTGCTCAGAAATAAACATTTTGCTGTATATTCTTCCAATTCTTTTCTGTGTGTGTTTTCAAATTCTTAACACAAATTTGATATTATACATGTACTTTGAGTCTTGCTTCTAGCAGATAGTAGGAGCTCCAGGGAGGAGAGGGGACAGCTCTGCTTCCAAAGTCAGGCTGGGTTCAGATCCTAGTTGCATCTCTTAGTGGCACTTGGACCTTGTTCAAGGAACTACCTCTTTGGGCCTTAGTTCCTCTTGGAGTGTTTGGAGGATTAATTGTGATAATAAACCAAACCATTGCCATTGTTAATTCAGACTCATAGCAATCTTACAGGACAGAGTAGAAATGGTCTCATAGGGTTTCCAAGGAGTGGGTGGTGTATTGAAACTGCTGACCTTTTGGTTAGTAGCTGCAGCTCGCCATAGCTCTTAACCACTGTACCACCAGGCTTCAAATGTGATAATACATAAAGCAATTAGTACAACAACTTGCAAGTAGTAAGAACTCAGTAAATGATAGCTGTTAATTATGGCAACAGTATAGTTATTACTTTCATTCTTCATATAAACATAATTTATTCAACTAACGACCTATTTGGCTATGCAGTTTTTCCATTCTCTGTTATTATAGACAAGCTTTTAATAATCTCCATAGTGGGTTGAATTGTTGTTAGTTGCTGTCTGTCAAGTCAGCTGTGAATCATTGTGACCATATAAATAACAGAATGGAACATTGCTCAGGCCTGTGCTAGCCTCACAATTTTTGTTATGTTTGAGCCCACTGTAGCAACCACCACATCAATCCATCTCATAATGGGTTTACCTCATTGTCACTAATCCTCTACTTTACCAAACATTAAGTTCACTGGGTTGAATGCCATCCTTAAAACTCATATCCACTAAACAAACTATAGTATATTCACACAATGGAATACCATGCAAAGGTAAAGAATAAAAATGACTTTAGGAAATATCTCATAATGTGAAATCATCTGGAAGATGCTATGTGGAATGAAATTAGCCAGTTGCAAAAGGACAAATATTGTATTAGACCACTATTATAAGGACTCAAGAAAAGATTGAAGCACAGATTAAAATAATCTTTGATGGTTACAAGGGTCACTAGGAGGGAGCATGGTATTCATCGATTAGATAGTAGATAGGTATTGGGTTAGGTAAAGGTAATGACAGCACCCAGTAGAAAGGTTAGCAGATTTGGATCATACCAAAAACTAAGAGATTTCCTAAATACAACCCACCATTTTGAAGGATAGAGGAGCTTTGGGGACCATGGTGTCGGGGGACATCTAGGTCAAGTGGCATAATTAAGTTTTTTTAAGAAGATGTTCTGCATCCCACTTTGGTAATTGGTGTATGGGGTCTTAAAAGCTAGCAAACAGACATCTGCGTAGCATCAGTTGGTCCCAATCCACCTGGAAAAGAGAGAATAAAAGACATCAAAGACATGAGGAAAATATGAGTCCAGGAGACAGAAGAGGCCATATGACTGGGAGGTGTCTTAGGCTGGATTCTCTAAGGAAGCAAAGTCAGTAACATGTATGATACATATAGAAAAAGATTTATATGAAGGAAACAGCTCACACAATTGTAAAAGCTGAAATGTCCCAAGTCCCAGACCAGAGTAAAAGCCTCATGCAGCCTTGAGGAAGGTTAGAGATTAGATGAGTGGGCCCCAAGATGCCCACAAGACTGCAAAGTGTTTCTGGTTCACAGAGCTGCAGGGGTGGGCAAACCTGGGACTAGAAGTTAGGGAATAGGATTTTTACATGCAGGCTGTGAGGGCTGATGAATCCCAAAAGCCTCTAGTTCAAGTATCAAGAATCAGAAGTTAGAAAAATGAAAGACACAGAGAGAGAGAGATAGCAGAGAGCTGCTGGCAACGTGAGCAGATAGGAAGTAAGTGGCAGAAGATGAAGAGATGAGAGCTGAGGAACGGGAAGCTACCACAGGCCCTGCCCCTGTTGCTTGATACAGCTGCCAAACATGGAGAATCACAGTCCATCCAAGTTGACACACAGTCTTAACCATTACAGAAGACTATGTCAGCATGAGACCAGAAGAACTAGACGGTGCCCACCACTACCAAGGACTGCTCTGACAGGGAAAAGAACATACAGTCACTGAAGTAGTGGCAGAAAAATGAGTGTGCAGAACTACAACGCTTAAAAGACCAGACCTGATGGTCCGACACACTGGAGGATCTGCAGAGGACATGGCCCCAGACTTTCTGTTAGCCCAGAGTTGAAACCAGTACCAAAGCCAATTCTTTGGACAAACATTGGACTGAACTGTAAGACCAGAGTGATGCTGGCCAAGAGTGTGCTTCTTGGCTTATATGTATAGGTGAGCCTGCCTGAGCACCTCCTGTCTGGAGGCAAGATGAGAGGGTGGAGGGGGACAGGAGTTGGCCGAATGAATACGTTAAGTACAGTGCGGAAAGCAGGGGTATGCTGTCATGGGGGTGCAGGGAGCAGCTAGAGTTGCACAGTGGTGTGGGTGCAGGGTTTTATATGGCAAATTGACTCAGACCATAAACTTTCACTTAAAATACAATAAAGTATTTTACAAAAAAAAAAAAACTCATAGCCACCTAGAACTCAGAATGTGACCTTATTTGGAAATAGGACCTTTGCAAATATAATCAACTGAAGATGAGTTCATACTGTGTTAGAATGGGCTCTAACTACATTCATTCCACGTAATCCAAACCACTGTTCCTAGAAATCAGCAGAATGTTAAACATCTGATAGGGATAGCGTCTGTTCCAGAGGCAGTTCATCTCTTGATGGTAACCCATACGATGGAACTCACAGCAAGGTCTGAGGGAAGATACACAACAGAGTGTGTGTCACTGAGAGCTGGGACTGCATAGAAATTACTGTGGAGAAGAGAAAAAAACCGTCTTTGTGGAGCTTCTTCTGACTCATGGTGACCTCCAGCGTGTCAGAACACAGCTCTGCTCCTCAGGGTTTTCAATGGCTGATCTTTCAAAGTGGACCACCAGACCTTTCTTCTGGGGTTCTTGGGTTAACTCAAACCTCCAACCTTTCAATTAGCAGTCAGATGTGTTAACTGTTTGCACCACTCGGGTTAGCTGTGGGACAGGGAGAGGCGGCCAATCTGAAACGAAGTCACTGGGTTTTACAAAGCAGTTTTGAACACTCAAGTAGACAGCGAACCACAACTGTGGCAGGAAAACAGCCCACCGCAGATAAAAGCCCCAAAGCTCCATCTAACCCTCCAGGTTTTACTTCTTAATAAAAAATTGCTCAGCAGTTCAAAGGCTCCTGGTTCAAAGCCCTCACCACATATTAGAGACACTCAAGAGGCCATCTTTCTAGAGTAAAGCTTGGCCCGGGGGGGACTCCAATTGGGTTTCACAGCGGCAGGGGATGTTTCAGGGCTATGCATCATCTTTGTCAGTCCGGAACCTCTTTCTTCCCCTTCCTCCTAAGCACAGGGGTGAGGTAAGTAGGAAAAGGAAAAGATCATGGTGTTCCCTGCTGCAGCAAGAGTACTTTGTTTTCCAAACTTAATTATGTTTTTTTTTTCTTTCATCATGTCAGAACACAGAGATTCGTACAAATGCACAAACAAACCGACTCATAAACAAAATGACTAAAGGCACTAGCTCGCTAAGATACCGGCATTGTCACAGCCACGTTTCAACCTGGAGCAGTCACATAAACCTTTAGTCAGCTTCTTTTGACCACAATCGGAGGATATTATCAGTAAAGGTCACCACAAATGGTACGTAGAAACACCCCAACTGTTAGGGGCCAAAACAAAGAAATAAACCACACACAAACACAGACACATGGATACACTCACATACATAGCCCTTACTCTATCTCCTCCAAGATACTATTTTTCTTTCAACAAAAGGTTCTAAAAAAGTATGAATTTAGAGGTGAGTAGGTCTATCTAAAAATCTATATTTAGCTAGGCAGGGGGCTTGTGAAAACTTGTTTTTATTTTGATTCCTGTGGGTTCACACCCTCAGAGTTTCGTTATGAGTTTTAGGGTTAAATGAGTTTCAAAATGAAACTCAATTGTCAAATTTTCCCCCATGTTTTAATTTTAAAAATGGAGACTCTTATTCCACGATATTTTGATGATTAGTCTTTCCCCAGAATTTCTCTCATCTCCCTAATACCTTCACTGTCTTTCCCCTCCTGTTTTTAATTCCTTTTCTCCCTGTTTTAATGCCTTGGGAAACAATGAGTCAGGGCCAAGGGACTATCCTTGGCTTAGGTGTCAGAAGACTGAGCTTGCACTCTTGCTCTTGAGTGTTGAAGCAAATTTGATCAAGTCTGTGTCTCTGTTTCCCTGTTGGAGAAATGGAATGCAATAAGACTTCCTCTCTGTTTTTAAAGGTGCTGAAAGGAAACCCTGGTGGTACGGTGGTTAAGAGCTACAGCTGGTAACTACAAGGTCTGCAGATAGAAGCCACCAGGTGTTCCTTGGAAACCTGTGTTTAAGGGTTGCTATGAATCAGAATCAACTCAACAGCAATGGGGTTTTTTGGTTTGGGGACCAAAAAGGAGACCTGATGGTACAGTGTTTAAGTGTTCAGCTGAAAACCAAAATTTAATAATTCAAATCCACCAGGGGCTCCATGAAAAGCCTATGCGGCAGTTTCACTCTGTACTATAGAGTTGTTATGACCCAGAATTGACTCAACAGCAACAGGTTTGGGTTTTGTTTAGTGAACAGAAAACCAAGTTGAACTTGATTGTCAATTAAGCGTATAGACAGGCATTTATCACCAGTGTGTCTTTTATAAGCACTTGAAACCTCAGGGCCTGAGCTGAAAGTTACAAAGTCAATTCTTGCCATATAAGGGAGGTGCAGCCTCAGACAGTGCCTTAGGCCGGGATCTCTAGAGAAGCAAAACCACTGAATCTGTGTGTGAGGGAGTAGGGATGTGGGGGGTATATATGTATACCTACACACACATATATAGGAAAAGAAAGAGATTTATATCAAGGAAATGGCTCACATGGTTGTAGAGGCTGTCAAGGCCCAAGTTCATGGGTCAGGTTTCAGGCTGGAGGCATCTTCTGACTCACATAGCTGCAGGGACACATGAACCTAAGATCAGCCAGTCAGATGGTAGACTGCAGGCTCAGCTCCCAAGAACCAAAGGTTGGATGATGATGAGGGGGATGCAGGATCCAGAGTGAGCTTTGCCAGAAAGTCCATATATATTGTATGCAAGCCACACCCCCAAGAAAATTCCCTTTCAGCTGACTGGCTACTCGTAATAGATCTCATGAGGGAGGTGATTACATCATCACATAACTGCCACAGCTGACCAACAATCTTAACCATCTGCTACTCTGATTGGCAAAGCAAAGAATGAATTATTAAGCTGATCTGTAAAGAGGTAATAAGGTGAGTATGCTAACCAATACTCCATACTTCCTCTATTATCACTGCTTATTTGGATTACTTTTTCAGTATCTGTGAAGTATTATCTTCGCATCTCAAAATCCTTAATTTAACCATATCTACAAAACCTGTTTTGCCAAGTTAACATATTGACAGGTTTCAGGAGTTAGGATGTGAACATCTTTGGGTGAACATCATAAGCTACAGAGACCCAATCTACCTTGCTCACTGCTGATCCCCAGTACTTAGCACATACTAGTTCATAGTAGGCACTCAGTTAATACATATAGAACAGAAGAAATCGATTGACATAGATTGAATTGTTACCCCCAAAATGTGTGTAGCCTCTTGGCTAGTCTATAATTCCCAGTATTGTGTGATGTTCCTATTTGCTGTAAACCCTGTCTCTATGATGTTATTGAGGGACGATGAGCTGCAGTTGTGTTGGTGGGAAGCAGGACTCAATGTGTAAGACTGTATTACGCCTGAGGCAACACTTGGAATATAAGGGAAAAGGAAGCAAGCTGAGAGTTGAGGGACCTCTTGCCACTAAGAAAGCTGTGCTGGGAGCATATCTCATCCTTTGGAAAGGACCTGGGGTCCCTATATCTCAGAAACTGTCAGTCCAGGGTAAGAGTAACAACAAAGAGCTTCCTCCAGAGCCAGTAGAGAAAGCTACCTCCTGAAGCTGATGCCCTGAGTTTGAACTTGTAACCTACTAGACTGTGACACATAAAACTTCTTTTTTTAAAGCCATCCACTCGTGGTATTTCTGTTACGGCAGCACTAGATGACTAAGGCACAGGTTATGGCTGCTCTTGGATTATGTTCAGTTTGTCAGTTGTTTATTAAATATCTACTATAAGCCAGGCTCAAAGGGTCCAGAGCTGTCTTGGAGCAGACTATCAGATGCACAAAGAGAAAACTAAACAGAGTAAAAGTGGGTGTTTAGGAGCCCAGGGCAGGAGTTCTGTTTGATTGCTGTGTTCTCTAAGAATTCTTTGAACACATCCTGTTGACATATGTGATCATTTAAATTTTGATTTATTTCTCTGTTCTTTGTTTTTCCTCCAGGTACATTTTTGATGTGCTTAGAGAATTTTAATAATGAATTTCAATAATTTTAATAATGCAAATTATTAAAAGAATCAGTGGTGAAGTCTGTGCACCTCCCTGCCTCCACCCTCTGCCTAACTCAGGGAAGGTTCAGGTGGCCCAAAGGGTGCCAGAGCCACAGCTCAGAAATACACAACAGGTTAAAGGGGTCTGCTGAGCTAGCCTGGGAACCTAGCCACTGTAGCTCACTGGTTTTATGCATAAGCATGTTTCAGATTTCAGGTAGGGCCAATACACATGTGACTATTTAGAACACAACTTGTTAGCAAGTTATGCACCAGTATCCAGAAACTGAATTTTCCTGACTCAGTTCATGACAACTCCAGTGAGTTACACACCATATGGTTTCCTACCCTTTTATACAAGGTCTCCTGGGTTTCAGAAGGACTGTGCAGACACAGGCCTTACAAGGAACCACCCGCCAGCCTCCTGTGTATCACAGCCCTAGGATTTTTGTCTTGTTTCCCTTGTCCCCTGTCTTCTTCCCCACCCTCTCCACTTTTCTCTCCGTAAAAAATCAGCCCACTTTATTAATGAGTGGCCAGCTTAGGGCAGGAGATCCATAGGTGGCTGAAGAGAGAGGGTTACAGAAACTGCAGTAGCCGTAGAGAAGAGAGGGGACTGTCTTAGCTACTGGTTGGCAGGCCATGTCCAGATACAGGTTGCTCGAAATTTAAGGACTGTATTTGCAAATTCCATCTGCTTTCAAGGACACCATACTCCTGCAGAAAATGTAATTATCCATCTTAGAAATGGTGGCAGCTCCTTCCAGAATTTCAAGGGATGCCTGCATTGTTCAGAGGATACTAGTTAAATTGTGAGCACGTTTGGTTAAAGTTTTGTGTTAAAGGTTGTTCCTCTACAACTTCTCATGTCCTATTAGCTGACAACACTCTGGAGCAGGGACATTTATGTGCTGCTGCCCTTTTAGCCTCTGGGAAAAAAATACAGAAGGGTAACCCCTACTCTCCGGATTTCAATTCTGGCCACATGAGTTTGGAGCATGAGGTTTGTTCACTCCAAATATTTCTAAGCAATTTTCAAAACTGAATTTTTCAATGATAACACATCCCTGCTTGTCAACACCTAATTGAATACGCATGCGCGCGCGTGGGATGTCCAGACATTCCATTCGTGCTCACAAAGGGAGGAGTCAGTGACTGTGACCTAGGAAGACCACTAGGTGGCAGTATATCAAGCATGCCTAACGAACCCAGGTGAACCAGGTTTGCGGATGGCCCAGAGCAGAAGCTCCCAAGGAACCCTGGTGGCACAATTAATAGCCCGGCTGCTAACCAAAAGGTTGTGAGGTCATACTCACTAGCTACTCTGCGACAGAAAAGACCTGGTGATAATGATCTGGTCCTGTAAAGACTACAACCTAGGGAGCTACTAACAGTGTCCTATAGGATCGCTGGAAACCCTGGTGGCTTAGTGGTTAAAGCTGTGGCTGCTAAGCACAAGTTTGGCAGTTGGAATCCACCAGACACTCCTTGGAAACTCTATGGGGGCAGTTCTACTCTGTCCTTTAGGGTCACTATTAGTCAGAATTGACTTGACAGCAGTGTATTCAGGGACACTATGAGTTGAAACTGAATTGACCATATACAACAAAACAACAGGGTTCCCAGATTTAGGTCTCTAAAACTTTAAAAAAGAGCTTGACAAGTAGTTGTGTTTTTTTTCCCCCAAGAAGGTCGTTAAGATAAAAATTAACATCCATTTACTATTAGCATTGCTTCCAAAGAGAAGCGACATTTTAACCACATAGGAAGAAAAGGGTCTCAGATTAAGGGTTGTCTTTTACACCTGATATAAATGTACCTCTATGACCGACTCGACGGCACTTGGCTGGCATGACAAACTCACTATATGGAACTTGGGCTCTCATTCTGACGCAGACCAGTGGAAAAATCACCATGAGGAAGTGCTTGAGGAATAAATCTAGAGAAACCTTTGGATTTCTGGGATGTGTTTTCAGTGGTCCCTGGACTCATATACCTCATCATCTCCAGGAGGCATGGCAGTGAATAGTTAAGTGCTTGGTGGTTCTACCACGTCACATGGGGTTGCTGTAAGTCAAAATTTTCTTGATGGCACCCAACAACCACAGAGTTCAGTCCAGAAGCACAAAGAGCGGTCAATGGCTTCCATTTGATAGAACTCACTAGAAAGAAGGCATGGAGGTGAGCACACAGGAATGTCTGCTCTTGTGCAGACTGCACTTGTTGAGCTATGTGCCCCTTCATCTGGATGACGTATGTTCTTTGTGGTTTGTCAGAATCAAAACTGCTGATTGGTACACCTTCTTGGCCTTGGGGGTGGACAACTAACTGATCATCTACTGACGTAGGCCTGTGGTAATTTCACACAGATTCCAGCCTGGTGGAGAAAGCAATGGCAGCCCCAGGTTTCCATCTGGGCATCCCAGCTAGCCCTTCATTTGCATACTTCTGTGGCAGAGTTAGGGTGATAAAGATTTTAAAGATAAATGATAAGTTTTCGATCAGATAGACCTTCTAGGAGTTGGCCAAGTTGCCTTACTTTGTTAATCATCGGTTTCTTTGTTTGAAAACAGGCAGAATAACAATCTATCCCTCCTACAGTTGTTGTAAGCCTGAGTGGGGCAACATAACACAGGGCTTGGAGCATACTGTTTGTTCAGTATACACGAACTAACATTAGCCAAGCCAGCCAAGTGCCGTCGAGTCAGTGTTACTAATTTTGGTGCAAGGTGCTGGTGGCAACTCCAAAAGATGTTCTCTTTTGCTACCCACCGTGGCTTGGGAGAAATCTGCTCCCCAGCGAATCTCTACCCTTGGGGGCACATCTTCTTTTACCATCACTTACTTTGTAGTTAGAAGTACCTAAGTGACGCAAGTGGTAAAGTGCTCAGCTAGTGATAAAACGGTGGTGGTTCAAATTCACCAGAGAAACCTCAGAAGGAAAGTGTGGTGATCTTCTTGTGAGAGATTAAACGTACCTTCACCCTTCCAAACAGCCCCACTCATAGTGACCCTATAGGACAGAGCAGAACCACCCCATAGGGTTTCCTGGTACTTCCCGTAGGAATGGCTGGTAGATTGGAACTGCTAACCTTTGGGTCAGCAGCTGTAGCTCTTAACCATCGTGGGGCACAACTGTACTTGGCATGCTTGCAGTCACCATGTATGTGAAGCTGTTTCACCGCAACTGGGAAAGACAACTACAGCTCTGTAGTTGGCTACGACGCTGGAAATAATGACTGGCATGTTACGACGCCTGAGGACCTGGTTCTGCAACGTAATGACAGAAGACCTGGAGTGTCTCCTTCTAGGATCCCGGGGGTCCTTGCTTATTCACAGGATCAAAACTACTTGGCATTCAGAGTTCAGTGAAGTTTCTGTAGATGGTCCCATAGCCAGTGACCTCTCCAGTAAAACTACGCAGACTCTAGTGAGGTCAGAGAGCATAGAAAAAAAACCCAAGTAACCAAACACACTGAAACTGATACCACGACACTCGAGTTGTGGGATGACTAACCCTGGGCCTGGTTAGGAAACCCCTCGTCTTGGGCTGTCGAAGCTGAGGAGTCCCTGGAAGGCTGTGCTTGTACTGCCACCTAGTGGCTGAGAAAGCAACGTTCAGCCTGGGAAGGCTCCTGGACCCAGCCAGCATGAGCTATCCCCACGAAAAGAATATGAAAAGTACATCTTATTCATACTTCTGCATCTTAATGTCCTACTTTAACTTAGTAATCCCCCACATCTCTCAGAAATTTGTGAGTCAAAGTTGGCATAAGAGTCTAAAGGCTCACTGAAGTCACTAGCTCACTGTTTCACTTTGGGGAAGTGGTTTAAAAATTGGTTTTCTCTTAGCAAAACGGAAATTAACAACATTCTGTTCACGTGTGAAGGCACCTGATAGGAGAGTGGTGGTCTTCCCTTTCCAACATCCTGTTCCCTGAGACACCTGGATTTTGCCTCTCAGGTTCCAAGCAGCCAGCCAGTCTCTTCTTTGCCAGGAAGTAGAGGAATGATTTCTGTTGGTAGTTCTAAAAATCTAAAAAAATTAAAAACAAAATACCAAAAGCAACAATAAAACCAACAACAGAAACAACGGGAAAGATACTGGTCAGGATGTGTGTGTGTGGAGAGAGTTGAAGGGAATTCCTACCACTCACAACTGGGATTAAATAACAGAAGCAAGATGTCCATCTAGCTGCTTAACCCGGACACAGCTGCAGGCAGAAGAGGACACCAACCCCAAGGGTAGTGATCTGTAGGCAGGACTTTAGGAGGTTGTATCCAGTGAAGGCCTCAGTGCTGGCCCTGGTCCTAGGCATTCCTAGTGACACCCTGGGGTAGAAGAGGCTTCAGAATAATCCACTGCCTGTCTCCGCCCCTCTCTGATCCGGCAAATTCTCCTGGGATCCAAGTTTATAAACGTCTGTCCTTGTCCCTCTTAAGCTCAATAACCCCTACTCCTCCTTGACCCTGCTGACCATCTATCAGGACCTCTGACCTCTAGGGCAGAGATCTCCACGTTCACTTGACTGTGAACCTCTATCAGATCATTTTGAGCATAAATCTCACTATGTATATTTATTTATTAAATATATATAAACCCCAAACTAAACCCATTGCCATCAATTTTATTCCAACTCATAACATCCTTACAGGACATAGTAGAACTGCCTCATAGGGTTTCCAAGGAGCTGCTAGAGGATTAAAACGGCACAGTTTTTTTGGTTGGTAGCCAAGCATTTAACCACTGTGCCACCTATGAATATTTTATGAAACATACATAAATCAACATTTTAGAAGCACAAGAAATTAACATACAGATAGATCTTTTAGCACTTTCTTCCTGCACATCAGTGTATCACTGAATCCACCTCCTAGAGTTAGGTGTACCCTTTTGGAAGTCTAGGGATCTGAAGCTTGGACACCGACTCCAGCTGTACGGGCTTCAGCTGGGGTATCTAGTGGTTACATCTCGGAAGCTTGGATTAGATAAGAGAAACTGGACATAGAAAAATTAATTTCTCCTTAAGCTCCTACCTTACGTGATTCCCTCTGTGCCTCTTTCTAGAACTGTGCTTTCTTCCAGGATATCTCAGACTGGGCATAGCTATGTATGGTAGAGAGCACTAGGCAGAGGCCACTAGTTGTGTTGCCCAGTATTGTGACATCTTCTGATTCTCCTGAAAGGACCCTTGTCCTGATTTGCTAAAAGAAGGATGAATAACTCTTCAGTACCTCCTTGGTATTAGATAAAAGCATTACTGTTTCATTTATATACACGGGGAAACTGTGATAGCATAGTGATTAAGTGCTTCATCTGCTAGCCTGAAGGTTGACAGTTCAAATCTGTCAGGTGCTAGTTGGAAATTCTATGGAGCAGTTCTACTTTGTCCTATAGTGCTGCTATGAGTCAGAATTGACTCTACAGCAGCAGTTTGGTTTACATACACAGTATATTAATCTTGAAAACAATCCTGAGAAAGAGGCCAATTCTCCATTTCATAAGGAAGCTAAAACTAAGAGGTTAAATAAACAACGCCCTCAAGATTACATGACTGATAGGAAGTAGAACTGTTTCTAAAGCCCTGAACTAATTTGCAAGTTTACTTTCGGAATAGTCAGCTTTTGATAATAACATTAACATTCAATCAGTTATGGTTCACAGGGTGTTTGTTTCGACCCATGCTAAAGGCTTTATGGTTACATTTGTTCCTCACAAAATCACCACGAATTGATACTACTATTAACTGTTTTATTAAAAAAACAAAACAAACAAACAAACAAAAACTAAGGCTTAAGGGTGGTAAGTAATTTGCTCAGAGCTGCCAGTTTCAGATAGTGGTGAAAATTCCATGTCTGATTTCAAATCTGGAAATCATGACCTTCACCTCCTTGAAGTCCACACAGTTCGGGTGTGCTGACTGGGCCTGGTGGATACAGCATTCAAGGTGCACCGAAAGGGCTCTCCGGCACCTGAATGTTGTCTGTCCTTGGATGGGTTTGCACATGACAGCATTAGCTTGTCAGCAGAATCAGGAGTCCCAGCTCATCATCTCTGTGAATCTCTGAACCTGTTTTCTCTTTGTGAAATACTTACCAAGACTGCTTTACCTCGGACTTCTCTAGTTCTTATAAGAAGGAGAATGGATGGTTTTTCTGGGGGGGGGTGAGCGGAGAAAAGTCTGAGACGAGAGGTGTGTGCCTCTGACCCAGAGTTAGTTCTGGTCTTTTCCCAGAGACTTGCCCCTCCTTTCTCTGCCTCCAAAGCACATGCTGCTTTTTGTTTGTTTAAGTATCACCTAAAAATCAATCCCTCATTGGATTTGAATTTCAAAGAAATCTTCCTTGCTTCTGAAGAGCCCTTGGCTTCAGATTACTAACTTGTACCCTTAAATCGGCTGCCCTAAGAATATGAAACAAAAGTTGCAAGGTCTTTTACTCTGTGGGTGGCTTTCCCTTGGATACATGACAATTAAGTCAGAACTCTGCTCCGGAGTGCACACAGTCCCTGAGATTCAGAATCTGGGAGTTTACCTTGAAGTGTGGATTCAGACTCTTTCTTGTGAGTACATAAACTCTAAACATAATGTTTTTGTTGTCCTTAGCTGCCACTGAGTCACCCTAACTCAAGGCAACCCCATGCATGATGGAAGAAAATGCTGCTTGGTCCTGTGTTACCCACAGTTGATTGCAGATCTCACCATTGTAATCCATGGTGTTTTCAAGGGCTGAGTTTTGAAAGTAGATTGCCAGGCCTTTCTTACTTGTTCAGCTTGTTATAGAAAATGAAGAAGCGAATGACACCCAGGAGGAGGCAAGAGGCTGTTTATTATGCTGGCGGGCCAGAGGGACCTTTGCAGGTTCCAACAAATGGCCCCGAGTCAAGTTTCAAGCCGGTAGTTATAGTGCAGTTTGAGGATGTCGTGGTTGAGACAAATGGGGTGAGTGGTTGGGGTTCTGAGGAGGGGGCATCCTGCTAGGGGGGTGGGAGGCTTTGATGGGGAGCATCTGCATCTTATCAGACGGGTGTAAGACTGAAGGGGAGTAAGCAGGCCCCGGACTTATCAAAGGGAAATATCCTGTCAGGCAAGGGGGGGCCGAGCTGAGAAGGGGAGATGGGAGGGACCCGTCAGGCAGGAGCGGGGAGTGGGGGGTGTTCTGTTGAGCGGGCACCAAGCTTATCAGAGGAGAGTGTCCTCGTCCGGCGAGGGCTGCTGTGAAGGGGGTGGGGGTTAGGCAGGTGCAGAGACAGCAAGGAGGGGGAGAGGAAAATTTTTCAGTCTCAGTTATCTATATTAAGCTTAGTCTGGAAGCTCCACTGAAACCTGTTTAGGTAGCTACGCTTGAGCGTCCACTGGCAGAGGGGTGTTGGCCACGTGTGAGGTGCAGTGGCTGGGAACCAAGCCCTGGCCTCCCACATGGAAGGCGGAAATTCTGCCATGGACCCATCAATGGCCTCAACATAATTTTAGCTAACTGTTAAACTTACTAAGTGTTGTGTATGTCAGGAAGGAATGTTTACAAATAAAAATTTAAACCTGCTAGTAAACTTCCCATCATAGTTTTCTGCCTCTTAGCTATAAGAAGACAGTGAATTCTCACTCATCTACTAGTCCATCTTCTCCTGGAGGCTTGTTTTTCTATAGCCTGTGGTTCAGTTCTGTGCATGTTTATGGAATTGAATGGATTTTCAGTGAAAAGGAACTCACAAGTCTATTTAGTTCATTCATTGCTGGGCAGCTCTGATAGAAACTCATTCCACAGTAGAGTTAAGACATTCTCCCCTGTAGCTTGTATCTCACAGACAGCCAGAAGTTAGAGGATTTCACAAATATTCACCAACTGAGAGCAAGAGGAGATAGTAAGAATATTGGGGCCCTGTGCAAGCAAAGGGTTGTGGCAACTGGTCCCTGCTGATTCTTGGCTATTTTAGCAGATTCCCACACTACACAAGCAGCATGTTGTGGGAACTGGTCACATCTGAACATGTCACTGGGTATACTTGGCCCAGCTGCCATTGGCAGTAGAGGGTTATTTTTATACCACTGTATACCTCAAGAGCAAGGACATATTCTGTCCTTAGACTCTCGTAGCAGGGTATATGGGTCTCATGTGTTACCTCATCTTTCCCACTAAGCTACTATGATGTGAGGTAACAGTTCTCACCTTTAGACTTTACGTTATTAACAGAATGTCAGTAATGGAAGGAGCTTAATAGATCACCTACCTGCTTTGTCCAATACAGTAGCCACTAGCCGTATGTGGCTATTTAAACTATAATTAAAATAAAAAATATGTTCCTCAGTCACACTAGCCATATTTCTTTCAAGTGTACCATAGCCAATTGCTTATTTAGCTGTGCAGACATAGACTTTTTCCATCATCACAGAAAAATATACCAGACAGTGCTGGTAGACAAAGGCCCTCTTTTTAAAGAAAAAGAAGAGTTCAAATGCTTCTCCAAATTGTATGGCAGCACTATGAAAGGAACTCTGTTTTCTAGACTCCAAGTCTTCCCTTCTCTTCACTACACTGGACTCCTTGCCATATAAAGAGGTGCCATATAAAATGCCCTGGAAGAGGTTCCTCAATGACATGTCAGTACATATCATCACAAATGAATAGACAGGGCATCTAGACCTCCCTGGAAGGGACCAAATCAGGCAAGGTGAAGAGCCAGGAAGGTTGATGAGTCACAGGAGACAGGAGCCCATCATGATTCAAAGAATAGAGGAGGCAAGCCGAGAGAAGGGGCCAGGTCGCACCCATCTCTGTCCTCCCAGAGTCAGGCCCTAGAATTGGGCCTCAGTCGTACTAACATTAATGAGTGGACCCAGGGTAACACAAGAAACTGGGTACCAAGCCAAGGGACTCTTAGGGGAGACTGAGGAGCTCTGACCAATGCCTTAGGTGAGAAGTCGGGCGGCCTTCTGTTATCTTGTCCAGGACAAGTTTGTTTGTTAGTTTTTTTGTCCTGGTTCACCAGAATTGTGTTCTACCAACTAGGATGTATGACATCATCCTAGAGGTGATAAGTTTTACCTGAGTCTGTACTCTACGAGACTTGACAACGAATTGCAATTCACTGAAAATGTAGGATCAGTTAAAATTTTGTTTTGTTTTCAGTAGCTGTAGAGCCACGAAGAAGTATAGGATGGGAACTCAAAGGCTGTGGTCTAACCTCCAGTATTCTTTGATCCCAGGTACCTCCCTTGACATCGGTGTCCTCATTTGTGAAATGGGAGCACAATAAGGGCTCCTTGTCAAGAATGTTGATGGAAGACTGTGAAATAGTTATTTACAGAAGAGCTCTGTACAGATGTTAACTGGTTATTATTTTTATTACTGTTCCCTCTTTTGGCCTCCTCTTTGACAGCAATTACAGTACTGAACTCTGGGGGGCCACCAGATATATGTGTCCCCTACCCACACCTCCACCCCAGGATTTATGGTGTCTAACAATCAATGGATCTACTTCATACACTTATTTGAAAATGACGTAGTCATAGCCTCTTTGGTTTTGTGAGCCAGCAAAGAATAGCTTAACGGTTCAGTTAGCTCCTTGAGGAAACACATACTGCTCGAGATATGCCAAAGAAGCAGCATGAAACCTCTGTGGGAAGAAAAGAAGTCAGATGACTTCTTGTGAAGATACAGCTTCCTGCAGAGCCAGATGTAGTTCTAGTCTTTCTCCTGCTTTCTCCTGCTTTCTCCCAACAGCAGTGCTCAGGGGGGATAAACTTTACTTAACCTAATTAATTTTAATCACAGCTTTCAAATCTCATACTGTGAAAAGAATTACAAATTGGAATACATTAATAGAAGCCATAGTTTATGCTGCAAGCTAATCATGAAATGTGCATTTACATTTTCTGCATGAGTTTGCAATTACCATTAAAATAAAATCTGTTATGTCCTTTTAAATTACCAAAATGTGAAAAGCAGATTGAGCCAGGCCCATTTTTGTGCTAAATGACTAGAAGAGCATCTAAATTTCTATGAATTAGGTGATTTCTCCCATCTGAGTTACAGTGACGAATGATTTTCCGTTGTCTGCTACCAGGTGATTTCCATTTTTAAATTATAATCTTTTAAACTGATTTTACAAATATCTTCCTCACTTTAATAAGTAATCCTTTGATTTTAGTACAGAAGATAAATAATAAAAATATGAAATATTTAATTATATATGTACATGTAAATGTATATAAGTACTACACACATGCATATAGAGACACATATATGTATATGTACACAAGCATATCAAAACAAACAAACCCATTGCCACTGGTTTTGACTCATAGTGATTCTATAGACAGAAAAGAAACTCTGGTGGCAAAGTGGGTTAAGAGCTATGGCTCCTAACCAAAACGTCAGCAGATTGAAGCTACCAGGTGGTCCTTGGAAACCCTATGGGGCTGTTCTACCCTGTGCTCTAGAGTCTCTATGAATCAGAATTGACTTGATAGCAAAGGGTTTAGTTTGTTTTTTTATAGCATCCCCAAGAAGTGGCTGGGAGATTCAAACTGCCAACCTTTGGTTAACAGCCAAGCTCTTAACCTCTGTACTACTGTGGCCCCATACATAAGCATGCATGTATCTATTTTACTTTTAGATTGCATGCAGACATTAATGGGTGTATGCTTGCAAGTACATGCCACCTGGTTCATCAAAAGATCTGAGGCAGTTTAGAGGCAACGTGGAGCATATGACAATAAAAATTTAATACAGAATTAGTTCTCAAAATAGAACAGAGTGGTGTGACATCTGATGAATCAAGATCATGGCTTATACATGTGTAGAACCTGACAGTTTTCTACCTCCTTTCACATGCATCATCTCACTTATCTTCACGGTAATTGTCCTGAAAGGTGGGTGGCACAGGTGTGAATTGTCTCCATTTCACAGAGAAGGAAACAGAGGCTGTCAGTGAGGAGTGCAGTGGATCACCCACTCTGGTCTGACACACTTTTTACTGAAGGGGTTCCAGCATCTATAAACACAGTATTTGAGCTAAGATAACCCAAGCAGAAGTATTAAGTGGGCATAAACAGTGGCTGAGGTCTGGATGTCAGTGATGCAAAATACCATGAGTGAATGATGAATCCTTTATCATAGATTACAAAGCATAGGCTAGCTTGTTAGGCCACTTGGATAAATTCCTTTAGATTTTGATTTCTCAGGAAGATTTTAAATCTAGTGATACCTGAGCAGGTTACTAGCATATTGATGATTGGTTCTCTCCCAATGCACAGAAACATAGCCAACCATAACAGCAATAGTAGCTACCAGTGATTGGTTGATTACTCTGTTCTAGACACTTTATTACATAATAACCCTTTCCGGTTAGCTCTCTGTCTTCTTTGTGGTCCTCTGGAAATGATAAATATTCTATTTCTGTCAAAATGTATCCTTTAAGACGGCTTCAAGATATCCACCAACCAGTCTGCCTATCTCTGCACATGGCAAGAACCCGAAGGCCCTGTAAACCGCTCGCTGGCCTGCATGAAGGGAAAGCCCCTTATGACCAGCAGCACCAGGCCAGTTTGTTAAAGTTTGGTCCAGTCTCCTTCAGATGGTGCCAACTTCTCTGAACTCCTTCCTCCAGATTTAGTCCTTCTTTCCTTCCTTTTTGACTGGTCTCCCTTGCTTTTGGATTCAGGCATCTAACGCACCTGCCCTAAAGTTACCTTAGGCAGAGAGCTCTGATCCGTCTCTATAAGGGACAGCGGACAGTCTGGAGTGTGTGAGACATCTGGGCTTGTGGATCAGGCAGAACCAGATGTTAAACTGCAGCTCCAGTGTGTGCCAGCTGGGAGATTTACTGAGCTTCTCTGAGCTTCAAGGTCATCATTTAGCAGGGATTTAAAGTTGACCTTGCAAGGGCTCTGTGCGAAGACTAAATGTGATGTCTGTGTAAAGCATCACTACATCAGTATTCAGCACTACGACTCTTACGCTCTGCCTCGGCCCCTGTCCAAGCTCCTGCTTCCCTCTTCTTGTGTCCCTTGGCTCTGGTCTTACTTAATTCCTGTCACAGCCATCTAGGCCTATTTTCTGGGCAAACAGCAGGACCATCCCACAATTCTCACTTCCTTTCTCCTCACTTCCACCCTCTAATTCTAGCTCCATGAAGCCAGCAGCCCTTGTGTACTAGTTGGTCTTCTGCTGGCCTGGGCTTCCGGTGGAGGTCACATCTGGACACTGTCCTCTGAGGTCTCTGCACTGAAGAGTGACAAGCTGAGGAAGGAGATGCCCCTCTGGTTTATCTCAATTGGCCTGCAGTCAAGACTGTGGGGTCAGGGGATTAGATCCTGGTTATTCAAAGTGTAATTTGAGAACCAGAAGCATTGGCATCACCTTGGAGCTTGTTAGATATATAGAATCTCAGGGAACTAAATCAGAAGCTGCCTTTTAGCAATCTCTCCAATGATCCAGATGTACATGAAAGCCTAAGAAGCACTGGACTGGTTCCCTGTAGGGCACCAAAAAACAGCTGTTGTAGAATTGATCTGATTTATGGTGACTACGTGTGTGTCAGAGGAGAACTGTGCTCCATGTGGTTTTCTGTGGCTCCTTTCTTGGAAGTAGATCTCCATCCAGCCTTTCTTCTAAAGTGCCTTGGGATGGAATCAAACTCCTAACCTTGCCACTGGCAGCTGAGCATGTTAACTGTTTGCGCCACCCAAGGACACCCCCAGAGGATGAACAAAGAAAGGTAAACCAAATCTGTTGCTGCTGAGTTGATTCAGAACCATAGCGACCCTATAGGACAGAATAGTATTACCCCAGTAAGAGCTTCCAAGGAGCACCCGGTGGATTTGAACTGCCAGCCTCCTGGTTAATAGCAGTAGCTCTTAATCATTACACCACCAGGTTACCCTCCCCTGACACCAAACCCCAAATCAAACCCATTGACATCGAGTCAATTCCGACTCATAGGGCCCTGTAGGTAAGAGCAGAACTGCCCTGTAGAGTGTCCAAGAAGCCCTTGATGGATTCAAACTGTCAACATTTTGGCTAACTGCTGTAGCACTTAACCACTATGCTTCTAGGGTTTCCAAAGTTTCCCTAAATTGCCTCTAAAGAGAAATGTAGATCAATTAGATTCTTCCCTCCAGAGATCAGCACTGTTGTCTGCAGGGCCTCCAACATGAGTGTGTGTGTGTGTGTGTGTCCATGTCTCTGTGTGTTCAAAACGTGATTATTTGTGCAAGATCCCTTTCTTTTCTTTTTTTCTTAGGATTTCCAAAGTAAAACTTGGAACCTCTTTCTCTAAGACTCACATGTAACATAGGCTGCTGTAACTTTGCTGTCTATTAGCTCTCAGTACCCCGTGCCACTCAGTAATGTCCCCAAACCATACCCACTCTAGTCCCTTCTTGTTATGGAAACACAATCACATACACACATGCACATGCTGAGATCGTGCAGCTGATTAGATCTTGAGTGACCTGATTCAGGTTCCAGAGATCAAACTTTAGCAAGTCTGGTCTTCCAACAGGTGGCAAACTGGGATCACGATCACCCCTCCTCCAAAGCATACCAGGATGCATCCTTTTTGGTAGCAAATGGCAGAAAAGTTTATTAACGGAAAGTATGTTCCAAAGAGGGAGTATGTCAGACTCCATGAGGAAAAAGACCCCACATAGATTTTGGGGGTGCTTTTTATAGGAAAAAGCAGGGGGGTGGTGAAAGATGGGAGACAGAGGTAGTCACTTGGCTTCCGATTGGGCCTGAGACCACCATAGCCACCTTACAACTACCAGGGACAACTGCCAGGAAGAACCCATATTTGCATCACAAACTACCAGAGAGAGCTGTTGATACGCAGCAGATCTGGTTCCCCTGACAACCTTATCAATACTGTGTGTGTTCCACCACACAAACCATGACCTTTGTTATCCCTAGAAAGTGTTTGATTTTGGAGTAAGTATGTTAGTATGCGGTGGTAGAGATCGAGTTCCCTAGCTAACCTTGGCACACACACACAAGCTGTGCCATTTCCTACCCCTGAGCCTGAGTGTAGGTTGTCACTTCTGCCTGGAATGACCCCTCCTTTGGATAAATTTTAGTCATCCTTGAAGTTTTATTTAAAATGTCAGATCTGCCCAACTCCCCTTCTCTCCCACAAGGCTCCATATGACATGGTACAAAACAAAGTTGCCACGGGGTTGATTCCAACTCAAGGCAATAGGATGGGTCACCACACTGTGTTGTAACAACCGGTTTTGGCCTGATTATCTGCTCAAACACTGAATTAATACAGCAAGAGTGAGAACCGAGTTGTGTGAATTCATCCTTGTAACTCCAACACCAACACAATGTCAGGTATGCTGGAGAAACCCTGAACATACTTGTCACATAAATGAAGTGAGAGAAAAAACAAACTTAGCTTGTTATGATAGCTTTTTGTTTTGTCCTTTGAAGTTCAATCAGAATGAAATAAATTTACTGCAGACTGAAAGTGTTTGGGGGAAATGCCTTTAAAATCTTGCAACCCAAGTGGAAAAAGCAGATCAAAGGAAAATTAGACGGCAATTTGTTAAAAAAAAAATTTTTTTTTGGTAGCGGCATTTTAATTAGAGAATATTTTTCTCCTTGAAATGAGAAACTCCCTGGGAAATACTTGGTAGTTAGTGGTATCCTTCTTATGTTTTTCCTCCAGTTATTATAGGGCCTGCTGAGCCCTCTTTGTTAAGGAAATCTCCTAGGAAGCAGCCTGAGAAAGACACTCAGCACTTCCAGGGCACTCCCCACTGTCAACAATTAAGCCTTTCACACCTCCTCCCCTTGGAGGAAGAAAGCCAGCATTATTTACGAAATTTGATGCTGAAGTAAGAGGCCATAGGATAAGTGACTTGCTCAATTCCTCCCAACTGGACTGTCACAGAGTTCAGTTTTGGATCTCCTCTCCTAGTGAGCATTTTTTTGTTTTTTCCTGCCTTAGAATTTAATCCCTTCTGACAAACCTCATACAACAAACATGATGACGCTTTATAAGGAGGCAGGTTGGCTAGATCTGTGGTTCCTAGACTTTCTGTGTCACGCAGATCACTAACACTTTTTAAACCAAATTTAGGGATGATTAGAGAATTGCCAGCTTTCAATTTTGTTAATGAAGAAGGCTAAGGAAAACCTTGTTAAAAGAATTACGTCACAAAAGAACACAAATGTGGATGCAAAAACGTAGGGAATTACCCCAGAATAAAATTCACTTCTTTCTAATATATTTATAGATGCAATGAATATGTTCATCTTTAGGAAAAAGTCACCACATTGCCGTTACTTTGCTCAGTTCGTAACTGACCAATGAAAACCAATAATAGTTTGGACAAGTGTTTGGGAACTACTAGCTCTGATGCTCATTAATAAGTGTCAAAGAAAATAGTACCAGACAATGTTAAAACAGACAAAGATGACATTATTCAAAAGCCGTTATTGCTAACAAAGCTGATGGGAAATTACTGTGATGGGAAAGCAGCACCAGAGCTAAGTCTGGTCTCAGTGCTGCTGTTGCAGAGGGTGGGATGGTTTTTAAAGACCAGAGTAAGCTAGTGGAACAATGATTGGGATTCTTAGTGACTCCATAAGACAGAGTAAATCTGCCACATAGGGTTCTCAAGGAGTGCCTGGTGGATTCAAACCGCTGAACTTTTTGGTTAGCAGCCCCAGCTCTTAACTGCCATGCCACCAGGGCTCCACTGAAAGACGTTAAAAAGAGATTAATCAATGGGGTATGTCGATTACCTGAGGTTGTCCCCTGAGTTACTGCTAAGATCAGATGAAACATGTCTCATCTGGATTCTGTCAAGGGCCAGGGGGAGGGAGGTGATGGGCCTAATGTCAGAAAGAAGCCTGCCTAAATGTCAATCAAGCTGAGTGGAACACTGAGGCTTTCTTGGTTAGTCATTTTCCAGAACATAAATGGCGGGGGATTTCATTAAATGTCTCTGTTTTTTGTGATCATAGGGACTGGGTAAAATGCAATGCTGTAATGCTAAGTCCACACTTTTTGTTGGAACCCCAAAGCCAGAATAGGGAGTTTAGGTTTACCTGCTTATACACCTTACCCAGGCCAGTTTCCTATTTGTAAAGGCACAACTCACTCATGGTGTTACTTTTCCAGAATCTGTGTGTTATGCCTCTGCTTTATACTCATCAGATAGAGAAAATGGAGGACTAAGAAAGCTTTGACATGACATTCTTAGTGAGTTTTCGGTTTAGCTGTTGTTAAGTTGGGCCCCCAACTTATAGAGATCTCGATGGCTGGCTTGGTATGCATTACAGAAAGAAACTCTGTTCAGTCCTGTGCACCACCATTATCAGTGGCAGATCCAACTCTTACGATCCGTGCGGTTTTCATTGACTGGTTTTCAGGAGCAGATCACCAGACCTTTCTTCCTAGTCCTAGGTCTAGCCTGAATGCCCTGCTGAACTCTGTGCGACATAACAGCAAAACACAGTACTCCAATGACAGAAGATAGTGCCTGTCACATGGTGCATCGTCTAGGACTGGCACTTGGGTCTCCTCCACGGAAGGTGAAAATTCCACCAACAAATTACTATTGCCATCTCTGAATTTTAGAAAAGATTACAATAGGCAGAAGTTTTGAGCTGAGGACTTTATTCTGCTGTGTGCTTTGTCCACACAAGAAAAACAAGTTTACACTGTGAATTGGGGAATTTAAATGCTAACCAAAACCAAACCCACTGCTGTGGAGTAAATTTGGACTCAGCAATCCTACAGAGTAGAACTGCCTCATGGAGTTCCCAAGAAGCGCCTGGTGGATTTGAACTGCTGACCTTTTGGTTAGCAGCTGTACCACTGAACTGCTGTGCCAGTAAAGTTTCCCTTACGTGCTAAGGGGTTACAAAGGCACAAGATTCTGAGCATACTAGGAAATTAGGGTGGAAAAAGGCTTAAAAGAATTCCTTTGGGTTATGGAGAGGATTGTGGAGATTGCTCTTTCGTTTCTAAGTCTTGTTAGTATAGAGTACTTTGAGAATTTAAAGCAATTTTGCAATTATACCCAAATGAGAATAATAAGAATTACTGCTTTCTTTTCTGACCTGTAGGGACAGTGAAATATTGTGAGAGACAAAAAGCGAGGCGCTACTGAACTTGTGGTAGCAGTGTGCTTCTCCAGACAGTGCGAACACTAACGTCCTTCCAAGCCCTCTTCGTGCCAGGTGACCCTAACGCTCCTTGGGGAGCTCCGCCCCTTGGCCGTTTGTAACTGCCTCACCCAACTGAGCACTGGAGAAAGCGACGGAATACGGATTCTGAGGCTGTTGTGTGACAGTTGGTTCTGATTATAGCTGCCCCATGTGACAGAGAACTGCGCAGGTCGTTCCGTAAGATGTAATCATTATGGAAGCAGATCACCCAGGTTTTCTCCCAGGGAGTCACTGGGTGATTCTAACTGCTAACTTCTGCAGTAGAGCGGTTACTCGTTATGGCACAAAGCCTGTACATTACAAAATGCCGCAGAATGTCTTGGAACGCTGCTTTTCCCATTCAGCTTGCTGAGCTTTGAGGAAGAGAGCAGTGGCCCAGGTGAGGGCTCTCCCTACAGCCAGGTTCAGCTGGCAGAAAAGTGAACAAGAAGTCTCCAGATCGTTCTAGCTTCCAGGTGCTCAATCACCTCCGGTCTTTGAAACTTCTCAGAGGAGGCCTCAGACACTACAGAAAAGAGACAAGTTATCCCTCCAGTGCTTAGATCACTTTCCTGACCTGTAGCATCCCTAGTCCTAAACACCATGCCACTCCACGGCACTTGGTTGGCTTGGCTGGCTACTAAGTTTTGGAATTTGTGCACAGGATATGTGCATAGTTCTCTTTCAGTAAAAGCATGCAAACAAAAACAAAACTGAAACCCAACACCTTTGTATATTTTTTTAAAAAGTCTAAACTAACAAAGGACAGGCAGAGAAAAATAACCAATAAGGTATTATATTAGGGAGTGGGTATTGGCGAAAGAGCCTTACCTGGTGGTGCAGTGGTTAAGTGCTGAGCTGCTAACCCAAAGGTGGCAGATTGAACCCACCCAGTGGCTCTGCTTGAGAAAAGACCTGGCCATCTACTCTCGGATAGACTGTGGCTTAGAAAACCCTACAGGGCAGTTCTGCTCTGTCCTACAGGGTTGCTATGAGTGATAATTGACTTGGTGACACATGACAACGCTGGGAATAGAGGACCAGGAAATGTGATTTACCTTACATGTCCTTGTACTCTCACTTGTCACTAGTGTATGTCACCAATCAAATAAAAATATTATCTGTAAAATGCCGTTTTACTTATCTCAAAATATCAAACTTGGGGTTTTTAATAGTACAGCTAAGAAAATGAAATCGTCTTGAGCTCAACCTCCCAGGGGATTTCACTGGTAAAAAATGTAATAATGAGAAGAAAACTTCCCTTCATTGTCTAGTCCCAGATCCCTGGTTTGCCTTCCCCGCCTCCCCCTTTCTGGAAAGAGCTCGGAAGAGAAGAGGAGCCTGTCTTTCTTTAAAGAGACTATTTGTTTCCATGGTAACTCGCCTTCTTCATCTTCAGAGTTGTAAATTGGGAAATTCTATTAAAGGGTTATCCAGGCAGTTGCTTTTGAAATGGTGTCTGATACTGTTTGCTTCATTCACCTTTGCTGCCCACTAATCTTTTGAATTTGGTGTTTTCCGTTTCTATCAAACGAAGCAAGTAAAATCAAACAATCTGAAGCTGGTTATAATCTGTCGGTCTGTTACACATTCTTTGACAGGGTGTTGTCAGGTACTGTCGCTGGGCTGTCATGGTGGAGCCCCCTGGTGACTGTGTGATGTGTGCAACTCGGGGCTCCCTGAACTGGCTACCAGCATCTGGGGCAGCACGGGCTCCTAGGGCAGCGAGCGGACCCAGGACGCCCGCAGAGCTGCTTGGAGACGGTGCAGCAGTCCGCTGGGGAACAACTGGAAAGTAGCTCTGTCGTCACACACACACAAAAGACTTTGATAGTTAATGGATTTCAAGTCTTCTTTATGAGATTGTGATTTGGGTGCTGGTGAGGTTGATTATATCCCTGCTGTGAAAGCTGCTGTAGCTCAAAGAGGGGCAACGTCAGTAACCAAATGACCTCAGGCTGATGATCTTTATTTTTCCAGTAGCATCTGTGTTTGTAGAGTTATAGTTATTGGCTACGGGAATAGAGGGTTTTGAGATATTTTTTAATTGGAATAAGAGGTTTGGGGGGATTTTCGATCTCTGGCTGGTGTGCATGACATCTATATCAAGTTTTTAATCTCTTCAGCTCTTCAAAGAAATGACATTGTAATCAGAATTTGTAAACACCAAAAATATCTCTAAAGCACCTGTTCTCAGGAAAATCAGTTACTTTTTTCTTCTTGAAAAAATTTCATTTGATTATATTTGGTAAAAGAATGCTTAAGTTTTCTTTCTCTCTTTTTAAAAAACCTAATTACTGATCAATTCCTCACCTCCAACTTCTGGCAGATTTTTAATGTAAAATGTCAACATGTTAAGTATTTAGAAATTTCCAATTGGAAAACAAACATTTCTGCAGTTGCTAAGGAAAAGCACATTAAGTAAAACAATTTATGAGAGTTTTAAACTTATAGCTTTTATATGATGCTTTTCTTCTTAAACTTATCTTCTCCCAAGAAGATCCTAAATCACAGTTTCTTATGCCATCTTCAGTTTTGAAGCCATTTTAATGCTCTCCTTTTCCAGCAAGGGATGATAAAAATAGTATAGGTGGCCCTTATTTTTTGTATGCCTTCCTTCCTGTCAAATCCCTGGTGGCACAGCAGTTAAGAACTCAGCAGCTAACCAAAAGGTTGGCAATCTGAATCTAGCAGCTGCTCCTTGGAAACCCCATGGGGCAGTTCTATTCTTTCCGGTAGGGTTGCTGTGAGTCAGAATCTACTTGATGGCAACTGGTTTTGGTCTTGGTCCTTCACACTGACAAACAGATATCCAGTGGTTTATTTCCAGCAGACACACTCCCAGGGCTGGGAGTACAGGAATCAGGGGGCATTTCAATCTTTGCCCTGGAGGAGTTTACTGCCTGACAAGGAAATCAAGAGCATGAATCGTTTTAGGATTCTAAGGGATCTTTGTGGCCAGCTCAGCCTTTGTTCCCTAGAGCAGGCTTCCCCACCTCAGCACCTCTGAAGCTTTGATTGTCTCACTCACCAGCATTCATTCATCCTTCAGACACTTTCTGTCAGCACTGTGTAGGGCACTGAGAATACCAGGGGCCACAAGATCTCATGTTTCCAGCCTTTGCAGAGAAAAGCAGGTAGAGGACCCTAGTGGCACAATGGCTAAGGGCTCAGCAGCTGATAAGCTCGTAGTTCCAAACTCAGTCAATGCTCCATAGGAGAAAGATCTGGTAATCTGCTTCAGTAAAGATTACAACCAAGAAAATCCTATGGGGAAGTTCTACTCTATCACTTGGGCTCTCTATGAGTTGGATCTGACATGATAGCACCCAACAACAGAGGGAGGTAAGGCAAGAGAGAAGGGTGATGAGATACTGATTGCTGCAGATTGACATGTTTTCTTCCTTTTCCCCTTCTTTGGAGCAGTACCCTGATAGATGCCTTTTCTTGTCCCTTGAAAAATCAACTCATGTCAGAAGTACCTTAAATGGCCTTAACTACTTTTGTCCTCAGTGTTGAATTTTCATATATATATATATATATATACATATATATATCTCTACATATATTTATATATATGCAGAGCTCATCCAACACTCTGAGACTGACCGATCTTTTTGTTAATATTTTTGACTGCGATTAAGTGAAAGTTTACAATCCAAGTCAATTTGCTATATAAAACCTCAAGCACCCCCTCTCTGCAACTCTATCTGTTCTCTTCACCCTGTGAAAACACACTCTTCTTTTCCACTTTTTACTTCCAGTATCCACTCAGGCAATACTTGTTCCCTCATCTCCATCCTCTTGTCTCCTCTGAAGCCTCATGTGAGGACTGCCAATTAAGTTAACAAAATCATCCTAAAAAAAGTGCTACATACCTCACTGCTGAATATCACTACGGTCGTCTTTGAAGTATTCCTCTTGGGACGCTATGCACCAGTGCCAACACCTAGTCCACCTTGCAAAGCAGTTTTGGAATTCTTTTTCTGGAATGGCCATCAGAGCTGTCATCGTATTATCCTTGATGTCCTGAATGTCATCAAAATATCTTCCTTTCAGTATTTACTTTATCTTCTGGTAAAGAAAAATGTCATTGGGGGCCACATTAGGGGAGTAGGGAGGATGTTCCAATACAGTTATTTGTTTACTGGCTAAAAACTCCTTCACATACAACTATGCAATTCAGTTTGCAAACTTGCCACCATGCCAATGTGCGCAGTGGCCATTCAACAAAGAGTTCCAAAATTGCTTTGAAGGGTGGACTAGGCACTGGTGTTGTTGCATAGCTTCCCAAAGGGACTACTTCAAAGGTGACCATACTAATATCCAGCAGTGAGGTATATAGCATGTAGAACAAATAAGTTGGCAGAATTGTCAGACCTCATATATAAAACCGTAACATACACACTACACCTGCCTCACTCTGTGTCCCCATGTCCAGTGTAGCCTTTGTCTGAAGTGTTAGCTTCAAGCTCTGGGCTAGCAACAAGTCTAAGGGCCACATTCTCAGAGGACCCTCGAGGTTGTCGGATCATCAAGTCTAGAGACTGACCAATCTTGATTCCTCAGGGCCATCTGTTGGAGTTTGTGACACTGGTACCACAAGTGACTTGTGGCCTGCAGTGAAGTGAGTTACCAGCTGCAAGACAAATGCAGCCTGAGAGAACAGCCCCCAGGCTCCCTGTCTTGGAAGACTGCCAACCTCTCACAGTCTAATGGGGAATCCATTTCAGTCCATTGAATTGTTCATTAATGCCTTCTCCCTTCCTTCACCTCAATCCAGATTCTTGAATGCCAGCCAAAGCCAAGTGCTGTCTTGGATAGAAAAGGCCTAAATAGGGAGGTGGGGCTACAATGGTGGAGTAGCCACATGTATTCTCTGATCCCTTTAACAACAAACAACTAGAAAAAGAGCTGAATGGATTATACAGGACATCCCAGGAGTCCTGAACATCAGGTGGAAAGCTAAGAGGTCAGAGTTGATGACAACGGAGAGCAGGTACAGAAGAACTACTTTGGTCAGAGGGACCAGCTTTAGCCAGCCAAGTGGAGCTGGCACTGCAGTGGCCAGCAGCTAAACGAAGCCTAGTGCCATGAGCGAAATGCATCTTTTTCATCAGGGAAGCTAAGCTTCCAACAGCCACACCCACATAACCATAGAGGACTTTCACCTGAGCGTCATAAACTAAGTGCTTGTGAACTCTTGCAGATTTAAATCTACATGCTGAGTTCTCTACTTTTCCCAGCACTTACTCCTCCTCTCTCTGCTCTATATCAGGTGCCCACATAGGCAGTAAGTGGGGTATCTCATGCACGTGCACTGAGCTACTCTCCCAGAGTTGGAGAAGGAAACAAAGGGAGGGGAAGAAGAAAGTTCTACCAGCTCCCTTGAGCCTACAATTCCTCAGCAATGTTCACAGTTCTAACCACTTGGTGACCAAAACTGAACCAAACTTACTGCCACTGGGTCAATTCTGACTCATAGTGATGCTATAAGACAGAATAGAACTGCTCCATGGAGTTTCCGAGGAATATCTGACAGATTTGAACTGCTGAGCTTCTGATTAGCAGATGTAGCACTTAACCACAATGCCACCAGGGTTTCCACATCTGGTGAAAGGGCACTGAAATTTTTAAGGCTTATATAATCAAACTAGCTAAAATTACTGACTACTTGGATACTCAAAAACTAAATTACAAAATATATACATATGTAAGTTAGAACACAAATAAGTTAGAACCAAATAAATAAATTACAACAACTTTCCTATGGCTCGGAGATAATAAACAAAACTCATCATTTAAAGAAGTACACTATTGTGGCTTCAGAAAACTCCCAAAACAAACAATCAAAAAATTTTCCGGACAAATAAGATTTCCTGCAATTTTCAAAGGTATAATACAAAACATGGATGTTTAGAGATCTTTGAGACATCGGGAAGGAAACTAGGCAAAATAGGAATAGAAAGGTAATTCTTCAACATAATGAAGGGCATCTATGCAAAGTCAAGAACCAACAGATCCTAAAGGGAGAGTGTCTGAAAGCATTCATTTTGAGAATGGGAACCAGACAAGGATTCCCATTGTCACCATTCTTATTCAACATTTTCATTGAGGTTCTAGCCAGAGCAATCAGGTAAGAAAAAGAAACACAGGTCATCTGGATTGGTAAGAAAGAAGTAAAAATATCTCTATTTGCACAAGACATGATTTTATGCACAGAAGCCCCTAGAGAATGCACACACACACAAAACAGCAACAACAACCAAACAAACAAAACAACTACTGGAGCTAATAGAAGAGTTCAGCAAAGTATCAGGATACAAGATAAACATACATAATTCAGTTGGATCCCTTTACATCAACAAAGATATCATCAAAGAAGAAATCAGCAAATCAATACCATCTGCAATAACCCCCAAGAAGATAAAATACTTTGGAATAAATCTAACTAGAGATGTAAAAGACCTATATAAAGAAAATTATAACACTCTATTGCAAGAAACCAAAAGAGACCTAAACAAGTGGAGAACATTACCTTTCTCATATATAGGAAGACTTAACATTGTGAAAATGTCTATTGTACCTGAAGCGATCTGTAGATACAGTGCAATCCCAATACAAATTCCAAAGGCATTTTTTAATGAGATAGAGAAACAAACCACCAACTTTGTACGGAAAGGGAAGAAGCCCCGGATAAGTAAAGCACTACTGAAGAAGAAGAAGAACAAAGTGGGAGGCTTCATACTACCTGATTTTAGAACCTATTAACTACCATGGTAGTCAAAACAACTTGGCACTGGTACAAAAACAGATACATAAAGCAATGGAACAGAATAAAGAATCCGGATCTAACACCATCCACCTATGAGCAGCTGATATTTGACAAAACAGTCTCTTCCATAAATTGTGTTGGCTAAACTAGATACCCATCTGCCAAAACATGAAACCAGATCCGTATCTCACGCCATACAAAAACTAACTCAGAATGGATCAAAGACCTAAATATAAAATCTAAAAGATAAAGATCATGGAGATAAAAACAGAGACAAAGCATGGAGCCCTGATATATGGCACAAACAGACTATCAAATATTACTAACAATGCACAAATACCAGAAGAGAAAATAGAGAACTGGAAACTTCTAAAAATCAAATACACTCTCAAAGACTTCACCAAAACAGTAAAAAGACTACCTACAGACTGGGGGAAAAAATTGGTAACCACAAATCTGATTGGCATCTAATCTCTACAGTCTACAAGGTACTGCAAAACCTCAACAAGAAAAAGACAAATAACCCACTTAAACAGTGGGCAAAGGCTATGAACACGCATTTCACCAAAGAAGACCCCCAGGCAGCTAACAGACACATGAGGAAATGCTCAGTATCATTAGCCATTAGAGAAATCCAGATCAAGGCCACCATGAGTTACCATCTCATCCCAACAAAGCTGGCATTAATCCAAAAAAACATAAAACTATAAATGTTGGAGAGGTTGAGGAGAGACTGCAACTCTTATACACTGCTGGAATGCAAAATGGTATATGCTGGAATGTAAGATAGTACAACCACTTTGAAAACAGATTTGCTTCTTTATTAAAAAGATAGAAATACCATATGATCCAGTAACCCAAATGCTTGGAATATATTCTAAAGAAATAAGAGCTGTCACACAAATAGATATATGAGCCCCAGTGTTTCTTGCAGCACTGGCCACAATAGTAAAAAGATGGAATCAACCTATGTGCCCATCAACAGATGAATGGATAAACAAACTATGTTATATTCATACAATGAAATACTATGCAAAGATAAAGGACAATGATGATCTTGGGAAGCATCTGATAACATGGAGTCATCTGGAAGACGTTATGCTGAGTGAGATTAGTCAGCTGCAGAAGGTCAAATACTATATGAGACCACTATTATAAGGACTCAAGAAAAGGTTTAAGCACCAAAGAAAATAATCTTTGATGTTTACAAGGAGGGGAGAAAGGAATATGGGTATTCATAGGTTAGATAGTAGATAGAATTGGGTTAAATAAAAGAAGTGACAGCATGTACTAGAAGGAAGATTAACACTGTGGCACTACACCAAAAGCTAAGAGATTTCCTAAATACAACCTCACATTTTGAAAGCCAGAGCAGCAGGGGCTGGGATCTGGAGGCAAGGGTTTCAGGTGACATCTAGATCAACTGGCGTAACTAAGTTTTTCTGAGAAAATTTTCAGCATCTCGTTTTGGTGAATAGCACCCAGGGTCTCAAAAGCTAGCAAGCCGCCATCTAAAGAGTATGAGTTGATCCCCAAAGACTTGGAGCACAGGAGAATGAAGAACATCAAAGACATGAGGAAAATATGAGCCCTGGAGACAGAAGGGGCAGTAAAATTGGGAGACCACATCAACATGAGACTGGAAGAACTAGATGGTGCCCAGCCACTACCAATGACTGCCTTGACAGAGAACACAACATAGAGTCCCTGATGTAAAAGGAGGAAAATGAGGCTGCAGATCTAGAACTCTACTAAAAGACCAGACTGGATAGTCCAACACTCTGGAAGGTGCCTTAAGGACATGGCCCCTGGACTTGCGGCTAGCACAGAGCTCAAACCAGAATGAAAGCCAACTCTTCAGACAAAGACTGGACTGGACTCTAAGACATAGAGCGATGGTGGTGAAGCGTGTGCCTCTTGGTTTAAATGTATACATGAGGCTCAGAACAGCTCCTGTTCAGACAAGATGGAGAGGAGGGGCCAGGTGTTGGCTGAACAAATATGGTAAGTACAGGGTGGAAATGAGGAGTGTGCTGTTACAGGTTGGGGACAGCAGCTAGAGTTGCCTAGAGGTCTATGTGTGGGGTTTTATAAGGCAAATTGACTTGGATTGTAAGCTTTCACTTAAAGCACAATAAAACTAGTTTTTAAAAAGGCATAAAGATGTAATAAAAAAGGAAACAGGAAATATGTAACTATATGTAACTATGAGATGAAAAGAAATTCCTTATATGGTAACAAGGAAGACTCCAGAATGCTGACAAGACTCCCATCTACTTCCCATAGCCTGAAGTGCTACAGAGAACAACTGGGCTAGAGGATCCTTTTAGTATCCTCTGACCCGGGTGTTTCCTCAGTCCTAATGGAATGCAGAGACTATAGAACTGGGTTGCACTGTGGTGAGAAACAAGGCAGCTACTCGGGAGCTGGTACAAAATAAGGCACTTTTAGACATACATTACAAAACTATTCTCACTTGTGCTCCTTCTGAAGAAGCTATATGTATATTAATATTTCAACAAAATGAGGAAGTAAACCAACAAAGATGAATCACAGGAACCAGGAATCCAGCCGAAGAAAGAATCAATGGAAGTCACAGGATGTCAGCTCTGCCCTGGCCAACAGAGGAAGGACATCCCAAAGATGACGCTTTAGAGGGTAGCAGACGGATGGATTTGATGAGAGCTCTGTAGATGTTTGGGAATATGAAAATACATTGATAGGTGTCTTTGTTATCCAGTGCTGCTACAACAAAAATACCACAAGTCGATGACTCTAACAAACAAAAGTTTATTTTCTCACAATCTAGTATGCTAGGAGTCTGAATTCAGGTTCCAGCTCCAGGGGAAGTCTTTCTTTCAGCTCTGGAGGAAGGTCCTTGCCATCAATCTTCCCCAGTCCAGGAGCTTCTCAACACATGGATTCAGGGTCTAAAGGACATGCTATTCTCCTTGTTCTTTCTTGGTGGTATGAAGTTCCTGTGTCTGTCTGCTAGATTATCTCAAAAGAGATCAGTTAAAAGCACTAACCCCTCCTCATTAACATTATAAAATTAGGATTTACAACAGTTAAGAAAAGACACCGGGTGACAAAATGGTGGATAATCACACAATACTGAGAATTATGTTCCAGCCAAGTTGACACATTTTGGGGACACACAATTCAATCCTTAGCAATAGATGTGGGTGATAGATAGATCAGTTGAAGCATTTATTTTAAAAGGTGATAAATCTCGTTTAAAGCAAACTCATTGCCATCTAGTCAATTCTGACTCACAGCAACGCTATGGACAGAGTAGAACTGCCCCGTAGAGTTTCCAAGGAGTGCTTGGAGGATTCAACCTGCCGACCTTTTGGCTTGCAGCCATAGCTCTTAACCACTACTTTATGCTACCAAGGTTTCCATAGACAAATGAAAAAGGAGAAGAAAAAAAAATTAAAAACAATATAATTGTAGTCACATATTACTTGGTAGTTCCCTCAGTATTGAACATTTGTTACAAGGTTATAATAATACAAACTTATACATATGGAAGAGATCCATGTTTATGCCTATTTCTATGAAAGGTGATACAACTGAACATGGAATATGTTGAATAGTATCACTGATATCATATGTAAGTAAAATGTTGCTTGAGATTATTCAAAAGTAGCTGCAGTAGTATGTTGACAGAGAACTGCCAGAAATTCAGGCCAGATTCAGAAGAGGACATGGAGCCTGGATATCGTTGCTGGTATCAGATAATTTTGGCTGAAAGCAGAGAATACCAGCAAGATGTTTACTTGTGTTCTATTGGCTACGCAAATGCATCTGACTATGTGGATCACAGCAAATTATGGGTAACACTGAGGAGAATGGATAATCCAGAACACTTAATGGTGCTCATGAAGAATTTGCACATGGATCAAGAAGCATTTGAACAGAACATGAGATGCTAAAAGAACCACTGCTGTTGAGCCTGTTCTGAATCATAGTGACCCTATAGGACAGAGTAGAACTACTCCATAGAGTTTCCAAGAAGCACCTGGTAGATTCAAACTGCCAACGTTTCAGTTAGTAGTCCTAGTGCTTAACTACCATTCCACCAGGGGTTCTCAAGAGACACTGCATGATTTAAAGTCAGGAAAGTTGTGCACCAGGGTTGCATCTTTTCGCTATACCTATTCAATTTGTATGCAAAGCAAGTATTCTGAGAGGCCAGACCATATGAAGAACAGGCAGGGCATCAGGATTGGAGGAAGACTGATTAATAACTTACATTATGGAGAAGATACAACCTTGCTTGCTGAAAATGAAGAGGTCTTGAAACACTTACTGATGAAGAGCAAAGAACACAGTCTTCAGTATGGATTACCCCTCAGCATCAGGAAAACAAAAATCCTTACAACTGGACCAGTAAGTAATAGCATGATCAATGGAGAAAAGATTGAGGTTGTTAGGGATTACATTATACTTGGTTACACAATCAATGGCCAGCCACAGAAGCAGCAATCAAGAAATCAAAAGATGCCTGCATTGGGCAAATCTGCTGCGAAAGACCTTGTTCAAGTGCTAAAAAGCAAAGCTGAAGGTGTGTCTGACCCAAGCCATGGTATATTCAATAATTTCATATGCATGCAAAAGATGGACAATGATTAAGGGACACAGAAGGACTGACACCTTAAATTGTGGTGTTGGAGAAGAAAATTGAATCTATCCTGGACTGTCAAAAGAACAAGCAGAACTATTTTGGAAGAAGTGCAACCAGACTGCTCTTTAGAAGCAAGGATGTCAGGATAATGTCTTACATACTTTGGATACATTGTCAAGAGCTATCAATCCCTGGAGAAGGACACATGCTTGGTAAAGCACAGGGTCAGTGAAAAAGAGGAAGGCACTCAACAAGATGGATTGTCACAGTGGCTGCAACAACGGGCTCAAGGATACCGAACATTGTGGGCATGGTGCAGGACTGGGCAGTGTTTCCTTCTGTTGTAAACAGGATCACTATGGGTCGGAACTTAACAATTGACTGTTGATTTAATACAAAATTGTGACCTAACAAAATTGGGATGAGAGGGTAGGGGAAATGGAAAAGGTAAGTGCAAACAAGTTAAATCCTCTGCTGCTACAATAGGAAGTCAAACTGTGGTGAACACTACCAATGAATCAAAAAATACCGGTGTAAATATATTGGTAGCTACAGTTGGATTGACTCCATCTCAGTGCAACCTTGTGTACAACAGAATGAAATGTTTGGGGCTGTGTCATCCTCCCCATCGCTAGCATGTTGAAGACCACTTTGGGTGGCTATTGTGCCAATCCATTCCCTGAGGATCAGGCGTGCCCTAGCTGGCGCTCTATGATACCAAGCATGGTGTTCTCTAGCAGTTATTCTCTTCTGATGTCCTTTCCAAAGCAAGCCAGTTTGACAGTGCTGTGATGCACAGCGTTTTCACTGGCTAACTCTGAGCTTACCAGGTCTCACTTCCTAGTCTGTCTGAGTCTGGAAGCACCACTGAAGCCTATCCACCATGGGTGACCCTGCGGTATCTCAAGTGCCTGTGACTTCCAGCATCAAAGCAACAGGCAAGCCACCATAGTCTGACTGTTTGGGTCAAGAGTAAACATGTTATCTGCATGAATGGGGTAAACCAGGGGAAGTGTGTTGAAAGAAGAGAGTGGGGCAGCAGTTACTCACTTTGTGGAGGACTTTAAATACTGTTTGACTAAAAAACTATGTGCATGATTCACTTTAAAAATTTAATCTTTAAAATACATTTTTAAAATAAGGCAAATTATTACTGAAATGCATTCTGCTTCTTTGCTGTGAGGTTCCTTCCATCCCCCAACTTACGGCCCAGCACAGAGGACATGCTTTAAAATCATGACCCTTAATGAGCTGATCCAGCAGGCAGAAGTGGAGGAGCCAGTCAGCATTTTTGTCCTCTTGTTACACAAGAGCCAAGTTCTGAGCAGTTTTAATTAAGCTCAAGTTGGGAATGAAGGCGGTGGAGGGACAGGGGAAAGCATGAAAACCTCAATCCTTGATGTGCCATGCCTTGTCATACATTACTGCTTATATAGCAGTGATCAGCTCTACTCAGCTACACTGGGGAAATTACCATATGTAAATATGAAACTCAGAATTACAAAAGGTCCTTGAATGCTCAAAGTATTAGTGTTCAACTTAATCTTCAGGGATTAGTATTTACACCAAGCTAATAACTGAAAGGATATTTTGTAAATGATTCATTTAGTCATAGTGCACATTTATGGTTTTACAAAAATAATCACTACAATTTATGGTGATTAGAGTATTAAGTTCAATTTTCACTTATGTTTGGAGGCAGCTGTTTTGTTCGGTGTCCCTGTTTACTACAACAAAATTTACAACGGGTTATATGTTGTAACTGGGACTGCTAGGCTGCCGTTTTATCCAACAGACTCTTTCATGGTGCTGACCTCGCAAATGCATCCCTTGCACAGAGCAAAGCCCAGAACAGAGGCAGGTCACTGTCCCCACAGTCCTAGAGATCCTTTGTTGGGAGCTTGACCTTGAAATCTGCTTACAGGATGTTCATTGATTCTTAAATTAAAGCAACATTTTTTTAAAGACTGCGAAAGAATTTACATTAACATTGTGGTAATATGTGGGACAATTTATAATTTTTTCTGAAAGGAGAAATTAACAAATCCACATAAAATTCTATTTCTTCAACATCTTCATACATTTTTCTTTTACCATCAACATCGGAAGTACAATGAAACTAGTGGAAGTCAGAACCTGTGTAAGACAAAAACTTGTCAGAGAAGGAAAGTTCAAATACTTTCCATTGAAAGAAGAGATAGAAAAGTACTAAGATTGCATCCTGTCAAAGGCAGAAAATTTTAGAGACCTGGAAAAACAAGGCAGTCTTTTTGAGTTCAGCTTTCACAGGATTTGCTGTATACATGAAAGAGAAAACAAATTAGCTCTAGTGGCCTATGAGGAAGGTTAACAAATGAGAAATTATAGGTATTTAGAACTGGATCTAAACCACTGCAGGTGAGGAAACTGAGGCTGGTCTTCAGAACTCTGCTAAGACCAAACAGCAAGGCAGCAAAGTGGTGTCTGGCCAGGACCAGAAGAGGTTCCTCCCGGGTCTCTCCTATCCCTACTTCAGTCAGTTCCAATACTCCAGAGCAAAGCAAAAAGCGCAGCTAATGGCTCCAGCCCCCTCCTTTCTCCCTGATACAATCCTCAGAATCCGACCCCTTCAGCGTACAGAGCCACTAGATCTTTGCAGCTAAGTGTGTTTAAGTCTAAACTTTCTAAGAGGGGGAGAATAACAAAATGTCAGCAAATTGTGTCTAAAATACTCAAAACAGATTTCCTTTACCGCTTTTGTTCCAAATTCTCTAATTTTTCCTGAATGCTAAAAATGTTGGAACCTATCCAGAGTCACCTCAGAAGCCAGGACTGGTGATAACGCTTCCAAAGGTTCCAACCAAAGAAAATCTCGTTGCTGTGGAGTTGATTTCAGACTCACAGCAACCTTCCAGCAGAGTAGAACTGCCCCATAGGGTTTCCAAGCAGCAGTTGTTAGCTTCAAACTGCTGACGTTTTGGTCAATAGTCAATCTTTTAACCACTGAACTACTGGGGCTCCTCCTCGACAACCCTATGAGGTTCTACTTTGCACACACGGGATCGTCATGAGCCGGAAGTGACTTGGCAGCGACTAACAACAAGGAATGGGGTATTTTATTGTCCATTAAAATGTGACAAGTTCATCTAACAAGACTTTCCTCTTCAAGCCGATTTCAAGACACATCAATATGTCACTTTAATTTCTCTTGGTAAGTAACCATCTTTTTTTTCTTTTTCTAACAAAGAAAAAGGAAAGAATTTTAGTAATCGGAAAAGGTCAGACTATTCATTGACAAGACACTGGCAGTTCCTAATCATTTGTGCCAACTAATAGGTGTCATGGTAACAAGTGCATTCTTTGTCTTATATCAGTAATTAAAAAAATGGCTTCATTTTCCATTAATGTCTTAAGCAGAAGTACTTATTACCAAATACAATGCTCTGAGATAATATGGATTATTCTGGGTTGAACTGTGTTCCCTGCACCCCCGCCCCCGCCGAAATATGTGGTGGTTTTGTTGGACCTTGATTCTTGGTATTGTGTGGCGTTCCTATGTGCTGTAAAGCTTGCTCTATGATGTTAATGAGGGAGGATGGGGGCTGTGTTTTAAGATCAAGTCCTTAAGTTAGCAGCATGCAGTGCTAACTGTGATTGTTGGCATGGCTAATATTGGGAAGAAGTGGATTCGTCTCTTAAGAGACAATAAGTTAACTTGGCTCATGAACTGTATCATCCTGCAGTTTTTTCACTGTCCTTCTGTCATGTCCCTAAGTGGCAGACAATGTCATGTGATGTCAGGGCCTACAAGGAGCAGTGCAGGAAATTCCTGCTTTCTCTGCATTAAGTCAATAAGCAAAGTTAAAGGCCATTCCATTGTTTCTAAAGATAATGTAAGCATGAGGATGACCCAAGTCCTTTGGTTTCCTTTACCTTCCTGGGTCCAATCCTGTCATTGTCGATCAGAATTTCCAAGGCTGGAAAGGGACGGTAGGGGAGAATGTGTATCTTGGTTTTTAGTAAAGAAAATGAAGTTGTCATTTACCCTGTTGGGACTGTGCTTCATCCCATCAAAGCCACGGAAGTACATTTGCAATGAATGCCCTTCTTTCAGGGGCACTCATACCGTGACTGGGTCTGGGGGCCCGTGGAGGGCAGGAAAACTTCCCTCCCTTATGGGATGCACGCAAGGGCTACAATAGTTGTGCCCATCACAGTGGGCATGGGGCTCCTGGCCCACTCGGCTGCCATGCAGGGTGCCCCTTTTCAAGGATACATAGCTGGTGGAGTGGTGGCTAGGACTTTTTCTCTCTCTTTTTTTTAACTGCACAGATAATAAAAAGAGAAAGAAGTTTTAAAAGTGAAAAATCACAATGTCAACATTTAAAGCCATCAGTCCCTTTCATTTTCTATTTTCTTCTGTTGTCTTTGTTGTAATTGTTCCATTCAATAGTATTTCATTCCCATTATGGACCAAGTAAACTTTTGTTAATGGCTTTAGGAATGTAGCTCTCCCTGGCTTTATGATGTTTACATGTAAATGTATTCCAGGTCCTAAATCAATAAAAGTGAGATTTTTTTTTGGTAGTCCCTGAGGCTTAGAAAACCCAGTTTGAAACTGAGTCCATTATTTATTAGCTGGGCAAGTTCTTTAACACCTGTCATAGGTTGAACTGTGTCCCCCCAAAGTGTGTGTAGCTATTTGGCTGGGCTATGATCCCCAGTACTTTATGACTGTCCTCCACTTTGTGATTTTCCTGTGTTATATGTTAAAGAGGATTAGGGTGGGACTTTAAATACCTTCCTAAAGTTACCACCCTGCTCCATTGTAAAGAGAATTTCCCTGCAGTGTGGCTTGCACCACCTTTTATCCTTTTATCTTGCAAGAAATAAAAAGAAAGGAAAGCAAGCAGAAAGTTGGTGACATCACACCATCGAGAAAGCAGCACTGGCAGAAGACTGTGTCCTTCAGACTTGAGGTTCCTGTGTCAAAATGCTCCCAACCAAAGACTGATGCACCACAGGACTAGAGCTGACAGATGGAAAGCTTTCCTCCGGAGTGGACACCCTGAATTCGGACTGGAAGCCTACCAGACTGTGTAAGAATAAACTTTTCTTTGTTAAAGGCATCCACACATGGTATGTTTGTTAGAGCAGCATTAGCTAACTAAGACACCACTTTTGGATCAACAGTTGTTGTTAGCCCCCGTTTGATTTATGGGGCCAGCCAAGCCAAGTGCCGTCGAGTGATTTATGGGGACCCTGCCTTAATTGAGAAGTTCTACGGAAATCTGTTCAGCATGACAGCAGCATGCAAGCCACCACTGAGATGGGTGCCGGCTTCCCATGAGGCGTACTGGTCAGTAACAGAACGCGGGTCTTCCTCAGGGAGGCTGAGAACTCTACCACAGAACTACCACCGCCCAGAGCAAGGGTGAGTTAACATTTAAGGAACGTCTGAAACATAGTATACACTAATAAATGTTAGTTCTGTTAGTTTCTTTGCCTTATATTTTTATGACCTCTAAATCAGTTAAAAGTGTCTAAGTTTTAATTCATAATCTTAAATTTTTTCTCTTAATATTTGAGACATCCTAACGGATTGCTTCCACCTTAATCCTCTATCTTTACCACCCCAAAGGGTACTGTCTGTTATTGAATATTTCTATCATCTCAAATCTCCTTTCCAAGTTAAGGCATGTTTTTAAATTTTATTTTTCCAAGCTGTAGCATATATAGACAGAGAAAATACATGTACAGCATGTTGGTCAGATTTAAACATAAATGAAAATGTAAGTTACTTTGTGCACTGTAGTTAAGCTAGCTTTTCATTGGACTTCTACTTTTACTACTGAGAATAAGACATAGGAAGTGGTGGAGGAAGTGGTCTACTTTTCTTCCCAAGGAGTATGGCATAAACTGTTCATTGTCCCCTAGATCCTATTGACCCTTCAGTTGTAAAGGACTTCACGATTTTCACACACACTACTGACCATGATAAAGACATTTATTTCTCAGCCTCCAGCTAAGGGTGTCCATGGGACTACAGTCTGGTCAATGGCAGTGAGTAGAAGTGATGCATACCTTCTGGACCATGCGTTAATAGGAAGGAGCAGGTATTGGCTTGTCTTTTCTTTCTTCCCTTTAACTTTGTATATGAGAAAAAAATAACTGCTATCCTGTTTGAAACGTTGAGTAGTAACTAAGATAACGTACACTGTCTTCAGTGCTAAGACTCAGGGATTTTCTGACAGGCATAAGGTAAAAAAGAAAGAAAGAAAGAAAAGTTCAGGTTAGGACAAGATTTTGTACTCAGAACTGAGTTTTACCAGGATTTTAAAGGTAAGACTATTGTCTAGACACTGTATCAACAATGGCTCCAATGTACAAAAATAGATGTTTTATATTCAATATAAATCTACCAGTTTCACATGCAGCTTAGAGAATAAAGACATGGTTTCCAATCCTCAAAGAACATGTTAAAAGAATCTCATGGTACACATGAAATGAACAAGAGTGCTACCAACTGTTCCAAGTAAGATGCCCATCACACTTTAGATGGATATTTAGTCAGGAACCTCTGTAGGAAACTGATTTTAAAAAAAGGCTAAAAAGGGGAGGTGAGGCCAAAATGATGGAGTACTAAGATGCTTCTTGTGATCCCTCTTACAATAAAGACCGGAAAATAGATGAATTCATTACGCATGACATTTTAAGAGCCCTTAACACCAAAGGCAAAGCTGAGAAATCAGACAGAGCAGCAGGAAAGGGAGAGGTTTTGGAAACAGTGAGGATTGGCCAGACCTGACTCAGTGGGAATCTGCACTCCACAGGCTGGATCCACTGACAACAGTGCGGAGAGGTGAACAGTGGCATTCAAATCGTGCTTGCCATATTGGGTGAGACTTTGCAGCAGAGAGGCCTCTCATGCCTCCAGATTCAGTGAAAAGCTTCATAGATTGTCAGAAGGTAAATAATTTGTGTCTAACCTGCTGTGCACAGATCTAAAAATTCTGCTTTGGGGTAAATCACTCTCCCCTTTACCTGCCCTCCTTCTGTTCTGCACTGGGCCCCAGCCGGCTCCAGAGACTGATGCATCCCCTGGGCCAGAAGTAGGACCTCTCACAGTACCCTGAGCAAATTTCTTAGCGTTGGAGAGGGAACAAGTTAACAAATAGGGAAAAACAGTCTGCTGGCTCCCGTAAGTCATAAACTCAAGACAGAAATAGTTCCTTTCCCTAAAAACTGGCATAAGGTGTCCACAGACACTGAATCTTTTTCACATCTGTATAGACCTATGCGGGTCCACTACAAGAGCATAGGCCATCATTACCTCAGTACAATAGGATGTATACCTGAATCCCAATTTTACCGTATGAGCTGTATATGGTGGAAAGGCAGGCTCCTAACATTTGACACTGAGCTGTCATGGAGCAGGGTACTCACCCACAGCAGGTAAAGAACTGGTGGCTCCACCCATACTACCTAGCCATCCATAGCATAAGCTAACCAGAGAGTAAGTGGTGCCTCCCAGTCCTTAAGCCAACAGCATTGGGCACCAATAGTCTAGCTACAAAACCTACCTTCTCACTCTAAGGCACGGGGAATTCTTTTCTCACAGATACTTGGGAAGCTGTCAAACGACTGCCTTGCTCAGTATATACAGTGAGATACCTGTGCCTACATCCATCATTCTTGCCATTCTAGGACTGTAGATAAGAACTTGCACCACATACTTGGGGACTGACTACCTGGATACCTAAGCTGAATCCATAAAAGAAAAGTAAATGAACTCTGGGGCTCACACGTCCTCCATGTATGCCAAGCAAATAATCCAAAAAACTGGACAATATGAAGGAGAACAAGGCATCAGGTATGAAGGAAGACTCATTATCAACCTATATTATGCAGATGATACCACTTTGCTTGCTGGAAGTGAAGAGGATTTGAAACACTTACTGATGAGGATCAAAGACAACCACCTTCACTATGGATTGTACCTCAACACTAAGAAAACAAAAATCCTGACAACCAGACCAGTAAGCAACACCATGATAAACAGAGAAAGTTGAAGGTTGTCAACATGGTGAAAATTTCTTTTACTCAAAGAGAGCTATAGATACAATGCAATCCTGACCTAAACTCTAACAGTAGTTTTTGAGGAGATGGATAAACGAATCAACTTCATACGGAAAGGGAAGAGGCCCAGCATAAGCAAAGCATTACTAAAGAAGAAAGTAGGAGGCTCCTTTGACTACTATGGTGGCACAATAGGTCCTAGGGTCAGATGATGTGAGGCCTCCTAATTTGCTCTTCTTCTTTAGTAATGCTTTACTGAACACCCCCCCCCCCAACTTTACTAAGCATGATGTCCTTTTCCAGGGACTGATCCCTCCTGACACATCCACAGTATGCAAGATGCAGTCTATCCATCCTTGCTTTCAAGCAGCACTCTGATTGTACCTCTTCCAGAACAAATCTGTTTGTTCTAGATGGTAGGCAAGAACATGAGGGACAGACTAACAGAGAGAGGGACCTGGGGAACCATGGTTTCAGAGGACACCTAGGTAAACTGGCATAACAACGTTCATTAAGAAAGTATTCTGCATCCCACTTTGGTGGCTGGCATCTGAGATCTTAAAAGATAGCAAGCTGCCTTTTAAGAAGCATCAATTGGTCTGAACCCATTTGGAACAAAGGAGAATGAACCCTAAAGACATAAGGAAAACATGAACTCAAAAGAAAAAGGGCCGGCCATCTAAACCAGTGACTGCATCAGCATGAGATCAGAACTAGATGGTGACTTGACTACCTCCAATGACTGCCCTGACAGAGAATGCAGCTGAATCCCTGACAGTGAAGTGGGGTTCAGAACTGGAACTCTAGTAAAAACAGCAGGCTTGAGATTCTGACAGTCTGCGGGGGCGGGGGCGGGGGGGGGGGGTCCCTGGAAGATATAGCCCTGGATGCTGTTATCTAAGAACTGAAACCAAGCCTCAAGCCATTCAAAGATCGGACTGGACTATAAGGCATAAAATAACACTGGTGAGCAGTGTGCTTGCCTTAAGTAGATACAAGAGACTAACTGGGAAGCTCCTGTCTAAAGATGCAATGACAGGGCAAAACGGGATAGTTGCTGACTGAACAGACATGAGATACACAAAGTGAAGAATGTGTTGTCACGGTGTGGGGAGAACAATGAGGGTTACAGAACAGTATGTTAAGACTGCCTGCCAAACTAACTTGAACTGTCAACTTTCACTTACAGCACAAAAATTACCAAAAAAAGCTAAAAGGATTCTAGAGAATGTAACAGGGGAATATCATTATTCTTCAAGCATAAAAGAAGTTAAACTGAATTTTCACACGTTCTGTCTGCAATATGACCTTACAGACCAATGATTAATATAGTCGTTCTTGTAGTAACAGAAGAACTGGTAGCCACAAATGAAAACCAGTAAGCCTGAAAGATTAACTGCTTTTTGCAAACTTTTATTTTTTTCCCATAAAGTATCTAGCATTTATGCATTACATTTCTGGTACTTTTAAAGCATTCACCGTGCTGTCATATGACATCTATCACCACTGACCATAAATTACACAAGAATGCATTTCACTACTTGGAAATTCAAAAGTTCTGCAAAACTCAGAGAAGTTAAATATCAATTCATCTTTCAGAAAAGCTTCACTGAAAGTGGCTTTATACTGGAAGGTCCAAGTTATACATAGCACAAAAACCACTGATTTTGAAGGTTGTCTGAAATAACTGACACAAAGGTCAAGTCATTTTAACAGAAGCTGAGTTTTGGTGGGACCACATGGTGGGGGATGATACTTTGAAAACAAGAATCACTACAGGGAAAGATGCACAGGTCCTGGTGATAGGTGGGACACGGTCTGCCGGAACAATCTTACCAGGTAACACTCTTGATAGCATGTCTGAGACCATGTCAAAGTACAATTTTTTTACAAAAGCAAAACTATGTTTACTGTTACTTAACAGTTTTACATATTTTTCTGAACAGAAAGAGACTGTAATCTGACAAAAAGAGCAAAAGGCAGTTTGTTTTTTTTTTAACTGAAACTAATCAAACATTATTAGCTAAAAACCACCAGGGACCTCCCAATGTGTTACGTGTTACACTACTTTGGGCCAGTCCACCATCATTTTAATCACTTAGAGCAATATAGACATGATTACAGTTGAACATGGATCATCAGTTTAACTTCGTGTAGATCAAATACAGGGGACTTTGTGAGCCAAGTATTCAGTTCTATAAAAACAAAAAACAACAAAGCCAATCTGAAATGTTTTAGAAGGCATTACAGTCGTGCAGACCATACTGAACACATCTACAGCCTTCTAAAACCTGTTTTCTCAGACTGCCCATACGGAAAGGTTTTCAAGCATTAATAAAAATGATTTAAAAATTCCTTTCAAAGGAATTCAGATGTTATTCAAGTGAGGAAGAAGTCTTAAAAACTCTGACTCACAAAAGTCTATACTGAAAGATTCAGCTATGTAAAATTCTAAAACAACTAATCTGTAGTTCTGAAAAGTCTACCAGTCTGGGGTGAAGACAGATGAGCCACAAAGGAGTAAAAGGAACTTTTGGGATGATGGGAATGTTCACTATCTTGACTGCGGACATGGTTTCATGAATGTATACACATGTGAAAGCTCAATGAATGACACACTTTTTAAGTGGATGCAGTTTATTGTATATAAATTATACTTCAATTAAAAAAACATATAATATATGCATACATTGGAATATTTTTCAGCCATAAAAAGGAATGAAGCTTTGATACATGCCACAACATGGGACAAACCTTGAAAATATCATGCTAAGTGAGAAGTTAGACACAGAAGGTCACTTTTTGTATGACTGCATATATATGACATACCCAGGACAGATAAATTCAGACAGAAGGCAAACTAGCAGTTGCCAGAGGCTAGGGGGAAGGAAAGATGTTCAGAAACTGCTTAATGGGCACAGGGTTACCTTCTGGAGTGATGAAAAATGTTTCTGAACTGTGTTAACATTGTGGATGTATTAAATGCTACTGAACTGTTCACTCTGAGATGGTTAATTTTAGGCTATATGAATTTCATTTTCATACAAAAATGCAAACAAAACCACCCCCCCCAAATCCCCAAACCAACCAAGCCCCCTACTCCAAACAAAAATCCAGAGCTAAGCTTCGCCTTCCAGACCAAGCCTTGGAATACCTTTATTTGTATTTTCATTTTTGGCACATACTTTCAGCTGGGGTGAGGGGTGTGGGACAGGAGGGACGGAAGAAGGAAATACTCTTCTTCCTGAAATGAAGGGATGAGAAAGCTGAAGCACCTCAGAACTTGGTGAAAGTTTTAAAATAAAATGCAGCATAGACCTGGGTTTAAGGCACACATGTGGGTTTCAGTCCTGGCTTTGTTGCCGTCTACGGTGTAGTCACAAAGTCTCTGTGCCTGTTCAAGTTAGGCGTTACTCCACTTTCCTCTTCCTTTGCCTGTCATTCAATTTAAAACTTTTTCTACTCATCGTCATGTATGTTCTGATAGTGGCCACAGTCCTCATGTGTGTGATTCTACCTAAAACAGATGATGGTGGAAAAGTAGACTCAGGCACAGGTTTCTAAACAGTTGTTTTTCCAATTGTAAAATGGGAATACCATCTAAGCACTATGGGACTGAAAGGGGCACATAACTTGGTACTGGCCACCGCAGTGAGACTCATGGCAGGTGCTCAGTAAATATTTGTTGCAATAATGAGGGGGTGAGCAGAAGAGACTACTAATGGTTGAGTGAATAAAGGTAGAATATGTGCGTTATGTATAGGCTAAGAGAGCAGTGCGATGACACGGCAATAAAATACTGAACACAACTTAGAAATGCTGTAAGCTTCTGACGGTAAAGAAATACCAGTTTTCTAATGAGAAGAATGCACCACTTAGCAATGTATACACCATGTTGTAAATCATACACGTCATCAGGATTTTTAGATATTATGAAGACTACCTATTTAACCAAAATATTTGAATCGGGAAGAGTTAACGTGTCACCTGGCCAATCACTGAGCATCTCAAAAAGCATGATTATGATGAGTATTATAAGAATACATTTCATTTTTTATTAACGTCTGTATAAGGTAAACATACTCCTTAAGCAGAATGCCTCACAGCTTCTCTGTTGACATAAATCACATACCATTTTTATGTACATATTTTGGATTACAGTCTCAACTTTATTAAAAACAAAAATAAATCTAAAAAAGCTTCCTTCAAGTATACATTATGAATTAGAATTTCTGCATTACATCATCTTACATAAAATGTTCGGAACGACATTTTAAGTAGGACTTACTGCCAGTTAAAGCAGAGAGGGGCTGGCGGCTGAACACCAAATACATGTAACAGAAACAGACAAACATGCAGGTGAGGAGCAATGGCCTGTGATCTCTGGCTACAGGCAGAAAAAAGCAGCAATCAGGAACACTAAAGAAATTTGGAAGAAAAGACATTCAGTACTCTAAAATACTTCAGCAAAAACAGTCCAACATTTGTAAACAACTTTTAAACAAACCTCTTCAATATGCTGTGCTGCTGTACAGTAAAGGTTCTTAACTAACTTTTCTATTTGACTCAAAAAAGCTCCTTTTACTTCTGAGGAGTGAATATTTGCCCCTTGGATTAAGTAAAAGCTTTGCTTTCTTTCCCTGGAGGTTCAAAATAAAATCTAATTACGGCCTGTTTGGGAGTTGTTTCTGCATTTCTTAGGCTAGGGCCTTTAGCCACTTGGTTTGCTATTTCCACTCCAAAATAGGTTCAGAATGAACTGTATGGACAGAATTAAAAAAAAAAAGAGCTCCTTGTTGACATCTCTCTTTGAAGGTTTGACAGATGAAGACATCAGTGAAACTGGCTGTGGCTTTTAATTATCCCTAGTATCCTTTTCCCAGGATTTAAAAAGTATAAGATTGGCAACACAACTACTTAAAAAGAGAGTAAGGCTGAATTGCACTTCATGTCCAGGACAAGTACAGTACTGGAAACTCAACAAAAATTACTGCAAACAAGCAAGCAACTGTTCAACAGCCTTCTGCATTTGGTACCGTAATATAAAACTACTGTTTTCTTCCATTTACTGCTTCAGAAATTTTCATGAAGTGACTGCATGTAATAACACAAGAATAAATTTTCCCTTTAACTGTTACAACACAGCAAAAACATACTAATGACTAGGAATAAAATCTGAAATCTCTAATGCTAAACCCTAATGGAAAAATCAAGACTTAGCAATCTGGGCTTGGATACCTCATGCTCTGAGATGGCAGAAAAGCCTCTGAAATTGACGAGGTCCCTTCTGGTGGAGTGACACAAGTACACACAAGTGGCATTGCTCTGGATGAGCAATGCTTTCCCTTCAGCCAAGAAAAAAACAACAGACAAAACCAAAAACACCCAAGCCCACTGCCGCTGAGTCAATTTTGACTCACAGTGACCCTATAGGATGCCGCAGAGCTGCTCTGTAGTTTTCGATGAGCACCTGGTGGATTTTAACAGCCAACTTTGGGGTTAGTAGCTGTAGCTCTGAGCCATCATGCCACCAGGGTTTCCAAGCTTTCCATCAGTCTACAGTTACTTTTCTGAAAATTTTATTTTACTATTAATATACTGAACCCAGTATCAGTTTCAGCTAAGTAATCAAATCATATTTAAATGAAGCAAAAGAAGGCATTTAGGTCTCAGAAGCTTTCTAATATAGTTTCCAAGAAGCTAAAAATGACACATTTAGTACAAACTGTTCTTTACCTTTATTGCTTGTATACATAAGGAATACATGAAAAAACCCAGTGGGCAGGGGACAAATAATGAAAAAAGGTTACCTGCTCTAGCATTTAAAGAATAGTTGCGGTAACTTCTTAGACCAACTTGCTTATCTGAAATAGAGCAAAACTAGAACACAACCATAATTCTACTAATCACAGCATTATGCTTTCATTTTTCATTTTCTCTTCATAAAACATTAATGCTATAAAAATGAGGTCAATGACATTCTTCTTTAAAAGACACCTTGTATTGGTATCAAAATGTGATTGATTTTAATGCCAACTGAAAAAATAGAGCTTCTATAGTCTATTATTTCAATGAATTTTTATTATTACTTTAAAGTTATTTTCAAGTTGGTAGCAAAGTTACTGTTAACAATATAAATTTCTCTTTATAAGTGCTGAAATATTCTCTTAAGTGTTTAAAGGTAGCAGGCACTCTTGGAGGGCTTGCAAAGGAAATCAGTTATCCACGTATGTAAGGGAAGTAGGATACTTGGTGAATCCGTATTTACTTCTTTGACTTCCTTACGAGCTTTTCTTGATTTTCCAGGTTTATTCCTCCTTGGTATCAGGAAGAGATATCAAAGTCCAAGCCTTTGAATTGGAGCAAGTATTTCCATTTCCCACTATTTCTCTTTAGTTTTTCCAAATACACAGTAAAATAATCCAATAATCATTGCAGGAAGGAATGATTATTTCAGCTGGATCACGTTCATTTGCCTTTTAATTTCATTTAAGAGATCAGTTTCAGTCATAAAAGCTTTACAGTTTCAACACACATCCACACAATCACAGAATCATAAATCTTGACTCCTTAAAAAAAGAGACTTTCATTTTGCTCCATGTCTCATAACCTGATTTTGGTCCAATGACAATCAGGTAAAATTACTTTTATTACATACAGCAGTCACCACTTACCTTTAAAGATTTAATGGATGGAACTAAGTTCAGTACTGACTGAAGGAAGGACATCAGGACCTTCACTTTGAACTATCATAAACGTTCTACATTTCCATAATATACCACTAATTATTCTAGAATTATAATACCCTGTCTTTAACTTGGTATATACCATATATTGGGGGAAAAATAATTAATGTTTTGAGATGAGACACAAGAATAAAATTATACATGAGGTTCTACTACTACTCTGGAAAGAAGATTAAAAAAAAAGGACAATGTTCGCACATAGCAGCTAGTTTGACATCCCCTGTTTGTTAGCCTAGCCTTCACACAATGAGCATGCATATACAGCCAGTTCACTGCATGTGTTTTGACATTAAGAACTGCTGCTTATTCAAGTCACAGATGCCTCCGTGCTATGCAATGAGACAGTTGAGTTGAATGTCCACATCAGAATAGGAAAATAAATGATGAAACAAATGCAGCAAACAGAGGTGGTTGGCATTGAGAACACACCAAAAAAGCAAACACTCATGAACTGTCATTATAAGGGCTTTTTTTTCCTTAAAAAACAAAAAACCCAACAGTCTTTCTTTGCATATTTTAAAATTTAAGGGTCCCAGAGAATCATGAAGTGCCTTGTCGTTTTTGCTGCTGACTTCTGATGACTTCTAGTTGTTTTTTGCATTGCTGGTAGTAAGTAGAAAGGCTTTTGTTTTCATCTAAAAGCTTTTTATGTTCCTGTACCAGACGAGATGTATTCTGCTGGTCCTTTTCATCCTGGTCCAGTTCTGCAACTAGTTCTTGCCTAAAAACAAATATCATGCAATAAAATATTATACATGATGGAAAAGTTCAAACCTTGTTAGCTGATGATGAAAGCATAATTAGTTAGAACTCTTGTTTCAGGTCTCTTGTGCATCTTAGTTAGGTATACTACTCACATTTAATTAGGGGTGAAACAGAAACTCTCACCCTCCCCCTAGTGTAATCACATAAATATCACAATCTTTTTAACAAGTAGCTATATTTAAACAATCAATGAAAACACATTAAATGGCATGAATTTATGTCAAGAATTTTCAGTTGTTATCCTTTCATGTTAGGTAAGGGGAAAAGTCTTGGAGAGGCTCTAGTGAGCTACAAAAAAATAACATCTGAAGTTTTCATCATTTACATTCTACTTTTATACATGTATCTGAGCCAGGTTCTTAATTAATTACAGTGCAAAACTGCAATTAACAAAACATTTGCAAGCTAAATAGATGCTAAACAATTTAAGTCTCCTTCTTGACGGCACTTAGCTCCTATTTTAAAATAAGGAGAACAATCTAAAGTCCTGCTTTTAAATCACTCCCTTTTGCTAACATTTTAAAAAGAAAACCCAATCAGAATCTTTTATAGTTTGCTCAACTTCTTTAAATCCTTTTTATTTGGGTGCCATTAATTTGTGGCTCTTAAAATAAACACAACAGATAAAACTGAATGATGAATGAAAAATCCTTAACACATCTTAATAAAGATCCTCATTTAAAACAGATTAAAACTCTCATTTTCACATTCCTCTTTCTACCTCATCCTGTATTTTTCTCTACTATATGACTCCTGCTATTACCGAACTGGCTTAAAACTATCATCATTTCTTTTTTTTTTTGGTGAGGCACAAAAGAACCTTTCACAAGTTATAAGGGTTTTCATTTATTTAAATAGAGGCAATATTATATGTTTTTCTCCTATAACACTTCATTTTAGCTAACTCTATAAATCAGTTTCTTATGTATAACATTACACAAGGGCTGGTGCTTAAGAAAACTGACCATTTAAAAAAAATTGTGAAGGAGTCTGGAAACTGCATTGTATTTCTTTAAAAAAAAAGGGGGGTGGGGAGGTTGTTTCTAAACACAGAGAACTGACCCTTCTGCACATAAAATTCTCCAGGAATATACTCAGATGAATGAAAAAAAGCCCTCTAGTAAAGTAATTATACGCTTCTAAAAAAACCTGCTGCACAGGACCTCTTTCAAGTGTGGAAAAATAAAGACGTCACTTTGAAGAACAAGGTGCACCTGACCCGAGGCATGGTATTTTCAATCTCATCATATGTATATGAAAGCTAGACAATAAATAAGGAAGACAGAAGACCTGATGCCTTTGAATTGTGGTGTCGGAGAAGAATACTGAATGTACCATGGACTGCCAAAAGAAGTGCTCTTTGGAAGAATGACGGTGAGAATGCGTGTCACATACTTCAGACGTATTATCAGGAGAGATCAGTCCCTGGAAACGGACACAGTACTTGGCAGAGTAGACGTTCACCAAAAAAGAGGGAGACCCTCGACAAGATGGACTGACTGCGGGCATGACACAGGACCAAGTAGTGCTCTGTTCTGTTACACGTAGGGTTGCTGTACGTTGGAACCAACTCAATGGCACCCAACAACAACAAGTACAACTATACACCTGGAAAGAATGTGTTCACAAAAATGTTTCTAAAATAAAGCACAACTGAAGATTAGGAGATCCAATTATTTCCCTATGTCCAAGGAAACAAATCCTTACACAATAAATCTAAATAGCTTTTAAGTTTAAAATTCTGAGAACACAATATATATGGTTATATATGGTCAGTTATTTTCCTTGGAACTAACATCATATAGTCAAAAGAGTAGAGTTCATGAAATATAGTCAAAGGATGTTTAAAACAAACATGAACATACAAAAGAGCTTCAGGTTGCAAATGTACTTTATGACTAATTATATCAATTGTAAAGTTTTCACATCTTGAAATAAAGTTATATTGCATATCAACAGATTTCAAACTCTATAAATACAAGTGTTTTCATTTTTACTCATAAACAATAACTTACTTTCTCTGTAATAACAATGCAATTTCTGTTTGAACTTTCATATATTCTTGCGCCATTTTACAGTGCTGTTCAAATACTGCCATAGATTCTTTGGAGTTTGGGCATGGTGCTAGAGGCTGAAAATAAATCAGACATGTTAGAATACAATTAAATCAAAGCCAGTATCCAGCTAAGCCTAAGGCAGATTAGAATATTAATTTTTTATAGCACTACATGTAGTGCTTTTAAAAATAAGCTTTAAACCATACTCTAGAAATCTCAGTGTCCTCTTGTCAGAGTTAACTGAGAACACACATTTACACTTGCAGTTTTAACACTTGTTGTTACTGAGAATCAGCACAGTAACATCTGGTATTTCAGGCTGCCAAACTGTATTATGCCAAAGGATGTTTATGGTTCTCACACTCCTGAGGAAGAACTGAAGTGTATTACTTATATTTTAAGTCGCTATGAACATTAGCGCAGTGGTTATGAGCTATGGTTGCTAACCAGAAGGGTGGCAGTTCACATCTGCCAGGCACTCCGTGGAAACTCCATGGGGCAGTTCTACTTCAAAGAGTCACTATGAGTCTGAAATCAACTTGATATAATGGGTATGAACATTGGAACACATCACAAAATATATTAAATAGGAAAGAGCTTATATGAGTTTTATATTTTAATATACAAAAATTAAAGAGTGAAAAGTCTATGCTTAGCAGTCATGAACTAAGATACAGCGGAGTAATTTAAGATGGCTAACAGGATAAGGAAGCCCTGCTGGCTCGGTGCTTAAGAGCTATGGCTGCTCACCAAAAGGTCAGCAGTGCAAATCCACCAGGCACTTGCTCCTTGGAAATCGTACGGCCAAGGTCTACTGTGTCCTACAGAGTAACTATGAATCAAAGCTGACTTGACAGCAACAGGTTTTTTGGTTATTAGGATAAAAAGGTATGATTTTGCCAATTTTAAAATGTGATTAATCTGAGTCATTTATCTCAAGATTTAAGAAGTTTAACAGGACCAACTAAAAGCATAAATGAGTATAAAACAACAGACAGGAATTCCATTGTCAGCTTTAAAGGTAAACTCTCTAAAAAGTAACCATTAACTGAGGAAATACTCCCTTACCTGTAATTGGTGATCCAGTGTAAGATAGGCCATTGGTATGGAGTTATCTGACCCATTAGTATCTGGAATTAGAGCATGTATTATATATTTATTTTCTTTCATCAATAATTACAAACAAAAAGCAAAAATAGCATAAAATTTTGTATAGCTTCTTAAAGTAACATGAAAACTAAGTTAACTTGCTGGCAATGTTTATTTTGAATTCTAAAGGGAAACAAAAGACAGTCAATGATTAGATAATTAGAATGTAATCATAACTATAATGTGAACTGGCAATAAATTGAATGGTGACCTGGTGGCACAGTAATAAATAGCTTGGCTATTAACCAAAAGGTCAGAGCTTGGCTGTTAACCCAACAGTCACCAGTGCAAATCCACCAACTGCCCCTTGAAAACCCTGTGGGGTAGCTCTGCTCTGTCCTATAGGTTGCTAAGAGTCAGAACTGACTTGATGGCAACAGAACTTTTTTTTTGTAATAGATTGAATAGAATATAATATATTAATAGGAAAGCGAGAAAGCAAGAGAAGACATTGTTTTCCAGTGAATCATTTTTAATTTATATAGATTTCAATGTGATAAAACCCTCCCATCCCATGCCTCCCAAAGACACTGCAGAAAATGAAGGGTGTTATTAATTAGAGTATATTACACATACGAATAGTACTAAAATAAAGGTTTCTTTAGAATTGTAATTCAATGTGGCTAACTCAAATAAGCCACCAATTTTATCGAACTTTGTTTGTATTTCAAAAGAGAACTGTCATAACCACCTTTATCAGAAGCAAAGGATGGACTTCTCCTAACAGTCAAGCTTACGTGGAACAGAAATAACTGGGAAAGTAACACAAACCAAAACTACACATGTTGCCATCATAATTCTGACAAACGGTGATGTTCTTTCTGTTCGTTGAGTTTCCTTGGTTACAATCTTTACCGAAGCAGATCTTCAGGCTTCCATGGTGACACCAGGTGAGTTTGAACTGCCAACTTCTAGGCTGACAGAGAGCACAGCCACGTGCGAAGTGCTTGTGCCACGTAGGGACCTTATATAGATAAACCTTTCTGTTTCAGCAGCTGCTTTCCCAATGTTAGCAAAGAATAAATTAGTGAGTTGTCTAGCCCTCTTCCTGACAAGTCTCCTCGATGGCATAGTGTAGATCAAGGCAATGTCAGGAGAGGTACTACAAACAATCCAACAGAAACCTGTGACAGTTTGATTATTTTGTAACCTTTATTTATTGATGACAGTCTATTTTTTTCCCAAAGCCAAAGAGTGTGTACTTGCAAATAACCCAAAACTAAGCCAAATGAGATCAAAAGAGATAACGCAATCAGAACACCATGCAGAAGTTGGTGTCCTACTAAATTCTATGCAGAGTTGACCAATCTTAAGCATTCAACTTCTGGTGGTGGTGATTACTGTTATTATTAATGTTAATACTACACTGACAATTAGGAAGAAGAAAGACAGTTTTAAATTGTATTTCAGATGGAAAAAGTAATGTTTATTAAATTTTGGAGTAAAACAATAATAAAGTATTGCCTAGTAGAATCTTAAGGTACTTCTATAAAATCATACTCTAATACAAATGCTTTCCTGAAGTGACTAAACAAGAAATATAATTAATTTGTTATCCTTCAAACCTAATCTTGCACAACTCTCAACAGCAGTTTCAAACCATGTTCCTACAGAACATGGTTTTCCACAAACTAACATTAAAAACGACTCTCTCTGGCTTTATAGTAATTAAGTGACTTAAAAGATTTTCCTCAGTCTTATATTTTCACTCCTATAGCTGTCTTAAATTTTTTTATACTCCTGCATCGGACACATATTTTGGCAGAAACTAAATCATATCAATGTTTCATAGTATTCCAGCAGTTGAAAAAAAATCCAAGGATTCTGCTATTCAAACAATTAAAGCCTTACCACAGTGAAGAACTTAAGGTCCTTTATTGAATTTCATCCTTTCTCTAAAATCAAGAAAGGCAATTTCACTTTCTCATTTATAATTTTCTAGATTGAAATTCAGCTTTATCTCTAATAGCAACAATTAGCTCTAAAATAGCAAGGTTATTCCACAAAAGTCCATTTTCTGTTTTAAAGCTTCAATTGCTGATTTAGTCTAACCTTTTTCTCTGAATGTCAAGACTAACAGTGGTTTAGTTAAATTAGGTGAAATATCTTTTTTGGCACATGAAGCATAAGACTTACTATGACTACAGAGTAAGAATATATTCCCTTCCCACAGAATACCATCTTTTTCCTTCTGCTTTATGATTAAACTTCTATCAATATTTTATAAAAACTGTCCAGGACTAAGCATGGTCTTATGTTACTGATTTTTAAGTATTAAAAGTTTCTACTGTACATTTGATATTTTATTATATAACAAGAGTTTATTTTTAATGGGTCAGTATTACTACTCTGATCACACTGTAAGCAATGCATTGTGTCTTGTGATTCATCTTTGCAAGTTCTAAGCACAGAAAACTGTTCCATGAGGTCGTTTTTGTTTTTTCCCCTTCTCTCTACTGGGTGTAAGTATCTTCCTTACTATATTTTCTTAGAAATGTATGTCAAAATTGTTGAAACTAAAGAGCATTTATTATCTAGTACGATTATTATGGAGCCCTGACAGCACAGTGGTTAAGAGCTTGGCTGCTAATTGAAAGGTGAGTTATTTGAATCTGTCAGTCACTCCTTAGAAACTCTATGGGGCAGTCCTACTCTGCCTTAAAGGTTCACTAAAAGATGAAAGAAACTCAGAGGCAATGGGTTTGGAATTGTTTGTGTTTTATGATGATTACATTGTTATGTTTCTTATTTTTCTCTGAAGTATGTAGAAATCTCTTCCCTTTTAAAGAAATTAAAAAGAAATACAAAACTAATTAATTAGGTGTTTTAACTTCTATATATATCTATATGTAGACAGATATATATATATATACTCCTTTAACTTTTCCTGGGTCAGTGGGCCTTCAAAGAAAAAGCTTTTATGTATTTCTTCCCTGTAATTTATTCTGTTGCTTGATTATCAATACTTCCCTTACAAACAGTATAAAGTTGAACTTGAGTTACAAAAATAAACCAGTCTTAATTATTAAAATTGTATTCAAAATTATTTAAAATAATAATTATCCATATAAACATCCATTTATGATTTCAAGACAAAGGTAAAATTTACTTGATGGTACTGCAACCAGGACTTAGGTAAGATTTCTAGTATTTTAGGTATTGGAAAGGATAAAAGATGAGACAGGAGTTGGAAGGGTGGAAGAACACATGAAGTAGGAAGTCAACAGTTAAATGAGAGCACTCTGCAGAATTCTGCCTTCATCCACACGAACCCTTCATCTGCCACTTGATTAGTCTAGATTGAAGTTATGAGGTTCTGCCACGATAAGGGACAGATTTGAGACGAGTACTCTTCATCAGAAGTTTAGGGATCAAATAAAACTGCCATCACCTGAAAGTTAATGACCAAATGTGGCAAGAGCATTTCCCCATTTACTCATGGGATGAAGCATGTCTGATGATGTGCTGAGTGGTGAATGCCTGGACAGTCCTATGCTGGGCTATGCTAGGGGTGAAACTTAGAGGAGTTTTTGTGACCACTAAATTTAAACTTACTAAAACTAGAGAGTACAACCCTGGCTGGCTAAATTTAGTTCTATCTTACATGACACAGAGAAAAGCCACTTAGTTAATTTAAATTATAAACTTGACTAAACCATGCTAAATATCTATAAATACATTAAGCAGTACTTTCGTTTGGTAAAAACAAAAAGCTTTTAAATTTCAATTTAAATGTCACTATTAATAACAGAGCTGATCTTAAGCAAAATTCCACGTGGTTTAATTTTCCAGGGCTTAAGAGATCATCTTTCCTCATCTGACTCAATAATACACAGAAACATTGTTTCTATAGAAGTATGCTGAGTTAATTCTATACGGTACATCATTTCCTGCCGCCTATAATGAATATCCCATTTCCACCTTCAGACAGATAGATTTTAATACCAACATTGTGACCAATTGTTATTTACATTGGAGAATTTCAATAACTCTTAAAAGGCTTTGATAGAATATTTATGCCACGGAAATGAAACCCCCCCAATCAGTTAGAAATGATCCAAGGGACTTGATTGTCAGCAATTTTTTTCTCATTAAGGTACACGATTAACTAGTGTCTTTAAAATAAATAAAGATGATGATAATTTTTACTCTTCTACTGATGCCAGAACTGATTTTAACAGGTAATGGCTTTTTACTATTATCATTCAGTATGATAGGTCATTGTAAGAAAATCACTGACTGAATTACCAAGAATATAATGTTTCCTAACTAGAAAAAATCTCCGATTATCTTCAAAATACATGTTTAGAATCTGGGAAAATACAAATATAATGGCAGTCTCTGTTACAGTATTCAAAAAGACATTTTAAAATTCACTGCTAAACACTTGGCCATATTAACATGAAAACCCTAATGCTTACCTTCTGAAGATTACAGCAATGACATGACCATAGGAATATAACTGTAAGTGAATTCAATTACTTCATAATTATAATAAGGAAACAGGTCACCTGTGGAATCATCAGGCGTCCATGGATGACTTCGAGTGGGCTTTTCTGAGGTTGGTCCTGAGGTAGTGATCATTCTGATGCTAGGACTGGATGACCTACTGCTCACCTGCAGGAATAGGTGACGGGGGAAAAGATACAATTATTGATTTAAAAAAATGATGAGACAAATTTCTATTAAAGATAAATGACAGTCTTCCATTTCTAGCAAGAGAAGTCCAGACACATTCTTGCAGGAGAAACAAAAAACAAAAAACCTCTAAGAATATATCTATGTGTACATACACACACACAAAAATACATAATTAAAAAAATGTTATGCACTCAAACACACAATACCTCCTAAAAACTCATCAGTTTGCAAGAAAGTAAAACATACTTTACAACCAGAAATCTGGCAGATCAGGAGTCTAGCACATACCTAAGATAACTCAGTGGCCTACAGCTTTTGTTTTGCTTGCCTGCTTCACTCAGAGGAACAGGAGATAAAGCTTGAACCTTTGTAGCATGGGGAGTAAGATTGGAGAATGTCCCTGCTTAAAGCTAAAAACACAGGGAAGGCTATACCCTTAGCGAAAGAGTGAACCAGGAAAAAAATCTGTCCCAGACAAGCAGATAGCCAGTAAATTTGTGTTGGTTTGGACAGTAAAAGATGTCTCTAATGTGAGTTCACAAAAACATCTCCACAACTGATGGAAAATACAACACATCCTAAACATAATAAATGTAGGAAAAACAAGGAACACCCAGATATGAAACAATTACAGTCATGTTCTAGAAAACAAAAACAGAAGACAGTAAAAAGTAGCAAGAGAGGAAAGACACATTACCCATTAAAGAATACTAGTTGTGAAGGGTAAAAAGAAAGTTTTATGTAATCTGAAGAGAAACCAGAGTATATGGGCAACAGATACTGGTGCTGGCTACACAACATGACTGATATAACTGGTGTCGTTGAATTGTACACGTGAAAGATGCTGAATCAGTAAATGTTGTGTTATCTACATTTTTAAGGCAGCAACAACAAAAAACAACAGAGTATCAGATTTTCAACAGCAAAAAGGAAACTAAGATAGTAGAATGGTATCTTCACAATACTAAAACTGTCAACCTAGAATTGTTAGCCAACAAAATTTGAAGAACTAGGTCAAAATAACACTCTTAGGTGAGCAAAAACTGAGTTTATGAGTCAGAGATCCTCACTATCGAAATTTCTAAACCAGGCACTTAGGAAGACTAAAGCACTTCCCAGTGAAAGAACTAAGATTCAGTCAGGTATACTGGTAAAACAGGGGTAAGTCTACACACTGACAGTGTTAAACAATGAAAAATAGTCACATGAAAAAACTCTGAACCGTGCAATTCATTAAGACAGGGTTCTAACAATAAGCCTTCCAAAAAATGACAAAAAAAAAGTACGTGAAGCCTTAACAAGCCCAAAGATGATCTTCTGATACATCTCTAACAAGCCAGAACAAGACAGTGAAAGGGATATTCTAACAAGTGGGTAAGAAGAAAACCGGTACAAAATTTCAGTATGGAAAAAAACCAAAAAACCACAAACTAAAATAAACAAAATTTCAAAAAAGGATGTAAATTACCCAAACTGAACAAGCATGTAGCAGCCCTCTGCACTATAGAAAAACAGGGCTCTGAGCTGGTTCACAACAGTTCAGTCACAGCCACTAGAATAAGACGATCATACATAGGGCACAGCAACCACCCTCTCATCACTGCATTTTGACACAAGTTGGAAACAGGCCGTGGTGCCCTGCTCAGATGGTAGCCAACCATGTGGCTTTGAATGTGTGTCACTTTCTGCATTCCTGCCAATAATCCAATCTCCCACAGTCAGTTCCCACTCACAGCAACGCCATGTATAACAGCAGGAAATGCTGCCCAGTTCTGTGCCATCTTCACAACTGTTGTTATGCTTGGGCCCACTGTTCCAGCCACTGTGTCAACCCATCTTGTTGAAGGTCTACTTCTTTTCCTCCGGCCCTCTACCAAACATGATGTTCTTCTCCAGGGACTGGTTCCTTATGATCACACGCCCAGAGTATGTGAGACATAGTCTCACCATCCTCGCTTCTGAGGAGCATTATGGTTGTACTTCTTCCAAAACACTGAAGTCCATGGTATATTCAGTATCTTTTGCCAACACAATTCAAATGCATCAAGTTTTCTTTGGCCTTCCTTATTCATCTTCCAGTTTTCACATGCGTTTAAGAGGTGACTGAAAACCTCACAGCTTGGGTCAGGTGCACCTAAGCCTTCTTCAAGGTGGTATCTTTGCTTTTCAACCCTTTAAAAGCTCTTTTGCAGCAGATTTGTCCAATGCAATGTGTCTTTTGATTTTCTAACTGCTGCTTCCATGGGTGTTGATTGTGCATCCAAGCAAAATGAAATTTTGAACAACTTTTATCTTTTCTCCATTTATCATGATGTTGCCTACTAGTTCAGTTGTGACAATTTTTGTTTTATACTGAGGTGTAATCCATACTGAAGGCTGTGGTCTTTGATCTTCATCAGTCATGGACTTAAGTTCTCTTCACTTCCACTGGAAACCCTGGTGGCATGGTGGTTAAGTGCTACATCTTGTCAGCAGTTCAAATCCACAAGGTGCTCTTTGGAGACTTTATGGAGTTCTACTCTGTCTTATAGGGTCACTGTAAGTTGGAATCGACTTGACAGAAGTGGTTTGTTTTTGGTTTGGTCAAGTACAGTAAAAACACAGTATCAATGTAATTCACAATAACAGAACAAGAAAACCTCAACAAATGTATTAAAAATGTTGACAAATCTAATATCTACTTCTGAAAAAAAAAAATCAGCAAATTTAAATTCCAAGTAAAAAGATGTAAATTTCTCAGTACGATGAAGAGTTATCTTCGAAGTCAGGAAACATGATATGTGGACTGGTACGTGGATGACAAGGGAGGCCACAGTGAGAAACATATAGTGTTCGGTAATATCCTATTTAAGCTGGGGGGTGGGTTCATGAGTGTTTCATGTTTATTAGGTTTCATAACACTGTACATACTCTTGTCTGTGTATTTCATATACGAAAAACTCTCATAAACAATGTATAAGCTAAAATGTGTTTTGTAAGAATTTTTAAAAGCATTTTTTTCCTTACTGTGTGGCTAAATACCAAATAGGATACTAACAACAAACAACAAAAAAAGAGTATTGAGCCACATAAAGTAAAACATAACAAACTATACACTCATAAAGAATCTATGTCCAGTTTTAATGGAACATAGAAACACTCAATTTCAACACTGTCAATTAAAATGTGAGGCAATATATAGTTGACAATATTTCATGAAAAACCAACAGAAGTGGGTTCTAATGACAGTGCATGTGTTTTGTGTCGCTTCAACAAGTTTCAGCTTGCCTGGAAAGGAAATGCTGGGGGCCGTTATTTCCAACTCCTAGGGACCCTCTTACATGACAGAGCAGAACTGCACCGTAGGGTTTCTCAGTTGTAATCTTCATGAGAGCAGATGGTCAGGTCTTTCTCTCTAGATGGGTTTCAACTGTTGACCTTGCAAACAGCAGTTGATTACTTAACCATCAGGACACCAGAGGGGACAAGGTGGGTTATGGATGTGACAACATTTTATGTCTCAAGTACTAGCAGCATTCTATCATTTTATGCATTCAAAACTCAATGGTTTAGGAGATGGAAAGTACTTTTACAGTAATTTCAAATAAACAGTAATACAATAATTTTGAAGAAAAACTGATACAATACTATTTTCACCTTTGGTACCTACTGAAATTACTATAGGAAACCTAAAAGCTTTTCATCTTAATAAACGTCCCATCAAAATGATCCTTCCAAAACCTTCGTTTCATTCATGCCTGTTTTGTTTAGCTGCCCTGTTTCTCATAATGCACACTGTTTTCTTCTCTAGTGGCTTCCCATCCCATAAGGCCTAGCTCAGGTTCCCTTGGTCATTACAGGTCATTCTTGCAATCCTTCTGGTTCTCTATGAATAAAACTAGACTTTGTGCACTGAGGAAAGGGAGTGCCTAGCAGAGTACTGAATACAAAATCCTCATTTACTGGTGATTAATGGATCAACTCTGAAATTTTCACTATAGTATTCAAGGCCCTCCATCACCAGACATATTTTACCTATCCAGATTATCTCTCCTCTGACAACTTCTATGCCCTTGTTTCCCTCATTGCCTTTAATCTTGCACCCAGATTCACTCCAAGATAGTATGTTTAGTGCAAAGAGCATATATGAAACTCAACAATATAAAATTACTAAGTAAAAAAAAAAAAGGTAAAAAAAGTGCCATTTCACATGGCTCAGTCCAACATTTTTGAAGACCCTGGTTCAGATCTCAGGTCTGCCACTTACAGTGATGTGAACTTGCACCAATAACTCAGCCTCTGAGCTTTAGATCCCTCACCTGTGAATGGTGGATGAGAAAACAAAAAACCCACTGCCATCGAATCAACTCTGCCTCATACTGATCCTTTATGGGAAAGCAGAAATGTCCCATAGGTTTCCAAGGCTGTAAATCTTTATAGAAGTGGACTGCCACACCTTCCAAGAGTTGCTGGTGGGCTTGAAGAATGACCTTCCAGGTAGGACCTAAGTGTTTTATGCCCTAAACTAACAGGGTTTCTTATGGATGAGTAGGAGGAGGAGCCGGAGGAGGAGTAGGAGAAGTAGCAGTAGTAACAGTTAACAGTCAAGAACTCAGGCCCTGGAGACAAGACCAGGGTTTCAACTTTAGATGAGTCATTTAACCTTTAAGCCTCAACAATAAAATGAAGACAGTATTGCGCACCTCATCAGATTGTAAGGATCAAATGAATATACAGAAGGTGTATGACACAGTGAGAAAGCTTATTACATGGCAGACAGTAACACTGTTGCAGTATCCGCAATTCCCTTTTTAACTCAAATCTTCATTCCTTTATAAAACACATTCATTAACTAAACGCCATCACAAACATGTTTTCTGTCTTTGAATTTCAGCTGTGTTTATAGTCATTTCCTATACAGCTTAAGCCTGAAATGCTTTATATCACTCTGAAAGTTTGTGATTCGACAGAAGTATTATAATCTCCTTGAGGCAGAGGCCATGTATACTTTTACTCTGCACTTCTCCAGGATTTAGGAAACTGCTGAGTATACAAGAGCTGCATGACAAGTACTTGCTGAGTTACATGACAGCAGAGGCTGGTAGCACTCAGACAGAAGACGAATGCCTAAACTTACTGACGGCTGGTATAGAGGAACAAGAACATATACCCCAGAGAACCACTGACGAAATACCTTCCTCTTATTTTAATGACAATGTTACATCTGGTAGAGCCAGTACTGATATTACGAAGTTGTTCCTGAATTCTTCAACTTTTTTTTGGTGGACAGCAGGTCTGGGTAATTCAATGATAGTTTTAATTTCCACTGTAAGGCAAAAACCAATTTTTTTTTTCTCACAGTGCTGGCAGAAGCTCAAACAGTTGTTTGAAGGTATCAGAGTCAGCCTAATGTTATTCTAATATTCTTATTTTAATATCTGAAATGGAGAAAATGTTTGTGCCATGTAAGAGTAAACAAAGAAATTAAACATGATCAAGCATAACTAAGAATTAAGTTCATAACAGTGAATTCTGAATAGCTTTAAAAAGGCTGTTGAATAAGTGTATCCAAACCTAATACAAATTATGATAATCACTGAGCTTAAATCTTTTCCAAGATAATACCTGGCTAAATATTTTTTCAAAAAAACTCTCAGCACCTTATGTGAACAGTCACTTGTTCTACTTGAGATTTCCTACAGCTATGAAATTTACAAATAAGATTAATATTTTCATTTCCTGTTCAAAAGCTCCAAAAAATGTAATCATGAGTTACATTTAAGTCCATAAATGAACAAAATGAATTTTTCCATTTCAAGGGGCATGTATCTCAATGAACGACATAATTTGCAAACATGATTCTATTACCAAAAAGAAAGAAAGAAATATTCAGAAATAAGCTTTAATTTTATTTTTTCGGTATCTTAAAAATACAAGGTATAAGTAAGAGGCACAAAATCCTGTTTTTGGTTTGAAAAATCAGAACAGTATGTGGCTTCAATTTATGTTACTTCTTAAAACTATGGAAGAAATTTTATAGGAGCAACTTTTTAATAAAATCACTGGTAAAATTCTGATGGTCACAATGCTCTCAAACTATTAAAATCCATTTAGGGTGCTCCTTCTCAAAAGGTATTAAAATCACTTTATTCTACTCCCACATAAACTTCAATTTAAGATACATGCACAAACCTGACTTACCCCAGGACTGGATGTGAAAGTGGTTACAAGAGTACAGAAACACAATACAGCAATTTAAGGTAAAAGAATACTAAGTCAAATTTAAACCCCAGGGGCAAATTACCATTGTAGACACAAATCACAACTAGACTCTAACAAGAACTTTATCCTTACACTTATAAAAAGGAATTAGGAATTACATTACAGACAAAAATAAGGCTTTGCTTTTTATGTCTCACCTGAAACACTAGGAAAACATTTTCATAAGTGAAGAATTTATGGTTAGTGCTACCATTTAGACTGACGTTTAAAAGCTATTTATTTAAAACCCTCCGAAATCTTCTTTGCTAAAACTATACAAGCACAAAAACAAAACAAAACAAAACAAAACAGATTAAATGCTGATTCACTGCAATGTTTTTCCTGAAACAACATTTTAAATATTTTTCTTAATAAAGAGAAGTTGGTAATGCGGATTTATACAGGTACTTTTTCCATTACGGCAGTTACCCATAATTTACTTAGATCTATACATGACAGGTGTATCTGAAACTGCCTCTAATCCAAAGGCATAGGCGAAATCTAATTCTCGTTTCTCCAGTTCCCTGTATGGAAATTTTAAGCATTATTCTTATGTTCTTTAAATTCTTTACTAGAAAAGTATACTATGAAAGAGGAATTATTTAAACCAACTACATAAACCTCTGACTTCAACCTTTAACAGAACTTTACCTTAAAGGAGGTGAAGTCTGAGAGACAACGAAAATAGTATTATAATAAACCATACCCATTATAATACATCTTTCAATACGTCATGAAAACCATAGGCAAATACTATGATGCCCAATGGATGTTTTTCTAATAATACATCTGCATCTTTACAAGTGCTATTTTCATTTATTTCTGGATAGTAATACATTATTTGTGAAAGCCAAGAAGTTCTACAAGAGCCCTGGGAGAGGGGGACACTATGGGGAGGTGGTCATGCAGCTGCAGTATGCATCTCTTGTGTTAACTGGTACTTTTCACCTGTTACAAGGACCCTGTGAAGTGACTGTTACAGTCTCCATCTGTAGATAAAATTTGTGACGTGCAGAGAAATTAAGGAACTTGCCCAAAGTTACACATTTGACTAGTAAAGAAGTCCATGCAGAAATGTAGTTATGTCCAATGCTCTAAGTAACCATAATTGTACCACTGTGTAGTTTTGACTTTCACTGACTATAACATCTTCAGAATAAATTTTAATAGCTTCAAACTGGATAAATTCCCAGAGGGGTATTCAGGTATTCATGAGAATGTATAATTTTAGTGAAACACAGAAACACTCACTCAGTTATACCAAAAATGCATGCACTCATCTGTGCAAATTTATTATCAAGGTGGGTTAGTTACCCTTGTTCAAGACTATGATAGTTAAAATTCATCATCAAAGACAACTATTTAAATAATCAAATTTAAACGCACACTATCAGAAGCCTAACATTTAAAATTTAAGAGATACAGGATTACCTTAGCACATACTATATTGTTTTATATGCAAGACAGAATGGAGCGTATTTTGAATGAAGTCTCTACGTGGTGGAAATGCTTAAGCACTTGACTACTGAAGGTTCGTTCAAACTCATCCAGAGGTGGCTTGAGACACACTTGGTACTCTGTTTCTGAAAGGTAACAGCTTTGAAAATCCTATGGAACAGTTCTACTCCGTACACACCGGGTCTCACAAGCAACTAAACAGTCTGAATGCTTTGGAATCAGACAGAACTAAATTCAGAACCTGGTTATTTACTGGCAGTGTAAGGGAAAGAAGACTTGGGCTAGTTTCTCTAACCTTCAGTTTACTTATTTGCAAAATGAGGAAAATAACAACTTTTTAGGGTTAAGATTTAAATAATGTATATCAGGGCTGGCCTGGCACACAGCTGGCGTATCATCAATGGCATCTGTTACCACTTTAGTTCTCTTACTGACCTGGGTATAAATCCTATCTGTCCACAAAAGCTCCTTGAGGACTGAGGCTTACTGGTACTTGTCAATACCCTCTACCCAAAGAAAATTGGGAAAATATCTGTAAAGTGGAACAAGTTGGGTTATTGACCCATTTTAGCAAGGGAGAACACTCACCATGAATAGGTGTGCAGTGTCTCAGTAAGAGGATTTTAGAAAGAACCTTTAAAGGACTTGCACTTCTGCTGAGCGGTTTGTGCAGAGGATATAAGGAAGCAAGAGTTTTAGTTTGGTTGTTACAAAAAAAACCTTGTGGTTGAGTCAATGCTGACACACAGTGACCCTATAGGACACATAATTGACCCACAGAGTTTCCACAGAGTGTCTAGTGGATTTGAACTGCCAACCTTTTGGTTAGCAGCCATAGCACTTGCCAACTACACCACCAGGGTTTTCTGTTATCAAAGACCAGGGACAATACAATGGCAACTGGTAAAGCACAGCACTCACTCATATTCGTTCAGTATTTTGTGGTGGCAGGCACAGTGATCTTGCTTTTGTGAGTGCTTAGACATCATGAAGTGGTCTTGTTCTGTATTATTTTACTGTGGTTTCAGTGTAACCCTGTTAGATATTGATGTTCTCTGAGATCACTTACATCTAGGAGAAGGGAGCCCTGATGGCACAGGTGGTTAAGAGTTCAACTGCTAACCAAATGGTTAGTAGTTTGAATCTACCAGCTGCTCCCTGAAAACCCTACAGGGCAGTTTTACTCTGTCCTATACAGTCACTATGAGTCACAGTTGACTTGACAGTAGTGTTGGTTTTTTGTTCAATAGTATGAGAATAATACAGCCTAACTGTCAGTGCCGGGCTAGCTTCTAACAGCGATACCTCCGTCAGTGGTTACTTTTTTCTTTCTTAGTATCTTGCCAAAGCCTCCTGAAAGACAGGCCCATTACGGGAACTTAAAAAAAAAAAAAACAAAAAAAAAACCTCCCCAATTCAGTCATGTTTAAAAGTTAGTTGTATGTCATGAGGACACAACCTTTTATACTGTCCTCATATTACTACTTTTAACTAAGAAACTTGCTTTGTTCAAAATTCCTGCTGGTAGAAATGACAGCATAGAAACAACCAATTAAAATTCAGTTTACAGATGGAAAGCCTGTGATTTTATTTTGATAACATCTTGAGTCAAGAGGCAAAGCAAAAATTGTCGTCAGTTCACTTTTTTCTATGAGATGTAACGTTACACTTTATTAGTAAGCTACTTTTCTTCCTTTGATGATTGTACTAGGTGGGCCAAACATACTCTTTCAATTTCTGTGGCCAAAGACGAGCTGCACATCTATTCACTCGCTACTAAGCCAGACTGCAAAAAGAACTATATCTTCCAATTTCAAAAGTCCATATTGTGAGTACTTTTGTTCTTCACATAATAAACGTAGTCTTCAAGAATAATTATAAATACATCAGGGTTATTTATCACAACATTTTCAGAGGGAAACATTTTGACAATACACTAATATCACTGTATTCCATCATCACTCAAAACTGGAACATTAGGCACTTTAATGTTATAAATATTTAACTTATTTTGAAACAATGGAGTAATTTTAAAAACTGGCTACATAATAGCTATATATCACCTATTTTAGAGAACGTTTTACTGCCCTATTACTCCCCATTTAAAGCAACTCATTCAAACAGACTCTCCCTTAACCATACTTCGCCTTAGTTGCTGTGTTTTACTGTCAGAAAGTACTGCAAATTAAAAATGGTGACAACTAAGCCTTATCTATCTCCTCAAAGTTCTGTATTACTTGGCATTATAGAGGTGGGGATTATGCTATTATTTTAGATTAGAGAACAGCACTTGCACCAGCAGATATTTCAGAAGTGTCTTAGGGCTAGCTTCTCATTCCTGCTCAAAGGGAGAACATCTGGCTAATGGTTCTCATAAATGGAATATCTATGGCAACAGTAAACAGAGTTTAAAAGGCTGAGCTCATCAAGACTCTAAGGAATCAAAGCAAATGCCAGATGTCAAATGATTTCTTACTAAATGGGCAGATTAAACCTTAAAATATTTGCAGGAGAGAAAAATGGAAAACTAGTCAAAAGTTCTTGGATCTCACAGAAGCAGATACACTAAAACCACCCTGTTAAATATATGAAATCGAAGCTCAGAGTAGCTAATGCGTTACAAAACACATACATTAACATATGTATGTGTACAGGCACTATGGCTTATAAAAGTATCTGCAGATATAAATGAAGATCAAGAATATTTATTGCTTAAACTCTCAAGTGGTTTTTGTTAAGTTGAGGCCCAATGTTTATTAAGGAATACAAAGAATTCCAAAATTCAAAGTATGTTATAAAAATGAAATAATAATAAAACACTTTTCTAGCACAAAAACCATTAATATGTTACTGTAAATTAAATCACTGTTTATAATACAAATATATTTTATAATATAAAAATACTAAAATTTTTATATTAATATGGCTCAGGATGTGTTATCTTTACTATTTCAGATACATGCTATGCTCATAAAACTTATTTCAGTGCAACTGAAAACAAAGCAATAAAAAAACCTCATAATTAGTCCTCATCCATTTTATAGCATATGATACAAACCATTTACACACAAAAAATTACAACAGGTATACCAAATTGAAAGATCTAAGATTTCTCCGGGTATGTCAATGCCTGGTGTGACTCCAGGGGAGAGAAACTTACTTGGGAAATACTTATTTCTCTGATAAGCCAACAGGAGACAAGATTAACAATTCATTTTATAGGACAATGACAATGACAGAGTCATGAACCACAAAACACATTAACCACAAAAGACACATTAAATGACATAATATACATACATAAAGCATTGTGGAAGAATTTACTTTCCACGAAGATTATCCTATCATCATAAATTGCCCTTCTAGAAATGAAGTTTCAGTGCTAATGAACTTCACCATCACATTTTACGTCAATGTTACCTCAACTCATAAACCTGATTTTGCAGGGTATATAATGGTTCATATTCTCAATTTTTATTCATTATTAGTCTTTAGACACAGAGAATTTGCATGCTAAATCTTACCTGACCAGGTTCTGTTCCAGTAACAGTCAAATCTTGAATGGATCTACGCCTTGGCTGTCCATTGCCTTTTAAAAAATTTTTTAAAAAAGTAAAATACTGAAATTCAGACAGACAGTAAGAGTGTAAGTGCTAGAGCAGAAAGTTGGAATTTGTTGTGCCTTGGATCTATACAAAATGTTGGTAGGAAAAAGACTTAGTCTGTTCTAATAAAAACAGTGATAAAGATGTATGAAGAGAGACAGAGTATTTTAACTCAAAAGTTGCTGGTCTACAACAAAGGATGTCCCAATACAATAACCACTCCTACCACACAAATAGCTGCTGAACTCTCTTCCACCATCTTCTGTCATGTGTTTAAACAGATGAATGCCTGAGGGCTGGGACTGATGACGGCATCTATTTCAAGAGCCTTACGTTAGTTTCTGCAGCAAGGCAGCCTGCAGGTTGTAAGACAGTACTGACTTATAAGCAGTACCTTGTTCATTTCTGGGCCTGAAAGGATGTTCAGGTCACAACTCACTATCATTAGTTTTTACAGAATATAGTAATTTATTATTTGTGAACAATAATCTAAATTTTCTATTGGAGATGAATGACTCATTCCTTTCTTGAATATACAGCTTGTTTAAACAGGCTATTATTATCAGCTGTTTTAGGAACTTTTATACTAACAATTGAATAAAAAAAAATCAAGTTTATGAAATAATTCTAGAACTCTAAGTCTTTAGCAAAATAAAATGAATTAAGCAATAGCTTCACTCAGCATTTTTATTTGGGAATAGGGCTGTTTACACAGTATCTTCTAAGATGAGAGATCAGTTGTCTAGAAAGAAACATCAAGATACTATGAGTAACAGCTGACGCAATGCTCAAAATTCTTTTGCTTTTGAAAGCTGTATTATGTAATAAATCTCTCAACTAGGCAAACACAGAACATGCACTTGAATAGCTGTGACACTATTAGCAGATAGAATTCATTTTTATTTTTCCATAACCTTACTTATTTTTACCTATAGGGTTGCTATGAGTCAGACTTGACTCAACGGCAGTGGATTTTTATATATTTTCTGCTAAATAAATATGTAATAATTTAATATCTTAATCCATGTGACCCACCATTTTACACATAAATGAAAGGGATGTAACAGAGTAAGAATGCTTAATGCATTAATACATTATGTTTTTGTTGTTCTGAGGTGCCAATATATGTAGTGAATATAAAAACCAAAACTTTATATCCACCCTTGAAAGTGTAAGACATCAACATTCACTTCTATTTTAAGCTATATTTTAAAAGAATACTTTCCAAATCAAAGTAACAGAAACTAATGATGCTTTTATTAATACCTTCAACCAGCCCTATTCCCTGAGATCAAAAAGGATTCCCACCACCATGACTAATAAGCAATTTTAGGCACATTTCCTTCAACATGCCCATTCTAAAATTAGATTAGATGAGACAGGCTTATGAAAGTGTCTGGAATTCTCTTTTCAGTTTAGCAACCTTTATGAATCTGAGGAACCACCCAGCTCATGTGTCTATAAACCATTACATCACCATTGCAATAACAATAAAAACAAACTCAAATAAAGGTGGTGAGTAGAGGGAAAAAGGAGTAACAACTGTGAAGGAAATAGGGTAAGGAAGAGCTGACAGTTAACAAACGCCATAAAATGAGATATAAGCAAGTGATGGCAGAAGGTGAAGCAAGCATTAGGCAATGCATTTTAATTAGCATAACCAGGGCAGAAATCATCTAACAGTTTAGACAAAGCAAAAAAGGACTGCAATCAACAAATACTTGTTGCTCCAATATTAAACTTTAAGTTGTAACTTAGAAATGTGAATACAAAAAAAATCAATCTCCTATTATTGTAAATGAAGATTACTGTGTAGATTCCCAGTAAATCTGCAAAGATTCTAAATTTTTTTCTGGAATGGAACAGTAATTTAGGAAACTCACGCATCCTCCAGGTTTTGCATGGTTGAGATGAACGTATCTACATCACACATAATATTACAGAAGGAAACAAGTAGCAGAGGATGATGTAAACAGATGTCTGACGAAGGCATCCAAAACCTGCTAATAATGTCCTAAATATTTTACTCTGCAATGAGTTCTGGAACTAACGTGACTTCTACAGAGAAAAACTGACATGTTTTTCCATGACTCTTCTGGGTTAGAGTAATAAAAGTAAACACATCACAGCTTCAGCCCATTTTTCTCTCCCTACCAAAAAGTAGAAACGGGGGTCAGAATAGTAAATGGTGGGTTACTTCAGTTCTTTTTACAGTAACTTCATAAAGACAGAATCTACCTTTTCAAAAAAGGTACTCTTTTAAATACAAATGATTTCCTGAGTTGGTATTTGAAAGTCATCACAGAGTTCCTCCAGGGCTAATATCCCAAACACTTATGCCCTGGTTTCTCTTTGCAGTTTATATGACCTCGGTTTTCCTTAACTGTAACCACTCTTATTCATCTACTTTCTAATCTTCCTAAAACCTCTCTTTTCCATGTAAAGATCAATATCACATTATCCTGAAGAAATTTCTTACCCAAAGTATTGGAAATTTTAAGATTCAGAAGTTTCAAATATTAAAATATTTGTTGGACACTATTCACAAGCAAAATACATGAGATTAAAAAAAAGTCTATGCAGCATTATACAACTGACCCCTGGTATCCTTGGAGGATTGGTTCCAGGAGCCCTGAAGATACCAAAAGCTGAAGATTCTAAAGTCCTTTATATGAACAGCACAGTAATCACATATAACCTATAGACATCCTCTGAATATCCTCCTATATACTTCTAATCATCTCTAGATAGCTTATAATAACCTGCTACAATGTAAACGCTATGTAACTAGTTGTTTCATCACAACTGAAAACTTGCCTGGAAACTAGCCTTTTTCTTCTGAGTTCCCTGCTTGTCTGGGACTCCAGATGCTGCCTTAGTATCAGCTGATACCGATTCTCCCATATTCTGAAGTTCTTGAAGCTGTTAACACCTTATGTCGCTAGCCAGCCATTCCTTACTAGTCTGAAATTCCTTCTTCTCACTCTCCTCAACTCCCCTCCTACTTAGCCTTTGAGGGACTGCTTTGACAACCTCACTGCTGTTTAGGCAAAGGACACACACAAGTAAAAGAATGAGAAGCCGTACCAACATTGGTCATCCTACTGTTGGAGAAACTGAGGACCTCAGTAGAACAGCGGATGTTCCAGCAGGTATGGTCAGATATCATGTCACTTGTTTGCACTCAACACAGTGCTCAGCATGCAGCACATTTTCTGGAGCTTCCCCGTACTCCCAATGTTTTCTACTCGTGGGTGATTGAATCCAAAGACACAGAACCTATGAATACGTAGGACTAACAATACTGAGAAGTATTATATTACTGTTTCATCATAAACTAAAGCTGTCATTTTAAAACTAGTTTTCTCATTTAGATGGCCCGAAATTACATTTTCCTTTACTAATTCCAACAAATTTGGGCTCTTTCCTTACCAGAGCCCTTCAAATGGGGTTTCCTTTAACCTATTAAAGAGAAGCAATGTTACTGACAAGTTCTACTTTCTAATAAATCAGCTTCAGTAGGTCAGACTTCAGTTTTTTACACTGAAAGCTCCATTTTATTTTAGTCTTCCTTCACACTGGAGCTGATGTCACTATTTTAGCAGAATAATGATACTAATTTATGCCCTTTCAATTAAGGGAACATTTGTAAATGTCTAAAGGAATAGAATAATAGAAAGGTTATATTCTCATCCTAGTGGAAAAAGTAAAGTAGTGCCCAGGTGTGTCCCTAAACAGTATTGTCTCTCTGCCTACAGCTGGCTAGCATTCTGCAAAAGCCTCAAAAAAGTAAATATTAAATTTTTCTGTTAAGAGAAAAATCATATGGCCATCTAAATGTTTTTTTCAGCTTAAAGAATGATTTTTTTTCAAATATCAAATAAATTCAGCTTCTTCAGAGAACTGGGAGAAAACATTTTATGTATTTCAATAAGATTCATTAAAAACCATCTGGACATTTGTCTTATAACCCTGAAAACAGCAGTAAGATAGGAAATTTTTGGTCAAGGTATTTTATCACTGTATTATTTTAGTTTAGAAAAACAAGTTGTAATAATATTTTACTATTTGAAGGTTTAAAACAGAAGCACTATAAAGCAACACTTATCTACAGAATGGTTAAGAGAATTTTTAAGTGCTTAAAATGAAATCAAGCAACATAATTTAGTTTGAAAATATGCAAAATTATAGATTATATTACAATTGAATTAATAAGAATTCTATAAAATTTTTCAATTTAGTTAATGTTTTCAAGGTATACTTACTACAATTATAATACTGATAGAATATCTATTTGGAAAGATTCACTTTTGCAAACCACATTTTGAAAATTCATTTTATAATAGCAATTAATCTGGTATAAAACATGTACAGTGAGTTTCATATTAGACTGGCAGGAAGTGCAGAAGACTAATGCTTCAACTAAACCTTTTACAGGCAATATGGATATGGCAGTATTTTTTCCTGGGTGATTTCAAAATGCATTATAATCACATCTGATTTTCTTAAGTGCTACAACTACCCACAGAAGTACTCCAGGAAAGATCTGTTGACCTGACTTGACTATTATGGTTAGAACCACGAACAAAAGTCACTTTCTTAACTACTTAGCCTCTTATTGGACTCTTTAAATTAGAAAAAGCTGTTACTTCCTTTTGTAACTTTTACGTATTTTGCCTGTTCATCCTTGACTTGTGGACTTTTAAAAGAAATATAAAAATCTAGGTATTCTTTTGGCACCAGATCAGTTGTTTTTTCAGAATGTATTACATAATTTCTCAACCATAATTCCTATTTCATTCACATATTTGAGATCAGGGCCAGATAAGAAATACAGATCCCTGAAAGCGTGAATAACAACAAAAACAAAACGAGCAGGAAAATCAAGAAAATCTAAATAAAAGTCACATAAACAAAGATCTGTGTTTTTATTAAAGTCCTAAAAACTTTAAGCAATCCAATAATTCAGTTTGAAGAATGATTTTTATAAATAATAAATATGAAAGACTATCAATTCTTTAAAAGTACAAGATGAAATGTACTAGCTGAAACAGAGAAAGAATTATGCTCTTGAAATCTCCAATTTTAGTGAAAAACATTTAGGAAAGTCATTTCCTTTTCTCAAAGCTCATTCTAATTTATCAGCTTACACTATATCCAATAGGCAAGTGTATCAGACAACTGCAGGTCGAATGATCAACACCCTGAGCAAGAAACATTTAACATTTATTTTGCTTAGGCAGCATAAAACTACTTGGTAGAATCTTCTCCAAGTTAGCAAAAACGTCATACCTTCTGGTTGTTTGTTCTCAACTGTGTATTCTGCCTCGTAATAAGGAGAGAAACTGATCTCACTCTCTCAGGACAAGTGGGAAGTAGAAAGTATGAGAAAGGGTTATTCATACCAGAGTTTATCAATACTTCTTCAGCAGGAATAATCTAGACAAGGTATAAAAAAATTAAACAGTCTGGTCCATAAGAAGTCTTTACATATTAAAAATCAATTTTCTGTGTGGCCTAAGATACTAAATTGATCAATATTACTGTTAGCCACAGGGTGCATCATTTGGTTGACAGCACAGTATAAAATAGTGTTGAAGAGCAAGCAAAAACCAAGATTAGATTAGGATGGCTGCATCTGTTTGTCCATGTTTCAGTAAGGAATTTTAGTCATTATAAAGAGGTACTGAAAAAAGAATCCTTACAGTAACAGTGTATGTATGCGTGTTTAATTTTAAAACTTTGCAAGTTTGAAAAAAAATGCAGGCATTTTAGAATAAGATGTACACTACCAATAAGTACATGCAAAATTCTTTGAGATGCATAAAAGAATGATCTTATGCAGCGAGGGAATTCATTCCACAAAGTATATTAGATTCAATGTATTTCACAGGGCCACAAGAAAGTATTATTGAAACTATCCATAACAGATAAAAATATAGCTATATATTTTAAAATGCTTATAACTGGATTCCAGTGTAACTTATATCAGTTTGGATATATCAAGAAGTTTCTGGTAATACCATGAAAATTCTAGGAAAACACCTGCTAAAATGGGGGTGGGGGGGAAGGACTTGACAGTATTAGAAAATTAAATGTCTTCTTCCTTTATGATTAAAATGGCCAAAAAGAACATCTGACATATTCCCAAAGGATAGGTTATATTTTTATATTTAAGATACAATCTAGAAACAAATTAGTGTTTGGCTTTTGTGTCTGTCCATTTTGACTCAAGTGCTTGCACTTTTATTAAAGTGGAATTGATTAATGTTTGGACAGCTGGTGTAAAAACACTAAGAATATTTACTAAAATGTGTTACTTAAGTATTATTTTCATCTGAATTGCATGTTCCTTTGACAATTAGCAGAATTAAGGTTTTCTGACTCCATAGGAGCCCACATCCAAAACGTTTCCAGAATGGAAAAGTTCCGTTTCCTTACGTGAACACTAGAGAGGAACAATGCAGAATTATACTATCTTTTAAGACTCACACAAAAGAGTAGAAAATAGATGTAATTTCTAGTCACAAGATCAAGGCTGGAGTCTCAGCTGTGTCATACTGTGCAAGCCACTCTATGTCATCAGATCTAAGTTGTTCATCTATACATTGGCTGCAATTTCATCTGATAACCTACTTCCAAGGCTGTCATGAGGTTCAATTAAGATAATGTACTCTTAACTACTTCGCAGGCAACACAGATTATCTAACAAAGATTTCTCAGCCATGGTACTGTTGACACTTTGAGGTAGATAAATTCTGGCTTGGGGTGGATGTGTTCTATACACTGCACTACGTTTACCTGCATCTCTGCTCTCTGTCCACTAGATGCCAGTAGCAACTGACAGCTATGACAACCAAGAATGTTTCTAATCCTGTTGATTCTGACTCACAGTGACTAGTCTATAGACAGAAAAGAACTATCCTCACAGAGCTTCTGCAGAGCGCCTGGCAGGTCTGAACTGTGGACCTTCTTGTTAGCAACTGTAGCCCTTAACCATTATGCCACCAGGGTTTCTAAAATATTTCTACGCATTGCTAAGTGTCCTCTGGAGGACAAATTCACTCCTGGTCCATTCTACTATTTTTCACCCCCTTCTCCTTGCCTTATTATCAGCAACAGTAGTGACTATATTGTCCACTACAAAAATTACTCTGGTGATACAATACATATATATATCTTTTAATGCTTAATCATAAGACCTGAATTTAAGATTATTCTTTTGAGCAGCAGTAGTGCTGTCAGAAAACAAGCTAAACTTTAATAATCAGCCTCAAAATTACTCTAATGCAAAATAGTTTTATATAGATTAATAATGCCCCCCAAACTATAAAATTTATATTTTTGTATCCTAAATCCTAGTGAAAAGAAAAGCTCAATAATGGTCTGCCCATTTATTTACTAGCCACATAGTTATTAAACACTATGTGAGGCAAGAAGCCCTGGTGGCTCACTGGATAAAGCATTTGGCAGCTAATTAAAAGGTTGGCAGTCTGAACCCACCAGCTGCTGTCCCACGGGAAGAAAGATGTGCCAGTCTGCTCTGTCAAGATTTACAGCTTTGGAAACCCTATGGGGCAGTTTACTCTTGGAGTAGATTGTAAGATTTCTTGGAGTCAGAACAGACTGGATGGCAGTGAGTTTTCTTTTGTATGTGTGAGGTACTGAGCCAGATACTGCCAATACAAATCAACAGTAAATAAGAAACACGTGGTGTCACAGAATTTTCAGATTAGAAGAGGAGAAAAGAAACACTTGATATTGAGCTACAATACAATACTACATCAAAAGCCTACTGCCAGGCCAAGTACAGAGTGTGTAAGAAATCATGCACATGAATATGTGTGGGAAAAATCATGTATTTCCTCATTAAATTTAGGGACAAAAGATGGACAAAAACCTAAAGCAGAGGGATAAATGACAGCTATGGTAATATATTTATTAGCTTATTACAGGTCACATGTACCATTTAAGTTTTAATTAAAAAAATGATTTAGATTCATCTATAAAGTGCCATTAGAAACAAAGCAGTTTACCTACACTGAAGTACCTACCGTGTATGAGGTAGGTATAAAAACACTTAACAACCTCACTACTATACAAGATTTTCTTGATAACATACAAGAATCAAAACTGAGTGTGTATGCGATTCTCAGGCAAGATACCCTATACAACAGCAAATCTCACATAGCTTTCCTTCATTTTTGTTTCCAGGTTAAGGCATGATAGCGTTTAGAAACTTTCTAAACTTTACATTTCACTTATAACCAGCAGAAAGGGGCTGGGATGGGTAGTGTACAGGGAGCCAGAAAGTAGTCACTGTGGAAGCAAAGGAGCCAAGGAAAACAAATGCATACCCTTTTCTCCTCTTTCTGCTGAGTGCAAAAAGGGTTTAGGTTCAGCTCATCTAAAAGATGAGAAGAAATAAGCAGAATCCTAGGCTAGCATCTTTCCTCTGGGAAAAGGCTTACTTTTCCTTCTATTTCATCATCCTCATTATAGGAGATTTGAAGCATTTTATCAAGGTCACTTTAGTGTAGATACACCAAACCCACTAACATTGAGTCCATTCTGACACATAGCACCTTACAAGTCAGAGCAGAACTGTCCCATAGAGTTTCCAAGGAGCACCTGGGGGACGTGAACTGCTGACCTTTTGGCTAGCAGACACAGCAATGAATTACAACACAATCAGGGTTTCCCTAGGGTAGAAACAGGTATAAAAATTCAATCTGTCTTCATAATTATTGCACACAAGATATCTATGTCGTGCCCTATAAAAATTGGAGCAAGAAGCATTGTGAAAGCACGAGGGATTGTATTCCTGCTGTGCAGTGCCAGGCCGGCTCAGGCAGTCTCTGATACCTGGTGGGACGGTCTCGGGGACATCCAGAATGTTTCCAAACGAAGCGGTTTTACGGTGGCCCCGCTTAGGCCTGGAGCAGGCTGCAAAACACACACACACACGGACACATGCAGCAACCAGAGAACACAGGGACGGCGAACTGTACAATGGCATAACCTCCCATAGTTACGTTAATGACATGTCATGCGGATGGCATGCAGAGCTATCTAACTACTCGTCCATGCTTAGGTGTGATTAAAAAGCAAACAACTACCAATACAAGACATCTGACACAATAGTTTTAATCAGCAAAGCAAAACAAAATAAAACATAGAGGACAGAGATAAGCAAAGCTGTATAGTGACGAGGAAGCTAAATTTCAAAAGCGTTCACAGAACAATCTACCTAAATGAAACCAATGATATGCAACGAGGGGCTGCATGAAGGAGGGAAGAGAGGCATTATAAAGAAATCAGCTAACATTTCTGGCTTAACTACCTTATTTTATGGAAGTAATATGTACCTTCTTGGTTGCTTGTCAACCACGCCCTCCCGAAGTATTTTTGTAAACACAGTATGTTAATTTTTTTTTTTATAGCAGCACACAAAAAGAAACTGGCACAGTGATGCTTACATTACCTGGGAGTTGGGGGAAAGACTAGGCAAACAAACATAGAAGGCACACAAATTTGCTTAAAAACATGGTGTACCAACAAAGGAACATATATTCAAATTAGATGTTTCTTGAAGTATGTTATAAAGTAAAAGTCACTGATTAAATGGTAATTACTGAATTAAGGTGAGAAATGCTTATGCTTTCATAACTGTAAATAATTACTTCTAGCACACTAAGTATTTCCTAGAGTTTTCAGAGTTAGGGTACATTCTCATTAAAAATGATTAGTGGTGAAAGGTTGCAGAGTATGAACTTCTCAGGGTAAGATATTTCACCAAAAAGTCTCTATTGTGTAACACTTCAAGACGGCACAATAGTACTTGTTTTACACTAAGGCAGAAAAATAACAGGTAATTTTAATGAGTGTGGTTATGCTTAATTTCATGGAATATCACTTCTGTAAATAACAAACCAGGTGCCTGACTAGAAAAATGATACTAGAAAAGATATGAATTACAATATGACTTGCTGTAAATTTTAGGGCAGTAATCAGAAACTGGCAGGTCTATCCTGAATGACATCCCTGCAGTCACAATGGTTCCCCAGAGTGTGAGAGTTAAGGCCTTACAGGCACCATTCATTTGACATCACACCGAGATGTCCCTGAGTCACAGAAATACTTGTAACTCAAGAAGAATGGCTTCCTAGCATTTGGTTCTCTTGGTTCATTCAGGGGTCAAGGACTGTTAGTTCCCTGTCAATCTCTGTATTTCCCTCCTTTCTTAGTAACAGAACTTCAATTTTACTTAGGTAAGAGACCACTGATCCCCTTTGCCCTTAAAGCTGTGTATACACAAGTGACCATAGTATTACATTGTCCAAAGACAGGTAGGTGGAAATTGTTAGGCAGGACTTCTGGGAAAGCTACCTGAAAGAGCCTGGGTATGTGTCTTTTTGCCCTCCTCCTACTTCTTCCTTGTTGCTGCCTGGAATGTGGATGTGATGAATGGAACTATAGCAGCCATCCTAGAACACAAAGTAACCTTAAGAAGGGAAACTACACAGCAGAGATTGAGGCACAGGGAGAGAGGAGGAGCTCAGTTCTCTGATGATCATGGAACCTACCGTCAGACTTGTTTATGTGTGAAAAATAAATCTGTGTGCTACAGGCTCTGTTACTTTGGATATTCTGTTACATCTAACTGAGTCTGATGATAAATGGTAATTTCAATAACCCTGATTAGTTAACCTAAGTGTAGAATGATGATTCATAATACTACTCAGGATAGTATCACAGTGAGATTCAAATGTAATCTTTCAAAAATAATTTTATTTTTAATGAAGTTTTTTTTTTTTTTTTTTTTTAAAAATTAATAGTGAAACCTGGAAATAACCAAGCCCGGACAACTTTTTTCTGACAAGAGCTCCACACAAAATGAGAACATTCTATTTAGGAGATGGGGTAAAAAAAAAAAAGATTTAAAAGAGTAATACTTGGTTAGCTAAGTTTTTTTTTTTTAAAAAAAAATATACGTAAATACACATGGAATTACACATGTATACACATGTGTATATTAATGACCAGAGGTAATAATAAAAATGTTAGGTGTTTATCTCTGGGTGGAATACTTTATAAAAAGTTTTTATTTGCTTGCTTACATTTCTACATGTCTACATTAGAAACATATGTACTTTTATAAACAGTTCCCCCTCTACCCGAGAGAAAAATACCAGCTTTTCCAAGATCCAGTAAAATCACTGTGAGCTTTTATTTAACACTAAAAGAACTAACTTCAACCAACTTAACTCTGTGCCACTAGGAGGAAAGAGGAGCAGACAGCAAGGCAAGACCAAATTATATTTGGATCTGGAGTGTACATTTCTGTTACTTTCAAAACAACACATGTGCTATTATTTGATTCAGCACAAAATTCTAGGAGACTCACTCAAAATCCTACAAAGGCAACCAACGTTGTTAGCAAAATTTTAGTCTTTCAATTAAGACTTTCAGTGTATGTTTGAGCTAAAATAAACATGCCTAATAGAATCCATGATTAGGAAGGTGTATTTTACAATGCAATTAATTTTTATGAATTATACCTTCCTTACTTGGAATTTGAGATAAACTATTGCTAGCAGCGTTAAAGTATAATGTTAACCTATTTTCTGTTTAAAAAAAGAGACACAAAAATACCCTGACATCCTTATTATTAAAAAAGAGAAATTACCATACCAAACCAAATTACATACATTTTCACCCTGATTAGAGACCTTTGGTGCCTTTTTACCTGTGGTTGCAGCTATCCTTGCTTCTATTTCAGACATGTCAGCACTCATCCTCTTGCCCTCTGAGGTTGGGGGCAGGCTCTCCACACTGCTCCCACGGGAAGCTCCCAAACTTAAACGTCCAGATTCACTCTGTTAAAGTTATAGGCCAATTTGAAATAATGAAACGTTTTCAGATTTAGGAATCTTGAGTGATTTAGGAGGAGGAAGCTGTCAACTGGGATTCCTACGCATGTTGTTCTGGGTAAGGAAGTAAACTGGTGATGCTGCCATTATAAAAGTGCCACCACTAGAGGGACTTACATGCCTCAATTATTAGTTAACCTAAATGCCTCAAGCAAGAAAAATGAAAGCACTTCTTAAAATATTTTTAAACCAACAATGGCAAAAAATGGTAAATTGAACACCATGAAAGGAAAGGATTCAGGACAGTTCCCCTGGCTGGTTGTGGTGCAGCCAAAATATATCCACATTACACTTTAAGCATCAACCATTACAGCTGAGATGACCTCAGGTGGGGAATAATGTAAGGTGGTAAATAACTATATTCGGTTAGTATAATGTTATGACTAATGGTAAGCTTACTATATGACTTTACATTTAAGAACATCACCAACCTGTTGCTTTGCCTGATTTTTCAACAATTTTGATTCTAAGCGTTTAATAGTATCATTTGTGGCAGGAACTTGATCCATATTCGTGTCACTTTTATTACTGGTATTTGTAGAAGTGACGTCCATGAATGAGCCTATGGAAGCAGAAATATTTATGACTACAGGTTGGGAATAACACAAAATGTTTTACTCAGTGATAACCCCAAACCAAAGCTATTACTGCTGAGTCAATTTTGACTTATTGTGACCTGACAGGACAGAGAAGAATCATCTTAAAGGGTTTCCAAGGAGCAGCTGATGGATGTGAATGGCAGCTGAGCTTTTAACCACTGTGCCACCAGGGCTCCCACTCAGTGATATATAAAACAAATGCCATCCTAAGTGTATCAAAATGAACAGAAATAAAAACTTTAAAGCTAGATATGAAATTAACCATAGAAAATATTACATCTACAAAAGCTAATGAAGCTACTTGATCAAACCCATTTTAAATTAAAGGTCACAGAAAAAGAGCCCAAATGCCTAAAAAGTCCTCACAGTCAAATAAATAATACTACTTTCAAGGATGAAGGGAGAGAAATGAGAAGAGGAATAGGTCTTCAGCCACTTAACATTTATTAAGGACATACACTGTACACTAGCTACTAAAAGCAATGAATCTAACAGACAAAGGCCCCTGACCTTGTGGAGCTAATGTTCTAGTTGGGAAGACAGACAATAAATAAGTGGAATGCATGGTATCTCACATAATCATGAAAGGTGAAAAAAAGAAGAAAAATGGGAGGCTGGAGAAAGTGTTGGAACGGATTGTTGTCATTTTATCTACAGAAGTCAAGAAAGGGCTCACTGACCAGGTGAGACTTCCTTCTCAGAAAGAAATGACACACACATCATACGGACTGTTTAGGAAAGCCATGTTGGGAAAGGGGACAACACGTGCACAAAAGTTACAGAAGGCGTATGTCTAGCATGTTTCAGGAACCATGAAGAAGGCTGGGGGGCTGAAACAGTCTGACTGGGGAGAGTGCTGGGAGAGCTACGTAGGCATGAGTCAGCGTCCTCAACAGTGGAGGTGGTGAGAAGAGTTTGGATTTTGTCTACACGTGGAATGCAGCGGTCAATAGGGTTGGTTGAGAAACTGGATGTGAGATACCCAAAAAAGAGAAGAACCAAGAATGACTTCCAAGTTTTCTCCAGAAGCTAAGAAGTTTCCTGAATGTAACCACAGTATAAGGGGCCAGAGATGTAAGATGAAATCTAAGCTAGTACAATCTGGAGATCTAATGAAGCAAGTGTGGTAAGGAGAAAGTAACATACTGTGTCCAGAAACATGAGATGTGAAAACCATCCACTAGATTTAGTAAAGCAGAGATCAGTGGTAACTTGACAAGAGCAATTCTGGAACAGTGACATACGAAAAGCCTGAAGGAAATGAGCTCAAGGGAGAATGGAACCGAGAAGCTGGAGGATGTTAACACAGACTACATACGTTACAGAAATGAACCCAGGAGAAAGACTTAAAACTGATGATACAAGAGACAAAGAGGAAAACTACTGGCAAGAGCAGATGAGACACAACGCACAGGAGGACTGGATTCTGGCTAAGAGCACTGTCATGGATTGAACTGTGTCCCCCTAAAAAAATATGTACTGATTTGACTCAGCTATGAGTCCTAGTATGGTGTCATTTCTCCCATGTCTTGTGAATCTTGCCTCTGTAATACTGATGATTATGAATGGGCTACAGTGGTGTTAGTGAGGCAGGACTCAAGGTACACACTTGTGGAATATAAGGGAGAGCAGTGAGCACAGGAAGCTGGGACCCTCACACCACCAAGAAAGTACGACTGAGAGCAGAGCATGTCTTTTGGACCTGAGGTTCCTGTGCCAAGATGCTCAACTTGAATCTGGACTAAACCTACTAGCCTGTGATGATCTGTCATATTGAATGGACTTGTAACTTATGAATGGATTTAAGTGTTACCGGACTGTGTCAATAAAAATTTCTCTTCATAAAGCCTTCCACTCATGGTATTTTCTGTTAGAGCAGTACCAGGTGACTAAGACAAGAATCAATGGTTCAGACATAGTACCAGAAAAGATCAAAGAAGTGGGCACAGATGCAGTTAGGTGGGCATATGAAGTGGGGAACCTTGCAGAAGTTCACTTTTAATTATTTCAATTTTCTCAACAAAACAAACCAGCCAGCAAGGTCAACCGAGAATGAGGAAAAGAGAGGAGGTATATGAAGTTTTAAGTATATAACAGGTCACTTACAAGAGGAGTGCATGCACTAAGATAAAGTACAATTTCCATCAGCACTCAACACTCACTCGAGGACAGGTTGCATGCATGCCTCATTCAGCTGCACTGGTGTAGGCCTGTACTAAGCTGAGTGCTGCGCTGAGTTAGGCTTGTGGCTTTTTTTAGTTAAGTAAGTTAGAGAAAAGGGCTAGAAAGCAAGCATTGTTTCAAAGGAATTCTAGTAACTGACTGTGGAATTATGTGAGTGGAGTGAGGAAGGAAAGACTTGACAGTACTGAAGTTCACTGCAGAGGCGAACAGGATGAAAGGACTAAAGGTCACTGTACGGCAACAGAGAGACGGTCTAGAGGTAGAGGGAGAAGCGAGTCATGGAATTTTAGAATTCAAAACAAGTCAATAGATTTTCAGTAAAGTTAAGTTTTGAGAATAACTAGCAAAAGAGTAAACCAGTCTTAAAGCAATAATTCTTCTTGTGGTAGGGGTTGGGAAATAGACTAGTAAAAATATTTGTCATCAAAAATATACAATTTTATGTGTAGGAAAAACAAGTAAAACATACCATACAAATTTTATTAGTATAATAATGAAATGTTTGACAACATTACATGTTTTTAGAAGTACTATTTTTGTACAGTCCTTTTATTCTGCTATTGTTGCTGTGGTTGAGTCCACGTGAACTCATGGTAACCCTGTATGTGCAGAGCAGAATCACTCCCTAGAGTTTCCAAGGCTGTGATCTTTTGAAAACAAATCTCCAGGCCTTTCTGTGAACCTTTTTTGATGATCACAGCCAAAGATCTTACAATTACTTCATTTTAAAATATGAACTTTTAACTACAATACAGCTTATCAGCATCCTTGTAGAAAAAAACTAAAATAATGATGTTCATAATGAAGAAATGTGTTAGTTATATACATGCAAAATAATTTTTAAATACTATTTGATTTAGTTGTATATACTGTACACTATTTCTCAAATCATGAATGGCATTCACAGCACTATAACATCCTTTTGTATTACTGTGATTAAATGAAAGTATACAATTCAAGTTAATTTTTACATGGCTGCATACCTGCCTATCTGTAGCTCTTTCTGCACTCCCTGCCTGGTGACAGCACACTCCTCCCTTTCCTTCTGTACCTGTTATCCTATCTTTTTATATATAACTATCCCAGAATTCCAAGACTTGGAAGTAGGGCTTTAATAATTCTAATATGCACACCTTTATGAAAAATGATGCACCCAGAAACTCAAACTGCACCCTATTATATGTAGTGAAAGAGTTACAAAGAAAACAGGGACATCACTGCTTCTTGGTTATAATTTTAGGGAAACTGAGGACTTCCCTAACAGCCCTCCTCCCGAAACAAAACAAAACACCCTCAGGTTGTTATTCTTCTAATCTATCCATTTACCTGTACTGGTGGCAGAGTTGCTCTGTCCTTCATCTGAATACTGACAAGGATATTGTAAGGGCTCATCTGCTCCTGGAAAGTACTATATATAAAAAAGTAAATCACAATTAAAATTTTCTTTAATATAAATCAAATCCTGTTAAAATTAACATGAAGAGAACATTTCAATTATTTTCTTGTCATGTATCTGATGGTAGCAAAGATGCTGCTTTATTTTCCCTAAGGCATACATACTACCTTCGCAGAAACTCTAACTTTTTTATTTTATAATGATGATGATCAAACAGTCTCTTTTGAATTTTAACTGTGACCAACGACAGGTACCTACCTAAACATCTAGTCTATATGGAGCCTAGATAATCTTGCAGAAAACAGCAAATATATTTCTAGAGGAACATATGAAACAGAATAACAGTGCCACTCTTCATAACTATACAAAATACATTTATGTTCTCACAGCACTGATGTAAGCTTCTGGGTTGTTGCACTGATTCCTAAAGTCTGACAAGTAAAACTGGGATACCAAAGGAAAACTGTTAGGACTAATTTCTAAAATGTGAGGAGGACAGATTGTGGATATCCCACTATGACTTAATTAAGAGACATATATTAGAAATATTTGTTTGGGGAAAAAAAGAGAAACAAAGAAATTTAAGGAAAAGAAGAAAGCTGTTCTTCTCAAGTTACATAAAGACTGCATAAGCCAATTACAGTTTGAAAACTTTATATAACCCAAAGCTTAAAGGTGTTTGACTTTGCAGACTAAGCTGTGTTCTTTGACACTTATCTTTAAAGTCTAGGGTCCTGTGTACAGCTGGTACACAAATATTACCTAAAGTATTCTCAACACACTAATCAAACTAAAACTGCCCATTTGGGAAATCACAGTAACATATATGTTACTATCCAGGAGTTAAATCCTGGTTAGTCTACATTTAAGGAGAATGAGATTTTTTTTTTTATGAATAAATCGTTCTGAAAGTCAGTCACTTTCACAAATATGTGAACTTTTTAATGTGAAGGTACTGCATGACAGATTTTGTTGGTGCACTAAACTATAGACGACTAGACTATTTCAAACAATCCTAAATTATTAGACAAAGAATTATTAATATTCATTTTAAAAGGCTTCATTTAGTTCAAAAATTCAACAAATCCTAGAATAAAGTGTAACATTTTAATGGCAAATGAAATGACGCAAGTATGCAAAAAAAAACATTCAGTCAATTCTTGTTATTTGTGACAGTTATGGCCTATAAAGCAAATACCGGAGGCTGAATTCCCTTACACTGCAGATGAGGCACAGGCCTAGAAACAACACCAGCTATCTACTACTGCTTGCTAGAATAAAAAAGTTCAGAAACCTAGTCTAGCCATGTTTCCATTACAAAGACTATTTTATTTTTAGGTAACATTTTCCCTCTGATTATGAGTAATGCATACCCAGTCTAAGCTGGAAAACACAGAAAAGCATAAAACAAAAAAATAGCAGTAACGGCCCCTTTATTTTAAAAACATCATTAAAACTCAGTACACATCAAATTCCCCTAAACCCAAAGCCCCTCAAAAGAAGGATTATACCCGCATCAAGTGAGTCATTATTTTCACAATTTCCTCCATAGATGGGCGCTGAGAAGGATCTTTAGACCAACAACGAGTCATCAGGCTCTCAATGGGCTTAGGTAAATTTTTGATCAGCGGTGGTCTGGTACCTATAAATGAAAATTTGAGAATAATGTATTTCTTCACAGAATGGTATAAATTTTTTACATGCACTTTTTAGAACAAATATAGATTTTATATGATCTATATTCTTGAGTAATGAAAGTTTTATTTTTTTAAAAAATCCCCATTAGGGCAACATTTATCCCATCTATGTATATTTTTATAAAGGGCAGGCTACACCTTTTTGAAAGTTAAAATTTTATAATACACTATAGTTAGATTGAGATTTAACAATATTTCACTGCCAGTGCCATAAACATTCTTTTAACAAATGAATAATGGCTCAGTATCTATTTGATTAAGAAAAATGGTGGCTTGAAGAAAACCTTACCTGAACCAAGGCTTTCAGATCCATTTCAAAAATTTCAAATGTGTTTGAGAAATTCATCTTCCATATCTAAAACTGTAACCAACTATGGCATTATGGAAACTTCAGTGGCATAGTGGTTAAGAGCTTAGGTATGGCTGTGAAGCAAAGGGATGGCAGTCTGAATCTACCAGGAACTCCTTGGAAACTCCAGGAGGCAGTTCTACTCTGTCCTTTATGGTCGCTGAGTCAGAATCCACTTGATGGCAATGAGTTTGGTTTTTATTTTTGATAGGTATTATACTTGCTGATCTGCAAATGACCCTTCTGTAGGAGGTGGCTCTTTTGGCTACTGTGAGTCCATCATTTCACTAACTGAAAACTTCTGTGTAATTACTAAGATGGTAATATTATTAGTAAGAGCCTATTTACAGTTCAAATATAAGCAGATCTTTCCATTTACTCAATTAACAGGTTAGTTCTTTTATTCTTTACTGATATCTAATTATTTGCTGATAATCAACATAGAAAAAAAGAAAGTTAAGTGTTTTGGTGAATGTTCTAGTACTTTCCATAGTGACATTAAAGACAGTATAAGAAACTGCTAAAACACTAAGATTCCTCAGATCATGGTACTACTTGGTAAGTCTATGGATGACCTAAGTAGTTATGCAAATGTTTGTTTTTTATCATTTGTGGGACAGTATATAAAAAGGCCATTAACCAAAATGATTACAATCAACAAATTAAATAGCAAAAAGGAGAGGAAGGTTAAGTAATTTTCTTTTATGAACAAAATCTATTTTCCTAAATCAAATGTGAAATAACTTGATTAACAAAGAGGATGGATACATTCCAGTATTATGTGTGGTTAAAAACATGAATACCAGATCTACAAAAGGAAGAGGAATGACGCAAAGCCAATGACTCCATACATCAGTTTAACTTAAAAAATGCAGGCATTACACTCAGAAAGATCTGAGTCTGAGTCCCAGCTCTAAAACTGACTAATTTTGTGACCTTGGGTAAGTTACTAAACCTCTCTAGGTCTCAGCTGCTGATTTTGTAAAACAAGGCAATAATACAAATGGGTAGGAAGAGAAAAGGAAATATATGTGAAATATGTTGTGTCATACCTCCATGAATGTAAATGACAACTCTATTATTCTGTTTCTTCTCTTGGGTGAGACCCCTGCTTTTAAAATCTCAAGATAAAAAGGCTACAGTGCTCAAGTTATCTTAACAATTGAGAGTAACAGATGTTCACTTTTTCCAAACAGTCCAGAGTCTGCTGCTTCCCTACCTTTCAAAGAGGGCCAACTTAAATGGCTGGCTCTGGTCTGTCTACTGATGAGCTTTCTCAAACCGGGACAGTTCACACCATCTCCTCAGTTCCAAACACTGACTCACTGCAGCAGAGGCAGGACCATATTCAGCCCTGCCATGCCCAGCCTGACTCTGCCTGAGTGGGTGGGATGTAGACAGGGATGGGTTCACAGGAAATGTTCAGGTAACAAAAAAACTGTTCATTGTAATACAAGGATGACCAATCTTCTTTCAGGGGAGGGAATAGTTTTGCAAATAGGAAAAATACACAAGAACATTAAATAAAGTTTCTTTTTACAAACCGTTGTGAACAGCCCACATGATACGGAAAGCAGGGCCACCAATTTCATCAAAAGGTTTCCGACGTGTTATTACTTCCCAAAGGATAATACCCCAGCTGAAGACGTCACATTTTTCACTGTAATTACTACCTAGGGGGTACAAATAAGTATAATTTAAGACTCTTATCCCCACATAACTTACAAAAACAACTGTTTTCATAAATTTTTAAAGAGGGGCATTTTGTAGAAAGTACAAGATACTTTTATATGTCAAGTTAAGAAATTACTCTTTCTGAAGTATCTCAAGTTTACTCAACTGATAGATATTTTTTTAATGCATTAAGTAGCAACAATGCACCCCTCTCAAAAAAAAATTCACTTCAGAAAGTCAATTCTTCTCTACTGTCTCATCAAGAGGTACATGCTTTGTCTTTATTTAGATTAATATTCTCTCTGGGGCGGAGTATAAAACATTTGTACTCTGTCCTTCTTTAATCTTTCATTATCCATTTTTCTGATGTTGTTAGGTGCTGTTGAGTTGGTTTTGACTCACAGCAACTCTATGAACAACAGAACAAAACACTGCCCAGTCTTGTGCCATGCCCACAATTGTTTTTATACTTAAGCCCATTGTTGTGGTTACTGTGTCAGTCCATCTCGTTGAGCGTCTTCCTCTTTTTTGCCAATCCCCCACTCTACAAAGCATGATGTCCTTCTCCAGGGACTGATTCTTCCTGACAACATGTCCAAAATATGAAAGATGCAGTCTTGCCGTCTTTGCTCCCAAGAAGCACCCTGGTTGTACTTCTTCCAGAACAGATCTGTTTGTTCTTTTGGCGGTCCATGGTACATTCACCGTTCTTCTCCAACACCACAATTCAAAGACATCAGTTACTCAAGTAAAATGAAATCCTTGACAACTTTATTTATGATGTTGCTTACTGATCCAGTTGTGAGGATTTTTGTTTTCTAGATGTTGAGGTGCAATCCATACTGAGGGCTGTGGTCCTTGATTTTCAGCAGTGTTTCAAATCTTCTTCGTTTCCAGCAAGTAAGGTAATGCTGTCTTTGTAAAGCAGGTTGTTAATGAGTCATCCTCCAATCCTGATGCCTTGTTCTTCTCCGTATAATCCAGCTTCTCAGATTATTTGATTGGCATACAGACTGATTCAGTATGGTTAAAGGATACAACCCTGGCACACACCTTTCCTGACTTCAAACCATGCAGTGTCCCCTTGTTCTGTTTGTATAACTGCCTCTTGATCCATAAACAGATTCCTTAAGAGCACAATTCAGTGTTCTGGAATTATGATCCACCCAGTTGAACGCCTTTGCATAGTCAAGTTTTTCTGATAGATAGCATTATTTCATATTACTGAAAAGGAATTTTCCAACTTAGTGTTAAGATTTAGTTCCCCTTCAATATCTGGTGAGATAAAATTCTTAATTTACAAACGGAAAAAATAAGTTGTAAACAATGAAAATCATAAATTTATAGCAACAGACCAACAAAGCAAAACTTATAGGAGAACTAAGTTGATTAGTGAATTATCACAAGAAAAAATAGCAAAAAAAAGCACTAAAGAAACGAAAACTTTTTATAAAAGTGACAACTTCTCACATTACATAGTACACTGCAATGTAGCAGCACAATGAGGTTAAAACATCATTTGGATAAGTGCCATCGGGAGAGATCTTTAAGAAATCAAGAAAATAACCTGAGCTTTGTTTCATTACCTCCACATCTCACTTAAATTCTTACTAAATTTCATACTAAATTTCTGTATAAAAAAGAACTATCTGTACATATAAAAGACATGTTCATAAAAATACCTAAAGATCTAACAGATCAAAATGCATATACTGCATATTAACTTGAAAATAGAAAGTACACTCAGTTTTCCATAAATTAATACTTGTTTGTCCACAAACTTTTTACTAAAATTTTAAGGAAATGGCTCCAGTCCTATTTGTCTTTTTCTGGGGTGGCTGGAAATAAACAGTCAAAAAACTTTAAATTCATCAAAAACAAGAAAATTAAGCCATAATCAGAATCTGATTACTGAAAACATCTGAATCGCACTTCATAACATACAGATGATACACTTTTAGTTTAACTTCTCTCACTGAGAAGATCATCTGATGCTTTCATACAGAAATCTAGCATGAAGTTTAGTGACAACTCTTCAAGAACTTGAGTAAAATATGGAGGTATAAAAGAAAGCAAACATAAGCCTGCCCTGCATTTGTAGTTTTAAATGTCATAATTCTGCCCAATTTTTCCCTAAGGCATGTTAATTTAAACCTTAGTACTGTCAATTTTTCTTCTCTAGGAAATAATACAAAAGTACATCATGCTTGAACTACTGCAGAAGGCACAAGACAACTTTAACCTTGCTTTAAAATTTAAAATCTAAGGCCATATTCATTTAACATCTCCTTAAGACTCCAGTATACACCTTATATGAACTCTCTGGGTGGTCCCAAAAGTTAATGTGTGACTACAAGCCAGAAACCTGGCAGCTCAAATCCACCTGTAGGATCCTCAAAAGACAGGCTTAGGGATTCACTTTTGAAAGGCCACGGTCTTGAAAACCCTATGGAGCAGTTTCAGTCTGCTCTCATGGGGTCATCATGAGTTGAAAGCAACTAGACAGTAACTCAAGTAACAAATATACCTTATAATCATGTACTACATTGAAGTTAAATCACAGAAAGGGAGTTAAGCAACAAACAGACATAATGATTCACATGGAATGAGGTAGACAATCACATCATGCTCTTGCTATTTACCTTCAAAAACTTCAGGCGCCATCCATGCAGCACTCCCCTTGTTATTGGTCATATGTGTCTGAATGTCACAGGCTGTACCAAAATCACAGATTTTTAAAACTGTCCCTCCTGCAACCAGCAATAAGCTGTTAAAAAAATAAATCAAAGGTTACAAGGCAAATACTTAATTTTGTGATAAAAAAATGGTTGTGGAAACAGAAAGAGTTAAGCAAAATATTACCAGTTAACTTCTGGGAACAGTTAGTTTGGTCACTTAAATACCTGAATCAGTTTATGGCATAACAGCAGTAAAACAACTGATCTTAGCTTAGCTCTTGCAGAAGCACTGCTATCACCTTTTGGTGTTTCCATCTCTGTCTCTAAAATCTTTTCTGGCCATATTTCTCCATAGGCCAATTGAACATTATAATCAATGTTACAGTGACTTGAAGTGGGAGTGGATGGATACCAAATACTGCCATAAATCACTGCCCCATGTACTTAATCTGGAAAACCTGGTGGTGTAGTAGCTAAAAGCTAACCAAAAGGTTGGCAGTTCAAATCCACCAGCTGTTTCTTGGAAACTATATGGGGCAGTTCTACTCTGTCTCATAGGGTCTCTATGAGTTGGAGGAGACTTGATGTCAATGGGTTTTTATACTTAATCTAACCATTCTGGTGTTTTTGAAGCTGAAGACAGAAATGTAATAATGCTCATAGAGACAATTTAGTAGGCCAATACAACATTAAAAAAAATGAGTAAAAAAGAATCAAAAATATCCAAGTGCATCACAACTACTAAAAGTTTAGTTTCATGAAGCTTGTTTTAGTTTTGTTAAGTATAAATGTGCATACACATGTGCAGGGTGTTACATATTACCTACTGGGAACATGGTCAAAAAGTTTACAAACCTGATCTGGTTTTACCCATCTTATGACAAATGAAAATGACAGCCTTTAGCAGAGCCTAATGCAGCAAGAGGAGTCAGTCGGCTCTAGATAGTACATACAGTTACAAGCACAGCCACAAAGAGAAAGGATGGAGGTTTGAGTCTACCCAGAGCTACCTCGGAAGAAAGGTCTGGAAATCTACTTTTGAAATAATTAAGTCTTACGAAGCATAGTTCTATACTGACACATACAGAATTGTCATGAGTGAAAGCCAACTTGACCACTTTCTTGTTTACCGCAGCAAGATTAATTAGCTGTTCACAGATACTATTTCCTCTCCATCTAGGGCACATTACTATTTTATATTTCTGAGCCTCCTGTGCAATTACACGTGGCTGTATGTTACAGGCAAACCCTGGTGGCATCAAAGTTAAGAGCTATGACTGCTAACCAAAAGGCCAGCAGCTCAAATCCACTGGCACTCCTTGGAGACCCTAGGGAGCATGCAACCATTCTGGCCAAAGAATGTGGGTGTAAGTCACGTACTTCATTTCCAATTTCTTTCCCCATCTGCCAGATGAATGTAAAGAACTCAGAGCTACAAGGAGAAAAGAGCCAGGGGTCCTTAATCACCATATGAAAAGCTGTCCATCCATCAGAACATCCATTCTGGACTTCTTGGGTGGAAAATAAACTTATTCTGCATTAACATATTGAGATTTCAGTATTCATTACTGCAGTATCAGCATAACCAATATAAGAAATTGGTATCTAAGTGGGTGCTCTAACAAAAATCTAAATATATTTGGTATTGGCTTAGCAGTAGGTTGCAAAGAAACTAACTTGAAGACTGCAGAGATGAAGACAGTGCAATGATGTGGTTAAGACATTTGGTAAAATTTGTCTCCTGCACTAATTTGTGACTTTAAACTGACTGCTTCCAGATTCCAAATACAAAGAACTAAGATTGACAAAGGCTCATTAAAACAGCCCTGAAGCAAAGAACAGATTAAGTACTTCCCATTTAAACTTGGTTGTCTCAAGATACCTCCAGCAGGTTGAGAAAAGAGCACTGAGGTCAAGAATCAAATCAGGCTCAAAAAATTACCTAATAAAGAGTTCTGGTATAGTTACAGGCACATGGAACTGACAGGCACCAGAGAAACCAAAAGCGTACTTTGAACAAGTTATATCGTTAAAAAGATCACAAGCCTAGAATAATTAAGTCTTTGAATCTTACAACCCTCAGGATCCCAGATCTGCATAAGCAGGGAGCAGGGTGTGAAGGCCATACAGCTTCCGAGGAGGGACACACTACAACATCCACTCCAGATATAGCTAGGGAGAGTAACAGCCAAAGAAAAGCCTGCAAAGGGAGAACCAGGAGTCATGAAGAGCAATGAGGAAGAAAGCTCCTTTCCAAGGACAGAATCAGGGTCTGAGTAAGAACCTCTGCACACTACCAGGGCAGATGGACCAAACACAGGGTGTCATCCCTCAGAACAATGACCGCAGTACAACTCCATTCTTCCCATTTCTGAATAAGGTTTTTAATTAACCATCCCCTCTTCTGCTACTGTCTGTGTGCTTGGGGGTGTGTGGTGGGAGAGACAAATAACCGGTCTTTCTAGTTCACGTGCTGCCAGATCCACATCTGTGATGGACTGCTAGAGCAGACAGAACATCATCCAGAGATGCTGCACTGTGAGCTGGATGGTGACTGGAAGGGGTTTTGGAATGTTTCCCCAGCAAAGGGGGGGTCGGTGGGTGGGTGGATGGGATGATTTTTATGTAATAAAAGATGGAGACCAAAAAGGCAGACTGTGGATGGCTGGCCAGCTGCCAACCAAATCCATTCCCTCCACCTCCTCGGCACACAAAACTAGTTTTTCCAACATTTCTTGTAGTTAGGTGTGGCTACTGACAGGTAGCCAAGGGATAGTTCTATGAGTGACCAAGTTACTTCTTGGTCTGATTCAAAAACCCTCTTATACATGGTTTTCTATTCTCTTTTCATGTGCTGGCTGAATACTGAAGTTCCCAGAGGCTGGAGGATGGCATAATCACAAGGTGGAGGGAAGCTAACTAGGCCCCTGAATGAAAAGTCACCTGCCAAATACGAACACCTGTTCTGGAGTTCATGTGAGAAATATCTACTGTGTTACGCTGCTCAACAGTTAGAGCCGTCACTGTTTAACTGCTGTGTACAGCTACTAAATTTCCCTTAAAAAAAAACCTTGTACTCATAGCAGCAGGTTTTTCATATCCCAGTGTAACACGTCACTGCGTTTTGAAAGAAAGGGGGTGGGGGAGTGACTGAAACTAAAAGATCATCTTTACCAGTTTATTATTTATGACTCTTGGCTTTCTCCCCTTTGCAGGCTTTTCCTTGGCCATTATTCTCCACAGCCATATCTGGAGTGGCTGTTGTAGTGTCCCTCCTTGGAAGCTGTGTAGTCTTCACAGCAGGCTCCCTACTACTTACGCAGATCTGAGGTCCTGAGGACTGTTGCCAAGCTTCAAAGCTTTTTTTTGTTCTAGGCTTGTGATTTGACAATTTGCTCTCCATATCATTATCTAAAAGGTTAATTTTACAAATGGGTAGAAATAATTTTTTATATTTAATTCTGCCCAATCATCTCTTCTTACATGCAAAAAGATACTATTGTTTTATACAACCCATGTGTAAGTATGTTTACTGATTTTTCCATTCCAGCATTCCTTCTTAAATTTTGGCCTTGCTTCTGTAACTGTTTTCTTTATTCCCTAAGCACATTTTTTACAAAGGCTTTTAGGTCTGTCTATAGCATATTATGCTCAGGTTTTGTCTTGCAATGTCTTTTATTTATTTTTGAATAGTGACGGAGACATAGCCAATCCCAAAGCACTTTTAATCTGCCTAGCTGGGGTTCTCTAATGTGCATGCAGGGCAAACAGAAGTCTACAGTAGTATCAGGGCAAACTCTTCAGCAGAGAACTATGAAGTCTGCCTAGTCATACAACAGATTTTTGAGTCCAGCTTTAAGTTGCTCCCTCCAAGGGTCTTAAATTTATGTAGAGATCTCAGTTCTGACACAGCACCAGAACAGAACAAAGGAACATCTCCAGTGACACAGAAGTCATTAGAAACTGGGGCTCTGCATGCTAATACTGGCAGAGGCTCACATGGGAGCCATGGCTTAAGGTGTGCTTCCCGCTCAGGTTCAGTTCTCTCCTTCTTTGCTCTGATGATACTCCATATTTTCTTTTATGATCACCAATGCAGCTAAACAGATGTCTCTTGTAATACACAGCATTTCTGGGTGTTTGTTGTGGGATGCTTTTTCAGTTTATTGTTAAGTCACAAAATTCTTTTTATCATATACCCAAACAATCAAAGGCCAAATTTCTAAACAATTTTCCTGAGCACACAGAGTGTCAGAACATAAATGTGGAAATATCATGGCTTAAACTTTACTGTGCTTCTCAAACTAGGATATAAAACTTAGCCAGTACATTAGCCTATGCTGGGATACGTGGCAGAACGCCTAGGAAGCCCCAAGTTATGGCTAGCACATCTTTCTAGAAATTCACTTTTATGCAGTTGTTTACCCACTGAATGAATGTTTTTTAATTTTATTGTAGTAAAATCTGTGTAACAAATAGCCATTTTTTTACCATGATTAAGACTATAATTCAGTGACATTAACTATATTCACGAGATTATGCTACTATCACCATTATCCATTCCCCAAACTAACATTTATTTTAAAACAAACTACAGATTACATGAAGTTATAAAATTCTTATCTGACTTTCCTCAAGACAGCTTCTTTAGGCTCTGTCCCTATTCTCAGAGACACTAGGGGTTACATAATACAACTCTGTTCTGAGAGGTGGGAAATTTTAAAAAGCACTAATTTAGGGCATTAAAAATTTATAGAATCTTAAAATGTCAAATGACTCAGTAGCATATATTCTCAAAGCAGCTAAAAATCAAATCTTCAAAGTCTAACACTGCTCATAAGGCCAAGAATAGTTTCTACTTATTCACTTCACTAAGAGACAATAAGCATTCACTAAAAATAAGAGGTAAACACCTGTACATATCGATGTGAATAGATATTCACATAAGCAAAAAAAAAAAAAAAAAAGAATCAGCATCACATATAATAAAACTTACATGTGCTTTAGAAACCCTCTTGGTGCAGTGGGTTAACTGCTATGTCTGCTCTCTGCTAACCAAAAGGACGGCAGTTCAAATCCGCCAAGCGCTCACTGGAAACTCTATAAGGCAGTTCCACTCTGATCTCTAGGGTCACTATGAGTGGGTCCCAACTCGACAGTAGTGTTTTTTTTAATGTGTGTTTTAGAAAAATATATACTGGTTACCTTTGAGGTGTGGACCTGTGAGGCAAGAAAATCACTGTCTTTTCAATTATGAACATGTACTATTTTTAAAATAATCAAGAAAATTCAGTAATTTAATTACAGAAAATCAAGTACAATGTATTAATACAGGAGAAAATAACAGCCAATAGCTGCATGAATGTTCACTTTAACTATAAGTTTTATAAACTGTTTGTATATAATTTTGTACCTAAATTCTAACTAGACAGATTTTTTCAGGAAATTAGTTCCCTTTTAGTCCAATATGACTAAAATAAGCCAGATAAATTACTATCCACATCTCTATACTGACAAAAATACTCTCACAATAATTCAAGTGGAAAGAATGCTAAATGCAACTTATCTCTATACATACTTCAACAAAAAAAGTTCTTGTTCAAGCTCTTACTATTCTTTATCAAGGCGATTATAAAACTCTTTAAGTGGTTTCCTTGTTTTGTTCTGGCACATTCAAGATACCACAATAAGTTTTCTAATCATTCATGAGGCTTCAACAGTTCACCAGTCTTTGGCATGATGTTCAAGGTGCACTGAAATCTAAACCTAAATTATCTTTTCAGCCTTACTTTCACAGTTAGGACTAAAAACATATTTTTATGTCTGATGTACAGGTGAAAAGAACTTCCAAAAGATAAATGAGGGCACAAATTCAACATGGCAGTGTAATAAAAATACCTCATCAAATTGCCACATGATTTCTTTGTATGCTGTTCTGAGGTATGCTTCCTGATCACAGAATCCATGTTTTCGGGGACAGTAAGATGTACCTTACATGTTTATACACAAATATATATGAAAGCAAGCCATTACAAAGACATTCTTGTCCCCAGTACTTCTATTTGATTCTAAAATTCAACTCCAATTCTAAAGCCAACCAACACTTGGTACCCCAAAGAAAATGTGCAATACAACAGTATGAGTTCAGCTACAGGGATGATCATCAGGCAGAGGAAGTAATGACCCAGATCTGACCTCTTGTAAATACGGTAATATTTACTAGTAAAAATAGTTTCTAGCTACAAAATGATTTTAGTAGGATACAGCTGATTTGTCTAATCTAGGTTTCTCAAATCAACCTGAAATGTATGGACCAAAGGGGTAAAGCTGGATAGAGAATAGTGGCAGCTATTTAAACGGTCTGATTCACAGAACACAAAATAGCGACATTAGAAAATTGAAGTGACTTCCTTTTGTGAACAATGTTTCCAGATACACTGTTTAGTGACCTGTCAGTTATGCCATTTTGGGGAGATGTGTAGGATGGTTTTAGGCCCCTTCAGGAAAAGAATGCACTGCCTATCCATCATGCTTTCCTGCATCCTCTGAATCACTAGTCAATTTGTTGCTGGGTTAAGATCTATGATTCTATCAGTTTAATAATACAACTTGGAGTTACTATTAAAAAACCAAAACCAAATCCATTGTTGTTGGGTAAATTCTGACTCATAGTGACCCTCTGGGACACAGTGGGACTTCTCCAGAGAGCTTCCAAGGAGCACCTGGTAGATTCAAACCACTAAGCTTTTGGTTAACAGCCCACAGCACTTAACTACCACACCAACAGGATTTCCTGGAGTTAACATACTAGGAAACAAACAAAAAAAGATGAAATGGACATCCATACCAGGAAAGAGAATAAACCATTTTTTCTTCACTAACCAAGGCCAGGTAGCTACAACTATAGCTTCAGGAGTCCAATTAAAAACATAAAAGTACCATGCATCTGAAACTTAAACATAATTTTATTATGACCTAGGGTAAGAGCAATCTATTCACACCTGGGAATAGAAACAAAGTGCACCACCAAAAACAGTGATTTCAAGAGTTGGAACCCATGTGGAGGGCATCAAATTAGACAACACAGTGAAATGTTATACCCAGAAAGGATACTTTAATGCCTAGTATGAAGAGAACAGAGTAACCTGAGACTGTACTTATGACTGATTTCTTGGGGAAGCCTCTGAGGAGCAATGTGGAAGCAAAAACATGTGGGGCATGACAGTTTCCACCTGTCTTGGGGGACAAAGAAAAAAAATCAGAGAAAAGGGGGTATCAAATACCACGTGTTTCCTTTAACAGAGTGCCTACAAAAATAGAAACAAATAAATGTTTCAGCTTATGAAGGTATTTATTTAAATGACATATAAGATTTTTTCAGAGTTCCAGAATTTTCAATATGGAGAAATCCAGAATACTATAAATTTCTACCTGAATATCACAGATGCTTTTCTGCTTTCCTCTGAAAGAGCAAGTAATAACCACTCTGCAAATTCCTGTAGAATACCTACTATATACGAATATTGTGCTAACTGTTGGAGACACAGCAGGTAACAAGACAAACTTGTCCTGGCTCTCATGGAGCAAATGAACTCTAGAGGCAGTATTATATACTGCAGGCACAAACTGAGACTCATGTGTGAAAAGATTCTGGAATTCTGCTAATTTAAGGTAGTTTTTATTTTTAATAACTCCACTAAAGAAAGCATTCTAAAATGCAAGTTTAAGTTCCTAAATGATGAAGATGAATTAAACACAACTGAGCAAGCCAAAATGGTACAGAAAAGAGAAACTTACGTGTAACCATCAGTATGAATTAGTGAGTATGAGGGAATGGGATGATGGGGAGGAAGAGGTCACATTATTAGAACTTACTTCGGTGGCTTCAGATCCCTGTGAATTAGAGCTTTGGGTTGCATGCTGTGAAGATAAGCCACTCCTTGGGAACACTGTAAACACCAACTCATTGCATGGGCAGCAGTGTAATACGGCAGTGGTTCAGCACCATGCAGTACTGCAAAAGAAAGGCACAAACTAAAAAGAATGTTATTGCGTAGAACAAAAGATATTAGGTGAATACAAGCACTATCAGAACACATCACTGGGTTTTCTTCTAACCATACTCTCATCAGTCCTACTTTTATTCTCTTCCAGATAAAAAAGACTGAAGCATCTACAATTTTGGAAGAATAAATGTCACATAAACCCAAACCAAACCAAACCCACTGCCATCGAGTCCATTTCGACTCACTGAGACCCCGTAGACAGAGCAGAACTGCCTTGTAGAGCACTTGGCAGACGGGAACTGCTGACTTTCTGGTTGGCAGCAGCAGCAGCATGTAACCACTGTGTCACCGCAGTTTCCAAATGTCACTGTAAGTCCTAACAGTTACTAGTCCTTCTCTTAAATGTTGCTCAGACATTCAAGTGAAATTAATCTATGTTACCACTTGCTCTCAAATTGCTATACAGTTATTTCACACAGTAACATAAAATATAAGCAATCTGGTAACATGCTACCCTAAGAGTAGAGAAATAAGATGGGAGCAACAAAATAATTTCTTTCAAGATGTTTATAATTATGCTTTCTGTAACAGCTAAAAACTAGAAATAATTCAACTAAATAAAACAGTGGTTTATTAGATACCAGTAACAATGATAAAATACATGAGCAGTCAATATAAGTAAGTCTGTATAAAACTGGTGCTAGAACAGATGATAGAATTACTTATACAGCTGGTGTTTTCAGGGTGGCTTTCTGTTCGCTAGCTTTATACTATAAAAGTGGCAAATGACACCGAGTTTCCTTTCATTACTAAAATTAAAATGTCCTGTGAAGTGAGTCTTCACCATTTCATTTTGAAAAGAAAACAGAGTGAAATGAAGTACCATTGAGGAGTTTTAAAATGAGAAGATTCAAAGCTAAAGAGAACAAAAACAAAACAATTAAAAGCTTGAACATAGTTTAAAATCTATTTAAAAAGCAAATTTTACCTTACTTGAACGTTTTTAACATTATGACCTGCACAACGAATTTAATAAAGCAGTATGTTTCTACCAAAGAGGACATTAAAATGGCTACTAAAGATAAGCAAAGATGCCCAGTATCAGAGATGTAAATCAAAACACAATGAGATACTATTTCACTCCCAATAGGATGGCTAAGATTACAACAAAGAAACAAATCAACCTAGAAAATAACAAATATTGGCAAGCACATGAGGAAAACCGAAAAACTTGAACCACTGCTGGTGGGAATAAAAATGGTATAGTCATAGTGGAGAATAGTTGTGGTAGCTTCTCAAAAAATTACAACCAGAACTACCACCACCACAACACAAAACTCAAAAACCTGTTTCTGTTGAGTTGATTCCTACTCAGTGATCTTATAAGATGAAGGAGAACTGCTCTGGTGGATTTCCAAGCAGTGGCTAGTAGATTCGAACTACCAACCTTTTAGCAGCTGAGCTTTTAACTATTGTGCTACCAGGGCTCCTACATGATCCAACAAGTTCATTCCTTCGCATACACTCAAAGATTTGGAAGTAGAAACTCAACGACTTGTACACAAATATTCACTGCAGTACTATTCATAAAATAGCCCAAAGGTGGAAACAACCTAAATGTCCATCAACAGAAGAATGGATAAACAAAATGAGGTACATACAGACAACGGAGTACTCAGCCAACAGAAGAAATGAAGTCCTCGTACATGCTACAGTATGGATGCAGCTTGTGAAGACAGCATGCCAAGTGAAATAAGTCAGTTACACAAGGGCAAATATTGTAGGACCTCACTTACATAAAAAGAGACAAGAAGAGGCAAATGTATAGAGACCAAACTTTATTAGTAGTTACCAGGAGCCAAAGGGAGGGGGAAACAGTGTGTGTGAACAATTACAGAAAAATCACACTGAGTAAGGGTTGGGTTGCAGAGCCAATGACTGTAATGCTGTCAATAAGGTATACACCTGCAAAACACTGAACTGGTAAAACTTGTGTGGTAGACAGATTTACCACCAAGATTAAAAACAAACAACCCAGTAGCTGCTGAGGCTGCTTATGTACAACCAGATACCACATGTTACTTGGTTCCTTGGTTTGGAGGTTTTAGGTCATGGTTTTACGGGATACTTGAGTTAACTGGCCTAATAACATATTTGGTACTTTTGTTCTATCTCCTAGTTCGTTGTGTTGTGCCCGGGGTCTTGAAAGCTTGCAAGCAGCCACCCAAGGCACAACAACTGATCTCTATCCACCTGGAGCAACAAAGGAAGGAGAATCAGGAACAGAAGGATACAGGAGGTACAGCTAACTACCTCTATATGGAACTCACTGCCTCTTCTGCGACGAGACTAGAAGAACCGGATGGTGGCCAGCTACTATTACAACATTTGGATCTAAGACTCCATAGAAGAATGTTGATCAAAGGGAGGGAAGTGTAGAACAGAATTAAAAATTCTTATGGACTCCAGACTTCCTGCAGTCACGACTGGTGAATGACTCTTGACTACTGCCCTGAGATAATCTTTAAACCCTGAATCAAAAATATCCCACGAAGTCATTTTAAAACTGAACAACAGTTTAATTTACCAGTAAAAAAAGGTCCACTTTTATTCAGCATTATGCTCTTTTAAGAACCATCTATACAGAATCAAATTGATAACAGCAACTTGAAAGATCTCACAGGAATCTTAGGGGGCAGTGATTTTATGTAAATGAAGGAACAACTCAGAAAATGAAGGTGAAAATGGTTCTACAACTTGAAAAGTGTAATTAATGTTACTAAATTGTGCAGGTAGAAAATATGGAATTAGTGTATGTTTTACTGTATATATTCTCAACAACAAAAATTGGTAAGATTTATAAAGTTCACATACTAATGTCTTCTCAGTTTTAATCTTGAGCAGATTTTACAAAATTACTTTCTTCTGATACTCTAATGGTTAACTGTGAAGAACATTAGATAATTTAGAACCTTTTATATTAAAAGATTTTCAATTACTTTAACTGACTAAAGACAAGTATAATGACACTCACCATTATATAAAGAGCCCCCTTCAGCATATTCCATCACAAGACATACCTAAAGGAAACAGACACCAGAAAAATTAACACCTGAGTTATACAGTGTTTTAGAGGACTTGAGAGGCAATTTAGCTTACGTCCATGATTTTACAGATGCATTACCCCACCAACCACACCCACTGCTGTTAGCCAATTCCAGCTCATAGTGACCCAACAGGAAGAGTAGAACTGCTCCATAGTTTCCAAGGAGCGCCAGGCAGATCTGAACTGTCAGCCTTTTGGTTTGCACACGCAGCACGATGAATTAAGATGCATTAAACAAATATTCTTTAGGCCCTACTATATGACTGGCACTTGAGGAACAGCAACAGCAACAAAAATCTATAACTTAAGACCTTTTCTTGTGAGAGTTCTTGTCTAAGGGTAGATCTGCATGTAAAGAAATACAGTCACCAGATCTTTTGAGAACTTTCTCCAGTGCCGAGTAAGTGCTGTCATTGGGTAACAAAAATCTCATAGGAAGATGAGATTACCAGATAAGACCACCTAAGACAACTCCTCCAATATATTGTGCTATAAAAGACTAGAAACAAACAAGTAATGGTATAATTTTTCTTTTCCCAGAAATAAATCTAAGATAGTGAACCTAGACAGCTCCATAAATTTAAACCTACACACATCCACATAATTTTTTTTTTTTTTTACAGACATCTTTCAATTAAAAAAATGACAAACTTACTGGATTCAAGCAGGCTCCATATAACTTTACAATATTAGGATGGTTCACACGGGATAACTGACGAAGCTGTAACAAATTAAGAGTTCTTTGACAAAATGATACTTACTGAGGTACTGATATCACAGAATCATTAAAATCTTAGGGTTTTACAAAGCATTTGTTCAATCATTCAACAATTACTGCCCAGCATGTAGCAGGCACTATGGTCATAGGCACTAGGAATACCAAGAAAATGGCACAGACTCTCTGCTCTCCAGGTCTCACAGCTGGAGAGAGACACACATAAACAAATAATGTGTAAAGTGCTATAATGGTAACCATGAATAAGCAGAATTAATACAAAGCAAAAGCAAAACAAACCAAAAAACAAAAAAAAGAACCCTGCAAAAAAAAGTCAGGAACCCATCCCGCAGACAGAACTGAGCTGTGTTGCACCAGCAGAGGAAGCCTTGTTATTGTAATCACCATTTTCAAGGTGATGGCTGAATACTGTATCTTATGGGCCAGCCAGGCCCTTCTGGCACTTTATAGATGTATAAAATACAAGTCCACAAGGTAGGTATTATCATTTTTACTTCAAAGATGAGGGAACTAAAGCTCAGAAAGTTAACTGAGCTGTTAAACATCCTATAGCTAGGAAGTGGTAAGCCAGGGTCTGAACTTCAGTGTGTCTGACTCAAAACTGGTACCTTTTCTGCACATTTCAGCTATTCGCTCTACTCTTTATCTCTCACCTCTTCAATTAACTACTTCCTCACCATTTCCACAGCTCTTACCTTGGTCATTCTAACATGAACCACAGCAGTTAAGTACTACAATCTTTTAATTGTTCTCCCTTCAGTTTCAATTTTCTCCAATCCAATTTTCCGAATGTAGCCAGTGAGGAGTTCGGCTATACTTGTTCTAGATCATAACCTTCTATTAACATTTTCCGTAACTACTTCTTGGTCTTTCTTTTTTCCCCCTTGTCTTCTCTTCTCCATTTTCCTTCCTCTCTCTATTACCTACATTGCACTGCTGCCTCATGTTAAGTTATCCAAGATTTATAAATTCTACTGTAAGCTATGAGAAAGCTGTCTCTCTTCAGCCCACCCTTGTGGATTTTGGAACCTAAAATCCATTCACTACTAGATTTCATCTGTTGTTAAAATTCATAACTATGCTTCTGGAAGCAGAATTGATTCTTGTTTTCTCCCCAAATGCCACTAAAACAGTAGTGTTGTACATGAATGAATTCAGAAGGCTGAAAAGAATGTGTATCAAAAAACAGAAAATTTTCTGCACATTGGATAGCAAATGACTCACAATAATTGACCAAACAGACCTGAAAGAGCTGAATCTTAAACTGAGACTTAAAAACAAGCAAACAAATTGAGAAGCAACTCAATTTATCATACAAAGTCCCCAAAACTCTGGGGAGTAGAAGTGGTACCAGGAACCCTTGTAAGTGAGCCAGTAAAAGACAGAACAGATGAGTTGAAAGTTAGACCCAAGGACTCGTTTCTTGAATTCAAGAGCCAATGATCGCTTCTTTATTATTCTAGTGAAGAGTACAGGTTTATTCCTTCAAGAAGATTTAAGTTTCTGAATCTGGGGACATCAAACACAACTAAAGGGTTGGGTATCCAGACACAAACACATGAAAATTCCCTAACACAACTGAGGAGATAGGAACACAAATAAAAGTAGGAGAGAATTAAAGTTTATGTATCAAATGTTGGGATCCTTCGCCTTCTGCTGTCACTTGGATTTCAAACGACAGATATATGCCCTCCAGGCAGAAGATGGGAATTCAGTTAGTCCAAGAAGCACGACTTAAAAAGGCAGACACTCAGGTTTTTCTCATTCAACATTCCAGTCATACTAGTCTTCAAACGATGGTGCACGTGTGCATGCATATAAACACACAGCCTTTCCACTCACTTTTTTAAAAAAAAACCTCTTAAATATGAGTGGAAAAAGAATCACATAGCATTGATCACAGCTTCTGATATAAAAGAAGGAAGCTAACAGACAAAAGAAAAAAAAGATGCTGGAAGAAACCGATGAAAATCAGAAGAAAGAAAACAAAATTTGGTAACTTCGACGGTAGTTTAGTACATCCACAAAACACGAACATTATAAATAAGAATATAGCCAAGTTAAAATACAAACATTTAAAACTCATTTGAAGTGTGCAAGAAAAGCCTACTGAGAGTAGAGCTAAGCAACCAAGAGAAAAGAGTAAAAAAAGTAAGAAAATTACAGAAGCAGTCCAGAAAGACTAGTATCAGTTGTTGTTAGGTGTTCTCAAGTTGGTTCCAATTTATAGTGTCCCTATGTACAACAGAACAAAACACTGCCCTGTACTGAGCAATCCTCAAAATTGTTGCTATTTTGGAGTCCCCTGTTGTACTCATTGCGTCAGTTCATCTTACTGAGGGTCTTCCTCTTTTCTGCTGACCATTTACCAAGCATGATCACTTTCTCCAGAGACTGGCCAATCCTGATACTATGTCCAGAGTAGGTGAGACAAAGTGTCACCAATCCTTTCTTCTAAGGAACATTCTGGCCATACTTCCTTCAAGACATTTTTTTTTCTGTCTTCTAGCAGGTCATGGCATATTCAATATTCTTAGCCAACACCATAATTCAGAAGTATCAGTTCTTCTTCTGTATTCTTTACAGAATACAGAATCCTCATCCAGCTTTCAGATACACAGGAGGTAACTGAAAATACTACAGCTTGGGTCAGGTGTCCCTTAGTCCTCAAAGTGACATGTTTGCTTTTTAAGACTTTAAAGAGGTTTTGTTTATTTACTGTGTTTAAGTTTACAGTTTCTCCTACTCTCCCCACACTGTGACAGTACACTCTTCCCCACCAACAGTATTTCTCACGTCCTTTTGACCAGCTCCTGTACCACTCCATTGTTATATCCTGCCTCTGAGCAAGAGCTGTCCAGTTAGTCTCCTGTATGTGCTCTAGCCAGGAAGCACCCTCTCCACTAGTAGCATTTTATGTCTTATGTATCAGGTTGGTCTTTGAGGATTTGGCTTCCAGATGGTTTCAGTTCTGGGTTAAGAGAGAGTTCTGGGGCCATGTCTTCTGTGGAATAAAGAGGTTTTTTTTTGCAGCAGATTTGTCCAACGCTCAATCTAGCTTCATAGCAATACGCAAGCCACAACAGCATGACAAACTGACACAAAAGTGGTGAACTGTCTGTAGAAAGCCAAAAATTTGGTAGAAGGAGATACAGAGGACTGAATTTTTTTGGTAAGAATCCTTGGAAAACATTTTGACTCTATGTGGATGCACAGTCTTCATTAAAAACATTTTTCCCTGAGCTATTATGATCTTTAGTCTCCTGAGTCCTATATCTAACATATGAGAACAGCCAATTATATTTGCAAACCCATCCTAGAAAAGTACTACATACCTCACTGTGAGTATCACTGCAGTAACCTTTGAAGTACTCCCCTTGGGAAACAATGCACAGACACCAACGCTTAGTCCATTCTTCAAAACAATTTTGGAACTTTTTCTCCAACGGCCATCAGAGCTGTTGTATTACCCTGGATGTCCAGAAAGTCATCCTTTCAATATTTCCTTTACTTCAGGTACAGAAAGAAGTCACTGGGGGCCAGCTCAAGTGAGTAGGGAAGGTGTTTCAATACAGTTATTTGTTTACTGGCTAAAAGCTTCCTCATAGACAACTATACAATTAAGTGTGAAAATGTGCCACTGTGCCGCCGCGTGCAATGGCCATTCCAGGAAGGGTCCCAAAGTTGCTTTTAAGGGTGGACTAGGTGCTGGTGTTGGCACATAACTTCCCAAGGGGAGTACTTCAAAAGTGACCTTAGTGATACTCAGCAATGAAGCAGGTAGCACTTAGAACAAATAAATTCGCGGACTTAATTGCTGGACCTTGTATATGCTACTTTACTCAACTTTGTGAAACTCTCAGTGTATTAGTACATAATTGCCAACCCTACCTAAATCATGAACAAAGATGTTGAATACGTTAAGGCTAAGGCCAGATTCCAGAGCACACTACTAGACATCATCTTTCTTCATTATGACATCAAACCATTGATAGCATTTCTTAACTCATTCAACCAATTTGATTATATCATATCTTTTATGATAGTTTCTTTTCTCCATATTGCACATAAAAAGTTATGAATTATATTTTAAAAGTCCTATTCAATGAAAACACAGATACAAATTCCAAAGGTTTGTATGGTAAAGGTTAATTATCCATTGCTCAGTAAGGTTAAAATGTAGTTGAAGTACAGATTTAATAACATTATTATCCAAAGTAAAAATAACACAGTTAATAAAGTAAGGAATAAATCTAATACAGTAACACCACGATAACTGAATTTTTCTTCAAGTCAGAAAGAGAACAGTTGTAAATTTTCACGTTAAATGAGAAAACCATGCTTGAAGTTATTTTTCCCAAAATAATCTCATTTGAATTTCTAAAAGTATTCAGTTAGACATAAACGCATAAAATTTCTTCTTAATTTTAGATGATGGGAGAGACTACCATTTCTTTTCTATTTTAAAATACAAATTCTAGGCCTTGAAATAAATCAATTACACAGATAAGCTTTTACTTTAATTTAGGGATGAATTCATTTAGGTAGTTAAGTCTTCTTTTTCCCAATTTTTAATCAGAACTCAGAATGTGAATGAGAAAATGTTCCAGTGGCATTATCTTTGGTTCAATGAAATTGTTGATACTAAGTATACAAATGAATGACAACTGGAAAACAATCTTTCTAAAAATACTAAATTCAGAGTAGCTTATGAAAACTACCAATAACATTTCAACTTACCTCTACAATAAAAGCTTTCCTCTCAGATTCACTTTCAATTTGTTTAATGGCAACATCTTTTCCTCTCCATTTAGCTTTGCAGACTACTCCAAAGGCTCCTCTCCCAACAACCTGAATTAAAAAACAATAAAAAATAAAAATGATGAGCATCAGAAACAAACAGTTCAGCCCAATACATACAGTGCTGAAGCCAATCTGAAAGATTTACCCAAGAAAATTTTAGAAATCATCAGTATCTGGATTTGTCCCTGAGAATGTACAAATTTTCAACACAAAAGATGACAAAATGCACACTACATCTACCACTCCCCACTTATCAACTATCTTGTTACATGACTTTTTACATTTACAACCAAAAAAAATCTACTATCTGACTATTTTGTGTATTAACAATGTATACCTAGCAATAACAAATGCTTCAGAGTGAGGTGAGAGTAACCCTGGCTGTAACGGTAAAGGCTATGGGTCAGCTTGGCTGGGTTACAATTCTCAGTGGTTTGGCTTATGTAATGTGACTTGGCAGTTCTATAATGATGTAATTTGGCAGTCATGTAATGATGTAGCCATCTTCCACTTTGTATTTCAATGTGGTCATTCTCCATTTTCACATAATGCTAACACGTTGATAAGAGAGGTGTGCGTGTAGTCTCTGTCTTTGAAAATTTATGTCCTAGACACTCCAATCTCAACAAAACTAAATGCAGCAAAGAAAAAAAGACTCATTAAGAAATAAATGTAGTAAACACTTTTAAATGCAGAAAATAAAACGGGCAAGATGAATGAAAAGATGCTTTAGAAAAATAAGCAGGAAAATACAATAAATACCTCATTATCATATCTAAGAAATTTACAAATAACTTGAATAATTTAGTAGAGGTAAAGGTTGGAGGAGAAAGCAAAAAATGCATATGAAGAGACAGATAAAATACAGTATACTTACACAGTGGAATATTATTCAGCAAAAAGAAAAGCAAACTATGGATATATGCTATAACCTGGATGAACCATAAAAACATTTTGCTAAGTAAAAAGCAGACATTAGAAACCACATATTTCTAATTCCATGATTGCATTTGTACAAAATGTATAGAAAAGTGAAGTGGCCAGTCAAAATTTTTGCCGACAAAGACAAAAAAGTGTATCAGTGGTTGTCTGGGGCTGAGGGTAGTAAAAATCCTAACAAGCCACTTAGAAAATCAGTTGCCATCAAGAAAATATTCAAGAACTTGGAAAATATGCTAAAATCACTGAGTTTTATACTTCAAATGACTGAATTTTATAATTAAGATATCTCAATAACTTACAAAAAAGATTAGCCATGTACTGTATTGCTGTTAAAGTTGATGGATACATGTTGTGCTGCATCAATCTTAACTCAGATTGACCAGACAGGACGGAGCAGAACCGTCTCATAGGGTTTCCTAGGCTGTAATCTTCATGGTACCAGATTACCAGGTCTCTTTTTCCATGAGCCCATTGGTGGGTTTGAGCCACTGCCCTTTCAGTTAGCTGTTGAGCACTTAATCATTTTTGCCACCAGGGCTCTTTGATGGGTATAAAGAGGTTTGTCATGCCTTGACTTTCACAAATATTTTACATTTTCCATCACATAAACAAGCAAAACAAAACAATAGCTTTTGATACTTGTTAGCAAAACATCCTTCGATTTTATCATTGTAAGGGATCTCAGTTAAGTACTTAACTTCCAATTTATTTAAGCAATCTGTGACTAGACCTTTTCCTTTGCACACAGTGCCAAGTGAAAAATTTACCTCCCTCTGTTGTTGCCGGGTGCCGTCAAGTCGATTTTTGATTCATAGCAACTTCATGTTCCAGAGCAGAACTCCCTCATAATGTTTCACAGGTTGTAATCTTTGTAGCAGCAGATCATTAGGTCTTTTACTCATGGAGCTGCTGCAGGGGATCAAACCCAACCTTTCAGTCTGCATCCCACTTTGTAACTGTTACACTACCAGGACCTCTACTTCTCATTTATGATGTACTTTCTATGTAGCACAAGCTGAGCTGAATGCTTTACATAATTTATTATCTGAATCAGGACACTTTGGGGAATTATGAAGTCATGTCAGCAAAGCAGTCACAAACTGGGAAGTACAGTCCCTCTAGCCACAGTACATATTCCACTTCAGAAATCACAGAACACTATGGACCTTATCAGGCGCCAGGCACTGTTCTGTGTTTTTCATGTACAAACATTTAACCCTCCCATTTTAAAAGCGAGGAAACTGAGACACACAGTTATAACTTGCCCCAGATCCCAGTCACTAAGCATTCAGGGAAGGCAACTCTGAAGCCTTACGGTATATGATGACTAGAAGACTTCTAGATTCAGCTTCTATCCTTGACTAAACAGAAAGGGGCTTGCCCTAGGAAAAAGTGCAAAGTAGGCCAATCTTCAACAGCTCTTCTTTCCTTTGGTGACTTTCTTTTTTACCCAACCTGTCTCTAAGTAGAAACCCTGGTGGTGTAGTGGTTAAGAGCTATGGCTGCTATCCAGAAGGTCAGCAGTTTAATTCCATTAAATGCTCCTTGGAAACTCTACGGGGCACTACTACTCTGTACTACAGTGGCAGTGGGTTTGATTTTTTTGGTATCCCTGAGTGCCAAGGGTTCTCCTACTGTTAAGCTTCTGCTTCTCCTCGACGTCCCTGATTAAAACAACCAGCATCACTTGTATTTGTCAATCATTACTTGTCAACATATATCATGAGTAGGTACTGGCATTAGGATAAAGGAAACAACTGCACATCAGCTTTTGAACCCAATAGACCTGAGTCTGAATGAAGGGTCTGCTTACCTATTTGATCTAAATGCCGAGTAAGTTAATTTGTCTTTGAGCTCCAGTTTTCTCAAAAGCAGTTGCCAAGCCAAGCCAAGTGCCGTCGAGTCGGATCCGACTTACAAAGGGGATAATCAAATTCTCCTCAGTGAATGAATATTCACAGGGTTCGCAGGTTAATACTAGGTATTTTCTTACATGTTACAAAGAACAGAAAGTACTTGGAAAGTGACTATGAATTAGTTAAGGAGCTGTAGTATTCATTTCTCCCAAGATGGACTAAACCTACTGCCACTGACTTGATTTAGACTCATAGTAACCCTACAGGGTAGATTAGGGCTGCTCCACATTTTCCAAGCAGAGCATGGTAGACCTGAATTGCTGACGTTTTTGGTTAGCAGACATACCTCTTAACCACTATACCACAGGGTTTCCAAGGTGAAATGCAAACAGATCCCGAAACACAACTAAAGGTTATGTTAATATTAGGCTAAGAAGATACACATGGAGATCAGCCTACTTGTTGCTGTTACTATTAAATGTGAAATAAAGATCAGAAGATAATCTGAATATATTCTTCAACTGTGTATTTATAAATACATCAAAATAACATACTTAGAAGGATTCCTTTTGTTTCATTTACCTAATATGCTGATTTTCAACTGTCTGTGCACAGATTACAAATATTATCTATATTTGCAGCACATGCACTTGTAAACCAAAATTATGCAGGGAATATATGACTGTTCATTATGCACAAGTGCCACCTAGTGATAAAGTGATGGCTGACACTGAGTTTTCTGCTTAAAACCATGCAGACAAAATGTAGGCAAGGAAGGATAAACTTGCACTGTTCTGTTTAATAAAGCAATTTTTAGGAGCACCCTGAAATACAAAACAAGCGTATTCATTTAAGAAAGGCGTGGCCTCAAGAAGCCTCCACCTGTTGGTCTTCCCCGCCAATATTCTTACTCCTTGGCATCTCCTAGGTTAGCAAAGCACATTTTGTGAGGCTGCCTCCCCCTGGGGTTCTAGGTGAACTACAGGGTGTGAAAGTTCTTTCTGTCTTTAATTTCTTCTATACTTTTCACTGTGCATGTGGAGTATCACACAGCCTTAAGACAATGTGGGAAACCCTGGCAGTATAATCGGTTAAGTGCTACCACTGCTAACCAAAACGTCGGCAATTCAAATCCACCAGGCACTCCCTGACTGCTCTATGGGATAGTTCTATTCTGGCCTCTAGGGTCACCAGGAGTCAGACCTGACTCCACAGCACTGTTTTTTTTTTTTTTTTTAAGACAATGTGATATTTCACATGCACAGTGAAAGAACATGATCTAAAATGACAATAAGGCCTAGAGGAGATGTCCACGACTGTACACAAAAACTGAAATACAATACATGACAGGAATGATAAATGTTTGCATTCAAAGGAAACTGATGCTACAAGCAGAGACAATGCTTAAAGAATTCAATTTTTGAGTATGCACAAAGGACTTAGCAGTTTCATGTGGTATAAATGAAGAGATACTGGAGGCAAAAACGAAAAGCAAAACCACGTAGAGAACTGACCCTTGTCTTCATGGGATGAAAGGTATAGAAGAAATTAAAGACAAAGTAACCGTACTTAATCTTTAGGAGTTAAACAGTGGCCCTTAGGTACTTGGAACGTGCTTTCGGTGGGCGGGGTAGAGGAAGGGTAGCCTAGCCAAGCCAAGCCAAGTGCCGTTGATAGACAGACTAAAAGATGAGTAACAAAAAAGCCAATAGAACAATGTGAAAAAGAAAAGGAAGAGAATGAAAGAAAACATGTTGGAGGCTATAGAAACCCTTTCAACTGGCTTGGGAATTCAAAGGCAGAAAGAACTCTCACACCCTATGTCACCTAGAACCCCAGGAGGAGGCAGCCTCACAAAGTGTGCTTTGCTAACATGGGAGATGCCAAAGAGTAAGAATAGTGGCAAGAAGACAGACAGAGTGAGGCTCTATCCAAGCATTCCTCAGCCTTAGCAGAGCAAAAATTCTTGCCATGAAAAGTAGAGTTTTTTGACAGGAAGGAGGCTGCTGCAGGGCAAGATGCGACACCCCAAATACCAGATGCTAAATGGAGACAGCACAGCTAAGTTTCAGAGGATCAATGAAAACCAGAGGGAGGGTCCAGTAAGTAGAGAGAAACGGGCAAGGAAGGAGAAACGGGCCTCCTGCCTTCAGGGCTGAAACTGATGCCTATGCCAAGAGAATGATAAACTTCATTCGTTAATTCACGAAACTAATACTTCTTGAATGCCTACTATATCCAACCACTGGTTTGGGTACCAGAGATAAAGAGGAAACAAAAAGGCCAGATCTACTTGGAAAGCAGAAGTGGCAAAGGACAGACCATGAATAGACAGACCAGAAGATAAATACGAAAAATATTAGATTAAAAAAAAAAAAAAAAAGGCGGCAGCAGCCCAATGCGATGGTATGAAAAAGACTGGTGACAACGCGAGGCTGGGTAGTATAAAATGGAATCTGAGGAGGTACCTAACTTGATATTGAATGACAGGAGAAACCAACAAAAAATCAGGCAGAAGAAACAACGTAAAAGCCTTTAGAGAAAACTAAAAACAAAACACTGTTTATTTCTTTATTAAAACAGTATGTGAGTTTCATCTATGGGCTACATGTTGTTCTAGGCACTGAAGATACATCAGTGGGCAATTAATTGTTAATTATTAATTAGTGCTTTAATTATATTCTCACAGAGACAAAAAATGTATAAGAAAAGTTGTATTTTAAAAAATGACATACATACTAAAAAGGAACACAGCTGTGTGTGTGTACATGTGCACACACATGCAAATCTCTTCCATCCTCCACACAGGGGTAGTCAGGGAAGCCCTGCTACAGAAAGGGACAGTTTAATGATGACCTAGAGAAATGCTTGGAAAGTTTAGTGTGGCTGGTGCAGTAACAGAAGGGAAGAATGATGCAAGGCAAGCCTGAAGAGACAGAGGACAGATCCTCAAGGATACGCACCGATGAGAAGGAGCAGAGATTATAGTCGAAGTGCAAAGGAAGCAATTTTTAAAGTTTTATGGGAAGATGTGATGTAATTTACATAAAAAACACAACAAAATTCTAGTGTTTAAGAATGGATTGTAGGGGGGCAACAGTGTATAAATAGGGAGATCAGTTAGGAAATAACTGCTTGAGGGCAAGGTTGATGGTTGTTGTCTGCTGCCATCTAGTCGATTCCGACTCAGTCACTCCATGTGTGCAGAGTAGAACAGTTAATGAAGCAGTAGGTTAAAAGGGAATGTCACAAAAGATAAAAGATAAAAGAAAGAAGATTATTACATTACACCTGAAAAATGTTGAAATGACATATATTTTGCAACAACAAATAAGAATAAAAAAAAAAGACAGTAGGTGTTAAGATTAAGACAGCAGTTCTCAAAGTGTGACAGAGAAATTTTATTTGTCACCATCCAGTAAGCTAAAAGTCCAAATTCAGGGTGTCAGCTCCAGGGGAAGGTTTCCTCTGCTGGCTCTGGAGGAAGGTCCTTGATGTCAATCTTCTCCTGGACTTCTGAAAGCTTCTGAGGCGCTGGGACCCCAGTCCTTTCCAAAGGACAAGCTCTCTTTCCACCACTGCTTCTTTCTGATGGTTTACCCAGAAAACCAAACCCAGCGCCACCGAGTTGACACCAACTCACGGTGACCCTGATGCTGACTTACTGCAATCCAATCGGACAGAGTAGAACTACCTCACAGAGTTTCCAGGGAGTGCCTGGTGGATTTGAATTGCTGACTTACTGAGGTCCCCAAATCTCTCTGTGCTAGCTTCTTTCTTTTACATCCCCAAAAGCTGCCTCAAGATACAATACGGTCTTACACCTGGAGTCCTGCCCCACTAATACAACTGCCACCCATCCTCCTTCATTAATATCATACACACAGAGTTTACAGCATAAAGGAACAACATACAATAACAGGAATCAAAGCCTAGCCAAATGGCTACAAACATTTTCTGTGAAAACACAACTCAATCCATGACAGTCTCTAATAATTACGACTCTGAGTCCCACACAGCAATTTGTGTTTTAAAAGTCCTCCAGGTGATTTTGATGTTTGACATGAAGCAAGAGTAAATAGTTTTACTGAACTGAAGGAGCCTGGTAACTCAGCGGACATGCTAACCAAAAGATCAGCAGTTTGAATCTACCAGCTGCTCCTTGGGAACTCTATGGGGCAGGTTTACCCTGTCCCATATGGTTACTAAGAGTTGGAATTGATTTAATGGCAGTGGGTTTGCTTTTTGGTTAATATTATCATGGAATAAAAGTCAATCTGAGTCAGCAAATGGCTTATGGTAGACAAGTTTCCCCAAACAGCCACAATCGATCGCTTTTCTGCCAGAAGTGGTGTTTACTTTACCTTCCCCTGAAACAGGCAACCCCAATGGTTAGGTGGTTATGACTGGTTTGATTAACAGAATGCAGTAGAACTGTTTCAGCACTTCTAAAACCAGGCTTACAAGAAGCCTAGCAGTTTGTTCCTCTTTCCCTTTGGAACCTAGTCATCACAGTGTAAGAAACTCAAGTAACATAAAAACACCATATAAAGGACAGCTGGACACTTGGTTGAGAGCCCTAGTACGGTCAGTCAGCACCGCCTTGCCAAACACGAGAGCATCATCTTGAATGTACCAGTCCAGTTAAGCTTCCCCATGACGGCAGCCCCACTGACAGCGTGCATAGCAAAAAAAACTTCTAGTTCAATTCAGGACCGTTTCAAAACAGAAAGATGGATTATTTAATAAAAAAAAAGTTGGATTAATGCTGATCATTTGATGTGTTGAGATAAGTCTTAAATATGCACATTACTTTTGATACAGTAATACTATTCCCAATAATTTATTTTACACATTAATCAGACAGGTATGAAAGACTGCTCAAATAAGTTTAGAGTAACAGTAAAACAGAGAAACAATCAGAATATAATATCAGGAGAGAACCGATTAAGAAACAATTCCATTTCAGCCTCCTTTCATCCAAAACTTAGATGTTGATACGTCTTAGCATACTACCCTTGATACTTTTTCTGCTCCTTGTGTTCTCATTTGCTGTCTCAAGGCTTCGTATTATTAAATTTTCCTCCCCATCCAGATTTTTCTCCTCAGCTCAAGACATACTTAAAACTTCATTTTCCCCTTGATCGACAACATGTCCCTCAAGTTCAATATCAAACGCTGACCCCATTACCTGTCCCTTACTTTCCCCAGGTTAGGAACATCAGACTTAGGGACAACTTATCAGATTCAGAGACAACTTGTACTTGCCCTACAATGTTATGTAAATTTGCCCCAACTCTGAAATGACAGAAACAACCTCTACTCACAACAAATTCTTTACCACAATCACCTTTAGTTGTTGGGCCTTTTCTTGCATTAAGTAAGGCGAAGTAAGGAACCATATGCACCTATCTCAACTTACAAACAAATCTGACTTAAAGACTGAGTTAGGACTGGCTCTCATTTGTAAGCTGGGGACGGCCTATAATAGGCTTTATGGCGTTGGCTCTTAACTTCCAGTTGTATGTAAACTGGATGTTTGTAAACCAAGGACTGCCTGTAAACTAATCCCCACAGTATGGAAAGCAGCATCAAAGGATTTTTAGGAAACAACTGCAATACTGAAGGTAATGACAACGCAAGCATAAGTTAACAAGAAAATGACAGGCTTCATTCTTCTACTTCCCAAATTAACTCTACATCAACAGCCATACTATGAGTTTAAAACAATAGGCTAATCAGACAGATCACATATGTTGACCTAAAAAAAAATTCAAAATTAACAAATGTACTTTGAAATACAGCTTTACATTTATTACCATTAGCAATGAACCTTGCTGTGAGCATTTATTTACCTCGAGCCATGATCAAATGATAGTATGGAGCTAGAACTTAAGTTTAACTGAAAACTTTGCTCAAGATCATTTAAAAGCAACTGCAGCAGTATGTTAACAAGGAACTGCCAGAAATTCAAGATGGGTTCAGAAGAGGACATGGAACCAGGGATATCACTGCTGAAGTCAGATGGATCTTGGCTGAAAGCAGACAATACCAGAAAGATGTTTACCTGTGTTTCATTGACTATGCAAAGGCACTTAATTATGTGGATCATAACAAATTATGGCTAACAGTGGAGAGAATGGGAATGCCAGAGCACTTAACTGTGCTCCTTAAGGAATCTGTAAATGGATCAAGAGGCAGTCCACTGATCAGAACAAGGGGTAACTGCATGTTTTAAAGTCTGGGAAGCTGTGCATCAGGGCTGTATCCTTTCACCACACTTTTTCAATCTGTATGCCGAGCAAATAATACGAGAAGGTGGATTACATGAAGAAGAATTAGGCATCAGAATTGCAGGACAACTCATTAACAACCTGCATTACCCAGATGATACCACCTTACTTGCTGGAAGTGAAGAAAATTTGAAATACTTACTGATAAAGATCAAAGAGCACAGCCTTTAGTATGGATTGCACCTCAACATCAAGAAAACAAAAATCCTCACAACTGGACCAGTAGGCAATATCATCATAAATGGAGAAAGGATTGATGTTGTCAAGGATTTAATTTTCCTTGTGTCCACAATCAATGCCCATGGAAACAGCAGTAAAGAAATCAAAAGACCCATTGCACTGGGAAAATCTGCAGCAAAGGACCTCTTTAAAGTATTGAAGTAAAAATGTCACCTTGAAGACTAAAGTACGCCTCATCCAAGCCATGGTATTTTCAATTGCATCATATGCACGCGAAAGCTGGACAGTATCATCACATGCATGCGAAAGCTGGGCAATGAACAAGGAAGACAGAAGAAGTGTCTTTGAACTGTGGGGTTGGAAGAATACTGAATGTGCCATGGACTGCCAAAAGAACAAATAGATTTGTTCTGGAAGAAGTACAACCAGAGCGCAGCTGGAAGCAAAGATGGTGAGACTGCAATTTACATACTTTAGTCATATTGTCAGGAAGGATCAATCCCTGGAGAAGGACATCATGCTTCGTAGAGGGTCAGTGAAAAAGAGGAAGACCCTCAATGAGATGGAGTGACCTGTGTGGGTGCAATGATGGGCTTAAGCATAAAAATGATTGTGGACATGGTGCAAGACAGGGCAGTGTTTCATTCTGCTGTGCACAGGGTTGTTAAGAGTCAGAACTCACCTGATCGCACCTAACAACATAACTTAAGTTTTGCTTTTATTTTACCACCTACAATTTTATTTTTGTGTTTTATAACTCACATGAGCTATTACATACATAGCCACCGCACCCTACAACGCAAACCTATGAGATACAAATCATAATGCTGGGAGCTAGATGATTAAAAGAGTGGAGGCCACAGCCTTACAGGACTCACTGGTTAAAAAGTTACGCTATTACTTGTTCTCCAGGTTTCTTTCAGGCTGATATGGAAAACAATTACTAGTGTATTGTTTACTCACATATGGATCATTTTTAGTATCTCATATACTTTTAAGAAAATGTTTCCAATATAAGTAGTTTCCAGACAAATTTGCTCTTTGTATTACTTTAGAATGTAAGATGATGGGGAAGATCAGTTGAGTAACTAGTATGCCTTGACTCTGAAGCCCAAGCCTCAACACAAAGGGTACTGTATACATGATTAGAAAAATAAAGCAACTTTACCAGATGCAGAAAGGACTCCAATCTTGACATATGAAAGAGTAGTAGGAAGTGAGGTAAGCAATGAAATACTGATGTTCAAACTACAAAACACGGAGGAAAGCCACTTTTTACATAAAGCTAAATTTCTAATTCAAGTTTGCAAATCACATATGCTTTCTGGAGTGCATTCACATCTGAACAATATAGTTTCTTCCACACATTATCATTTAACAATTAAAAAATTGTTTTCCCTAAAGACTGATTTTCACAAAGAGCATAAAAAAGGCACACTTCTAGTTATAAATATTGCTCTCCATCAAACACACCCATCTACAATGGTGAACAGAGAAATAAATATTTCAGATACTCTTTACTATCCCTCATCTGTAAAAATAGAGAAATGCAAAGGGGACTTTGCATTTAAAAGAGAAAAAGGTCAATTTAAGAAATATTTGTTTCTAAACCTAAGAATGTTTCCAAAGTAGTTCCCTTTTGTTATGCACCCCCTGCCAATAACATGCTGATCATTATTTTTCATGGAAATGACTTAGCCTTCTTGATTCTGGGTTTACAACTTAAGTCTCTAGTATAGTAAAATACATTTAAAAGCAATTTCTCAATAAAAAAATGTAACAAAAATTACAACAGATACCATGTAGAGTATTGCCATATGATTTGTACTCAAAAGCACAGAAACCAAAATTATACTTTGTTTTCTGGCTTTAAGAAAATTATTTTAATGAAAATAATTCCTTTAAAAACTGACTTCCTCAGGATAGAGGACTACTCCATTTTTTCATCCAAGTCAGGTTATTTACAACCAAACAAAAAATCCAACAACAACAACAAATTAATGTAGACTAAATGGAAAATGATGTATGTTCTTCTGCTCTTTTATTATTAAATAATTATTCTTATTTATCCCCAATTCATGTTATTTTTAGTCCAGTAACTATAGCCGTCAGTCTGCTTTGGCCCTGTTCTGTGGATGAAGTGAATGAATCCTGGCTATGATACCATCACTCCAGATAGAAATTTGGAACATGATAGAACAAGCATAGATCTTACATTTATTAGTTAGGACTGGGGGCCTCCAACTATTTCAGAACTTCAATATCTATTAATAAACGGTGGCAGCGTGGAACTGCCATCTGCTAATGAAGAGATTTGATAACACAAAAGTATAGCTTAAATTATTTGAACTTTCCTTCTAGTTTTTCATGCAGTGTTTAAGTGTGATTAATACATCTTTCTTTAAAATAGTATGTTTGTGCTATCTTTTAAGTTACACATGTATAACTCGCAAGTTGCCTCTGTGGTCACTTCTTTACTACAATAAACATTCCAGATTTCTGCTGAAACCAATGGTTACTAAGTCTTACATGGAGAAGTTTATTTGATGTGAATATTAGAAAATAAATACTAACAAATCTATGAACATGTTTATTCCGTACACTGTAGCTTTTTCTATTATTAAGTCAATCATATATTTATAACCTAAACCTACAAAATATTATTGCTAAAGTTTGTTCTTATCTATAGTACCCTTTCCTACGGTACTTTAAAATAAAACCTCTGCTTATCTAACGTAGCTTAAGAACACATATAAAGGCTGTGATGTTTAAATGTATCCAATATTGTAGTCTTGCTCATATACAATATCTGAGGTCAACACTTTAGACTTCCTTTTAAATGAAACAATCCCGACAAAGTGGGTCTTTTTAGTATGCTAGTAACGGTCTACAAATTCTGAACTAACTCACAGTACTTGGCCTTTGCACAATTTTTTTTACCTAAATTGGACTCAACAGTAATGGGTTTGGTTTTTGTTTTGATTAAACAAAGGTATTTACAAAGTATATTGGAATATAATGGAAATCAACAATGAAATGAAAACCAGATCTTGTTTCTACTGTAAATGCTGCTTTAACCAAATCACATGGCTATATAAACTCCTCTATCAATCTAAGAGATCAGACAGATACTAAATTCTCATGTTTACGCTAACTTCATTTACTCCTTCAAAAAATATTTGGGGAGAAACTTTTGGGTGCTAAGCACTGGGTTACAGCTGTGAATGAAGCATCATTACATTCTACTAGAGAGTTACATAAAACATGTTTAGTTACCAGTAAGTACCATGAATGACAAAAAGAGACAAAGATTTACATGTCTTAGGGAAAGCTTCTCCATAGAAATGATATTTGAGGTGGGGTTCAAACAGCACCAAAGAGCCAACCATGTGATGTTCTAGAGGAAGAGCATTTTATGCCATGGCTTCAAACTGACTTGGTCTGATTCTGATATCAAATCAGAATCCGCATTTTTAACAAGATCCCCAAATGATTCCTGGGGATATAAATTTGAGAACCACTGCTCTACTGGTAGTTCTCTAAGGTGGTCCCTGACCAGCATCATCAGCATTTCCTGAAAAAGCAAATTCTCAGCAGGAGACAAAATGTAATGAACCTATTCAAAGCCCTGTTTTAGGCAGAGGAACAACTACAAAGAATAATTCATCTTAGTTCTTTTCCCAACCTATGGTGCTCACTTTATTCAAAATCTAGTTTAAAACTCTTCACCACTCAATCGAGCCTTTTCTAACTAATCCTATTTTTGAAACGTGACTTAAGTACTCAACTTACAATATTCATAATTTTAAATCTGCGGTTCTAAATACGTACTCATTAACTGTTCTGTCTGTCACAAAACTCAAGTATTTTAAAGAGAATCCCACGATTCTTCTATTCATCTTCTACAGTATTTTAGTACTACTCTGCGCAGAGAAAGTTCATTGAATGCCTGGGATCAACTACTATCAAGAAAATCGGAATTTCTGTCTACTCATTCTCAGAAAAAAAGTCTGGTTACAGAGCACTTCAGAGAAAACTAACTCAACACTGTAAATACAGTGCAAAGAGTGACTCCGAAATGAGAAATCTCAAAATTCAATATCCAGCTCTACCATACGCTTATGCATGTGGCTTCTGGCAAATCCAAGTCTATGTGGCAACCCATGTCTGCAAAATATGGACACAATTTGCCCTGCCTACTCAGCACTAATTGGTCACGAACTACATTCCATGGGAAATCATAACCATCCTCAAAGAACTTCCATATTGCAGAAATAGCATGAATACTGGAAACAATGATCATATTTTCATTTCAGAACTGGAAGGGATCTTTAAATGATCTTGTTCAACTTTTACATAAGAAATCTGAGGCCCAGGAAAATAAGGGGACTTGCTCAATGTTACAGAAATTCAGTGTCAGAATCACTACCTAAATTTTCTGCATACTAAGTCCAGTATATATCAACAGACTCTTCCTTACACTGCATTGCCATTACAACCTCTTCCACTCTAGTCCATGATATACATCCATCACAACTTATTCCAACATTCACGATTCCCTGGTCCAGAATGATAAAACAGTAGATTTCTGAGGCTGAAGACCTACATAATTTGATAACAGAACCGCATTTAAGAAATGCCAAACTCATATTACTGAGTCACAGTATTAGGACTATATGGATTAAAGTCAGCTGATAGCTTAGAAATACACATCTATTAAACCACTGCATATCTGGCATATTGCTTGGACTATATCTTTATGTAAACTCTAGTTATGTTCATACAATGCTGATTCAATTATCATGTCACGTGAGAAACAGAGAACATGATATTCTTTCTCTACAAGAGAATAAAATAACTTTATTTCTGATCATCTTTCTTCTGATTTAAATCTACAACTGCAATCTAAATTAAGAAACAGAGTGCTCAAGATACATCCTGGATTATGTTAAAAACTGTTTCAATATGTACAAATGAAGAATATGACTGAAATTATGTAATGTCCTCAACGTTAAAAAGGTCCCAATTCAATCTATGCAGTCGCTATGAGTTGCAATCAACTCAATAGCAACGAATTTGTTTTTTTTGTTTGGTAATTCAATCCTTACTATCAAAACAAACTGGATAGTAAACCAAAACTAAATTATTGTCTAATATTAAAGAGAACTCTTTATTTAAAAACAGAACTCTTCATCCCCAGCAATATCCTAAATACACCGAAAAACTAAAAACAAAACATTACCTCAATTGAAAGACAAGTTTTGGAAATAGTGAAATGGCTTTGCGGGAAGAGGAGCAAAATGAAAAATGCCTTAGTAACTCTCTTCCATAACACAAGACTGGTAGAAGGCTTTAGAAAGTAATGTGTGAAAACTAATGCTGCTGTAGGAATCACATGAAAATAAGTCTCTGAAAGAATCTGGTAGACCATAAAGTACAAGTTATTATTATATAACAATTTGCAGTCTACAAGCACAGCAGTTTACCACAGAGTAGACGTAAACGCTTATTTAAAAACTGTAATTCTTGTATACTGACTCATTGAATTTTTATTCTTAAAAAAGAATGTTAGCCATGAAAAGCTGGATCAACTATCCACTTCTGGAAAAAGAATTTATCACAGCCTCAACCGAAAAAAAAAGCATACACACAAAAAAATTCCCTTTTCTTTTCGAAGCACAGCTCTTCTTTTAGCCATGTGACCTTAAAGCAGATCACTGTTCCTGTCTGGAATTCAGTTTCCTAAGTTTCCTAGTTATGTATCAAGCATTGTGTTGTGTGTTTTGCATACACTGTCTAACAGGATCTGATATACAAATAAAATGCAATAAAAATTATTATCCTTATTTTACAATTAACAAAACCAAAGTTCAAATGGGCTAGTTACGAAATGTGTCCTAAACCACATAGCTAACAGGGCACATCTGAGATACTGAACTTTCCTTTTAACTCCAAAGATTCCGCTTTTCCCATTTTGCTACCTTGCAAAAAAAAAAAAAAAAAAAAAAAAAGAGGTTGTTCTTAATAATAATGCTTAGGTAGTTTAAGTGATAAAATGTATGATTCAGTAACCCATTATTTATCCACAACATGGAGAAAAGTTATATTTATCTGGTGAACATTAATTATCTCACTAGTTTTAGCTTGCTGTTACCTAAAAGTAATTTTAGATTTTTACAGTGGCGATAACACCGAAATTTTATAAGACATCCGTAGGACTTAGTGCGCTCCTTATAGTATAAGGTACATGCAGTAGAAAACACATTTTAAAAATGATACATGGTAGCCATTTGAAAAGTTGTATTTTCAAACAAAGTTAAAAAAAACACATTGTAAAGTGAGCGTGCACACACACACAAACACACTGATTTTACTTTCCTAGATTTCACGGTCCTTACTACCAATCGCCCCTCTGTGAATGTGAAAACAAGCAAAGTACTAAGGGCACATGAAAATACATCACTCCAAAACATCTTAAATTACTGAAGAATACAGAATGGACTCAGGTTTTCTAACAGCAATTTCTAGTCCGGTGATATATTTTAGTTGTTTCCGAGATAATGAGTTATCTCTACAGAACACATTACTTGAAACATCTTTTCATCATAACAGACCAGCGTACATTACTAATGCCGAATTCATCTAAGTTACTCAATTAAAGGCAGAACATTTACTATTACGAGTACTGCTCTATGAAAACGACGAAACAGAATCATCTGGCACCTGGGAAGGCACTGGATTCAAAATGATCTACTACTGTAACAAGTGTTTGTTGAACTCACCCTTCGTGCCAGGCACTAAGCTGTAAATCGAATGTTAATACAATCCTTGGCCTTTAAAGATACTACCCGTAAAGAACTAAAACGGCCACGGTCTTTGCTGAATCTACTACTTACAGAAATGAAAACTAGTGGACCACACTTTCTCACCAGCTCATCCTCCTATTTAAAGTGACCCAAATCCAGACACCGGAGTATCAAATCCAAACTTGAGTGTCAAAGTGAGGAAAAGAGAGAGCTACCTCAGAGCAGCTGAGCGCGAGGAGTCCCCTCACACCCAGTCTCCGAGGGTCTGTGGGGAATCCCGGGTCGACCCCGCTGAGGAAGCGCCGTCAGAGCCAGGATCGGGCAGAAGCGGGGGCGAGCCGGAGCCGACGCTCTGTGGAGGACCTCGCTCACCTCTTCCACCTCGATCTCCTTGTAGTCGATTTCTTCAAAGTTGAGGACCTGGGAGGGGGCTTCGATCATCTCACCGGCCGAAGACGAGGAGGAGGAGGAGGCGGCAGAGGCTGTAGACATGATCCCTCGCGGCGCCCGAGGGGCCCGGAGAGTCTGCCACTCCGACACTCCGTGGGAGACCCGCGCCCACCCGCTTCCGGACCGACCTTCAGTCTGGAACCACACAGCTCTCCTACCAACCGGTCCGAGAAGCGGGCAGCAGCAGCGGTCTCAACACAGTCCCAGCTCCGGCTCCGCTACGTTTTCCGCCGCTGGGCCCCGCCCACTAGGCTTCCGGTTCCGTTCTAAAATCGGAAACGGGAAAGGCTGCGGGCTCTCCAGAGAGGAAGGGAGAAATTTGTGACTCGGAAAGAGAAAGGAAGGCCAGGTTAGGTTAGGGAGGAGACAGAAGTAGGGAGTGAGAGGCTGTCTTGAACTTGTAAAAGAAATTTCGTGAGATCTTTGCTAAAGGGACCCACGAACCGGATATTACCACAATAGCCGACGCTGTGACATATTTAAGATGCGCGAACGGAAGTGACGAGAACCTAATCGACAATAAATGCGGTTGGTCCTTTAAGAACAGGCGGGAAGGATGAAAACTGGTTTTCACTGTTTTATGAACTGTGTCACGGCCCCGCTGCTTTCTGTTTTAGCGGCCTGCTGATGTACAGAGTAGCATTGGACTGAGTATTTACGATGAAGCTTTCTTTTCACTTTAATCCGAAGCTGAAATGAACTGTGTTTTTAAGAAGCCCTGCAAAATGTGTTTTCCTCAACGTAGAGGGAGCAGTTGTCTGTTATTTTAAACCTGTCTCTGACGCTATGGTAGTCTAAAAAAGTTAATACAAAGCTGCTGAGCGTGTTCAACCTAAGTAGTTCTGTGAGGCTAAATGCTCAAGATGAGAAGTCAACATTTTAATGTAACAAAATTAACAAAATTAGTTAAATAAGGTAGCTACTTATAATTTGGCTTGATTTGTCGTGTTCATCTCTCACTATAGACTGTATTACTAGTACAGATAGAGTGCAGAACACTATGCTAAATACTTTATAATTTAATTATTACAGTGACCATAACAAGTTAAATATTTTTATCACCATTTACAGGACATGAAAAATAAGCTCAGAGAGATTAAAACAGTTTCTGATGCAGCTTCTATTCCAATCTGTTTACAAAGCAAATAGTGTTGCATATGTTGTGTTAAAGCCCAGATAGCATTGCCTATGTCAGGCTAAAACCCACTGCTGTCCAGGTGATTCAAGCTTGTAGTGACCCAATATGACAGAGTAGAACTGCCTCACAGGATTTCAAAGGCTATCAATCTTTTTGAAAGCAGAGTTAACATGGTTGGTATGTTTGAACCATCAACCTTTCTATTAGCAGCCGAGTGCTTAGCTACTGTGCAACCAGTACACTTCATGTTGTGCTACCAAAAATATTAAATGAAGCTATTAAAATTTTGGAAGCCTGGTACCACAGTGGTTAAGTGGTAAGGCTGCTAACTAAAAGACTAACGGTTTGAATCCACAAGTGCTCCTTGGAAACCATATGGAGCAATGCTACTCTGTCCTATAGTGTCACTATGAATTAGAATTGACTGACAGCAGTGAGTTTTATTTATTCATCTTTTCATTAAAACTTCATTTACTTAGTTTGGCCTGAAGCTTAAGTGTGGGATTTTGGAGCTGGAAATTTAAGAATGGTAAGTGTATATGATGGTTGGAATGGTGAGTTTGGATACATTTACTTAAGAATAAGACCCTGAGTGGGATAAACCAGTGTTTGACTAACAACTGAAAGGTTGACAATTGGAACCTACTCAGTAGCTCCAGGGAAGAAAATCCTAGGTATCTGCTTTCATAAATTACAAAAAGGCAACTCTTGCCATCAAGTGAATTCCAACTCCTGGTGACCCCCATGTCCCTTGGTAGTGCAAATGGTTTTCACTCAACTGCTAACCTGAAGGAAGGCAGTTTAAACTCACACAGTGATGCCTTGGTAGAAAGACCTGGTGACATGGTTCTATCAAGGTAAAAGCCAAGAAAACCCTAACAAACAGTTTTACTCTGTAACATGCTGAGGCACCATAAGTCAGAATGAAGGCAACAGTGTCTTTTTTTTTTTTTCTTTTTATGTGTAGGAACACTGCATGGAAAAAAAGCAAGGATGGAACCCTGTGAGTTTCAGATTCTAAGATTCAGAAACAGGAAAAAAAAAAAAAAAACAGTCTGAGAAGGGAAAGTGAGGAGAATGGTGACTTGAATGGCACAGGAGGAGAGCTGCTCAATTAAGTAGTCAACCAAATAAATACTGTAAGTAAAAAAGTTAACACATTTGCGATTATAAATAAGTGTGGATTTAGTAATCAGTATCATGAACTAGAAAGCATTCTGTCACTTTCAAATTGTAGTTCTAGTAATACTCAATAGTGTGGTGAATGGATAAAAGAGTAAAAGGAGGAATAATTTCTTCTCAATGTGTATACTCTTTGGATGATCTCACCCAGGGTCTTGGTTTTCCATACCACTTTTATTGTGACTTCCATTACCTAGCTTAGAATTTCCTTGTATGGATTCTGGACCTGTTAGATATCTCTTATTTAGGCATAACATAACCATCTTAATCGCAAGATAGCAAAGTAAGTTGAAAATCCATCCATCAACATGTATCTATTCCTCCCTATGCATTTCCTGTCTTAATGAAGGATCTCGTCATACACTCAGCTGTCCTAGTGAGAAATCAGGACATTATTTCTGCATATGTAATGATACCCCGAAACAGTAACAACAAAACAAACCACTTGCCATCAAGTAGATTCCAACTCATCGCAACCCTACAGAACAGAATAGAATTACCCCATAGGATTTCCAAGGCTGTAATATTTACAGGAACAGATCACCAGGTCTTTCTCTTGAGGAGCCACTGGTGGGTTCAAATATCTAGTATCTTAGTTAGCAGTTCAGCACTTACCCTGTGCATGCCAGGGCTCCTGAAATGATGCTTAATGTACTAATAATCAAATAAATGCATTAAATTAATGGGATAAGCATTTTTACCTGTCTGGAAAAAAGTGAAAAAATTATATCACAGGACAAGAGTGAGAGGAAATAGCCACATACTTTTGTTGAGAAAAGAACACTGATTATTTCTATTGTTTGTAATATGCATGTACACTAGTACTTTTCTTAGCTGCTTTAAATAAGACAAAATCATGTTTTAAAACCTAAACTGTTATCATATCACTTTCCTTCTTAACACTCTGTGAGGGTCATTTTGTGCTCAGAATTTACAGTCCAGTGAATTACTTAATGTAGCCCTTCTAGCCGTGGTCTTTGTGACTCACACATGGTGACTGAGTGGGGCTATGCAAACATGGTATATAGAACCTGGGATGGTTGGAGTTACGTGTCAGCTTGGCAGGGCCATCATTCCCAGTATTGTGTGATTGTCTTCCATTTTATATATTGTACTTCTTGAACTCTACATGTTGATGAGGCAGGATTTGTGTAAGGTGTGTCTTAGGTCGAAACTTGCAGGAGTGTGTGACCCAAACCCCACCATTACTAAAATTATATCCTTTCCTGGATATTGATGTTGCCTGAATATAAGATACACATGTGTGTACTGGCAAGGCTGTTTCTCTGTGCATCTGAATCCTACATCTCATTCTTGATTTGCTGACCTCCCCAGATACCTGCTGTCTAACCTGGGAATTCTAGGACTTGAAGCCCTTCTCAGCTTTTTGGGCTGTCAGCCTATTGTAAGAATGCATTCACCACCTTTCATAGCCTTGTGAGCAAAAACCCATGGTGTGAACTGCTGGTTTAGGTTTTCAGCTCCTGCAACACTGTGAGTCAGGAGCAGCCTATGGGGACTTGCCAGCTTCTATGAATTCATGAATCATTTCCTTTATATAGTGTGTGAATTCTGTGAGACATTACAGTTAATTAGGAATCCTAAAGGTTGGAGGGGGAGTACTGAGAGAAAAGGGTTGATGCTATAGATGATGGAGTGATATAGCAGCTTGGAAAACTTGGACATCTGGGACATCTTTAACCTCTTCAAAGGAACCAGTTGTGTTTTAATCCTTATGAAAGAAACTATTTGTTTAGAGTTGAAGGAAAGAAACAAAACAATGAACTTGGCTCCTGCCTACTTCACTCTGCTGTGTTAAGGTCCAGTCACATAGGCTTCATTTCAGTTTCTAGAATAAGTGAAGTTCTTTACCATTTATGGATTTTTGCATCACTACTTTTTCTGTCTAGTATGCATTCCTATCCTGTTCTAGGAGTGCCTAGATCCTTATCATCCTTCAGGCTTTGCATTAAAATTCATCTCTTGGTGAGGCATTCTCTCACCATTCCAGATACTTTGATTATTTTCATTCATTTCCTTCATAGCATACTTAACAATTTGTAATTTGTTTTGTTTACATGTTTATTGTCTGAATCATTGTTAACCTATGTATACCTGGCCTTCATCACCACTTAATAAATATGTAACTCTAAATTCTTAGTTTCATATCAAGCTATGTAGATGGTCTCCTTGATGCCCCTTTCTCCCATTTTGAGCACCCTCCACCATTCACCCTAATGTCAGCCTCCTAATACCTACTCTTCAGACCCTTGGTGGTATAAGCAGATAGTATTCTCAATATCTAATAAAAAAAATTGATGGTTTGAGTGACCTGAGAAGAAAAACCTGGAATCTCCTTCTGAAAAAATTCAGCCACTGAAAACCCTACAGAGCGTAGTTCTATCATGACACATAATGGATTGCCATGAGTTGGAATCAACTCAGTGATCATCATTATCTAACCTTCAACCTTGTCTTCTATTTTAACCCTTTTGTACTTTCTAGAGAGTGAAGAGTCAAGGGTTTGCAAATACATTTCCAAGTTCTAATGGGATTCTTGTCTTACTTTGCTAATTTTGAAATGGGAATATCTGGCAACAATTTTCATGGAGCCTTAGCAGAAACCAAGATTAAAGTTGCCCTGTTTTAATGCCTGTTGCAGTAGCATATATTTCAGGAAAAGAGTTCCATATTTATCAGTTAATAAGATTTCTGTTATAAGTAATAAGATGCCCAATGTCAAAGGACTTAAGTAAAAAGGGGGATTTATTGGTTCAGTTAAGTGGAAAGCCAAGAGCTAAGACAGGTTTCCTGTTCCACTTGATTCATAAGTTTAATTATAATAACCATAATTGAGTTTCCATTGCTCTTTCTGTCTCTCGTGGTATTTGCCATTACTCTAGAACAGTGTTTCTCGGCCTTTTTTATTTTTATTACTGGCCCCATATGGAGCCTTGTAGAATGTTTTTTCTTAATGCCCCCTCAAAATTTTAATATCCTGGATACACTATATATCTGTTTAAGTACTATATGTAATCTTTTTATGTAAAAAAGGTTAAGATTGTTTTCTCACTTCAAGTTTTTCAGTTTCTTGGAGGCAATATCATTGCACTAAGAATGCATGCTTTAGAAGTTCCATTGTTCACATGGTATATCACACTACAGTACAACAAAATAAAGCACTTCTTTTGGTTGCTGTCTCAGAAGAGCAGGAAAGTTTCTGCTTCAGAAGCTTTTGGAAACTGTAAGAGAAATGGTGAAGGGAAGATTTGATTATGCAAATATCTTGGTTAGCTTAGATCCAGACCTCACATAATCCTATGGACTTTGAGAAGAAGGAGCTACTAACTTAAAGTCTGGATACTGTTAGCAGGAGCACAGTAAGGAATGATTGTTGAGTACGCAACCAACAAATATTCACTATTGACATGTGTATGAACTCCATTTGTAAAAAGTGAAGTCTTTACTGGCTCTCTGAGAATGATGTCCAATCAAATACTGGAAGTTCATAAATATCAAATGATATATTGCTTTGGAAAAATCAGTTGCAAAACCCTCTGTAAAGTGTTAAAAAGCAAAGATGTCGTGTTGATAATTGTCTTAGTTATCTAGGGCTGCTGCAAGAGAAATATCACATCTGGATAGCTTTAACAAAGACAAATTTATTCTCTCAAAGTATTGGAGGTTATAAACCTGCTTTCAAGGTACCAGCTCCAGGGGAATGTTTTCTGTCTTTTGACTCTGGAGAAAGGTGTTTGTCATCAATCCTCCCAGGTCTAGGACCTTCTCAGTGCGGAAACTGTTGGTCCAAAGAATGTGCTCCCTTCCTGGTTCTTCATTCTTAGTGGCATGAGGTCCTTCTTTTTCTCTTTCTGTATTGTCTTATCCCTTTTATATCTCAAAAGAGATTGACTGAAGATACAGCCTAGTTCTGTAGATGGAGTCCTGTCTGTTGACCATAATTGCATCTAATCTTGCCTTATTAACATCACAGAGATAAGGATTTATACATATATTGTTATGTGACCCTAGTTACAATCTCCATAATGTAACAGCACACTCTCCCTTTCCACCCTGGGCTTGCTGTGTCCATTCAGTCAGCTCCTGTTCATTTCTGTCTTCTCATCCCGCATCTGGACAGGAGCTGCCCAATTAGTCTTGTGTATCTACTTGAGCTAAGAAACATACTCTTCGTGAGTATTATTTTATATTTTATGGTCCAGTATAATCTTTGTCTGAAGAGGAGGCTTTGGAAATGGTTTTAGTTCTGGGTTAACAGAGAGTCTAAGGCCCATATCATTGGGGGGTTCCTCTAGTCTCAGTCAGATCACTGAGTATGGTCTTTTAATGTAAATTTGGAGTTCTGCATCACACTTATCTCCTGCTTCATCAGGGGCTCTCTCTTGTGTATTCTGTCAGGGCAGTCATTGGTGGTAGCCAGATACCATCTTGTTTCTCTGGTCTCAGGCTGATGGAGTCTCTGGTTTATGTGGCCCTTTGGTCTGTTGGGCTAATATTTTCTTTGTGTCTTTGGTGTTCTTCATTCTCCTTTGTACAGGTGGATTGGAATCAACTGAGGCATCTTAGATGGCTGCTTAAGAGCTTTTAAGACCCCACTCATCAAAGTGGGAAGCGGAACATTTTCATAATGGTATAACTTTGTTATACCATTGACCATTGGTGCTGCTACAATAGAAATACAACAAATGAGTAGCGTTAACAATTATTTTTTTCACAGTTTAAGAGACTTGTGCCACTGAGTTGGCTCTGACTCATTATCACCCTGTGCACAACAGAACGAACCCTACCTGGTCTTGTGCCATGTCCACAATCATTCTTATGCTTAAGCCCATTGTTGCAGCCACTGTGTCAGTCCATCTCATTGGCGGTCTTCCTCTTCATTGCTGAGCCTCCACACTACCACACATGATGTCCTTCTCCAGGGCCTGATTCTTCCTAATAACATGTCCAAAATATGTAAGATCCTATCTTGCCATCTTTGTTTCCAAGGAGCACTCTGATTGTACTTCTTCCAGAAAAGATCTATTTGTTCTTTTGGCAGTCCATGGTACATTCAATACTCTTTGCCAATACCACAGTTCAAAGGCATCAGCTCTTCTTCTGTCTTCTGTTTAAGAGGCTAGAAGTCCAAATTAAGGGTGCTGGCTCTGGGAAAAGTTCTTTCTATCCAATCTGGGGAAAAGCTCGTGTCTCATTCTTCTGGGTGTTCTTTAGAGATCTCCATGTGACATCTTTCTTCCCACTTTTGTGCTTGCTTGCTTCTGTACCTAATTGGTTCTTTTATACCTCAGAAGTGATTGGTGTAAGATATGCCCTACACTGAGAAAACCTCATTAACGTAAATAAAACTATATTCCCAAATGAGACTGGAGCCAGAGGTTATACTCATTGCTGTGGAGTTAATTCCTACTCATAGTGACCCTAAAGGACCGTATAGAACTGCATTGCAGGGCTTCTAAGGAGCAGTTGGTGGATTGAACTGCTGACCTTTTCTAGCAGCTCTTAGCTGTTCCACTACCAGTACTCCTTCACAGGTACAGGTGTTAGGATTTACAACAAAGTTTTGGGGAGGACACAACTCAATGCATAGAAGGTAGTTTTATTAATATCAGACAAATTAGACTTCAAGACAAGAAGTGTTATAAAAAGCAAGGAAAGACATTCTATAAAGATAAAAAGATCAATTGATCAAGAAGAAATAATAATTATTATTTCAGTCATGTACTGCATAATGTCTGTTGAGGCAACATCCAGCTGTATATACATCCATGGTGGAGCCAAAGTCCAGGACCAGTTGGCTTCACTGTTGAATTTTACCAAACATTTAAAGAAGAATTAGAATCAATTCTCCTCAAAATTTTCCAAAACATTTAGGAGACTGAAATGCTTTCTAACACAGTCAGTGAGGCCAGCATTACCCTGATACCAGAGCCAGGTAAAGACATCTCCCCCAAACTACAGACCAATGTCCTTTCTGAACATAAATGTGAACACCCTCAACAAAGTACTAGAAAACTGAATCCAGAAACATATTAAAACGATTAGACATCATGACCAAGTAGGATTTATCCCAGGAATGCAAGAGTGATTCAGTGAAAGAAGATCAATCAATACCTTATGTTTCTAGAATTCAGGAAAAGACACATGATCATTTCAATTGATGTAGGAGAGGCGTTTGACAAAATTGAACACGTTTTCATGATACAGGTACTCAACAAACAAAGACTAGAAGGAAAATTCTTTAACATGATAAAGGGCATTGTGAAAAACCCACAACAAACATCATACTCAGTGGTGAGAGATGGAAAGCTTTTTTTCTAAGATCAGACACAGGACAAGAATGCCAATTTTAAAAGTTGTACTTGAAGTCCTAGGCACAGCATTTAGGCAAGAAAAAGAAATTTAAGACATTTAAATTGAAAAAGAAGAGTTAAAACTGTCCTTTTACAAGGATTGCATTATAGCTAGAACACCCCATCCCCATGAATCCACAATAAAGATCAACTAGAGGTAATAAATGAATCTATCAAAGTAGTAGGGTACAAGACCAACACAGAAATAAGCAGTATTTCTATATATAACATTGAAAAGGAAATTAAGAAACCAATTCTATTTCTAATAGCATCCAAAAGAATAAGTACCTAGAAATAAATTTAGCTAGGAAGGTGAAAGCCTTGTACAGTGAAAACTATAAAATGTTGCTAAAATAAAGAAGACCTTAATAAATGGAAGGATATATTGTGTTCATGGATTGGAAGACTTTAATATTGTTAAAATGTCAATAATGCTCAAAGCAATCTACAGATTAGATGCAATCCTCATAAAAATTTCAACAGCCTTTTATGCAGAAATCATAAATTCAAGGTAGTATGGAATTGCACAGGGCCTCGATTAGTTGACACAGTCTTAAACAAGAAATTAAAACAAGGAGGACTCACAGTTCCTGATTTCAAGACATAGTACAAAGCTACAGTAATTAAAACATTGTGGTACTGGTATAAAGACACACATAAAAACCAATGAAATAGATTTGAGAAACCGGAAATAGATTCATGTATCAATAGCTGAGTTTTTATACGGACATCAAATCCATTCAGTGGAAAAAGAGTTGTCTTATTAACAAATGGTTCTTGGACAACAGAATTCCCACATGTAGAGAAATGACCTTGAAGCCATACCTTGCACCATATGAAAAACAATGAATTCAAAATGGATCAATGACCTAAATATAAAAGCTGAAACTACAGACCTCTTAGAAGAACACATAAGGGTAAAGCTTCAGGACCTCCTCTTAGCAGTGAATTCTTAGATACGACACCAAAACCATGAGAAACAAAAACAAAAATAGATAAATTGGACTTTGTCAAAATTTTTGTGCACCAAAGGTCCTTTTTAAGAAAGTGATAAAACCACCTACTGTGTTAGAGAAAATATCTGGACCTCATATACTACTTGATACTTTAAAGAACTCTTTCAACTCAATAACAGAAAGGACTAACAACCCAATTAAAGAATGGCCAAAGGGCTTTGGTGGAAAGTTCTCCAAAAAAGATTCACAAATGACTAATAATCACGTGTAAAGATGGTTAACATCAATTATCAAGTGTTGGGGATGTGGAGAACTTGGAAAACTCATACACTGTTGGTGGAAGAGTAACATGGTGCAGCTGCTTTGGAAAACCGGTGTTTCCTCAAAAAGTTAAAAGTAGCATTACAGTATGACCAACTGGAAACTCTGGTGGTGCAGTGGTTAAGTGGTTAAGTGCTGTAGCTGCTAACCAAAAGGTCAGCAGGAGGCACTAGTTGGAGGAAACCCAATGGGGCAGTTCTGCTTTACTCTATAGAGCCACTGTGAATCAGAAGTTGGCTGGGTGACAACAGGTGTATGTTTTTTTAGGTATGACCAAACAATTCAATTTCTATGCTTATACACCCAAAAGAAATGAAAGCAGAGACTCAGACACATGCCCACCAGTGTTTACTTTAGCTTTATTCACAATAGCAAAAAAATAGAATGTAACAGCCCATTAACAGTTGCATAGGTAAACAAAATGTTGTATATATGTAGAATTAAATATTATTTAGCTATAAAGAGAAAGGAAATTCTGATACATGCCACCACATGGCAGCACCTTATAAATATCATGCTAAGTGAAAAAAGCCAGTCACAAGAGGACACAGATTGTATGACCCCATTTGTATGAAATATCTAAAATAGACAAATCCATCCGGGTAGAAGATTACTGGTTACTAGAGGCTGGATAAGAGAATGAGACTGATAAAAGGAAAAGGTGAAAAGGTGATGATATACAAATTGCAGTTAGAATTTCTGTGCTTTCTCTTCAAAATACAGGTTTTGAAGTTATGATGACTACAGTACTTATCCTGGTTCTATCATGTATCTTAAGTAAATTACTTACATTTTCAGCTTTAGTTTATCTACCTAATAATTAACATTAAATGTTTTTGGTGCAGAGTAATTGGTCCGTAGAAATTAAATGCTAAATGATGACCATCAGTTGCTGTTAAGTTGACTCCAATTTATGACGACCCTGTGTGTGTCAGATTGTGCTGTACTCTAGAATTTTTAGTGGGTGATTTTTCAGAAGCAGATTTCCAGGCTTTTCTTCCAAGGCACTTCAGTGGACTCAAGGTGCCAACTTTATGGTTAACAGCTGAGCTTCTTAACTGTTTGTACCATCTAGGGCCTCCCAGACAATAATTAGTTTTCCTTACCTAATAGGTGGTAATGGAGAAAAGTTAGTCATAAAAAACAAAGCAGCCATCAAGAAGGTCTGTTATTCCACAATAGCTTAATTGCTGACTGGTATGAATGTAAAAGAGAGTTTGTTTGGATACATATATGAAAGGGAGGAAGTATGCTGCAGATTTTTTTTTTTTTTTTTTTTGTGAGTGTGTACCTATGAGTTGGAATTGACTCAGTGGCAGTGGGTTTTGCTTTTATTGGCTTTACTGCTCTTAGCCTGGGCAAGAGAGATCTTTTCTTTGTGCTTCGTACTTTAAAATGTCCTCTTCTGGTTCCTGCATAGCAGGCCCCTTCTTATGAGGAGACTGTGCCCCAGGTACTCAGGACCCTAAAGACTCACATAACATCCCCAAAGCTGCTTGTGTAAGCCTCTTTTCTGGGTGTGTCCAGAGAACTGACTAGTCAAGGGATAGCTCTTTGTGGAGCTTGGATCCACAAATGGGTGTGTGTGGACCCTTGTAGTGCAGGATTCAGTCTGGCACAGTCAGAGAGAGGTCAGTGGCTGGAGGCTAAATTTGCTCATACCACCACATTCTAGTAAAGCCGTGTTGTCAAGGTAGGAGATATAATATAACTAAACCCAAACCAAACCCAGTGCCATTGGGTCAGGTCCAACTCATAGCGACCCTAGAGGTCAAAGTAGAACTGCCGCAAGGAGTGCCTAACAGATTTGAACTGCTGACCTTTTCAGTTAGCAGCCGTAACACTTAATGAACTATGCCTCCAGGGTTTTCATAATGTAACTAGATTATCTTAATTTATATCTGATAAATGTTTAGACATACGGTATGTGAGCTTCCACTGGTACTCTTGCCCTAGGCTAATATTAGGAGAAATATTAGGAGAAAGCCTGTTTTTATATATGTTGCATTTCTGTTCCTATATACCAAGGGTTTATTGGTAAGGGTATTTGGGATTTGCCTTTTCCTGAATTCCCTGTGGATGACTCCCTCTTATAATTTAGGTCTCGGGTCCATTGCTCCCTCCTCAGAGTCAGTGATATTACCCCGCACCCTGCAGCCCTCTGTCCCTTCACCTGCTATCCCATCACCCAGTTTTATTTTATATATAAAGCCCATTACCTTTGTAATATCTTCATATTATTTGCTTCGTTGTTTATTTTCTGTGTTCCTGCTCCCTCACACCCTGCACATTGTATGTAAGCTCTTCAAGAGAAGGGACCTTAACTGTTTTGTTTACCACTGTCTCCTCAGTAGAGCCCTAGAGGTGCAGTAGTTAAGAGCTTGGCTGCTAGCCAAAAAGTCAGCAGTTCAAATCCACCAGTTGCTACTTGGAAACCCTAGAAGGCAGTTCTACCCTGTCGTATGGGGTTGCTATGAGTTACACTCAACAACAGTGAGTTTGGGTTTTTTTTGTGTGTGTATGTTTGGTTTCCTAAGTATTTAGAACAATGCCTGAAATGTATTGTTGTTGTTAGGTAGAGTGACTTCCAATTCACAGAGACCCTGTGAGCAACAGAATGAAACACTGCCTGGTCTTGTGCCACGTCCACATTTTTTTTTTCTTGAGCCCATTGTTGTGGCCACTGTGTCAATCCATCTTATTGTGAGTCTTCCTTTTTGATGACTTTGCAGTCTACCAAGCATGATGTCCTTCTCCAGGGACTGATCCCTCCTGACAACATGTCCAAAGTATGTAAAATGCAGTCTTGCTGTCTTTTCTTCCAAGGAGCACTCTAGTTCTTCTTCTGGAACAGATCTGTTTGTTCTTTTGGCAGTCCATGGTACATTCAACATTGTACTACAACACCACAATTCAAAGGCATCAATTCTTCTGCCTTCTTTGTTCATTGTCCAGCTTTCGCATGCATATGATGTGATTGAAAATACCATGGCTTGGGTCAAGTACACCTTAGTCTTCAAGATGAAATCTTTACTTTTGAGTGCTTGAAAGAGGTCCTTAGCTGCAGATTTTCCCACTGCAATGCATCTTTTGATTTGTTGACTGCTGCTTACATGGGTGTTGATTGTGGACCCAAGTAAAACGAAATCCTTGACAACCTCAATCCTTTCTCCATCTATGATGATGTTGCTTACTGGTCCAGTTGTGAGGATTTTTGTTTTCTTGATTTTGAGGTACAATCCGTATTGAAGGCTGTGGTCCTTGATCTTGATCAGTAAATGTTTCAAATCTTCTTAACTTCCAGCAAGTAAGGTGGTATCATCTGGGTAATACAGGTTGTCAATGAATTGTCTTCCAGTCCTAGTGCCTTGTTCTTCTTTGTATAATCCAGCTTCTTGGATTATTTGCTCAGCATACAGATTGAAAAGGTACTATGAAAGGCTACAACTCTGATACACTCCTTTCCTGACTTTAAACCATGCAGTGTCCCCTTGTTCTGTTTGCACAGCTGCCTCTTGCTCCATATACGGATTCCTTAAGAGGACAACTAGGTGTTCTGGAATTCCCATTCTCTTCAATGTTAGCCATAATTTGTTATGACCCACACAGTCCATTGCGTTTGCATAGTCAACGAAACACTGGTAAACATTTTTCTGATATTCTCTGCTTTCAGCCAAGATCCATCTGACATCAGTGATGATATCCTTGGTTCTGCATCCTCTTCCGAATCCAGCTTGAATTTTTGGCAGTTCCTCATTTATATACTATTGCAGTTGCTTTTGAATGATCTTAACAAAATTTTACTTGCATGTGATATTAATGATATTGTTCGGTAATTTCTGCATTTGATTGAAACACCTTTCTTTGGAATGGTCATAAATATAGATCTCTTCCAGTCACTTGGTCAGGTAGCTGTCCTCCAAATTTCTTGGCATGGGTGAGTGAGCACTTCCATTGTTACATCTGTTTGTTGAAATATCAAATGATATTCCATCAATTCCTGGAGCCTTGTTTTTTGCCAGTGCCTTCAATGTGGCTTTGATTTTGTGCTTTACTACCATTGGTTCACAATCATATGCTACCTCTTCAAATGGCTGAACATAGATGAGTTCTTTCTGGTGTAATGACTCTGCATATTCCTTCTATCTTCGTTTAAAGCTCCCTTAGTTGTTTGATAGTTTTTCTGTAGAAATTTTCACTGCTAGAACTTGAGGCTTGAATTTTTTCTTCAGTTCTTTCAGCTTGAGAAATGCAGAATGTGTTCTTCCCTACTGGTTTTCCATTTCTAGGTTTTTGCACATGTCATAATACTTTGTTTTATTGAGCTGCTCTTTGAAATCTTCCTTTTAAGTCTTTTGCTTCCCCATTCTTTCCATTTGCTTTAGCTGCTCAGTGTTTGAAAGCAAGTTTCAGAGTCTCTTCTGATGTCCCATTTGGTCTTTTCTGTCTTTTTAATGATTTCTTGCTGTCTTCATGGATGATGTCTTTGATGTCATTCCAGAATTCATCTGGTCTTTGGTCGTTAGTGATCAGCACATCAAGTCTGGTCTTGAGATGGTCTTTAAACTCAGCAAGGATATACTCAAGGTTATACTTTGGCTCTGTGGACAAGAAAATTAAAACAATTCCACGAGAGCCTGAAATATAGTAGACAATAATTTTTTAAATCGTAAATGAACATTTACATTTCTAAGTAAATGCTGTTTAATTTATTTCCAGTAAAAAGTATGGCTAATGACATATTTTCTACTTATAAGATCATTTAAGATTTAATAAATAGTGCAATTGATACCCAATTAGAATGCCTATTATTTGTAATGGAGATTTCTAAAGTATTTGAAGGTTTTAAAAGAGCTTTATTCCCTTGATCAGTGTAAGTCTCTCTCCAATCTTAATATTAGTAATTTTGGGACATTTTTTATTCCTAGGGTAAGCTCTAGTTCCTCTTGTCTCCAAATATCCATTAGTTAAATAACCAAAAGCCAAGTGCATTATGACATTATTAATGAGTTTCTGAAATAACTAATATTTTAATTAAAAATAAGGAAAATAAGACAGAACAGACAAGTTTCTGTTTACAGTGCTTCTGTGGCAAGCTTAAACATTGTGGTATATCTCAGCATCAGTTTTTAAAAGCAGAAGCTTAATAAGGTAAAAACATGCTTTAGAAATAAAAACAGTCTTCATAGAAAGGTACTCTTTACTACAAAAGAGTATTCATTAAAGGTTTTATTTCACATTCTAATATGTCAAGTCAGTGTTCTTAGATGATCTTTCTCAGCAGAAATTCCAGAAGCAATTCGACTTCATTTGCGGGAATGAATAAGGGTGTTTCATTTCACACAGCCTCGGGGAATCACAAATTAAAACTTTCCACCAAAATGGATGCCATCTACTATTCATTATTTCACCAAACAAACCACTCCACTGTGCTGAAGTTGCAATCAGGATAAGGGATATATGGTACTTGAAACCTGCAATGCTGAGAGGGCCTATTCTGCATTCTTACTCATAGGCAGCCCATTTCACATCTTCCTCAAAGTTCCCCAGCACCCCGCAGAGCTGCTCTCAGGGGGGCAAAGCACCATTAAGTAAATAGAGGCGCAGTATTTAGAAGCTGGCTCTGGGAATTCAGAGTGCTCTGAGAGGGAAATTGGTACTATCAAGATTAAGGTATTAGTGAAAAGTTCTGTTAAATTTCTGTTGGGATGCTGATTAATCTTGCAAAAATTGTTAATCAGTTTAATTATATAACACACTTAAACTTTAACACATGGTACAGGAATAGTAACAGGGTCTCTTAGTTATGCCCAAAGATGTTTAGAAAGTTTAAGGGAAATAGCCTAAATGGAAAAAATCATCCCCAAATGATGTTTTTGTTTTATCTTCAATATTCACTTTTTACATCATATTAGACAAATATGGGAAATGAATATTTGCCAAGCCAAATACTGTCGAGTCGTCGAGTTGGATCCGACTCATGTGGTCAGATATTTGAAGTATTCAAAGAAATTTAATTAGTTGCATTATGACAACTATTCCTTAATGGTATCTCCTACCTGAAGGGCAGAAGACTATATCACAACAGATTATTAAATCCATGCTGGTAGCTTTATCTTAAATTGTTCAATAAAGAAAAAATCCTTGCAAACTTTTACTATTTGGAGCCAGACTAACATGTTAACTGTAAGTACTGAGCTACTTAAGCTATGCTGTATTCTCAACAATATTCAAATAGTTTGCCATGTTAACAGGAGTTTGAATCCCATGAATTTTGTGTAATAATCAAATATCAATCCATCTCTAAATCTTTTAATCATTAAGTGAATTAATGCATACGAAAATGGTATGTAAAAATGTCAAGTCAATTCCAACTCATAGTGACCCTGTAGAACAGTGTAGAACAGCCCCATAGAGTTTCCAAGGAGTGCCAGGTGGGTTTGAACTGCTGACTGTTTGGTTAGCAGCTATACCACTTAACCACTGTACTGCTAGGGGTTCGGTATGTAATATAACCCAAACCAAAAAACCCAGTGCTGCTGAGTTGATTCTGACTCATAGTGATGCTATAGACAGAGTAGAACTCCCTCATAGAGTTTCTCAGGAGTGCCTATGGGATTTGAACTACTAACCTTCTGGTTAGCAGCTACAGCACTTAACCATTACACCACCAGGGCTTCCATATATAGTATACCCACTGCTGTTGAGTTGATTCCGACTCATAGTAACCCTGTAGGACAGAGCAGAACTGCCCTACAGAGTTTCCAAAGGGTGCCTGGTGGATTCAAACTGCAGACCTTTTGGTTAGCAGACATAGCACTTAACCACTGCACCACTAGAGTTTCCCATATATAGTATAGAAAAAGAAAAACCTGCTGTCATTGAGTTGGGTGTGACTTATAGAAACCCTAAAGGTCGGAGGAGAACTGCCCCACATAGTTTCCAAGGAGCTCCTGGCAGATTTGAACTGCTGTAGCAGCTGTAGCGCTTGTATAGTGCCTAGAAAATACTTGGTATTGTAAGTTGTTAATGTAATTAAAATGCTATAAAATATTATAAGAAGAAAAGAAAACAATGTGAAGTAATAATGTGATCTATAGCTTCAATCTGTAGATTGGACAGTGAGTATTATCTCTGGAGATTCTGATCTGATGTGACTGGGCAGCCTTAGTGTCTATCTCATAGCCCAGTTGGAGTTGAAAACCATGAAGTTTACATATACGCAGCAGGATTTGCTTTAATAAAGAATTTTAATAATTCATTTTGAACAACTAAAATTTATTAACTAGATTTTAATCTTGGGCCCATTTGTCTATTACCTAAGAAGAAAGTTAGTGATTTTGTTCTGATTTATAGTATGTTTTTTAGACTAAACCAAACTATTTCTAGTAGGGCTCGATGGGACCATTTTTTATCTTGGTGAGGACACCTTGATGTTGGTTATAATTTGTGATTTTTTAAGTTCAGTAACTCAGTTTTATCAGTTCACTCGTCATATGACTAGGCTTTTGGAAGTTGATTCCTGCTTGCCAAAACCACGAGACCATGTGAACTAATAATACCATATATCAGTCTTTCTGAGTGAGGGAGGTGGGAGACCAGTCAGGCAGGGGACAAGTTATAATACAGTACATGATCAAAAGGAGGCTCAAAAGGAGGTATTTGAGAGATGCTGGCACAGCTGTGGTGAACTCATTTAATGTCCTAGAAAATTTTTTTATTAACTTGTTCTGAGCATTGTTTCAAAGACAGCAGCTAGTTTTGTAACCATAGAAAGACACTTCATTTTAATGGGCTCCACGGCACTTGGCTTGGCGAAGGAGTTCCTAAGGACCCCTGGTGGTACACTGGTTAAAGTGCTTGGCTGCTAACTGGAAATTTAGCAGCCCAAACCACTCACTCTATGGGAGAAAGGTAGGGTGGTCTGCTTCCATAAAGACTACAATCTTGGAAATGCTGTGAGGCAATTCTAATCTGTCCTTTAGGATCACTGTGAGTCAGAATCAGCAGCAATGGGTCGGGAGTCCCTCAAAGGTCCCTGGATTGTAAAATGGTTTGTGTACAACTGCTAACCTAAAGGTTGGTGCTTTGAATCCATCGAGCTGTACTGCAAAAGAAAAGACCTGCTGTTCTGCATTCATAAGAAAGAAACCCTCTGGAGCAGCTCTCCTCTCTAGCACACGGAGCTGCCATGAGTTGGAATCAACTTGATGGAAATTGATAGATGAACAACATGGGAGTCCCTGGGTGGTACATACTGTTAAGGTGCTTGGCTGCTAATCCAAAGTTTAGAGGTTCAAACAAACCCAGAAGAAATGGCCTCGCTAGGGCTGCTGTCACTCAGTGTGGTAACTCATGGCATCCCTCTCACTTCCCTCCTCCCCACAGTCCTCCTCTATACCAGACCATACAGAAATAATCCATAGTAATACTTTTTGTACTGTTACTCATACATCATAATTAATGTATACCACTCCTTTTCCTTTAATTACTACTTCATTCTTAAAAACATTGATAGGTTCACAAGCAATGATTTCCACAATATCGTAGCTAAAACAACAGAAACTTTGACAAAATCAGAGACAATGGAAACAATGGCAACAATGAAAATAATTAAATGGCAATGAAAATGAAAATAAGTGCATGCTTGTAGTTTGTGCAGATTAACTGGAATCATCACTGTAACTGGCTAATGATGACAGCTCTAACCCCAGCACATTAAACCCCAAACCAAACCTGTTGCCCTCGAGTTGATTCCAACTCATGGTAATCCTACAGGACAGAGCAGAATTGCCCAATAGGGTTTCCAAGTAGTGGTTGGTGGATTTGAACTATCACCCTTTTAGTTAGCAGCAGCTGACCTCTTAACCCCTGTGCTATTAAAAGGCTCAAAGATTACACTGATATGGAGTTTTAGCCTTGTAGGTATATTGATGGTATAAGCTGAGCTTACAAAAAAGGATTTTTGTTGTTAGAGCTATCTATAGGGATATTTTTATAAAAAATAAATTTATGCTGAAACACTGCACAAAAAATTTTATAGACCGTCATTTTGGTGTCACCCTGTTGATAATGTCACGTGGTGTGGTCTGTACCCCCTGCACACCCTCAGTAATGTCATTGCCCAAAGGTACCTTGGAAGAAAGGCCTGGTGATCTACTTCTGGAAAACTAGCCACTGAACACTCTGCAGAGCACAGTTCTGCTCTGACACACGTGGGGTCATCATGAATCAGAACCAATTTGAGGACAACTGGTAAACTGGTAAAAGTTCCTTATAAACTCACCAAAGCATACTTGCCTGAAGGCTTAAAGTTAGACTTCCAGTTCTAGGTTTTCATTGAGCGATCACATAAACAAATTGCTTTTGGGGACATTGTGGTTCTTTAAGACAAACAATTAATTGTAACCTTCTTTATTTGCTGGATAGGGAATTTCCCTGGGAAGAAAATGAGTGAACTTCACTGTTGGCTTGTTTGATGAGACTATTATGCTTTAAGGTTGTATCTTCATGGTTTTCATACAAAAAATAAAAAAAAAACCCGACTGCCATGGAGTTGATTCTGATATATAGCAGCAACCCTATAGCATTCATAATAGCATTCCTTTTATTTTCTTATCTGATTGTTTACTACTATTTAAGTCCAGTTATATTTAACACTTGTACTGGGGTGGGTAGTGAGACTTTTTGGTTTTAGGGAGAAGAAATTAAAGTTGAAATTTAAGCAGAGAAGAGCATTTTAAAGAGTACAAGGTCAATTAGCTCCTGGGAATTAATCCTTAGGGGTGTTTAGGAATGTGGACAGTATTGTAATGAGTGCATCAGATGTAATGTTGTTATACTGCATAGCTAATTAAGTAGAAATAGTCAATTTCAGGAGGACAAAAATTAGAAAATATCAGTCAGTTGATATTAGGGTTTTAAATCTCTAAATTTCTTTAACTTTCTAGCAGATACTTCTGGTTTCCTTGGTAAATTGCAATTGCTTGAGGTTAGTATGCCATTATCCAGATCCAAACTAGTTGAAATTCTCAGCCTAAATGGAAATTTTATTCTGATATCAAATTAAGCAATCTTTGATCAGTTTAAATGAAAGTAAGTTCTATACCTTCTCATATACCCAAACAATTCAGAAGTGTATTAATCAATATGTACTGTCTTCATTACAAGGAAAACAATAATGTAATTGATGTATGCCAAGTGCTGCCAAGTGATGTATGGTGTTTATTTATAAAACTGACAAAAATGTGGTCGCTTTTGGTTTCAATTTCATACAACATTGCTTACCTTAACTTTGTTCTCAGAATTGATTTCTACCTTTTTCTAAAGGGCTCATTATCAAGTTTAATAAGCCTCAGATCGATCCTTTTGGAAAACAAAGAATACATTATTTCCTAGGTCTCTAGCTTAATCTGTAAAAAATAGATATTATGTGACTTGATAATTCACCTCCGATTGCAGCATATTAAACTGGGAGAAAGGTGATTTCTAAAAGCAACAAAATATAGTTACAGGGCTGAAATAAAATCTGAAATTTGTATTAAAAATTTAGCTTTGAGATGACCCTGGGTCTAGAAAATGAAGGTGGGAGATTTAGTGTATGTAGAGAACAAGAAGTTAGATGATTGTGGAATGCAAGATAAGTTTTTACCTTTGACTTCTAATTAAGAATACAATTGTATTTATATTAGGGAAAAATGTTGGGATTTAACCCATCATTTTTATTCTTACAGTTTCATGGCTAAAACCAGTACTTGAATGTTTCTTATGGAAGAAAAAATTCTACATCAAAGGTGTTTCTTCTTAGCTAGGTTGTCAAAAGGGAGCTTTAAAAAATGAAACTTAGAGCTCAGTGTGCAAGTGGGCTGTAATGGCTGTATGTGGTTTTCTGGTGTTTCTGTACCTAGACAGTCCACTCCTAACTTGTTTATCGTTCCTTCTAGGAACAGTGATTGGCTGGTTGTAGACAGCTAAATAGGCTAGAGCTAAGAAGAAAGTGCAGCTATATTTGCATATTCTCTCTAGTTACTCTAAAGTTTCTTCTGCTTATGAATCAATTGCCCTTACTTGCCTGTGTGGTGAGCAAGAAGCTGTCTTAGGCTGGGTTCTCTAGAAAAGTGAAACCAGTGAAGCATATGTCTTCATAGACATACCTATGTGTACACAGCAAGGCAGATTCATCTCAAGGAAGTGGCTCATGTGATTGTAGATTCTGACAAGTCCAAAGTTTGTGGGTCCGTTGTCATGATGGATGCTTTTCCTGACTCATTTAGATGGAGGGTCTTATGAGCCCAAGACCTAAAGGTCAGATGGCAGGATGCTGGCTCACAGTCTGTGAAGGTCAACAGATGCCAAAATTGATCACTAAGCAGTATGGTAGACCTTTGGCTTAAGTTCCAAGAACCTGAGATCAGACGATGGTGAGCCAGATACAGGATCCAAAGTGAACAAAAGCCAAGATGTCTGCCAGAATGGCCATACGTGTTGGATGCAGATCACACCCCCAGGGGAAGTCCTCTCTCAACTGATTGGCTGATCACATCAGATCACATCATGAAAAGGATTACATTATATCCCCAAATAGCTGATAACTATATCTCTGACTCAACAGCACTTGGCTTGGCATATCATTACATAACTACCAAATTACATCATTACCTAATTGCCAAGCCACTGAGAATCATGGCACAATGAATTTGACACACAACCTTAACTATCACAGAAGCTGTGTGTGTCCCACCCATACCCCTCAGATTCTTTTACCATTTCACACACTGCCTTGCTGTGTACACATATGTATGTCTGCATATATGCTTCACTGGTTTCACTTTTCTAGCCTGACTTCCTGGGGCCAGTAACTAATCATTTTGGGGGGTTTACACTTGGCCTTCCAGAGTCCACTTCACCTGTCTGCATAGTCAGGCTAGAAATTTGTTAGAATTAATGTCTCCCCAGGTATGGCCTTTATTCCAGTGACCTGTGGTGTAGGTGTTTAAATACTCAGATGTAAATTCCTTTTGCTAAAATAATTCTAGAGCTTCTCCTATGGTATTCACTATGGTAGCTGGCTTAATAGTGCACCCTACATTGGCTGCCTTTCCATCTCTATTTTATTGTCCCCATTCTCCTGTCAAGGTCACTGTCCTGAATAGATCGTGTGCACTCAATCTTTGTTTCTGAGTTAGCTTTTGGGAGAAACCCAACTAAGAACTTGGCATTCTTCCAACAATCCAGACAGAATCTTGTTTTTGACATGAAAGCTTATAAAACTGAGAAGTGGGGTAGGCCTGAAAACATGTGCTCTAACATATGACTGGCCAAATCTTAATTGGTATAGTCAATGCAGATTCATATTAGATAAAAATGTTGTATTGAATTAATTTGTTTGAGATCAATAAATAATCCTTCAAATTTTTCATTCTCTATAATGGAAATAACTGTACAAAGTGATTGTCTTTCTTCCAGTGAACAAAACTTATTGAGTATCCACTGTGTGTCAGGTACTATGCTAGGCTTTGGAGATAAAGCAATAAATAAGACAAATGACTGGTGCCCTTGTGGAAGCTTAGTGTTGAGCTTATCTTGGTGTTTCCAGCTGTATTTGGCATAATGTATGCTGTCCTTGCAAATCTTAGTAATTGTTAATAGTAGGTTATTGGTTTAACTCAAATGTTTTTAATTCTTTTTCTTAGTATTTTCATTGCAAGATTCAGAGTTATAAAACATTTCCTTCATTATGCTCTTCTATATTGATTACAGACTGAGTTCCCATATCTAGTGTATCTACTAGTTTTATTATTACTATTGCTCCTTATTTTGTCATTCTCTTTCAAGAATGACTTTTTATTATTGTAATATTTTGTTGTTGTTTTATAGTCCGTTATGGTACTCTAGTCTTATCTTAGTGAGACTAGCACTTTTCAAAGTTCTCACATTTGGTCCCACTGTATTTACACTTAAAATTTCTACACTTTTAATTTAGTATAAAAATGATGAAAAATGAAGACTTATTTTGATTAATAAGTGATCCAAAACACAAATAATTCTTAGTATTATGCATAATAGTATATATAATTTTGAAATGAATGGCACATTTGACTTTACATTATAGCAATTTTTGGCTTAATTTAAGAAATGTTAATTGCTTCTTAGAAATCATAAAATTCTTATAAACAGTTACTACCCTCTTGTCACATGTCATAGTAAATATATAGAAACTAATAGGTATGGTTTCTTCATGGTCATTGGACTTTTGTGTATACATTGATGGAGTGCTCTTCTGTGGTGGAAAATTGAGGAAATATAATAAAAAGTTTATATACATAGAGTATTATTTGAAGGGTCGGAGCTATAGAAATCTGCACTCCATTAGAAAAAAAAATTAATTAGTCATTCTCTGCCTTTAATATTTTTTGCACATAGAAATGATGTGTAACACTCTCTGACTTTCTGTTTGTCTAACTTTTACTTCTTCTTCTGGCTTTAGCATCTTGATTTTTCTTTGGAGAATGACTTAGTCACACTTGGGTTTCAGACGATGTCTTGGTTACCTAGTGCTGCTATAACAGAAACACCACAAGTAGATGGCTTCAACAAAGAGATGTTTATTTTCTCGTAGTCAAGAAGACTAGATGTCTAAATTCAGGTTGTCAGCTCCTGGGGAACACTTTCTCTCTCTTATTTGTGAAGGAAGGTCCTTGTGATGCATCAGTCTTCCTTTGATCTGGAAGCATCTCTGCTTAGGAACCTCTCAGGTCAAAAGGATGCGCTGTGCTCCCAGCACTGCTTTCTTGGCAACATGAGGTCCACATATCTCTCTTCTCTCTTATCTAAAAAGAGGTTGGCTTAAGACACTATTCAGCCTTGTAGACCTCATCAGTATAACCAATGCTAACCCATCTTATTAAATCATAATGATAGAATTTACCAACACATGAGGAAATTTCATGAAATGACAAAACAGTGGGCAGTTATACAGTATTGGGAATCATAGTCTGGCCAAACTGATAGACACATTTTTGGGGGGACATAATTCAAGGTATGGCAAGTGAGACTGACCTTCTTCAGTGGTAAAAACATCCTTAAGTGTGGCCAGTGATAGTAGTACATCCTTTTGGCCACAGTGATTGGTGAGAACTATAGAGAAGAGCTGATGAGGTGGTTAAGTGGCTGCTAACCAAAAGGTTGGCAGTTTGAATCTACCAGATGCTCCTTGGAAATCTTATAGGGCTGTTTTATTCTGTCGTATAGGGTCTCTGTGAGTTAGACTTGACTCGACGGCAATGGGTTTGATATGGCAAAGAGGTATTCTCTTTCCACTAGAGTTGTTAGGCTGCTAGTATATATACCTTGAACTGCCAGTAGCTGTTTATGTGACCATCTGAGGAGAACTTGCTTGAGAACAAAGTCCAGAAAGGGAACCGGAGCATGAATGAAGAGATATGGAATCCTCATGACAAGGCCTGAGCATTTGATCTAATGGTGCTTGAAGGTCTACCCTTGAGCTATTACAGGAACCTTTAAGCTACAACTCCTCTACTGGTGTTGTCCTCTACCCCTTTATAATTAGCATACTTTTTTTTCACTCCTAACTGAAGATTTCCTAGTATTTACAGACTGTATGAAACCACATTCTCCCTCTCCTTTAAGACTTTCCTAATCAACTCACGAATCCACTGATTTAAAAGCCTTTGGTTGTTGAGGTGTGTGCTGGGGAATTAAGCTTTTCTACACCATGAAGCAGTAAGAAGTGCCTGTGGTGTTAAAGGCATAGTTAGGTTCTTAAAGGATAGCAGAGCCATTGAACTTCCAGTATGACCTAAAGCTATAATCATAAAGAAAATCTGTTATCCTTAGAGATACAGTGTTTACCCAACAAATGTTTACTGAATTCCTACTATTTTAGGCCCTCAGGGATAGAGCAGAGAACAATAAAAATAAAAATCCCTGGCCTCTTGGAGCTGACATTCTTGTATTATTCCGCAGGGCTTGGTACCAAGAACATATCTGGGGCAGGTGGCACTCAGACTTCTTTCCTCTGTCTAAAATCTTTCAGTGATTTACTATTCTACCTAATTAAAATCCAAAGACTTTAAAATGGTTTAACAGGCCTCATAGTCTGGCACTTGCTCATTTATGTAAAATCCTACCCTAGGACTTTCTCTCTTTTGCTACCCTGCTTGAGTCACAACAGCTTTCTTCCCTTTCCTCTAACACTAGTCTATTCCAGAACCTTTCACATCTTCTCCCCTGTGTCTTCACTACCTATCCTCTGACATTTCACACGTCACAGCCAGGGGCGAATTGGCCAGTAAGCAAGGCTTGTGCAAGCTTACAATAAGCAAGGCATGCATGGATATACTTGTGTTTACTTAGTGATCTGTAGTATACAATTTCACATTAGTTTCACCACATCAAAGAAAACCAGGTGAAATTGTGCCTGTGCATACGTTGCTTATTGGGTAATCCATCTCTGGTCGCAGCTTAAATGGCAATTTTTTAGAAAGCTTTTCCTACTTAATCTAAAGTGGGTTCTCTTAATATTCTCTAAAAGCACCTTTATTCCCCCTTTCATATTGCTAGTAATAAATTCAAATTATTACACTTGGCTGGCACTTGGCTATTGTTATTCGTATACAAAAAAATCAAACCCACTGCAGTCAAGTCAGTTCCGACTCATAGCGACCCTATAGTACAGAGTAGAACTGCCCTGTAGAATTTACAAGGAGCACCTGGGGGATCTGAACTACCCATCTTTAGTTAGCAGATGTAGAACTTACCCACGACACCAGCAGGGTTTCCTATTAATATACGTGTATGTATTTATTTATTTATATGTATTTGTATTTTTATTGTTTCTTCACTACCTCTCCCGTAACTGTAAGCTTCATGAAGTCAGAGGCTATATCTGTTTTTCTTGCCACTCGATTACTCACTGTCTGGCATGAGTCCTACCACATTGTAAGGACTTAAATATATTGCCGAATAATTATGTGGATTGACCTCATGCTCTTTAAAAGTAGCCTCTACTCTCTCAGTCCTGCTTTGAACCTTATACCTTGCAAGTCAAAATCCCCTTCTACCCCTCTTCTTTAGCTGTCTATCTCAGGGATGATTCTGGTACAACATCATCATCTATTTATGTGACTGCTGGGTCTCAGGCACCAAACTGGGAGAGTGACCACAGAAATTTGATGAGATAACAAGAACCAAAACAGAAACTCAGCCTTTACAACTAGAGCTCCCAGAACTAGAAAGGAAAGGGGCCAAGTAATCTGCAGACCCCAATGGTCATCACTGAAACACTGAATTCCAAGCCTGACTGTAGGTAGAAGAGGCTCAAGAAGCAACCTGGAAGTTACTGATCACAGTGGGGATATGGGAAGTCTTAGCTTCTAAGCTTGCTTATTTGGAGTATGAGTGTGTGAATCAAGGTTGGTTTACATCTTGACTGCCTGACACATGTAATGGCTGGACAACTAGGGAAAAACTGACCTAGGTGAAAGAATCAGTATAACCAACCATGGAGTGCTGGGGGAGTCAGAGATAGGGGAAATGAGGTGAGCTGACATTGTGACCTTGCTGATTACCGTCCTTTTGGCTCTTTGCTGATTGTAAAAGAGTTAGAGCCTGTCTTAGCTTACTTGGATCCCTTTTAGGTTTCATGTATCCCTAGGTTCAAGGCATTAGTTTTTTTCCCCAGTATTTTAATTTCAAATATACAGAAAAGTTGAGATAATTGTACTGTGAAGTCCCAAATACCTACTACCTAGATTCTATCATCAGTGTTTTGCTGTGCTTGTTTTAATCATGTATCTATCCTTCTACTTACCCTTCTGTCCATGAAGTAATACAGCTTAAAATTTTATGTATTTCAAAGTAAACTGTAGACATATTTCCCCATAAATACTTCAGCACATATTATTAGCAAGAGCTGAATACTTTTTACAGTTTTTTTGAGGTAAATTTTACATACAATAAATGGACAAGCTTTCATTGTTTATTTGCTGAGTTTTGACAAATGAGTACACCTGTGTAACACAAACTCTACCAAGATATAAAACATTACTGTCATCCCAGAAAGTTCTCTTATTCCCTTTCCCAATCAACCTACAACACAACCAAACCCCTGAGTTTGGCACTGTCATATATATTTGTATTTTTCATACCATAGTTTCAAGCTATTGACTTCTGCTTGATCTTGCCATTGATGAGCATTCCTTCTGGATAATGTTTCTTCAGTAGTTATTTGTTCTTCTCATGATTCAAATAGAAAAGAACTCGGCTTCCAAGATTCAAATTCAACTGAAACTTGAAATAAAGAATGTGCACAGCATAGATAGTTTAAGGTCATAATGATACTAGGGCCTAGTGTTAAATTATCTAACTCACATTTCCTCAGTGTGCATCAGCTCTGGATAAAGATAGCATCACAGGGTCATACTCCAGAAACAAGGCAGTATTTCTCTGGCTATAACCTCTCTGGTTCCTTATCCCTTACTCTCTGGGGGCAGTTCTGGCCTTTTAAATTTTTTCTAGTGCTTTTAGAAAGTTTCTATCTGTGTTGTTTATAAACCTGCTGACATAGCCAAAATGATTCCTCTATGCCAACACTAGCTCATTCACCTAACTTGGGCGAAATTGGTACTCCTTAAGTGTCCTGATTAAAGATGAGTTATTTCCCAGGAGCATTCTTAGATCTTTGATGACCAAATCTTACTTATCCTTTACATATACTCAGGAATGTTTGAAATTTCTGTGGGTTGACAGTTCAATTTGATCTAGGGACTCTGTTGTTACTGCTGTTAGCTGCTATCATGTTGGTTCTGCGACCCTATGTACAACAGAATGAAACGTTGCTGATTCTATACTGTCCTCACAATCTTTACTGTTTGAACCATTGTTGCAGCCACTGTGTCAGTCTATCTCATTTAGGGTATTATTCTTTTTTTTCTGACCTTCTACTTTGCCAAGCATGAGGTCCTTCACCAGGTACTGATCCATCCCAGTAGCATGTCTCGAGTACTTGAAGTCTCGCCATCCTCACTTCTAAGGAGCATTCTGGCTGTACTTGTTCTGTAGCAGGAAAAAGATGAGTTCGGCCCACAGAGCAGAAAACAACTTGAACACCACCTTGTTTGTAGAGGAAGAGGCTGTTTATTAGCTAGTGGTGTGGCAGATGGACTCAAGTCCAAAAAGTAGCCGTGCACCCCGTCCTGTAATCAAACATATCTACTTATATGTTTTTCCAAGAAAACAGACAAAGGAATTTCCATATATTCTCTTAATTGGCAGTTATAGGTATACAGATTTTCATATTGCATTCCTATTGGCCCAGCATACTTAAAGAGGCACTAGATAAGCAGTTAGCATTGAGTTACATGGGAAGAAGCTACCTTCTCTTTAGAAACTGGGCTTATCAATGATTTCTGTGGGAGGCAGGAGGGAGCATCCTGGGCCGGCACTGGAGAGAGGTATCTGGACTTTTACCTTCTCCTTAGAAATTCAGCTTATCTCAGAGTTTCTATGGAAGGTGGGGCAGGGGGGAAGCTAATATCTGACACCCTAAACCTAATTTAGGCATCAGGCAGAAAGCAGGCATTGATTCAAATAGGGTTTGGGAAGTTCCTCACAAAGCAAACTGGTGCTTTCTTATCTAAACAATATAACGAAAGCTACCTTCTCAGGTGAATTCACCTCTCAAGGTGGAGAGCATGTGCGCCTAGGTGTGGGTCACATTCAGCCGGCCATACCCATCATTTTCGAGGACCTGATGTCATACATTCCAGCTGTTTTCAGCTATTTATAATCACTCATTCACAGGCTCACATGCCTTGCACCCAGACCTTCTGGAATTTAGGTGGTATCTTCTTAAAAGCTTTTTCTTCCTCTCTCAGTTCCAAGACGTATTTGTTCCTCCTTCTGGTGGTCTGTGGTGTATTCATTATTTTTCACCAGCACTGTAATTCAAAGGTGTCAAATTTTCTTCCATCTTCCTTGTTCATTGTGTCAGTGTCTCTGTGTGTGTTTCATCCAAGTCCACTGAGAAAATCAAAATACTAGCTCCTAGAAAGTGAATGGATTTGGGGTGAAATGCAGAGATTTTTTTAAACTTAATATACTTGTGTTTTATTTGAAAATTTATTATAGCCCACCTGTATACATTTTTAAATGTACTATGTTTTTAAAACAGAAGGAAAGAATGAAGTATGTGAAAGCTTGGTATGCAAATGAAGTGCATTTGTTAATAAACCTACAGAAAGCATCAGGACATTTCTTAAAGCAGTTTTTTACTAGACTTACACAAAATAGCTTAGGTTAGATTGATGGTATAAATTTTTTTTGTATATACCATATTTTGTTGATGCGTTCATCTATTGATGGACGTTTAAGCTGTTTCCACCTTTTGGCTAATATAGATAGTGCTGTGGTGAACATTAGTAAACAATTATCAGCTTCAGTTTCTGCTTTCACGTATATGCCTAAGAGTACAAATGCTAGGTCATATGGTATTTCTATGTTTAACTTTTGGAAGAATCACTAACCTTTTTTCCAAAGGAGCTGTACCATTTTACATTCCCAGTAAAGGGTGAGGATTCCATTTTCTCTGCATCCTCATGAGTACCTGTTGTTACTGTCTCTTGATTATACTCGTTCTTTTGGGTGTGAGGACCTATGGTTAGCAGTTCAAATCTACCTGCAGCTCTTTGGAAATGTTGTGAGGCAGTTCTACACTGTTCTGCAGGGTTACTATGAGTCAGAATTGGCTCCACAGCAAAAACATTTTTGGATGTGAAGCATATCTTTGTGTGTGTGTGTGTTTTCTTAATTTTGTTTATTTTACTGTTGTCATTAAGAACATACACAGAATGACATGCACCAATTTAGCAGTTTCTGTGTGTACAGCTTAGTGACACAGATGATATTCTACAAGTTGTGCAACCGTTGTCACTTCCTTTTCTGAGTTGTTTGTCCCTCATTAACGTTAACTTCCCCCAGTAAGGTTGCTGTCTAATCTTTTGAGTACTGTTGTCAACCTGATCCCATATAGAGAGTTCTTAAAAGAGCATAATGCTCAAGGCAGGCCTTTTTCACTAGTTAAGCTGTGCTGTTTATTGTTTGTTTTTAAAATGACTTCAGCGACTCTTTTTGGTTTAAAGTTTAAAGATTATCTCAGGGTGAGTTTCAGGGGTTCATATACCCTTCATGGCTCCAGAAAGTCTAGAGTCTGTGAGAATTCAAAATTCCTTTCTGCATTTTTCCCCTTTTGGGCAAGATTCTTCTGTGCAGTCTTTGATCAAACATGTTTAATCAAATATTTTTAAAGTCAGGGAGCCTGTTTAAACTGAATCCTAGGCAGAATTCCTCCACGTACAATTGATGAAAGCAGAGTTGCTTGGTGGAAGCTGGGAGTAGGGGCCCCTGTCAGTGTTCCCTTCCCCTCATAATCTTTTGACAGCTCTAGGGTCTCTGCTAAGCACAGTTTGAGAAACATTGGTCTCTTACCGGGATGCTTTTGATTTAGTCCTTCCTGAAGGTCAGAGAAACATAGCAGCGCTGTGATTCTAAAGCACAAAGAATAAAGAATGCCCACAGGTAACTCCTGAATGCTCACTTGCCTTATTGAAAACACGTTTGCAGCAGGAAATGCTTGTGTCCTGTAAGATATTTCCAGACATAAGACGAAGGAGAAACAGTTTGCATTTTGCATTTCTTAGCTTTGTAGTGCAATAATTTTACTTCAAAAACTCAAGCTTTGTGATCTTTGTCCTCTTTATACATTGAAAAGTAACCAGTGTAGTTCTTTTTTTAAAGCTATGGATTATAGTTCTATAAATGTCTGCCTGTGATACCATTCTTAGATATAATGGGACAAACAACTTTAAGAAATAAAAAAACTTACTTTTTATTTTTCTAGGAAAATACACCTTTTCTAGGACCAAGCAACTGAATAAAGAATTTTTTTTTAAAATACATAATATTTGATAGTGAAATGTAAGTTATTTTTAGCTATTCTTTAAGGACATAATTTTATATTTATTGTTTCACACCTAATATTTTGATTTGTAGGATTATTTTTAATATTAGAAGCACATTTCTCAATAACATCATTTTTAATTTGTTCCTACAGACATGAAAGATATTTTATTTAAATATGTCAGTGTTTAAGATTGAGAGATAAGGTATATTTTCATAATGCATTAATGTAGGTCTAAGTTTTTGACCTGTGCCTTAAATGACTTCTATTTTAATCTTTTGTGTGTGGCTGTAGCAGAGGGAAGTGTAATAACCGTAATACAGACGATGAAATGAGTTCAATCTTCCCCACAAGGTGGTACTGTGGGTCTTCTACTTTTACAAAAATATCTGTGCATAGTGCTGGTATTTCTCATTTGTCTGCATTCCCCCCACCTTTTACAGGCGATCTTCAATTAGATTCTAATAAAAATGAGAAATAATTTCAAAGGAAACTTGATACTTTTAGGTTTAAGGTAACTTGCAAGCAACTGAAATTCTTTATTTATCTTTCTTTAAAAAGTTTCTTTTCCTTAGCGTTTTTACTTCTTTTTAAAAAGTTCTTGTAGAAATTTTGGTTATAGTTTGTGGCTTTTTATGTTATATGTGCAGTGATAGTATACCTAGTCATGGTTTTTTTGTTATAAAGGAAAAACATATAATTAGACATCTTTAAGAAGTTTCAATAAATAAATAAATGTAGCTCACAATCTGCAGGAATTTGAAGTTTGCTTTTATTTTCTCTCTGTTCTAACCAACCTCCAAAATTAAGAATTTCGTCCAAACCTGACTTGTATAGGTAAAAATTATAGAATATTGTTTTTTAAAAAGCAGTTGAGTAGACATGGTGCTATTAATTTACTTTTACACTGTATCCTTCAACTTGTTTGAATATTTTAAAACAGTGTTTGTCTTTGAGTTGGGAACATCACGTTTACGTTCGTTTTTCTTTACACCAAGAACTCAAGATGTGTAGTTGCCAGAATGGCTTCTCGTTTCAGCTTGCCTCTCTGTTCCCAGGTCACTGATTGAACTTTGTTGAACTCTTGCCTAAATTCTAGGCCTGGCATAGGGGGCACAGTGAAGAAGATGGTGGCCTCTACCCCAGGGGCAGTGGTGGTCCCAGGGCTCCGGTATAGCACAAGTTTGGTGGTTGGTAATGGGGCAAGGAGATCACGTTTGCGTAGTAGGCAGAGTTTTAACCTTAACTACGTGATTTACTTGGCGGCGGCCTTAGGAAGGGGCTGATGGAGATTACAGGGGTGGTTGTCCTGGATAACTCCAGATGTAAGAATGGAAACAAATGTTTGATGAATTTGCTGGTTACAATACTGAACATGGGAGGGAAAGGAGGAATAAAAAAGACAAAAGAGGAAAAGGAGCCTGTGACAGATTTGGGAGACAAAACCAAGGGAAAATACTGGATCGAAAATGACAGAAAAAGACAGGGAAGAGAGAAGGCAGAAAACAGAAGAAATGGGGGAAGAAGTAGAGTTGGGCAGGACAGAGCACAAGGAGCTCCAGGCAGGGTATCCATTCTGTGATTTAACCCTTCCGATGGGCCCGCCGAGAGGTATCTTCCGCCGGGTTTAAGGGTGGAAAATCATCTCTGAGAGGTTAGGTAAACTCTTCAGGGTCAGCCAGCTAAGTGCCAGAGGCAAGCTTCCATCGCTGCCTGCCCCCGAGTCCAGCGGGCGGAACGGCGCGGGCCTCCCAGGGACAGGACGCGCGGGGCCCGCAGGGCGCGGCCCGGGACAGCGGCGGGAACCGTTGAGCCGGGAGCTGGCTGAGGGGCCGGCGAGAGTGGGAAATCAGCATACTCCCCTTGAGTCAGGGCGGTTTTCAGGGGCGCAGCCCGGGACCTTTCCAAGTGTCCCCTATGCAGAGGGTCCCAGCTGGGCCGGGGGTCGCGGGTCGTGGCCCGCGAGGAGCGAGAATCCAGCAGTGGCTGGACCCCGATGAGGGGACAGGCGTCCATCCCGCCACTCCGTGCGGTGCCCAAGCTCTTTCTCTCCCTACTCGGCTCCCACAGCCAGCCAAGCTCTTCCCTTCCGGGGGATGGAATAAGGCGACCCGAGGGCCGCGAGTTGGGGCTGCACCGGGTCAGTACCGTGTGAACGCGCCCTGGGCCCCGGGGCCCCAGCACCGGGGTGGGGAGTTGGAGGGCGGACAGCGTTCCCTGAGCCTGGTCTCTGAGCTCTGCTACGGAGAATCGAGAGGAGTTCGGAGGCATTTACAAACCCCACGGGAAGTGACACGAATGTGTATAAAAAACACAAGACTCGGAACCTGTGTATCTCGTAGGAAGCCAAAACAAAACAAAACAACTGCAAGGAAGAATAATGCCGCTATATTGACATCGATGTAATTTCACGTTATGAACACGCTGTTCGATGAATAGCTCCTGCCAGTTCTCAGTGATTATTCAATGATTATTAATTGACGAGACACCTTTCACCTGAAAATGGCTTGTCTGTATTGTCTTTCTTCCAGAGAACTGCGAATTGAAGTTCCTTTGTTAGGGAGAACAAAGAAGAATCCAAATTATATTAAAGAGGCTTTACCATTTAACTTGCCAAGCCGTTTTGCTAAAGATCAACCTTCGCTCTTTGACTCGCCCCCTCCTTGTCACAGCCTCACCAGAGAGTGACTTTGGAAAGAGACTCGTTCTCCTGGTGGGTTTGCAGTGCCCCCTTTTCAAGAGAGTAGACGTTTAACGTTAAGAGGAAATTTAGATGCCCGGTGATACTTTTACTTTCACATCGAAGGTAAAAGGCCTGAAGAAGTTAAGACCATTTTGTAAATTCATGGGACAGGACGCCAGGTCCCTGCCTTGGAGCTGTGTTCCTTGGTAGGGCCACGGAATGCTGTGGGTGCCGCCCCACACGTGGCCCCACACCCCACGTTCATTTTCCCTCTTGGGAGCCCAGTAAAAATTCCCTTCTTGAAAGTTTGTCAAGAAGGTACTGTCTTCTTCCTTTTCAGCTTAAAAATTATTTTCTCTTACTGTCAGATTCATTCTGACGTGGATCAGGGGTGGAAAAGTGTGTGGTATAGAATAGAGTCATTAGTAAATCCATCTCGTTTTTTGTTTCATTTGACAGCAACACATTAAATTAATCCCTGTCCAAAAGAATCACATTAAAGGAGCTGTCAGTGCTAATCCCCAGCTCATTGTTGCTACCTAGCTCAGGGTTGACTTTAATAGGTCGTGCTGACATTTGTTCCTTTAGAGGAACATCGGTGACTTCATCCAGACCCAAATCTATTCTATCAAAAAGTGGAGGCATCTGAAAGTTTTTATAGACTCTGAATTCTCTAAGCTTCTAGTTGGGTTCTTGTTGGAAACATTGACAATTATACCTTTGCCTAGGTAAAGGTGCTTACAACAATGAAAAGAAAGTGAGATAGAATATTCCCTGAAAGAGGAAACAGAAAAAAACAAAAAGCCAGCAAAATAAAACAACAATAAAAAACCCTCTATTTTCTGAAATTTAAAAATAGGATGATGCCACTGTTGTTCCATATTAGTTACAACTGTTCCTACAGTCTTGTATACACACCACAGTTAAGATTAGAAAAACTTGGGGAGGGGGGAATGATTAAGAGAAAAAGAGATTACATAGAATAATGAAAAATGGGTGAATAGCCTGGAGAAATCTAAATATAAAGGTTTATAGAAAAGATGAAGGAAAAAAAAGCAAAAAGAAGGAATTTACTGGCCAGGAAAAATAATATGCAGGCAGTAATCTGGATAGAAAGAATTTAGGCAGTATAGAAACTAGAAAACAAATACAGTAAAATAAAATCAAAACAGCCCTTTAACCAATATTTAGAAATCATGATTAAATAATGCTTCCTTTAAAAGTAATCACTCTCTCCTTCTTAATCTTTGTTTCTGTCTTTCTCTCCTCTTTTTACCAACTCCCTCTCTCCCCAGCAAGCACACCAATATGGATTAGCCAGCTTTGTGCTTATGACATTTATGGTTTCCAGATCTGACAATCATATATTAGCCTTTGTCTGGGCAGCTAAGAAAAAGCAGGAGACTGATTCAATCTTAAATCATTTAACCTGTTTTTAAAACATGCTTCCCACCTAGTTTTTCTTGTTTTCATAGATATTTGGGGATTTTTAGAAGATAGAATGGGAGCTGAAAATTCAGAAGTGGTCATTCGTTATTAAATAAGTATGTATGATTGGTGTACAAATACTATAACCCACTACCATCAAGTCAGGACAGACTCAACAACCCTAGAGGTCAGAGTAAAACTGCCCCATAGAGTTTCCAAGGAGCACCTGGCAGATTTGAACTGCTGACCTTTTGGTTAGCAGACAGAGCACTTAACCCACTATACCACCAGGGTTTGCACAAATACTATAGCATTACTATATCCATGTATTACAGTAAATTACACAACATAGGTATATATGTTCTATTTTTGGAGTCCTGGTGGTATAATTTCAAAGTAGTTATATCTAAAAGTAGTTAAGAGCTTGACTGCTTTCTAAAGGTTTGAGTCCACCAGCCACTCCTTGGAAACCCTGTGGGGCAGTTCTGCTCTGTCCTGTGGGGTCACTATGAATTGAAATCAATTAAATGGCAATGGGTTTTTTAAAAATTCAGCAAAGTGATGTTATAAACCTTTTTGTAGAGTAAAAATTCATCCCTACTCTGTTTTTCTCCCTGAAAATCTATATTTCCAGGTAAATATATATCTTGTACTTTCAGGATTTTAGCTACTTTTTTTTTTTTTGGTCTGTTTTGTTAAGTATTTTTCACCTCCTATTGAGTCAGCATAAACTTGATGGCAGTGTGTTTGGTTTAGTTTTCCTTGTTCTCTTTATCCGTTGAAAGTCACTTTTAGATATAACCACTCTGAAGTTGCATTTTTTTTACAATCTTTATAAAATAGTCTTATTGGGCTATCTGTTGAAGGCTGTTTCATTTATTTTAATGGCAAAACAACTGAGGTCATTCAGACGAAGTGGGCTGGGGTTTTGGTGGTCCCAGCAATAAGATGACAAAGGACCAGCAAGTAAGGAACCACGCATTTATTCAAGAATCTGCAGACAAATGCCAAGAGTATGAGGAATAAGAACTTAGGTTCATATTGCATCATTGTTATACCTGGCTGACATTTTAGAAATTTGTGGGTTAGAGCAGACATGAATGGAATGTTAAATCCAGGAACTCCAACCTGGACAATACTCTGCACTCAGCACAATGTCTTGTACCTAGTAGGCAATCAGTACAAAGTCTTTGAATCAATAGTGAAAATCTGTGAAATGCATGCATGGAGGAGGGAATGCAAGAAGAGATGTATATAAATAAGAAACGAAAAGACATGGCCAAAGGGGTGGCAGAACGAGTTGCACTGTTAGTCTGTATTTGGTGGTATGCTGCTGGCTTGCAGTGGCTGAAGGATTAATTTGGTCTGGGTGAATTAAGGCCGAGGGAAAAGCCAGCAAGCAATATTGCAGCAGATTTACAGGTGCATGCTTGTCCTTTGGAAATGTGTCCTTAAAAGCATTGTATGCTGTACTCATGGTCTGACAAGAGCTGTGCTGTCAAAGAATATGTATTTCAAAAGAATGTATGCGTTCAAATTTAGATCTCTTTTGTTTGTTCAGTTTTGCTTTCATAAGCAGCAACTACCTTACTGTGTTTCAAGCATCCTTCCATAGAAACGTCAAGATGAAGATTCTCCTTTCAACCCTCAAAAGCAGTGGAACCCACATCACTATGAGTGATAATTTTGTGATGGGAAATGACTTCCCAGTGATTGAAATTCTGGTGCACCATGTGGTTCCTCTTTGGGTAGAAGAAATGGACTCTTCCCTGTAAGTTAGAGGAGTCAGGGAATACTCTAAGGGCAAATCCCTGTGATGGATCCCAAAGCTTTTATAAGCAGAGACTGAAGTGGGATATGAGGGTGTGGTTTGTTTGGTGATGATTGCAATGGCAGTGGGTTTATGGGGTAGTTTACTAGAGTAAACCACAGTCATTCTCTGGCACCTCAGGCTGTTTTCTTCATCTCCACCAACCCATCCTCTTTTTCTTTACTGGCCCTAGGATTGGTCTGCCTACACTGCTTCTCTACTGCTGTCTCCTCTGGTTTTACCTGGAGATTTTTCCATCCTGATTCACTGCTTTTGCTCTGTCACCTTTCTTGATCTTGAGACAAATAACATTTTTGATTTTCTGAAAGCATTGTTTTTATTAGCAATAATGAAAGTGGAGAGACAATAGAGATGAAAGCATATCCTCATTTTTCATTTCTTGTTTTACATTTAGGCTTAGGGAAACACACAACTATATATAGATATTAACTGTGTTTCCCAGGGCACATGAGAAACATACATCAGAGACATCTAATGCCTCTCTACACATTGACTACTGTAATTGGAATAGAGATCTAGGGTGAAAAAGTTCTCTGAGAAGATGGTGAAGATTTGGATAGGGACTTGGGCATAGCCAGTGGCATCAAGACTTGGGCTGAGTGGCATAGTCTCAGAGAAGACGAAGAGAAGCTCTGGGGCTCTATTTTCCTTCTGACTCTCCTTCTTGCTCCTGTTTCCAAACAAAGGTTGCTCCCTGATAGAGCAGGGACCACAAGTTGAGAAGCCAGACACATACTCTCTAAGTGTTGGCAGTTTTCTCTGAGCTATCAATGGCCTCTTAGAACTGAGCTGCGCACTATTTCTCTGAGATTGTTGTCTGGGTTAGTGAACTAGACAATGAAACAGTAAGGGGATCCAAATAGGGGAGAGAGATGATGTATGACCTTATATACTTATGATTTTGTTCTATTGCTTTTAAGCCCTTAGAAAAGACTGTAACTGACAACGAGAACCCATTTCAAACTTAAATTATATCTATGTAATGTAAGTGGAAAATCCCTGGGCAGATTTGTTACCTTTTTCCTGTGCTCGACAGGCTACCAAACACACTGAAGGCATTTAGCAAATAATGATAATAATTTAAATCAATGAGAGCCCTGGGTACACAGGGAGATAAGAGACTGGAAGACTGGGGCACACTAATAATTAATACTGTCTCAGGAGGTGGTTCCACTGCTTTTGGATTTTTAAATCCCCTTGTTCAGTGTCTTGCTGGAGTGAGTTCCACAAAAAAAGAATAAGTTTTAATTTGATACCTAGTTACTTCAGTGTCTTGTGCTGAGCTAGCTAAGATTGCATATTCTTATGAAAATACACACATTCACATTCAGTCAGATGGTGTCACTCCCCAGGGCTTCAAAATACAAAAGCAAGAGATCATATATTCAGGTATGGGGCTTCAAAGTCACGGGATTATCTGAGAATTTCCTATTCTTCATTTTTTACTTTTTATTTTTGGAATTAAAAGGAAAACACCACCATAAACACTTCTAATTAAATATGTAATGAAATAAGGCAAGACTTCTACAGCTTAAAGCTACCCTAGGAATGAATTCTTGTTTTCTTATGTAATTGGTTGAATTGACAAACATTTTAATAAAATGACAGGATAACGGGAGTATGCCTTTGATTAAAGTTTGATTACCAATTATTTTGCTGTCTATTGTGCTCACATCCTGAAGATTTGGGATATTGGATCTGCCATTATTTGTTTGGCTTAAAACATTTAGAGACCACAAGAAAGGCTACCTCAAGGTATGTTGGAAAGAAGGCAAAGTATGTCTTCTGTATTCATCACTTCACTCAGTGTATTCTTTTTAAAAAATGTTTTCTTGTGTTTTAGGTGAAAGCTTGCACAGTAAATTAGGTCACCTTTTAATAATTTTTATACAGATTGCTCCACAATATTGGTTACAATTTTTCACAGTGTGTGAGCATCCTCATTATTTCCATCCTGTCTATTCTGTTTCCATTGATCCAGCTCCCTTTCCCCTTCTCGTCCGTGCTTTTGTGTAATTACTGATGTTTGGTCTCATACGGTTGATTTTTAAAGGAGCATGTCACTTGTGAGTGGTGCTGCTCTTTTATAAGCCAATATATTATTTGGCTGAAAGGTGACCTCCAGGAGCCTTCAGTGCTGAGCTCAAGTGCTGTCTTAGGGTGATAGCCTCAGGGGTTCCTGTGCACTCTGTATGTCCAGTAGGTCTGCCCTTTTTAAGAAGTTTGGGTATTGTACATTTTTCTGTCATTCTATTCTGTCCCTGATCAGAAAGGTCACTGTGGTAGCAGGCACTACCTAGTTCTTCTGGTCTCAGGTTAGAAGAGGCTATGGTCTGTGTGGGCTGTTAGCCCTGTTTCTTTTTTGAGTCTTTGGCTTCCTTCACTCTCTTTGCTCCAGATGAATAGAGATCAATAGTTGTATCTCATGTAGCCACTTGAGAGCCTTTAAGATCCCAGACACTACTTATTAACCTAGGATGTAGAATGTTATCTTTATATACTACCTCACGCCAAGTGACTGAGTTGTCGTATTAGACTCTGGTCCTAAGCCACTGAACCCAATAAAACAATCCTGTGAATTGTTTGGATATGTCAAGGAAGTCTTCGTAACTGTTCCTTCTATGTGCTTTATTACATATATGTGCATATATGCAGCCTCCTAGTGTGTTCTTTTTCTTGTGTGTGGTATACTCCTTAGCACCTGGCCTAGGTTTAGACTCCACCCCCATTTTCCACTCAGTCCATATGAACACTTACATGTCCTTGCTCTTCTGAACTGACTCCATTCTGTTTTGTAATAAACTTTATCAGTGTTTTGGAATGCATCTCTTCCCTCCTACATCCTTTTTTTTTTTTTTTGGCCATGGCCATATTTTAAGCATTCTCCAGATCTTGTCTAAATTATTGAATAACTTATTTAGTGATTGTCTTGCATTTGGGTGGGCCTCTTTGTAGTTCATCCTTTATTGTTAGACTTTCCTTTCTAAAGCACAGGTCTGTTTTTGTCTCTTCTCTGCTTAAAAAATGTCACTCTTCACCTCTATCAGCTATAGGATACAAATTATACTCCTTATTAGAACATAAAAAATACTTTATCTTTTGGTCTCTAGCTGTCTTTCCAACTTTATCAACTGGTTTCTGGCTGGGGTTTTCTAATTGTGATTCTTTATATGTAATTCTCTGCTCCATCCATCCCTTTGAATATGACATTTTATCTGGTTGGCGAAATCTTTGCTGGAAGATTTTAATCTCTCCTTGAAGGCTGGCCTAAAGTGCTAGAGATGGCAAGTGTTTCTTTCTTATTGCTACACTTCTCTCAAGGGACTCTGTCCTTGGACTTGGGATACACTAAGAGTCTGTCCAAGGAATTGACATGAGAATACAAAAGAGTGAATTAGTTGCCTGTTGTTACAAGAGTTGAGATGTCAAGTGTTGAGATAACTATAATGTGCAAACTAAGAGAGCTGATCTGTAGGAAAAAGTGGGAAAATAGGGCACATTGAAAGAAACAGCTTATATGAGAGATTCTAGGGCTCACTTAAGAAAGTGAAGAGAAATGGGATGCTGCTGGTATACCAATTCTCGTTTGAGTCTCTCTTGAGACTTCAACTGCTTTTTAGACACTCTTAGTTCTTTGTTAATGTCTTCTTTCTTTAAGCCACCTCAAGTGACTTTCTGTTCCTTGTTGTCAAATGATTGCTTATTGTTGTTGTTAGATGTTGTTGAGGCAGCTCTGACTCATAGAGATTTCATGGTGACCTTCTGTGTCATAGAACAAAACACTGTCCAGACCTGTGCCATCCTCACAGCTGTTGTATCGTTTGAAGCCCATTGTTGAAGCTAGTGTGTCAGTTCATCCCACTGGGGGCTTTTCTCATTTTGCTGACTCTTTACTAAGCATGATGTCTTTCTCTGAGGATTGGTCTCTCTTGGTCACATGGCCAAAATAAGCTAGGTGAAGTCTCTCCATCTTTGCTTCTAAGGAGTATTCTGGCTGTATTTCTCCAATGTTGATTTGTTCCTTCTTCTGGAAGCCCATGGTATAATCACTATTCTTCAACACAATTCCAATTCATCAATCATTCTTCAGTCTTGCTTTCTCATTTTTCATTTTTTTGCATGCATATGAGACAGGTGGTGGATTCCTCATTAAGACTCATATACTACAGAGCTTTTGTGGCACAATGGTTAAAGCAATCGACTACTAATGGAAAGGTTGGAGGTCCCAAACCAGTAGCTCAGTACAAGAAAGATGTGATATTTGGTTTCCACAGAGATTTACAGCCTTGGAAACCCAATGGAGTCACTATGAGTTGGAATTGACTTGACAACATTTTTTTTTTTTTTTAAATCTGTAGAACTTACCATGCAGTGAAATTATTTGTATATATGTTCATCTTGTGTACCAGACAGCAAATCCTTTAAAGGTAAGGACATTGTATCGTTGTCTTGAGATTTTCAGCAATTACCCTAGCTATGTATATGCTTGAATGAGTGAAAACTAACCCAATTCTTAAAAATTCATTGTCCAGCAAAAAGCTTATAAAATTACAAAGTTAATGTTTCTATTATAGTGGATGATAAAAAGTTTATCCTTCCAGCAATGTATCTAGCTTTTAATCAGGGCTTTCTGGAATCAATCCTTTGATGCACAGGAAAAACCATGAAAGTTGAAATTTATCAGGTTTCTGAGGGAGGTATTTTGGGAGCCTTTCAGCACCTTCCAAATTATAACCTACTCTTGTTCAGGGCCAGTGGAGTGTAGGGATAGCAGCAGGGGGAACTGTCTAAGGGTCCGAAGGACGGCTTCCCTGCTGATGGAGAGGGAATCCAGTGACTGAAATCTTACTGACAGAACTGCATTTATTCTTTCCAAGTGATTTTAAATAAACACTGGTCATCCAGGAAAAATAAAAATAGTCTCAGTGAAACCAATCAAAACGTGAATTACTTGAGATAATATCACCATGGGAAACTTCACTCTGAAACACTCTGTGTTGTTCTTTAAATATTGGTGTCTTTAATAATCTACTCTATTTTGCATTTTCTGTGTTTGTATTGCTGATTGATTGACACTTAATGGACATCAAATAAGCACTTCTTTCCTGTGGTATGAATTAAAGAGGATGTCATATTATAGCTGAGACTTCATTGTCGGAAAATCAAATGGGACAGACCATTGAAAACTGCCTGTGATGAATGTTTCCTACCTGTAAATATTACTTTGATAGGTGTTTAAGTCATTAGCATTCTTGATCTCCCCTTTTAATCATGAGATGTACATTTTCACCCTTCTAGGTGTTTTATTAATAAGGCATCCACCCAGCCTTACCTTGTGATTATACTAAACTAGGGCAGTGACCACTCTGAAGCTGCCATCCTCGCAGGCTGCCTTTCTATTGGGGCAGTTGCCTTTGAGAACAGAAACTTTTCACCAGACTGAAGCTTGCTCAAGGCAAGGCATCTTCTATACAAACCTTTAAACAAGGTTGGATTCTTCTTAATACTATTTCTGGTAACTGGGTTAGGCATTAGAGGCTAGATTTAGGGCTTAATAAATTCTGCTTATGGTTTAAGGGGGTGTTCCTTTTAATGTTAAGTGTAGTTATCATAGGGTAGAAGTTCAGTATAGTCATGTGAGTAGACGCATAAACTTATGGTCGCTTAACACGTACTGGCCTTATTGTAAGGTTTATTCTTCCCTAGTGAAAATGTTGCTCAGTTCTGGTAATACGTGTATGTGCACTGTCCTCCAGAGAATCTGAGAACAATGGAGGTTAAACAGCTGGACAGGATGCCAATGTTTTAAAATATAGCTGACAATCAAAGCTAGGAAGCAAAAAGACCTCCTTAGCATCAAAGGTAACCCATTAAGTTGCAAATGGTATTGATAATAGTTGTTTTATTCAGAGGCTTATTATATAAAACATCATGCTGTCTTGAAACTGAAGAGGTTGCCATGCAGTCATCTCCATAATCCATAATTGAAAGAATCATAAATGTAACAATTATTCCCCTGTATGATTGCTTTCACAATTTCTTGTTTTCTGCAGGATCCTTGTTCCCCTCCCCACCCCTTTAGCTCATTGCAACAGTCAGGCAATTATAGTGTGATTCATATTTAAGATTAAATTTCACATGTCTACCAAGATATATAAAAACAGCTGTTTTTCATAATTGTAAACTATGGTTACATAATAGATCAATTTTTTAAGGAAGTAGTGTTGATTGTAATATATGATTTTGTAAGTGATATCTGTTTGGTCTAAATATTACAGGGTTTATCAATCAATGATGTATAATAAAGCAAAGTGGTTACCTTAAAGACCAATATAAATGGTATAATATCCACATAGGAAAAATTATTTTTATGGTTGAAAGCCAAGCCAGCCAAGTGCTGTCGAGTCGGATCTGACTCATGATACAAAATGAAAATAAAAACAGTTGTCAGGTGATCAGTTTTAATTTATTATTTAAAAAAATTCTGTCACTCCTCCAGAAGCTATTTCTGACTCTAAGTACTTTACAATGTTAATAATAAAGTAAATGAAGATGCAGTTACATCTCATATTTGATATAACTTTTCTATAGGTGACACACAGTGACAGAGGACTCTTAGACAAATCTAATATTTTCTTCTCCATGTTTAAGAAGCTCAGTTGTTTGATTAGGAATGATTGTTCATCTGGCTTCAATTGGAGACTGGACAGCTTTTTTGGAAATACTGATTTAACTAGACTGAATTTAAGGAGCTGGTGTGATCCTTTCTCTCCTCTTGCCTTTTCCCCATCCCATCTCCACATCGGTGGAGAGAGGAGGGAATGAAAGCAAATAGGGAAATACTGAGGAAGTGAGGGGGCAGTGCTAGAGAGACTCTCATGCATTTTGAACATGTGAAATGAGAGTAATTTTCCACTTGTAAGTTCAAGCCCCATTTATTAAAATAAACAAACAAAACCATCAAATTGTGTCATCTTAACCAAAGCTAATAGCACTTTATAAGAGTTTAAGATCTTGTACTTTATTTTAAAAAACACTCAAGTTTTCTTCCCGTGTATAATCTATATGTTTTAACAAAAATTCTCATAATTTATGTGATCTCAGTGATCATCTACTTCATTCTCCTAAGTTTATTGAACAGCAACTAAGGACTTTATATTATATCTGTATATAAATTATAAACATAATAGATTGTGCAATTTAGTTGCTTTTAAGAGTTCAGCCATTATTACTGGGGAAAAAAGTTAAATTGGCTATTTTAATAATAGCTAACCTTTTTGATTACTTATTACTTGACAGACATTATTCTGAGCATTTCATTTGTAGAAATGTGCTTAATCCTCAAGACAGCTCTTTGAAGTCACTATTCTTGTCCCTATTTGTAGATAAGGAAACTGAGGCCTAGATAGGTTAAGTTACTTTTTCAGGGTGACAAGTGAAGTTAGTAAAGTATCCGGGATTCAACTCAGGTGTTTTGGATCCAGAGTCTGTATGTTAAAATGCCACCTTATTTTGCCTCTCATGCCTTTAGGACTCATGATTGTAGAGGCAGGTTTAAAATTATGGTGATATTTGAAGGGCTGAGCAGATATCAGAGGTTTACAATCCTAGAAGCCACTAGGAATTGGAAGGCCAGGCTAGGAAGTCAAAATAGATGATTAGAGAATAAGAAAAAAATATCTGGTTATCAGATATCTGAAATCAAAGAATTAGTCTATGATTGTGGATGATCCTTAACATGTTTCCTGAGACTTGGGCTTTTCTTACAGTTCTAAAGAAGTGGAAATAAGCGTATAGTGAACCCAGGGTGAGCAGACAGAGAGGTTCAAGACACATCTTAATACAGCAAGAAGTAGAAGGTAGGGGTTCCTAACAACTGATTAGATCTACACGTGTACTGTATACAACCTTGGATTCAGTTTTATTGGAAGAAGGGACACTTACTCTTGTTTTGAAGGAACAAAAGGGTGAAATAGTGGTAGTGGAAATGGGAAAAAAGGAGGTTTTGTAGGCAATGCATAGAGGCTTCTTGGCATAGCCTGCACTTCTGGCAACCACAAAGTTGCTTGAGTCCTCAGCCACTGGGCTGAGAAATCATAGAACAAGTGGATTGATTATTCTTTGATCTCTGGCTCTGTACATAATAGGAAATTATGAAGTTCATAAATTGGGAACAATATATTGCCAGTTCTAATTCTATGTCGTGTGAGTTGTGTGACCTTTTTAGGTAGTTCTTTTCATCCTTACCAATCAAGATGTCTCTAGCTCAAATCATTTATCATTATGTTGATTTTAGTGCAAACGTACACTTAGTACATATACCTTTAAACCTTTCAAAATACTGTTTCTAAGTTTTCCTTTAAGCATATGAGAGCACAGTTGTTCAATTCTTTTAATGATAATTTGCTCACTGGTTCCTAGTTGTATTCTATTCATTAAACTTGCAAACAATCTTGGTAGTGTTGGTCAACCTTACTGAACAAATTTTCATTGAATAATGGTACCATGTGGAGTGGTTATAGAGAAAATAATTCTTACCTTCAAAGTGATAGAGGTAATAACATATACATAAAAACAAAATAAAAAAAAACAACTAAATCAAAGGCAGCATAAATAAGGGTAAAAGATAGTAAGAATTACTGATATTAATACTCAGTGGTTATAATTTAAGAGTACTTTCAATAGAAATTTTACCCTATCCTAATATGTTTGAATATTGTCATGTGTTTTTATAGGATGATCATGTATTTAAAAAAAATAGAAAAGGAAAAGTTATTTTATTTTTAAAAAGCTAAATATCGCCTTGTAATTTTACATTATATACACAAAACTTGCTTGTATTTTTCCATGTGTATTATTTAAAATATTACTTGTTTTTAAGTTAGAAGGAAATTCAGAGATCATATAATTCACTCTCTTCTTAAAATGGGAAATTGAACATCAGAATTTTTTTTACCTTCATCAAGATCACTTGATAGCACACAAAACTAGAATCCCGGTTTTTCTTTTTTTTTGGTCTTGAAGCCTAAAATTCTCTCAATATTTTATATTAACTTAGAAAATTTTCTATCATGTATGTATGTAATACAGAATGTACATTTATAAAATGTATTCTTAAAGATAAAAGAAGAAATCTAGTTTAGGACAATGTAATTTTTTCCTCTAAAATAACACATTCTTGTGATGCACCCAAAGCCCCAGCCAAAATCAGCACACTACCCAAGTCATTCTGAATTCTAATCTTGATTCTGTTACTGACTGTGCAGTCTTTAGTAGATGAGTTCACCTCAATAATAGTTACCCCATGCATATAGTATGAAAAAGAATGTCCTTACTTTCTGATACAGGAAATAAAGTTGTATTTTTAAGAAAGCATTAACAATTGGAAGGAGCTTGAAAATTCCATGTTACGAACAAACTATCAAATTTTGATAAGAAGCAAATTATTTAAAGCACTAACAATATTGGTTAAACAAAACAGAAGCCTTTAGGTGTGACATTCTCTTTTTATGCCTTTGATTTCATTTCTCTTGCTCTAGACAGACAGAATTAAATGTATTTCTATAATGCATTTTTCTATTTTAACTAAATTCATGTTAGAAATAAATTGTGTTGTAAAAATACAGTAACTTTCTTGAACTTAGTAAGCCAAGCTAAATCTTTCAAGTAATTTCTCCCTGAATCTCTGCCTTAGCTTGATGGACTGTTGCCATTGGTCCCATTAACTGCATAATTACTGAATCTCTGTTACTTACTGAGTAGGACCAAAAATAAGAGTGCATGAACACTGAGAGTATATTGCGAGTGTAACTATCTACCTTTTTTGTGCACATGTGAAGGAAGAATGAAAATGTGTTTTGGAGTAATATCTTTCTTAAATTTAAAAATACTTAAATTACAACATTATTAATAACATAAACTCACTCAATATTTTAACATCAGCATATGCAAGGCTTAATTATAGACATAACTAAAAAATTTGATGCTTTTTAAAATAGGAACTAATGTTTAAATCTATTTTAAAAAGGTCTATGTGCTTTACCTATTTTGCATTACTGTTGTGCAAAACAAATAAAACTTGTATTTTTCCTGTTATGTATTAAAGGCATATCCATTTTAAACTTGAAGGCATGTATTTGAATCAAAGGAGTACCCTTTGAATAGAAATATTCCTTGTAATTAATATGTTGGCACTTATTTTATGGTTCACATTATATTTTTTATCTAACCATTAGAGGGCATATTAGTTCAAGGGAAATTAAGCAAAAAGCACAGCACCAAGATGGAAGTAGATTTAGAAATGGTAGGCAGAGATAATTTATGCACTTAACTATGCTTTTTTTTCACTCATTTCATTGTCACTTGAAACATAATTTATCAGATTTTATTTTAATATGAAAAGAATTTGGGTATATATAGTTGCAAGTAAGAAAAAGCACTTCGCTTTTTATTGCTAACTGCTACTCCTAGCCAGCAAAATCTAGCTGGAAGTTCTGAGTTACCTATGCCAAGAAATTTGGAAAACAGCCACCCAACCAATCTACTGAGATTTATATTTGCGCCTGTTCAAAAGAAAGGTAATACAATAGAATGTGGAAATTATTGAAAAATATAATATCACACACAAGTAAAATTTTCTGAAGGTAATTAAAAAATGGTTGCAGCAGTACGTTCACAGACAACTGCCAGAAATCCAATCCAGATTAAGAAGAGGACATGGAAAGAAGGATATCATCCTTGATGTCAGTGGGCACTTGACTGGAAACAGAGAATACCTTAGAAGTGAATATGTCAAGGCTTTGTCTCAGGTACTTTGGACACGTTATCAGGGGGGCCAGTCCCTGGAGAAGGAAGTCACAGTAAAGTAAAGGGTCAATGTAAGAAAGGAAGACCCTCAGTGAGATAGACTGACACAGTGGCTGCAACAACAGGTTCAAACACAGCAATGACTGTGAGGACGGATTAGAACTGGGTAGTGTTTTTGTTCTTTGGTACATAGAATTGCTATGGGTCAGAACTGACTGGATGGCACCTAACAACAACGACACTACACCTAAGAGAGTGTGGTTGGCCTGGTTAAATTTGATGAGGCTGGTTGTCATGTGGCCAAGGAGAATGTTATACATAAATCATGCCATTTAAAGAATACTTTGAGTAAAAGAGTTTGAATGATTAGGATACTATGAACTAAGTAAATGCCAGTTTCCAGACTCATAGTTAATAAAAAGACACATCAAAGTGTGAACGAATGCAGCTGAATGTACCTCAGCAACTAGGTTTTACCGCAAGTTTATAACCTTTAAAATTTGATACCAATTACAGCGTGAACAATAGATGGCCCCAGAGTGAACACAAAGCTTTATTTCACTAGAAAAGCTGGACTGAGGTTATAAACTGCAAGGGGGCAAGCAGCTTAAGTTAAGTAGTGTATGAATGACTGCCCTGTCTCAGAATGAGTTCATTGTTTCCAATCTATGGCAAACTTATTATTTCTAATGTTCACTCTTTTGCTTTAAAGGTTGCAAGTTTTTTAATCTGTAAAAGTTGAAATAGATACAAACATTCAACAATAATGCTTTTATGATGTCAAGTTAAAGGAATACTTTAAATTATCCATTCACTTATTTATTTAATGAAATTTTTGAACACCCAGAAACCCTGGTGTAGTAGTGGTTAAGTGCTACAGCTGCTAACCAAAAGACTGGCAGTTCAAATCCACCAGGTGCTCCTTAGAAACCCTACGGGGCAGTTCTACTCTGTCCTGTAGAGACACAGTGAGTCAGAATCAACTTGATGGCAATGGGTTTGGGTTTTTGGTTGCTGAACACCTACTAGCTTTCAAGCTGTAGCTGGTGCTAGGGAATAAAAATGGATACAACATTGTTCCTGACTTGAGGATACTTTTTTTTTTAATTGCTCTGTGATTTACCGAGAAATAAATCTCTAAGTAACCGTAGTATTCATTAACTATGCATTAGTGGGAGAACAGGAAAGAGATTTGTCAAATCTATTATAAAAAATACTCTACATTATCTTTTTAGGAGCACTGAGTGGTTAGACAGAATCATTAGTGTATAGTATCTTCAGTTTAAGATGGCAGAACTACTCTGATAATGTTTTTCTCTGAGAGTCAATTATACAATAAATTGTAGTAATTAGTAGCATAAAACAAGGTAATAATGTAATTAAAACCAAAATATTTACTTGCCATAGAAGATACTTTTATGCATCTTAATTCTTGCTCCTTACGAGCTAATAATACTCTATAGGAATTTCTGTGTGGCTTTTACATCTGGTGGTTGTGGAATTAGCATGTAGAAAGAGAGCTCAGAATTATGCTTTAATTATGATTTGAATGATGATTTGAGTCTGACTATGAGTTGTCAACAGAATTGTGAGCTGTGGAGAAAGAGATAAGGATGGTTAGTGGGATAAAAAGTGTATTTGCAGTCACTTTAAATTGTCTTTTGTTTTAAGAGAAGTAATTAATGTTAGGAATTAATTGGTTCAGATCCTCGATTTTAAAGTTATCACTTGGTTGCTAAGATGAAGCCTTTTCAAAATTACTACATGATATGCAATGACAGGAACATTTCGTTTGAAAGGTAGCAAACATAACTGAAAAGCTAGTTTTTGAGTGCCTGCTTATCACCCTAATTGATAGCAGATGAGCCTGAGGAACTAATGCTGTAGTTCAATAAAAAGTATAGTTAGCTGGAATTCACGTTATGATCCTTGGTTTCTCTAAGAGCTAAACATTAATGTAGATGTTGATGTAATAGGTGGCTTCAAGTGGAGCTTGGACAGTATTCATTAACTATTATAGAACAACCATAAAGTCAAAATGACATGCAAAAAATGGATTCAGGTATAATATATAAAAATCTTTAACGACTTGTACAACCAAACTAAGGCAATTGTAAAATTCTTAAAATGCAGCTATAAAGAATAATGTTACAGATGTATATTTACTGACATAGAAAGCACATACATAACAGTCCGTGTAGTGTAATTTCCTTTGCTGTATGAAAAAGCAACATAATTAAAAATGAGAAAAATTTAAAGGACATACATCAAACATAACAATGGTTGTCTTAGGCACTGGGATTATGGGAAATTTTAATTTTCTTCTTTTGACTTGCCTGTTGTTTTAGAATTTTTCTATGATAAGTGTATTTAATTATGTAATAAAAAGAATATATTTATATTCCATTTTTACCGATATTTAGCAGGAAAATCTTAATATGACTTTAGAATACAGCTGTGTACTCTTGCTGATATTTAGTTGAGGCTAACATATATTTATAATTCCTAGATATCCATGTGCTCTCTGCTTTTGTAGCTACACATTTTATTGTGACAAGTATTAATAATTTAGCAAAAGAAAACACAGATAACACCTAATTTTTTCTCTGTAGTACAGTGTCTATTTTCTTTAATTACATACATATACATGAGAGGATACAGTCATTCAGAAACTGGAAGAAGGATAATTGAACAGTGGATACGAACTTTAGCTTTGGGAATATAAAAGACGAGTGTTTAAGGTAATATGAAAGGATTTTGTAGAGAATGTGATCTAGACACACAGGCAGAATGAAATGAACGCAAAAGGATCCAAATTGTATCCCATATGCAGCCTGCACAAAGGGAGGAAGATGATAGTAGTTGGTCAAACCAATCATTCAGATCAGAAGATGTGACATTTCTTTGAAGAAAGATAGTGACCCTGATAACATCTTGGCTGCCTTTTTCTATAAAATTGTATGCATATCTAGTAAGGAGAAAACTTGGTCCAACACTCTTGCTCAAGGAAATTTTATTTTCCTGTTTCTATTTAGAAGAATAGCTTTTGGCAGGTACATCCTCAGGGTACGTATCTCTTTGACATCAGATCAGTGTGAACAGCTGAGCTACACATACAAAAAAATTAAATGAGATGGATAGAGTTGACTGGGTAGTTAAGCAGTTATGGATTTTGTGTTAACAGAAAGAGCAAAATGGCCCCCAAACTATTTACTGGAAACTCACACACACACGTGCACACACACATAGATACATGTGTCATACTTTTTTGCAGCATCTCTACTTTAGGTCAAACAGGGTCAAGCTATAAAAGAAAAACATTGCTTTGCTGGTCAGATTTAGTAGCTAAACACAGGTAAGCATTTAGTAAGTTGTTGCAGGTAAATGCTATAAATCAAAGTTTGAGGGAGGAAGTTATGTTTATGGGGACATGATATTAAAGTTCTTTTCTGATTAAACACGATACTGTAGTGAATATTTTTTTCTGCTTCATAGGCTGTCTTTCTGACTTGGAAAACAGCTGTTAAGTACTAGTGAATAATACATTTTCCATTACAATTTTATTAAAAGTAAGTAATCAGTCTCACAATTTTATTTAGGATGTTGGTTGAAATATTCAGCTGCAATCTTTTTTTTCCAGTCCACATTAAAATTTGTAAACCAAACATGTTTCAAATCAGTTTTTTAACCGATGAACTGATTTTCTTGAGAGAGAAAGCTTAGGAAATTTTCTAATTAGTGCTAAGGCCTGATTTTCTGTGGCTCACTGCTTCATGTATTCTACTTCAGATTATGCTGTAGGAAATGTCTTTAGAGGCTGGTGTTTTCTATTGATCTCTACAATTGTTCGCAGTAATTTAGAAGTTAACTGTGCAGTGATTTTTCGAAAATGTGCTAGAGCCTTGAGTCAGCACACAGGACTCTCCACAGAGCCAGAGGGCAAAGATCCTTCCAGCCCCCACCTCACTGGCTTCGAGCATAAGAGGAGGGCGCAAAAACTACAGTTGTCAGTTCACTTCCTCCGTGTCAACTCACCTGTTCTCTCAGCCTGCAGTTTGCGGCCTTAAATGCCTCTCTGCTCATAAAGAGCTGAGAAGGGATTTGTGTAGAATGAGTTTACCTGAGAAACTAAAGATCATTAATTAGAAAGGTGCTTCTGGGCAACAGGAAATTTTTCATTGGAAAGGTTTCAAATCTAAGAAAGTAATTAATTTCTCTGTGGAAGAGGATCACATTTTTCTCTTCTGGTGTCCTTCACTTTTGCAATAGAATGGTTTAAGGCATAACAGGGAATTCCACTCGTCTCTCATTAACCTTCACGGTTTGGCTCTCTCCTTTCTGTCTCTTCTTTTTCCTCTTCCATTTTGGCATTACTGGCATGGTTTTGGGGGCAATATCTTACATTTGTGAGGAAAAGCTAAAGAATATGTTCCAGGGAATAAAATATACAATTAAGTACTGTAGGTTTTTTTTTTCCCCCTTAATGTTTATCTTTGTCAGGAAGTGTTCTTTTTAATAATTTTTTTTTGTGCTTATTAAATGGGCAATGATCAATTAGGAAAAAAGTTGCAATAAGTATCATAAAGGATCAACATCATGCATTTGTATATCTGATGAGAGAGATACATACTCCAAGAAATATTTAAACACCACTCCTACTCCAAGAAATATTTAAACTCCAGTCAAAATAAGGAAAAACGACAAAAGACAGACAATTCAAAGAAGAAACAAAGATATAAAAATCCATTATTGTTTAATAATCAATGAAATTAATATTGAAACAGGATATATTCAAAAAGTTTTATCTGTTTGTCTGCCTGCCTGCCTGCCTTCCTACCTCCCTACCTATTTACCTGTCCGTCATTGTCTAATTACAGTAAACAGTCATGGATTCTTGTTCTCTTAAAAATGTCCCAGATTTGATCAGTGGGAGATTCTTTAAGGTGATTATTGTGTTTTTGACATGCTGTCATCATTTTTTTCTTTTTCTTTTGAGACTTCCCTAGTTTCTGGCAGAAAAAAGATGTTTAAGGCTGATCTTGAACTTTTTCAGTCCTACACCTGGAATCAACATTTCTGTAAGGATGTTATTAGTAAGGAATTACTGGTTTTTAGAAACCAAAATCAGAGCACTAAATGTACTCACTTTTATGAGGCCCCGTTAGCAGATAGAACTTGTGTGTGTATGTTATAAATCTTGAGTTCATGTGAATATCTCTATTTTTAATCCAAATTCACCAAGTCCTTTATTTACCTTTCTCCCATTCATTATTTGCATGTCTCTTCTTTCACAGTAAGAAACTTGGTCTCTGATAACAATGCATTTATTCATTTGCTCTTTTGTTCAATTCACATAAAATAGTTGCATAATTGATGCACACTTTATCACTGCAAAAACAAACCTATTAAGACAAGTTCAATATTTATTTGTAATTCTTTTATTCTGTTAGACTGAGATTATATAGCCCAAATACTCTGTTTAGAAACCCTGGTGGCATAGTGGTTAAGTGCTATATCTGCTAACTAAAAGGTCAACAATTCTAATCTGCCAGGCGCTCCTTGGAAACTCTACTCTGTCCTGTAGGGTTGCTATGTGTTGGAATCAACTTGATGGCATTGGGTTTTTGAGTTTAATATTGTGTTCAAAAGTAACTTGGATTATTAGTTCTTTATTTCTCCTAAAGTGTGCTTATTTTATTTAAAATACCTTTTGGTTCGCTTGTTTCTGTTTACATTTGTTTTTATGTTTTGTAGTTATCCATCATTCTTGGTGATTTAGTTTTGAATATGTAGAACATTAACATGCTTCCAAAAGTATACAAAAATTCATATGTAGATATCCTCAATCCCTAAATAATTCCGTTACTTCTTATAGTACTCAGTTTCATTGTTTTCTAGATTGTCCTTCTTTCTCTTCCCAAACAAACAGATTCTTGTGTATTGCCTACTTTCTCTGCTTTCTTGGACAAAAAGTAGCATATTGTATACCCATGCTTTTTAGTGATATGAAAATCACTCCATATCATGATGTTCTTAGATATTGCTTTTTTTTTTTTTTTTTATGGCTGCATGGCACTTCACTGTGTGTTTGTCAAACCAAACAAACCAAACTTGTTGCTGTGATATTGCTTCTGACTCATAGCTATGCTATAGGACAGAGTAGAATTGTCCAACAGAGTTAAGGAGCAGTTAGTGAATTTGAACTGACAAACATTTGTTTAGCAGCTGAGTTCTTAACTACTATGTCACCAGGGCTAATTCACTTAATTTCTTATGTTTGGATTCTGAGATATTTTTCAGTATCTTCTCATTATAAATAATGTGGCAATGAATAGCCTCTTATTCTTGGAGGTGTAATATTTGGGTAAAAATCCTGGAAATGGAATTGTTGGATTAAAGAGTAAATGAATATGCAGTTTTGTTAGATATTGTCCGATTACCCTCCATAAAAATTGTGCTGTTTTGTGTTTTCATTGGCATTCTGTTAAGAGTGATTTTCTCTGCATAGCCTCATCAGCAGTGTACATTATCAAGCTTTTGAACTTTTGCCAATTTGATGAGTGAAAAGTGGTATCTCAATGTACTTTTAATTTGCATTTTCCTAGTGAGTGATGTTGAACATCTTTTTGTATGCTTAGAGCCATTTTAAGATCTTTTGTGTGTGTGAATTAATTGTGCATGTCTTTTTGTGTTTTACCTTTTTTCTATAGGATTTTTGTTCATTATTTTTTAGATTCTTTTTGTATTAGGGATGTCAACCTTTTACCTATGATATGCATTGTAGATTTTTCTCCCAGCTTGTCATTTAATTTTGCTTGTGGTGTTTTATGTCAAGCAATTTTTTAAAAATTTATTTTTATGCAGGCAAATATATCAATTTTTCTTTTACTGCATCTTGAGTTACTGTCAGAAAATTTTTTTCCCACAGCCAGATTATGTAGGAATTCACTTATGGTGTCTTCTAGTACTTGTTTTACTTTTAAAATGAGTGTATGACAAATGAACTTAATTTTATCTTTTCCTATCGGATCTGACTCGATGGCACTTGGCTGGCTGGTATTGACTATCAGGCTGTTTATTAAAATGTTTATTTTGTCCTAGTGATTTGAGGTACCATTTTAATCAAATATTGAATTGCTGTGTATAATTCAGTCTGTTCTTAGACTTTTTATTCTAGTGTATCAGTTTATCTGTCTATTTAGGCATCAATACCTCACTGCTCTGGAGCCCTTGTGGTGCAGTGATTAAAAGCTTAATTGCTAATAAAAAGGCTGGCAACTGAAATCCACCAGCATCTCCTTGGAATCTCTATGGGGCAGTTCTACCCTGTCCTATAGGGTTGCTATGAGTTGAAATTAACAATTAACTTCGTAGCAACAATTTATTTTTTTACCCATACTCTTTTAATAGGTGGTAGAGCTAGTATCCTGTCATAGTTTTTCTCTCTCAGTATTTTGCAAATATTCTTGCAAGTTTATTTTTCCATTTGAACTTTAGTATCGTCTATCTTGTTTAGCTCTTAAGAAAAGCTTGTAGGTATTTTTAGTGGAAGTGCATTCAATTTATAAACTAAAATAGGGAAAACTGACACCTGGATGACATTGAGATGTCCTGATCAGGAGCAAGGAATGTTTTTCCACTTAGGAGTGTTTTATAATTTTATTCATATAGATTTTGAATATGTTTCGTTAAGCTTGTTTCTGAGTATTTTATCATTTTTGTTGCTATTGTCAGTGGTCCTTCCTCTTTTCATGATATTTTTCTTTATGTTACTTGTGTTGTTGTTGTTGTTGTTAGGTGCTGTTGAATTGGTTTTGACTCATAGTGACCCTATGCACAACAGAATGAAATGCTACATGGTCTTGTGCCATGTCCGCAGTCATTTTTATGCTTAAGCCCATTGTTGTGGCCACTGTGTCAGTCCATCTCACTGAGGGTCTACCTCTTTTTCACTGACCCTCCACTCTAGCAAACATGATGTCCTTCTCCAAGGACTGATCCTTCTGGACAACATGTCCAAAGTATGTAAGACACAGTCTTGCCATGTTTGCTTCCAGGGAGTACTCTGGTTGTACTTTTTTTCAGAACAGATCTGTTGGTTCTTTTGGCAGTTAGTGATACATCCAAAATTCTTCTCCAACACCACAATTCAAAGGCATCAATTCTTCTGTCTTCTTTGTTGGTTCTCCAGCTTTCGCATACATATGATGTAATTGAAAATAACCATGGCTTGGGTCAGGCAGACTTTTGTCTTCATGGTGACATCTTTACTTCTCAACACTTTGAAAGAGATCATTTGCAGCAGATTTTTGCACTGCAATGCATCTTTTGATTTGTCCGCTGCTGCTTCCATGAGCGTTGATTGTGGAACCAAGGAAAATGAGATCCTTGACAACCTCAGTCTGTTTTCCATTTATGGTGACGTTGCTTGCTGGTCCAGTTGGGAGGATTTTTGTTGTCCTGGTGTTGAGGTGCAATCCATATTGAATGCTGTGGTCATTGATCTTCATCGATAAGTATCTCAAATCTTCTTCACCTACAGCAAGTAAGGTAGTGTTGTTTGTGTAGTAGGTTGTTAACAAGTCATTCTCCAATCCTAATACCTTGTTTTTCTTTGTATAAGCCAGCTTCTTGGATTATTTACTTAGCATACTGATTGAAAATGTATGGTGAAAGGATACAGCCCTGATGCTTACCTTTCCTGACTTTAAACCATGTAGTGTCTCCTTGTTCTGTTGGCACAACTGTCTCTTATTCCCTATACAGATTCCTCAAGAGCACAGTTAAGTGTTCGGGAATTTCCATTTTCTGCAATGTTAGCCATAATTTATTATAGTCCACACAGTCAAATGCCTTTGCATGGTCAATGAAACACAAGCAAACATCTTTCGATATTCTCTGCTTTCAGCCGAGATCCATCTGACATCAGCAATGATATATCCCTGGTTTCACGTCCTCTTCTGAATCCACCTTGAATTTCTGGCAGTTCCTTGTCAATATACTGTTTCAGTCACTTTTGAATGATCTTGAGCAAAATTTTACTTGCGTGTGAGGTTAATGATATTGTTGGGTAATTTCCACATTTGGTTGGATCACCTTTCTTTGGAATGGGCATAAATATGGATCTCTTTCAGTCAGTCACGTAGCTGTCCTCCAGATTTCTTGACATAGACAAGTGAGCTCTTCCACTGTTGCATCTGTTTGTTGAACTATCTCAACTGATTCTCCATCAATTCCTGGAATCTTGTTCTTTGCCAGTGCTTTCAATACAGCTTTGACTTCTTCCTTCAGTACCATTGGTTCTTGATCATATGATACCTCTTCAGATGGCCGAACATCGACCAGTTCTTTTTGGTGTAATGGGTCTGTATATTTCTTCCATTTTCTTTTAATGTTCCCTGAGTTGTTTAACAATTTCCTTGTAGAGTCCTTCACTATTGCAACTTGAGACTTGAATTTTTTCTTCAGTTCTTTCAGCGTGAGAAATGCAGAATGTGTTCTTCACTTCTGGTTTTCAGTTTGTAGCTCTTTGCACATGTCATTATAGTACTTTATTTTGTTTTCTCAAGCTGCCCTTTGAAATCTTCTGTTTAGGTCTTTCACTTCACCATTCCTTCCTTTGGGACCCAGCAGTCTACTTCTGAAAAGAATTAACCAGAGAAAAACCTTACGAATAGTAGTGGAACATTGTTACTTGTGTATGCTGCTAATTTTTTGCATGTTGATTTATATCTTTCTGCTTTGATGAATTATTTAATTGTTTAGTTTGTTTTTATCATTGATTCTCTTGAATATTACAGGTATATTAAAATACCGCGTGCAAATAGAAATAGTGGTACTCTTTTTGGTCAATCCTTACACCTTGGATTGGTTTCTCCTGTAAAATAGCATTGTCTAAAACACTGTAGCACAATGTTTGATAACAGTGCAGACAGTGGACATTTGCTTTGTTTCTGACTTTAATTATAATGTCTACAGTCTACTCATGAAACAAGATGTGGAATTTAAAATGCTACCTATTTTGTCTTGTTGAGAAAATGTTCATCCATTCATATTTTCTCAAGTGTTTCCATTAAGAATTGATATGCATTTAGTCTAAGTCATTTTTAACAGCTATAGAAACAATCATGATTTTTCTCCTCAGAGCTACTAATATGATGAATTATGTTAATATTTTTTAAATTTGAAATTATCCATGTGTGTACCTGGTATGAGCCCCACTTGACTCTTGCCTCAGTTTCTTAGGGCTGCCATAATAAAGTACCATAAACTGGATGACTTACAAGAGCAGACAGATGGATATTTATTGTCTTAAGTTCTGGAGACTGGGAGTTTGAAATCAGGGTGTCAATTGTGTTGGCTTTATCTGAGAGCTTAGAGAGACTGTGTTCCATGCGTCTGTCTCGTAGTTTCTGATGATAGCCAGTGGTCCTTGAGATTTCTTGGCTGGTAGATGCACCTTCACATGGCTGTCATCTCTCTGTCTCTGTGTGTCTTTTCCTCTTTCATAAGGACACCAGTCATGTAGATTAGAACCCACTCCACTCCAATATGACCTCCTGTTACACCTCCTGATTGCATCTTGAAACACTGTATTTCCAAACAGTGTCACGTTTACAAGCACAGGAGTTAGGACTTCCACATACCATTTTTGGGACACAATTCAATCGTAATAGCCAAGTGGTATTATTTTCTTTAAGCAATGTTGGAACCTGTATACTAATATTGTATCTAGGACTTTCCATTGATATTGATGATTGGTATTGGTATATAACATTTTTTTAGTGCTTTCTTTATAATAGGAAATTGGAAGTTTATTTTTAATACTCTGAAATAATTTCTGTAGCACTGGACTGTGACTTCCCTAAAAGTTTAATGGAATCACCTTGTCAAATTGTCTTGGTCTGTCTTGTTTTTTGGGAGGTGGTGGAATTTCTTGATAACTTCAGTTCTTTTATGGAAATGTGTATGTATGTGTTGTGCAGTGTGTCATCGAGTCAATTCTGACTCATAGGAATCTCGTGTGACAAAATAAAACTGTCCTGTAGCATTTTCTTGGAAATAAGTGTGTTGAAACTTTTGCTGGAGTCAATTTTGATATTATGTATTTTCCTAAAAAATTTTCCCAGTTTATTTAAGGTTTCAAATTTATTTGTGTAGAGATATGCAAAGCCATCTTTTAAAAATAATTTTATTTTTGTTGTTGCTTTTGTTGAGAATATATACAGTAAAACATACACAAATTAAACCGTTAATCCACATAAAGTTCAGTGATATTGATTATATTCTTTGAGGTGTGCAACCATTCTCACTCCCTCTTTCTGAGTTGTCTCTTCCATTAACATAAATTCACTGCTTCCTAAGGCTCCTATTTAATCTTGTGAGTTGTTGTTGTCAAATGATCCCATATAAATAGATCTTAAAAGATTTCAAAGCAGACATTCTTTACTGGTCAAGCTAAACTACTGCTTGATCTTAAGAAGACTTCAGGTGATATTTTGGTTTAAGGTTTAGAGATTATGTTAGGGCAGTAGTTTTAGGGGTTCATCTAGCCCCCATGGCACCAGAAAAGTATGATTTCCATGAGAATTTGAAATTTTGTTCTACATTTCACCCCTTTTGATCAAAATGCTTAGTAGTGGTAGATGAGCACCATCCAGTTCTGGTCTCATAGCAGAGAAAGCAGTTGTTCATGGAGGCAATGAGCCACACGTTTATATTCTCTTATTCCTGACTCTGTTTCTTCCTCTGTTGCTTTAGGAGAATATAGACCAATTGCTGTAACTTGGACGGCCACTTACAAACTTTTAAGTCTCTAGGCACTGTGAAAAGAACTAGGAGTTAGAACAGAAGCATTACATACTTTATTAGGACAATTAATTGGCATATTCCCTGAAGCCATGACCCTGAATGTCCAAACCAAGGAACCAAATCCTGTGAGATGTTTGGTTGTACATGAGCGGACTCAGAAGATACTCCTTTTTTCAGTTGTCGTAAATATATGTCATATACTTTTGCCAACTCAACCTTTACAGGTGTATAACTTATTGACAGCAATTACAATAATCAGCTATGCAACCCTACACTTAATCAATACAATTTTTCCATCATCATAAACTGAAACTTAGTACTCCCTAGGTAGTCACTGTTACCCTCTGCCTCCTGCCCCTAGTAACTGCTATTAAACTTTGGTCTCTATACATTTGCTTTTTCTTGTCTTTTTGTATAAGTGAGATCATACAACATTTGTTCTTTTGTGACTTATTTCACTCAGCATAATCTCTTCAAACTCCATCGATAAGGTAGTATGTATCAGTACTTCATTTCATTTCTCTTTTTGGTACGTTGTATGTGCATATTACATTTTGTTTATTCATCTGTTGATGTGCATTTAAGTTGCTTCCACCTTTTGAACATTGGTGTAAAAGTGCTGCAGAGAACACTGATGTACAGACATCTTTGAGTCTCTGCTTTTAAGTTTACTTGAGTCCCTGCTTTCAAGTGAAAACAAGGACAAATAGACCCATCATAAAATGGCAAAGGACTTGAGTAGACATTTCACCAGAGAAAACACTCAAATGGCCACCAAACACATGAAAAGATACTCAACTTCACTAGCTGCCAGAGAGATACAAATCAAAACTACAGAGTCATGCCCCTTCACTTCCACTAGGATGGCTGAGATTAAAAAAGAAAAGAAAGATAATAAAATTACAAACATTGGTAAGGATGTGAGGAAATTGGAATCCATATCCATTGCTTTCAGGAGTGCAGAATGGTACAACTGTTGTAGAAAACAGTGTGGCCGGTCTTCAAAAAAAGAAAAATAGTACTACCAAAGCCATCTTTTTATCAATAGTTATTTCCTCCTTGTCATTTCATAGTTTGTACCTAATTTGTTAATTTTTCCCAAGAATCAGAATTTTGATTTTTAAAATTTTGGCCTACTGTTTTCAACTCCCTACATCATTAACTTCTATTTTCATTTTTATTTTCCTTTCTAGTGCTTACCTCTGGTTTTTTCTGTTGCTCCTGTTCTAGCTTTTGAATTTGAAATTTTATTTATTTTCAGTCTTTCATTTTAATTAATATAGACATTTAAGGCTATGAATTTTGTTTTGATCACTGTTTTAAATGTATCCAACAGACTCTAATATGTTTTCAGTATTAATATTACTCAGAAGTTTTGTAATTTCTGTTTAGATACCCTCTTTCACCTTTTTAAAGGCTTATTTTTTACCATTCCATTCTTTCAAAGAGTTGTTTAATAGAATTTTTAAAAATTCAAGGTAGGAAGCCCTTTTTTATTTTATATTACATTTTTTTCACTTCTACTTTTAGCACATTGTGATCAGTATGCACTGTTTGTAATTTTTCTTCTTTATGTAACTTTATAATTTGTTTTTTCACCTAAAATTTGTATCTTTGTCACCTAACAACAATTTTGGTGATCTTTCCACTGTGTACTCTGACAGAATGTGTATTCTTTATTATTAGGCCTTAGGGTTATATTCTGTATATATATTTGTAAGATTTATCTTATTGATTATTTCATGTGGATTTTCTATGTCCCTATGTTTTTTCCACTAAAATGTCTTTGCACTAAGAGTGCTGTGTTAAATATTAAATTTTCCTACTATTTTTAAGTTTCCATCTCTTTCCTCTGGCGTCATGTATAGTTTGTGATTCATATTATGTGGTTTCTGTGTTATTTGGTGTGTAGATGTTAATAACTATATCTTCCTTGTGATTTTGATTTTTAGCACTATGTAGTATCTGTGTGTGTGTGAGGTTTTTGTCCTGAATTTAATTTTATGTGAATGTACTGTCTTACTGTTTCCATTTGCCCTGTATGTCTATGCAATACCTCTATGCTTTACCTTTTAAAATCACTGTCTTAGAGGTGTCTCTTATATACAATTTTTTTTTTTAAATGAACTGTTCTGAACTGACTTGTGGCCTCCATAAATGTGTGTCAGTTTGGCTAGGCTATCCTTCCCAATGTTGTGTAGGAGACTAGCCAGGAGAATAGTGTGCCCTTTGGACCTGGGGTCTCGGTGCAAAGAGGATCCTCGAATGGAAAGATTGATGACAAAGACTTGCCCTCAGGACTGACACAGAGAGAAAGACTTGCCCTGGAATTGGCACTCTGATTTTGGACTTGTAGTCTCCTAGACTATGAGAGAATAAATTTCTCTTTGTATAAGCCAACTTCTTATGGTATTTCTGTTACAGCAGCATAGATAACTGAACCATGAACAAATTTGAAAACTTTTTTTTTCTGTTAATAGGCAAATTAAGCCCATTCACATTTATTGCTGTAACTGATAAGTTTGGCATTAATGCTGTCATGGAGCCCTAGTGGTGCAATGATAAAAAGTTTGGAGGCTAATCATAATGTCAGTAGTTCTAATCCACCAGGTACTCCTTAGAAACCTCATAGGACAGATCTGCTCTGTCCTTTAGAATCGCTGTGAATCAGAATCAACTTGACAGGAACAAGTTTGGTTTTAATGCTGTCGTATTATTTTGTTTTAGTTGCTGTGTATATTACATTAAATTTACTATATTTTCTAATTGGTGTTGTTTTATCTACTTGTAAAAATTTCTTTTGGTGATTAGAAATACTTATACTTTTCTATTGATTCCTTTTTCATGTAAAGAGTCCTGGTGGTGGAATGGTGAAGAACTTGGCTACTAGTGGAAAGACTAGCAGTTTAAACTCTCCAAGCAACTTTGGGGAAGGAGGAGATGGTGCTCTGCTTTCCTGAGTATTACAACCTGGAGAACCCTGTGGCGTTATTTTATTCAGTCACGTGGGGTTTCTATGAAGCAAAATCAACTTGATGGCACTTAACAGCAACAACTTTTACATCTATACTTTTTATAGTGTCTTCAATCTCTTAACTTTTTAGAATTTGGTCTATCAATTTTAAATAATGTCTTAGTCATCTGGTATTGCTATAACAGAAGTACTACAGTAGATGGTTTTAACAAAGAGAAATTTATTCTCTCATAGTCCAGTAAGTGGTTACAAATCCGAATTCTGAACAGCAGCTCCAGGTGAAGTCTTTCACTCTGTTGGCTCTGGAGGAAGATCCTTGTCATCAGTTGTTCCTTGGTCTGGGAGCATCTCAGTGCAGAGACCTCAGGTCCAAAAGACACACTCTGTCCTAGCACTGCTTTTTTGATGATATGAGTTCCCCAGTTCTCTGCTTTCTTCCCTCTCCTTTTATGTCTTGTAGAATAAATGAATAAAGGTGGTATAAACTACACCTCAGGGAAACTCCCTTCACATTGGATCAGGAATGTGACCTTAGTAAGTATGTTACAGTTCCACATAATGCTCTTTAACATAATCTAATCTTGTCCTATTAACCACAGGTAGATAGATACCGGGATTTTCAGCATATACAAAAATTACCATCACAAAAATAGAAGAAAACCAAAGAGTTCTGGGAATCAAGCCTAGCCAAATTGCTACTCATATTGAGGGGCACATAATTCAATCCGTGAAAAACGGTATCCTTCCATTTCCATCTATTTCCTGTGATATAACGTTATTCTGTTTTTCACTGTTCTCACCTTTCTCTTCCCATCATTTTGTGGCACACATTCTAGTTTTTAGAGCATGTAATGTTTAAATGTTAGTTTCCTACCCACTTACCCATTCTTTGTTTTAGTTTTTGCTCCACAATGAATATGCTCACCATTGACTTGTTTTGCTGAAGTTTTACCAGTTGTGTGTTTGTTGAAAGAAGTCAACTAGTGATTGCCTGTAGGCATGGAAATAAAAGAAGAAGATAAAGATAAATCCCAGGTTTCTGACTTTAGTAGGATAAATATTTGTCCAGTAAATAAACTTCATGGATAATGGTAGCAAGCATCAAAATACAGAATAAAGATAATTAATTCAGTCTTGGCTTATATAATTTGGAGGTGCCAGTGTCAGATGAGTGAATGAACACATGATAGTGGAGTTCAGGGGAGAAGTCTGGGCAGGCAGTGTCAGCCTGAGCAATTGCTTATTTTCAGTTGTTGTGGGACTTGTCAATCATCATATGAAATTCAGCATAATCCAAGTCTTCTATTTTTTCTTCCAAGCTAGTTTTTCGTAACTCTCTTGTTATTTGTGGTACTATTAAACCATGCACTGCTAAGCTAAGCTGTAGAAATAAGCTTTATATTTACCATCTCTATTGCTATTGCCAAGAACCCTGGAGGTACAGTGGCTAAGTACTTCGCTACTAACCGAAAGGTCTGTGATTCGACCCCACCATTTGATCTGCGGAGAAAGATGTGGCAGTCTGCTTTGGTAAAGATTACAGCCTTGGAAACCCTATGAGGCAACTCTTTTGTGTCCTATATAGTCACTGTGAGTTGAATCTGACTTCACGTTGAAGAATTTTTAATATTGTTATTGCCAAACTGTTATCAACTTCTAGGTTTCAGTCAAAACTTGGTTGCTAACTGGATAGATGATAAACTTGTATAAATCTTTCTAAGCCCTAGTTTCCACATCTGAAAAAAAGATTGGAATTGTATAATCAGTGAATTCCTTTTCAGTTATATGGTATTATATCTTTTCTTTCTGATTCTGATGCTACCACTAAGATTTATAAAACTGCCTCCAAACTAGTATCCCAGCTTCTGGTATTGTTCTTATTTTAATCTTCCCAAACTTTTGTTGATACTAACTTTTCATGTCATGTCCGTGTTCAAATGCTAGGCTAATGGTTCTGTTTTGTCTATTGCTTCAGGCTTGGCTTCTTTGTCAAGTTGTCAAGATTCTGTGAAGTGTGATCTTCTTCTACCTAACCAAACTTTACCTGTAACATCATCTCTTCCCTCCAGAGTATCCATACTTTGGACATATTTCTTCCCACAATTTAAATGTGATCTTTTCCCCACTTGAAAATCCAGTATTTTTTGTCAAAATCCTAGGTCAAGTTTCAAAGATTAGCTGTAGTGCAGGGAGATTGTACTGAACCATTGCAATCCTGAGTGCTGTACTTTCTTCTGATTTCCAAGGGCATTTATAATCTGTGGCATGATTTAGCACTTGAGTGTCCATAGGCTTGATAGTTCCTATGTCAGGTCCATCTTCTTCTGTGTCTGAAACAGAGCTTAACAGAGTATACAAGCCAACACATAGTAAGCACATGTTCTTTTATTAGCTTTCAGGAGCAGACACGTATCTCAAAATAAGGTACAGACTATCAATAATAAAAAATCAAAACAAATAATAAAACTGTACCTCTGCTGGAAGGATGACCTGTGAAATGATGAAAATCATATACCAGGGTAGACAAGGGACACTGAAGAACCTAAATAGTGTGCTTAATATAAAATAAACTTTTTGGTGTATTTACAAGCAGTTGCCAAATCAAGTGTTGTAGGTTCAGGTGTCTTTATTAGAAATTCTGTATTTGTGAATTAAATCACCTGTGCTATCACAAAAGCATTTTAGTTTAAAGATGACACTTTTAACTACTGGAGAGATTTAGTGCAATTTCAGATTATATGTTGTTTTAACAAAACTTGAGATTAGATTCTATGATTTCTACAGAGAAAGCAGCCATGATATAGGCCTATGCACTTGATAATATTTAGCAGAGTTTTGAGCTTCAGATGCCTCTTTGGACTTCACGATTTATATTATACTAAATTTCAAAAGAAAAGAGGAACTTGTCTGTCACATATTATCTTTTATCTGTATCAGTAAACCAGCATTTTCCTGGCTTTGCAAGTATTATTTAGGACTTTCATTTTTTGCAAGGTATCTTGAACTGACCTTTAATTATTATGATAAACATGTTGAAAAGTTCTTTATATGGGATCTCTGAATTTTTTATTATCTCCTACTTATTAAAAAGTGCATTTTGTCATGCTACTGCCTTCAAACAGTTAAAAGTTCCAGCTTAACAATGTACCACAGAGCAAAGGTAGGCCAGTTAGGCTATATTCGGAATTTCGATTTAAATCCTCATGGGCCTAAGACAGGATCACTAAAGAGAAGCATGATTCATATTCTGTGTCTCTAAGGTGGAGCAAGTGTCCAGACTCCCGAGAGCTGGATGTCAGCAGGCTTTAACACAGTGAATCTCAGCATAGCAAAAGTCGTGGAAAGCCCTATCAAGGTCTAGAAAGCTGTGGGGGCTCGGGTGCAGGGGGTAGGATGGGCTGTCTCCTGAAACACAAGAGACTAAGAGAATGTGCAGTATGGCAGAGACCTTGCGGTTTCCATCTGTTCAAGAAAAACTTCGGAAAACAGTTTAGTTGGTATCCTGTTAATACTTGCTTACTATTCACTGCATTTGCATTACCTATTCCTGTTAACTGAGAGTAGTCTATATACTCTTGTTAACCGAGAGCAATCTGAATGTGATTGTGTAGCCCACTTGTCATCAGCCAGCCAAGTGCTGTTGAGTCAGAGTAGTGATAATAACACTATCCCATGTTGATGTTTTGCAGTTTACAAAGCACTTACACAAATGTTATTACACATGATCCTTACAGTAGCCCTGTGATGTAGGTAGGGTGATTTTAATGCACAGTCTGCAGCTCAGAGTAGTTAATTGATTTTTCCATGGTCACACAGCTGATTAAATTGTGTTGGAACTGAAACTCAGGTCTCATGACTCGAAGTCCGGAGATATTCCTATTACTCTTAAATTTCTGCTATCAAACTGGTTAATTCCCATGCTCATAGGTGACTTTGATTAGTGGAAAAATGGCAATAAAGATGAGAAGGGATTTATATTTCATGGAACAATTGGGAGAAGGACTGAAAAACCAAAAAACAGTCAAAAACCCAATGTGTTGCTGTCATTTTAATTCTGACTCATAATGACCCAACAGGACAGAGCAGAAGTGCCCCTTCAAGTTTCCAAAGAGTGGCTGGTGGATTCAAACTGCTGACCTTTTGGTTAGCATCCAAGCCCTTAAACACTGCACCACCAGGGCTATGAAGGACTGACAATCCTCCTATATTGCTTTTCTTATTTAATCAAAGAATTTTAGGATTTGATTGATTGTTGTTGATAACCAACAAAACGTTGACTAGATATAATATTTTTGTATGTTTTCATGCACAAATCCATGCAGCCATCTGAGTTCTTGATTTCTGAGCTCCTGGAGAAAAATACCTTCTTATTTTCCAATAGTTTCAAAGAGGAGTTGCTCTAGTCTCTCTCAATATGACCCTTTCCAATGTCTTAACTTTCCTTTCGCAAAATATTTATTTCTATCTAACTGAAATCCTGACTGCTGTCATTTAAACTTAAATCCTCTTGTTCAGTAGGTGCTGGTGTAGAATTTTTTATTTATAGCTTTGGAAGGGTGCAGGAAATATATTTGAATGGTTTGTGACTGCTGACAAGCCCTAATAACTGATAGTCCCAGATACTGAACTGAATGTCCTTTGGCAGGGATGGCTATTTTGAGGGACAAAGACAGAAACTGGCAAAAACTTTTTTTTCATGCAGGTGTGATTTTATGATGGAATTTTGTGACAGAAACCAAACAAGTGTCCTTTATGTGGTTTAGGTGTTATCAGCTTTTAGGCTGAGATTTCTCTCTCATTGTTCATGTGTATTTGGTTTAAAGCAAATTAAAAACCAGACAAGAATATTGTGATATAATTTTGATCTTGCAGATGTAATCTGACACTTGAGCAACTTCAGAGAAGTTTGCTTCTTTCATCCATGCTATTTGGTTCTGTTCTTAAAATACTTTTGCTTTTTCAAAGACTGATATTGTGCTTGTCTCTGTAGTTTATGAAATTCTGAGCACTCTATCAACACTTGATATTAGTGGTAACCAAAAAAAGTTCTGCATAGTATATTTATGTTTCTAGTTTCAAAGATTTTAAAGGTGGAATTTTGAAAATTAGCCTACTCTGCTGTCCAGCCGATTGGCCTACCAGTGATACTAGAGTTTCTGTTCTACTCCCCACCTGACTCCAATACTCTCCAGTGTGGTGAACAGTGCTTACAGTTATAAAAACTTGTAAGGAGCCATCCAAGATACAACCATAAAAAGAAACAAACAAAATCTAACCTGTTGCCATCAAGTTGATTCCAACTCAAAGCAACTCTATGGAACAGAATAGAACTGTCCCATACGTTTTCTAAAGAGTTGCTGGTGGATTCAAACTCCCTACCTTTTGGCTAGCAGCCTCATTTACCACCAGGGCTCCAAGACACAATAATTGGTTTCCATTCACCTGTAGCATCAGGAGAAGAAGGAGATCCAGGAATCAGAGAAGTAACTGGATGGCATGTCTTGTTGCCTCCATGAACTACTGCCTCCTTTGCCATGAGGACAGAAGAACTGAATGCGACCTGGCTACCACTAGACATTTTGATTAAAGACTTAACAGATGCGTCATGACCAAAAAGGGAAAAATGTTTCGTACAGAATCCAGACATACTGACCTATTAAGGCTGAAAGTAACTCTGTGTCTGTTGCCCTGAAAACACTTTTTGAAACTTGAACCAAAACTATCCCTTGAACTCATCTTCAAACTAAACATTAGTTTAACCAAATTATTACAGAATATTTGCCTTGAGCATTGTGCTCTTTTAAAGAATTAGTTGTATCAGAGAAAATTGACAATGGTAGCTCTAAAGCATAGATGAATACTTTATGGGGCAGTTAGTCTAAGTCAATGGTAGTGAAACAATATAGAAAGAGACAGCAGTAATGGTGACAAAATAAGGAAAATGTAACCAATGCCATTGAACTGTGCAAGTAGAAACTACTGAATGAGTGTATGATCTGCTGTGTATATTTTCACCAAAAATAAACATTAAAAATTTAGCCCACTCTGAAATTCTCTGTGGTATATACAAATATAATTCTTTATTTTTTCTTCAATCTCTATAGTAAATGGGGTAAAATTCAGACAAGAAGTTTATAATTTTCCCTGGTAGTGTAGTGGTTAAGTGCTATAGCTGCTAACCAGAAGGTCAGCAGTTCAAATCCACAGAGCCCTCCTTCGATACTCTATGGAGCAGTCCTACTCTGTCCTGTAGGGTCTCTTTGAGTTGGAAGTGACTTGATGGCACTGGTTTTTTTAATTTGAAGTCCAGATTTCTTACCATGAATGTTAAGTACTAGAAAATTAGCTGGTAAAAACTCTATTGATCATGATAGTCTGGTATGTAAGCTTTCACAGTATTGGTGCAGGACTGGACAATGTTTTCTTTTGTTTTGCATAGGGCCATGCTGTGAGTTGGGGGCAGCATGATGGCAGCTAACCGGCTGCCCAATTTCCCAATCAGAGTTCACTCAGGAAGCAGGGCCGCTATGAGGATGATGTGAATAGAGGATTTCTTGTAGGGATTAGACTTGACATGTATGTGAGAAGATTTAGGGGAATAAAATCTGATGTGGGAGTTGGATGAGCCCAGAAAGAGTTACTAACCAGTATGCCTGTGATACTGGTCAAAATAGACAAGTCAGGGTTTGCAGAGAAATCTGTGTTCTCTGGTCTGAGAAACCAAGTTGTTAGAATGCACGTACTCAAAGCCAGGAATGTAGACCTGAGGTTTGGGCAGACCCAGCAAGGGAAGCACAGTTGTCCCTCATGTTTTATGGCCAGCCTGTGTGCACGTGCACATACACATGCAATTCTATTTTGCTTTTATTTCCAAACCAAAACAACCAGTGTCATTGAGTCCATTTAGACCCATGGCAACCCCATGTGGTAGAGTAAAACTGTTTCATACAGTTTTCTTGGCTGCAATCTTTATGGAAGCACTTTGGCAGGCCTTTCTTCTGCAGAGCCACTGCAGTCTTAAAGTTAGCAGCCAATTGCTTGTTCTACTGAGGGTTCATTCTGACATCTCCAGGCTTTCAGTATTAGCTGTTTGTAACTCCATTGCATCTATTCACTCATCTTCAAGCAAACCCACTACCGTATCCTAGTTTCAAAATTAGAAATCAGTCTCTGTACACATCATTTCAAACTTTAATAATAATCTCAAACTGGTAATATTCAAGTATTTGATATGACTTAAACTTGAGTCAAGGGCATATGAAGCATGTATTAAAAGCAATTTTCTGTCAGTAGTTTTTATACAAGTCTTGAGTTTCAAGACACAATTTTAGTGAAATTAAACTTGAGCAACTTGAAATGATATACTTAAGTACAGTCAGCATCAGTGTTAATACCTAACTGATTCAAAGCTGTTACCATGACACCTGGAGGCCTTAAGCACAGGTTGTTTTAGTGGGATGTGATCATACCCTGTTTGCTAACTAGTTCCTATGTGCTAGGTTATGAAGTTAAGCAAAGCAAACAAAACAACTAGATCAAAACCTTAAGTAGGACACACTCAAGTTTGCATTTGTTCTGAGCATTTTATGTCCTGACATCTAGACCATTTCAACCTCTGTCTTGGGACGAGTATTGAATTAGGTCAGAAACTAAATTCTCGTGGCCTAACAGCCTTATTAGAGTGAATATATAGCATAATATAGTCTATCTAACTTGGATTTTTGTGATGGTTGTTGATGATCTCCCCATTAGTGATTTGTTTTTTGAAACTTGAGTCATAACCTCATTAATTTAGCTAGTGCATGGAGTGCACATATTGGAAATCAGTCTCAGCTTTAAAAATTATAAAATAAATGATTAAAAAATGAGTGTAAATTATGTCTCTCATGTATAACACGAATCAGAGTTTTAGACAGATAATGAAGATTTGAGTTTGATTGCAGTATTTGGGTGATAGGTAGTAGCTGTAGCTGTAAATCATGTCCATGGGCACAACCTTGTATATGCAGGATCTGACTCTGGAAAAGTACCATACAGGGTACTGTATCAATCAGAGTTCACTGGGGAAGCAGGGCCGCTGTGAGGATGTTGTGAATAGAGGATTTCTTGTAGGGATTAGACTTGACATGTATGTGAGAAGATTTGGGGGAATAAAATCTGATGTGGGAGTTGGATGAGCCCAGAAAGAGTTGCTAACCAGTATGCCTGTGATACTGGTCAAAATAGACAAGTCAGGGTTTGCAGAGAAATCTGTGTTCTCTGGTCTGAGAAACCAAGTTGTTAGAATGCACGTACTCAAAGCCAGGAATGTAGACCTGAGGTTTGGGCAGACCCAGCAAGGGAAGCACAGCAGGAGTAGGTCATAGCAGGTTTATTGGTGCATGGGTGGGAAGCAGGTACAACATTCAGCAAACATCCACACCTTGTGGTGCAATGACATTATGTACTGTTTTATACAAAGATGGCTAGCTGCCAGATACATAGACTTCTTCAAGGTTATTAACAAGTTGTATAACTGCTGTTGAATTATTTCTCACCAGATGGCCTGCTCTCAGCTGAAAGGCCTTGGCTGCTGAATCACTTTCAGCCAGAAGGCTTGAGCAAGACAACTTTCCATGTTGTCCCCCAAGTCCACTGAAGAGTCAAAGTGGAACTACAGAGGGGGTCTTGTGGAAAAGTCTTTGAGAAGATGTTTCTGTGTGACTACTACCTCTGAGGGTCCACAGCTGAACAGCTGGTGGTAGGGCTTGGAGCAACTGTTGGTCTGCAGGGCTATCACTGGGAAGGTGAACTAGATGTGAAACACAGGGGAGTGAGGACAATATGAGATAGAGCAGGCCCCACTACATCTACTGCTGTCTCTGTGACCACCCTCCAAGAGCAAGGGCTGCTGCTTTATTTCTGTCTTCCAAACCTTTGGACAAATTTAACCTAGAGCTTCAAAATTCCAATCTTAACCATGTTGTCATGGCACAGTATAGCACGAGATTATCAGTTCCTACAATGCTGTGTAGGACAGAGGAAATTACTGCTTGTGGCTAGAACCAGCACCATACTTGGAGTATTCTTTGAGGGTTTTTGAAATATACACCTGCTACCAAATTTCTACTTGATCAGTCACTTTGTCTTCAGTGGTGCCCACCACTCTCACCACTGTCTCTACTTTGTGGGACAGTACTATGTCAATAAATATACCTAGTTAAAATGTAAAATCTTACTGAGAGAGTTAATACATTCCATTTTATTAGTTCATCAGTTAGATAAATATTCTACTTTATCATCTTACCTGGCCTCACACCTGAAGTCTGGGTAGAGAGGAGTGAGAATCTCCTGTGTTACCCCAGAGGCTAAGACTATCTTGGTGGTGGCCCCTAAACATACAGGGGGCGTGTAAATGGATAAGAAAGTGTGCAAAAATGGAATTTGCCTACTTAAGTACTTTTCCTAGTAATAATCCTGCTTAGAATCAGCCTCTGTACTATACTGCTCAAGGATGAAATTACAAATGATACCAGTAAGATGTTAATGTTCCTATTTATGTTCATGAAGTTTACACTGGAGTATGTTTAAAAAGTTATGTAGCTGTACAATGACTTGTTCTTAATACCTAGAAAATCAACTTATTTTCAAGTTGCCTGATTCTCACTCTTACTGTTTTAATTCAGCATTGCCTGATTCTATTATAAATCTTGGGACAGAGCTTAAGACCAAAATATTTATTTGGATTTCCTTTGATTTTTTCATTATGAAATTCTTTAAACAAAATGCAGTGGTGATTTCTGTCTCTGACCTCTGGCACATTGTGGTGTCCTGCAAATTGGCTTGAGTTCTGTCTTTTCAGTAGGGAAGAGTATCGGCAGAGTCAGGGGCACCTCAAGACAATTGCTCATATTGTGGTGACTGTTAGATGTGATGTACAAGAGCAAAATTAGCAAGCAAGATAGATTGACACTGAGGACATTTGAGTGAGGAAATTCTTCTAGTTTATACATGAGGCAGCAATGCAAATTAATAAGGAAAATTGACAGTCATTTATACCTGCCAGCATCAGCAGGCACCTCAGTAAGGCTACCGACAAAAGGTCGCAGCTCATCTGCCACAAAGACAGCCAACAGTGAGGCTAAAAATTATTCATCTTCAAATGTTGTTTAGATATTTTATACTCTGTGGTGACAGAAAAGTCTTTTCCTCTCCTTATTCTCTCCCCACCCCTTGACTCTTTAGCTCAATTGTGAGCATGCATGCACTCTCTGTTTCTAAAAACATGCAGAAGCAATAAATCAGCCAGTTTAAGAAGACCCAGCCAGCCCAACACAGATCGATTTCACAGGGAAGTCGATGGGCTGCTAATAGAATTACAACTACCTGTCAAAACAGGGAAAACATATCTGTGACAGTGACAAAGGGCAAATCAATTTAAGAAGAGATTTTTTTCTTCTGGAAACATAGATGTGAAGTACATGGGTGTCTTCAAGAGTCTGTAATTGTGAATAGAAACCATATACTTGATCTGTTAAAGCTAAGGTTATGTCAGTGAGAGACCATACTGACTATTTTTCTAGGGGTTTGTCTGGTAACTGTAACAATTTGCTCTATAATGAAACATAACAGGGAGGTGCGCCTGAAAACACATTTTATTAACTGTGTGATTCCAAATAAATTGATCTGGTCCATTAAATAAATTGTATTCCCATGAACTTTGCATTTTCATACATTTCCAGTTGTGTCTCATTTCAGACCAGGAGCTGTGTGTGCATTGCCAAGGACACTATCTGGCACTTTCTTATCTTGTAAGTCAACTTGATCATTTTCAGAGAACTTGGCAATGTGACTTACACAATAAGTAACTTCTATGTTCAGGCTTAGTTTCTTGCAGAGATAAACCTAATCATCAGCAGCACAACTCATAGCCTAAACCCACAGTGTGTTAATATGAGGCCCTTTTAGGTCAAATACTTGATTTTTTAAAACAATTTATCATGCATTAAGTCAGCCCAGCATCATAGATTTTCTGCCAAAGAATGACACACACACACACACACACACACACACACACACACACAGAGAGAGAGAGAGAGAGACCACTCCTACATTTTGTTGGCTGCTGTTTGAGTGGCTCTTGAATCATAGCAAACCCATGGACAATGAAATGAAACCTTGTCTGGTCCTGCACCACACCCGTGAAGGTTTTCATTGTCTGGTTTTGAGGGGTAGATTCCCAGGCCTTTCTTTCTAGCCTGTCTTATTGTAGAAGCTCCACTGAAACTTACTCAGCATCATAGTATCATACAAGCCTTCACTGACAGGTGGTGGCAGCACTTCAGGGGCATAGGCCAGACACTGAAACTGAGTCTCCAACATGGAAAATGAGAATTCTATGACTGAACTGCCAATCCTACGTTAGTTTAAACTTATTTTAATCAACAGAATTTAAATCTGTTATTGAAGTCAGGAAACACATTGAGACTCAAACGCATCAAAGCTCAGTAGTGAAATGTGCCCCTATTAAACATGTTGCTGCTCCATCACTGGAGAACAGTTGCTGCATGGTAGTATAGACAGAGGTTAAGAAGCATGATTCTGAGTCAGGTCTGCATTCTAGCCAACTACCTGCCTTTTCCTAGCTCCATGACTTTAGTAAACTGCTTATGCTCTCTAAGTCCAAATTTCTGTTCTGTCCAATGGAGCAATTAGTAGTGCTTAGCTCATAGAGCTGTTATGAGGTGTCAGTGAGCCAATGTGTAAATCTTGTGGTCCCTGGATACAGAAGAGAGATCTGTGATGTCACTCATTTTTGTAATATCCTCTCTTGTTGTAAGTAAGCAAAGGAAAGACCATTTTTTTCCTGTAGAAAGTGAAGTAAAGGCTTCCCATGCTGGACTCAGGTCAACAGATGGCTAAGAGGTATGTTTGTCCCCATTCCTCCTACCAACACCCCTCCTTTGTTGTATATTTGAAGGGTCATATGTATTCTTCCACTTTTCCATTTTCTATTTCTACCTTTAGAACTCTGGTTCAAGAGGGCCAGGGGAATGATTTGGAGTGTTTCTGATACTTTATGCTGGCTGGATGGTGGCATTTTGCCTGGCATTAAGGGCCAGTGGTTTGGCCTCCTGACTTGACTGCTTTGCTGATGGTGGCTTACATTCAGAAGCACTCATTTTCATTTTCATTCATATTCTCACTTTGCATCAGGAAACAAGGTCAAGAACAATACTTGAAGTACTTTTCAGGAATATTAGCAGATAACCAGTGACTTACTTTGGATTCTCCTCTTCCGGATTAAATGTTGATCAGAACTGCATTCCACGAGCACTCTGTAATAAAACCAGCCATGGCCCCAGCTGTTTCAGAATGATTTCTGTAGAGACAGGGTTTCAGTAGCCTAGTGTGATTCTCTGGTGTCAGCTTACATCACCATACCCCTTGCTTGGGCCCCCATTCATGTTTTATATTATAGATCCATGACATTCTTCCTGGCTCTGTCCCGTTTCAGAGCTGTTATGTTGGCATTACTGCTTGACATGAACAAAATATTGACCATAGCCTTAATTTCTGTTCTACCTTACTTTTGTTTTTTGCCTTTAAGTACGTTATAAAAAGCCACTTGAGTAGTGTATCTATGTGGATAAAGACAAAAATGCTAGTTTCTCTTGCTACTGATGGGACAAATGCTCTTTATGTATAATTAGGATAATTATGTAATAATTCCATAATTAGAAAAATTTTATATTATTATTCTGGTAATACATCTTTATTATGATCATAGAATTGTTTTAATCTCTAAGGGATGAGGAACATGATAGCCTGTGGGCTCAGTATTTGGATATTTTAAGGATGGTAGAATCAGAAGAGTGCTAGAGGATTTACGATCTCTGTATTAGCCTCTACACCCTCTGCCTCAAATTCCTCCTGTTCCTATGAAGGGAAACCTAAAATAGTACTTGTGCATAACAAGCACTGTATGATCCAAACTATATGTATGATTTCTGGAAAAAGCAAAACTGTAGAAATAGTAGAATGATCAGTGGTTTCCAGGGGTCTGAGAAGAGGGAAGGAGAGGTGAACAGGTGAGGTACAGAACATTGTTAGAGCAGTGAAACTCTTCTACATGGTTTTGTCATGGTAGACACATGACATTTTGCATTTGCTAAAACTCATGGCAAAGCCACATGTTTGTGTTTACTGAATAATGCTCCTACATAGGGTTTTTTGGCTGTAAGAAAGGAAGCTGATCATCAGACTTTTTTCTACAACACTGCTAGGTGGGTTCAAGCCACCACATAGTGACCTTATAGGAAAGAAAAGAACTGCCCCATAGGGTTTCCACAGGGCACTTGGTAGATTGTAATTGTGACCTTTTTTTGGTTAGCAGCTATAGCTGTTAACAACTATGCCGCCAGGGTTTTCTTTAAGTTAGGAGTTATGTGCCAACTGTTTGTGGCACCCAGGTACCTTACACTAATGCAAGATGTTAGTAATAGGAGAGATTGCATGCATGGAGGAAACTGGGTATGTGGAATCTTCTGTACTTTCTGCACATTTTTCTCTTTAATTATTTTTTGTATTTTAGATGAAAGTTTATAGAATGAACTAGTTTTTCAATAAACAATTAATAGACATACTGTTTTGTGACATTGGCTGCTATCTCCACAGCATATTAACACTCTCTTCTTTTCGACCTTAGGTCCCATCCTGCCTTTTCATACTTGCCCCTGTGCTGAGGCCTACACAGTTTTTCTGTAAACCCGAAACTACTCTAAAAATAAACTATAAACCCAAATCTCATTGGCACCAAGTCAATTCTGACTCATAGGGGCCCTGTAAGACAGAGTAGAACTGCTCCATAGAGTTTCTGAGGAGTGGCTGGTAGAATTGAACTGTTGACTTTTTGGCTAGCAGCTGAGCTCTTAAGCACTATACAAGCAGGGCTCTACAACAAAATACGTGAATTATGTAAAAGATAGTGCTTGAAAGTATTACCAAGAACTTAGCTTTGTGAGTGCTTGAAAGGGATACTGAGAACTTAGCTTTGTGTTGGGGAAATCCTTTGCTGATCTCGACAGCTGAAACCAGAATCAATGAAGGCACTCCCAAACAAAGGTTCAGAAGTAGAGAAAATGTTCCTAGGTGGATGTCTGGAAATGTGTTAACCATTATACCAGAGTTCTCAGGATGTGAGATGAGCTGGAAGATGCATGTGGTTTAGGGTCAGGTGACTGGTGTTCACTCTGTTACTTAGCAGTGTATAAAGTCAGTGTGATGTTTAGTGTGTAGCCTAACCCAATTTCACTTTAGGTTTCTGATAGAGCAAATGGGGAAAACAGTTGCTGTGTTGTGGGTGATAGAACATACCTCAAGTATTTTGCAAATTTAAAAACAAAGTATGGTGTAATTTTTTTTTTAAGAACCACAGCCAGGAACTCTATGAGGTACTGTTCCTCAGTAATTTCCAACTCTGCAAGTTCTCTTCCCACTTTCTGCACCCCAGGAACCTATTGTGGCTACCTCATCAAGCATGTAGTTAAGACCCTCTAGGGAATACTGGCTTAATTGCTGAGCAGCTAATCAGAATTGTAAAGGTCAGTGATAACAGGCAACAACTTACTCATGTTTTCAAACAGCAGGATGTGACAAAAGCAATTTAACCTGATTAATGTATTTCAGAAATCTCTTGAGCTTATTTTCTCTTGGGCTCTTTCTGTCCATGTTTTGCCCCTGTCACTTTCTGCTTCTGTTCCATCTTGGGTTTTTGTTTCTTTGTATTCTGTTTTACTGTCTGGTCCCCTTTGCTACTTTCTCCTCCTACTCACACTTATCCTGAGAGGACCACAAGCGTTCTTTTCCATTGTGTCCCTTCTGCTCTCTTCCTTCTCCTCTCGTCTTTTTTCTTTGATCTCTCTCCTCAGTCTCTTAACCCCAACATTTGCTTGTCTTTTCTTACTAGAATGATTAAATTAACCACATTTTTGTGACTTGTATCTTACCTGCACCTACAAGATCCCTAGGTCTAATGACAGCCTCCATCAACCTGAACCCAGAAGAACTAGATGGTGGCTGGCTACCAGCACCACCCAATCTGACAAGAATCACAACGGAGGATCCCAGACAGGGTGGGAGAAAAATGCAGAACAAAATTCATAAAGAAAGAACACACTAACTGGTCTGACAGTGAATGGAGGAACCTCTGATCCTAATGGCTCTCAGACATCCTTCTAACTCAGAACTGAAGCCACTCTTGAAGTCCATCTTTCAACTAAAGATTAGAGAAGCATATAAAACAAACTAACACATGTGAGGAATGTGCTGCTTAGTTCATTTAAGTATAGAAGACCAAATGGATAATACCTTCCTAAAAGCAAAGACAGGAAGGGAGGAAGGGTCAGGAAAACTAACTGAGTGGACATGGAGAACCCAGGGTAGAAAGGCAAAGGGGCAGACATATTGCAGAGATTGCAGCCAATGTCACAAAACAATTTGTGTATATATTCTTGAATGAAAAACTAATTTGTACTATAAGCTTTCACCTAAAACACACACCGAAAAAGGCTTCTTCAAGGATCTCTTCAAGTCAACTGTTTGTATGAAAATCTGGTTTGGGGAGGATGGGATGGTGCCTTATAAGAGCTTGTAGGCAGCACCCTTGTGTCCTTTGTGCGAGGCTCTCGTTGGACTCCACTGCTCACTTAAAAAGTCACATGATTATAGAACTCCACTACCAAGGCTACCCTTGTCATCGCACTGACTCAGATGCAGGTTGGCTTGTTGTGCTCTGGAGGCTATGAAGTCTTTTCTGTGCCTGAATGATGCTGGGTCCCTAGCTGTCATCGTCAGGATTAGGGGGAATGTCCTGTGATCCACATTGGGCCACACATTCCAGTCCAGGATTAAAGCAACTCTCTGAGTGCCCTGCATCAGACACGGTCCTGGGAGAAAACAGATGGCATTATCAGAAGGAGCTGTTGAGAAAGGTTTAAAGGAAGGACTGTCTTCAAAGGTGTTGTCAGTTATTAATGCCTCTCAAAACTTTTCTTCTACCTTATTAATAATAATTACATGCTAACAGTAATCACAGTAACTTCTATATTTTTGATGTATAAATCAGATCTTGAAAACTATTAAAAGCTTCCTTTTTGTACTTAGAATCACAAATACCAATCTGTGCACCCTATGCATGTGAAAGCTTGACAGTGAATAAGAAAGAATGAAGAAAAATTGATGCATTTAAATTATCGTGTTGGCAAAGAATATTGAATATACCATGAACTCCCAGAAGAACAAACAAATCTGTCTTGGAAAAAGTACATCTGGAGGCTCATAAGAAGTAAGGATGGTGAGACTTCGTCTCACATACTTTGGACATGTTATTGGGAGGGACAGGTCCCTGCAGAAAGACATCATGCTTGGAAAAGTAAAGAGTCAGTGAAAAAGAAGACTCTTAACCAGACTGAGTGACCTGAAGGGTTGCAACCATGGGCTCAAGCGTGAAATGATTGTGAGAATTGCACAGGATCCAGTAGTATTTCCTTCTGGTATACATGGGTTGCTGTGAGTTGGCACCAATTCAGTGGTACCTAACAACAAACAAATAGCAATCAAATTCCTAATACTTTACATGGCCTACGAGGTCCCCCAACCTCTACTTACGTATTCAACTAGGTCTTCCAGCTCTCTCCTAAACCCCCAAACTCTGCCTTCTTTTTGTTTCTCAGAAGGTCAAATTGTTTTCTTCCTCAGAGCCTTTGCACATGTTGGTCTCCATGCCTGGCACATTCTTACCTCTCTCTTCTCTTCACCTGGTTGTCTCTCATTTCTCAGATTTCAGTGTCATTTTCATAGCATGGTCTTTTCTGAAATCATAGTCTTAACTAGGTATGCACAGGCATACATGATCTTGAGCAAAATTTTACATGCGTGTGTTATTAATGATATTGTTCAGTAATTTCTGCATTCAGTTGGATCACTTTTCTTTGGAATGGGCATAAGTATGGATCTCTTTCAGTCAGTTCACCAGGTAGCTGTCCTCCAAATTTCTTTGCATAGATGAGTAAGCACTTACAGTGCTGCATCTGTTTGTTGAAATATCTCAGTTGATACTCCATCAGTTCCTGGAGCCTTGTTTTTTGCCAGCCTATAATGCAGCTTTGACTGTACAGACTTACAATATCACCTACATTTTCTTCATAGAGCCGATCACAAATAAAGAAAGCAAGAGAACATCCTTACATGGACTAGTGAAGACAGTGGCTAGCTTAACTTGCTGCATGTGAGGTTTGGTGGAAGGTGAGGGATGGGGTTTATTAATATAATTATGTAATTGTTTAATATGCATCTACTGTACTGCATGATAGTATTAAATAACTCAGGGAACATCAAAAGAAGATGGAAGGCATACACAGGTCATTATACAGAAAGAACTGATGAGTATCAATTGAAATATTTCAGCAAACAGATGCAGTGCTGGAAGTGCTCACTCAACTATGCCAACAAATTTGGAGGACAGCTACCTGGCCAACTGACTGGAAGGGATCCATATTTATGCCCATTTCAAAGAAAGGTGATCCAACCAAAGGCAGAGATTACCCAACAATATCATTAACATCACATACAAGTAAAATTTTGCTCCAGATCATGCAAAAGTGACTGAAACAGTATATTGACAAGCAACTGCCAGAAATTCAAGCTGGATTCAGAAGAGGACGTGGAACAAGGGATATCTTTGCTGATGTCAGATGGATCTTGGCTGAAAAAAGAGAGTACCAGGAAGATGTTTACCTGTGTTGCATTGACTGTGCAAAGGCATTTGACTGTGTGGATCATAATAAATTATGGCTAACATTGTGTAAAATGGGAATTCCAGAACACATAATTGTGCTCTTAAGGAATCTGTATAGGGATCAAGAGGCAGTTGTGCCAACAGAACAAGGGGACACTGCATGGTTTAAAATCAGGAAAGATGTGCATCATGGTATACTTTAACCATACATTTTTAATCTGTATGCCGAGCAACTAATCTGAAAAGCTGAATTTTATGAAGAAGAATGAGGCACCAGGATTGCAGGACCACTTATTAACAACCTGCATTACATAGATGATACAACCTTGTTTGCTGGAAGTGAAGAGGATTTGAAATACTTACTGATGAAGATCAAAGAGCACAGCCTTTAGTATGGATTGCACCTCAGCATCAAGAAAACAAAAATCCTCACAACTCGACCAGTAAGCAACATTTTAATAAATGGAAAAAGGATTGAGATTGTCAAGGATTTCATTTTCCTTCGTTCCACAATCAATGCCCATGGAAGTAGCAGTCAGGAAATCAAAAGATACATTACATTGGGAACATCTGCTGCAAAGGACCTCTTGAAAGTATTGAAAAGTAAGGATGTCACCTTGAAGACTAAAGTGCTCCTAACCCAAGCCATGATACTTTCAGTCGCATAATATGCATGTGAAAGCTGGGCAATGAATAAGGAAGAGAGAATAAGAATTGACACCTTTGAATAGTGGTGTTGCAGGATAGTGAATGTACTGTGGGCTACTAACAGAACCAATAGATCTATTCTGGAAGAAGTACAACCAGAGTGCTGTTTGGAAATAAAGGTGGCAAGAGTGTGTCTTGCATACTTTGGATGTGTTGTTAGGAGGGATCAGTCCCTCTCGAAGGACATCATGCTTGGTAGAGTGGAGGGTAAGTGAAAAAGAGGAAGACCCTTGACGAGATGTATTGATACAGTGGCTGCAGTGATGAGCTTAAGCATAAAAACGATTGGGGACATGGTGCAAGACCAGATAGTGTTTCTTTCTGTTGTGCATAGGGTCTCTATGAGTTGGAAATGATTCAATGGCACCTAAAAACAACAACAACAACAGTATGTTTCCACCTTCCCTACTGTTATTTTCTTGTGAATATGCAAGTGATTTAGAAAGTGTTTTGTTCTTACATTTGATACAGTACATCCACAAGCCATTGAAACTATTCATCTGGAAATTTTTAAACAGATTAGGAAATTGTAAATTGAACTGTCTAGATCTGGCAGTTCTTGAATTTGGTACATAGAAAGATCACTTAACAAAGCCAACATTTCCAAGCATTTATTTTCAAAGTGCCCTCTCTATATCATAGGTTTCTTCTTTCTCTCTTTCACTATTACCTCTACCTAGAAGGGTTTTGTGCTTATTTTTTTAAAAATAAATCCCTTGTGGCATTCCAAGGACAAATCTGAGTGTGTCATTGCTGTTTTCGTTTTCCTGTGACACACTGGAAGTGCCAGTGTCTGTCTTGCTGTTTTCTTATTATTCACTGGAATTGTTAGTATTTCCTTTAATCCACACCCTCTTTGAAAGATCTCTTTAAGCCATTTGTACATTTTGTGATGATTGACTTAGTTTATATGTATGAACTGTAGATCTGTTTTTTAAATCATTTAGTGTAAGCATATGAAGATAAGGAACTAACTACTGACCTTGAGACCCAGAGAGAAGAAAAAATGGAGTTGGTCCTTGAGAAATAGAAGTTGTCAAAACAATACCTCTTGAAACTAAATACAAGTTTAATAACCATTTTGAATAGAAGTATTTTGCTAGCTTGTTTTGCAGACCATGTATGTACCCAGTACTTACGGACTTTTTCACTTCTTAAGGCTGCAGTGCTATTCTCCACTGTCATGCCCTGAGAAAAGAATGTTTGCTATTGCTTTAGGAAGTAGTTAAGTTTATTGCTTCATTTCATAATTTTTCCAATTACTGTAGTTGTGTAAGTTTAGAAGACAAAATAAATTTAAGAAAAATAAAGACTACTCTAGCTGCAAATGATTTTCAGTATTGCATCTATTCTACAATAATGTCAATAAGATTTGTCAATGGTTGCAAAATATGTTCTATGCTACCAGAAAAAGGAAATTAAATTAGAAGCTTCACCAAGATATGATTAATAGGAGACACCAGAATGCACAGTGAGAGAAAGCATCTGTTTGGAATTTTAAATATGTGATTAAAACCTGATTTTATGACTCTTTAATCCCTTACTCATTTTGAGGAAAGAGTTGAGAGAGCGAAAATTTGTAGATGGAATTTTTTGCAAGGATGTCTTTGGAGACTTATGAGTTTTGCATCTCCTAGCCAGGTAGGTGACATAACCTTGCTTGCTAAAAATGACTTGAAACACTTAGTCATGTAGGTCAAACGCTGCACCTTCAGTATAGTGTACACTTGAACATGAAGAAAACCACGAAACTCTTCAAACTAGACCAATGAACAGCAATGTAATAACTAAAGAAGTAATTGAAGTTGCTGTAAACTTTGTTCAACTTAGATCAACAACCAATGTCCACAGAAACAGGAGTCAAGAAATCAAATGACTTAAGGCATTGGACCAATCTGTTACAGAAGTTTTTTTTTCAAGTGTTAAAGGAAAAGATGTCGTTTTGATGATCAAGGTGTACCTGACCCAAACCATGGTTTTTGGTCTTTTCTGTTGCTTATATGTGTGTAAAAGTTGGATAATGGAAAACAAAGATAGAGGAAAATTGATGTATTTGAAATATGGTATTGGCAAAGAATATTGAACATTCTATGGACTTTCAGAAGAATGTACAAATCAGTCTTAGAAGAAATACAACCAGAATGCTCCTTAAAAGTGAGGATGAAAAGACTTTGACTAACTTATTTTTGACACATCATCAGGCAAGACCTTTTACTAGAAAAGGACATCATGTCTGGTAGAGTAGAGGGTAAGTGAAAACTCAGTAAGATGGATTGGCACAGTACACAAAACAGTGGACTGGAGCGTGCCAGCAGTCATGAAGATGGCACAAGACTGGGCCGCATTTTGTTCTGTTATACGCAAGGTCATTATTTGGCAGAGCTGACTTGACAGTGCCTGTCAAGTCAGAGTGATAAGTGAAGGCAGCTTGTTCTGTCCTTGCCTGTTGTTTCTGACCTGAGGGGTGAGGCTTCAACAACATCGTTTGAAGGTCTTGGAATGTGTTGTCTGCAATTAGCTAGTCCCCATGGACAGGTATCTGGTTCTTGCCTGCATAATCTAGAATATGAGGGATGGGCTCACCAGCTGCCTCTGCAATGGAGGAGTAAATTATTTCTAATACACTGGGATAAGTTATATTCTCAAAATTTGTTTAGATAAAGAAGTAGTGGGCACTTTCCTTGCTACATATAAACCATGCATGTGTGAAAGAGAAGAGATGTGGAGGTCATCTTAGATCCTATTCAGTAGTGCTTGCCAGAAGTTGGAGGTCACTGATGGAGTCTCAAGTGCTGCACAAGGAATCCAGGTGACTGCCCAGACTACAGGTCTGTTGCCTAAGTCTAAGAAGTAGTAGCAGACAATCACAGTGCTTGAGAATCTCCAGAAGCCCATAGATACACCTTAAAAATAAAAGCATTTGCTTAGTGAAAAATATCTGGCTTGAGCATTATGCTCTCTTAAGAACTGTCTCTGTGGGATCAGGAATCCTGGTGGTGCAATGTTGAAGAGCTATAGCTGCTAACCAAATGGGTGGCAATTTGAATCCACCGGCCATTCCTTGTTAACCATGTGGGGTATTTCTACTATGTTCTATAGGATGGCTGTGAATCAGAATCTACTGAATGGTAATGCGCTTTTGGTTTTATATGGGATTTAGTTGGCAACAGCAACTTGAAAGATTAGATGTGAACCTTATGAGGATAATGAGCTTATGTTAATAGGGGAGGAACAACTCGGTAAATGTGGGTGACAGTTGTTGCACAACTTAAATATAATCAACCTCACTAAATGGTACATGTAGAAACTGTTGAACTGGTATGTATTTTGTTGTATATATTGTCAACAACGGTAAAAAAATAAAAGAAACAAAGTATCTGAGAGTTTCAGAGAGCACTAAGTAACCTTGCAATGCTACAAATTAAGTAACAACTTCCCTTCTTGATTTCTGTCACTGAAACTTGGCAGCATAGACAGATCAGGGATAAGAGTTTGGAAGTGTAAGACAGAATAGTATAGAGAAGATGTGATAATGAGATGGTTTAAGTACTGAAATGAGCCTGTGTTTATGACCTAAAGTCACCAGGGACATTTTATAATTTAACAAAAATTTATGAGACTACTTAAGTTTTCATCTGAGAGGTGGAAGAACTCTCCCCTACACAATATGCTTTAAAGGGTTACTGGAAGGCAAAAGTAAAGATACGTGCCGATGGTGTCTCATGGGTCCTATGTATTGAATGTACTGGCAACAGGACACAAAGACACCCGGCCCTCAGTGAGTCAGAGGCCTAGAGAAAATGTTGTAACACTTAAAAGACTGGCCATCAGGCTGTTGTTCTAAGCCCCCTTTTTTTGGCTTCGGTGATAGGGCTGAGGTAGAGGTAGAATATTGTCATGGAGTAAGCAGTAAGTGCTGTTTGGTCTGCAGAGAAGGGTGTTTGGTAGCAACAGTTGGTTTTACCAGTGAACTGTTTGTTACAGGGCTGGTAGGTAGCCAATGACACTCCAAAACCAATACAATGTGTATGTCATTCAAGGTCTTACAGATGTTAATACAAAGATAACTTCTTGGGATATTACTGCACATGTGAATTTTTGTATGAAATGGTGAGGAAACAAGATAACAAGCATGGAAAAATTCAGTTATGAGTTGCTTGTCATATGGGGAAAATCCAAGTCTTAACTACTTCAGAGTGGGAACTATAAGAATCAGTCCAGGGAAGGGATTAAGATTATAGATTTCTGAGTCAGGTGGTCTCAGCTTGATTCCTGGGACCTCAAATAAATCTAAGCCTCTGTTTCTTCATCTATTAAATAGATAAACTACTTATATCATGGGGTTGTTATATAAAGGAGATAATCCCCATAGAAGGCCCATTATAGTGCTTTGTACTTACTAAATACTCAGTTATTGTCAATTATGATTATTATTGTTTTTTTCCTTGTATGTATCTGGATCACCAGCAACTGGTCAAACAGAGCCTGTTTAAACATCTCCAGTGAAAGGAGAATGACATGCAGAGGAAGCTCATTCTGTCCTTGGCCAGGTCTCACTATTAGAAAGCTTGCCAAATTCCACCCCTGGGGGCTTCACAGAAGAACTTTAATGTTTGTTCCAAATGACAGTCATTCTATATTCCAGAAGACAGCTATTGTGTCTCCTTGGACTCAACTGTAGGTTAAGCATCTCCGTTTCCGCGAGCTATTCCCCATATGATCATACTTTGATTGTCCCCACTGTCTCAGTTGCCCTCCTCTGAATGTGTTTCAGTATTTCAACATCTTTTTTAGAGTGCAAGGCCCATGACTAAAACAGAGTAGCTGAATGCCAGGGATGTTTGATCAGGGCCCTGGAGAAAAGTGACAACTAACTCTTTCATTTTAAATGGTGTGTTTTCCTAAATGTTTGTAGAGTTTGTGTGGCAGAGTGTTGGTGCTCATATTATAAATATGCATCTTTGCTAACGTTTCTGAGAGCTAAGATTGGCCTGACCCAGGTCATTATACTTTGAGTCACTTCATATGCATGACAAAGTTGGCCAACAAACAAGGAAGTCCCAAGAAGAATTGACACATTTGATATATGGTGCTGGCAAAGCATATTAATATATCATGGACTGCCAGAAGAACAAACAAATGTGTTTTGGAAGAAGTCCAGCCAGAGTGTTCCTTAGAAAGGAGAATGGTGAGATTGTCCATATACTTTGGACACGTTATGAGGAGGACCAGTCCCTGGAGAAGGACATCATACATGACAAAGTAGAAGGTCAGTGAAAAAGAGGAAGACCTTCAAGGGGTTGGACTGATAGAGGATGATGCAGGATTGAGGTAGTATTTTGTTTTATTGTACACAGGGTCAGTATGGGTCGGAACAAACTCGATGGTGCCTAACAACAACAGCACTAACCACAGCTTGCTTTACTTTGTGCTACATCGAGGCAGTCCTGCTCTGGACTATTCCTTCATGGACTTTCACTTTGCTTGTAGCTGATCTCTAGAGCACTGAATTGCACAGATCCAGATAATGGCAACACTGTGCTGTTCAGCTTTAATCTGGCCCTGCTATGCTTGTCAGCTCTCTTCCTTTCTCATCAACCCAAAGTGTGTTCCACAAGAGTCATTCCACCTTCTTCTCTCTTCTTTAGCTCCCAGATCTTCTACTGCCATCATATATATTTTGCATAGAAAATTTGAAAAGTAGAGAAAATGATACAGGGAAGGTGTTTTAGTCAGCTAGGCTGCTCTAACAGAAATACCACAGAGTGGATGGCTTTAACAAAGAAAGATTTATTCTTACACAGTCCAGTAGGTTGCAAGTCCATATTCAGGGTGTCCGCTCCAGGGAAAGACTTTCCCCTTGTCAGCTGAGTGCAGGAAAGTCCGGTATTGCATCAGTCTTTGTCCAGGGAGCGTCCTCACGCAAGAACTTCTGGTCTGAAGGACGCGCTCTGCTCCTGGTGCTGCTTGCTTGATGGTAGTGAGGTTCTCGAGTTGTCCTTTGTTTCTTTTTCCTTTTATTCCTTGCAAGCTAAAAGCATTAAGGGTGGGCAGGCCATACTCCAGGGAAACTCCCCCCACAGCAGGAATTCATAGCCCCACCCTAATCCTTTAACATACAGGTTAGCAAAACCACACAATGGGGGACAGTCCCAAGATACTGAGAACCATATCCCAGCCATGTGGCTGCACACATTTTTGGGGGGGACACACTTCCAACCATGACAGAAGGAGACATAGGTGTTGAATACAAAGGTTTTGAGAAATTTTATATTCTCTACCTTTATGTTAGCACTTCATTCACCCTTCTTCCCTTCTCATCATTCCACCTTTCAACCTGAAAGGCTGCAGATTCTCATCTCAGCTCTGGTTACAGCTTTTTTTTTTTTTTTTTGCATGCAGAGACATCATTTCTTACCATTTCTCTCTGCCATTCCTCTGACAAAATCATTCCCTTCTCTGACTTCTGAACACTTGATCACCTATAGCCTATTCTGTATTTGGATTATCCCTAGACCACTGATTTTCTCAAAGATTACTGTCACTTTTGTTCTTTTCAGATCTAATGAACTTTCCTTTGTTCTTTTCCACTTTGATTCCTTTGCACATTTGATAAGGCTGACTCTACATGCACACACACATATTTTATTGCGCATTAAGCAAAAGTTTATAAACCAAGTCAGGTTCTCATACAAAAATGTATACACACATTGTTATGTGATCTAATTGCTCCATTTGCAGTGTGGTAGCTCACTCCTCCTCCTCCACACTGTGTTTCCTTCTTGTCCGCTTCTGCTTTCTCATGTCACTTCCAGACAGGAACTGTCCATTTAGTCTCATGTGTCTACTGGAGCCAAGAAACACTCCACACAAGTATCATTTTGTGTCTTATAGTTCAGTCTAATCTTTGTCTGAACAGTTGGCTTCAGGAATGCTTTTAGTTCTGGGCTAACAGAGAGTCTAGGGGCTATGGCCTTCTGGGATCTCTCCAATCTCAGAGCATCAAGCCTGGTCCTTTTTACTAGAATTTGAATTCTGCATCTCATTCTTTTCCTGCTTCATCAGGAAATCTATGTTTTGTTCCTTTTCAGAATGGTCATTAGTTGGTAATTGGGCACTTCTAGTTCTTCCAGTCTCAGGCTGATGGAGTCTCAGGTTTATGTGGCCCTTTCTGTCACTCAGGCCCATATTTTCTTTATATTTTTGGTGTTTCTCATTCTCCTTTGCTCCAGGTGGGTTGGGACTAATTGATTTGTCTTAGATGGCTGATTGCTAGCTTTTAAGACTCCAGATGTCACTCACCAAAGTGGCATGCAGAACATTTTCTTAGTAAACTTTGTGATGCCAGTTGACCTAGATATACCCTGAAACCATGTGACTACTTAATTTTTAATTCTCTTTCATTGACTTTCACGGTAATGGATTTTTTTTCCCTCCGTCTCACTACTCTTTTTATGAATGTGTTGCTAGCTCCTATGCCACTCTAAATTTGTTTCTCATTTCCATTCCAAAGCCAAGGTCATGTCCTCTGATCTCAGTTTTTCTGCGTGTACTCCTCTTAACTTCAACTATCACTTATTTAATGATGTTCAAGCCTGTGTTTGTAATCTTGATTAGTCCCTTGGTCCGTTTATGCATTTTCAGCTATCTACAGCACAACGCTACTTGTAAGTAAAGTTGAAGGCAGTTACTTACCCATCACATGAATTACTGTTTAGAACCACTTTATTTCTGTTGGTGGTTTCAGCAACATGCCAGTCTTCAAATAACTTTGGAGTTAGTTTTTACTTTCTCCATTTCTCTCATGCAGTTTTGATTAGCTTATATTTCTTAATTTTCTTCATGTCCATTGTTTCCATAAATAGTCTTTGTTAAAACTGAAGCCAATGTTTGTTTTGGGGACCCTCATTCCAGCAGTTCTGAACTCTGAATCCTCCTTGGTAATATCTACTTCATGTGTCCCCAAATTTATGTTGTAGTCAATTTATCTAACTTCCTTTAATCTACTGTCTATCAAAAATAAAAAACAAAACTGTACCCACCAAAATTTAACTCATTATCCCTGAGGTAGGAAATATCTGACTATAGTGTATTGTAACACCCAATCTTATTTCCACAACCCTAGTTTCTTTTAAAGTGGAATCAAAGCTTTGAGTTGAAGTAATACAAGCTCTAAATCTTAAGCATTATTCGCTATGAATAAGGATCTCTGTAGCTATAGATTAGCACTACCCACATGAGAGCCCAGTGCTGAATACCATTGTCCTAGCTAAAGCCCCAATTTCATCAGCTTTTTGGCTTACCTTTTTGAATACCAGGTCTCCTTTTTCCAGTCAGTCAAGCTACCAGCTTTTGGCAAGTTCATCTGTCACCCTCCCTTGCCTAATGCACCAAGATAAGTCCATCTTTTTTTGGATACATTTCCTTTGGACTAGTTTCTCTTACTACCTATCTAGTGTTGTTGCCAATTATTTTAAATATTTTCTTAGACAGTAGGTTGGCCTTTTCCCTCTTTATACTCAACATTGCATTCTTTTCTTTCTTTTGAACTTCGCTTTTGCTGTTCTCTGTGCTGTTCTCCTCACCTATTGAAATAAAATTTAGCTTTCAAGGGAAACATAAATCCTACTTTCCCTGTAAAGACATTCTTTCATTTTATCTATCACCAGCTCGGATCCAACTTGACAGCACTTGGCTGGCTATTACCAACTTCTCTCTCTTTGAGATTTCTGTTTTAATTGCAGTCAGAATCACTCAAACCAGCATATATAACTGTTCTTAAAGTTTTTCATTATACTTTATTTTGTCTCTCTAACATGCATGCCACTCCATTAACTTCTACACATAATAAACATTAGATAAATATGTGTGGATTGGTAGACTGTTCTTCCATATTTGATATAAATTGACTCAGTTATGTAACTACTGGAATGTATACTCACTTAAGGTGGATTTACTTTTTCTACCAAAGAGATAAAAATATGCTCAGTACATTCACAAAATTTCATGAATTCCTCAGATGTTACTACAAATACTTGGTTTACAATAGAAGTTTTGGAATTCAGTTTTAAATGATAGGGTAGGGTTTAAAGAAGTTTGATAATGAAAGCACTTAAAATGAAAATGTAAATGACTGTGCGAATATGCCTCAGACTGAGTCACACAACCTTTCCAAAATGAATTGCAAAAATAAGGATTAAAATAATTTCTCAGACTCTTACTGTTAAATTATAGTGAAATGAAAGCATTTAGATGGGAGTTACAGGCATTGCATTGTTAATTACAGTGGTTACATTTGCTTTTCTTCCAGTGCATTGTAATTAATGAAGATCTATGGTTCTTTGCTTTGTCTTGGAAAACATGCGCTGTTTTCATAGGCATCAGTATAGCTACGATATTCTTCATTTATTTCTCAAGAATGATTCTTTTTAACACAGGGGAGTCCATTGTTGAGGCAGCGAAACAAGAATCACAGCAAGATTTGAGCTTTGCTGGATCAGAGAGTAATTGGCTGTATTCACATATGCCTAATCTTGTCTCGACACCCTACAAATGAGGACTAATGACAGATGGGACATTGTTTAGACCAATTCAGTAACGGTAGTATAATCATGCTTTAAACAAAATCTCAGACTCTAAGAATGACTTTAGGGGATAAGTGAGGAAAAGTTCACAAGTACATATATTAGAATGTGCATTTTAGACTTGAATCTTGATATTGCTTATATAATTATATGCGTTTGCCAAATATGAATCAGAGAAAAATATAAAAACAACTTTGGGGGTGGAGAAGAGTGATTGTGAAGATCTCAGAGGAAGAAGGACCTGGTGGTCTACTTCTGAAAAGAATTAGCCAGTAAAACCTTATGAATAGCAAAGGAACATTGATACAGTGCCAGAAGATGAGCCTCTCAGGTTGAAAGGCAATCAAAATAAGACTGAGGAAGAGCTGTGTACTCAAAGGAACTATCTCCTTAATGCTGTGGATAGAGTCAAGCTCTCAAAGCTTTCGTCTGCTGATATGGCACAACTGAAAATGAGAAGAAACACCTTCACACACCCATTAGTTGTAGGAAAATGCAATGTATGAAGTTTGAATCTAGGCAAATTGGAAATGGTCAAAAAGTGAAGTGGAATGCCTAAGCATTGACTTTCTAGGCATTGGTGAGCTAAAATAGACTGGTATTGGCCAGTTTGAATCAAACAATCATACAGTCTACTGTGCTGAGAATAACAGCTTAAAGAGGTTAATGGCATTTCATTCATCATCAAAAAGAACATTTCAAGACCTATCCTGAAGTACAATGCTGACAGCAATAGGATAATATCTGTATGCCTACAAGGAAGACCAGTTAATATGACTATTACTCAAATTTACACAACCACTAGTAAGGCCAAAGATGAAGTAACTGAAGATTTTTACCAATTTCTGCAGTCTGAAATTGATCAAATATACTATCAGGAGACACTGATAACTACTGGTGACTGGCATGTGAATGTTGGAAACAGAGAAGAACTGGTAGTTGGAAAATATGATTTGGTGATACAAATTACACAGGAGAGCACATAACAGAATTTTGTAAGACCAATGACCTCTTCATCACAAATGCCTTTTTTCACCAATATAAATGGTGACTGTACATGTGAAACTAACCAGATAGAATACATATGACTCAAATTGACTATATCTATGGAAAGAGACAATGGAAAAAGTCAATATCGATAGTCAGAACAAGGCGAGGATCTGTGGAACAGAACATCAATTGCTCATATTCAGGTTCAAGTTGAAAATTGGAATGAGTCCTCAAGAGCCAAAGTATAATCTTGAGTATATCCTACCTCAATTTAGAGACCATCTCAAGAATAGTTTTGACTCATTGAATGCTAATGACCAAAGACCAGATATGTTGTCGGATGATGTCAAGGACATTATACAGGAAGAAAGCTAGAGATCATTAAAAGACAGGAAAGAAAGAAAAGACCAAAATAGCCATCAGAAGGGATTCTGGAACTTGATCTTGAATGTTGAGAAGCTAAAGCAAAAGGAAGAAATGAACAAAAGTAAAAGAAATGAACAAAAGATTTCAAAGGGCAGCTTGACATGTGCAAAGAGTTGGAGAATTATGACATGTGCAAAGAGTTGGAGATAGGAAACTAAAAGAAGAGAATGTGCTTGGTATTTCTAAAGCTGAAAGAATGGAAGGAAAACTTCAAATCTCAAGTTGTAGTAGTGAAGGATTCTATAGGGAAAACGTTAAATGCTGTGGGGAGAATTGAAAGAAGATGGGAGGAATATACAGAGTCACTGTACCAAAAATAACTGATGAACATTCAACCACTTGAGAAGGTAATATATGACCATGTACCAACAGTACTGAGGATGTCCAAACTGCACACTGAAGGCATTGGCATAAAACAAGGCTCCAGGAATTGAGGGACTACCAATAAAGATGTTTTCAACAAATGAATGCACTGTTGGAAGTGCTCAGGTGTCTATGCCAAGAAATTTGGAAGACAGCTATGTAACCAACTGACTGGAAGAGATCCATTTTTTGCCTGTTTGCAATAAAGGCGATCTAGCCAATGTCGAAATTATTGAGCAGTATTGTTAATGCCACACACAAGTAAAATTTTTGCTGAAAGTCTTCAAAAGCAGCTGCAGCACTGTATCAACAGGGAACTTACAGAAATTCAAACCCAATTCAGTAGAGGATGTGAAAAGAGAATTTATCATTGCTGATGTCAGATGGATCCTGGGTAAAAGCGAATAGTATCAGAAAGATGTTTACCTGTGTTTTATATGCAAAGACATTTGACTGTGTGGGTCGTAACAAATTAAGGATAACATTGTGAAAGATGGGAATTCCATAATACTTAATTGTGCTCGTGAGGAACCTGTGTGTAGACAAAGAGGCAGTTATTTAGATAGAACAAGGGGTTACTGCATAGTTAAAACTCAAGAAAGGTGTATATCAGTGTTGTATCCTTTAACCTTTCCTGTTCTGTCTGTATACTAAGCAAATAATCTGAGAAGCTGCACTATGTGAAGAAGAATGAGGCATCAGGGTTGGAGGAAGACTCATTAACAACCTGTAATATGCTGATAAAACTACCTTGCTTGCTGAGAGTGGAGAGGACCTGAAGCACTTACTGATGAAAATCAAAGACCACAGCCTTCAGTAATGGGTGAGATCTCAATATGAAGAAAACAAAAATCCTCACAACTGGATGAATACGTTACATTGTGATAAATGGAGAAAAGATGGATGTTGTCAAGGATTTCATTTTACTTGGATCCACAATCAATGTTCATAGAAGTGGCAGAAATTAAAAGATGCATTACATGGGCAAATCTGTTGCAAAAGACCTCTTTAAAGTGTTAAAAACCAAAGCTGTTATCTCCAAGACTAAGGTGTGCCTGACCCAAGCTAGGGCGTTTTCTCTTACCTTGTATAAATGCAAAAGCTGGACAATGAACAAAGAAAACTGAAGAAGAGTCAGTGCCTTGGAACTGTCATGTTAGGGAAGAATATTGAACATACCGTGGACTTTTATAAGAATGAACAAATCTATTTTGGAAGAAGTACAACCAGAATGCTTCTTGGAAGCAAGGATGGCAAGACTATATTTCACATAGTTTCTCCAAGGACATCCTTGGGGAAAGACATCATGCTTGGTAAAGTAGAGGGTCAGTGAAAAAAAGGAAGATCGTCAAAGAGATGGAATGACACAGTAGCTGCAACAGTGGGCTCAGGCATTTTGAGGATGGCACAGGATTGGACAGTATTTCATTCTGTTGTACAGGGTTCACTATGGGTCAGAACTGACAATGGTACCTAACAACAATACTGTGAGGAATCTCAACCTTAATACTGTGAATATTTTGTAAGCAATAAATATGAAGAGCCAAAAATCAAAAGAAAGCAAGAGTAAAATTTCTGCTTCCTATTAGAAGCATTCCATAAGTACAGACTTAATGGTAGAGAAAATAATTTCAATTTTCTTTTTCTGGTCCCATAAGATTTTTTTCCCAAAAGGCCTTAGTTCTAAAAGAAAAGAGAATGAGTTGGATTTAGCACATAATCCTCTGGAATCCTGATGGTTA